>CM060359.1:12183172-14825672 GCA_030545235.1 Helianthus tuberosus | reverse complement strand
ATTCTCCTCCTCAACTGATGTGGGACGTACATCTCCACCCCCCCCCCCTTAGGGAGCCCAGCGTCCTCGCTGGCACGCCGGCCTGACAACCTAGCTCTGATACCATTTGTAAGAATCCAAGTAAACCGTGCCAAGATACTGTCTGCTTCGCCCCTGATGGGTTTCCCATCGAGGAACTCACGGTTTCCCGAACAACCTACATGAACCTGGTCTATATACTAAAATTCAGTTGCGATGAGTGAATTCTAGTTTATAAACATCATTAAAACATACATAGTATTACCTTTAATGAACATATATTAAAATATGAATAAAGTTAGACATTCTTGTGTTTAGTTTGCAACAAATCATCGGTAGACGTCGTTGCCAGATGCTTTACCTAATTGTACAACTGATTACCCAGAAAGCCACAAACACACTACCCCTTAACATGTCTACGGCGTACGATCGTTCCTCGTGATCATGGGTTAGACCATAAGACGCATTTTTAATTCATCCTCAGGATCTTGATATAGCAAGTTTCGACAACGCATTAACTTTCAAAACATTAAACCTTAACTTTTCATTTCATCATCACATTAACATTCATAACACATATTGGGTTTACAATTTGCAATTATTTGATGTTATCTGAAACCATACTTGTCCATGTTGTGGCAAAAAGGCCATAACCATTCATTATGTATAACCTTTCATTTCTTCAAAGTGTTCGTTTCGTTTTGCACAAAAGTGTGTTTTGTTAAACCGTTAATTTCTTGATAACAGACCATTTCATTTATAACATACTTTACGTTTAAAACATCATGCAGGTGTTCCCACTACCATAAAACCATCTAACGAGATGTCTAGAAACTCACATCGAAAAACGCTTTACGTTATTGATGGTTGGATTAATTTTGGATGTTTAAATTGGTAAATTATGAGTTTATATCTATGGAACATGTTTACCATGTGATTGTTATGGTTTTCAGGTGCAAAGGTGTTAAATATGTGCTTTGGAGGCATTTGGAAGTACTTGGAAAAGGTTGAAGGATCGGGAACGCGAGAACGTGAAAAAATGGAAACAAGAGGGGCCAAATTTAGCCTTGGCATAGGCTACACCAAGGTTGGTGTAGATTACGGAGGACCATAGGACCTTGTCGTAGATAACACCATAAGAAAAGGTGTTGCCATAAACAAATTGAAGTTTGACATGGGTTACGGTGACCATGGCATAGGTTACACCACGACAGGATATTTCCAGAGTTTCAGTATCTTATAACCTATTTAATTGAAAAGCTTAGAGTTTCAATTAAGAATCTAATTGAAAGAAAAGGCAATTTTGGAGATCCCAAATCATCCCAGTTAATATCACATCCGTGTTTTAATTAAGAATCTAAATCAAGAATCGAAGATCTAATGACGACCATGTGAGGTTAATTCACTCGTGACTATCTCTAGTTGTATGGTTTATGTTAGTAGATGTTTTTTTTATCTTTGTTTTGCCTACTTAGGATTGAATTTTGTTAACACTTTAAGCTATTTTGGATTCAATAGTTATTTGATTTCATTAAACAATTTGTTTTGTTATAAACATTGATTCAAAACTCATTAGTTCTTGGTTTCTTTACATTGGGAACAATTTGGGGTTAGCTTTTGTTTAGAAAAGTTAAACTGGTGTTTGTGAATAAATTCGTTTACAATTCGTTTTATAACCATCACGTACATAAAATAATCCATTCAAATTATGTCTATATGATTTCGAACTACGTGAAACTAGGTCATATGTCTTATTATGCAAACCTGAAACCTGGAGATTGGTCATCTTTGTCATGTATTGTTTACACTCAATAAACCAAACATATCTCAAAGTTCACAAGTTACTTTAGTTAATTAAATCTTGAAAAGCATTTTCCACTGATTCCTGATGGTTTGACACCCTGCTTACCTTTACTAGTTAAGGTATTTAAGAACTAATTTTAAACTTGTTTTTGACCGATGTTACGACATTGATCATTTACTGTCGTAGCACCCGACCCCTACCCCGGGAGCGGGGCGCCGCGAGAAAACACAGAGCGGGTGGTATCGGTGTTTATTAATATGGCAGCGGAATTTAAACATCAGGACCATAGTTAGGAAATATTTATCAGAGTTTAAAACACCAAGCCTTTTATAATAAGTAAATGGGATAAAACCCAAGTTTCAATTGCAATACATTTATAGGGATAAACCTTAATTATTGAAAACAAAATCTTCTTTTTTTAGGTAACTTTTATAGCCACTTCTTTAAGTCTTCAGTGCTCTCCAGTTGGCTTCTATTAGCTTCACATTAAGTTACCTGAAACGCATTTTAAAAAGGTTTTATGAGCAAGAAATACTAGCGAGTGCTTCCCAGTTTAATCAAAACAGCTTTTTATAACTTACAGTATTGAAAGCGATTACAATGTTTATATCGACCAATATACTCATTCAGTATTTATCATGTTCACAGTTCCATGACTGTGGTCATGTTACTCATTGGCTAACTCATTGTCCAATAGTAACGGATTACAAGCAATGTATACAAAACCCCACATGCCGGCAGCAATTATAGAATACATAGTCTCAATCACTGTTAAGCATGGTTGCAAAAGTCGCTAGGCGCTCCCTAGTCGGTGGACCGGGGAGTTGAGAGTACTCAGCCTAGGCGGAGAGTACACGGGGAGTAATCGGACATGTTAAATTATAAAGAAATTAGTTTTTGGAAATTAAATATATGTCAAATAACATAAATTTACTAATATCTATAACAAAATACGTGAAATGATATTCATTCTTTAATATAATAGGCATAGAAATTATGTTTTTTTATTTTTTAAGTCAAACTCGGCACGAGTTAACCTACTAGATACGATTTTGGCCGAGTTTGACGGCGTTTGACCGATTCCGAGTAATTAGGCGAAGTCAAAGAAAGTCGCATCGGCAACCTACCTTGTAGCGACTACTCGGGGAGTACTCGGCCTTGGAAACCTTGTTTTACAAGCATGCTGTTAAGTATAATTGAAAACATTTGAGGTTTTGTAAAAACAGTTTGGTAGCATGACTCACAATTTGAAAACGAGCTGCTCAGTTTGTAAATGAGCCGCTCGGTTCGATTTGAAAATGAGCCAAGCATGAGCAAAGGTTCGCTCGCTCATCGATCCCTCAGTTTCGCTTGAATTATTTTTTATTAAATAACTAATATATATTATAGATTTTGAATATATACATATATATATATACATATATATATATACATATATATATATATATATATGGTGGGGTTTTAGAGTGAACACTAGTGTATTTGCGAACTGAGTGAACAAATCCTGGCCAATGATCTACACGCGTGTATGGCCTGGATCTCATCATCAAATCGTAAAATACACTAGTGTATTTCAACATCAAATCTTGGTCATTGATCTACACACGTGTATGGCTAGGATTAGTTCACTTAGTTCGCAAGCTACACTAATGTTGACTCTTAAACCTAATCCTATATATATATATATATATATATATATATATATATAAGGGGATGATCATGAGAAAACTACATATAAATGAGAAAACTAGAAAACTAAATAAAAAAGCATTAAAAAACCTAAAAAACATAAAAAAAATTTACAATTTTATTATAAAATAATCGCTATTTTTTATATATAAAAAAATTTCAAAAAAAACTTATAGTGCACATGTGCATTATATGTGTACTATACATGTGCATTACATGTTTAAAATTAGCTTTTAAGTTTAATTTAGCTTTTAGGGTTAGGTTTTTTGTAGGTTTAGGATTAGGTTTTTGGGTGTGTGTGTGTGGGGGGGGGGGGGGGAGGTGGGGTTTAGGTTTTTGGGGGGTAGGGGTGGGGGGTTTAGGTTTTTTTCGGATTTATGTTTAGGGTTTAGTTTTAGGTTTTCAGGAGTGGGGTTTAGCTTGTTGGGGGGGGGGTGGGGGGGTTTAGGCTTTTGGTGGGAGGGTGAATTTAGGTTTTGGGGGGGGGGGGTGGGGTGGGGGGGGGGTTTAGGTTTTTGGGGGGTGTCGGTGGGGGGTGGTGTCACACCCCGATATTTCCAATTATTACCGGTGGGCTCGGTGGGGAGTATCGTGACGTAGTTGATATCATCATAGTCAAACAACACAATTTTAAATGCACAGCGGAAGCAAAAGATGAATCACATTACAAACCGAATATAAAGTAATATCAAAGTATTACAACCGGACTGTAAAGGATCCACAGGTGGATCGAAAAGTAAAAAGATCATTGTTCAACAGACTTTAACATCTAAAGCTCGCAAGACTAGATTAATGATGCCTGGACTAGCCAGCCTATTTCGTCTAGTACCTGCACTTAGCCTTTTTGGAAAATACGTCAGTTTACACTGGTAAATACAATTAACTGACTCATTTTGAAAACATTTAAGAAAATTGATTTGAATGCACAAGGCACAAAATATCTTTTATAACTTGGGACAATTATTTAAAATAATCTGGTATACAGTTTTACTTATTTGCCGTCCGTCAGGGCCGGTTAGAAGAGCCGGACATGATTAAAAGACACGCCACAGGTATAATGCCCACAAGGTTGATTCCTTTAAGTGGATTACCAGTTTTTACATAATGCAACTGTCAGGTGTATGCCTACACCCCGTGCTTAGGTCGTGGCCATTTCTTTGAATGATGCCAAGGATATCCGGGACATGGTCATTTAACCCCCAAAGGCCATACACCAAATAATACAGATCAAAACGAGTTATGTAAATACATTAATCACAATCCGATTTAAATGACTACACACCCGACCAAGCGGTATTATTATAATACCGTATCCCAAGCCCGCATAGGGAAAATAAGTTAAAAGTATTTACCTGAGCAAGTAAAATTCACAAACAGCAAGTGCACGTAGCTTTTACCGGGCTCCTAATCTGGAACGAAGGTTTTAATAACCTATTAGATTCCTAACGGGTCTTAAATAAGTCTAAACTTAGACCGGTTAGTTTTAAAGGAAGAGATACAGTTCAAAACGCACGATTAAGCGAAGACCAGATTAGAATGTGGTTTAGACCCAACAAGTTTGTATACTTGTATAATATGGGTAAACTAAACACATTCTGGATTTTGAGATGAAAACGATAAGGTTTGACCCGTTTCGGCTAATTTATGCAAAATAGTTACATAAACCGCACCGAACTCGAATAACGCGTAACGGGTAACCAAATGAGTCATGAATAGGTTTCCTAAGTTAATATGCCTTAAATATGTTGTGATATCAGTAAGATACCTTCCATAATGCCCAAAATAGATTTAAACTCAAATTATGCCCCGTAGGGGTATTGTGGTCATTTTAAAGCTTATAAAAGAGTTTAAATATAAATCTGAGTTTTAGGTCTGATATATTCAGTAAAAATACTTATTTTTATAAGTCATAACAGTAGGGTATGGTATATTTGTGAAATTTACCTTTTATAACCAAACTATGCACCGTAGGGGCATTTTGGTAATTTCACATAAGCTTAAAAGGTCAAAACAGGGAATCTGAGTTAAAAAATTTTCTTTACTGTTAAAATATAAAAATTTGCTTAAATCATCAGTAGGTATTAAGTCTTATATGAGAAAAATGGTTTTAATACATACTATGCGTTTTAAACGCGTAAAAAGACGGTTTTAAGCGATTTCCGGGTTTTTAAAGAAAAGCTGATATTTTTATCATTCCAGAAGACTCAAAATATTTTATTTATTATATAAAATCAGTAGCAAAAGGTTTGGTATCAAAATAATATGTAAAACTCACTTTATAGGCCAAAAGGGCAAAACCGACAATTACCGAATCAAAGTTATAACCCTATGTTATGCTCAGCCTAAAAATAAATAAAAAATCTTCAAAAATCCCAAAATATTATTTTACATCAGTAGGTAAAAATTTTGGTATCAAAAATTGGGTTTAGATAGGCTTTATGCTAATTATCCCGTTTAATTAATAAAAAGCTTTCTAATTACGCTATTGAGCATAACTCTTAATCTAGACCTCTAACTGATGTGAAAATTTAGGGACATGTTTATAAATCAGTAATAAAGATTATTGTCCTCTCACATTTCAAAATTCTTGTTTTAAGGTCAAATGGGTATTATGGTCAATATTTAGGCATATAACGGAAACATGTACATGAATCGAATAACTCATGAACCAAGTTGTATAACTTCAGAGGGTTACACTAATCAATAACTTGGTCCTAATAAAGCTCTAAGGCATTTCTAAAATATGCTACATTGGGTCAGAACTGAAAGTCAAAGAAAAAGTCTAATTATGCGACTTTCGGTTCCGAACCGAGCTTATAATGAAAATTGTCGGGTTGAACATGTTTAGACATGTTCTTACATTAATTACCAAGTTATATGAATGACACGTGTCTTTCTTTTGTTGGACATAAAATTACGAGGTGTTACATCCTCATCCCCTTAAAAGAAATCTCGACCTCGAGATTTACTGAAATAAATGAGGGTACTTCTCTTTCATTGTGGACTCTACCTCCCACGTGTACTCGGGACCTCTACGGGCATCCCATTTAACCTTTACAATTGGCACATGCTTCCTTCGAAGCTTCTTAACCTGTCGATCCTCAATCGACAAAGGTTTTTCCACAAATTTCAGGCTCTCATCTATATGCACATCCGTTGTGGTATGACTAGTGATTCATCAGCTAGACATTTCTTCAGATTGCAGATGTGAAACACATTATGGATTCCACTGAGCTCTTCAGGCAAATTTAACTTGTAAGCCACTGTTCCGATGCATTCGATGATCTCGAATGGTCCTATATATCTTGGGCTTAACTTGCCTTTCTTACCAAATCGCATTACCCCTTTCCAGGGTGACACCTTCAGTAACACTTTGTCACCAACCTCGAACTTTAGAGGTTTACGCCTTTTATCTGCGTAACTTTTCTGCCTATCCCTGGCAGCCTTGAGACGATCCCGTATCTGTACAATCTTATCTGTCGTCTCCAGGACTATATCAGGTCCTGTTAGTTGGACATCTCCAACTTTTGCCCAACAAACGGGCGTTCTTTACTTTCTTCCATACAAAGCTTCAAAAGGTGCAACTTGAATACTGGAATGATAACTATTATTGTATGAAAATTCGATTAATGGAAGATGATCATCCCAGCTTCCTCCCAAGTCAATAACACAAGCTCGTAGCATATCCTCGAGTGTCTGTATAGTACGTTCACTTTGACCATCCGTCTGAGGATGATATGCAGTGCTGAAATTTAATCGAGTGCCTAGGGATTGTTGAAAACTTTTCCAGAAATGTGATGTATACCTTGTATCCCTATCAAAGATGATAGACACTGGCACTCCGTGGAGAGATACAATCTCATCCACGTACAACTGAGCTAACTTATCTGAGCTGTGTGTTTCCTTAATCGGTTAGAAGTGGGCTGACTTAGTCAGTCTATCCACTATAACCCAAATAGTATCATTTCCTCTCTTCGTCTTTGGTTACTTAGTGATAAAATCCATAGTCACCATTTCCCACTTCCAGGTGGGAAGTTTAGGCTGTTGTAGTAGACCTGACGGCTTCTGGTGTTCAGCTTTAACTTGCGCGCACGTCAAACATTTGGCTACACAAGTAGCTATAGACTTTTTCAAGCCTATCCACCAATAATTTGCCTTCAAATCCTGGTACATCTTGTCACTTCCAGGATGAACGGAATACTTAGAACTGTGGGCTTCTTGAAAGATAACATTCCGAAGTCCTCCATAGATCAGAACCCATATTCGTCCATTCAATCTTAGGATGCCATCCTTGCCATAAGATAACTGCTCAGCAGTTACTCCCAACTTCTCATTTGGATAGTTAGCTTCTAATACGGCTTCCTTCTGAGCGGCTAACAATCTTTCATTTAAACTGTTCTTTAATTCAATGCTCTTGGCATTGATTCTTATGGGCTTAACCCTTTCTTTTCTGCTTAAAGCATCGGCGACCACATTCGCCTTACCTGGATGGTATCGGATTTCACAATCATAATCATCCAGTGTCTCCATCCATCGTCGCTGCCTCATGTTCAGATCCTTTTGGTTAAACAAATATTGAAGGCTCTTGTGATCAGAATAGATCACACACTTGGTACCATATAGATAATGCCTCCAAAGTTTTAGTCCAAACACAACGGCACCCAACTCAAAATCATGGGTGGTGTAATTCTTCTCGTACACCTTCAACTGTCGAGAAGCGTAGGCAATAACCTTGCCTTTCTGCATGAGCACACATCCCATGCCAGTGTGCGATGCGTCACAATAAACCACAAATTCTTCAATCCCTTCAGGCAATGTCAACACAGGAGCATTGCTTAACTTATGTTTAAGAATATCGAAAGATTCTTGCTGCTTAGGACCCCAATCAAACTTAATATTCTTCCTCGTCAACGAAGTTAGGGGTGCTGCAATCCTTGAGAAATTCTCAATAAAACGCCTGTAGTATCCTGCCAGACCTAAGAAGCTGCGAATTTTAGTGGGCGTCTTTGGCTCTTGCCAATTCATGACAGCTTCAACTTTAGCGGGATCCACCTGGATACCGTGCTCACTAACCACGTGTTCAAGAAACTGGACTTCACGAAGCCAAAATTCACACTTTGAAAACTTGGCGTAGAGCTTCTCATGTTGAAGAAGTTTAAGAATACACCGAAGGTGTTTCTCATGGTCAGCCTGATTCTTTGAATGAATAAGAATGTCATCGATGAAGACGATGACAAATTTATCCAAGTAGGGCTTGCATACGCGATTCATGAGATCCATGAACGCTGCTGGTGCATTAGTGAGCCCAAAAGGCATTACCAAGAACTCGTAGTGACCATAACGAGTTCTAAATGAAGTCTTGTGTACATCTTCATCTTTAACCTTCAGTTGATGGTAGCCTGACCTTAAATCAATCTTAGAGAAGTAACTTGCCCCTTGCAATTGATCGAACAGATCGTCGATCCTGGGCAATGGATATCTATTCTTGATAGTGACTTTGTTTAGCTCATGATAATCGATGCATAGACGCATCGATCCATCCTTCTTCTTTACAAATAGAATTGGTGCTCCCCAAGGAGATGAGCTAGGCCTAATAAATCCTTTTGCCAACAAATCATCCAACTGAGTTCTCAACTCCTTCATCTCAGTTGGGGCTAACCGGTAAGGTGCTCTTGCAATAGGTGCTGCTCCAGGTATTATGTCAATTCTGAACTCCACTTGCCTATCTGGGGGTAAACCAGGTAGTTCTTCAGGGAATACTTCTGGATATTCAGAGATGACAGGGATGTCTTCAACCCTGGGGTTTGGTTCATCAATGGTCACTTGCGCCATATAAATGACGCAACCTTTCTTCATACATCTTGACGCCTTAAGCACAGACACTTGCTTAGGCAACCCATACTGAGTATCTCCCTATATGGTAAGTGGTTCACCATACGGAGTCTTGATCACCACTTGTTTCTTGTTACACAAGATCTGGGCTTGGTTATGAGATAACCAATCCATGCCTATTACTATGTCGAAACCAGCTAACTTCAAAGGAAGTAAGGATAACGGTAAAGAGTGGTTCCTAATGGATATGAAACATCCATCTAACACGGTTGATGCAGTTTCTATGGTACCATCGGCTAATTCAACCTCATACTTTATGCTTAGGGTTCTAACAGGCAGATTTAACAACTTACAAAACTTATCAGCTACAAATGACTTATCCGCACCTGAATCAAATAATACCCTTGCATAAACATCATTGATGAGAAAGGTACATGTGATCACATTATCAACCTGAACGGCTTCTCGTGCATCCATTCGAAAGACCCTTGCATTGGTCTTCTTGACTTCTTCAGGCTTTTTGGCATACTTAGGGCAGTTGGACTTGATGTGCCCCTTCTCGTTACAGTTAGAGCACGTTGCATCTTTTATCTTCTTGCACTCTATCGTCTTGTGCTCTTTGGATTTGCATAACCCACATGCAAATGGTTTTGACTGAGACTTGGATTCAAACCTGCATTTTCCGAAGTGACGTTTCGAGCAGGTTTTGCACTTTGGCTTTTCATCTGCTTGCTGACTACCCTTGTCAGACCCAAACTTCTTCTTGTGGTCTGTGGTTCCCTTAAACTTCTTCTCAGATCGTCGTGAGTTATCGTCCTCACGTTTTCTCTTACCTTCCTCCGAGTTCTTATGCGATCTTTGCCGGACCGCAACCAAGGTAAGGGATAAAGATAGGTCAGCTGCCGACCTAAAGGTAGCAGGTCCGGATGCCTTTACACTGGCTTTGATCTCTGGGGCTAAACCCCCAATGAAACGAGCAATTTGCTTGGGTTTCGGTGTTACCAAATACGGAACCAGTCGAGACATGGTATTAAAGCTAGTAAGGTAAGCCTGACAGTCTAGGTTTTTCATCACCAGAGATAAGAAGTCTGACTCAATCTTTTCAACCTCATGCTGAGGGCAGTAATTCTCTTTGATGAGTGCAACAAACTGATCCCAAGACAGATTGTACAATGGAATCTTCCCAGTAGCCTGGATTAGAGACCTCCACCAGGCTAGTGCTTCTCCTTTAAATGACTGAGATACATACTTCACAACATCCCTATCAGCACAACCGCTGATATCAACCACGGTATCCATCTCGTCCAACCATGTCATGTAGTCCACAGCCCCTTTCTCCCCAGTGAAATCCCTGGGCTTGCAGGAGACGAAATATTTGTAGGTACAGGACTTACCACGTGGTTCTTGTTTGAGCTCAATCTTCTTCGACGGAACACTATGCCGATTTGAGGAGTGATGATCGTCATCCCTCCTTGACCCATTATGTTTAGAGGGTGGCTTACTATGAGCCTCAGAGTGAGTCTTAGGCTTAGAATGGGGTACTGATAAGGTCCTGCTTCGGGTACCACTCGACTAATTAAACTGTCTATCTATGGCCTTGGTAACAGCATTATCAATCAGTGTTTGAAGTTCCGCACCAGTTATGTTGATTCTGGTGGTATCTTGATTTTCCTTTGGGTGACTGTTGATTTCTTCAGACTCAGCCATGTAGTCTGATTGCTACATAAAATGATGACAATGACTTCTTAGAAGTTTATAATAGATTTGTCATCTTATTAATCTATTAACCATGGTATTAAAGAACCATATTGGCTAATTTGTTAAGTATTTCATTCAGGATTTTTTTTTATTAATAACCCTTAGTTATAATTAAATATAATAATGGCACAAAAGGCCAAGTCACATGGACATATTCAAATTTTAAATCAAGATCTTATAGGATCGAGGTACTAAGGCTTGAATCATAGTTCATTACCTTTCTTGACAGGGAGTTGTAGGCTACGACTGTCTTTTGTCTTATATGACAATAATTATGGCTCGCATGCCCTACATCACGTATGGATGTTTAAACAAAGGAGGATTTTGGAATAATCCAATATAAGAATGACACGTGTGATTTTACGAATCACATCAGCCAGGAATGTTAACATGTTTTCAGATGTTAACAAGGATTTGAATCTCTTTTTAAACAAGTTTTACCATCATGGCTAGGTCTTATAATGACATGCAGGCTAGGTTATACCCTTTAAGATTCTTATTTAATATTTAACGTGGAGCAAAACTTAAATTGAGATTGTTAATCAGGATCTGAATCTAATTGAGGAACTACCATCATAGCCCTGTCTTAAAATGACACATGGGCTAGGTTTTGTCCTTTTTAGATTTTATTATAATGACAGAACTTATAAAAGGAATGATAATTTTTATTTATTTCATAATTTATGTTTATGCATATAATTAACAAAAATGAAATTTCAAATGAAACCATTCCACTTACAAAATTTAACGAGTACATGTTTGCCCTAAACAGGACTTTAAAAGAAATAACTTGCCCACGCAGGGGCTAAACAGAAAGACATGCCCACGCAGGGGCTGAATACAGAAACAGATGTCCACGCAGGGACTGATTAAACATTAAAGAAATACAAATAAACAAATAAAGGATTTAATGATCCTTTTTGCTCTTCCCCTTGATTAAGCTTGCCAAACCCTTGAAAAATCCACGGTTGTTCCTACGCTCTTCTTGGAACTCCCACTCAACCTGACTCAACCTTTCAAGAACCTCCTGTTGTCGCTCTGGTGGTATCAATTGCGGCTGCGGAAGCTGCTTATACTGCGAAGGTTGAGGAGGTGGCGGGTATTGGTACCCATAGGGTGGATACCCAGTCTGATACGGGACTCCTAAGGGTCCCTCGGGATGATAAGCGTTGCAGTTTGCCGCTACCAGGTATGGGTCAGCCTCGGCGTAGTTGTAGTTGGTGTGGGCTGGCTGCTCAAATGGGTTGTACGCCGCTGAACCGGCGTATGTAGGAATTGGGTTGTTAAAGCCCACGGGTGGCGGTGCGACCAGCGCAGACTGCACCTCAGAAACAGGGTTCGAAGGCCCACCCATTTGTGGGTCTTCGTAAAGTGGCGGATAATGACTGCCACTAGATGGTTGAGGAGTGCTGATTCGGACTCCCCCTCGCACGGACATCCGTGCGGTTGATCTCCTGCGCCTCGGTGGCTCCGGAGGCTGTTGCTGCACTGGTGGTGGTGGCGGTGGAGTGACCGCTACAAAACGGGAATCCTCGGAGGGATCCTACTATGGCTGCTGCTGCTGCGGTGAGTTGTGGTAACTAGGAGTAAACACCCAGCCGATCTGGTTAAACCTCGCCCCATAGCTATCGGGACAGCTATAAGGTGATCCGAGAAAAGGTGACTGATGTGCGTAAAGTGTGATAGGTATTTAAGTATATTTTAAGCCCTTTTTATATGTTAGTCAAGTTTTAAATTTATAAAACATGATATTTTACAAAATCCAAACACACATATGGGCAAGTGCACCCATCGTGAGTGTAGTATAGTGTTGGCAAGATACCGAGGTCGTCCAAGGACACAAGAGCTTTTAGTACCGGTTTATCCTCAACGTCTAATCAAATCAAAAATTAGAAAAAGGTTTTAAACTAGAAAAATAAAAACTAACTAAAGTGCTGAAAAATAAAATAAAAATAAAAACAGATAGACAAGATGAATCACTTGGCTCCGACTCGTGTTTAGTGTAACCTTTGATTATTTCCGCACTTTTGCACTTTTTAAGAGATTATCTTAGTTATTGTAGTAGGCCCCTCTTTTGAAGGTGACGTTACCCTCAACCCAGTAGTTTGAGTCAGCAAGGATACAATCCTAAAGGGTCGGATTATTGAAAGATAATTAATTAAGTTATTAATGCATATTATGGTAGGCCCCTCTTTTGAAGGTGACGTTACCCTCGGCTAAGTAATCTGAGTCAGCAAGGATACAGTCCTAAGTAGCCAGATTAAAATATTAATAGTAGCTTACATATGAGGGGATCAAAGAGTTTGGACCCCCGCCATCCAATACCGGTGAGTATTGAAGGAGGTCCTACTAAATTTGACCCAGGTCCTTGCAGGATCTATACACTGAACAAGGCAAGACTCTTACCAAACCGTTCCCTTAACCCCCGACCAGGTAGCCAACATACCTCCATATAGACCGTGGAGATATGAATGGTGAAAATCTTTTATTTTATATAGACAGTAAAATAATGCCAAGACACCACGGACAAACGATAAGGAAGAATCACCTTCAACATAAGAAACTAGTTATTAAAGTCATTAATACATAACCAAGTAAAAAGTGCGAAAATATTAAAAATAAAAAGTATTACACTAGACACTTGTCTTCACCAAGTGATGTAAGAGACTTAGGCAAACATGGCCTTTGATTGTCAAGAACTTTTACGATCAATCTTGGATCCCGAGATGACTCACACACTCTATGATGGACAATGGATGATGGTGGTGGATGATGGTGGTGGGTGGTGGGTGAAGTGTGAGAGAGGTGGTGTGCCAAGGGATGGTTTGCAAATGAGCCAAGCACCCCTATTTATAGCCTGAACAGCAGCTCGGGCACGGCCCCGTGTCCATCCTCTTCTCTGTCTTCATTAATTACAGTTTGTCTGCATTAGTTGACCACGCCTCCGTGTCCGCTGGGCACGCCCCCGTGTGCAGAAGCATATCTGTACTATCAAGATTTGCCTGGATTCTGCGAATCTTATAGTTGACCACGACCCCGTGTCCGCTGAGCACGACCCCGTGGTGGGCGATAGAAGCTTCTATAGCTTTGTCTTTTATGCTGGCACTTGGGCACGCCCCCGTGTTCACTGAGCACGGGGCATGTTCAGCCTTCTGTTCTCTTGTTTTGCTTGGGAAGATCCTGTCGGAGAGGTCGGGCATGCCACGTTTGTTCCTTTTCTTGTATTTATGTTAGATTTAGCTGCCTTTTTGCTTTTTTTTTTTGTTAATTTGAGCTCATTTAATCCTGAAAATACAAAAGGAAGACAAAAACACACTTTTTTCCAACATTAGTACTAAAAAAGGATTAGTTTTATGCCCCAATTGATGTAATTTATATGTTGCATTTTGTGCACATCAGTGACCCATCCGAAATCTCGATGGGGTGAGTAGGCGTTCCGGACGGCGGTTGGGCAGGTTCCGGATCTTCGTCCATATCCATGGAGAAATGATCCTCCGGTCCCAACGGGTTATAACCCATTAGTTCATTTATCAGGTTTGCCGGGTTGAACCAGCTTTGGATGTACGGTGTTGGGTCGTTGAAGGGTGAGTTGTGGCCTTGGAGGGGTATATAGGATTGGTGGGAGTTATGGGGCTCGTTTTCAGACTGAGGCCCGAAGGAGTTCAAGTAAGAAGGTGAGGAGCTCAGGGAGACTGAGCGCCTTGCGGGTTCTATATGGGTCCTCCAGTTTTCTTGAGGACTTCTGCTTAGGGTGTCGGATGGTGTTCGCCGGTGTGAAAGCCCGGCCTCGTGATCATTAGGGGCGACGAATGGCCCCTTGCCTCTACCTCTTCCCCTCATCCTTGGGGCATCTTTTTGAACCTGTCAAAACATATAAGGACACAACAAAGAAAAATAAAGGACAAAATTAAAATAAAACAATTTGGATTAGTCCTATGTTCTTTGTCTAGACTCGAAAGTCGAGGAATGTGCAAACTGTGTCATTGATATTAAACACAAAAATGCTAGTGTTTAATTCACTCAATGTTGGCTCTGATATCAACCTGTCACACCCCGATATTTCCACGTATTACCGGTGGGCCCGGTGGGGAGTATCGTGACGTAGTTGATATCATCATAGTCAAACAACACAATTTTAAATGCACAGCGGAAGCAAAAGATGAATCACATTACAAACCGAATATAAAGTAATATCAAAGTATTACAACCGGACTGTAAAGGATCCACAGGTGGATCGAAAAGTAAAAAGATCATTGTTCAACAGACTTTAACATCTAAAGCTCGCAAGACTTGACTAATGATGCCAGGAGTAGCCAGCCTATTTCGTCTAGTACCTGCACTTAGCGTTTTTGGAAAATACGTCAGTTTACACTGGTAAATACAATTAACTGACTCATTTTGAAAACATTTAAGAAAATTGATTTGAATGCACAAGGCACAAAATATCTTTTATAACTTGGGACAATTATTTAAAATAATCTTGTATGCAGTTTTACTTATTTGCCATCCGTCAGGGCCGGTTAGAAGAGCCGGACATGATTAACTGACACGCCATAGGTATAATGCCCACAAGGTTGATTCCTTTAAGTGGATTACCAGTTTTTACATAATGCAACTGTCAGGTGTATGCCTACACCCCGTGCTTAGGTCGTGGCCATTTCTTTGAATGATGCCAAGGATATCCGGGACATGGTCATTTAACCCCCAAAGGCCATACACTAAATAATACAGATTAAAATGAGTTATGTAAATACATTAATCACAATCCTATTTAAATAACTACACACCCGACCAAGCGGTATTATTATAATACCGTATCCCAAGCCCGTATAGGGAAAATAAGTTAAAAGTATTTACCTGAGCAAGTATAATTCACAAACAGCAAGTGCGGGTAGCTTTTACCGGGCTCCTAATCTGGAACGAATGTTTTAATAACCTATTAGATTCCTAACGGGTCTTAAATAAGTCTAAACTTAGACCCGATTACTTTTAAAGGAAGAGATACGGTTCAAAAGGCACGATTAATCGAAGACCGGATTAGAATGTGGTTTAGACCCAACAAGTTTGTATACTTGTATAATATGGGTAAACTAAACACATTCTGGATTTTGAGATGAAAACGATAAGGTTTGACCCGTTTCGGCTAATTTATGCAAACTAGTTACATAAACCGCACCGAACGCGAATAACGCGTAACGGGTAACCAAATGAGTCAAGAACATGTTTCCTAAGTTAATATGCCTTAAATATGTTGTGATATTAGTAAGATACATTCCATAATGCCCAAAATAGATTTAAACTCAAATTATGCCCCGTAGGGGTATTGTGGTCATTTTAAAGCTTATAAAAGAGTTTAAATATAAATATGAGTTTCAGGTCTGATATATTCAGTAAAAATACTTATTTTTATAAGTCATAACAGTAGGGTATGGTATATTTGTGAAATTTACCTTTTATAACCAAACTATACACCGTAGGGGCATTTTGGTAATTTCACATAAGCTTAAAAGGTCAAAACAGGGAATCTGAGTTAAAAACTTTTCTTTACTGTTAAAATATAAAAATTTGCTTAAAACATCAGTAGGCATTAAGTCTTATATGAGAAAAATGGTTTTAATACATACTATGCGTTTTAAACGAGTAAAAAGGCGGTTTTAAGCGATTTCCGGGTTTTTAAAGAAAAGCTGATATTTTTATCATTCCAGAAGACTCAAAATATTTTATTTATTATATAAAATCAGCAGCAAAAGGTTTGGTATCAAAATAATATATAAAACTCATTTTATAGGCCAAAAGGGCAAAACCGACAATTACCGAATCAAAGCTATAACCCTATGTTATGCTCAGCCTAAAAATAAATAAAAATCTTCAAAAATCCAAAAATATTATTTTACATCAGTAGGTAAAAAGTTTGGTATCAAAAATTGGGTTTAGATAGGCTTTATGCTAATTATGCCGTTTAATTAATAAAAAGCTTTCTACTTACGCTATTGAGCATAACTCTTAATCTAGACCTCTAACTGATGTGAAAATTTAGGGACATGTTTATAAATCAGTAATAAAGATTATTGTCCTCTCACATTTCAAAATTCCTATTTTAAGGTCAAATGGGCATTATGGTCAATATTTAGGCATATAATGGAAACATGTACGTGAATCGAATAACTCATGAACCAAGTTGTATAACCTCATAGGGTTACACTAATCAATAACCTTGTCCTAATAAAGCTCTAAGGCATTTCTAAAATATGCTACATTGGGTCAGAACTGAAAGTCAAAGCAAAAGTCTAATTATGCGACTTTCGGTTCCGAACCGAGCTTATAATGAAAATTGTCGAGCTGAACATGTTTGGACATGTTCTTACATTAATTACCAAGTTATATGAATGACAAAACAGGTTGTATGGCATCTACATTGTTAATTATGTGTTTATTTGAAAAATTGATTTCTGTTGACTTTTTATAATCAAGTTTGACCCGACAATTGACCTAGTTAGAGTGGAAATCAGAGGGTGCCCTTTTAAGGTTTTATTACCCATATAATTACCAACTCAAAACTATTTTTAATTTAACTAATGACTGGACCATTAGTGATTAATCACGAAGTCAAACCTTAATTACGATCAGTTTGACTTATGGTCATTAAGCTAATTAAAACTGAATTTAGGGAGTTAAGGGCACTTACAAAAGTCCTAAGCACAATTATGGATCCTAAGGAAACTTGTTGAAGACCAGAGAAGCTCCAGAGAAGTCCTTGAAGTGAGTTGAAGTGAACAAATGAAATGGTTGCAACTTGAATTCTTTATATAGAACCTCAAATCTCATAAGATCATCACAACAAAGCCTACAATTGTTTCCAGATGATCCCATGTGTCCCTATGCATGCAAAACCATTGGCCCAACTCCTGAATTTTGAATACCATGCAACTAAGGCGGTGTAATCGGTTATAACAGGCAACTGCAAATTTTTAAATGCCAGCGACAGTCTTACGGACCGTAAGTCCAACCTGATACGGTCCGCAACCAGCTCTGATCTGAAATGCCCAGTTACAGTCCTTGCGGACTGAAAGCCTTATGCCATACGGTCCGTAACCGATGCTCAGAAGACAAAAATTTGCAAACTTTTAGGCTTTGGCCATGCAACTTTGCTAATACGAATCCAAGGTCTTTAACATCAGAATGGGACCACTTGGTTAGTTCTGAAAAGCCATGAAAACCTTGCCATGCACTTATGTTGTCTTGGATTCTTTTGAAAGAGTCTTGAATGTAAGATTTGTCGTAACCACTCATAGGATCCAATTCTTGTGCAAATTTGAATTATGCATTTATTAGAATTAACCGGATTTAAATATCCGATGTTTATAAAACAGATTAAGGTTTGGGATTTATAAATGGGTCGCTCAGTGGTATTAATTAACATGTCGACACTTTTACATCCTACCATACATCTTTCAAATTGATCCGGGTTTATAACACGTTTGCCTTACATGACACGTGTCTTTCTTTTATTGGACATAAAATTACGAGGTGTTATAGGTGGGTTAAGTGGTTTAAGCTTTCCGTATTAGTGCACATGTGCAGTACAAAAAAAAATTTCATACATAAAAAATGGCGATTTTTTATAAAAAAAAATGTAAAAAAAAAAAATTTGTGGTATGTTTTTTAGGTTTTTTTAGTTACTTTTTTGGTTTTCTCATTTAAACTAGTTTTCTTATGATTCATCCCCTATATATATATAGGGTAAGGTTATTGTAAAAAAAAGGTTAAAAGTGTGAGAAGTGTGAGAAATGTTGTGAAGATGACATGTGTCCTCAATTTAAATTAATTCAAAGGGGTAAACAAGTAATTTTATCATTGATTCAATTAATTCAAAATATTTCATAACTGCCACCTTATTTATAGGAACATGATTTTTTTAAAAGATCTTTACAAAAACACTACGAATAACACTGCAACCACCATTCAGCACATATATAACACCATTCAATAATTATATAACACCATTCAATAAGTATAGAACACCATTCAATAAGTATATAACACAATTCAATAAGTATATAACACCCTTCAATAATTATATAACACCATTCAATAAGTATATAACACTATTAAAGACACTACAAAACACCATTCATGTTGTGGTTCGGAACCACTGACGGGGGTGGCAGTTGTGATTCAGAAGCGTACAGCGGAGGTGAGTGGTGTGTGACGGTGAACGTCGGAGAACAGTCTGGCGGTGGTTCGGAGTGGGGAGGGTGTTTGATGCCGAGTGGCAAGGTGCGTGTGAGTGGTTGTCGGTGGAGTGTGAAAAGCGAAGATGGCCGGCGACTGCTAGAGTCGATAAGGGTGGATGACGTTGTGCGGCGGTGTTGATGTCCGATGGGGGTGGGGTTCGGTGGTGGTTAGTGAGAGATGGAGGTGGAAGGCCAGCGGTGGATAGCGAGAGATGGAGGTGGAAGACCGGCGGTGGACGATGAAGTGGAGGTGGTGTTTGGAGATGGAGGGTGGTTGCCGGATCTTTACAGGACTGGAGAGAAAAGACGATCAAATCGCGATCTTGTAGGTTTTTTTTATAATTGCTGTGATTAACAAGATACAGCTTCCTTTTTCAAAAATGATATAAAGACTTTATTACTCCTACATATTACAAATCAGTCTAAAATTGGTCCCTATATATATATATATATATAGGTAGAGGTTCCTGTAAAAAAGAGGGTTTTTGTGAGAAATGTAAGAAAGAATCTACACCATTAGATCTTTGATCTAATGTTTAAGATCAATAGGGACCAATTTGTAAATAAGAAAACTAAATCTAAATGAGAAAACTAGAAAACTAACTAAAATAGCCTAAAAAAAAAGCTAAAAAACATACCAAAAATTTTTTTTTTTTTTGCAATTTTTTATAAAAAAAAATCGCTATTTTTTATATATAAAAAAATTTCAAATTTTTTTTGTTGTTGTACTGCATATGTTGATTATATGTGTACTACACATGTGTACTATATCCGTAATAGTGTACATGTGCAATACAACAAAAAAAAAATTCTTTTATTTATTTATTATTTTTTTTTGAAAATTTTTTTCGATGTATAAAAACTAGCGATTTTTTTATAAAAATTTGTAAAAAAAAAAAATTGGTATGTTTTTTTAGTTTTTTTTAGTTAGTTTTTTGGTTTCTCATTTAAATTAGTTTTCTCATTATCCATCCCATATATATATATATATATAAGTAGCCCAAGAAAAATTAAAAGCTCAAGAAACATATTAGCCCAACTCAATATCAAACTTTATTTTGTGCTTCTTAATATTGTTAAGAACATTTTTAGAATCATGATTTTAGTTATGTATTGATTTTGTTAGTAAGTTGTTGGACATGTTTTAATTAAGTTAGGATTTGTTTTTGTTGAAAGCCTTGTAATAGTCTTGATTTCAGGGTGTTTTTTTTTTTTTTTTTTTTTTTTGTGTGTTACTACACATGATTTAATTTCGGTGCTGAGAAAAACCGAGCGAAAACGATCCGCTCAATTCAAATTCAATCTGAGCACAAGCATCACTTTTGTGCTCGGTTTTGCAAATTCGATCCGATCGGATCGGATCGGTTGTAATTCAATACGAGCACGAGCAGACCCTCGTTCGGATCGGATCATGAACACTCCTAGACTACCACACACGGGCTGGTGTAAGCTGTTGAAATCGATAATATAAAAATTAAAATTATATGTTTGTTTTTGTTTTTTTTTTTTTTTTTTTTTGTTTCCATTGTCTTCACTCTTCAGCTAGCTGCTCCTTGCTGAGCTCACCCTTTGACTTTTCTTTGTTGTAATTGTTTTTGGCTATTGAATAAAAGTTTGTGTTGGATGTTAAAAAAAAAAAAAAAAAAAAAGATTCTGAGAAACCGGAAGTTGAATATCGGTGTCCTTAAAATAATATAGTCCAGCTATTCTTTAGAAAATACACATCATTTGCACACCATGTTAATTTATTTAGTTTGTTTGACGAAATACACAGTTTATGAAGTTGTTGACAACTATCATATTTAGTTATTAAAATATCAACCCTCGCCTTATTTCCATATAATATTGTATTGTAATCATGCTAATTCTTCATATTACTTGTACAACGACAAAGAAACTAATAATATAATGAAAGTCTCAACGCTTAACTCTAAATGTTTTTCATTTTACTTGCACAATATAATAAAAGTCTCAACGCTTAACTCTATATGTTTTTTTATTTACTTGCACAATGATGAAGAAACTAATAATATAATAAAAGTCTCAACACTTAACTCTATATGTTTTTATAGGGTGTTACAATTGTAAAGCCTCTAGACCCCAAAGACCTCATAGTTAGGTTTAAGCATCAAAACGTAATGCCACGCACAGACTGAATTTTTTCTTGGGCAATATAGCGCCTCCAGGGTATACATTGCATTAATTACATTACACTAAACTATACATTACGCGTGACACACTTTGCGGTCACCATTGCGTGCACAAAGTTCCACATTGTGTGCAAGCAATTCTAAGCGAAAGGTGTGACACTCTGTGTAATCAACCATGGGCGTAAAGTGGCACACATTAATGAATTAAAACCCTAGTCACGCAAAGTGGTGGTTGTTCTTCAGATCCAAGCTTGTTAATCATCAAGATCCTAACTTTAATGATCCTAACTTTAACGTCATAAATGCATAATGATCAACCAATAACATCATAATAAAGCTTCAAACATAATTTCACTTCCTTTTTGCGAAAACCCAAACCTGAACTTAAAACCTTCAATGAACGAGTTACCACAGCCCCCAACTCGCACTACGCTGCTGGAACGAGGCATGAGAATGTTTTTTATGACCGTTCACTTTGCTTTGTTGTGAGAAACAATGCCAACATCCAACCGATTTCCACTTTCTCTCTCTAAGTGGTAAAGCTTGCAAATGAATGGTGGCTCAAGGTTTCTTTTCCATGTTAGGGTTTTTATATTTCTTTTACCAATATGTCCTTTACGGGCTTGCCATGTTTACTTCCAGGTTAGTAATGTTATAATATACAATTTTAGTTGATTATTTTTATCACTAAAATAGTTCACTTAGAGACATAGTCGACTCTAGTAAATGCTAGAAAATCCACATATTTAGAGAATGATGCATTATACTTTTAAAGAGTCTATTTTGCGTGGTTCTAGCAAACAAAGCAATATCTTGGGTTAGATCCAAGGCAATGTGCTTAGGATATAAACTCTACGCTTTAAGTTGGTACTTAAAGGATGTATGTCTAGGCATCATGTGAAAGTTTTTTGAGGTGTTTTTGTTTTGTTTTGCATGCTAAAGAAATTATCCCTCATTTTCTTATATACGAGGAGCCCTTTGAAAAGAACATGATCGGAATCTATTTTAAGGATAGTGCATTACCCATACTCTACCAACAAGTATCGACAATAGCGGACCGATGAAATTTTCACTGAGATCTATATTTTTTGTTGGTCGAATATTGCTACTCGACATCCGAATCTTTTGTTAGAGTTGAGTCGTGTCACATAACTAATGTTAATATTTGTCTTTTCACCACTAAAACCATACTAAAATGAGGCACCATGAAAAGGTTATGCACGGTTAAATAACCATTTTAAAGAATAAGTGAAGTACTTAATTGAATTGATACTCTCATGCTATTTTTGCTTTTAACTTTTTTTTTCTTCAAATGGAACATGTACAGATTTGATCTTTTGTACGTAAATTTAAACGTCTCAGGGTAGGTGTTAAAACTCCCCAGGGTCGGCCAGAGAACCATTTATATAAGTATTGTTGCCCAGAATCTTCTTAATGAACAATGAATATCACAATGAACGAATAAACATACCTTTATTTCTGAATGAATAAAAACTGTGAATGTATGTACAAGTGTTTTTACAATAGAAATCCTAACCCTATTTATACTAATCGAAGAGGTGCGAATCCAATAGACGTGTTTCTTCACGAACGGTTGCGTCTCTAGAATCTTGTGGTTGTGATTGAAGATGAAGAGGTGTGTCTCTCCTTGAAAAGTCACGTCCCTGTTTCTTCTGTGCCTGATGTTTGCCGCCAAACTTGAAGGGGTGCGACCAGAGGGATGTGTCGCATCCTTTAATCTGTAGGTTATTAACTTTCAACTTGTCACATCTAGTCCCCGCACTTCTGTCACTAATCTAATTCCAATAAAAACTAACTATTAACTAATTACATAAGGAACCCTTATACTTATAGGATGTGAAGGAGATTATGATTTCATTCACCCCCCTAATCTCGAACATCCTTAAGTTGCACCTTGATCTTTCTCCATGTCTTGCTTGCCATCATGTGCTTCTCCATCTTTATCATGAGCATGTTGTAGTAGATCATTACAGTCTTCTTTGATTGCCATTAGGAGAGTTGGTTCATCGTCTTCCTGCACCAGATTTGATTCTTCTTCTTTTTGATTTGATTCAGGACAATCTGAGGCATAATGACCAAACTTTTGGCAATTATAGCATTTAATCTTGCTTAAATCCTTCCCAAACTTCTTTTGGTTGCTTCTACTCTTGTAAGCATTCTGTGATGAATCTTCATCATCTTCTTCTTGTTGTTTGAACTTTCCATCACGCCACTTGTCTTGCGATGAGTTGAACCTTCCTTGTCCATCGTTCCCAAAATGCTTTCCACGACCATAGTTCTTGTTGCGTCGTGTAAACATAAGTTTCTCTTGATTGTATATCGGGTTTTCATCCACCAAACCGGTTCTTTCTTCATAGGCCTTCAATCTTCCAATTGTCTCGTCTAGCGTCGTTGTTTCTAAATCAGCGAATTGTTCAATGGTTGCAACAATTTGAACGAACCTTTTCGGTATAGAACTCAGAAGTTTCCGTACTAAAGTTGGTTGATCAAAAGTTGATCCAAGACCACTTGCCCTCGTGACAATACTATTTAGTCTTGCAGTGAACGAATCAATAGTGTCTTCCTCCTTCATTTTTAACATCTCAAACTCTGTTTTGAGCGTTTGAAGACGTGCCTTTTGCACTCGATCTGCACCGACGTGCCTAGTCTTTAATGCATCCCAAATTTCTTTTGCACTCTTGCAACTTGCAACTTGTATTATCATATCTTCCGGTAGTGCTTGATATAAATAAGCGGTCGCCATCATATCCTTCTTTTCATCCGCTTGCGTATTTTCCTTTGGTTCTATCATTTCCCATAATCTGTTTGCCCTCAAAATGGTTTTTATACGGATTGCCCATACCGTATAGTTTGTAGACTTTAAGATAGGACACTGAAACTGGGAGAACGAACTACCCTCTTTAATCACTACCGTGTTTGACGGAGAGGCTCCTCCCGAATCCGCCATAATTTCTTTCCCAACAATTTTCACTACTGATACTTTGGTTTTCTCCTAAAACCGAAGTCTATGATTCCAAAAATCCACACTAACTTTCTAACGGAATCAAACCAATTTCTAAATCTTATTTAAATTCCAGAAAAATAGAACGTAGAACCTGGAATTTGTGAACCGACCGACTTCTCTTATCGTGATTCTCCGCACGGTTTTCTGACTTTTCTTAACAACCCTCTTGGCTGTGTTTTTTTTTCCTGCTTGATTCGCGACTCTCTAAACACAAACCAAAAATCATCCCCAAACCCGCTTGATTTGCGACTAAACTTCTCAACCGAACACGCTCTTGATGCTTTGATATCACAAAACTTCTCAGATTTTGTGTCTTTTGCAAATTTCAAACAACCCAAACTTCTCAGATTTGCGATTGCTTCTTCAAACCGGAATACAAATTTCTCAGATTTGCTTCCGTCTTCATAACTCGAACCGTAGCCTCTTGCCGTGTAACACCTCGAAAAAATCACGTCCAATGAAGTATTGACACGTGTAATAAACCCTAATGAAGTCAAACGTTGAATTTAAGGGACTAATTTTTCGAAAAATCGAAAAACTTTGATTATGAAAGAACTGGAAGTATTATCATATCTAAAATAAGTTTCTAAATAACCTCTTACGGTTTTATATTCACAAATGAGCCACTTGTTAATCAAGTGTAGCCGTTTATGTGATTAATTGAAAGTTTGCGCAATAACGGGTTAAAAGCGTCAACATGTTAATTCTTACCTCTGAGTGACCTTTTAACAAACCGAGAGCCTCATGATATTTGATTATACTTTCGGGAATGCCAATAATTGGCCATCCAAGGCTTTTATGCCCAAAAGTGAAGTTACGCGCTACTTTGCAAGTATAAGGGACTAAAAGTGTCAATATGTTTAATTATACCTCTGAATGACCTTTTATCGAGCCCGAAGCATTATGATGTTTAATAATACTTTCAAGAATGCCTAATATGGATTATATGAGGCTTCAATACTATTAATCGATGATATACACAAGTTTGCGCATTAGAGGGACCTAAAGCGTCAAACTGTTAAAGTATACCGATTCGTATGTTATCGGACCTTCCGGAATATGACCATGAGTCAAACATACCCTATTTATAATTCTCATAACTTAGATATAGGCTTAGAGGTGTTTGGTGCGCAAAAATAAACTTTTAAGTCATGCAGGGACTAAAAGTGTCAAAAAGCGCACAAGTTTGCGTTTACACGCATATCCTACATTCTGAATATTCCCGGACACCCAAAAATTTATGTAAGCACTAAAATATTTTATTTTAGTGTTTGGCTTGATAAAATTCCATTCGTCGCGTCGTTTGGATTGTTTTTCGCGTCCGTCCGTGTTTCATCGTAATTAGCCGAACAACGTGACCGTACGACCAAACGAACCGACATCCGGCATATTTTTGAGCATTTTTCATGTTCTCTATGCTTAGGCATCATTATAAAGCCTTAAAAATGGTTTAACGGGCATTAGAGGTGTCGGAAATGACATTTGGAAGTTCAGGGGCCAAACATGTCAACATTTGAAAGATCCTTGTACTGGCAAAAGGCTTGCGCACCTCAACACCAATAACCTTACGGTGCGCAAGCATTTCCCAGATGCAGAAACTCGTTTTTCTTGGCTGTTCAAGTCCATGAAACGACTTCTGGAGATATTTATCAATTCCATGCGCGTCCCCTACTGATTTTAGAGCTTAGGGGCACTTGTTATTGATCTAGATCACTTCATAGACTTAGTTGTCATCATCTAATGGATCATAAATCACTATAAAAGGCCATGGTTTGCAAACATTTTTGATCATCCATTCCATCTGCAATTGTGGGACTTTCTGGAGCTCAAGAGCAGACACCAAGCATCCCTAATCGTGATTAGGACTTTGGTAAGCACCCTTGACCTTCCTTGATTAAGTTTTTGCTTAGATTTAGCTTAAAAGTCAAACCGTCGTAATTAACGGTTGACTTCGCGATTAATCATTAATGGTCCAGTGATTAATCGAATTGAAGGTAGTTATAAGTTGGTATTTATGTGGGTAATAAACCCTTAGAAGGGCATCCACTGATTCCCATCCTAACTAGATCAAATGTCGGGTCAAAGTTGTTTAGAAAAAGTCAACAGAAGCTTAATTTGCAAATTAACATGTAATTAGCAATGTAGAAGGCATGTAACCTATTTTATCACTCATATAACTTGGTAATAAGTATAAGAACTGATCTAAGCTTGTTTGATCCGACAATTTTCTATTTAGACCCGGTTCGGAACCGAAAGTCGCAAAACTTTGACTTTTGCTTTGACTTCAGTTCTGACCCGATTTAGTATGATTTGTAAATGCCTTAGAGCTTCCTTAGGACCAGGCTACATGTTAGCATAACCCTCTGTGGTTGGTTCATTGATTATCCGATTCGTTTACATGTTTCCGTTAGTTGCTTAAATGTTGACCAATATGCCCTTTTGACCATAAAACGAGAATTTTGGAAAAGTGAAAGGACAATAATCCTTATTACTGATTTATAAAGTTGTCCCTAAAATTTTACATCAGTTGGAGGTCTAGATTAGGAGTTATGCTCATTAGGGTAATTATAACGCCTTTTAGTAATTAAAATGCGCAATTAGCATAAAGCCTATCTAAACCCAAATTTTGACACCAAACCTTTTACCCACTGATGTAATATAATATTTTGGGATTTTCAAAGATTTTTTAATTATTTTAACCTGCTCATAACCTAAGGTTATGGCATTAATTCGGTTAATACCGATTATACCCTTTCGGTCATAAAATGAGTTCTACATAGTATTTTGACACCAATCCAATTGCTACTGAATTTATATAATAAATAAAGTATTTTGAACTTTATAAACTGATCAGAAAACTCAGATTTCCTGTATAACCCGGAAATCGCTTAAAATGGCTTTTAAAGCATATTAAACGCATAGTTTGGGTTTAAAACCATTTTTGCCATATAAGGCTTATGACCAACTGATATGACCTATTAAAATAAGTTATTTTACTGATGTATTCGGACCCGAATCTCAGAACTTCATTTAAACTCTTTTATAACCTTTAAAATGACCAAAATACCCCTACGGGGCTTATTTTGAGATTAAACTCGTTTTGGGCATAATGGAAGATATCCTACTGATATCACAACATGTTTAAGGCATATTAACTTCGGAAACCTGTATATGACTTTTATGGTTACCCGTTACGCCTCTTGCGCGTTCGGTTCGGTTTATGTAACTAGTTTGCATAAGTTAGCCGAAACGGATCAAACCTTATCATTTTTATCTCAAAATCCAGAAGGTGTTTAGATTACCCATATTATACAAGTCTTCAAACTTGTCGGGTCTAAAACACATTCTATTCCGGTCTTCGCTTAATCATGCGTTTGAACCGTATATTTCCTTAAGACTAACCGGTCTAAGCTTAGGCTTAATTAAAGACCCGTTAGCATTCTAATTGGTTAATTATATCATCATTCCAGACTAGAGCCTTCCGGTAAATTGTACCTACGCTTACTTAAGTGAATACGGCTGAGTTATTATAATTCTTGCTATTTAAGACAGGAGCTAGCTCAGGTAAATACTTTTAACTTATTTTCCCTATATGGGCTTGGGTTACGGTATATAAAATACTGCTTGGTCGGGCATCAAATCTTCCATCGTTTGGTGGTTAATTGAATAATTTGATCGGCCCGTTTAAATATGTTTTGTTTGCTTAAAGCCTTTGGGGGGTTAATGACCATGTCCCGGATATCCTTGGCATCATTTTACGAAATGGCCACGACCTAAGCGCGGAGTGTAGGCGTACACTCGTCAGTGCATAAATAGTTGATGTGGTGGGTCTATTGATCTTTAACCCGGCACGATCCAGGCTACTGGACGCATAAGGAACATGTAATTCTTTTACGAGATTATATATTTAAATAATTGTCCCAAGTATAAAAGATTAATTTTGCCTCTGTGCATTTTAATCAAATTATAAAAGATATTTTGTCCCACGTGCATCCAAATCAATTTTATTAAACTTTTCAAAATGAGTCAGTTAATTGTATTTACCAGTGTAAACTGACGTATTTTCAAAAGTCTAAGTGACAGGTACAAGTACGTAATAGGCTGGAAGCTGCTCAGGACGTTAATAAGGAATCTTGCAAGTTCTAGGCGTCTAAAGTCTGTTGAACAATGTTTATGTTTTAAGATCCGCCTGTGGATCCTTTACTTTCCGTTGTAATACTTGATATTACTTTATATTCGGATTGTAATATATTTATCTTTTGCTTCCGCTGTGCATTTATATATTGTGTTGTTTGACTATGATGATATCAACTACGTCACGATACTCCCCTACCGGGCCCACCGGTAATACGTGGAAAGTCGGGGTGTGACAGGTTGGTATCAGAGCCAACATTGAGTGAATTTAACACTAGCCCTTAGTGTTTAATCTCAATGACACAGTAGCACATTCTTTGACCTTTTGAGTCTAGACTTAACATAGGAATACTCTCAATCCTAATCTGGAAATTATTGCTTCCAAATTTTTATATATATTGGATACGTCGCCAAGCGAAGAAGCTGTATTAGAAATTCTCCACAATCTGGAGCCCTGAAATGCTGAGCTTCGTAGCGCGGCTAGAAATAAACGAGTATCCAAGGAGAGAGCATTCAGAAATAACTTGAAGAAGAAACTCCTTTTGCTGAAGATCGTTTCCTTAATAGTCCTCATAAGGACATATTTATCTTTCAGTCCCTTCGAGGACAACATTATTCCTTTCAAGTCCCGTTTAGGGCAACTTTGAACTTATTAATTTTATAGTGGAATGACTAAATATTCATCCTAATCAGGAAATATTAAATAAATGGAAAATAACATTCCTATTATAAGATCTACCATCATAATAAAATGGCAAAATCTAAAAAGGACAAGACCTAGCCTCGAGTCATATTAAGACCCGGCCAAGATGGCAGTTCCTCAATTTAGATTCAGATCCTTATTAACATTCCTTTTGCAAGATCTACCATTATAATAAAATGGCAAAATCTAAAAGGACAAGACCTAGCCTCGTGTCATATTAAGACCCGGCCAAGATGGCAGTTCCTCAATTTAGATTCAGATCCTTATTAACATTTCAATTTAGAAATTGTTCTACGTTAATTATTAAAAAGAATCTTAAAGGTAAAACCTAGCCTAAATGTCAATGCTGACATGGCCAAGATGGTAAAACCTAGCCTAAATGTCAATGCAGACATGGCCAAGATGGTAAAACCTATCCAAAAGATTCTTAACCCAACTAAATGATCTCTGAATCATGGGTTAAATCATCAATTAAGATGATCATATTTTGACCATACGTGGTAATATAACGCCTACGGGCCTTGCTCATTTCTACATGAGCCAAAAGATGGTGGTAGCGATGACTCCCTGTCTGAAAAAGGTAATGAACCTTGATTCAAACCTTAATGCCTCGATTCTCTGAAATCATGGCTTATAAATTAAACTTGTCTACGCGACTAGGCCATTTGTGCTATTATGCCTCGATTCTCCGAAATCATGGCTTGTAAATTAAACTTGTCTACGCGACTAGGCCATTTGTGCTATTATTAACTTATAAATTAGGATTTATGATAAAAATTCTGAATAAAATAAATATCCTTCCTTCCCTGCCAGTATGCATTTTAAAAAGAATCTTAAAGGTGAAACCTAGCCTACGCGGCCAAGATGGTGAAACCTACTCAAGGGATTCAGATCCTTGTTAACACCTAAGAACGTGTTAGCACTCCTGACAAATGTGATTCGATAAAATCACAACAGTCATCCCTATATTGGAAATTTTTTTTTAATTCCTAATTTGCCTTATGATCTAGGAATCATGGCCTATATCATCTTATAAGATGATCATATTATAAACATCCGTGAGTGATGAAGTGCCTACGGGCTAAATTTGTTGTCCGATAAGACAACAACAGTGGTGGTCTTTGACCCTGTCTAAAGATGTTGGAATACGTCCAAGCATAATAGTCGGTAGGGTCCGTACGATCTCGACTAATATCAACTGAAAAGATGATCATACCATAAATATCCCTTAGGAGGGAAATGCCTACGGGCTATAATTAACGCCCTCCGAGGCTAAAGACAGTGGTAGCCTACAACTGTCACACCCCTTTCTGCGGCGGAAGCACGAGGTGTGATCATGAAAGGTTCTCATTGCATACGAAAGGTAAACATGCTATATGCTCGTAAAAACATCAAATACCATAATTTGAAAACATAAGTTTAGCGTTTACATCGCTAAGTCGCATAAAACATTGTCTTAAAAAGTTTACAACTTTATTTAAAGATAAACAATAGCGACATCCACAAGCATAAGCGAGACTGCGCGCACATCCATCCTAGTTACCAGAAATACATGTGAGTTTTGGAAAAACGTCAACATAATGTTGGTGTGAATTCATGCAGTTTTGTATTTCACGTTTGTATACTTTGTATGAAAACATAGTTTGAGAATAAATCAAGTTTTCATATATAAATCCAGTTTCATGTGTACACCACGTACTCATGTATAATTCAATTTCTTCTTGAGTACCCCACGTACTCAAGTACAATTCCCATTTTTCTTGAGTACCCCACGTACTTCAAGTATAATTCAAATTTTTAGTATGGTATGACTTTTATGTAAATAAAGTATTCCTGTAAGTTTCAGGATTGTTAATGGGTTGCAAAGCCATTAACATGTGACACGACATAGGAAGTCACCAAACCTAAGGCATTTAATTGGTATATTCTGAGACACAAAAGCACTACTCGATTCTCGCCCTCACCGAGAGTGTGGCTGCCAGGCACCCGTTAGATCTAACCTTTTGTTCTGCGGTCTAGGTATATTGTTGATTAATGGTGCTTATGTACCCTATTCGTGACACTATTTCTCATAACGCATCCTACTTGGTTCTCGTCCTCACCAAGCGCGTTTCTTGTTATTAATTCTCATAACGCATCCTACTTGGTTCTCGTTCTCACCAAGTGCGTTTCTTATTATCATTTCTCATAACGCATCCTACTTGGTTCTCGTCCTCACCAAGTGCGTTTCTTATTATCTTATATTTCGTCACACTTGGTTCTCGTTCTCACCAAGTGTACTTCTTGTATTCTTATATTTCATCACACTTGATTCTCGTTCTCACCAAGTGTGCTTCTTATATTTATATCATACCAATTATAAATATTGTACATTTGTACATGTATTTCACCCCCGAAGTTATAAAAACTGAAAACAGTTAAAGAAATGGGGGAGCATGAACTCACAACTTTGCGTTCCTAGCGTCGTAAACTTCACCGGATTTGCTTAATTATCGTCGTGACCTATACGCGTTTTCTTAACGTTAGTCACTAGACTTGCGTCGCACAAGTACAGTCACTCTCTTTTGTATTTGTATTGTTGTGTTAAAAATATTCTATATTTTTAACTAAGTGTCTTACTTATATTATTTTCTCAAAAATAAATATAAGTCTTTTGTGTTTTGCACTTTGCACCCGAATTATGTATCTTGTATTTTGTATGTGTATTTTTATGTTTATACTCCTCACGAGTATTTAGTGTATTTTTAAGTCTTAATACACTAGCACGGATAACACATACTATATACACTTAGCACAAAAGTTGGTGATAAAATAGTATATATTTTTCTCTCAAAAATATACATACTTATATCCATTTTTATTCTTGAAGAAATCCTCATTTCTTATCACCAAAAATTAGGGAAACCTTGGTAATACTTTTAAATACATTTTTAGGGAATAAGTTTCTCAAAAACTTATATTTTTCTAAGTGTCAAAATTTATAAAAATTTTGACAGAGTTTCCCCTAAAAATGGAGGTTTCCCATGTTTTCAAAACATGTGTTTATTTTCTTTTAAATCGTCAACAATCATCAACAACAATTATCAACAATAATCATCAACAATAATCACTAATTTCTCCATTTCATGAACTTGAATATTTACAAAAATGTGTAGTAACTTACTAGCACATTTAGTAAGTCTTGTTATCTTTAAAAATAAGTTTAATTTCTTAAAAACTTTATTTTTAAAGATCTTGAAGTTTCACAACTTCTAGTCATGATTTACCAAACGTATTTCTTGTTAAATTTTTCTTGTGACACAAGTGTTTACACACTTGTTTATTCACTAAAATGCTTTTAGTGTATGTAAGATTTGGGTTTAAAACAAGACTTGTATATTTTACTTGGTTCTTCCGAAAAACCACTTGTAGATCTTTAGATCTACATGTTTAGAGTCATATTTTACAGGAAAATTACTTTTACTCAAGTTCATGTCTTATGAATGGATGGATCCATCATCCTTTAACTTTCCAACTTTTACATCCTACTAGTTCATACTCTCAAACATGGACTAGTATGTCTATATGATGATCCATCTTGTTTTTACTAACAACAATATCAAATAATCATAACTAGACAAGTTTCACAAGATTTACACACATAGTTTCTTTTTATCCAACATTAACCACTTATGTCCAAGACTTTAGGTTATGTTCTTTCGAGTTTTCATCAATTAATCATTCTTTCACCTATTAACCACCAAAAATAAGAACAAGAGGGAGTTTTTAAGCACTTACTACTAGCACAAGGCTAGGGAAGTTCAAGAGTATAAATGTGGTGGTTAAAGGCAAATGGAGAAGGTCCTTCAAGATCCGCTTGCACCGAGCTTTGTTAGTGACCTTCTTACGCCTTAAGATAACCTTGGAAAGCTTGTATGATGATTGATAATGGTGATGGTGTGGTGGTGGCTTGAAGCCGTAGCCAAGGGAGAGAAAGAGGAGGTGTTTTGTTGAATGATGGAGGTGATGAATATGATGGGTAGATCTAGTGGGTTATAAAGAGTGTTTCCAACATAGTGTTGTCCAATAGGTCCAATGTTTCACTAGTACATGACAATTCTAATAAAATATGAACTAAAGATCCCATGTGGGGATATGGTCTCCCAACCGTCCAACATATGGGGGGGGGGGGGCTAAGTGAAACATTCTAAGTGTAAGTTGCATGATTTAGTTAGGTTCTAATGATATTTAGTTAGGATGTTAGGTGTATTGTATAATATATAGTGTGTTAGGGTGTTCGGGGACCCTAACTACCTTAGAAAAATAAAAACAATGCTTCTAGCATTATTTTGGTGTTCCGGATAATATCCGGTTGTGCGGTTAGACACCGGTTCGTTAAAGTGCTAAATTACACATTTTAGTGTCTTTTAAGTACCTTTCTTGTACTCTTTCAATTCCCAACACTTAGGGAAATATTCTGGATAATAAAACGACATTTCTGCATAATATTCATATGTTTAAATGCTGATTTATTGCTGACTTATATAAATTCTGCATTTAAAGTGCGTTTCGGGTGCTTTTTTGTGCTTATTTTTGCTTTCGTACTGCATATATATTAAACCCTTGTATGTACTCTTGGGTTTTAATGCATTCTTGTTGTCGGACCTACACCTAGGCTCCAATTTTATTGTCTGACTGCTTTCTGCAGTTCTGTTGACACAGTGTGTCTTACCGGTGAGTTTACTATTATTTTTGACGCAACGCTCTCGTTTATGCATAAAGCAACATTTTGTAGTATACAACGTGCATGAATTCACTTGTTTAATCATGTGTTCAGACATTGCTGACAATTAAGCACATAATTGCAGTCATTAAATAATAATTAAAGTGTACGGAAATTACCGGTTTAGTGCCAGTTGTCACAGTCTCCCCCCGTTAAAAGAATTTCGTCCCGAAATTCAGGCTGAGCTAACTCTCGCAGGAGTCTTCTTGAATAGGTGGGGATACTTTTCTTTGAACTGGTCTTCACGTTCCCATGTGTACTCGGGTCCGTGCTTAGAGCTCCAATGTACTTTGACAAGTTTTACGCTGCTCCTCCTGGTCTTGTTGACTTTCCAGTCGGTAACCTCAACGGGTTGTTCTGTAAATCGGAGGGCTTCATCAATATGCACTTCATCCATCGGGATGATCACGTTTTCTTGTGTTGGACTCTTCTTCAGGTTGGATACATGAAACGTATCATGTACTCCATTAAGTTCTTCCGGTAATTCCAACTTGTATGCCACAGTACCAATTCTTTTCAATATTCTGAATGGTCCGATGTATCGTGGATTCAGCTTTCCACGCTTTCCAAATCTGACTACGCCTTTCCATGGTGAGACTTTTAACAACACTTTGTCTCCCACCTTGAATTCTACTGATTTTCTTTTCGGATCGGCGTAGCTCTTTTGTCGATCTCGAGCCGCCTTAATGCGCTCTCAGATCTGCGCAATCTTGTCGGTTGTCTCTTGTACAAGTTCAGGACCAACCATACGTTTATCTCCGACATCTGCCCAACATAAGGGCGATCGGCACTTGCGGCCATACAGAGCTTCGAACGGTGCGGCTTTTATGCTTGTATGATAATTGTTATTGTAGGAGAACTCAATTAACGGTAGATGAGTATCCCAGCTGCCGCCTAGATCCATGACACATGCGCGAAGCATATCTTCTAACGTTTGTATAGTCCGTTCGCTCTGGCCGTCAGTTTGTGGATGGAATGCCGTGCTTAGATCTAACTGAGATCCAAAGGCTTCCTGAAATGATTGCCAGATTCTTGAGACAAAGCGTCCATCTCTGTCTGAAATAATTGAGATTGGCACTCCATGTCGTGCCACAATTTCTCTTAAGTATATCTCAGCAAGCTTTCCAGTGCTGTCTTTTTCTCGGATCGGTAGGAAGTGCGCAGAGTTTGTTAACCGATCAACTATTACCCATATCATATCGTGCCCTCTCGGGGTCCTGGGTAATTTCGTTATGAAGTCCATCGAGATTTGCTCCCACTTCCACACGGGGATTTCTGGTTGTTGTAATAGGCCGGACGGTTTCTGATATTCTGCCTTAACCTTGGCACAGGTTAGGCATTTTCCAACATAAACAGCAACATCGCTTTTAAGTCTCGGCCACCAGTAGTATTCCTTTAAGTCTTGATACATTTTGTCCGATCCTGGATGGATCGAATATCTCGATTTGTGGGCTTCATTAAGGATGACTTCTCGTATGCCACCATAGAGTGGAACCCAAATACACTTCTTGAAGTATAAGGCTCCCTCTTCGTTTGGCACCATGTATTTCAGCATACCCCGTAGGTATTCAGCTTTACGGTTCTCTTCTTTAAGAGCTTCTTGTTGTGCATCACGAATGCGTGCAGTGAGGTTCGTTCGAATCGTCATTTCCAATGCTCAAACCCTTAGGGTCTTAACCCTTTCTTTTCGGCTCAACGCGTCCGCTACAACGTTTGCCTTTCAAGGATGATACTTAATCTCACAATCGTAATCATTCAGCAGCTCGACCCAACGTCGCTGGCGCATATTCAATTCCTTCTGATCAAATATGTGTTGTAAGCTTTTGTGATCTGTGAAAATTGTACATCGAGTACCATATAAATAGGGTCGCCAGATGTTCAAGGCGAATACCACCGCACCTAGTTCCAAGTCGTGAGTGGTATAGTTTCTCTCATGAACCTTCAATTGTCTCGAAGCGTAAGCGATGACTTTTTGGCGTTGCATGAGCACGCAACCCAAGCCTTGTCGTGAGGCGTCGCAGTATACCACGAAGTCTTCAGTGCCTTCTAGTAATGATAGTATCGGTGCATCGCAGAGCTTGTTCTTAAGTAGCTGAAAGGCTTCTTCCTGTTTGTGACCCCAGTCGTAATTCTTGTCTTTCTGTGTAAGGGTCGTTAGCGGTTGAGCTATCTTTGAGAAGTTCTCGATGAAACGTCGGTAATAGCCCGCTAAGCCCAAAAATTGTCGAACTTCAGTTGGGGTCTTGGGAGCTTCCCAATTCTTTATTACTTCTATCTTGGACGGGTCTACATGAATGCCCTTCTCATTCACAACGTGACCAAGAAATTGTACTTCGCGAATCCAGAATTCGCATTTGGAGAACTTTGCATAAAGCTTCTCTTTCTTCAGTAGTTCCAAGATGGTTCTGAGATGTTGCTCGTGTTCTTCTTTCGTTCGCGAATAAATCAGGATATCATCGATAAATACAATCACGAATTTATCGAGATATGGTTTGCAAACGCGGTTCATCAGATCCATGAAGACCGCTGGTGCATTCGTCAACCCGAATGGCATCACCAGAAATTCGTAGTGCCCATAGCGTGTTCTGAATGCAGTCTTTGGTACGCTTTCCTCTTGGATTCTCAGCTGGTGGTATCCAGACCGAAGGTCGATCTTGGAATAGTAGCTTGATCCTTGCAATTGATCAAATAAGTCATCAATCCTTGGTAGCGGATACCGATTCTTGATCGTGAGTTTGTTAAGTTCCTTGTAATCGATACACATCCGTAGTGTTCCATCCTTCTTCTTCACGAATAATACTGGAGCTCCCCAGGGTGAGAAGCTTGGCCTTATAAATCCTTTATCCAACAACTCCTGAAGTTGTGTAGATAATTCTTGCATTTCGGATGGTGCAAGTCGATAGGGAGCCTTGGCTACAGGAGCGGCTCCTGGAACCAAGTCTATGTGAAATTCGACTTGTCGTTGCGGAGGTAGTCCTGGCAGATCTTCAGGAAACACATCAGGAAATTCCTTCACCACAGGAATGTCTTCGAGTTTCGGCTCCTCAGCCTTCTTGTCTATAACGTGTGCTAGGAAAGCGACACATCCTTTCCTTAAGCACTTCTGTGCCTTCATACAACTGATGATTCGAAGAGGTGTGTCTCGTTTTTCTCCATGCACGATGAGAGTTTCACCATTCGCTAAAGGGATGCGAATGATTTTCTCATAACAAATACTTCAGCTTTGTTCTTGGACAACCAGTCCATCCCGACTACTACATCGAAGCTGCCCAATTGAATAGGTAAGAGATTGATGCTAAATTTTCGTTCGCCAAGTTCCAGTGTGCAGCCTCTAACAACTTCGCTTGATTCAACAAGTTTACCATTGGCTAGTTCTATGGAATAAGGAATTTCTAATCTACTAGATTCTATTCCGAGTATGCGTTTAAATTCCACAGACATGAAGCTATAATCGGCGCCAGTGTCAAATAATATGGATGCAAAGTGATTGTTAATGAGAAACGTACCGGTGACCGCGTTAGGGTCCTCGCGTGCGTTCTTTGCTCCAATCACAAATGCTCTAGCCTGAGCATTGTTTCCCTCTGGGCAGTCCTTCATGAAGTGATCATTGCTTCCACATTTGAAGCATCCTTGGTTCCGCCCTTTCCCGTTACCATTCTTGTTACCAGCACCATTTCCATTCCGGTTCCTTCCTTTTCCCCAACAGTCTTCTGTTTGATGACCCAATTTACCACATTTGTCGCACCTTGGAATGCGACAAGCTCCATCATGATGATACTTGGATTTTTGGCATCTTGGCATGGAGCCTTGGTAAGCTTTGGTTGCATGGTTTTTCGCCTCCTGGGACGGGTTAGCGTCACGCTTCTTGCTGAAACCCTTGTTGTTACGAGTTGCTTGGTTCAAACTTGTATGCTTTCTCTTTTTGTCATCGGACGACTCAGCATGTGTCTCGGTCTTCTCTGTTGGGTTCAGTGATAACTTCTTCATACGAACACAATCTTCAGTCAGACTGACAGCCAGAGTTACAGCCTCAGTGATTGTTTGTGGCTTGGCCGACGTCACCATGCCACGAAACTCTGGGGCCAGTCCCCAAATGTAGCGTTTAACGCGCTTGAATTCGGGAGTCACCATGTAGGGAAGCACTCTTGACAGATCGTGGAACCTTCGAGTATAACCATTAATGTCAGCACCTACCATGGTCAAGTGCCAGAACTCCGTTTCCAGCCTTTGGAGTTCAGCGCGAGAGCAATACTTCTCTCTCATTCTTTCCTTCAGTTCCTCCCAAGTTAAGCCATAAGCGGCATCATCACCCAAAGTTTGGGCTTGCAGGTTCCACCAAGTCAGAGCTTCATCGACGAATAACCTAGTAGCAAAAGTGACTTACTGATCCGCGATACACTTGCTCATGCGGATAGTAGCTTCAGTCTTCTCCGTCCAGCACACAAATGCTACCGCACCTCCTGTGCCATCATAGTTCATCGGCTTGCAGTCGAGGAACTGCTTGAAAGTGCAGCCTTGAGCTGCGCTGCCTCCAGATGAATCTCCATTCCCATTACGTCTAGCGTTGCTTGGTCCTCCACTGTCCTGAGTACGGTTCGCCTCATATTGGGCGATAGCAGCGGAGATCCTTTCCTCCAGTAGAGCGTTCAGCTCTTCAGCAGTTCTTGGCAGTGGGGGAGGTGGAGGTTGATCATCATTGCGAGTATTCATAGCTTTCCTGGGTGCCATGTTCTGACAGAACATAACACAACAGGGTTAATCATTTGTTTGACATCGTCATACTAGACAGTAGTAGTATATATATTCACATGTATATACCACATAAGTGACATCAAACAACTATTACTCTAGCAGAGTACTTAGTAGGCTTGCACTGAGGGAATCTACACGTGACAAGACTTGTTGAGGTTTCTGTGCACTGAATTCCATAATTATGTATGCATCCATAATTACGTAACTCCTTGCACAGTCCGCACAGTTCGTTTCATCCTCGTATTTCTTCCTTCAGATAGGCCATCGCTTTCGGATAAGGTCACGTATACTTGTGACCTTCTACTTCAAGTACATGCTAATTATCACACATAATTGCAAGTAATTTATAGTTAACGACAAGTGCTACTCAAGTGCACTCTAAGTCTCGTAGTGTCTTTTCTAGACTCATGTAGACAGTTTCAGGCAGTGGATGTCGCGGGACGTTTTATGCAATGAAAACGCTTTGAAAATTGTTTTCGTGAATGGATCCTAGAGATTGTAGACTAGACTCGAGAAGGAATCCTGGTTCACTACAATCGCAGCTCTGATACCAATCTGTCACACCCCTTTCTGCGGCGGAAGCACGAGGTGTGATCATGAAAGGTTCTCATTGCATACGAAAGGTAAACATGCTATATGCTCGTAAAAACATCAAATACCATAATTTGAAAACATAAGTTTAGCGTTTACATCGCTAAGTCGCATAAAACATTGCCTTAAAAAGTTTACAACTTTATTTAAAGATAAACAATAGCGACATCCACAAGCATAAGCGAGACCGCGCGCACATCCATCCTAGTTACCTGAAATACATGTGAGTTTTGGAAAAACGTCAACATAATGTTGGTGTGAATTCATGCAGTTTTGTATTTCACGTTTGTATACTTTGTATGAAAACATAGTTTGAGAATAAATCAAGTTTTCATATATAAATCTAGTTTCATGTGTACACCACGTACTCATGTATAATTCAATTTCTTCTTGAGTACCCCACGTACTCAAGTATAATTCCCATTTTTCTTGAGTACCCCACGTACTTCAAGTATAATTCAAATTTTTAGTATGGTATGACTTTTATGTAAATAAAGTATTCCTGTAAGTTTCAGGATTGTTAATGGGTTGCAAAGCCATTAACATGTGACACGACATAGGAAGTCACCAAACCTAAGGCATTTAATTGGTATATTCTGAGACACAAAAGCACTACTCGATTCTCGCCCTCACCGAGAGTGTGGCTGCCAGGCACCCGTTAGATCTAACCTTTTGTTCTGCGGTCTAGGTATATTGTTGATTAATGGTGCTTATGTACCCTATTCGTGACACTATTTCTCATAACGCATCCTACTTGGTTCTCATCCTCACCAAGCGCGTTTCTTGTTATTAATTCTCATAACGCATCCTACTTGGTTCTCGTCCTCACCAAGTGCGTTTCTTATTATCATTTCTCATAACGCATCCTACTTGGTTCTCGTCCTCACCAAGTGCGTTTCTTATTATCTTATATTTCGTCACACTTGGTTCTCGTTCTCACCAAGTGTACTTCTTGTATTCTTATATTTCATCACACTTGATTCTCGTTCTCACCAAGTGTGCTTCTTATATTTATATCATACCAATTATAAATATTGTACATTTGTACATGTATTTCACCCCCGAAGTTATAAAAACTGAAAACAGTTAAAGAAAAGGGGGAGCATGAACTCACAACTTTGCGTTCCTAGCGTCGTAAACTTCACCGGATTTGCTTAATTATCGTCGTGACCTATACGCGTTTTCTTAACGTTAGTCACTAGACTTGCATCGCACAAGTACAGTCACTCTCTTTTGTATTTGTATTGTTGTGTTAAAAATATTCTATATTTTTAACTAAGTGTCTTACTTATATTATTTTCTCAAAAATAAATATAAGTCTTTTGTGTTTTGCACTTTGCACCCGAATTATGTATCTTGTATTTTGTATGTGTATTTTTATGTTTATACTCCTCACGAGTATTTAGTGTATTTTTAAGTCTTAATACACTAGCACGGATAACACATACTATATACACTTAGCACAAAAGTTGGTGATAAAATAGTATATATTTTTCTCTCAAAAATATACATACTTATATCCATTTTTATTCTTGAAGAAATCCTCATTTCTTATCACCAAAAATTAGGGAAACCTTGGTAATACTTTTAAATACATTTTTAGGGAATAAGTTTCTCAAAAACTTATATTTTTCTAAGTGTCAAAATTTATAAAAATTTTGACAGAGTTTCCCCTAAAAATGGAGGTTTCCCATGTTTTCAAAACATGTGTTTATTTTCTTTTAAATCGTCAACAATCATCAACAACAATTATCAACAATAATCATCAACAATAATCACTAATTTCTCCATTTCATGAACTTGAATATTTACAAAAATGTGTAGTAACTTACTAGCACATTTAGTAAGTCTTGTTATCTTTAAAAATAAGTTTAATTTCTTAAAAACTTTATTTTTAAAGATCTTGAAGTTTCACAACTTCTAGTCATGATTTACCAAACGTATTTCTTGTTAAATTTTTCTTGTGACACAAGTGTTTACACACTTGTTTATTCACTAAAATGCTTTTAGTGTATGTAAGATTTGGGTTTAAAACAAGACTTGTATATTTTACTTGGTTCTTCCGAAAAACCACTTGTAGATCTTTAGATCTACATGTTTAGAGTCATATTTTACAGGAAAATTACTTTTACTCAAGTTCATGTCTTATGAATGGATGGATCCATCATCCTTTAACTTTCCAACTTTTACATCCTACTAGTTCATACTCTCAAACATGGACTAGTATGTCTAGATGATGATCCATCTTGTTTTTACTAACAACAATATCAAATAATCATAACTAGACAAGTTTCACAAGATTTACACACATAGTTTCTTTTTATCCAACATTAACCACTTATGTCCAAGACTTTAGGTTACGTTCTTTCGAGTTTTCATCAATTAATCATTCTTTCACCTATTAACCACCAAAAATAAGAACAAGAGGGAGTTTTTAAGCACTTACTACTAGCACAAGGCTAGGGAAGTTCAAGAGTATAAATGTGGTGGTTAAAGGCAAATGGAGAAGGTCCTTCAAGATCCGCTTGCACCGAGCTTTGTTAGTGACCTTCTTACGCCTCAAGATAACCTTGGAAAGCTTGTATGATGATTGATAATGGTGATGGTGTGGTGGTGGCTTGAAGCCGTAGCCAAGGGAGAGAAAGAGGAGGTGTTTTGTTGAATGATGGAGGTGATGAATATGATGGGTAGATCTAGTGGGTTATAAAGAGTGTTTCCAACATAGTGTTGTCCAATAGGTCCAATGTTTCACTAGTACATGACAATTCTAATAAAATATGAACTAAAGATCCCATGTGGGGATATGGTCTCCCAACCGTCCAACATATGGGGGGGGGGGGCTAAGTGAAACATTCTAAGTGTAAGTTATATATAGTGTGTTAGGGTGTTCGGGGACCCTAACTACCTTAGAAAAATAAAAACAATGCTTCTAGCATTATTTTGGTGTTCCGGATAATATCCGGTTGTGCGGTTAGACACCGGTTCGTTAAAGTGCTAAATTACACTTTTTAGTGTCTTTTAAGTACCTTTCTTGTACTCTTTCAATTCCCAACACTTAGGGAAATATTCTGGATAATAAAACGACATTTCTGCATAATATTCATATGTTTAAATGCTGATTTATTGCTGAATTATATAAATTCTGCACTTAAAGTGCGTTTCGGGTGCTTTTTAGTGCTTATTTTTGCTTTCGTACTGCATATATATTAAACCCTTGTATGTACTCTTGGGTTTTAATGCATTCTTGTTGTCGGACCTACACCTAGTCTCCAATTTTATTGTCAGACTGCTTTCTGCAGTTCTATTGACACAGTGTGTCTTACCGGTGAGTTTACTATTATTTTTGACGCAACGCTCTCGTTTATGCATAAAGCAACATTTTGTAGTATACAACGTGCATGAATTCACTTGTTTAATCATGTGTTCAGATATTGCTGACAATTAAGCACATAATTGCAGTCATTAAATAATAATTAAAGTGTACGGAAATTACCGGTTTAGTGCCAGTTGTCACAACAACTCCCTGTCAAGAAAAGATTTTTTGCCTACGGGCTATAATAAATTGTCCATCTGAGACATTGACATTATGATCTTTATGATTCCTTGTCTAAGGTGGTGAGCTATACCCAAGCCAAATAGTCAATATGATTAATGCAATCCTGACTTATATCATCTAAAATGATGAATCCATTATAAACATCCATTAGTGATGTTTCGCTTACGGGCCATATTATATTGTCCATTTGTGACACAAACATTATGATCTCTATGATCCCCTATTTAAGGTAGTGAGCTGCGCTCAAGCCTAACAGTCTATATGATCATTGCGATCCTGACTAGTATCATCAGTATGATGATCATAAATTCATAATATTGACATCCTTAGTGGTGAATTGCCTACGGGCTATACTTTACTCTATTGTCAATAAGACAAAATAGTGGTGATCTTTATGATCTCCTATTCAAAATGGTGGGATTATACCCAAACCTAATAGTCAATATGATCGATGTGATCATGACTAATATCATTAGATACGATAATTATATATAGACATCCATTAATGATGTTAATTGGTTTACCTTTCTGTCAAGTGAATCGCCTTTCAAGACGATGACAGTTGTAGTCTATGACTCCCTGTCCAAAGGTGAAGAACTATGTTCAAGCCTTAAAACTCTTGATCTAATAAGAATGCAGTCTATCACGGCTGTGGTGAGTAAGGCCGCATCAGAACTAGATTCCATAAAGCTGCCAAAGAAGGTGCAGCTAAGCCTGGAAAGGCTAAAGGAAGAAATGCCTGAACTCACCTGATGAATGCCAAGAGGCGGTTCACGAAGTCATCAAGTACAATCCTTATCATTTACCAATGATAATTTCTGCTAAGTGTCCTGATTTAGTACAGGCAATAATAAATCTTCATAAACCATAAGCTTAGAAAACTTTTATATTATCCACAAGGTATAACTTACCAAGGAAACCATAGTAACCGATTCTTCTAGTATCGGCAAGGAATCCTTCCGAAAAATCTAAGAGTACTCTTTCTTCGCATAGAGTACGACAACATATGTTATTTTAATTATTTTTCTCATTTTTTTCTATCGCCTGCGAATGCCAAACTATGTTTGATAAAAGTGCCATATGAGGATTGGCGTATCCTAGTGTGTCCCATAGATTACTTCCATGCTTGATCAGTATGGAGGTTTAATGCATGGAATCCCTGAGATATCCCAATGGTCATATCGTACCAAAGTCGACTAGTAGTATTCAAAGGAGATATCCAGAATGGAATTGTCCAAGTAAATGTTCCCGATTAAGGAATTCATGGACTAGTAACATAAATATGTCACTTATTTGACACAAGCAATGATGGATGAACTGGAGCCTGAGATTTGGAAAAATCTCTGTAACCTCCTTGTATCTTGATTATTCTCTCCTAAGACTACCCTGTTTACCTCCCAAGAGGCAAGTAGAGTTAAGATTAACATCCTGCTTTAGGTTGAAGTGTTGTAAGAACTCATGTTGATTATGGAATAACCGAAACCCTGATTAAGTAAATTTTAAGATATAGATTCATATAGCCTGACTCAATATCCGGAGAATTCGGTATAGTTAAGTATGAAAGACGGTTCATTTTGCTTATGCATTGTTACCGCAACCCTAATTAGGCAACGATTAAAAATTGCCATCAGCTGCCCAGGATCGTCTATTTGTTCGACTAACGGCAAGGATTAGCTATTCCTTAAAATTAGTTAAGCAGTGGTTGGAATAACCATTCCACCGTAAGATAAGCTTTTCTAAAATAGTTGATATATAAGCATCAAGGCTGCTCCCTTGGAGACCTTGTATAAATGGAATGTTAAACATCTATTATTAGATAAAGAATTGGTAAGTTCAATTATCAGGATCTGAAAGTTGCATTGGAAACAACAAATAAGATCACGCAAATTCATAATCATCTGTAAGATGCCAGTATCCGGCAGAAAATCAAGAATTAATGAAAGTAACAACCCTCCTAAATTCTTGTTAAGGAATAAGGTTCAACAAAAGATATCACCTAGGAAGGGTGTGCCAAACTTGTTAAATTATCAGGCTAGTTAAGCTCTGAATATATAGAATCATTCGAAGGAAATCGAATGTATCATGATTAAATTGCTTACGAGCTAAGACCTAATTAAGGAGCTTGGTGGAACGCGCAATGTGACCCACACTAATGATTTAGCGACGTGTCACCAATAAGTCGAAAAGCACTATCACATAATGATATGCAGATCGATGATAGTATGAGCAACCTATGTCGATTGAAAATCGGCGGGTTAAGGAGCTCCAAAAGAAAGTATGCACCTATTGTATAGGTCAACTGGGATACCCTTGGAGGCCCAAATATACCATGGAAGTTAAATCCATAATACGACAGAAAGTACTTCCTTTACTTTAAGAAAATCTCGAGGTTGAGATTACTTTTAAGGGGGTGAGGATGTAACACCTCGAAAAAATCACGTCCAATGAAGTATTGACACGTGTAATAAACCCTAATGAAGTCAAACGTTGAATTTAAGGGACTAATTTTTCGAAAAATCGAAAAACTTTGATTATGAAAGAACTGGAAGTATTATCATATCTAAAATAAGTTTCTAAATAACCTCTTACGGTTTTATATTCATAAATGAGCCACTTGTTAATCAAGTGTAGCCGTTTATGTGATTAATTGAAAGTTTGCGCAATAACGGGTTAAAAGCGTCAACATGTTAATTCTTACCTCTGAGTGACCTTTTAACAAACCGAGAGCCTCATGATATTTGATTATACTTTCGGGAATGCCAATAATTGGCCATCCAAGGCTTTTATGCCCAAACAACTTCAACTTATTTTTATTTTCTTATTTTGTTTAAACATTGGACTTTCTCTGCGTATACGGAAGTATCGACATGATTGTTAATGTTTAAACATTCTGCTTTGTTTTTTGCACAAATCACAGTTGATAAAAGTTTAAAGGCATTACTTGAGTCAGTGTATTGCATGATGAGGGGATATGCTGAGATCGTGGGGTCCATAAGAACTTAGTGCAAAATTAATATACCTTAACGTATCGGTAAGCATTTTGAAAGTTTTTAGATTGAGTTTAAGTGGATAACAATATCGTCAATCTATGTGAATCGTTTAGAGCTTAAAATGAAATCAAGCTTAACGGTGTTGGTGATTTGTCTCATAAACTGATATGATCCTCTTGCACAAACTCACAAAAATATTGTCTGTATATATTTCGTTACTGCATTTCATTTCTGTTTTAAAAATTCAAAAAGATTTTCAGTGTGTTTTAGCATAAATTTTGAAAAATACAAAAAGATTTTCGACAACTGATGTTGGAAAACTGATATTCAAAATTTCAAGTGCTGAACATGATGAACTGGTTTGGGAGTGTGTGTAATGAATTGAAAATTTTTGATTTGAGAAAGAAGTTGAGTTTAGTTAATCAGGGTCATTAATTTGAACTTGATGTAACTATTACTAGTAAGTTTTTCTTATTGATTTAAGTAAAAACTTATGTGTTTGTGAGAAAATGTGTGCAGGAAATGAGCTGAACAGAGATAAAACCAGGGTTTGATCTCAAGGTGATAGCTAATTCCAGACAGCGATCCCATCATGATGAGAGGGGGAGTCTGACGAGGTTAGAGCCAAAAAGAAGATTCTGGTTTATGCTAAGAAAGAAAAGAGACTGATAAAGACTGAAAATGTGAAGACTCGACACTTAAGACTCGTCAACATTTAAAGGTTTTGGGCAAAAGGCTTGCGCACCTCAACACCAATAACCTCAACATTTGTGACCCGAACGAGTCGTTCAGAGAAGTTTTAATCAGTTTCAGTGGCGGAAACAAAGAAACTGACGTCGAAACAGCTAGCAATTCACTTCAAACACGTTTTTGATTGATATTACAGCTTGTACAATCACTGGATAAACCGGCAGCACTTCGGTATCCAAAAGCACAAAAGTTACAAATGACAAGACCACTCCCCTATTTATACTATTCTAGGTTTAGCTTGAAGATGACATGACAATTTCAAACTAAACCTCCTAATTACTTTCAAGCTAAACCTCTATGCAATTCAAGCTAAACCTCAAGTTGACTTTCAAGCTAAACCACTATATCTCGAACTAAATGCACTGATCTAACATTTTACGTACAAGACTCGATACAAGACGAAGTCGACAGATGAATGCACTAACAGACTCCCCCTCAGATGTTGATGAGTCTTAAGTGTCGAGTCTTCGCATCTTCAGTCTTTATCAGTCCTCTCGAACTCTTTGAAGTGTCTGAGATTGTAAGAATCCTCAAATCTTCTCTCTTCTCTTTTCATCAACAACAAACTCTCCATGGATGTCTTCAGACTTCCCCTTTCGATATGCTGGGATCGCAGTCTGGCTTGTTGAAATCACACATTCCTCAGGTATCGGAACCTGTCTCTCTATCATCAGGTTCAAGATCAAAACCTGGCTACACCTGCACATTCTTAACCCAGAAATAAATTTCACAAATTTAACATTTCAACAAATTTACTCTCTTCTAACCACTCGAACACACAATCTCAAAATGATTTAATCATTTGTAATATCTGATGAACCACTTAAATGAATATCAATTTTCATTTCAAACATCTTCAAACAAAATTTTCTTTCCCAAACCTGTTCGTCATGTTCATCACTTGGAATTTTGAAAATCAGCTCTCCAACATCAGTTGTCGAAAATCTTTTTGAATTTTACAAATTTTATGCTAAAACACACTGAGAATCTTTTTGGATTTTGAGATATAAACGAAATGAAATGCAGTAAAGAAATATTTACATACAATATTTTTGTGAGTTTGCGTAAGAGGATCATATCAGTTTATGTGACCAATCACTAGCACCGTTAAGCTTTAAACATTTTCAGTTCTAAACGATTCACGTAGATTGACGATATATTTGTCCACTTAAACTCAATCTAAAAACTTTCGAAAAGCTTACCGATACGTTAAGGTATATTAATTTTGCACTAAGTTCTTATGGACCCCACAATCTCAGCATATCCCCTCATCATGCAATACACTGTCTCAAGTAATGCCTTTAAACTTTTATCAACTGTGATTTGTGCGAAAACAAAGCAGAATGTTTAAACATTAACAATCAGGTCGATACTTCCGTATACGCAGAGAAAGTCCAATGTTTAAACAAAATAAGAAAATAAAAATAAGTTGAAGTTGTTTAGGCTTTAACCACCAGGTCGATACTTCCGTATACGCAGAGGAGGTCCAAAGATTAAACGAAACACCAAAGAAAATAAAGCAGAACGTTTAGGCAACAACATCCAGGTCGATACTCACGTATACGCAGAGGATGTCCGATGCTTAAACAAAATAAAGAAATAAGACAAGTTTAAATCTTTGCAAAATGAAATGCACAATCACAGCGACTTTTCAGCAAAGTTGTGAAATTTCACAAACTTAACCAGTTTTATGTCTTTCGACAATCAGCGATTACTGAGTAGGCATACAATCAAGAAGGACAAAACTAAGTACTATGCTTTTGACCATGTTTCCCACTAGAACTAGGCTTTTTCATTTAAGTTTGTATCGTTATCGCAAATCTACTAGTCTAGCTGAGCCTATCGTCACATCATTAATGAGACCGTTTATCACATTTTGACTTTCCATTTCTTTAGCATGTTGTGACAGTCCACTGATGTACTATCATTTCCTCTTTTCTCAACAAAACTCATTTTTTGATTTTATCATGTTTTTGGCTTTTTCAAATTTTCTAATGTTTTTGGATTTTCTGAAATTTTCTACTCCCCCTAAAATGCAAACACATTTTAGGAAATTTGAAAACAAACTGTACAGAAACGTGACAACTGATATCAAATCACCTCAATTCGCCATCCACTAGGCATAAACAATCAGAACTCCCCTTTACACAAAACTATTTTCTCATTATGATTTCAAAACACTTAAGTTTGTTTTAACCAAAATGATTTTTCCAGAAAATAAGTTTTGTTAATTTTATCACTTGTAAATTAGGGGTTTGGTTCATCATATTGTCCATTCAATCTCTTGTATCAGGATTACATCAAGTTCAATCTAATGACCTTGAGTAATCACTTTGTCAGAATCAACCTCTTACCACTCGTAAGTATATCCAAAACATATAACCACATGTAGGAATAAACATCTACACAAATACATGTTACCAATCAAGATGCCGATTCCTGCTTCACACTTACTAACCTGGAAGCTCCGGCAATTCACAATCTGTAAAAAATTAAACACATTTAAAAATCTTTCACAAAATCTAAAATAACAAGAATGATGCCGATTCCTGATCCACGATTACAAACTTGGGATCTCCGGCAAGTCAGGTTTTCAAGCAAAGAAAATGTCCACCGAAGCCTGACCAGCCTTGGGTGTTCTCAACTCAGACTCAGTTGGGGTGTAAGTTGCTTTCTTCTTAGCATAAAACTCTTTTACCCCTTTAACCTTCCCATCGACCATCTTTCCAAAAATTTTCTTTACATTCCCATTAAACGCTTTCTCAACATCAAAGTTATCCTTCTCAGAATAACCCTGATTTGAGATTTCAGACTTTCCAGTTTTCCTTTTAAAATTTTCAGTCCTCAATGGTGGAAAGTTCTCATCATCCATTGAAGGAACTGAGTTTTCATCACTCTCATCAAACTGTGGCTCCTCTGATTTTGTGGAATCAGATTCATCGCCAGATTTTACATCAGATTTCTTAACAACCCATTTTTGGTTGTCAAGTTTAACACTTCGCCTGTAAAATCTCTTCGAACACTCACCAACTTCAAATATAGAATTTTTGAAAACTTTAAATTTTTCAGTTGGTGGTTCGGTTTTATCAACAATAACTTCTTTCAGTTTTTCAGAAACTCCCTGTTTTGTGTTTGTCGCTTTCGGACAGTTCCATGCAATATGACCAACTTCATTGCATCGGAAACATGTTCTTGTCTCTTTCTTTACATAAGCTCCATTCTTTCTCTTCTCGGCAAGAAATTCTTGGTTAGATTGTTTCCAGAATGGGCTTTTTGCTTCCTCTTCATGACTAGTTCCTGCAACATATGTCATTTTTGATTTAAAATCTCGAACATATTTTTCATTTTTATAGTTTTCAGGTGGAATAAAACCAAGTCCTTTCTTTTTGTAGCTACGATTGTGGTTTGATTTCTTTTGAAAACCAGAACCAGAATTGTAACCCTTTTTCTTGTTCAAACGTTGTTGAACTCTTGAGGTGTAAGGTTTAGGCTTTACATTAAGATTTTCATCTTTTATTTGAGAAATATTAATTTCTGTTAGTTTGAAAACCTTTTTTATCAAATCAGTTTTGACACCTCTTATTGGAAACTCTTTATCAAAATATAATTTGTCAGAATCATTCAAAGTATACACAACTTCAAATGTTTCATCATTCAAATTAGATTTTGACAATAAAAACTCTTTACTATAAACCCGTTTTCCCGACGATTTTGAACCCCTTTCGGACGAACTCGAACTTCCAACTGACTGACACGAACTTTTGGACTCGGACTTTGACTCTGACTCCTCATCCTTATCCAACACCAGATCGACCACTCGTTTTATCAGTTCTGACTCATGATCTGTGTCGGACGCTGTGAACGTGACATCAATATTGTCCGGTAAAACATCGGTTATCTCGGACTCCAACTTTATATTGACTGCCTTTTTTAATTGCTCCTCATTTGGTTTTCTAGACGAATACCCTTCCCAAATCGGAGGCGGACACTTATTATAACAGACACCCTGTTTCTTACCAGTATCCTTTTTCTTCTTTGGCTTTGTTTCTTCGCCTTTAAACGCTTCAAATCCTTCAACTGTTGGATAAATTCTATCAATAATTTAGTCACAACCTTTGTAACTTTGCAGCAATCTTCTGATTCTTTCATTCTCAGTTGCTTCACTATCCAACTCTTTCTTTCTTTTTGCACATTCTTCTATGTACAAGTTGATCTCTTTCTGCTTTGTCATCATGGTAGCATTCAACATCTTTAAAGCTTTCTCTCTTTCAGAGTTAGTCTTTTCCAGACTATTCACAGTTCTGTTCAATACATCATATGACTCTTTCAAATTTTTTACATCAAACAACAATTTTTCTTTCAACTTTTCTAACTCATTAAACCTCTCATCTTTTTCTATACATTGTTTACAAGACTCTAAACAAGTAAGACAAGGTTTTGTGATTTCAATGATCTTCTCGACTTCAATTATCTTTTCAACTTCCACAATCTTCTCAATTTCAACAACTTTTTCCACTTCAACTATTTTCTCAACAATCTTGACTTTTTCACTCTGTTCATTCTTTTCTTCTTGAGAAACAGACTCTTCATCTTGACTTTTCTCATCATCATCATCACTGTTATCAATTTGTTCTTCAAGTTTTTCAATGAATTGAGCAATTGACAATCTACTAAACTGTCCAGAATTCTTCAGAATCATGAGATATGTACCCCATTCCTTTTGTGGTAAAGCATCAGCAAGCTTTTTAACCCATTCTGCTGGAGTTTTAGTAATTTTCAACTGAGACATGGTACGCACAAGATGACAATATCTCTCAATGAGACTCTTTGTACTTTCTCCTGGACAACCTGAAAACAAATCAAACTCTTTCTTTAGTACATTTATTCTATTAAAAGTTTCACTTGTCATATTAAAGAAATTGATATCCATGATTCGTAAACACGTTTTTCAAACACAACACTTTCAAGCTAAAGCTTGTGATTCAAGCTAAACCTCAGCAAAATTCAAGCTAAACCTGAAATTTTCAAGCTAAAGCCAACTGTTCGTTCAAGCTAAACCAGGTTTTCAGGTCATTTTTACAGGTTTTACTCCGAATTTAGCTATGAAACTTTCAAGGGTTTGTCTATGTCCAATTCCGAGTACACTGTGAAAAATTGAACTAAATCGGACCGTGAAATCTCGTAAATTCTGAAAAATAAAGGGTAGAAAACAGAAATTTCGAGCTGAATCGGTAAGAACTCCTCCTCCTGAGCTCTGATACCACTTGTAGGATCGTTTTGTGACCCGAACGAGTCGTTCAGAGAAGTTTTAATCAGTTTCAGTGGCGGAAACAAAGAAACTGACGTCGAAACAGCTAGCAATTCACTTCAAACACGTTTTTGATTGATATTACAGCTTGTACAATCACTGGATAAACCGGCAGCACTTCGGTATCCAAAAGCACAAAAGTTACAAATGACAAGACCACTCCCCTATTTATACTATTCTAGGTTTAGCTTGAAGATGACATGACAATTTCAAACTAAACCTCCTAATTACTTTCAAGCTAAACCTCTATGCAATTCAAGCTAAACCTCAAGTTGACTTTCAAGCTAAACCACTATATCTCGAACTAAATGCACTGATCTAACATTTTACGTACAAGACTCGATACAAGACGAAGTCGACAGATGAATGCACTACCAGCAAGCATCTCCCAGATGCAGAAACTCATTTTTCTTGGTTGTTCAAGTCCATGAAACGACTTCTGGAGATATTTATCAATTCCATGCGCGTCCCCTACTGATTTTAGAGCTTAGGGGCACTTGTTATTGATCTAGATCACTTCATAGACTTAGTTGTCATCATCTAATGGATCAAAAATCACTATAAAAGGCCATGGTTTGCAAACATTTTTGATCATCCATTCCATCTGCAATTGTGGGACTTTCTGGAGCTCAAGAGCAGACACCAAGCATCCCTAATCGTGATTAGGACTTTGGTAAGCACCCTTGACCTTCCTTGATAGCTTAAAAGTCAAACCGTCGTAATTAACGGTTGACTTCGCGATTAATCATTAATGGTCCAGTGATTAATCGAATTGAAGGTAGTTATAAGTTGGTATTTATGTGGGTAATAAACCCTTAGAAGGGCATCCACTGATTCCCATCCTAACTAGATCAAATGTCGGGTCAAAGTTGTTTAGAAAAAGTCAACAGAAGCTTAATTTGCAAATTAACATGTAATTAGCAATGTAGAAGGCATGTAACCTATTTTATCACTCATATAACTTGGTAATAAGTATAAGAACTTATCTAAGCTTGTTTGATCCGACAATTTTCTATTTAGACCCGGTTCAGAACCGAAAGTCGCAAAACTTTGACTTTTGCTTTGACTTCAGTTCTGACCCGATTTAGTATGATTTGTAAATGACTTAGAGCTTCCTTAGGACCAGGCTACATGTTAGCATAACCCTCTGTGGTTGGTTCATTGATTATCCGATTCGTTTACATGTTTCCGTTAGTTGCTTAAATGTTGACCAATATGCCCTTTTGACCATAAAACGAGAATTTTGGAAAAGTGAAAGGACAATAATCCTTATTACTGATTTATAAAGTTGTCCCTAAAATTTTACATCAGTTGGAGGTCTAGATTAGGAGTTATGCTCATTAGCGTAATTATAACGCCTTTTAGTAATTAAAATGCGCAATTAGCATAAAGCCTATCTAAACCCAAATTTTGACACCAAACCTTTTACCCACTGATGTAATATAATATTTTGGGATTTTCAAAGATTTTTTAATTATTTTAACCTGCTCATAACCTAAGGTTATGGCATTAATTCGGTTAATACCGATTATACCCTTTTGGTCATAAAATGAGTTCTACATAGTATTTTGACACCAATCCAATTGCTACTGACTTTATATAATAAATAAAGTATTTTGAACTTTATAAACTGATCAGAAAACTCAGATTTCCTGTATAACCCGGAAATCGCTTAAAATGGCTTTTAAAGCATATTAAACGCATAGTTTGGGTTTAAAACCATTTTTGCCATATAAGGCTTATGACCAACTAATATAACCTATTAAAATAAGTTATTTTACTGATGTATTCGGACCCGAATCTCAGAACTTCATTTAAACTCTTTTATAACCTTTAAAATGACCAAAATACCCCTACGGGGCTTATTTTGAGATTAAACTCGTTTTGGGCATAATGGAAGATATCCTACTGATATCACAACATGTTTAAGGCATATTAACTTAGGAAACCTGTATATGACTCTTATGGTTACCCGTTACGCCTCTTGCGCGTTCGGTTCGGTTTATGTAACTAGTTTGCATAAGTTAGCCGAAACGGGTCAAACCTTATCATTTTTATCTCAAAATCCAGAAGGTGTTTAGATTACCCATATTATACAAGTCTTCAAACTTGTCGGGTCTAAAACACATTCTATTCCGGTCTTCACTTAATCATGCGTTTGAACCGTATATTTCCTTAAGACTAACCGGTCTAAGCTTAGGCTTAATTAAAGACCCGTTAGCTTTCTAATTGGTTAATTATATCATCATTCCAGACTAGAGCCTTCCGGTAAATTGTACCTACGCTTACTTAAGTGAATACGGCTGAGTTATTATAATTCTTGCTATTTAAGACAGGAGCTAGCTCAGGTAAATACTTTTAACTTATTTTCCCTATATGGGCTTGGGTTACGGTATATAAAATACCGCTTGGTCGGGCATCAAATCTTCCATCGTTTGGTGGTTAATTGAATAATTTGATCGGCCCGTTTAAATATGTTTTGTTTGCTTAAAGCCTTTGGGGGGTTAATAACCATGTCTCGGATATCCTTGGCATCATTTTACGAAATGGCCACGACCTAAGCGCGGAGTGTAGGCGTACACTCGTCAGTGCATAAATAGTTGATGTGGTGGGTCTATTGATCTTTAACCCGGCACGATCCGGGCTACTGGACGCATAAGGAACATGTAATTCTTTTACGAGATTATATATTTAAATAATTGTCCCAAGTATAAAAGATTAATTTTGCCTCTGTGCATTTTAATCAAATTATAAAAGATATTTTGTGCCACGTGCATCCAAATCAATTTTATTAAACTTTTCAAAATGAGTCAGTTAATTGTATTTACCAGTGTAAACTGACGTATTTTCAAAAGTCTAAGTGACAGGTACAAGTACGTAATAGGCTGGAAGCTGCTCAGGACGTTAATAAGGAATCTTGCAAGTTCTAGGCGTCTAAAGTCTGTTGAACAATGTTTATGTTTTAAGATCCGCCTGTGGATCCTTTACTTTCCGTTGTAATACTTGATATTACTTTATATTCGGATTGTAATATATTTATCTTTTGCTTCCGCTGTGCATTTATATATTGTGTTGTTTGACTATGATGATATCAACTACGTCACGATACTCCCCTACCGGGCCCACCGGTAATACGTGGAAAGTCAGGGTGTGACATGCCGTGATTTGAATTAAAAAAAAAAAACCTCAGAATCCAAACACCCTCAGTGATGATCGGATCAAAATCGAACACCCTCCTGATGACCGATTAACGAACGAACAACAATCGTACCCGCTTGATGCGATTGATGTTAAAACTTAACAAGAACAACCCAATCAACGCCTCCTGCGTGATCAGAATTGTTAGGGAATTCAACCACCCGCTTGATGATCGTCTTCCCGAAACGAATTTGAGCCCTAGGCTCTGATACCAATGTTGCCCAGAATCTTCTTAATGAACAATGAATATCACAATGAACGAATAAACATACCTTTATTTCTGAATGAATAAAAACTGTGAATGTATGTACAAGTGTTTTTACAATAGAAATCCTAACCCTATTTATACTAATCGAAGAGGTGCGAATCCAATAGACGTGTTTCTTCACAAACGGTTGCGTCTCTAGAATCTTGTGGTTGTGATTGAAGATGAAGAGGTGTGTCTCTCCTTGAAAAGTCACGTCCCTGTTTCTTCTGTGCCTGATGTTTGCCGCCAAACTTGAAGGGGTGCGACCAGAGGGATGTGTCGCATCCTTTAATCTGTAGGTTATTAACTTTCAACTTGTCACATCTAGTCCCCGCACTTCTGTCACTAATCTAATTCTAATAAAAACTAACTATTAACTAATTACATAAGGAACCCTTATACTTATAGGATGTGAAGGAGATTATGATTTCAAGTATCATATATAATTAAAAAAGGGAAAATTACCAAAATGTCACTTGACCAACTCAACTTACCAAAATGTCACCTTCTCGCGTTCATGGGCGGACTCATCCGGTATGGGAAGTGTCTGGCAATAAAATTGAAGAGTCCATGAATGAGGTGGTTACATGTGTCCATCAAAGCCAAAAAGGCAGCTCATGCGTCAGTGGACTCTTCCGAATCGTCAATGCACTCTTCCAAAGCGTCTGTGGACTCTTCCTTCCGAAGCGTCAGTGGACTCTTCCAAAGCGTCAGTGGAATCTTCTGAAGCGTCAGTGGACTCTTCCACTGACGCATCACCTTTGTTGGACACATATAACCACCTCATTCATGGACTCTTCAACTTTACTGACAGACGCTTCCCATACCGGATGAGTCCACCCATGAACGCAGGAGGGTGACATTTTGATAAGTTGAGTTGGTCAAGTGACATTTTGATAATTTTCCCAAAAAGAAAAACTTTAGGGTTGGTTGACCCTGCACCGTATGTAGTAGGTCCATCAAAAGTACCGGTGCAAGACTTGTCTTTGCAAATCGGGATTTCAGAAGCATATGTTACTTGGTGATTACAATATTATTATGTGCACTCTCTTTTCTTTGTCTACGTAAAGAAATTCAAACTTTGAATGTGTTAAAGGAACCTAGAGATCTCGATTGATCTTGATGCTACCTTGAATTTTATGAACGTACGTAATATTATATTGGTATGTGGTTGATTGCGCTTTTACTTTTTACATAGTATACCATATTATCACTTGATATCTTTATAATTTGACTACACAACCATATCTTATTAAAAAATGTAAAACGTTTTACACCATCTAAAGTAACACAATCATATAAGAAAGAAAGTCAAAAGTAAGTTTATTCTAAAAGTACAAACTACACATGATAAAATAAGTTTAAAAATTACTTAATTAATTAGTAATTTTTCTGGTGGAAGTCAATGAGGTGGTGGTGAAGTGGTTGGAGAAAGAATTTGTGTTCTTTGTGACTCAGGTTCGGTTCCTATATTCCTCATTATTTTTGTGGCATTCATGTGAAGAGCGAATACGGGTGGCGTCGGTTCGACTTGGATGGGAGGCGATGTTTTACCGATTATTCCACTGTCGTGCTTTCGGCCAGGTGAAGGTCGGATTTCTGCGCATCTGGGAAGAGCCAAGGGGCTAGCAGCAATCGAATAGTCAACCTTAGCCACAACGCCTGTTATTATGATGGTTGGCAAATCGTTACTTGCCGTTAAAAAAATTGCTAATCGGGCCAATATTGTACCCCCTCTCACTTACCAACAAACAAATTTCCCCCACCAACGGCAGGCCGCCCGGGCGAGGGCCAATCACCTTTTGACCGAATTTGATGCCATTTATGTCCATGATATTACATTCCTTTTCACCTCATTGATTAAAAAGTTATCAACTTGTATATTTCGTATCTTATAAATATCATAACACTCATTATTTGACATGAAATGGATTTTTGAGAACCAATTAAAAAAATTGTATTCCAACTTTTTATTGTAAGGTTATGTAAAATCCTTAAGACTTTTTAACAATGCCGACATCCCTAGCATTATGTGTCTAGATCAAGTTATAAGCTTTATTTAGTGTATAGACATTATTGACTAATGGAGATGGATATGATCGGGTGGTTTCACTAGTGGCACGATTATACTCTAGTGGTCCGTCAGTGATCCAAACTTGTCGTTCAAAAAAAAATATTGATGTTTTAATAACAATGGTGAAGATGTTTTCATCTTGAATTTGGGTTTGAATAGTTATTTACAGAAGTACCCGTTTATACATTTTAGGGTAGAGAGAATTATCCATTTGTACATTTTAGGGTGGAGGGTATACATTAATCATTTACCCTTAGTACTCAAACTAAGGGAAGTGAGATTTTGCCATCTTAAAATTACTCAAAGTACTCAAACTACTCAATTTGAAGTACTCACCACATATTTTTAAATAAAACAAAAACTAAATTTAAGGATTAAACATTAATATTTAAAATAAAATACTTAATTAAGATAAAAAACAAAAAAAAACTACATAATAAAAAGTAAAAACTTAAATAATTAAAATAATAACTACATATTAAAACTAAAATTCTAGGCATCATTTCCCTATCTGGGATGGCTTCACAAAATTTATCACATTGAAATGTGATTTATTGGCCAGGTCGCATAACGCCTTCTGTACTCATGATGAGTCACCACAATCGCTTGATCCTTTGTTATGTCACCACCACCATTTATCATCTCGTTATAGACTTGGTTAAATCTACGAGCCATACTATTGATTACCCAAAACTTTAAATGAATTTCATGTAACCTTCGATCGCTTCCACCTAAACGTTGACTAAATTGTTCAAAGGCAGTGGTCCAAAATGTCATGGGTATGCGCGGTTGCGAGTCCATGGTGACACTCACCCAAGTCATAATCAAGACAATTTTCTCTTCTTCGGTCCAACTTCCTTCGCCTAGCCATTTGAGATTAGGTGGTGAAAAAAAAAACGTGTAAAAAGGTGTGAGAAGGAACTTAGAGAGAGTAGAATTGGGTCTTAAAATGGGTTTTATATATATATATAGGAAGGTTAACGTACATTACGGCTTAACGTACATCACGTACGCGACCAAATTACGCACGTTCATTTGAAAATTAAGCACGTTATAGACTCAAAAAACCAACATGCGTGATTATTTCATATGACATGCGTGATTATATCAAATTTTCAGACCGCCTAGGTTTGATCAATTTCGTTCAATTCGTTTCAAATTTCTTTTCATTTCGCTTCAAATTGGCTATTGTTCGGTTAATTTCATTGAATTGGGTTCAAATTCATTTTTGATTTTGAAATGTTTCATCAAAATATCGACCCTCGAAATCATACTGTAGAACAGAGGATGAAGAAACATGACCAAGCTTTGATTCAGACCGTAGGACAGAGGATGCAGAAACATGACCAAGCTTTGATTCGATTGGAGTTAGAGGACAGTAACAATGGTTTCAGATCGTAGAACAGGGGATGCGATTTTTGAAAAGGGAGGTAGGGCATGCGTGATAACGTGCGTGATTTATGTTTCCTACATGCGTGATTTATGTTTCCTACATGTGTGATTAGGTTTTTTGAGTTTATAACGTGCGTGATTTTCAAATGAACGTGCGTAATTTGGTCGCATACGTGATGTACGTTAAGCCGTAATGTATTTTACACTTTCTATATATATATATATATATATGGTTTTTTTTATGTTTTTGGGGGGTGGGGGATTAGGTTTTTTGGGGGCTTTTTTAGTGAGGTATAGTTTTTTTAAGGGGGTGTTTAGGTTTTTGAGTTGTGGTGGGTGGGGTGGGGTAGGGGTGGGTGTTTAGGTTTTGGGTGGTTTTATTTTGTTGTGTGGTTCTCGTGGTTCTCCAATAAGAGTGGTTCTCAAATGAACTTTACATATATATATATATAGGGTGGTGTTCTAGAGTGAACACTAGTGTATTTGCTAACTGAATGAACTAAACATGCACATTCATTTGCACAAGTGTATAAGTAGGATTTCATCATCAAATCGTAAAATATACTTATGTATTTCATCATCAAATCATGGCCATTGATTTACACACGTGTATGGCCAGGATTAGTTTGCTCAGTTCGTAAATACACTGGTGTTCACTCTTAAACCTAATCCTATATATATATATATATATATATATATATATATATAATGTTTATTTTATTTTTTAATTTATAGTCATTGTTTAACGGCCAGCAAATACACCCATTTCTTGAGTACACAAACCAGATGGCCATACTAGATTTCCATACCCTTTGGTGAGAGGAAGGTGTTACCCTCTATGCTCTATCTGATTTATTCCAAGTACCTGAAGAAATAACCGAGTAACACACGCCGTCCACCTTTAGAGTGGAGATCAATAGTGATTTTTAAGGTGCTGTTTGTTTTTTCAAAGGTAAAATGTCTGCAGTCTGCGGACCACATCTTCAGACCTCTGTATACATAATTTTCGTATTTGAGGATATTAGTCATGATCTTATCGATCTTATAGACTATAAGGCTTGGGCATTACCCAACACCTTTGACGGTGAACCATAACGGTCACATTTGTCAATGTCACTAACGGACAATATAGTATATGTAGCCCGTAGGCAAAACATCACTAAAGGATGTTAAATAACGTCATTATCGTGTTAGACGATATTCGTCATGATCGCATTGATCATATAGACTATTATGATTGGACATAGTCCAATATCCTTAGACAGGGATTATAGACCACAACTGTCGTTGTCTTAAGGGACAACAAGTATAACCCGTAGGCACTTCATCACTAATGGATATGATCATCATAATGATGATACTTGTCATGATCTAATTCGATCATATAGGCTTTAAGGCTTGGACATAGTCCAAATACCTTGATGGCTGGTGTGGTTTCTCAAGTCACACTACCAGGAGTGTTAACATGTTCTTAGATGTTAACAAGGATTAATTGTCTTAAGAGGGTTTTACCATCATGGCATGTCTTGTATTGACATATTGGCTAGGTTATACCATTAAGAAGATCTTTTTAAATTATTTAGCAGATCAATAAAGTGTGAATGAAATTGATACTATCGCTTGATTAAGGACGAAATGAATACATATGCAAAATTTTCAAAACTTTCAATAAATCATTAGGAAATTTACCATAGTGCCTTAAACAGGACTTTTAGTATCATATTTGTCCACAGAGGACTTAAAAGGAAATTATAAGTCCATATAGGGACTATAAAATATCATAAGTCCGTATAGGGACTATATTAAAATAGTTTGCCCATGAAGGGACTATAACGAAATGTCACATCTATAAAGAGGTTATAATGAAATATCATGTCCACCAAGGGACTATTTCGAAATAGTATATCCCCAAAGGGATTTTAATAAAAATAACATGTCCATAAAGGACTATATCGATACAGCGTGCACACTAAAGGGCTTTGCTGAACAGATGTCCTCACAGGGACTCAAATCGAAAGATATGTTCATATAAGGATTATAATAAACAAATGTCCATACTGTGACTATATAGAAGAGATAGGTCCTTATAGGGACTTTGAAGCAATATTTGTCCATGCGGGGACGAAAGGGAAAAATATAAGTCCTCATAGGGTCTATAAGTTATGTTAACATTGGGACTATAGTGTAACGATATGTCCTCGAGAGGACTATGAAGAATTTTTATATTCGCCAGGGGACTTTAATGAAATAAAATGTCTACAAAAGATTTTTTTAATGAAATAACACGTCCATGTAAGGACTATAATAGAGTATAAAGTCCATGAATGACTATTTTGAAGTATGTTGTCCACGAAAGAACTACATGGAAATATGACGTCCACTAAGGGATTTTATTGTAATCTACCGTCCACGAAGGGACTATTTTGAAATATAATGTCCTCGAAGGGACTATGATAAACATACGTATATACAGAGTCTCATTAGAAAAGGTAAGTCTACAAGGACTATGAATATCCAATGCCTATACAGGGATTTAAAGGAAAAAGAAATATATTGGAAGAAGGGTCTTCTAATGCCTTTCTTGCTTCATTCTGATGGTTTCTCTTCTTTGTCTATCATACGCGGCAGTGACACTGAAGATTCAGTGAATAAAATGAACATTCCAAATTAGGATCCGTTGTAGAAGTAGAATTCAAGGATTTCATGGTTAGAAAAATAAATTGGATCACAGATTGGATTTTAACAAGCATAGCCCAAGTTCGGAATTTCAAAACTTGGAGATGGGAATTTGGGATTAATATAATAGTATCCACATGTATCATCTTCAATATGGGAGCCTCAGGGACCTTCTGTTATGGACTCTGAAGTCTGGTTTAAAGTTTAAATAGGTTTGATTTTGGGAATAGGTCCATAAAGGTCTTTCCTCCAACCGGTTGCATGCTTAACCTAGCCGTTGTACGAACCTTGGCATTTCTAGGCTTCGGATGTGTAGAATTTCCATCAACGGCTTCTTTGCATGACGACATATTCAAAACACATAAAATCGACAACAATGTTTACTTTATATGGATGAGAGCATTCCTATGTTAAGTCTAGACTCGGAAGGTCTAAGGAATATGCTACTGTGTCATTTGAGATTAAACACTAAAGGCTAGTGTTTAATTCACTCAAACGTTGGCTCTGATACCAACCTGTCACACCCCGATATTTACAGCTCAGCCCGGTGGGGAGTATCATGACGTGAGATTGATATCGTCATAGTCAACATACACAGAATAGCACAACGGAAGTCTTGGAATACAAAATATTATTACAAACCCAATTGTCAGAAAATACTAAAAAGATAATTTCATTCGAGCTTGCAATATTGAATCCACAGGCGGATCATATTAAAATATACAAAATGGAGTTTAGCAGACTTTAGGGCATCCTAAGGATTTGCAAGATCCTTCATTGACACCAAGGAGCTTCCAGCCAATTACGTATAGTACCTGTCACTTAGTCTTTTGAAAATACGTCAGTTTACACTGGTAAATACAATTAACTGACTCTTTTGAAAACATTTAAGAAAATTGATTTAGATGCACAAGGCACAAATATTCTTTTATAACTTGGGACAATTATATAAAATAATCTTGTATACAGATTTACATGTTTGTCGTACGTTCAGGACCCGGGATAGAAGCCTAGTCAAGATTAATCAACACACCACTAATATAGTCCATAAGGAGTTATCCTCACGTGTGGTTATATTTTGTATCTTAATTCCCTTTTTGGGGAAAAGAATCCGTATCGCAACTGTCAGGTGTATGCCTACACTCCGTGCTTAGGTCGTGGCCATTTGCATTTAAATGATGCCAAGGATATCCAGGACACAGTCATTAACCCCCAAATGCTTTGTATCAAACAAGACAGATTAAAACGAGTTCTCTCAATGATTTAACCACTAATCGATTAAATATTCAATATTCGACCAAGCGGTAATAGTTTACCGTATCCCAAGCCCGTATAAGGGAAAATAAGTTAAAAGTATTTACCTGAGTGTAACACCCCAAAACCCGAATGTTAAATTTTGAGCATGTTTTGTTTTACACGATGTGACATGGTAACTAAGTTAGTTAACTTAGTTATAGTTACAAGTTAAATATTAGGAATGGAATTTTTGTGACTAACAACTAACCAATTTCAAGGGTTAAAAGCGGATAAATGGAAAGTGTTTTATTTAAAGGAATGAAGTTGTGGCAAGTATGGGAATATGGTGAATCTTGAGGGACTTAGGGTGACAAAATGGAAAATAAAATTTATTAAACAAAATATCACACACACACAAGGTGTGTGTGCGTGACTTCGATCAGGAGAAAGAGCAGAAAGATGAACCCTAGCTCTCAAGAACATCAACACAAATTCAGCCTAATCAAAGCTAAAATCGAATGGAAAATCATGCATGAATGAAGAATTAGCATCACTCAACATTAACAAACATGTGGTAAGTTGTAGATTGTTATTTGGTGAACTTTTAAGAAATGGGTTATGAGCAAATCCGTGAAATTGTATGAAATTAAGCATGAATGGGTGTTAGAATCATTAAATAGAACATGTGTTATGCAAGATTTTGAGTAATTGGATGTTTTGGGGTGAAACCCACTTGTAGTAGTAGAGATGATGATATGAATGATTATACATGTTCAATACTTGTGTGATGTTGATATTTGATGTTGTATGTAATGAGTAATTGTTAGATAATGGTATAAAAGTTATATGATTCTAGTTGAAATTGATGATCCATGTTATGAACTAGGAAGAGTATGCATAAAATACTTGTACTATAGGCTTAAATGATGGCATGCACACCAAGTGTATGATGAAATGCTTAAGTGAAGTTAGGATGCAAAATGTTATGAAAAAGCTTGGTGTATATAAGAACGAAATACGAAAATGATGGCATGATCATGTTAAATTACTAATTTGAATATGGTTGTAAGCACATTTGCATCGAGAGTAGGTAATGCATATGGTGCCTTTCGTATAGCCTACTTTGATATTACGAGTAGATGGGAATAAGTCGAAAGTTCACATGATGAATTGTTGACTTCTGAAAGTCAACTAAGTATAAGAAACATGATTTAACTCGTTGTCGTAAAGGTAGGACTGTAGGAAGTAGTATGGTACATGTTATAGCAATACGTGTTAAATGTACTGACATGATGAATTACATGAGCTTAAACGGATATGGACATGATTATATGAGTTATGTTTGTTAGAAATGACTAATGAAAGTTTAGTGTGAAATATGCGATTTATATGATAGTTAACATGTACAAATGAGTATGCTAATAAGGGCGTGATTTTGATGAAATGGAAGTAAAGGAAGCACGTCGAGACGGACTCAAGCACGAGGTGTTAACAGGTCAAGAAGAAGCAAGGAAGCGGATGTGACACCTGGGTCACTGCGACCATCAAACAAATACCAAACCAATGAAATATTGTATTTCATACTTGGGATTTGTACAAATATGTGTATCATTTGCACATATCAATTCTTGTTCGATTTCGGGCTCTAAATCGCTTTCTGGAAGGTTATACGCGCACTGATGCGTAAATATAACCAGTTTAATGCAACGGACACTCTGGAATAGTGAAAAGGGCTTAACATACCTTAAATAACCTTTACATAACTTAGAAATAAGTTTTGAAGGCTTTGGTATGTCAAAAACAAGTTAATTCGCCTACAGGGACTAAATTTGACAAACTGCGAAAGTATGCCAATTTGAACTGTAACTGTGACAACCCGCACTAAACCAGGTATCCGTACGACTTAATTAATGATTAATTACTGCTAAATTACTGTGCTTAACTGAAATTTGCTGATAAACTGCTACCTGCATACTGATACATGCACTTACTTGCATCATACTTTATTTGCTGTCACTACACTATCTACATACTGAACCCTAGTGGCAAACTTGATGCACAAAAAGCACAGTAGCACTAAACGGATACACATTGAACATGCTGATATAACCAGCATCAGGCAAACACTGCCTCTAAGGCCTGTTAAGAGCCTCAAATATTTGGCTACACTGGTAGTGAGTGTAGGGTTATAAGGGTTGTGGAACTGCGTCTCTAGGAATAAGATACACTGATTGGAGGTGCCTAAAACGTACTTTAAATACAAAATTCTGCGCTTTATTATAGAACTCAGCATTTTAAATTGCTAATACAGTGCAAAAACACTTCAGAACGGTCCCGTATATTTTCCTAAGTACCGGGAATAATTTATGTTACAAAAATATACATAAAGGACCTTTATCGACATAATTAAACATTTTAACGGAGCGGTACTTAATCGTATAACCGGACATTACCCGGGACACTAAATTTTTGGCAGACACTTTGTTTTACTAATTATGACTACTAATGATCCCCGTATGCCATAACACCCGCTAAAAATAAAACCTACTAACTTACCATCCCACACTTGAGTTATAACTTATGGTTAGACTTTAGTTGAAAATTTTCAACTATACCCCCCCCCCCCAACCGAATTCAGCCTCAAGGGGACCCACCCCCATACTCCATATCCCCTAACATGATTTAATCTTATTATTTTAAGTTGATATTGCTTGTTGAAGTTGCTAAGATATGTGGAGGTGATGTTATAAGTAAGGCCATGTCTTACAAGTATCATTTCACAAGATTACACCCCACTTTCACTCTCTCCTCTCTCTTGATCGGCTGCCCACAACCGAGCACCCCATCACCACCCTAAACAACATCATCTTCTTCCTTTCATTGTCCATTCAAAGCCTAGAAGTCATCCATGGAAGGTGCAACTTGAAGGCATTGCAAGGGAGCATTGTTCTTGCTTGATTCTACATCTTTTCTCATCATTTTGACACAAGATTCTTCCCTAGCTAGAGGCTAGTAGTAAGTTTCTTCATGCTTGATCTCATCTTGTTCGAAATTTATGGCATTTAACATGTAGTGTTGTTGTTTAAATCACTAAATCACAAGAATATAAGAAAAATGTGAAAACATGAGTTATGAACATTAAATCTACATAAAAGTTTACTTGTGTATGATTTACGAAGTGGAATCTTGTCGGTTTAAGGGTTGGTTAACACATACTTGATATTTAAAAGTCGTTTTCTTGTTTAACCCGCTAATCGGACACTTATGACGCGATTTAATAACATCGAAATCACAAAACAGCATGCTGAGTCACTGTTTCAGCCGCCTTTAACAGGCTGTAAACGTACCTTAAAACTCGAAAAACAGAATTTCAAAAGCCTAAATCGTGTCATTTCGAAAAACGAAGAAAATGGCGCTGGAATTGTATTTTTCTGATGTCGGTTACTATTTTAAAAATCTGTTTCCGTGACAGCAGCTAGGGCTGTTTGTTACTGCAGAAAATTGGGCTGTGTGTTTTCGATCACAACCTAAAACCTGAACCGAACCAGCCCCTGAAACTTTTATCAAAGATGAACACAGATGTATTTGTGACCCTCAAACTGGATTTTCGATAAACGGACTTACGGGGAATTTTTGACGAATTTTTCCGTAAACTGTGATCAGAATGTGACAAATCTGATCACAGTTCGGTAAACGATTTTCTATAAATTTTTGGTAATGAACTGGACCCCGAAATTTTTACACAATAATTTGTGGGTCGTTTATGACGTTCCACAAAAATCTGGGAATTTTTGGAAAGGGTTAAGTATTTTATTTAATCGCCCGAAAACAGTCTAGTTTTCACATATTTAAACTGAAAATAACAATGGTAGTATTTTGCGTGTTAAAACGTAAAGGTTGATTGATGATGATCATGAGTTGATTTCAAAAAGAAAATGATACGCTTGAAAGCGTGGCCACCTCCAGTTACAGAGGAAACTCTGGCGAAATTTTCTAAAAACCTAACACTTAGAATTATTTACACAACAAGTGTTAGAACTATTTTCGACATATTTTCGAAACATAAATTTCGCCATGACATTATTTACTAAATATTCGGAGGTGGGATTTTCACAAGGTTTAACGTGATGAATATATATATTGTCACAACACTGTTTATGATTAGTTTGTGAAATACATAAATATTATTTTTAGAAGTAAAAATAATATTTACAAGCGTTAATGATCCCAAAACTTTGCGAACGCTTTCACCATAACTATATAAGTTACACTGGTAATTACATTACCACACGATTGATAAAACGTAACTTACGCACATGTATTGTATCCCCCATCCTTGGGAAGGAGTTTAACTACCAAGTATATACAAAAAGTAAACACGAAATAGTTGTCTAACTATTTCCCAAAAACATAAACTATAAAGCTAAGGCACGGCCGTCCGTCTAATAGAATTAGCACTTGTAGGTCGTCGCGCAGCTTTCTGATTCAGGGATACTTGGTAGAGACGCCTCACAGTGAGTTCATGTCCCCCTTTTCTCTAACTGTTTTCAGTTTTCTTAACTGCGGGGGTGAAATACATGTTACTTTGTTTACAAGTACTATTATACACGGTATGAATAACGTAAGGAGGTTTAGATCATGTGAATGGGTAGTTAGAACACCGAGGGACTCGAGCGGTAGATCTATCTGGGTGTAGCGAGCCCAGCTCCCGGCCCAACAGAACAGGCCTCTCGGAGGACTAACAGAACGGACCTGGAGTGACTTGGTACCCAACGCAAAAATCGGCTAGGGTTGTGTCTACTTACTTGCATTTCACAACATGCTAATGGCCTTGCAAACCATTGGTGATCACAAGTCCTCTTACACTGCTACATACCAGGAAACTTTTATACTTACAAGTGTTTTACTTACTCACTTGCACATGAACTCGCTCAACATTATTGTTGATTTTTCAACTCACATGTATTTCAGGAAATTAAACGGATCTGGCACGGTATGGAACGTTTTCCGCTGCATTTGTCATGGAGTCATCAGGGTTTAGGGGATGTGTCTCTTTCCTGGACAAGACACAGTCCTTAAACCACGTTTATGTTATGAGTTGTAATGTCTTCTGAACAGGTTATGGTTGTATGTTAAAACAATGGTATTGTGTTTGATTTTCAAAAACTTAATGGATGACTTGCATGGTTTTTAAATTCATATAGCTTGTTATGGTTAAGCTATGGTATTAAGAAGTCACACCAAAATTAACCACGCTTCCGCAAAGCCAGGGTGTGACAGCTTGGTATCAGAGCTCTGATCATAGCGAACTAGGATTCTTTCTCGAGTCTAGACTATGATCACTAGGGCTCTCACGAAAACATTTTTCTGCATACCACTTAAGTCCAGATCCAAAACTTTTTACAAACAAATGTTGAGCACATTTTATTAATTATAGGCTCAGCTTGGAGGGCTGAGGATCGGTCTGGAGGATCGAGGTGATCAAGGTAGTTGAGCACGTTTGTTTATTATAGGCTCGGTCTGGAGGATCGAGGTGATCAAGGTAGTCGAGCACGTTGGTTTGTTATAGGATCGATCTGGAGGATCGAGGTTTGGTTTAAGTGAAGGATAGAGCAGTCTTGTAGACTGGATGAAATTGGCTAGTAAGACTAGGAGAAGTATGTGATACCTTACTTGGTGACTTATGTGATTAACTGATTATATGATTGATTATTATACGTATATGTGTTTGTGTTACAAACGTTATGCTTTCATCAAGTACTAGAAAGATGGGCACTACGAACCCCATGACCATAGTATCAGACGACATAGTTCAACGAAGCACGAGGTGTACATTTCTGATACTACCGGCACAGACAATGACGACTTTCAGCCCTTTGTGCACTGCCTGAAGTCGTAGCAGAGCCTACTGATGGCCATCTTGTTGGGAAATTGCCCCATGCCGCTTATCCTGTTGATGATATGCCCTCCCGACGTGGCCTCTGACGACGATAACGATCTACTGGAGGAGGACCCATTCGAGGGCAGGGCCTTATTACTGCTGGTATTAGACTACTGCATGCGGACGCTCCTGTAGGGGAAACTCATGACCATTCCCCTATCCCAGACTCATTTGAGTTTCTAACATCCGCATCTTCGCACATACAGGGAATGCAGCACCACTCACACGACGCCGACCCTGATATGGCATCATCAGCTGCACCGGATCCCGCCCACAGCTTTGAATTTGATCACTATATTGAGGTTGATCCTGCTTTTCCACCTGGTTTTGATCCAGACCATGACATTGAGTTCATGCACCTAGACCAGCCCTCGGAGGATCCTGTAACCCCTCTAATTGTTGGTCCAGCTGATTTTGAGATGGAGTTTTTGATTCGGAGCTAGCCGTGGCCCCTGAGCCAGGCGTTGCTCCTGACCCCGCATTGGAGCATGACCCTGTTCATGCCGATGCACCTACTGTTGCTCCTTGATTGATCATCTGCTTGGATGAGAGAAAATTTGGGGTAACTGTGCAAGACAATTTATTATTACGGGGGCCCACGTAATAACAATTTGTAGTGCACAGGAATCCTGGTGGACTCTGCAGGTCAAGCTAATGATAACCAACGCAGCAGGAAATAACTTAAACACAAATGACCTAGGCGGTGTAGCCTCGAGTTCATTCTATTACAAGCAGCAAGCCAAATTGACAAGCCTATGTGAAGGCTCAGGAATTTATTTCCCCACTTATACAGTGAGTATATTTGCGTGTGAAATGGGGTGATTACATGATGGCTTACGTTGCTATATATATACCCCATAGACAATTGAAACATTGTCCAACCCGCTTCACGCTATTTCGACAAAAAGGAAATGTCACCCAGACGTGACACAAGCACCAGTACGTTACTAAGGACAGAAGACGAGCTGCAAGAACGCATCTCGCAGATAAATGCACGACATGAAGCCCTCCACTCTAAGTACAACGACGGCATTACTGGAGATAACCCTCCAACTGGCTGCACCTATAAACAGTTCCTGAACTGCAAGCCTTTGAACTTTGTCGGAACCGGAGGCACCGTTGCATTTGTTCGTTGGTCCGAAAAGACCAACTCCACTCTAAGAATGAGTAACTGTTCGCCCCAACAGAGTGTTACCTACATCTCAGGGATATTTCTAGATGGCACACTCTCTTAATGGAACCTCCAGGTTCAGACCCTTGGCACAGACGCTGCTTATACACTGAGCTGGGACGAGCTCAAGGAAACGATTGAGAAGGAATGTTGTTTTAAGACTGGAATTCAGAAGCTTGACGTGGAGTCCTGGAATTTGATAATGGACGAACCAGAGACTCCTGAACATATCCAGCGATCGCACGACTTGTCTAGGGTCGTCCCCTACTAAGTCATCGATGTTGTATGATATAGTGGTGTAATTGTAAGCTTTACTTTGTGGTCTCGAATTGTGACAATACAATCGCAGTATTCTCATCACTTGTGATGATTCAATCAATTGTTTATGTCCTATAACATAAGAGGTTATGTGATTGACTTGTTGATAACATGAGATGTTATGTGTTGGTATTGTTAAATGCATACGCACACTTCACTTGCTATGACCTAACCTATGTGAAACATCTTTTAGAAGATGCCGCCAAGACGCGAAATGCGCATGCCCACCTCTGAGGCAGAACTTAAAGAGATAATTGCTGCAGCTATAGCACAGCACGAGGCCCTACGCTCCGAACCAATCAAAGGTACCTCAGAAAATAACGGTTGTTCCTACTGGCACTTCCTCAACTACAAGCCTCCGAAGTTCGACGGCACTGGGGGTGCCATAACTTTTGTAAAATGGATTGAAAGTATGGAATCCATCCTTCGAATGAGTGGCTGTACGCCAGAACAACAAGTCCCATACGTTTCTGAGTTGTTTCAAGATGGAGCTCGATTATGGTGGAATCTTCAGGTTCGAATAATGGGCCTAACTACAGCATACGCGTTAACTTGGGATGAGTTGAAAGGAATGATGCATAAGAAGTATTGCCCCCAAACGGAAACCCAGAAGTGGGAAGATGAATTTCGGAGCCTAATGATGGAAGGTCCGAAGGTGTTGGAGTACGTGCAACGACTTCATGATCTGTCACGAATTGTTCCGTACCTGGTAAAACCAGAACTGAAGAAATTGGAACAATTCATTTGGGAACTGGCGCCTCAAGTCTTGAGCTTGATGACAGCATCTACGCCACCAACAACCATTGTTGCAAGTAAGATGGGTTTGGCACCCGATACGGAAGCAACTGGACTAGAAAAACTTGCAAACCCTGACAAGGAAACTCAGGTAGAGTCGTCTGGAAAGAACAAAAGGAAGCTTACCGAAGATACCCGAACGAATAATGATGAACAAAGATCTATTCGAGGTTGCTTTGACTGCGGGGACAAAGGGCATTTCAAGAAAGATTGCCCTAACAACAAACAGGCCAATGATAAGATTTACTTAGAAACCAAACCAAGATGTGCTGAGTGCAAGTATCACCGTGATTGTGGATGTCAGAAGCCTTTGTACGGGAGGAAAGGACACAACAAGGAAGGTTGTGGGATGAAGAGTCCCATACAAGGAGAAAACAGTAACAACACTCTAGGTGGAAATGGGAAAGGAAACGGCCGAATGCTAGGATGCTTCCATTGTAGGGAAGTTGGACATTTTAAGAGGGAATGCCTGAAGTTGAAACAAGACCGTGAGAGAAGATCCAACATCAGAGCTCGTGAGGCATGCCAGGATCCAGGTGTGATTTCTGGTACGTTCTCTAACAACCAAAACTGTTGCGTCTAATTTATTTGATGCTGGTGACCGGTTCTAGCTTCGTGTCACTAGAATTTAAGAATATGCTTGGGTTAGCCGCTAATAAGTTAGATATTCCCTACTCGATCGAATTAGCTAATGGAAAGTTAGTCGAAGCCAACGAAGTAATCAGAGGCTGTGTGATAGAATTGGGAGAACGTGAGTTTACTTTGGATCTACTACCAGTCCAATCGGGAAGCTTCGACGTGGTGGTAGGAATGGATTGGTTGTCAGGCAACAAGGCTGAGATAGTATGTCACGAGAAAGTTGTTCGTATCCCAACCGATGATGGTGAGACAATTGTGGTTCACGGAGAGAAGCGTGACACACCGCTAAGATTTATCAGCTGCTTGAAAGCAAGGAGGTGTTTACAGAAAGGATGTGTTGCTTTCCTGGCACACATCGTGGATAAGAAGGCTGCTGAGCCAAGAATCGAAGACATCCCTGTCGTGAGGGAGTATCCAGAAGTCTTTCCAGAAGACTTACCTGGACTGCCGCCTCTGAGGCAAGTAGAGTTCCACATTGACTTAGTTCCAGGCGCCGCGCCTGTAGCTAAGGCACCTTACAGACTTGCGCCGTCTGAGATGCAGGAATTGTCGACACAACTTCAAGAGTTGTTAGATAAGGGTTTTATCCGACCAAGCTTCTCGCCTTGGGGAGCTCCGGTCCTGTTTGTCAAGAAGAAGGACGGTAGCTTTCGTATGTGCATTGACTACCGGGAGCTGAACAAGCTGACGATCAAGAATAGGTACCCTCTGCCAAGAATCGATGATCTGTTTGATCAACTGCAAGGTTCAAGCTTTTACTCTAAGATCGATCTTCGATCTGGGTACCATCAGCTAAGAATACAAGAAGAGAGCATCCCGAAGACAGCCTTCAGAACTCGTTATGGACACTACGAGTTCCTCGTTATGCCATTCGGTTTGACAAACGCACCTGCAGTCTTCATGGATCTAATGAATAGAGTTTGCAAGCCATACTTAGACAAGTTCGTGATTGTGTTTATTGATGACATCTTGATTTATTCAAAAACGAAGGCTGAACACGAACAGCATCTTAGAGCCATTTTGGAGCTGTTAAAGAAGGAACAACTGTACGCCAAATTCTCCAAGTACGAGTTTTGGCTACGCGAAGTCCAATTCCTTGGGCACGTGGTAAATGGAGATGGAATTCACGTGGACCCAACAAAGATCGAGGCGATCAAGGATTGGGAAACGCCAAAGACGCCAACCGAGATTCGGCAATTCTTGGGTTTGGCTGGCTACTATCGAAGGTTCATTGAGGACTTTTCAAAGATCGCTCAACCTTTGACGTTCCTCACGCAGAAAGATAAGACGTTTGATTGGGGAATCAAACAGGATGAAGCATTCCAGATACTGAAGGATAAGCTCTGCAATGCGCCAATCTTAGCTCTACCGGAAGGTACTAACGATTTTGTGGTATACTGCGACGCATCGCGACAAGGATTGGGTTGCGTGTTGATGCAACGCCAGAAGGTTATTGCTTACGCATCGCTTCAGTTGAAAGTGCACGAAAGGAACTATACCACACACGATTTAGAACTTGGCGCAGTAGTTTTTGCACTAAAGGTCTGGAGACACTACCTTTATGGTACGAAGTGCACAATCTTCACAGATCACAAGAGTCTACAGCATATATTCAACCAGAAGGAGTTGAATATGAGGCAAAGACGATGGGTTGAGTTGCTAAACGACTACGACTGCGAGATAAAGTATCATCCAGGGAAGGCGAATGTAGTCGCCGATGCCCTAAGTCGTAAAGAAAGAATCAAGCCCATAAGGGTTAGAGCTTTGGAAATGATTATACGAACCGATCTTTCCTTGCGCATTCGTGCTGCACAAAAGGAAGCTCTCAAGGAGGGAAACCTTGAGGAAGAATATCTCCGTGGAATGGAGAAGCTTTTGGTACCAAACGAGGAAGGAACGTTATGTTTTGAGAAAAGGATCTGGGTTCCTCTGTTTGGTGGATTAAGGGAAGCTATTTTCGATGAAGCGCACAAGTCACGGTACTCTATCCACCCTGGATCGGATAAGATGTACCAGGATCTCAAAAATTATTATTGGTGGCCTAGGATGAAAGGCGATGTTGCTATTTACGTGAGCAAATGTTTGACGTGCGCTAAGGTTAAGGCGGAATACCAGAAGCCTTCAGGGCTGCTGCAACAACCTGAGATTCCCAAGTGGAAATGGGAACAAATCTCAATGGATTTTGTTACGAAATTGCCAAGAACGCCAAGAGGCCATGACATGATTTGGGTGATAGTTGACCGCTTAACAAAGTCCGCACACTTTCTGCCAATCAGAGAGAAAGACAGTACCAGTAAACTTGCGGAAATATACATGAGAGAGATTGTCGCACGTCATGGAGTACCTCTCTCAATCATCTCTGATAGAGACGGAAGGTTTGTGTCAAGGATATGGCAATCCTTCCAAGAAGCCTTTGGCTCACAGTTGAATCTGAGCACTGCGTTCCATCCGCAAACTGACTGCCAGAGCGAGCGAACGATACAAACTTTGGAAGACATGCTGAGGGCATGTGTTATGGATTTGGGCGGTAGCTGGGATAAACATTTACCTTTGGTCGAATTTTCATACAACAACAGCTACCACACCAGTATTGGTGCCGCGCCATTCGAAGCCCTATACGGACGCAAGTGCCGATCACCCCTATGTTGGTCTGACGCAGGTGATAGGCAGCTTGCTGGTCCCGAGATCGTCCAAGAGACGACAGACAAGATTGCGCAAATACTTAAACGCATCGAAGCAGCTCGCCATAGACAAAAGGCCTATGCGGATCCAAACCGGAAGCATGTGGATTTCCAAGTTGGAGAAATGGTGTTATTGAAAGTTTCACCCTGGAAGGGGGTGGCACGTTTTGGTAAGCGTGGGAAGTTAAATCCGCGCTACATCGGTCCTTTCAGAATTCTGGAAAGAATTGGAACTGTAGCATACAAGTTGGACCTACCTGCTGAACTGAATGGTGTTCACGATACATTTCATGTATCCAATTTAAAGAAAAGTCCAACTCAAGTTGACGTTGCCATTCCTACCGACGAGATTCATATTGACGACACGCTCCACTTCGTTGAAGAACCTGTCGAGGTCACAGACTGGAAAGTTAACAAGACCCGCCGGAGCAGTGTCAAACTCCTCAAAGTCCGTTGGAATGCCAGACATGGTCCTGAATTTACCTGGGAACGTGAGGACCGGATGAAAGAGAAATACCCCCACTTATTTCCTAAGAACTCTGCATCTACAAGCAGAACTTAAATTTCGGGACGAAATTTATTTAACGGGGGGAGAATGTGACAACCCGCACTAAACCAGGTATCCGTACGACTTAATTAATGATTAATTACTGCTAAATTACTGTGCTTAACTGAAATTTGCTGATAAACTGCTACCTGCATACTGATACATGCACTTACTTGCATCATACTTTATTTGCTGTCACTACACTATCTACATACTGAACCCTAGTGGCAAACTTGATGCACAAAAAGCACAGTAGCACTAAACGGATACACATTGAACATGCTGATATAACCAGCATCAGGCAAACACTGCCTCTAAGGCCTGTTAAGAGCCTCAAATATTTGGCTACACTGGTAGTGAGTGTAGGGTTATAAGGGTTGTGGAACTGCGTCTCTAGGAATAAGATACACTGATTGGAGGTGCCTAAAACGTACTTTAAATACAAAATTCTGCGCTTTATTATAGAACTCAGCATTTTAAATTGCTAATACAGTGCAAAAACACTTCAGAACGGTCCCGTATATTTTCCTAAGTACCGGGAATAATTTATGTTACAAAAATATACATAAAGGACCTTTATCGACATAATTAAACATTTTAACGGAGCGGTACTTAATCGTATAACCGGACATTACCCGGGACACTAAATTTTTGGCAGACACTTTGTTTTACTAATTATGACTACTAATGATCCCCGTATGCCATAACACCCGCTAAAAATAAAACCTACTAACTTACCATCCCACACTTGAGTTATAACTTATGGTTAGACTTTAGTTGAAAATTTTCAACTATACCCCCCCCCCCAACCGAATTCAGCCTCAAGGGGACCCACCCCCATACTCCATATCCCCTAACATGATTTAATCTTATTATTTTAAGTTGATATTGCTTGTTGAAGTTGCTAAGATATGTGGAGGTGATGTTATAAGTAAGGCCATGTCTTACAAGTATCATTTCACAAGATTACACCCCACTTTCACTCTCTCCTCTCTCTTGATCGGCTGCCCACAACCGAGCACCCCATCACCACCCTAAACAACATCATCTTCTTCCTTTCATTGTCCATTCAAAGCCTAGAAGTCATCCATGGAAGGTGCAACTTGAAGGCATTGCAAGGGAGCATTGTTCTTGCTTGATTCTACATCTTTTCTCATCATTTTGACACAAGATTCTTCCCTAGCTAGAGGCTAGTAGTAAGTTTCTTCATGCTTGATCTCATCTTGTTCGAAATTTATGGCATTTAACATGTAGTGTTGTTGTTTAAATCACTAAATCACAAGAATATAAGAAAAATGTGAAAACATGAGTTATGAACATTAAATCTACATAAAAGTTTACTTGTGTATGATTTACGAAGTGGAATCTTGTCGGTTTAAGGGTTGGTTAACACATACTTGATATTTAAAAGTCGTTTTCTTGTTTAACCCGCTAATCGGACACTTATGACGCGATTTAATAACATCGAAATCACAAAACAGCATGCTGAGTCACTGTTTCAGCCGCCTTTAACAGGCTGTAAACGTACCTTAAAACTCGAAAAACAGAATTTCAAAAGCCTAAATCGTGTCATTTCGAAAAACGAAGAAAATGGCGCTGGAATTGTATTTTTCTGATGTCGGTTACTATTTTAAAAATCTGTTTCCGTGACAGCAGCTAGGGCTGTTTGTTACTGCAGAAAATTGGGCTGTGTGTTTTCGATCACAACCTAAAACCTGAACCGAACCAGCCCCTGAAACTTTTATCAAAGATGAACACAGATGTATTTGTGACCCTCAAACTGGATTTTCGATAAACGGACTTACGGGGAATTTTTGACGAATTTTTCCGTAAACTGTGATCAGAATGTGACAAATCTGATCACAGTTCGGTAAACGATTTTCTATAAATTTTTGGTAATGAACTGGACCCCGAAATTTTTACACAATAATTTGTGGGTCGTTTATGACGTTCCACAAAAATCTGGGAATTTTTGGAAAGGGTTAAGTATTTTATTTAATCGCCCGAAAACAGTCTAGTTTTCACATATTTAAACTGAAAATAACAATGGTAGTATTTTGCGTGTTAAAACGTAAAGGTTGATTGATGATGATCATGAGTTGATTTCAAAAAGAAAATGATACGCTTGAAAGCGTGGCCACCTCCAGTTACAGAGGAAACTCTGGCGAAATTTTCTAAAAACCTAACACTTAGAATTATTTACACAACAAGTGTTAGAACTATTTTCGACATATTTTCGAAACATAAATTTCGCCATGACATTATTTACTAAATATTCGGAGGTGGGATTTTCACAAGGTTTAACGTGATGAATATATATATTGTCACAACACTGTTTATGATTAGTTTGTGAAATACATAAATATTATTTTTAGAAGTAAAAATAATATTTACAAGCGTTAATGATCCCAAAACTTTGCGAACGCTTTCACCATAACTATATAAGTTACACTGGTAATTACATTACCACACGATTGATAAAACGTAACTTACGCACATGTATTGTATCCCCCATCCTTGGGAAGGAGTTTAACTACCAAGTATATACAAAAAGTAAACACGAAATAGTTGTCTAACTATTTCCCAAAAACATAAACTATAAAGCTAAGGCACGGCCGTCCGTCTAATAGAATTAGCACTTGTAGGTCGTCGCGCAGCTTTCTGATTCAGGGATACTTGGTAGAGACGCCTCACAGTGAGTTCATGTCCCCCTTTTCTCTAACTGTTTTCAGTTTTCTTAACTGCGGGGGTGAAATACATGTTACTTTGTTTACAAGTACTATTATACACGGTATGAATAACGTAAGGAGGTTTAGATCATGTGAATGGGTAGTTAGAACACCGAGGGACTCGAGCGGTAGATCTATCTGGGTGTAGCGAGCCCAGCTCCCGGCCCAACAGAACAGGCCTCTCGGAGGACTAACAGAACGGACCTGGAGTGACTTGGTACCCAACGCAAAAATCGGCTAGGGTTGTGTCTACTTACTTGCATTTCACAACATGCTAATGGCCTTGCAAACCATTGGTGATCACAAGTCCTCTTACACTGCTACATACCAGGAAACTTTTATACTTACAAGTGTTTTACTTACTCACTTGCACATGAACTCGCTCAACATTATTGTTGATTTTTCAACTCACATGTATTTCAGGAAATTAAACGGATCTGGCACGGTATGGAACGTTTTCCGCTGCATTTGTCATGGAGTCATCAGGGTTTAGGGGATGTGTCTCTTTCCTGGACAAGACACAGTCCTTAAACCACGTTTATGTTATGAGTTGTAATGTCTTCTGAACAGGTTATGGTTGTATGTTAAAACAATGGTATTGTGTTTGATTTTCAAAAACTTAATGGATGACTTGCATGGTTTTTAAATTCATATAGCTTGTTATGGTTAAGCTATGGTATTAAGAAGTCACACCAAAATTAACCACGCTTCCGCAAAGCCAGGGTGTGACAGTAACAGACATTCCGGAACATGACCATAAGTTAAACATACCATAAATATCCTTTACATAGCTTAGAAATAGGCTTTGAGGGGTTCGGTGTGCTAAAATAAACTTTTGGGTCATTCAGGGACTAAAAGCGTCAAAAAGTGCACAAGTTTGCACTTTCGCGCATAACTTATGTTCTGAATACATCCGGACATCCAAAAATTTATGTAAGCACTAAAATATTTCATTTTAGTGTTTGGCATAAGAAAAATCCATTCGTCACGCCATTTGGATCGTTTTTCGCTCTTATGCGCATTCCGTCGTAATTAACCAAACATCGCGATCGTACGGCCAAACGAACCGACATCCGAGATGTTTTCAAGCATATTTCATGTTCCCTATGTCTTAACATCATTGTGGAGCTTGAAATTGGGTTTGACGGGTGTTAGAAGTGCCGTTACGCAACGAAACAAGGTGCAGGGACTGAAACTGTAATTCTGCCAAAGTTAATGGCTTACGGACCGTAAGCCATGACCCTTACGGTCCGTAAGGGGTCCCCAGAACAGCAGATCAGTTTAAACAACTGTTGCCTCTTCAGGATAATGAGGGGCCAATTTGCACTTGCCTCTTCAGGATAATGAGGGGCCAATGTACACTTGCCCTTTCATGCTCATGAGGGGCCATTTTGATGTTACCATAAGGTTTCAACAAGTGTATGGACCAGATCAAAGCACGTTATTCGATAAACGATCCTAACAGTTCCAAGAATCCTATAAATACCCAACCCTTTCACAACTCAAAACCCACAAAATCTGATCTAAAAGCTCTAAGTTGAAGCCATTGCTTCATACCTGAGCTACTTGGATCAAGATTAGCTTTCGGGGACCCTTTGTAAGTGTTCCTTCGTTCTTTTATCGCTTTTCGAGTCCGAAAGTCAAACTTTGTTTGACTTTCTGCATTGACCAGTTTATGGTCAATGCGAAGTTCGTTTGAACTTCATAACGTGAGCGTAATCACGATGGTCATAGTCCCTAGTGACTATACCTACTGATTACCACGTTATCTAGGCTCAGTGACGAGTCGTAGTTTCGGCCAAAATGCGCATTCATGCGTATTTTGTAACCAAACTACTCTTGGGTATCAAAACCATTTGTTTTGATACCAAACCTGTTTTCTAAACTTAGTTAAGCATGTTTTAACATGCTTAGCTTGTCACTTTTAGTTTAGTGCTTATATAGGGTCGTAAGGTAAGCGATCTAAACAATCGCTTATACTTTCGAACCCGACCCGTTTGGTCGATCATTAGGATCCGACCAAACACATTATGAAAAGGCATGACAAACTTAGTTAAAATTTGATTATATATACTTGATCACATAAAAACCCATTCCCACAAAAGTGAGTTTTGAGCCTTTATTGAGCACACAATTACATATCATTAAACTAAATACTCATTTTTCGTTTCTTGTGTGAATAGCCGTTTGGATCTTACGACTCTAGAACTTGCCATGACGATACATTCCCGGTCCTTATCAACTTAAACCAGAGTAAGTAAATGATGGAGGCATTAGGACTACCCCTTTTTATTTCTACACCATTATTTTTCTTTTTCTTTTACCACCTACCCAAAAAAAAAAAAATCCCCCTAGTTAGCCCCTTTGAGCCTAAACCTTTTCATTTCATAACCCAAACCAAACACCCTTTTACCCACCAATTTTTTTTTTATTTTTAACCCTTTGTTTTAGTAACAAGTTCGGTTTTTCGTATGATTGAAAAAAAAATGTGTTGATGATGAAGCAAAAGATAAACAAACAAGTTCATCAAAAATAACTTTGTTTGAATAATAGCTTCATCAAAATAAAAGTTACAAAAATAAGTCCTACGAAAACCGACACTTGTTACGCTTTTCACCCTTTTTCTACTAACTACTAACCACTATCCCAACCACCTACCTTTAACCCAAGCCTAACCCTTCACCCACAAAGTCCTCTTGATATTTACCAAAGGTATAAAAGTTAAAAAGGAGGAGGATTGATTGCTTGGCAAGCCTATGGTAGGAGTAAGTTCCATGCCGCTCTTGAGTGATTCACTAAAAATACACCTTCGGCCGAGTGTGAGTGATTTCTCCCGTGAGGTATGTGAACTTGTATATAAATGGAATTTTAAAAAGGCATGTTATGCCCAAATAAGTAATTTCTCCTATGAAACGTTCTAAACAAATCATAACGAATAGGATTGTAAATAGATAAAAATAAAACCCAAAAAGATCTTGGATTCCCAACACTCTATGACAAGCCAAAACCTTCTCTTCTACCCATTCCATTTGGGAGTGTAAGCCACATATTAAAGAGTTTTGCTTGAGGACAAGCAAAAGTTCAAGTGTGGGGGTATTTGATGTGTGTAAAATGCAACATATAAATTACATCAAATGAGGCATAAAACTAACCCTTTTTAAGTACTAATGCTGGAAAAAGAGTGTTTTTGTCTTCTTTTTGTATTTTCAGGATTAAATGAGCTCAAATTCACAAAAGAAGCAAAAAAGACAGCTAAATCTAACATAAATACAAGAAAAGGAACATGAGTGGACTGCCCGACCCCTCAACGGCATCTTCCCAAGCAAAATAGAGAAGGCAGAAGACTGAACACGCCCCGTGCTCAGCCAGCACGGGGCCGTGCCCAAGAAGCAGCAGAAAAGACAAACCTATAGAAGCTTCTATTGCCCACCACGAGGCCGTGTCCAGTGAACACGGGGGCGTGGCGAAAGTACAGCAGGCGCATTAATTGTAATTGTGAATTACAATTAATGAAGAGAGAGAGTGTCAGACAGGCACGGGGGCGTGTCCAGCGGACACGGGGCCGTGCCCAGCCTTCTGTTCAGCCTATAAATAGGAGTGCTTGGTTTCATTTCAACTCATCCCTTGGCACACCACCTCTCTCACACTTCATCCACCACCCACCACCATCACAACACCATCATCCACCACCATCATCCATTGTCCATCGTAGAGTGTGTGAGTCGTCTCGGGATCCAAGATTGATCGTAAGAGTTCTTGACAATCAAGGCCGTGTTTTCCTAAGTCTCTTACATCACTTGGTGAAGACAAAATGTCTAGTATAATACTTTTTATTTCTAATCTTTTGCACTTTTTATTTGGTTTTGTATTAATGACTTTAATAACTAGTTACTTATGTTGAAGGTGATCTTTCCTTATCGTTTATCCGTGGTGTCTTGGCATTATTTTACTGTCTATATAAAATAAAAGATTTTCACCATTCATATCTCCACGGTCTATATGGAGGTATGTTGGCTACCTGGTCAGGGATTAAGGGAACGGTTTGGTAAAGGTCTTGCCATTGTTCAGCGTTTAGAGGTCCTGCAATGGACCTGGGTCAAATTTAGTAGGACCTCCTTCAATGCTTCACGGTATTGGATGGCGGGGGTCCAAACTCTTTGATCCCCTCATAAGTTAACAACTATTAATACTATAACCCGGCTATTTAGGACTGTATCCCTGCTGACTCAGACTACTTAGTCGAGGGTAACGTCACCTCCAAAAGAGGGGCCTACCATAATTTGCATTAATAACTTAATTAATTATCTTCCAATAATCCACCCTTTTAGGATTGTATCCTTGCTGACTCAAACTACTGGGGTGAGGGTAACGTCACCTTCAAAAGAGGGGCCTACTACAATAACTAAGATAATCTCTTAAATATGTGCAAAAGTGCGGAAATAATCAAAGGTTATACTAGATACGAGTCGGAACCAAGTGATTCATCTTGTCTATCTGTTTTTTTTCTTTTTATTTTATTTTCAGCATTTTAGTTAGTTTTTACTTTTTCTTAGTTTAAAACATTTTTCTAAACTTTTTATTTTGATTAGACGTTGAGGATAAACCGGTACTAAAAGCTCTTGTGTCCTTGGACGACCTCGGTATCTTACCAACACTATACTACGCTCACGATGGGTGCACTTGCCCATATGTGTGTTTAGTGTTAGTAGAATATCGTGTTTTATAAATTTAAAACTTGGCTAAAAATAAGTGTTAAAGGGGCTTAAAATATACACCTAATATATATAACACTTCACACGCATCAGTCACCTATCCTTAAGTGACAACCGCAACAAGAACATAAATTTCAAAACCGCTTTGAAAACTAATCATCTGTTCTAGGATGATTGATTACTAGGTTTTGAACCCTCTGTTATATGGTTTTGAACCCCTTTGAATTTTCAAAACCTCGTCAAAGTTTGGGTCTTATAGTGTGAACACGTGCAATCTGGAAGAGTGGATGCCTGTACTCTGAGTTTTCTGTCTAAGGCTAGAGTGTTCGTACAAATCCACATAATCGGACCAGTCACTCTTACCTGGGAACTCTTGGGGTGAGTGTCCACTTATAGGCTAAAGCATGTCTTCGCGATACATTAATATGACCCGCTTACTTTGATTAGTCACCGTCTCATTTGTTTGCCTTAGGTAACAAACAAATGATCGCAATTTCTATGCGTTGTCATTTTGTTTTATTTACCGATAACATTTCATTTGTTTCCTCCTATATCCTTCATTTCCTCCAGAATGTCTCTTCATCGCAACGATGCGCAGATATCCGAGCAGACTGCCAAATTTGCCCAGCGGATAGGCGAAGTAATTCTAAAGACTGTTGAATTAGGCATTGCCATGTCTCGTCTCAACAATGAAGCCACTCAAGGGCCACCACAGGAAGCAGAAGTCAAGCCTGCACCACCAGCCAAGAAACCAATCAAGGAATCAAAGACCATGGATGAACAGTCTGGATCCCCTAAGAGGTCAAAGAAGCGAAAGGCTTCTCAGAACTTCACCGTGGTCGCTCACAATGGTCAAGCCATCCCCAAGCAACCAGCTCAACCCCCTGCTAGGAAGCCATACAAAGGAACTGCTCCTTTGTGCAAACGATGCAACCGTCGTCATTCAAACCTCTTACCCTGCTTCAAATGTACCTACTGTGGACGGTGGGGACATCTGATTAACATATGCCGCTTTGCTATCCAAAACAAAGCTGCTATAAACATTGTTGCTACCCAACCACAAGCGAATCCTGCTCAAGCTCGCTTCCCGCCTGGATCGTGCTACAACTGTGGTCAGATGGGTCATTTCGTGAATAAATGCCCGAAGCTTGCTAAGGCAAATCCAACCCACGGATGAGCAGTTGGCTGTTTAGAAGATGTTGTTGTCTTATGCTTTTGTTTCTTCTATTTACTTGTAATGTGAAACAATCTGTCCCGTTCATAAATAAAAGTTGTTGTTCGCAATTCTGATATACAAGTATAGTTACATGTATGTATGGCATTCCCCTATGATGCCTACATTAAGGAACTATGTTCCTTGCAAACTACTTTTGTGAATTTTTTCTCATTTTTTGCGTTTACTCATGATTTCCTTGGTAAATTCTAAGTACTCGTTTTATTCTAAGAAACGAAGTACAGGAAATAAAGTGACATTATGAGTAATCGTGCTTCTATGCCTTTGAATCCTTGGTTAGATAACCAAGGATATTTTCAAATCTCATACCCATTACGTTCTGATTTCTTCAACATGCATAACATAAGTTTTCAAAACAACCTACATGATTTCAAAACATTCTATATATAGTTCGAAAACATTTTTAATATAGTGTATTTACTTAACATGACAAATGCACAAAGCTTTGTCTATGTTTTCAAAAACAACCCCCATGATTTCAAAATATTTCATATAGTTTGAAAACAATTTTAAGTAATATATCAAGTGCACGATTTCAAAAGCATCATTCATGTTTTCAAAAACCTTATACATAATTTCAAAATTCATCTCGCATGATTTTAAAACATTTTTATAAATATACTTACCTAGTACACCTACTTTATGATTTCAAAAGTATTATGCATAAGGTTTCAAAAATATTGAACACATTTTTTTTAAGAACCCCATGCATAGTTTTCAAAAATATTTATCCTCATACATTGACTTAACTTTCAAATTCCGCTTCATATGTTGCCTTGGCATATTGAGCATCTCAACCTCATAAGCATTTTACTTCATGTTTTGACTTAAACACGTCCAGTGCAAGGTTTCGAAACATCTTCAACTTCTAAAATCCATATGGGATCTTTTTATCTCCACAATTAGACCCTTGTGGATGATTATCATACAAATCAGAGTCCTTAATTGGATTCCTTGTGTACCTTAATTCGAACATTTCGGTTCCTTAGAATCGAAATCGAATTTTCTCTTTAAGATCTTTCTATCTTTATAGTTAGATTCTTAGAAATATTTAAAGCACCAATCAAAATCCACTGATTGGATACCTGGTGTGCTTTGAATACATGTGCACAGTTAGCAGAACAAATTAACAAAATGATAACAAATCAAGTTAAACAATTTTGTGGTTATGTGACTATGTGTTTATGCATTTTGTGTTTTCTTTTATGCATTTTTTTGTGTTTTTGTATACTCTGGATATTCGTTATCCAAATCCTCGTAGAACCTTTCGTATCTTCATATGAGGGATTCGTAGAAGGATATTAAAAAAGGTACTACCTTAAATCCTTATTGGGCTTCTACATGATAGTTAAGACCCTTGGATTGTATAGTACCACTCCACGATTCATAAGAGACCCTTTTAGTGGTCTAGTAAAAAAGATTGATTCAAAAATCTGGTTAAGAATGACATGTGATGGTATAAGCTAAAAAGACTCCTTGCTTGTCTATGAAAATCATTTATTGATTTAATAAAAAGGGACCCTATGGTGGTCTAGTCACAATCATCACAGGCTCGTTCATTGTTTTCTTCCCCTACACATTTTAAGATGCACTACGTGACCATGCAAGGAATTACGTAATTATGGATGCATACATAATTACGAAGTTCAGTGCACGGAAACCACTGTAAGACTTATTATGTGTAAGAACCGATAATGACAATCATAACGAAATGTGAACAATGTAATAGAGGTACGGTGGACGCACCAATGACGCTTTATATACTTGTATATAAGTGTCCCTCTCACATTACAAGCATGATGTTATTGTAAAGTTACTAGAAGTTCAGGACGCTAACCAGTGTTGTTTGATCTTTTCAACTTCATGTTTCAAGCTCTCACAAGTTTCCTCTGAATAAATTTCGGGACAAAATTTCCTAAAGTAGGGGAGACTGTGACACCTGGGTCACTGCGACCATCAAACAAATACCAAACCAATGAAATATTGTATTTCATACTTGGGATTTGTACCAATATGTGTATCATTTGCACATATCAATTCTTGTTCTATTTCGGGCTCTAAATCGCTTTCTGGAAGGTTATACGCGCACTGATGCGTAAATATAACCAGTTTAATGCAACGGACACCCCGGAATAGTGAAAAAGGCTTAACATACCTTAAATAACCTTTACATAACTTAGAAATAAGTTTTGAAGGCTTTGGTATGTCAAAAACAAGTTAATTCGCCTACAGGGACTAAATTTGACAAACTGCGAAAGTATGCCAATTTGAACTGTAACAGACATTCTGGAACATGAACATAAGTTAAACATACCATAAATATCCTTTACATAGCTTAGAAATAGGTTTTGAGGGGTTGGGTGTGCTAAAATAAACTTTTGGGTCATTCAGGGACTAAAAGCGTCAAAAAGTGCACAAGTTTGCACTTTCGCGCATAACTTACGTTCTGAATACATCCAGACATCCAAAAATTTATGTAAGAACTAAAATATTTTATTTTAGTGTTTGGCATAAGAAAAATCCATTCGTCACGCCATTTGGATCGTTTTTCGCTCTTATGCGCATTCCGTCGTAATTAACCGAACATCGCGATCGTACGGCCAAACGAACCGACATCCGAGATGTTTTCAAGCATATTTCATGTTCCCTATGTCTTAACATCATTGTGGAGCTTGAAATTGGGTTTGACGGGTGTTAGAAGTGCCGTTACGCAACGAAACAAGGTGCAGGGACTGAAACTGTAATTCTGCCAAAGTTAATGGCTTACGGACCGTAAGCCATGACCCTTACGGTCCGTAAGGGGTCCCCAGAATAGCAGATCAGTTTAAACAACTGTTGCCTCTTCAGGATAATGAGGGGCCAATTTGCACTTGCCTCTTCAGGATAATGAGGGGCCAATTTGCACTTGCCTCTTCAGGATAATGAGGGGCCAATTTACACTTGCCCTTTCATGCTCATGAGGGGCCATTTTGATGTTACCATAAGGTTTCAACAAATGTAAGGACCAGATCAAAGCACGTTATTCGATAAACGATCCTAACGGTTCCAAGAATCCTATAAATACCCAACCCTTTCACAACTCAAAACCCACAAAATCTGATCTAAAAGCTCTAAGTTGAAGCCATTGCTTCATACCTGAGCTACTTGGATCAAGATTAGCTTTCGCGGACCCTTTGTAAGTGTTCCTTCGTTCTTTTATCGCTTTTCGAGTCCGAAAGTCAAACTTTGTTTGACTTTCTGCATTGACCAGTTTATGGTCAATGCGAAGTTCGTTTGAACTTCATAACGTGAGCGTAATCACGATGGTCATAGTCCCTAGTGACTATACCTACTGATTACCACGTTATCTAGGCTCAGTGACGAGTCGTAGTTTCGGCCAAAATGCGCATTCGTGCGTATTTTGTAACCAAACTACTCTTGGGTATCAAAACCGTTTGTTTTGATACCAAACCTGTTTTCTAAACTTAGTTAAGCATGTCCTAGCTCGTCACTTTTAGTTTAGTGCTTATATAGGGTCGTAAGGTAAGCGATCTAAACAATCGCTTATACTTTCGAACCCGACCCGTTTGGTCGATCATTAGGATCCGACCAAACACATTAGGTGACCATAGTATATAAGGAATAACCTTCCAAGGTTATACCTTATGGTCGCTTCGTTTAAGTAGTTGTATGATAGGTAGTTTATATGCGTTAGGTAAATTACCAAAATACCCTTTTTACGCCAAAATTCATTTTAAGCCTATGTAACATAACTTTTGGTATCTAAACTGATTTGGCAACAATATTAGACATGTTAAGGCATATATTACTTATCATAGGACTAGTTAAGCGGTCCGAACGCGTTTCACGCGAACGACACGTTAAAGTGGATAAGCTACCTAAACGGGTCGTAATGGGTCGTAAGCACTTAGGTTAGGTTTCCTTTTAGTATGTAGGCTTTGTTAAACCATATTACACGAGTCTCCATACTCGTTTGGTTTACGAACCCTCATTCTATCCAATCCTCCGATTTTAGGTCCGGTATATTAACATAGTTACCTATATTAGGTGCCGTTTGATATCTGTGATCTCTAGCATTGTTTGGTTGTTACTCCAGGACTACTAAGCAATCTCAAGTGAGTACATAGACCCATCTTTTACTGTTTTCCAAACATTTTGGGGTGAAACACATGTGCCTACTTGTTACTTTCGTGCCTTTCATGCTTTCATATCATATGCTTGTTATGTTCATTAGTACATTATAGTACATGATTTCATTACATTTTATGCTATGTATGCCCATTGTGTGCATACTTAGTACATCGTTTTACATTACATTTATGCTATGTATACCCATTGTGTGCATACTTAGTACATCATTTTACATTACATTTTATGCTATGTATGCCCATTGTGTGCATACTTAGTACATCATTTTACATTACATTTTATGCTATGTATGCCCATTGTGTGCATACTTAGTACATCATTTTACATTACATTTTGCGCTATGTATGTTCATTTGATTACATACTTAGTGCATTGTTTTCACATGCTTACATTTTTGGTATGACATTTGGTTTGTTCAAATGGGACAATGTACATTCATTAACATTAGCTACGCCGCTCGTTAGTAGGTAATGGTACCATAGGAATTGACAACTCCCGTTCCTGAACCCTAGGTTTGTTTGGGTGGAAGGAATGACCGAATTCGATATACATTTACACAGATAGACCTTTAAATTCGTTTAGGGGTCTATCACCACAGTCACAAGGCTTGGATGTATGCATTTTCACAATACCGCATAGATGTTTATATCAGTATAGCATGCATTTGTTCCACAAAACATAACTTTGATTTAAACCATGTTTTACTTCAATACATTGTTTTTGTGCATTTTACATATGGTTTAGTTGATATATTTCACTTACTATACATGATATTTTGGATACACATTACATGATTTACATTAGACATAAACATTTTGACATTGATATACACAATTCATGATTTACATTAGACATAAACATTTTGACATTGATATATACAATTCATGATTTACATTAGACATAAACATTTTGACATTGATATACACAATTCATGATTTACATTAGACATAAACATTTTGACATTGATATATACAATTCATGATTTACATTAGACATAAACATTTTGACATCGATATACACAATTCATGATTTACATTAGACATAAACATTAGACATGGTTTTCACACAAACATTTTGACATTTGATTATACATAAACATTTTACTTTAGTGGTTTGGTTTGAGTAAGTGATTTAAGTAACGAGGCGTGTGTAATATGATACAAGCATGGTGGATACGCCGCTGATACTTCCTATATATAAGTGCTTGTATGGTATTACATATCGTAGCGTTATTTGAATCATTTCAATTTAGACATATAACATTTTATACAAATGACATACTTTTCACAATACATTGTTTTACAAACAACTTATCTAATACAAACTCATTTTACTTGGTTATTTACTTAACCATGTATTATTCTTTTATACATATATATCATTTGGTTTATTTATCACTTTTCAAATGATTTACAAGACAAAGCAAATTACAAGGTTCATGACTAAACATTTTCTTAAACATAAGTCATGAATCCTATTTTCACAAAACCTATGTATCTCACAGGCATTTTTATGCTGACGTACCTATTTTCACATATGTTTCAGGATATGATGCATAGGACTTATCAAGATACACTTAGGCGGACTTGGGACTTAGTGACAATAAAAGATGCAAGACTAGTTAATTATGTTATATTTCTTTGATTGTCAAGACATTGTAATTCTTTTAATCAATAAAACAATATTTAAATTTCCATGTGTTATGAAACAATGATTCTGTTACAACACTCCCCGACGTTTCCGCCACGTTTTGTTGTTTTACGTGGTCGGGGTGTGACAGCGGATACGAGCATGGACGCATAAGGTAAGTGATTTCCGGAATCACTTCTTAGTTTATTTAAGCAAAGTTGTGTACTAGTTATTTATGCATGATAATTGAAGTCTAATAAGGTTTGATTATATAAGTGAGGATTTTCGTTAAGTAGACCATACGGGTCAAAATAATGATTTATTGTAATACGGAATGGTGGCATAAGTAATGACGACGGTATGATAACCGGGTAATGGATAAAATTGTACGTAAGCATGCTAATCGAGTAACGGTGATGCGGGTTAATGGGCAAGTGGTTCGGTAGGAAATTACGAGTAAATGAATAAATAATTTCATAGATGGAAATTGTACTATCTAATGTTCAATTACGTAATAATGAATGAGTTTAATGCATACCGGGTATCGGGTGTGTAAATCACAAGTACGAATATCCGGATAACGTAAAAGTATTATGGTTATAAGGTTCATGTAAGTTTTGGACCAAAAGGAATGAGATGTTTGATGAAAACATGAACGGGTCGAATAAGTGAAAGCGGGTATATAAGCCGAGAGCTTTAAGTGAATATTTTTCTTAAACCGGATGTTGGATTTCAAGTTTATATGATAGAATGTGAATTTACAAGCATGTAGGAAGAAACGGGAGGTTAAACGGGTAAACGGTTCAAAAGTTATGCGCGTTTTAGTGCGTACGGACGACGAAACGGAACTGCAGAAAAATGCAAAATATAGAGGGTGTCGCCGACGGGTATGGGGGCGTCGCCGACGGGCACCGGAAAGTCAGTTTTTGGCTGACGGGCTATTTGACTGTCTACGAGAGTTTTGGGCTACGGGTATTTGCAAGGGCCGTCGCCGACGCCCATAGGGCCGTCACCGACGGCCTCCCCATGTTCAAAAACCTGAAAAATGTTATCTAAGTTGATTTGGGTATAGTAGGCTTCGGTTTATCATTCGTGGACCACGACGGGCCTCCCAAACATGATTTTGATCGTTCCTTAGACGTCTATGGGCTATAAATCTAAGTCTAAGTACCATGTAATTAATGTATGGATATATAGGAGGTATGTAAGATCTTGAACGAGTACATAAGGGTATATGTATATACGTATGACGTAGTGATGTATGTGCGTATGTAGATGTGTATATGGTATGTATGAAGGTATGTATGAATGTATACATGTACGTAGAGATATAGGAAGGTATGTACGTATGTAGATGTGTATGTATGCATGTAAGAATGTATGTATGCATGATTTAGATACGTCGAGTATTACGTTATTAATAGTGTGCCTTGAGGAGGAAAAGTAATGCAGGTACGTTATTGAAGCCTCACCAGGATATGGATACACAGATGAAATGCTTAAAGTTGGGAAAGATAACGAAATGGGAAGTGTACGAGATTGAACCTTGTTTATGTTTTGATGTACTAATGTTATGAATGTATGTGGTGAGTGCAGGTTGTACGAATCACAGGCGGTTATCACGAAGAATAGAGATCGAAGACCGAGTCACAAGATAGATTGTACGGGAAACATTGAGTATGTGCTTTAGCAAACAGGACTTATACTTCATTTTTGTAAAAGATACATATTAAAACGAACTTTCAAGTAGGTCAAGATGTTTGTAATGAAAGAAATTTTATGGTACGAATTTCCGTTGCGACTTTTTGTCAAATACGCCCCTAGGGCCTTACACTGAGCTTAAAATGTAAAATTTGTATTCTCAGCCGTATATCCTACTCAACAAGTGTAGGTAGCTTTTACTGGGCTCCTAATCTGGAACAGAGGTTTTAATAACCTATTAGATTCCTAACGGGTCTTATATAAGTTATAACTTAGACCGGTTAGTTTTAAAGAAAAGTTTACGGTACGAAACGCGAGATTAAGCGATGACCGGATTGGAATGCGATTTGGACCCAACAAGTATGAAGACTTGTATAAAAATGGGTAAACTAAATATATTCTGGATTTTGAAATAAAAATGATAAGGTTTTACCCATTCCGGCTAATTTATGCAAACTAGTTACATAAACCGTAACGAACGCGTATAAGCATAACGGGTAACAGGATGAAACAAGTACAAGTTCCATAAGTTATTATGCTTAAAATATGTTGTGATATCAGTAGGATATCTTTAATTATGCCCAAAACGAATTTAAAACCAATTTAAGCCTCGTAAGGGTATTTTGGTCATTTTAAAGTTTATAAAGGAAGTTAAATAGCAAACTGAGGTTCTGGTCTAAAATAATCAGTACAAATAATTATTTTATCATGTTACATCAGTAAGATATCATACATATGTGAAGTTTACCATTTATGGCCAAACTATGCACCGGAGGGGCATTTTGGTCATTTCACATATGTTTTAAGGATCAAATTGGAAACCTGAGTTCACGAGTTATACTTACTGTTAAGATATTAAAAATTATTTATGAAATCAGTAAGTATCATGTCTTAGGTGCTAAATATGGTTTTAAACCATACTATGCGCCTAATTCGCATAAAAGTCGATATTTGACGATATTTGAGATGTTTATAAAATTCTGAGATTTTTATCAGTTTTGAATGCTTAAAATATTCTATTTAATATATATCATCAGTAGGAAAAGATTTGGCATGTAAATGATATGTAAATCTCATTTTATTAATGAAAAGGGTATTATCGTCAATTACCGGATTTATGCAAGAACTCTATGTTATGGTCAGTATAAAATCTGACCAAAAATTCCAAAATTCCCTAAAAATTATATTAAAATATTAGGTAGTGAGTTTGGTACCAAAATTTGGGTTTAAATATGATATATGCTAAAAATGCCATTTAATTAACAAAAAGTTTCATTTTACACTATCTTGCATAACTTTAGTTTGAGACCAGAAACTGACGTCAAATTTTGTAGACATACTTATATTTCAGTAATAAAGCTTTTTGTCCTCTCATATTTTCAAAAATCTCGTTTTTATAACATAAGGGCATAATGGTCAACTTTTAAGCAAATAACGGAAACATGCAATGTATTATGATTTCTAAGGGACCATGAAGTATAACCTCAGAGGGTTATTCTTACATAAAACATGGTCACAAAGGAACCCTAAGGCATAACTAAACTAAGCTAATTCGGGTCAGAACTAAAAGTCAAAGCAAAAGTCTACCTTTGCGACTTTCGGTTGCAACCCGAGCCTAATACTCAGAATTGTCGGGTTGAACATGTCTAAACATGTTCTTATATTATTTACCAAGTTATTTAAGTGATAAACATATTTTATAGCTTCTACATTATCAGTTATGAATTATTTTATAAAAACTGACTCGTTTGACTTTTCTGTTCATTACTTTGACCCGACAATTGACTAAGTAAATGTGATAATTAGGAGGCGCCCTTTTGAGGGTTTAACACCTACCTAATTACGATCACGTAACCATGTTCGTTGCGAAAAATGGCTTGACCGTTTATGGTCTAGCTAAAAGTTAAAGCGTTTATCATAAACGCTTGACTTTTCGGCTTTTTAAGCCAAATAAAATATACTAGTCACGAAAGGACACTTACATATGGTCCTTAGGACTGAATAAAGGTTCCAAAATGTTCAGGATCCCCTAGGATTTGAGAGAGATGCAGTCCTCGCGGAACACGACAATGGACAGGGGGTCCTGTCGCGGCACGCGACCACCACCCATATCAGCCAAACTTGTTTAAAGTTTGGCAATTTCAGCCCCTGAACCTTTAAACCTAATATAACTTTTATTTTCAGCACTTATGGCCCCTCTAAATTAGATTGTAGGTGTTCGTGGAAGTATAATAAACACCGTTAAACTTCGGGTTCGTCAAAAGATCACCTGAAGACACCTGTTTCTCCCTGTTGACGCTTATAACCCTTTAATTTGCGAACTTGTGCGTTTTAACGCGAAATGGCATAAAAACCTTTCAAGATCAATAAAAAGCATTCCCAAGAGTATGATGGGATATTATGACACTCCAGTTTACTCCAGTTCGCTTAAATGGTCGCTCAAAGGTGTCGTTTTATACTTTGACGCTTTCGGCCCCTTTAAAGCACAACTTGCGCGCATTATCATTTTATCGCGTCAAAGCCCTATGTTATCCATATTAGGCATTCTCGAGAGTAATGTTGAACATTACGATGCTTCGGGTTTGTTAAAATGTCACTCAGAGGTTAATTTGAACATGTTGACGCTTTTAACCCATCTTCCTGATATTTGCAATTTAAATTGTTTATTTGCATCGAAACTCCACGAAATCTTTATCCGAAAATCGTGAGAATATAAAAAGATTCTACAAATCCTCAGGATCATAAAAAGGTCATTCATAGGTATGAATTAACATGTTGACACTTCTAACCCCTGTGGTTTGTAAATTTTTGGTTTTAAGCACAAACGGCTTCTTGTGTCTGACAATTTATTCAATAAAGAATACGAACATCATATGAGGTCAATCAGAGGCACAAGTTTGGCATGTTGACATTTTTGGTCCTTCCCCAATCATAGTTTTCGTTTTTGACGAAACTAGTCCTTCGTAGTCAACGTTTGACTTTATTAGGATTTATTACACGTGTTAACACATCATTGAACGTGACTTTACGAGGTGTTACATTTGTTGTGTTTTGAAAGAGCAGAGGAGGAGGAGAAGAGCTTTGAAGAGATGAGTCCAGGTCTGCATAGAGAAGAGGTCTAGAAGACCTTTTTAATGAAATCACTTCCAAAAAACAAACACCTTGCAGACTTAAACGTCTGCGCGTGGTCTGCGTGGGGCAGACATAAGAGGTTCAGAAGTGTTTTTCACAAAAAAACAAACACCCCCTAAGTGTTTGATTGTGCAAGTGTATATAATATATATATATATATTCCTTATTTTGCCTTTTTGTGTGGAACTCATTTTTTCTTTTTGTGTTGCTTCTTTTTTGAAAATTATTTTTATGTATTATAAAATATCAAAAGATTTAAATTTTTATAATTATAAGTAATAATTTTATAGGGGTGCGTTAACGCATGGGTGCAGCTTAAGTAGGGTAGGAGGGGGCGGCCGACTCCCCGAACTTTTTACTTAGTAGTGGAGAGTATGTAGTTTTCGTATAGAAATTTTTTGGTATATACGTTTTCAACCCCCCGGTTTTATAGAAATTTTTAGGTTCGATGACTTCCGCCCCCGATCGGAAATCTCAAGCTTCGCAACTGGGTTAACGTACTATATTCCTTAGCGTACGATGCGTACGAGATGAAATTACGCACGTTATAAAACTCAAAACCCTAATCACGCATGTACTAAATCAGAAATCACGCTTGGGGTAAAAACCTAATCACGCATGTTATAAAACTAATTACGCATGTTATAATTTCATCTCATACGTGTTGTTCGTTAAGGGATATTGTATTTTAGACTTCACTAATTTTATAATTACATTTTGTGCATAAATTGTTATTGTTTATAACTTTTTAGATGTGATATTATATAATATTCCCAGCGTGTCATTGCGATGCTTTTATATTTATTTATGTGTAGATGTAAATTTTACTCAAAATCGAGTTGAGAATAGTAATGTACAAGTGATGGAAGCTCAGTCGTAGATGTTATCAAAGTTGTCTCGCCGTGTTGTATTTTTATCGTGCATAAATTTACGCCGTACACACTTTTCATTATATTAGTAATATAATTTAACATCATATAAAAGTTTAGTTCAAACGAGTCAAATATAGTTGATTTTTTGTTCTTTAGTGTGACGAACCAAATTGATACCATCCGAACGACATTAATATCGGTACATTATTCGGTTTTATGATTTTCTCGATGTATCACAATAGAGTATTTCTTTAGTATCGCAAGTTACAGCGATTACCAATTGTAAAAAAAATGTTACATTACAACAATCTAGTTAATATATATGATACATATGTGACAATGGGCTCTCTCTTCGAGTTAATATATATGATACATATATGACAATGGACTATTTCTTCAAGTTCTAGAATGAATGAAGCTATAACATTACACTTCTAATAAAATAACATCGAGTAATAGGGCCAACACGTTGTAGCTCAACTGGCATTAGAAGGGAAGTGAAGATTCAGTATTGAAGGCCACGGGTCTCAAGTTTGTTAGGGGAGGATTTCTCAATGACCTGTGATCCTCAATTACTGTTGGGTTTGGTGATCCTCACTTCTGTTTGAGTTAGTGATCCTCAGAAGTGTTTCAGGATCAGGATCATGGATCATCTTAAGGATCCTTATACTAACGATTGTCTACTTTGAATATGGTATTGTTTTGCAGGAGTACGAGCTTGGACTTGGTCTTGGCGATATTCCTGGAGCATATTCCATGGCTTATTCCGCACGTGCTCAACTGAAGTGGACGTTATGGAGTTCGTGGAGGACTTACATGAAATGCGGAATGTTTGTTAGCTTAGATATTTTTCTATTTTTAAACGGGGTAGCGAGCTATATAGAAACACTTGGCTATTTTTGGCTACACACACACTCTTACAACTGCTCTCACCAGCTCTCGTTAATTCACTTGGCGATTACGTACTTTTTTACACAATACACTATAGTGATCCTTGTACTTAGCTCGCTATCATCCGAAGTTGTAATACATTTCTTGTTTAATTTGAGTTGGTGATCGGTAGTTTCCATCACCCGAGGTTTTTTATGCCGGAGATCATTCATTGATCAAGGGCTTTTTCCTCGTATAAGTCTTCGTGTCACTTGTTCATTACATTTCAGAGTGATCCTTATTATTGTTCATCAATTCAAGCATCATACCTCACAACAGAAAGTTTGGTTGCATTATCATTGCTTGATTTTTGACCAAAACAGTTTGGCGCCCACCGTGGGGCAATTGGTGCTTCATTCCTAAGAAAATTCATACTTTTGTGGTCATTTCGGTTCATTACAACCAAGCAGATGGCTTCCTCAGCGAAGAACACTTCAAGCTTAATACCCTCATTCTGTTCTTCACAAGGCGTTCCTCCTTTGCCTCTGCCACCTTCTGGATCCCAGAAGAATGCTGAGAATGCAGCGAAGAAACAAACCCCCATTTTCCAAAAACCCCCCAACTTCTTCTGTTTCAACCAATCCTACTACTAATGATCTTTATGCTCTGATTTTGCAGATGAGGAACCACGCACAAGAGCAGGACAAAACCAATGAAAGGATCCTTCGGGAGATCGCTGAGATCAAGAAACAGAAGAAATCAGTGGAGGATCACTCTCCTCTGATGCCAAGGTCGCTGAACTTTGGCACTCCAGTCATAACTTCCCAGCACTCAGCAGCTCCGGATGTGCAATACTTGGGTGAATTACCAGGAAGACGTCATGGAACAACAACAATGAGTCAGGCATTTGGCTCTCACTACTGGCCTCAAGGATCCTATTTTCAGCCATCGGGATCCTCTATTCAGCCTCAAGGATCCTTCAGCTCAGGAGGATATTTGGGAATGCATGCAGTTCAAGGATCCTCCCAGGTCCAAGGATCCTCCCAGATCCAAGGATCCTCCCAGGTCCAAGGATCCTCCCAGGTCCCAGGATCCGTTCAGATTCAAGGATCCTCTCAGTCTCAAGGATCCAACATCTTTCAGGATCAAGGATTCTTGAAAAGTATGCAGCCTCAGAGCTCGGATGTTCATCAAGGAGACTTCATACCAATGCAAACCCTAGCTTCATCTGGTCCTTCGATCATACCAGAATCCCGCCAATATGGATACACATCTGGAATTCCAAACACGAATCCTGTGGGAGGTAACACTTTTAATAATTCATATAACACTAACCATGGCTTAATGCAGGATATAGGTATTAATCAGGCCATGGCCAGGGAGTTACAAAAGCTCAAGGATATGATATCCAGTGTTCCAGGAGTGGTTAAACCCATTCCTGAAATTGCAGACGGTAGCCATAGGATATCTCATTTTGCACCACCCTTATGTGATGCTGAGATACCCAAAAGATTCCAGATACCATCCATGAAACTGTATGATGGTTCAACGGATCCAGAGGAGCATGTAGCTCAATATAGGGAGAGGATGGAGATCAATCCAATTCCTGAAAGGTTAAAAGAAGCATGTCTATGCAAGGGATTTGGATCCACACTCATAGGATCTGCTCTTAAATGGCTGCTAAGTCTTCCCCCTTACTCTATTACTTCATTTTCTAATCTAGTTAACTTGTTCAATAGTCAATTCTCTTGTAGTAGAAAATTTGAACGATTAACTAGTGATCTATATAGGGTAACACAAGGTCAAAATGAATCACTTAGAGATTACATCACTAAGTTTAGTAAAGAATCCTTGGATATTCCTAACTTGGATATTGCTACGGCTGTAGAAGCCTTTAAAATGGGATTGCTTAGGGATTCATTATTCTATGATGATCTTGTCATGACACCTTGCAGGAATCTTGATGAAGTAAGAACCAGGGCCCTTAGGCTCATCCGCCTAGAGGATGACAAAAGGATCCAGGATAGATTGACAGGATCCTTAAAACAGGAGAAACAAGGATCCTACTTCAGGAACAACAAATCCAAGTCCTACAACAAGTCTGATAACCAGAATGTGCATGCAGTAGAACAAGAAGAGGATGATGAGGATTATCCTCCTATTTCTGAATATTGTTTTTCTGTTGATAACAATGAACTAATCCTTGCAATGCAGAATCTAGGTGAAAAAGCTAGGTGGCTAAGGAAGAGTGATAAACCAGCTGCTACAAAGGATAAATCCAAGTGGTGTGCATATCATGAGGATTTTGGGCATCTCACTGAAGAGTGTATTGCACTGAGAAAGGAAATTGGTTACTTGTTGAGCAAGGGGCATTTAAAAGAGCTTTTGGGATGAAAGAAGTCAAGGATCCAGGATCCTGAAAGGATCCTGGAAAGGGCTCCTGCTCTTCCAGCAGATGCACAAGTCATAAACTTCATATCCGGAGGATCAGACATTTGTGGTACCTCCTTTTCAGCAGCAAAAAGACACGCTAAGGAAACCAAGATGGATAATGGAGACAGACCCGTCCGGACCTCCATTGTCACCCAGGATAAAGTCATAACTTTTGATGAGGATGATCGTGTTGATGTCCAGGATCCTCATCATGATGGTCTTGTAATTACTTTGTTTATTTCTAACCACTTTGTTCGCCGGATCCTTATAGATGGAGGAAGCTCTGTGAACATCATTCAGCTTGATGTCCTCAAGAAGATGAATATCCCGGAGTCTGATATTATCCCAAGATCCTCAGTACTTGTGGGATTCAGTGGAGAAACTAAGAATACATTGGGGGACATCAAACTCCCAATCTATATTGAAGGATTGCATTCTTATCAAAAATTTTGTGTTATAGATTGCTTATCATGTTGCAATGTTATCCTTGGCAGGCCATGGATACATGATATGAAGGCAGTTCCATCCACCTATCATCAATGTGTAAAGCTTCCAAGTCCTTGGGGAGTGGTGAAAATTGAGAGTGATCAACAAGAAGCTAAGAATTGCTATACCTCATCAATGAAGCCAGCCTCAAGACCAAGGGAGCAATAGCAATTAAAGTATCCTTCAAGAGATGTCTTGGAGGCAAGAGAACAGGATTTGAAAGAAATCCTCATGGATCCTGAGGATCCTGAATCCAAGATCTTCATAGGATCAGGGATCCTTAGCGATATCGAACAGGAGCTAGTATCCTTCCTTAAGAGAAGGAAATCCACCTTTGCCTGGAAACATGAAGACATGATAGGTATATCTAAGGATATAATTACTCATAAACTTGGCATTGACAGGTCATTCAAGCCTATACATCAAAAGAGGAGGAAGTTTGCACCTGAAAGGAATGCTATTATCCAGGAAGAGGTAGATAAACTACTTCGGGCAGGTATGATAAGAGAGGTTAAGTATCCAAGATGGTTAGCCAATGTGGTTGTTGTTCAAAAGAAAAATGGAAAGTGGAGAGTATGTGTCGATTTTACTGATTTAAACAAGGCATGTCCCAAGGATCCTTTCCCATTACCCCACATTGACTCCATGGTGGATGCTACCGCGGGTCATGAGTTGTTGACTTTCATGGATGCTTCATCTGGATTTCAACAAATTCAGATGGAACCATCTGATCAAGAGGATACAGCCTTTATGACCCCAACTGGTATATACTGTTATATTGCTATGCCATTTGGATTAAGGAATGCAGGTGCTACTTATCAAAGGCTAGTCAATATGATATTCAAGGAACAAATTGGAAACACTATGGAAGTCTATATAGATGACATGGTGGTTAAGTCCAAGAAAGCTGAGGATCACCTTAAAGACTTGGAAGAAGCATTCAATATCCTTGATAAATTTAATATGAAACTTAATGATATGCAGAACTATGAAAGTATGAGCAACCTATGTTGATAAAGGATCGACAGGATTAGAAGCTCCAAAAAGATACATGTGCCTATTATAAAGGTCAATTGTAGTGCCGTAGAGGCTCAAAGGTACTGAGGAAGATTAAGCCAATTTAAGGCATAAAATACTTCCTTTACTTTAACAAATCTCGAGGTCGAGATTTCTTTTAAGGGGGTGAGGATGTAACACCTCGAAAAATTCACGTCCTATAATGTATTGACACGTGTCATAAGCTTGAACGTGTAAAAGAATACTCTGGAAGGACTAAAGTTGACAATCATGGAAAGAATATGAAAATACGTGTTCTAAATGTCAACAGTGAATAAATATATTGTACATTAACCCTACATGATGCTCATACCTTAAAACGAATAAATCATGGATCATACGAAGCTAAAAGTGAGAGATTACAAACTACAGGTGTTAAATGTGTCAACATGTTTAAGTTATACCTCTGAGTGACCTTTTAACAAACCCGAAGCTTTGTAACGGCTAATTATGCTCACTAGAATGCGCGATATAAATTTCGTAAAGTTTCGTTATCGTATGAGAAAGTTATGATCAAATTCGTATGCGAGGGGTTAAAGCGTCAACGTTGAAAGTTAGGACCTTTCGGGTAACAATAAAGTTAACCGAGGACTTAACAAAGTGGGTAAATATCCTAAAGCCCTTGTAGGTAAATATGGAGGGCTCAAATTGCAATATATAAAGGTTAGTTGACCTTTCGGAAGGGCCAAGAGTCACTTATGCAAAAATTGGAAAAATTGGAAGCTGATCAGAAGCCTTGCGCACCGCAAGGCTTATGCTTACGGTGCGCAAGCAGTTGCCCAGCGACAGAATTGTTGCTGTTTGCTGTTTAAACGCATGGGACTGATCTTAAACGATTTTCCTCATATTGCTTGACCCCTAAACAACCCCTAAACATCTAGGGACACTTGTGGGAAGGTTATGGTCACTTGTAGACTTGTGTGTCAACATTTTGTGGTGTTTAAATCACTATATAAAGGCCATGAAGTTGCAACCATTTGATCATTCACTTCTTGTGCAATTCTGGAGCTTTTGGGAGCTTAAGAGCAGACACAAGACCTTCCTAATCAAGCATAGGACTTCAGTAAGTTGCTTAACCTTCCTTAGTTAAGTTTTCACTTAGTTTAAGCTTAAAAGTCAAACCGTCGTAATTAACGGTTGACTTAACGATTAATCACTAATGGTCCAGTGATTAGTCGAATTAAAAGTAGTTATAAGTTGGTAATTATGTGGGTAATAAAACCTTAAAAGGGTTCCCCCTGATTCCCACTCTAACTAATTCAAATGTCGGGTCAAACTTGTTATGAAAAAGTCAACAGGATACTTAAATTCTAATTTATGCATAATTAGCAATGTAGAACATATACAACCTGTTTGATCATTAATATAACTTGGTAATTAGTGTAAGAACATGTCTAAACGTGTTCACCCCGACAATTTACTATTTGGATCCGGTTCGGAACCGAAAGTCGCAAAGCTTTGACCTTTGCTTTGACTTCAGTTCTGACCCGTTTTGGTATGATTTAGAAATACCTAAGAGCTTCATTTGGACCAGGTTACATGCTAGTAAAACCCTCCGTGATTATACACCATGGTTCATTAGTTAACCGATTAATACGCATGATTCCGTTAATTGCCTATATGTTGACCATTATGCCCTTATTACCATAAAACGTGATTTTGGAAATGTAAAAGTGTAGAAACCTTAGTTACTGATATAGAAACTTGTATGCAAAGTTTGACATCAGTTTGAGGTATAGAATAAGAGTTATGCTCATTAGCGTAAATTGAAAGCTTTATGTTAATTAAACGGCGTAATTAGCGTATAGACTAGTTAAGCCTACTTTTTGATATCAAACTTATTACCCACTGAAGTAATATATTATTTTGGGATTTTTGAAGATTTTTAATTGATTTTAGGCTGAGCATAACTTATAGTCGTAGGCTTAATCCGGTAATTGTTGGTTTTGCCCTTACGGGCTATAAAATGAGTTTTACATACCTAAATGACTCCAAACCTTTTGCTACTGATTACATATGGTAAAATTAAGTATTTTAAGCCTTCTGGAATGATAAAAATATCAGCTTTGTATATAGAACCCGTAAACGGCTTTAATCGCCTTTTTAAGCGTTTTTAACGCATAGTATGTACTAAAACTAGTTTATACATACACGGGTTGATACCTACTGATATCTTAGGCAAATTATAATATTTTAACAGTAAGCAAAGGTTGATAAACTCAGACTTCAGTTTTGAGCTTCTCGGCTTATGCGAAATTACCGAAATGCCCCTACGGTGCATAGTTCGGTTATAATTGATAAATTTCGCATATATACTTTACCCTACTGTTATAACTTATCAAATTGAGTATGTTTGCTGATTACATCAGACCTGTAACTCAGATAAACACTTAAACTCTTTTATCACCTTTTAAATGACCAAACTACCCCTACGGGGCATAGTTTGTGTTTAAATTCATCTCGGGCATAATAAAAGACATCTTACTGATGTCGCAACATATATGAAGCATATTAACTTAGGAAACCTGTAAATGGCTCATATGTATACCCGTTACGCTTTTTACGCGTTCGGTTCGGCTTATGTAACTAGTTTACATAAATTAGCCTAAACGGGTCAAACCTTATCGGTTTTATCTCAAAAATCCAGAATGTGTATGAAATACCCATATTAAGAAAGTCTCTGAACTTGTCGGGTCTAAATCACATTCTATCCGGTCTTCGCTTAATCACGCGTTTGAACCGTATCTTTCGGTAAGACTAACCGGTCTAAGCTTAGGCTTAATTAAAGACCCGTTAGCATTCTAATTGGTTATTTATACCATCATTCTAGACTAGAGCCTTCCGGTAAATTGTACCTACGTTTACTTAAGTGAATACGGCTGAGTTATTAATTCTTGCTAATTAAGACAGGAGCTAGCTCAGGTAAATACTCTTAACTTATTTTCCCTATACGGGCTTGGGATACGGTATTATAATAATACCGCTTGGTCGGGTATTGAATGTTTAATCTTATTATGGTTAAATTATTGAGGTAACCCGGTTTAATCTGTATTGTTTGAAATAAAGACCTTTAGGGGTTAATGACCATATCCCGGATATCCTTGACATCATTGTATTATAAAATGGCCACGCCTTATGCACAGGGTGTAGGCATACACCTGACAGTTGTTTAAGGAAAAACGGTATCTCACTCTCTTGTGGGCCTATACTTGTGGCGTGTCTGTTAATCTGACTCGGTTTCTACATCGGGCCCTGAACGTATAACGAACATGTAAATCTGTGTACAAGATTATAAATATAATTATCCCAAGTTATAAAGAGTTTGTGCCACGTGCATTCAAATCAATTTTTATTAAACCTTTTCAAAATGAGTCGGTTGAGTGTATTTACCAGTGTGAACTGACGTATTTTTCCAAAAAGGTTAAGTGACAGGTACTGAACGTAATTGGCTGGAAGCTCAGGGCGTTAATAAGGAATCTTGCAAGTTCTAGGCGTCTAAATTCTGTTGATCAATGTTTATGTTTTAAGATCCGCCTGTGGATCCTTTACTTTCCGTTGTAATACTGAATACTACTTTATATTCGGATTGTAATATATTTATCTTTTGCTTCCGCTGTGCATTCATATATATTGTGTTGTTTGACTATGATGATATCAACTACGTCACGAAACTCCCCACCGGGCACACCGGTGATACATGGAAATAGGGGTGTGACAGGTTGGTATCAGAGCCAACACTGAGTGAATTAAACACTAGCTTTTGTGTTTAATCTCAGTTACACAGTTGCACTTTCTTGAGTCTAGACGAGAACATAGGACAAATTCTAATTCGTTTTATTTGTCCTTATTTGGTTCCTTTGTTATTTTCTGATTAGCTCTTGAATGGGCAAGTCATTTTTGTAGGAGTCCCGTTTAGGGCAACCATATACTTGTTTAAATTTTAAAGGAACGATTATATTAAAAATATCATTCCTATATTATAAAATCTACCATTATAATAAAATGGCAATATCTAAAAAGGACAAGACCTAGCTCATGTGTCATTTTAAGACAGGGCCAAGACGGTAGTTCCACAATTAGATTCAGATCCTTGTTAAACATTTCAATTTAGGATTGTTCTGCGTTAAATATTAAAGGAATCTTAAAGGTAAAACCTAGCCTAAATGTCAATGCAGACATGACCAAGATGGTAAAACCTAGCCTAAATGTCATTGAAGACATGGCCAAGACGGTAAAACCAATCCAAAGGATTCCAATCCCTGTTAACATCTGTAAGTACGTTAACATTTTTGGTAAACTGTGAATCATTAAAGTCACACAGGCCACCTTTTAAAAAGGGGGTAAATCTAAATTCCCTTATTTGAAATAATCATCCATTAGTGATGAAGTGCCTACGGGCCAAACTTGTTGTCAGATAAGACAACGACCGTGGTGGTCTCTGACCCCCGTCTAAAGATGTTGGACTACGTCCAAGCATAATAGTTTGTATTATCAATGCGATCCTGACTAATATCATCAAATGAAGATGATCATATTATAAACATCCATAAGTGATGAAATGCCTACGGGCCATACTTATTGTCCTAAGGGACAAAAGACAGTGGTAGCCTACAACTCCCTATCAAGAAAAAGGTAATGAACTTTGATTCAAACCTAAATGCCTCGATTCTCTGAAATCATGGCTTGTAAATTTAAAACTGTCCTTGTGACTACGCCCTTTGCGCCACCTTAATATCCTTAATGTTTTATAACTAGGATAAATTATAATGAAAATGCTAATTAAATAAAACTAACAAATTAACCAATGTGGTTTATATTACCATGGTTAATAAATCGTTTAAAACGATAAAACTGTAAAAGCTTCCATATAAACCTTGCCCTTGTTTGATTTTTATGTAGCATTTAAAGCTACATGGCTAGGTCAAAGGAAGAGAACAGTCACCCTCTGGAAAACCGCGATGATGAAAGGATTAATATAACCAGAGGAGAGCTTCATACATTGATTGATTCAGCTGTATCTAAAGCTGTAGAGGAGCAATTTAGGGAGTATAGTGAGACTAATAGTAAAGCCTCATCTGTACCCCACTCTAAGTCTGACCCTAAGACTTATTCGGAGGCTCACAGCAAGCCACCGCCCTCTAAGAAAGAAGAACCAAAAAAGGATGATGATCGACATTCATCTGGTCAACACAGTGTTCCATCCAAGAGGATAGTGTTCGGTAATGAACCGCATACCAAGTCTTGTACCTATAAATACTTTGTTTCCTGCAAACCTCGGGACTTCACTGGGGAGAAAGGAGCAGTAGATTGTATGACCTGGTTGGATGAAATGGACACGGTGGTTGACATCAGCGGTTATGCTGAAAGGGATGTAGTAAAGTATGTATCCCAATCGTTCAAGGGAGAGGCACTAGCATGGTGGAAGGCTCTCATTCAAGCTGCTGGGAAGATCCCACTTTACAACATGTCATGGGAACAGTTTGTTGCTCTCATTATGGAGAACTACTGCCCTCAACACGAGGTTGAGAGTATTGAGTCAGATTTCTTATCATTGGTTATGACAAACTTAGATTGTCAAGCTTACCTCACCCGTTTCAATACCCTGTCCAGACTGGTTCCTTACCTAGTAACACCAGAACCCAAGAGAATTGCTCGCTTCATTGGGGGTTTAGCCCCAGAAATCAAAGCCAGTGTTAAGGCTTCAAGACCTACTACATTCAGGTCAGCGGCAGATCTGTCGCTATCTCTCACACTCGATGTGGTTAGAAACAAGGCTGCCAAAGCCTCTGAAGATGGAAAGCGTAATAGGGAGGATGGGAATTCTCATCGCTCCGATAAGAAGAGTTCTGGGTTTAAAAGAGACAGCCAGCAGTCGGTTGAGAAGACCAGGTGCGAAACCTGTAGGAAATACCACCTCGGGAAATGCAGATTTGAATCTCAGCCTCTACCGTGTAGGATTTGCAGGTCTAGGGAACATACAACCTTGGATTGCAAGAAATTGAAAGACGCGACCTGTTATGGTTGCAACGAGAAGGGGCATATCAAGACCAACTGCCCTAGAAATCAGAAGAAGCCCGAAGAGGCCAAGAAAACAAACGCATGATGAACGCCTAGGAGATGGTGCAGAATGACAATTACATAGCAGGTACCTTTCCTTATCAAACAGTTTATGCAAAAATTTATTTGATGCTGGCACATATGACTCTATACTGAGCGATAAATGTTAAGAACTGTTGTCTCAGCCTGATTAGGACTCCGGTCATTTAATGCGAGGTAGAAATTTGGGCCGATGACACCATAGAAAATGCTCCAACAAATCTTAGATGAATATTTTATATCTATTAGGAATCACTCTTTCTGATATCCTTATGGTAAGCTTTCAATCTATCCAAATTCAGCACTATAATAAAGACAGATGTGACATTTTGATTCCCTGTCAAAAAGTTGATGGATTAGGACCAAACTTTAAATGCCATCAATGGTCTTTTGTGACCTAGGCTAAGTATAATTTTTATATATTAAATAACGTTCATGAAGAATGTTAATGCTATATTGGCCTGTATGATTTAACGAAACCATGGTTAGTATATAAGGCCATGAGGATGAGGAATAGCAGTGGTCGGATCGCAACCAAGAAATTGATTCATTTAGTAATAGGAGCCATTTCTTCTGTTCCTGTCAGAAATCTTTGAGTCATAAATTTTAATGTACCTCTCTATAGATAAAGGACATTCGCAAGAAATTTACATCTCTTTAATCCTTATTGATTGCGAATACCAAACAGTATGATAAAAAGCGCCATATGAGGATTGGTATATCTTAATATGTTCCATAGATTGCGTCCATGCCTGATCAGTATGGAGGTTTAATGCATGGGACCACAAAGATATTCCGATGGTCATATGGTACTAAAGTCAACTAATGGTATTCAAAGGAGATATCCAGCATGGAATTGTCCAAGTAAAGGTTCCCAATTAAGGAATTCGTGGACTAGTAACATAAATGTGTCACTTATTTAACACAAGCAATGATGGGTGAACTGGAGCCTGAGATATGGAAATCTCTGTAACCTCCTTGTATCCTGATTATCTTCTCCTAAGATTACCCTGTTTACCCCTGGAAGGCAGGTAGAATTAAGATTTATATCCCATTAAGGCTGTATTACTATGAAATCTCCAAGACGACTAGTATCATCATTGGGAGAATCGAAACCCTGATTAACTAAGTTTAAAATAGGAGATTCATATAGCCTAACTCGATATTCTGAGAGTTTGATATTGTTGGGTAAGAAAGACGGTTCATTTTGCTTATGCATTATTACCGCAACCCTAATTTGGCAATGATTTAGAATTTCCATCAGCTACTCAGGATCGTCGAATTATTCAACTAGCTATAAGGATTAACTATTCCTTAAGAATAGTTTTAAGCAAGCAATGGTTGGGATAACCATCTCACCTTAAGATAAGCTTTTCCTAAATAGTTGTATATAAGTATCAAGGTGGCTCCTTTGAAGACCTGGTATAGATGAAATGTTAAACGCCTATTGATAGGACAATAGATTGGTAAGTCCAATTATCAGGGTCTGAAAGTTGCATTAGAAGCAACAAATAAGATCACGCAAATACATAATCATCTGTAAGTTGCCAGTATTCGGCAGAAAATAAAGAATTAATGAAAATAGCAAATCTCCTAAATTCTTGTTAAGGAATAAAGTTCAACGAAAGATATCACCCAGGAAGGGTGTGCCAAATTTGTTAAATTATCAGGCTAGTTAAGCCCTGAATATATAGAATCATTCGAAGGAAATTGAATGTATCAAGATCAAGTAGCCTTTAAGCTAAAACCTATTTAAAGGAGTTTGGCGGAGCTCACAATACATTGCACACCAGTGACTGAAGGATGTGTTTCGCCAATAAGTCGAAAAGCGCTATCACATAATGATATGCAGAACTATGAAAGTATGAGCAACCTATGTTGATTAAGGATCGACAGGATTAGAAGCTCCAAAAAGATACATGTGCCTATTATAAAGGTCAATTGTAGTGCCGTAGAGGCTCAAAGGTACTGAGGAAGATTAAGCCAATTTAAGGCAGAAAATACTTCCTTTACTTTAACAAATCTCGAGGTCGAGATTTCTTTTAAGGGGGTGAGGATGTAACACCTCGAAAAATTCACGTCCTATAATGTATTGACACGTGTCATAAGCTTGAACGTGTAAAAGAATACTCTGGAAGGACTAAAGTTGACAATCATGGAAAGAATATGAAAATACGTGTTCTAAATGTCAACAGTGAATAAATATATTGTACATTAACCCTACATGATGCTCATACCTTAAAACGAATAAATCATGGATCATACGAAGCTAAAAGTGAGAGATTACAAACTACAGGTGTTAAATGTGTCAACATGTTTAAGTTATACCTCTGAGTGACCTTTTAACAAACCCGAAGCTTTGAAACGGTTAATTATGCTCACTAGAATGCGCGATATAAATTTCGTAAAGTTTCGTTATCGTATGAGAAAGTTATGATCAAATTCGTATGCGAGGGGTTAAAGCGTCAACGTTGAAAGTTAGGACCTTTCGGGTAACAATAAAGTTAACCGAGGACTTAACAAAGTGGGTAAATATCCTAAAGCCCTTGTAGGTAAATATGGAGGGCTAAAATTGCAATATATAAAGGTTAGTTGACCTTTCGGAAGGGCCAAGAGTCACTTATGCAAAAATTGGAAAAATTGGAAGCTGATCAGAAGCCTTGCGCACCGCAAGGCTTATGCTTACGGTGCGCAAGCAGTTGCCCAGAGACAGAATTGTTGCTGTTTGCCGTTTAAACGCATGGGACTGATCTTAAACGATTTTCCTCATATTGCTTGACCCCTAAACAACCCCTAAACATCTAGGGACACTTGTGGGAAGGTTATGGTCACTTGTAGACTTGTGTGTCAACATTTTTTGGTGTTTAAATCACTATATAAAGGCCATGAAGTTGCAACCATTTGATCATTCACTTCTTGTGCAATTCTGGAGCTTTTGGGAGCTTAAGAGCAGACACAAGACCTTCCTAATCAAGCATAGGACTTCAGTAAGTTGCTTAACCTTCCTTAGTTAAGTTTTTACTTAGTTTAAGCTTAAAAGTCAAACCGTCGTAATTAACGGTTGACTTAATGATTAATCACTAATGGTCCAGTGATTAGTCGAATTAAAAGTAGTTATAAGTTGGTAATTATGTGGGTAATAAAACCTTAAAAGGGTTCCCCCTGATTCCCACTCTAACTAATTCAAATGTCGGGTCAAACTTTTTATGAAAAAGTCAACAGGATACTTAAATTCTAATTTATGCATAATTAGCAATGTAGAACATATACAACCTGTTTGATCATTAATATAACTTGGTAATTAGTGTAAGAACATGTCTAAACGTGTTCAACCTGACAATTTACTATTTGGACCCGGTTCGGAACCAAAAGTCGCAAAGCTTTGACCTTTGCTTTGACTTCAGTTCTGACCCGTTTTGGTATGATTTAGAAATACCTAAGAGCTTCATTTGGACCAGGTTACATGCTAGTATAACCCTCCGTGATTATACACCATGGTTCATTAGTTAACCGATTAATACGCATGATTCCGTTAATTGCCTATATGTTGACCATTATGCCCTTATTACCATAAAACGTGATTTTGGAAATGTAAAAGTGTAGAAACCTTAGTTACTGATATATAAACTTGTATGCAAAGTTTGACATCAGTTTGAGGTATAGAATAAGAGTTATGCTCATTAGCGTAAATTGAAAGATTTATGTTAATTAAACGGCGTAATTAGCGTATAGACTAGTTAAGCCTACTTGTTGATATCAAACTTATTACCCACTGAAGTAATATATTATTTTGGGATTTTTGAAGATTTTTAATTAATTTTAGGCTGAGCATAACTTATAATCGTAGGCTTAATCCGGTAATTGTCGGTTTTGCCCTTACGGGCTATAAAATGAGTTTTACATACCTAAATGACTCCAAACCTTTTTCTACTGATTACATATGGTAAAATTAAGTATTTTAAGCCTTCTGGAATGATAAAAATATCAGCTTTGTATATAGAACCCGTAAACGGCTTTAATCGCCTTTTTAAGCGTTTTTAACGCATAGTATGTACTAAAACTAGTTTATACATACACGGGTTGATACCTACTGATATCTTAGGCAAATTATAATATTTTAACAGTAAGCAAAGGTTGATAAACTCAGACTTCAGTTTTGAGCTTCTCGGCTTATGCGAAATTACCGAAATGCCCCTACGGTGCATAGTTCGGTTATAATTGATAAATTTCGCATATATACTTTACCCTACTGTTATAACTTATCAAATTGAGTATGTTTGCTGATTACATCAGACCTGTAACTCAGATAAACACTTAAACTCTTTTATCACCTTTTAAATGACCAAACTACCCCTACGGGGCATAGTTTGTGTTTAAATTCATCTCGGGCATAATAAAAGACATCTTACTGATGTCGCAACATATATGAAGCATATTAACTTAGGAAACCTGTAAATGGCTCATATGTATACCCGTTACGCTTTTTATGCGTTCGGTTCGGCTTATGTAACTAGTTTACATAAATTAGCCTAAACGGGTCAAACCCTATCGGTTTTATCTCAAAAATCCAGAATGTGTATGAAATACCCATATTAAGCAAGTCTCTGAACTTGTCAGGTCTAAATCACATTCTATCCGGTCTTCGCTTAATCACGCGTTTGAACCGTATCTTTCGGTAAGACTAACCGGTCTAAGCTTAGGCTTAATTAAAGACCCGTTAGCATTCTAATTGGTTATTTATACCATCATTCCAGACTAGAGCCTTCCGATAAATTGTACCTACGCTTACTTAAGTGAATACGGCTGAGTTATTAATTCTTGCTAATTAAGACAGGAGCTAGCTCAGGTAAATACTCTTAACTTATTTTCCCTATACGGGCTTGGGATACGGTATTATAATAATACCGCTTGGTCGGGTATTGAATGTTTAATCTTATTCTGGTTAAATTATTGAGGTAACCCGGTTTAATCTGTATTGTTTGAAATAAAGACCTTTAGGGGTTAATGACCATGTCCTGGATATCCTTGACATCATTGTATTATAAAATGGCCACGCCTTATGCACATGGTGTAGGCATACACCTGACAGTTGTTTAAGGAAAAACGGTATCTCACTCTCTTGTGGGCCTATACTTGTGGCGTGTCTGTTAATCTGACTCGGTTTCTACATCGGGCCCTGAACGTATAACGAACATGTAAATCTGTATACAAGATTATAAATATAATTGTCCCAAGTTATAAAGAGTTTGTGCCACGTGCATTCAAATCAATTTTTATTAAACCTTTTCAAAATGAGTCGGTTGAGTGTATTTACCAGTGTGAACTGACGTATTTTTCCAAAAAGGTTAAGTGACAGGTACTGAACGTAATTGGCTGGAAGCTCAGGGCGTTAATAAGGAATCTTGCAAGTTCTAGGCGTCTAAAGTCTGTTGATCAATGTTTATGTTTTAAGATCCGCCTGTGGATCCTTTACTTTCCGTTGTAATACTGGACATTACTTTATATTCGGATTGTAATATATTTATCTTTTGCTTCCGCTGTGCACTCATATATATTGTGTTGTTTGACTGTGATGATATCAACTACGTCACGAAACTCCCCACCGGGCCCACCGGTGATACGTGGAAATAGGGGTGTGACATGTGAATATCAAATCTCCTGCCAATGCTAAGGATGTGCAAAGATTGACGGGCAGGATCGCAGCCTTGAACAGATTCATATCCAAATCCTCATAAAAGTGTAAGGAATTCTATGACATCCTGAGGAAGAACAAGAAATTTGAATGGACTGAGAAGCATAAAAGTGTCCTCAAAGCTCTTAAGGATTACCTATCCTCAGCCCCAGCCTTGATGAAACCAGAAAAAGGGGATGTATTATCCTTGTACCTAGCAGTATCCTCAAAAGCAGTAAGTGCGGTCCTTGTTAAGGATCACCAAGGTACACAACATCCTGTTTATTATGTAAGTAAGAGTTTACTTGATGCTGAATCCAGGTATTCACACTTAGAGAAACTTATCCTTGCATTAATAATGGCATCTACTAAATTAAGACATTATTTTGAGACTCATGCCATTATTGTTAAGACTAATTTTCCAATTAAGAATGTTCTCAGGAAACCTGAAATGTCAGGAAGGATGGCTAAGTGGGCAGTGAAGCTTAGTGCATATGATATAAGATATGAACCAAGGACTGCCATCAAATCCCAAGCCTTAGCTGACTTTGTGGCAGATTTTAGTAGTGATTTGCAAAAGGAAGCTGAGTTAGAAGTCCAACAGCTTGAAGAAACTAAGGATCCTTGGATACTCTTCACTGATGGAGCCTCTAATGTAAAAGGAACAGGGCTTGGAATACTACTAAAATCGCCACAGGGGGACATAATACCCCACTCCATAGCTTGTGAATTTCAAACTACCAACAATGAGGCTGAGTATGAAGCCTTGATAGCTGGTTTGCAAATTGCTAAGCATATGAGGATCAGGTATCTTGAGGTACATGTAGATTCATTATTAATCACTAATCACTTTAATGGATCCTATGCTGTTAAAGATGAAAAGCTAATCAAATATTTGGAGATAGTCAAAGAATTGACACTCTCTTTTGTATCCTTTAGTTTGACACAGGTACCAAGGGAAGAGAATGCAGAAGCTGATGCATTAGCCAATCTAGGATCATCTTTGAAGATCCCTGAGGATATCAAGATCCCTATTATCCATATCCTGACCCTTGCTATCGAGGATCATGTAGCTATGGAGATAGGAGAAGATTCTGCAGTCATCCCTAGTGATGATACTCAATCTCATTCAGGATCATGGATCCTCCCAATCATGAGATACATACAACATGGAGAAATTCCTACAGGAGAAAACCCAAGGGCTTTCAAAACTAAGGTATCTCAATTTACGATATTGAATAATATGTTGTATAAACGATCTCTTGCAGGACCATATCTAAGATGCATTGAGGATCCTGAAATACAAGAAGTCTTAAAGGATTTCCATGAGGGAGATTGTGGAAACCACACTGGGGGCAGGGCATTATTCTCAAGGATCCTGAGGACATGATACTATTGGCCCACTATGAAGAAGGATGCTGTGGAGTATGCCAAGAAGTGTGATCCTTGTCAGAGGCATAGTAATATCCTTCACCAACCAGCAGAACTCTTGCATCCTATATCCTCTTCCTGGCCATTCATGAGATGGGGAATGGATATAGTTGGAAAGCTTCCTAAGGCACCTGGTGGAAAAGTATTCATGCTTGCTATGACTGATTACTTCTCTAAGTGGATAGAGGCTGAAGCCTTTGCTCAAGTAAGAGAAAAGGAAGTTATATCCTTTATTAAAAGAAACATTATTACTAGATTTGGTATCCCTTCTGAGATTATTTGTGATAACGGATCCCAATTTATTGGGAATAGAACCACTAACTTTTGTGACAGTTGGGGGATTAAGATGATAACATCAACACCAGTCCACCCACAAGCTAATGGTCAGGCAGAATCATCCAACAAGATCATCATCAACAATTTGAAGAAGAAGCTTGGATCTAAGAAAGGAAAATGGGTAGAAGAACTACCTTATGTGCTTTGGGCTGATAGGACAACTCCCAAGAATGCCACAGGCCAAACTCCATTTTCTTTGGTATTTGGGGCGGAATCAGTGATCCCTACAGAGATGGTGGTTCCAACTGCAAGAACAAGCATTCGTGATCCTGAAGAGAACGCTGAAAACTTGGTTCAAAACTAGGATACTATAGAAGAAATCAGAGATTTGGCAAGGATAAGGATAGCTAGTTATCAACAAAGGATGGCTGGAGCCTACAACAAAAATGTCAGGATCAGGAAATTCCAAGTTGGTGATATGGTATTAAGGAAAGCATTTCAAAATACCACCAATCCTGCTGATGGAAAGTTGGCACCAAAATGGGAAGGCCCCTATTTGATTGAAGCTGAAGCAGGAAAGGGGGCATATCGATTGCTAACAATGGAAGGTGATTTGCTACCAAGAGCTTGGAATGCTGTCCATTTGAAGAAATATTTTATGTGACAAGGATCCATGATCCTCACCCGACAAGTATCCTTGAAGGATCCTTACAAAACAGATGATCCTCATTTTAGTAACATTCTAATCTCATACTATTTTATTCTTTTATTCTCTTGTATAAGGATAAGGATCCTGCATCCTTTATCCTCCTTTCACTTGATTCTGAGTTTTGAAGGTTCAGGTATCCTTAACTAAGGATTGAGTATCCACAGAAGTATCCAGTTATCCTTTGGGCTTGTCCCCAGTTATCCTTTGGGCTTGACCCCAGTTTGGGCTTGTCCCCAGTTTCGCCAGTAGCGCACGATGATCCTGGTATAGTTCATGGAAATGGGACCAGTACCCGCTTTAGGGGCTGACAATTTCATTGTACTGGCTATATTCAGGATCCTACGTATAATGGTAGACGTACCATACATCCGTTCCTAAGGTTTCTAACGTTTTCACGTTAGCTAAGGTTTTGGCATTTTCATGTCACTAAGTTTGGATAGTCGCCAGTGAGGGCCATACTCCAGTTTACATACGATCCTTTGGGCTTGTCCCCAGTTATCCTTTGGGCTTGTCCCCAGTTATCATTTGGGCTTGTCCCCAGTTATCCTTTGGGCTCGTCCCCAGTATATTGGGCTTGTCCCCAGAATTGTTGGGCTTGTCCCCAGTTACTAACTCCTATCTTATATTGGCTTAGTCCCAAGTTGTATCCTATTTCAGGTTCTTGGAGATAAACGACCAAGGATCCTTCATCCTTACTACTAAGGTTTGTCCTTTGGGTTATCCTGATTATAAGTGTTAAAGGTTGGGATCCTAACTTGGATCCTCAGGTATGATCCTTAACTATTTTGATCTTATCCATTATTCATTTAAGTAACCCTTACCCTTTGACAACTGAACTTGTGATCTTTAAACTATGTTACTTTTCAAAACTTATCGACTATAGGATATGTGATCTTTGATCATATCCTAAAATCCTTGAAGATATTTATTAAATTTTTTCTTTACTTGATAAGTTTAAACAAAATGAATATCACAACAATTGGAAAGAAAAATACTAACAGGGATAGCAACACGGGATATAGTCAAAAAGTTAAAGTTATTTTATTCACAAAACATTAAACCCTTTAAGGTTGTCAAAATTTCCAACCCACGTTTCTACCAGCAAAACGTGGCCCGTCCACATGGGTTGGCAAAGGGTGTCCATTGTTCATTGGTCTAGAAAGTGCAGGAATCAAAAGACGGCAGGATCACAATGGCTTCATCCCCCAAACAGAGGATCCCTCCACCATTTGTAATCCTACCTATTGTTCGAAGGATCCATGATCCTTAGCCCTAATTACTATTGTTTAAGTACAACCCATCATTGTTCAACAAAAAACACCATAACCAAATAACCAAACTTAAAAAATGGGCTCCGGCTACGTCTAGAAATGTCCTTCATCGCCCATTCATGCAACCTATGCCTTCGCTGCATCACCATCTCCTCCAGCTCCCATATCCTTCACCTGATCCTTGCCACTGCCACCAGCTTCGATTGCCAGAACCTCGTCGGCCTCATCTTCATCATCCTCCAACTCAGCCAGCCTAGCCTTCCAGCCCTCCATGTCCCAGTTGCTCCTGTCAAAGGCAGGATCCTGAGCTTCTTGGGCCATCTGCAGCTTGGTCTTGTACATGGCAATAGCAGCAGAGACCTTAGCATCCTCCGTGATCTCGTGCTTCTCATAATCAGCATTGATCTGAGTTGCAACTATCTGAGTTTTGGCATCATTGAGATCCTTTTCAAGGGAAGCAATCTTGTGATCCTTGAGCACCGCCACTTTTTGGAGGTCAGAGTATTTCTCCTCAAGCTCTTCAACATTCCCAACATAGTCCTCGATCTCCGTAAATTTCTACAAAGAAGACAATGCAAAGATTAGAGTCAAGTGATCCTCAAATGGGCAGGATAACTAAGCTAAGTCAGTGATCCTTACATCTGCGAAATACTCGAGGAACTGATGACGGATCAGAGGCAAGCCTTGTAGGTTGTCAGCTTCAGAGGTCTTCCTTTTCTTTCCACCTCTTCCCTTTGAAGTGGTTGCCTTGGGGATTACGACGGAGGGGCTAGCAGCAGACTTTTTCTTTGAGGATCTGACAGTGTCAAGATCAGTGACACTGAATTTGGAGGCAGATTTTGAGGATTTACCGGCGCCTACACACCCAAAACAGATAAGTATCCTTATCCTACTTCTATTTAACTATTTATTTAAGCATTTAACTATACAAAAAACAGGATACTTACTTGACATAGTGACAGAACCTGAGGATACTTCTTGAGAATCCTGGGTGTTTGTTTTGAATGATCTTGTTGCAGGATCAAGCTTTCTGAAAGCAGCAAGCCTTTCCTTGGTGGCAGGTGATGGTATAAGGTGCGAAACAGAGACAGCTGTACAACAGAAACAAAAGGGTGTTAGTGATCCTTATACAAAAACAAGGTTATCTGGTGATCCTTCTCAGGATCCCCTATCCTACCATGGGTGGTCCACTTCCTTGGCAGATCCTTTCCATCCGGGATAGAATCCCTTCTGACAAAGAAGAATCGCCGTTTCCAGTTTGTATCATTCTTGGTGGCTTTGAAGATGGGGTGTTCTTCACCGGGTTTTTGCTTGAATAGATATCGGTGGGACCCAAATGTTGTGTGGTCATACATCTCTGCCAATTCCGACATTCCTAGGGCAATTCCTTCTTGCTCAATGATCCTCTCAAGGGTATATAAGACCCTCCAGATCATTGGCATAGCTTGAATATAGGAGATGCCGGTGAGGGAGAAGAAAGACTGGGTGAATTCAGGGAAAGGATATGAGTATCCTATTGTGAAAGGAGTGACCGGGAAAGCTACCCAAGTTTCAGAAACATAATCACTTAGAATGGTGGGATCGAACGGTTTGAAATCGGTGTTCGCCGGAAAGCAATGTCGGATCATGTCTATTTGTGGGTCAGTGAAGCAGCATCTTTCTTTCGCCGAATCTTTGATGATCCCCTGGCTCTTAAGAGGACTGTCCTTCTTGTGATCTTTAGCCGGTGAGGATCTTAGCATCATCTTGATTATGAAGAAGGTGAAGAAAGAAGGAGCAGAGAAAGAAAACGTAAAGGAAGAAGAGGAAGAGAGATACCTGCTTGATCTTCGGATAAGAATTTAAAGGGAGTTTCTCTTGAATTTAAATGCGGATTGATCCCTATCTCTAACTCCTATTTATAATGATGATCTTGCAGGATAGTCACTTCAGTGACGTCATGCTCGTAACGGCTAGTCCGACTCCAACGGCTAGTTATCCGTTGATTTGTTACGGATAAGAACAAAATACAACTCGTTTATTTACATAATTACTCCTTATATTTTGGGGGCAATTGTTAGGGGAGGATTTCTCAATGACCTGTGATCCTCAATTACTGTTGGGTTTGGTGATCCTCACTTCTGTTTGAGTTAGTGATCCTCAGAAGTGTTTCAGGATCAGGATCATGGATCATCTTAAGGATCCTTATACTAACGATTGTCTACTTTGAATATGGTATTGTTTTGCAGGAGTACGAGCTTGGACTTGGTCTTGGCGATATTCCTGGAGCATATTCCATGGCTTATTCCGCACGTGCTCAACTGAAGTGGACGTTATGGAGTTCGTGGAGGACTTGCATGAAATGCGGAATGTTTGTTAGCTTAGATATTTTTCTATTTTTAAACGGGGTAGCGAGCTATATAGAAACACTTGGCTATTTTTGGCTACACACACACTCTTACAACTGCTCTCACCAGCTCTCGTTAATTCACTTGGCGATTACGCACTTTTTTACACAATACACTATAGTGATCCTTGTACTTAGCTCGCTATCATCCGAAGTTGTAATACATTTCTTGTTTAATTTGAGTTGGTGATCGGTAGTTTCCATCACCCGAGGTTTTTTATGCCGGAGATCATTCATTGATCAAGGGCTTTTTCCTCGTATAAATCTTCGTGTCACTTCTTCATTACATTTCAGAGTGATCCTTATTGTTGTTCATCAATTCAAGCATCATACATCACAACAAAAAGTTTGGTTGCATTATCATTGCTTGATTTTTGACCAAAACAAAGTTCAAATTTGATCCTAACCGGGTTTTACCGTAGTAGGCCTCCCGATGGTGGTTTTCCCTGGAACTAGAAATGATGGGTTTCAACTCCCCAATGTTGTCTCCGATCAAGGTGTATGAGATAGTCTCTTGCCATTAGGTTACGCCGGGTAACTAGTCTTTTATTCTTTAGTCGTTCAAAAAGAACATTGAGTACGTAACAGAAATTGCAAATTAACAATGTATAAGAAAACCTTAAAATCAATTTTCACCCGTTTTAAGAGCGCTACATTTTTTTTTACGGCTAGATCACCAGGTTAGACTTTTGGTCTTTGATCATCCAGATCACAAGTAGGAAACTCACGGTTGGCATTCTATTGCCACATAATTTAATTAGGTTTTTTCACTTATCATAGCTACCATTCTCACTTATTTTTCTGTATATTAATATATATTAAAAAGCAACTCTATTTATCGTTCATCTTAGGGCCTGTTTATTTACATCTGAATGGCTTCATTCAGAGCCTACCTCTGAATCGGTCAGAGGTTTGGCTGTTTGGTTCACAAAAACTTCCCCTCTGAATGAAATCATTCAGCTCTGAACCATTCAGCACATAAAAGTAGCTGAATGAAAATTGTGACTTGATTACCCCTCGTGACATACAGTGCCGCCTTCCATCTCCCTCCAGACCCGCCCATTCCACATCCCTCCTCCACCTCCTCCCACGTTCCGCAGCCCTCCACCATCATCAACAACAGCGTCGACCGAGCGACACCCTCCATCTCCAGCGGCCCTTATCTCCAGCGCTCTCCCCCACCGTAAACCTTCCATCTTCCGGCTCCCTTCTCCCTCAAATCGCTTCTCTCTTCTCCCTTAACATACATCGCTTCTCCCTTCTATAGTCACTGCTAAGCTCCCTGACCTGTATAATAATATTTTCCGGTCGCTTCCGCCAGTTTCCGGTCTTTAATCTACTTCTCTGTCCGTTGATTGGTAAGTCATAGCTGACATGTATTTTAATTTTTTCAACCACTGTTGTGTATTTTCGTGGATGTTGAATTGAAGGTATGATTTTAAGGGTATTGTTGAATTGAATCAAAAAGCATTTGGGATTTAAAGGTATTGTTAAATTGTTGAAATCAGGATTTAAAGGTAATGTTAAGATGTTGAATTTATGTTGAATCGAAAAGCATTTACTAGATATATCAACAAATTTGCATCATAGTTTAAAGGGGTAAAAAAGTAATTCTCCGCATTCATTCAGAGGTCCAACCAAACATTACTTTACTGGCTCAACACTTACTAGTTCAAAGTCTCTTACCCATTCAGACCTCTTATTCATTCAGCACTTATTGATTCAGATGTTGCCAAACAGCCCCTTAGTCACTCAACACATTGGCATGTGGCAACCTCCTTTTTATTTTTTATTTTTTTACAAAACTTTTTTTTTGTCATTTTAATAACTCAATTTTGCTAATAACATATTTAATCTCTCTATTTTGATAATATTTTCCTTTCTTTCCATTTTTAACTAATTTACTTGTTTAATCATTCTATTCTAATAAAGTTTAATCAACACAATTTTAGCCTCTCAATTTTGATAAAAAAACATATTTAGTCCCTCTACATTAATAAAGTTTTCAAATTCCTTTGTTTTTCTCTTTTTAACTTTACTAAAAGTGTTCACATGGTTACCCTATAAATTTGTGCGTGTGTTACTTATTTTATAAGAAATGATTATGAGTGATTATAAGTGGTTATGAGTGTAGGAGAGAGAAAATGTTATTGTTGTAGATACATGGGAAATACTCTTCATCCTCATATGGTTTTTCTAATATTTTTGAAAATTGTTATGAGTAGAGGAGAGATGAAAGATAATTATAATAAAGATATAAAAAGTATTATTTAATTGAAAAGAAGATAATTGTTGTGAGTTTTAGTTTAATTATATGAATAATGATAAGGAATTCAATATGAATGCTCTAATATACACTAATTTTTTTCTTCTACATTTTGGTAATAATTTTTGTAATGTCACTTTTAAACTTACTGGCTTTTGCATGTAGGGTGGTTACATTTGAATGTTCATCACCTCATGATTCTATGTTATTTTTTTCGGTTCGTATACCGAGTGCTAATCTTGTTTTAATAATCAAATTTTCGTCGCAACGTGCAGGATTAAAATACATTGTTTTTAACATGTGATCTAGTTGGCTTGTAGCCATACATGAAGAAGTTTGTTTTCTTATATATTAAAAGGGAGTTCTTACTACTTTTTGGAAGAAGAAAAATAATAATATTTAACGTCTATTTTAGGAGATTTCATTGTATAATATTGTTGAATATCATGCAAATAGAAAATGAGAGGGAGAAGGTGAGAATAGAAAGATTTGGGATCAAGGAAGCGTGACCCTTCAATTTTAAGCTATTGTTTTCTAATGATATTGTTTGGAATATATATGTATATGAATTAATTAAAAGATTAGCAAAGGTCCATGAGTTAAATGCGCATAGATTATTTCTTGACTTTATTTAGAAGCTTTTTCTGTTGAATGCAACGCAACAACTAGACCTAATACCTTGAACTTCTTTCTTTCTTATATCACCATCTATGAAAGTTCATAAATCAAGTTCGATAAACCCTTAGTAATTCTAGTGCCAACAAAGTTTTTTTGAGTAGCCATTGTTTAAATTTCTAAGTATTAATTTACTACTACTGAAAGTTTATACGGCGAATTCATACATACTACGACAAATCATTTCAAAGTAGGGATGACAAAAAGAAACCTAAATATGACAAGAAAATCTCGAAACCCGAAACAACTAAGACGGGCATTCGAGTATTGGACCGCTATGGAATTATATAGAAAATTCGTTTTGCTGAATCATACCGGAATGGAATTAATATATAAAACATCCAAGATGGGCATTCAGGTATATATACGCTATGGCATTCCGATTGCATGATACATACATACATACATACATTCATACATACATACATACATACATACATACTCATTTACATTAATCATACCTGAACTTTTTTCTTTTCTTTTTATTTATTATATTCTGATTTTGTTATGGCTCTTAAATACATAAAATATGTAAAAAAAATTAGAATGATAAGAAATGTACATGAAAATCATAATGGACAATATTTAACAAGCTAAAAAATGGTAAAGGGGTACAAAAAAAGGTATATATACTCCATGCTCAACAAATTATCAATTAGTCGCTCGGTACTCCACAAGTAATTAGTAACTAGAACCCGTTAGGTATCAAGCGATGTATCGGACATGATGTTACAATCAGGTTTAAGACTTGAATTGTCAATACTCATCACACACATGTCCCATTGAAATCCCTACTTCAAAACACAAATTATATTCGCACTATGACCAACTGAAAGCACCATTCCATCTTTGCGATTACGCACTTAAAACATGACATGTTTTTAAGACGAAATGTTCACGAGTTTGTGTGTGACACGAAGTGGATTTTGACTGGTATATCCTTTATAATATGATCACTATATGTTCGCGCTAGCAAGCGTAAACTTTTTTCAAATCAAATACTATATTGACTAATTATTTTGAAAACACTTTATCCGATAAACGAAGTAGCAAATAGCGGGTCTTTTGAGTGTACCGAAATTGTGTTTATTTCATCCTAAGGTTTGTTTTAAAATCTCGAACTCACTTAGAATCTTTTTCATAATTTTATTTTTATAATATTAAGCATTGACAAAAAAATGCAATAATACACATTAATTTTCACACGGAGGTGGGAGAGAAAAAAAAGTAGAAAGGTATATTTGGAAGGCACTCCAAAGGCAATCAACTGTTTTCGTATCTTTCCATTCACTATTTGTGTAAGCCGTTGTCCACTTGTCGACATTGATTATACCTCCCAAATAAGCAAACATACCTTAAAGTTAATAACCTAATGAAAAAGCTAAAGAAGGGTTTAAGGGAAAATTATGATATAGTATAGTTTATATGGGAAAATGACACATGTGTGATTTTGTAAATAAACAAGGGTCTAGGGGGATGCACCGCGCTACGCTGCAAGTATTCTGTCCGGCATCAATTCAATTTGTACATATACAATACCTGAATGTGGCATATCAATCGACACGTGTTTTACATCTATAGAAAAATCATAAAAAGCAAATAATGATGCAGCTGGTACCGATGTTGTTAGAACGGTATCAGTTTGGTCTAATCATAGTACCGACACTCGATATAATTCACCGCTGCGAGAATTCATTCGGCATATGTTTAGCTCGTTACACTATTGATACATCAAGACGCATTTTAATTGATCGGAAACAATAAAAACAAATAACGGTACCGGTTACAATAATGCGCTAATTAAATGTAACTATAACTAAGTAATCTTAAACCAAAGGTTTATGGAGTATTAACTATATACACGTAATTTTGTTAAAGGAATATAAATATATTACTAAGTAAAGGATGTAAGATGTGCATCATACGTTTAACTAATCATATCGGCTATCTACTTTTGTTTAATTATGAATTTATGATCAAAAATTGAAATTGGATGCGGAAGAAAAAACAGAAGCATTAAATTTTGGTTTAAAAAAATAAATGATTTTGACTTTAAAAATAATCTCTTATAACTAATGTTTATAAGAGAGTTTTTGTTAAATATAAAGTTTATGTCAAACATAGTATGAATTGCTTCGTAATATAGAAATATTATTGTTAAAACATAGAGCCTAAAGGGGAATAAAAAAGAGAACCTCACTTAACAAAAGTTAAGCAGCAAATCTAGTACACTTTTGGATGACATCAAGAAATATAGAAGTCTTGCGGGCGCCTTGAAATATCTCACTTTCACGCGACTCGACTTTTTTTATATCGTTCAACAAGTGTTGATTCATAAGCACGTTCAATAACCACACTCCATGCTTTAAAGCGGATTCTGAGATACATCAAGGGAACCATATCCTTTAGGCTACATCTTCACCCGTCCCAAGCCACTCCATTGGTCTCTTACACTGACGTGGACCGGGGAGCTTGCCCCAACACACGACGTTTCCACTTTTGGGTATTGCGTATATATGGGCGACAACCTTCTTTCTTGGTCCTCTAAACGCCAACCCACATTATCTCGTTCTAGTGCTGAAGCAGAGTATCGGGGGGTTGCTAATGTGGTTTCGGTAGTTGGCTTTGAAATTTACTCCTTGAGTTACATCACCCACCCACACATACCACTCTCGTCTATTGTGACAGTGTTGGTACTATCTATCTCACCAGTAAACCCGTTCAACATCAACGTACTAAACACATTGAAAGGGACATTCACTTCGTCCAAGAGAAGGTGGCTAAAAGGTCATATCCGGGTCCTCCATGTTCTCTCAAGATATCAAATGGCCAAGATTTTCACTAAAGGATTACCAAAGGTTCTCTTCGACGAATTTTGATCCAGTCTCAACACTCGTGATCCTCCTGTTTAGACTGCAGGGGAGAATTAGAATATACGTAAAATATTGTGTTAACACTTCTCGATGCTCCTTTTTGGTGTGTGTCCACTAGGAAAGGTTCTCACTACTAGGCTGGCATCCTAACTCCACAGCCTACAACAAAACATCAAACTGTTAATTATTAAATTAAAACACATACAAAATGTAAGACAAAGTTAAGAAAACTCATGATAAAGAATATGCTCATATTATTCTGATTTTTATTTACCAATCACAAGGTTTTCAATCTCTGTAAGTAGACAACAAATAAAGATTTTGTCTATATTTTTTCTGCTATTATTTCAACTTCAAATGTCATGAAGAGTATTATTTCCAAGAGCCATCATCTTCTAGTTGACACAAAAGAAAAGAAAAGAAAATTGCTTTCAGTGGAAATTATTGACAATAAATAACATCATGTTTAAATCACCAAGGGTTAGTTTTTCCCTACTGTCATACATGTATTGCTTTATATTACGTTAAGTCAAAGACTAATGTGTCATTTCTACAGTTGATATCTCATTTTCAAATATCATGACAGGATCAACCTTTTTTATTCTATAGATCTATCGTTTTTTTTCTAAAGAACCATCATCTTGTATTTGAACACAAAACGTAACATCGATGGAAACTCATGTCAAGAGAGTCCGCTAACCTTCCAGCCTCACCCAAGTTTGTCATAATTATTTTATCAAATGTGAGTTTCCTTAAGAAAGCCGTGAATTAGAACAATACTTTGTAGTCGGTAGAGAAGAAATTATAGGTTGACCCGCTTAGTTTTTTTTTGGGACGGCAAATCTCATTAAGAAAGCGCTACTAGCAAGACGCTATAGCAAAACAACAGAAAGAGATTACAAAGCAAACTTACATCAATCTTTCCAATACAAATTTGTAAAGGAAGATCAATTCTTAATACACAAATAACCCAACGATTTGATATCCTCCAGGGTTTTAGTCACACTCGCCGGTTAATAGAGAAAATAAGGTTGACCCGCTTACTAAGTTACTAAGAACTCTTGGTTCCGTCACTTGATTGTCAAGTTTACTTTAAACACCATTTTTTTCCGTTTTTATTAAGATCGTATGGTTTGTGAGTTACTGATGATATTATATGTTTTCTTTCATGCATATTTTTGCTTGCATATTTTTGAGGGATATAGACAACTATCTTTAAGAATATTGTAAATGGAATTAAGTGTCTTTAAATTATTTGTTATATATGGTGATCGCTGACAACAAATAAATAATTCATTTGAAAATGTTGTCATGAAGAAGGATTAAATAATGGGTTTATTTGTTTAGCTTAGAATGGGTTGACAGAATTATCAACAACTTATCACATACATTGATTTGAGAACAATATTGTTGAAAGTACAAATACAAAAATTCAATTGCAATTGTTAACCTTTTCATTTAAATCTAGTTTTATCCACTTTTTGGTTTATCTCAAATGACTTTTATATACTTTATTTTCTTAAACCATTAGTTTTAACACTTGTAATTATTAACATTTCATAAAAATATTGCTTTATCAAATTTTAGATACTTTTACATACATCAAAGGACCTTCAACGTCTAAACGATCCGTTGGTCTTCCATTAGTAAGGGTAAATTCTAACACTTAAGGCCTGTGGAGAAAAAGGGCGTCGGTAAGGATTTTACTAATGTATCACCACAAGGGATTAGCGAGAGATCACTGATAGAAGTCTCAGTAGTATATTTTTAGAAGAAGATCAGGGCAGATGGGTGTATGAATATCATCGACGAATTAACGATGACATTGTTATTCGAGGGACTAGCAAATTAGGAACATTAACCTATCTATCGGTTATATCTATTTTCTATAAAGAAAAGAAGAAAAACTATTAATGAGTTGCTGTAAATACAGATAACATATAGCAAATATTTAAAAAATATTGCAAATAGAAAAGGTTAGTTCAATCAAATTCATACATTATCAATTTGCAACATACTTGTGTTTCTCCTAGTTGTACCTCACACATTAGTGCTTTAGTGTGCTTCTTAGGTTTGTACGCTTGGCTTTGTAAGTTGTTTTCTTTAAGTCTGTGTTTTAGTAGGGTTTAAGTTCACTTTGAAGTTTCCACTCTTTTTTGCGACCGACGAATTCCCACCGCCTCTTTGACGACGTCGCCTGCGATGGTCGAACTTCTTCCGGTCCTTGGCCTCTGAGATGTTTACAGGTAGATTCTTGTTGTTGTTGTTGTTGTCTTCTTTTCGATTATTTACGTGTGTTTTGGCATCGTTAGAAATGACGCATTACGCTTCGGAGGTTCTTTTTAGAGTTTAATGTTGGGGTTTTGTGTTGGTTTTAAGGATTTGTTGTTGCGTGCCCTTTTTTGGGGGTTTCCTTCCGTCGTTGAAGACAGCGGCTTACTTCGTCGTTTGAATTCGATTTTTTGCTCTGCTTTTGTTTCTCTATGAACGATTTATTGGTGCATGTGTTTTTTTATGTTAATCGCATTCTCATTATTGAACATCTAATGTTATTGTTTAACCTTGATTTTGGAGTACAATTGTTTTTAGATGTTTGGATGAGAACTTATGGTGTAACGATATTATTCATCGGAGATCCTTTGTGGTATTACAACTGTTGGTTCAGTTAAATTACGATTTTGCCCTATTTAAATTTACAATTTTATCATTGGTTTTGTTTTTTATTCCCTCCCAGCCAAATTATGATTTTGTCCTCAGTGCAAATTTACATTTTTTTCATCGTTTTTGTTTTATTTCCTGTCAACTTACGATCTTACCCACAGTGTAAACTTATAGTCATGCCATCGTTTTAATTTTTTTTTTTTTTTTTTTTGACAAAACTATGGTAGTGTTATGTTTTAATTGGTTGACTCGATGTAATTTTTATTCGTGTCAGACGACTGTCTGGCACACACTCATTTGTCTTGAAAATTACAATTTTGCTCCCAGTTTAAAATTATAATATTTCCATCATTTTAGTTTTTTTAGCAAAGTATGGTAATATTTTGGTTTAATTGGTTGACTCGGTGTAATTTATTTTGATATTGTGTTATGAGTAGTATGTATAACTAACCGAAACACAGACGTACATGTTATCAGGGAGAAATATTTGACTTAGTGTCTCGCAACACGAACATGGCAAAAAAACTAGTTTTTATACATTTTGAGTTGGCGTATTCGTCTTTATTCCATTTATTCTGTCGATGTCACTGCAGATAATCAAATTCCTAATAGTAGTTACAACATTACGTCTAAACTAATAACAATGTGTTTATTTTGTAATGTTCTTATGTAAAATAAACTAGTATTCAGAACCCCCGCGTTGCGGCGGGGGTGAGCAGTAATGCCACACTACTGTCAGCGACCACCGACACTGAAGTTGCGGTGTTCATGCGAAGAAATTAAACCGAAATGTCAAAACGTAAAACATAGAATAAAATAACTAAGTTGATCTAGTACTCACGCGTTATGATGAACCCTCGTCATTTTTTTCTCGTTTGACAGATTTATCGTAATCTATATATAATATATATCATTACCACTATACAAAACAATATTGCATACACTACAACAACCATTGCATCAATATGTTGCAAATTATATTTATACAAGATTTTGGCTAAATTAATTAGATTATTATAAATAATAATAATTTACAAATAAAACAACACAACTTTGAATGGATCAAACCGATTGAATATGGTAAGATAATGAAACCATTATTTGATTATGGTACAACCACTTAAGCACAATTTACAACCATACATGCATACAAAACAAAACAAATTGAATTTGGTAAGGTAATGAAACCATTATTATTTGACTAAGGTACAACCACTTAAGCACAACTTACATCCTATATTTGACTAAGGTACAACTATTTAAGCACAACTTACCACCAAATATGCACACAAATGTTTTAAATTAATAGTATATAAATAATCAAATTTTAAGCAAAGATACAAGAGAAACACATAAACAATCATACTCATTGTAAGGCTGGAGGGTGTGGGGGCGTCACCCCCGCCAACTCAGCAACTGTAGCATACGACCACATCGTCCGAATTAAGGGGGGGGGGGGGGAGGTATAGGAGGGGCTCCCTCATGGTAAAGATTGAGAAGAGGCGCTATAGAGGGGCCCACTTGATTTAAACAAATGAAAACTTTTTTTTTAATTTTATTTAATAGGGGGTTCCATCCACACCATGCAAATTAAAGGGGCTCCATGGCTTAGGTGTATTCTAGGTGGCGCTGACGTGGCCTGATAAAGCCCCTAGGGGGCTCCAACCACACCCTCCAGCCTAATCGCAATTGTAAACTCATGTTTTATGTAAGGCTCACACTACTTCCACATTCTTACATCTTATTATCACATCCTTTTACACTCTATCTTTCTATATATATATATATGTATGTATGTATAGAGAGAGATAGAGAGAAATGTTGTATGAATATTAACTTCCTGTGTCTAATTGCAAAAAAAAAGTTGTATACTTAAAAAGTGCAATATAGGTGAGTCAATTCTACATAGCTAAGTGTCGTGAGATGATTGGTCCACAATGATTTTACTCCTTTTACCCTTTAGATTTGTAAATGTACCTGTTTGGTACTTCTATTTTAATTTTGCTACTATACATGTTTAGTCCCTCTACTTTAACTTTGCTAATATACATGTTTAGTCCCTATAATTTTATTCTTTTTAATAGATATACTTTATGTAAATATAGATAGGATCTTGTATTGTTCTCTTCCCTAAATTATGAGTTTGTGTATTTTGTATATATTGAGATATCAATAATAGAGAATGATCAATTGACCCATTACATTCTTCATGGTATCAAGAGCCAAACCCTAAACCCTAATTTCCCCCCCCCCCCCTTCCTGTTTATTTCTCGCCGATCCCTGTCTCTTCCACCCTCCTTCTTTCAATCGGCCATGTCTTCCACACCCGTACATCCCGCTGTCACGGTTAATAACATCAAGAATTCCATTCCTCTTATTCTTGATAGCCAAACCGAACATTACAACACATGGGCAGAATTATTTATCCTCCACTGCAAAGCTTACGACGTATTTGATCACTTGCAACCACGTGATAACGCCACATCTTCTTCTACCGAAAAAGACAAAGACAAGGATAAACAATCGGCCCCTAAACACACCTATCTTGAGTCATGGGATCGTATCGACTCCATTGTTCTTCAATGGATCTACGGTACCATCTCTCAGGATCTCATGCATACCATAATGATCACCAACACCACCGCATACGACGCCTGGTGTCGCCTCAAAAATCTCTTCCTTGACAACCAAGCGGCGCGAACTATCACTATACAAAACAAATTTTTTAACACTCGCCTCGAACAATTTTCAACTATGGTTGACTATTGTCAACACATGAAATTGCTCCATGATCAACTTACTAGCCTCGGGTCCACCGTCTCCGAGATCAGCATGAGAATATCTCTCTTATACTACAGCAGACACAGCCTCTACCAGATTTTTACAACACACGATCCCGACTATGCCAGGTTGAAGAACGAAAAACTGCACAGGCAAAGTCATCGGCCCAGATTGCCGGTACCGCCCTACACACCACCACGGATCAGCCTACTCGCGGTTCTACAGACAACCGAAATTCTAGCCGGTTCGACTCCTCTTCTGAACGTGGCCGGGGCCGGGGTCGTGGCCGCGGCCGCGGCCGTGGTCGCTCCTCCTATAACCGAGGTCGTCATCAACAGCCACATCAATACCCGCCCCACTACTGGCAGCCGACACCATGGGCCAACTACCCTCCACAGCCGCCCTCACAACCTTGGGCCCAATGGACTCCACCTCCATGTCCATACCCCTCCAACCCAAACCCTTCTCATACGACTTCACAACCATCTTCGGCCCAAGGGATTTTAGGCCCACGACCAGCAAATCAATCAGCGGCCCAAACATGCGCGGCTGGTTACTCTCCAACCGATATTGCACAAGCTTTATACAACTTGGCTCTTCACAACAATGATTCATCATGGACCATGGACACCGGTGCGTCAGGTACAATGTCTCCTCAACCTGATAAGTTTCATTCTATTTTTAATTCTGGCATTATTCGTAACATCATTGTTGGCAATGGCACAACCATTCCGGTCCTTGGACAAGGCAACATAACCCTTCCACCACCATTCCCACCTTTTAAACTCAATAATGTCCTTTATGCACCTAACCTAGTTAAAAACCTTATTTCTGTACGTCGTTTTACTACTGATAATCATTTGTCTGTTGAATTTGACCCTTATGGTTTTACTGTGAAGGACCTCCAGACCAGGAAACCTATCCTACGATGCAATAGCTCGGGGGATCTCTACACTCTTAGCCCGTCCAATATCACCAACCTCACCTCTGCTTCTACTTATGCTGCTATCTCTCAAGACATTTGGCACCAAAGGCTCGGCCACCCTGGCCCAGCTATGGCCACCCTAGCCCAGCTATTTTACAAAATTTAAAAACTTCTCATTCAATTTCTTGTGGTTCTTTGAATAATAAAGTTTGCACTGCTTGTATTCTTGGAAAACACACTAGACTTCCTTTTATTGCATCTAATTCAAGTACTTTTAAACCATTCGATATTGTTCATAGTGATGTTTGGACATCTCCCATCCTTTCTAATGGGGGTCATCATTATTATGTATTATTTTTGGATGATTATACTAATTTTTTATGGACCTACCCTATAACCCATAAATCTGATGTGTTTACAATGTTCACAAAATTCAACACCTTTATTCAAACACAATTTGGCACCAAAATAAAACAATTCCAATGTGACAACGGACGGGAGTATGCCAATCATCAATTCCAAACTTTTTGCAATATGCAAGGCATGCACTTCCGTTTTTCGTGCCCTCATACATCCTCCTAGAATGGCAAAGCTGAAAGAAAAATATGTACCATCAATAACCTCATACATACACTTTTGGCCCACTCTTCTACACCGACCCATTTTTGGCATCATGCCCTCGAAACCGCAACTTACCTTTTAAACATTATCCCAAGCAAAATTTATAAATTTCAAACCCCCACCCAACGCCTATACCATTGTCTACCGACTTACGAATCATCTCCGGGTGTTCGGGTGCATTTGCTATCCTCTCATTCCCCACACAACCATTCACAAACTAGCTTATCGTTCATACCCGTGTGTGTTCATCGGTTATCCCTCTAATCACCGAGGATACAAATGCCTTGATCTCAAGTCCCGTAAAATTACCATAAATCGACACGTCCTATTCGACGAAACCATTTTTCCATTTAATAAATCTCACAAGGCCAACCCCCAAACATACACCTTCCTCGATGACCCTATCCACCCATACGTTCACCTTACCAACCCACCAATGCCACCCAATAACCCACCGGATCCACCTACCCCACCGCCCACACCTATAACCCCCTCGGCCCAAACCGATACCCCACCCCACGCTCCACAGCTTTCTTCCACACCGGCCCAAACCCCTCCCCAGCCCAACTCGTCACCTATGCACACTACACTGAGCCCAAACCCCTCCCCAGCCCAACACGTTACCCATTCACAATCACAATCCACCGACCCAAACTTAAGCCCACCTATCTCCTCCCCATTGGCCCAATCATTTCCTGATATCATCACCTCAAGCCCGATACCGCCCCCACCACCTTTACCCCCAACCCGCACTATGCAAACTCGTGCCATGTCAGGCATTTCAAAACCAAAACAAATTTTCAACCTATCCTTAACAACTATCGCACCTATCCCTAAAAACCCCATTGATGCCTTGTCTAACCCGGAATGGTTTACCGCGATGCAAACCGAATTTAATGCCTTAATTAAAAATAAGACTTGGGAACTTGTCCCTAGACATCCTGATATGCATATTATTCGTAGCATGTGGCTTTTTCGTCACAAATACAGATCGGATGGCACGTTAGAACGATACAAGGCACGGCTTGTGTGTGATGGTAGAAATCAAGAGGTCGGTATTGATTGTGGGGAGACCTTTAGTCCGGTTGTTAAACCGGCTACTATTCGAACGGTATTGACATTAGCTTTTTCTCAGTCATGGCCTATTCATCAGCTGGATGTTACTAATGCGTTTCTTCATGGTCATCTTACTGAGACTGTATACATGTATCAGCCCATGGGGTTTCAGCATCGCGACTATCCTGATCATGGCTGTCTTCTTAAGAAATCTCTTTACGGGCTTAAACAAGCACCACGGGCATGGTACCAACGCTTTACGGATTTTGTTACGTCTATGGGCTTTTTGCAGAGTAGATGTGATAACTCTCTCTTCACATATCATCACGGGGGTGACATTGCATACTTATTGATCTATGTCGATGATATTATTCTAACTACTTCCTCCGACACGCTCCGAATGAGATTAATGGGCAGCCTCGCGGCTGAATTTGCAATGAAAGATCTTGGACCTCTTAGTTACTTCTTGGGTATTACGGTATCTCGCACTGGTAACAACATGTTTTTGTCTCAACAATCTTATGCCTTGGATATTGTCCACCGTGCAGGTATGTCCACCTGTAACCCAGTTGCTACACCTGTGGATACTAAGCCAAAAATTGGTGCTACAACTGGTACTCCATTTGACAACCCCACGTTATACCGAAGCCTTGCGGGTGCACTTCAGTACCTCACGTTTACTCGGCCCGATATTAGTTATGCGGTTCAACAAATCTGTATTCACATGCATAATCCTAGCACGGAACACTGGCAGGCGCTGAAGCGTATTATTCGTTATATTCGCGGCACGGCAGACTATGGTCTCACGCTCTCCTCGTGCTCGGACGTTTCTCTCAGGGCTTACACAGACGCTGATTGGGCAGGTTGCCCGGATACTCGTCGATCTACATCTGGATATTGTGTTTACATGGGGCAAAATCTTTTGTCTTGGTCTTCTAAGCGGCAATCGACCATTTCACGCTCCAGTGCCGAAGCGGAATACCGTGCAGTTGCAAATGTTGTTGCTGAAATTTGCTGGCTTCGCAACCTTCTTCTTGAGTTACGTCGACCTCTCTCTTCGGCTACCTTAGTATATTGTGACAATATCAGTGCAATCTATCTATCAAATAATCCAGTTCAGCATCAGCGCACAAAACACATAGAGCTTGATATTCATTTTGTGTGTGAACAAGTTCAACGTGGTAAGATTCGAATTCTTCACACTCCTACTCGGTTTCAAATAGCTGACATTTTCACCAAAGGATTACCTCGGGTTTTATTTGATGACTTCCGCTCCAGTCTCAACATTCGCCCACCTCTTGCTTCGACTGCGGGGGGTGTAATAGATATACTTTATGTAAATATAGATAGGATCTTGTATTGTTCTCTTCCCTAAATTATGGGCTTGTGTATTTTGTATATATTGAGATATCAATAATAGAGAATGATCAATTGAGCCATTACATTCTTCACTTTTTAGTATTTGCTCTTTTGTGTTTTTTTCTCGCTAATGTGACAAACCAAACCGACTCCAACCGAACAAATATCGTTACCGGTATCGATATTATCAGCACCGACATTTTTTTGCTTTCAGTATTTGTCTTTTAGTGTTTTTTCCCGATATGTATCTTGACGTTTCGATGTTTTTTCCCATGGTTTTATGTTATCTCTTTCAATTGTTTTGTCGAGTGTCGTACTATACCGATAAGTAAACTTCCGTTGCAACGCGCAGGGTAAAAAAACTAGTTTCTATAATTACCTTAGTACTATGAGTAGGATTGTAGTAGGTCTCTTATTGTGTTATTATTCTCTCTACGACATACCACCAACATGCACAAAACAAAGTCGGCCCATTTAAAGAGTCCATCAAGTCATAAGCATGCACAGTTGCACACCAAATTAACCAAAGGCGTTATAAAATAGCCAATACAATAGTATCAACATTTTCTCATTGTTTTACTTATTATATTTCTAGCTTAATATCCAGTGGGTAAATAAAGCCATGCCCTAAAACTTTTGGGTGTTAATAAAGCCAGATGCCCTAAAATTTTATTTTCACACCTTCTATACGAATTGTATAGGGTTATACGGTCCTTATAGAATAATCTGACTTGACAAATATTGGGTCGTATAATGCTATACGACTCGTATAATGTTATCCGGCTCGTATAGATGGAGAAAATATTAAGTCGTATAGCATTATACGGTCCGTATAAACATTATATGAGGTTTGGGCCGTATAACGTTATATGGGTCATATAACATTGTATACTGGTTGTATAATGTTATACAATTCATATGCATGGAGACAAAAAACATTCTCTAACATTTTTTTTGTGCAAGATTCTTCTATACGGGCCGTATAGCTGTAGGAGTGTGAAAATAAGATTTTAGGGGTGTGGGAATAGTGGAATCCATATTTTTCAAACTAATCTAATCTGGTTCTAATTGTACACAACAAATCCATAGTGTGACTCGAACCCCGGACCTATAAGGGTGGAGACACTATTTAACACACCAAGATATCATTGGACTAAATGTCCTTTATTTGGACATTATACATATTATACATTATACATATTAAACTCAAGTCTTCATGAATAGTAATATAATATTTAAATATTATTATAGTTTTTAAATCTTTAATATTTTGTTTTTATAATGTTATATATATATATATATATAATAGGTTTAATGTCACATAAGATTATGTATAAGAGCTTTATAATAATAACAATAATAATAATAATAATATTATTATTATGTGCTAAAATCATGTAGTGAAATTGAGACTGCTCGACTTTGGAATCAAATTCGCGTGTAGGCAGTGCTGTCTGTCGTACCGTTGACTCTATCTATTCATTGAATTTGCTAAACTATAATAATATTTAATTATTATATTACTATTCAAGAAGACTTGAGTTTAATAATAATAAAAATAATAATAATAATATTGTTATATGTGCTAACTTGAGTGGATATAATAATAACTTATAGTGTTTATTTACATTTTATTATTATAACTAACCTTAAATATGTTTTGTTTTCTTTTAGAATTTTTAAAGACACGATATTTTATAAATTAACGTTGTTTACTATTTTTATTATTCTAATAATATTGTGTAATGTTTTATAAAACTCCGAATATACTGTTGTGACATGTTTATTTTATCTCTATTTCGATAAAAGCTTTGTTCAAAATTGAATGAGTCAATTATAATTGTATTTTTTTTTTTGTTCTTTACTATGACAAACTGAATCAACACTGTTCAAACAACTTTGGTAGCGGTATATAGTGCCTTTTTTATATCATAAGTTATAGCGAGTATCGGTGATGAACAAAACTGATACCGTCCGACCATCGGTACCATGTCGATTTCAACCGAACATCGGTACCGGTATTTGTACTTTTGAGACCTTTATCAATATTCTTATGGTTTTTTTATCTATGTAAAACATGTGTCGATATCCTTTTAGGTATATCATGACTTTATTTTTTGGGATTTATCTTATGATCGCCATACAAAGTGTCGATTACTGTATCGATACCTTATTGAATCGAAATGATACCAACCGACTTCCCGCCGCAAAGCGTGGGGGAGTAACTTTTTTATATTATAAGCTATAGCGAGTGTCAGTGATGAACAAAACTGATACAGTTCGAACAACATCGGTACCATGTCGCTTTCAACCGAACATCGGTACCGGTATTTGTACTTTTGAGACCTTTATCAATATTCTTTTGGTTTTTGATCGATGTAAAACATGTGTCGATATCCCTTATGCGTATCATGACTTTATTTTTTGGGGGTTTATCTTTCGATCGCCATATGAAGGGTTGATTACTATACTGATACCTTATTAAATCGAACCATTACCAACTGACTTCCCCGCTGCAACGTACGGAGAAAGTCCACTAATTTTAATTAAAGTACACATCCACGTCCACATCCACAACAAATACAAAAGGTAACATATATAGTGTTCCAATATGGTGTCTTTAGATTATTCAGTATTGTCACAATCTTTAGGCTTTTGGACTTGTAAGAATACGAAAATCCAGTTATCGAATCTTTTTAACACGGCCCCTTTTTTACTTGACCGGCCCAGAGCTATAAGCCTATACATAATTTGCTAGAAAAAAAAACAAACACTATTATAAGTTTGCTAGAAAAAAAAACTAAAACGATGGGAAGACTGTAATTTTGAGATGGGGGCAAATTTGTAATTTGTCAGGACCAATGAGCGAGTGCTAGACAGCTGCGTGGTACGAATAAAAATTACATCGAGTCAATCAATTAAAACAAAACACTACCATAGGTTTGCTAAAACAATAAATCGATGGAAAGACTGTAATTTTGAACTGGGGGGAAATCGTAATTTTGACAGTGGGTAAAACCGTAATTTGTCAAAAGCTACAACGATGGTAAGGCTGTAGTTTTGAAATTTGGCAAAATCGTAATTTTGACTGGGGTAAAAGTGTAATTTGTCAAAAGCTTTAATGATGGCAAGATTGTAATTTTAAAGTTGGAGCAAAATCGTAATTTTGAACTGGGCGTAAAATCGTAATTATGAACAAGGGGTAAAATCGTAATTTGTACGGGCCAGTGGTAAGTGTCAGACAACTATCTGGTACTATTCTGTGGCATGGCCTTCAAAAAGTAAAATTTAAAAAGCCACGATTAATTATTAAGAATAAACTTAGAGGGACTAAACGTGTATACTACAAAAGTTAAAGTAGATGAACTAAACATGCGTATAAACAAAATTAACTAATTAAAAAACATTTTTAAAACAGAGGAACTAAAGTTATAGGTTAAAATTAAATTAAAAAAAAAAGCATTGATCCAATAAATTCTCTAATCATGATCTTTCAGGATATAAGTAAAAGTGCAAGCCATGCAAAAGTGCAAAACATTCGCTGACACTGGCCCAAACAAATGCAATGCGATGCTGGGATGGGTTGGGTTGGGTTGGGTTGGGCTGGGCTGGGAACATTCGTTGAAATTGTTTGGTTGTTTGTCAAACAATTAATACTCTTTAAACTTTAAAGTCTTTATTGATCTTATCCAAAATTTAATAATATCTGTTTGAAATATATCAATTCAATTCAGTTTTTTGTTTTGTCCTAATTTGATTTGCTTAGATTTCAAGGGTGAAAGTGTAGATTATGAAAGTACGGTGGCTTTAGAATAGTGGGATGTTGGAGGGCATCTGTACGACATATTATAGTTGAAGGACCAAAGTTGGACATATGATATGAGAGTCACTCTTCGTGATTCCATAATCCATATATTTAGCGCTGTAAATGAACCGAACGAATACGTACAAGGCCTTGTCCGTGTTTGTTCATTAAGGATATAATGTGTTTACGAACGGTTCATGAACACTTATCGAACGAGATTTTTTGTTCGTGTTTGTTCATTAAGGAAAGGAACATGTTCATGAACGGTTCACAAACACAGATAAAATCGGCGAAGTTCGGTGGTATTTTTCGATATGAATAATGAGAAGGAAAGAGGAACGGTGCATAAACAAGGTGGACGTAGGGTTTCCTATTTTATTTGTTTGGGTAGTGAGATAAATAAGAATTAAGGAATATAAAAAGCTTAGATAAAATAAAGAGTAAAATGCACGGATAGTCCCTATGGAGTTACGATTGGTCCAATCTTGTCTTCAGAGTTCGTGGGGTGGTTGTCGAAGCAAGTCATGAATGGAGTGTATCGGAATCGAAGCCTCGTCCGTTCGCCGGAGGTGGTGGCTGTTACGATGGTGGTGGCAGCCGGAGGTGGTTGGTAGGTGGTGGTGGTGGTTATGATAGGTGATGGTAGCAGGTGATTAGGGTTAGAGAGAGAAAGAAAGGGGAGAAGAGTAAAGAACTATGTATTTTATGTGTGTAAAGAATAACTATATTCTTATTATTTTATTTATTTTTTATTCTAGTAAGAGTAGTTTAGTCTTTTCAAACCTACTTAACTGAGAAAACTAATGTCTATTCGTTTCAGGGACTATCCGAGTAGCAAGTTGTCAAATCATAGGGAGCATACATGTTATTTTAAAAAGTTTGGGACTATAGATGAAATTTCTCCAAACAACATGGACTATCCGTTATTTTACTCTAAAATAAATAAAAACTAAAAAAAATATTTAATGAACAACATAAACAAACGAACATGAACGAATGTTCACGTGTACATTACCGAACGGTCACGAACGCAATTGGATGAACGAGACATCTGTTCGTGTTCATTCATTTAACTAATCGAACGAGATTTCTTGTTCATGTTCGTTCATTAACTAAACGAACGAACGTAAACGAACTTTCTGTCGAACGGTTCACGAACTGTTCGCTGAATGTTCGGTTCATTTACAGCCCTACATATATTTTTCTCTCTCAATCTCACCTTACAAGCTCTTTCTTTTGATCTTTGTCCTTGATAATGTATATTGTAGAAGTGTTAAAAATGATTTTAGTTCGTATTTCTTGTGATTTTGGTTTAAATGTGCTAGTATGCAGTATTCTTTTACAATATCACTCCAGTTTTCATTAATGAATTGGTTGAGAAAATGATATTCTTTACTCAACAAAAAAAAAATTAGTTGTATTTAATTCTAGATATCCAATAATTGGAAAAAGAAATGATATCTTTTGACAGGATGACAAGATTATAATACAGTGAAGATGTCGAGCATCTACACGTCTACACCTAGGGCTGCAAACGAACCAAACAAACACGAACAAGTCATTGTTCGTGTTTGTTTGTTAAGGAAAATAGGTGTTCACGAACACTTACCGAACGAGCTTTTTTGTTTGTGTTTGTTTGTTAACGAAATGAACATGTTCGTGTTTGTTTGTGTTTGTTTGTGAATTTTAGATGTTAGACAAATGCAAATGCGAATGCAAACGAACACAAACGGATGTTCATGAACGCAATCGAATACAAACAAACGTTCATGAACACTAATGAACGTAAACGAATACAAACAAGCATTCGTTAACAAAACTAACACAAATCTTTCATCTTAAACATGGCATAGATCTGCCTAAGATATACTAACCAATTATCCAAACATAATTGACATAAGATTGATACACAAAATTGCCATAAAATAATGTTTCAAAAATGTATCATATTAAACTTGAAATCTTCATTTAATCCAACCAAAATAAATTGGAAGTCTTCATTTAATCCAACCAAAATAAACTGGAAGTCTTCATTTAATCCAACCAAAATAAACTCGAGCTCGTTGAACAATAATCAAGTAAGCTCAACATGTACGACATCATCATTTTCCTACAATATTTTTTTGAACGGCCAATAGAATCAATCCCGGGCACTCTCGGGGCACCCACTGGACCAAACGGAGTACTCCGAGAGTAACCCAAGTCTACCACCAATTCCGGGGAAAACCCAGTAACCCACCCGCCCGTAGGCACGACGGTTAAATTACCGGTAAAACCCGTTTGGCTCAAGGATCGAACCCAGGTTTCACTAGGTCTCCAATCATTGCCCACAAATGCCTCACTCTGCACCAAGTGGGAGTTAAACTTGCATATCTCAAGAGAAATGCAAGCCTTCCACCACTTGATCTAGAGATCATTGGCCATTTTCCTACAATATTAAAGAGAATAAGCATCATTCATAACCAAGCAAATAATAAAGATGATAGAATAAGAATATTATTATTAAATAATATATCAGTGCTAATTTTGATGTGTTAAGTAAAAATTAATTCTTAATATCCCTAATAAACTAACAAACAAACATAAACAAACATAAACGAACACGTTACCGAACGTTCACGAACATAAATGAACGAACGCGGCATTTGTTCATGTTCGTTTGTTTAACTAAACGAACGAAATTTCTTGTATGTGTTCGTTCATTTATTAAACAAACAAACACAAACGAACTTCCCGCCGAACGGTTCACAAACTGTTCGACAAACGTTTGGTTCATTTGCAGCCCTATCTACACCCCTTTCTTTAGCCACTCCTTTTTATTACCTTATTATGTTTCTGTTTTTCTATTAATATTCCAAGTTTTTCTATTAATATGTTAAAATTGTCGAATTAATATTTTAACTTTTTCTATTAATATGTTAGTCAAATGAATAAAGAAATGAGACACAAGACGGAAGCGAATAGAAGGCTAGATATATTCTAGCAAATGTTGATGTAAAGTTTAGAGTTAATTGCCCGGATACTTACTGTGGTTTCACGTTTTTTCATGTTTAGTCTCCAATATTTCAAAATAGCATGTATGCTCCTTGTGGTTTAATTGTTTGTTACTTGGATAGTCCCTGGTACAGATGGGGGTTAGTTTTCTCAGTTAAGTGGGTGTAAAATGACTGAACTACCCTTGCTTTTAATATAAATAAATAAAACAAAAAAAAATCTGAATTTTCATTAAACACAAGTGGGCCCACAATTACTATTTAAGGGTATGTTTGGCAAAAGTAGCTGGTGGCTATTGGCTGGAAGCTGGTAGCTGGTGGCTGGAAGTTGCTAGCTGGTAGCTGTAGCTGTAGCTGGTAGCTAGTAGCTGTAGCTTTTTAGATATATTTGGAGTTTGGCAGAGTAGCTGAAACTTTTAATAAAATGTATAAAATGACCAAAACGGACATAACTAAAAATTTAAAAAGTTTGTGCATTAAAAAGTTATCTTTAGAGGTTAAAATAGTTATTTTTTTCATAAAAGCTTGTAACTCCTTCTAAACGCTACTAGTAGGAGCGTTCAATCAAAAGCTTCAAGCTCCTAACCTAAAAGGTTCAAGCTCCTTCAACAAACAAGGCTTTTTATTGAGTATGAGCTTTTTCTTAAAAGCTTAAAGTTAGAAGCTCTTAAAAGCTCCATGCCAAACATACCTGTAGGATCGTATACGGACCTTAACGAGTCTTTCAGAGGAGTTTTAATCAGTTTCAGGCGGAAAACAAGAAACTGATGTAGAAACAGCAAGCAATTCACTTTAAACACACTTTTGTATTGATATCTAACAGATTACATTTAAACCTCACACCGGCAGCACTTCGGTGTGAAATACAAGGACTGTTCTAATGATTTCGCTCTTAAGAACTATATATAGTAGCCTTGATTCCGCTTGAAACACACAAATACAGTAGGAGCGGAATTAGAAGTTTATGATTCCGGGCGGAATCACCTTCAAATGAAGGTTGGAGCGAAATCACCTTCACATTTGTCATATATGAACATTAAATTCTGTTTTCACGTGCATATGATTTTGTCTTCTAGTGAACATTTCATTCGGATTCATGTGCTGATGTAGGAATGATGATGCAAGCACTATGTCACTTGGATGATGTCATCATCAAGAATGATGACATCATTCTTGTTCCGAACCGCAACGAACCCAAGACTCGATATAAGACGAAGACGACAGATGAATGCACCAACAGACTCCTCCTCAGATGTTGACGAGTCTTACGTGTCTAGTCTTCAACATCTTCAGTCTTTATCAGTCTGAATACTCTATGAAATATCTCACAGTATAAGCATCCTCAAACTTTATCTCCTTCTCATCTTCAGCATTAACAGACTCCTCATGAACAATCTCTACTCGGATGTCTTCAGACTCCCCCTTCCGATATGCTGGGATCGCAGTCTGGCATGTTGAAATCACATAGACCTTAGGTATCGGAACCTGTCTCTCTATCATCAGGTTCAAGATCGAAACCTGACTACACCAGCACATTCTTAACCCAGAAGTAAATTTCACAAATTTAACATTTCAACAAATTTACTATCTTCTAACCACTCGAACACACAATCTCAAAATGATTTAATCATTAGTAATATCAATTTTCATTTCAAACATCTTTAGACAAACTTTCTTTCCCAAACCTGTTCGTCATGTTCAGCACTTGGAATTTTGAAAATCAGCTTCTCCAACATCAGTTGTCGAAAATCTTTTTGAATTTTTCAAAAAATATGCTAGAACACACTGAAAATCTTTTTGGATTTTGAAATATTAAGAAATACAGTAAAGAAATATTTACAAACAATATTTTTGTGAGTTTGTGTAAGAGGATCATATCAGTTTATGAGACAAATCACCAACACCATTAAGCTTTAAACATTTTTAGCTCTAAACGATTCACATTGATTGACAATATTGTTGTCCACTTAAACTCAATCTAAAAACTTTCGAAATGCTTACCGATACGTTAAGGTATATTAATTTTGCACTAAGTTCTTATGGACCCCACGATCTCAGCATATCCCCTCATCATGCAATACACTAACTCAAGCAATGCCTTTAAACTTTTATCAACTGTGATGTGTGCGAAAATAAAGCAGAATGTTTAAACATTAACAATCAGGTCGATACTTACGTATACGCAGAGAAAGTCCAATGTTTAAACAAAATAAGAAAATAAAAATAAGTTGAAGTTGTTTAGGCTTTAACCACCAGGTCGATACTCCCGTATACGCAGAGGTGATCCAAAGCTTAAACGAAACACCAAAGAAAATAAAGCAGAACGTTTAGGCAATAACATCCAGGTCGATACTCACGTATACGCAGAGGATGTCCAATGCTTAAACAAAATAAAGAAATAAAACAAGTTTAAATCTTTGCAAAATAAAATGCACAAACACAGTGATTTTTCAGCAAAGTTGTGAAAATTCACAGACTTAACCAGTTTTATGTCTTTCGACAATCAGCGATAACTGAGTAGGCACACAATCAAGAAGGACAAAACTAAGTACTATGCTTTCGATCATGTTTCCCACTAGAACTAGGCTTTTTCATTTAGGTTTGTGTCGTTATCACAAATCTACTAGTCTAGCTGAGCCTATCGTCACATCTTTAGTGAGATCGCTTATCACATTTTTACTTTCCATTTCTTTAGCATGCTGTGGTCGTCCATTGATGTACTATCATTTCCTCTTTTATACAACAAAACTCATTTTTGATTTTATCATGTTTTTTGGCTTTTTCAAATTTTCTAATGTTTTTGGATTTTCTGAAAATTTTTACTCCCCCTAAAATGCAAACACATTAAAGAAAATTGAAAACAAACTATACAGAAAATTGACAACCGATATCAAATCGCCTCAATTCGCCATCCACTTAGCATAGACAATCAGAACTCCCCCTTTCAACAAACCATTTTCTCATTAAGATTTCAAAACACTTAAGTTTGTTTTAATCAAAATGATTTTTCCGGAAAATAAGTTTTGTTGATTTTACCAATTGTAGGTTAGAAAAACCACTTGTAGGGATTGGTTCATCATCTTTTACATTCAACCACTTGTAGCAAATCAAGTACAACTTAATGTCCCTGATTTACCACTTGCATGTATGCAACCTCTGTACCTCTTGTAAAAATATTCACAACATTCAAGCCTATGTAGGAATAAACCTCTACACAAACCATTTTACCAATCAAGATGCCGATTCCTGCTTCGCACTTACCAACCTGGAAGCTTCAGCAATTCACAATCTGTAAAATTTAACTAACTTTAAGATTCATTTACACAATCAATTTTTTTTAAGAAAGATGCCGATTCCTGATCCACGATTACAAACTTGGGATCTCCGGCAAGTCAGATTTTTCAAGTAAAGAACACAGACACCCAAGCTTGACCAGCTTTGGGTGTAACCTTCTCAACTTCACTAGGGTTGGGCTGTAAGTTGCTTTCTTTGTAGCATAAAAATCTTTTACCCCTTTTACTTTTCCCTCAACCATTTTCCCAAAAATTTTCTTAACATTCCCATTAAACGCTTTTTCAACATCAAATTCATTCTTTTCAGAATAAAATTGATTTAAAATCTCAACCTTTCCAATTTTTGTTTTAAAATTTTCAGTCCTCAATGGTGGAAAGTTCTCATCATCCATCGGAGGAACTGCGTTTTCTCTTTTTACCTCAACATGTGGCTCCTCCGATTTTGTGGAATCAGATTCATCGCCAGATTTTACCTCTGATTTCTTAACAACCCAAGCTTGGTTGTCAAGGTTTCCCCTCTTCTTGTAAAACCTTTTCGAACACTCACCAACCTCATATGTTGAATTCTTAAACACTTTAAATCTTTCAGTTGGTGGTTCAGCTTTGTCAACAACTACTTCTTTAAGTTTTTCTGAGACTCCCTGTTTTGTTTTTGTTTCTTGAGGACAATTCCATGCAATATGACCAACTTCATTGCATCTGTAACAGGTTCTTGTCTCTTTCCTTTGAAAAACTCCATACTTAATCTTTTCAGCAAGAAACTCCTGGTTTGACTGTTTCCAGAATGAGCTCTTTGCTTCTTCTTCATGGCTAGTTCCATGTCATTTTTTATTTAAAATCTCGAACATATTTTTCATTTTTATAGTTTTCAGGTGGAATAAAACCAAGACCTTTCTTTTTGAACTTACTATTATGATTTGGTTTCTTTCGAAATTCCGAACCATAATTGTAACCCATTTTCTTATTTAACCGTTGTTGAAATCTTGAAGTGTATTTTTTAGGTTTTTCAGTAAGATTTAAATCTTTTATTTCAGAAATATTAATTTCTGTCATTTTGAAAACCTTTTTGATCATTTCAAATCGAACACTTCTTATTGGAAATTCTTTATCAAAATATAATTTGTCAGAATCATTCAAAGTATATACAACTTCAAATGTTTCATCATTCAAATTAGATTTTGACAACAAAAATTCTTTACTATACACCCGTTTTCCCGACGACTTTGAACTCTTGACAGACGAACTCGAACTCCTGGACTCAGACATTGACTCGGACTCCTCATCCTTATCTAACACCTCATCGACCATCCTTTTTATTAACTTAGACTCATGATCTATGTCGGACGCTGTGAACGTGATATCAATATTGTCTGGTAATACATCGGTTATCTCGGACTCCAACTTTATATTGACTGCCTTTTTTACTTGCTCCTCATTTGGTTTTCTAGACGAATATCCTTCCCAAATTGGAGGCGGACACTTGTTATAACTAAAACTCTGTTTCTTACCAGTATCCTTTTTCTTCGACTTCTTTTGATCTTCGTTAAACGCTTCAAAACCTTCAACCGTTGGATAAATTCTATCAATTATGTAATCACAACTTGTATAACTTCGCAGCAATCTTCTGATTCTTTCATTTTCAGCTTTCTCAGTTTCCAACTCTTGCTTCCAATTTGCACATTCTTCAATGTAAAAATTTATCTCTTTCTGCTTTGACATCATGGTAGCATTCAACATCTTCAAAGCTTTCTCTCTTTCAGAGTTAGTCTTTTCCAGACTATTCACAGTTCTGTTCAATACATCATATGACTCTTTCAAATTTTTTACATAAAACAACAACTTTTCTTTCATCTTTTCTAACTCACTAAACCTCTCATCTTTTTCTATACATTGTTTACATGACTCTAAACAAGTAAGACAAGGTTTTGTGACTTCAACTATCTTTTCTATCTCCACCGTCTTTTCAACTTCAACTATCTTTTCCACTTCCACTATTTTCTCAATCACTTTGACTTCCTTCAATTCTTTTGCAGCTTTTCTCTCTTTGAGTTTCTTCAATTTATCTGCAAAATAAAATTCAAAACTGTCAGAAGATAAATGAGATTTTCCAATGTTTATCTGTTCAACTTCTTCATCATCATCACTTGTATCTGTTGAATTGTTTTTAGAAGAAACAGATTCTTCATCTTCACTTTTCTCATCATCAGATAACACAACCATCCATTCTTTTACCAACTCTGGCTTTTGCACAATCTGAGCAATAAAAGCTTTAACATTAGGATCAGCTGGAATGTACTTGTCCCAGTTAAAACCTCCAGCCACTTTCTCATCATCTTGATCAATAATGCCATAGTAAGCCTTCTTGTTTGCATCTTCAATCGTTTTTCCATGTGCTGTTTGAGAATCCTTTTGTTGATGAGGTTGATAAGTGATTTGTTGATATATGGACTTCTTATAATAATCATCTTTTCCAAAAGAATCCTTTGTTCCTCTTGGCTCCTGATTCTTGCACTCTCTTTTAAAATGGCCTGTCTCCCTGCAACGAAAACAGACAACTTTAGATTTATCAAAACCTAAATTAGAAAGATTTGCATCCAAGAAATCACTTCTTCCTGTAATCATTCTAAATTTTTCTGCTCTCCTCAAAACACTAGCTAATGCCCATTTAATGTCCATCAGTTCCAACTCCTCTCCATCGATCTGGTCATAATCTTCCTTTGTGAGCATTGGATTACCAATTTTTCCGGCAATCAACCCTTCATAAGATTCTAATGCAGTGACCAGTAGTCCCATATGACTTTTCACAACTTCTTCAGAATAATTTTGTCCATTTTGAAGATGTAAAGCCACATTACAATGAATCAGATGCCCATTTCCAACAGATGTACTTTGAACACTTGGAGAATTCACATTTGAAAATCCACTAGTATTGATTGAGCTTTGACTGCTTGTTCCGGATGAATTTCCTGCACTAAATGCTGTTTGGATTTTTGGACTTACTTCAACTGTCTGAACATTTCCTTTATAATACAGTTTGATATCTTGCTGATTACTTGAACTGTTCATTCTGGCAATTTTCTGGTGTTCAAGATCCTGTGCCTCCAGCTTTTCAATAAACTGAGCAATTGATAATCTGCTAAACTGTCCAGAATTTTTCAGAATCATCAGATATGTACTCCATTCTTTTTGTGGTAATGCATCAGCAAACTTTTATACCCATTCTGCTGGAGTTTTTGTAATCTTCAACTGTGACATGGTGCGTACAAGATGACAATATCTCTCAATGAAAGTCTTTGTTGTCTCACCAGACATGCAAGTAAACAATTCAAACTCTTTTTTCAACAAAGCTGCTTTACTCTGTAACATTTCTGTACTTCCTTCAAATTTCTTTTTAAGAGCTTCCCAGATAGAATAAGCACTGTCATCATGTTGAAGCAACACAAATATATCCTCTTTAACAGCTTGTTGTAATAGATTGATCATCATTTTCTCTCCTTTATAACTTTCTCTCTCTTGCTCTGTGAATTCTGAAATGATTTTACCAACTCCCACTGAGTTTTGTGGCCTCTCATATTCAGTTTCAATGCTTTCCCAAGCTTTTAAATGATTCGCTTGAACCCAATTCTCGAAACGTTTCTTCCATCCATGATAGTCTTCAATTCCCATAAGTTTCGGGGGTTTTTGCATTGTTCCGGTTTCATTCTCCATGTTCATGTTCTTAGCAATGTCAGACGGAGTAGTCGGTGTTGAAGCAAACGCGTTGTAGAATTCAGAATCCATGTTTTTCAAACAAGCTTTCAAACGAACTGGTTCACCTCGTAAAAACACCTGAATGAACAAACAAAACAATCAGTTTAAACGAAATGAATATGTAAAATTTTGTTGATGAAATCAATCTAAGACTCGTGTCGAAGATTTGTGGACTCGTTTCAATGTTGATGACGTGAGATCGCTGAATGAATGAACTTTGCCAAAAAGATATGAATTCAATTGAGCCGATTAAACTTGATATAGAACACTTTCAACTGGGCTGACAACTAACAAATATGATTGGGCCGAGGACTTTATAATGTTGAAACTTGGACTTGGGCTGAATACTGATGTGAATTGAATTTGGTGTGGACTGACTTAAACCTTGGGCCGAAGATATATTGAACTTTAGAAATGATTGGGCTGAACAACACTCAAAATGATATCACCAACTTGACTTTAGTGAACCGAATATATGAGCTGACACACACTAATGTCTATGAATATCAATTTGACTGAAAACAAACTTTATCAAAACTAGTGCATCACGTGAATTCTGATATTTGATAGAACCAAAACTATTTCACATGCAAACCGACAACTTTCACAATCTCCCACTAACTCTTAATTGAACCCCACATGCAACCTTTAATTGCCGACAAAACTAGTATCACAAGCAATTCTTGAACTAAACCAACTGACTTTTTTACATGCAATAAGTGGACTGAGAAATTTGCTTCTTGACCTCCAAATGTGATTGGGCCGATCACTCTATATATTCTAAATGGATCTATAAATTCCACTAAGCTGACAACAACATTAATTTGGGCAGATAGTCTGATAACATCACATGGCCATTTAATCCCTTTTTTTTAAACGTACAAACTGTTTCACATGAATTTATGGCCGACAAATTTACTGATGATTACTCAATTCTCATTGGACCTCACAATCCACTTAGTCGACAATTCAATTCACAAGATTGAATCGATGAAGACTTTAATCATATGTACTGACACATGCAGTTATGATTTCACACAAGATATATCTTTCAAGTTCTGGAGCGAAATCAGAAGTATGGCAATCAGGAGCGAAATCAGAAGTATGGCAATCAGGAGCGAAATCAGTAAACACTTTGGAGCGGAATCAACATTTTTGCTAACTTTGGAGCGAAATCAGAGAAAAAACTGGAGCGGAATCAACTCTTTTGTTAATCTTTGGAGCGGAATCAGATCAATTCAAACAAAAACAGTTCGAGCGGAATCACTTCGGACATCACTTTTACCCATTTTTAGTCTGAATTTTAACGTGTAACTTTCAAGGATTTGTTAATATGATGTTTTACAAAATCTGTGGAAAAATGAACTAATTTTGACCGTTAAAAATTTCTGAAATGAAGAAAGAATGGTGTAGAAGACAGAAAAACAATGATATCCAGCTGAATTCGACAGAACTCCTCGTACTTGGCTCTGATACCAATTGTAGGATCGTATACGGACCTTAACGAGTCTTTCAGAGGAGTTTTAATCAGTTTCAGGTGCGGAAAACAAGAAACTGATGTAGAAACAGCAAGCAATTCACTTTAAACTCACTTTTGTATTGATATCTAACAGATTACATTCAAACCTCACACCGGCAGCACTTCGGTATGGAATACAAGGACTGTTCTAATGATTTCGCTCCTAAGAACTATATATAGTAGCCTTGATTCCGCTCGAAACACACAAATACAGTAGGAGCGGAATTAGAAGTTTATGATTCCGGGCGGAATCACCTTCAAATGAAGGTTGGAGCGAAATCACCTTCACATTTGTCTTATATGAACATTAAATTCTGTTTTCACGTGCATATGATTTTGTCTTCTAGTGAACATTTCATTCGGATTCATGTGCTGATGTAGGAATGATGATGCAAGCACTATGTCACTTGGATGATGTCATCATCAAGAATGATGACATCATTCTTGTTCCGAACCGCAACGAACCCAAGACTCGATATAAGACGAAGACGACAGATGAATGCACCAACAATACCCTATATATAAAATTAAACCGCAACCCTCTTTTTCTTCTTCTTCACCACCAAACCCATCTGCCGACTGTCTTCCCCAACCACCATTAGATTCCGTTAACACTGAAACAGTCATCATCCACCGAACCACTATGAACTTCCATCACCACCATTTAAAAATAACCACCACCAAACTCTGTTAACACTGAAACCGCCGGAGACCACACACCACCACACCCCTGAAACCAACCTCCTACCCACACACCACCATCATCACCATTTAAACCAGTGGCGGACCCAGGAATTTTTCCATGGGGGTGCGGAACATTTTTAAAAATTTTAAGCCACCTAGGTATATAAGTAAAAAAATCGGTTCGTATCGGGTCGGGTCACGTAAAACAAACGAACATCAAACTAAATTTATATAATCATCAAAAAACATGTCAAATCTTGTTACAAACATAATTAAAACGTCGACGCCCTACGGGTTTTCATTTTTTGAAATCTATCCAAAACATCATCTAAAGCTAATTTCTTAAGCAATTATTTCTCTATATAACATAAGTTCATCGCTCCATAACATAATGTTTCAATTTTAATTTTAATTTTCAACTATTCAAGCCCTAGAAATCATAACGTAAGTTGTAATCACCCTAAAAATATATAAACAACATAATCACCCTAAAAATCATCTAAACAACGTCAATACACACAAAATTTCAAACCTATTTAACAACTTTATTACCCTTTTTTCTCCAATAATATCAACCAAAATCATCAAAATAACAAAGAAACTTACCCGTGTTCGGATTCCGGTAAGATTTGGTGTCAAACGACGGTGGTATGGTGGCTGATTACGGTGGTCGCCGGCTGCTGGACTGTTGTCGCTGGTTGATGTTGTTCGTTCGCAGTGCAGGGACGCAATAGAGAGAGAGAGCGGGAGAGAATTTCTAAAGGTTTTGGCTTTAATTATTTTATTATAGTTTGAAATATTGTTGGGTTTGGTTAATGGGCTAAGACTTAGTGGGCTAGCTAGTTAGGAATGATAAGTGGGTAAAGGTGGGTATTTGGGTTTAATTAGTTAGGTATTAAAAGTTATATAATTTAGGTAGTATTTTTTTTTTTTAAAATAAGAGTTTACTAAAAAAATTTAAAATATAAATTGATAACACTTTTTACCTAAGGGGTGCGGACGAAAAATTTCAAGGGTGCGGTCGAAAATTTCCAAGGGGTGCGGACGGGATTTTCGACAGAACTTAGCACTAAATTTTTTTTCCCCGGGGGTGCGCCCGCCCACCTTGGGCTAGGTTTGGGTCCGCCCCTGATTTAAACACAACCCGTGAGTCCATCACCTTCCCACCTTCCCACATCCGACACCCCTCAGCACATTCCCTCATCGTCACCGTTACACCTTCACCTCCGACATACCAGTCATCCCCTTTCACCTCCGACACACCACCCACCTCCGACGCACCAACCGTTTCCAACCACCACAAACCTCCACTTTTACCACCTTCTACGACCACCTTCTCCACCCTAACAACAAACCACGACCATCATCACCACTTGTTTCCATCATCACCATCTGCCATCACAACCAACTCGCCATCAGCACCGGCCCACCACTACCACTGCTACACCTGGAGCAAATCGAACCAAACAGCATAACCCCTAATTGCACCTGCAAACCACCACATCAAAGCCCTAATCACATGGATCCAACCCTTAATTTCACTTGAAAACCACCACAAGTTTGAAACCCACCTACGCCAGAACCACTAGTCGCAGCTGCCGTAACAATTGCAGAGCCGATCTGAACACCGTAATTGCACCAATTATGCGTTCAATTTTACAAAACATTGGTGATATTTTAGTGTGAGGCAGAGAAGTGTGATTGACAGGAGAGAATATGGTGATGGTGATGGTTGTCTGTGTAATGCGATGGAGAAAAAGAAAGGGGCTGGGGTGGGGTAGGTTTTTTATTTAATTATAAGGATGGGGCCTACTTAAATTGATCATTTATTTGTTATTATAATTATTGAAATTAAGGGTAATTTAGTAATTTTACATCAACTTAACTGAGCAAATTAACTTACATTTACTTAGGGGACTATCCGAGTAACAAATGATCAAACCACAGGGAGCATACATGCAATTTTAGCAAACATTTATATAAGACTTTTACTATATATCAAAAACTTTCTAAAACATTACAATTTTTTTTAACGGCAAATTTCTTTAATCTCTGTCGTCTATGGGACTTGAACCCAAGACCTTCCTCTTCCCAACCTAGGTGTTTTAAAGGCTTTGCCTTTGCCGATAGACCACCACCCCATTGGTTAAAACATTACAAATGGTAATATATTATAGGTTATTCTACCAGTGCTTATTCAATAGATTTTATCAAAGTATTCAACATATTGATTTAAGACATAAGTGAAATAAAAATATAACCAACATATTAGTTTTTAGTAAAAATAATCAACACTCTAGATTTTTAATAAAAAAGAAATAATCTAGTATCATAACTACATTATTGTTGTTGTTAAAGTTAAGACTGAAATTGGTACTGTATCCATACCAAAAATTTCAAAATCGAAATTGAGTAAAACAGAAACAGAATATCGTACCCATTATGGTGGTACGGGAACAATTTGGAATCAGTAGTGCAAAAATACCGAAAACCATAAAAATGAATTATAGTATTGTACCGATGTTGTTCGGTTGATATCGGTCAGGTACGATACCAGTACTCGGTAAACAAGGCTCATCCGTAATTCGAGTTACCGATCTCTCATTGTAGTCATAATATATGTTTTTGCTTGTGATAGCTCTGTTTCAACCTATTTAGTTATGACGGGTGACATGGATTGTGATTTATCTCAAATACTCTAAACCAGGGGCGGACCTACCTTAGGGGGAGGGGTAGCCTTTGATACCGCTTGGCGCTCTGGCGGTAGTGTAAATTTTGAAAAAAATTGACCTTTTTTTGACGTTTTCTCGATTTAGTTACCGTTTTTTTATAAAATGTTACCGCTACGAAGTTTTTCTGGATTCGCCACTGCGCTAAACTAAAAAAAATAGCAAAAAGGGTCCTGGCTTAAATAGGATAAAAGATGCCTTAAAGTTTTAGTACCTTATTCAAATATTTATATGTGGTGGTAGTAATAATATTATTTATTATGCAAGGACAAAAAAACATGCTACGCCTTTATCCTGCCTTGACCCAATGCGTCCCCTACCGCCTGGGCATATGCTCCATTGGACCCCAAAAGTTAATCTTTCACATACAAAGTTGACCATGATCCATGAAACTTAGATCATACGGTGTGGGCGAACGACAAAGGCATTTAATGCCCCTCTAGCACTGCCACGGGCAAAGTAAAGGAGGGCACCAAACATGGAGGCACCACTCTCTTACGCAGTGTTCCTGAGTTTCATATGACAAAGGAAAAGAAAAGATTTAAAAGAATGTAAAAAAAATCGTGTTTCAGAGTTTTTTTTAAGGAAGGGAACAGAGGGAATTGGAAAGAAAACTAAAGTTTATTTCCTTCATTTTAATTCCTTCAAAATTGAAGAGATTGGGAAAGAAAATATTTTTAATATATAAAATCTTTAATTTGTTTTCATTTCTTTCGAACTCGGAAACACGATAGTTAATTAAATATTTTCTTTCCACTTCTTTTTTCCACTCTTTAATTCATTGTCTCTTCTTTTCTTCAGTATAATTAACTCAGGAACTATGCGTTAATGAGCGTTAGTTAATTAAATATTTTCTTTCCACTTCTTTTTTCCTCTCTTTAATTCATTGTCTCTTCTTTTCTTCAGTATAATTAACTCACGAACAATGCGTTAATGAGCGTTTTAGAGAAAGAGATGGGGCCATGTGACTTTCAACGAATCACCATTTTTTCTTTATTTTGTATTTTTTGTCTTTATTAATTTTTTAGTTAAGTCATAACAAGCTTGAAAATGATGAGTTAATTAAAACCTTATTGTCTACGTTGTAGTGACGTGGTGCACCATCTAGTTAAACCACATCATATAGTCTTATAACATTATTAAAACGTTCAGTTAACTAGAGCCACTACGGGACAATTTAATGAAAAACAAGGTAGGATTCACAAATTACACAATATTAATTTAGTGTTGTCAGGCAGTAATTAACTGACCACATGGTTGGTGTAATTTAGTTTAGGCAATAATTGTAACGTATAGGATTTTTTTAGAACGGTGACATAAAGCCATACCTAATAATTAAAAGGAACAGTTGCATAAGTGCAATATAGTTGTAATTGTGAGTTTATTAGAAGCAGTCCTTTTAAATCTGGGTAATAGTGTAGGATCTAAAAATTTAGAGCATTCCAATAATTTAAAAATCTTTATATATAGTATGTGTATTATTGTATTAGGTCCAAATAAATAACTATTTTTTAAATAATACAGCTTAATTCCAACTCCAAGCAATATGCAACTCGTACTTAAACTTGGCCGCGTTATTCTCACTAACGGTAACGTCGCACATGCCCATTTTGCTCAATGGTATCATGGATTGGGGGAAAACTAGACGTGAAATTAGGGGAAATTAATGGTCTCGCAAAGATAATCCAGGTTGGTTAACGGACATTTCTTATAGTAATCTCTATGTATTATGATTCAATTAATCACTATTTTCCCTAAATTCTCAATTGATACTTTGTATTTTGATATTGTGCTTGCGACCGAGACTTAGAAGGAGGAAAGAAGCACCGATGTTTTCTTTATACTCATTCAAAGGGCACCACCTTTGTAGTTTGCTTAGGGTCTCAAAAAACGTTGAAACGGCCCTACTTAGAAGCTTTTTCATTAAATCTTATTTTCCGTCTTAATATAGTAACTTTTTTAAACATCCAACAAAAGCCCAATCACACAAATAAACTCAATGACGAAAGGTCATCCACACCTGCAAATATAGACCGGGTAAATGATCTAGCCCGCCATCATTCTAGAGAAAACCTAGCGATCGAAGCGCACTTTGATAAAACTTATGACTTAACCCAAAATAGTTTTGCTTCTGGCGAGACTCGAAAAGATACCTCCACTTTAAAAGGTCATGACTGCAACGTCGTCATCAACCCTAAAAAAGTAATTAACTGAGTACAACTTAATTATCTTAGGCAGTCTGCAATAAAATAACTAAGGTGGTTGGGACTTTAATGCATAATGGACAATCATGGGTACCTATGTTTAATGCACATTGGGCCCTGACATATAACTGTAGTGGGTCAGGAAAATGGGCCTTTTAAATTGTAGTTTTCTTGAACGGTTTTAAATTGTAGTTATTCGCTTTAAATATAATTAGGTGAGAACCTCGTGTATTACATGGGTTAAATAAATATAATTTTATATATTAAATAATAAAAAGTTATATTTTTATGAACACCGTATATTGTACGGGTTAAATAAATGTAATTTTATATATCAAATAATAAAAAAGTTATATCTTTAAAAATCATGTGTATTACACAGATTAAATAAATGTAATTTTGTATACTAAATACTAAAAACGTCGTATCTTTGAAAAAAACTCGTGTATAATCGGGTTGAATAAATCTACCAAATAATAAAAACATCCTTAAAAACTCCGTATGTTACACGTGTTGAATATATCTAAAAAATAGTTATATTTTTAAAAACCATGTGTATTACACATATTAAATAAATGTAATTTTGTATATTAAATACTAAAAACATCGTATCTTTAAAAAACCGGTGTATAGTTGGGTTGAAAATTCTACCAAATAATAAAAACATTATATCCTTAAAACCCTCGTGTATTACACGTGTTGAATAAATCTAATTTTACATAGCAAATGATAAAAAGTTATATTTTTAAAAACTTCGTGTATTACACGGATTATATAAATGTAACTTTTTATAGTAAATAATAAAAAAAGTTATATTTTTCAAAACCCTGCATTTTACACTTGTTGAATAAATATAATTTTGTCTATCAAATAATAAAAAAGTTATATTTTTAATAAATTATGATAACATTTAATATTAATTTATTATTTATATATTTAATATAAGATAAGTAGGAAAGAGGTGTATTTGTTTTAAAAATATATTAAATTAACAATTTAGATTTGAGGATAGTATTTTATTAAAGTATTATAAGATTTAATATTAATTTATTATTTATTTAGTTAGTTAATCTATATCTATAATAAATGAAACCATAGGGGGACACATGTCACCCCATGGTTAAGCCACCTAAGCAAGCCACGTGGCATATCTCTGGTGCAAATATTGGAACAATCGTATAAGAGAAGTTTCATTTATAAGGGAAGTTTCATTTATACTCTCTCTCTTAATCATCGTTCCTATTTTCCCCAAACCCCTATAGGCGAAATCATCTCCCTCCTCCGGATCTCAATCTTCCTCTTCCGGATCTTAGTGAACAATCGACGACTAACCTCAATCGAAGCTTAGGGTTTGCAATTCTGTTTCTTCAAGGTGAGTTTATCTCAACAGGAATTGGTTCAAATATGAGAATCTAAATTAACTATGGGCAAGATCAAGTACTTGGAGAAGTATTTTGATGATACATTTGATCACAGGTTGTAGTTTTTCATTTTTTTCTTTATTAATATTAGTTTGATAGTTGTTTTTTGTCTGTAATCCATCTGTTTAGTTATTAATGTTTTGAATATTTTTTTATAATTACTTCTGATTTGTGATTTGTAGGCATGTTGTTCTTACTCATGAAGTTGTGAAGCTTTTTCCAAAGAATTGACTTATATCCGAGATATATTGTTGATTTTGATATGTTATAAGGGTTTGATATATTTATATCCATTTATCTGTGTTTTAGGGTTTTGTGAATGGTGACGGCGATGGTTGCCGATGTTTTCGGGTTATTAGGAAGACCGTTAATGGCGTTTGTTAGCGGCGATAGTCGCCGATCTGTAGATCATGAGTTGATTTGGTCTCAAATCAAGTGTAGGTATGAGTTTTAAACCAAAATCTGATAAAATCTCTTGCATTAAATCTTTTTAAAATTGTTATAGTATAACATGAAGAACACCGGCAGAGTAAAACAAGTGTGCCTCCCTCCGTTCAAGCGTCAATTTTACATCTTCAAGGTTCGATTACTTTTATGAAAACATAACCTTGGTAGGTAGATCTGGTGCTTTTTTATGATTTGTGGTATTATTATGGTTTTTGAAAGCAATATGTGTAGATTAGGTTTTCCGAATAATTCGATTCAGTATTTGGGATATGTATGCTTCGCATTTTGAAAGCAATATATGAACACTAGGGTTGAACGAATCAGTCTATGAATGTTCTTTGCTGATTTAATACTGATCTTGTGTATTTGTTGTGTAGGTAGAATTTTAGGAACATGATGTCAGCAAAAGGTCCGAAAATGCTATGTAATTTGCGTTACACTCACGACTATTGCCTTTTTTTTGCCGATGAGTCTTCTTTCCCACCATCACCACCTGATGGTTTTCACTGTGGTTTTAGATATTTATGGATGTTTGTGAGCCCTAATTTGGATGCAATTAAGTATAACGGTGGATGGCGGTTAATGTGTTAGTTTTTTATTGTTTCTGTTTTAGATAAATGGCGTCTTCTGCGGATCCGTGGATGAGGGAGTATAATGAAGCGTCTAAACTTGCTGATGACATTACTGGTATGATATCAGAGAGGAGTTCATTTGGACCAGGGTCGGAATCTCAGCATCATTCGTCTGCGATTCGGAGGAAGATTACGATGTTGGGAACTAGACTTGATAGTTTGCAGTCTCTTCTGAAAAAGCTTCCTGCAAAACAGCCTCTGTATGTGTGACACCCCGAAAATGGGTTTGACAATCAAACCACATTAACAATAAAAGACGGGTAAAGTACCGTTAGCGGTAAAATTTACCCGGTAAATATTAGGATTTAAATAAATAAACCTAATATTAGATAAAAAGTGAACAAATCCTTTTGAGGAAATTAAAGTGGATAAAAAGGCCCGAGTTAACGGGAGTTAAAATAAACATAGTTATAAACTTCCCCAAACCCACTAAGTTAACTAGGAATGTTTAACCTAGTTAATAAGAGGAAATATGGGTTTAAGATAAGTAGGTTGTAACCTACTTAATAATTAACCAAACATGAGGGACCAAGTTAGATATTTGGGAAAAGCTTATTAATAAAACAGAAAAAAATTAAAACACACACACACATGTGTGTGCGTATGAACGACCAGGAGACAAGCTCCATGGGAGCTAACCCTAAACTCAACAAAACCTTCAAATTGGAAGATCAATCGAAGGACAAATTCGGAATTGAATAGATAGAAACGATCAACAAGTCAAGGGGATCGTAAGGTATGTCGAATTTCTAACATTCATGAACTTGTGAAAATTAGTTAAGTTTGCATGATGCGATCTGTGCATGAATCGTAGAGGCTATGGCCGAATTAATGAAGTGTGATTACTTAGGAACAAACCCTAAGTATAAATTTGAAGTAAAATTGCTATGATTTGAATAATTTGAGAATTTACCACACTTAGACAAGTGGGTATTGATTATGTAGTGAAGATGATGATAAGTTTGTGTTTAAAATCATCAAAGTTGATAGTAGAAACAAGGTACTTGAACAAATAACATGATTAGGTATTTGTTCATACATGAATGAAATGGGTTTTTCTGATATGATGATGTTAGTGTTAAACTTGCGATTAGAATCATCATGTTAGTTAGTAAAGACAAGGCACTTGAACAAATTAGGTGTTTGAGTACGTGTATCATAATTACCATGAATTGGGTTTAGTATAAAAATGATGATAAATTCATGTTAAAAATTGATGTTTGATATCATCATGTGTTAAGAAAGATTAATGGTGTGTTAATTCGATGGATTATGGTTATAAAACTTGGTTAATAAAGCGGATAAATGGTAGCCTAAGAATGATGCTACCGGGTAATTGACCAAGTAATAAAACGAGTAGCTGAATTACATTGTGTACCTACTTTCGTCAATAGGCACTTTGACTTTTAAAAAGTCAAAATGACCAAAGATATGATCAAATGATAAATTCGACATAAAACCCGTAGGATGGAATAGTCGTAAATGATTATGACTAATCTAACCATCTCGCGAATTATGATGATAGTTTGACGCTTGACGAGCTAGGTGAAAGCTTGGGAAGAAAATGGGTCAAACGAATCAAGAATGAAGAAAAAGCATGATCCGGGTGCAAGGTAAGTATATCTTACACTACTCTTGAATTATAGAATATTCTCTCATCGTATTAACTACGAATAAGATAAGTTAAGTTAACAATCGTGATATAATGTTCCGACGTGTAGTCGTACGGAACAAGATAACCAAAGATGATAATAAACCATGTTTCATGGTTAAAAAGGACTAATATGGTTACTTAGTCAAGCAACGACTAATAAATATAGAATTCTTGATGGATACCTTATATGGTAAATGATGTGTGTAAAATGCAACATATAAATTACATCAAATGAGGCATAAAACTAACCCTTTTTAAGTACTAATATTGGAAAAAGAGTGTTTTTGTCTTCCTTTTGTATTTTCAGGATTAAATGAGCTCAAAAACGCAAAAGAAGCAAAAAGACAGCTAAATCCAACATAAATACAAGAAAAGGAATATTAGTGGACTGCCCGACCCCTCAACGGCACCTTCCAAAGCAAAGTAGAGAAATCAGAAGACTGAACACGCCCCGTGCTCAGCCAGCACGGGGCCGTGCCCAAGAAGCAGCAGAAAAGACAAACCTATAGAAGCTTCTATTGCCCACCACGGGCCGTGCTCAGCGGACACGGGGGCGTGTCGAAAGTACAGCAGGCGCATTTATTGTAATTGCGAATTACAATTAATGAGGAGAGAGATTGTCAGACGGACACGGGGCCGTGCCCAGCGGACACGGGGCCGTGTCCAGCTCTCTGTTCAGCCTATAAATAGAAGTGCTTGGATTCATTTCATCTCATCCCTTGGCACACCACCTCTCTCACACTTCATCCACCACCCACCACCATCACAACACCATCATCCACCACCATCATCCATTGTCCATCGTAGAGTGTGTGAGTCGTCTCGGGATCCAAGATTGATCGTAAGAGTTCTTGACAATCAAGGCCATGTTTGCCTAAGTCTCTTACATCACTTGGTGAAGACAAAGTGTCTAGTATAATACTTTTTATTTCTAATCTTTTGCACTTTTTATTTGGTTTTGTATTAATGACTTTAATAACTAGTTACTTATGTTGAAGGTGATCTTTCCTTATCGTTTGTCCGTGGTGTCTTGGCATTATTTTACTGTCTATATAAAATAAAGGATTTTCACCATTCATATCTCCACGGTCTATATGGAGATATGTTGGCTACCTGGTAGGGGGTTAAGGGAACGGTTTGGTAAAGGTCTTGCCATTGTTCAGCGTTTAGAGGTCCTGCAATGGACCTGGGTCAAATTTAGTAGGACCTCCTTCAATACTTCACGGTATTGGATGGCGGGGGTCCAAACTCTTTGATCCCCTCATAAGTTAACTACTATTAATACTATAACCCGGCTATTTAGGACTGTATCCCTGCTGACTCAGACTACTTAGCCGAGGGTAATGTCACCGCCAAAAGCGGGGCCTACCACAATACTGCATTAATAACTTAATTCATTATCTTCCAATAATCCACCCTTTTAGGATTGTATCCCTGCTGACTCAAACTACTAGGGTGAGGGTAACGTCACCTTCAAAAGAGGGGCCTACTACAATAACTAAGATAATCTCTTAATTATGTGCAAAAGTGCGGAAATAATCAAAGGTTATACTAGATACGAGTCGGAATCAAGTGATTCATCTTGTCTATCTGCTTTTATTTTATTTTTATTTTCAGCATTTTAGTTAGTTTTATTTTTCTTAGTTTAAAACATTTTTCTAAACTTTTATTTTGGTTAGACGTTGAGGATAAACCGGTACTAAAAGCTCTTGTGTCCTTGGGCGACCTCGGTATCTTACCAACGCTATACTACACTCAACGATGGGTGCACTTGCCCATATGTGTGTTTAGTGTTAGTGAAATATCGTGTTTTATAAATTTAAAACTTGGCTAAAATAAGTGTTAAAAAAAAGGGCTTAAAATATACACCTAATATATATAACACTTTATCGCACATCAGTAAACCAAAACAAATGTGTAACATTCCATTTTTTTTATCATATAAGAGTTATAGGTTGTTAACCACTAGTAACTAGTTTTATTTTTAAAATAATTATTCAACCCGTATAGTTTTAAAAACTATTTTATATATATATTTGGTTGGAATGTTATACTAATTAATTGGCTTATATATGTGTGACATTTCTATTTTCTATATTAAAATAAAGTATATAAAACTTATAATATTAGACGGGTAGATTACGGGTAAGTTGAATGTTAAAAATATGAAGTACCTAGACGGGCCTAGTAACCGTTTAATAATTAAATTATAAAAATACATTATATTTGAATCTACTCCGTTTTTTAATGAAACTTGGTTCAAAAGGTAGATACAAATATTCCCATTCTAATGACATATTTATCGTTTTGTAAAATGTCATATTTTAGAAGTTATAAGCGCCAAATAAGTGAAGCAGTTTAATTAATTGTAATATATAATAAAAAAAATAATAAACTTAGGATTTAAGATATGTGTCAACGTGTAATAATAAAATAATAAAAAAATCAAAATCAAACTTTACATATGTAGATATATACGTGGCTAAGATTCATTTGAAATCTTTATTTTGAAAGACTACGTATACATCAATTTAATGTCCAAATGCTACGTGGAGGTTGATGGAATGAGCATCGAATTGTAGGGCAACTATAAAAAGCATCGATCTCTTCAGAAAACAATCTGTCACTTTTCCTTCTTTCATCTCTCACGATCTCTCTCTAAAATAATTCTATATTTTCATTTTTATTTTTTAATAATAAAGCTCTGCCCCGTTTTAAGTGTTTTAACTCCCGATCACTGATACCCTTTCCGATTGATCTGGAGCCCCATAACGCATGTCAAGGCTCTGCCCGACTAAGTTCGTTGGGGTTCTATCTCGTGACATAGGGATAAGGTTGAATTAGAGTTACTATACTTAACACGAGTGCAAATATATATATTTAAAATAGCTCAGAAGTTATACCCAAGATTCTACTAGGAGGCTTTCTAGTTGAACCCTAAAGTTACAAAGTGAGTCATTCTCCTCTTTATCACCTTTTTGTGATACAATTATATTTAAAAATGTTTTACAAAATCCTAAATGTTTACCAGTTATACTTACAGTGATTAAATTTTTATATTCTGTAATAACTGCCGGTATGTTAGGTTTTATACATTACTTGACCCTCGTTACTATTGGCAAAAAAAAGTTAGCCAATAGTAACATGACCACAATCACAGGGGGGAATTGTGCCCCAGTAGCCATACCCTATAACTAATATTATTTTAACATTAAATCATTAATAAATTTAATGTATGATTGAGATAAATCTAAATGGTGTATATAAAATAGAGCTTTATTAATCATTATTAAAATATGTATTAAAGAAAATATATTTAATAAACCTAAATTACTATTTACATTATAAAATAATGTTTAGTCCATAAATGTATACCATAATAAAATAGTCAAAAATAATATATTCTGCTATACTAAGATTATATTTTTAGTCTTAGTGACGTTAATATATTAAATAATAATAATACAAGTATTTAATTAATATATTATATTTGATAAGTTATAGCTATTAGTTTGACAGAAAATGATATATTTCATTTTCTGGGCTAAATGGTTTTGTGTTATAGAAAATATAATTGACAAAGTAATGTCACGGGACACTACTAAGTCCAGAGTCACTAGTTGAGAGAATGATCAACAGTGATATGACGAGAAATATGACCAGAGTCACTAGTTGAGAGAATGATCAACAGTGACATGACCAAAGGCACTAGTTGAGAGAATAATCAACAGTAACATGACCAAAGGCACTAGTTGAGAGAATGATTAACAGTGTTATGACCAGAGTCACTAGTTGAAAGAATGATCAATAGTGATATAACCAGAGTCACTAGTTGAAAGAATGATCAACAGTGATTTGACCACCGTCACGGGAATCGCCTAGTGACCGATACCATTGAATCATAATAAGATATATTTTATATATAATTACTTGATAAATTCACTATTGGACGAAAGTGAGCCAATGAGTTATATGACCACTGTCACATCGGAACTGCCACCATGTGACAAATACTGATGGAGTTTTGGGGTAAATATAAACAAATATAAAAACCTTGATGCTGTAAAGTATAACAATATATTTTTATAAAAATGGAATGAACTCGCCAGTATTTATTACTGATAAAATGTTTTCAAAACGTGTTTCAGGTAATTTGCTGTAAAGATAATATTAGCCAGCTATGGAGCACTGAAGGCTTAAATAAAGTGGCTATAAATACCTGAATAAAAGAAGAAATTTATGTTTTATTTATTTAAATGGAATATGGGTTTTAGCCCATTTGTTTAATATTAAAAGTTCGGTGTTTTATAAACTCTGAAATTATTTCCTAACTACGATCCTGATGAAAAATTTTCCGCTGCATATTTAATAAACACCGGTACCACTTGACTGGTTCACGGCTCTCGCTCCCAGGGTGGGGTCGGGGGCTGTGACAGAAGGTGGTATCAGAGCCACTTGTTTAAGCTATTTAGGTGTTCTTTTAATACCTAATCTGAAACAATAAAGTTAGGAAATTAATACAAAGTAACATATGTGTTATTTTTGTAGATTTAAATATATGTATATATATATATATATGTAGATATGCACATATGATTCCTGGAAGTATTATTTTGTTGTAATTACTCTGGGATATTAATAATTGAAAATTGTTTATAATTCAGATGTCGAATGAAGTATCACATAATCCAGAAGTTCATGCTAATAATGAAAATCCTTTGGATAAAAATGCTATAGAAAATCTAATAGCCCAAGGAATAGCTAATGTTTTACCTTTAATAATTAAAGCTGTTAAAAACCCCGTAGAACCCACCAAAGTTGTGAGTAGCAAGCATACTCGCGACGATAGTTTTAGCCATAGTGTCAATGGAGACAATGATGATATTATCAAAACCCCATTTCCCAAGGAAAAGAAGGCGATGACTCTCGGGTGTACCTACAAAGAATTTCTAGCTGGTAAACCAACTGAGTTCGCAAGCAGTGAAGGTGCCACGGCTGCTTTGCGATGGTTGGAAAAGACGGAAGCTGTTCTTAAAATCAGCAAATGTGCCAAAGAAGATAAGGTGATGTATGCTTCTAACCTCTTTAAAGAAGAAGCCTTAGAATGGTGGAATACAATTCTTTAGGCAAAAGGAAGTGACATGGCTTATGATATGAACTGGGAAAAGTTCAAGGAAATGACAGAAAGGAAATTTTGTCCCCCTTATTAAAAGGAACGAATGGCTAACGAGTTCCTAAATCATAAAATGATAGATGTAAATTGTCGGGAGTATACGACGACGTTCTTCGAATATGCAAGAATGGTACCAACTCTGGATTCGCCAGAACCCGTACTAATTTCTCGTTATATTTGGGGATTAGTGAGCGAAATCCGAGACATGGTCAAGGCCGCTAGACCACAGACTATTGAAGAAACAGTTGAACTAGCTAACATCCTGACAGATGGACTAATCCGCACAAGAGAAGAAAACAAGAAGAAAGAGTTAGCCGAGAAAATTTACCAAGAATTCTACAAGAAGAAAGGAACTGAACCGTCATTGGAGCAACCTACCTGCAGAAGCTGTAACAAAAAGCATTCAGGAAGATGTCGTTTTAGGAGAACGCCCTACTGTGACTTCGGCAAGATGACCGGGCATATAGAGAAAGAATGTAGAAGGAAAACTAATATTTGTTTCAATTGCGGAGAAACGGGACACATCAAACCATATTGCCCGAAACTGACTAAAGCACCTGACAACAAGGCAAAAACAACCGACGGAGCTAAGAAGAACGCGCGAGCATTCGTACTTACTACGCAAGAAGCAGAAATGATTCCAGACGTAATCGCTGATATGTAATATCTAAGTTAAGTTATTATTTGACCCTAGTATAAATAAAAGTTTTTAAATAAATGCATCCTGTCAAATACTTCATCTATTCAAAACCATAACAGGCTTGTTTGGTCTTCGCTTTCATTGAATCATTTAATAGGTTACGATACCTTGTGGTGGCGTTTTCTTTAATTTGAAGCTTGCGCTAATCTCATTTTCACACCTGATGTATAGATTTATTTATTTAATTTCTATTGGTTCATTATCTTAAACGGTCTTAATACAATTATGTGTTAAGATAAGAGTACACAAATTCATATTCCGGTGTACCTCTAAAGATTCTTTCATCATTGATCGAAATTTCTGTGATATTCATTTGGTCTTTCATTATCAATTGAAAATCCTATAATATTTATTTGAAATGAATATCCAAATTTACTTCATTAAACCTTTCAGTTAATTACGAAAACGGTGAAATTGTTCGGTCACCGTAATTATTGAACTATTTCGATCCTTACGACACCCTGCGGCGTCGATATAAACTTGTATCTTGCGCTAATCATAATCATACGAATCATGCAAAACTACGTATGTCATTCCTTTGATTCATCATTCAAAATTAGTCTTGATACAATTATGTACTAAAACAATGATACACTAAACTCTATTGTATTTCGGTGTATCCTTACAATTCAATAAATGTCAACACACTGATTTTTCTCTTGTTATGGTTCGATAGTTGACAAATCATTTTCGTGCTTCTATTTCATTTGAGCTTGTGGATTCTGAGTCTTCCTCAGTTGACAATCAAAGTAAGTTTTCTTTCGACAGTGAACTCTATTGTTTCTAAAAGTCATTTACAACCTATAAACAGTCAATTTAGACATCTATTGATCATATATCTGTTTTGGCTTGAACCTAGTCACCTTGGAAATTATATCATTTCATCTTGTTCCTTTGACATCGATTCATAGAAATAATTCAGTTAAACCATTGAGCCCTGTTTATTGTAAAATACGTATTCATTTGAACATGTCTTGATTCTGTGTCATTTACCTTAATATTGTTCTTATCGATTAAGATGTGACTTTAAGAAGACATCGTAACCCAAATCTCGAGGACGAGATTTAAAACAAGGTGGGGAGGATGTAACATTCCATTTTTTTATCATATAAGAGTTATAGGTTGTTAACCACTAGTAACTAGCTTTATTTTTAAAATAATTATTCAACCCGTATAGTTTTAAAAACTATTTTATATATATTTGGTTGGAATGTTATACTAATTAATTGGCTTATATATGTGTGACATTTCTATTTTCTATATTAAAATAAAATATATAAAACTTATAATATTAGACGGGTAGATTACGGGTAAGTTGAATGTTAGAAATATGAAGTACCTAGACGGGCCTAGTAACCGTTTAATAATTAAATTATAAAAATACATTATATTTGAATCTACTCCGTTTTTAATGAAACTTGGTTCAAAAGGTAGATACAAATATTCTCATTCTAATGACATTTATCGTTTTGTAAAACGTCATATTTTAGAAGTTATAAGCGCCAAATAAGTGAAGCAGTTTAATTAATTATAATATATAATAAAAAAATAATAATAAACTTAGGATTTAAGATATGTGTCAACGTGTAATAATAAAATAATAAAAAAATTAAAATCAAACTTTACACATGTAGATATATACGTGGCTAAGATTCATTTGGAATCTTTATTTTGAAAGACTACGTATACATCAATTTAATGTCCAAATGCTACATGGAGGTTGATGGAATGAGCATCGAATTGTAGGGCAACTATAAAAAGCATCGATCTCTTCAGAAAACAATCCGTCACTTTTCCTTCTTTCATCTCTCACGATCTCTCTCTAAAATAATTCTATATTTTCATTTTTATTTTTTAATAATAAAGCCCTGTCCCGTTTTAAGTGTTTTAACTCCCGATCACTGATACCCTTTTCGATTGATCTGGAGCCCCATAACGCATGTCAAGGCTCTGCCCGACTAAGTTCGTTGGGGTTCTATCTCGTGACATAGGGATAAGGTTGAATTAGTGTTACTATACTTAACACGAGTGCAAATATATATATATATATATATATATATATATATATATATATATTTAAAATAGCTCAGAAGTTATACCCAAGATTCTACTAGGAGGCTTTCTAGTTGAACCCTAAAGTTACAAAGTGAGTCATTCTCCTTTTTATCACCTTTTTGTGATACAATTATATTTAAAAATGCTTTCCAAAATCCTAAATGTTTACCAGTTTTACTTACAGTGATTAAATTTTTATATTCTGTAATAAGTGCCGGTATGGGAGGTTTTATACATTACTTGACCCTCGTTACTATTGGCCAAAAAAAGTTAGCCAATAGTAAAATGACCACAATCACAGGGGGGAATTGTGCCCCAGTAGCCATAGCCTATAACTAATATTATTTTAACATTAAATCATTAATAAATTTAATGTATGATTGAGATAAATCTAAATGGTGTGTATATAAAATAGAGCTTTATTAATCATTATTAAAATATGTATTAAAGAAAATATATTTAATAAACCTAAATTACTATTTACATTATAAAATAATGTTTAGTCCATAAATGTATACCATAATAAAATAGTCAAAAATAATATATTCTACTATACTAAGATTATATTTTTAGTCTTAGTGACGTTAATATATTAAATAATAATATTACAAGTATTTAATTAATATATTACATTTGATAAGTTATAGCTATTAGTTTGACAGAAAATGATATATTTCATTTTCTAAGCTAAATGGTTTTGTGTTATAGAAAATATAATTGACAAAGTAATGTTACGGGACACTACTAAGTCCAGAGTCACTAGTTGAGAGAATGATCAACAGTGATATGACCAGAAATATGACCAGAGTCACTAATTGAGATAATGATCAACAGTGACATGACCAAAGGCACTAGTTGAGAGAATAATCAACAGTAACATGACCAAAGGCACTAGTTGAGAGAATGATCAACAGTGTTATGACCAGAGTCACTAGTTGAAAGAATGATCAATAGTTATATGACCAGAGTCACTAGTTGAAAGAATGATCAACAGTGATTTGACCACCGTCACGGGAATCGCCTAGTGACCGATACCATTGAATCATAATAAGATATATTTTATATATAATTACTTGATAAATTCACTATTGGACGAAAGTGAGCCAATGAGTTATATGACCACTGTCACATCGGAACTGCCACCATGTGACAAATACTGATAGAGTTTTGGGGTAAATATAAACAAATATAAAAACCTTGATGCTGTAAAGTATAACAATATATTTTTTATAAAAATGGAATGAACTAGCCAGTATTTATTACTGATAAAATGTTTTCAAAACGTGTTTCAGGTAATTTGCTGTAAAGATAATAGTAGGCAGCTATGGAGCACTGAAGGCTTAAATAAAGTGGCTATAAATACCTGAATAAAAGAAGAAATTTATGTTTTATTTATTTGGGTTTATCCCTGTAAAAACAATTAAATGGAATATGGGTTTTAGCCCATTTGTTTAATATTAAAAGTTCGGTGTTTTATAAACTCTGAAATTATTTCCTAACTACGATCCTGATGAAAAATTTTCCGCTGCATATTTAATAAACACCGGTACCACTTGACTGGTTCACGGCTCTCGCTCCCAGGGTGGGGTCGGGGGCTGTGACAAAATGATAAGGGTAAAATGGTAATTTTGGTCATACGTTGACCGTAACCGTTAGTTTTTGAAAGACACTTATGATCAGTGTTGCAAAAATCACGACTAGTCGGCGATTAATCGGCGACTAGTCGCTAGTCGGACCTCTACTGAGTAATTTTTCACTAAGCAGTGAAAAAATCACTAGTCGGCCTAGTCGGCCCTAGTTGGCCCTAATCGCGACTAGTCGGTCGGGAAAAATCGGAAAAAATCGGGAAAAAACAAAAAAAAATCGGAAAAAAATCAGAAAAAATCGGAAAAAAACACATATTCCGGCCAAAACCTCCCAGATTCCGGTCAAAACTTGTCCACTTAAAAAAATTACGTATAAAAATATATGTATATATGTATAAAAACTTAAAATTATACATAAAAAGACCGATCCGATTAATCCCGAGTAATCCCGAGTAGTCGCTAGTCCCTACCTCACCGACCCGCTAGCGACTAGCGAGTTCTCCAACCTTGCTTATGATGTAAGCCATAATAGGTCAAAATTGTTAAGAAATGAATTATAAGTAAAATGACCGCACGGTGTAAACCGGAGCGAGTCATATAGACGAGATGGTAATAAATGTCATCTCACCAATATGATCGGTCACCTAGACCAATGTAACACCCTTGTTATTATTTTAAAGGTTTTCGTATATATAACGAAAATAAACATGTAATTACGCTTAAGGATCCTTAGAAATACTAGTAATTTAAAACTTTTACAACTTAAAAGTTTACAACATAATGTAATTAAGTTCGTCATTTAAAAGTAACAACGAAACGTCGTGCAGAAGCTTGTTTCTTGATCATGTTCGGTTCTTCATTTAGCTTGATCGTCCTACGGTACTAGAAATTTACCTACAACTCATAAAACATGAGTTAGATTAGTCATACGGAGCTTAAAACGTATTTAAACGGGTTCGCAATGCGTATAATATTAAAATAAACAGTTTTTTATTTATGGAACCCGTCGCGTCGCGCAACGGCTCCTTGCTTTTGCCGTCGCGTGGCGCGACGCCCTGTTTTGTCCAGAATTGTTTGTTGCTGAACTGCAGATTCCCAGCTCAAAACTCAAACTTATAATTCACAAAAACGTGCATAATTTTTGTTCTACTTATCCGATTCGCGTGATTCTTTTTCTCACGCGATCGTAATTTAATTCTTCATCCTATGGAGTTAAAACCTGATATCAAACTACTTAAAAATTCAGAATATCAAGCTCTCGGCTTGAAATTCCTGTTTAACACTTTTGACCCAATTCTCTTGTTTAACTATAATCTTATTCATACGCACCTGGCTCGGATCAACACAATGACCCGTTTTTAATACCTTGTCTCGCTAAATTGTTATATCATAGCATTGATAAATCGTAAGCTTTTTTGTCCTGTAAGCATAAGACTCGACAAACACTTATTAGTCGTAAATTGTCAAATGGTGTCAACATCACCATTTGACCCGTTTGGTCTAAACGACCAACCATTTGCGCTTAGATTGAATGGCACCTATTTACCATTTCGTTTAGTAACTATTTCGGATTTTTCACCAATTAGTTAGGTCTCTTACATCCGTTTCTTAAGCGTTTACTCAATTTGGCTTATGCCACTTGGTGTCGTTTTAAACTTCAATTTTAATCCATTTTCACTTGACCAAATCACCGTTTTTCTTCTTTTTAATTCTTTAGGCCTACTTATAAAGTAGCCGTTCGGAAACTCATTATATCTTAGTCTTTTCATGACTAAATTACCAATTCACCTTTTTATATCATTAATCATGGTTTTATCAACTTTATTTGTCCCGACCCCTAGCATTTAGCGTCGGAGATCACATTCCGAATATCGTCTTTATCGTATTAACAACTTATAAAATAAATACGTATTCTACAAAAAGGTGTAAGTTTCACTTACCTTGCATCCATGCCACGCTTTTCTTTCCATACTCGCTCCGTTTGACCCGCTTCATCCACAAGCTTCCACCTAGCTTGTTAAGCGTCAAACTATTATCCAATGTTCATAAGGTTGTTAGATTAACCATAATTTAATATGATCTTCCACCTTACACATTTCTATGCATTCATCCGAACACTTAATATAATCACGTTTTACACACAACCAAGTAGACCGTGATTTCATTTAGGCATTTCATATCACTGAAAATGGGCTATTTTTGGTGACTTGTTTAACCTGTTTACAAGTCTTCAAAAATTATGATTTTTTTATGTGGCGTACCACTCGGAGGGTTAGCACTTGTGTTAAAATTTCAAGATCTAACTCTTTACAAAAAATTCGTAAAAATTCATTTACTAAGCTGCAATCAGATTCGTCACTTCTGACTGCAGCTTACAGAAAAATTCATTTAAAATTCCTCGTTTATACGATTGACGAAATTCCAATTGAAGATTTTGTTAATCACTTAAAAATATCTACAGTAAAAATTTGAGATCATAACTAAATTCTTAAATTGAGGTATGACATTCGTAATGGGCTGCAAATTCTGCCAGAAAACGCAGCTTGAACCTTCGATACGGAAAAATTCATAAAACGCTCAATTTTCGTCGAACAAATGCGATTCCAGTGGGGTTTTAAAGATATTTCCTGGAATTACATTTTAGACTCAAGAAAAACATGTTTTTGTCACGTTTTATCCATGTTACAGCCAATACAATTCTGCTGTAAATTCTGATCAGGAGCTATTTGAATTCAGCTTTTAATTAAAGCATGTTCTTGACATCATGACACTATTTTTTAGCAATCAAAACCCTAAAAACATCTGATACATGAATTTAGTATCAACAAAAATCTGAATTTACTTGAGCTAAGCATGATTTCAACATATACTTGTCTAGGGTTTACTCCTAGACACTACTATGTTCCTATTTCATCCATATAACAATCATGCATCAACAATTTCCGAATTCTCTAAGTTCATCAGAATTTCAAGTAGAGATTTTCTATCAAATTTCACATACCTTATGACCCCCTTGCAATGGAGATCACCAATCTAGGCTCGGATTTCGTTTTGGAATTGATCTTGACATTCAATTTGATCTAACTTCAAGAACTAGGGTTCAATTGAGGGAGCTTGGTCGCCCCTGTGTTTTCCTGCGACCAGACACACTTAAGTGTGTGTTTGGTGTGGGTTATTTTGATTTTAATTATTCAAGTTTCTAGCTTTACAACTTAGGCCCCTCAATTTTTGTTTTATTTATAATTTAGGGGTTTTCATCCATGGTTTATAAAAGGCTTACTAGTCCATGCTTCTTTATTGTTTTTAAACTAATAATTAACTAGGTTAATTACCCCTAGTTAACTTAGTGAGTCCCGGGAGTTCTAACCCGTTTATTTTAAGTTCCGTCAACTCGACCCTTTTATCCATTTTATTTCTCGAAAGTTCTTATCCGCTTTTTAATTAATATTAGGATTGTTTATTTAAATCCTAATATTTACCGGGTTACTTTACCACTAACGGTACTTTTCCCATCTTTTAGTATTAACGGGGTTTGATTACCAAACCCGTTTTCTAGGTGTTACAAGTCTACCCCCCTTAAAGAGGTTTCGTCCCCGAAACCTTTCTCACGTACCTTATTAGTTTAGATCATCTGAATCCTTAGTTTTCGGTGATCACTTGAGCATTACTCGCATACAATAATCTTACAAAAAAGTATGGTAATGTGTTTTTAGTTTTAAGGCATATGCGCCTTTCACATGTAAGGCCTCGTAGGCCTTTACCTTCAGCTTGTATTTCTTATTCTGGTCACTTATTTGACCGAGTTGTCATCTGATTACTCGGTCGTATTTATTATTCAGCATTTTTACTTCTAGCTAATTTTATATTGACCAGCGCCTTGCGTAAGTCGTAACACTATTTTGACTTCGAATGGTTTTTTACTGGATAGACTGATTTGTCGCCATCATTTTATACTCCGTTACTTGGGTATATCATATTGCCATCCCGCCCTTTTGCGTATTTCTGATTTCATATCTCGTAACTCACGTTACAACGTGGTTAAATTCTATGTCACTTTTAGTGACCGTAATCACATCACATCTTGTTTAAGTTTATGTCGACTTTTAATTGTCGAAAATCTTTCTTTCAAATGTATCGTTTCACACCTATCGGTGTTAAAACCTATATCCTTTAATATTAACTATTTTCGAGTTCGTCTCATAGTATTCATATTTGTTAAAACGTTGTTTCTTACTAAAACTGAATTTTAGTTTAACGTTTTTTCTCTTTAGCTTATGTCAATTTACTCACATCAAGGAAATTGGCAACCAATAATTTATTCCTTTCCATTCTCGTTTTACACGGGGAATCGTAACACGTTCCCTCGCTTTACGCTATTAACCCGTAGGTTCTTTCACATAGCCTCACAGGCTTTTTCCTTAGATTTCCACCTTCTAAGGTAATACCCATTCTGTTCGTTTCTTTCTATTCGTGACCCGAGGGTCTTTTGGGTCCCGTAGACCTTATCACTACGTTTAATCCCGTAGGTTATGATGATCCCATAGATCACCTTTTATTCACGTCTATATTCAAATGTATATTTATACATATATAGCTTCAAGGCATCCCTTGTTATGCTTGGAATCATTTATTTTTGCTTTTGAACTTTAGTTGACCTTGACCGTAGTCTAAGGTTTCATTTGTTTACTTTCGGACTAATCTTCCAACTTTATGACTCCTTACGTCATTTACTCGTCAGTTTGTCCTACTCTTACCATTATCCGGTTCTTACCTATACCTCTTTACAACCCGTTACCCGGGTTCTTTATCTTAATGTTTTTAACATTCTTGTTTCACTAGTTTGCGTTTTTCCTATCTACATTCCTTTACGACCCATCACATAGGTTCATTAATATTCCGCGCTTCTATTATTCGGTTTGCGCCTATTTGTACTACCAATTTCTTATACTTTATTTGTCTCGTTTGACTTATTCGTGTGAGGTTTTATCACTTATGAACGTCAAACTTCGTTCTTTATTCGGCCCGTTCACTCTAAAATAGTTGAACATAGTTATCAAAATTTCTGTTTGGAAATTCTCACCGTCTTTTAGTCATGACTCATATTCCGAGTCTTTTGACTTTCTTTTTCGCGTTCCCGTCTCTCGGTTTACGCATTCACCCACAATCCTACCCGTCCATCGGGTATCTTTACCAAAGTCATCGTCAAGTAACCATTCTTATATGGTTTTAGACATCACCTTAATTTATTTGATCGTCTTAGCGAATTCCATTGCTTTTATTTAGTCAAGTCTTTTATTCTTTTATTCTACCTCTTTGACTTGTCTGTGTGAATTTCATCACCTATGACAGTCAAACTTTATCCCTTATGCCTTAGCATCCACATTAGTTGGTTTGTATTTTCATTTACTTTAATCTTTGTCCCTTCTTTCGGGCTCGTTATTATAACGTAATACGCTCCCTGTCATCCGACTTGCGTTTACGTTTACTATCAAACATCTTACTTGTTTGACTCATTTGGGTACCATTTAAGTTAGTCCCATTTACCCCGTCCTTACTACATCGGACGTAAATGTGTCCGCTACAAGAAGTTCATGGTATCATATGTCACTACTTACTTGGCCAGAGTAAGCGATCAACACATGATACACATGACCTTTTTGTAGTTTTCACATCACACCCCATGTAAGTAACGCCCCTATTTATTTCATATCTCTGATTTCATTTAGTAAAACTCTATTTAATTGCAAAACAACAACCATTAGTTTTACTGGTTTTACTTTTGTACATATAAAACGTTTTCTTTTCTATTGAACTATTATATAATCACATTCGTTAATGTGATCACTACTTTTCTCAATAACATTATATTGAGAGTTTTTCACTTGGATAATTACCCCCCGTCCAAGTTTCCATATGAACTAATCCTATTATTTCTTTGTTATTCATCATCGTGAATAACACATGTTTCTATTAAACTTTTCTTGGAAACATCATCCTAAATAGACATCCTATTCAGGTTTTATTAGATATATGCAACCGTCTTTCCCTACGTGTTTGTTGCATATTACTACTTATACGATTAAATTTAAAAGCGTGCACCTGGTAATGCTTGCCCTTACGGGCTTCTCTTGCTGTTAACTTTGTTCGCGATCGTCGCGCGATTTAGGTCCTTAATGAGTATGCTCTGCTCGTCATACCTCGGACCGTTCCACCATCATATCCACAATTCGCTCAACTCTCGTCATCTTCATATGCGAGTGTCCTTCAACTAAACATTTACAAAGGTTAGTAATTCCGACATTAATAAACGGTTGTATTGTAATAAAAGGCTTTTTACTGCACGTGATTTCGTTAACTATACTAATCATTTTCGTTGGTGTAACGTGTATTACACGATACCCTATGTGTTGTTCACAACACTTTAATGCTACTAAACTATTAACATACATGTACTTACCGGATTTGCGATCAAGCCTCGAACCGAACACACTTACTCTTTTAATCTTGAGCTCTGATTACCAACTTGTAACACCCTTGTTATTATTTTAAAGGTTTTCGTATATATAACAAAAATAAACATGTAATTACGATTAAGGATCCTTAGAAAATACTAGTAATTTAAAACTTTTACAACTTAAAAGTTTACAACATAATGTAATTAAGTTCGTCATTTAAAAGTAACAATGAAACGTCGTGCAGAAGCTTGTTTCTTGATCGTGTTCGGTTCTTCATTTAGATTGCATCCATGCCACGCTTTTCTTTCCATACTCGCTCCGTTTGACCCGCTTCATCCATAAGCTTCCACCTAGCTTGTTAAGCACCAAACTATTATCCAATGTTCACAAGGTGGTTAGATTAACCATAATTTAATATGATCTTCCACCTTACACATTTCTGTGCATTCATCCGAACACTTAATATAATCACGTTTTACACACAACCAAGTAGACCGCGATTTCATTTAGGCATTTTATATCACTGAAAATGGGCTGTTTTGGTGACTTGTTTAACCTGTTTACAAGTATTAAAAAATTATGTTTTTTATGTGGCGTACCTCTCGGAGGGTTAGCCCTTGTGTTAAAATTTCAAGATCTAACTCTTTACCAAAAATTCGTAAAAATTCATTTACTAAGCTGCAATCAGATTCGTCACTTCTGACTGCAGCTTACGGAAAAATTCATTTAAAATTCCTCGTTTATCCGATTGACGAAATTCCAATTGGAGATTTTGTTAATCACTTAAATATATCTACAGTAAAAATTTGAGATCATAAATAAATTCCTAAATTGAGTTATGACATTTGTAATGGGCTGCAAATTCTGCCAGAAAACGCAGCTTGAACCTTCGATACGGAAAAATTCATAAAACGCTAAATTTTCGTCTAAAAATGCGATTCCAGTGGGGTTTTAAAGATATTTCCTGGAATTACATTTTAGACTCAAGAAACACATGTTTTTGTCACGTTTTGTCCATGTTACAGCCAATACAAGTCAGCTGTAAATTCTGATCAGGAGCTATTTGAATTCAGCTTTCAATTAAAGCATGTTCTTGACATCATAACGCTATTTTTTAGCAATCAAAACCCTAAAAACATCTCACACATGAATTTAGTATCAACAAAAATATGAATTTACTTGAGCTAAGCATGATTTCAACATATACTTGTCTAGGGTTTACTCCTAGACACTACTATGTTCCTATTTCATCCATATAACAATCATGCATCAACAATTTCCGAATTCTCTAAGTTCATCAGAATTTCAAGTAGAGATTTTCTATCAAATTTCACATACCTTATGACCCCCTTGCAATGGAGATCACCAATCTAGGCTCGGATTTCGTTTTGGAATTGATCTTGACCTTCAATTTGATCTAACTTCAAGAACTAGGGTTCAATTGAGGGAGCTTGGTCGCCCCCTGTGTTTTCCTACGACCAGACACACTTAAGTGTGTGTTTGGTGTGGGTTATTTTGATTTTAATTATTCAAGTTTCTAACTTTACAACTTAGGCCCCTCAATTTTTGTTTTATTTATAATTTAGGGGTTTTCATCCATGGTTTATAAAAGGCTTACTAGTCCATGCTTCTTTATTGTTTTTAAACTAATAATTAACTAGGTTAATTACCCCTAGTTAACTTAGTGAGTCCCGGGAGTTCTAACCCGTTTATTTTAAGTTCCGTCAACTCGGCCCTTTTATCCATTTTATTTCTCGAAAATTCTTATCCGCCTTTTAATTAATATTAGGATTGTTTATTTAAATCCTAATATTTGCCGGGTTACTTTACCACTAACGGTATTTTACCCGTCTTTTAGTATTAACGGGGTTTGATTACCAAACCCGTTTTCGGGGTGTTACAACCAAACGGGTCAAAAGGTCAAGATAACACCTTTTGACAATATCGACTAATGACTACCGTCGAGTTATATGATTTCAGGAGTAAATATCGAATGGATATTAGCATCGCCATGACTTAGCGGAAATTAAAGCAAGATATTAAACGGGTCAATATATTGATCCGAGCCAGGTATGTGTATTAGAATAAACACTCAATTAGAACGTATGGTTCAATAGGTGTTAAACGAAGTCTAAGATAGACAATGGGTTACTTTAATGAGTAAACCAAATGTTTTAAATGATGGTCGTCATGTTTTGGAAAGCACAATGACTTTTCAAACAAGATCATAACTAGAACGAAGGATTATGGGTCAAACATGCTTTCAAAAGACTTCATCGTAAATGAAAGGCTAAAAGGGACCAAAACGCCCTTGCAAGCTAAATTGAGCTAACGACCTTTAAAGGTCGTTTGGAAACGGGTTTTAATGATAAAATGAATACTTAGAATAAGTATAAGAAGCGAAAGATGTAAATCTTTGGTCAAATGACTCTATATGAGCCTTTGTCGTAAAATAACAATCCGAGGAGTAAGACTCGGATTATATAGATCACCACATTAAATCCACCACAAATATAGTTGTGGTGGAAGATCATTTGATAAGAAATGTGGAAATATGAATCTAGAAATGAATGAAAGCAATTCGTGCTTAAAATATGCTTAAATACCCTTAACGGGTCAAAATAAGCATATGAGCGAAAATGGGTTTAAGAAGGTATATAAACCCGTGATTTGAACCTAATATGTTAGACAATAATGAATTTAATAGGTTCATGAGAAATAGGGGTCAAACAAACTGGTTTGTTTAATAAATACATGAACGGGTCAAAAATTTAGTGATTTTATTTTAAGCCGAAAGCTTAAAAGTCTAAAATTTTGTTAATCCGGATGTCGGAATTTAACTCCATGTGATGGAGAATTAAATTACGATCACGTAGGAAAAAGAATCGTGTAAATCGGATCAATAACGAAAAAGCTATGCTCGTTTTCGTAAAATCAAGCTTGGCTGGGTGAAATCGGATCAATAACGAAAAAGTTATGCTCGCACCAGCATCATACATTCTATCAAATTAAGTCAGTGGCGTCGCGCCACGGCCAAAGGCCTTAATCGTCGCGCGCGGCGACGGGGTGAAATATTGAAATTTTTGATTTTTTTTTGTTTATTTCGATTATTTGACACAATTACCTTGTTGTACTTGTTATTTAACTATCAAAAATGACTTCTAAGTTGGTTTTGATCATAGGTGAATGTCGAGAGCCCCGGGTGAAGATCAAGCGACGAGCAAGAACCGAACACACGTTAAATGAAGTTTCCGCGTCAAATCTTGATTTGTTTTGTTATAAGTGAATTATGTAAACACTTACAAATATACTTTTGAAATGTTGTAAACATATGGGAATGTTGGTATGACAAGCTTTTGTAAAGTCACATTTTAGCATTAAAATGTGTATTTTTTTATTAAAATCTTGATAAATTGAGACGGGCGTTACAAGTTGGTAATCAGAGCTCATGGTTAAAAGAATAAAGTGTTCGGTTCGAGGCTTGATCGCAAATCCGGTAGGTACATGTATATTAACGGTTAACATGATTAAAGTGTTGTGAACAACACATAGGGTTGTCGTGTAATACACGTTACCTCAATTAAACGAACGATATAGTTGACGAAATTACGCGCGTTGACGCGTATAGTAGAAAAGCCTTGTATTATAATACGGGAAATTATTGAAGTTGACATTACTAACTTTTCTGAATGTTTTAATTGAAGGACACTCGCGTCTGAAGATGACGAGAGTTGAATGAATTGCGGATATGATGGTGGAATGGTCCGAGGTATGACAAGAAGAGCATACTCATCAAGGACCTAAATCGAGAAACGATCGCAAATAAGTAATGACAAGGAAAGCCCGTTAGGGCAAGCATTTACCAGGTGCACGTTTAAATTATTGCATGCAAGGGCGTAGCTTAAGAGGGGCCGGGAGGGGCGCCCGACCCCCCGAACTTTTCGCTCAGTAGTGTTGTATATGTAGTTTTCGTATAGAAATTTTTGGGTATATACATTTTCGACCCCCCCCCCCCCCGTTTTCATGGTCAAGCTTCGCCACTGATTGCATGAATAGTAATATGCAACAAATACGTAGAAACTGACAGTTGCATATGTAGATTGAAAACTTGGAAAAACCTGAATAGAATACCTATCCAGGATATTGTTTCTGTTTTGGTAAAAATTTACCGAAGCAATTAAGTGATCAAATTAGTTAAGTGAGGTAGTGTGCTAGAAATACGTGTGAAAAATATTTTAACCAAGTTAATTGTGAAAACAGTTTCAGGATACAGCCCAGGATATAGAGTTGTATCTATGATCAAACAATGAGCAAAAAAGTAAAGGTTGACACGTGATGTACGAGGAAAGCCCTTGATCAATCTAGATCGCCGGCATAAAACCTCGGGAGCTGACAATCGCAGCTGCCTTGTTCTTCTATTACTTCAAATATCAGGATACAGTGCAGGATGTGATGCGGATCAACTAGGTGTTACAATGTAATTCGAATACAAGTGTTTGTGTATAGTGTTTACTGTGAGCTAGAGAGCAAAAGTGTTCGAATGTGTGTGTGTAAGTTGCGTGCCTTAATTTGATCCGCCCCCATCTATTTATAGTAAAAGAAATGCAACAAACTATCCTAATAAACCGGGATCCGGCGAATATTCCCCACTCGAACGTTGTAGACCTGGTCTTTTGGGTTCAACGTCTCTCACATAACAGATACGTCCGAGTCTTGAGGAGAAGAAGTCCATCTGACCGTTAGTAATCCACAGCCTCTAACCTGCACGTGGTTAATTTAGTTAACACCAGGATATCGCACAGGATGTTAGCAATATACTAATCCAGTATCCTGATCACAAGCAAACAACCAAAAGACAGGATATTAGTCAGGATATGTATGCTCAGAAAATGACCCATAACAATTGTCCGCAAATATATCTGTTGGTATACCAATCCAACGGATATATTTTAAAAATTCTATCCCGTAAATCAAGGCAATTAAATTGAGACGACGGTCAAGATCACATCATAACTTCCAACGCGCTTTTAACTCGATGGAGATCTACAATGCTCCTATATCTTCTCTCTTCTTGTTTGAAAAGCAGATATCTCCAACGGAGTCTCCAGGTAATTCCCTACTTCTCATTCATTTTTTGTCAATCTTTCTTCCTTTATCTGCAATGGCTGCCAGAACTTATTCCCAAACCGGTGAATCATCCGAGACCTTCATTCAGCAGAATCTTCTCAAGAATCCCGAGAAGGAGGTCTGTGCCTTTGATAACGCAGACATTGCGGCTTTGAGAGCTTTCGGTGCTTTCCCCGATAACACGGTCTTTAGACCATTCGATCGGTCAATTCGATCGGATGTTTCTTCTACTGATTGGGTTTGCTTCCCAGCATACCCTTTCTCGCTAGGTCTTCGATACCCTTTTCCCGAATTTATGATGCAATTCTTTCGGACCACCGGTATCTCCTTTGCTCAGACCATGCCCATGGTCTGGAGGGTATTAATCGTACTCAACCAAATTAAAAATCTTCATTGTCCCGACCTTTGTATTGAAGATCTGCCAATCGCTTACCGCCTTCGATCCCATGGTTCTAGCCGGTTTTTGTTTTTTTCGACTTCCAACAATCCCCTTATTCTTAAAGCCACCAAAAACGAAGACGGATGGCAACGCAAGTTCTTCTTTGTCAAACGAGACTCCATTGATGAGGGTGCTAGCCTTCCGGTGGAGTGGTTAACCACCGGTAGGATCATGAATGTTCCCATGTACCTTTAGACTTTTATCTTTTGCTGATATCCTCCTTTTTGATCCCTTTGCAGTAAATTTCAAGGAAGTAGCTCCCCCTACTGCGGAATCAGAGAAAAGAATCAAAAATGTTTACCAATTACCTGCTAGTGACAGGAGTTTTACCACACATATCCCGAGTTCCCGTCAATACTCATCATCTGAAATGTCTGGTAAGGATTACTTTAAAATAATTAATTAGCACAATATAATATAATGAAGGGTAATAAAGATGTAAGACTTTTCCCTTTACGCAGCACCAGCCAAGATCCCTGAAGTCTTTGACCTCGACGAGCTGGACAGTTATTCTGATCAGGTTCAGATCAAGAAGGAACCTAGTCCCAAGGCCACGGCCTCATCCAAACCCATTAGTTCCAAGGCCATCGTCATTCCCAAACCTTCGCCAGCTACCAGGCCCCAGAATTCAAGCTCCCGTAAAAGGAAAGAGCCCGATTCCCCCGTCATCTCTGATACATTCCCCTATGAGAATTACGGGTTCATCGAAGCAAGCGGATTTATGACTTCTTTTCTCAACCAGGTCAGTATCCTTGAACCATATCCTGCAGCTTATACCCCTTATAAGTATTTATTAAAACCAATACATGTCCTCTTAGTTTGCAGGGTCTTGAACGTCTGGTTCACTTATATCAGGAATCCTGTAGGCTCAACAAGACGCTTGAATCCAAGTTGAAGAAAGCTGAGGTCACCATCTCTGATCAGGGTATGATGGCAGCCGCCAAATCTCGGCACTACGAGGAGAAGTTCAAGGCTATAACCCACGAACACCAGACCGCTCTCAACAAAGCTACTCTCCAGGCCCAAGCCGATCTCGACGCTGCCCATGCTCAACATGAACAGGATATGGTCAGCTACCGGGAAAGCCTTAAAAGTTCCGTCGTCACTTCTCTCCTCCAGGCCAGGCTAAAGATGGCCCACGAAGCCAAAACATTAGGCTTCGAATGCCCTTCTTGGGATGTCTGTGCCTGGGAAACAAAGCTAAAGAGCCTTGGCGGCACTTCTGCCAAACCTGCTGCTGAAGGATCTTCAAAAGCAATTGAAAAACCAACCGGTGCTGAGAAGGATGCTGAGGCGGATCCCGAGACGGATGCTGCTGAAATTACCATGAACGAAGAAGGCGCTGCTTGCTAAAACTTATTTTCTTTAAATTTGAGATTTATGCTTATGTTTGAACAATTTTATTTCTTGTCTTATGAACAGTTTTTATTTCTGTATCGAAACAACTTGATAGCCGAAGGTGGATGGGTCCTGGGTTTTAGGATGAAACCTTCGGTTATCAACTGGTATTGCTTATTTCAAATAATTTCATCTTTCAATTGACTTGCTATTGTCTTCTGTATTTCTTAATGTAGATTTTAGCTTTGCAAAATTTCGTACAACTATCCTTTGAAAATATCCTGATCAATATACTCAGTGATATATTATGAAAACTTTCATTAAATAGAACTTCTAAAAATTCAATCAACTTTAGAGAAAACTTTTAAAGAATAAAAGATAGTCCACTTTCTAAAACCTGTTTTGACATTACTTGTTTGATCAAGGTTTTAATTTCAAACTAGTATCACTTCCAAATTTTTCAATCAAATATCCCGAAAAGCATCCCAAAAACACATTTTGAAGATATATCCTAAAGGATATCCTGAAGGTATATCCTTTTCAGGATACTTAAACCTTATCCTGAGTTATAAAATTTATGTAAGGTTTACAAAGGAAAAATCATACCAGGAACTGAGTCTAACCCTAGTATTAACCTCCAATCCCTTTTGCGACTTCTCCTACTAAGATGTCCCCAGTTCGAAACTCTTAGCTCAACTTTGATCCTTTATGCATCTTACGATTACTGTTAGGGGAGGATTTCCCAATGATCAGTGATCCTCAATCACTGTTGGGCATAGTGATCCTTACTTCTGTTTGAATTAGTGATCCTCAGAAGTATTGCAGGATCAGGATCATGGATCATCATAAGGATCCTTGTACTAACAATTGTCTACTTTGAATTTGAAATTGTTTTGCAGGAGTATGAGCTTGGACTTGGTCTTGGCGATATTCCTGGAGCATATTCCATGTTTATTCCGCACGTGCATGGCTAAAGTGGACGTTATGGAGTTCGTGGAGGACTTGCATGAATTGCGGAATGTTTGTTAGCTTAGATATTTTCCATTTTTAAAGGGGTAGCGAGCTAAATAGAAAACACTAGCCTATTTTTGGCTAAACACACACTCTTGCAACTGCTCTCACCAGCTCTTGATAATTCACTTGGCGATTACACACTTTTTTACACAATACACTATAGTGATCCTTGTAATTAGCTCGCTATCATCCGAAGTTGTAATACATTTCTTGTTTAATTTGAGTTGGTGATCGGTAGTTTCCATCACCCCGAGGTTTTTTATGCCAGAGATCATTCATTGATCAAGGGCTTTTTCCTCGTATAAATCTTTGTGTCACTTATTCATTTCATTTCTAAGTGATCCTCAGTGTTGTTCATTGATTCAAGCATCATACCTCACAACAGAAAGTTTGGTTGCATTATCATTGCTTGATTTTTGACCAAAACAGTTTGGCGCCCACCGTGGGGCAATTGGTGCTTCATTCTCAAGAAGATTCGTACCTTTGTGGTCATTTCGGTTCATAACAACCAGGCAGATGGCTTCCTCAGCGAAGAACACTTCAAGCTTAATGCCGTCATTCAGTTCTTCACAAGGCGTTCCTCCTTTGCCTCCACCACCTTCTGGATCCCAGAAGAATGCTGAGAATGCTGCGAAGAAACAAACCCCCATTTTCCAAAAACCACCAACTTCTTCTGTTTCAACTAATCCTACTACTAATGATCTTTACGCTCTGATTTTGCAGATGAGGAATCACGCACAAGAGCAGGACAAAACCAACAAAAGGATCCTCCGGGAGATCGATGAGATCAAGAAACAGAAGAAATCAGTGGAGGATCACTCCCCTCTGATGCCAAGGTCGCTGAACTTCGACACTCCAGTCATAACTTCCCAGCACTCAGCAGCTCCGGATGTGCAATACTTGGGTGAATTACCAGGAAGACGTCATGGAACAACAACAATGAGTCAAGCATTTGGCTCTCACTACCAGCCTCAGGGATCCTATTTTCAGCCATCGGGATCCTCTGTTCAGCATCAAGGATCCTTCAGCTCAGGAGGATATTTGGGAATGCACACGGTTCAAGGATCCTCCCAGGTCCAAGGATCCTCCCAGATCCAAGGATCCTCCCAGGTCCAAGGATCCTCTCAAGTCCAAGGATCCTCCCAGGTCCAAGGATCCTCCCAGGTCCAAGGATTCTCTATTGTCCCAGGATCCTTTCAGGTTCAAGGATCCTCTTAGCCTCATGGATCCAACGTCTTTCAGGATCAAGGATTCTTGAGAAGTATGCAGCCTCAGAGCTCGGACGTTCATCAAGGAGACTTCATACCAATGCAGACCATTGCTTCCTCTGGTCCTTCAATCATGCCAGAGTCTCGTCAATATGGATTCACATCCGCAATTCCAAACATGAATCCTCCGGGAGGTAACACTTTTAATAATTCATATAACACTAACCATGGCTTTATGCAGGATACAGGTATCAATCAGGCTATGGCTAGGGAGCTACAGAAGCTTAAGGATATGATATCCAGTGTACCAGGAGTGGTTAAACCCATTCCTGAAATTGCAGATTGTAGCCATAGGATATCTCGTTTTGCACCACCCTTATGTGATGCTGAGATACCTAAAAGGTTCCAGATACCATCTATGAAGCTGTATGATGGCTCAACGGATCCAGAAGAGCATGTAGCTCAGTACAGGGAGAGGATGGAGATCAATCCAATTCCTGAAAGGTTAAAAGAAGCATGTCTATGCAAGGGATTTGGATCCACACTTACAGGATCTGCTCTTAAATGGCTGCTAAGTCTTCCCCCTTACTCTATTACTTCATTTGCTAATCTAGTTAATTTATTTAATAGTCAATTCTCTTGTAGTAGAAAATTTGAACAATTAACTAGTGATCTATATAGGGTAACACAGGGTCAAAATGAATCACTTAGAGATTACATCACTAAGTTTAGTAAAGAATCCTTAGATATTCCTAATTTGGATATTGCTACGGCTGTTGAAGCCTTTAAAATGGGATTGCTTAGGGATTCATTATTCTATGATGATCTTATGATGACACCTTGCAGGAATCTTGATGAAGTAAGAACCAGGGCCCTTAGGTTCATCCGCCTAGAGGATGACAAAAGGATCCATGATAGATTGACAGGATCCTCAAAACAGGAGAAGCAAGGATCCTACTTCAGGAACAACAAATCCAAGTCCTACCACAAGTCTGATAACCAGAATGTGCATGCAGTGGAACAAGAAGAGGATGATGAGGATTATCCTCCTATTTCTGAATACTGTTTTTCTGTTGATAACAATGAACTAATCCTTGCAATGCAGAATCTAGGTGAAAAAGCTAGGTGGCCGAGAAAAAGTGATAAACCAGCTGCTACAAAGGATAAGTCCAAGTGGTGTGCATATCATGAGGATTTCGGGCATCTCACTGAAGAGTGTATTGCACTTAGAAAGGAAATTGGTTACTTGTTGAGCAAGGGGCATTTGAAAGAGCTTTTGGGACGAAAGAAGTCAAGGATCCAGGATCCTGAAAGGATCCTGGAAAGGGCTCCTGCTCCTCCAGCAGATGCACAAGTCATAAACTTCATATCCGGTGGATCAGACATTTGTGGTACCTCCTTTTCAGCAACAAAAAGACATGCTAAGGAAACCAAGATGGATAATGGAGACAGACCCATTCGGGCCTCCGTTGTTACCCAGGATAAAGTCATAACCTTTGATGAGGATGCTCGTGTTGATGTCCAGGATCCTCATCATGATGGTCTTGTAATTACATTGTTCATTTCTAACCACTTTGTTCGCAGGATCCTTATAGATGGAGGAAGCTCTGTGAACATCATTCAGCTTGATGTCCTCAAGAAGATGAATATACCGGAGTCTGATATTGTCCCAAGATCCTCAGTACTTGTGGGATTTAGTGGGGAAACCAAAAACACATTGGGGGACATCAAACTCCCAATCTATATTGAAGGATTACATTCTTATCAAAAATTTTGTGTTATAGATTGCTTATCTTGTTGCAATGTTATCCTCGGCAGGCCATGGACACATAATATGAAGGCAGTCCCATCCACCTATCATAAGTGTGTAAAGCTTCCAAGTCCATGGGGAGTGGTGAAAATTGAGAGTGATCAACAAGAAGCTAAGAATTGCTATACCTCATCAATGAAGCCAGCCTCAAGACCAAGGGAGCAATAGCAATTAAAGTATCCTTCAAGAGATGTCTTGGAGGCAAGAGAGCAGGATGTGAAAGAAATCCTCATGAATCCTGATGATCCTGAATCTAGGATCTTCATAGGGTCAGGGATCCTTAGCGAAATCGAGCAGAATCTAGTATCCTTCCTTAAGAGGAGGAAATCCACCTTTTCCTGGAAACATGAAGACATGACAGGTATATCTAAGGATATAATTACTCACAAACTTGGCATTGATAGGTCATTCAAGCCTATCCATCAAAAGAGGAGGAAGTTTGCACCTGAGAGGAACGCTATTATCCAGGAAAAGGTAGATAAGCTACTTCGGGCAGGTATGATAAGAGAGGTTAAGTATCCAAGATGGTTAGCCAATGTGGTTGTTGTTCAAAAGAAAAATGGAAAGTGGAGGGTATGTGTCGATTTTACTGATTTAAACAAGGCATGTCCTAAGGATCCTTTCCCATTACCCCACATTGACTCCATGGTGGATGCTACTGCGGGTCATGAGTTGTTGACTTTTATGGATGCTTCCTCTGGATTTCAACAAATTCAGATGGAACCATCTGATCAAGAGGATACAGCCTTTATGACCCCAACTGGTATATATTGTTATATTGCTATGCCATTTGGACTAAGGAATGCAGGTGCTACTTATCAAAGGCTAGTCAATATGATGTTCAAGGAACAAATTGGACACACTATGGAAGTCTATATTGATGACATGGTGGTTAAGTCCAAGAAAGCTGAGGATCACCTTAAAGACTTGGAGGAAGCATTCAATATCCTTGATAAATTTAATATGAAACTAAATCCTTCCAAGTGTCATTTTGGTGTTAAGGCAGGTAAATTCTTAGGATATATGGTGACAAAGAGGGGCATTGAAGCAAGTCCAGAGCAAATCAAGGCTTTTTGTGAATATCAAATCTCCTGCCAATGCTAAGGATGTGCAAAGACTGACAGGCAGGATCGCAGCCTTGAACAGGTTCATATCCAAATCCTCAGAAAAATGCAAGGAATTCTATGATATCCTGAGGAAGAACAAGAAATTTGAATGGACTGAGAAGCATGAAAGTGCCCTCAAAGCTCTTAAGGATTACCTATCCTCAGCCCCTGCCTTGATGAAACCAGAAAAGGGGGATGTATTATCCTTATACCTAGCAGTATCCTCAAGAGCAGTAAGTGCGGTCCTTGTTAAGGATCACCAAGGTACACAACATCCTGTTTATTATGTAAGTAAGAGTTTACTTGATGCTGAATCCAGGTATTCACACTTAGAAAAACTTATACTTGCATTAATTATGGCATCTACTAAATTGAGACATTATTTTGAGACTCATGCCATTATTATTAAGACTAACTTTCCAATTAAGAATGTTCTCAGGAAACCTGAAATGTCAGGAAGGATGGCTAAGTGGGCAGTAAAGCTGAGTGCATATGATATAAGATATGAACCAAGGACTGCCATCAAATCCCAAGCCTTAGCTGACTTTGTGGCAGATTTTAGTAGTGATTTGCAAAAGGAGGCTGAATTAGAAGTCCAACAGCTTGAAGAAACTAAGGATCCTTGGATACTCTTCACTGATGGTGCCTCTAATGTCAAAGGAACAGGGCTTGGAATACTACTAAAATCGCCACAGGGGGACATAATACCCCACTCCATAGCTTGTGAATTTCAAACTACCAACAATGAGGCTGAGTATGAGGCCTTGATAGCTGGTTTGCAAATTGCTAAGCATATGAGGATCAGGTATCTTGAGGTACATGTAGATTCATTATTAATCACTAATCACTTTAATGGATCCTATGCTGTTAAAGGTGAAAAGCTAATCAAATATTTGGAGATAGTCAAAGAATTGGCACTCTCTTTTGTTTCCTTTAGTTTGACACAGGTACCAAGGGAAGAAAATGCAGAAGCTGATGCATTAGCCAATCTAGGATCATCCTTGAAGATCCCGGAAGATATAAGGATTCCTATTATCCATATCCTGACCCCTGCCATCGAGGATCATGTAGCTATGGAGATAGGAGAGGATTCTGCAATCATCCCTAGTGATAATACTCAATCTCATTCAGGATCATGGATCCTCCCAATTATGAGATACATACAACATGGAGTGATTCCTACAGGAGAAAACCCAAGGGCTTTCAAAATTAAGGTATCTCAATTTACAATATTAAATAATATGTTGTATAAATGATCTCTTGCAGGACCATATCTAAGATGCATTGAGGATCCTGAAATCCAAGAAGTCCTAAAGGATTTCCATGAAGGAGATTGTGGAAACCACACTGGGGGCAGGGCATTATTCTCAAGGATCCTGAGGACAGGATACTATTGGCCCACTATGAAGAAGGATGCTGTGGAGTATGCCAGGAAGTGTGATCCTTGTCAGAGGCATAGTAATATCCTTCACCAACCAGCAGAGCTCTTGCATCCTATATCCTCTTCCTGGCCATTCATGAGATGGGGAATGGATATAGTTGGAAAGCTTCCTAAGGCACCTGGTGGAAAAGTATTCATGCTTGCTATGACTGATTACTTCTCTAAGTGGATAGAGGCTGAAGCCTTTGCTCAAGTCAGAGAAAAGGAAGTTATATCCTTTATTAAAAGAAACATTATTACTAGATTTGGTATCCCTTCTGAAATTGTTTGTGATAATGGATCCCAATTTATTGGGAGTAGAACCACTAACTTTTGTGACAGCTGGGGGATTAAGATGATAACATCAACACCAGTCCACCCACAAGCTAATGATCAGGCAGAATCATCCAACAAGATCATCATCAACAATTTGAAGAAGAAGATTGGATCCAAGAAAGGAAAATGGGCAGAAGAACTACCTTATGTGCTTTGGGCTGATAGGACAACTCCCAAGAATGCTACTGGCCAAACTCCATTTTCTTTGGTGTTTGGGGCAGAATCAGTGATCCCTATAGAGATGGTGGTTCCAACTGCAAGAACAAGCATTCGTGATCCTGAAGAAAATGCTGAAAACTTGGTTCAAGACTTGGATACTATAGAAGAAATCAGGGATTTGGCAAGGATAAGGATGGCTAGTTATCAACAAAGGATGGCTGGAGCCTACAACAAAAATGTCAGGATCAGGAAATTCCAAGTTAGTGATATGGTATTAAGGAAAGCATTTCAAAATACCACCAATCCTGCTGATGGAAAGCTAGCACCAAAGTGGGAAGGCCCCTATTTGATTGAAGCTGAAGCAGGAAAGGGGCATATCAATTGCTAACAATGGCAGGTGATTTGCTCCCAAGAGCTTGGAATGTTGTCCATTTGAAGAAATATTTCATGTGAGCAGGATCCATGATCCTTACCTGACAAGTATCCTTGAAGGATCCTTACAGGGTAGAGGATCCTCATTTTGGTAATGATCTAATCTCAAACTATTTCATTTTTTAATTATCCTATATAAGGATAAGGATCCTGTATCCTTTATCCTCCTTTCACTTGATTCTGAGTTTTGAAGGTTCAGGTATCCTCAACTAAGGATTGAGTATCCACAGAAGTATCCAGTTATTTGGGCTTGACCCCAGTTTGGGCCTGTCCCCAGTTTCGCCAGTAGCGCACAATGATCCTGGTATAGTTCATGGCAATGGGACCAGTACTCGCTTTAGGGGCTGACAATTTCATTGTACTGGCTATATTCAGGATCCTACGTATAATGGTAGACGTACCATACATCCGGTCCTAAGGTTTCTAACGTTTTCACGTTAGCTAAGGTTTTGGCATTTTCATGTCACTAAGTTTGGATAGTCGCCAGTGAGGGCCATACTCCAGTTTACACACGATCCTTTGGGCTTGTCCCCAGTTATCCTTTGGGCTTGTCCCCAGTTATCCTTTGGGCTTGTCCCCAATTATCCTTTGGGCTTGTCCCCAGTTATCCTTTGGGCTTGTCCCCAGTATATTGGGCTTGTCCCCAGAATTATTGGGCTTGTCCCCAGTTACTAACTCCTATCTTATATTGGCTTAGTCCCAAGTTGTATCCTATTTCAGGTTTTTGGAGATAAAGACCAAGGATCCTTGATCCTTACTTTCTACTAAGGTTTGTCCTTTGGGTTATCCTGATTATAAGTGTTAAAGGATAGGATCCTAACTTGGATTCTTAGGTATGATCCTTAACTATTTTAATTTTATTCATTATCCATTTGAGTAACCCTTATCCTTTGGCAACTGAACTTATGATCCTTAAAATTTGTTACTTTTCAGAACTTGTCGACTATAGGATATGTGATCCTTGATCATATCCTAAACTTTTTGAGGATATCTATTAAATATTTCTTTATTTGATAAATTTAAACAAAGTAAACATCACAATAATTGAAAAGTAAAGTACTAACAAGGATAACAACACGGGTGATAGCCAAAAAGTTAAAGTTATTTTATTCACAAAAGATTAAACCCTTTAAGGTTGTCAAAATTGCCAACCCACGTTTCTACCAGCAAAACGTGGCCCGTCCACATGGGTTGGCAAAGGGTGTCCATTGTTTACGGGTCTTGATAGTGCAGGAAATAAAAGACGGAAGGATAACAAGTGGCTTCATCCCCCAAACAGAGGATCCATCCACCACCCATTATCCTGCCTATTGTTCAAGGATCCATGATCCTTTAACCTAGTAACTATTGTTCAAGATACAGCCCATCATTGTTCAACAAAAACACCATAACCAAAATAAACTACCAAATTCTAAAAAAAATGGGCTCCGGCTACGTCTAGAAATGTCCTTCATCGCCCATTCATGCAGCCTACACCTTCGCTGCATCACCATCTCCTCCAGCTCCAGTATCCTTCACATGATCCTTGCCACTGCCACCAGCCTCGATTGCCAGAACCTCTTCAGCCTCTTCTTCATCCTCCAACTCAGCCAGCCTAGCCTTCCAGCCCTCCATGTCCCAGTTGCTCCTGTCAAAGGTAGGATCCTGAGCTTCTTGGGCCATCTGCAGCTTGGTCTTGTACATGGCAATGGCAGCGGAGACTTTAGCATCCTCCGTGATCTCGTGCTTCTCATAGTCAGCATTGATCTGGGCTGCAACCATCTGAGTTTTGACATCATTGAGATCCTTTTCGAGGGAGGCAATCTTGTGATCCTTGAGCACCGCCACTTTTTGGAGGTCAGAGTATTTCTCCTCAAGCTCTTCAACATTCCCAACATAGTCCTCGATTTCGGCAAATTTCTGCAAAGAAGACAATGTAAAGTCAGGATCACATGATCCTCAAGGGGATAGGATAACTAAGTTAGTGATCCTTACATCAGCAAAGTACTCGAGGAACTGATGGCGGATCAGAGGCAAGCCTTCTAGGTTGTCAGCTTCAGAGGTCTTCCTTTTCTTTCCACCTCTTCCCTTTGAAGTGGTTGCCTTGGGGATTGTGACGGAAGGGCTAGCAGCAGACTTTTTCTTGGAGGATCGGACAGTGTCAAGATCAGTGACACTGAATTTGGAGGCAGACTTTGAAGATTTCCCAGCACCTACACACCCAAAACAGATAAGTATCCTTATCCTATTTCTATTTAATTATCTATTTAAACATTTAACTATACGAAAAACAGGATACTTACTCGACATAGTGACAGAACCTGAGGATACTTCCTGAGAATCCTGGGTGTTTGTTTTAGATGATCTTATTGCAGGATCAAGTCTCCAGAAAGCGGCAAGCCTTTCCTTTGTTGCAGGTGTTGTGATAAGATGTGCGACAGTAATAGCTGCAAGATAGAAACAAAAGGACGTTAGTGATCCTTAGACAAAAACAAGGTCATCTGGTGATCCTCCTCAGGATCCTCTATCCTACCATGGGTGCTCCACTTCCTTGGCAGATCCTTTCCATCAGAGATAGAATCCCTTCTGACAAAGAAGAAACGCCGTTTCCAGTTGGTATCATTCTTAGTGGCTTTGAAAATTGGGTGTTCTTCACCGGGTTTACGCTTGAGTAGATATCGGTGGGATCCAAATGTTACGAGGTCATACATCTCTGCCAACTCCGACATTCCCAGAGCAATTCCTTCTTGCTCAATGATCCTTTCAAGGGTGTATAATACCCTCCAGATCATTGGCATAGCTTGAATGTAGGAAATGCCGGTGAGGGAAAAGAAAGACTGGGTGAATTCAGGGAAAGGGTACGAGTATCCTATTGTGAAAGGAGTGACCAGGAAAGCTACCCATGTTTCAGAAATATAATCACTTAGAACGGTGGGGTCAAATGGTTTGAAATCGGTGTTTGCCGGAAAGCAACGTCGGATTCTGTCTATTTGTGGATCAGTGAAGCAGCATCTTTCTTTCAGTGAATCTTTGATGATCCCCTGGCTCTTAAGAGGACTGTTTTTTGTATGATCCTTAACCGGAGAGGATCTTAGCATCATCTTGGTCATGAGGGTAGAGAAGAAGATGAACTGAGAAAGAAAACATAAAGGGAGAAGAGGAAGAGAGATACCTGCTTGATCTTCGGATGTGGATTTAAAGGGAGTTTCTCTTGAATTTAAATGCGAATTGATCCCTATCTATAACTTCAATTTATAATGATGGTCTTGCAGGATGGTCATTTCAGTGACGTTAGGATGCTAACGGCTAGTCCGATTACAACGGCTAGTTATCCGTTGATTCATAACGGATAAGAACAGAAAATATAACTCGTTATTTACACTTTTACTCCTTATATTTTGGGGGCAATTGTTAGGGGAGGATTTCCCAATGATCAGTGATCCTCAATTACTGTTGGGCATAGTGATCCTTACTTCTGTTTGAATTAGTGATCCTCAGAAGTATTGCAGGATCAGGATCATGGATCATCATAAGGATCCTTGTACTAACGATTGTCTACTTTGAATTTGAAATTGTTTTGCAGGAGTATGAGCTTGGACTTGGTCTTGGCGATATTCTTGGAGCATATTCCATGTTTATTCCGCTCGTGCATGGCTAAAGTGGACATTATGGAGTTCGTGGAGGACTTGCATGAATTGCGGAATGTTTGTTAGCTTAGATATTTTCCATTTTTAAAGGGGTAGCGAGCTAAATAGAAAACACTTGGCTATTTTTGGCTAAACACACACTCTTGCAACTGCTCTCACCAGCTCTTGATAATTCACTTGGCGATTACACACTTTTTTACACAATACACTATAGTGATCCTTGTAATTAGCTCGCTATCATCCGAAGTTGTAATACATTTCTTGTTTAATTTGAGTTGGTGATCGGTAGTTTCCATCACCCGAGGTTTTTTATGCCGGAGATCATTCATTGATCAAGGGCTTTTTCCTCGTATAAATCTTTGTGTCACTTATTCATTTCATTTCTGAGTGATCCTCAGTGTTGTTCATTGATTCAAGCATCATACCTCACAACAGAAAGTTTGGTTGCATTATCATTGCTTAATTTTTGACCAAAACAATTGCTTTAGATGGAATGTCCCCTGTGCATGAAGTCCTCAAACACTTAGAAAATTTTTGAACACTAGTTCCAATTGTATAGACAATTTTTTGTGTTACAGGGGTAAAACCCAAAATGTACTGGAGATAAATCCCTCGTATCTGTTTTGGTCAAAAAAATCTGTTGAGGATATTGCAACCAAACTCTATGTTATGGGGGTATGATGCTGATTATGTAATAGCGATGAGGATCACTTCAATGTAGATTGCACAAACAACACAAGGATTTATACGGGGAAAAAGCCCTTGATCAAGAGTTGATCTCCGGCACAAAAAAACCCGGGTGATGGAAACTACCGATCACCAAGCTCAAATAAATGAATGAATGTTTACAACTTCGGATAGTAACGAGCTAGGTACAAGGATCACTACTGTGTAACGTGTAAAAAGTGTATGAAATCGCTAAGTGTTTGAACGAGAGCTTGTATGAGCGTTTGTACGAGTGTGTGTAACTGAGAAATGACTAAGTGTTTTCTACTAGCTCGTTACTCCCTTTTTAAAATAGAAATAACCACCTAAACTAACTATCCGACTTTCGTGCCAAGCCTCCACGTTCTCCATAACGTCTATTTTTGGTCAAGCACGTGCAGAATAGTTTAGGAATATTCTCCAGGAATGTCGCCAAGACTTGGTCAAGCTTGTTACTCCTGCAAAACAATACGAAACACAAGTGAACAATTGTTAGAATGAGGATCCTTAAGGTGATCCATGATCCTGATCCTGAAGCTCTTGTGAGGATCACTATCTGTCACAGAAGTAAGGATCACTAAAGAGGATAATAGCTAAGGATCACGAGTCATTTAGAAATCCACCCCTAACAATTGCCCCCAAAATATAAGGAGTTAAATTGTAAATATGTGAGTTATATTTTCTTGATCTTATCCGCAGCTAACTAACGGATATATAGCCGTTAAAATAGAACTAGCCGTTGCGATGATGATGTCACGGAAGTGACAATCCTGCAGAATCATAATTATAAATAGAGATATAGATAGGATCATTATGCATTCAAATTCGAAAGAGACTCCCTTTAAATTCTCAGTTGACGATCAACCAGGTAATTCTTTCTCCTCTTTCTCCCTTCTTACTCTGTTTTTCTTTCTTTATCACCACTGCTTTGAGAATGTTGCTCCGAAGTTCTCCGGCCAAGGATCACAAAAAGGATAGCCCTTTGAAGAGTCAAAAGATCATCAAAGACTCGGCGAATGAGAGATGTTGCTTTAACGATGCACAAATAGATAACATCCGTCACCGTTTTCCGGCGAATGCCTTTTTCAAACCCTTCGATCCTACTGTCCTGAGTGACTATGTTTCAGAAACATGGGTTGCTTTTCCAGTTACTCCATTTGCTATAGGATACACCTATCCTTTCCCAGAATTTACACAATCCTTCTTTTCTCTTACCGGCATCTCTTACATCCAAGCCATGCCGATGATTTGGAGGGTTTTGTATACCCTGGAGAGGATCATCGAGCAGGAGGGTATTGATTTAGGCATGTCAGAGCTGACACAATTGTATGATGTTACCACCTTTGGATCCCACCGTTATCTGTTCAAACGAAAACCCAGTGCAGAACATCCCCTTCTTAAAGTCACCAAGAACGACAAAGACTGGAAACGTCGTTTCTTCTTTGTAAGAAGGGATACCATCCCAGATGGAAAGCATTTACCAAGGGAGTGGTCCACCAATGGTAGGACAGAGGATCCTGAGAAGGATCACCAGGTAGACTTGTTTTCATAATAGGATCACTAACCCCTTTTGTCTTGTATCATGCAGCTATTTCTGTCTCACACATCATCACATCACCTGAAACCAAGGATAGGCTCGCTGCTTTCTGGAAGCTTGATCCTGAAACAAGGACATTCAAGATAGACACCCAAGACTCACAAGAAGTATCCTCAGGTTCCATTACCATGTCAAGTAAGTATCCTGCCTGTTATATAGTTTGAATATTAAAATAAATAAATAAATTGAAATAGGATAAGGATACTCATCTTGCTTTAAATGTGTAGGCGCTGGGAAATCTGCCAAGCCTGTATCCCAGTTCAACACGGCTGACCTTGATGTCGTACGATCCAGGAAGAAGAGATCCACCACCAGTCCTAGCATTTCCATTCCAAAGGCACCCACTAAAGGAAAGGGTGTCAAGAAGAGGAAAACTTCTGATGCTGAGGATCTTCAAGGTCTACCACTGATCCGCCACCAGTTCCTTGAATACTTCAATGATGTAAGGATCCTTAATTCTGCCTAGGTATCCTACTCGCATGAGGATCACTTGATCTTGAACTGCTTTATCCTCTTCTTTGCAGAAATTTGCCGAGATCGAGGATTACGTGGGGAATGTTGAGGAGCAGGACAAGAAAATTGCTGACCTCCAACAGGTTGCCGTGCTCAAGGACCTTGCACTTGCTGATCTTCGGAAGGAACTCCTAGATGAGAAGACTAAGACAGCCAAACTTCTGATCGACCTTGACTATGAGAAGCATGACCTCATTGAAAATGCTAAGGTCTCTGCCGCCATTACGATGTATCAGACAAAATTGAAGATGGCCCAGGAAGCTCAAGATCCTAGCTTTGACAAAAACAGCTGGGATGTTGAGGGTTGGAAGGCAAGGTTGGCTGATCTTGAGGATGATGAGGAGGAGGCTACTGAGGTCTTGGCGATTGAAGCAAGTGGCAGTGGGAAGGATCTGACGAAGGATACCGCAGCTGGAGGGGATGATGATGCAGCGAAGGCTTAGGCTGCATGATTGGGCGATGATGGAAACTTCTAGACATAGCCGGAGCCCAATTTTTTAGTTTGGTGGTAGTTTTTTGTGGTTGTGATGTTTAAAACAATTTACTGGTTGGTACTTGAACAATAGACTTTAGGATTAAGGATCATGTATGATCCTTTGGACAATAGGCAGGATTGCAATCGGTGGAGGGATCCTCTGTTTGGGGGATGAAGCCATTGTGATCCTGCCGCCTTTATATTCCTGCACTATCTTTGAACTTATTATCGTGGACACCCTTTACCTACCCCAGCGGACGGGCCACGTTTTGCTGGTAGATGCTCGGGTAGGTAATTTTGACAACCTTTAAGGGTTAGTCTTTTGTTTATAAATAAAAACTTAACCTTTTGTCGCTTATCTCGTGTTGTTATCCTTTTCAATATGTTACTTTCTAACTGTTCTAATGTTCATTCTGTTTATACTTATCAATCCTTGAAAATTTAAAAAAGGATATCCAAAAAGCTTAGGATATGATCAAGGATCACTTATCCCATAACCGATAAGTCCTAAAAAGTGATATGGTTTAAGAATCACAAGTTCAGTTGTCAAGTACAAGGGTCATTCAAATAAATAATGAATTGAATTAGAAATAGTAAAGGATCATACCTGAGGATCCAAGTTAGGATCCTAACCTTTATAAGGATAACTATAAGATAAACCTTAGAATAAAGTAAGGATCAAGGATCCCTAATTGCCTATCTTCAAGAACCTGCAATAGAGCATCACTTGGGACTAAGCCAACATAAGATAAGAATTAGCAACTGGGGACAAGCCCAAGGATAACTGGGGACAAGCCCAAGGATAACTGGGGACAAGCCCAAGGATAACTGGGGACAAGCCCAAGGATAACTGGGGACAAGCCCAAGGATCGTATGTAAACTGGAGTATGGCCCTAACTGGCGACTATCCAAACTTAGTGGCATGAAAATGCTAAAACCTTAGCTAACGTGAAAACGTTAGAAACCTTAGCTAACGTGAAAATGTTAGAAACTTATGAACGGATGTATGGTACGTCTACCATTATACGTAGGATCCTAAGCATAGCCAGAACAATGGAATTATCAGCCCCTAAAACGAGTACTGGTCCCAATGCCTTGAACTATACCAGGATCATCGTGCGCTACTGGCGAAACTGGGGTCAAGCCCAAATAACTGGGGTTAAACCCAAGGAACGGATTGCTTCAGCAGATAACCAATGTTATGCTAAGGATACCTGAACTTTCGAAACTCAAATTCACGTGAGAGATGGATAAAGGATACATGATCCTTATCCTTATATGAGAAAATAAAGAAATGAATTAGTTCAAGTTTAGGATATTACCTAAGTAAGGATCAAGGATGCTTTGAGGATCCTTTAAGGATATCCCTATTGTGAGGATCATCTGTGCCACTAGGATCCTGCTCACATGAAATATTTCTTCAAGTGGACAGCATTCCAGGCTCTTGGTAGCAAATCACCTTCCATGGTTAACAATCTATATGCTCCCTTTCCTGCTTCAGCTTCAATCAAATAAGGACCTTCCCATTTTGGAGCCAACTTCCCATCAGCAGGATTGGTGGTATTTTGGAATGCTTTCCTTAATACCATATCTCCAACTTGAAACCTCCTGATCCTGACATTCTTGTTGTAAGCACCAGCCATCCTTTGCTGATAACTGGCCATCCTTATCCTAGCCATATCCCTGATTTCTTCAATAGTATCCAGGTCTTGAGCCAAGTTCTCATCATTCTTCTCAGGATCATGGGTACTTGTTCTAGCAGTTGGAACCACCATTTCTGTTAGGATCACTGATTATGCCCCCAAATACCAAAGAGAATGGCGTTTGACCAGTAGCATTCTTAGGGGTTGTCCTATCAGCCCAGAGCACATAGGGTAGTTCTTCTGCCCATTTCCCTTTCTTGGATCCAAGCTTTTTCTTCAAATTGTTGATGATGATCTTGTTAGATGATTCTGCCTGACCATTAGCTTGTGGGTGGACTGGTGTTGATGTTATCATCCTAATCCCCCAGCTGTCACAAAAGTTAGTGGTTCTGCCCCCAATAAATTGGGAGCCATTATCACATATAATCTCAGAAGGAATACCGAATCTAGTTATAATATTTCTTTTAATGAAGGATATAACTTCCTTTTCTCTGACTTGGGCAAAAGCTTCAGCCTCTATCCACTTGGAGAAGTAATCAGTCATAGCAAGCATGAATACTTTTCCGCCAGGTGCCTTAGGGAGCTTACCAACTATATCCATACCCCATCTCATAAATGGCCAAGAGGAGGATATAGGATGCAATAATTCAGCTGGTTGATGAAGGATATTGCTGTGTCTCTGGCAAGGATCACATCTTCTGGCATACTCCACAGCATCTTTCTTCATGGTTGGCCAGTAGTATCCTGTCCTCAGGATCCTTGAGAATAATGCCCTGCCCCCAGTGTGGTTTCCACAATCTCCTTCATGGAAGTCTTTTAAAACTTCTTGAACTTCAGGATCCTCAATGCATCTCAAGTATGGTCCTGCAAGAGATCGTTTATACAACATATTATTCATAATTGTGAATTGAGATACCTTAGATTTGAAAGCCCTAGGGTTTTCTCCTGTAGGAATCTCTCCATGTTGTAAGTATCTCATAATTGGTGAGATCCATGATTCTGACCCTGAATGGGATTGAGTACCCTCACAAGGGATAACTGCAGAATCATTTCCTATCTCCATAGCCTCGTGATCCTCGATAGCCGGGGTTAGGATATGGATAATAGGAATCTTGATATCCTCCGGGATCTTCAAGGATGATCCTAAGTTAGCCAATGCATCAGCTTCTGTATTTTCTTCCCTTGGTACCTGTGACAAACTAAAGGAAACAAAAGAGAGTGCCAAACTTTTGACTATCTCCAAATACTTGGTTAGCTTTTCACCTTTAACAGAATATGATCCATTAAAGTGGTTTGTAATCAACAAAGAATCTACGTGTACCTCAAGATACCTGATCCCCATATGCTTTGCAATTTGTAAACCAGCAATCAGGGCTTCATATTCAGCCTCATTGTTAGTGGTTTGGAATTCACAAGCTATAGAATGGGGTATTATGTCCCCCTGTGGCGATTTTAGTAGTATTCCAAGTCCTGTGCCTTTGATATTTGAGGATCCATCAGTATAAAGTATCCAAGGATCCTTGGTCTCTTCTAGCTGTTGGACTTCTAGCTCAGCTTCTTCTTGTAAATCACTACTGAAATCAGCCACAAAGTCAGCTAATGCTTGGGATTTGATGGCTGTCCTAGGCTCATATCTTATATCATATGCACTCAATTTCACTGCCCACTTAGCCATCCTTCCTGACATCTCTGGTTTCCTGAGGACATTCTTAATTGGAAAATTAGTTTTAACAATGATAACATGAGTTTCAAAATAATGTCTTAACTTGGTAGATGCCATAATTAATGCAAGAATAAGCTTTTCAAGGTGTGAGTACCTGGATTCGGCATTAAGTAAACTTTTACTTACATAATAGACAGGAGGTTGTGTACCTTGATGATCCTTAACAAGGACCGCACTTACTGCTTTTGAGGATACTGCCAGATACAAGGATAACACATCACCTTTTTCTGGTTTCATCAAAGCTGGGGCCGAGGATAGGTAATCTTTGAGGGCTTTTAAAGCATTTTCATGCTTCTCCGTCCACTCAAATTTCTTGTTCTTCCTTAGGATATCATAGAATTCTTTACACTTCTCGGAGGACTTGGATATAAATCTGTTCAAGGCTGCTATCCTTCCTGTTAGCCTTTGAACATCCTTAGCATTGGCCGGAGATTTGATGTTCACTATTGCTTTGATTTGCTCCGGGCTAGCTTCAATGCCTCTCTTTGTCACCATGTATCCTAAGAATTTACCTGCTTTAACACCAAAGTGACATTTTGAAGGATTAAGTTTCATGTTATATTTGTCTAGGATATCGAATGCTTCCTCCAAGTCTCTTAGGTGATCCTCAGCTTTTAAGGATTTTACCACCATATCATCTATGTAAACCTCCATAGTTTGTCCAATCTGATCCTTGAACATCATATTCACCAGCCTTTGATATGTTGCACCTGCATTTCTTAATCCGAACGGCATAGCAATATAGCAGTATATACCAGTTGGAGTCATGAAGGCTGTATCCTCTTGGTCGGATGGTTCCATTTGGATTTGTTGGAATCCAGATGAAGCATCCATAAAAGTTAACAGTTCATGACCCGCAGTTGCATCCACCATGGAGTCAATGTGGGGTAAAGGGAAAGGATCCTTGGGACATGCCTTATTTAAATCGGTAAAGTCGACACATACCCTCCACTTTCCGTTTTTCTTTTGAACTACAACCACATTGGCCAACCATCTTGGATACTTGACCTCTCTAATCATACCTGCCCGGAGCAATTTCTCTACCTCTTCTTGGATAATGGCATTCCTTTCCGGTGCAAACTTTCTTCTCCTTTGATGGATTGGTTTGAAGGATCTGTCAATGCCGAGTTTATGGGTGATAACATCTTTGGATATACCAGTCATGTCTTCGTGTTTCCATGCAAAGGTAGTCTTTCTCCTTCTGAGGAAGGATACGAGGTCTTCTTTCATTTCGCCAAGGATCCCTGATCCGATATAGATTTTGGATTCAGGATCATCGGGATCCATGAGGATTTCTACCACATCCTGCTCTCTGGCCTCCAAGACATTCCTTGGAGGATACCTTGATTGCTATTGCTCCCTTGACTTCGAGGCTAGTTTCATCGATGAAGTGTAGCAATTCTTAGCCTCCTGCTGATCACTATCAATCTTTACTATTCCCCAAGGACTAGGGAGCTTCACACATTGATGGTAAGTAGATGGGACTGCTTTCATATCGTGTATCCAGGGCCTGCCAAGGATAACATTACAACAAGATAAACAGTCAATAACACAAAATTTTTGATAAGAGTGTAAGCCTTCGATATATATTGGGAGTTTGATGTCCCCCAGGGTGTTCTTAGTCTCGCCACTAAATCCCACGAGCACGGAGGATCTTGGTATGATCTCTGATTCAGGGATACCCATCTTCTTTAGAACATCAAGCTGGATAATGTTCACTGAACTTCCTCCGTCTATAAGGATCCTGCGGACAAAATGGTTAGATATAAAAAGAGTAATAACCAAACCATCGTGATGAGGATCCTGGATATCAACACGATCCTCTTCATCAAAGGTTATGACTTTTCCTTCGGAGACACTTGATGTTCGAACTGGTCTTTCTCCATTATCCATTTTAGTTTCCTTTGCATGCCTTTTTGCTGCTGAGAAGGATGTGCCACAAATGTCGGATCCTCCAGAAATAAAGTTTATCACTTGTGCATCTGCTGGAGGAGCTGGAGCCTTCTCAGGGATCCTTTCAGGATCCTGAGTCCTTGACTTTTTTCTTCCCAACAACTCTTTTAGATGCCCTTTGCTCAACAAGTATCCAATTTCCTTTCTTAATGCAATGCATTCTTCTGTGAGGTGCCCAAAATCTTCATGATATGCACACCACTTTGATTTATCCTTAGTTGCAACCGGCCTATCATTCTTTCTCGGCCATCTAGCTTTATCACCTAGGTTCTGCATAGCAAGGATTAGTTCATTGTTATCAACACTAAAGCAATATTCAGAAATTGGAGGATAATCCTCATCATCCTCTTCTTGATCAATAGAATGCACGTTCTGATTATCAGATCTGTTGTAGGATCTGAGCTTGTTGTTCCTGAATGAGGATCCTGGCTTATCCTGCTTTGAGGATCCTGTTAACCTCTCCTGGATCCTCTTATCATCCTCTAGCCGGATGAACCTGAGGGCCCGGGTTCTTACCTCATCTAGGTTCCTGCATGGTGTCATAACAAGATCATCATAAAATAACGAATCCCTAAGCAATCCCATTTTGAAGGCCTCAACAGCAGTGGCTATATCTAAGTTGGGAATGTCTAAGGATTCTTTACTGAATTTGGTAGTGTAATCCCTTAATGATTCATTATGACCCTGGGTTATCCTATATAAATCACTAGTTAATCGTTCAAATTTTCTACTACAAGAAAACTGATTATTAAACAAGTTAACTAGGTTAGCAAATGAGGTAATAGAATAAGGAGGAAGACTTAGCAGCCATTTGAGAGCTGATCCAGTAAGAGTGGATCCGAATCCCTTGCACAGGCATGCTTCTTTTAACCTTTCTGGAATTGGATTGATTTCCATCCTTTCCCTATATTGTGCTATGTGTTCCTCAGGATCAGTCGAACCATCATACAGCTTCATTGTAGGCACGTGGAACCTCTTGGGTATCTCAGCATCACAGATTGGTGGTGCAAAACGAGATATCTTGTGGCTCCCATCTGCAATCTCTGGGATAGGTTTGACCACTCCCGGAACACTTGATATCATATCCTTTAGCTTTTGCAATTCTCTGGCCATGGCATGATTGATACCTGGATCCTGCATAAGACCATGGTTAGTAGTATGAGAATTATTAAAAGTGTTACCTCCCATTGGATTCAAGTTAGGAAGGATAGATGTTAATCCGTATTGTTGAGGCTCTGGAATGATCGAGGGACCAGTAGAGGCATTGGTCTGCATTGGAATAAAATCTCCCTGATGGACATCTGAACTTCCTGTTTGCAAACTCCTCAAGGATCCTGGCATCTGGAAGGATCCCTGAAACTGAGACGATCCTGGAACGAAGGAGGATCCTTGAACCTGGGATGATCCTGGAACGAAGGAGGATCCTTGAACCTGGGATGATCCTGGAACGAAGGAGGATCCTTGAACCTGGGATGATCCTGGAACAAAGGAGGATCCTTGAACCTGGGATGATCCTGGAACGAAGGAGGATCCTTGAACCTGGGATGATCCTGGAACGAAGGAGGATCCTTGAAACTGCTGCATTCCTGAATATCCTCCTGAACTCGTGAGGGATCCCATATGCTGAGGATAGGATCCCGCTGGCTGGAAATATGAACCTGATGCCTGGGTCATTGTCGTTGTTCCATAGTGCACTCCTTTCGGTCCACCCACATATTGAATGTCTGGAACCACTGATGGCTGAGAAGTAATCACCGGAGTATCAAAATTCAAAGATCTGGGCATCAGGGGGGAACGATCCTCTGCCGTTTTCTTTTGTTTCTTAATTTCGTCAATCTCCCGGAGGATCCTTTCGTTGGTCTTATCCTGCTCTTGTGCATGATTCCTCATCTGCAAAATCAAGGCATAGAGATCATTAGTAGTAGGATTAGTTGAAACAGAAGAAGTAGGTGGTTTTGAGAAAATGGGAGTTGGTTTCTTCGCGGCATTCTCAGTATTCTTCTGGGATCCAGAAGGTGGTGGAGGCAAAGGAGGGACGCCTTGTGAAGAAGTGAATGAAGGCATCAAGTTTGAAGTATTCTTCGCTGAGGAAGCCATTTGCTTGGTTGTAGTGAACCGGAATGAGCACAGAAATGCGAATTCTTCTAAGGACAAAGCACCAATTGCCCCACGGTGGGCGCCAAACTGTTTTGGTCAAAAAAATCTGTTGAGGATATTGCAACCAAACTCTATGTTATGGGGGTATGATGCTGATTATGTAATAGCGATGAGGATCACTTCAATGTAGATTGCACAAACAACACAAGGATTTATACGGGGAAAAAGCCCTTGATCAAGAGTTGATCTCCGGCACAAAAAAAACCCGGGTGATGGAAACTACCGATCACCAAGCTCAAATAAATGAATGAATGTTTACAACTTCGGATAGTAACGAGCTAGGTACAAGGATCACTACTGTGTAACGTGTAAAAAGTGTATGAAATCGCTAAGTGTTTGAACGAGAGCTTGTATGAGCGTTTGTACGAGTGTGTGTAACTGAGAAATGACTAAGTGTTTTCTACTAGCTCGTTACTCCCTTTTTAAAATAGAAATAACCACCTAAACTAACTATCCGACTTTCGTGCCAAGCCTCCACGTTCTCCATAACGTCTATTTTTGGTCAAGCACGTGCAGAATAGTTTAGGAATATTCTCCAGGAATGTCGCCAAGACTTGGTCAAGCTTGTTACTCCTGCAAAACAATACGAAACACAAGTGAACAATTGTTAGAATGAGGATCCTTAAGGTGATCCATGATCCTGATCCTGAAGCTCTTGTGAGGATCACTATCTGTCACAGAAGTAAGGATCACTAAAGAGGATAATAGCTAAGGATCACGAGTCATTTAGAAATCCACCCCTAACAGTATCCTGGGGGAAATCCCAAATTTTCATGCGCTACAGGCGGGAGTGTATAAACTCCATGACTTAGAAAGGTGAAAACCTTTAAACCTTAGAGAGTATGAAAATACCCTTTCGTGAGAGAGGGTGATCAATCCTCATATACCTTTAGGATTCAGGATATAGCCAACAATAACGAAATTGTCAGCCACCTTTACATGGACTGGTCCCGCCACCTTGAACTATTCCCGAATAACTAGCGCTCCAGGCGGGGTGTTTAAACCCAATTCGGAAGAAAGGTGAATACCTTTAAACCTGTGAAGGGATCAGGATCCCTTATACGTGAGAGAGGGGGCCAATCCTCTAATCTTCTGAAGTATCCTGAGTGTGTATCCTGGTGCTATATTCCGAAGTATATTCTGCAAAACCACTATAAGCTAAGGTGGGTGTTAGCCTGGCTAACACCCCTCCGATGCTTAAGTCAGTAATAGGTTTAAAATAGTAAATAATATAAAAATTTAATAAGAGAGACAGAATTCATACCATCCTGAGTTGGAATTTAAATTCCATACTCACTTAAAATAGAGCTTTAGATGTATAGCATTCCAGGATCTCGGTAGCATATCCCCTTCCACATTCTTGAGTCGATATGCTCCTTTTCCTGCTTCTGATTCAATCTCATAGGGTCCTTCCCATTTTGGAGCCAATTTTCCATCGGCAGGATTAGTAGTATTCTGAAAAGCTTTTCTTAACACCCAATCTCCAACCTGAAATCTACTAGTCCTTATATTCTTGTTATATGCTTTAGATATTCTCTGTTGATATGCTGCCATCCTTAGCCTTGCAGCATCTCTTGCCTCATCAATAGTATCCAGTTCCTGGCATAGGACTTCAGGATTCTGCTCAGGATCCCTGAGATTGGATCTTGCTGTAGGTATCACCATTTCCATCGGGATCACCGCCTCTGCTCCAAACACTAAGGAAAACGGGGTTTGACCAGTTGCATTCTTCACCGTTGTCCTATCAGCCCACAAAACAAAGGGTAGTTCTTCTGCCCATCTTCCTTTCTTGGCCCCTAATCTCTTCTTAAAGTTGTTGACAATTATCTTGTTTGAGGATTCAGCTTGTCCATTTGCTTGAGGATGTACCGGGGTGGACGTAATCATTTTGATTCCCCAACTCTTGCAGAAGTCAGTAGTCCTTTTACTTATAAATTGAGATCCGTTGTCACAAATTATCTCAGCTGGTACTCCAAACCTAGTCAGGATATTCCTTTTTATGAAGGATACCACTTCCTGATCTCTAACTTGAACAAATGCTTCTGCTTCAACCCACTTGGAGAAATAATCCGTCATTGCCAACATGAAAACCCTTCCTCCTGGAGCCTTTGGAAGCTTTCCCACTATATCCATACCCCATTTCATGAACGGCCAAGGGGAAACAATAGGATACAGCGGTTCAGCAGGCTGATATAATATGTTACTGTTATGGCTCATTTTCTAAGCATGCATATCCTGACCAATATCCTGCCTTTATTTGTTTATTTGTGACCAGGATGCTGGAAGAGGATATTGCTAACATCTTGGGCGATATCCTGAGGTTTATTGAATTAACCACGTGCAGGTTAAAGGCTGAGACTTGCTAACGGTCAAGTGGACTTCTTCTCCTCAAGACTCGGACGTGTTTGTTGAAGGAGAGACGTTGAACCCGAAAGACCAGGTCTACAACGTTCGATTAAGGAATATTCGGTGGATCCCGGAAGTTTAGGATAGTTTGTTATATTATCTTTACTATAAATAGATGGGGGCGGATCAGTTTAAGGCACACAATTTACACTTATACTCTCGAACACTTTCACTCTCTAGCTCATTGCAAACACTACACTTGTATTCAAATTTCATTGTAACACATAGTCGATCCGCACCACATCCTGCACTGTATCCTGACGTTTGAAGTAATAAGAAGAACAAGGCAGCTGCGATTGTCAGCTCCCGAGGTTTTATGCCGGCGATCTAGATTGATCAAGGGCTTTCCTCGTACATCTCGTGTCGTTTACTTTACTTTTGCTCATAGTTTGATCGTAGATACAGCTCAATATCCTGAGCCGTATCCTGAATACTGATTTTCTAAATAACTTAACAAGTATATTTTTAATACACTTTCTAGCACACTACCTCACTTAACTAATTTGATCACTAAATTGCTTAGGTAATTTTTGACCAAAACAATTTGGCGCCCACCGTGGGGCAAGTGGTGCTCTCTTTACTAAAATTTTTTGTCAAATCGCTAATCGGTTTTCTATTTTCAAAACTTTTTGCCACATTGTCCATAATGGCCTCAAGATCAAACATGAGTTCCTCTACTGTGTCTGCTATGACTTCTGCTACTACTGGTTCGGTGCTTCCACCACCTCCTCCAAGGATGCCAGCCTCTTCACGACCTCAGGATATTATCCCTACTCGCAGTGTTCAGGAATCTGCTCCCGTTCTAGCTTCTAATAATGAAATTCTTACTTTATTTGGAAGTGTGCAGGAACAAATGAGGCAGCAACAGGAAACAAACCAAATGCTTTTGAGGGAAATACAACTCCTGAAGTCTGGCTCGAGCAGATCTGCTGAGGATAATGTCACTCCATTACATCCCAGAACGTTGAACTTTAGTTCAACTGTGTATACTGAGGATAACAGGGGGAATATTGTGCCCAGCCTTCCTCAGAATCATACTCCTGAAATACCCTCCTCGGTTAGGATGTCAACCATGAGGAGCTCCGGATATGCTTCAGGATATGGGCAAAATCCTCCAACGGGTAACGTGTCAAATAATAATAATACTCATGCTACTAACAATAGTGGATCTTTGCAGGATACAGGTGTAACATCAGCACTTACTAGGGAACTTCAGAAGTTGAAGGATATGATATCTAGTGTACCTGGGGTGGTCCAGCCGATTCCGGAAGTGTCCCAGGACAGCCACAAGATATCTCGTTTTGCATATCCTATCTGTGATGCTGAGATCCCAAAGAGATTCCAAACCCCCAACATGAAGCTTTATGATGGGACTACGGATCCCGAAGAGCATATTGCTCAGTATAGGGAAAGAATGGAGATTAACCCTATCCCTCCGGAGCTCAAGGAAGCGTGCTTGTGCAAGGGATTTGGTTCTACTCTAACAGGATCAGCCTTAAAATGGCTGTTAAACGTTCCTCCTCACTCAATTACTTCGTTTGCTCATTTGGTTAATTTATTTAACAGTCAATTTTCTTGTAGTCGGAGTTTTGAGAAACTAACCAGTGATCTTTACAGGATAACTCAAGGGCCTCAGGAATCCTTGAGGGATTATGTGAACAAATTCAGTCGAGAATCCTTGGATATCCCACATCTTGATGTTGCAACAGCTGTGCAAGCTTTTAAGATGGGATTACAAAAGGATTCTCAGTTTTATCAGGATCTTGTAATGAATCCCTGCAGGAATCTCGACGAAGCTCGTAACAGGGCTTTGAGATATATCCGTCTGGAAGATGACAGGAAGATGCAAGAAAGGATGAACTCATCTAACACTTATGAGTCAACTAACAGGAAGTCAGAATCCTCATTCAAGTTATATCGGCCTAAGCCATATGGTAGAAATGAAAACAAGAGAGTGAATGCCGTCGAAGATGAGGATCCTGAAGAGTATCCTGAGTTGTCTGAATATTGCTTTTCTGTTAACATTCCTGAATTGATGTATGCCATGCAGGGTCTAGGAGACAAGGCTAGGTGGCCTCGAAAGAATCAACAAAAGGCTGACTGGAAAGATAAGTCAAAATGGTGTGCTTTCCACGAAGATTTCGGACATGTAACTGAGGATTGCATTGCTCTAAGGAAAGAAATAAGCTATCTTCTAAGCAAGGGATATCTGAAAGATCTCTTAGGAAGAAAGAAGAATAAGGGTCAGGATACTGAGAAGGATCCTGAGCGAGCAGCATCACCTCCCGCGGATGCCAAGATAATCAACTTCATTTCGGGAGGATCCGACATTTGTGGAACTTCGTATTCGGCAGCAAAGAGACATGCAAAGGAAGCTAAGGCTGAAAGGGGAGACAAACCAGTCAGGATGACTACCCTCACAACTGACAAAGTGATCACTTTTGATGCTGATGACAAGGATACTGTCCAGGATCCTCACCATGATGCTCTGGTAATAACGTTATATGTGGCTAACCATTTTGTACGCAGGATATTGGTTGATAATGGCAGCTCCGTCAACATAATCCAACTAGAAACTCTGAAGAGAATGAATGTATCTCCAATGGATATCACTTCAAAGTCTACCGTGCTTGTTGGGTTCAGTGGAGAGGCTAGAAACACAGTGGGAGAGATAAAGTTACCAGTATACGTTGAAGGAGTCAACTCAATACAACGTTTCTGTGTGATGGATTCTCTATCCTGCTATAACATCATACTGGGAAGACCGTGGATTCACGATATGAAGGCTGTGCCATCAACATATCACCAATGCATCAAGATACCTACCCCTTGGGGAGTTGTCAAAGTTGATAGTGATCAGCAGGAGGCGAAAGAATGCTACTCATCCTCGATGAAATCCTCAACCAAACCTAGTGCAGCATAGCAATTAAAGACGCGGGCCCAGGATATCGTGGAGGATCCGGAGCAGGATGTGAAGAAAATTATCCTGGATCAGGATAATCCCGATATTTCGGTGCTCGTAGGGACCAATATCCCTCAGGATATTAAAGAACAATTAATTAACTTTTTGAAATGCAGGATGTCAACGTTTGCATGGAAGCATGAGGATATGAAAGGCATATCCAAAGATATTATCACTCACAAGCTTGGAATTGATAAATCATTCAAGCCTGTTCAGCAAAAAAGAAGGAAGTTTGCTCCTGAGCGGAACACGATTATCCAGGAGGAAGTTGAGAGGTTATTAAAGTCCAGGATGATCAGAGAGGTTAAGTTCCCAAGGTGGCTAGCAAACGTGGTGGTAGTACAGAAGAAAAATGGGAAATGGAGAGTTTGTGTGGACTACACAGACTTGAACAAAGCTTGTCCTAAAGACCCATTTCCTCTTCCCCACATTAATGCAATGGTAGATGCCACTGTCGGGCATGAAATGCTGACCTTCATGGACGCATCCTCAGGATTTCAACAGATCCAAATGGAGCCTTCTGACCAGGAGGATACTGCCTTCATGACACCAACAGGTATTTATTGTTATACAGCTATGCCTTTTGGTTTGAAAAATGCAGGTGCAACATACCAAAGATTGGTAAACATGATGTTCAAAGACAAACTGGGGGACACCATGGAGGTATATATCGATGATATGGTGGTGAAATCTAAAAAGGCTGAGGATCACCTCCAGGATATCAAGGGAGCATTTGATATCCTGGATCGATACAACATGAAGCTGAATCCTGCTAAATGCCATTTCGGAGTGGGGGCAGGAAAGTTTCTTGGATATATGGTGACAAAAAGGGGGATAGAAGCAAGCCCAGAGCAGATCAAAGCTATCCTGGATATAAAATCACCCTCAAATATGAAGGACGTACAAAGATTGACAGGCCGAGTAGCAGCTTTAAACAGGTTTATCTCGAGATCCTCAGAAAAATGCAAAGATTTTTATGATATCCTGAAGAAGAACAAAAGATTCGAATGGGGGGAGAAGCATGAAGCAGCACTGCAGGATTTGAAACGATATCTCTCAACCGCACCTCTATTGATGAAGCCTGAAAATGGTGAACCACTATCCCTGTACCTTGCTGTATCAGGGAATGCTGTAAGTACCGTTCTTATAAAAGACCATGAAGGTCAGCAATATCCTGTTTATTATGTTAGTAAAAGTTTGTTAGATGCTGAAACTAGGTATTCTCATTTAGAAAAATTAATATTAGCTCTAGTCATGGCATCGATAAAGCTTAGACATTATTTCGAGACACATAGGATACATGTTAAAACAAATTATCCTGTCAAAAATGTGCTTAGGAAACCAGAGATGTCAGGCAGGATGGCCAAGTGGTCAGTAAAGTTAAGTGCTTATGATTTAGTATATGAACCTAGAAATGCCATAAAGTCTCAAGCTTTAGCTAACTTTGTGGCTGATTTCAGTAGTGATATTCAGGATGAGGTAGACCTAGAAGTTCAACAGTTAGGAGAATCCTCAGGATCCTGGACATTATATACTGATGGTGCATCTAATGTAAGAGGAGTAGGATTAGGAATACTACTAAAATCGCCACAGGGGGACATATTACCCCAGGCTATTAGGTGTGAATTTCCTGCTACTAATAATGAGGCAGAATATGAAGCTTTAATTGCAGGATTAGAATTGGCTAAGAGTATGAGTATCGAAAATTTGCAAGTATATGTTGACTCTTTGTTAATTACTAACCATTTTAATGGATCCTATGCAGTTAAGGGTGAGAAATTAATCGATTCACTATTATAAATAATATTTTATACAGGAAATCTCTTGCAGGACCGTATTTGAGGTGCTTGGAGGATCCTGAAGCCAAAGAAGTACTTCAGGACATACATGAAGGGGATTATGGCAACCATACTGGGGGCAGGTCGTTATTCTCAAAAGCATTAAGGACAGGATATTATTGGCCAACAATGAGAAAAGATGCCGCAGAATATGCTCGAAGATGTGACGCATGTCAAAGACATAGTAACATACTGCATCAACCTGCTGAACCATTATATCCTATTGTTTCCCCTTGGCCATTTATGAAGTGGGGTATGGATATAGTGGGAAAGCTACCAAAAGCTCCGGGAGGAAAAGTCTTTATGCTAGCAAAGACGGATTATTTCTCTAAGTGGGTTGAAGCCGAAGCATTTGTTCAAGTTAGAGACCAAGAAGTGGTATCCTTCATAAAGAGGAATATCCTGACCAGATTCGGAATACCAGCCGAGATAATCTGTGACAATGGTTCTCAGTTTATAAGCAAGAGAACTACCGACTTTTGCAAGAGTTGGGGAATCAAAATGATAACATCTACTCCAGTACATCCTCAAGCGAATGGACAAGCAGAATCCTCAAATAAGATAATTGTCAATAACTTAAAGAAAAGGCTCGGAGCCAAAAAAGGGAGATGGGCAGAAGAATTACCCTTTGTTTTGTGGGCTGATAGGACAACGGTAAAGAATGCAACAGGCCAAACCCCATTTTCCTTGGTATTTGGAGCAGAAGCAATGATTCCGACGGAAATGACAATACCTACTGCAAGATCTACCCTAAGTGATCCTGAGCAGAATCCTGGCTCCTTGAGTCAGGATTTAGACACTATAGATGAGAAGAGAGATGCGGCTAGGCTAAGGATGGCAGCATATCAACAGAGAATATCCAGGGCATATAACAAGAATATTAGGACCAGAAGATTTAAGGTTGGAGATTGGGTGTTAAGAAAGGCTTTTCAGAATACTACTAATCCTGCTGATGGCAAGTTAGCTCCAAAATGGGAAGGACCATACGAAGTTGAATCAGAAGCAGGGAAAGGAGCATACAGACTCAAGAATATGGAGGGGGATATGCTACCGAGATCTTGGAATGCTATACACCTTAAGCTCTATTTCAAGTGAGTTTAGAATTTAATTTCTAACTCAGGATGGTATGAATTCTACCTTTTTTAAATATGTTTGGTTTAATTTGTTCTTTGTAACCCAATACTGACTTAAGCATCGGAAGGGTGTTAGCCAAGCTAACACTGTAACACCCCGAAAACAGGTTTGGTAATTAAACCCCGTTAATACTAAAGACGGGGAAGATACCGTTAGTGGCAAAATTACCCGGTAAATATTAGGATTTAAATAATTAATCCTAATATTAAATAAAAAGTCAATAAAAGCTTTTGAGGAAAAACAAAGTATAAAGAAGGCCCGAGCTAACGGGACTTAAAATAAAACGGGTTATGACTACCCCGAACTCACTAAGTTAAACTAGCAAAGTGTAACCTAGTTAACAAAACAAGGTATTGTTGAAAATAAGTAGGTTGTAGCCTACTTACTAGTTAACAAAACTTGAGGGACCAAAATCGTTAAAAAGGTGACAAGTTCTATTAATAAAAAAAAACACACACACACCACACACACACCTTGTGTGCGTGGATCGATCATCAGGAGCCAAAGAAGGGTTCAAACCCTAATCAACACAATTTCATCAAATTGAAGGGGCAAATCAAGTCCAAATCAAAATCCGAGTATGAATTAATGATCTCCATTGAAAAAGGAGTCACGAGGTATGTAAATTTCTTAAGAAATCTCTAGTTGAAATTCTGTGCAAACCTAGAAAATTCGAATCTGAACTTGCATGTTTGTTGTTTGGATGAAATTAGGGATGAAACTATGTCTAGGAGTAAACCCTAGTCATGTAATTGTTGAATTGATGTTCATGGTGGTGAATTCATGATCATACACTCATGTGTCAAGTGGGTTTTGATTATGTAATAAAGATGATGATGTATACATGTTTATAATCACCATAGTTGCTAGTAGGAACAAGATACTTGAACAATTAGCAAGTTGAGTGTTAAACATACATGCCTTGAAATGGGTTTTTATAATATGATGATGTTAGTGTCTAATTTGTGATTAGAATCGTCATATTAGATAGTAAAGAATTGGTACTTGAACAATTTAGGTGTTCGGGTACATGAATCATAATTACCATAAATTGGGTTTAGTATAAAAAGATGGAATTATGAAAGAAACGCGTAATTAGTTAACTTGACTAATTATATAAGAGATGGGATAAAGCGATTTCCACTCATAATGTTGAATTGCCTTGATTGTGCATATTATATGATTAAAAGTAATTGACTTTAGAAAGTCAAACTAACTAGTGATGAAGTCGAATAAGTGGTTTCGACAAAGAAAATAAGTAAGGTGGTATAGTCGTGATTGTCAATGACTAATCTAACCACCTTGTAAATGATGAATAATAGTTGGCGCTTAAACAAGCTAGGTGAAGCTTGGAGTGAAAGCGGGTCAAACGAGTCAAGCATAGGAGGAGAACGTAGCTCGGATGCAAGGTAAGTGAAACTTACACAATTATGTAGAATGCTTGCTTATTCTATACGTTATAAATGCGATAACGATAATATAGAAAACATGGATTTCTAACGTGATCGATATGAGTCGGAACATGTAAAGATGATAAAAATCTTGGTTTATGGCAAAAAGGGCAAAACGGTAAATTAATCATGTAAAGACTAGGAAATTATGAATTTCCGTCAAGATTACCTTGTAGTATAATCTAATAATGATAAAAAGGGTAATATGGAAATTGGTCAAGTATTGACTAATGTAAATCGAAGCCTAAAGGATACCCTTGGCGTAAGCCGAAATGGGTTGAAATTGTAAGAAAAGAATTTAAGAGAAAAGGGATTTGGTAATGAAATCCGGGACGGGATGGATGTATGAATTAGAAGTCAAAAACCACGTTTTTGATTTAATAGGCAACGTCGGGCATATAGGCCAAACGGGTCAAATGGTGGTGATAACGCCATTTGACAATATCGACTAATGCGGTTGTCAAGTCTTGTGTTAACAGGAGCGATTAGCAATTTGGTTAATTGCGTCCACACTATATGTGATAATAGAAGCGAGGTATAAATTGGGTCTATATGTTGACCCTAGCCAGGTACGTATACATACGATTATAGTTAACGTACAAACTTGGTCAAATATGTAGTGAAAGCCCCTCGTAGTAAATGAGGGGCTAATGTTGACTAAAATGCCCTTGAACAACCTATAAAGGTTGTTTAGGAACTTATTTTATGATCTTGTAACCTTTAGACGCGCATGAAAGTTGTAGACATAAACTTTCAAGAGTTAAATGCTTAAATTGTGTATTGCCGCAAAATAACACATCCGAGGGATTAAACTCGGAATAAATAGTCCATTTCGTTAAATCCACCACATTCATAGTTGTGGTGGAAGACTAGTTAATAAGAAACTGGTGGAATTATGAGGTACATGAGAAATGAGCACAGTTCATGCTAAAATGGTCGTAAATACCCTTAACGGGTCAAAATAAGATTTTAAACAAAAACGGATAAATAATTGCGTAGGAACCCGTGTTCAGTACTTAACATGATTGACAATATTAGAATTTAAGGGTTCATGATGAATGGTGGTCAAACAAACATGTTTGTTTGATAAACACATAGTCGGGTCAAAATTTGGTGAAAAGATAATAAGCCGAAGGCTTAAAAGTCTCAAATTTATTTAATCCGGATGTCGGATCTTAACTCCACTAGATGGAGAATTAAATTACGGTCGCGTAGGAAAAAGAATCGGGTAAAACGGATCAATAACGAAGAAGTTATGACCGTTTCCGTGAAATCGGGTTGAGCTGGGTTTGTACAGCAACTGATTAAGCATCAGGCTGTGGAAAAGAGGGCCTAGCGTCACGCGACGCCCCTTGGCGTCACGCGACGCCCTCTGTTCCGGAAATAAAATTGTTTTGTTGTTTGTTTGGCCATGGTACTTGTTTAAACTTATTAGTTGACTATCAAAACTAACTTTTAAGTTGGTTTTGATCTTAGGTGACGTTGGGCATGCTACGGATGACGATCAAGCAGCTACGAAGAACCGAACACACGAGATTTAAAGCTTCCGCACGGCGTTACGTCATAACTTTTAAATGGCGAACTTATTTATATTATGTTGAAAACTTTTAAGTTGTAAAAGTTTTAAATTACTTGTACTTTCTAAGGATACTTAATAGTAATTACATGGTTGTTATCGATATTTATACGATAACCTTCAATTTAATAACTAGGGTGTTACAAGTTGTAAAAGTTTTAAATTACTTGTACTTTCTAAGGATACTTAATAGTAATTACATGGTTGTTATCGATATTTATACGATAACCTTCAATTTAATAACTAGGGTGTTACAAACACCCACCTTAGTTTACAATTGTTTTGCAGGATATGTTTCAGGATATAGCTCCAGGATATGTACTCAGGATAACTCGAAAGATTAGAGGATTGGCCCCCTCTCTCACGTTTAAGGGATACTGATCCCTTCACAGGTTTAAAGGTATTCACCTTTCTTCCGAATTGGGTTTAAACACCCCGCCTGGAGCGCAAGTTATTCAGGGATAGTTCAAGGTGGCGGGACCAGTCCATGTAAAAGTGGCTGACAATTTCGTTACTGTTGGCTATATCCTGAATCCTAAAGGTATATGAGGATTGATCACCCTCTCTCACGAAAGGGTATTTTCATACTCTCTAAGGTTTAAAGGTTTTCACCTTTCTAAGTCTTGGAGTTTATACACTCCCGCCTGTAGCGCATGAAAATTTGGGATTTTCCCCAGGATACAAGGGATTTATCTCCAGTACATCCTTGGGTTTTGCCCTTGGGACGTAAAAAATTGCCTACACAATGGAAACTGACGTTCAGAAGATTTCTAAAGTATTTGAGGACATTGTACACAGGGGACATTCCTACCAAGGTGGTGATGTAAAGCTAAAAGAATGAGGCTCGGAACTAATGCACTAAGTACCTCGCACAGGGGACATCTTCATTAAAGAAGTTGCAAAGACATTGAGGCTTGGTAATAGGGTTATATACTACTCCGGGTATGATCTTTCCTTTGTAAACATCGTCTAAGTTTTTAGTAACATTATGTTAAGTATCCTGATATATTCTCAAAGTTCTTTTCAGGATATTTGATTAAGATGTTTGAAACTAGTATTAGTTTGGAACTTTGATCATTTAAGTATTATCAAAACGGGAAAGATAGATTGTTTTTCACTCTTTAAAGAACTTTCTGCAAAGTTGAATGAATCTAATAACAGTTTTTAATATATGTCATTGAGCATATTGATCAGGATATTTTCATAAGATGACAATACAAAATTTTTACAAAGCTGAGAGTTACACTAAGTAATGCAAGGCAACAACAAATAAGTCAAAAGATAGTTATATTAATAACAAGTCAAAAGTTGTGCTTTTGGTTTCACCTCAAACCGAGGCCCATCCGCCAAAAGCACAATTAGTTTTTTCCATATTTGTAACGGTTGCAGGATATTTCTCAAAACATGACCTGTCCACCTACAACCGTTATCGCATTCAAAACGAGTTATACTAATTGATGACCAAGGGCTTCGTCCTAAAACCTAGGACCCATCCACCTTTGGTCATCACATTGTTCTAGTGCAGGAAATGTAAATTGTTCGAAGACAGGAAAAGTAAATTGTTTATGCAACCACAACCATGAAATTTAAAAGTGGGCTCCGGCCTTGGCACGTATATCCATCATCGCCCACTCCGCTGCCTAAGGGGTAGCACCCTCTTGAACAGCAACCTCCTTCCCAGCGTTCGCACCAGCATCAGCCTCAGGATTCTTCTCGGCATCATCACCAGCATTGGCCGCTTCCTCTGCCGCCTTAGAAGGCTCTTCACCAGTATGTTTTGCAGGATGAGCAACGGGATGACCTCCGAGGCCCTGTAGTTTCTCCTCCCAAGCCTTTACATTCCGGGAGGGGCATTAAAAACCCAAATCCATGGCCTCATAAGCCATCCTTATCCTGGCTTGGAGAAGAGAGACGACCACGGATGCTTTGAGGCTATCCCGATATGAACTCATATTCTGCTGATATTGGAGAAGGGCGGCATCTAGTTTGGCTTGAGCATCCTCGTTGGCTTTGTGGAGAGTAGCCTGGTGATCCCGGATCATTGCCTTGTATTTGTCTTCATAATGCTGGTATTTAGCAGCTGCAATGGTTCCTTGGTCAGCTATGGTGGCCTCAGCTTTCTCCAGCTTGATCTCCAACATCTTGTTAAGCCCGCAAGCGTCTTCATACAAGTGCATAAGACGATCCAGACCCTATCGATAAAGACACAGGTATTGATGTAAAAAATAAGCAGGATAAGGACTAACATACTTGTGCAGGATATCGAAAAGAAAATTCTACCTGTTTGAGGAATGAGGTGGCTTCGTTGAACCCATGATTCTCGAGAGAGAATGTTTCAGAAATAGCTGGGGAGTCCGTCTCCTTTCTCTTCCGAGAGCTGGATGCCCGGGTCCTAGATGCCGGAGGGCCTTTGGGAGCAGAAACAGTCTTCGAGGGGGTAGGCTTTGGTGTAGCAGACGGATTTGGCTTGGATTCTTGTTTGATGGGTTCGAGGCTGAAGTAGCAATCCAACTCGTCAAGTTCGAAACCTTCAAGGTTGACGACTGGTACTACACAAGGGAAGATATTCTTAAACTCATCATACTTTTGAAAAGTAATTAGTATATGCTGAGAATGTGCTTACCAGACATTTCTGAGCTTGATTTCAGGCTTGAATCTGTAAGAGACAGGGAGAAAGTTCTTTCACTGGCAGGAAGACGGTAGACTTCCTTGATCTTGGATTCGGATTTTGCACTGGGAGGCACTAAATCTCTGAAATTTGCTGTATAAAAACATCAGGATATAAGTCCGGGATACAGTTTGAAGATATAATTGGGGATATTCCTAAAACCCTAAATCCTACCCTTGGTTAACCATTTAACCGGTAGATCGAAACCCTTATCAATAGAGACTCTTTTTACGAAAAAGAATTTTCGTCGCCATCGATCCTCGTTCTTGGTGTCTTTAAGAACCAAAGGGTTCTTGGAGGTAGAAAACAGAAGAAAACGGTGATTGCCGTGGGATCTCAACCGGTATGCTATAGGAAGGTCCTCAACAAGTAGGTCAGGAAAATGACGAGATTTGATTTGATCCAGCACTATTAAAACTCGCCAAACCATTGGCATAATCTGGGCATAGCTAAGGCCGGTGAGTTCGAAAAAGCGAGAGATAAAGGGTGGAAATGGGTACCGGAGTCCAAGAGAGAAGGGGTAGGCGAAGAAACAAACCCACTCATCGGATATCGCGTCTGATCGGGCTTCCCGATCAAAAGAGCGAAAGACTGTTCCGGTGGGGAAGGCGCCGGAATCTTTAAGAGCAGCGATGTCGGCATTGTTGAAGCAGCAGATCTCCTTTGCTGGATCAACAATGAAATTTTGACTTACGAGGGCTGAGGCCGGTCGGTCCGATCGGGATTTCGTTCGTGGTGCCATGAAAAGTGTTGAGCAAATTAAAAGAGATTCAAGAAAGAAGGATAGAAAGGAAAATACCTGATGTCCGCTTGAAGATAAGGATAACCGTAATAAGGAGTCCCTCGGTTAATATAGGATGAATATAGGGGGGTAAAGAGTAAATAATGCTTTGGAAGTTGCACCGCTGTCATTTCAAGGGTCTAGTCGTATTAATTGCCTTAAGTTATGAGGTGAAACTTTTGAAATATATCCGTTGGATTGGTATCCCAACCGATATATTTGGGGACAATTGTTATGGCTCATTTTCTAAGCATACATATCCTGACCAATATCCTGCCTTTATTTGTTTATTTGTGACCAGGATGCTGGAAGAGGATATTGCTAACATCTTGGGCGATATCCTGAGGTTTATTGAATTAACCACGTGCAGGTTAAAGGCTGAGACTTGCTAACGGTCAAGTGGACTTCTTCTCCTCAAGACTCGGACGTGTTTGTTGAAGGAGTGACGTTGAACCCGAAAGACCAGGTCTACAACGTTCGATTAAGGAATATTCGGTGGATCCCGGAAGTTTAGGATAGTTTGTTATATTATCTTTACTATAAATAGATGGGGGCGGATCAGTTTAAGGCACACAATTTACACTTATACTCTCGAACACTTTCACTCTCTAGCTCATTGCAAACACTACACTTGTATTCAAATTTCATTGTAACACATAGTCGATCCGCACCACATCCTGCACTGTATCCTGACGTTTGAAGTAATAAGAAGAACAAGGCAGCTGCGATTGTCAGCTCCCGAGGTTTTATGCCGGCGATCTAGATTGATCAAGGGCTTTCCTTGTACATCTCGTGTCGTTTACTTTACTTTTGCTCATAGTTTGATCGTAGATACAGCTCAATATCCTGAGCCGTATCCTGAATACTGATTTTCTAAATAACTTAACAAGTATATTTTTAATACACTTTCTAGCACACTACCTCACTTAACTAATTTGATCACTAAATTGCTTAGGTAATTTTTGACCAAAACAGTTACTATGTCTTTGACATGCGTCACATCTTCGAGCATATTCTGTGGCATCTTTCCTCATCGTCGGCCAATAATATCTTGTCCTTAATACTTTTGAGAATAAGGACCTGCCCCCAGTATGGTTACCACAATCCCCTTCATGTATATCCTGAAGTACTTCTTTGGTTTCGGGATCCTCCAAGCACCTCAGGTATGGTCCTGCAAGAGATTTCTTATACAAAACACCATTTATAATAGTGAATCGTGATACCTTCATTCTAAAGGCTTTAGGATTCTCATTCTTTGGGATGTGTCCTTCCTTGAGATATCTCATAATTGGAGCCGTCCAGGATTTAGGATCCTCCTCATGATACTCATCATCAGGATCCTGAACACTTCTTACTTCCTTATCCTGAGGATTCGTCGCAGGATATAGGATATGTAATATTGGTATTTGGGTTCCTTCCGGTATCCTGACCGAGGATCCCAGATTTGCCAAGGCATCAGCTTCAGCATTATCTTCTCTTGGTATCGAAATATTCTGCTAATTTTTTGAGAATTTCGAGATATTCGATTAACTTCTCTCCCTTAACTGCATAGGATCCATTAAAATGATTAGTGATTAACAAGGAGTCAACATATACTTGCAAATTCTTGATATTCATATTTTTAGCCAGTTCTAATCCTGCAATTAAAGCCTCATATTCTGCCTCATTATTAGTAGCAGGAAATTCACACCTAATAGCCTGGGGTAATATGTCCCCCTGTGGCGATTTTAGTAGTATACCTAAACCTACACCTCTTACGTTAGATGCACCATCAGTATACAATGTCCAGCATTCTAAGTTTTCTCCTAGCTGTTGTACTTCTAAATCTACTTCATTTTGAATATCACTACTGAAATCCGCCACAAAGTCGGCTAAAGCCTGAGACTTTATGGCATTTCTAGGCTCATATACTAAGTCATAAGCACTCAGTTTTACTGACCACTTAGCCAACCTACCTGACATCTCGGGTTTCCTAAGCACGTTTTTAACAGGATAATTGGGCTTAACATGAATCCTATGTGTCTCAAAATAATGTCTAAGTTTTGTTGATGCCATAACTAGGGCTAATATCAATTTCTCTAGATGAGAATATCTAGTTTCAGCATCTAATAAACTTTTACTAACATAATAGACAGGATACTGCTGACCTTCGTGATCCTTTACAAGGACAGCACTTACTGCATTCCCTGATACTGCAAGATACAGGGATAATGGTTCACCCTTTTCAGGCTTCTTCAATATAGGTGCAGTTGAGAGATATTGCTTCAAATCCTGCAAGGCTGCTTCATGCTTTGCTCCCCATTCGAACTTCTTATTCTTCTTGAGGATATCATAAAATTCCTTGCATTTCTCGGAGGATCTTGAGATGAATCGGTTCAATGCTGCAACTCGCCCTGTCAATCGTTGAACATCCTTCATATTTGAAGGTGATTTGATATCCAAGATGGCTTTAATCTGCTCCGGGCTTGCCTCTATTCCTCTTTTGGTCACCATATATCCTAGAAACTTTCCTGCCCCCACTCCGAAATGGCACTTAGCAGGATTCAGTTTCATGTTATACTGATCCAGGATATCAAATGCTCCCTTAATATCCTGGAGGTGATCCTTAGCCTTTTTAGATTTCACCACCATATCGTCAATATATACCTCCATGGTGTCCCCCAGCTTGTCTTTGAACATCATGTTTACCAACCTCTGGTATGTTGCACCTGCATTTTTCAAACCAAAAGGCATAGCAATATAACAATAAATACCTGTTGGTGTCATGAAAGCAGTATCCTCCTAGTCCGAAGGCTCCATTTGAATCTGCTGAAATCCTGAGGATGCATCCATGAAGGTTAACATCTCATGCCCGGTAGTAGCATCCACCATTGCATCAATATGGGGGAGAGAAAATGGGTCTTTAGGACAAGCCTTGTTCAAGTCCGTGTAATCTACACAGACTCTCCATTTCCCATTTTTCTTCTGTACCACGACTACATTTGCTAGCCATCTTGGAAACTTGACTTCTCTGATCATTTTGGACTTCAACAATCTTTTAACTTCCTCTTGTACGATTGTATTTCGTTCAGGAGCAAACTTCCTTCTTTTTTGCTAAACAGGCTTGAACGACCTGTCAATTCCAAGCTTGTGAGTAATAATGTCTTTGGATATACCTGTCATATCCTCATGCTTCCATGCAAATGTTGACATCCTGCACTTCAAAAAGTTAGTTAATTGTTCTTCAATATCCTGAGGGATATTGGTTCCTACGAGCACCGAGATATCAGGATTATCCTGATCCAAGATAACTTTCTTCATATCCTGCTCTGAAGCCTCCACGATATCTTGGGCCAGCATATTTAATTGCTATGCTGGATTAGGCTTGGTTGAGGATTTCATTGAGGATGAGTAGCATTCCTTCGCCTCCTGCTGATCACTATCAACTTTGACGACCCCCCAAGGGATAGGGATCTTGATGCACTGGTGATAAGTCGATGGCACAGCCTTCATGTCATGGATCCATGGCCTACCTAGTATGATGTTATAGCAGGAAAGGGAGTCCATCACACAGAAGCGTTGTATTGAGTTGACCCCTTCAACATATACTGGTAACTTTATCTCTCCTACGGTATTCCTAGCTTCTCCACTGAAACCAACGAGCACAGTGGACTTCGAAGTAATGTCCATTGGAGATACATTCATCCTCTTCAATGTTTCCAGCTGAATTATGTTGACAGAACTGCCATTGTCCACTAATATCCTACGTACAAAATGGTTAGCAACATATAATGTTATTATGAGAGCATCATGGTGAGGATCCTGAATAGTATCCCTGTCATCACTATCGAAAGTGATCACTTTATCGGTTGTAAGGGTAGTCATCCTGGCTGGTTTATCTCCCCTTTCAGTCTTAGCTTCCTTTGCATGTCTCTTGGCCGCAGAATACGAAGTCCCACAAATGTCGGATCCTCCTGAAATAAAGTTAATTATTTTGGCATCTGTTGGGGGTGATGCTGCTCGTTCAGGATCCTTCTCAGGATCCTGCCCTTTATTCTTCTTTCTTCCCAGCAAATCCTTCAGATACCCTTTGCTTAATAGGTAGCTTATTTCTTTCCTTAGAGCAATGCAATCATCGGTCACATGTCCGAAATCTTCATGGAAGGCACACCATTTGGATTTATCCTTCCAATCAGCTTTCTGCTTATTCTTTCAAGGCCACCTAGCTTTGTCTCCTAAACCCTGCATAGCATACATTAACTCAGGTATATTAACAGAAAAACAGTATTCAGATAATTCAGGATATTCTTCAGGATCCTCGTCTTCAACAGCATTCACTTTCTTGTTATCATTTCCACCATATGGCTTGGAGCGATATGGTTTATACGAGGATTCTGATTTCCTGTTGGTTGATTCATAGGTTGAGGTAGAATTCATCCTCTCTTGCATCTTTTTTTCATCTTCCAAGCGGATATATCTCAAAGCCCTGTTACGAGCTTTGTCGAGATTCCTGCAGGGATTCATTACAAGATCCTGATAAAACTGAGAATCCTTTTGTAACCCCATCTTAAAAGCCTGCACAGCTGTTACAACATCAAGATGTGGGATATCCAAGGATTCCCGACTAAACTTGTTCACATAATCCCTCAAGGATTCCTGAGGTCCTTGAGTTATCCTGTAAAGATCACTGGTTAGTTTCTCAAAACTCCGACTGCAAGAAAACTGACTATTAAATAAATTAACCAAATGAGCAAACGAAGTAATTGAGTGAGGAGGAACATTTAACAGCCATTTTAAGGCTGATCCTATCATGGTAGAACCAAAACCCTTGCACAAGCATGCTTCCTTGAGCTCCGGAGGGATAGGGTTAATCTCCATTCTTTCTCTATATTGGGCAACATGCTCTTCAGGATCTGTAGTCCCATCATATAGTTTCATGTTGGGGGTTTGAAATCTTTTTGGGATTTCAGCATCACAGATGGGATACGCAAAGCGGGATATCCTGTGGCTGTCTTGGGATACTTCCGGAATTGGTTGGACCACTCCAGGCACACTGGATATCATGTCCTTCAATTTCTGAAGCTCCCTAGTAAATGTTGATGTCATACCTGCATCCTGCAAAGACCCATTATTGTTAGTAGTAAGAGTATTATTATTTGACATGTTACCGGTATGAGGATTCTGGCCATATCCTGAAGCATATCCTAAGCTCCTCACAGTTGACATCCTGACCGAGGAGGGTATCTCAGGAATAGGATTCTGAGAATGACTTGGCACGATATTCCCCCGGTTATCTTTAGTATAAACTGCAGAACTGAAGTTCAAAGCTCTAGGCTGCAAAGGAGTGACAGTTTCTTCAGCAGGTCTACTTGGGCCGGATTTCAAGAGTTGTATTTCTCTCATCAGCATCCGATTAGTTTCCTGCTGCTGCCTCATCTGTTCCTGTACACTACCAAATAAATTCAGAATTTCATCATTAGAAGCCAAAATAGGACCAGATCCCTGAGTAGTGGGAGCGGGGATAACATCCCGAGCCACATGACTTTCAGTTCCATGTGAAGAAGTTTGCATTCGTGGAGGATGAGGTGGAAGCACCGAACCAATTGTTGCAGAGGTTGTAGCAGACATGGTGGAAGAGCTCATGTTTGATCTCGAGGCCATTGAAAACAATGTAGCAAAAAGTTTTGACAATAGAAAGCCGAGTAATGATTTTACTAAATTTTTTAGCAAAAATAGCACCACTTGCCCCACGGTGGGCGCCAAATTGTTTTGGTAAAAAATTACCGAAGCAATTAAGTGATCAAATTAGTTAAGTGAGGTAGTGTGCTAGAAATACGTGTGAAAAATATTTTAACCAAGTTAATTGTGAAAACAGTTTCAGGATACAGCCCAGGATATAGAGTTGTATCTATGATCAAACAATGAGCAAAAAAGTAAAGGTTGACACGTGATGTACGAGGAAAGCCCTTGATCAATCTAGATCGCCGGCACAAAACCTCGGGAGCTGACAATCGCAGCTGCCTTGTTCTTTTATTACTTCAAATATCAGGATACAGTGCAGGATGTGATGCGGATCAACTAGGTGTTACAATGTAATTCGAATACAAGTGTTTGTGTATAGTGTTTGCTGTGAGCTAGAGAGCAAAAGTGTTCGAATGTGTGTGTGTAAGTTGCGTGCCTTAATCTGATCCGCCCCCATCTATTTATAGTAAAAGAAATGCAACAAACTATCCTAATAAACCGGGATCCGGCGAATATTCCCCACTCGAACGTTGTAGACCTGGTCTTTCGGGTTCAACGTCTCTCACATAACAGATACGTCCGAGTCTTGAGGAGAAGAAGTCCATCTGACCGTTAGTAATCCACAGCCTCTAACCTACACGTGGTTAATTTAGTTAACACCAGGATATCGCCCAGGATGTTAGCAATATCCTAATCCAGTATCCTGATCACAAGCAAACAACCAAAAGACAGGATATTAGTCAGGATATGTACGCTCAGAAAATGACCCATAACAGTTTCCAAGATAAATAAATAGAGGCGTTATTTACATGGGGCGTGATGTGAAAGTTATAAAAAGGTCATATATGTCATGTGTTGATCGCCTACTCTGGCCAAGTAGGTAGTGAACACATGATACCATGAACTTTTTATGATGGACATGCTTACACCCGATGTAGTAAGGACGGGGTGAGTGGGACAAATTAAAAAGTACCCAAATGAATCAAATGAGCAAAATATTTGATAATAATGTAAACGCACAGCCGGGTGACGGAAGCGTATTACATTAGGATAATGAGCCCGAGTGAAGGGACAAAGATTAATGTAAAATGATTAAGATATGCATTGGGAGGGGGTGTACTTACACTCGAACCCGGAGAATGCAAACATGTAAAACGATTAAGATATGCATTGGGAGGGGGTGTACTTACACTCGAACCCGGAGAGTGCAAACATGTAAAACGATTAAGATATGCATTGGGAGGGGGTGTACTTACACTAGAAACCGGAGAATGCAAACATGTAAAACGATTTAGATATACATTGGGAGGGGGTGTACTTACACTCGAACCCGGAGAGTGCAAACATGTAAAACGATTAAGATATGCATTGGGAGGGGGTGTACTTACACTCGAACCCGGAAAATGCAAACATGTAAAATGATTTAGATATGCATTGGGAGGGGGTGTACTTACATTCGAACCCGGAGAATGCAAATATGTAAAATGATTAAGATATGCATTGGGAGGGGGTGTCCTTACACTCGAACGCGGAGAATGAAAATATGTCTCTTAACGGGCCGTTTTTGTAAAACGTCAAACTTGAGGACAAAGTCGGAATATAAAAGTGAAGCGAAGTCTTAATGCATACCGAAAGGGTTGCAATAATAACGACTTCGGTAAAACACTCGGTTGATGGGTAAGGATTTAAACCCATGCGTAGACCGAGAAACGGGAACTCGGATAGAAAGTTAAAAGACTCGGGTTTTGAGTCTTGACGAAAAGACAACAAGATGACGTAAATAGAAATTTTGATAAATTATGTTCAACTGTTGAATGGGTCGAACAAAGAATGAAGTTTGACATCCATAAATGATAAAATTTCACATGAGTAAGTCAAACGGGTTGGATATAATATAATGTCGGATGGCATGAGTAAGCGCAAGCTGGATAACTGTAGCGCTAAATGCAAAAGGATCATGAGCCCGGTAATGGGACATAATCAAATACGAATATATGTAAACTGGATAATGGTGAGCATAAGATGAACCGACGCATGAATGACGTGAGAAGTCATAAAGTCGGAAAATTTTTCCGAGATGACAACGGAAAGGGATAAATCCTTGGACGTAAATTCCTTGGAATTGACATGAGTTAAAAAGAAAACGTGAAACTAAAATACAGTTTTAGTGAGAAATAACGTTTTAACAAATATGAATATTATGAGACGAAACCGGAAATGGTTAATATTAAAGGATATAGGTTTTAACATCAATAGATGTAAAACGATACGTTTGAAAGAAGGATTTTCAACGATGAAAAGTCGACGTAAACTTAAACAAGACGTGATGAAATCACGGTCACAAAAAGTGATATAGAATATACTCACGTCTTAACGTGAGTTATGAGATATGAAATCAGAAAAACATGCAAAAGGCCGGGTTGGCAATAAGATATACCCGCATGACGGGGCATAAAGTGATGGCGACTAATCAGTCTAGCCGGTAAAACCTTTCAAAGTCAGATTAGTGTTACGACTTATACAAGCACTTGTTGATATAAGATTAGCTTGAAGTAAGGATGTTGAGAATAAATATAACCGAGTGATCAGATGACAACTCGGTCAAATAAGTGACCAGAATAAGAAATACAAAATCAAAGTATCGGCCTACGAGGCCATACGCATAAAAGGCGTATACGCTTTGAAACCGAAAGCACATTACCATACTTCCCTGGTTAGAGTATTATGTGCGAGCAATGCTCAAGTGATCACCGAAACTAAGGTTCGGATGATTTAAACTAATAAAGTACGTGTGAAAGGTTTCGGGGACGAAACCTCTTTAAGGGGGGGTAGACTTGTAACACCCCGAAAATGGGTTTGACAATCAAACCACGTTAACAATAAAAGACGGGTAAAGTACCGTTAGCGTTAAAATTTACCCGGTAAATATTAGGATTTAAATAAATAAACTTAATATTAGATGAAAAGTGAACAAATCCTTTTGAGGAAATTAAAGTGGATAAAAAGGCCCGAGTTAACGGGAAATAAAATAAACCTACTTATAAACTTCCCCAAACCCACTAAGTTAACTAGGAATGTTTAACCTAGTTAATAAGAGGAAATATGGGTTTAAGATAAGTAGGTTGTAACCTACTTAATAATTAACCAAACATGAGGGACCAATTTAGATATTTGGGAAAAGCTTATTAATAAAACAAAAAAAAAATATCACACACACACACATGTGTGTACGTATGAACGACCAGGAGACAAGCTCCATGGGAGTTAACCCTAAACTCAACAAAACCTTCAAATTGGAAGATCAATCGAAGGCCAAATTCGGAATTGAATACATAGAAACGATCACCAAGTCAAGGGGATCGTAAGGTATGTCGAATTTCTAACATTCATGAACTTGTGAAAATTAGTTAACTTTGCATGATGCGATATATGCATGAATCGTAGAGGCTATGGCCGAATTAATGAAGTGTGATTACTTAGGAACAAACCCTAAGTATAAATTTGAAGTAAAATTGCTATGATTTGAATAATTTGAGAATTTACCACACTTAGACAAGTGGGTATTGATTATGTAGTGAAGATGATGATAAGTTTATGTTTAAAATCATCATAGTTGATAGTAGAAACAAGGTACTTGAACAAATAACATGATTAGGTATTTGTTCATACATGATTGAAATGGGTTTTTCTGATATGATGATGTTAGTGTTAAACTTGCGATGAGAATCATCATGTTAGTTAGTAATGACAAGGTACTTGAATGAATTAGGTGTTTGAGTACGTGTATCATAATTACCATGAATTGGGTTTAGTATAAAAACGATGGAAATGATGATAAATTCATGTTAAAAATTGATGTTTGATATCATGTGTTAAGAAAGACTAATGTTGTGTTAATTCGATGGATTATGGTTATAAAACTTGGTTAATAAAGCGGATAAACAGTAGCCTAAGAATGATGCTACCGGGTAATTGACCAAGTAATAAAACGAGTAGCTGAATTACATTGTGTACCTACTTTCGTCAATAGGCACTTTGACTTTTAAAAAGTCAAAATGACCAAAGATATGATCAAATGATAAATTCGACATAAAACCCGTAGGATGGAATAGTCGTAAATGATTATGACTAATCTAACCATCTCGCGAATTATGATGATAGTTTGACGCTTGACGAGCTAGGTGAACGCTTGGGAAGAAAACGGGTCAAACGAATCAAGAATGAAGAAAAAGCATGATCCGGGTGCAAGGTAAGTATATCTTACACTACTCTTGAATTATAGAATATTCTCTCATCGTATTAACTACGAATAAGATAAGTTAACAATCGTGATATAATGTTCCGACGTGTAGTCGTACGGAACAAGATAACCGAAGATGATAATAAACCATGTTTCATGGTTAAAAAGGACTAATATGGTTACTTAGTCAAGCAATGACTAATAAATATAGAATTCTTGATGGATACCTTATATGGTAAACCAAAACAAACGATAAGGGTAAAACGGTAATTTTGGTCATACGTTGACCGTAACCGTTAGTTTTTGAAAGACACTTATGATGTAAGCCATAATAGGCCAAAAGTGTTAAGAAATGAATTATAAGTAAAATGACCGCATGGTGTAAACCGGAGCGAGTCATATAGACGAGATGGTAATAAATGTCATCTCACCAATACGATCGGTCACCTAGACCAAACAGGTCAAAAGGTCAAGATACCACCTTTTGACAATATCGACTAATGACTACCGTCGAGTTATATGATTTCAGGAGTAAATATCGAATGGATATTAGCATCGCCATGACTTAGCGGAAATTAAAGCAAGAGGGTCAATATATTGATCCGAGCCAGGTATGTGTATTAGAATAAACACTCAATTAGAACGTATGGTTCAATGGGTGTTAAACGAAGTCTAAGATAGACAATGGGTTTCTTTAATGAGTAAACCAAATGTTTTAAATGATGGTCGTCGTGTTTTGGAAAGCACAATGACTTTTCAAACAAGATCATAACTAGAACGAAGGATTATGGGTCAAACATGCTTTCAAAAGACTTCATCGTAAATGAAAGGCTAAAAGGGACCAAAACGCCCTTGCAAGCTAAATTGAGCTAACGACCTTTAAAGGTCGTTTGGAAATGGGTTTTAATGATAAAATGAATACTTAGAATAAGTATAAGAAGCGAAAGATGTAAATCTTTGGTCAAATGACTCTATATGAGCCTTTGCCGTAAAATAACAATCCGAGGAGTAAGACTCGGATTATATAGATCACCACATTAAATCCACCACAAATATAGTTGTGGTGGAAGATCATTTGATAAGAAATGTGGAAATATGAATCTAGAAATGAATGAAAGCAATTCGTGCTTAAAATATGCTTAAATACCCTTAACGGGTCAAAATAAGCATATGAGCGAAAATGGGTTTAAGAAGGTATATAAACCCGTGATTTGAACCTAATATGTTAGACAATAATGAATTTAATAGGTTCATGAGAAATATGGGTCAAACAAACTGGTTTGTTTAATAAATACATGAACGGGTCAAAAATTTAGTGATTTTATTTTAAGCCGAAAGCTTAAAAGTCTAAAATTTTGTTAATACAAATGTCGGAATTTAACTCCATGTGATGGAGAATTAAATTACGATCACGTAGGAAAAAGAATCGTGTAAATTGATCAATAACGAAAGAGTTATGCTCGTTTTCGTAAAATCAAGCTTGGCTGGGAATATGCAGCACCAGCATCACATATTCTGTCAAATTAAGTCCGTGGCGTCGCGCCACGGCCAAAGGCCTTGGCCGTCGCGCCCGGCGACGGGGTGAAATATTGAATTTTTTGATTTTTTTTGTTTATTTCCAGTATTTGACCCAATTACCTTGTTGTACTTGTTATTTAACTATCAAAACTGACTTCTAAGTTGGTTTTGATCATAGGTGAATGTCGAGAGCCCCGGATGAAGATCAAGCGACGAGCAAGAACCGAACACACGTTAAATGAAGCTTCCGCGTCAAATCTTGATTTGTTTTGTTATAAGTGAATTATGTAAACACTTACAAATATACTTTTGAAATGTTGTAAACATATGGGAATGTTGGTATGACAAGCTTTTGTAAAGTCACATTTTAGCATTAAAATGTATTTTATTATTAAAATCTTGATAAATTAAGACGGGCGTTACAATATGTATTCAGCTCAGTTTATGAATTGTAATTAAGAGAGCGTTATTATCTTGCTTTTGTCTTTAAAAAATTTTAAAGTTGTAACAAAACTATCTACATATCAATTAACCTATTTTTAATAATTTCAGAACGGATAAAGAAATGAACAAACGCAGAGATATGCTTGCAAATTTGAGAACAAAAGTAACACAGATGGCGTCCGCGTTGAACATGTCAAGCTTTCGTAACAGGGACAGCTTGCTTGGGCCAGGTACTAAACTGGCTGATGACATAGCCCGAATATCTGGGTTGGTGGCTGATGATGGGAGATGATGGCGCCGGAATTTCAGGTCGATGGTGATGGTGGTGTCCGACGAGAAGTAAGAAAGACAATGGTGGGGCCTACTCAATTTTTTACAATTCAATATGATAGATGGGTCCTACAAATATATCTTTAAATGCTTAATGAATTAATAAAAAGGGTATTTTAGTCATTTAGTCATTTTCTTTACTAAAATTATTCAGGGATGACGGATATTGTGAGACCACGGGTAGAAATTGAGTCCGAACAGAGCTAAAGTGTGGAAGGAGAAGTCGCGAAAGTATCAGCAGCAGGTGCCAGAGTTGGAGATAGAGCAGAAGATCCGGAAGGTGGTTGTAGTTTATTATCTCTGTAAAAATCGACAGCTTGATAAAATTGACCGCTTGATAAAAATTGATGAGAGTTTTGGATTTTGAAACTGATTTTCATCGACTTGTGCTTAAATCTCAGTGAATCAAGGAACCCCTTTGTTGAATATGCAGTCCAATATTTCCGTAGCAGCATCATACACCACACTGGACAAAATTAAAAGGAGTAAACTGCAAAAATTACTATCACAGGGTAAATCTTTTCTACTTTTGATAAACTTAAAGGTATATGCACAACAAAATGAATCTAATATTCTAATCATTGATCACTAACTGAAATGTTGTGTAGGTATGGATATTACAATCTTAGGTTGCAATGACTTCTACTCATATCGGAGTCATGTATATTATAACTTTTAACATGTTTGTAATTTGACTTACGGCTATTTAATGTTTATGATAATACGTAACTAAAAAATTTGCAAATTTAGATCGAAGCACGTGGGCTCCCATTAGTCCCAGAATCATTGGTTGCTCTTCCGCCATTCACATCGATTACTTTTAACGCTGGAGATTCAAATGGAGAAAACCGCAAACCAGAAGTTGCGAAAACTGGATTAGGGTCATCTGCGGCTATGACAACTGCTGTAGTGGTTGCGTTACTGAACTACCTTGGGGTTGTTGATCTTCCATATTCCATTTAAGATCAAAAGGGTGAAAACAGTTCGGATCTTGATTTGGTGCATATGATAGCTCAAACGACTCATTGTATTGCTCAAGGAAAAGTTGGTAGTGGATTTGATGTTAGTTCCGCTGTCTATGGAAGTAATCGCTATGTCCGTTTTTCACCAAAAATCATTTCTGCGGCTCAGGTCTCTCTCACTCCCTAATACTCGCGTGTAGGGTGTCAAATGGGTTGGTTAGGTAGCAGGTCAAAAACCAAACTTTTGTACTTTTGGTACATGTCAGGTTCGGGTGGGTTTGCTCAATGCACTTTTTGTTAAAAAAAGTTGCACTTTTTTTATAAATATTGTAGTATGTCATATATGATTACAAAACTAATATTATTTCGATAGTAAGCTAACTTTGACCGAGTTTTGATCCGTTTCCTTTTTAAGATAATTATTTTCGCATCTGACCGGTCAAAACATAACCCAAGTCGGTCTCACGTAAGTAATTGAGTTGAAAATGATACCTCTGATTATATTATGAACCATATTTGCATATGTATTATAATGAGACTGCTTAGTATTCGATCTGTAAATCTGTAATGAATATTTTTTTATATTTAAACTGATGATTAGATTTGAAATGATTACAATGAAGACTAATTTGTAATGAATATTTTTTTATTTATTAAAGATGGTGTTGTTTCATCATTGCAGGACGTTGTTTGTACCACGCCATTAGATGAAGTCATAGGTGAAGTCTTGAAAGCCAAGTGGGATCATGAGAGGACTAAATTTTCCTTGCCACCATTAATGAATCTGGTGATTAAACTACAACTCTCATGCTAATAACTGAATTGCTCTAGAAACCATATATTATATATATAACCGTATGTCGCATTATCAAGAATCAAAAGCAAAAACCGAGTTAAATTACTAATATTAGATAGTGATGGTAATGCTACAAATAAAACCTTCAATGTTGCATACAAAGAGATATGTAGAAATTCATGACATGTTTTTATTTTTTCAGGAATTATAACATATATTAAAATTTTCAGTTTATTTAAATTAAGATGTAACCTCAATTACTTATCTCTATCAAGGGTTTGGATTGCATCTGAAATATCCAGTTTTCTCACATGGTCAACTTTGCGTTGCATTATCAAGAGTCAAAAGCAGAGCCGGTGTGAAGTTGCTTATACTGGACAAAGATGGGAATGTAACGAGTAAAACAACAAATGTAGTTTACAAGGAAGTTTTTTCTGGGATTTAATAATTTTCTGTTTGTTTCTTCCAATGTATGCGTTTGTACAGAATATTACATTTCAAAGTAAATAATATGGTTTTGGTTGAACCCGCGTATTACGCGGGCATTAACCTAGTATAAGATAAATATAGATTTGATGACACCTCAATGAATGACAAGTGTCCAAATTTTATTAGGGTGTGGCTAAATGCACCTCCATTTTTACTATTTATACCTCCTTTTCCAAAAATATCATTTTTATAATTTTTTAAATTCCACCCTTTACCTTTTATATATTATTGCTCTATTCAATTGTTTACGGGTTTTTTTTTTGGTTCATTCTCTGTTGTTTTTTTATCAATTCTTGATTGTTTTGTTTAAATTTTTTTCTCTTTTCACCCGGATGATTTTGTTTTGTATGATTTGTTGACTGTTTTGTTTAATGTTTTTTTTTTCACATAGATGATTTTGATACTTGTTGTTGTATATCATTTATATAAAAATAGGTTGTGCTTGACAACTAAATTTCATTTACCTCACTTTATATATCGAATTGTTGATGTCTAAACATTATACATCAAAACAAAAATATAATACATAATAAGTGAATACAACCATTAATTGAATAATATAACATTTATGAATCGATACTTCCAAAAAAAATAAGATTAAGACTATGATGAGTTCGTTACGTTTAAAACAAATGAGTAACACATTAAAAAAACAAATGAAAGTTAACCCAAACAAATTAAAGTTGAGATTTAACTAAAACAAATAAAGTTCAACCGAAATAAATTACAACTGAAGTTTAACCAACATATTGTACAGTTCGGTCTAAATTAGAATTTTTTTTAGCTCCTATATGTTTGAAAACATGACATAGTTGTTAGGATTTTGTTTAATTCATGAATTCACTTCAGTGTTACACGTTCAAAAAAAAAAAAGAATATGTATGTCTATTTTGCCAAAATTCTATTGTCATCACTGGAAGAAATAATACACACCTCTATTGTATGAGCTACAATCAATTAAAGATGTTGGTTTATTTTTTTCAATCCATTAGATTAAGTTAAAAAAAATAAAAAAACTATACCAGAGAAAAAGATAAATAGATTGATGAAAGCTAAAGATGCACTAAATTGTTTCTTCAAAGTCTCTTTTAATCTTTTTGTTTTCACTCAATGCAGAATATTTTTTGATCATATGTATATATACGTATATAGGGTCAGGATTTAGAGAAAACGCTCAAAAGTGTGAGAACGGAGAGAACGCCTATGGATCGTCAGATCAAAACAATCTATGGACTAGATGACGCGGTGGCATTTTCGTAAATAAAATCACTTTTATTAATCTGGCGCGCTTCATTAAGGGTAAAAGGATCTTTTGACTTAACATAAAACGCCAAACTCACGCTATTAAAATCCCGCCTCAACACACATAGCACACTTCATCATAATATAACGTCATAGATATAAAACGCCAAACTTTGTTTTTAACCGATAAAGCTGTACAAACAGTACTAAAACGACGGAACTTTATTACTAGCATTTACTGCAATAAAAATCGCGCCTAAAATACGCGCCAAAAACTTCCTATATAAACAAACTCTCAGAATTACTAAAATCCACACAAAAACCATAAAAACCTATATTTTTCTCTATACCATTCATCTTATAAACGCCAAAAAACCAAAATATCAAAGATTCAAATCCATGTTTCTTTGATATACACTATTTTCTCAATAAACTTTCGCTCTATGTAATGAGCAAGATCCTCAATATAAACGCCAAAACATACAAAAACCACAAAACTTCAAAAAAGCCATTTTATGGAGATTCTGTTTTTGTTCTCTATAAAGTTTAGCTAAACGAGATGGATAACATTGTTACACATCTTTCTTGACTGAGGATTAACAATGTTATCCATTTCGTTCAGCAAAACATTATTGAGTTTAGCACGACCAAAAATAGAAGTTTATGGAAGTTTTATTTAGTGGCGTTATTGTTTTTTTTTTTTTTTGGCGTTTGATTTCCCTGCCCGATCTTATATTGTTTGTTATTTAACTTCGAAGTAGCATGTTATGAACAAAGATATAGAAAAAAGAAAAGGATGCAAAAAAAAAAAGGCCAAACTGAGAAATGTCTGTGTTCTATAGCATTGAAATAAAAAAAACGCCAAACTACTCTACACTGGCTCTCAAAGACCATCTGTATGTGTTCTGTAAGAATGACAAATACAAAACGCCAAACTACTCTTTACTGGCTCTCGAAGACCTTGTCAATCTTCTTTTAATTACGGCCTGTTTGCATGTTGATGTGTAGTGTCCATAGGCTTTGCAGTTCTGACACTGTCTTTCTTTGGCCCTGGGTTTCAACTTTGATTTCTTTTTGTCGATTGCTATCTCCTGTTTAGATTTCAGGCGCTTCCGAGAACCAGAACCTTTGGATTTATAACCTACAGGGACTCTTATCGGATTCTTGTCGTTTTTATATTGACCAGTTATCTCGGCAAATCTATCCCTAGAACTAGCGGGAGGAGCAACGATCTGCATATCTTGAACCTTCTTCATATAAGATTGAACATGATCCTTGTATAATGATAGCTCCTCTTTATTACCAGATAAACGGTTCAAAGTGTATTCGGTTGAATAAATAATATCTCGCATCATACTTTGCACATCAGGATCAAGCTCGGTCATATATTCACGACTAATTGAGAATTCAGGAGCGCAGTTTGGGGAGGCCTCTTTGCGCCATCTATTCAGAATGTATTGTTTTGGAAATTCCCTAATGTTCATAAGTCTCAAAATATAGAATACATGTCTATATAGCAAACCAAACTGTTCAAAACGTCTACATGAGCAACTGCATGTGCAATCAGACTTACGGAACATTACCTGAAAAACGCCAAAAACAATATATCTATAACGCCATGCATAGAATGTTTGTCGAAAAAAAGAAAAGAACACATTGCATATGATAAAACGCCATTAACAGAAAAGCCATAAAAACCAAAACGCCATTATTTACCTCAAATAAGGATGTACAAAGCTGTTGGAAGTCATTTACGTAAAACTTAACAAACCCATCAGGCTGATCTTCGTAACGTTGATTTATGCAATCGGCAACTCCAATAAGCTCAGCTTGAACGTCACAAAAAATACTTTTTGTGTATATATCAACAGCTTGCCCTTCCAACAATTTGTAACTACTCTTCAATTGGGGTCTTTTGTATCGAGATTCATGATCATTTTTTAGATGTGTGTGACGTTGTGCTTCTATTGTGTCACACCCTGGCTTTGCGGAAGCGTGGGTTTGTTTGGTGTGACTTCTTAATGCCATAGCAAATATAATAACCATGCTATATGAAATAAAACACATGATGTTCATCCATTCAACAAGTTTTAAAAGTTACCAAGACAACATTGTTTAAAAGTCGACACATGAAACGAATTACAACCATGACATAATTAAAAACTTGTTCATACGACTCGACCAAAGACATGAGTAAAACACAGTTTAAGACTTGTAACCCGTCCAGGCAAACGTCACATTTCCTAAACTCGGATGACATCATTACTCCCTACGCAGCTTAACATTATTGCAAACTTGGCCAGATCCATTAGTTTCCTGAAATACATGTAGTTTGAAAAATCAACAAAAGTTGAGCGAGTTCATGTAAAAGTGAGTATGAATAAACCGTTGTAATATGTCTGTATGTATGAAAATCCCTGGTATGTAGCAATTAAGGAAAAAGAGATCACCATTGGGTTGCAAAGCCAATGATATGTGTGAAGTGGTGCAGGAAGACTCAAACCTAGCAGATTTTTGCGTCGGGCTCAAAGTCACCCCATGGTCCGTTCAGTGGACTCAGGAGTTGGGCTCGCTACACCCAAATAGATCTATCGCTCATGACCCTCGGTCCTACAACGAGGATTAATGGCCTCAAGTTCCACCTACCCACTCACATGATCTAAGTAGTAAACCCTCCTTAAACTAACCATACCATGTATATAAAAGTGTCTGTAATTACTGTAACATGTATTCCACCCCCGAAGTATAAAACTGAAAACAGTTAAGAGAATAGGGGGACATGAACTCACAGAAGTGCGTATCCTGAAACGTAAGTCTCCAACTCAATCTGCTGCGTGACGACCTACACGTACTAATGCCAATTAGACGGATGGCCGTGCCTTGGCTTAGGGTTTAACGTTTTATCGGAGAAATAGTTAGGTAACTATTTCGTATTCACACTTCTTATTTATTTTATAAGTATATTCCTTCCCAAGGATGGGGGTCTTTATACATGTACACGTTATTATTCCGAAAAATATATTTTAAGTCCCACTTAGCAAATATATTGTTAATCACTTGTCTAAAATATTTTAATTCTAAAATATATATATTTTTCCCAAAAATATTATATATTTTACCTCATACATTTTCCAAAATAATACTTATCAAAATATACATATGAGAGTATTTTCCGAAAATACATTAGTTACATTTTAGAGTTCGCGTTGTAACAACAATACTGGTGTAACTTAAATATTTATTTGTGAGAGCGTTGGTATTATTTTGGAGTTGAAATTTCATAATATTTCCAAGTTGTATTATTTTTACCCTAAAAATAATATATATTTAGTTCACAAATAATCAAATAATCACGCAAGCGTTTTAGTAATAAATATATATTCTAAATATATATTTATCAGATTTTATTTACTAAAATCAACCTCCGGCACTTTAATATTTTTGTAATAAAAATCATGGCGAAGTTTATTTCGAAATAAAGTTAAAAGTATATTTGTAAACATTTGTTGGAAAAATATTCCTAAGTGTTGAAATTCTAGAAAAATTTCGCCAGAGTTTCCTTTGTAAATGGAGGCGTCCCGCTTACTAGCGTATCATTTTCTTTTGTAAAAATCATTCAAACAATTTACCAACCAACAATATACAAATCTTTAATCATCAACTTGACCAGAAATAAACATGAACCATAAACTTGTGAACTTGAAAGTTTATAAAAAACAAGTAGTAACTTACTAGCAAAATTAGTAAGTCTTGTTACCTTTAAAAATATGATTGGTTTCTTACAAACTTTAGTTTTAAAGAATGTGTATTTTCACAACTTCTAGTCATATTTTCCAAAAATATTTCTTTGTGGAATTTTCTTGTTACACAAGTGTTTATACACTTGTTTACTTACTAAAAATGATTTTAGTTCATACAAGATCCGGGTTTTAACAAAACTAGTATTTTTCACTTGGTTCTTCCGAAAACCCACTCATAGATCTTTAGATCTACGAGTTTACAACTCATTTTTCCAAGTTCCTTAGGTGCAAATTTATAAACCATGTTTCAATATAATCTATCATGTAATATGCTTCTTATCTTCCAACATCTAACAATTAAATAATCAAAAGAATGTGGGGATGTCCCCACATCCCTTAACCGTCGAGTGGGGGGGGGTATAGGGTTGGGTTGTGATGGAACTAGTTACCATTTGGTTAGGATCTAATGTGTTTAGTTAGTGTATTAGTGGGTGTTATGTAATATAAGGTGTGTTAGGGTGTTCGGGGACCCTAACTAGCTCAGAAAAGTAAAAACAATGTGTTTGGCAATATTTTTATGTTTCTGGTAAAGTCCGGTTGTTCGGTTGGATGTTGATCCGTTAAAGTGCTAATTTAATCCACAAAGTGTCTTTTATATTATTTTTAGTGACACAATTAATTTCCAACACTTTGGAAAATATCTAGGACTATTTTGCCAAGTTTTTGCACTTTACTAGCATTGTTAAATGCTGAATTTTGGTTATATAGTGCAGAATTCTGCATTTTAAGTATGTTTTAGGCACTTCCGGGCACTATAACTATCACCTAGTGACGCAGTTTTATGGTCCTTACCTCCCTACACTCACTACTAGTATAGTACTTTATTCCCGGCTCATACTGGGCCTCAAAAATATTGTCTGTCTAGGTGCTGGCATTGTCAGCATGTTTTTATGGTTATCCGCTCACTGTGCTAACTGTGCTTTGTGCATCACGTTTGTCACTAATGTTTGTGTGTAAATAATAGAGTGACAGTATAAAGTGTGATGCATGAGTATGTATGTAACAGAAATCAGTAAGCAGTTTAATCACAGTTGTAATCAAGCACAGTCATTAAGCACAAATTAAATATTAATTTAGTGTACGGATACCTGTAAATGTGAGGGTTGTCACATTCTCCCCCCGTTAGAGAAATTTCATCCCGAAATTTTAGGCTCTGCTTCTAGTTGCAGGGGTCTTAGGAAATAAATGGGGGTATTTCTCCTTCATACGATCCTCACGTTCCCACGTTAATTCCGGCCCATGTCTTGCATTCCATCGAACTTTGACGAGCTTGACACTACTCCTGCGTGTTTTGCTAACTTTCCAATCCGTAACCTCAACGGGTTCTTCGGTAAAGTGGAGCGTGTCGTTGATATGAACTTCGTCAGCAGGAATGATCACTGTCTCCTGTGTTGGACTCTTTTTCAGATTTGATACGTGAAATGTATCGTGAATGCCATTAAGTTCAGCAGGTAGGTCCAATTTGTAGGCTACAAATTCTGAACGGGCCAATGTAACGCGGATTCAACTTCCCACGCTTTCCAAAGCGTGCCACACCCTTCCAGGGTGAAACCTTTAACAAAACCATATCCCCAACTTGAAACTCCAAAGGTTTCCTCCTTTTATTTGCATAGGCTTTCTGTCTGTCGCGAGCCGCCTCGATGCGTTTTCGAATTTGAAAGATCTTGTCTGTTGTCTCTTGGACTATTTCGGGACCAACAAGCTGTCTATCACCCGCATCAGCCTAGCATAGTGGTGATCGGCACTTGCGTCCATAAAGAGCTTCAAATGGCGCGGCTCCAATACTTGTGTGGTAGCTGTTGTTGTACGAAAATTCGACCAATGGTAAATGATTATCCCAGCTACCACCTAAGTCCATTACACATGCTCTCAGCATATCTTCCAATGTCTGAATAGTTCTCTCACTTTGGCCATCCGTTTGTGGATGAAATGCAGTGCTCAGATTCAACTGCGAGCCAAAAGCTTCTTGGAAGGATTGCCAAATCCTTGATACAAACCTCCCATCTCTATCAGAGATAATTGAGAGAGGCACTCCATGACGTGCGACAATCTCCCTCATGTATATTTCCGCAAGTTTACTCGTGTTGTCTTTCTCTTTGATCGGCAAGAAGTGTGCAGACTTTGTTAGACGGTCTACTATCACCCAAATCGTATCGTGGCCCTTGGGCGTCTTTGGCATTTTCGTTATGAAGTCCATTGAAATTTGTTCCCATTTCCATTTGGGTATTTCAGATTGTTGCAGTAGTCCTGAAGGCTTTTGGTATTCGGCCTTTACCTTGGCGCACGTTAAACATTTGCTAACATATACTGCAACATCGCCCTTCATCCTAGGCCACCAGTAGAAATCCTTGAGGTCTTGGTACATCTTATCCGCACCGGGATGAATTGAGTACCGAGATTTATGCATCACATGCCACATGCATAACCGATGCCTCGTGTCAATAAATACAACAGAAATAGCCTTCTTCATCGTTGGATCTTGGTCAATGACAACAACTTTTGGTTGAGAACCAACAGCTTTTAGAAAAACTCTTAACAACCAAATATACGTATCAGCAGTTTCCGACGCCAACAATGCTGCACCAAATGTAACATTGCAGTGATGATTGTCTATACCAGTGAACCGTACAAACACCATAGAGTATCTGCATATGAAAACGCCATGAGAAATGAAACAATAATAAAACGCCATTGCATGTAAACTAGTAAAACGCTATTGCATGTAAGCTAATAAAACGCCATTGCATGTAAATTAATAAAACGCCAAAAACAAAGAAGTTGAATTATAAAAAATTACTTGTTGGAACGATACGTGGCGTCAAACGAAATCACATCACCAAACACGTGGTAATTACGTTTGGCTTGATCGTCACACCAAAAAAGACCCTTCAAACGATTCTCTTCGTCTGTGATGTAATCATACGAGAAATTAGGCTGGGAATGTTTTTTTTCATTCAAATGTTTCACAACCATATCAGCGTCATATTCCCCTATGAAAAAGTTAATTTGCCTCTTATAGTTCTTAAATTCAACTTTGCTTGCGCCCACGTCTTCAAAACCGCCAAAACAAGTCTTCATAACATTAAACGCCTTAACAGGACCCAAATTCAGCTTAGACATGCTGTGTATAACATGCTTCTGGAGCTGAGTGAGGTGTCGTTCAGTTGGAAGAAAATGCTTATCAGGACGTTCAACAAGTTCATTATTGTGCTCCTCGACAAACTTATACACCTTCCAAAATCCATTCTCAAATTCTACACATAACAGTGCACCACAATCAGTCATTTTTGAAAAGTTAGATCGCACTACTCACTCCTTTTGATTGGGGTCTAACGTATCAACCTTCTTGTCCTTATATACACCAGCTCTCGTATACAAGAAATACTTAATATGTAACACGCCTTTAGAGTTTGTTTTTGTAGTCCCTTTCCTGACTGAAAACCCACACTCCTTGGCATACTTAACATACATTGAATAACAATCATCAAGGCTTGATAATAGCATGTCCTTTCTGGGCTTTAATTCTTCACTGACGTCAGCAATGATAAATGGTAATCCAGTTTTGGGGCAATGCCTTTGACTCGTGGAAGAGACTTCGTCTGAGAAAACACAGGGAGGAACAGAAAAATCAGAAAAACAGAGTGATGTCTCGTAATAACATTATACATTAAAACGCCATTAATTGAATAATAAACAAGATATAATAAACACATAATTTAAAAACGACATGATAAAAAAGCCATGAGATGAATAATTAAAAACACTTAACAACATAAATAATTAACAAAATATAACATCATAATGAAAACGCCAAAATTAACAAAACTAATGTTTACACAAATTAACAAAATAGTAATAACTGATATTTACAAATACTACTAAATAAAATTCAAAACTAATCAAATAGACGAAAAACGCCAATGATCGTAAAAACATAAGAAATACACTAGAACGTAAACGACAATTAAAATTAATATCGAAAACTCCAATTGCAGTTCTTAATAATAGATTAAATATGAATTAAAACGCGATTAAATTGCAAAATTGAATAACACTATTGAAAATCATACAACACATTATAAAAATAATAATACAAAAAAACGCCATAGAACAATGATAAAAGAACAAAACGCCATATCTGTTGCATGATTTGCTGGAACGAAAAATAGAAAACGCCAACGAATTTTACTTTGTCGAACAGAATCCACGTTAAACGACATAGATCTGAGAAAGCTTGCAAAGGAGGTAACAGCTAACAATAAATCTTTGGAGTTTTAATTTGAAATAGATTTATAACGCGAATAAGGAGGGAACGTATAAAAGGACAATCGTACCCCCGCATAACAATTAGGGCCCACTGTCACGTGTTGGGCCAGGATCCATTTTCACCGTTCTCACACTTTTCACCGTTCTCTTCTGAACCCGTTTCTACGTATATATTCAAGATTTAAATTATGGAAGTTAAATAAACCCTTAGAAAAAACAGGGAGGTTTCCTAATGTAACTAAAAAATAGAAAATACAAGGTTTGATTGTAATTTCTTAAAAACTTTAGGAGGAAGGTGCATTCAGTAAAATTTAAAAAATAGAGAGTGCATTTAGCAACACCCATTTTATTATAGTAGATAAATTTAAATCGTATTAACTATTAACATCAAATGTGCTGGCATCGTGTCTCTAGTACAATGCCACCCCTATGAACTCTCTTCCTCAACGTTATATTTTTGGTAATTTACTGTGTTGAAAGTTACCTTTTTACCTTTTGTTTTGTCTCATAAAGATGAAAAGAAACTTATGACTATATTTGGTTATTTTTCAGTTTATTTTAGTGAAAATTCTAAGCCGGATGGATTTTGGGTATTTCCCATTGTCAGGGCCGGTCCTAAGAATTTGTGTACTATATTCGAGCTCGAAAAAATGTGTCATTAGGCCTTAACGAAATTGGGTATTAGGAGGTCTAAACCTAATGACAATGGGCTAATAACTAATCTAAACATTAAAAATAGTTTTGTTAGTGGACCTATGTTAGTGTTTGTATAGGTATACCCTATTAATTTTTTTTTACATATACATATCAATTTTTTTTAAATAACGTGCCCTTCGAAATATCGGGCCCTGGCCGGTGGTCCTCCTCGTCCACCCTCAGGGCCACCGGCCAGGGCCAGCCATGCCTATTGGCAGTGACGTCTCTGAGAATTCATGTACCCTGTTCGAACTCGAAAAATGTGCCCTTATGCCTTAACGATAAACAATGCAATTACGAAAAATGAGAAAATTATAGTATTCAAATGAGTTACATTACATACCTTAATAACTAATAAACTAACAACTAACCAATGATGCGTGCAACCCTCCTTGCATTCTTTATAGCAAATTGGGGTATCAATTTTCACAATTTATATTATCTAAGACTTCGTTTTCAATTAGTAACGGGCTCAATAGCCTAGTGGCCTAAATTCTAAAGTCTAAACCATAAAAAAATGATTTGTAAATGAGCCTTACTTGAAATTGGTATGCGTTTACTATTTTAAAAATATAACACATATATATAGATATGTATGTAGTGGAGGGTTCAAATGAGAAGAAATTCTTTGTAAGAAGAAAAAAGAAGAAATTTCAACCAATAGGAATGCTTCATTAGGCTTCATTTAATATTTGTACTTAATGTAACTATAAGGGTATATTAGTAAACTTACATACATCATTAATTGGTAGTTTCATCTTTAATAACTAACTATATTAAATTTGTAACTTATTTTTAAGATATATATTTTTCACAAAAAATAAAAATAAAAATTCATTTAAAGTGTAGGATAAATACGAGGCGTGTAGGATAAATTACGAGTTGTGTAGGATAAATTTCAATATGTGTAGGATAAATTTCGAAATGTGTAGAATAACTTTTGATGTGTGTAGGCAAAAATATTTAGTGTGGAGGATTATAGTCTTAATGACTAATTAATTAGTCAAACATAATAATAAATGAGATGAGAAAAAAAACTATTTAATGTTTTACAATTATACCCTTTTATTCTTTTTCTTCTCAATAAAATTTTCTTCTCAAATGAACCTTCTCCTATGTATGTATGTATATATATATTGGATTTTTATATAACCATATGCCCTGCGAAATCACGGGCCCTGTGCGGAAGTTCTCCCTGCACACCATCTAAGCCTCCGCTGTCTACTGGATTGGCAACACCGACACCGGTCTTTTGGGTAGGGATGAATGGGTAGTATAAGCCGAAGAGGCCGGATGATTTTGAATGCTGTAACGGTCATTTGGACCGTTTGATTTAAAAAGGAAATTCAATTAAACAAATTTAATTTTAACCATTTTTCCTTCATTATTTAAACCAATTTACCTTTTTTACCAATTCACAATCTTTACCTTTTCATCACATTTATTTCACCGTCTTCAATTTTTTTATAAATTTCGCCACATTTGATCATCATGGGGATTGTTATACGTTACCGATTGAATTGGCGGAACCTTGAAACCGTTGACGATCAACACGTCACCGTGTAAACCCTCCACCTTCAACCCACCTCTTCAAACCTTCGACGATCATCTATCGTCGTGCAAACCTTCAACCTTCAAAACCACCATCCACATCATCTTAACAATTCGACTGTGAAAGAGTTGAATTAGATATATGATTATACTTTTAGTCAACTACAATTAGCAGGGATAAGAATTAGGGAGGGGCCCATCCGAACGCTACAGCTATCGTGACTGCTCGTCACCCCATTCCCTCTTTGGTTATTAGCGTATGTAATAGTGTGTTTAAATGTATAAAATTTCCTTTACGTAATCGTGTGTTTTAATGTTTAATTATTTATGCAATATTTTTAATTTTAAGCATGTATTAATTTAATTGTGTGTTGAACGTTTAATTTCTGGTGGTAATTTTATCTTGGCAAATTGGATTTAAATAATCTCAACTCACTGTTATTGGCCAATAATAATCCCAACTCATTTAATCACCAATAATAATCCGAACTATTCACTTTTGTTTGTAAAACACTCCCAGTTAAAAAAACACTAACTAGGTTAAAAAATTGCTGATGTGGCAGCTGATGTGGCCCTTTTAGCTGATGTGTCATATGACGTGGCAGTTGATGTGACATTTTTGATGACGTGGCAGCTGATGTGGCAGTCTACGTGGCATTTTTTATGACGTGGCAGCTGATGTGGCAGTCTACGTGGCATTTTTCGATTACGTGGCAACTGATGTGGCAGGTGACGTGGCAAGCAACATCAGCAATTTTTTAACCTAGTTAGTGTTTTTTTAACTGGGAGTATTTTACAAACAAAAGTGAATAGTTCGGATTATTATTGGTGATTAAATGAGTTGGGATTATTATTGGCCAATAACAGTGAGTTGGGATTATTTAAATCCAATTTGCCTTTTATCTTTTATCATTTTTAAGCATGTATTAATTTAATTTTGTGTTGAACGTTAATTGCTCCTAAAATGATAAATATGTTTCATAGATATAATACTTCTACATAAGTACATATTTTAAAATGAAAAAATAAATAAATAAATAGAAAACGTTAAACAACTAATGTCAAGTTCCAAACCGTCAGCTAAAATGTCCGTCAAACCTGGACAATTTAAATCTCAAACCGATCAAATCAATCGACTTGCATCGGTTTTGACGGTTTGGTCACTTACAACGCTATCATGAACAACTTTTTTTTGAAGGGTTTGTTTGTCCAGGGGCGGTTCTTAGAAGAGGTGTGGCAGGGCCACGGCCGGGGCAAGTTTTTCGGCCGTAGTGCTAATTTTCCGCATTTCGATCGAATTTTTTTATATATACTATGTTTGGACCGGGCTTGTCTAGACTTTTTTTAGTGCACGTGTCTTTCGGCCCTGACATGTTCAACGGGCAAGATCCGCCACTGTGTTTGTCAAAACTAAAAAGTTGATGGTGTAATTTGATGATGTAACAATCACCTCCCCTAACTAAACTATCCTTGTTCAGCTCCCTGTATATGGATCATGCCATATCCATGGGTAATTAAGTTAGTGGTCACATGTACGATAACTTAATTAAAAATCGCCTTGAGTCAAGTTCCGTTTATATGAATAGTTAGTTGAACTTTATATTAGGCTTACTTTATATATTTATTTAATAGACTTATTAAATAATAGCCCATTAAAAAGTACAACGAACGACTATGGTATTATATCTTAGTGGTATTTTAAGGGTGAGATAAGGTTTAGGAACCATTAGGTCCTTGGTTCGATTACCACAATGGAGTTTTTCCCATATTTACTAGGTGTACTCCTGAATTGGTGTATAGGCATTATTGCCTATTGGGATGAATATGATCGGGTGGTTCCGTTGGTGGCACGATGATACTCCAGTGGTCCATTAGTGATCCAAATTTGTCGTTAAAAAAAGAGTTAACTGCAATTTGTGTCCTTAAGGAAAGAGCCTGCTGTCAACTTGAGTCTCCAAAATGAAAATTTCGACCAATGAGTCCCTATTGTTACTTGAGTCCCCAATATAAAAATCTCGACCAATAAATCTCTATTGTTTGAAATTCGCTATGGTCTGAGTCCTTCTGTTAGTTTGACCATTTTACTGTATATGAAACATCTATTTTGCCCTTTACATTAATGTGAAAAGTCCATTATAACCTTATCCTTATAATTATAATTATAATTAAATAAAATGAAAATCATCATCATTATCAATTTGTCCGTCTTCTTCCCCAAATCAAGCTAACCCTCATTTCTGTGACACTTCGGAAAATTATATCAAATGATATGGCAACGAGTGTGGTCCTGGGTTCGATTCCCACAAGGGGGTTTTCCCATATTTATTGGGTTTCCTCCTGAATTGGTGTATAGGCATAATGCCTAGTGGAGATGGATATGATCGGGTGGTTCCGCTGGTGGCACGATGATACTCCAGTGGTCCGTCAGTGATTCAAATTTGTCGTTCAAAAAAATGATATGGCAACACGTGTCCGATAAACTCTCAAATATTCCAGATATGTTGGACGAGAGGGACTATATTATATAAATTATGGAAGATAGAAAGTTGAGGGGTCAAATATAATAAAATGCCAAAATCATGGTTTCTAACGGTCCCTTACGGTCCGTAAGGCATTTGAATCCTGTGGGCGCCAGAAGGCCTTATGGACCGCAAGGCCTTACCTCTGGCGGTCCGCAAGAGTATTGCTTGCAGTATGTGTGTTGGCAGCTGCAGCCTGCAGAATTTGCCACATTTCTTGCGAATTGCCACCTTCTTCCAGCTTCTTCCACCTATTTGATCTTTTGACGTGACATTTTTCATGTTTAAAACATATGTGTTATTTTGATGAGGAGCAGTAAGCATAATCATTTCTGGAAGAACTGTATAGCCTGGCTTGAGAAAGACACATTCAACATCATTAAAAAGACACGAAGTTCACGTCTTCAAGATTGATAGCTTCTGAAATGACATTTCCTAGACCAACAATCTTTCCCCCTTTTTCATCACCAGCAAAAGATACGAAGTCTTCATCAATAAATCTGAAATTTTTTAGAAGTTTCGTCAGACCAGTCATATGCTTTGAGCACCCGCTATCTACATGCCATATGTATTCCAAGAGAGCTCGCAACCATTTTTGTAATTTATTATGTATACACAAAATTAAAACTAAACAGAGAAAATAAAAGCAAGTTAGTTGCCAATTGGAACCCAAATTTGCTTGAATCTTAATCTATCGTGATTTTCTCCTATGATTTCTTCTTTTCCTTTCCAAAAGCATATTGAATTAACAAAACCTTTAAATGGTTTCTTAAAACTATCAAATTGTTATGTGATGTTTTTAGCAAAGTTTCGGTTTTGTGTTTGAAAATTTCTCATTTTGCAGTGTTTTGAAATGTGTCCTAAATGACCACATTTGAAACAGCGAGAGCAATATGTCTTATTCATCTTGGAGGTTGAGGCTTTAGAGTTTAGATGATTATGAACTTGATGTGCTTGGGAAACAGTCTGACGCGGTAATTGAGCTTGAGAAATTGTCTGATGAGGCAAGTATGCTGACATCTTCAAAACATTCTTCAGTATCTTCAATTTCTTCTGCAATGGTTATGCTTGATTCTTCACTTTGATCTCTTTCAGAACTTGAAGTATTTGTTTGTGATGGTATAAATTCTGGAATTTCCTTAGTAAGAAATTTCTCAAATTTGTTTTGTTTCAGTTCTGGCACAAACACAGGAGGTTCATGCATAATAATATCATAACAAAACGCAGAATAAAAATCAACATAATCAACCACTACATTCTCGTGGTGTGCAGTCAAAGGTTTAGGCTTAAGCATGGTACAGTCATCAAAAGTATTTAAACTAGGTTTAATCTATAATACTATATAATACATTTCCTTAGGACTAAAATGTAATTTCCTCCCCTGATTTTAAGACGGTAGCCCAACAGACATACCTTTTTCCCTGATTCTTCATCCTTATCTCCCAAAATTGTCCCCAATTCAATATCTTTAGCCTACATGGTTCTTGCAGAACGAACTATTCATCCCAACAGTCGATGTACATTAGAGAGATGAAAGTGTAAATTGAAGACGCCGATTGATGATTGAAACGGTGGCAACAATTATTAATATAATCAATCAGGTTTGATGATTGAAATTAACTCAAGAATCATCATCCCAATTTGAATGAAATCACCCTATGGTTATTTTTTATTGAGACTTCTGGGGCAAATTCAATACGAAGAAATGAAATTGGAATTGAATATATGAATGAAATCTGAATTTCTGATTCGCAGTTTCATGGTGGGAGCAAATACCCTCACATTGAAGACGCCAATTCAATCGCCCCTTCCGGTTATCTATAGTCGGCAATGCAAATCAGGAGACAACATTTGTGATTATAGTTCCTGATTACCAGGTCCGAATTAGCCTTTTCTCTTCCACAGTCCTTCCCCTAATTGAAATTACTATGAATTTAGGGTTTGTAGTTTCCTCTTTTGATGATCATATATTCAAGTTAGTTTTCAAGTATTTTGATTGTTTAATTTATATTATTTATGCTCAATGAGGAGGGCTATTTCTTTGTTGCTTTCTCATATTTTGATAAAGATGGCAGTGGCTATATCACCCTTGATGAACTCCAACAAGCCTTCAAAGAAATCAGAGTAAATGATAAATCTTGTAAGTTGCTAAATTATAGTGATTTTGTTATTTAGGTGTGTTTTGATTCCGTTGAATTAGCAGTGTGTTGTTAATTTGTTTCTATTACGGAACTAATTGTTTCATTTCGTATGTTAACGATTAGAAGATTTGTAGTGACAGGAATAAGATATTGTAATTGCGACTATTTTCATGTTTTGGATGATGTAGATATGTGGTCTGGATGTTGTTATGTTGATTTATAATTTATAGCATTTTTATAGTGTATTTGTGTCGCAACCCCCCGACCCTATTCCCTGGGATCGGGCGGACGCGAGCTCAGATTAAGTGGTATCATTGTTTATAAATTTGGCAGCGGAATTTATATCAGGACTGTATTTAGGAAATATTTTATCAGAGTAAAATACCACATTTTTATATTAATAAACACATGGGTAAAACCCAAGTTTCCATTACAAATATGTTTATAGGGATAAACCCTAATTTATTGTATTTAAAACATCATCTTTATTTAGGTAACTTTTATAGCCACATTTTTCCAAGCCTTTAGTGCTCTCCAGCTGGCTTCTATTTGGCTTTCACATTTTGTTACCTGAAACGCGTTTTAAAAACATTTGTCAGTGGGAAATACTGGTGAGTGAATCCCAATTTAGTCAAAACAAATTTTATCATTTCACAGTATTGAGAGCGATTACAATGTTTACATCTACACAATTACTCATTCAGTACTGTCAATCGATGACTGGTGGGTCATATTACTCATTGGCTATCTCGTTGTCCAATGGTAACGTGTTCCACATTTTGTATACAAAACCCCAACATACCGGCAATAATTGAAGAATTACAAGACTCAATCACTGCTAATTATATATAAAATGATTTAAGGTTTTGTAAAAATAGTCTATAAAAAGGTTCACAAAAAGGAGATTACTCACATTGCTACTTTAGCGTTTTCCTTTGTGTTTTCCTGGTTATAATCTAATAATTTAAACAATGCACACGCGTTAGTATAATAACCCAATATTTACATTAGTTATACCCTCCCCGAGACAGAACTCCAACGACTACGTCGGGCAGAACCTCGACAGCCGTTACGGAGCGCTAGATCAATCGGGCAGCGTATCTAATACGTAACCGGGGGTTATGATACTTACAACGAGGCGGAACTTCGTTAATTAGGGGGGGTATAATGCCCGAATATTAATTCTACACTTCAGAGATTAGAGAGAATTTTCGATTTTGAACGTCGGAAACTGAAGGTCGATGCTCCCAATTTATAGGAGCTGATTCTAGCTTTCTCGCGGCCCGCGTAAGAAACATAAGAGGCATTCGCGCCCCGCGACGTAGGGCGGGTAGGCCCTAGCTTGGCCCGGTCACCGATCTAGCTTCGACACGCGTATGACACGTGGCACCACCGGGAGTGGCCTGGTGGTTGACCTGTCGCGCCCCGCGTAGCCAGAAGGCAAAGCCTTCGCGGCCTGTGAGCGATACTCAATTTTTTTTTATTTTAATTAAATAAAATTAAAGGTGTTTAGGGCCATTTATCGTATACGGGGTGTATTTTAAGGCGTATAGGGACGTTCTAAATATTTTATGAGTGTCGGAAATATTTTTATGAGGGTTGTTATATCCTCCCCACCTTAATTTAGAACTCGTCCTCGAGGTCTACTGGAACAGGTGTGGGTATTTCCTTTGCATTTCTGATTCAAGCTCCCAAGTGTATTCTGGTCCTCTCTTGGAATCCCATTTTACTTTAACTAGAACTAATCTCTTGTGTTTGAGATTCTTGACTTTCCTGTCTTCAATCTGTAGAGGCTTTTCTACAAACTTTAACTTTTCATTTACCTCTATATCCTTAAGAGGTACCACTAATGATTCATCGCCTAAACACTTTTTGAGATTACATATATGAAATACATCATGTATTCCTACCATTTCTTCTGGCTGTTATAGCTGATAAGTTACAGGTCCTATTCTTTTAATAATCTCAAAAGGTCCAATATACTTGGGGCTTAGCTTTCCCCTTTTTATGAATCTTACCACTCCTTTGCAAGGATAAACCTTTAATAAAACCTTATCTCCGACTTGAAATTCTAACGGCTTTCGCCTGTTATCAGCATAACTCTTTTGTCGATCGCGTGCTGCTTTTAGTCGTTCCTTGACTTGAATAATTTTGTCTGTTGTTCTTCCACTATGTCTAGCCCAGATAATTGCTTTTCCCCAATTTTTGCCCAACAGACAGGGATTCGGCATTTTCGTCCATAAAGTGCTTCAAATGGTGCAGCATTGATACTGGTATGATAGCTGTTATTGTAAGAAAATTCTATTAATGGTAAATGATCGTCCCAATTTCCTCCGAAGTCAATTACACAAGCTCTAAGCATATCTTCCATTGTCTGAATTGTCTTTTCGCTTTGTCCGTCCGTTTGAGGATGATAAGCGGTGCTTAGATTTAGCTTGTTTCCCATTGCTTTTTGGAAACTTGTCCAAAAATGAGAAGTGAAACGGCTATCTCTATCAGGAACAATTGATAAAGGAATACCATGTAATGAAACTATTTCATTTACATACAACTTGGTTAGTTGTTCCATACTGAGAGTTTCCTTCATCGGCAAGAAATGAGCAGATTTAGTTAATCTATCTACAATCACCCAGATTGTATCATTACCTTTTCGTGTCATGGGTAATTTAGTAACAAAATCCATTGTTATCATTTCCCATTTCCATACAGGCATTTCCAATTGCTGCAATAATCCCGAGGGTTTCTGATGTTCAGCTTTGACTTGTGAACAGGTTAGGCACTTGGCAACATAAGCTGTGATGTGTGCAAAATGCAACATATAAATTACATCAAATGTGGCATAAAACTAACCATTTTTTAGTACTAATGTTGGAAAAAGTGTGTTTTTGTCTTCCTTTTGTATTTTCAGGATTAAATGAGCTCAAATGAACAAAAGAAGCAAAAATGCAGCCAAATCTAACAATAATACAAGAAAAGGAATAAACGTAGCATGCCCGACCCCTCGACAGCATCTCCCAAGCAAAAAAAACAAGAGAACAGAAGGCTGAACACGCCCCGTGCTCAGTGAGCACGGGGGCGTGCGCAAGTGTCTGCAGAAAAGAAAAAGTTGTAGAAGCTTCTATAACCCACCACGGGGGCGTGCCCAGTGGACACGGGGCCGTGGTCAATGCAAAGATTCGCAGAATCTAAGCAAATCTTGATAGTACAGATACGCTTCTGCACACAGGGTCGTGCCCAGCGGACACAGGGGCGTGGTCAACTATTGCAGACAAACTGCATTTAATGAAGAAAGAGAAGATGGGTGGACACGGGGCCATGTCCGGGCTTCTGTGCAGGCTATAAATAGGGGTTCTTGGCTCACTTGCAAACCATCCCTTGGCAAACCACCTCTCTCACACTTCACCCACCCACCACCACCATCACAACCCACATCCACCACCATCATCCATTATCCATCATAGAGTGTGTGAGTAGTCTCGGGATCCAAGATTGATCGTAAGAGTTCTTGACAATCAAAGGCCATGTTTGCCTAAGGTAGTGTTTGGTATGAAGGAATGAGAGGTGGAATGGAATGGATGATTACGGGGGAATGAAGAAAATGGTGTTTGGTTGGTCAATGGAATGGAATCACCCATTCCAAAAGGCATTCCATTCCCTCAAAATCATTCCTTCCACCCCACATGTTTTTTTTCCATTCCAACCCCTCTTACACCATTCATCAACAACACCACAACCCACCACCTTCGCCAAAACCCACCACCACCCACCACCGACGCCATCGCCGCCACCCACCACCACCTCACCCCGACAGCCACCGTCGCCGCCGCCACTATCACCCACAACCGCAAACGCCACTCACCGTCGCCGCCCACCACCATCGTCGACGTCACCACCACCATAACCACCAACCGCCGTTGCCGCCGCCACCCACCGCCACCTCTGCTGCCACCCACCACCAACGGCCACCTTGCCGCCACCACCACTCGTCGTCACCGCCGCACCGCCACTCGCCACCACCACCACCACCCATCGCCGCCGCCGACACCCACCACCGCCACCTATAACCACCCACAATTACTACCACCGACACCTATAACCGCCCACAATTACTACCACCGACCACCACCACCACCACCACTCACCGCTTATTTTATTAGTCCGTTTTTCTTGCCTACCGAACAATACACAATAATAATTCATTCCATTCACACATGGTAACCAAACAAGACATGGAATGGTAATGATCCATTGCATTCCCTCGTCCATTCCATTATCTCGTCCATTCCATTCCTTCGTCCATTCCATTACCCCATACCAAACAGACCCTAAGTCTCTTACATCACTTGGTGAAGACAAGTGTTTAGTGTAATACTTTTTATTTTTAATCTTTTCGCACTTTTTATTTGGTTATGTATTAATGACTTTAATAACTAGTTTCTTATGTTGAAGGTGAATCTTCCTTATCATTTGTCTGTGGTGTCTTGGCGTTATTTTACTGTCTATATAAAATAAAAGATTTTCCCCATTCATATCTCCATGGTCTATATGGAGATATGTTGGCTACCTGGTCGGGGGTTAAGGGAATTGTTTGGTAAGAGTCTTGCCTTATTCAGTGTATAGATCCTGCAAGGACATGGGTCAAGTTTAGTAGGACCTCCTTCAATACCCACTGGTATTGGATGGCGGGGGTCCGAACTCCTTGACCCCCTCATATGTAAACTACTATTAATACTTTAACCCGGCTATTTAGGATTGTATCCCAGATGACTCAAACTATTTAGCCGAGGGTAACGTCACCTTCAAAAGAGGGGCCTACCACATTACGCATTAATAACTTAATTAATTATCTTTCAATAATCCAACCCTTTAGGATTGTATCCTTGCTGACTCAAACTACTGGGTTGAGGGTAACGTCACCTTCAAAAGAGGGGCCTACTACTATAACTAAGATAATCTCTTAAAAAGTGCGAAAATAATCAAAGGTTACACTAAAGGCGAGTCTGATCCAAGTGATTCATCTTGTCTATCTGTTTTTATTTTTATTTTTATTTTTCAGCATTTTTAGTTTTTATTTTCTAGTTTAAAACCTTTTTCTACATTTTTGATTTGATTAGACGTTGAGGATAAACCGATACTAAAAGCTCTTGTGTCCTTGGATGACATCGGTATCTTACCAACACTATACTACGCTCACGATGGGTGCACTTGCCCATATGTGTGTTTGGTGTTAGTAAAATATCGTGTTTTATAAATTTAAAACTTGACTAAAGTGTAAAAAGGGCTAAAAATATACATAAAATATATAACCACCACACACGCATCAAGTTTTTGGCGCCTTTGCCGGAGACACAAGGATTTTAAGAAAGCTTAAAATCGACGGCCTAATCAGTTTTTCAAAACCTTTTTAAAACGCGAGCACATTTTCTGCATTTTAGTTAGTTTTTGCATTTACAGATGCCTGAACACGGGCCCGTGCTGCATTTTTTTTACAAACACCCAGATACAAAGTTTGAACACGGGGCAGTGCTTGCTGAACACGCCCCGTGCTCAACAAAACCAGTTACTTTTATTAAAACGCCCAGATACAGATTCTGAACACGGGTCGTGCTCACTGAACACAGGGCCGTGTCCAGCCTCTGTTTCCGTTTTTATTTTTGTTTTCTGGTCTCGAGACTCTGTTGTGGTCTGCTGAGTGATTCTTATGGATCAATACTCAGGAGGCTACAACTACAACTATGAGGAGAATGATTATAGGGAAGATTATTGCACCATTTGTGGTGACCCGCACTCGGTACAATATTGTGACTTATTTCAACCATCCACTTCATACACCTATTATGAGGAGCCCAGGTATGAGCCATCGACTTCATACATATCCTATGAAGACCAAAGGTATGAACCTTCTCCCTCATACTCATATTTTGATGAACCAAGGTATGAGCCTTCATACTCATACTTTGAGGAACCAAGATATGAGCCTCCACCTTCATATGCTTATTATGAGGAACCATGGCGTGAACAATCCACCTCATATGAGGATTATGAAGAACAAAATTACGACCCTTATCCATCATATACTTACAACGAAGGACAATGGTGTGAATCATCTACTTCCTATGAGTATTATGAGGAACAAAGGATCGAACATCCGGATTCAAGCTTTGAGGATCCCGATCCTTACTCTATCACCGACATAGCCGATAGGATAATAGAAAAAATTAAAACTATCAAACGATGCATAAAAGAATCTCGCGCAAGGGAAGAGGAGTCCCGCGCAAGAGAAGAATTAAATAAAAAAGAGATAGTTGAAAATGTAAAAATGGAAGAACAAGTAAGTGAAAAACCAACACATGAGTTAAACAACGAAAAAGGTGAGTCCGACAACGTAAAAATTCAAGGAGAGTCTAATTTTGAAGAAATTAATCTCTAGTCACCTTCTTTCGAAAATCACTGTTTAGTTCCCACTCATGCTAAGTTTTTAAAAGAGTTAAAAACTAACACTAAAATTGACGAAACGGTAAGCATTAAGTTAACAAATGATCAAACCTCGCTAGTAAAAGAAGATCCATTTGAAATTAACATTACACCGGTTCCATGTTTTTTTCAAAATTCCTTTATTAGTAATATTACAATTGATAAAGATCTTTGTGTTAATATAATGCCAAACTACATTTTCGAAAAATTAAGTATTGGTGATTTTTCTCCACTTCAAATACCCATTTTTTTATCTAATCGGAAAGTAATAAAATCAATAGGGGTAGTTGAGGATGTCTTGGTTCAAACAAATCAAATGGTAATCCCAACCGACTTTGTCATCCTTGATGACGCTCCTCTAGTGTTAGGACGACCTTTTGTGAAAACACACAAAGCTTTGATTAATCGGAAGAAAAACAACTTACCCATTCAATTAGGGGCCTTCAAAAGGTGTGTAGATCTTGAACGATCAATGAAATATCCAATCGGCAATGACGACCCCCTAATTGAAGATGAGCCACACCACCCAATAAGGAGGGTCTAGCCAAGGACCCTTATAAACGTGGCGCACCACGGAGGCATTCCGCGGAACTATCCTTAGTTTTAGATTAGTTTAACTTTTATGTTTTCTAGTTTAGTTTTAATTTTCAGGAATAAAGCACACTCGAAATGGTGAATGTTACTAAGGGAAACTTGAACCCACACCCCATGCACAAAAACAGAGCCACCCGACAATTTTTCTTCATTACAGCAAGTTCAGCACGGGGCCGTGCTCAACCCAACACGCCCCTGTGCCCGAGGTTCTGCAGAAAATGCCCAGTTCAGGTAACTGGACACGGGGCCGTGTTCGCTAAACACGCCCCCGTGCCCAGCCTTCTGTTTATTTTTGGTACTGGCAGTCTGACCACGGGGCCGTGCTCAGCCCAACACACCCCGTGTTCAGCTACCTAGTAACATAAAATCTTGTTTTTAACCCACTTTTACACATTTTAATCAACCGGAAAACTTATTTTTGGGACACATTGAGGACAATGTGTAATTTAAGTGTGGAGGAGATGCTAAAACCTTGAATTTTGCAAGTCCTAATAACAAGCCTTACACAAAACTCTATTGGAACCGCTAATCACCCCAAATTTTTTCAAAAAATTTTATTTTTTTACTTGTCTTGGTTTAATTTGGGAATAACAAGTTCTAAAAAAGTTATATTTTTACAAATTTACAACCGATAACGTCATGATAAAAAGAACCAACATAAGAAAATTATGAAACGGCATGACAAATCTAGTTAAAATTTGATTATATATACTTGATCACATTAAAAACCCATTCCCACAAAAAGTGAGTTTTGAGCCTTTATTGAGCATACAAATACACATCTTTAGATTAAATGCTCATCTTTCGTTTCTTGTGTGAATAGCCGCTTGGTTTCTTACGACTCTAGAACTTGCCATGACGATACATTCCACGTCCTTACCAACTTAAACCCAAGTAAGTAAATGATGGAGGCATTAGGACTAACCCTTTTTCTTTCAACACCATTATTTTTCTTTTTTTACCACCTACCCAAAATCCCCCTAGTTAACCCCTTTGAGCCTAAAGCTTTTCATTTCTTAACCCAAATCAAACATCCTTTTTTACCCACCAAAACCATTTTTCATTTTAAACCCTTTATTTTAGTAACAAAGCTCGGTTTTCTTGTGACTTCCTTATAAAAAAAAAAAAAAAATCATAAAGAAGAAAAGAAAAATGAAGTTAGCAATAAATAAACAAAGCTCGTCAAAAGAAGGCTTGTTTGAATAGTGCTTCATTGGAATAAAAAGTCACAAAAACAAAATGTTTTACGAAAACCGACGCTTTTTACGCCTTTCGCCCTTTTCTACTAACCACTAACCCAACCACCTACCTTTAACCCAAGCCTAACCCTTCCCCCAAAAGTTCTCCTGATATTTACAAAGGTTTATAGTTAAAAAGGAGGAGGATTGATTGCTTGGCAAGCTTATGGTAGGAGTAAGTTCCATGCCGCTCTCGAGTGCTTCACAAAAATACACATTCGGCTGAGTGTTGAGTGATCCCCCATGAGGTATATGAACTTGTATATAAATGGAATTTTAAAAAGGTATGTTATACCCTAATAAGTAATTTATCTTATGTAATGTCCTAAATAAATCATGACGAATAGGATTGTAAATAAAATAAAAATAAAACCTAATAAAGAATCTTGGAATCCCAACACTCTATGACAAGCCCAAAAACCTTCTCTTCTACCCATTCCATTTGAGAGTGTAAGCCACATTGTAAAGAGTTTTGCTTGAGGACAAGCAAAAATTCAAGTGTGGGGGTATTTGATGTGTGCAAAATGCAACATATAAATTACATCAAATGTGGCATAAAACTAACCCTTTTTAGTACTAATGTTGGAAAAAAAAATGTGTTTTTGTCTTCCTTTTGTATTTTCAGGATTAAATGAGCTCAAATGAGCAAAAGAAGCAAAAATGCAGCCAAATCTAACAATAATACAAGAAAAGGAATAAACATAGCATGCCCGACCCCTCGACAGCATCTCCCAAGCAAAAAAACAAGAGAACAGAAGGCTGAACACGCCCCGTGCTCAGTGAGCATGGGGGCGTGCCCAAGTGTCTGCAGAAAAGACAAAGTTGTAGAAGCTTCTATCACCCACCACGGGGGCGTGCCCAGCGGACACGGGGCCGTGGTCAACGCAAAGATTCGCAGAATCTAGGCAAATCTTGATAGTACAGATACGCTTATGCACACGGGGTCGTGCCCAGCGGACACGGGGGCGTGGTCAACTAATGCAGACAAACTGCATTTAATAAAGAAAGAGAAGATGGGTGGACACGGGGCCGTGCCCAATGGACACGGGGCCGTGTCCGGGCTTCTGTGCAGGCTATAAATAGGGGTGCTTTGCTCACTTGCAAACCATCCCTTGGCAAACCACCTCTCTCACACTTCACCCACCCACCACCACCATCACAACCCACATCCACCACCATCATCCATCATCCATCATCCATCATAGAGTGTGTGAGTAGTCTCGGGATCCAAGATTGATCGTAAGAGTTCTTGACAATCAAAGGCCATGTTTGCCTAAGTCTCTTACATCACTTGGTGAAGACAAGTGTTTAGTGTAATACTTTTTATTTTTAATCTTTTCGCACTTTTTATTTGGTTATGTATTAATGACTTTAATAACTAGTTTCTTATGTTGAAGGTGAATCTTCCTTATCATTTGTCCGTGGTGTCTTGGCGTTATTTTACTGTCTATATAAAATAAAAGATTTCCACCATTCATATCTCCACGGTCTATATGGAGATATGTTGGCTACCTGGTCGGGGGTTAAGGGAATGGTTTGGTAAGAGTCTTGCCTTGTTCAGTGTATAGATCCTGCAAGGACCTAGGTCAAGTTTAGTAGGACCTCCTTCAATACCCACTGGTGTTGGATGGCGGGGGTCCGAACTCCTTGACCCCCTCATAAGTAAACTACTATTAATACTTTAACCCGGCTATTTAGGATTGTATCACTGCGGACTCAAACTACTTAGCCGAGGGTAACGTCACCTTCAAAAGAGGGGCCTACCACATTACGCATTAATAACTTAATTAATTATCTTTCAATAATCCAACCCTTTAGGATTGTAGCCTTGCTGACTCAAACTACTGGGTTGAGGGTAACGTCACCTTTAAAAGAGGGGCCTACTACTATAACTAAGATAATCTCTTGAAAGTGCGAAAATAATCAAAGCTTACACTAAAGGCGAGCCGGATCCAAGTGATTCATCTTGTCTATCTGTTTTTATTTTTATTTTTATTTTTCTGCATTTTTAGTTTTTATTTTCTAGTTTAAAACCTTTTTCTAAATTTTTGATTTGATTAGACGTTGAGGATAAACCGGTACTAAAAGCTCTTGTGTCCTTGGACGACCTCGGTATCTTACCAACACTATACTACGCTCACGATGGGAGCACTTGCCCATATGTGTGTTTGGTGTTAGTAAAATATCGTGTTTTATAAATTTAAAACTTGACTAAAGTGTAAAAAGGGCTAAAAATATACATAAAATATATAACCACCACACACGCATCAGCTGCTATATCCTTTTTCATTCCTATCCACTAGAAATTCTTTCTTAAGTCCTGATACATCTTATCACTTCCAGGATGCATCGTATACTTAGACTTATGGGCTTCTTCTAATATACGGTGGTGTAGGTTTCCTAATTTGGGTATCCACATTCTTTTCTTATGGAATCTCCAAATTCCATCATTTCCTTGTTCTAATTCCTTAATCATTCCTTTCAATTTCTCAGTATCGTCCTTGATTACTGATTCTTGTGCTTTTCTAATCTGGTCATTTAAATCTACTTGTAGATTTAATTTAAGAGAACGTACTCTTTTTGGCTTTTCGTGATATTTTCGACTTAAAGCATCAGCAACTACGTTAGCCTTTCCTGCATGATACTGGATATTACAATCGTAATCACTAAGAATTTCCATTCATCATCTTTGTCTCATATTCAACTCTTTTTTCCCAAAAATGTACCTTAAACTCTTATGATCAGTGAAGACAACAAATTTATTTCCATATAAATAGTGTCTCCAAATCTTTAAGGGCAAAAATTATAGCTCCTAACTCTAAATCATGTGTTGTATAATTTTATTCATGATTCTTAAGTTGTCTAGACGCATAGGCTATAACCTTTTGACGTTGCATCAACACACATCCATAACCTAACTTAGAAGCGTCACAATAGACTACAAAGTCATCAGTTCCTTATGGTAATGCTAGTATGGGTGCGTTGGTTAATCTTTGCTTAAGAATTCTAAAGGCTTCTTCCTGTTTTGGTCCCCATTCAAACTTAACAGACTTACAAGTTAGTTTAGTTAAGGGAATGGCTAATCTGGAAAAATCTCGGATAAATCGTCTATAATAACCGACCAATCCTAGAAAACTTCTAACCTCGGTTGGTGACTCAGGGTTTTCCATTTAGTAATTGCCTCAATCTTTGTGGGATCCACATGAATCCCTTCATGATTAACTAAATGTCCAAGAAATTGCACTTCTTCTAACCAGAATTCACATTTCGAAAATTTAGCGTAAAGCTTTTCTTTTCTCAGCAAATTTAGCAGTGCATGCAGATGCGCTGCATGTTCCTCTTTACTTTTAGAGTAAATGGGAATATCATCTATAAAGACAATTATGAATTTATCCAAATATGGCTTACATATTCGGTTCATCATGTCCATAAATGCGGCTGGGGCATTGGTTAAACCAAATGGCATGATAGTAAATTCATAATGGTCATACCTTGTTCTGAAAGCGGTCTTAGGAATATCCTCTTCTTGTACCTTTAATTGATGATATCCTGAGCGTAAATCGATCTTTGAGAAAAATCGAGCTCCTTGTAGTTGATCAAACAGATCATCGATTCTTGGTAATGGGTACCGATTTTTAATCGTAACCTTGTTTAATTCACGGTAATCAATGCACATACGCATTGATCCGTCTTTCTTTTTTACGAACGAGATCGGCGCTCCCCATGGCGATGAGCTTGGCTGTATGAATCCTTTTTCCAACAGTTCGTCTAATTGTTTCTTTAACTATTGCATTTTCGCAGGTGCCAAATGGTAAGGTACTTTCGCAATTGGTGCTGTTCCTGGTAGCAAATGAATTCTGAATTCGACTTCTCTGTCTGACGGTAGTCCTGGTAATTCTTCTGGAAATATATCTGAAAATTGAGATACTACAGGGATATCTTTTAATTCTTTTCCTTTAGTGTTAATGATTACGGAAATCATATACACTATTGATCCTTTTCTTGCACAGCTTGTAGTTTTCATCACAGAGATGAATTTCGTGGGTCTGGTTGGCTTATCTCCTTTAATTGTGATCTTTTCACCCTTTGGTGAATTTACTTGTATTGACTTTTGATCACATAGAATACTGGCTTTATTGGCTACTAACCAATCCATTCCTAATACAATATCAAATCTAGCCAGATTCATTGGGTAAATATTAGCAATAAAACTTTGGTTTAAAATTTCTATTCTTGCTCCCTGCAAGATTTCAGTAATCTTAATGGATTCTCCATTTGTTGTTTCTACTAGACATTCTTGTTGGATTTTAGTTAATGGTTGGTTGAGAAGTTTGCAAAATGAAGTATTAATAAAACTTTGGTTCGCACCAGAGTCAAATAATACTTTAGCAAAAACATCATTAACTAAAAACGTACCGGCAATCACGTCCGGAATCATCTTTGCTTCTTCAGCCGTCAGAACGAATGCCCGAGCATTCTTAGTAGTCTTGTTGTTCGTAGCTGGAGCTAGTTTCGGACAATTCGGCTTAATATGACCTTGTTCTCCACAATTGTAGCATATCTTATTGTTGGGTTTCTTCCTGCAGTCTTCTTCCTTATGTCCAGATATTTTGCAGAAATTGCAGTATATAGAGCATCTCCCAGAATGCTTTTTTTGCAGTACTTGCAGTAAGGAGTAGAAGTAGAACCTATATTTTTCCCACGATTGGAATTACCGTAGCGAAATTCCTGGGTAAGCCTCTGGGCTAGGTTCTTCCTTTGGTTTTCTTCTTGTGTACGCACTAGTTCATCAGTCAAGGTGTTTGCTAGTTCTACAGCTTCTTCTATGGTTGGTGGTCTAGCTGCCTTGACTATATGTCTAATTTCACTGATTAATCTCCAGATGTAACGAGAGATTAATACTGGTTCTGGTGATACTAGGGTTGGCACTATTCTAGCATATTCAAAGAATGTAGTAGTGTAACCCTTGCTGTCTACTCCAGTCATTCTAAGGTTTAAGAATTTGTTAGCTATCTGCTCCTTTTCATTAGGAGGACATAATTTCCTTTCAACCATACTCTTAAACTCACTCCATTCCATATTATATGTTCTGTCACTTCCCCTAGTCTGGAGGATAGTGTTCCACCATTCTAGAGCTGCATTTTTAAATAAATTGGAAGCAAACATTATCTTATCCTCTTCTACACACTTGCTTATTTTTAAGACTGCCTCAGTCTTTTCTATCCAGCGTAGAGCTGCAATGGCTCCTTCATTGCCCGAGAATTCTATTGGTTTACAAGACCGGAATTCTTTATAAGAACAACCATAAGACATGGTTCTTCTTCGTTTTGGAATGGGCACTTGAAGTATGGGTCCATTGTTTACGCTGTGACTAGGTTCAGTATGTGTTCGCTTACTTCCACTATCACTTTTATTATTATTTTCTGCTTCCCTAACATTTTGAATGATAACTGGCAGAGCATCTCTAATTCCTTGGGTTACTATATGTCGAATAACACTGTTAGTTATCTGGTTTTCATTATTCTGGTTTTCCCGATTTGCGTCGTTGGCCATCTGGATTTCACAGACAATTACCAAGTATTAATATCGCAATTTAATATTAAATGCAAACAATCTCACAACACATACAGGTTGGTCAAAATCGTCGTACATTGCGACTTTTACTCTATTTTATATATAGGCGTCTATTACAAATAAAATACAATACTAGTATGCATCAGTAGTTAATATATTATCTAATATATATATATATATATTATTCTTTTTTTCATATCACACACACACACACACACACATATATATATATATATATTATTACTATTACTACTGATAGGGGTTCATCCAATATTGCATATTATGCTCCTCATATTTCTAGACGAGTCTTTCCCCTATCTGTCTCATTCTCTCACTTCCTTCTAATATCTCCTCACCAAAGGTGCAGAGTTCCTGTAGGTTCTCAGTACTTATGGGTGGGGCTGGTGCTGGTATCGGGTCAGGAAACTGGGGCATCGGTTCTTCCTGAGGGTAGGGGTTCTCTAGAATTTCCCGTATGTATTGATCATTATCAAAATATGGGTCTAGAGGGTCCAAGTTGGGATAGGGTGCTATTGGGTCGGGCATGGGCTCCTCTAGTGGGTAGCGTTGTTGGTAATCCTTATGGTCGTCAAACCATGGGTCATAGTCTGGAGGATGGGGTGCTGGGACTCTAGGGATTTCAGCTGGGTCTAAGTCAGGTAGTGGGTTCTGGTCAGCTGGGTCAATTTCTATTTTCATGGATTGTGTTGGGAACAACTGCAGTGGCTGTGGTGCTATGAGTTGTTCAAGGTTAGGGTCGGCGACTGTGGTTGCTAGTATGTGGAAGTTTGCCAGTCTCCTATTGATTATATCATGTGTTTGAGCGTTCATTTCCCTATTCGCGGCTGCTAAAGCTCACTGCTGCTGAAGTTTTCTCATCCTTTTTCTACGCTCGTGAGCTCCTTTGCTGAACCATCCTCTCTTCTTGGGAGGGAATGGTTCTTCAGATTGTGCCTTGAATACGAAAATTCCTTCTTCGATGTCAGCCGATACCCCAAGGGGGTAGGCTGCGAAGAGGTTCCTTCGTCCCTAGGAGAGTTGGACAACTCGGTAAGCGTCCGAAGGTCCTTGATCACTCATACTGTAAACTAACAAATTGTCAAATAACACAAAATAATAATCTACATGTATGCACATAGTCTCATTGATTATTTCCTACAAAATTTATAATTTCAATGTCAGCAGAACACCTCTTTGGCTAAAATCAGTGGCTAAGCTCTGATACCACCTTCTGTCGCAACCCCCGGCCCCTATTCACTGGGATCGGGCGGACGCGACTCAGATTAAGTGGTATCATTGTTTATAAATTTGGCAGCGGAATTTACATCAGGACCGTATTTAGGAAATATTTTATCAGAGTAAAATACCACATTTTTATATTAATAAACACATGGGTAAAACCCAAGTTTCCCTTACAAATATGTTTATAGGGATAAACCCTAATTTATTGTATTTAAAACATCGTCTTTATTTAGGTAACTTTTATAGCCACATTTTTCCAAGCCTTTAGTGCTCTCCAGCTGGCTTCTATTTGGCTTTCACATTTTGTTACCTGAAACGCGTTTTAAAAACATTTGTCAGTGGTAAATACTGGTGAGTGAATCCCAATTTAATCAAAACAAATTTTATCATTTCACAGTATTGAGAGCGATTACAATGTTTACATCTACACAATTACTCATTCAGTACTGTCAATCGATGACTGGTGGGTCATATTACTCATTGGCTATCTCGTTGTCCAATGGTAACGTGTTCCACATTTTGTATACAAAACCCAACATACCGGCAGTAATTGAAGAATTACAAGACTCAATCACTGCTAATTACATATAAAATGATTTAAGGTTTTGTAAAAATAGTCTGTAAAAGGTTCACAAAAAGGAGATTACTCCCATTGCTACTTTAGGGTTTTTCTTTGTGTTTTCCTGGTTATAATCTAATAATTTAACCAATGCACATGTGCTAGTATAATAACCCAATATTTACATTAGTTATACCCTCCACGAGACAGAACTCCAACCACTACGTCGGGCAGAACCTCGACAGCCGTTACGGAGCGCTAGATCAATCGGGCAGCGTATCTAATACGTAACCGGGGGTTATGATACTTACAACGGGGCAGAACTTCGTTAATTAGGGGGGTATAATGCCCGAATATTAATTCTACACTTTAGAAATTAGAGAGAATTTTCGATTTTGAACGTCGGAAACTGAAGGCCGATGCTCCCAATTTATAGGAGCTAATTCTGGCTGTCTCGCGGCCCGCGTAAGAAACAGAAGGGGCCTTCGCGCCCCTCAAAGTAGGCCGGGTAGGCCCTAGCTTGGCCCGGTCACCGATCTAGCTTCGATACGCGTATGACACGTGGCACCACCGGGAGTGGCCTGGTGGTTGACCTGTCGCGCCCCGCGTAGCTAGAAGGCAAAGCCTTCGCGGCCCGCGAGCGATACTCAGATTTTGTTTTTATTTTAATTAAATAAAATTAAAGGTATTTAGGGTCATTTATTGTATACGGGGTGTATTTTAAGGCGTATAGGGACGTTCTAAATATTTTATGAGTGTCGAAAATATTTTTAGGAGGGTTGTTATAATTTGTGTTTTAAAATTAGGTCTGATTTGTTTTTGGTGTTTGGGTAGTTAGTTTTGGACGTCTGAGGAAAACAGACACGGTGATCTTCTCCACCGATATCTGTACTCTTTCGGCGGGTTGACATTAGGCAAGTTCAGAAAACCATTCAATATCTCATCGGGTGGATTTGTGCCGCCATTTGCGTCATCCGAAACCGACCAGGAAATGCATCTTCCCGCTAGATAAAGTTCGTGGAGCATGTTGAGACGAAAGTTTGCGTTTGGGAATATGAAGGAATTCGTTTTGGCTTCTAAGTTATCAAATCTATCAATTGCTTCTAATAAAGTTTCATCTCATTCTATATCTAAAAACTTCAGAATTTATAGACGTTAATTTTACTTCCGTCTCATCAAAAAGTTCTGAACGTAGAGGGGGTTCCCTAAATGTGTTAATCTAGAGTCAAATTACTGTCCAAATGAACCAAATCACGAACCGAAGAACATCAATGTAACGGTGGAAAATGAATTAGAATACAAGAACGCAAGTCAACAGGTTATGGCACAAGAATGGCCCAGTTTGGTAAAACTTTCGGGGTTAATCTTGGTAATCTGGACTCACGACGGATGTTAATTTTTACTGGTTGTCGCTTGGGTTTGAGAAATATAGGCAAATATGATATTTATATATGGGTGGGAAAAGATTTTCGACGTTTGGATAACAGCGTGAATGCACGTGATATAAATGAAGGGTGTGGTGAACCACTAGATTTTGACAGGAAAGAAGTTGTTAATGAAGTTCTTGCTCGTATGGGCCTGCCGGAGGACACTCGTGTCAAGGTACAAATTGTTTTTAAAATTTCCGCGCTTACTATTATACAGTTATTTGTGAAATCAATAACGCAAAAGGGTCTCTTGTTGTTTAATATACTTTTAGTACTTGATTTAATGTGAATTGTTAACCTAATATTTACTTGCATGTTTGGATGTGAGTTTTAAAGTGGTTATTTGTGGCTTGATGATTCTGCACTGTTGAGTTCGTTGTAGCACAGAGTCAATCAGAGGCTCTGCAGTCTTTCATAATTTCTCATTTGATCATCTTCAACGATATTTCAGAGAAAGATATAGTGGCGGTTTTCTTTTTCGCGAATTTTTTTAAACTGAAGTTGATCGTTTATTGATATGGAAGGGTTGCGAGGTTCTGGTTGACTTTTTTCCTTGACCGTTTGTTCTTTTAATGGAACTCTTTTGTATATTTATTTGTAAGAACGGTTCCAAAGTCCAAAATTACTGTAGTTTTTGCTGCGAAAGTAGTTGTTTCTGTTTACTTATGATGATGCTTCATAAGTGTGACACCTGTGTCACTTCAACCGTCAAACAAATTCCAAAACCAAAGAAATATTGTATTTCATACTTGGGATTTGTAAAAATATGTGTATCGTTCGCACATATCAATTCTTGTTCGATTTCAAGCCTTAAATCGCTTTCTGGAAGGTTATACGCGCACTGATGCGTAGATATAACCAGTTTAATGCAACGAACACTCCAGAATAGTGAAATAGGCTTAACATACCTTAAAGAACCTTTACATAACTTATAAATAAGTTTTGAAGGCTTTGGTATGGCAAAATCGAGTTAAATCGCTTAGAGGGACTAAAGTTGACAAACTGCGAAAGTATGCCAATTTGAACTGTAACAGACATTCCGAAACATGACCATAAGTTAAACATACCATAAATATCCTTTACATAGCTTAGAAATAGGCTTTGAGGTGTTCGGTGTGCTAAAATAAACTTTTGGGTCATTCAGGGACTAAAAGCGTCAAAAAGTGCACAAGTTTGCATTTTTGCGTATAACTTACGTTCTGAATACATCCGGACATCCAAAAATTTATGTAAGCACTAAAATATTTTATATTAGTGTTTGGCATAAGAAAAATCCATTTGTCGCGTCATTTGGATCGTTTTTCGCGCTTATGCGCATTCCGTCGTAATTAACCGAACATCGTAACCGTACGGCCGAACGAACTGACATCCGAGATATTTTTGAGCACATTTTAAGTTCCCTATACTTTAAATTCATTTTAGAGCTTTGAAATGGGGTTAACGGGCCTTAAACATGTCGGAAATAGCTCAAAACACTAGCAGGGACCAAAAGTGTAAATCTGTGAAATTAGGTCCTTGCGCACCTCAACACTTGAGTGTTGCGGTGCGCAAGCAGTCCCCAGACAGCAGAAAACTTGCAGAAACTTTGAATCTGGTCCATTTCACCTTGCACATGGTTTTGGGGCACTACCTTGGGCTCTAATGGTTTTCAAAAACCAGGGTTTTGAGGTGGAGGGTTGAGATTGAAGCATGGTTAAGGAGGAATGATCTTAACGACTCTACGAATCCTATAAATACCCCTTGCCTTCACTTGCAAAAACCCACTAGAATCTTGATTTGAGAAGCTCTAAGTTGAAACCTTTGTTTCATACCTGAGCTACTAGGATCGAGGTTAGCATTCGGGGACCCTTTGTAAGTGTTCCTTCGTTCTTTTATTGCTTTTCGAGTCTGAAAGTCAAACTTTGTTTGACTTTCTGCGTTGACCAGTTTATGGTCAATGCGAAGTTCGTTTGAACTTCACAACGTGATTGTAATCACGATGGTTATAGTCCTTTGTGACTATGCCTACTGATTACCACGTTGTCTAGGGTCGTAAGGGTAAGCGATCTAATAAATCGCTTATACCTTCAAACCCGACCCATTTGGTCGATCATTAGGATCCGACCAAATACCTTGGGTGACCATAGTGTATAGGGAATAACCTTCCGAGGTTATACCCTATGGTCACATCGTTTGAGTAGTTGTATGATAGGTAGTTTATATGCCTTAGGTAAATTACCAGAATACCCTTTTCATGTATAATTGGTAATTAAGCATATGTAACCTAAACTTTTGTCACATAACTGATTATGTAACATGTTTAGGCATATGCCACTTGTCATAGGGCTAGTTAGAAGTCTCGAGTGCGCTTTTGCGCGCACGACGCGTTAAAGTAGCATAAGCTACCTTAATGGGTCGCGATGGGTCGAAAGCACTTAGGTTAGGTTTCATTTAGCATGTAGGCTTTGTTAAACCATATGACACGAGTCTCCATACCCGTTTGGTTTACGAACCCTCATTCTATCTAAATCCTCTGATTTAGGTCCGGTTTATTAACATAGTTACCTATATTAGGTGTCGTTTGATATCCGTGATCTCTAGCATTGTTTGGTTGTTACTCAAGGACTACTAAGCATTCTCAAGTGAGTACATAGACCCCTCTTTTACTGTTTTCCAAACTGTTTTGGGGTGAAACACATGTGCCTACTTGTTACTTTCATTGCTTTCCTGTTTTCACATCATATACTCGCTATGTTCATTAGTACATTTATAGTACATGATTTCAATACTTTTCATGCTATGTATGTCCATTGTGTGCATACTTAGTACATTGTTATACATTACACTTAATGCTACGTATGTTCTTTGTTGCATACTTAGTACATTTATTATTCATCACATGCTTACATTTTGGATACACATTACACAATTCACATTAGACATGAACATTTTACTTTGGTAGTTTAGTTTGAGTAAGTGATTAAGTAACGAGGCGTGTGTAATATGATACAAGCATGGTGGATACGCCGCTGGTACTTCCTATATATAAGTGTTTGTATGGTATTACATATCGTAGCGTTATTTGAATCATTTCAGTTTGAGACATATAACATTTTATACAAATAACATACTTTTCACAAGACATTGATTTACAAACAACTTATCTTATACAAACTCATCTTACATGGTTATTCATTTAACCATACATTATTCTTTTATCTATACATATCATCCGATCTTATCGTTTTTCAAATGATTTACAAGACAAAGCAAATTACAAGGTTCATGACTAAACATTGTCTCAAACATAAGTCATGAAATCCTATTTTCTCAAAACCTATGTATCTCACAGGCATTTTTATGCTGACGTACCTATTTTCACATGTGTTTTCAGGAGATGATGCATAGGACTTATCAAGACATACTTAGGCGGACCTGTGCCTTAGTGACTTAAAACGAGACAAGAACTAGTTAATTTATGTTATGTACTCTTTGGTTCTTGTTTAAAGACAATGTAACTTTCATGTTTGATTAATAAAACGAAACTTCAATTACCATGGTTGTGAAACAATTAATTCTGTTACAACACTCCCCGATGTTTCCGCCACGTTTTGTATGTTCTACGTGGTCGGGGTGTGACAGAAAAGATGGTATCAGAGCCAATGGTTATAGGGAATTAGGTTATTAGTAATGCTTTGACCTAGTCTATAACCTTCTTAGGACCCTAACGCGAGTTTACTTGCGTTTAGTCATAAAACGATACCGTCACCTATCCTTAGGCGACGACCACAACAAGAACATAAATTTCAAAACCGCTTAGAAAACTAATCATCTGTTCTAGGATGATTTATTATATGGTTTTAAACCCTTTAATTTCTCAAAATCCCATCAAAGTTGGTCTAAATAATGTGAACACGTGCAAACTGGAAGGGTGGGTGCCTGTTCCCTGAGTTTTATGTCTAAGGCTAGAGTGTTCATACAAATCCACATAATCGGACCAGTCACTCTTACCTGGGAACTCTTGGGGTGAGTGTCCACTTATAGGCGAGCATGTCTTCGCGATACATTATGAGGATCTATTTGCTTTGACTCAGCCTTTGTGTTGTTTGTTTGCTTCGTGGTTCAAACAAATGACCATCACCCATGATTTTTTTTTTGGTCAGTAATTGTAACATCCTATTCTTACCCAATGCCATTTCATTTGTTTTCTCTCTTGTTTCCCTTTTTAGAATGCCTCCACGACGCGAAAATCCGGTATCTATTGAAGAGCTGGCAGCTGTCATTACACAGCAAATAACTGCTGCAATCCCGAACATCGTTGCCCAATGTCACCAAGCTCTCAACAACAATAATGCCCTCTGCAACTTCAAGACGTTCAACTCAGCTAAGCCATCAAAGTTTTCTGGGTCTCAAGGATCGACTGCACTTCTGCAATGGTTCGAGAGTCTAGAGAGCACCTTCAGGCATGTTCAATGTCCAAACCAGCGAAAGGTAGATTTCGCATCTAGTGTCTTTGAGAAACGAGCTTTGACGTGGTGGAACGGTGTGGTGAGAGATAGGGGTGCCGAAGTGGCACTGGCCCAAACTTGGGAAGAACTTCGAGCACTGATGATGAAGAAATTTTGTCCTCGTCACGAGATCAGGGCATTGGAAAGGGAATTCGACGATCTTAAGCAAGACAGCGGTGAACATCGAGCATACACTGATCGATATGAGGAGTTGAGCCTGTTGTGCCCTACCATGGTTACGCCTTTGGATAAGGCGATCGAAAAATACATTGATGGTCTCCCTGACTCAGTTCAGGACATTAACCCCACTACGGTTAGGCAGGCCATTGAGCTATCTCCAACCTTGACTGAATCTCAGATCAGAAAGCATAAACTTTTTCGAAAGGGTGACAAGAAGCCAATCGAGGAATCAAAGACCATGGATGAACATACTGGATCCCCTGAGAAGTCTAAGAAGCATAAGGCTTCGCAGAATTTTGCGATTGCTGCTAAACCCAACCAAAACACCCGCAACCAACCAACTCAACCTCCTGCAAAGAAACCTTATGCCGGTACTGCACCGATATGCGACAAATGTAATGCACACCACTTGGCTCACCTACAGTGTCGTTTATGTGCATCATGTGGGCGACTCGGTCACCTGGCAAATGCTTGTCGATTTACCCCAAACCAAGGTGGTCCAAACCAACCTCAAGTAAATCCTGCTCAAGCTCATCTTCCACCAGGACCTTGCTTCAACTGTGGCGAGATGGGCCATTTCCGAAGAAATTGCCCAAAGATTTCTAATGCAAATCCAGCGCAGGGATGAGCATCGGACCAACTAGAAGACAATGTTGTTTAGAAATAATCAAGCCTTATGTATTATTTTCTTTTGTTGTCAAGGTCCATGAAACAGTTGTTGTTGTTTATAAATAAATCTTTTTATTTTATTTTACATTGCAATGTACAAATGTGATGGCATGTATAAACAACGTATCCTCTTCAATACCGACAATCAAGGAACCGTATTCCTTGAAGAACAGACTACCCCCTAATTTCTTCCATTTTTATTATCTCTTGCGTTTTCCACGGAAATCCAAAGTACCCGTTTCTTCCAAGGAAACGAAGTACAAGGCGCAAGTTACAACTCTGTACGAATACCCAAAGTACCACTATAAATTCCTAATAGGGTACCTAAGGGTATTTCCGTATATTCAAATTATTGTACCTTAATTCGAATATTTCGTTTTCTTGAAAACGAAATCGAATTTTTGGTAGATCATTCTATCTTTATAGATAGATTCTTGAAAATGTTTAAAGTACCAAATGAAATCCACGAGATGGATTCCTAGTGTGCCTTAAATACATGTGCTCTGTTAGCAAAACTAATTAACAAATTAAAGATCTAGATAAACAATCTTTGTGGTTATATGACTATTTGTTTATGCATTTTTTGTGTTTTTGTATACTCTGGATATTCGTTATCCAAATCCTCATAGAATCTTTCTTATCTTCATATGAAGGATTCGTAGTAGGATATTCAAAAAGGTACTATCTTAAATCCTTAATGAACTTCTACGTTGTAGTTAAGTCCCTTGGATTATAAAGTACTATTCCAAAGTCTAAGGACATCATGTGTTGATGTAGTTGAATACTCCTCTTGGGTAGTTTAGTTAAATAGGCCCTCTGGCGGTCTAGTTAAAGAGATCCTACGTCGATCTAAGTTAAATAGATTGGTTCGACAATCTAGTTAAATATATCATGCGTTGATATAGTTAAATAGGCCCTCTGGCGGTCTAGTTAAAGAGATCCTACGTCGATCTAAGTTAAATAGATTGGTTCGACAATCTAGTTAAATATATCATGTGTTTATGTAGTTAAATAGGCCCTCGGGTGGTCTAGTTCAAGAGATTGTTCGTTGATCTAATCCTTTGGTGACCTAGTTAAAGAGACTCTATTGCAGTCAAGTTAAATCACCACAGGATTATTCGTTTGATTTTTCCCCATACGCATTATGAAATGAACTGTGCGGACTGTGCAAGGAACTACGTAATTATGGAGGCCTACATAATTATGGAATTCAGTGCACAGAAACCACAGGAAGTTTTGTCATGTGTTAAGACCTACAGTGACAAGAGTAATGATACGGGAGAAGTCTTGGACTTTAACCAATGTCATTTATTCTCACACTCCCCAATTCTGATTTCAAGCACACACCAGTTTCCTATGATAAGTCTTCATGGGAAACGTTCTCCTATCCATAGTTTGAAACTCCATGTTTTGCTGCTACAAGGACTTCACTTTGAGGGTTGACATTTTCGCTAAGAATCCTAACATGGCCCAGAGTTTTACTTAAGGGTTCAATGGATTTGTCTGAAAGCGAAACCGTCACAGCTGTCTTCACAAGTTTCCTCTAAAACTAAAATTCGGGACGAAATTTCCTAAAGTAGGGGAGACTGTGACACCTGTGTCACTTCAACCATCAAACAAATTCCAAAACCAAAGAAATATTGTATTTCATACTTGGGATTTGTAAAAATATGTGTATCGTTCGCACATATCAATTCTTGTTCGATTTCAAGCCTTAAATCGCTTTCTGGAAGGTTATACGCGCACTGATGCGTAGATATAACCAGTTTAATGCAACGAACACTCCGGAATAGTGAAATAGGCTTAACATACCTTAAAGAACCTTTACATAACTTATAATTAAGTTTTGAAGGCTTTGGTATGGCAAAATCGAGTTAAATCGCTTACAGGGACTAAAGTTGACAAACTACGAAAGTATGCCAATTTGAACTGTAAAAGACATTCCGGAACATGACCATAAGTTAAACATACCATAAATATCCTTTACATAGCTTAGAAATAGGCTTTGAGGTGTTCGGTGTGCTAAAATAAACTTTTGGGTCATTCAGGGACTAAAAGCGTCAAAAAGTGCACAAGTTTGCATTTTTGCGCATAACTTACGTTCTGAATACATCCGGACATCCAAAAATTTATGTAAGCACTAAAATATTTTATATTAGTGTTTGGCATAAGAAAAATCCATTCGTCGCGTCATTTGGATCGTTTTTCGCGCTTGTGCGCATTCCGTCGTAATTAACCGAACATCGTAACCGTACGGCCGAACGAACCGACATCCGAGATATTTTTGAGCACATTTTAAGTTCCCTATACTTTAAATTCATTTTAGAGCTTTGAAATGGGGTTAACGGGCCTTAAACATGTCGGAAATAGCTCAAAACACTAGCAGGGACCAAAAGTGTAAATCTGTGAAATTAGGTCCTTGCGCACCTCAACACTCTGAGTGTTGCGGTGCGCAAGCAGTCCCCAGACAGCAGAAAACTTGCAGAAACTTTGAATCTGGTCCATTTCACCTTGCACATGGTTTTGGGGCAATACCTTGGGCTCTAATGGTTTTCAAAAACCAGGGTTTTGAGGTGGAGGGTTGAGATTAAAGCACGGTTAACGAGGAACGATATTAACGGCTCTACGAATCCTATAAATACCCCTTGCCTTCACTTGCAAAAACCCACTAGAATCTTGATTTGAGAAGCTCTAAGTTGAAACCTTTGTTTCATACCTGAGCTACTTGGATCGAGGTTAGCATTCGGGGACCCTTTGTAAGTGTTCCTTCGTTCTTTTATTGCTTTTCGAGTCCGAAAGTCAAACTTTGTTTGACTTTCTGCGTTGACCAGTTTATGGTCAATGCGAAGTTCGTTTGAACTTCGCAACGTGATTGTAATCACGATGGTTATATTCCTTTGTGACTATGCCTACTGATTACCACGTTGTCTAGGGTCGTAAGGGTAAGCGATCTAATAAATCGCTAATACCTTCGAACCCGACCCATTTGGTCGATCATTAGGATCCGACCAAATACCTTGGTTGACCATAGTGTATAGGGAATAACCTTCCGAGGTTATACCCTATGGTCACATCGTTTGAGTAGTTGTATGATAGGTAGTTTATATGCCTTAGGTAAATTACCAGAATACCCTTTTCATGTATAATTGGTAATTAAGCATATGTAACCTAAACTTTGTCACATAACTGATTATGTAACATGTTTAGGCATATAACACTTGTCATAGGGCTAGTTAGACGTCTCGAGTGCGCTTTTGCGCGCACGACGCGTTAAAGTAGCATAAGCTACCTTAATGGGTCGCGATGGGTCGAAAGCACTTAGGTTAGGTTTCATTTAGCATGTAGGCTTTGTTAAACCATATGACACGAGTCTCCATACCCGTTTGGTTTACGAACCCTCATTCTATCTAAATCCTCCGATTTAGGTCCGGTTTATTAACATAGTTACCTATATTAGGTGCCGTTTGATATCCGTGATCTCTAGCATTGTTTGGTTGTTACTCAAGGACTACTAAGCAATCTCAAGTGAGTACATAGACCCCTCTTTTACTGTTTTCCAAACTGTTTTGGGGTGAAACACATGTGCCTACTTGTTACTTTCATTGCTTTCCTGTTTTCACATCATATACTCGCTATGTTCATTAGTACATTTATAGTACATGATTTCAATACTTTTCATGCTATGTATGTCCATTGTGTGCATACTTAGTACATTGTTATACATTACACTTAATGCTATGTATGTTCTTTGTTGCATACTTAGTACATTTATTATTCATCACATGCTTACATTTTGGATACACATTACACAATTCACATTAGACATGAACATTTTACTTTGGTAGTTTAGTTTGAGTAAGTGATTAAGTAACGAGGCGTGTGTAATATGATACAAGCATGGTGGATACGCCGCTGGTACTTCCTATATATAAGTGTTTGTATGGTATTACATATCGTAGCATTTTTTGAATCATTTCAGTTTGAGACATATAACATTTTATACAAATCACATACTTTTCACAAGACATTGATTTACAAACAACTTATCTTATACAAACTCATCTTACATGGTTATTCATTTAACCATACATTATTCTTTTATCTATACATATCATCCGATCTTATCGTTTTTCAAATGATTTACAAGACAAAGCAAATTACGAGGTTCATGACTAAACATTTTCTCAAACATAAGTCATGAAATCCTATTTTCTCAAAACCTATGTATCTCACAGGAATTTTTATGCTGACGTACCTATTTTCACATGTGTTTTCAGGAGATGATGCATAGGACTTATCAAGACATACTTAGGCGGACCTGTGCCTTAGTGACTTAAAACGAGACAATAACTAGTTAATTTATGTTATGTACTCTTTGGTTCTTGTTTAAAGACAATGTAACTTTCATGTTTGATTAATAAAACGAAACTTCAATTACCATGGTTGTGAAACAATTAATTCTGTTACAACACTCCCCGATGTTTCCGCCATGTTTTGTATGTTCTACGTGGTCGGGGTGTGACAATAAGTGATTGTTATATGTGTTGAAAAATGTAGGAGTTGATTAAAAGTTAAATGGTTTCAAAGTAGTTACAGTTTCTTTTTCTTATTCCTGGCCCTATTTAATGATCAATCATGGAAGTTTATAAATAAAGATCACGTTTTGATGAAATACAAAAATGGCAGCCTCTTCTTTGCTTCAACATAAGGAACTTTAAAAGACTGATCGACGCCAAATTTAAGAGGTTCTATTTGCGAAATCCAACGAAGAATTTGTGGGTTTTTTGTTTCGTATCCTTTCTCGACTTGTTGGTTCTTTAGTAGGATTTCTTAGATAGAACTTGATAGTGGTTCAGTTATACAACTTCTATTAGGGAAACTTGGATTAGTGTTGGATGATCGGATGTTATATCAAATTTAATATTGTTAATAAACTAGATATGACCCAATTTGACCCATTAATAAGGAAATGATTAACATGCTTAAGACCTGAAACAATGGCATTTCTTTTAATATAAGCTACCTTTCTTTTCAGCTCAACGAAGTCTTTAGGATGAGCTTTTTGTAATACGGGTTTTAATAACACTTCAGGTCTCAAACTTTTTCAATCACTGAAACGGTCCACCATAAATCTTTAGCTACCCTTATGCGACCATTCTATGAGATCTCAACAAGAACACCATACGCATACCACAAACACGAACTACGAGGCGACAAAATAGAAGCACCCCCGCAACGTGCGGGCATTCCCACTAGTGCAATCATACGTCCTAGTTAAGCTATTATTACATTCATCCTGAATAAAAGTTTTGTTCATTTTATTGTTGTTCCAGGCAAACCAGTTCACAGTGGAATCTGGTGCCTGGAAATCCTAGACCTAGCATCTTCCCACCACAACTATCATCTTCCACCTCTTCCACTCGCACATTCACATCTGCATTGCTTTCAAAATGATTAGTATCTATATCAATTTTAGGAGTCTTGTAAGCCCCGTTTATCCGGATCAAACAATGATATCAAACAAACACCAATGATGGGCGGAATCCAAACTTGGTGATATTCAAGAAAACCGGAAAAAAAAAATAAGAACACACCAAAAATAACTTTAAGACTTGCACACGATTCTATTAGTCAAGAGAAAAATCATCTGGTACAAGTTCCTAACCCAAAACGCCTCCTTAGCTCTCTCTCTAGGATTTTTTCTGTAACTTGGAAGCTCTAACCCTAGAAATAATATAAAACAAGTTTATATACTCTAGGTAAGTCCATGCCCTACGTGGGCTCCCCATGGGCCTGCCTGACCCGCATGGCCTTAGGCATGACCCAAATGACCTAAACAGGTCCAAACACTAATATGAACTAACCCAATTAAACCCAGTTCGCAACCATAGCCCGTTGCGTATGTTTGATGCATCAGTCTCACACTTTTAGGGCATAACAATCATTATCGATAACTTGATCATTTTTATCAATTAAATCATTATCAGGGTGAGGAGTGGGCATTGGTACATAGTTTTTGCAGTGAGGTGGTGGAAAATTTTTTCCTTCAATTCCAAGTTTATCCTTGTAACCAATGCCATCCTTCACAAATGTCGGTCTTTGACAATTTTTAATATCCACTGATGCCTTTTTACTAACATTCCATTTATCGACTGTTATTTATAATCTATTGTTCTCGTTTCTGGTTTTCTCCAGTTTATCTGTTAAATCTTTTCTATGAATAAATTCTTTTAAAGTCTACATTTCAGTTAAAGTTGAATTCAACTTTCTTTGATATGCAGCCTCAATTAGTTTAAGTTACTTATTAAATTGTAAACCTTTTCCTTTTCCCTAATTAAGGCACGATTGGTGGATTTGTAGTGGATCACAACACGGACACTCTACTGTAAGCAGAGTTTTATCTTAAAATCATGAGGTATACTGTTTATCAATTCCTTTTCTTCTTCTTTCTCCTTGCTGAACTCCACCTTCATGGCTTCTGCAGGTGCTTTCTCGTTCTTTGCTTTAACCTCAACACTGCTTCCAGCTTTTATTGACATACCATTTATATCATGAAATACATACTTAGGGTGTGTTTGATTTGTTGGAATTGTATTCAATTCAATGGAATTGGAATCTGAATTCCAACTCCTAAGATGTTTGTTTCACAAAATTTGTTGGAATTGAAATCTCAATTCCAATCTTCATGTGCTTGATTGACAAAGGAAATGGAATTGGGCATGAATTCCTTCATATTCATTTACCTAAAGGAATTCAAAATCCTTCCTACACATAAATGAATTCAAGTGAATTCTTGAAATCTTTGGCAAGTTGACGTTGTCGCATCCGCCGCTCGTTCACCATCCATCATGCCTGACCTCCCGGTCATTGTCTTAACCTGACCCAACCCAGCACGTACCATTTCGATTTGTATCTATAACAACCCTCAAAAAGGACCCATAATAATTCAGAATCAAGACCCCGAACACGTACGATGAAAACCGGCATGAAAAACGAGAAAACCCAGTTTTGGGTCTCGTCGTGCTACGCGACAATGATAAGGAAGTGCGGCCTCGTGACGCGACACCTCCTTCTTCGCCAGAACACATGTAGCACCACGTGACATGCCTATGTGGTGACTCATGCCACTTATGCCCTAGACTACCCCCTTCGCGTCAAGCGAAGGTGAAATAGGAACCTGGTCGCGCGACGCGACGAGGTTGAACTTCAGCTATAAATTTGACTAGAATTGGGCATTTCAAACTGCTCATTTTCTTTTCTTTCTCTCTCGAAACACTGTCCTTATACCCGAAGCCCTAAAACTCTGCTCCGTAGTCAGCGTACTAACCCGGATCACTGGTACGATACTCAGTCTGATTGATCTGAAACCAAATCAATGGATGTTAAAATACTGCCTGAATAAGGCTATACTTTGTCGTCTACGTTGTGGTTTTGATCTTATGATAATCGTTAAAGTTTGAATTGGGTTAATACACTAATACGTGTTGCATTGTGTGTTTAATTAGGAACCCAAGACTTAGACCCGAAGGCTATTACTGAAAACCCTAAATCTGCAAAGCGAGTCATTCTCTTTTATCAAAATGCTTTCAAAACCCTAAATGTCTTCTAGTTGTATTTATAGTGATTAAGTCTTTGTATTCTGAAATTACAGCCGGTATGTGAGGTTTTGTATATGTTACTTAATAAGTTTTACTATTAGACAAAGGGTTAGCCAATAGTAATATAACCACGGTCACCGAAATGGGCAAGTGACAAGTACTGTGGGCAATTGAAAGATATAAACAAATATAAAAACTCTTAATACTACAATTACAATACCGTGTATTTTTATACATATGGAATGAACTCACCAGTATTTTTCACTGATCAAATATTTTTAAAACGCGTTTCCAATGATTTACTGTGAAGAGAAGGAAAAGTGCTAGGAGACACTCAAAGCTTAAATAAGTGGCTATGTGTTTTGTTATCAAGGGTTTATCCCGGTGAAAATCCTTTATGTAAATATGGCTTTCATCCCACAGTTTATGAAATGAAAACTACGGTGTTTTGAAAACTCTGATATTTTTCCTGACACCCGGTCCTAATAAATTTCCGCTGCTATAATTTTAATAAACACCAGTACCATTTGTATCTGCTCACGGTTTCAACTCATACAATTCTGACCCTTACCATTTTGACCCGCAACATTTCGCCCTGAATCGTTTCAACCCATACAGTTTCGACCCGTAGCATTTCAACATATTCCTTTTCGGCACTTAACATTTCGACCCTTACAGTTTTGACCCGCATTGTTTTGACCCGAACCGTTTCTCGCATAGTTTCGACCCGAATCTGAACCGCTTCGACCTGTGATGTCTCGACCCAAACCGTTTTGACCTGTACCATTTGACGTCGGGATCGGGATCTTACTGGGTTCGGCGGTTAGACCCGCTTCGAGTTGTAGCTGGGTTGGATCGGTTCTGCAAGCCAAGTCGGTTCAGTTTGCCAGTACGGGTCGGGTCAGCTAACCAAGTCAGTTCGGCCAATAATGCGAGTCGGGTCAACGATGCAATCCTAGTTCGGTCCGAGCTGACAAGTTTGGTCAACGGTGATATAGGAGATTTGATGAGCATATGATTAGTTGTGGGTTCATAAGAAGTAGTTATGATAACTGTGGTATATTATAGAGTATAGAAAAGGTGAGTATGTTTATTTGCTGCTATATCTGGATGAAATGTTAGTGGCCTGAATAGATAAAGATCAAATTAAGACTACCAAAGAGATGCTGATGAGTGAATTTGATAAGAAAGAGTTGGGTAGTGCAAAAAATATTTTGGGCATTAAAATAGAAAGAGATAGAGAAATGAAGTACTTTATCTGTCACATAAGTCTTATATCAGAAAGATTTAAAAGAATCATTATATGGAAAGGTGTAAGTCTCTGACAATTCCTCTTGCTTAACATTTTAAGTTGTCAAACAGAGACTTTCATACAACTGATGAAGAATAAAAGAAAATGGAGAACATTCCTTATTCATGTTTAGTAGGAAGTTTGATGTATTTGATGGTGTGCACAAGGCATGATATAGGTTATGTTGTAAGTTTGGTCAGTAGATATTTCTCAAATCTTGGTAGAGAACATTGGGAAGCAGTAAAATGGACTCTTAGATATCTGAGGGGTACTATGAATCATGGTTTGATGTTTGGTAGAATTGGTGATTATGGGTCAGTAGTTCTTGGTTATATTGATGCAGACTTTGTCGAATATCAAGATAAAGGAAGGTCATTAATAGGATATGCATTCTTGGTTTTGGGTAGTTTAGTAAGTTGGAAAGCTTCATTACAACATGTTGTGGCTTTATCTACAACTGAATCTCAATATATAGCATTAACAGAAGTTCTAAAGGAGGCAATCTGGTTAAAAGGTTTTGTAACAAAGTTAGGAATTGAAGATGTTAATGCAGTGGTTTATTCTGATAGTTAAGGGGTTGTACGACTATCCAAAAACCAGGTTTTCCATGAAACAACAAAACATATTAATGTTAAGTTACATTTCATAAGGGAAATGGTTTAGTCAAAGCAAGTGATGATAAGCCAAGTGGGTACTAAAGATAATGCAGCAGACATGCTCACAAAAGTGTTGTCTGGCCCTAGTTTTGATCATTGTTTGAAGTCATATCACAACCCCCGACCCTACCCTGGATGGGAACCGTGAACAAATTCCAGTGGTATTGGTGTCTACTAAAATTATCGCAATGAAAATTTCATCAAGACCGAATGTCAAGAAAAATATTAGAGTTTTAGAACACTGATCGGAATGTCGCGCCCCGATCAAAGATAATATTTATAGTCCCAAATTACCCTTAACAATGCGTTAGTAGTAGTACGGGGTCGAACCATGAAGAGTTCGTGGTTTGCGATGGACGTGATTGATTTTAACGGTTGTCACTATTATGAAGCTTGCAAATGGTTTAAATGTTTGTTTGTTTGAAAGAGATGTCGGATCGAACTGACAAAGTTGTTACTAATTACTTAACTACGAAAACTTGATCAAATGAAACTTTCACAAGAACTTTGGTTGTTGGAGTAAAACAATAATTTTAGAACAAGGTTCACACCCGGTTCGGTAATTGAAGACCTAGGATTTCTACACGTTTTAGGTTTAATTCAATTGCATATATGATTAACGGATTTAGTTTCGCGTGGCTTAGGTGCCAAGAGCTATCAATGTCGTAGATGACGGACCGCAATGCACTTCTTTACCAAGAACATGTAAATCCTACCAATTGATAAGACATAAGTGCACAAATTCATTTCCCGAACTCAAATTTTATAATCATTCGACAATTCACAAATTCAATTCAAATACACGACAATTATCAAAAGCTTCAAAATCAAAGTACAATTTGTCAGTAATCAAATCTCAAAACAATGTTTAAACCCTAAACTCTTACAAAAACCTACACCGGGGTGAAACTCGAGGGGATTAGCCGCTCATGGTGAACGGAACGCAATCGCCGGATGATTGAAGCTTGAACTTGAACATCTTGAAGCCTTGATAAATGATGATGATGGTTAGGGTTTGTAGTGGATGATTGAAGTGAAGGATGATGGATTGGGTGATGATGATGATGGTGGTGGATTAGGGTTGGGATCGAAGGTGATGATTCAGATGATTCATATGGAAGGATGATGAAGGTAGGGGTGTTCTTGGCTCCAAGATGGTGTTTCAAACTTAAATAATGCGTAAGTCCTTGAAAAACCCCCCAAAAACATTGATATAACCCGTCCCCAAACATCAAAAATTGGAAATTCTCGTTTGGCATCAGATGAGGGCGTCGCCGACGACCCCTGGTTAGTCAAAATCTTCCTGACAACCTATTCTATTGCCTACGACCCAAACCAGCCGACGAGAACATCTAAGGGGCGTCATCGACGGCCCTGTATGGCGTCGGCAACAGCTTCTCCAAATTTGGTTTTCTGTTTTCTTTGTTACGCGTTCCCGGTTGCTCTTTTTTCCGTCCTCATGCTCCGTAAAGCCTTCGAATAGCTCCTTAAACTTTGTTAGACCTGCAAAACACAAGTCTAATCAAAAGTAGGCCATTCAAAACCAAAAGTCATGTAAAAACATAAACTTAAATACGATTAAGCACTGGTTTTCGACCACGTATCAAACACTGTAGTTTTCATTTCATAAAAAGTGGGATGAAGCCCATATTTAAATAAATGATTTTCACAGGGATAAACCCTTAATAACAAAACAAGTTTTATTCAGGTTACATAGCCACTTATTTAAGCTTTAGTGTCTCGTAACACTTTTTCCTTCTTTTCGCAGTAAATCACCTGAAACGCGTTTTAAAAACATTTGATCAACAGAAAATACCGGTGAATTCATTTAATTGTATAAAAAGACATTTTCTTATAATTACAACATTAAGAGTTTTTACATTTGTTTATATCTTACAACTACCCAAAGGTATTTGTCACTCGGCGGTTCCTGTGACTGTGGTCATGTTACTATTGGTCCTTCTTCCAATCAGTGACGCGTTATAAGTAATGTATACAAAACCCAACATACCAGTAGTAATTTAAGAATACAAAGACTTAATCACTGTAAATATAACTGGAAAACATTTAGGGTTTTGAAAGCATTTGATAAAAGAGAATAACTCACATTGCAGAATTTATGGTTTTTAAGCCTCCTGGGTTTAAGTCCTGGTTCCTAGATAAACACTTAATGTAACACGTATTAGTGTAAGAACCAAATCAAACTTCAATGATAATCACAAGATTAAAACTGCAACGTATAAAGTATTTAACTTGATGCACTATGTATATTTGTATAACATTTGGGTACTAATAGTTAGTTAGGTTCTGTTTGTTTTTTTTTTCTGAAAAGCTCTGCATAAGCTCTTTTGTATGCGCCGCGCAGACCACGCGTAGACTGTTTGTTTTCCGAAGACGTTTGGCCCAACCACTTCTAAGATTTTCTAAGAGCTGCAGAGGGTTAAACACCACCACCGCCCATCACCGCCACCACAACAGTTCACCACACCGTCCACCACCCACTACCGTCCATCATCACCACCACCGTCCACCACCGTCCATCACCACCACCGTCCACCACCGTCCATCATCACCACCACCACCGTCCAGCACCCACTACCGTCCATCACCACCACTACCACCCACCACCACCGTCTACCACCATCAGCGTCCAGCACCACCACCACCCACCACCACTGTCCGTACACCACCACCAGTTTATTTTAGAGGTCTGCATACGTTAAAAAACAAACAACCTTCTTCTTGCAGACTGCAGAGGTGTGGTCCACCTCTTCTTCTACAGATGTCTGCAGTTGTGGTCCGCAGACTGCAGACATTTTACCTCTTAAAAAACAAACAACACCTTAGTGAATGTTCAAGGGTCAATCTCTAATATTCTAGTTAACACTTTGTTAGCTTTAAAGATTTGGGGATTACATTCTTTTCTACCCATTTTGTAATGTACTCAACAAAAGGTGGTGGAAGCAAAAGGTATCGTTTATACCCGTTTTGTTTCGACTTGTACAGTTCTGACCCATATTGTTTTGACCCGCAACGTTTCGTCTCGAACCGTTTCAACCCTTACCGTTTGACCCGTACAGTTTCGACTCGTACCATTTTGACACGCACCATTTCTACCCGTACCGTTTCGACCCGTACAATTTCGAACCGTACCATTTCGACCCAAACTGTTTCGACCTGAATTGTTTCTCGCATAGTTTCAACTCGTATCGTTTCGACCCGAAGCTTTTCAACCCGAATCCGAACCACTTCAACCTGTACTGTCTCGACCCGAACCGTTTTGACCCGTACCTTTTAGACGTCGGGATCGGGGTCTTACTGGGTTCGGTGGTCAGACTCGGTTCGAGTAGTAGTTGGGTCAGGTCGGTTCCGTAAGCCAATTCGATTTAGGTTGGCAATGCGGGTCGGGTCGGCGAACCAAGTCGGTTCGGACCAACAATGCTAGTCGGGGATGGTGGGTTGGGTTAACGATGCAGTTCTAATTTGGTTCGGGCTGACAGGTCTGGTCGGCGGTGCGGGTGGGGAAGTTGGGTCTGGGAGGCGGCCCCATTGGGTCGGCGATGTGGGTGAGGGTGTGATAGATTCCAATTCATTTGCCAATCAAACACATAAGAATGGAATTTAGATTTCAATTCCAGCAATTTCCAATTTTTCTATTGAAATGTTTAAATTCAATTCCAATTTCCAAACATTTCGTGAACCAAACAAACCTTTAATTTAATTTAATGGTATATAAATTAATTTACTAATATGATTAGCATGGGTGTTTACGATGCAGTTAGGTCGGTTTTGATGAAAATTTTGAATTTAACCATTAACAAGGTTCTAAAAATAACAAACAAAACCGGTTGATTGTTTGGGTCGATCTGCCCTACCGGTTTTGAAATTTTTTAGCATTGTCAGTGACAACCCTGATGGTTAACCGCCGTTATTTTTCAGAATTTGCATAATTAAGATTTTGTGTAAAATTTCATTTTCGCCCCTGAGGTTTGGCAACTTTCGTTCAAAAGTTTTTTTTCGCATATTGTTCCTAAAGATTTGAAATCTTGCTAATTTCATCCAGTTCATTAACTCCATCCATCTTCTCTGTTAAGTCATGGGCATTTCCATCTTTTATGATAATTTTAAGGGCAATTCGGTTTTCTTCAATGTATTTGGTCTTTTTACATAAAGTGAAAAAGACCGAATCACCCTTTAATATAACAAAAAAGACAGAAACACCCCTAACTTAATGGAGAAAAATGGATTGAGTTAATGAACCGGATGAAAATGACAAGATTTCAAACATTTTGGATCCAGATGCAGAAAAACAAACCTTTGAGTCACAAAAATAGTCAAACCTCAGGGAACGAAAATGACATTTTACTCTAAGATTTTTTCTATTAAAATTACTACAAAAAAACAAATATTCAGATTATTCAAAATTTAGAATTTTTATATTAAAAATTATTTAACCAATATTTATATCTTTATTAACTTATACAAGGATAAAGATATTCAGTTAACAAGCATGACATGACACCATCCAAAGTAAACTGAGTCCAAATACTTGAAGTTGGTGGTTGAAATATTCATGAAGTATTACATCAACCTCCATTTTCCAACTTCTTGCTATAAATTCCATTGCAATTTGCCTCCATCAACATCTATACAAAAACAATCCTCCACATTTATGAGTCCAAAATCATAAAAAAAAATGATGAATGATCATCTGGAAGTAGATTTAAGGGAATTAAGGGAAACTTTCAATTCTGGGAAAACAAAGGAATCATCATGGAGGATTAAGCAGCTTCGCGGGTTACTTCGTATACTCGAAGATAGAGAAGATGATATTTCCATGGCTCTAAAACAAGATCTTGGCAAGCATCATGTTGAAGCATATAGAGATGAGGTAATATTACACATAATTCGTTAAGTTTGTATGATAAACGACTCGTTTTTGTTCAAATTCACGTCGAAAATGATCCAACTAGACTTGTTTGATGGTGGAAAGTTTAATATGCTATGGTTGATTTTGTTGAAAAACATTCTTTTTTTTTTTTGAACGGCAACTTTCATAAAAAGAAAAGCTACTAGCAAGCCGCTAGAGCCGCAAACATCAACGACATATATAGGTGTTTGGATGGGTGTTTTATAGTTATGGTTGAAACGTACAAGAGGGGTCTGGCTTCGTTGACCCTCGGGTGAAGATAAATTTTCTGTTTTCTTATAGTCTGACCCTTCAAATTGTTGACGGTAGAATATATTATGACACGAGTTCGAATTTCAACACTTGTTGAAATGGTTATCAAATTCAAAACTTGAACAAACAAAATCAGTTTTAAAGTGACTTAAAAATCTTGTACTTTTTCATTTATGTTGATGTATAAACAATATCTGATTATGTTGACCTTAAATAGTCAAGAAACTAGAGTGATAATCACTTTTTGACCCTGGATAGTAACTCTAGTTTGTACAAACATCCAAACATCTTATGGGGTCCAAATGATGCAGATTGGAACAGTGGTGAAGTCTTTAAATAATGCTCTTGATAACTTGAAGCAGTGGATGGCTGCTAAAAAGGTACTCTTTTCCTTCAAGTTGAAGTTCACATCATGTAATATATATGATGAACACGATACGAGTTTTCACAGGTTCGAACACGATCGGTTTTGTAGAATTTAAGTATGTTAAACTATTAAACTACCTTATGTTCATTTCTATTTTATTTTTAGAAATTCAACACAATAATATCTGGATTATTAAAATTTAATTATAAGGCTATAAGGTGTGATCATGACCCTCATGGTCACCATGACCCTCCAGATCAGCATCATGTCACCCACTTCTAATCCATCATCTAAAACCACTACCCTAAGGGTGCGGTCATGACCCAAATCACTATTCTCTTATTTTAATTTATTTTGTGAAAAGGAAATATTGAAAAAGGAAAGGAGGCACATGGTTGTCATGGTTTAATCTATGCCAACAATGATGGATGAGGCAAATGGTGATGTAGCAATCCATTAATGGTCCTACGTGACATTAATGACCTAACTCATGCCCCCCACACCCTTTAGCCTAAGGGTGGAGGGTATAAGGAGCGGTGAGTGGTGCGGTGAGTTGGAGTCACTGATCGGTGACCACCCCCACCTGTTTGAGTTATGCGGTGAGTTGGAGAGAGTGAACAAAAATCGGTGATTGTTCACCGATGTGATTGAGAGGAGAGGAGAGGAGAGGAGAGAGGATCACTCACTAATCAAGTTTTTTTTTTTTTTTAATTGAGGGGTGTTTGACCATATCTAGTGATTGAGTGTAAAATGAGGAGTAGAATTGGGAGTTGACATGTCATAATATTATTGGGTAGGATTTCACTCAAACATCCTAGGGTGATTGACCATACCCTCCACCCTAATAAATGGGTGAACCTGTCAGGTGGACCTGAATACGGTCAATTTAGTTAAAAATGATCGATTCTTTTAGTACAAAAAATTCACACTGCATCTCTGTATTTTAGTTATCCAAATGAGTAAATAGCCAAAATGGTCACTGATGTTTGGTCACTTTTACCACTTTAGTCCAAAACTTAAACATTTTGAATCTGGGTCACTGTGGTTTCATTTTTGTTGTCATTTTCATCTAAAAGCAAAATATAGTCAGATTTTTCGGTTAACATCCAGTTTTTTTGTCTTTTTCCTCCCTTTTAAATAAATGACAAAATGGTCAGATTTTTTTAATTTGTTATAATAAAACGTGAAAATACCATTTTGCCCTTCATTAAAATAGAGGAAAAGGACAAAAATACTGGAAGTTAACTGAAAAATCTTATTAGATTTTGATTTTGACTGAAAATGACAACAAAATTGAAACCAGAAGTACCCAGATTCAAAATATTTGAGTTTTGAACTAAAGTGACAAAAATGACCAAAACTCAAGAACATTTTGGCAGTTTACTCTATCCAAATTAAAAATAAAAACATTTATTTTAAAAAAAATTAATCATTTTTTTTTAATTTCTTAACTATAAGTATAGACGGAAAACTAAAATCTAAAACCAAGATTTAACAAACTGAGCCTATCGTGGTGTATAAAATAATATCTCTCGCTTACCTGGAGATGAGATTTGTTTAGGGAAAAAGAAAGTTTCTTAAAATGTGTGCAAGAGCTACTAGCTTTCTATTCTATATTCCTACCCTTCTACTTTGTGGCCCTAAATTAAACATGTTTCAAATTTGGTCCATCTAGTTTTAAGGGATGGCAACTATATGAAAAAGTAAGAGAGAAATCTCTCACAAGTCATCATAAGTCCATAACTATCATTCGATCAAGAAACCTAATTGGTTAAGCAATAGGGATGAGCATATGGGACTTGATACCGGTATCGAATTGATACCGTACCGATACCAGTATCGAATTTTCCGTACTGATACCAGTATCGAATTTTCCATACCGATTTTTTCAGTACCGAATTGATACCCACTTAGTGACGTTTTTGGTATCGGTAAACGGTACCGGTAGTTTACCGATTTTACCTTCAGATATTGGTACTGTACCAAACGTTTTCAGTAACGATACCTATATTTGACAAATTTCGGTACCGGTATATGTTAAGCAATTAATAGTGCCAATAAGACCATGTGTAGTGGTAGAAGGTTATAATGCCCCCACCATGGGGCATTATACGACACGTGGCGTCCTAGTCAGCAAGGGGGCATTATAGCAAAAGTGGTGTAGTGGGTATAATGCCCCATAATGCCCCATTCAATCATTTCACAATCATTTCACAATTATTTTTTTTAATTTAAAACATAAAAAAACTTCATTAATTTAAAAATAAAATTACATTACTTGAAATAAAAATAAAAAAAAACTGAAAAAAAAACAGAAAATAAAAAAAAACAGAAAAAAAACAGAAAAAAAAAAGTTAAAAAAAATAACATGATCTAGAGTCCGTATTTTTCTCGAATTTTTTGTTGACGCATTTGCGCAAGGATCAACGCGTCGCCTTGGAGGTGATCGATCGATTTGGACAAAAACTCAATGTCCTTTTCCATTTGCCTCGCCTCTTGCATCTCGTTAAACTTTTTGGTTTCGGCCACTCGTTCTTGCATAATCTCCCAACGTTTGTAGCCGAGGTCGCGAATGTCTTGGAGACGACGGTTCATCTCCTCGAAATCATCCTTTAACTCGAGATCGGAAGACGACTCAACCGTTTTTTTCCCGGTTCCCTTTCTTCTACCGGTGGGTCGGACCAACTCTTCTTGAATTCCCTCGTCAACGTCCACCGCCTCATTTAAATCAACATTGCGGGCATCCGATGTCGGAGTTGACGGGTCAACGGAGGATGATGTTTTTGACCTTTTAGCCCGACGTCTACTACTAGACGTCATTGGATTAACTACCGCCCACTTTGGACTTTTTCGTAGTACCTCCCAACACTTATAGTACGCGAAAGGGCATTTTGTCCTCTCGAACTCCTCCAAAGTCTTCGTTAAAACCCAAACGTCACCTTCACCGCTCGGGCGATTATCGTAGTTACGTTGGAAGACTTCTTGGAACGAATGACACTTGTTGTTGATGTCGGTCCATTTGCTAGAAATGGAGTCTTTGTCCCGATGTTCGCCTTGACCCCACGTGCTAAAGAAGAGTGCACGAACCCTATCCCAAAAAAACCGGGCCCGTTTGAAAGTTTGCTACAAAAAAAAAAAATAAATAAGTTGTTTGTTATAAAATAAAGTAACAAAATAAGTAAAATAATATTTATATAAAAAAGTTACCGGTCTCTTCGTCCTCCGAAATGTCGACAAACGCCCGAGTCAACGTGTATTCCTCTTCCTTCGTCCATTTGATGATATTTTTTGTACGCCGCGGTGCGTCCTTATCCTTCTTCTTATGCGACCTTCTGCCGCGTTTCGATGTTTCTTGCACCGGTTCGGGTTGCGTCTCTGGTACGACATCCACATCGGGTTCGGCTTCGGGTTGTAACGGTTGAGACCCGCCGGCTTGACCATAGCCGAAAGTGGGAGGAACAAACGGAGTGGCGCCACTCAAGTAAGCCGCGTAAGTTAAAAAGCTCGGGTCCATGTCTTGGAAGTTGTACGGGGTTTGCGGTTGGGTTGTGTTCGGGTTTGCGGGTCTAGCGGGGACACCAAAAGGAGGGCGGTATGGATGCATGATTGTATAAAAATTAGAAGAAAGTGGGTGTTTTTTTTATAAAAATTAGAAGAAAAGTGGGAGAGAGTAGGAGATAAAGTGGGTTTTTTTTTAAATAATGGGTTGATATATATAGTGTGGTAATTTATTAAATTAAAAAAAAAATAAAGAAAGAAAGTTACCGTTTGAGAACGGTCGAAAATAGTGGGCCCCATGTCAATTTAAGCGTTATTTTTAAAACGCCGGGGTGATTTTTTTTCGAAAATAACGCCCCATAACGCCCCCTGTAATGGGGGGTGGGCGTTATAGGGCGTTTTCGGGCAAAAAATTTTACAAAAAACGCCCCATTACGCATGGTCTAAGTACATATATTGTACTTTTTTTAAAAGTTTGTTTTAGTTATTAACGTATAGTACCAATAAGTACATATATTGTACTTTTTTTAAGTTTGTTTTAGTTATATTATAAATAAAATAAGGGGTTGGCTGAATGCACCCCCATTTTTACTTTTCATATCTCCTTTCTAAAAATATAATTTTAAAAACTTGTCATGTTTCACCCCTATACAAATCATTATATTTAAAATGTTTTTTCCCCAAAAGGTTAAAAAAATGTTTTTTGTACGAAAAAAAATAATAAGGTTTTTTTTATTAATCTTTCTTTTTTCATAACAATTATTTTTAGATATTAAAATTGTAACCTTTTCTCTAGATAAAACGTATCTTGGTTTTAAAGACACTTTCTGACTAGTATTTTATTATATTTTCATTTATAAACAGGCTTTACGAATTGAAAATTAACATTTTTTATATATAAAAAAAGATAAAATGATTTTTTGAAAAAAACCCAAAACCTTAATTTTATTCTTTTATTTCATAGTTTAGTTGTCTTACCTCTTTTATTTTAATATTATTATTATTATATTAAAAATACAAAAAGTTTTTTCTTTCTTCAAAAGAAAATATTTACAGCACTAGCTTATATCTATTTATTAAACCATATGTGTCAATAAATAAATAAATAAATAAGTAGGTAGTATAATAATTTTATTACATTAGAGTTCAGTTAGTGTTTTAGAATTGAAACTAAAACGGACACATCAAGCAAAATAAATTAAATTGACTTACTTCGATTACATTTGTTTTTAAATAAGAAACCAATTTTCTTTTTAAGTTAAAAAACGTTTCAGAATACAAATACTAGTAATAACAAAAATAAGATAACAAAAAACCGAAAAATATATTATAAAAACAAAAAGGGTTGAATAGTATTAATGTGAAAGTTTAGGGAGGAGGTACGTTTAGTAAAAAAGGGGTGCATTTAGCAACACCGTATAAATAAATGATGAGTGTACCCTTAATATGTTCGGCTAACTCATTCTAATAATTATTTTTTCTCTAAAAAGTTTCTTCGTTATTTAAGAAAAAAAATCTGAATACAGAATTAGGTTTAATATTTTCTTAACAATGTGATATAAATTTTAATTGAAAATGAAGTTGTATATAACAATTAGCAACCCAGCCTATGAATAATAACTCACCCAAACAAAATTTATCACAGTTTTCTTATTTTCATTTTCAGCCTTTATATTGTTAGTAATATACATGTTTAACCCTTATCATTTTATAATAATATTTTATTTATTTTTAATTTTATTTTTCTCTAAGAACTTTTCTCCGTTAGTTTTTTAAAAGTTCTGAATAAATGATTATGTTTGATTTTTTTCTCAGCATTCCCGTATTTTTGAAAAGTGGGTTGTTAATAATAAGTTATTATTCACGGATTGCTAATACAAATTTGCCACATGTTATTTTTTTAAGTTTCAATTTCAATCCTTGTATTGTAAATACTATATGTACTTAACTCTTTTTACCTTTTTTAATATATTTTCTGTAAATTTTATATTTATATTTATTGTTCATGGGTTGGCGGGTATCATTAAATCGCATGGGTTAACTTTTATTGTATTGAGCTTATCTTCGTTGAAGAAGAATTGTAACATGTGATAAAATTGACCATGCCCATGTGAGGTATAGGTACAGGTATAACTACAGCTATAGGAGGGGCGGACCTACGTTACAAGGAACGGGGTCCCTGGACCCCAATCTTTTTTTAAAAAGTAGTAGAAACGGTATATAAAATTGTCTAAGGACCCCATAAAATAATTTAGTTGGACCCTATAACAATGAAAGTGAGCCTAGTGCAGTGGTAAAACCCCTTGTTTACACACAAAAGGTTATGGGTTCGATGCTTGTTTCTTTGTTTTTTGTGTTTTTTTTTTGGACCCCATTGTCCAAAAATCCTGGGTCCGCCACTGGCTATAGGTATGACCACAACTTATCTGAATGGAGTTGTAGCATGTTTTGTTTTCTTATGAGATTACGGATATCAGCGAAGCTTGAGATTTCCGACCAGGGGTAAAAAACGTATATACCAAAAATTTCTATAAAACCGGGGTGTCAAAAACGTATACCTAAAAGTTTTCTATACGAAAACTACATACACTCCACTAACGAGTGAAAAGTTTGCCCCCCCCCCCCCCCCCCTCCCTCTTGCCGCCACAAAGCTACGCCCTTGATTATGGACCTCTTCTTTAAAAGACTTGATTGATATTATTGAACTGTTAGGTTACCATATATAAAGATCGCATGAAACTCTACCAATCTAACTAAGTCCGTGAGCTCATACTAATAGTAATAATCCCTAGTCTAATAATAATTAAAGTTTTAAATTTGTAATCATTCTTGTATATATAACTTTCTTATTCTTTTATAACTTTTGATGTAAAATATTTTATATAGATTCGTATGCGTTACTATGATACGTTTACCAAAACACAGATAAAAGTACGACTTAGTTTATGATAAAATACATATTAAAAACTGATAAATCAAACATGTTCCCAAAGATGTCACTAGTTATTTTTGTATTGTTTGTATATGTCAATGTTTATTGTTAATTGGTTACATAAAACTTCATCTACCTTTATTTTTATTCGGATCATTTTGTTAGTTAACTTGATTTTCCAAAAATAATAATTTCAACAAATTGTCAACAGACCAGATTGCCCATTGCTGCATTCCCCGGCAGTGCAAGCTTGGTTCCTGAGCCTCTTGGTGTTGTCCTCATCATCTCATCTTGGAACTTTCCAATTGGTACTCACTACCCCTCCAACTTTAGTTTTATTCCATAAATAACCCCTTATACTTTCTAAGGCCACATCTACTAGAAAAGTTTATAATGTATGTGGAAGCAACCCAAGTATTTAGTAAGGACACTTCACACTTGTATATTTAAACTACTTTAGTAACACTTATATATATTTTACATTGAGTCGTTGCTCGCTGATAGCTCGATACAATAGTGTTCTTTCCAAAATTTTGAAGATTTTTATCGTTATTAGGCGTGTTGTGACCATATTTGGTATAAGTGGAACTAGATACATAAATTTTTATGTCTTGTAAAGTAATTTTAATACATGGTTGCCTGAGGTGACTCTGATGAATATGGTTGATCTCCACAAACATTATCCAAAAACGTCGAATCCTATTATTTATTAAAAGATATTTTTATAACATCATACGTTATAAACTTATTGCACGCGTGTAGGGCTATCGTTGGAACCATTGATCGGGGCATTAGCCGCAGGGAATGCAGTAGTTCTAAAGCCTTCAGAGTTAGCTCCTACATGTTCTTCATTCCTAGCGGAAACAATCCGTGATTACCTTGATAATTCTGCGATTAAGGTCGTTGAAGGTGGATCCAATCTAGGTGAAAGACTCCTTCGATACAAATTCGATAAAATTTTCTTCACAGGTTCAAACCTTTCTCAATTTTTTTACCCATAATCACACATTACAACTTGGTGGTACATCTCCATGTTCACATTTTATACTTTCCATTTCATTAACGCGTGTTAATTGTTACGCATAATGTCGGTGATATATCAGTTATCGGTCCTGATGTAAAAGATTGGTGTCAAATACAGGGGCGGACCTACTATTGTCCGTGGGTGGGCGGCCGCACCCCTTAAAATTTTTATTTTTAGTGTTATACGGATGAGAAAATCCTAAGCGCACCCCATGAAATTTTGACATCGCACCCCATGAAATAGCGAATAGATGAAGCAAAGTGTAAAAGAAAAAATAATAAGAACGAAATTCATTGGGAAAAAATTCCGACGAGGTGCTTATTTACTGCAGATTTTTGAAACTTTGGAGAAGAAGATAGGTAGAATAGGCATAGGGGTTATTTTGTAATTGTCACTAGTAAAATAGGTTAATAAGAAGATGACACGTGCAACTACTTTCAAATACTCAACTTTGACCTCTTCATTTTGGTTTTCTTTATTATTCAGTTTTATTTACCTTTTGTTGTGTGCATCTTGCATCTGCATCATAAATCGTAACTAGTAGAGTAACATTACTTATTTTACTAAACCTTGTTTAATATTCAGTTATTTCCATTTCATTAAACATTCAATAATAACAAATTAAAGATAATTTTTTATTTTACTAGATTGTAACTTTTAATTTTAACACACACATATATTTTTTATCATATAAACATGTTTTTGAAATGATGCTTGATAAAAATTATTCAAACTAGCTGTTTATGTTTATTAGAGTTGTTAATTAGCAACTAAAGTAATAATAAAAACAATTAATAAGAACTTGAATTATAAAAAGACGTAATTATCCGTTAAAGAGGTAACTAACTGATACTAGCAAATGTTAAAAAAAAAAAAAACTATTATAATGCTTCAGTTAAAATTTTATAGTTTTGCTGCCTGGCTTTTAAAAAATGAAAACCAGTAGAAAATAATTGTATGGATATTGTATTTATATTATAAATTATGATTGAGGATTGGCTTATTTTTTTATTGTATATGAAATGTAATTTGGGATTATCCCTTCTTTACGTGACCCGATCCGACCCGTATCGGATCAAAGCTTTTTTAATATTTATCATATACAACCGATCCCTAAAACTTTGCGCACCCCATGAAAAAAATTTCTAGGTCCGCCACTGGTCAAATATCGGCCAAAATATCAGTACCGACATTATCAGCGATATTGACCAATATAACCGATATTTGACCGATATAACCGATTTTACATATATTAATACCTTTCTTCTTATTGCTGCTATTAGTGTTTTAAGTCTTAATTGTTAATTTTTAGTGTTAAATGTTAGTGTTTTAAGTCTTAGTTAGTTCATACTTGCTACAATTGTTAGTGTTTTGCAAGTTGCAAAGGATTAATTTGTTAATGGTAAGAGAGTATACTGAATTGCTAGTGTTAAATTGTTATATATATATATATATATATATATATATATATATATATATATATATATATAGTGGATGGTTCAAATGAGAAGAAATTCTTTGTAAGACGAAAAAAGAAGAAATTTAAACCAATAGGAATGCTTCATTAGACTTCATTTAATATTTGTACTTAATGTAACTATAAGGGTATATTAGTAAACTTACATACATCATTAATTGGTAGTTTCATCTTTAATAACTAACTATATTAAATTTGTAACTTATTTTTAAGATATATATATTTTTCACAAAAAATAAAAATAAAAATTCATTTAAAGTGTAGGATAAATACGAGGCGTGTAGGATAAATTACGAGTTGTGTAGGATAAATTTCAATATGTGTAGGATAAATTTCGAAATGTGTAGGATAACTTTTGATGTGTGTAGGCAAAAATATTTAGTGTGGATGATTATAGTCTTAATGACTAATTAATTAGTCAAACATAATAATAAATGAGATGAGAAAAAAAAACTATTTAATGTTTTACAATTATACCCTTTTATTCTTTTTCTTCTCAATAAAATTTTCTTCTCAAATGAACCTTCCCCTATATATATATATATATAGAAAAAGTATATCATACATTCAGCTTAACGTACTTCACGTACGATAACGTGCGTGATTTGTTCTATAACATGTGTGATTAATGTTTTCAATATGCGTGATTATTGTGTTTCAACATGCGTGATTTTGGATTTTTGAGTTATAACCTGCGTGATTTTAAAATGAACGTGCGTAATTACCTGTCGTACGTGATGTACGTTAAGCCGTAATGTACGTTAACCTTCCTATATATATATATATATATATATATTTAAATTCTGCATAATATTAAAATTACCGATATCTCACCACGATAACATATATCTCAAATATTGATCCTTAACTGATATCCGATATTTTACCGCATTGTTCAAGTAGAGATGGTAAAATGGACGGGTCAAATAAGGTCTTTTTATTAATTTGTTTTTATTTACAGGGAGTACAAGTGTGGCTAGAGTTGTGATGTCAGCTGCTGCACAACATTTAACTCCTGTAACTTTGGAGTTGGGTGGAAAATGTCCTGCTGTTGTTGATTCCTTTTCAAGTTCTAGGGAAAATAATGTAATTTCCAATTTATCTAATTATTGACTAAATTCTATTAATTTAAAAAAGTTTCTTATTGTTATTTATGATCTCCAATAAATATCTTATTTTCCAATCATAGATTACAGCAAAAAGAATAGTTTGGGGTAAATATGGACTGTGTGCTGGACAAGCTTGTATTGGAATAGATTATGTTCTAACAGAGAAAAAGTACCTCCCAAATCTGGTAAAAACAATTTTTTTTTTGTTTTTTTAAGTTACGGATGTGGTCTGTTTTGGTAATTTATACGATAATTACCAAAACAGACCACTAATCTTAGTACGTTTATGTTATATGACACTAGGCATTTTTTAACGCTAGCTTTATAATATGGTTTTATGTTTTAGGTGGAATCCTTGAAAAGATATATCAAGCAATGTTATGGAGATGATCCAAATGGATCCCATAGTATATCTAGGATTGTTAACAAGAAGCATTTTTCTAGATTGAAGAGTCTCTTGGATGAACCTATGGTCAAGTCTTCGGTCGTTTATGGTGGTGTGTTGGATGAAGAAAGCTTGTAAGTCCATTTTTTTAGTTGTTCTGAGAGTAGGGTAGATCAGTAGAGTAATTTGATAATTTTCTATATAGCGTTTCAACACTTGACATACATCTCTTAAAGCTAGATTAGTGCAATAGCTAATCCGTTTTATTAACTTTGGGTTTCTACTTTTAAGGAATATTATGCGTGTTATAGCTATACGCAATTTGATTGTTGTTATGGTGAATGAGGGAGTGATTGTGTTTATGTAAGAAAGTTGGAGGGTTAAAAATAAAATTTATTGTTTCTTCATTTCTTTTTCGATTTTGCAACATTAGATGCAAATCGAGTACATAACTTAATGTAGGCTAAGAACCGTCAGAACCATATAGGTACTTGTATGTTGTAGAAGTCTGATATAGTGGGAAAGAGAGAACGAAAATATACTGTTACATAACCGCCTTATGTATCATAGTTAAAACAATAAGCGCAAGTGTTTTACAGTTCTCACACTTGCTTAAAATTAGTTCTATATTAAACGCCCTTTCTGTGTTAGCCCCCCTATATATTTGATGACCTTCAAATGCGTTTTCAACTTATTACATGGCAATGTAGGTTCATTGAGCCAACAATATTGGTTGATCCTCCTCTAGACTCTGCAATCATGACGGAAGAAATCTTTGGTCCATTGCTTCCAATTATCACGGTTAGGAAATCGTCCCCAAAACGTAATGCATTAGCTAATAGTACTACTTATATTAGTGTAGTAAGTAGAACTTTTGGATGCAGTTGGAGAATATTGAAGACAGTATCAACTTCATAAAGGCAAGGCCAAATCCACTTGCTCTATATGCATTCACAGAAAATGAAAATCTCCAAAAAAGATTGGTTTCTGAGACATCATCAGGAAGCCTTATGTTCAATGATGCCATTCTTCAGGTAAGTTTTGGTTTCAAGTTTTCAATAGTTACATTTTTATCCCAACTATTCACTCTGTCGAAACATTTTTAACAAGAAAGTAATGAAATTAGCCTTGATTTTTTTGAAAACAAATGCAGTATGTTGTTGATACACTACCATTTGGCGGAGTAGGAGGGAGCGGGTTTGGAAGATATCATGGAAAATTTTCCTTTGATAATTTCAGTCATGAGAAAGCGGTCATAATGAGGGGATTTCTTGTAGACTTTTGGTTCAGATATCCCCCGTGGACCGCTCAAAAGTTACAACTGCTTAAGGCTGGTTTAAGATACGATTATCTTGGACTTGTGCTCATTGCATTAGGTTTAAAAAGCAAAGCTTGAGAATCATTTATTGTCATAAGCATGACTATGTATTGACTGTTGGTTTTTTTTCTAATCAAGTTGCTAAGCCACTAGATGTATGTGTAACACCCTAAGAAAGTACCACATCCGGTCGTGGTCAGAAGAGATGATGGGTTCATCAGAAATGCATTACATCAAATATCACCATTGTATTTTGGGGGCAATGACTGTGGATAAAATGAGAACTCTACAGTTAAGGGTCTTTACCCAAGCAACCAAAACAAATTCTTAGAGTTCCTAGTGGGCAAAAGGGATAATATTGGTCGGTACCTTGGGCCCGACGAGACGAGGCCCGCCCCGCCCTCTATTTTTCGCTTCATAGTATTAATTTTACCAAAATTTTCCTATTTTTCTTATGTTGTGTAAAATTTTGGATTTTTCGCTTCATAGTGTTAATTTTACCAAAATTTTCCGAAATTTTTTTTTTATGTTGTGTAAAATTTTGAGAGTCCGGCCTCCCCTGATTTTACCGAAAACTAAGTTTAAGATCCGCCAATGGTTAAAGTATGATGCATGTATAATACCACATATCATTCAAGTGCCATAATGGATATAAAGTAAACTATAATCAGTCTGAGTACTTATTTAACACACAAGATAATCACCCTACTAAAGCCTAAGATGGGAATAAGGTTAAAATATAAGACAGTGGTATTAGTGAAATTATAGAAACCACTCTCCTTTTACATGTTCACTTACAAAATCTCTGTGAATGTTTTGGAGTATGAACAAGCACTTCCTTGTAACAAATCGGGCACGCCTGACAGTTATAATAACATAGTTAGAAAATGAACATGGCGGGCCGCGGGCCAGGCGTAATGTGTAATGAAACTTACGAAATGAGTTTACCTTGTTGATGCTAAGCCATTGACTGCCACAGCCAGCATGATAGATATGTTTGCATGGAAGAGTGAGCTGGCGGTCACCTCGTTTATACTCCATTTGACAGATCACACACCTGTCAAGTCCAGTTTGGGATTGAGTTAGGACAGATCCACAATAATAAAGAAACTGGATGAATTTGGGTTTGGAAAAAATAACTGTGATTAAGGTGGTGTGTGGTTGTAGTTAAGAATCAGTGTAGGTATGAGTTTAATACAGGACATAATGCAAGTGAGAAATTATTTCTAATTTTAAAACCCATACAATCAAACCAAACAGTATATCATTCTCAAACCTGTCTTCTCTTACTGAAACCAGAATCCAAACACTCCCTAAACTTTCAGGAGTTCCTCACGTGGTCATTACGGGAAAGCAAGGTATACGGTGAATTAGGGGTTTTGACTCGTTTAGATAAATGGGTTAAACAGGTTGTGTTCGGGGCTATGCAGTTAATATTGGTGATATATCACCGATATCAGTTATCGGTCCCCATCTATAATATTGGTGTCAATTATTGGTCAGAATATCGGTACCAATATTATAGGCGATATTGACCCATATTTGACCGATATTCGACCGATATATCACCGATTTTCCCAATATCAGTACCTTTCTTCTTAGTTCTACCATTTATCTTTCTTCTTATTACTGCTATTAGTGTTTTAAGTCTTAAGTGTTAGTTATTAGTGTTTTAAGTGTTAATCACTTCCTACTTGCTACAGTTGTTAGTGTTTTGCAAGTTGCAATATATATTCTACATGATATTAAAATTACCGATATCCCACCGCGATAACCTATATCTGAAATAACGGTCCTTGACCGATATCCGTTTTTTTCCCACATTAACTGCATAGGTTCGGGTTACACGGATTTAAGTATTTTCAAGTTTGTTGATGTTTTTGACATAAATAAATATATGGGTCGTGTTCAGGTTCAGCGATTCAACCCATCAAATCGCCAACCCGACACAATTGACAGCCGTATGTTAAACTGAGAGAAGTATAAAAATGAACTTCCGACTACCTCTCGTTTTTTGATTTTTTTCTCCAGAAGAAACCGCACTTGAACTTTGAAACAGGAAGCATGGAAATAGCCTCTTGAGATAGACCCCGACTTTGACTTCCAACAGCCTCGCCTAACTCGAGCAGTTCCTGCAATTGGGATGGCATCATTTGTAACAAATCTTAAACTTTCATTTCAAAATATGAAAAACCATTACATACACAAACACATGTGGAGAGCAAATGTAATTATTAAAGAATAAACATATCAAACCTCATAAGTCATGTTGTCAGGATCAACATTATCTTCCCACACAACCTGTACAATATAGACATCTAACCTTGTTATTTACACATAATCAATTGGGTTATCAGAAAGATTAGATTAAATAGAAAATGTGACAAATATATAGTGAGAAAGCTTTAGACCTGATAATCTCCAGGGTTATGATTACTCTGTGGACCTGAGATATGTAATCGTATAAGAAATATAAAGACACTCATAATGCCCATAAATCTTTCATTTTAATGATTCCCTCAAGGTTAATGTAATGAGTAAAATGCCATTTTTGTCCCTGAGGGTTGACCACTTTTGCAACTTTCCAAAGGTTTGCTTATTCGCGTCTAGATCCAAAAGGCTTGAAATGTTGCTATTTTCATCCAACTTGTTAACTCCATCCATTTTAACGTCAAGTCAAGGGTATTTCCGTCATTTAATCTTGTCATTTTGATATAAATAAACAAATAGCTAAAGTGACGAAAATACCCTTGACTTAACGGTAAAAAATGGATGGAGTTAGCGAGTTGGATGAAAATAGCAAGAGTTCAAACCTTTTGCATCCAGATGTGGAAAAACAAACCTTTGGACGAAGTCGCAAAAGTGGCCAAACCTCAGAGACGAAAATGACATTTTACTCCAAAGTAATTCTTCATTAAGCTATCTCAGCCTTCTAGATTTATACCCATAAGTCATTTAATTTCTTGGAAACCATGAGAGAAGCAGTTTGTAGTGTATTATGCTGTGAAAAGGTAAATAATTGTTATTATGTAAACAAATCTGCAAACAAAATCAGTACTCACAATCTGCTGCCGGGTCAGCTATGGAATTCGAGCTTGAATGTCCATCTTGTTGCATATGTACAGATGTAGTTTCATTAGCCATGGTAGAAGAATGATCCGATTGCCTAATATAGCCGTTGTTCCCATATGTTTCATCATTAATCGCATAAGCGTCACAATAGTCATAATATGAGAAACTTCCAGGTTCAAAATACGCAAACTTGTATGCATTGGTATTTATTGTAGGTTGGGGGATCTCCTGTATACACAAGTGAATAAGATACAGTACAGTCACCTAGTAATTTATTGAATGAAAGGTATGTCTTGTTGATTTACCTGAGGGTAAGTAACTTCAGAAAAAATGAAATTGACATGCTCATATGTAAGTCCTTCAAAGAAATCCATAACGCTTCAACTGAAAACTATAACTTAAGTCGATTTCAGTTTGTACACGCCAATTCAGTAGCGAATAACACTCTATTTAACAAGTGTGACATCAATTTTGCAGAATCCGCAAAACCGGATGAATTCAAGTGAGGCAAACTCTGGTAAAGAGGTGTGTTAGCAGCAGATCAAATAACGTCGACCCAGATCCTATAAAAGAAACACAACATTTATGAACCAGATCAATCAAAAGCCAATTATTTGAAAATTGAAATGCTTGTTCATTGATTAGTTAAAAAACAGAACGACACGGTACTTGAACTGAATTAAACTACCATAATTGGTTCAGTCCTCAGTACTCTGACTTAAATAGCATCATAAAGCACAAACATACAAAAGGTCTCTAACTCACAACTGTAACAACATACCATGTGCTATGATTCAACATAACATAGACTTAACACAAATAAGGTATCAATAAAACATTAAAACCTAACGCAACATGCAAAACATTATTTCCGGTTACTTTTTAGATTGTTCGTTGCAGAAACTCCACAAAACACAAGTACTTAACACAATTAGAAACAAACAACAAAAATTGCACTAATAAAGGCATTTCCTCTTTCTTCAATTGTCGTTTACTTTTCTCTGCAACAACACACAATAAAGGGGTAGCGGCGCAGCTTGTTGCCCGTTTACCAACTATCTCGATGTAAATTCAAACTATATTGTATTATGTATAAAAATTGAGTGACACACAATCAAATCACATATCAAACTTAAACAGTTAATTCGAAATCAAACATCATGAAATTCATTCTTCTTACAATCATTATTACTTTACCTACATTTATCGCTTCTAACTTCTCCGGCCAGCGTAAGGAGAGAATCTATGTTTCTAGTGATCTAGTTATATATAGAGTTACAGTGTATGTATATGTAGAGAGCATAGGATTCTCTCACGAGAACTTTACGAAAAACAAAAATAGAACTAACAAACGCATTTTCTATTTCTTCAATTGTCGTTTACTTTTCTCAGCAACAATACACAATCGAATCACATATCAAAACTTAAACAGCTAAATCACATGGCTACATTGATCGCTTCTAACTCTTAGCGATCGAGCTATATATACAGTTGCGGTGTATGTATATGTAGAGAGAGAAGCTTTATCTCACTAGAACTCTACGAAACACGGTTGCTTAACACAATCATAAACATACAAATACACAATCGAAACACATATCAAAACCTAAACAGCTAAATCACATGATAAACTAATCATCCGATCACAATGTAACGTGAAGAATACGTAAATAGGAATCAAACAGCACGGAATTCGCTCTTCAATTACGTTTATCATCTATTTTACCTACATCGATCGCTTCTAACTTCTCTGTTTCTAGCGATCAAGCTTTATATACAGTTAAGGTGTATGTATATGTAGATGTAGAGAGAGAGAAGCTTTCTCTCACTAGAATACACACAGTTGCTTAACAGAATCATAAACATACAACAAAACTGAAACTAAATACACAATCGAATCACGTATTCACATATCAAAACCTAAATAGCTAAATCACATCATGAATTCATCATCCGATCAGTGGCGGACCCAGGAATTATTTGCTGGGGTGCGGATGAGGCGTTTAACCATATTTTCAAGGGGTGCGGTCGGGTTCTTTGCCTAAAATATACACTAATTTTTTTTTTCAAGGGGTGCGGCCGCCACTCACGACTGTGGGTAGGTCCGCCACTCACGACTGTGGGTAGGTCCGCCACTGCATCCGATCACAATGCAACATAAAGAACAAGTAAATCGAAATCAAATAACACGAAATTCATCCTTCAATCACGATTAATAACAGTTTTACCTACATTGATCGCTTCTAGCTTCTTCTCCGGCGAGAGAATCTCTGCATCTAGCGATAAAACTACAAATACAGTTACGGTGTATGTATATTAGAGAGAGAAGCTTTCTCTCACTAGAACTCTACGAAACACAGTTGCTTAACACAATCATAAACATACAAATACACAATCGAATCACATATTATAACCTAAACAGTTAAATCACATGACAAATCAATCATTCGATCACAATGCAACGTGAAGAACAAGTAAATCGAGATCAAACAACACGAAATTCATCCTTCAATCACGATTAACAACAATTTTACCTACATTGATCGCTTCTAGCTTCTTCTCCGGCAGCCGTAACGAGAGAATCTCTGCATCTAGTGATGAAACTATATAATCATAAAATACAGTTACGGTGTATGTATAGGTAGAGAGAGAGAGGAACTAACTTTCTCTCTCTAGAACTCTCTTTTTATCTCTTTGTTCTTCTGTGTAATCACTCTGTTTTTTGGTGTGGGGGTGGCGCCTTTTTGCAGGGGGGTTGTTAACAGTAATGAGTCACGCGATCTCCGTTACAGTAGGTGGGGTTTGATCACCTGCTTCGCGGAACACTGGAACAACAGATTGTGGTAAGTTTTACGTGTCAGTTACTGTGCGGTTATTTGTTGAAAGTTCACCTCCAATAAAGTCATGAGGTTTAACATTGGTTTGACGAATGAAAGACTGACACGTGGTCAGTTAGCTAAAGGGTTCTGTGACTTGAGCTTTTTTTTTTCTCAAGAGTATCAAGTTCAAACCCCTGTTTTGTCGGTTCTTTTTCTAAAAAACTTGAAAGTGTTTTCCAATAATAAATGTGAGGAGTTAATTAGTGTTTTTGTATGTGGTTTGTCAAAAATTATCATTTCAGCCCATTAGTTTAAAAATTGTGATTTCAGTCCCTTTAGTTTCACTTTCGTAACCATTTCATTCTACCTCGTAACCATTTCAGTCCATGTACTTAACAGAATAGGATTGCAATGGTTACGAAAGTGAAACCACAGGGACTGAAATGGTTACGGAAGTGAAACCATAGGGACTGAAATCGCAATATTTAAACTAATGGGCTGAAATACTGATTTTTGACAAACCCCAGGGACGAAAACAGTAATTAACTCTAAATGTGAGAGTAGCACATGGCTTTATAGCCTAGTGGCATCTTGAGGGTGAGATAAGACTTTGGGTCCTGGGTCGATTCCCACAAGGGGGTTTTTCCCATATTTATTGGGTTTCCTCCTGAATTGGTGTATAGGCATTTTGCCTAGTAGAGATGGATATGATCGGGTGGTTCCGCTGATGGCACGATGATACTCCAGTGGATGGATATGATCGGGTGGTTTTGCTGATGTCACGATGATACTCCAGTGGTCCGTCAGTGATTCAAATTTGCTGTTCCAAAAAAAAAAAAAAAAATCTAAGAGTAAACTTTCAAAAATGGTCCCTGAGATTTGGTCACTTTTACCATTTTATTCCAAAACTCAAATCTTTTGAATAAAGGTCCATGTGGTTTCAATTTTGTTGCCATTTTTCAGTTAACATCAAGTTTTTTTTTTTTGTCTTTTTTATCCCTTTTAATGAAGGACAAAATTGTCTTTTAACGTTTTATTATAACAAATTAAAAAAATCTAACCATTTTACCCTCTATTGATTAATCCATCAAAGTGACACAAGTGAGGATTGAATTTGGGTCTATATTGAAAACGAAAGCCTCCCAACCACTAGACCACAAGTGGTAGATTAATTATTATCTTTTCCCTAATTTTGCCAATAAATCTCGTTTGGAGAGCCGAATTGGATAGAATCCCTACTTCGGATGCTCTAGCTAAAAGAGGAGTAGTGGTGGGGGATGGGTTATGCCCGTTTTGCAAGGATGTCAATGAATCGGTGGAGCACATTTTTACATCTTGCTTCTTCTCTGTTGTGCTTTGGCAAAAGATTAGTCGTTGGTGTCGTTTACCTCCGATTTTTTGCGTTTTCCTTTAGAGACTTATTGGAGATTCACAAAGCAGGGTTCGTTAGAGCCGAAGATAGGGTGGCGATTCAAGCTATCATTATTGTTTCCTGTTGGTGCTTATGGCAGGCTCGGAATAACGCCATTTTTTCGGAGTTGGAGCCCAAAGTGGATAAGGTTTTTAGCGAAGTTAAATCGTTGGGTTATTTGTGGTATAGACATAGATAGAGGTGCACAAAATAACCAGTTAATTAACCGTAACCGGTTAATAACCGATTTAGGAATAACCGGTCCAGCCGGTTATTTAACCGTAGGTTAGTAACCGGTTATAAGTGTTTAGTATAATAACCGGTTATTAACCGGTTTTTTTAAACCGGTTTTTTAACCGATAGACTGGTTAACCGAAAAAATAACCGAAAAATTCAAAAAAAAGGCAAAAAAACCGGTTAATAACCGAAAATAACCGGTTAATTAACCGAACCGGTTAAAGTAATTAACCGGACCAGTTAAAAAAATAACCGGTTAAAGTCAAAAAGTCAAATTAACCGGTATAACTGGTTAACCGAACCGGTTATTAAAATTAACCAGTTTGTGCACCTCTAGACATAGATCTAGAAACAACCATATCTCATGGTTGGATTGGTGTAATTTCTTGATGCTGTAAGTTTTGGTTTGTCCCCGCTCGGTTTTCGGGCTTGGGGTTTTTTTAATGAAGTTCTCCTTTAAAAAAAAAAAAAAAAAGCTGCTTTTATATATATTTATTATTATACAATTTGGTAAATTAAATGAAGGCGATTGATCAAATTAAATGGACTTAAATTGATGTTGTATTTCAGAATGACTAAGCTAAAGAAAAAATTAAAAGAAATTTAATAATGGTTGACCAAGGGCTATTCTATATGTTATCTTCACGTAACAGTAATCGTCGGGTCGGGTACCGAGTTAAAACCAATTGTCTAGTTCATATTTAAATAATTGTTTTTTGCCCATTACATTATAGCATAACGGCATTTTGGAGGTGAGATAAGTCTTTGTGACCATTAGGTCCTGGGTTCGATTCTCGCAAATGAGGGGTTTTCTCAGATTTATTGGGTTTCCTCCTAAATTTGTGTATAAGCATTAGCCTAGTGGAGATGGATATGATCGAGTGGTTCTGCTAGTGGCACGATAATACTCAGTGGTCCGTCAGTGATTCTAATTTGCCCTTAAAAAAATGATTGTTTTTTTTTTCAAAAAAAAAAATCACTGTTTTTAATAGGCCCTTTTGAAAAAAAAATAAAAAAATAAGAAGAAAGCCAGTTGTATATGCTTTTGAATCAGGGTGACAACTAGTGACAATAGGTAATTGATATAAAAATTGGTTTTTCAATATAATTTTTTTTACCTACAACAATTAGAAATGTGATGAATAATAAATTTTCATCCTTGTCAAAATACAAGAATTTTACCATTCAATCCTAAATCTATATTAATAACTAGTATTAAGCACCCTCGTATTGCGATAAGTGCATAAAACCGTGCCAAATAACATCCATGTCACATCTCAGCGATCAACCACCAACACTGAATTTGCACAGGCCGGCGTCTTAATGCGAAGAAATTATACCAAAACGTAAAACATAGAAAATAATAACTAAGTCGATCTAGGACCCGCACGTTATGACGGAGCTGTGAAACGGGAAAAAATAGACGAGTAAAAACGGTGAACCACACATACACGTTGCGTTGTATTAACTCGCAAAACTTAGAACGAAACATATAAATGTTGAACCACACACACACGTTGCGCCGTGTTAACTCTCAAAATTTAGAACGAAACGTAAAACGGAAAATCTGCGAAAGATGAAAAGTACAGGATACCAAAGTTGAAAGTAAAAAAGTTGTGAGTTTAATTGCAAAAAGATGGAAAGTTTTGGGTCGAAAATAAAAAATTCAAATAGTTTTGAGTTAAAAGTATTTTGATACTTTTATCAAATACTTTTGGACTAAAAATTAAAAAAAAAAATCAATTTTTGTTATAAAAACTCCCCAAATATTAAGTACAACACCTATATATAAGTTACTAATTTATAGTATTTAAATTAAATTAATAGTATTTAAAGTATAATATGCAACTTTGAAACAAATTCAAAAGTTGGTGAGCGGTACATCAGAAAGGCATACTCTTTCAGAGTATAAACAATAGTGGATTTAATAAAATTATTTAGATATCAAGTAAAATATCTAAAATAAACACATTTCTTTGTAGTCGAGTTCATCCGGGTCTCGACTCTTTATATTCTTATAACCATAGTATATGAGTCTCAAATATTATTATATATATTAAAATAGCATTTTAGACTCATGAGTCAGAAAAAACTCGATGTAAGATTCTTGAATTCGGACTTGCTTATTAAACTAGCTTCAATTTAGGTTCAACTTCGATTTAAATTTGTTTAGTTCTAGTTTGATTCTAGCTTTTAACGAACCGGTTTCGAATAACATTTAAATCATATATCTAATTTATTTGAAAGAAAAAGGATTAACATGTGAAAGTTGTAGCAAGTATTGTTTTTAATTTTAAATAAAAAAAAATAAAGCTTAAAAAGACAATAAGCCGCCCACCAATTTCCAACCGAATCCTAGATATGGTGTAGGATATGATGAACCACATGGGACTTGGAGCATTGCTAGATTATAAAATTTGATCAAAGGAGTTCACCAAATGCTAACAACTTTCCACCAAATATTATTCGCAAGCAATCCTAATCACTTGCATTAGTGATTAACACTAGAATCTTAATTTTAGATAGTACCATGTTTGAGTTTCATAATTATAAGTAGATGTGCTACTAGTTAAATATATGTAACATGTTAAAGTGTTCTATTTGGCGTTGTCTAAATTTGCCGCTAAAAAAATAACAATTAATCGGAATTAATTAAACTATTTTTTGTTACAACTAAAATGTTTGTAACTAAAATAACAATTGATCTCGACATTGGCATATAAAGTATCAATTTAGAGGTTTTACAATATGTTGATATCAAGTGTGGGTTTTATAGGATATGGAAAAAACATGGCACACCATCAGTCTTGGTAAATTGTCTACCATGGACAACATACTTTTTTAAATAAATTTGAGTGTTGTTTTAAAGCAGTTTTTCCAACCATATAACTATAGATAGGGTATTTTTGAAAACATAAAATGTGTTTAACCGTTAACATAAGGCTAACACACTTGGTAGAGACACATGTCTCTTAGAGTGAAGATCATAGGTTCAAATTGAAGAGGTATGGTCCAAACTATCGTGTGGGCTGCGACCAAGCCATTGCGCGTGCAGGATCATACCCACACTTAATCTACAAACACTCAGTTGTCGTTGTGTTTAACCACAGACAACTCCCGCGGGCACGGGACTATGCTAGCACAGAGGAGACACGTAGTAGGTGAAAGGGACCAGCAACCAATTAATGCCTGCCAACTACTAAACCTGGATATCTCCATAATGTGCAATCGTGCAGGAGACAAGAAATACATATTGAAGCGACATGTGACCAATCACTTAATTAACATGTGCCATTTCACCCCTCCTTAGTCTCCACTAACGGCTGAGGGCAGACAAGAAAAGAAGTACATCTTGAAAGCGATTTGTAGCCAATCACGGCGCACAGTCGTACTCTCACTTCTGTGGGCGCTAACTGACACGACAGAGGGGACCAAGTTGATATTTCTTGACAGCGACGTCTCGCTCAGTCAACCCCTCTCCTTCTCCAAACCTCCGGCTATAAATACCAACCCCACCAAAGGTTTAATGATTCTGATCCGGCCCTCTCACTCTCAACACACACTTGTATCCTTTCTCTCTAGAAAGAACAACACGTGTTCTCACACCGGAGCCTGGTTATGAGAAGAACTCTCTTCTCCTCCTTCTCGTAATGAGCTAACGACATTGTTTTAGTTTTGCAGTTAATCACACGAAGATCACACCTCACGGTGATCAAGGAAGAGATTAAGAGAGATAAATCCCCCCCCCCCCGATCGATCTCAGTCTATCCCCTGTGGATCAGACACGTGTTTCTTCACAAACCTAGGCAAATGGAATATTTTAAAATAATTGGTATAAAATAGAGTAGAATTGACATTTGTTGTTACAAAAGTGTCCAACCATTAATGATCTATGGGTTTGAACAAAAGATGAAATTTGAACACACCATAGACTCATAGAGTGGTTTGGTAAGTTTCTTTAGCTGTGTTTTACTAACCATAATACGTTTGGTAAGTTTCTTTAGCCGTGTTTTACTTCAACCCTAATACGTTTGGTAAGTTTCTTTAGTTGTGTTTTACTTCAACACCTACGCACACATAAGGGGTGCAAACTTTATCAGGATTCTTAGGGTTGTGCAGATGTTTTAAGCTTCCGAATTGTAATAGTAATACTAAGTATTTGAGTTTAGAAGGCAAGTGTTCATAGGCAAATTCAAAAGTCTTTAAACTGTTGAGCTTTACATCTTGTTGCAACCGATGTGATAAATAAATAATCCCTTTCTTTGATGGTAATTAAGTAGATTAATTGTTAATGAAATAGTTTATTGCAATTAAAAACCACTAAGCAATTTTTCTTGTGATAGCTATAGAATGACCTTGTTTTTTCATTTTGACGTTGATGAAATGCTCGAAACTTAATATACGAATGACTCGTAGATGTTTATAACATAAGAGAAGAGTACTCTCAAACTTGTTCCATTCTACTCATATGTATTCATTGTCCCCACGAAAGATACACACTGAAAACTCGATGTCATGTTTAAAGGGAACCATGTCAAACACGAGAATCAACTCTTAAAATTTTTAGTTTGTTTGATTCTTAGACCAGAAGATAGTGATAAGATATTCTTGAAGATACTTGTTTGAAATCTTTTACCTTTTGTTGAATATATATTCATAAATTACTTGTTTTATAAACAATATTGTACTATATTATTATCAACCAATAAACGGGGTATGCATATTTATTTTATAAATAAAAAAAGAGCCTCTTTTTTCCCTACAAATAGAGTATGCGTCTATTTGATCCACTTATGCTATCATTCTCCACTTAATTTATCCACATACTAGATAAAATCTTATATGATGTCTGACTTTGGCATTAGAATAGATCACATGCATTCTATTAATTTGACCCTTTTATCGTCTTCTTTTATTAAACATGTATTGCAAACAAGGATCAGTCTCCTGTATACATCCTCAAGATCTACACTCAAAATATTTCTACCCATGCCTAAAGCCTTGACTATGGCATTGTTAAAGCGGGCACTAATACAAGTCTGCGACGGATATTTGTAATTTCAATGTTAAACTCGATTATAAAATTGTTTCCCATACTCGTCGGCTATCTTGTTACTCAATTCGTCGGCTATCTTGTTACTCAATACCAGTCGGGTATCGGGTATACATGTTAGTTTGTTAAAAATTAACCGCTGTGATTCTCATGTACATTTCTTACTAATCATATATTTTTATATAGTTTTATTACCTTGGAAAATTAAATTTATAAAAAAACTAAAACGATATTGGATTAGCAGATTTATCTATTATCTATTGACAAAGAAAAATATAAAAAGATGAGGTCATCGGGCCAGCCGGCCAGGTAACACCTAATACCACACATAACTCGTATCCAAATACCCTGCCTATTACCCATCTGGAATATTTCTGATTTACGCATCGATTTCCGGCTCCTTTGCCAACCCTAAGGTTATGAGAGATGTCTCCAAACTTTTTGCTTCAATTCCCTCAATACTCCTTGACCAAAGCATCAAACGCGAGCTAGCGTCAAACGCACATGTGGCTTCCACAATCAATCTCGCCTTGTGGCATAAAGCCACGATGGACATACGAAACAAACAGAGATATTGATGAAGAAATCATTGTCGATCAAGGTCCTCAAGAAAATTGGACATCCTCAAGTTGGGAGTCCTCAAGAAAGAATGACACAAGGAGCATGAATAAAGGGTCACATTTGACTCTCATACACAACAAATGATACATATTACTAGGTGCCAAGGTACCTACATGTAACCTAAACCAAGTTTTACCCACCAACACATGCACACAATGGCATATTGTACTTGTCAATTAAATTAACAACTAGGGTTAAGACCCGCCCGCGTTGCGGCACGGGTACATCGTAAACATTGAATGGATTAGTTCAAACGTTATATGATGCATTAACCATATGAAAACACACATTTCGACGTATCTAGTTGAACTCAACGTAACCTGTATAAGCATTGTGATTGGATTAAACGTAAAGTAAATCAAATTCGTATCGAACAATCATAACGTATTATATGTGACCCAACTCATACATAGAAAACGTAATGAGCATGAAGGAAAATATGCACATGTAATCGAAAGGGATTAATTAGAGCTTTCGAAAAAATGGGAGAAAAAGAAACCATAATTTGAGTCCACTCGGTTCGAAACAAACTTTACGAAACATACATAAAATAAACACGAAAACATATTGTATTTGACGTGAATCATTTTCCAAAAAAGTTTACGTCGAAACGTAGAACAACTTGAATTTATACCAAAACATACATAAAAATATGCACGTAAAAATGGTTTCTTTAAACGAAAACGTATTATATTTGACCTGTTTCGTCTATAAAAAAAAGTTTACGGTGGAATGCGATCCGCCACAATGCGTTGATGATTATTTAGTTATAACTAAGTCGATCTAGGACTCGCACGTTATGTTAAACCTGTCAAACGGGAAAAAAATAGACGATGTAAAGACGTTCACCCACACACGCACGTTGCGTCGTGTTAACTCGCAAAATTTAGAACAAAACGTAAAAACGTTAAACCAAAGACGCATGGTGCGATGTGTTAAGTCACAAAATTTAGAACCAAACATAAAGCGAAAAATTTGCGGAAATGAAAACTATAAAGGACCAAAGTTGAAAGTAAAAAAAGTTGTGAGGATAAATTGCAAAAGATAAAAAGTTTTGGGTTAATAGTAAAAAAAAAAAAACAAATAGTTTTGGGTTAAAAGTAATTTATGAAATACTTTTGGGTGAAAAGTAAAAAAAATCAATTTTTTTTGGAAAATCCACAAAGCCAAGGTTACGACAACAATATGCATAACCATTTTTCTTTGAAAAACCCCTAAAGCACACCCCGCGTTGCGGCGGGGCGTAAAACAGTGTCAAATAATACTAATGTTACACAACCGTCATCGACCACCAACACTGACTCGACCTAGGATCTGCGTGTTGCGACAAACCTGTCAAACATGAAAAATAGGGGTAAAAACGTTGAACCACACAAGCACGTTGCGCCGTGTTAACTTGCAAAATTTGAAACAAAACATAAAAAAAGTTGAAGCACACTCGTACGTTGCGTCGTATTAACTCGAAAAATTTAGAACTATACGTAAAACGAAAATTTCCGAAAGATGAAAACTATAAGTGACAAAAGTTGTGAAGTTAAATTGCAAATAATGAAAAATTTTGGGTTAAAGTTAAAAAAACAAATTATGTAGGGATAAAATTGCAAAAGGTAAAAACCTTTGAGTTAAAAGTTAAAAAATCAAGTTTTTTTTTTTTTTTGGAAAAGGTCCAAAGCACAATGTACAAGTTGATATGCATAGAAAACTTGCTAATTTATATATGGAATAATGTTCGAAAAAATTGTGCGTTACAATTTTAATATGTTAATAATATGTTAATTTAACATATTAAAATTGGAGTTAACTGCCATTTTCGTCCCTGTGGTTTAGTCACTTTGGCCATTTCAGTCCATTTTTCAAAAATGCGCCATTTTCGTCCCCCACGTTCTGGAAAGGTGTCATTTCAGTCCAAAAATCATAACCCAGTTAAGTCAGTTTGTAAATAAGGACTGATTGTGTAAATTTGTAACATAAAGGACTGATTGTGTAAATTTAAAAAATGGACTGAAATGGCAGTTAACACCACCACCACTAGCCCTGCCACCACCACCACTCCGCCGCCACCACCACCACCACCGCCACCACCGCCACCATCGTCATCATCATCGATTTCGAATATCCAACATCACGTTCAATAATTTTCGAAACATCGTCCATCACCTCCATCCGCCATCATCTCCGTTTTCCATCGTCGTCTTCATCATCTCATACCACCCTTATTCCTCTCCGGTCACACAACGTGCAATAACCCAGTTCCGACGACCCTTCATTAATCATATTCCATCATACACCGTAACCGACAACCTTTCATCAATCATCTTCATCACTGATCACCTCCATTGCTTACAACCATCTCCATCGTCTACCACCATTAACCAGACGATATCCATCTTCAAACCTGCAACTTCACTTCTCCGTTATACCATCTTTCATCGGAGCACCGCCACTACAACACCGTACATCACCATCATAACAGCTCCAACGATCATTCGTTAGTCATCTATATACCACTCATCATCGCCATCGTTTTATCACCTTCATAACTTCTCTGACCGACTGTGATCACCGGAACCTGCAACTTCATCCGAATTCAGGCAAATCGACCACTTCCATCGTCTGCATCCTCCATTTCGTTCATCTTGTTTCGGAAGCTTTCGAATGGTGGTTAATTTCGGACTATTTTTGGTGAATTTCGATTTGTTTCGGTGTGTTGTTTGAACTCTCTGAACTGTTTACAGTGAAAACATGACTGATTTGATGATTTTTGATTGAACTTTCATATATTTCAAACAGTTTTGAATGATTATCTGTTTGTTTTGAACTGTGTTAGTGATTAATGTTAATGTTGCTGATTGTTGTTCGTGTTTGCTTATCTGATTGTTATTCGTGTTGATAGGATTGTTTCGATTGATTTCGGTAAATTTCGATTTGTTCCGATAATTTCTGGTTGAAGTATCATACATTTTGGATCTGTTTGATGTATCGTTCACCTATTCCGAACTGATTCAGTGTGTTAAATATCAAATTTCAAAGTTTTTGGAAAGAATTTTTACGAACTGTTTTTATCCAGATCTGATATACATTTCAGATCTGAAGCATCATTCAAACACAGGATTGATTTGATCGAATCTCAGTTGGTGTTAAATCTTTTTCGAACTAAATCAGTGATTTTTGGTTAAAGTTTTTACAATTCCGGATTGATTTGGTTAAAGTTTCGAACAGAATTGAATTGAATTTCGTATCATTTCGACAAGTTTCAGTCTAGTTTCGATTTGTTTCGGTCTGATTCGATGTGTTTTTATTGATCGGTGATGTGTTTTGAACAAGAGTTGAGCTGATTCGATCTAATTCAAATCTTTCATACACACAAAAACCAAAATGACGTTGATGGTGGTGGTTCCGGCGGTGGCTGTGGTGGCGGTGTGGCTGTGGTGGCGGTGGTGGCTGTGGTGGCGGTGGTGGCGGTGTGGCTGTGGTGGCGGTGGTGGCTGTAGTGGTGGTGGTGTTACAAATTTACACAATCAGTCCTTTATGTTACAAATTTACACAATCAATCCTTGTTTACTAACTGACTTAACTGGGTTATGATTTTTGGACTGAAATGGCACCTTTCCAGAACGTGGGGGACGAAAATGGCGCATTTTTGAAAAATGGACTGAAATGGCCAAAGTGACCAAACCACAGGGACGAAAATGGCAGTTAACTCTTAAAATTGTAACACACAGTTTTTTTTTGAACAATATACAACTATAGAAAGTAACGTGAAACCACTTTTGTCCCAAAATGATTCTTCACAAATAAAAAGAATAGAATTTCAATACGTGTATGTTTAATACATAATTTAGTTATAACTCAATACAAGAAAATGTAGAGGAAAGCTTTTTCAAGTTAGCTTTTTCCAACTTGAACTGTTTGGAGGCTGTACGCAACCATACTAATTGCTGAATGTGAACCCATGCCATTGATAAGTGAAGAGTTTGAAGGTGATCAATCCTCAAAAAGAAAAGATAAACATCTGAGTCAGGAAACTATACAAGCTCGACATATGGTTTTACAAGTGTCATTTCCGACCTCAACATGAACGACAACCTTAACGAGGACATTATGATGTGCGGGGAAGAAAGTGGTCGAAGGTTTGTCTATCAAGGGGAAAGAAAGTTTGGTATACATAGTTGCCGAGTACTAGACGATGAAAGAGTTTGAAAAAGGTAAAAAAGAATGTATTCAACATAAGGTGGTGGAAGCAAAGTTAAAAAAGGACAAACGGTGATTTAAATACTGATACAAAAAATAAAAAGTCGTAACATTAAAATGTTTATGGAACCGCGTAATAAAATCGCGGTAAAATGAAAGTGGTCATGCAACTTGTAGGTTTTTTTTTTTTCAAATTTATTTAGGCTTTTTATATTTTTAGAGTTAAATGCCATTTTAGTCCCTGTGGTTTGGGCCATTTTGCCAGTTTAGTCCAAAGGTTTCATTTTTAACCTGTGGGTCCAAAAAGGTTTCACAGTTGCCATTTTAGTCCACTTGGTTAACTTCATCCATTTTTTCTGTTAACGAGAAGGCCAATTTGGTCATTTTGTATGTAATTCTGTTAACTAAAAGGGCAATTCAGCCATATAAAATGACCGAAATAGCCTTCTGGTTAACAGAAAAAATGGATGAAGTTAGCCCAGTGGACTAAAATGGCAACTGTGAAACCTTTTTGGACCCACAGGTTAAAAATGAAACCTTTGGACTAAACTGGCAAAATGGCCCAAACCACAGGGACTAAAATGGCATTTAACTCATATTTTTAATAAGAGTTAAATGCTTGGTTGGTCCCTGTGGTTTGCGAAAATTGCAGACTTGGTCCCAGTGGTTCACTAATTACACGCGTGGTCCTTATAGTTGTAATTTTTGCACTCGGGTGGTCCTTGACACTAACCTAAGTTAAATATCTCAGTTAAGTGTGTGTGAAATGTCTGTTTTACCCTTCTTCTTCTTCTTCCCCACTTCACCTTTTAAAACCACCCACCACCACCAACTGAAGTCACCGGAGAAGAAGATGATGATAGATCTAGTCTCTTTCTCCGACGAGATTCAACACTAAGAAATGATAAACAATGCGTGCCAGTCACGTCACCCACAGGATCCACTAGACAAACACTTTGTAGATCTCGAGACGAAGCTACAGATGATGTCAGAAGAGATCGCTGCTTCACTCGAGGAACAAAGCTCCGCCGCGATCCTCTGTGTTCCTCGCTCCACGCGTGACGTCATCCGCCTCCGTGATGACGCTCTTTCTCTCCGTTAGTCTGTTGATTCCATCCTCCTGAATTGCAGATTTCACCAGCGATGATTGAGTTTCGTTTCATCAGCAGATTTTACCAGCATCATTATTGTTGAAGGAATTTGAAGGGTTTTGTGATGAATTTTATTTGGGGTTTTATAGGATCGATGAGAGAGACATGAACGGGAATGGAAATTGCAAAGAGAGAGAGAGGATTTTTAGGGGTTTTGTGGGCCCTCTGATTTATTGCTGATTATAGGGTTTCGGTTATGAATTTGAGTTCGGAGTTGCAGGTGACACGGTGGTCGGAGTTACGGGGTGAGGGTGCAGGTGCAGGTGGTGAGTGTGGGTTACATGGTGGTGGTGAAGGGCGGTTAGGGGTGAATGGTGATGGTGATTTGGGTGTGACGTTGAGTAGCGGCGGTGGTGGAGATTTTGATGGTGGCAGAGGTGGAGATGTATGGTGGCGGTGGTGGAGATTGATGGTGGTGGATGTGGTGATGGATGGTGGTTGCTATGGTAGGAGAGAGAGATGGGGAAGATGAGTGTGGGCGTGTGGCCATCTTTTTCTTCTCCGGTGACTTCAGTTGGTGGTGGTGGGTGGTTTTAAAAGGTGAAGTGGGGAAGAAGAAGGGTAAAACAGACATTTCACACACACTTAACTGAGATATTTAACTTAGGTTAGTGTCAAGGACCACCCGAGTGCAAAAATTACAACTATAAGGACCACGCGTGTAATTAGTGAACAACTGGGACCAAGTCTGCAATTTTCGCAAACCACAGGGACCAACCAAGCATTTAACTCTTTTAATAATTGTATTTTGTGGGTCAAGTTATTCTACAAAGGCTTCTAATTGTAAGAAGTGTAAGAAGGATTTATAGAGTGACAAGTGTCAAATAACCTAAAACTAAACTCACTACATCACCACCAAAAACCTAACCCCCCCCCCCCCCCCCCCCCCGCAAAAAAAAAAAAAAAAAAAAAAAAAAACTATACCTCACCAAAAAAACCCCCAAAAAACCTAACCCCCCCCCCCCCCCCCCAAACCCACCCCCACCCCCTCGGCAAAAAAAAAATAAAAATAAATACAATTTTTTTTTTTTTTTTGTTTTTGGTGGGTGATGTGGGGGGTGGGGGTGGGGGTTTTTAGTGGTGGTGGATGTTTAAGTTTTTTTTTTTTTATTTTTAGTGGGTTTTTTTGTGTAGTGGGTTTTTTTAGGTTATTGGACACTTGTCACTCTATAAATCCTTCTTACACTTCTTACAATTAGGATCCTTTGTATTTGATCCTAATCCTGTATTTTATTATTTTTAGTTAATGATTAGCTTTTGTAATTTAAATGTTTAATTTTGTAATTTAAAAAAAAGGAGGTTAATTGAGGTGACAAAATTTTATTGGCCAGTAATTTAAGTACTTGTAGATTGTGGGTTAATGGCTCCCTCCATCCTAGATACGGAATGCAAGAGTCGGGTTGACAGATCAACGTATAATTTATGGTTTTTTATTTTTTATAATTCATAAATCTATTAGACCGTGGGGTATGGTGGGGCGGGGGTTTGGGGCATGGGTTGACACGTGGAGTTCGAGCCCCCCCGCTGGTGAGTGCCGTGTCCGTGGGGTATGGCGGAGCGTGGCTAGCCCGCGTGGCTTGGCAGGTTTATTAAAATAAAAATAAAAAAAAACCAAAAATTAAAAATTAAAAAATACACACAACATTTAAAAAAAAAGCCTAAAATTTTATTAAATTCCTAAAAATTACAAAATTCTACAAAAAAAAAGGATTACAAAAAAAAAAACTAGAGCGTTAGGTAGATTTCGAAAAGGCGAGCTTGTCGAACGACTTCCGCTCCTTGCCCCGGAACTCGATGTTGGCCACCGCCACCCGGTCTTCGTGGCTTATCTCACCTCCCGGGACGCTGTCGTAGTAGGCTTTAAACCGATCGAGCTTCGGTCATAGCTCGCGCCATTTGTGTTGGCACGCGTTTAAATTGTGCCGGTCGTTTCCCACGTTATGCCGGTAGCTAGCAAAAGCTTCCGGCCAGTAACGGGTCTCACCGGGTTGGCGGCCCTTCATTGCGTCAACGACGCTCGTGACAAGAGCTAGCTCTTCCTCGTGTGTCCAAGAGACCATCGATCAAGTGTGTTTGAGTAGCGGGTTCGATCAAGTGTGTTTGGGTTGGGGTAGCGGTGGACAGCCGGTGGGGTTGGGGGTTATATATATAGTTGGGTGGGTGGGTGAACCGCTTGGCTTGGCCAAACGGTTATAATTTGAATTTTAAATGTAGCCCGCTATGACCTAGCCAACAAGCGAATAAGAGCTGGCCACGTAGGACCGCTATGCATGCCCCACGCCCGGTCTTAAACTCCCGCCCAAGGGGCCACGCCCAAACCCAAGCCCACCCGGGGTGGTGGCTTGGGCGTTTTCAGCCAACCTACGCCCCAACCCCCATCCCATAGGCCATACCCCACAGTCTTATGTCTGAGTGTTATTATAATAATGACCTTCAGAAAAAGTGTCACTAAGACTGGAGGGTGGGGGCCGTCCCCATGCCCGTCCCTTGCTCGCCGCCCCGTCTTCCCCACCCCTCTGCTCCGGCGCCGGGCCAGGCCCGGCTTCTCCGTCCTCCACAAGCCGGTGTCGACGCCCCTCTCTCCCACACACACACCTATACATACATACATATATATATATATATATATATATATATATATATATATAAAGGGGTTAATCCCCCACCACCTGGGTCCATCCCCTTTAGGCCCCACTTACGTGACGGTGACGTGGCGACCAATCCCCTTGGGGATGAGGCTCTCCATACCCTCCATCTAAGAGGTGCTAGTGACACACAAGAAAGTGTCGCTATGGGTTTTAACAATGTTTTTCTATAAAGAATAACAATAGGTTATATATTTTATAACCCACACATTTTAAAGCGATGAAATATATATATTGGACAAGATTTTACATCACAAAATTGTTGTCTGATACATTTTTTTTGTGCCATTACATAATTTACTCTTTTTGATCTTTTACTTAGGGGCTATTTGGCAATTTCTGAATAGTTAAGTCCTGAACCAGTAGGAGATCTGACCCATTAAGTGCTGAAACAGTAAGAGATCTGAACGATTAAAAGCTAGTATAATGCTTAACCGTTCAGAGGCAAATGTATGACCAATTCAGATTAGAGGTCTTAACCATTCAGACTCAGTATAATGCTTAACCATTCAAAGGCAAATGTCTGAACCATTCAGACATCTGCTCTCGAAACAAACAGTCTGAACTATTAAATGTTGAACCAATAAAAAGTCTGAACCATTAAGAGCCCCATTAAAAAGTAAACAAACATCCCACGACATTCTGGTAAAAGTGTAAAACACAACAATCTTGACTTTAGTCACACCTATAACATGCTAGGGCTGTTCACGAGCCGAGCCGAGCGGACCTTTGCTCGTGCTTGGCTCGTTTTCAAACCGAACCGAGCGGAGCGGCTCATTTAAAAACGAGCATTAAATCAAGCGAGCATTTTTCGAGCAGTAAAAATTCCGAGCGAGCGTCGAGCGAAGTTCGAGCGATTTGGACAAGCGTGTCGCCCAATTTAAATTTGCTGAGAGAGATAGTGACAATGTTGAGTCTCAAGTTTTTATGTCTTTAAAAACATGCACATTTCATGGCATAATATTTTTCTTATAAATAACATTGTTGTGGCTGACGAAGCAATGATCATATGGCACGAACAATTACGTTGAGAGCAGGAGACGATCGACTTAGGGTAACGACATTGAGGCGATGAACAGACTGTCGTTTATTGGTTTAGGGTTTAACTTTTAGTTTTGATTTTAATTTTTTATTGGTGTGGTTGGGCTAGTACGTATAGATATAGTTGTAAATTTGTATATAGTTGACCAAAATCTAATAGATTGATACATATAAAACTATAAATTTAATTTATATTTAGTATATATGTATGTGTAAGTGTGTGTATAAATATAAGTGTATGTGTGTATATATATGTATAATTTATATTTGTGTATATATATGTGTAGGCTAAAGCTAGGTAGAAAACCCTCCATTTTGAGAAAACCCTAGAAAACCCAACCTCCCGACATTTTTTTTTTGAAAAAAATAACACATGTAATATACATGTTTTTAAAAGTTTTGGGCCAAAAAAAACAAAAAAGCGCCGAAGGAATGTTTTTTTAAAAAAAAAAATTTCAGCAAGTTTCAGCCTTTTTTGCCTAACACATGTTAGTCACCCGAAGTTTGCTGAAATTTGTTTATTTTTTTAAAAACATCCCTTCGGCGCTTTTTTGTTTTTTTTTTGACCCAAAACTCTTAAAAACATGTATATTACATGTGTTATTTTTTTCAAAAAAAAAAAAAAAACGTCGGGATGTTGGGTAAAAATGGGGGGAGTTTTGAGTTTCCAGAGTTTTCTAAAAACATAAGGGTTTTCTATATAGCCCTCCCCTATATGTGTATATACATGTTTATAGATGTATGTGTATATGTATATGTATATGTATATGTATATGTATATATATATATATATATATATACTAATTAAAATAATAATTCGAGCCGAACCGAGCCGAGCGGACCTTTGCTCATGCTTGGCTCGTTTACAAACCGAATCGAGCAGAGCAGCTCGTTTATAACCGAGCGTCAAATCAAACTAGCATTTTCGAGCAATTTTCGAACGAGCGGCGAGCGATTTGAACGGCCCAATAACATGTCACTAAATGACATTTTTCTTAGTTATTTTCAATAAATCGGTTTATGACGTAAGCATGTGACCCTTCAACCATTTTAACCGTTTTCCTTTTCAACTTACTTTTTTTGTAGGCTATATATTAAAAAGCGGTAAAAAAATATTCAAAAGGTGGTAAAAAGTTAATCTATGACAGAATTTCGTCCATTGTGGAGATCAAGGTTGGAGCAACTTCTTCAAAAAGCGGTAAAAAAAAAAAAATTAAAAAAATCCTTTGTGTATTTTATGTGTTTATGTGGTTCATGTGGAAAGTCAGAAATGCATTAGTTTTTAGCAAAATCAAAATCTTTCGGTCAATATCCGTAGACCACATCAACTCTCAACTCTTCATGCGAATAAATCATAGATCAAGGAATATGTTTTGTCCACAACAATCTGGTTTTTTTAGTGCAATGGTCGTTAAAAAAATCACATTTTGTAATGGTCGTTAAAACATATTAGAAATCTTAGGAATATGTTTCTTAGTGCAATGGTCTTTAAAATAAATTACATATTGTAATCCTACTAGATTAGAAATCTTAGGAATAGAAATGATTGTAATCATAAATTATGATTTATAATCGACTTAGAGCATCTCTAGTGCTAAGGATGGCATCCGAATCCTAGGTGAAGCGTATGTGGAGGAAATTGGGGGGGGGGGGGGGTAAATGTCTCGGATGTCTCTCGATGGAGAATGTGAGGGGGAAGAAGGAGAGATGAGAGAGAAAATGAGACATCGGAATGTTCGCGCTAATGTGGTGACGTTTGAACTGAAAACACATTCGATGTGTTTTTACAGTTAAAAAAAACTAAGATTGTATATCGAGCTAAGTACGAGCTCGCCTAAACTTGAGCTCAACTCATTTAATTTGTAAGGGATTGAACTCTCCAAGTAATTTCAAGCTTTATATCTAAAGCTCAAGCTTGACTTATCGTTTTCAAACTCGTGTTCAATTCGTTTATTTTTATTAAATTTTCTCAATTATATACACACACTTATAATTTCATATAAACGAAATATATACTATTTGATTAATTTGATATTACATCCTTCAAAATAACTCGTAAAACTGAAAATAGAGGTTGGCAAAGGTTTGGTTCATTTTGATATATCTGAAGTCTTATGTGTTATTGTACTTTTTTTAAGTAAGATGTGCTATAATTTTCCTTCAATAAAGTATAATTCATCATTACAACTATAAACTTGTACAATAATTGTGAGCCACCAATAATTTTCTCAAGTGGGTATTACAATTACATTACATTACAAATATATATAATAAAACAACTTAAAATGTTATATTTTAATCCTTAAAAAGCCATAATTACCCCCCTCAACATATTATAAGATTCTAAATATTCTTTTTTGTTTTTTTTATACCTTAAATACGGAAGTAAAAGCAAAGATTTGAAGGGAAGATAAGGTGATGCTTTAAGTCATAAGCTTCATGGGGCAAAAAGGCATCACATGGCACATGATGCAATGAGAAGAGAACAAAACATAACGTGAAAGGGAAGAAACTAAAAGAAGTGGAATCCCACATTACGATTGTGTTCCTCCTCTTTTTGTCGGTCTATGACTATTGTTTGGATCATAAGGGACCAAAGAAAGTAAAAGGAAACTAGACCATAAATATCACCAAAGTAAAGGGTCGATTTTTATTAGAAACATCGGTGAAGTCATCAAGTATGGGAATGAGATCGGTTTTGTGTTGTTTGTACTTTTGTGGTTGTTAGCGTGTTTTCGTCATTGAGGTAAGGAAGTTAGGCCATGGTCGTAATCAGTAATCATAATCGTATTTATTAATGCTATTTTTATTTAAAAAACATGTTTATCTGTTATTATTATTATTTAAAGCGATTAAACATGACGCACAGAACCATAAGGATAATAAGCATAAATAATTTGATTTTAAGGTTTTATTATTTGCAAGCAAGCCTAATAAAAAGGTGAGTCAGATCGGGATAGATAACAGGTCATGATGAGTTCGGACCAAACTTGGTTCAATCAAAAGCTGTTCTAACTAAAACGAGACTGGACTAAAACCAATCATTTTTCTTTTGGTATCAAAATGGGGTTATCCGCTATATAGTTTTTATGTCGACTAGTGAATATCGGTGAGGTGGTGGTTGTGGCAATAACGATGGTGTTGTAACTTGCAAGTGAGAACATGTAGGTGGTGGTGCGACATAGACGAAGACGATGTTGGCGGCGAATGGTAGGTGACGGATGATGCTAATCCATTTGGACTTGTTCTAAATTAGCAAATTTTATAAAATGGTCTATTTTAACTCACTGTGTAATTTGTAGTATGATTAAATCAAATCTGCCTATTTATATATTATTTATATATTATTAATTTAAAACACTGTTGTGCATTATGTGGTTGTACTGCCTGCTGTATTGTTAATTTGTACATATTTATGTATTACCAGTTGTATAATTAGAAAACAAAAATGACAAAAATAAAACAATTTAAAAATGATCATGACTGCGGGTTGTGTTTAGTGAGTGAGTTTGGTATTTGTGTAATTTTTAGTTTGTACCAAGATAATTTTTTTATTAGTCTCAAATCTTTGAGTATAAGCCATTCCATTCACTATTATATTGAATATAATAATATCTAAAATATCAGTTTGTCTTAAGTACCAAAATTCCATCAACATCAATAGCTTAATAATTTGTCGGAACTATGTTAGTAATTATCTTTTAAAAAAAAGAATTAGAATTTTTGTAGTTTCTCTCAACAAGGTACAACTATCTATGCATACTACACTTGTTCAAATATAATTAAAAGTTCTTGAATTTCAAATTTCAAATTACAAATCGTGACGATCTTGTTGTATGTTAGGTTTTAACATACGTTGTAATGTAATGGCTTCAAACCCAGAACCATAATGCTAATCTTCCGAACTGAGTGTTCTATAAAAAAATTACGTATAACTATGTAACCCATCATCATTTTCTCTTAACTTTAAGTTCTGATATAAAATATTCAAAAAATTTAATTTTTAACATAAAATATGTTTTGGAAAGTTTATAAATGTAAGATGGTCGAATCATGAGTCCACCAACCTAACCTTGTATAACGTATTTAGTTAATCATGTTTATAAGAATGATCCGAACTTATTTAATTTGTTTAACTTTAACCGAACAAACGAATGAACATAAACAATAAAAGGAATGAATTTACTTGTTTGTGTTTGTTAGTTAAGATGACTATGTTCATGTTCATGTTCGTTTATGTTTGTTCGTTAATATTCTAAATGAACGGTTCAGAATACAGATAAGCACAAACAAACATTAATAAACAAATAAGATACTAGTAACCATTTTGGACAAAATTCTAAACTTAAGCTAATTACATGAGTCTTATTATTCAATCCAACGAGTTAATGGCACAAAATGGCGACTACTCATGTAACTTTAGAATTTTGAGTTAATGGGCCTAAAACTAAAAGAATGGGCTTATACCTTTATAAAAAATATTGATAAGGTAGTGGACTGATGGGCCTTAAATCCTTAATGGCTAAATAGTTTGAATGAATGAATAAACATACAACTCACTCACATTATTCGTAGGTTGCTACATTGCTAAAGGAACAAATGTTTAGGACAATAAATGAACAAACGGGATACATGTTCATGTTCGTTTGTTTAATTAAATGAGCAATTTTTTTGGTTCATCTTCGTTCGTTTATTAACTAAACGAACTTCCCGCTAAACGGTTAATGACTGTTCAATGCGTTCAAAGGCCCAACTGAGGGGTAACCAAAGGGATCGTAAATATGTTGATACTCGTGATGGCATCAGTTTTGTGTTTCGGGTATTATTTATGCATAAAAACTTGTAAATTGGTTTTCAGGGGCATGATCATAATTAAGATTTGAGGATATGAAATTGTTTAGTAGCTCTAAACCATAGAATTGCATGATAGGAATAAAGATATCGGAAAACAAGTCATGCAAAAGCTAACATACATAATTTTTTGATCTTGTTGTAGTATAGGTAGTCGAAGGATCCAGGCACAAAAGGGTGAGCCTAGGGCTAGATGCGAGGCGCTTAAAAAGTGAGAGTTTCTTATGCAAGACGCACATTATAAACATACCAACTTTTAGGGGTTTTAGAGTTGTTTTTAGGAGTTCACATTCTTTCTTGGGAATCTTAAGGCTACAAGTGTCGGAACCAGAGGTGAACAGTATATTCGTACGTTTTCTTAATAAGACGTTTATTATTTTTTATTTCTGCTATTTTTGTAACGGGTTCATAATGTTGATATGTTCACATTATAATTTCAAGTGGGGTATGTGACATCATTGTGGGTTCAAGTAGTGTAACCAGAGGTGGTAGGATGGTCGGGGTAGGTAACATGTCAAGGTAGGTTCGGGTTGAAATGGGTTGCTTTTTCAACCCATTTACTTATGGGTGGGCCGGTAGTAAAAAAGTTTAGCTAAAAAAGCACATGTCAAATTGGTTGAAAGTAGCCCAAAATCTTTTCTAATGCTGAGTTATTATTTTTTTTTTGTGAACTTATAGATTTAAACCTTTGTTGTAAATTAAGTTACTGCTTTCGTAATCATAATTAACACATTAATTACACACAGTTTCAAAAATAGACAAAAAGTTTTTACTAGTCTACACTATACCCAACCCAGCTCGGTTCCATGTGTAATAAAATGACCCATTTTAACCTGGACCCGTTAACCGGCCTATCCTGCCACCCCTAGTTATTCAATGGCAAGGTATGCGATTTTTTTACAAATATATGAATCTTTTTAATGGAACTAGAGTGACCCGGAAGTGTATTTAAATGCTTAATTACAACTTCTTAAATTTCTCTATTCAAAGTTTTACAACTTAAATTTCTCAATTCAAAACGTATAAGACGCAGTTGAAAATCGCATCTAATGGACTAAATACCTGTGTCTGATGTTTGCTTTTGTAGTAGTGAATATTTTCTAATGATGTTTAGTTTATTGATATTTTATAAAATTAAAAAAAGGACAAAAAGTTTGCGACTCAACCGGACTCAACCCGTATTAAAATTCACCCATTTTGACCTAAACCCATTTTGCAATTTGTAGTTACTATATGGAGCAGGGACTTCATATATGGTCAGAGTGGTTAGTTTTCAATGTACAGTTAGGCTGGAGGGTGTGGGGGTGTCACCCCCGCCATGTCACCCTCTATAGCGCCCCCCGGCGCTATCACACCACACCCACCAATTCAATTCGGGGCGCCATTGATGGGGCTCCATCATGGTAACGAGCTCGAAGGGCTTTATCAGGTGGGGCCCATGTCATTTCACCCAATGAAAACTTTTCTTTTTAAAATTTTTTTTTTAATAGGGGGCTCCATCCACACCATGCAAGTTAAAGAGGGGCGTGATAAAGCCCCATGGCTGAGGTGGATCCTAGATGGCGCTGACGTGGAGCTTAGGTGGCATGATAAAGCCCAAGGGGGCTCCATCCACACCTCATAGCCTTACTAATTTAAGGTAATGTTTCCTATTTATGATCTCATGTACATTACAACATTACTAAATCACTGTTAATTTATCAAAAGTCAATTTGTATAATTTTCCAAAAATTACAGTTTTTATCAGATGATACTAGTAAAATTACCCTGCAGCGGGAATTCAGTCAACCACGGGTTTGGTTTATTACGGTATCGTTATGATACCGACACTCGGTATAAGAACTGAAATAGAAAACCCAAAAAATAAAGCTAAAAGAAACTTTAACTGAAGTTTAGGGGTTGTTTGATAACTTTATTAAAATTTAGGATGTAAGAACATAACTTAGTAAAAGAAAAAAGAAGTAAACTGAGGAAAGTATAGGAGGCATAAGTGAAAGGTGATCAAATGACAAAAGAAATTACTATTCATCAAACAACACTTTTTAATATATAGTTAATTAATATTTTGCGGACTTGCGGGTAACTTCCCTCCCCATGAAGCATTCCACATTGGTGGAACCAACAATTTAATGAACTATGAAGAATACGATATTGGGTTAGGAAGATCTTTTGCTGAATTTTTAGATATGACTAGAGTGTTCAATCAGAACCAAGAAATATATTAAAAATACGAGAACCACATAATACACTTACGTAACCACCACGTTTTCTCTCACCCGCTACCTTAGATTATCTACAACACAATATGTAAAAGTGCAGTATGCATTTCTCGTAGTTGTCAACATATTGTTGGTTCTGAAAAGAGCATGTTCTTCTGTATAAAATTTTGATAATATGATCTTGTTTGCCAAAAGTTTGTGGTTGAACTAAATGATATAAGACAAGGGTACAATCATCTCTGCAGGGGCGCAACTTCTAGTGGGCGGGGGGCGGCCGATCCCCCGAACTTTTCGCTCAGTGGTGGAGAGTATGTGGTTTTCATATAGAAATTTTTGGGTATATACATTTTCGACTCCCCGATTTTATATTAATTTTTGGGTATATACGTTTCGACCCCCTGGTCGGAAATATCAAGCTTCGTCACTGCATCTCTGGAACCTATGAAGGTTACTACTATGTGCTATGTCATTGTTGCATGACATGTCTTTGCCTTTAACACCCATACAACCAAAATTGCTTCCTATGTTTAACTGTCATACAATTATTCTGGGACCTTTGACTTTGTAATGGAAAGTCATAAATATCCTAATTCTTTTTATTTATTCATTTTTTATATATTTTCTTTAGTGTTTTGTGATAAAAATAACTCGATAGTCATCCAATACATAAACAAATTTTAAGTATCAAATTTACATCTGTGAATCATTATAATATGTGAAAATAAAGTATATAAACAGTTTTTCCTTTTCACTATTCACTATGCATTGTTAATAATGCCCCAAATCATGTTTATGATAAACACACATAAGACATTAACTTCACCGGCATTAGAGCATTTTGAACTTAGTTTTCGCTAAAAGTCAGGGGGCTGAAGTCTCAAAATCCAATATTTTACACTATATAAAAAATTTTCGATAAAACTTGCACTAGGAAGGAAAAAAACACTGGGGGGGGGGGGGGGGGGGGGGTTCTGGCCCTCACTATGAACCGCCACTGGACCATCAGCTAACAAAACCTAATACTAATGACAATAGATAACAATATTAACTTAAGTAAGTTTAGGAAATTAACCATAAACAGTGACCCATTCTTCTCCACATGCAAAGGATTCCTTTAAATACTTGGTCTTGAATGTTGGTAATCGAACATGCGAATCACAGGTTAGAATATAAAGAATTGAGAATCGAAGAACAATAACTTGCTTGTATTGAATGAAAAGTGATGATTACAATTGACATAAATGAACCCTATATATACTATACGAATAGATGCGATTGTAGAGACATATCTCTTCACGAACGGTTGCGACTCTTGAACTTGTGGTTGAGATTGATCTTGAAGAGGTGTGTCTCTTAGAAAAAATCACGTCCCTGCGTTCTTGTGATGTAGGCGTCGATCTGAAGGGGTACGTCCCTGGAGATGTCGCTTGATTAAGTTTGTAGGTTACAAACTTTCATCTTGTCGCTTCCGGTCCTCGCACTTACTAACTATTCTAATTACAACATAAACTAACTAACTACTAATTACAGAACGACCCCTATACCTATATTTAGTTTAAAACATCAATACTCCCCCGTAAACTAAATATAGTTTAACAAAGGTCTTCAACTTGCTTGACTTGCAGTAGCATTGGTTCCTCTTCCAATGCGAGGTTGGCTTCTTGTTGCGTGTCTTTCTCCTTTTCCTTCCACTTGGTACAATCTCTTGCAAAATGACCAAGTTCTCCACAATCATAACATCTGAACTTGCTCTTGTCTTGGTTTCTTGGACCCGTATCTTTTCCACGTTCTCTTCCTCCTTTGAAAGATCCTTGTCCTTGACTTCTGCCATGGTTTTGAACACCACAACCCTTTCCATGATGCAAACTTTCAAACTGATTATTTGCACTTGACATCATGAGTCCTCCTTGATTATTATCTTCTTGCTTGTCTTGACTTTTGAGACGTTCTTCAAAAGCTATTATTCTTCCCACTGCTTCTTCAAATGGCATTTTGTCTATTTCCGAATATTGTTCGATATTTGCCACGATGGGTAGGAACTTCTTTGGAACGGAGATGAGTAATTTCCTTACGAGTTTCTTGTCTTTGATAGTGGTACCGAGAGTTTTAAATTTGGCTTTTATACCACCCAACTTGCTTGCGAAACTACTTACTGTTTCGTTCTCATCCATTTTTAAAACTTCTAGTTCGCTCCTCAAAGTTTGTAGACGTGCTTTCTGAACCATATCTGCTCCGAGATAACGAACTTTGATTGCATCCCATACTTCCTTTGCTTTTTCGTATTGCGCAACTTGCATAAAAACATCTTCCGGTAGCGTTTGGAAGATAATTGCTTTCGTTGTGTGCGCCTTCTTTTCATTTATCCCTTCCGTTGAAACAACTGTTTCCCAAAGACTATATGCCTTCAAGATTGTTTCCATCATAACTGGCCATTGGGTGTAATTCGTCTCTTTCAATTTTGGGCATTGAAGAGATACATTCCCTTGCTCGTGGAGTGACGTTGATCCACTTCCTTCTTTTCTGTCATGCCTCCTTTCTTTCTCGCCTTGCTTTTCTTGCCTATCTTGCTTGTGATCGGATGATCCTTTTCTTGACCGTGTAGATCAAATTTCTTACTTAGTACTTGCGTCTGGCCAACTTGCTAACCAGGTTCTTGCGTTTCTGACCGACATGCTAATCAGATTTTTTATGTACCCTGACCCACTTGCTAATCAGGTTCTAACCGACTTGCTAATCAGATTCTTGCTAACTTGCTGTTGCGAATTTGATCAAAAACTATCCAACCAACTTGCTAATTGGACTTAATTTGATCGACCCGCTGTACTTGCTTTTTCTTGCTTTTACCAAGAATGGTCGTTTCTTGCTAGACTGAATCGTGATGATTCAACGTGCTACTTGCTATTTTGAACTAAACGATCCGGAACTTGCTATTTGAACCAATAATCGGTTTGACTTGCTAGAACCGATACGGGTTCGATTTCTTGTACGTATCGTTTATGATTCAAAAATTGACTTGCTTTATTTTAAAAACATGCTAATGATCCCTTTTTCAACATACTCTTTCAATACTAAAATAAGACTTATGATTTTTTTTTTAAATTCTTTGAAAATTGAAAAAACAAACAGAATGTTGTTTTGACTTTTACCTTTAATTTCGAAGAATTCAAAACTTTAATTTTTGAGAAGAATAAAACCTAACCAAAAGACGTATTAAAAAAAAATTGAATTCTTTCTTGTGGTTCGATTAAGTCAAAATGAAAAAAACGTACTTACGAAATCGAAACACCGTTGCCCGGTTCTTGATAGATGATTCTCTGATTCAATCAGCAAACCCAGATTTTCGTTTCTTGCTCGTAATCTTGCACTGAGATTTTTCTTTCTTGCTTCTTGGATCGATTAACGTGGTGCTCTGATACCACTGTTGGTAATCGAACATGTGAATCACATGTTAGAATATAAAGAATTGAGAATCAAAGAACAATAACTTGCTTGTATTGAATGAAAAGTGATGATTACAATTGACATACATGAACCCTATATATACTATACGAATAGATGCGATTGTAGAGACATATCTCTTCACGAGCGGTTGCGACTCTTGAACTTCTGGTTGAGATTGATCTTGAAGAGGTGTGTCTCTTAGAAAAAATCACGTCCCTGCGTTCTTGTGATGTAGGCGTCGATCTGAAGGGGTACGTCCCCTGGAGATGTCGCTTGATTAAGTTTGTAGGTTACAAACTTTCATCTTGTCGCTTCCGGTCCTCGCACTTACTAACTATTCTAATTACAACATAAACTAACTAACTACTAATTACAAAACGACCCCTATACCTATATTTAGTTTAAAACATCAATATTGAAACCTCCCTACGTGGAGGTAGCGTGAGGAAAACCCCTTTGCTGACTATGAACAACACCACCATCAACAGGGTGTCCTCCATAGTCTCCAACCACTACAGGAATTTGGGTCTGTCGCAACGAGGCCTATATAGCTACAACTTATATAGTCGGCATGTGTACATGACCTTTGGTGACAATCAAGCCGACAACTTGTCGTTTCTATAGGCTTTTTAAAGCAATTTAGTGTGTTTTAAATTCCATGCCTAGAATATAATTTCATTGTATTTTAAATTGTTACATTTAGTGTTATTCCATATAATACCATGCCAAATTAATCTAAGGAAAAATTACAAGTTTTGTCCTTTATCTTTATATCACTTTTTAGACGGTGTCCTTTTTAACGAATGTTGACAGGCCGGTGTCATTTACTAGGTATTTTGTTGCAAGTTTAGTCCTTTACACCCAACCCAGTTAAAAAACCCTGTTAATTGTTGAAAGGCGGTGTCCTATACTAGGTATTTTGTTGCAAGTTTAGTCCTTTTCTAGGTATTTTGTTGCAAGTTTAGTCCTTTACACCTAACAATTAACAGGGGTTTTTAACTGGGTTAGGTGTAAAGGACTAAACTTGCAACAAAATACCTAGTAAAGGACACCGACTGTCAACATTCGTTAAAAAGGACACCGCCTGAAAAGTGGTATAAAGATAAAGGACAAAACTTGTAATTTTTCTTTAATCTAAAACATCATACATAAAATTTAAAACACAATACTTATATAGACTTCTCACACTTTTTACGTGTTTGGACTTTGTAGCTGGGCCATATATATAATATGTATGTACGTACGTAGTAGGTATGTCTATATATATATATATATATATATGTAGATATATAACCTTTTAAGCTATTCAGATGATCTTTGTTTCTTCTCTAGATCATTTAGATCATGAGTAGTAATCATCCTTACTCCACCTACTATAATGGATCATGGTTCATTCTGAACAAACAATATGTGTGTTCTTCATCAAAATCATCTTCTTCACTCTCTCACTACTCTGAACCTTCACCACCATCTCCACCTCTCAATGAATCTCTCCCTCCACTGAGTTTAAGCTCAACAAAAAGAAACAACCATGGCCAACAAAACCCTAATGCTTCATGTGCTCAATTAATTGAAACTGATCTCACTAGCAAAATTTCTGATGATCATGAGCTACATCTTGGGCTCCCAAGCCACAATCATTATGAAGCTGATCTAATTTCAATACTTTCCAACAATACACATAATGATAGAGAAATTGATAATAAGGAGGTGGCGGAAGAAGGTACAACTGGTAATGCATATCTTACAACCACACTAAACAAGGGTCCATACTGGATACCTACTCCATCTCAAATTCTGATTGGCCCAACTCAGTTTTCTTGCCCTATTTGCTTTCAAACCTTCAACAGATACAATAACATGCAGGTATTGAACATTACCCTAAAAGCTCATCCTTTTTTCTATAAAATATAAATAAATAGAAGAAAAGCCACATTTTATTACGTACTTTTATTATTCTGTTAGTTTCTTGCCAACTTTCATCATTCTATTAGGGCTAAGGTTAGTGTTTTTTTTTTCTTTTTTTTTCATCTTTCAAATCTTGATTACTTACTGTAGCATCAGGATAACAATCTTACTAAATGTGCCTTCATTTCTCCATAATTTGTTGGTTGTGAACAACAAGACAACTATGCTTTTGTTCCTACTGTCATGATTTGTTGGTTGTGAACAAATCAAGCATTAGACCGTGGGGTGTGGGGCGTGGGTTGGGGCGGTGATCACCTTTTTTTACATATTAAACCAATATAAATACCCACCAATTTTTAACATTTTTTTATCACTTCTCTACTATTCTACCATATCTCTAAAAGAAAAACGCGAAAATATGAAATTTCTCGCCATGCCCGTCGATCACCTTACCGGCCCACAATTGGAAATGACGTTGGAAATGAATAAAGAAATCATGAAAAAATATAACATGGAGAAATCATGAAGTTTTTAATTTTATGTAGCTTTTTTTTTTAATATTATGTAGTTTTTTTTTTTAATTTTATTTGTAGTTTTTAAAATATTATATGTAATCTTCTCTTCTATTTTAATTAGTGTGTTATTTTAATTAAATGAAATTTAAAATAGTTTAAACAAAAAAGATCCATATGGCTGGCCACGCCAGCTTCGAAGCCACGCCACACCACACCCCTTGTTTTAGAATATTACCTTGTGGATCCCACACTCGCTACGTGTAATGTAATACCCCCAACCCAAGCCCCTCCACACCCCATAGTCTTAGGTGCAACTGTCATTGCCATTATCTTACTTTACATGGGATTTAATAAGACAAGTACTATGCTTTTGTTCCTTGAAGTTTGGTATCTATTGTGTCAACTGTCAATTGCGAACCTTTTCATTGTTCTAACTTCTAGCTGTCATCATCATCTGTGACCACCAGAAATACATTTATTATATATCTTCATTTCCAATCAAGAAGAGTAATGGAGAAAAAGAAAGCTTTTTCCTGTCACTATTATTACAGAGATCAAATGAAGGACTGCTATTTTAGTCCTTTTGGACTGTTTATTGATGGTGTTAATGCACATTTTGCCTTCTTTTTCTTGATTGTTTTAGTATAATGTCTAAACTAGGGAGCTTTTTGTTGCTTTATGATTTAAAGAGCTATTGATTGGTAGAATCTGACAAATCAAGAGGGTTTTAGAGAGAACATGCAATGTCAAAAGGGTAGGAGAATTTGGTAGTTCATTCTTACAATTCAGTTTGAAAAGAATACATATTGACCACTGTTGAATTGAACCTTTTAGAAATGGTGGGGAAAAAGATCTATCGAAACCCATGATCTTCTAGGAATTAAGAAAAGGGTCACAAAACTGCAAAGTTTATCGCTACTTGTTTAAAAGCTTCTAATGCTAAAGAACGTTCGAGCATCATTTCTTTTGTATTGCGTCATTACTTTTGTATTGTGTCCCTATCTTATGTTGGTAATTTTAGTGTCATCAATATCTTTTTAGTATAACTTGATCTACCTAATACTAAAGGAGAAATTAAAAGAAACATAATACGTTGTAGAAAATGTGAAGTAGATGTTCGTTCAAGACTATTATGATTTTGGGCACCTAGGAACCTCTAAGGGGGCACCACCCTGTCAGGGTATAACAGGTTGAGCTGCTAGTGGGGATTAAGTTGGAAGTTGTTTTGGAATTGCATGGTTGGTAAGATTTGCATAGAAATCATATTCACTAGGAACTAAATATTAGAAGTAAGTTGGTATTGATTAGAGGAGGCGGGGTGGTGCGTGATGCACCGTTTATCACGCGTGGAACAAACCAAACATCCACCGCCACTAGAATGTTCACGAGTGATGGGCATGCACAAATTCAGTTTCCGTGATGTTTTTAACGCGTGATATTTTTGAGGTTGTGAGGGTAATTGTTGGTTGGGGGGAAATTGTTGGGTGTGGTGGTGAAAAAAGGATGTGAGTGATGGAAAAATGGTTGATGACATGGCGGAACTTGATTGGATGTTTGTGAGTGATAGAATTTTTGCAAGTGATACCACCCCCACTCCCCTTATCACTGGTAGGTAAGAATGACGGCAACTTGGTCTAGCAATGGCAAGTAAACATTAGTAGTAAGTTAGTACTGATTAGCAGGAATTTGGTCGTTAGTGGTAGGTTACTACTAAGCAATAGTGACTGTAGCAGGATTAACAAAGTTACCACTATTGAGTTTTTACTAATGGTTTCCACTAATGTAATTGAATAACTACTAGGAGTCATAACCATTTTGTGAAGAGTTGCAACATGTTAAGACAATCACTGTGATGTTTCGCTACCTATGAAAGGGAAAATGTGTTATTGTTAACACTTGAAATTAGAACTTCATTTTAACATAAAATACCTTCTCTTATGGAGCTTTGTGCTTATCCAATTAGATTTCGCACGCCCGAAACAGTTTAATCTGATCGTAACACATGATTCAAAAAACTATAAGGTCTTAGTTGTCGAAGGCGCAAGATTCACACAAGGTGCAAAGGGTGAGTCTTGGGCCTAGGCGCTAGGGGCTAAAAAAGCGAGCGTCTGAGTTAAACTTGATGCATAACATAAACATACAATTTTTTGGGCTTTTTAGACTTGTTACAAGCTTGTTTAGGTCTACTTTAAGCTGGTTCCAAACCATTTTGGATATGTTTCGTACCCGTTTGACCGGAATTTCTAACTTTTTGCCAAAATTTATAGAAATTTGACCGGAACCTCACCAGAATCTGACTATAACCTCACCAGAGGACCTAGATGACCGCAAGGTGCTTTTAATTCCTTGCGACTGGCCTAGGTGCGCGCCCAAAGGGTTTTTGACAACATAGATCCAGGCACATTGAAAAATACGAATCCTGCAATTTATTCAATTAAAGTTTCATAGCCCCATCTAGCCATTTTAAGTCATGATATATACATATATATTACTACCTCCGTCCCATTAAAAGTGTCCTATTTTGAATTTTCAAAGTCTTTATTTATAAATTTTGACCTTAAATAATTTTGTTTGTGTTAGATAATACTTGATGAAAGTTATATGATTTGAGTGTGTTTTACAAGTGTTTTTATCGGGTTAATTTTCATCAAGTTTTATATAACACAAAAAATATATAATTAAAGTCAAAGTTTATAAATAAAGACTTTGAAAATTCAAAATATGACACTTTTAATGGGACGGAGGGAGTAGTAATTTAGTCATAAGTTAATCAATCATGTTTTCTTAACATATGTTCATCAACTGATTTCCTAAATTTCAAGGTATAGTTTCGAGCAACCACATTAGTGGAATGATGAAATGCGCAATTTCTAGCTCTATCGAGACAAAATGTTGTCAACCTTCTATCTATGTCATATTGAAGAGGTTGATATATTTTATGTTTGCTTCTGGGTAGCATAATTCACCTACATAATTAAGTATATGGGGTGTTTGGGATTCCTTTTAACTTATGACTTATAACTTCTGAGAAGTCATAAGTGAGAAGTAAGAATTTCTTACTTCTCAATTTCTCCTTCTCAAAGCCATTTGAAGGCACATAAGTCCTTATTTGAGAGTGTTTGGAATTCCTTTTGATCATAAAAGTTCTTCTCAAAGGGTGTTTGGGTTTCCTTTTCACTTCTCAGAACTCAATAAATGAGAAGTTGGTGTAAAATAAGGAACCCCAAACACCGCCTATATAGAAAAAAGTCAACAATCTATATCCTTTTATAATAAATTACTGTTGCATGTACAAGAGAAATTAGTATTTTTTTTAATGGTGAACTTTTTTGTCCAATAAATTGTCCAAGAGATTTTAGTCTATAATGAACGTTTTAATTTCATAGGATATATATATATATATATACTAGTAGAGTGCCCGCGCGATGCGGTGGGGGCGACACTTTGGATTGCGGCACTCGTTGCTGGTAGTTTTCTTATTTGTATATGATAACATTATTGTGGTGGATATATGTCATAAGTGTTACACGTAGGAGCCTAACACCTATAATGTCTTGCAATGTTCGATCAACTGCCTCTATCGCCTGACGTTTCGCCATCGATGACTCATCCCATATAATTAACTTGGAGGACCTAATTAGTTGACTTATAATTCCTAAAATTTTGGGACACAATTTACTATTTATCTACTAAATATCGTAAATTAGTATTAAATAATTCCTAAAATTTTGGGATATAGTTTACTATCTATCTACTAATATCGTAAATTAGTATTAAATAAATATCGTAAATTAGTATTAAATAATTCCTAAAATTTTGGGATATAGTTTACTATCTATCTACTAATGTCGTAAATAAGTATTAAATAATTCCTAAAATTTTGAAACATAGTTTATCTTCTATCTACTAAATATCAAAGTTTTGTTTTGTTATAAAAATTAATAATAAATAAAGTATAGAAAAACTGTTTTAAACATGTAAAGATTCGTTTGTTAATAAAAAATACTAAACAAATGACAAAAGTATATTAGTTGAATCGAGATGTAAATTATAAGTGCAATAAAATAACACAAAACATAAACTTCAAATATAAAATAGACTTTATTATTCATGGGATAGTCTAGATCAAACAAAAACAACTGAAAATGAAAAAAAACATACAAACACTTGATATGTTTCATCTAATTTCTCTTCTTTTTTATCCGTTTTTTCTTGTTTGTGCTCGAATCAGCAGTATCATCTAATTCATCTTCTTTCTCATCGTCCTCAGAATCATCTAAATTTATAACCTCGACCCATTTCCATTCAGAGAGTCTCTTAGATCTTTTCTTTTGATTCTCATACTTCTGATCCTTAAAAAACAAAAATTTAATAAAAAAGTTAAAAAATGATTAAATACATTTTATAAAAAAAACAAATATTGAATAATTTTTTTTTAAAAAGATTAAATAAATTTTAAAATTACATCTTTACTAAATTGACGTTGAAGATTAGACTTGTATGGACTGAACATTGCACCATAAGAAATAATTTCAACACTATTATCACCATCATCCTACAATAAAACACCAAATAATAACATAACGAACTTGTTAATATGAAAGATTATAAGCGAAAATATTACTTAAAAACTAACAAAAGCTTGTTCGACAACTGGGGTGTTTAAATTGGTGTGTTGAATCTGAAAAATCAAATAAGTTAGTATTCACAAAAAAGTAAATAAAAGAAAACAATTATTCATTATTGCGATATAACAAAACTTATCATAGAACCGACCTTAGATTTTTCAATATCGCATGCTTGTTTTTTCGCATCAAGTGAATTCAGAACTGGCTCCATATTTTAAATCTGTTTAGCAATAGAAATGTAGAATTGTGAGTGTTTGCTATGTATTTATAATAGTCCATTAGGGTTTAGTTTTAGATTGGTCATCCATTTATTTAGGAAGTTTGTTGTGAGTTTTAAGTTTTTAAAAATAAGATGCACATATCCTGTTTAGTTTGTTGTGGCATGTTTAATATGAAGTTTGTTGTGAGTTTTATCTATACTATATTAAACATGCCACAACAAACTGACTCTGTACAAGTAAAATTAGGGAATATTTTAGTTTATTAATGCCGTTCAAAACAAAAAACTTGGGTAAAAAACAAATGTTAATGCACGGTAGCTAGGTAATTGTCAAAGTTGGCTTGGCTAAAAAAAAATGTTGGCTTTAATCAATTGTACATTTACGCATCGGCTATTTGTACTTTATGAACGCACGGCGAAACTAAAAAAGACAACTATCGAAACGTTTAAAAAAATGTGCCGATCGTCAGGGTACCTTCGGATTTTTTTAAAACATTACGGGTTGTAAGATATCGCAGGAATACATTAAAGAATTAAAGAGGGGGGAAGTGTAACTAATTACCCATAATTATGTTAAATGTCAAGGATTTAAATGTAATAGATTGAAGGACTAAAAAATAATTATGGTTTAAAAGACCACTTTACCCTCATTTTAAGGGTTTATTTATAAATAATGGGGGAAGAAGTTCTTAATTTTTGGGAATCCTTCCCTCATGTATTATAATATAGTATAGATATATATAGGATTAGGTTCAAGAGTGAACAACTTCTTCAGAGTGAACTGAGTGAACTAATCTTGGCCATTGATCATTTTTTAGATTAAAAGGGTAAGATTGACATTAGCCAAGTATTTTTAATTAAAATCCCTTAATTTTCTCATCTTTTAACTCTCTTTCTCTATCTCTCTCTTTCATTTTTAATTATTTCTCCATTATTTCTTTATCCATAGATTTTGTTTTAATTTTTTACTTGAATATTGTTTTTCTTTTATTATCCGTATATATAGATATCATAATATATTGTTTTTAACTTTTTATAATTTTCAATAAATATTGAAAAATTTCTTTGAGATTGAAATTGTAATTATTTTTAGGCATTAATTTTTTTTAATATGTGATGAAGTTATTTATTTTTGCATACATGTGATATGTTTCGTTTTCATTAATTTCATAATTTTTATATGAATCTACTCATGTACATACATAATATACTATATGTTGTTAATATACACATATGTAACCATTTTTTAATATAATACACAGATGTATAAAGACTATACACATGTGCATAAACTAACAACTTTGTATCTTGTATAAACTGATAGTTAGCAAGACTGTACACATGTGTATAAACTAACAGCTGTGTATCTTTTATAAACTGATAGTTAGCGAGACTGTACACATGTGTATAAACTAACATCTGTGTATCTTGTATAAACTAATACAAGCGAGACTGTACACATGTGTATACACTAACAGCTGTGTATCTTGTATATACGGAAACTAGCGAGATTTTAGAGATTTTGATTATATTGTGTAATAAATGCAATTTACAAAAGACAAAAATTCCCTTCTGTCAATTAATTTAAAGGGAAGTTACAACATTATAATTACAATATTGCCATTGTTTAAAATTCTCTAGATGATGTAATCCAATGGCCCAGATTAGTTCACACAGTTCACTCTCAACCTAGTGTTCACTCTAGAACCCTACCCTATATATATATATATATATATATATATATATAGGGTAAGGTTCATGCGAGAACCACTCTTATTGCGAGAACCGCGAGAACCAATGTGAACACAACCTAAAATAGCTAAAAAAACCTAAAAAAAACCTAACCCCACCCCCTCCCCCCTAAAAAAAAACCTAAACGTTCATTTTTGAACCCTCCACTATATATATATATATATATGGGGTAAGATTCATGCGAGAACCATCTTTATTGCGAGAAGCATCTTTATTGCGAGAACCAATGTGAACACAAAAAAAAATAGTTAAAAAAACCTAAACGCCGCCCCCCCCCCCCCCCCCCCAAAAAAAAAAAAAAAAACTAACCCCACCAAGCTAAATGCTAAAAACTAAACCCCCCAAAAAACCTACCCCCCCCCTCTAAAATACTAAAAACGAAACCCCAAAAAAACCTAAAAAATCTAAAAAAATAAAAAAAAACACACAATATTTTTTTTTATATTTTTTACATTAAAATCGCTACTTTTAGTAGAAAAAAATATTTAAAAAAAAAACTTTTTTTGGCTACTAAAAGTAACGCTTTTTGTATAAAAAATATTAAAAAAAAAATTTTGTGTGTTTTTTTGCTATTTTTATGTATTTTTTGTTGTGTTCACATTGGTTCTCGCAGTTATCGCAATAAAGGGTGGTTCCTAACGGATACTTGTCTTATATCTATCTATACATATAATAAAAGAAACCTCTTTGGGGACACATGTCAATCAATGAGGCTATAAAATTTGGGTTTTTATAAATATTATTTAAAAGTGTGATAATATCTTTTGTTCAATATTTGAATAATTCATGGTTGTTTGTTGTCTAATGATTTAAAAATAATTTAATCCATTAAAATTTTTAAATCTTCCATTCAAATTTTATCTAATATTGGTGTTGGGTTTTGAATTATTTATTCAATATTAGGATAAAGAATTCAACTGACAAGCGATTGGATCGACACTTTATTTGAAGAAATCTTCATTGGAAATGAATTGTGTCAATGTGGTCAACAAAATCAATTCTCAATTTTTTTATTTCTAATTTTAATATACTTCCTTTTGTTTAATTTATTCTACCATATATTATGTTGATTTACCTACTCTTTATTAATTTTTTAGTAAATTGCCATTTTAGTCACTGAGGTTTGGTCTAAATTGTCATTTTAGTCCAAATAGTTTTTTTTATTCTCGGGGTCTCTGACTTTTCAATTTTCTTGCCATTTTAATCATATTGCCCAACTCAGTCTAAAAATCTGGTTATAACCAGGTGTATTTTTGGCATAACTGTTGTGTAGTGATAACCAGGGGTAGTTTACAACATAATTTATAAACCTCATAATAATTTAATGCCAAAAATACCACTGATTATAACCTGGTTTTTAGACTAAGTTAGTCAATGTGATCAAAATGGCAAGAAAAAAGAAAAGTCAGGGACCCAGAGGAGAAAAAAATCTATTTGGACTAAAATGGCAATTTAGACAAAAACGCAGGGACTAAAATGGCAATTTACTCTTAATTTTTCAATGGCGAATGTTATAATAACTTTACTTCTAAATTACACCAAATAGATCCTAATCTATCCTTGCTATTATGTTGATTCACTCTCTTTAATAATTTTTTCAATGGCGAATGTTACTTTTTGTGTTTACATATACGTATAGTGCATTCATAAGTTCCCATATCTTTTAAAAAACTTAAACATATTAAGTATAGGTACTTGGTGTCTTTATGGATAGATATATTTTTCATATAACTAAGTTTTTTCATTTGCCATTTTGGAACAGAATGCTTCCCTATAATGAAATCGTTTGTTTTTTTATGCTATAACTTTTTCTTATTATCACGAAAACCAAACTTTGTATTAATATATTATCATTAGTTTTTTTATGATATAACTTTTTTTTTCTTATTTGGTACATAAAATTAGGTTTATTCAACCCGTGTAACACATAGGGTTTTAAAAAAATAACCTTTTTTATTATTTACTATACAAAATTACATTTATTTAACCCATGTATTACACAAGATTTTTAAAGATATAACTTTTTTTTTATTATTTGGTATATAAATTACATTTGTTAAATCCATACAATACACGAGTTTTTTAAGGATATATTATTTTTATTATTTAGTATATAAAATTACATTTAGTAAACCCGTGTAATACACAGGGTTCTAACCTAGTATATATATATATATACACACACATTGTGATACATTTATAGATTAATAAATTACACCAATGCATAGAATATGTTCCATAGTTGATTAATTGCAAAAAAATTGGCCTAATGCAGATGCATTTGTGGGGGCATGGATCTCAATACAGAAGAGGCACTGAATCCCTACGGAGAATACAGCCAACAGCCATGCTAAAACTACCATGCTACTGCTGTGCACCAATGTGTCCCAACAATATCGAGCACCCGGGGGCTAAACCGCTCAAAGATTTCAAAACCTTACAGACACATTACAAGAGAAAACATGGGACCAAACCATTTATGTGCAGGAAATGTCGTAAGGCATTTGCGGTTAGAGGTGATTGGCGGACTCACGAGAAGAATTGTGGGAGACTTTGGCATTGCATCTGTGGGTCGGAACTTAAGCATAAAAGGTCTTTGAAAGATCATATAAAGGCATTTGGAAATGGGCATGCAGCTTTTGGGATTGATGATGAATCTTTCTTTGAATTAGAAGAAGAACAACAAGAAGCCGCCAATTCTGTGACTGGGGTCATTAGGATATGAATCGTGTTAGCAGTGGCGAAAACAAAACTTTTTATTCGGAGTTCATCAAAAAGTTTTTTTTTCCTACTGGTTATAACGAAGGGTCTAACTCGTGTTTTTCTTGAATACAAAAATCCAATAAGTTCCGGTGATCCCTTGGTTCCACTGGTGTGTTTGTTAGGGTTATAACTAATAACTCAGTGTTCTGTACTGTTTCTAAAGACTGAATTGATTAAGAACACATGTGGAGGACCTTTATGATTTGGGAGCTACCTGCTTATTTATGATTTCTAGTACAATTAATGAGTGCATTGGTTGTACTAGATTTTTAACTTTGGTAGATGCTAGAAAAGGATAGGGAGAGGTCATTGTCAATTTCTGTTTCATAGGACAATGCTTCATTTAGAAGATGGTACTAGCTGACTTTCAAATTAAATCACAGTACAAGATGAATGAGCTCTCAGCTTTTGTGGAGTGGTAAACATCAAACCTAAAAATAAAACAGTATATAAAAATATTAAATTTGTAGTGCATTCTTAGAATTAAATCTTGATTCATTACTAACAATATTAGATGCTATTGATAAAAGAAATCTGAATCTGAAGAGTGGGATTTAATTTCCCATAACAGATGTCATTATTTCATTGAGAACAAAATACATTAGCTGGCCTTACGTTGTGCTAATTAAATATAGAGTAAACTGCCATTTTGGTCCCTGTGGTTTGGCCAGTTTTGCCACTTTAGTCCAAATCTCAAATTTATTACATCTGGGTCCCTGTGGTTTGCATTTTGTTGCCATTTTAGTCCAAATCTCAAAAACCCCATTTTTTTGACTGTTACAACCTCCTATTTTGTCCTTTAGTGCAGGGGCATTTTGGTCCATGTTAATTTATTATAACATTTCAATAATTAATAACATCATCTTCAAGAACATCATCAAACTTCATCATCAAAACCCAGAAAATCCAGAAAATCAAGAACATCCAGAAAATCAAGAACATCATCTTCAAGAAAATCAAGAACCCAGAACAAAACCAGAAACCATCACAAAAATCAAAACAAATACCGATTTGTAAAAAGAAACGAGGCTCAGATCTGTATCTTCAAGAACATCATCAAACATCATCATCAAAACCCAGAAAATCCAGAAAATCAAGAACATCATCTTCAAGAATACTTTTGCTACACCATCGTAGATCGAACATAGAAGGTTCCCAGAATAACAACAACAACATAGCCTTGAATCAAACTTAATAAATAAAATGCCACTCCCAGAATAACAACAACAACATAGCCTTGAATAACACCATTTACTCTTGGATTTTGCCCCGAATGACGGCGGCTGGTGTTTGCTGGTGCTGTGATTCAAGAGAAAGAGTAAATTGTTACCTTTGGATTTTGCCCCGCCAACAAACTTACTCTGGTGACGGCGGCTCCACCAGCAGCAGCAAACACCAGCCACCACCGCCCCCATCTGCCACCACCGCCCCCATCTCTCTACACCACCTCTCAATCCCGCCACCTGCCATCACCCACTCCCACCCCCACAACCACCGTCACCACCACCCACCTGCCACCACCACCCAATCTGCAACCACCAACACCACCATCCACCTGCCACCACAACCATCGTGAAAACCCCTCAAATCCGAAAACCCACAATGAAAAACCCTCAAATCCACCACCGTAACTACCCATCATCATAATCAGTCATCGTCATCATAATCAGTTATCATCATCAGTCATCATCCTCATAATCAGTCATCGTCAACCACCCCCTATTTACAGATCTGAAAAGAAAGAAGGATGGAAGAAAGATCTGTGTAGAGAGAGAGAGAACTGAGAGAGAGAGAGTGTGTATGGCGGTGGTGAACGGTGGTGATCTGTGGTGATGACGGTGGTGAACGGTGTAGAGAGAGAGAGAGAGAGAGAGAGAGAGAGAGAACTGAGAGAGAGAGAGTGTGTGTTTCTGTGTTATTTTAGTGAGAGAGAGAGAGATCGAGGATGACCAAATATACTTCCCACTGTAACCACCCATCATCATAGTCAGTCATCATGTATTATTAATTAATTATATAATATATAATTAATTTTGTTTTAATTTTTTAGAAGAGTGAAACCAAAATGACCAAAATGCTCCTGCACTAAAGGACAAAATAGGAGGTTGTAACAGTCAAAAAAATGGGGTTTTTGAGATTTGGACTAAAATGGCAACAAAATGCAAACCACAGGGACCCAGATGTAATAAGTTTGAGATTTGGACTAAAGTGGCAAAACTGACCAAACCACAGGGACCAAAATGGCAGTTTACTCTTAAATATATGAGCTTATTAAGTATTTACACAACTTTATTATGGATTAGGTTCAAACGTGAACAAAATCCCAAGAGTGAACTGCGTGAACTGATCTGGGCCCTTGATTTTTATGATCTTGAGATTAATGTGAGTGGCATGATGGTAATTATTTGGTTACTTTTTTCCATTTAATTAAATACAAAAAGGGTATATGTGTAATTTCAATCTTAAATTGATTGCATAAATCTCTCACAAATCAAGTAATCAATTATCCTCTTAAATTGATTGCATAAATCTCTCACAAATCAAATCAAGGATTAGGAAAGATGTAACTTAATTCAATTATTAAAATAATTATTTGTTTAAATGCGATGTACACATGTGTATATCGTCTATTTTTTTGATATCTCAGAATTTTTTTTTTGTACTGAATGTTGATGTACACCTGTGAATTACTGTACACATATGTACGATGCTGAGTACATATGTGTACTGTTCTATTTATATCCAAGTACACATGTGTATACCGTTGAAATATGAAGGTTACGTGGATCTTAAAAATCAAAATTTGAATTCTGATGATGAAATCTGAAATAAAAATTAAAATTGAAATCTGGTGATTTGTAGTTTGTTTTGATAATTATCTTATTAATAAATAAACATAATGTGGATAATGAATTTAAATTAGGAAAGATGTAACTTAATTCAATTATTAAAATAATGATTTAAATCTAATATTTTATATAATTACAATCCTACCCTTAACAACTAAAAAGGAAATCAAGGGTCCATATCAGTTCACGCAGTTCACTCTTGGGAGGTTGTTCACGCTGGAACCCTACCCACTTTATTATTATATTATATACACTATGTTAGAAAGCTATATTACATGGGTTACATAAATAAAATAATTAAATAGTTAGTAATAAAGACTTAAAGATTATATACAAATACTTTGAAATAGGCCTGTAAACGAACCAAACGTTCATGAACTTGTTCGGCGAAAAGTTCGTTTATGTTCGTTTATTTAATAAACGAACGAACACGGACAAGAAATTTTGTTCGTTTAATTAAATGAACGAACATGAACACACCAGTATTGCATGTTGCGCTCGTCATATTTCCAGACGAGTCTCTCCCCTATCTGTCTGATCCTCTCACTTCCTTCAAATATCTTCTCACCAAAGGTGCGGAGTTCCTGTAGGTTCTCAGTACTCATGGGTGGTGCAGGTGCTGGTATGGGGTCAGGGAACTGGGGCATCGGTTCTTCCTGAGGGTAGGGGTTCTCTAGAATTTCCCTGATATATTGGTCGTTATCATAATAGGGGTCTAGAGGGTCAAGGTCTGGGTAGGGTCCTACTAGATCTTGCATGGGCTCCTCTATTGGGATTGGGTAACGTTGCTGGTAATCCCTGTGGTCGTCAAACCATGGGTCATAGTCTAGGGGATGGGGTCCTGGAACTCTAGGGATTTCAGCTGGGTCTAGGTCAGGTAGTGGGTTTTGGCCAGCTGGGTCAATCTCTACTTCCATGGATTGTGTTGGGAACAACTGCAGTGGCTGTGGTGCTATGAGTTGTTCTAGGTTAGGGTCTGCAGCCGTGGTAGCTAATATGTGAAAATTAGCTAATCTCCTATTGAGTATATCCTGGGTTTGAATATTCTTTTCTCTATTGGCCGCTGCTAAGGCCCGCTGCTATTGCAACTTTCTCATCCTCTTTCTACGTTCATGAGCTCCTCTGCTGAACCATCCTCTCTTCTTGGGAGGGAATGGCTCTTCAGATTGTGCTTTGAACACGAAAATCCCATCTTCGATATCAGCTGAATACCCCGAGGGGGTAGGCTGCGAAGAGGTTCTTTCGTCCCTAGGAGAGTTGGACAACTGACGGTAAGCGTTCGAAGGTCCTTGGTCACTCATACTGTAAACTAACAAATTGTCAAATAACACAAAATAATAATCTACACGTATGCACATATTCTCATTGATTATTTCCTAACAAAATTTATAATTTCAATGTCAGCAGAACACCTCTTTGGCTGAAATCAGTGGCTAAGCTCTGATACCACCTTCTGTCGCAACCCCCGACCCCTGCCTCGAGAGGCGGGCGGCCGCAGCCTACTCAGAGATGGTGGTATCGGTGTTTATCATTATTTGGCAGCGGAAATTTTCATCAGGACCGTAGTTAGAAAATATTTTATCAGAGTAAAACACCACATTTTATATTAATAAACATAATGGGATAAAACCCATGTTTTCATTACAAACATGTTTATAGGGATAAACCCTACTTTATTGAATAAAAAAACTTTCTTTATTAGGTAACTTTTATAGCCATATTTTTCCAAGCCTTCAGTGCTCTCCAGCTGTCTTCTATTTGCCTTTCACATTTTGTTACCTGAAACGTGTTTAAAAACATTTGTCAGTGGGAAATACTGGTGAGTGAATCCCAGTTTAATCAAAAAGAGTTTTTATCAATTTACAGTATTGAGAGCGATTACAATGTTTACATCTATACAATTACTCATTCAGTATTGTCAATCCTGACTGGTGGGTCATATTACACATTGGCTATGTCGTTGTCCAATGGTAACGTGTTCCACATTTTGTATACAAAACCCCAACATACCGGCAGTAATTGAAGAATTACAAAGACTCAATCACTGCTAATCACATTGTAAAATATTTAAGGTTTTGTAAAAACAGTTTGTAAAAAGGAGATTACTCACATTGCTAGTTTAGACTTTTTCCTGTGGCTTCCTGGTTATAATCTAATAAATTAAACAATGCACACGCGTTAGTATAATAACCCAATATTTACATTAGTTATACCCTCCCCGAGCCAGAACTCCAATGACTACGTCGGGCAGAACCTCGACAGTCGTTACGGAGCACTAGATCAATCGGGCAGCGTATCTAATACGTAACCAGGGGTTATAATACTTACAACGAGGCAGAACTTCGTTAATTAGGGGGGGGGGGAGGTATTATGCCCGGGTATAGTGTCTAAACTACAGAAAAGAGAGAGAGAATTCGTGTTTTGAACATCGTAGAATGAAGGCCGATCGTCTCAATTTATAGGGCCTGGTTTGGTCTTTCTCGCGGCCCACGAATGATCCTTTAGGGGTCTTCGCGCCCCGCGACATTGGGGTAGTAGGGCCTAGCTATGTCGAATCACAAGTGTAGCTTTGACGAATGGCCTGACACGTGGCAACACCGGGCTGCGCCCTAGTGACCAGCTGTCGCGGCCCGCCAGAGACTCCAGAATTTTGTTTTTATTTTAATTAAATAAAATTAAAGGTATTCGGGACCGGTTTTCGTATACAGGGTGTGTTTTAAGACATATAAGGATATTCTAAATATATTAAGGGGTGTCGGAAATAATTTAGGAGGGTTGTTATACAACATATTGTGGCAAGAAAAGTTGGTTTAAAGGTATACAACACTAAGGGGCTGTTTGTTGGCCACTGAATGGTTCCATTAAGAGGAAACCTCTGAACCGGTCAGAGGAATATGTGTTTGGTTGGTTAAAAAGCCCACCTCTTAATGTTTCCATTCAGATCTGATTCATTCAGATACTAAAGGGCGCTGAATGAAACTTTTTACAAACATACCCTTTGCCCTAAAAAAGAAACATATGTTCTTCCTCTTCACACATCGACGCCTCCATCTCCATCTCCACCTCCTTCCTCCACCGGCCTCCTCCACCACGTCGCAGCTGCTCTGCCTCGAAGTCGCCTGTCGAACCTGCTCTGGCTCTCCTTCGCCATCTTCTGGGGTTCAACAAACAAGTAAGCTTTATGCTCCGGCTCTCTTCGCAGCCATCTGAGTTTCATAAAAACGGGTTCTTTTTTGTTTTTCTTGATCTTTAAGTTGTGGGTTTGATTTCTTGATTTGATTTTGGTCCCTTTTTTTGCAGAAAAATTGATGTGTTAAATTTTGATCTTTTGTGTTCTTTGTTTGTGTTGTGGTGGTTGAAGATAAGAACCTTTTTTTAGATTTTGCATTGCTCATCTGTGGGGTCTATAGGTGAATTTGGATGTGTGGTAAACATTGTCATGGTAGATAGATGCATAGTGACTCCAAGATATCTTCATTTTGATTTTTGAAGCCACCATGTTTGTCAATACAATAGCAACTACATGATGTTCACCTTCAACACTCGACAGAAGGTTATCACCATCGTAGAAGATAGTTGCTTGTGTTTAGACAAACTAGAGAGTAGTTTGTCACCAAATTAAGTAGCCACAATAACTTATTGTAGTGACAAACATGGTGACTTCAAGCTCTAATACTGTCAATAACTGAAATTGATGGTCCTAATTCACATCTAAGTAGCCTATCAAAAGAAGGCAGTCGATGCATATAACTACAATCCATGTTAAGCTATGCCATTTGGTCCTTGACGCTAACTATAAACAATATTGTGTCCCTTGCTCACGGCGGCTTTGTTATTAATTTCTAGAGTGGAGACTTTTCAGGTATCATATATCCTTCCTTGAATTTCTCACTGAAACGCATCGCTAGTATTTGAGGCAACACAGATTTTCAGGGTGTCACACCCCTCATACCAACCAATGGTGTCTGTTTTACCACTAGGAGCTCATAATTTTATTTTTGGTTGTTCAAATGAAGACTTCTTAAAATGTCACTAATCTTGAAATTTCTCTCACTTGAATACATTTAATTGTGTTGTTCTCATCTATTGTAACATCCAAGGATTTTTTTGAGGATGGATGGCCTCCGAAGAAATCTCCACCCAATTAACTAGAACCAAAATTCTAAGCTCTCAGTTAGCAAAGCGGGCAATAACCAATGATATGAGGTGTTGAATGCTTATAAAATTTGGTTCGATAAAAGTAGAGTATTCTAGAGAATCTATCAAGCTAAGGTGTTAACTGAATTCGTATATTTTTATTTTATATAAATTAAGTTTGAAGTATTATATATATATATATAGGGTAGGGTTCTAGAGTGAACACTAGATTGAGAGTGAACTGTGTGAACTAATCTGGGCCATTGGATTACATCATCTAAAGATTTTTAAACAATGGCAAGATTGTAATTATAATGTTCTAACCTCCCTTTAAATTAATTGACAGAAGGGTATTTGTGTCTTTTGTAAATTGCATTTATTAAACAATATAATCAAAATCCTTAAAATCTCGCTAGTTTCCGTATATACAAGATACACAACTGTTAGTGTATACACATGTGTACAGTCTCGCTAGTATTAGTTTATACAAGTGTTGGGATTGAACCCTACCAGAGGAACAGTTGATTAAAGCCAAAACCGGATCAGAGCAGTGGATCCAGCATAAGCAGTTGTTTGCATTAAGTCTTCTCCCTTTGATGGTGATTCTAACAACTGCTGCCCCTAAGTACTGATCTCTTATAACTACTGATGATCTACAACAACTGCTGTTTCCAAAAGACTGTTGAAGACAAAGTGCTGTTTAGTCAATCTACTGATCTAGTTCAAGTACTGCTGAAGACCAAAGCACTGCTAGGGCTGAAGCAGTGGAATGAAGAATCAGTTGTTTTGTTTTCCTTTTGTATTGTAATCAGTTGTTAGCATAACAGTAGTTAGATAACAGTGTTTGTATAGATCAGTAGTTTTAGGTTGTTAGGGAGTTAGATGTCACTATCATTGATGACGTCAGCAAAGATGCTTCAGTGGTTTGCTTGTGCAGTATAAATAGAGCAGTAGCCTGCACTGTTCTATTAGCTCTTTCCATCTTCGTCATTTCTGTACAAGAAAATCTATTGAGCTCAGGCTGAGGGGGAGACTTTTGCATTCATGCAAGTGTAATCGTTGATTGTAATAAATATAATCATCCGATTCATTGTCATACATGTTTGCTTAGAATTGTTCTCTTGTTTGATTGTGTGAAAAGTTATTTCATCTTAATTCTGCTGCAACTCAATTTCATCTTCATTTTGTTAACAAAACCACAATCAATCAAACTCAGATCCTAACAATTGGTATCAGAGCATAGGACAGTCAAATTCAATCTAACCATCAATTTGACATAAAAGTTCAGCTCGATCTCATTGATACTTTCGATTGTTTGTTTTGTTGAAAAACAGAGTAAGGTTTAATTACCATCAAAGTTGATTAATCAGTACCTGTAAAACAACCAGGATGACGTCACAATCACAAGATGTTAACATTAGCATCGGTTCACTCTTCAAACCACCCATGTTGAAACGTAATGAATACAACATCTGGGAGCGAAGGATGAGTCACATCCTAGCTCAACAGAATACCGGATGTTGGAGGTCGGTTGTCTTTGGACCACATGTTCCAATGGCGCCAAGTGCTGAGGATCTAAAGGTTTTGATTCCTAAGAAAATTGAGAACTATACGGACCAGGATTATCAGAAAATTGAACTGGATGCCAAGGCATTTAGCATCGTTGCATCTGCACTACCAAATGAGATTTATGTTGGGCTGTTGCACTGCAACAGTGCCAATGAATTGTGGGATGAACTTAAGGAACAATTTGGTGGTACCGAAGAAGTAATTGAAAACAATAGAGAAATTTTGAACCAATAGTATGAAACATTTTGCCACATTAAGGGTGAAACATTAACACAACAGTTTGAGCGATTTAGCTGTCTCATGAGTGAACTAAAACTTGTCAAAGTTGAATTTGCTAATGCTACACAAAATAGCAGGTTTCTTAGGTCACTCCCTGAAAAATGGGACACAATTGCTTTTGTTACAAGGAATTCTGTTGGGTTCAAAGATCTGACACTGACCCAACTTCATGGTAGACTCCTGACCTATGAAAGGGAGTTAAACCAGAAAAACAAGTTGCAAGAGTCTGGCAAAGTTGCAGATGACTACTCATTTGGCAACACAGCTCTTCTGGGTCAAGAAGAGTCTAGCAGCAGTAAGGATCAGAGTTATGATCATTTTATTGACATAACTGTTGGTGGTAACTTCAACTCTGATCCTCACTCATCCAGTTATGCTTTCACAGCAAATGGAGAAAGCCAGAACTCTGATAATCTGTGTTTTGAACTCAATGATTTACAGCATTTTGATCCAACTGATTTAGAAGAGATGGATATCCTGCACCAACTTGCTTTGTTAAGTGTTAGGACTAGCAAGTTTTACAAAAGGACAGGGAGAAAATTCCCAGGGTTACATGGGAACTTAAAAGTAGGGCTAGATAAGTCTAAAATCAAATGCTACAAGTGCAATAGGTTAGGTCATTTTGCTAGGGAGTGTAGGAGTCAAACAGCTGGACCAATCATCACACACCCTACCTCAAACCCTAGACCACAAAATAACCAATCCACTATGCATTATAATCATTATACCCCTGTTGCCCATGTAAACACTGCTCACTATGCACACCCTTCAACCCCTGTTCCTGTGCATTATGTCCAAACCACTGTCCCTCAGATACAGTATGTCCAAGCCCCAGCTCAACAGGTTCAAGTACAACCAGCTGCACCACAACAAGTTACACCAGCAGTGGTTCAACCAGATCAGCAAAGCTTTTTCACCTAAGGCTTTGTTGACTGGAGTAGCTTACCTGATGAGCTAGGTGATGAAAATTTTGCTCTCCTTGCTAAAAATGATATTTCTAGTGATGACTTTTGTTTTGTAGCATTGGAGTATGTGCAAGAAGGGCTGACAGCTGATGAAGGACAGTCAAGCAATGAAACAGTGGATACAATTGCTGAGGCAGTGGTTAATGCTGTGGCTGATGAAATATTGTTGGAAGAAAAAGTTGAAACTCTGTTGGAACCACTGACCGACCCCTGGTCTGAAGAAGAAGAGAAGAAACATGGAGAAAAAGAAGAGAAGGTGGCTGATGAGAAAGAGGATGCTTGTGATTGTGCAATGATAGCTGCAAGCAAGGTATCACCCCAGGTCCTTAAAAACCTTTGGTCAGACAAATGTATCATTGCATTTGCTAACATTAAGGAGGTGAATGAAAACCTTGTTGATAAATTGCTAACCTGTGAAGTATAATTTGAGAAATCTTTAAAAGAATTGAAAAACAAATTGTCAGAAAAGGATAGTGAAATTTGTAGTCTTAAACAAGAGCAGAGCATAACCAAGGATCAACTTCAAACTATGATAGAAAAATATCAAGTTTGTAAAAAGGAGTTGGAAGCCACCCAGATTACATGTGAAAAATGGGTGGAATCCTGCAAAGGTTATGAGGTCATGCTTGAAAAACAGATTAAAAGCAATGTAAAATTTGGTGTGGGTTATAGAAAACATGATGATGAAAACACTGCTTTTGAAAAATCTGTTCAAACCACTGCTGAAATTATACCAACCAACAAGGATGGCCAAGAAGTGAAAATCACTGATAAACTTGGTAACAAAATCACTTTGGAAAGACCTGTGGGGTCCTCAACTTTTGAGGAAATTGAAAAATATCAATTTAAACCCACATGGTCTGATGAGTGTGACATCCTTGAAAATTTCAAACCAATGGACTTCACAACTATAGATGGTGTCAAAGCTCCCAAGGCAAAAGTGATTCCTCTTAAGGACATCCCAGCAGTAGTTCAAAACTCTGTTGCTAAGGAGTCTGAAAAGAAGAAAAAGAAAGAAAAGATTAAAAACCTGTTTTGTGATTTCTGTGAAAAGAAAAATCATTTGACCAAAGATTGTTTTCACTTGAAAGCTTATGACATTAACAAAACAAGTATCATTCATCCTTCAAAGAGCTACACCATCTGTGGTAAATCCAACCATACAACTCAGTAGTGTGTGTACTTAAAATCCTATGAGGACAAAAAGGATGAGTACATGTCAAAAACACCAATGAGCTCATCAAATCCTTCTGTCAAGTTCACCAAAAATCAACCACTGTTTGTGCATGTCCAAACAGCTGTTACCAAATAGCTGAACCTAACCTCTGTTAAAAGAGATGTTTAGGTGACTGATGCACCCCCTGCTAACCAATACCAGAGAGGTAAGGGTCAACCACCATACCCTATGGTCCCACATGTTTATGAGGCTTACAAAAGGCCTTCTAAACCAAGACTGAACAGGCATCCCTTTGGGTACCAGCAGATGATAGGACAAGACCCCCAACAGTGGTTAGAGAAAAATGTTTCAAAAATTGATCAAACCCCTGAGCTAACCACTGTCCATCCACCTGAACTTAACTCAGACAATGTTGAGACCCCATCCAAAGCCATCTTGGCTTTGGAGACCCTCTTAAACTAATTATTTACTTGATGTGCAGGGAGCTTCTGCATGCTTAGATAGTCTTTGGTATGTAGATAGTGGAGGCTCCAGGCACATGACAGGATGTAGAGCCCTTCTCAAAGAATTCAAAACTCATGGAGGGGGTGATATATCTTTTGGTAATAATAGTAAAGGGAAGGTCATGGGTTCTGGTACTGTACAGTCTGGAAATGTTAGGTTTGAAAATGTCAATCTAAAATTCAACCTTCTTAGTGTGTCTCAAATGAGTGACAAAGGGTTTGGGTCATTCTTCACCAAAGATTGTTGTAGGATTGTTGGGCCAGAAATGGTCAAAAAGATTGAAGAAATAATAAAAAATGGAAAAACAAAACTTGTCGCTCAAAGAAGTGGCAATGTTTATGTGGTTGATTTGTCAAAAGAGAGCCCCAGAACTGATGCATGTCTGTTCTCAGCTGCCTCTAACAAAGAGACAGAACTATGGCACAGAAGATTGGGGCACATAAATCTCAAGACAATCACTACTTTGTCAAAAAATGGCCTTGTAAGAGGTCTTCCACAAAAATCATTTTCATGTCCTGAGCATTGTGTTTCCTGTCTAAAAGGAAAACAACATAAAAGCTCCTTTAAGCCCATTGAAGAGTCCAAAACAACCCAGTGCTTGCAGATGCTGCACATGGATTTGTTTGGCCCAGTTAAAGTCATGAGTCTCAAAAAGAAAAGATATTGTTTGGTGATAGTTGATGACTTTTCTAAGTTTACATGGACTTATTTCTTAAATTCTAAAGATGAGACTGCAGGCATATTGCAAGACTTTGTGACACAGGTTGAAAAGCAGTTTGACTTGCCAGTCAAGGTCTTTAGAAGTGACAATGACACAGAATTCAAAAATAAGGAGTTGGAGGCCTTCTGTGTGTCAAAAGGAATTGTAAGGCAGTACAGCATTCCAAGAACACCAGAACAAAATGGGGTAGTTGAGAGAAAGAACAGAATTCTGATTGAAGCAGGCAGAACCATGCTTGCAGATTCAGGTTTGCCATTAACGTTCTGGGCAGAGGCAGTAAACACTGCTTGCTATGTCTAGAACAGAGTTTTAATAAACCCCAGGCATGAAAAGACTGCTTATGAAATTCTGTATAATACCAAACCACTGATCTCATACTTCAAAGTATTTGGCTGCTCATGTTTCATTTTAAACCTAAAAGATTCCATTTCAAAATTTGTAGCCAAAGTAGACAGTGGATATCATTTGGGATACTCAACCACTGCTAAGGCCTACAAGGTGTTTAACACCAGGACTAAGACAGTGGAAGAGACTTTGAATGTGAAGTTCAATGAACTTTCATCAATGAAAATCCCTGCAAATCCTGCAGAACTATTTGATCTTGATAAATTCACATTTGAAAATACTGTTGTCAAGACTAACAGTGCAGGTACATCTCAATCCTCTCCACAAGAATATGGATATGAAGTTATGATTCCACAGCAAAAATTCAAATCCTCCATTGGGGCATCGGGTGTTCAAAACAGCTGTCAAAGTTCAACCACTGCTACCTCAACAGTTGTTGATCAAAGTAGCCCTTCATCATCTGCTTCCACATCCACAACCACTGCTGGTCAAAATTTGCCATCTGTTGATAAAAGCCCATCAAGTGTTACACCATTACCACCAATTCCTCCACCTCCATTTCAAACAGATGTTGAGTCTTCAAAATCTTCAACAGATGTTAGCTCAGATGATTCACATCTGCAGCCTTCACCAACCAATGCCATCATACCATACCAAGGAGATTTAATCTTCTTGAGATCTCATCCACCTGATCAAATCATTGGCAACATCAATGAAGGGGTGCTCACAAGAAGCCAATCCCAAAACATTTGTCTTTTTGCCGGTTTCCTATCACTTCATCAACCTGTCAAGTACCAAGAGGCACTAAAAGACAACAGTTGGGTAGAAGCCATGCAAGAGGAGCTCCAACAGTTTCAAAGACAACAAGTATGGGAGCTTGTACCACTGCCAAAGGATGTGAGTCCCATAGGCACAAAGTGGGTCTTCAAGAATAAATGATGAAAGGGGCATTGTTGTCAAGAATAAAGCCAGGCTTGTGGTTCAAGGTTACAGACAGGAAGAGGGGATTGATTATGATGAAACTTTTGCCCCTGTAGCAAGATTGGAAGCTATAAGACTGTTCCTGGCCTTTGCTGTCAACCACAACATGAAGGTGTTTCAAATGGATATCAAAAGTGATTTCCTCTATGGTACAATTCAAGAAGAGGTGTATGTTTGTCAACCTCCAGGTTTTGAGGATCTATTTTATCCAGATCATGTCTACAGGCTTAACAAAGCCTTGTATGGCCTGAAACAAGCACCTAGAGCCTGGTATGAAACTCTTTCCACCTTTCTACTCTCAAATGGTTTCAAAAGAGGTACCATTGATAAAACATTGTTTCTAAAATGGAGAGGGAAGGATTTGATGATTGTCCAAATTTATGTGGATGATATCATCTTTAGAAGCACATGTAATAAAATGTGTGAAGAGTTTAGGCAACTCATGACAGCTGAGTTTGAGATGAGTGCAATGGGTGAACTGCAATGCTTTCTTGGTCTCCAAGTTCAGCAAATGCAAAATGGAACTTTCATTCATCAAAGCAAATATGCATAAGAACTGTTAAACAAATTTGATATGAATGATTGTAAACCATGCAGTACACCCATGGCAACCACAAAGCTAGTCTTGTCTGATGAAAAGGATGAGTTGATTGACCAAACTTTATATAGAAGCATGATTGGGTCTTTATTGTACCTGACTGCATCTAGGCTAGATATCATGTTTGCAACATGTGTCTGTGCAAGAAGTCAATCAGCCCCTAGAAAATCCAATCTTATTGCTGTAAAAAGGATATTCAGATACATAAAAAGTGCTCCCACACTTGGTATCTGGTATCCAGCTAATGGGAACATTAAGTTTTCAGGATTTTCTGACAGTGACTTTGCTAGATGTAATACCACAAGGAAGTCCACTTCAGGAGGGTGCCAATTCCTAGGCAATTGCTTGATGTCTTGGCAAAGCAAAAAGCAAGCAGCTGTTTCAAAATCCACTGCTGAAGCTGAATACATTGCTGCTATAAGCTGTACAGCCCAACTCCTGTGGCTTCAAAACCAGTTGCTGGATTTTGGTATCATTGCTTTGAAAACACCACTCATGCTGGATAGTCAAGCAGCAGAAAATATCATCAAAAATCCAGTCTCACATTCAACCACCAAGCATATCGACATCAGACATCACTTTGTGAGGGATTGCTATGAAAAAGGTCTGATTTCTTTGCATCATGTACCAACTCAAGATCAACTGGCAGATGTGCTAACAAAAGCATTAGATACATCCACCTTTGAAAGTTTGATCTCGAGGATTGGCATGCTAAACATGGAATAACAGGCAAAATCCTGTTTTTCTATGAATAAAAGCATTAAAATGTTTTCAAAAAATCAGAAATTCATCCTTAAAAATAGCTAAAAATGAAACTTTTCATAAATCCTTAAAAGTCTGCCATAACCACTGATTGGTTCAAACATCTGTTTGTTATTTGCTATCCACTGCTGAAAGTCAACCTCTGTTTCTTCATTTTCATTGGTAAATACTGTTTTCACACTTCAGTACTTTAAAACCACTGACACAGGCTATCCACTGATAGTTTTAGTCACCCACTGTTTTCATTTCACCTTTGTAAACCACTGATATTGATCCATCAGTGGTTTCCTAAATAACTGTCTTCCATTATTCATCCTTCCATCAGAGGTTGGCACGTGGTCAGTATTTATCCGTCAGATCTTTGTAACCGCTGCCACGTCAGCATACACTTTTTCAGTCTATAAAACCCTGACCAAAACCCCAAACAGGGTTTTCACTGTCGAATCGAATTCAAAATTCCTTTCTAAAAACAGTTTTCCCCAAATTTTCTCACAACCCTCATTGTCTTCATTTCATCTTCATCATCTCCGATTCAATCATGGTGAAAAAATCCAGTAAAACCACACAAAAGGATTCATCCACGGTTGAGATTCCGTTCAAATTTTCACACAATTACTTGGGTATCTTTGAAAAACCCAGTGAAACCACAACCTTTGATTCCATCATCGACACACTCTCATCCACAAAGTACAAAACTTTGTTAACCTGCGATGCAACCGTCTACTTGACTACTCAATGGGAGTTTTGGAAAAATTCAACCCTTGAAAAGGTGGACAAAAAGGTTGTAGCCATTAATTCTTCAATAAAAGGTGTAAAGTTCTCCATCACACCTCAATCTATTTCTGAAGTCTTTGAACTCAATGATCTTGAAGGTAAAAGTTCTTTCCCTAAAACAGAGTACCAAAGGGATTTCACTGAAAGAGGGTATGAAGAAGAAATGAAAAAAGATACTTTACAAAAAGGCAATTTTCCATCTGCTACAAGGTTTTTATTTCATACCCTCCTAATGTGTGTATCAAACAAAACCACTGCCTTCAATGAAATCCCCTTGAAGATTCAATATCTGGGTTATGCTATCCTTCAAGGAGAAGATTTTAACTATTCCCAGGTAATCTTCAATGATTTGGTCAAAAATGTTGATAAAAAGGCTTTCTTACTATTTCCAAGGTTTTTGAGTTATTATTTTAAGAAAAAGTTTGAAAGATAGTGCCCATGTGCTTATACAGGGTGCTCCTATTCAAATAAACAGTTTAACTGCTGAAACATTCACAAGAATGTTAAAACCTTCAAAAACACAAGCAGAGGTCCCTGAGCAGACTTTAGCAGCTACCACTGCTCCTCAGGTATCTGCTGCTGAGCCCACTGCTCTAGGTGATCATAGCGGCACAACCACTGCTATTAAACCCACACCTACCATTACCAAAAACCCCAAAAAGAAATCATCCAAAAAGCCCCCTAAACCTACAAAAAAGGCAACTCTGGAAGATGAGATCCCAGAGCAACTGCCAGTGACAACACAAAAGTTACCAATAACCACTGCTGCTACTTCCTCACAGCAGATGGAAGAAAGATCTCCACCCTTGCCTCAAACTCCTCCTTCATCTTCACAAAAAGATCAGGTTGTAAGCACAGGGACACCAAACTATGATGCTCTAGAATCACTTGATTCTATCATCCACAGCCCACTTCCCGGGGCAAATTCGCTTTCTACACCCATCCTCACAGCTTAAATTCCACCACAAATATTACCTTTGTTGGATGCAGTTGATATTGCCCAGACACAAATCAGTTCTTCTCAATCACCTGTCAATGAGAACATACCCCAACAAGTGACTGAGTCTGGTGTTTCTATCACTATTAACCCACCAACATCTGAGGAGGTTACACTGCAGGAATTACCTGTAATTCCTGTCAGTAGTTCAAGTGGAGCAGCAACTACAAGTGTTGGATCTACAGATCTACATTTGGCCAGTTGTTACATCAATCAGACTCCCTTGAAGGCAATTCCTTCCATAGCACCACTGATATCCACTAGTGAGTTTGTTGTAACCATTGGTACTATCAAAAAGTTATCAAGTGCTGAAGGAAGAAGACCCCAGTACCAAGAACAACGGGCATCAATGGATGACTTTTCGAATTCTTTCCCTAAGTCAAACATTGATACAACCACTGCCGGTGGGGAATCAGATGATCCCATTAAGTTGGGTGATGGTTTAATGTATAAGGAATTGACAGAGAGAGTTGACAAGATTGATACAATTGTTGTGGAAATCAAAACAATGCTGCAACAGTTGTTACAATAAAAAAAAGCACAACCCACTGCTGCTCCAACTCCAACATCTGTTCCATCATCTGCTCCAACTGCTGCTGAACTTTGGAGTTTGTTTCAACCTTTGCTTATTCAACAAAGACAATATGCTGATCAGCAACATGAAATTCAAGTTCAAAAGATCAGAAATATAATGGAAGCAAGGTTCATGGATACACAAGCAGACATAAAGGCAATCAAGGCCCATTTGCTGAAAACCACTGGTTCTGCTCCTCCTCCTGTAATTTTCATTGATAATCCTCCTCCAGCTGATGCTAAAAAGGGGGAGAAAATGAAGCAGCTCAAGAAAAAAAGGATATGAAGATGGTCTCTACATTGCACCAGATAAATCTAGCATGCTTGCAGACATCCCTAAACCAGATGGTTCTAAAAAGAAAGCCCTGAGCCAAAAAGAAGGCCTGTTAGAAAAACAAGGCAACCCAAAAACACACCTCCCAAATCCATAAAAGAAACTTCTAAACCTCCCAAAAGTCTTCCTCATAAACCTTCAAAGCCAACAGATGTTGAAACACCTGCTGTATCAACAACTGTTGGTACTTCAGTGGTTTCAGCAGCTGTTAACCCTACAACCATCACTTCAACACACACCACATCCACTGCTATTCCCACTTCAACCACTGCCACACCAAAAACTTCCTCACCCACTCAAACACCACCTGCTAAAAAGCAGAAGACTTCTACTGACGTATCAGTAGTTGTAATGGCAACAGAGGTTGAAACACCAGTTGTTTCAACAGCTGTTAGTCAACCACCTGCCACTCCAATCACAACCACTGATCTCACAAATCCTTCACCAACCTCCCCTAAACCAAAAAGGAGAAGGATAATTTTGCAAGATGATGATCCTTCACCACCACCAGCAACATCACAACCCTTAACCCTTGTCACCATACCAAATCCTGTTCCAATATCATCTGTTAAAGCTTCCTCTTCAAGCACTACCATTGTATCTGCAGGTGCTCAATATCCTCTTGATCTTCCAGCTGTAAGAGAAGAGATAAAATGTTTTTATATTGAAGATGACCCTGCCAAAAGATACTTACCATATCTTCAAGGATACCCAAGGCCTAACAATATTGAAGAATACTTAAAGCTGAAAGCACAACAGGCTGAAGATATCTCCAACAGAAACACACAAGGAAAAACTGACAAATAAATCCAAAGGAACTATCAGTACTTGCTCACACAAGTCAGAACCTTGGAGCAGTTTTCAAAAGACTTGTGTTAGAAGCTGTCAGAAAGAGGAGATGAAACTTTGAGGAAAGATTATCTTGACCACATCATGAAATATAAAAATTATAAAGGAGAAAGATATATGTACAAAGAATGGTCTGTCAAAGAGCTTGAAGAAGAGTTGGAGAGAATTCACAAAATGATCAAAGACAAAGTGAAACACACTCCACCTATATGGGAAAAATACAAGAAAAATGTGCCTGATAAAGCTATAAGGTTGAAAAGAATGAAGGAAGAACTGATAACAGCTGATTTTGGGTCCAGGAACCATGTGACAAGATGGAAAGGAGAGAAAGTAATTGATTCATATAAAAGGTTGGAAGAGTTGAGGAAGAAGGATCCAAAAATTCCCCAAAAGCCTGTCTATCCTAAAGCAGTGGTTCAAGAAAAACCACAAAAGCTACAAATCAGGAAATCCACTGTTCCACTTGCTGCTCACATTTATTAAAGAAAGAATTAAAAGCAAATGGAAAAGGAAACAGCAGAGGATATAGCTGCAGGGAATGACATCATAAAGATGGTTCTCAAACAAATGATAGCTGAAAACCCTGAACTTGCAAAGGCTCAAGGCACTGCTCAATCAATTATCACCAGGCCACAATCTCCAAACTCATCATCAATAAAAACTCTCCCAAGAAACCCACTGGATTCAAAAATACTAAAGTGGAAAACTGACAAACAGACCCACGTTTTGACTCTGGTCAAATCCAGTGGTGAAGTGAAGAAAATATCAAGGGAACAAGCACTAGGCCTAAGTGTTGAAGATCTGCAAGACCTCCTTGATCTTACACTGTGTAGGGATGAGGATGATACAGATGCCCTAGACTTTGAGTTACAACTTAAAGGTCAGATAAGGGAACTTTTGATGAGGCAATAAAGATCCAAGAATAATGAAGGGTTTTGGCATCATCTGTTACAGGGGGAGATTGTTGGGATTGAACCCTACCAGAGGAACAGTTGATTAAAGCCAAAACCGGATCAGAGCAGTAGATCCAGCATAAGCAGTTGTTTGCATTAAGTCTTCTCCCTTTGATGGTGATTCTAACAACTGTTGCCCCTAAGTACTGATCTCTTATAACTACTGATGATCTACAACAACTGCTGTTTCCAAAAGACTGTTGAAGACAAAGTGCTGCTTAGTCAATCTACTGATCTGGTTCAAGTACTGCTGAAGACCAAAGCACTGCTAGGGCTGAAGCAGTGGAATGAAGAATCAGTTGTTTTGATGTCCTTTTGCATTGTAATCAGTTGTTAGCATAATAGTAGTTAGATAACAGTGTTTGTATAGATCAGTAGTTTCAGGTTGTTAGGGAGTTAGATGTCACTATCAATGGTGACATCAGCAAAGATGCTTCAGTGGTTTGCTTGTGCAGTATAAATAGAGCAGTACCCTGTACTGTTCTATTAGCTCTTTCCATCTTCGTCATTTCTGTACAAGCAAATCTATTGAGCTCAGGCTGAAGGGGAGACTTTTGCATTCATGCAAGTGTAATCGTTGATTGTAATAAATATAATCATCCGATTCATTGTCATACATGTTTGCTTAGAATTGTTCTCTTGTTTGATTGTGTGAAAAGTTATTTCATCTTAATTCCGCTGCAACTCAATTTCATCTTCATTTTGTTAACAAAACCACAATCAATCAAACTCAGATCCTAACAACAAGATACACAAATTTTAGTTTATACACATGTGTACAATCTCGCTAACTATCAGTTTATACAAGATATACAACTGTTAGTTTATACATATGTGTACAGTCTCGCTAACTATCAGGTTGTATAAGATACACAGCTGTTAGTTTATACACATGTGTACAGTCTTTTATACATCTGTGTATTATATTAAAAAATGGTTACATATGTGTATACTAACAACATATAGTATATTATGCATGTACACGAGTAGATTCATATAAAAATTATGAAATTAATAAAAAAGAAACATATCACATGTATGCAAAAATAAATAACTGCATCACATATTCAAAAAAAGATTTAATGCCCAAAAATAATTTAAATTTCAAACTCAGAGAAAATTTTCAATATTTATTGAAAATAATAAAAAGTTAAAAACAATATATTAGGATATATATATATATATATGGATAATAAAAGAAAAACAATATTAAAGTTAAAATTAAAACAAAATCTATAGACAAAGAAATGATAGAGAAATAATTAAAAATGAGAGAGAGAGAGAGAGAGAGAGTTAAGAGTGGAGAAAATTAAGGGATTTTAATTAAACATACTTGGCTAATGTCAATCTTACCCTTTTAATCTAAAAAATGATCAAGGGTCAAGATTAGTTCACACAGTTCACTCTCTAGAAGTTGTTCACTCTTGAACCTAATCCTATATATATATATATATAGGTAAAGTGTAGGTGTCGCAACCCCCGTCCCCTAACTACCCGGGAATAGGCGGCCGCGACCAGCTTTGGTGGTATCGGGTGTTTTATCATTTTGGCAGCGGAATTTACATCAGGACCGTAGTTAGGAAATATTTTATCAGAGTAAAATACCACGCTTTTATCATATTAAACACATGGGAAAATCCCAAGTTTCAAGTACACACAATTTTATAGGGATAAACCCTATTTTATTTCAAATAAAACATCTCTTTATTTAGGTAACTTTTATAGCCACTTTTCCAAGCCTTCAGTGCTGTCCAGCTGGCTTCTATTTGGCTTTCACATTTTGTTACCCGAAACACATTTTAAAAAACATTTTGTTAGTGGGAAATACTGGTGAGTGAATCCCAGTTTAATCAAGTTTGGTAAAACCAGTCTACAGTATTGAGGGCGATCTCACAATTACATTTGTTTCCATATACTTTAATTACCACCCACGGTAGTGTCAACCCGACTTGTGGTCATGTTACTACTCACAATGTAGTAACAAATTTTGTATACAAAACCCCAACATACCGACGATAATTGTAGAATACAAATACTCAATCACTGTTTAATGTATTCTTAATTAAGTGAGGTTTTGTAAAACAGTTTACAAAAAGGAGATTACTCACATTGCTGTCTTAGGGTTTTCCTTTAGGATTTCCTGGTGATTATCTATTAATTACACAAATGCACACGCGTTAGTATAATAACCCAATATTTACATTAGTAATACCCTCCCCGAGACGGCATTCCAACGACTACGTCGGGCAGAACCACGACAGCCGTTACGGAACCCTGGATCAATCGGGCAGCGTATCTAATACGTAACCGGGGTTATGATACTTACAACGGGGCAGAACTTCGTTAATTAGGGGGTTATTATAACCGAGAATCACTTCAACTATAAAGAAATTTGAGAGAGAGAAAAGAGAAATGAACGAGTTGAGACTGAGGTTGAAGGCCTCAATTTATAGTGTCTCCTCGCCTCCCGTCGCGCCCCGCGTAAGCTTCGGCCGGGGCCTTCGCGGCCTCGGGGCTTGCCTGGTGTCTAGGTTGTCGCGGCCCACGACTGAAGTAGCCAAGGGCTACGCGCCCCGCGACGACCCATATAATTTCGTTTTTATTTAATTCTTGTAAAAATAAAGGTATTCAGGACCCGGTTTCGCATATGGGGTGTATTTTAAGACATATAGGGACACTTGAATTGTATTAGGGGTGTTAGAAAAAATTTGGAGGGTTCGTTATATCTTCCCCACCTTGTTTTAGAACTCATCCTCGAGGTCTTCTGGAATAAGTGCGGATATTTCCTTTGCATCTCTGATTCAAGCTCCCATGTGTACTCTGGTCCTCTTTTGGAGTCCCATTTTACTTTGACTAGAACTAATCTCTTGTGTTTGAGATTCTTGACTTTCCTGTCTTCAATCTGTAGAGGTCTTTCTACAAATTTTAACTGTCCATTTACCTCTATATCCTTAAGAGGCACGACTAACGATTCATCAGCTAAGCATTTCTTGAGATTAGATACATGAAATACATCATGTATTCCTGCCATTTCCTCTGGCAGTTGTAGCTGATAAGCTACAGGTCCTATTCTTCTAATAATCTCAAATGGTCCAACATACCTGGGGCTTAGCTTTCCCCTTTTGATGAATCTGACTACTCCTTTCCATGGAGAGACTTTCAATAACACCTTGTCTCCTACCTGAAATTCCAGTGGCTTTCGTCTGTTATTAGTATAGCTCTTTTGTCGATCACGTGATGCTTTTAGTCGTTCCTTGACTTGAATAATCTTGTCGGTTGTTTCTTGCACTATTTCAGGTCCAGATAGTTTCTTTTCTCCAACTTCTGCCCAACAAACTGGGGTTCGGCACTTTCGTCCATAAAGTGCTTCGAATGGTGCAGCATTGATACTTGTATGATAACTATTTTTTATAAGAAAATTCTATTAATGGTAAGTGATCGTCCCAATTACCTCCGAAATCAATTACACAAGCTCTAAGCATGTCCTCCATTGTCTGAATTGTTCTTTCGCTTTGTCTGTCCGTTTGAGGATGATAAGCTGTGCTTAGATTTAGTTTGGTTCCTATGGCTTTTTGGAAATTTGTCCAAAAATGAGAGGTAAAACGGCTATCTCTATAAAAAACAATTGATAAAGGAATTCCATGTAATGAAACTATTTCACTTACATATAACTTAGCTAATTATTCCATACTGAAAGTTTCTTTCATCGGTAGGAAATGAGCTGACTTAGTTAGCCTGTCTATAATCACCCAGATTGTATCATTACCTTTTCTTGTTTTGGGTAATTTAGTAACAAAATCCATTGTTATCAATTCCCATTTCTAAACTGGCATCTCTAATTGTTGCAGCAATCCTGAGGGTTTCTGATGTTCAGCTTTAACTTGTGAACATGTTAAACACTTGGCAACATAAGCTGCTATATCTTTCTTCATTCCTATCCACCAGAAATTCTTTCTTAAGTCCTGATACATCTTATCACTTCCAGGATACATCGTATATTTAGACTTATGGGCTTCTTCTAATATACGGTGGCGTAGGTTTCCTAATTTAGGTATCCACATTCTTTTCTTATGGAATCTCCATATTCCATCTGTTCCCTGTTCTAATTCTTTAATCATTCCTTTTAACTTTTTAGTATCATCCTTGATTACTGATTCTTGTGCTTTCTTGATCTGATCATTTAAATCTACCTGTAGATTTAATTTAAGAGAACGTACTCTTTTTGGCTTTTCGTGATATTTTCGGCTTAAAGCATCAGCTACTATGTTAGCCTTTCCTGCATGATACTGGATATTACAATCATAATCATTAAGAATCTCCATCCAGCATCTTTGTCTCATATTTAGCTCTTTTTGCCTGAAAACATACCTTAAACTCTTATGATCTGTGAAAATGGTAAACTTACTACCGTAAAGGTAATGTCTCCAAATTTTCAGGGAAAAAATTATGGCTCCTAGTTCTAGATCATGGGTTGAATAATTCTCTTCATGACTCTTAAGTTGTCTAGAGGCATAGGTTATAACCTTTTGGCGTTGCATTAACACACATCCATAACCTAACTTAGAAGCGTCACAATAGACTACAAAGTCTTCAGTTCCTTCTGGTAACGCTAGTATGGGTGCGTTGGTTAGTCTTTGCTTAAGAATTCTAAAGGCTTCTTCTTGTTTTGGTCCCCATTCAAACTTAATGGATTTACAGGTTAACTTAGTTAAAGGAATAGCTATTCTAGAAAAATCTCGAATAAATCTCCTATAATAACCAGCCAATCCTAAGAAACTTCTAACCTCAGTTGGTGACTCAGGGGTTTTCCATTTGGTAATTGCCTCGATCTTGGTGGGATCTACATGAATTCTTTCATGATTGACTAAATGTCCAAGAAACTGTACCTGTTCTAACCAAAACTCGCACTTTGAAAATTTTGCATACAACTTTTCTTTTCTCAATAAACTTAGAAGTGCGTGCAAATGCTTAGCATGTTCCTCTTTATTCTTAGAGTAAATGAGAATATCATCTATGAAGACAATTATGAATTTATCCAAATATGGCTTACATATTCGGTTCATCATGTCCATAAATGCAGCTTGGGCATTGGTTAAACCAAATGGCATGACGGTGAATTCATAATGGCCATACCTTGTTCTAAAAGCGGTCTTAGGAATATCCTCTTCCTGTACCTTTAATTGATGATATCCTGAGCGCAAATCGATTTTAGAGAAAAATCGAGCTCCTTGCAATTGATCGAACAAATCATCGATTCTTGGTAATTGATACCGATTTTTAATCGTGACCTTGTTCAATTCACGGTAATCAATGCACATTCGCATCGATCCGTCTTTCTTCTTGACGAATAAGATTGGCGCTCCCCATGGCGATGAACTTGGCTGTATGAATCCCTTTTCCAATAATTCGTCTAATTGCTTCTTCAGTTCCTGCATTTCAGCGGGTGCCAAACGATAAGGGGCTTTGGCGATTGGTGTTGTTCCTGGTAGCAGGTGGATTCTGAATTCGACTTCTATGTCTGGCGGTAGTCCTGGTAATTCTTCTGGAAACACATCTGGAAACTAAGATACTACAGGAATATCTTTCAGTTCTTTTCCTTTAGTGTTAGTGATTATGGAAATCAAATACACTAATGATCATTTTCTTACATAACTTGATGTTTTCATCACAGAGATGAATTTTGTAGATCTAGATGGCTTATCTCCTTTAATTGTGATCTTTTCACCCTTTGGTGAATTTACTTGGATTGACTTTTGATCACATAAAATACTAGCTTTATTGGCTACTAACCAATCCATTCCTAATACAACATCAAATCTTGCCAGATTCATTGGATAAAGGTTTGCAACGAACTTTTGATTTAAAATTTCTATTCTTGCTCCCTGCAAGATTTCAGAAATCTTAATGGTTTCTCCATTTGCTGTTTCTACTAGACATTCTTGTGGGAGTTTAGTTAATGGTTGATTGAGAAGTTTGCAAAATTAAGTATTAATAAAACTTTGGTTCGCACCAGAGTCAAATAATACTTTAGCAAAGACATCATTAACTAAAAATGTACCGGCTATCACGTCCGGGATCATCTTGGCTTCTTCTGTAGTTAGAACAAATGCTCTAGCATTTTTAGTAGTTTTGTTGTTCATGGCTGGAGCTAGTTTCGGACAGTTTGGTTTAATGTGACCTTTTTCTCCACAGTTGAAGCACATTCCATTATTAGGTTTCTTCCTACAATCTTCTTCCTTGTGTCCTGGTAGCTTGCAGAAATTACAGTAAGTGGAGCATCTTCCCGAATGCTTCTTCTTGCAGGCCTTGCAGTAGGGTGTAGAGGTAGAACTTACATTTTTCCCACGGTTGGAATTTCCATAACGAAATTCTTGGGTAAGCCTTTGAGCTAGGTTTCTCCTCTGGTCTTCTTCTCGTGTACGTACTAATTCATCGGTCAAGGTATTAGCTAGTTCTACAGCTTCTTCTATAGTTTGAGGTCTAGCCGCCTTGACTACATGCCTAATCTCACTGATTAATCCCCAGATGTAACGGGAGATTAATACAGGTTCAGGTGATGCAAGTCGGTACTATTCTAGCATATTCAAAGAATAATGTAGTGTAACCCTTACTATCCACTCCAGTCATCCTAAAGTTTAGGAATTTATTTGCTATCTGTTCCTTTTCATTGGGAGGGCGGAATTTCCTTTCCACCATATTCTTAAATTCTTTCCATTCCATATTGTAAATCCTATCACTTCCCCTAGACTGGAGGATAGTGTTCCACCATTCTAAGGCTGAGTTCTTAAACAAATTGGAAGCAAACATTATCTTATCTTCTTCCGCGCACTTGCTTATTTTCAGGACTGCCTCAGTCTTTTCTATCCAACGTAAAGCTGCAATGGCCCCTTCATTGCCCGAGAATTCTTTTGGTTTGCAAGACCAGAATTCTTTATAAGAACAACCATAAGACATGGTTCTTCTTCTTTTGGGAATGGGCACTTGAAGTATGGGTCCATTGTTCACGCTGTTTTCTGGTTCAGTGGGTCGTTTACTATCACGGTTACTTTTATTATCAGCGTCCCTAACCGTTTGGATAATAAATGGCATTGCATCTATAATTCCTTGTGCCACTATGTGTTGGATGGCACTGTTATCTACTTGGTTTCCATTGTTATTGTTATTATGGTTATCGTTATTCTGGTTATCATTATTCTGGTTTTCCTGGTTCACTTCGTTGTCCATCTGAATTTTAAACATTTGCCACATATTAATATCACAAAATAATATTTAATGCAAACAATCACGTAACACGCATATTGATCAAAATCGTCGAACATTGCGACTTACTCTTTCTTATATAATATGCTTCTGATACAAACCAGAACTGGAATATAAAATTACAATACTATTAGGCATCAGTAGCTATTGTCTAGTTTTTTTTTCAAACCATACACACACACACATATATATATATATATATATATTATTTTATTACTATTATTATTATTATTATTATCACTATTACGGGTATGGGTTCATCTAGAACTCCATATTACGCTCGTCATACTTCCAGACGAGTCGTTCTCCTATCTACCTCATCCTTTCACTTCCTTCTAAAATCTCCTCACCAAAAGTTCGGAGTTCTTGCACATTCTCAGTGCTCATTGGTGGTGCAGGGGCTGGTACTGGGTTTGGGAACTGGGGCATGGGTTCCTGGTAAGGATACAGATTCTCTAGAATTTCCCTAATATATGGGTCATTATCGTAGTAGGGATCTAGAGGGTCCAAATCTGGATAGGCTGCTAGGTTTTGCGTCGGTTCATCTTGTGGCATTGGGTAGCGTTGCTGGTAATCCCTATGGTCGTCAAACCACGGGTCATAGTCTGGATCTAAGGGATTGGGTGCTGGTATCCTAGGTATCTCAGCTGGGTCAATGTCAGGCATTGCGATTTGGTTTTCTGGGTTGGCTTCAATTTCCATTGGCTGTGTGGGAAACAGTGGTAAGGGCTGGGGTGCTATAAGTTGCTCTAGATTAGGGTCAGCAGCTGTAGTTGCTAAGATATGAAAGTTTGCTAGACTCCTATTGAGCATATCCTGAGTGTGAGCATCTGTTTCTTTCTTAATGGCTGCTAAGGCTAGCTGCTGTTGTAACTTTCTCATCCTTTTCCTACGTTCATGCGCTCCTCTACTGAACCATCCTCTTTTCTTGGAAGGGAATGGCTCTTCAGATTGGGCCTTGAACACGAATATCCCATCTTTATTGTCAGCCGAATACCCTGAGAAGGATGGCTGTGAAGAGGTGCCTTCATCCCTAGGTGAGCTGGACAACTGACGGTAAGCGTCCGAAGGTCCTTGGTCGCTCATACTGTAAACTAACAAATAGTCAAATAACACACAACAATAAAATGTAGATATGCACGTATTTTCATAGTTTATTTCCTAACACGTTGAATAATATCTTGGTGTCAGCAGAACACTTCTGTGGCTGAATCAGTGGCTTAGCTCTGATACCACCTTCTGTCACAACCCCCGTCCCCTAACTACCCGGGAACGGGCGGCCGTGGCCAGCTTTGGTGGTATCGGGTGTTTTATCATTTTGGCAGCGGAATTTACATTAGGACCGTAGTTAGGAAATATTTTATCAGAGTAAAATACCATGCTTTTATCATATTAAACACATGGGAAAATCCTAAGTTTCAAGTACACACATTTTTATAGGGATAAACCCTATTTTATTTCAAATAAAACATCTCTTTATTTAGGTAACTTTTATAGCCACTTTTCCAAGCCTTCAGTGCTGTCCAGCTGGCTTCTATTTGGCTTTCATATTTTGTTACCTGAAACGTGTTTTAAAAAACATTTTGTCAGTGGGAAATACTGGTGAGTGGATCCCAATTTAATCAAGTTTGGTAAAACCAGTCTACAGTATTGAGGGCGATCTCGCAATTACATTTGTTTCCATCTACTTTAATTACCACCCACGGTACTGTCAACCCGACTTGTGGTCATGTTACTACTCACAATGTAGTAACAAATTTTGTATACAAAACCCCAACATACCGACGATAATTGTAGAATACAAATACTCAATCACTATCTAATGTATTATTAATTAAGTGAGGTTTTGTAAAACAGTTTACAAAAAGGAGATTACTCACATTGCTGTCTTAGGGTTTTCCTTTAGGATTTCCTGGTGATTATCTATTAATTACACAAATGCACATGCATTAGTATCAGTGTTGTAAGAGTCGCTAGGCGGTCCCTAGTCGGCCGACTGGGGAGTTGGGAGTAATCGGAGTACTCGGAGAGTACTCGGGGAGTACGCGGACATGGTAACTATAAAGAAAATTAATTGTTATATATTATATATATGTTAAAATAAGCATAATTCATGTCAACTGAGTATAATTTAAAATGAAACATGTTTAAAGTTCAAATATTCTGAATACAAGTCCGACTAGTCTGAGTACAAGGTCGAGTAGTCCGAGTGTTAGGTCCAAAAGTTTTACGCTTATCTTTATTACGGTCTTTTTTGTTTAATTGATTTTAATTAGCTATTTGGGCTTGGGCTTAGGCCATGTGGGCCAATGGGTAGTGGCTTCTATATATAGTCTTATCTAGGTTATTGTAGTTAGAGCTCTCCTATTGTGTAATCATGTAGCCCTAAAAGGAGAACCTTGTACCCGACAATCCTAGAGATTGTGTGCAAGGTTCTCGAAGATCGTACCAGACAGTCCTTGAGACTGTGTGCGATCTAAGCAGCGACACTTTGATTTGTAATGAATATTTTCTTTTTGTTCTTATGGATTGATCTTATTTTCCGCATTCGATTAATCCTAGAGTGATGTCACGGGTTTTTCGGGACTAACAAGTGGTATCAGAGCCATTGAAGTCTTTCAAAGGCTCGGTTTTGATATCACTCGAAGAACGAGAAGAAGTTTTGCATAGTGTCGCCGATTCACTTTGAGTTTCGAAATCTGATTCGCTTTGGGTTTCGGAATCTAAGGTGCCGATTGGTTTCTGGTAACGAAGCTGAAAGTTATCGAAGAAGAAACAGTGATGTTGAAGAATGAAGATGCGATGATGATGTTAAATATGAATGAAAACTGATGAACGATGATGAACAGTGTACGTCGAAGATGGAGAGTGATGAAGAAACTAGAAGAAGAATATCGGAGTTGCAGGTGGGGGGTGGTCGTCGGAGATACAGAGACGATGACTGAAGGTCGTCGGAGATGCGCGTCGGAAAATATGATGATGAAGGTGGCCAGCGGTGGACGGAGAAGGTGATCGGTCAACGATGGTTGGTACGTTGACTCGAAACGAACGACGGAGGTAACACCGAAGGTGGAGCTGAACCATGTCGCCAGTGACGAAGAGTGTCGAAGATGATGTATTGATCGTTGAAGATGATGTCTGATGAAGATTATGGATCTCGGACGATTACGGATGAGGTTCGAAATATGATTCGGATGAAAGAGATGGATGTTTGATGATTACGGATGTTGTTAATTCATGAAGAGATGATTTCGGATGTTGTTGATTGATGAAGAGATGATCACGGATGAATATGTTGATGATGAATGTATGACAGAATGCGATGTTGACAGATGATGATGTCACTGTATCATCAGCAAAGAATGTTGAGAAAAGTCAGATGGCGGCTGTCACATGGTATCTAATCAAGAATTTTTAAAACCCTAATCATTTTCATCCATTAGATGAAGGTGAGTGATCTACGGTCAGAAAATAAAGGACATATTTTGAATTCAGCGCAACATTTTTTGTGGGGACCATTTGTGATGCAACATTCTATGGGGGTCAACAGTGTTGTCGACAACAAGTGGGGCTGCTGGACCATTTATTGTTGAGCCCAATAGAAAGGAGCCCAGGCCTGTTATGAAGCCGACTGTTCAAGCCAAGGCCCAAAGGGAGGTAACGTTTGTTGATATTTCGAAGAAAAGGACGAATGAATTTTTTTTTTCATAATTGGGCTGTGTTTTTGCGCGACTTGAATACCAGACGGATCACTTGAATCCGTGTGTTCTTGTTAGAAACAAGTTCATATCATTCTTCGATCCTGTATCCGATATCATCCGAGACCTCCATCATTCGTCCGACATTATTCATTATCATCATTTTTCATGCTCGTTCACTGCTTGGCCACTAAAGGAAGAAGACCCATGACTGGAGACCATCTACACCGTAATAAAGAGAGCAAAAAATAGGGGGAGATTGTTAGGTCCAAAAGTTTTACGCTTATCTTTATTACGGTCTTTTTTGTTTAATTGATTTTAATTAGCTATTTGGGCTTGGGCTTAGGCCATGTGGGCCAATGGGTAGTGGCTTCTATATATAGTCTTATCTAGGTTATTGTAGTTAGAGCTCTCCTATTGTGTAATCATGTAGCCCTAAAAGGAGAACCTTGTACCCGACAATCCTAGAGATTGTGTGCAAGGTTCTCGAAGATCGTACCAGACAGTCCTTGAGACTGTGTGCGATCTAAGCAGCGACACTTTGATTTGTAATGAATATTTAGTAGGCCGATGTTGACCGATTTTGATCAATTTTGACTAATTAAAAGTCAACAACCCACGTTGACCGCCTAGACCGACTAGGCCGACTCTTTCCGACTACGTCCGACTAGGCGCCGACTAGGCCGACTAGGCGCCGAGTTTGACCGAGGCCGACTAATTGAGTCCGCCTAGGAGGAAGTCGCCTCGGAGGGGTTCCGAGGACCGAGTACTCGCCGAGTACTCGGCCTTGGAATCCGACTTTTACAACACTGATTAGTATAATAACCCAATATTTACATTAGTAATACCCTCCCCGAGACGACATTCCAACGACTACGTCGGGCAGAACCACGACAACCGTTACGGAACCCTGGATCAATCGGGCAGCGTATCTAATACGTAACCGGGGTTATGATACTTACAACGGGGCAGAACTTTGTTAATTAGGGGGTTATTATACCTGAGAATCACTTCAACTATAAAGAAATTCGAGAGAGAGAAAAGAGAAATGAACGAGTTGAGACTGAGGCTGAAGGCCTCAATTTATAGTGTCTCCTCGCCTCCCGTCGCGCCCCGCGTAAGCTTCGGCCAGGGCCTTCGCGGCCCGCGATGCTTCCTAGGGTAGGCCCTAGGGTTGCTGAGTTAACCACTAGGCTCGACACGACTGGGACACGTGGCAGCCTCGGGGCTTGCCTGGTGTCTAGGTTGTCGCGGCCCGCGACTGAAGTAGCCAAGGGCTACGCGCCCCGCGACGACCCATATAATTTCGTTTTTATTTAATTTTTGTAAAAATAAAGGTATTCAGGACCCGGTTTCGCATACGGGGTGTATTTTAAGACATATAGGGACACTTTAATTATATTAGGGGTGTTAGAAAATTTTTTGGAGGGTTTGTTATAGTAGGATACAAATCCCCTAATCATACATCACATACGCTACTTTATTGGCCGTACACGTGTCCCTGATTCGTTTTTCTCTTATAAGGTTAATTCAGACAATTAATTCAATCATCTGAGGGCAAATTCGTCTCTTCATTCAATCAGGGAGAAGTTCGTTACACTAATATCCCGGTAATTATTATTCGAATCAGTTTTAAATTTTTCATAATTCTCAATTTGCAGTTTTCGTTCTTCTGCGTTAGGGTTTGATTCAATTGTTTTTTTCGATGGATCCACAGAGCAGCACCGGACGAAACACTGATGTTGATTTTGAAGAAGCTCGACCGATCGGTGATCATGCTCAATTATCTGCGTATCAGAGAGTTTCGATTGAGGATGTTTTAAATCCGGAACCTGCAAATCCAAATCGAAATGCGAATCAGTGTTCTAATGGTAATTATGTTAATTCAGATATTTAAATTGTTCGTAGACTTGTTTTGTTTATTCGTAGCAATGATTTTGCATTGTTGTATCTGTTTTTGAAGTTTGAATGTTGAGTATATTTGATATGAAAGCAACATTTATAAGTTCGCATGTGATGAGTCTTTGCAATTCGTATGTGATGTTTATTCTAAATACTGATTTTCGCATGTTATGATATAATAAATCGCATGTGTAAAACATATTAATCAAAATCATCATTTTCGCATGTTATGGTTCATACAATTCGCACGTGTTGTGTGTTCTTATGATGAAATTATGCAGTTATTAATATATCGCATGTAACAAGTCCGATAATTCGCATGTGTTTTTCTTTTTTTTTATTTGATTTATGTAGATGAAAGGGTTTACACTCTGGAGGTTCAAGCATCAGCTACACCTGTGGTTGGAATGCAATTTATCTCTATTGAACAAGCATATGCGTTTACCAATCATATGCTAAGTTAGTTGGTTTTTTAACTCGGAAAGGTGGTGAAGTACACAGTGGTGTAGGGATGAGCATGTCGGTATTCCGTCCCGTACCGATACCGATACCGACTAATACCGATACCGATTTTCACCCAAACTAGGTACCGATACCGATACCGAAACATGTCGGTTAGGTATCGGTACGGTACGGTATCGGTATTATACCGTATTTTGAGGGTCGGTATCGGTATAATACCGATACCGTACCGTACCGATACCGAAATCGCCAAAATGTGGATACCGATCGGGATACCGATACCGATACCGATCGGTACGGGATCGGTATGGGATCGGTATTGGTATTCATATGCTCATCCCTACAGTGGTGGTATAATCAAAACTAAGTATTTTGTTTGTTCTAAAGAGGGACATAAGCCATTGTGTATTGACGATCGTTATTCGAAGTCAAAAAAGCCATTCAAATCAAGGAACAGGGGGACCATTAGAACTGGATGCAAAGCTCAACTTATGATTTGCACGGTGGATGGTAGATTATATACAGTAAAGAGATTTGTTGATGGCCATAATCATAAGTTTGTATGTCAACATGATATTCATATGTTGCCAGCGTACAAACAATTGTCAGATGTCCAGGAAGAGATGATATGGGAACTAGGCACTTTAAACCTTGGTCCTGTCAAAGCTTTCCATATAATGAGGAAACGTTAAAGTGGTTTCGAGAACGTTGGTGCCACGGTCGATGATTGCAAAAATTTTAGGAATCGAATTAACAGCTATATAGGAGAATATGATGCTGACATGGTGATTAATAGGTTGACCGACAAAAAAGAGTATTTAGCTAATTATTCATTTGAATATTCTATTGATGATGACAAACGGTTAACTGGTTTGTTCTGGGCCGATGGGTTGTGCAAGCGTAACTTTATGGAGTTCGGGGATGTGATATCGTTCGATGCAACTTTCAAGACAAATAGGTAAGTGTTACATAAAATGGTTTTTATTTATTTTCGCATGTTATATGATTTCCTAAACTTTGCAATGTCGCATGTTAATATATATTGAAGAGTAGGTGTTGAATATATCGCATGTTATACTGTTTATTTTCGCATGTGATATTTTTGACTATTTCGCATGTTACAATGTGTTTTTCGCATGTGTTTTTTCAGGTACAAGATGGTGTTTGTTCCATTCACTGGGATTGACAACCACTATCGAAATGTAACCGTTGGAGCTAGGTTGTTGGCATCAGAGAACATTGAATCCTATAAATGGCTTCTGAATTCATTCGTAAAGTCATTTGGTCGGCAGCCAAATGTTGTAGTGACGGACCAAGACCCTGCTATGAAACAGGCTATTGAGGAGGTTTTTTCTACCAGCAAACACATATTGTGCATGTGGCACATAATGAAAAAAGTGGCAGATAAGGTATAGCATGCTATATTGTCTTTCGTTAGCGTGTTTTTTTTATAATATAGATTTTGTTATAGGCTGATATAAAAAGCATTTATCGGTATAGGTTGGACACGAGTTGTGCAATAATGATGAGTTTAAAAGGAGGATGTGCGATATTGTATGGACTGATTCCATTGAGCCTGAAGAATTCGAGAGACAGTGGAAGTTGGTGATGATTGAGTTCGGTCTCACTGAAAACAAATGGATTGATGATATGTTTTCGATGAGATACATGTGGATTCCGGCTTTTTATCGGCATGAGCCCATGGCTGGTCTCATGCGAACAACTTCGAGATCAGAGAGCGAGAATCATTTTTTTTGCCAGGTGGCAAATTCACAACTCACTCTTGTAGTGTTTATGAATCATTTTAACGGTGCGATGGATGTCCAAAGGTTCAATCACAGAAAGAATGATCATATTTCAAGATATACTGAGCCTAATGATTTGAGCGAAACTTCTTTGGAAAAAGATGCTTCTAAAATATACACCAGGTCTATATTCTTTGATCAGCAAATAGAGATATATGGAACCATTACCGAATGTCTGCCGATGGACACCAAAATCGAGGGTCCACAGATCAGGATATTGTTTAAAGACTTTAAAGCTCATGGAGATGGGTTATTAGAGGTATTATAGCATATATATATTAAAACATGCGATTTTGAAAACCTACATGCGAATTTAATTCAGAACATGATTTTGCAATATGCGATTTTGATGTACGCATGCAATTTTAAATTAGTACAATTAAATGATTTTTTATACATGCGAAATTGTTAATTTACACATGCGATTTTAAATTTTAATATATATATATATATATATATATATACATATACTTTTTGGTTTTCTTAGGTGTGGTTCAAGAATCTTGAAAATGATGTAACTGCACAGTGTAGCTGTTTGCGTTTTGAACAGTATGGGCTGCTATGTAAACACGTCTATTTTCTTTTCAAGATGTTTGGTGTTAAAGAAATACCAAACAAATATGTTATGAAGAGATGGACAAAGGATGTGTTCCCGAATGAATTAAGCCCGACGTTCGATGTAAATGTGGGTGATAAGGATGAGCAACAGAAGGCTAAACAGATTGCTCGTGAAATCATCTACACAGGGGAGTATTTGGTTAGCAATTTGATTTTTGACCTTGATCAACTTGTTTTAGTGAGGGATCAAATGAAGCAGCTTAAAGAGAGAGTTGATCAGAGTCGTATAACCAAGCAGCTTGATACAAAGTTTGACTGGTTTTCAAAGTTGATTGGTTACCAACAACCAGTAACTAATGCACCTCCTACTGTCCGTGTGCCGGTTGGTATAAGAAACAAAGGTCGTGGCTCACATAAAAGGATTAAATCGAAGAAGGAACAAATGATCAGCCGCAAAGGAAAAAGGTCAAGGACATGTAGTGTGTGCAACGAAAAAGGTCATGATATTCGGACTTGCGAGATACTGAAAGGCAAACAACAAAAGAAGATGAAGGGAGTCTAGATTGAAAAAGATCCCAGACACAAAGCCAACGAGGTCGAAGACGATGAAGAGGAAGATGAGTTTGAAGATTACAGTGGAAGTAGTGAAGATGGCACTGAAGAAGAAGATCAGTGGGAGGAGGTTTCAGATGAGGAAGATTAATTTTTTTTTAATGTACATGCGATTTTACAAGGAAAACATGCGATTTCATACATATGAGTTTATTTTATATAATCATGCGATTTAGTTTATGAACATGCGATTTTATATGCATCAGTATATAAGTAGGTTACATGCGATTTTCACTTTGTTTTCATTTAAGTACATGCGATTTTGAGTTATCTTGTTTTTTTTTTTTTTTTTTTTTTTTTTTTTTTTTTTTGTGACAAAGATGTCTAAGTCATTCATGCGATTTATATTATAACCAAGCATAATATGTATTCAAAATATATACCCAAAACATAAAAATAAAGTAGTTGTTATTGTCTTACACAGCTAAAACCATAAAACTATTAAACAAAAATTTAGTTACTTGAAGCAAAGATTTTGTCACGTTCAGCCGAGCTGAACTCCATCTTCTCCTTCACAGTGTTTAGAGCATCTTTCAGGAAAGAGAAGGCTAAGTCATCAGCTCGAGACTGTTCCTTTATGTGATCCAAAGCTGCGTCTCTGAAGCTTGATGGTGGTTCTTCAAGTAGTCTCTCCCACATTTCTTGGTTTTTCTTGATTTCTTCAAGAATCTTCCCCTGCACATCAAGAATCAGATGAGAAGAAGTGACATCGATGCTTATTTCTATCAACGTGCGAGTTGACAATAGTTCTTTTATTGCAATGTTTTTTATTTTTTCTGAATCTTCAGATGCCATTTTTGTTGGTCTGTTGTGTGTGTTTTCGTGTTCTATGTCTTAATATGGAAGGTAGTTATATCTGGGTTTTTTATATTAAAATAGTAAATTTATTATGTAGGTAGGGTGGTAAGTTCAGTAGTATTTATGGTAAAATTGATCATTACATGTCAAATTACAGTCACATCGGTAATAAATTTATTTTTTTATATAAAATAGTTAATTTTTATTTATTTTAGTTATTAATTCATTTTTTTTTTGCATTTTAGGACAAATTTACATGACAATATTAGCAGCATTTTTTTCAAAATCGCATATGATTCGAAAACGAATTCGCAAACTATAAGAGATGCTAAAGATTATTAACTTTTTTGTTGAAATCGCATGTGTATAAATCATGAATTCGCAAACTATAAGAGATGATCAAACATTATTAACTTTTTTTGAAATCGCATGTGTATAAGTCATGAATTCGCACACTATAAGACATCTTAAACATTATTACTTTTTTTTTAAATCGCATGTTTATAAGTCATGAATTCGCACACTATAAGACATCTTAAACATTATTACTTTTTTTTAAAATCGCATGTTATAATATGTGATTTCGCACACTTTACAAAAACACAACCTTTCTTTTTTTCTGCAATGTTTTTTCGCACGTTTTATATGTATTTCGCATATTTTATAATTTTCATCCTGCATCATCTTCTTCGATAGACGGCTATCGATTTGTTTCAGTTCTGAACTTCCAAAATCAGCAGATAATGAAATCGCAGAAGGAGTTGGTGAATAAGAATAGATCGATTTTTGATTACTTGTTGGATTTTCGAATACGATTTTGAATAAGAATAGATCGATTGTGAGTTTTTGTTTGCTGATTATTAGGGGTTTTTGATTTCGTAATGGACGATTTTAACCTTGGCGGTTTCATATATATATATATTTTAATTTGATTAATTTAATAGTTAAGCTGGGGGTTTAAATGAGATGATTTGACGGTTGTGGTTATAGCGTACATAATGTACGATTATGCATATTGTATGATAACCGGCCTCTCTCTCTCTCTCTATATATATATATATATAGATAAAGGTTCCTGTAAAAAAGACCAAAAGTGTGAGAAGGATAAGAAAGAATCTACACCATTAGGTCTTTGATCTAATGGTTTAGATTAATAGGGACCAAATTGTAAAATTTGTTTTATTTTTTTGGACTGAATTGAAAATTATAGGGGTAATAAAGTCTTTATATCCATTCAAAATAGGAAACTGTAAATCAAAATCCCTACAATTTTGATCTCTCTCTACATCGCACGACCAGATGCTCTCTCTCTCTCTACAATTTCGATCTATCTTTCTACATCGCAGTGGAGCGGCGGCGGCGAGCGGCAGCGGCAGCGGTGGTGCCGGAGTGGCAGTGGTGGTGGGGCAGTGGTGGTGCCGGAAGTGGCAGTGGTGGTGGTCGTGCGATCTCTCTCTCTACGTCGCACGACCAGATGATCTCTCTCTCTCTCTCTACACGACAGCGGCGTCGGAGCGGCAGTGGTGGTGCCGGAAGTGGAGAAGATGATACAGAGGTGTAATGATTATTGAATGGTGTTATATATGTGCTGAATGGTGTCATATTCTTTATTGAAATGGTGTTATATATGTGCTGAATGGTGTTATATACTTTATTGTATGGTGTTATATACTTTATTAAATGGTGTTATATACTTACGGAATGGTGTTATATACTTGCTGAATGGTGTTATATACTTACTGAATGGTGTTATGTACTTGCTGAATGGTGTTATATACTTGCTGAATGGTGTTATATACTTGCTGAATGGTGTTATAGAGATCTTTTAAAAAAATCCAGTTCCTATAATTAAGGTGGCGGTTATGGGAAGTTTTTAATTAATTGAATTAATGATAAAATTACTTGTTTACCCTTTTGAATTAATTTAGATTGAGGACACATGTCATCTCCACAATCTTTCTCACCTTTCTCACACTTTTAACCTTTTTTACAATAACCTTACCCTATATATATATATATATAATGCATATATGGATCTGATTTGTTTCCCAGGGTTTCCAAAATTGGTGAACATGAGGGTGACGATGGGCGCTATTGTTAACAAAAATGGTGAATTCAGACGATTAAGGTACGTATTTCCTCTTAGGGTTTCGAGTTTTGAGCTGCATTTGTGGATTTAGAACCGATTTCAGGGTTTTATTGGTTGGGTTTTGATGATGGTTGTTGTTGATGGTGTTGTTGTTATTGACGGTGGTGGCAACGATGGGTGTGTTGACGACAGAGAATGATGATGATGGTAGTGGTTTATGGGTATAGAGATGGTAGTGGTTCAGATGGTGGTTGCTGTTGTGGCGGTGACTGTGGTGGTGTTTTGTGATGGGTTAAGGGTTATAGGGGTTAGGTTTAGGTGGCGGAAGTGGGTGTGGGTGGAGCTAGAGGTGGAGGTGGAGGTGGGTGGCTATGGTGATGGTGGCCGGTTGTTTTGTAGAAGACAAAGGAGTTTGTGGCCCCACACTTTCAATATAATAATATGAGTGTGTATAATATTTGTTTTCTTTTTTATTTTTTAAAGAGAGGGGTAAATAAGTAATTTCACATGGACTTAACGGTGAAAACTAACGGACATCCACTCCAGGGACCATTCGAGTAACAAAAAGCAAATCACAGGGAGCAACAGTGTAATTTTCAAAAGTTAGGTGTTACTTTACAAAACCACAGGAATGATCCAGGCATTTTACTCTAAATATCTAACTTATAATAAAAGACTACAATTAATGACACGTGTCATTCTCTACTTCAACCTCATAATTATTATACATATTGTTTAATATTTAATTAATAACTAATACATGGATATCACTTATCCTATATTTATTCTTATTTTTTCTAATAATTATAATATACCTCTTAAATATCTTTTACAATTATTAATAAAATAACATTACGTTTTTAATCTAATCTAACTTATAATAAAAGACTACAATTAATGACACGTGGCATTCTCTACTTCAACCTCATAATTATTATACATATTGTTTAATATTTAATTAATAACTAATACATGGATATCACTTATCCTATATTTATTCTTATTTTTTCTAATAATTATAATATACCTCTTAAATATCTTTTACAATTATTAATAAAATAACCTTACGTTTTTTAATATACCTCTTAAATATCTTTTACATTGTTAATAAAATAACCTTACGTTTTAGAAGCATCAATGCTATAGTTTGATTTTTTCTTAAATTATAATTAAATGCTATTTGATCAAAACTTTAAAATAAAAATACTAGAAATATAAACTACCTACGCCTATGTATTAAAATATGATATTTTATTTATTTAATTAACTTTTTTAAGCGTTGAGTATAGATCATGCTTACTTATGAATTTGCGCGATTATAAATATGTTACATTATTATCATATAAGTTGCGTAACTATTATTATTACAAGTTATGTGATTATCTGTGTGCGTAGTTATAAATATGGCTTGCATAATTATCAGTATGGGTTGCGTAATACATATATTCAATTGCGTAATAAGATTATTATATTATTATATTTATTAACTGCATTACACCTTATTAGATTATAGTTTATATTTCCTCAACCCAGTGTGATAAGATTCGTGAATTATGAATGTATAAGATTATAATATTATTATATTCTTTAACCGTGTGATAAAGATTATATAAAAGTTTATGATTCATATATTTTCAATATTCAACACTTATAATACACAGGTTTATAACACCTATAAATTAAAATCCGAATAAGTTGGTTATATATATTTGTGAAACTGATATAAAATTTGAAAGTTAAACCAAATAAGTTGGTTATATATATATTTGTGAAACTGAAATTCGACCGTTTGGTGTGAAATATGAATTTGGAAAAACAATTAATGGAGAAGTTATAATCAATTTTAAATAACCAACTATGAATTTTTTGAACGGCAAGGAACGATGTGCTAACCACCGTGACACCGGACGATGTGTTCAAGGTCGACTACTCGACTGCCGCCAGCCCCTTGGCTCTCCCAGCTGTGCGGAAACCCGACCTTCACCCGCCCGAAGCCACGACAGTGGAATAATCGGTAAAACCTCGCCTCCCATCCAAGACGAACCGATGTCACCTGTATTCGCCCTTCACCCGGATGCCGCAGAAAATAATGGGGAGGGTGGAAGTCGAATCTGGGTCACAAACAGGCCTGGCCCATAGGGTGTGCCGGATGGGTCACCAAACAGGGCCAAAAGTTTTTAGAGGCCCAAAAATTTCCTATTTTATATATTAAATATATACAAATCAAAATGATTAATATTTGTTGACATAGCCGAGTTGGCTAAGCCTTCCTATCTTTTCACTCAAAGATGCATGTTTGAATCATGCATCTCTATATATTTTTTAATATTTCTTCCACTTACCTGCATCTCAAAATATTTTTTAATATTTCTTTCACTTAATTAATTAAAGGTCAGGTAATTACTCCTTTATTATAGTATATATCTCATCTTTATGGGCATGTTTCTTATTACTAAAATTTCTTCGATATAATTAATTAGGGGTATTGGATTTTAATAATCCCAAGTTTCACTAATTGACCGGTAATAATCCCAACTTCAAAAATTGCCTACAACAGTCCCAACTTGTAAGATTTTGGCCACCAATGATCCTTTGCTAACTTGGTTATAACCCAGTTAGTTTTGAGAAGCGGAGAAGATTACAGGAGGTCGGAGATGATTGGTGGTGGTATCGTTTGGTGGTTTCAGGGGTAAAACGGGTCGCCGGAATAAGTTGCAAGTCACCAGAGTTGGGTATTTTGAACTTCTGAGCAGCAGAGAAGATTACAGGAGGTCGGAGATGATTGGTGGTGGTCTCGTTTGGTGGTTTCAGGGGTAAAACGGGTCGTCGGAATAAGTTGCAGGTCACTGGAGGTGGTGATGGAGCCACGTCAGCAGCCCAGTCAGCAAAAAACTAACTGGGTTATAACCCAGTTAGCAAAGGATCATTGGTGGCCAAAATCTTAAAGTTGGGACTGTTGTAGGCAATTTTTGAAGTTGAGATTATTACCGGCCAATTAGTGAAACTTGGGATTATTAAAATCCAATACCCCAATTAATTAAAAGTCAAGTCATTTGTTGTAATATATAAATTTACTAGGTTATAACCCCATGTATTACACGGGTTGAATAAATAAATTTTATATAATAAATAATAAAAAAATATGTCTTTAAAAACCTCCTTTATTGCATGGGTTGAATAAATATAATTTTATATATTAAATAATAAAAAGTTATATATATAAGAATCATATTGTACGGGTTGAATAAATATAATTTTATATACCAAACAAAAAAGTTATATCTTTAAAACCACGTGTATTACATGGTTTGAATAAATGTAATATTTTTTACTAAATAATAAAATAATACATCTTAAAAAAAACCCCATTTATTACACGGGTTGAATAAATGTGATTTTATATACCAAATAATAAAATATTAGATCTTAAAAAAATATGCGTATTACACGATTTAAATAAATGTAATTTTCTTTACTAAATAATAAAAAAATATATATCCTTAAAAACCCCGTGTATTGTACGAATTGAATAAATCTAACTTTGTATATCAAATAATAAAAAGTTATATCTTAAAACACCTCATGTATTACATGGGTCGAGTAAATGTAATTTTGTATAGTAAAAATAAAAATATTCAATATATTAATACAAAGTTTGGTTTTCATGATAAAAATAGATTATTCTGTTGTTGCAAAATTTGTTAACGAAGTCTCAATAAATGTAACCCTTTATTTAAAACTCCGTAAATATATAAATGATAAATAATATTAGTTAATTTTATTTCAAATTTCGTAAAATCTATTTTATACCAAACTAAACAAAACGTTCAAATATATAGTTAAGATCAAATTAGATAACTAAGTTTGAATTTGAAGTAAATAGATAAATATAAAAGTAATAATTAATTGAGTTAATTACTGTTTTTGTCCCTGTGGTTTGTCAAAAATCAATATTTCAGTCCATTAGTTTAAAAATTGTGATTTCAGTCCCTGTGGTTTCACTTTCGTAACCATTTCTCTCCCTATGGTTTCAATTTCGTAACAATTTCAATCCATTATTCTGTTGATTACAGGGACTGAAATGGTTACGACGTGGACTGAAATAGTTACGAAAGTGAAACCATAGGGACTGAAATCGTAATTTTTAAACTAATTGACTGAATAGTGATTTTTGACAAATCACAGGGACGAAAACAGTAATTAACTCTAATTAATTCAAATAAATAATATTATAACTAAATAATAATTATCTATAAGTTATTAAACTGAATAATAGTTAATAGGAGGATTATCTATATTTAATTAGAAGAGATTAAACTAAAATAATAATTATCTATAAGAGATGGCCTAATATGTTGACAAGTGTCTCAAAAGTGGTTTCTTTTATTATATAATATAGATATAGATGTGTGGATTTATGCTTTAGTTAGGCTATGTTTTTTTATGGCTAAGGTTACATTAATCCTACTCTTAAACTATATCAATAAATACTAAAAATAATTTGTATGTTTTTAAAAAAAAAAAAAAAAAATCTTAAATGGCCTAGATTTATGAAACAAAAATGTTTTTGGGCCTTTTAAGAATTTTGGATTTATGATTTTTGTGGCCCAATTTGCTTGGATGTATGGAGATTTGTGAATGTATGGAGATTTGTGAATATGACCCAAATTTTTTTATGTCGCACATGGCCAATTTTTTTTATGATTTTTGGAGACGACCCTGGTCACAAGGAACACCAAGTCTTTCCCAACCACTCCACCACTAACTCATTGACAAATAACCCACAAATAACCAACTATGATGATAGTATTATGTATCTGTATGTCGTGTATAGATTAGAAAACATAATCAGAAATAGCATATAGTAATATAATTAGAAGTAGTTGAAAAAAATAAAGGATACAATTACAACATCTTATGTATCATATTAAAAGCAATAGAGAAAATATATCTATTTTTAGTGTATAGATTATAAAACATAGGTTGAGTTATAATACAAAGTATATAAAAGTAAGAAGGGTAAGAAGCCATGAGAGAGTGACAAGTGTCCTAGGAGGAATTAAATGGAAAGGGTAATTTTGTCTACAAGAGAAAATAGAATATGCACATGCAAGTCACATGTTATTTCCCCCCTAATTTTTAAACGTCCGTAATTTTTTTATACATCATTTGTTTTTAAAAAAAATATACCATAAAATCGAGCGTTTTTTATCTTTAAAATGAGAACCAACCATATTGTTATATTTTTCAAAAAAAAATTCAAAAACTCAGTTGCATATTACACAATAGACATGGTGTAAAACACAATGTAAAGTAGATCAAAAACACAATCAATGACAACAGATAAAGACACAATGGACAACATACTAAAACACAATGACCATAACGTATAACACAATGGCGATAACATATAACACAATAAGTATCAGACTAAATAAAAACACAATTGATAACAACAGATAAAAGACACAATTAATGACAGCAGATAAAAGACACAATGGAGAGCAGATGAAGACACAATGAAAAACAAACTAAAAACACAATACACAACAAACTAAAACACAATGAACAAAGATAATAAAAAAAATTGAACAAATTATTAAAACACAATAGACAACATATTAAAACACAATGAATAACATTTTAAACACAATGACCTGAACTAATAACACAATTTATAGAAAACCCAAATATAACACCATCTTCATTGTGTTATATATTGTGTTATAGGTTCTTATAAAAACGCAATGGATAGAACCCAAATTAACATTGTGTTATAGGTTTTGATAATAACACAATGGACATGATGTAAAACACAATGTAAAGTAGATCAAAAACACAATCAATGACAACAGATAAAGACACAATGGATAACATACTAAAACACAATGACCATAACGTATAACACAATGGCGATAACATATAACACAATAAGTATCAGACTAAATAAAAACACAATTGATGACAACAGATAAAAGACACAATTAATGACAGCAGATAAAAGACACAATTAATGAAAGCGGATAAAAGACACAATAGAGAGCAGATGAAGACACAATGGAAAACAAACTAAAAACATAATATACAACAAACTAAAACACAATGAACAAAGATAATAAAAAAATTGAACAAATTATTAAAACACAATGGACAATATATTAAAACACAATGAATAACATATTAAACACAATGACCTGAACTAATAACACAATTTATAGAAAACCCAAATATAACATCATGTTGTGTTATAGGTTCTTATAAAAATGCAATGGATAGAACCCAAATTAACATTGTGTTATAGGTTTTGATAATAACACAATGTATAGAAACTCTACTGACCAAAACCCAGTTAAAAGACACAATGACATGAACCTTTAACACAATGCAAAAAAACCCAGTAAAATGAAAATTTTTATTTTATTTTTATATGATAATATAGTACTCATATTAAAGATAAAAAACGCTCGTTATTATGGTGATTTTTAAAAAAAAAATGTCGTATGAAAAAGTTATGGACGTTTTAAATCGATGGGGGAATTGGCATGTGCCTTGCATGTGGAGAGAGAAAATCCATAAATATAGAATTTCCTTTATGCCCTTCTATTAGAGTAAAATGCACGGATAGTCCATGTGGTTTTGCAAAGTTTCAGCTATAGTCCCCAGATTTTGGAAATTACACTCATAGTCCCTGTGGTTTGACAGTTTGTTACGCTGATAGTCCCTGGAGTGGATGTGGGTTAGTTTTCTCAGTTAAGTTGGTGTGAAATGACTATAATACCCTTAATATAAAATAAAATAAACAAATCAAGTATTTAAATATATAAAACATATATGTATGTATATACACACACTTACTAAACAATATGTATCTCTCTTTCTACTCTCTCTCTCTCTCTCTATCACTAAAAACCACCACCACCGTCACCTCCCCTGCCGCCATCACCACTCCCCACCACCGCCATCCCCTTCCACCACCACACCTCCGCCTCCTAAACCCATACCCGCCTCCACCATCAACCACCCATCCCCAAATCAACCACCCCTATCCACCTCACCCTGTCGCCTTCACCAACCCCACCACCCTGTCATCTTCTCTACACCGTCACCCTCTACAGCCGCCTCCCACCCCTGTCGTCTTCGTTACATGGTGCGACTGTGGTGGGGGTGGTGCCGAAGTTACGGTTGTTGTTTTGGGGATGAATCAAACAACACAGATCTGGAGTTTGTACCGGAGTGGCCTAAAGCAACACATGATCATAAACAGATCTGGAATTTTGTTTGGATTTGTACAAATGGATTTATGCGATGGATTTGTTTGGATTTGTAAACAGATCTGAATGTTGTTGTTTGATCGATGAGGTTGTATCTGAATCGATATACGGTTTGTTTTTGCTCGAAGGAGTGATTTGTTGTTTTGATTCAGATTGTTGTTTGAATTTGAATTAAAACAAGAAAGATTGTTGCTTGTTTGTTCGAAGAAGAAGAAAGGTAAGTAACAAAGTTGTTCGCATAAAAGAATCAATTTTTGTAGTTTGTTTGGATCTGAAACAAAGAAGAAAGCCTTAGTTGAGTCGACTTTTAGATTTGAATCGGACATACAGCTGCAGGTTTTTCAGATCTGAATTAAAGATAAGAAACTGAATATTGTTGTTCGGCTGTATCGAAGAAGAAGGATTCGTTTAGTATTTGCCCCTGTGCTTGTTGATGATCATTGATAGATGAAGGATTGCTGAATGTTGTTGTTTGATCGATGAGGTTGTATCTGAATCGATATACGGTTTGTTTTTGCTCGAAGGAGTGATTTGTTGTTTTGATTCAGATTGTTGTTTCGATATACGGTTGGTGAATTTTGAAGATGTGTTCTTAGAATTGGATTTTTGGATGAATGATTAATGTGTTCTTGCTAAGATGAGTGAACTGATGAATGAGTCTGTTGAATGATGATGATGTTGATGAATATAATAAAAGCAAGGGTAATTTTGTAATTTCACATGGACTTAACTGAGAAAACTAACCCACATCCACTCCAGGGACTATCAGCGTAACAAACTGTCAAACCATAGGGACTACGAGTGTAATTTCCAAAATCTGGGGACTATAGCTGAAACTTTGCAAAACCACAGGGACTATCCGTGCATTTTACTCCTTCTATTATCTTATTTTCTCTACAACTAATCTCAACCCTACAAATCTAAGATCAATGGACTAGAATCATTCTTATCCTTCTTATTTATTTTATCCTTTGTATTTGATCCTAACCCATAAAACATAATCAAAGGAGTTGAAGACAATTAGAGACACGCATTGGCGCAGCTTCTAGTGGGCGGGAGGGGGCGGCCACCCCCTGAAGTTTTCGCTCATTAGTGGAGAGTATGTAGTTTTCGTATAGAAATTTTTGGGTATGTACATTTTCAACCCCCCGATTTTATAGAAATTTTTGGGTATATACGTTTTCGACCCCCTCGGTCGGAAATCTCAAGCTTTGCCTTACATGGCATCTTATGTATCGTATTCAAAACAATAGACAGAAGTATATTATACCGTTATCATAATACCATGCTTAATATTAGATCAATAATAGTGGATGGTCCGCTCATTGGACGAGCACAATTCCGGACAAGGCTTGCTGGAGGCCTGTGACGAGAACCGGTTTGGAGACCACTCACTCACAATACTTTTTTTTAGTTTTTAAGTTTAAAAAGTGGGGTGTGATATGGAGGTTTAGAATGGCTTGTCGTTGGAGGAAAAAATGAGGTTCGCAATGTTGGTGATTTGAAAGGATGTGGCATACTGACTAGAGAGTTTGTTGGATGGACTTGATCCATTGTTGTGGTTGCTCTTAGCTTTATATGTAAGCACACTCCATGATTAATAATGAGTTAATTGGTTGGTTGGAAATAATGTTTCTTATAGAAGAGTATGAATGAACAATGTTGCTACATTTATTGTGACAATGAGACGTCAATGACGACCATAATACTTATTATCTAGTTTGTACTAAAACTTTAGGAAGATTTAATGTACCAAAAAAAAAAAAAAATCGGTGCAACTTCGTTGCCTATAATGTTTAGTTGGGTATGCTAGTTGGACCAACCAACATACAATAAATACAAATGGCGGCGGTGCTTGAACGAAAAATCAGGAGGACGGACTCTCAAATCCAAATCAGGGGGTTCGGACTCTTGAAAATCAAATATTTTAATTACAAAAAATATTTGAAGGTCGGGCACCCCCATGAAGCTTTGCCCTTGAATTCACAATAAATGATTTTTTTTTAATCAGTAACAAGTTTAATTACCCATGAGCTACTCAAAATCGGATTTTAAAACGATTGAACTGGCCGAATTAAGGATTCATGTAATAAATAGGTATGCACTTAATTAGTCTCGTAAACGTAAACAAGTATTACTCATATATCATCGTCATACTCACTATTTATTAAGGATTCATGTAATAAATAGGCATGCACTTAATTAGACTCTTGAAAATTACACTACGAAGCGAAAAATCAAGAAGGTCGGGCACCCCCATGAAGCTTTGCCCTTGAATTCACAATAAATGATTTCTTTTTAATCAGTAACAAGTTTAATTACCCATGAGCTACTCAAAATCGGATTTTAAAACGATTGAACTGGCCGAATTAAGGATTCATGTAATAAATAGGCATGCACTTAATTAGTCTCGTAAACGTAAACAAGTATTACTCATATATCATCGTCATATTCACTAAATCTCACCAATGGTAAAGCTAAGATAGAGTCTGAGAAAGGTATGATGTATACAACCTTATCTCTACCCTGTAGAAATAGAGGAGTTGCTTCTAGTGAAAACCTCAGCTTGATATATGTTTATATAATTATATAAAAAACATAATTGTGATAAAAAAATATAATTCGTATTATGTTTTACACATAACTATACATAAAAATATATTTATATAAATAAAAAGAAAATATTTATTTATATGTAAATAAAACCATGTTGAATCTTAGCCAAGTTCAATTTTGAAGGATTTCAAAATAAGTCATCAATGACTTCCAGGTTCCATTCAAAAAAAAAAAAAAATTACTTCCAGGTTAAAGAAACCAAAGCTTGAGGTTAATAAAGCTTAATGACGTGGGCCAAATATTTGAAGATCGGTATGTTATGGGTTGTGTTTGAACGCTTGGGTTTACTGGCTAGTCCAGGACTTTCTCAAGAACAAGTCAGAAGAAGTGTACAAGCCTACTTGTGTCTACGACGAACGCACCAGTGATCGAGAGTCGACGCCACTCTCCTGATGAGTTAAAGGTTGGACGAAACTAGTGACCCACACAAAGAGCGGGATGGATTGACTTATCCCGGGGAGATGATGACGCCACACGGGGGTCGAAAAACTAACTGCGCGACATTAACCTCAACTCATTTACAGCGTATGAGATGTAGCTATCATGCATTTTTATCATCATGCCATAAGCCAATCAAATCATCATAGTAGAACATAAAATCATCTTTTTAAGGTATTTCACCTTTCTTTTTGTAGCATACAGAATAACATGAAGTATGGCAAGACAAAAATATTATAGATCACTTTTAATAACTATTTTGTAACCAAAATACATATATGATGGTTCGAGCACTCGGTCAACTGTTTAATTTTTTTTACTGTGATAACGCGTTACAGATAAACTTACGCAAATATTATAGATCACCAAGCAAGTAGCGTTAAAGAGCGAAAACTTGAGACCTCTACTAACGAAACTCTGACGCTTACCACTCACGAGCCTATAGTTCTAGTGTTTACCTTTGTGTCTTTGAGCAATTTACATGATCTTTGCAACTTGTGAACTTGCCCTACACAACTCTATCAAACCCTTTACCAGATTAACATATGGATACATGCATAGATGACTTGTAACATTCATATCATATACTTTAGAATGAATAAAAGACCAGCAGAATCCAAATAGCATAATATAATTTTCAAATAAGCCTAAAATGTTATATAAAGTACAAATAAGAATAGCATCATATGTGTATGTACATTTTGTTTATCCTTGCTCTACTTGTCACCCTTTAATGTTTCCAAGGGAGTTAAATAAAAGTAAATCTCGGTTTTAAATCAATACTTGTCGAATACACGAATTCGCATCTACAAGCCTACATCGGACGGTAAGCTGATCTCCAGAAAATACAAGCTGCAAAACATGAACAAATACGATGGGAAAAAAATACATTTTTTTTTCTTTTATGGTCAAAGAAGAAAATTTAAGGAATCAAAAATTAAATAGAGTAAAATGCCATTTTCATCCTTGAGGTTTGACCAGTTTTGCGACATTCGTCCAAAGGTTTGTTTTTCCGCATATGGATCCAAAGGTTTGAAATCTTGCCATTTTCATCCAGCTCGTTAACTCCATCCATTTTTCTCGGTTAAGTCAGGGGTATTTTCGTCTTTTTTGTTAACTTAAAGGGCAATTCAGTTTTCTTCACTTAATGTACAAGCAGTCAACATAATGTACAAGTATTCACTTAAAGGGCAATTCGGTCTTTTACTTTATGTACAAAAATACCCCTGAGTTAACGGAGAAAAATGGGTGGAGTTAACGAGCTGGATGAAAATGGTAAGATTTACCTTTTGGATCCAGATGCGAAAAAACAAACCTTTGGACGAAAGTCGCAAAATTGGCCAAACCTCAGGGACGAAAATGGCATTTTACTCAATTAAATATCTTTTCTGGATTTTGGGAAAGAAACAGATTAAGCGTTAAACTACATAAAAATATTCTTTAGATACTTCGATCTTGATCTCTAATTAATAAGAAAATCATGATAGATTCTGGTTAAACGAATGAAATATTGAAATGTTGACCATCCAAAGTCAAAATGTTTTACCTTGCAGACATGAAGGCCATTCCGAAGAAGACGGCTTTAACAGCTTGTTTCTGTCCAGCGTAATCAAATGCTAATGGCAGCATTTCATGTAGCGTTAAAAAGGCCATAACTCCACCAACTGTTTAACGGAAAAATTCAAAGTTAACAAAACCCGTTAAATATAATAATAAAACCTGATTGTTTTTTTTTTTGACCAATTAATGGAAAGAAAAAAATGGAAAAACGGGAACCTGATCCTAGCAAGCCCTCGAGAATCTCGGGATCTAGACTACTCGGGAAGAGATATGCTGCAAAATGTCATATATATGATAATAATAATTAGAGTCACAATTATAAACTATTTATAAGGGCTTAATGTATTCTCTTTTATCTCAAACCTCTTTATTTTGTTATGGAGTAGAAAGTACACGGATAGTCCCTGTGGTTTACCAAAACTTTTGATTTGGTCCCTAGCTTTCCTAAAGTACACAGATGGTCCCTGTGGTTTGTACATTGTAATGCATTTAGTCCCCAACTTTTTCCAAAATGACATGGATGGTCGGTGTGGTTTAGGTGTCCCTAACCTAAACATGCTAAAACCTTTAGCTTTGGTTGCTGGGGACTAAATGTGTTGCAAAATGCAAACCACAGGGACCACCCGTGCACTTTTGGAAAGCTAGGGACCAAATCCAAAATTTTGGTAAACCACAAGGACCATCCTTGTACTTTACTCTTTTGTTACGATTGAAGGATACTTTTATTAAAATGAATCTTCCGCTCTTGAAAATGATGTTATGAATTACGATGCATACCTACGATTATGACACCCAAAGGCTCAGCAAGGCCAGAAACCGTTGCCAATTTAAACGCCTGCCATTTGCTGAAGCAAACACAATTTTGTTACCGGTATAAGTCAACATAATGATTCATGGTCAATTTTTACGTCATAATTTTCATACGATGGAGGCATAGTTTAAGTACCTCTGAGTTGCAAAATAAACCGGAAGTGCAACAGCAACACCCTGTCAAAGTAAGGCAGTAGTTAATTAAGTGAAAGAATATATAAAAAATGGCAGAATGTAAAATAACATTTTTCCCATTTGTGATAGAAAATTGCAAAAAGGGTAAAAAAAGTAAAACTGGAATTCAAATTTACCTCTGGGATATTGTGCAACGCTATGGCTAAAGCCAAGTTAAGGCCGACACGAAGACCCTACAACGAAAGCATGAAACCGTAATGACATACATCTATTTGAATGAAAATGATGAGAAGTAGGGATGAACTCGGTGCGGTACCGAAAATAACGACCCCGAAAATAGCCAAAATTGGGTACTGGTACCAGTACCAAAAATGCTCGGCCAGAAATGCTCGGTACGGTACAATATTTGAAGATAAAAATCGGTAAAATACCGGTACCGAACCGAAAGTACCGATCCCAGAAACGCCAAAAAGTGGGTACCGAATTGGTAACGAAATTTGATCGGTAAGGTAACGGTATTTTTCGATACCGGTACCGAAATGCTCATCATATAGTTTCAAGGAATCGAGCAAAATGAAGATTCAATTACTATAAATTTGTATAGGACGATTGTTTCTGTTTGTCCCCAAAATAAGTTACATATTTACCTTGAGTGATCCAAGGAAAACAGCCATTCCTTCAGGAAAATTGTGTAAGCTTATGCCTGCAATGAATAGTAATAAAATAATTATCTACTAAGACGGTAAAATATATATACACACAATATTTTGAAGTGTTTAAGATTTAATCATGAAGCTCGATATGATATTGGAACTCGGATGCCATAATTAGGGACCCGAAACATGACATGAAATTAATCAGGTTTTGGGTTGGCTAAAGTTATCAAATTTATTTAACAAGTCAACCTGAACATGACCTGTTTAATAAACGGGTCAACCTGTTAACTCGTTTACATTTATGGGTTTTTAAAAAAAGTTTTCATCAAGATTTTAGAGGTGGTTATCTAAAAAGTGTTAACATTTAAAGTTTGATACTTTGATTCTTAGTTTCCAAGTGAAATTAATCTTCGCCTTTAAACTCTTCAACAACTTTTCATTTTCGCAAATTTATTCATCTGGTTCCTCGACTATCGAGCTAATTATATAAACTCAAGTTTGTTAATTGGAGGTGAGAGAAAAGAAACAAGAACAATTTAAAATACAACAATTATAGAAAATGTTCATTTGCGTTAGTGGTTGCCTAGTTTGTTACTAAGTAAGGTATTATACTTATATTTGCAACAAACATTAAACGGGTCGACCCAAAACACAACAAGAACACGACACGATTTTGACTGTGCTCGGGTTAGGGTTGAGATCTTTAACAACAATAAATAAATTAGTCAATAAATAAATATTCATTTCTATTTAATAAATATAAATTAAAATACCAATTTTTATTTAGAGTTCAAGTTGCATGCAAAAATGAAAAATCTATTTGAACAATAGTTTTTTATGGAAGAAACAATCTTACCAACTGCGGTTATAATGCCACTAAATAAAACTTGGCGACGATGTTTTTTCATGACATCTTTTCCCCCATCATCCACTTGTTTCTGTTATTTTGCATAAAAGTTACCAATACGTAATCAACACACAAACCATTACAGTTCAAGAACATATACTTTCATTAAGAAAAGAAACTTTTGACCTTCTTATTTTTCGCTTCTATAGTAGGAGCAAGCGACGGTTCGGGAATAAAATTAGCAACAATGGCAAAGAAAATGACCCCTCCAAAGAACTGTTAAAAAAACGTTGGATTCTTAAAGAGAATACAAATAACGTTCAAAAGGGTATATTTGTAATTTTGAAAATACCGACTCACCCAAATATTGCCTTTCAAAAAGCCGATGGAATTTATCGCGTTATGGGCTAAGTCAAAGAATGATATGCTTAGCATAAGGCCTGCAGCAAAACCCTGTAACAAAAGTTTTGAAATTTTGTATCGTGGTTGCGAAACTTATATTAAAATGTAAATAAAATAAATGGGAGTTTCGGAAATAAAAAATTGTGCGTACCTGTAAAAGTCCGAGCATCTTCAAGTTTGGAGCTTTAGTTAATATTACAAAAAGCGCCCCTGTTTACCATATGAGATCGTGTATCAGAATTAACGAAGCAAACATGATTGAGACTTGAGAGCTTGGATATCTAGATAATTAAAGATATAGTCAACATATCACTTTTGACTTTCGAGTGAAGCGTATGACATTGAAATTGACATAAAATCAATAGGTAAAAAAAACCTCAAGCCTGAGCGTTTACTTGGCAAAAAGTTGATCCTGAGGTGCGCGCCTCATGTATTTCCAACATTTTGTGCAGCAGGTTGTTGTACAACATGCTTTTAAGGTTGTACACGTGCGTAATCTCAACATTAAAACATATATAAAGCTTATATGTGTCTATAACTCTATATTAGGTAAATGATGCTAGAAACCTATAGGAAGTATATAAAAATATATAATTATTTGAGACTCGGGTATGAAAGGCAGTGCGGTTTTTGCGCTTCGCGCCTCGATTTCAGCCCTTGTCGCTTTTGTGCGCTTCTCACTTTTTAAAGCCAAGATACTAGTTATGAGAAAACTTATCTTCATAAAAAGAAGAATAACTATATATATTTTGATTCCTTCATCTATGACTCTTGCCTAATTTGAGCGAAACTGAATAACCTCAAGCACATAAGTAACAACGATTTCTCTCCTTAATATAGTGTTAGAAGTTTCTCTAAGTTCAGAATTCTAAACCATGGGATTACTCCTTTCTTCTTCATCATCATCTTCGCAGTTAATATGGTAAAATATCAGATAACGGTCAAAGACCGATATTTGAGATATAGGTTATCTCAGTGAGATGTCGGTAATTTTAATATCATGCAGAATTTATATATATAGCAATTTAACACTAATAATTCAGTGATACATCGGTAATATCGTTGATATATCAGTCGAATATCGGTGATATATCAGTTATATCGGTCAATATCGCCGATAATATCGGTACTGGTATTCTGACCCATACCTGACAGGGGACCGATATAGCCGATAATATTGGTACCGGTATTCTGAACGATACTTGACACCGATATTTTACTAGGGGACCGATATAACCCATAGTAGATCATCATGTAGAATAAACTAATAACCACATCACATTAAACCACACCAAGTACAAAACTAACTAATCAGTCTAAACCCATAAAGTTTTAGTCTTTTCTATGAGATAATTAAAGATTGTAATGCAACACAATCGGCAAATAAAAACCCAAAAACCCCTAATTGTAAAACAGAACAACAAACACCCCTTCAGCAAAATTACCACCATCAAACTTACAAAAACACAAACTTGGTACCAAAAATCAAAGACCCATATAATCATCAACAAGTACAATTAACAAAAACAGAAGAAATTAGGGATAGTGAGTGAGAGAGTGACCTAAAGAAGTACTTAATCCACCAACAAGTGAGAGAGAAAGAGCAACCAAAACCTCCGAATCCATCCTCAAATTCGTCGAAAAAAGAACAACAGTAGGTATGTATGAGAATTGAAATGAAACGATGTAGAATGAGATTGTTATTAATATAGGGTGATGATGATGATAATGTGCGAAACTGCTGACAGTAGGTCTCCGGTTGCCTTGTGCCCCAACTACTATTTATTCCAATTTTATGCACAAAGGCAAACGTCATGTGTCTACAAGAGATACTCACCTTGCTAATTTAGTTTTCTCCGGAATTGATGGCGGATAACTCGGGTTACTCTTAAGTATTTCGTTTGTTTAGTGGGTGTCACGAGAGTGCTTGGAATTGATTTGTTGGCCGTTCAAAAAAAAATAAATAGAGTAAATTACTGTTTTGGCCCATGTGGTTCAGCCATTTTAACTCTTTCAATCCAAAAAAACCCTTTTAACATATTAAATCTCGAGGTTGCATTTTATAATGATTTTGGTCTCTGATACTAACTTTGTTACTTTGTAGTTAAGTGTAAGGGTAGTTAGATAATTATATACGTTAGGGACTGTTTTTGATAATTATAAAGTTCATTTAATATTTAAGAGATTATTAATGTAAGGGTAATTAGATTATTAATGCAATTACTCAAGTTTTTTTTTTATTATTTCGTTATTTCAAGATTATTATTTAATAAAATATGTTTTGTATATACAAATAAATACGTATGTTCATTAAGCGTTTGTTTTTTATAAACGTTTTTTTTTTTTCAAAACATTTGGTTTTAACCATTTTTTAAAACTGTCTATCGTTTTTAAAATTATTAATTTTTAAACCGTTTGTTTATTATATTCGTTCTTTTTAAAGTTGTTTGTCTTTTAAAGTTTTTTTAAATGATTCATTTTATAAAGTTATTTTTAAAATCATTTTTTAACTTTTTTAAACAATTCATTTTTAAGTCGTTAATTTTTAAATGCGTTTCTTTTTAAACCGTTCCTTTTAGAACCGTTTTTGAAATCGTTCATATTTAAAACTTTGTATTCAGTTTACTTATAGTTAGGGAAAGAACTTCAGAAAATTAATGATTTCAAAAATCGAAGGAATTTAATAACGATCGATTTTAAACGAACGGGTGGTTTAAAAACGAAGATTAAAAAAGGACGTTTATAAAAAAACAAAACCTTAAAAAATAATTTAATAAGTGTAAGGTACTAAAAACGCACGAATTTAATAAACGAAAAGTTAAAAAATAACGAATTTTGAATAAACAAACGGTTAAAAGAAATTGAAGATTTGAAACAAAATTAACTATTCAAAAAAGTTTGAAAAATGAATAATCTTTTGCAAACTTTTTAGTAGAATGTTTCTTTTTTCAAATCTTACATTTCTTTTGTTTTTTATACACGTCGTTTTGTGATATTTAAAAAAATGAACGACTTCACAAAGTAAGTTGTTTAAAAATCTTTAAAAATAAATGATTTTAAAAAGAATGGTATAAAATGAAGTGTTTAAAAAACTTTAAATGACAAACGACTTTAAAAAGAAAGATTAAAAAAACAAATGGTTTAAAAAGGAACAATTTTAAAAACGATAGATGGTTAAACAAAATGTAAAAAAAACAAATTATTTTTTAAAATTATTTGTATGTTTAAACGTATTTTATTAAATAATAATCGTTAAATAATGAAATAATAAAAAAAAATTGAGTAATTGCATTAATAATCTCTTAAATATTAAAAGAACTTTGTAATTATCAAAAACAGCCCTTAAGGTATACAATGACCTAATTACCCTTACACTTAACTGTAAAAAAGTAACAAAGTTAGTGTTAGGGGCCAAAACCGTTATACAATGCAATCTCGGGGTCTGATATGTTTAAAGATTTCTTAATGGGCTGAAATGGTTAAACTGACTAAACCACAGGGGCCAAAACAGTAATTTACTCTATTTAATATTTTCATCGATTCCTTTTTTTAATTCAGGTGTTAACGCCAACCAATTATTATTTATGAATTTATCTTTATATTCTTTGTCGCAGCATACTAGAAGCAACCTTTCTATTTCTACGGGGTAGAGATAAGGTTGCCTATATCTTACCATTCTCAAACCCTAACTTAGCTTTTTTATTAGTGAGATTTACTGAGTATGGTGATGATGATTCTTTGTTACAGCATAATAACAAGTATGAGAAGCAATATAACATTTAAAAAAATTGTATTGGTGTCTTGACTAATGTGGGTGTTATTGTATATATGTATTGGTGTCTTGAGTATGTGGGTCAGCTATAGAGGTGTAAATCGTGTTGGGTTGGTGTGTTGTAGGTTGACGGGATAACTTATATACTTATTCGTGTAGCGTCGAGTTAAAACCACTTAAATTCGTGTTAGTGTTAACCACACGAACAATGCACTAGTTTGAGCGGTTAGAAGAGAAACACGGATACAATAACAGATGATGATGCAATGACTCGAATTCAAGCTTTCAAATTCCAAAGAGGAGAAATCTATTAGGTAAATGTGTAACTTTATCTATTATCATAGTTTTTTTTTGTTTCATTTATATTATATGAATGTATGGTAAAAAAGTAAGTGTTACCCCTGAACTTTTATTCTAGATCCATCACTGGTTGTACGTATAGCCTTTTAGGTAGTACATAGAGATTATCTACAAATTAAATCTTTTATAGATGTTATGTGTGCCTTCATTGTCGCTAAATGATCATATAAACCTATAAAATATGTAAAAAAAAAGATGCATAAATATCTTGTGTCCTCGTAATATGTCTCTTGCCTTTCCTCTGGGACCATATTATCTCAGTGCGCCTCACACTTGTTAAATCAAGATTCAAGTATAAAGAAATATGATCCTTAGGTATATTTACTAGTGAGTCCATCCATGAGGAGAGGGTCAGTGAGAAATTGTTGGGAATATCAACTTAATACATATAAATTGGAACTAAACGGAGTCTCATTTGAAGTGTTTAGGTTATGGGTTAAAATTGGTGATCATAGAAGGGAGGAGGGGCTTGAGGTTATTGATGTTAGATAATTAATTTTGTAGGGCTCGTTAATTTGGACATAAAGGAAAGTTGAAGGTGATTTATGAAATTGTTGCATATAAAGACTTTTGGTGCCCTAGTCGATGTGGTTCTAACAGACCGATAAAATCCTAGCACTGCTTTTTTATAGTGATTAGTTATTACTCCTATTAGTAAGCTATCTTGAATGATCGGCTTCGTTTATTTCAAGATATGGAGTCATGGGTACAATGTGGAACATCCACATGCATGTGAAAGATCACTCGGAATCATCGAATAAGGTGAACTAGTTTCATTCAGTTCATCAACAAGGGTTTGATGATGCTATATATGATTCCAATAATTTCACAACTTTGAAAGGCATATATCGATTAGTGTGTATGCAACGAATATGGTTTTGAAGGTGTAAAAATCAATTAGTTAGTGCTTCTTTTGATTGACAAAACCACAATATTTCCTCACTTTGGAGATAGAAAAGACCACTACAAAGTTTAACCGAAGTATAGGAGTTCCAAGACTGCTCTAGATTGCTTCAAAACATCTCTTTCTCGGATTCTTGTGATCGGTGGCAATGGGTTAAAGACTCTTCGGGTATGTTTACTATTTCATCAATGAAATCTATCTTATATCATGCCTCGGCTATGAATGTGCCCTATGTCATGACTTGGAACAATTGGGTTGCAGAGAAATTCAATATTTTTCTCATGGAAAGCTAAGATGGGTTGTCTCCTAAACTCTCGGTGGTCTTACAAAATGGAATATTCACACCGGCATGGCGGGTTGTCATTTATGTTAGAAGCCGATGAAACAACATGTAGCCTTTCGTACCACCAATATTGTCCGCTTTGCCTCCAATAGGTTGCCGATCCAGGAACTCACGAATTTGTTTTTTGGTTACCCAGTGGAGACTTCCCTGGATGTCACCCACCCTGGTACTACTCCCACCCAGAGCACGCTTAGTTTTGGATTTTTCACATTCTCCACGGCCAATGCGCCAAAAATGTGTTGGTCGTTTTTAAGAGGTTTGCCCCCACCATCCCAGATGACATAGGAGTGGCTTTGATACCATCTGTAAACATCCTGTAACATTCCGTGTTTTCAAAAGTCAAGGTCAAAGGCAACGACCGATTTCGCGCAACTTGACTTGTAGTGAATTCCTTTTGTGTGTTTAATTTAGTTGTATTATGTGGAGTAAGTGTCAATAATTACAATAATTGACGTATGTGTTCGCTATCTAATCGACTTACGACTGTGAACTATAGGAAGTAACAATGCGATAAAGCTAACTAAACGATAATCAAACTATTCTAACCAAATCGACATCAAATCGAATCGAATCGCAACTCGAACTACGCATTTTGGTTATTGTTATACGTGTGTGTGTGCCTTATGTGTTACTTGTGCATGTTTAATTTATGTATATGTGGGAATCAATCGAAACGCAATCGAACTCGAATCGCAATCGAAACGCAATCGAACTCAATCGAAATCGAACTATGATAATTAGTGGAGAAGGGACAGTGCGAGATATGAATAGTTGGGACTAAAAGTAATTTGACTAAGAAAATCTATCGCATCGCATCGCTCGCAATTACAATCGAAACCTCAAAAATCATCGCGCCGAACACCACGAACCAAGTGTCATCCGGCCGGATTTCCCATCCGACCGGGCTGTCACTTGATCATGGTGCCAGGGTGTCATCCGACCGAGATGACCATCCGACCGGACAAGTCATCCGGGTGAGATGCCATCCGACCGGCCCACACTTTCCTCTTTGGGTAACTCTATGAATACCCATGTCACTCTCAAACTTTCTACTTTTGGCAACTCTCTGACCGAACAGCACGCTCTCCTCACCTTTTCTTCGATTTCTCTCAATCCCGGTAAGATCTCGTCCTAAATCTTGTACTTTCTTAATCTACACGCACTCCTACACCTTTCTATCTTTTGAATCTTAACTTTTAACCGTGAAATCACTAGATTTGAGGTGTTTTAGGATGACGTCATCATGGTGTTCTTGAAGAACTTCATGTCTTGGCCTCAATCCACCAAGAACAACTTAGATCTAATCGATTTCCACACGAATACACAAAGATCTTTCATAGATCTAAACATAATCATAGTGGAAAAGGATTGAAAGATGGTTTCTAACTTTCTTTCAACTCTTTTACACTCGATGCCCTCAAAAACCGATAGAATCGGACCTTGTTCTAGTCTTCTACTCATTCGCGGTGTTGTACTAGTTCGAGATCTGGATTCTACTCACGAGACCACTGATTTCGGGTTAACCAAGAACAACCATCATGAACCGGTTAACTGGTCGAACTAGGGTGATTCCTGTTTGATCGGGTCACTTGGGTTAGAATAGGGTTCCGGTGGTTAACACGTTGTCAAAACGTCTCGATAAAAGCAACAAACAATCAAAACGGCCAAGTGAAAGACGAACAGAACGACCAGCACGGGGTGCTATCCGACCGGACAACTTATCCGAACGGATAAGTCATCCGAGTGACTAGGTCATCCGAGCGGCTTGCACTTTGAGTCCCACACTTAACCAACTTTATATAAGTTTGAGTATTGAATGAATTGCTATCCGATCGGACTACCTACCCGACCAGATTACTCTTCGTATCATGAGATACTTGGACTTAAACAATTTTCAACGTGTTCAATGCACTAAGGATGCCACCCGACCGGACAACCTGTCCGACCGAATGACCGCCCTGCTGTGAACTTGTTCTCGCTGAAGTATCAACCTATTGGATTGTCGTCCGATCGGACAAACCGTCCGATCGACCGACTTGAAAGGTAGAGATACTTCAATGTTTTCAAAATGCTACAACGAAAACTTCAAAGGACAAGCCATCATACACAAACATCAAAGGAAGAAACAATCCACTCGAATAGTCATCCGACCGGACAACCTATCCGACCGGATGACCACCCGAACGGATTGTCACCTGCACGGCCGGACCGTCCGACCGGATTACCAATCCGACCAAGTTACTGTCCGAGCCACTTACACCTTGCATCGTTTTACGCGTCACTTATCGTTATGTTATCATTCTAATCAGGCTAATTCCGCTCTAAGCGCTCCCTTCAATCCATCATCGCTGTGAGTATACTCGATCCCTTTTTGCTTTACGCACTTTTGGGTGTTACATATGTTACGAATATTCAAATCACAATCAACACACTACTCAATAATATTTGAACGCTAACCGTTAATGCATGTTATACGTGGCTTATGAATGCTTGTTTGTCATGTTTACACATGGAATGCTGTCTACCTGACTTAGCAACGATAGTACTATAGTTTGGACTCAGCACCTGTTCGCATGGGTTGTTAAGGACAATTACTTGCATGGATTACGGTGGTAATCATGTATTGCGAACTGCCTCAGGCAGTCAACCCGCAGTCATTGGTATCGATGGGTCTATGTGGATAACTAACATGCCTCATTTCACTATGTGTACGTGCTGGTTATGCGTAAACGAATTTCGAACTCTATATGCTATTATCAAACTTGTATGCTCACCTTTACATTATATGTATTGACTTTATTTTAACGTATGTGACAGGTGCTTAGGATGCACATCTGCTAGGAAATCGAGGCTAGAATAAGACTCTAGAGGCCAACAAATAGTTGTCTGTACAAATTAAATCAAGGGTCTCTAGAAGAAGATAAACAATTGCTCTATTTAAATCTGAGTTGTCGGAATAGAACTATTTGCCTAGATTTTGTCTGTAATAATTTGTTTACCTTTTGAGATATGGTATGGGACATGTTATTTTAAATTGATTGGTAATGATAATTGTTATGGAAACTTCTGGACAATCTGTTTCGCTCAGTGCCATGCCCCGATGTTTCCGCCATCGGTTGGGGTGTGACACATCCGACCTTTCGTTGGGTGATAATACAGAGAAGATTAATATGGACCATTGTAGCACGCTAGGCAAATCTCATATCGACCATGGGTAGGAGATATTTGTGGTTCATAAGGAATGCCCTATCTCTCAAATCACCAACGCATTTTGGACGTATTGGTTGAAGAACTTAAAAACTCCATAGCTATGTGTGTTGCGTTTTGGAGTAGTACCTGATGCTCTATTGGGACAACCAAAAACAAATCCATGTGCTTCAAGATGACCAAAAACAAATCCGTGTGCTTCAAGATGGCCAACCCATCAGGGGCAAAGCAGACAATATTGGTGATATGAGAGGCCGAATGTTACGCGTGATATGGCAACATATTAGCACGTGGTGCGGTATCACACGAATATATGCATTTCCAGTAAAAGCTCCTCGGTATCCCACAAGTCTCTTCCATTGTCCCAAGATAAGAGGAAGGTAATCTATGACATTATTATTGTGGCGTGTTGAAGTATTTGGAGGGCAAGGAATGAAAATAAGTTTCTCTAACAAGATGTCTTTGCCAGATAATATCTTGGAAGATACAAAATCTCTCCTTTACCTTTGGATTAATTAAGAATGGTTCTACATTTAAATCTTTAATTTGGAGTGGTTAAAAATCGTTTTAATTTCTAATGTACCCTTATTGTATTTCTTGCCTCTAGGCTCTAGCGTATTGTTAGTAGGTTGTCTTTTTAATGAAATCTGATGTTCGAAAAACAAAAAAAATCTCAACTGAAATATACTCAATAGTGCGATTTAGGGGCTGTTAGGTAACATCTGAATGGTTAAGTGCTGAACTAGTAAGAGGTCTGAACCATTAAGTGCTGAACCAGTAAGAGGTCTGAACCATTAAGAGCTTGTATAATGTTTACCTGTTCAGAGGCAAATGTCTAACCAATTCAGATTAGAGGTCTTAACCATTCAGAGGCAAATGTCTGAACCATTCAGACATCTGCTCGTGAAACAAATAGTCTGAACCATTAAGTGCTGAATCAGTCAGAGGTCTGAACCATTAAGAGACTCGTTAAAAGGTAAACAAACAGCCCCTTAGCATCATCTTGATCCTAATTTTCTTCTTTGCTAATTCGCAATTTATGTGTTTTAGAATCATGTTCAAGAATTTATGTGTTTAAATCATGTTCAAGAAGTCTAATAGATCAAACATGTTTGATCCTAGCCGTAATGTTAAGAATGTATTAATTATCTTTATTTCTGCATATTCAAATATGAAAAAAAAAAAGACAATATTTTAAGATTGCAAAAGAAATCATTTAAAATCATAATTTTTCTTATACAAATAGTAATTTTCCTCTTAAAGGTTATGTATATTAGAGCAGATTTCATAAGTTTAAAGAAATGACATGTTTCATGCGTCTAATATTGGTGTGACAAGGGCCTTTGTCAAAATTAATATTTAAAATATTGACGTCTCTTCCATATTTTTGTCAACAATTAAATTAATACTTTGACCTTTTAGAAGTATACTAGGTTATCACCCGGGTGCTACCCGGGTTGGAGAAAACTATTAAGATAAATATCAAATGTATACATAAAATAAAATACAAAGTCTCATGTTACATAAATTAGTGATACAGTGGATATACATTTTAAAGATAGTCGAGTCCCTTTAAAGATGCATATCCTTCGAGTTACCAAAACCTTTCCCTTGGTAAATTGAGTTCCCTCTACAAAAAAACAACCAAATTATAAGTGTTTAAATATATAATATAAACTTTAGTGTCGATACTATATAATATAAACTTTGGTGTCGATACCAAGCTTGCTGAGATATTGGGACAAAAACGTACCAAGTTACTTAGGTATATATAATTCTAAATACAATCACACTATTTCAATCATAAAATCAACTAAACTTTATATAATTGTTTCACATCAATCTTAAATGAATCAAATACTCTAATTGACAATATGGTTTGAAACATGTACAATCATATCTTGATAACTTGATGTATTTCGATGATCAACCTCCAACTTCAACAACTTCCCTTTGATATGTTGCTTCAAATCCATAATTGATTACCAGTTGGACCCATTCCAAATTATCTGACCAAACTAAGTGTATGGTAAATGTGTGCTTGTGAAAAAACACATCCATTATTTGTGCTCTTTAAATTTGTACGCCACAATAAGTCTAAGATAAATATGTGCTTGTATTTCCATGATTATGTCCTTAGCTCTCCTTTTACCATTCTCATATTGACCCATGTTCATCAATAAGCTCCTGCCATCTTCTCAAGTAGTAGGTTAAAAACTCAACCAAACCCAGAATTAAAAACTCACGCCATACAAACAAACTCGCATGAATTGTAGTCTCATGCCGCAAGACACACTATAAACACACTACATAATGTTGCATATCACCGATATCCCAAAAAAACACTCATACCATTTTTTTTTTGTGTGTGTGTGTGTGTGGGGGGGGGGTCACGGGTTGAAAAGGGTCAAGTACGATTAAATTAAATTTTGGTACAGCTTGAAATGTTAAGATTCGCAAGAACCACTGTGCATTAAAATAACTTAAACATCATATATATTTTTTTTTCTTTATAAGCATTGAAATAACTTTGGACAAATTCATCCCGTTACCTTTTAAGCTCTTTTTTTATTTTACCCATTTGACACATTAGTGATTATATATAGACATAGACAACGTTTCAGGTACCACACAACACAACACAACTCGACCCTTTCAAAGGTAAATAGGTTGAAATTGTCATCCCCGCAAGGAAAAGGCGGAAAAAAGTTATAACCATCCACACTATTTGAGTAGATTTAAAATTGTTTACTTACAGTTTTGCTCGCAATAGGTGAACACAGGCATTTTATTTTTAAGGGTTGGTTTGTAGAAATGACCAACTGTTACTTAAACGTAATTGACATTCCGACCTGCATATTAAAAATCCCACATAATATATATTGGCTCTCCTTTGCAAATCTTCTTAAATCAAGAAAATCTTTTTAAATCAAGCATATGAATCGTTTTAAGCTATATACATGTTGATAGAAAGAATACAAACGGATAGTAGGATTTCAAGAAGATTGCGATCTTATTGGAGAATATAAAGGTCTGAACGAAAGCCAACAGAGACTTCGAAGGCGACTTTCTTCGGTGCATGGATAATTAGCTTTAACCATGGTAGTAACATATGTAAAATATATGAATTATACACACTAATCTTCTATTTTTTTTATAATTTTTTTTTTCATTTTCGGAATGTATACTTATATATATGTATTATCATCATGAACCATCTTTTAAAAATTCTCTATACAAACCAGTAAAGCCGACAAACTCACCCAACCCGTTTAGACAGGTTTGTCGTTCCCTTAAACTGTAGTTACCAAATCAGCCCATAAATAACGTCAAAACTGGTCGAACTGGACTGTGAACTCCCCTAAATTTAGTAGTGAATTGGAACATGTTTGAGTGCTTATAATGATATTGATGCTAATAAAGTAAGATGGTAAAGCCAGAATTCTTTTAAACTTTCTACACTATTGCATACAAACTTATAAGGTTGAGTTTAAAAAGACAATATATATATTAAACATTTGAAAGAATATACTAACCTTCATCTTCTCTCTACTAATGACTAATTGAAAAACAATAATTGGTAATCACAATAAACGATTTACTAAAAATGGAAAAATTAAACAATGTATGTGCATAGAACTAAAAATGTAAGATTCAGATGTAGATACTTACCTTTAATCGTTGAGTCGCTAGAGAAAGGGAAATCTAGGGTTTTACAAAACGACTGAAGATTATTCGACTTATAGAAATAAAAATCACAGAAGTTGGATTGCAAAGAAAATAATAGGTTTTATTACCCGGACAAAGGAAGGGCACATATGAAAGGAGGATTCCAAACCTGCTCAGCCAATGGTTCCGAATTCAGTAGTTTAAGAGCAGAAAATTATCTAATGTAGAAAATATCACAGCATTAATGTGAGGTTGAGTTGACCAACAAACATTTTGTCCATTTTATATAAAAAAAACTATTATGAACAATTAGTGTGTGAGCACAGTTATCGAAACTATTACGAAAATAATAATTATTTTTTTTAAACAGAACTATCTAGAAGGTTGTATGCGTTAAAAATAGACTCTTGAGCAACTGTTTTCCTGTTTGACCCGGGTCACAACGGGTGCAGGTTGAAATGGGTCGGTTTTAGTACGGGTTGAAACACGCTAGTTCCGGTTGAGTTGACCCACAAACATTGTTTTATTCATTTATCTAAAAATATTATAAACAATTAATATGTTAATACGATTATAAAATGTATATTATTAGAAAAGTAATTTAAATCTTTGCTAGAAAAATATTTAGCTCAAATTTGAGATAAAACACCATCCAAATCGACTCATTGGTTTATAAAAATTGGTAATTGTTAATCATAAGACCTTCCTAATCTGCTATATATGTTAGAAACTATATATTAATTAATATATACCTTTTCTAAAATATTCTAAAGGACATTAATGTCATTTGTGATTCATACCTGATCAATCGCAGCAACTACATCAGCAGCAAAGCCATCGAAGCTTTTGTACAATGCTTTGTAAACAGCAATGCTGAAAAGTGTGCACCCACGGTAATAAATAAGAAATCATACACGCCGAAAAGGAACTAAATCTAAATATTATACCATAATTAGTAACAAATTGTATAATTATGCAGTACCAATCCAATATGGTTTTGTTGAGTAACCTCAGGAAAACTATAATTTAATATGTTGTCTTCAACAGGGGAGTGGGAAATTTGAGTTGACTTTTTCACGTAGACTTTGACTTTCGTTAAAATTTAAGTAATAAATCAAGATTGTTTGAAATCAAATTTACTCATTGTGCACGAGGGGCCATTCCAGTTTCGTATCTAAAATTTATACAAACTACAAAACGGAATTAATGCTTTAAAAACTCAATTATACAAGTAAGATGTTTTAACCTTGATACATCTTAGCCCAGCTACAACTATCCCCTGCTCTGGGTCCTCTCTGAGTTCCAAATGACCAGATGATTTTTCAAGTAGATCGTAGATCACCTATTTACGTACCTAAGTAGGTCAAACCTTTCCAACATCTTAATAAAGAAAAAGACAGAATATAGTTTTACGATTTAAGATAAGATATCAGCAAGTTTATCAGTTATTACAATGCACCTTAGTTTGAAGTTTATTATATTCCTCCATTGTCTTATTAGGCCAATTAGTTAATACATTAACATCATGGTTCAATAATGGCTCAAGCATTATTAAAACAGGCATATAGACATGTAGGCAACCTGGTAATTTGCTATTGTTTTCAACATGATTTTACATTAGCTAAAAAACATTAATACGCAAATAAAATCTCAGATGAATAACACGATGCAATCAAAATTAAGGGATTCAAACAATCCAATCTTACCCAAATCAACGATTGCTATCGAATATGAACCATAGCCGCTAGCATCGCAACCCTCAAGTCATTACAATATTAGTTCAGATTTAGATCTACTGACAGAATATTGCTGGGGAAGATGAGAGGGTTTGGGGAGATGGATTTAGGGTTCACTGGTAAAGGAAGAGGAGACACAACGATGGGGAAATGGAAACGATTTAGGGTTTAGCGAATGAAGGATTTATGGTTTGGCGAATGAAGGAACGATTTAGGGTTCACCGAATCAGAGGTTTAGAGATTTGAAATGATGAAGAAGAACGTGGGAGCTTTTAGGGTTTTTGATGTGTGCGTCTATTTGTTTATAAGATCGAGTAAGAAGCTGGATATCCAAGAATGAAAATACGGACCCGAAGATCAAGAACATACCTGTAATGGTTGATCGATATCTTAATCCTTATTCAGTGATGGCTGCGATGAATGATGTAGAAGAGGAAGGAAGGGGAGGCTAGGGTTTAGAACAGAGATTACAAAAGAAGCGGGTTTTAGAAGGTATTTATATCCGGGTTGAAAACCCGGATCCCGTGTCTGCCCATATCAAGAAAAAGAGACCCGAATTTTTGGAGCCAAAACCAATTTCTAGATTGCCTTAGGTGATGCCACCTCATTTTCCAAGCCATCATAACATGACACATAAGCCCTTATTTATCATGTTTATATATATATATATAGATTGGTAGTGATTTGGTGGATGCATGCGTTACATGTTTAATGAAATTTCTCTATAGAAAAATTAGGTTATTGATGAAAAATTTCTTTTAATGAAATTTCTCTTTAGAAAAATTGGGTTTTTAATGAAATATAGAAAAATTGAGTTTTTTATGAAAAATTTCTTTTAATGAAATTTCCCTATAGAAAAATTGGGTTTTTAATGAAAAATATCTTTATGAAATTTATTTGGTATATTAGCAAAGACAAAGACAGGAAAAACACACGGTTTTAGATTCAAGTTGCAAAAACGGCTACAGACGACATGATTAAAGAAATTTGTCATTTTAAAATATTATAGTTTTATAACTAATAGTCTATGAAAACCATATAAAACCTATTTTCTGATTTGGGGTACTTTAATGTGCAACGTGTTTTTGTTTTTTATTTGCTTCACACAAGTGATCAAAACCTTAGTAGTCCAATTTGTGACCAGGATTTCTTCCATTTATGTCTTACCTTCTTTTAGTGTTATTTAATGTATGTGGTGACTTAACGTTGTCGTGCCAACTCTTATAGATATAACAAAAAAAAATGATAACTTTTCACAAATAGAGATAAACAAAATTAACAACAAAAAGGGCATGTGATAAACATTGAACGTCTTAAACTATATGTACTTAACTTAACCGAGCAAACAAGTGAGCTCACCTCGACTTGAGCTCAGTTTAAACTTAAAACAAGCCAGCTTTGCACTACAAGAAAAGGGTACCATTAGCGGCGACACCTTTAGCGGCGACATGCCAAATGTCGCCGCTATTGGTCGATCCGCGTCAAACCAAACCCCAGCCGTTGATCAAAATCCTGATCAAACGGTTGGGGATTTAAAAGGCAATAGCGGCGACGAGGAGTAGGTCATTAGCGGCGACATCAGTCTCCGCTAAAAGTATGTGTCCCACTTTAAATCCCAGCCACACAAATCTTATCCTGGTTAACCTAATAGCGGCGACACTATTATCAATAGCGGCGACACTATTGTTCGTTTACTTACAAGCTGATTATTCAAGCAAGTATCAAGCATATTTGAAGTCACGAGCTATTTAAAAATGCAGCCTTATCTTCATCCCTTTTTCTAGTTTCACTACAACCATAGAATTCAAATTGCAAACAAGTATGTCCTTTTTTATATTTACATCATGTATACAAGAGTCTTTAAACCCATATGAAACCCAATTTATGATCTTGTTGTTCTTCCGTTTATGTTTCTAGTCCAATTTACAATTTAGGGTTTCTGGTTCATACATCTTGTTGTTCTTCCGTTTATGTTCTTCCGTTTATGTAGATTTTTAAGTAGTGACAACGAGAGGGGATATGGTGGTTAAAAGATAAGAGAGCTTAAGGTCGTTTTAGGGTTTGGTCTTGAAATATGGTGAGTGGTCCTGAGATCATAATATTGATAAAGGACATGACCGTGCACGTAACGTGATATTCATCAGACTTGATAAAGGAGAGACATTCATCATTCATGAGGGAAATAATCTATAATACTATATAAAGCAAATGTAATGGACAAAGATGTAAATTTACGTTACATACAACTTTCGAAGCAACATGTACAAATAAACAAAACACATTTGAAAAGGGTAAAGTAGTAAACTGCACTAAATTTTAAGACACTAGAAGGACAAAATAGTAAATTTATTGGACTCCTTCTTTGCAATCTAAAATTCAGTTCCATCTTTGCCCTTATTCAACCAAGAAGTCTTTATTGAAGTTTGATCTTTCACATTCCCTCACATGCCCTTCAATTGAATGTTGCAACTCAATCGTCTGCCTTTAATTAGTCGCCTCAATCCACCTCTTCTTATTCATAAACAACGCTTCTTCCTGTCATTATGCCGATTTGGAATTTCAATTCCGCGTGAAGGAGACGACAATCGATTCATTCAAATCCCAAGTTTCTTTCCGGTAACAAAATTCAACAAACAATTGGTAATTTTAAAGTTATGGGCTAGCCTGCATTCCTAAATCTAGGTAAACATTGCTCCGTTGATGATTGTAAACTCATCGATTTTAACTATTTCTATTGTTATTATTAATAACTGTGTGCTTAATTTGGAAGTTTTTATTGTTTTTGTGTTTAGTTGATTTTACCCTTTTTGGTAGATTTAAGGGTTTTGAAAGTTACTTAAGACTATGTCCATCTGAATTAATATTAGTGTTTAGATTTGGGTGTGGCTGTACAACTCGACGACGACAATACAGGTGATCCAATGGGGGTAAGAACGGCCACCGGAGGTGCTAATGGTTGTCTAGGGTTTAGATTCAGCCCTTTCCGTTAGTGTCGGATTTTGATTCCACCTCATAAGCAGATATCGGTAATTTTGCAGTCATTTTTTGGGCCTTCTTTATCTCTTTCGTTTTTTATTTTTTTTTTCTTAATACAAGTTCATCTTCATGCCACACCGCTAGGGTTGCTAAGGAAGGCTATTGGAGGTTCTGAGATGTGCTTTTGGTGCACTTTTGTACATATCCTTGACTGGGGTTTCTCACAAGTCTCTCTGATTCATAATTGGGGCGGTCTGGGTGAAGTATTGGATGGAAACTGCAAATGAGCTAATTGATAGTCAAATTGATGTCAGGTTTAAAAGTATGCAGGTATCCTGATATAAATCTTGTATGGTTATGTCGCAAACCCCGTTCCCTAATACCTCGGGAACGGGCGGCCGTGACCAGTTTTAGTGGTAACGGTGTTTATCAATTTGGCAGTGGAGTTTACATCAGGACCGTAGTTAGGAAATATTTTATCAGAGTAAAATACCAAACTTTTATAATATTAAACACATGGGAAATTCCCAAGTTTCCAGTACACACATTTTTATAGGGATAAACCCTATTTTATTTAAATAAAACATCTCTTTATTTAGGTAGCTTTTATAGCCACTTTTCCAAGCCTTCAGTGCTGTCCAGCTGGCTTCTATTTGGCTTTCATATTTTGTTACCTGAAACGCGTTTAGAAACATTTTGTCAGTGGAAAATACTGGTGAGTGAATCCCAGTTTAATCAAGACAGGTCAAACCGTTTACAGCATTGAGGGCGGTCGCGCAATTACATTTGTTTATTTTCTACTTTAATTACCACCCACGGTACTGTCAACCCGACTTGTGGTCATGTTACTACTCACAGTGTAGTAACAAATTTTGTATACAAAACCCCAACATACCGACGATAATTGTAGAATACAAATACTCAATCACTGTTTAATGTAATGTAAATCATTTGAGGTTTTGTAAAAACAATTTGCAAAAAGGAATTGCTATCTTAGGGTTTTCCTTTATGATTTCTTGGTGATTATCTATTAATTACACAATGCACACGCGTTAGTATAATAACCCAATATTTACATTAGTAATCCCTCCCCGAGACAGAACTCCAACGACTACGTCGGGCAGAGCCTCGACAGCCGTTACAGAGCACTAGATCAATCGGGCAGCGTATCTAATACGTAACCGGGGGTTATGATACTTACAACGGGGCAGAACTTCGTTAATTTAGGGGGGGGGGGTATAATGCCCGATTATAATGCCTATTCTTCAGAAAAGAGAGAGAGAATTCGTTTTGGTGCGAATTGTGAACTAAGGCCGATGACCTCTATTTATAGTGCTGATTTTCAAGTTTTTCGCGTAGGGAAAATAGGCTTTAGCCTTGATTGGTCATTAGGGTAGACTTGACACGATCACGCCACGTGGCAGCACCGGGTGAGGCTGCGTAGTCAGGTTGTCGCGGCCCGAGTAAGACGAAGAAGGAGTCTTCGCGACGCACCAGAAAACAATAAAAATTGTTTTTATTTTTATTTTATTAAATTAAAGGTATTTAGGGCTATTATACGTACACGGGGTGTATTTTAAGGCGTATAGGGACATTCTAAATATATTAGGGGTGTCAGAAATATTTTAGGAGGGTTGTTATATCCTCCCCACTTTGTTTTTGAACTCGTCCTCGAGGTCTACTGGAACAGGTGTGGATATTTCCTCTACATCTCTGATTCGAGCTCCCACGTGTATTCTGGTCCTCCTTTGGGATCCTATTTTACTTTGACTAAAACCAATCTCTTGTGTTTGAGATTCTTGACTTTCCTGTCTTCAATCTGTAGCGGCTTCTCTACAAACTTTAGTTTCTAATTTACCTCTATATCCTTAAGAGGTACTACTAGTGATTCGTCGGCTATGCACTTTTTGAGATTGCATACATGAAATACATCATGCATTCCTGCCATTTCCTCTGGCAGTTGTAGTTGGTAAGCTACAACTCCTATTCTTCTAATAATCTCAAAAGGTCCAACATACCTGGGGCTTAGCTTTCCCCTTTTGATGAATCTTACCACTCCTTTCCAAGGAGAAACTTTCAATAACACCATGTCTCCTACTTGAAACTCCAACGGTTTTCGCCTGTTATAAGCATAACTCTTTTGTCGATCACGGGCTGCTTTCAGTCGTTCCTTGACTTGAATAATCTTGTCGGTTGTTTCTTGCACTATCTCAGGTCCGGATAGTTGCTTTTCTCCAATTTCTACCCAACAGACTGGAGTTCGGCACTTTCGTCCATAAAGTGCTTCGAATGGTGCAACATTGATACTGGTATGATAACTGTTATTGTAGGAAAACTCTATTAATGGTAAGTGATCGTCCCAATTACCTCCGAAATCAATTACACAAGCTCTAAGCATATCTTCCATTGTCTGAATTGTCCTTTTGCTTTGTCCGTCTGTTTGAGGATGATAAGCAGTGCTTAGATTTAGCTTGGTTCCCATTGCTTTTTGGAAACTTGTCCAAAAATGAGAGGTAAAACGACTATCTCTATCAGAAACAATTGATAAAGGAATTCCATGCAATGAAACTATTTCATTTACGTACAACTTAGCTAACTGTTCCATACTGAAAGTTTCCTTCATTGGTAAGAAATGAGCTGACTTAGTTAGCCTGTCTACAATCATCCAGATTGTATCATTACCTTTTCTTATTTTGGGTAATTTAGTAACAAAATCCATTGTTATCAATTCCCTTTTCCATACTGGCATTTCTAACTGCTGCAATAAACCTGAGGGTTTCTGATGTTCAGCTTTAACTTGTGAACATGTTAAACACTTGGCAACATAAGCTGCTATATCCTTTTTCATTCCTATCCACCAGAAATTCTTTCTTAAGTCCTGATACATCCTATCATTTCCAGGATGCATCGTATACTTAGACTTATGGGCTTCTTCTAATATACGGTGGCGTAGGTTTCCTAATTTAGGTATCCACATTCTTTTCTTATGGAATCTCCAAATTCCATCTGTTCCTTGTTCTAATTCCTTAATCATTCCTTTCAACTTCTCAGTATCATCCTTGATTACTGATTCTTGTGCTTTCTTGATCTGTTCATTTAAATCTACTTGTAGATTTAATTTAAGAGAACGCACTCTTTTTGGCTTTTCATGATACTTTCGACTTAAAGCATCGGCTACTACATTAGCTTTTCCCTCATGATACTGGATATTACAATCATAATCACTAAGAATTTCCATCCGGCGTCTTTGTCTCATATTCAACTCCTTTTGCCCGAAAACATACCTTAAACTCTTATGATCTGTGAAAATGGTAAACTTACTACCGTAAAGGTAATGTCTCCGAATTTTAAGGGCAAAAATTATGGCTCCTAATTCCAAATCATGGTTTGAATAATTTTCTTCATGATTCTTAAGTTGTCTAGAAGCATATGCTATAACCTTTTGACGTTGCATCAACACACATCCATAACCTAACTTAGAAGCGTCACAATAGACTACAAAGTCTTCAGTTCCTTCTGGTAACGCGAGTATGGGTGCGTTGGTTAATCTTTGCTTAAGAATTCTAGAGGCTTCTTCTTGTTTTGGTCCCCATTCAAACTTAACAGATTTACAGGTTAACTTAGTTAAGGGAATGGCTATTCTAGAAAAATCGGATAAATCTTCTGTAATAACCGGCCAATCCTAGGAAACTTCTAACCTCGGTTGGTGACTCAGGGATTTTCCATTTGGTAATTGCCTCAATCTTTGTGGGATCTACTTGAATTCCTTCATAATTGACTAAATGCCCAAGAAATTGTTCTTCCTCTAACCAAAATTCACATTTCGAAAACTTGGCATAAAGGTTTTCTTTTCTCAATAAACTTAGGAGTGCATGTAGATGCGCTGCATGTTCCTCTTTACTCTTAGAGTAAATAAGAATATCATCTATAAAGACAATTATGAATTTATCAAAATATGGCTTACATATTCGGTTCATCGTGTCCATAAATGCCGCTGGGGCATTGGTTAAACCAAATGGCATGACAGTAAATTCATAATGGCCATACCTTGTTCTAAAAGCGGTCTTAGTAATGTCCTCTTCCTATACCTTTAATTGATGATATCTTGATCTAGTAAATCGATCTAGGAAAAGAATCGAGCTCCTTGCAGTTGATTAAATAGATCGTCGATTCTCGGTAATGGGTACCGATTTTTAATCGTGACCCTATTCAATTCACGGTAATCAATGCACATACGCATTGACCCATATTTCTTTTTGACGAATAAGATCGGCGCTCCCCATGGTGATGAACTTGGCTGTATGAATCCTTTTTCCAACAGTTCGTGTGACAACCCGAGATTTCAAGGTCCTTTCTCTATGCATCACTTGTGTCACAATCTTGTTTTTACAATTTGTTTTACGTAGTGTCATGTGTAGTTTATTTGAATGATTAAAGTATTATGATGCTTGGATGTTTAATGTGTAATGTTTAAGGTTTAATGTGTAATGGAAACCCAAGATGACGAAGAATGATTCTTCATCACCATCAATCTCAACGAAGACAGTTCTTCGTCACGAACCTTCCTTGGCGAAGATAGTTCTTTGCCATCAACATTTTTTACGAAGCATGGTTCTTCGTCGAAGAGCATTGTTCGCCAAAAGGGCTTTCAGCCCAAGTGAAGCCCTGTTATGACTCGGCCCTATTTACATTATATTCACACACATCTGTACGAGAAGTTATACAAAACCCTACTCTTCTCTTCTCCTCTCCTCTCCCTCTCGACGGCAGCTTTCCCCATCATTCGAAGGCTTGAATCTTGATCGAATCGGCCCATTCGATATCTCAGTTAGTGTCCCATCCTAGCTTGCGTACTATGTAATACTTGATGTTGTGATTGTTATGATCATCATAATTGAATGGGTTCTTGCATGAAATGGGTTGATGATTGAGTGATATGATGATTATCATGCTAAAGTGTCCAGTTCGATTAAGTTTGAAAAGATGATTTATTGTTGTAAATGATTAGAGTAATTGATTTGGTTAATTGATGCGATTGAATACTGTTAATATCGGTTATGTCACGAGATGATTAGGGATTGTATGAACATGAATGATAATTGATTGAATTAGATGGTTTGATCCGTTTTGGGAATAGAGAAACTGTTTACTGAAATTAAGGAAGTTATGAAACTGTTGAAGTGTAGCGACGAAGGACCCCACCCCACGAAGAATGTAATTCGACGAAGGATCTGGTTCTTCGTCGAGTGATTCTTGATGAACCCTAGGACCCTTCGTCACACCCACTCCCAACGAAGAATGATACTTCGCCATAATCATTTTGGCGAAGAATAGTTCTTCGTCGTGGGGATTCTTCGCCGTGCAAGTGGGCTGAACAGTAAACAGTAACAGTTTAAAATGTATGTGAAGATGGATACTTGTGTTTATAAAATACTATTTGCTGCATGATAACCATACTGATTAAGAATGAGAAATCTTTTTTGACTTGCGTAAGTAGAACACTTGTCTGTTATGTGTTGTTATGTGACATTCACGAGGGATGTGGACTTGTATAAGAACTGGGTATCTGCTACGTGTGTATGATGATCTTTGTGATGAATGCAATCTGTGAACAATAGGTGATTTAATTGATTGTGATACTGAATATATTGGTAACCATGGTAGATTTTGGCTGACCAACTTGGAACGGGTAACTTAGTATACCGAGCAAATCTAAGGTGAGTTCGCTGCTCTTTTTCCAAGCATGAGTCCCGGGGAGGGACATTTGGTAAATATTCCAGGGAGGAATACTGGGTAAATGGGTTTAAATGGAATGTTAAACTTGGGATGTTGGTTAATACACTCATATCTATCATTTAAGTCCCATCATATACCGAATTAGTTGCCGGGGAGGCAACGGGGTTATTAGTTGATAGCGCTATTAGGTTTGGCACCCTCACACCGTACCGGGAAGGACGGGCGTGAACTAATTACCTTAACCACTCCACCAATGTTTGATAGAGCATTGGGGAAGGGCAAATAATCTGGAGCCATCTTGCGGTAATCGATTTATTAACAACATTGAATCTCTGAAATGTTTTAAACTCATATCTGGTAACTAAACGTGTTAATAAATTTTGAACTCACCATCGTCTTCTGACACGCTTGTCTGCATGCTCGCAGGACGTTAGATTCATGGATATGGAACTTGCTATCTGGGAGTGCTGGAGTGGTCATGGGTCGTGTCTCTTGGATATGTGTTCATTGGTTCCGTACATTAGTTTTTGAAACAATTGAATGACGATTTACATTATGCTTCCGCTGAACGTATTGGTTTTAAGTTGTGATTTGAAATTACTTTATGAAATAAATGGAAACTTTTATTTAATATCTTGTTATAGTTCAATGTGATTGGTGGCTGGATCCTGGTACGTCACACGTCCCGCGGTGTTTCTGCATGTGGTATTTTGGGGGTGTGACAGTTCGTCTAACTGTTTCTTTAACTCTTGCATTTCTACTGTGCCAAGCGGTAGGGTGCTTTAGCAATTGGTGTTGTCCCTGGTAACAGATGAATTCTGAATTCAACTTCTCTGTCCGGCGGTATTCCTGGTAATTCTTCTGGAAATACATCTGAAAACTGAGATACTACGGGAATATCTTTCAATTCTTTTCCTTTAGTGTTAATGATTATGGAGATCAAATACACAAATGATCCTTTTCTTACATAGCTGGCTGTTTTAATCACAGAGATGAATTTCGTAGATCTAGATGGCTTATCTCCTTTAATTATGATCTTTTCACCCTTTGGTGAATTTACTTGGATTGATTTTTGATCACATAGAATACTGGCTTTATTAGCTACTAACTAATCCATTCCTAATACGACATCAAATCCTGCCAGATTCATTGGATAAAGATTTGCAATAAACTTTTGATTTAAAAATTCTATTCTTGCTCCCTGCAAGATTTCAGTGATCTTAATGGTTTCCTCATTTGCTGTCTCTACTAGACATTCTGGTTGTATTTTAGTTAATGGTTGATTGAGAAGTTTGCAAAATGAAGTATTAATAAAACTTTGGTTCGCACCAGACTCAAATAATACTTTAGCAAAAACATCATTAACTAAAAACGTACTGGAAATCACGTATGGAATCATCTTTGCTTCTTATGCAGTCAGAACGAATGCTCTAGCATTTTTAGTAGTCTTGTTGTTCATGGCTGGAGCTAGTTTCGGACAGTGTGGCTTGATGTGACCTTTTTCTCCACAATTGAAGCACACTCCATTACTAGGTTTCTTCCTATAATCTTCCTCTTTGTGTCCTGGTATCTTGCAGAAATTGCAGTAAGTGGAGCATATTCCTGAATGCTTTTTCTTACAGGCCTTACAGTAAGGTGCAGAGGTAGAACCTATATTTTTTCCACGGTTGGAATTTCCATAGCGAAATTCTTGGGTAAGCCTTTGAGCTAGGTTTCTCCTCTGGTCCTCTTCTCGTGTACGCACTAATTCAGCAGTCAAGGTATTTGCTAGTTCTATAGCTTCTTCTATAGTTTGTGGTCTAGCTGCCTTGACTACATGCCTAATCTCACTGATTAATCCCCATACGTAACGGGAGATTAATACTGGTTCTGGTGATGCAAGGGTTGGCACTATTCTAGCATATTCGAAGAATAATATAGTGTAACCCTTACTATCCACTCCAATCATTCTAAGGTTTAAGAATTTATTAGCTATCTGTTCCTTTTCATTAGGAGGATAGAACTTCCTTTCAACCATATTCTTAAACTCACTCCATTCCATATTATAGATCCTGTCACTTCCCTAGACAGGAGGATAGTGTTCCACCATTCTAAGGCTGAGTTCTTAAATAGATTGGAGGCAAACATTATCTTATCCTCTTCTGCGCACTTACTTATTTTTAAGACTGCCTCAGTATTTTCTATCCAGCGTAGAGCTGCAATGGCTCCTTCATTGCACGAGAATTCCATTGGTTTACAGGACCAGAATTCTTTATAAGAACAACCATAAGACATAGTTCTTCTTCTTTTGGGAATGGACACTTGAAGTATGGGTCCATTGTTTACGCTGTGCTCTGGTTCAGTAGGTGGTCGCTTACTGCCATTATTACTTTTATTATTATCCGCTTCCTTAACCATTTTGATAATATATGGCATTGCGTCTATAATTCCTTGTGCCACTATGTGTTGGATGGCACTGTTATCCACTTGGTTTCGATTATTATTGTTATTCTGGTTTTCCTGGTTCACTTAGTTGTCCATCTGAATTTTAAACATTTACCACCTATTAATATCACAAGATAATATTTAATATAAGCAATCACACAATAAGCATATTGATCAAAATCGTCGAACATTGCGACCTTTTACTCTATTATATTTATGCGCGTCTAGTACAAATTGGAACTGAAATTTAAAATTACAATACTAGTATGCATCTGTAGCTATTTATCTATTATATATATATATATATATATATTTAACCATATTATTATTATTATTATTATTATTACTGGTATGGGTTCATCCAGAATTGCATATTACGCTCGTCATATTTCCAGACGAGCCTTTCACCTATTTGTCGCATTCTTTCACTTCCTTCTAAAATCTCCTCACCGAAGGTTCGGAGTTCTTACACATTCTCAGTGCTCATGGGTGGTGCGGGTGCTGGTATCGGGTCTGGGAACTGGGGCATCGGTTCTTCGTAAGGGTACGGGTTCTCTAGAATCCCCCTAATGTATTGATCATTATCATAATAGGGGTCTAGAGGGTCCAGGTCTGGGTAGGGTCCTACTGGATTTTGCATGGGTTCGTCTGGTATTGGGTAGCGTTGTTCATAATCCCTATGGTGGTCAAACCACGGGTCGTAGTCTGGGGGATGGGGTGCTGGTACTCTAGGGATCTCAGCTGGATCGAAGGCAGGTGCTGGGATTTGGTTTTCTGGGTTGGCTTCGATTTCCATAGGTTGTGTGGGAAATAGTGGTAACGGCTGGGGTGCTCTGAGTTGTTCTAGATTCGGGTCGGCGGCTGTGGTTACTAATATGTGGAAGTTTGCCAGTCTCCTATTTATCATATCCTGAGAGTTCTTTTCTCTATTAGCGGATGCTAAAGCTCACTGTTGCTGTAACTTTTTCATCCTCTTTCTACGTTAATGAGCTCCTCTGCTGAACCATCCTCTCTTCTTGGGAGGGAATGACTCTTTAGATTGTGCCTTGAACACGAAAATCCCATCATCGGTATCAGCCAAATACCCCGAGGGGGTAGGCTGTGAAGAGGTGCCTTCATCCCTAGGTGAGCTGGACAACTGACGGTAAGCGTCTGAAGGTCCTTGGTCGCTCATTCTGTAAACTAACAAATTGTCAAATAACACAAAACAAAAATATACAGATATGCACGTAATCACGTAGATTATTTCCTAACATAATAAATAAAATTTTGGAGTCAGCAGAACACTTCTGTGGCTGAATCAGTGGCTGTAGCTCTGATACCACCTTCTGTCGCAACCCCCGTTCCCTAATACCACGGGAACGGGCGGCCACGGCTAGTTTTAGTGGTATCAGTGTTTATCAATTTGGCAGCAGAATTTACATCAGGACCGTAGTTAGGAAATATTTTATCACAGTAAAATACCACACTTTTATAATATTAAACACATGGGAAATTCCCAAGTTTCCAGTACACACATTTTTATAGGGATAAACCCTATTTTATTTAAATAAAACATCTCTTTATTTAGGTAACTTTTATAGCCACTTTTCCAAGCCTTCAGTGCTGTCCAGCTGGCTTCTATTTGACTTTCACATTTTGTTACCTGAAACGCGTTTAAAAACATTTTGCCAGTGGAAAATACTGGTGAGTGAATCCCAGTTTAATCAAGGCAGGTAAAACCGTTTACAGCATTTAGGGCGGTCGCGCAATTACATTTGTTTATTTTCTACTTTAATTACCACCCACGGTACTGTCAACCCGACTTGTGGTCATGTTACTACTCACAGTGTAGTAACAAATTTTGTATACAAAACCCCAACATACCGACAATAATTGTAGAATACAAATACTCAATCACTGTTTAAGCATTAATCAAGTGTCAGGTCCGTTACACGCAACCTAGTGTTCAATATCGTGTAAGTACGTATGTATATGTAGGGTCATGCAATGCCCTAATTGTCCAAACAACAGGTGTTCACTGATTACCAGTTAATAAGTTTATCAAACGGTACATAAGACAACACGCACGATAACACATAGTTCGAGTTCTATGACATGTAAACTTGTTTACATTTACATACATAAGCTCGGATAGTGCAACAATCGCATAAGTAAATTTAGATTAAACAATTTCGGAACACATGCATTATCTATAACTCGGAGTCACAAAATTAAGTTCGGAATATTTATATATATGTAAACTTGGAACATAAATCCCATATTTGTGAAACCCGGACCAAATGATCATTATTAAACCCTGACCCTTAAATAAACAATCAGTGAATACACACACATATACGAAATGCGGATCATATTTCAAGAAATATGTGCGGACCAGTTATAAGAGGTTATATGCAGACAATGGAAGGTTCCATATGTGCGGACAGTTAAGGAACTTCAAGTGCGGACCTCTATAAGGATCACTACATGCAGATGCCTTTAGAAATACATGTGCAGACATTTTCACTAAATGCGGACCAGCTTATATTAAACTATATGCGAACCCCTTTAAGATAGCCAAATGCGGATTGTGTAAACACTTTAAGTGCGGACTCATTAAAACCCACAAGTGCGGACTAGATGTTTTTGATTAAATGCAGACTCCTTAAAACCCACAAGTGCGGACTAGAGGTTTTTGATCAAGTGCGAACTCTTTTAAAGTTGGCATGTGCAGACCGTTTAAACATACCAAGTGCGGATAACTTATACCCCAACAAATGTGGACAAGGTCCCATTTGTTTAAGTGCGGACTGGATAGTTTATAATAAGTACGGACATGTTATTCTTTCACAAATACGGACAAACTTTGTGACTTCACAAAGTCTGACAATCAGAATTTCATTCTTCAAGGTTTCCAAGAACAGAAACCCCCAAATGCACAGAATTCAACAATGTTAGGAATCAAATCAATCAATCTAACAGTTTTATCATACCACAAACATCAAAGAATCATTACACATGTCACATCCTGACTTTTGCGGAAGCGTATGCGTGTGACTTGATCGGTTCTCATTGCATTCGATTATAATAAATAACTATATGATCAAAATGATGTTCATCCATTCATAAAGTTCAAAACATTACAAATACCAGTCATTTAAGTTTCAACAACACAACCTCTGATTAAGTTACAAACCAACAAAAGTGGATGACATCTAAACTTGAAATCTACATCCCAAAAACAAAACCAGCGCCCAAGATCCAACTTGTTTCCTGAAATACATGTAATTTTGAAAACATCATCAAAAGTTGAGCGAGTTCATGCATTTTATATGAGTACTAATAAACTTGTAAACATTTGAGAGACTCCTTTGAAAACATGTATGAAAAGCGTTTGTGAACAGATCAATTATTGTTTTGCAAGGACATTAATGTATGTGAAGACATAAGGAGTACTCAATATGAGTAGACTTTTGTCTTTATCGAATCTCCTCGTGTCGCAACCCCCGATCCCTTATCTATCCCGGGAACGGGCGGACGCGAACTCAGAGTTTTGGTGGTATCAGTTGCGTTAATTTGGCAGCGGAATCTACATCAAGACCGTAGTTAGGAAATGTTTATCAGAGTAAAACCACCTCATTTGATATTAATAATCACATGGGTAAAACCCAAGTTTCTTATTACAATACATTTATAGGGATAAACCCCATTTTATTGAATTTAAAACATCGTCTTTTAGGTAACTTTTATAGCCACATTTTTCCCAAGCCTTCAGTGCTCTCCAGCTGACTTTTTATTAATTGGCTGTCACATTGTGTTACCTGAAACGCGTTTTAAAAACATTTGTCAGTGGGAAATACTGGTGAGTGAATCGCAGTTTAATCAAGAAACATTTTATCAATTAAAACAGTATTGAGAGCGATCACATTGTTTATTTCTACACAATTACTCATTCAATACTGTCAATCCTGACTTGTGGGTCATATTACACATTGGCTAACTCGTTGTCCAATGGTAACGTACTGTCATCCCGACTTACTACTCACAGTGTAGTAAATTTTGTATACAAAACCCCAACATACCGGCAGTAATTGAAGAACTACAAAGACTCAATCACCGCTTAATCACATTGTAAAACATTTAAGGTTTTGTAAAATATTACAAAAAGGTTAACGAAAATTGGATAAACTCACATTACTATCTTAGACTTCGCGTAAGGGTTTCCTGGGAATAATCTATAATTTACACAAATGTACGTAGGTTAGTATCATAACCCTTTGAAAATATTAATGATACCCTCCCCGAGACGGTATTCCAACAACTACGTCGGGCAGAACCACGACAGTTGTTACGGAACCCTAAATCAATCGGGCAGCGTATCTATTACGAAACTGGGGTTATAATACTTACAACGGAGCAGAACCTCGCTAATTAGGGGGTATAATACTCGAAAATTATGCCCATATCTTCAGAAATTCGCTTAAGAAAGAAAAGAAATGAACGAGGAATACTGAAACCCGATGCCTGCTTATATAGTTGCTGAAACTGGGTCTCACGCGGCCCGCGTAACATATAAGCGGGGCTTACGCGGCCCGCGTCAAAGCTAGTCAATGGACTAGCTTGTTCGGCTCATCAGGTCGGTCCGCCACGATGTCGACACGTGTCGGCCTAGGGTGTCTCCGCATTGTTGATCTCTCGCGGCCCGCGTTAGCTTAACAGGGTCTTACGCGGCCCGCCTTAACTTAAGAAATCAACGAAATCAGGTTTCATCCTTCATACCGCCCGCGTAAGGTTGGGGTGGGTCCTACGCGGCCCGCCTCAACTTAATAATTATTGTTTTTAATTTATTTTAAATACTATAACATATTTCGGGCTCGGTTTTCACATAAGGGGTGTATTTAAAGACATATTGGGATTTTTTTTAAATATACTAGAGTGTCGGAAATTATTACGAGGGTGTCGGTTTATTGAGGATTGTTACATCCTCCCCACCTTGTTTTAGAGCTCGTCCTAGAGATCTACTAGAATAAGTGCGGATAGTTCCTTTGCATTTCAGATTCAAGTTCCCATGTGTACTTAGGTCCTCTTTTGGAGTCCCACTTCACTTTGACCAGAACTAGTCTCTTATGTTTGAGGTTCTTGACTTTCCAGTCTTCAATCTGTAGAGGTCTTTCTATAAACTTGAGTTGTTCATTTACCTCTATATCCTTAAGAGGTACTATCAGTGATTTATCAGCTAAACACTTTTTGAGATTAGATACATGAAATACATCATGTATTCCTGCCATTTCCTCTGGCAGTTGTAGCTGATAGGCTACAGGTCCTATTCTTCTAATAATCTCAAATGGTCCAATATACCTGGTACTTAGCTTTCCCCGTTTGATGAATCTTACTACTCCTTTCCAAGGAGAGACTTTTAATAATACTTTATCTCCTACTTGAAATTCCAATGGCTTGCGTCGGTTATCAGCATAGCTCTTTTGTCGATCACGTGCTGCTTTTAGTCGTTCCTTGACTTGGATAATCTTGTCGGTTGTTTCTTGTACTATCTCAGGTCCAGATAGTTGCTTTTCCCCAATTTCTGCCCAACAGACTGGGGTTCGGCACTTTCGTCCATAAAGTGCTTCAAATGGTGCAACATTGATACTTGTGTGATAACTATTATTATATGAAAATTCTATTAAAGGTAAGTGATCATCCCAATTACCTCCGAAATCAATTACACATGCTCTAAGCATGTCCTCCATTGTCTGAATTGTTCCTTCATTTTGTCCATCCGTTTGAGGGTGTTAGCCGTGCTTAGATTTAACTTGGTTCCCATGGCTTTTTGGAAACTTGACCAAAAATGAGAGGTAAAACGGCTATCTCTATCAGAAATAATTGATAAAGGAATTCCATGTAAAGAAACAATTTCATTTACATATAATTTAGCTAGCTGTTCCATACTAAAAGTTTCCTTCATTGGTAAGAAATGAGCTGACTTGGTTAGCCTATCTACAATCACCCAGATTGTATCATTTCCTTTCTTTGTTTTGGGTAATTTAGTAACAAAATCCATTGTTATTAATTCCCATTTCCACACTGGCATTTCTAATTGTTGTAGAAATCCTGAGGGTTTCTGGTGTTCAGCTTTGACTTGTGAACAAGTTAAACATTTAGAAACATAGGCTGCTATGTCCTTCTTCATTCCTATCCACTAGAATTTTTCCTTAAATCCTGATACATTTTATCATTTCCTGGATGCATCGTATATTTAGACTTATGGGCTTCTTCTAATATAGGATGACGTAGGTTTCCTAATTTAGGTATCCACATTCTCTTTTTATGGAATCTCCAAATTCCATCTGTTCCTTGTTCTAATTCTTTTAGCATACCTTTTAGCTTTTCAGTATCTTCCTTGATTACTGATTCTTGGGTTTCTCTTATTTGATCATTTAAATCTACTTGTAGATTTAATTTAAGAGAACGTACCCTTTTTGGCTTTTCATGATACTTTCGGCTTAAAGCATTTGCCACTACATTTGCTTTTCCTTCATGATATTGGATATCACAATCATAGTCACTAAGCATCTCCATCCAGCGTCTTTGTCTCATATTCAACTCCTTTTGCTTGAAAACATACCTTAAACTCTTATGATCAGTGAATATGGTAAACTTACTACCCTAAAGGTAATGTCTCCAAATCTTAAGAGCAAAAATTATAGCTCCTAACTCTAAATCATGTGTTGAATAATTCTCTTCATGATTCTTAAGTTGTCTAGATGCATAAGCTATAACCTTTTGACGTTGCATTAATACACATCCATAACCTAATTTGGAAGCATCACAATAGACTACAAAGTCTTCAGTTCCTTCCGGTAATGCTAATATGGGTATATGGGTTAATCTTTGCTTAAGGATTCTAAAGGCTTCTTCTTGTTTTAATCCCCATTAAAACTTAACAGATTTACAGGTTAGCTTAGTTAAGGGAATGGCTATTCTAGAAAAATCTTGAATAAACCTTCTATAATAACCGGCCAATCCTAAGAAACTTCTAACCTCGGTTGGTGACTCAGGGGTTTTCCATTTAGTAATCGCCTCGATTTTTGTTGGATCCACATGGATTCCTTCATGGTTTACTAAATGTTCAAGAAACTGTACCTGTTCTAGCCAAAACTCGCACTTAGAATATTTTGCATAAAGCTTTTCCTTTCTTAATAAACTTAAAAGTGCGTACAAATGCTTTGCATGATCCTATTTACTCTTAGAGTAAATTAAAATATCATCTATGAAGACGATTATGAATTTATCCAAATATGGCTTACATATTCAGTTCATCATATCCATAAATGCGGCTGGGGCATTGGTTAAACCAAATGGCATGACAGTAAATTCATAATGACCATACCTTGTTCTAAATGCGGTCTTAGGAATATCCTCTTCCTGTACCTTTAATTGATGACACCCTGATCTTAAATCGATTTTAGAGAAAAATTGAGCTCCTTGCAGTTGGTCAAACAGATCATCGATTCTCGGTAATGGGTACCGGTTCTTAAGCCGAAAGTATCATGAACCATCCTCTTTTCTTATGAGGGAATGGCTCTTCTGACTGAGCTTTAAAGGCAAACATCCCTTCTTCCTGATCAGCAGAACACCCAGAAAGGGTAGGCTGTGAAGAGGTACCTTCACTCCTAGGTGAATCAGACAACTGACGACACATGTCTGAGAGTCCTTGATCACTCATACTGTAAACTAACAAATAGTCAAATAACACAAAACACATAATCACATAAATTATTTCCTAACACAAAATTTAGAATTTAAGTGTCAGCAGAACACTTCTTTGGCTTAGACCAGTGGCTAGGCTCTGATACCACCTTCTGTCGCAACCCCCGATCCCTTATCTGTCCCGGGAACGGGCGGACGCAAACTCAGAGTTTTGGTGGTATCAGTTGCGTTAATTTGGCAGCGGAAATTACATCAGGACCGTAGTTAGGAAATGTTTATCAGAGTAAAACCACCTCATTTGATATTAATAATCACATGGGTAAAACCCAAGTTTCTTATTACAATACATTTATAGGGATAAACCCCATTTTATTGAATTTAAAACATCGTCTTTTAGGTAACTTTTATAGCCACATTTTTTCCAAGCCTTCAGTGCTTTCCAGCTGGCTTTTTACTAATTGGCTGTCACATTGTGTTACCTGAAATGCGTTTTAAAAACATTTGTCAGTGGGAAATACTGGTGAGTGAATCGCAGTTTAATCAAGAAACATTTTATCAATTAAAACAGTATTGAGAGCGATCACATTGTTTATTTCTACACAATTACTCATTCAGTACTGTCAATCCTGACTTGTGAGTCATATTACACATTGGCTAACTCGTTGTCCAATGGTAACGTACTGTCATCCCGACTTACTACTCACAGTGTAGTAAATTTTGTATACAAAACCCCAACATACCGGCAGTAATTGAAGAACTACAAAGACTCAATCACCGCTTAATCACATTGTAAAACATTTAAGGTTTTGTAAAATATTACAAAAAGGTTAACGAAAATTGGATAAACTCACATTGCTATCTTAGACTTCGCGTAAGGGTTTCCTGGGAATAATCTATAATTTACACAAATGTACATAGGTTAGTATTATAACCCTTTGAAAATATTAATGATACCCTCCCCGAGACGGTATTCCAACAACTACGTCGGGCAGAACCACGACAGTTGTCACGGAACCCTAAATCAATCGGGCATCGTATCTATTACGAAACTGGGGTTATAATACTTACAACGGAGCAGAACCTCGCTAATTAGGGGGTATAATACTCGAATATTATGCCTATATCTTCAGAAATTCGCTTAAGAAAGAAAAGAAATGAACGAGGAATACTGAAACCCGATGCCTGCTTATATAGTTGCTGAAACTGGGTCTCACGCGACCCGCGTAAACATATAAGCGGGGGTTACGCGGCCCGCGTCAAAGCTAGTCAACGGACAAGCTTGTCCGGCTCATGAGGTTGGTCCGCCATGATGTCGACACGTGTCGGCTTAGGGTGTCTCCGCGTTGTTGATCTCTCGCGGCCTGCATTAGCTTAACGGGGTCTTACGCGGCCCGCCTTAACTTAAGAAATCAACGAAATTAGGTTTCATCCTTCATACTGCCCGCGTAAGGTTGGGGTGGGTCCTACGTGGCCCGCCTCAACTTAATAATTATTGTTTTTAATTTATTTTAAATACTATAACATATTTCGGGCTCGGTTTTCACATACGGGGTGTATTTAAAGACATATTGGGATTTTTTTTAAAATATACTAGAGTGTCAGAAATTATTACAAGGGTGTCGGTTTATTGAGGATTGTTACACCTCGACTGTGTCGAATTCCCTCGATTGTGTCAAATCACCTTGACTGTGTCAAATTCCCTTGACCGTATCAAATCACCTTGACTGTGTCAAATCCCCTTGACTGTTGTCGAATCACCTCGACTGGGACACTAAAGCACTCTAAGTGGTCACATAAGGACCCTGAATGGGGCTCGGCCGTACCCGTTAGTTCTAACCTTTGTCCATGATTCTTATGAGAGTTATTGGCAATTCAGTTTCAGCCTATGCTCACATGATCTAATAGTTCATTTCATAGCCAAATCATACCATTGAAACATATGTGACATGTATTTCACCCCCAAGAGTTATAAATCCGAAAACAGTTAAGAGAAAAGGGGGACATGAACTCACAAGTTTGCGTCCAGCTGTCTCGTATATTTAAAGGTCCTCCTACGAGTCGTACAACTACCAACACACGTGCCATGTTTTATTAGACGTTTAGGTCGTGTAACGACTCTTTGCTTAGTTGTTCATTAAGACTTGTTTTGGAAATCTTGGTATATTTTGAGTTACATCATTGATGTATATTATAATATTTCAAAGTATATAATTATTAATTAATATATTAATATTTTAACTTAAATTATATTTATCTCATTATTTGAAATATTGTCAAAATAATATATGTTTGCCTTAGTTCGTTTTGTAATTCTTTTCATGGATATTTCCCAAGTACGAGTATAATTGTACTTGTGTATTTCGTCATGTATTTGTGGTGTATTCCGGTGTGTATTTGTACGTACGAGAATACGTATTTTCTTATATTCATTAAGTATTCTTATACTTAATTTTGTATTAAATTTTCTGGAATATTATTTTTAATCAAATAAAATCACCACTTCATATTCTTAAAATGTATGTATTTTAAGAAAACTTTTATAGGAGATTATCTATAATTCTTCCTTGGCAAAAATAATTATATTTTCATATAAATCTCAAAAATAATATATTTTCAAGATTAACTTAGAAAATATTTATAAATCCATTTTTCTCCCAAAATAATATATATTCTTAATTTTTTTAAGAAAATATTTATTTCTTTCAAAAATAATATATCTTCTAATTGTTCAAGAAAATATATATTTTCTACTTGACAAACATATGATATATTTTTGCAATACTTGCGATAATCATACTTTTCGTTCTTTCGGTTTCCAAAATACTGTTTAACTCGTTTGTCAAAACATATATATATATATATATATATATATATATATATATATATATATATATATATATATATATATATATATGAATTCAATTCCGGAATATATATAAGTGTAGTCCATACGTCCGTGTTCGGTTTGTCCAATATTCGGGTATATATATTTGTTTTCTTGGGATTTTGGTATTATTTTGTATTACAATTTTTGAGGTATTTTGGTAAGTTATATTATTTTCAAGTCCTAAAATAATGTAACTAATACACATAATATACAAGTAGCACACAATTTGTGACTTCTAAATATATTTTCCTAAATATATACTTAGTCACTTTTACTTATAAAAAATCAACCTCCAATATTTGTAATATTTGTAACAAAAATTATGGCAAATTTTATATGAAAAACCATGATTAAAATTTACTTATAAACACTTGTTTAAAAATATTTTTCTAAGTGTTTAAATTCTACAAAAATTTTGCCATAGTTTCCCCTTAAAAATGGAGGTTTCCATGCTTTCAAAGCATATCATTTTCTTTTAAAAATCATCATCAATCATCAACAATTTATACAAGACTTACCATGAGCCAAAATAATGCCATTTACACTATACCATGAACTTGAGGTTTTGTAAAAACTTGTAGTAACTTACTATGTTATTTAGTAGGTTTAGTTACCCTTTAAAACATGGTTATTTGTTTGTAAATCACATTCTTGAAGAATTTAGTCTTTCACAACTTATAAGATGATTTTTCTAAAAATGATTCTTTTGTATTTTTTTCTTGTTACAAACATGTTTCTAGTCTTGATTTAACACTAAAAATATGACTAGTTTCCTTAGAAATCATGACTTTGTAATTCTTGTAAATAAACTTGGTTTCTTGAGAAAACTATTTTTGAAATCATCCTTTTACAAGACTTATAACATGTTTCAATCATCATCATACACAAAAACATCTTCATTTTCAAGTTCATGAGAAACATAAAGGGTGATCATCTTGTTTTTCACAAGATTCATCCTCTCACTTGCTAGATCATGTGTTTAATCACAATCTCACAAGCTTCTCATGATGTTTAAATGTAAGTTAGGAATTCAAGTTAGGTTATAAGGAAATTAGTTAGTGTTATGTAGGTTTAGTGTATGTAGGATGTATTATGATGTTCGGTGAGCATAACTAGCTCGGAAATGATAAAATAGTGCTTCTAGTGAAAATTTGGTGTTTCGTGTAGTGTCCGGTTGTTCGGTTGGTTACCGGTTCGTTAAGGTGCTAAGTTGCGCGGTTTAGTGTGCTTTATGTTACCTTTTATGACAGTTTTGATTCCCGACACTTAGGAAAGTATTATGGACCATTAAACCACATTTCTGCATTATATTTAGTTGTTAAAATGCTGAAAATTGCTGAATTTGGTTATTTTCTGTAGAATTCTGCAGTTTTAGTGTGTTTCTGGCACTTTCCGGCACCTAAATCATCACTATGTAAGCACTTTTATGATCCCTACTTTCCTACACACTATTCTAGTGTATCTCTTGGTTTCGGGCTTATTCTGTGTCTTAACGTCACGTCTATCTAAGTACTAAATTCCCGTCAGTACTTCTAGTTTGTCTGATAAATGTGCTAACTTTGTTTCGTGCACTAATTGTACCATGCTGTGTTGCATGAAATAACGATGAACAATCTTGCAACATGGAATGCCTTTGTATGTATATGACAGTAATCAGAAATTCATTCATCTTGTTAATTAAATTATGCACAGTCATTAAAGCACAAATTATTGTTTATTATTGTACGGGATACATGGAAAAGTGTGAGCTGTCACATTCTCCCCCCGTTAAAAGAATTTTGTCCCGAAATTCAAGCGGTGTTATTGGTCGTAGGGGAGTTGTGAAACAGATATGAATACTTAGACTTGATTTGGTCTTCATGCTCCCAATAAATTCTGGGCCATGATGTGAATTCCAACGAATTTTAACAAGTTTAAAACGACTTCTCCGTGTTTTGTGGACTTCTAGTCCGTAACCTTAAAAGGTTCTTTAGTAAATTGGAGTTTGTCGTTGATGTGAATCTTGTTTGCAGGAATGACGACCGTTTCTTGAGTCAGACTCTTCTTAAGATTAGACACGTGAAACGTGTCGTGAATACTGCTAAGTTTCTGCAAGTTTCGGCTTGTAAGCAATGGTTCCGATCCTTTCCAGGATCTCGAAAGGTCTAATATACAGTGGGTTCAACTTCCCACGCTTTTCCAAATCGCACCACGCCTTTCCAAGGCGAGACTTTCATTAAAACCATCTCTCCAACTCAAATTCCAATGGTTTCCGCCGCTTGTTGGCGTAGCTTTTCCGTATGTCATGTGCTGACTTGATATGATCACCTACCTGAACGATCCTGTCTGTAGTTTCCTGAACCAACTCGGGGCTAGTAATTCGTTTATCTCCGGTCTCCGCCCAACACAAAGGGGGCCGATACTTACGTTCATATAAAGCTTCACACGAGGCGGCCTAAATGGCGGTGTGATAAATATTATTGTAGGAAAACTCCACTAAGGGCAAGTGAGTATTCCAACTTTCATCAAAGTTCATCACACAAGCACGTAGCATGTCTTCCAAAGTCTATATCGTCCGATCACTTAGACCGTCCGTCAGAGGGTGAGAGGCAGTACTAAGGTTCAACCGTGACCCAAACGCCTTCTGAAACGTCTGCCTTATCCTCGGCATAAAACGACCATCTCGGTTGAATAAAATAGAAACAAGCACTCCATGACTTGCCACAATCTCTCTAAGAAAAATCTCTGCTAATTTCCTTGCGCCGTCTTCCTCACTGATTGGTAGGGAATGTGTAGACTTGGTGAGTTGATCAATAATCACCCAAATCATATCGTGACCTCTTTGGGTTCTTCGTAGCTTTGTAATGAAATCCTTTGAGATTCGTTCCCACTTCCACATGGGAATCTCAGGCTGTTGCAGCAGCCCTGATGGTTTCTGGTATTTTGTCTTAACTTCGGCACAAGTAAGTCATTTACCCACATATGTAGCTATATCAGCTTCTATCTTGGGCCACTCATACTAATCCTTCAAGTCTTGGTACATCTTGTCGGATCCAGGATGGATCAAGTACCTTGACCTATGAGCCTTGCCCCAAAATAAGCGTACGTAAATTGCCGTGAAACGGAGCCCATAATTGTTCCATGAAGTATAGTGTTCCATCTTCCTTGGGTAACAATTTCACTTCCATACAGTGATTTAGCTTGTAGGTTTTCTGGTCTCAGCACTCCCTGCTAAGCTTCACGAATCCGAGTAGCGGGATTCGTCTGTATGGTTATCTCTAAGGCTCGCACCCTTAGAGGCTTTGCGCGTTCCTTGTGGCTCAAGGCGTCTGCTACAACGCTCGTCTTGTCCAGGTGATACTTAATCTTACCATCGAAATCATTCAACAGTTCATCCCATTTTCATTGTCTCATATTCAAATCCTTCTGATCAATGATGTGCTGCAAACTCTTGTGATCAGTAAAGGTCGTGAAGCGTTTTCCATACAAGTAATGACTCCAAAACTTCAACGCGCAATCCACCGCACCAAGTTCAAGGTTGTGCGTGGTGTAGTTCTTCTCATGATCCTTCGATCGACATGACGCGTACGTGATGACGTTGTCTCGTTGCATCATTACACAACCGAGACCTTGTCAAGGAGTGTCACAATAAACCACTAATCCCTTGATACTGCCAGGTAGAAGCAAGATGGGTACCGTCTAGGTTAGGGTTGTTAGCGGTGGATCAATCTTTGAAAAGTCCCCTATGGAACGTCTGTAATAGCCTGCTAACCCCAGAAATTGTCGTATCGTAGTTGGCGTCCTTGGGGCTTCCCAATTCTTGATTGCTTCCTTCTTAGCAGGGTCGTTGTGAATTCCATTCTCATTTACCGTGTGACTTAGGAATTGCACCTTGCGAGATCATCATTCGCACTTCGACAGCTTCGCATACAACTACTCCTTCTTCAAAAGTTCTAGGGTAGCTCGCAGGTGTTGCTCAAGTTCCTCCTGGGTTCGCGAGTAAATAAGGATGTCATCAGTGATCATATCTACAAACTTATCTAGGTGTGGCCTGCACACCCTATTCATGAGGTCCATGAATACTGTTGGTGTGTTCGTTAAGCCAGACGCCATGACAAGGAACTCGAGATGTCCATATCGAGTGCTAAAGGCCGTTTTAGGGATACTTTCTTCTTGTATTCGCAGTTGAGGATATCCTGACCTCAAGTCGATCTTCAAGTAGTAACTAGAGCCTTGTAATTGGTCGAGCAAGTCATCAACCCTTGACAAAGGATACCGATTCGTGATGGCTAGCTTATTCAATTCCTTGAAGTCAATGCACAACGGAATCTGCCATCTTTCTTCTTAACGAATAGCGTTGGAGCTCCCCAAGGCGAGAAGCTCGGTCTGCTGGATCCTTCGTTCTAGCAGTTCTTGCAGTCGAGTCGTTAGTCCTTGTATCACGAACGAAGCTATTCGGTAAGGTGCCTTCACCACGGGTGCCGCTCCTGGCACTATGTTTATCCTAAACTCCACTCGTCGCTGTGGAGGTAACCCAGGCAAGTCTTCGGGAAAGACTCCCGGAATTTTCTTCTCAACGGGGATGTCTTCTAGCTCCAGCTCCTTGGTCTCCCTATCGACAATAAGAGCAAGGAAGCTATGCAACCCTACTCGAAGGCGCTTCTGTGTCTCTATGACCAATGTGGGATGTCGTAATCCACCGCCTTATGGGGCCCAGCGTCTTCGCTTCAACTGTATGAAGGTCGTGGACTAAGTGTTTCATCATTCGCAAGAGGGATGCGAATGATTTTCTCATGACAAACAACTTCGGATCCATCCTTGGATAATCAATTCATGCCGACTACATCATGACTTCCCAAGTCAACAGGTAATAGAAGGTTCCCGCTCTCTAAGTTCCAAAATACAATCCTTAATCACCTCGTTTGCTTTAACTAACCTTCCATTTGCCAATTCTAAAGAACACGGGACGTCTATCCTACTTGAAACTAGGCCAAGTAGGTTCTTAAGTTCTAAGGATACAAGGTTAAAGTCGGCGCCGGTGTCAATCAAAATGAATGCATTATGTTGGTCAATAGGGAACGTACCCGTAATCGCATTTGGATCCTGGCGTGCTTCATGAGCTCCGATCGTGAAGATTCTTCCTCGCTTGGTTCTTCCTAGGGCAATCCTTCCTAAAGTGCCCCACGTCACCACATATGAAGCAACCTGGAACTCTACCATTATCGTTTCCGTCTTGGTTGCAGTTATCATTTCCTCCTTGTTTGGGATATTTCGCCCAACAGGCATCCTTGCTGTGTCCTTCTTTTCCACATTTGTCGTACTTAGGTCTCAGACATCGACCTTCATGGTGAAACTTGCATTCATCACATCTCGGCTTAGTTCCCAAATAAACCTTACCACCGGCCTTATTAGTGGCTCCATAAGCTTTCATGCCACGAGGCGGGTTCACTTCCCTTCTTTTGTTTGCATTAGAGTTGTCATAACTGGCTTGGGTGCCTACCTTCAGGTTCGAAAACTTTCTTTTGTTATTGCCCGAAGACTCCACGTGAGTCTCCCTCTTGTTTGCCTCGGATTTCGAAAACTTTCCCATTCGAAGAGCTTCTTCAGTAAGCGTAACACTCAAATCGATAGCCTCCGTGATGGTTGGAGGCTGTGCAGCAGTAACCATGCTTAGGATTTGAGGCGCAAGTCCCCAAATGAACCGCTCGATTCTCTTGAATTCCGGCTCGACAAGATAGGGGACGACCCTTGATAAGTCAAGGAAGCGCTGGATATACTCGGACTATCCATCTTTAAGTTCCAGAATTCATTTTCCAATTTCTGAATCTCTGCTCGAGAACAATACTTTTTGCGCATTAACTTCTTCAGTTAATCCCACGTTAATGCATATGCAGCAGCTTCACCTAATGTCTGCACCTGGAGGTTCCACCATGAGAGCGCTCTGTCAAGAAACAACCCAGAAATGTACGTAACTCTTTGTTCCGAAGCACATTTGCTCATTCTCAATACGGAGTCCGTTTTCTCCACCCTGCGTACGAAGGCGAAAACACCCCTAATGCCATCGAAATTTAGGGGCTTGCAGTCCAAGAATTATTTATAGGTACAGCCGATTGGGCGGTTATTCCCAGAGGTACCACCGCTATATTCAGAGCGGAGGGCCTCGTGCTGAGCGATGGCTTGTGAGATGCGCTCTTGTAGTTCGGCTTCTGTCCTTGGTAACGTATTAGCGTCTGTGTCACGTCTGGGCGGCATTTTCTTCTGGTAAAAGGTACGAGGTAGGTTAGACAACATTCAATAATTGTCTATGAGGTATATATCACCACAAGCAAACATGTAATCACCTAATATCACATGCATATATAATCAACAATGTATAAGTAAGAAAACAACGACTGAGTTTTCATATATGCTTGACAACTTGACTTATTGTTTTTATCAAAGGAAAACAAAATGAACTCGAGGTTACATCACCTCGGTCATACAAGTTCCATAATATGAAAGTAGTAGTTGTTTTCCTTCTACATTGGTTTCCTTAGGTCTTTAATTTCACAAAGACGGGTATACTTCCCACGAGATGGGGGGGGGTTGTGCATTTCTACCACATATAGGGGTGATAGAGAGTGTAAAGTTGTTGAATCTTTCCCGAGTGTTAGCCATCTTCACTTGCTTAGATATCGGTTCCCAAACGACTCGTATACGGGTAGAAGTGTCAGACACGAAGTAGGCAAAGATAGATTTCCTACTTTGTAGAGTGCTATAGCAACTATCTAGGTATTGTTCTACTAGATGAAGGTGTGAACACTTAGAAATTTTGAATAGGTGATGATCATTAGCTTGACCCGCAGAGTCTACCAGAATTTCCATGCACTACAAGTCGTTATTACGTTGGCCCCCGTAATAATAAATTGTCTTGCATGGCCACCCTAATTTTTCCCTCGTTCAAAGTAGATGATCAACCAAAGAGGGGACACTACTGTCCTTATACCTTTGACATGGAAAGGACCATTATGGTGGTCCACACGTTATCATTCATTATCGTTACGCGCGAATAGGCACAATGCTTAGACGTAATAGGAATAAGGGAATTCCTAGTAGTTGGAGGGGCACCTTCAAGATGAGTACTTCATCTTCCTTGTCTGGTCAAGAGTGTCGCCAATCTTGTTTCGCAAAAGCCACAGGGACCTCATTCTACTTATAAGGTTGTTATCCAAGGTTTCCCCCTCCGCCTCGCCGTCACTACCATAGTCAGGCACCTTCACATTCGAGAGGGAAGAACAACCATCTTCTACGGAAATCAGCTCAGGATCTCATTTGGTAATCACTCCAGCCACGAGCTTCGCAATAAACGCGAGGTCGATAGTCTCATCGTGCGAGTCAAGAACAATAATAGGATTCGGAGTCGAAGGTATCTCGTTCACGTCAATAATTATTCCGTACACTTATACGCATATATATTAATGAATAAATATGTTACTTAGTATAAACAGGCATATAGATGCATCATGTCATATATAACTCTCGTTTGTCCTTTCGGAGGGGGGGTCATTTTGTCTTTGGCAAGTCTATCTAACGTATACTATACCTTAATTGGCACTTTAATTTGGGGTATCCTCCTCCCTACTAATGTCCTTGCCTTGTCTTTTCTTTGAAAAATGTTTGACTCGTGGATCTTGCGCTTTCGTAAATGCAATGAAAAACCTTTTTTCAAAATGTTTTCGTGAGAGAGTCCTAGTGATTGTAGTCTAGACTCGAGAAGGAATCCTAGTTCACTACAATCGAAGCTCTGATACCAAACTATCACATCCTGACTTTTGCGGAATCGTATGAGTGTGACTTGATCGGTTCTCATTGCATTCGATTATAATAAACAACTATATGATGAAAATGATGTTCATCCATTCATAAAGTTCAAAACATTACAAATACCAGTCATTTAAGTTTCAACAATACAACCTCTGATTAAGTTACAAACCAACAAAAGTGGATGACATCTAAACTTGAAATCTACATCCCGAAAACAACACCAGCGCCCAAGATCCAACTTGTTTCCTGAAATACATGTAATTTTGAAAACATCATCAAAAGTTGAGCGCGTTCATGCGTTTTATATGAGTATTGATAAACTTGTAAACATTTGAGAGACTCATTTGAAAACAGGTATGAAAAGCGTCTATGAACAGATCAATTAATGTTTTGCAAGGACATTAATGTATGTGAAGACATAGGGAGTACTCAATATGAGTAGACTTTTGTCTTTGTCGAATCTCCTCGACTGTGTCGAATTCCCTTGACTGTGTCAAATCACCATGACAGTGTCAAATTCCCTTGACCGTATCAAATCACTTTGACTGTGTCAAATCCCCTTGACCGTTGTCGAATCACCTCGACTGGGACACTAAAGCACTCTAAGTGGTTACATAAGGACCCTGAGTGGGGCTCGGCCGTACCCGCTAGATCTAACCTTTGTCCATGATTCTTATGAGAGTTATTGGCATTTCAGTTTCAGCCTATGCTCACATGATCTAATAGTTCATTTCATAGCCAAATCATACCATTGAAACATATGTGACATGTATTTCACCCCCGAGAGTTATAAATCCTAAAACAGTTAAGACAAAAGGGGGACATGAACTCACAAGTTTGCGTCCAGCTGTCTCGTATATTCAAAGGTCCTCCTACGAGTCGTACAACTACCTACATACGTGCCATGTTTTATTAGACGTTTAGGTCGTGTAACGACTCTTTGTCTTAGTTGTTCATTAAGATTTGTTTTGGAAATCTTGGTATATTTTGAGTTACATCATTGATGTATATTATAATATTTCAAAGCATATAATTATTAATTAAAATATTAATATTTTAACTTAAATTATATTTATCTCATTATTTGAAATATTGTCAAAATAATATATGTTTGCCTTAGTTCGTTTTGTAATTCTTTTCATGGATATTTCCCAAGTATGGATATAATTGTACTTGTGTATTTTGCCAAGTATTTGTGGTGTATTCCGGTGTGTATTTGTACGTACGAGAATACGTATTTTCTTGTATTCATTAAGTATTCCTATACTTAATTTTGTATTAAATTTTCCAGAATATTATTTTTAATCAAATAAAATAACCACTTCATATTCTTAAAATGTATGTTTTTTAAGAAAACTCTTATAGGAGATTATCTATAATTCTTCCTTGGCAAAAATAATTATATTTTCATATAAATCTCGAAATAATATATTTTCAAGATTAACTTAGAAAATATTTATAAATCCATTTTTCTTCCAAAATAATATATATTCTTAATTTGTTTAAGAAAATATTTATTTCCTTCAAAAATAATATATCTTCTAATTGTTCAAGAATATATATATATATTTTTCTCCACTCAAAATAATATATTTTCTACTTGACAAACATATGATATATTTTTGGAATACTTGCGATAATCATACTTTTCGTTCTTTCGGTTTCCAAAATACCGTTTAACTCGTTTGTCTAAACATATATATATATATATATATATATATATATATATATATATATATATATATAAGTGTAGTCCATACATCCGTGTTCGATTTGTCCAATATTCGGGTATATATATTTGTTTTCTTAGGATTTTGGTATTATTTTGTATTAAAATTTTTGAGGTATTTTGGTAAGTTATATTATTTTCAAGTCCTAAAATAATATAACTAATACACATAATATACAAGTAGCACATAATTTGTGACTTCTAAATATATTTTCCTAAATATATACTTAGTCACTTTTACTTATCAAAAATCAACCTCCAATATTTGTAATATTTGTAACAAAAATTATGGCAAATTTTATATGAAAAACCATGGTTAAAATTTACTTATAAACACTTGTTTAAAAATATTTTTCTAAGTGTTTAAATTCTACAAAAAACTTGCCATAGTTTCCCCTTAAAAATGGACGTTTCCATGCTTTCAAAGCATATCATTTTCTTTTAAAAATCATCATCAATCATCAACAATTCATACAAGACTTACCATGAGCCAAAATAAGGCCATTTACACTATACCATGAACTTGAAGTTTTGTAAAAACTTGTAGTAACTTACTATGTTATTTAGTAGGTTTAGTTACCCTTTAAAACATGGTTATTTGTTTGTAAATCACATTCTTGAAGAATTTAGTCTTTCACAACTTATAAGATGATTTTTCTAAAAATGATTCTTTTGTATTTTTTTCTTGTTAGAAACATGTTTCTAGTCTTGATTTAACACTAAAAATATGACTAGTTTCCTTAGAAATCATGACTTTGTAATTCTTGTAAATAAACTTGGTTTCTTGAGAAAACTATTTTTGAAATCATCCTTTTACAAGACTTATAACATATTTCAATCATCATCATACACAAAAACATCTTCATTTTCAAGTTCATGAGAAACATAAAGGGTGATCATCTTGTTTTTCACAAGATTCATCCTCTCACTTGCTAGATCATGTGTTTAATCACAATCTAGCAAGCTTCTCATGATGTTTAACATCATAAACACAAGAAATCAACAATCAAGATTCACACATACACTAAAACAACTTAGTTTCTTATGTTATTTAGCTTTATGTTAAAGTTCATCTTCTTGTTTCTTCATGATCTTCATGTTTAACCATTAACATAATCTTTTAACCATCTAAAAAAGAAGTAAAATCAAGTTACAAAGGGGCTTACTACTAGCACAAGGCTAGGGAAGAAACTTGTATGCAGAAGATGAAGAAATAGAGTGGTTAATAGCTCCTTGTGAAGGTCCTTCCTCTTCCTTTGCTTCCCACTTTCTTAGTTACACATGATTCACCTTAGGAATGCCTTAGAACACTTGGAAATGGCTTGAAAAAGGATGGAAGTGTGTGAAGGGTTTGGGTCGTAGGTTTGAAGGGGAGAAGGAAAGTGATTTTGTTGTTTGAAGGTTGAAGATGATAAGTGTTATGTTTGGTGGTTAATATAATCTTTCATCCAACACTACTTTGCACATTAGGTTATATGTCTCATATCTTTCCAACAAATCTAATAAACTAATTAAAAGAAATCACCAAGTGGGTCCCCATGTTGGTAACCGTAAGTGGGGGGGGGGGTCTTCTAGTTGGATTTCAAGAAGTTAGGAGTTCTAGTTAGGTTATAAGGAAATTAGTTAGTGTTATGTAGGTTTAGTGTTTGTAGGATGTATTATGATGTTCGGTGACCATAACTAGCTCGGAAATGATAAAAAATGCTTCTAGTGAAAATTTGGTGTTTCGGGTAGTGTCCGGTTGTTCGGTTGGTTACCGGTTCGTTAAGGTGCTAAGTTGCGCAATTTAGTGTGCTTTATGTTACCTTTTATGACAGTTTTGATTCCCGACACTTAGGAAAGTATTCTGGACTATTAAACCACATTTCTGCATTATATTTAGTTGTTAAAATGCTGAAAATTGCTGAATTTGGTTATTTTCTGCAGAATTCTGCAGTTTTAGTGTGTTTCTGGCACTTTTCGGCACCTAAATCATCACTAGGTAGGCAGTTTTATGATCCCTACTTTCCTACACACTATTCTAGTGTATCTCTTGGTTTTGGGCTCATTCTGTGTCTTAACGTCACGTCTCTCTAAGTACTGAACTCCCGTTAGTACTTCTAGTTTGTCTGATAACTGTGCTAACTTTGTTTCATGCACTAATTGTACCATGCTATGTTGCATGAAATAACGATGAACAATCTTGCAACATGAAATGCCTTTGTATGTATATGACAGTAATCAGAAATTCATTCGTCTTGTTAATTAAATCATTCACAGTCATTAAAGCACAGATTATTGTTTATTATTGTACGGAATACATGGAAAAGTGCCAGTTGTCACAACACAATCATTCAATCTAAGCAATTACGTATTTATTGGCATCATCAATCACACACAATCAATGGTTTGGATCATCAAGGGTTTGTATGAATCAAAAGAACAAGATTAACAACATATCAAGGAATCATAAACACTTACCTCTGATTAAATCTAGATGAATTGAAGATCAAGGATTGATGTGTGTGAACTTGTGAAGCCAATAATGATTGTAGAAGGATTAGAGATGGTTAGAGAGTAATAGAATGTCGTACAGAGAAGTTATGGGGAAATTCTAGGGTTTTGAGTAGTTTATTGAAATTTCACAATTACTCTAAACACCCCCTAATAATATAACTTTTACATAAAAACCACATAATACCGTTGTTGATGCACTTTATGGATGCGGCTCGGTTCGACTCAGTTAGGTTCGGCTCAAGACCGATGTCGCGACATTCCTCCGCCGTGCGCCCCAGAGATCGACACGCGAAGCACGAATAGCCGCGAACCGTCATCAGACGCCACATCACCATGACATCACCATGATGATGTCACTTAGAATGCATATAAATTGAATGGATTCCATGTTTCCTCAGGAAGAATGATAAAGTTTGGTCCATAATTAGCACATCACGAACAATGTTCCATGTGACGAAAGGATTGCTTTGGACGAAGAATACATCTCACAAAGAATCAAAGTGTTCGTCCATGATTGTTCACCACGAAGAATCCCACTCTTCATGGTGATGAAGGGTTCGTTGAAATGGTCCACGAAGATTCCATTCTTCGTGTGCCAGATGAATGTTCGTGAACCCAGTAACCATTCTTCGTAGGGTTACTGGGTGTTGGGCCTATAAATACAGACAATTGTTTATCATTTCACAAGAACACAGAGAGCACACCAGTGAGTTTGAGAGAGCATTTTCTTGTACTAATCTTTGTAACCAAACTCTGCTGAAAGTTAATACATGAGCTTTTAACTTTGAAATCTATTGTGTATTTGTGTGTTCTTTGGCTTGGTTGCATACCCGCTTGGATTCCACACTTGTGGGTGTGTTCGGTAACAAGGAGAAGGTGTTCTAGATCCTCCTCTAGTGGACCTACAAGTGGTATCAGAGCCTTGGCTCTCGTCCTTGTTGAAACCGAGCCGTGTGTCGAAGTTTTCAAACATTTTATTTGAAGGTTTTAGCTGAAAATTTGTTTGTTTTAAAAGAAAATGGTTTAGATCTTTGAAAAACCTTTTGTTTGTTAATTTTTTTCTTAAAAACCTCATTCATACTCTGTGAGATTTGGTTTTTCTTAAATTTTTTTTGACAAAACAGTGTTCGGAAATCTTTCTGGTGTGTAGTTTTGACCGGAATTATCACCGGATCTTCTGTGTTTAGAAGGTAATTTTTTCAAAAGCTTTGAAAAAGGTGATGTTTGCTTTTCACCAACTTGGCTATATCTTATCCTGACAAAACAGAAAAAGGATTTCCAAATCTTACCAACTTTTACCAACCTTTCACCAGTTCCAATCTCAATGAACAATCAGTTGTTCGTGGGTCTCATAATCTTCGTGGTGTACCTCAAGTCTTCGTAAGTTCCCATTTTTCGTGGATTAGATTGTTCGTAGGACATTTTTCCGTGGACCAATCTCCATCTGGCCCATAATCTCCATGGACTTATTGTTTCAGCTTACTCTTCGTGGAGTTAGTCAATTCTTTGTGAACTTATATTCTTCGTGGGTGGGGTGGGAAACTTCTTTCGTGGACTTTAATACATTGGGCTCAGGTTTATTCTTCGTGGAGTACGTTTCTTTTGAAATGCAAACAGTAGGATCTTCAAACTTTTAAAATACAAGTGGAGTACATTTGTTGGTGGACTTTGTTTCTTGAATCAATTAAAAAAAAACAATTCATGAAAAACCATACATAAAATCACTTTTTTCGTGGGTATTAGAAACAAGTTCTTCTTGGGCTAAATTATTTTTTTTGGGCCGGCTTTTAGTTCTTCACGAAATAATTTTATTTTTATTTTTTTTTGGCTTGTGTTCAGTATATTTATCGTAGGCTTTAGATATTTGGGCTGAGCTTATTATTCAAAATATATTTCATGGACTAATATCTTTCATGGGTTTTTAATTTGAAAGTTATTAGTGGGCTGGGCTGGTGAATCTTTCAACGAAACATCTTTCAGTTTTTCGTGGACAACTTCAGGCCCAACAAACATTTGTTATATTTGGGCCTCACAAAAGTATTAGGACAAAACATTGGTCCATTTTTTGTAGGAAGTCTTGGGCTTGCCAATTATTCGTCGGTTTTAATACTTGGGCTTCTTATTCAAATCTATTATTCGTGGTCTACCATTTTTCGTGGAAGTTCGTCGTTCACAGTTGTATCAGAGAAGGTTCACCATTGCCTCTTAAGTTGTTTGTTTTCATTTCACCATGAGTTCAGACTAGTGGGGTGGGAAACCTGATCCTGAGATGTATTATGAAAATTGTGGAGGTACTAGCACTGTTACAAGAAATATTTATGGTGAACCACAACCAGGTGCCTCAGCTACAAGACCTGCTCAACATGCTCAACTACAAATGGTTTTTGTCTCAAGCACCGATATGTATGGAACACCACAACCAGTTGGGGATAATATGTATACGAGTAAGGGTTCAGTGCCATCTTAGCTTAAGTCTACCACACCGTCAAATAACCCTCCACCATCAAAAGTCAATCTACGGGATAAATCTACTGTCGATTGTGATCCGACAGTTAAGTTGGAGAACAGTGGTCAAACAAGAACGGCGTTTTATGCTGAAATTGTCAAGAATGTTAGCAATGGTGAGTCCTCGAGAAATGATGACAACTCTGAACATGGCAGTAGTTCAGTTGAAGATGTTACAAGTTCAAGTTCAAGCGAGGATGGATCAGAATATGAATCGTCGAGGGAGGTTGTTGATTCTGAGGCAAGTGAGTCAATATCTGAGAGCGAATCCAGTCAGGTATGTGTCGATAAACCAAGTTCTGATAGGTGTGATAATTGTGTTGAGTTAAGTGCTAAATTGTCTGATTTGCAAAGCAAATTGTCTGTCTTGCAAAGCAAATATGACGATTTGCAAAGCAAGTATGACGTGACATTTATCCACAATCAAAGTTTGATCGTGGATCTTTCAAAGTGCACAGAGGCCAACATGTTTCATAAAAACCATGAAAAGGAGTTTAAAAAGGTAATTGACACATTAAAAGAAGATAATTCTGAGCTAAAGAAAATGGTTTCAAGAAAACAAACTGCAATAAACAATTACATCAATAGGCTCGAGGAAACACAAAAAGAATTGGCATGTGTTAAGTATGAAAGTGAGGCGATCCAACTTAAGTTAGACAGTTATTCAAACTCTAGGTATGTGCTTGATCACATCATTGACATACAGAAAAAGAAGAATGATGTCACGTGCATTGGCTATAAGAAGTGTCCTCTACCTATTAGACACAATTATACTGCAATGCCTGATGAAGAGGATAAGCCTCACTTTGAGCCATATGTTCCATTAGACGTTGAGGAATTCGCAGCTGGGCTCGGGTACAAAAAGGAAGTATCATCAGATTCGGATGTATCAGCAGATACGAAAGTATCAACTGCTAAACAAAATCAGGATCCTCCAATCATTGTTGAGGATGCTGATTCTTCAGATGATGAATCCGATGATACTGACTCAGCACAGTCTGATGCGGTAATCAAAGAAGAGGACACACCTCTCGAGAATCACATTCTTTGTGATTCTCTGACAACATGGGGTGTGACTGCTCCTGTTGAGATTGCTGAAGCTCATGTTGAAACCTGTGAAAGCGCGAACTTGCTTTATACGTTGATTGGTTCCGAAAAAGTTTACTCAAACACAGATTTTCCCATTAAAAATGTTAATCAATCCTTGATTGATAAAGTGTTTGAGGATTCAACCAGCAAGTTTTTGGGAAAGTCGAGCCCAAGAGTTGTAGTAACTCAGTGTACTCCTATCCTAAAAGCCGAAGTTCAGAAACAATATGGAAACCAAAAACTTCCCGTTCGACAAAAGCGAAGTCACGCTCACCAAGGAAAGGGAAAGTCAAACAAAGCCAAAACAAGAAAAAGTGTCAAAAGATAAACTTCGTGAAATCCCGAGGAATGGATAAAATTGAATCTTTTAAAAACAAATCCAACACAGATTTTGTTATGCAAAACAAAATTTTGAAAAGAAACAGTCAAAACAACTACACACAACACACAAACTATTGTGATGCAGGACCAAGTACCTCAAGATCATGAAGTTCATCATCAAGCTCCCACAGTTATGATACTCCGAGGTTTGTTGAGCGGAGATCATGTTTTGAATGCGGTGAGTATGGGCACATTGCCAGAAATTGTCCATATCTCACGAAAGGAAAGACAATAGTTGATGCCCCCCGTGGTAACTGTTACCATAAAAGATCTGTTTCACCAAACTAGAACCCTCATCTTGTTAAACAACAAAAAATGAAACAGAAAAAGAAACAAAGAAAAGAAATTGAAAAGGTTTTAAAACCAGAGGTTATCTGACGGGTAGTGCATAGGATGACCCTTAAGTGCTATAAATGGTATTTTAATCCTACATTTAATCGAGTAATTGTCTAGAGTTAGATGACTACGTTTGCTTGTGTTTCAGGTACATTCGGAGCTTAAAAGTGTGGAAATGAAGCTTCAAATAGGCGCGGCTGGATTGGAGATTGAAGGAATTTGGAGCATCAATGAAAAAATAAAATTTTGGAATTGAATAACTAAGAATATCACATGATAGAGGATGAAATTACGAGAACGTAGGCGAAAACGGTGAAGAAAACGGAGTTAAAACGAAAAAGTTATGAAAAAAAAAACAAAATTGCATGCTGAAGGCTACCGTAGCTTACGGTAGCTACCATAAATTATGGTAGCCCCCAGCATTTTTCTTCCACCGTAAGGCAGTAGAGACCCACCGTAGCCACTTGAAAGCTACCGTAAGCTACGGTAATCACCGTAGCTTACGGTAGGCTCAGCGGAAAAGTGTAACTCCTCACTTTTAATGACCATTTTGGTTGTTTTCCTTGTGTTCTTGAAGATTCTAAACATTCGGTTTGTGTTTTTGATTCGTATGAACATTAAACTTTGTGTTATGATGATGCACCGAACTATGGAAGGCTAATTTCATTGGTGATCATCCTCGAATGTAAGGTTTTACTTGTGACAATTATGTTTTGATCTTTAATTTCCGGAGTAATAAACTTTGCATGTGTTGTTTAGTTGATTACGGTGTATGAATGATTATTTGTAAATTGTTGATGTGTGTTTGATCATAGTTCTAAACCATACGTTCTTGGTGCCGTTGGCAATCGAGATATCATGGGAGGGATTAGGGTTGGATATATGTTGATTGATCATCGAGTAACAACCTCGCGTTCTAGGAATCCGAGTACTTAGTTCCCTTTCATCACAAATAATTGATCTTACATGAGCCATGTCTATGTGGTTCTTTCCAGTTGAACATGAACGTTAGTTGTCACTTAAAACCTAAAACTCGGGATGATCACTACCCTCTTATCCTGTTACAAAACTTGACTTTGATTTGTATTCTAATTTAGTAATTCTAGATAATTAAAACCAATCAACCCAAAAATTATGTCGCAACCCCCGCCCCCTAACAAACCCGGGAACGGGCGGCCGCGTCCAATTTCGGTGGTATCTGTGTTTTATCCTTTTTTGGCAGCGTAATTTACATCAGGACCGTAGTTAGGAAATATTTTATCAGAGTAAAATACCACGCTTTTATAATATTAAACACGTGGGAAAATCCCAAGTTTCAAGTACACACATTTTCATAGGGATAAACCCTATTTTATTTAAATAAAACATCTCTTTATTTTAGGTAACTTTATAGCTACTTTTCCAAGCCTTCAGTGCTGTCCAGCTGGCTTCTATTTGGCTTTCACATTTTGTTACCTGAAACGCGTTTAAAAACATTTTGTCAGTGGGAAATACTGGTGAGTGAATCACAGTTTAATCAAGTTAAGTAAAAACCATTGTATAGTATTGAGGGCTATCGCGCAATTACATTTGTTTCCATCAATTCAATTATCACCCACGGTACTGTCAACTCGACTTGTGGTCATGTTACTAATCGCAAGGTAGTTATCAAATTTTTATACAAGACCCCAACATACCGACGATAATTGTAGAATACAAATACTCAATCACTGTTTAATATATCATTAATCAAGTGAGGTTTTGTAAAAACAATTTGCAAAAAGGAGATTACTCACATTGTTGTCTTAGGTTTTCTTTAACGGTTTCCTGGTGATTATCTATAAATTACACAAATGCACACGCGTTAGTATAATAACCCAATATTTACATTAGTAATACCCTCCTCGAGACAACATTCCAACGACTACGTCTGGCAGAACCATGACAGCCGTTACGGAACCCTGGATCAATCGGGCATCATATCTAATACGTAACCGGGGTTATGATACTTACAATGAGGTAGAACTTCGTTATTTAGGGGGGTATTATGCTCGGAAACTACGCCTACTATGCAGAAATTTTGAGAAAGAAAAGTTTGTGGGACGAGTTGGGACTGAAGGCCGATGGTCTCTATATATAGTGCCTGATTCGGACCTTGTCGCACCCCGCGTAGACATCCTTCAGGGCCTTCGCGGCCCGCGAGGACAGCTAGGGTAGGCCCTAGCTTGGCTGACTCGCCACTAGGCTTGACACGAGTGGTGCCACGTGGAGGTTTAGGGGCTCGCCCTAACTCTGAGCTGTCGCGGCCAGCGAGCTACTAAAAATTTTGATTTTGATTTTATATTTAATTATATATAGTATTTTAAGCTTGGTTTTCATATAAGGGTACAATTTAAGACATATAAGGACATTTTAAATATATTAGGGTGTCGGAAAATATTTTAGGAGGGTTGTTATATCCTCCCCACCTTGTTTTAGAGCTCGTCCTCGAGATCTACTGGAATAAGTACGGGTACTTCCTTTGCATTTCTGATTCAAGCTCCCATGTATATTCTGGTCCTCTTTTGGAGTCCCATTTCACTTTGACCAGAATTAATCTCTTATGTTTGAGATTTTTAACCTTTCTGTCTTCAATCTGTAGAGGCTACTCTACAAATTTAAGTTGTTCATTTACCTCTATATCCTTAAGAGGTACTACCAGTGATTCATCAGCTAAGCATTTCTTGAGATTAGATACATGAAATACATCATGTATTCCTGCCATTTCCTCTGGTAGTTGTAGCTGATAGGCTACAGGTCCTATTCTTCTAATAATCTCAAAAGGTCCAACATACATGGGGCTTAGCTTTCCCCTTTTGATGAATCTGACTACTCCTTTCCAAGGAGAGACTTTTAATAACACTTTGTCTCCTACCTGAAATTCTAATGGCTTGCGTCTGTTATCTGCTGTAACACCTCGAAAATTCACGTCCTATAATGTGTAGACACGTGTCAAATGTTTAAACGTGTGAAAGAAATATTATAGAAAGACTAAAGTTGACAAACATGGAAAGTATGTGAATATACGTATTCTAAGTGTCAACTGTGAATAAATATAATGTACGTTAACCCTACATGATGCTCATACCTTCAAACGAATAAATCATGGATCATACGAAGCTAAAAGTGAGAGATTTCAAACTACAGGGACTAAATGTGTCAACATGTTCAATTTATACCTCTGAGTGACCTTTTGACAAACCCGAAGCTTTGTAACTGTTAATCATGCTCACTAGAATATACGATTTAAATTTCGTAAATTTTCGTTAACGTATGAGAAAGTTATGATCAAATTCGTGTGCGAAGTGTTAAAGCGTAAACGTTGGAAGTTAGGACTTTTCGGGTAACAATAAAGTTAACCGGGGACTTAGCAAAGTGGGTATATGTTTTAAAGCCTTTATAGATCAATTATGAGGGTTTAGAATACAAGAAACAAGTGCCTAATCGGAGTTTGAAGGGCCAAGGATCAAATAGCAAAGAAAATAAAAAAGCTGATTACTGCATGCCGTCGCGCCACGCGAGGGTCCCTCGCGCCACGCGAGGGACTCCCAGTTCCGTTTTTGTTGGCTGTTGTCTGCCATTGCCCTTAGACGCGACTTTAACCGAATTTCCTCATTCTTCTTGGCCCCTAGGCACCCCCTAAACACTTAGGGACATGTGTTGAAGGATTGTGGTCAGTTATAGACCTAAGTGTCAACCATTTGTGGTGGAATTCTCACTATAAAAGGGTCTTCAAGTTCACAAACATTCCTCACACCTTCAAGTGCATACCTGATCAATTCTGGAGCTTCCAAGCAGCCTCAACTGATCATATCTCGTGCATAGGACTCTTGTAAGTCTGCTAGTCCTTCTTTAATTGTGTTTAGCTTGGTTAATTAGCTAAAAGTCAAACCGTCGTAATTACGGTTTGACTTCCAGATTAATGATTAATAGCTCAGTCAATTCTCGAATCAAAAGTAGTTATAAGATGGAATTTATGTGGGTAATAAAACCTCAAAAGGGTTCCCCCTGATTACCACTCTAACCAGGTCAAAAGTCGGGTCAAACGTGTACTTAAAAAGTCAACAGAAAGTTTAAAATGCGATTTATGCATGATTAGCAATGTAGAACACTTATAACCTATTTGATCACTAATATAAATTGGTAATTAGTGTAAGGACATGTCTAAACATGTTCAACCCGACAAATTCCTGTAAATACCCGGTTCGGAACCGAAAGTCACATAGTTTGACTTTCACTTTGACTTTCAGTTCTGACCCGTTTAGGCATGTTTTAGAAATGCCTCAGAGCTTTAATTGGACTAGGTTACATGTTAGTACAACCCTCTGTGATTATACACCTTGGTTCATTAGTTATCCAATTAATATGCATATTTCCGTTAATTGCTCATATGTTGACCGTTATGCCCTTATTACCTTAAAACGTGATTTATGAAAATGTAAAAGTGTAGAAACCTTAGTTACTGATACATAAACTTATATGCAAAGTTTGACATCAGTTTTACTTGTAGATTAAGAGTTATGCTCATTGTCGCAAATTTAAAGCTTTATGTTAATAAAACGGCGTAATTAGCATATAGCCTAGTTAAGCCTACTTTTTGATATCAAATCTTTTACCCACTGATGCAATATATTATTTTGGGATTTTTAAATATTTTTAATAAATTTTAGGCTGAACATAACTAGTAGTCGTAGGCTTAATCCGGTAATTGTCGGTTTTGCCCTCACGGGCCATAAAATGAGTTTTACATATCAAAACGACTCCAAACCTTTTGCTACTGATTAGTTATGATAAATAAATTATTTTAGACCTTCTGGAATAATAAAAATATCAGCTTTAGGTATTGAACCCGTAAACGGCTCCTAATCGCCTTATTTAGCGTTTTTAGCGCATAGAATGTACTAATACTATTTTTAAACATACAAGGGTGATACCTACTGATATATGAGGCAAATTATAACATTTTAACAGTAAGCAAAGGTTGATAAACTCATACTTCAGTTTTGAGCTTTTCGGCTTATGTGAAATTACCAAAATACCCTTACGGGGCATAGTTGGTTAAAAATGATAAGTTTCACATATATACTTTATCCTACTGATATAACTTAGAAAATTATGTATTTTTGCTGATTACATCAGACCTGTAACTCAGATTGTTACTTAAACTCTTTTATAAACTTTTAAATGACCAAACTACCCCTACGGGGCCTAGTTTGTGTTTAAACACGTTTCGGGCATAATGAAAGACATATTACTGATGTCACAACATATTTGAAGCATATTAACTTAGGAAATCTGTATATGGCTCTTACGGATACCCGTTACGCCTATTACACGTTCGGATCGGTTTATGTAACAAGTTTACAAAAATCAGCCGAAACGGGTCAAACCTTATCGGTTTAATCTCAAAATCCAGAATGTGCATGAAGGACCCATATTAAATAAGTCTCTGAACTTGTTGGGTCTAAATCACATTCTATCCGGTCTTCGCTTAATCGTGCGTAGGAACCGTATCTTTGAAACTAGCCGGTCTAAGCTTAAGCTTAATTAAAGACCCGTTAGGATTCTAATAGGTTATATTAAACCTTCGTTCCAGATTAGGAGAACCAGTAAAAGCTACGTGCATTTTGCTTGTTGTGATTAATACTTGCTCAGGTAAATACTTTTAACTTATTTTCCCTATACGGGCTTGGGTTACGGTATATAGCATACCGCTTGATCGAGCATCAAATCTCCACAGTTGAGTGGGTAGTTGAATAATTTGATTGGATTGTTTAAACAGTCTTGATTACTTAAAGCCTTTGGGGGGTTAATGACCATGTCCCGGATATCCTTGGCATCATCTTACGAGATGGCCACGACCTGAGCACGGGGTGTAGGCGTACACCTGTCAGTGTATAACCCTATGATGTGGTGTGTCTATTGATCTTTAACCCGGACAAGATCCGGGCTACTGAACGCACAAGTAACATGTAATTCGTTCACAAGATTATAATATTAAATAATTCTCCCAAGTTATAAAAATGTTTATGCCATGTGCATCCAAACCAATTTTCAATCATTTTCCAAAATGAGTCAGTTGAATGTATTTACCAGTGTAAACTGACGTATTTTCCCAAAAAGACTGAATGCAGGTACTAAACGAAATTGGCTGGATTGTCTCCTTAGCATCAATAAAAAGTCTCGCAAGCTTAGGATGCCTGAAGTCTGTTGAACTACATATTATTTTGTTTCGATCCTTCTGTGGATAAACTTCCGAATATTGTGACATTTGAAATTACAATAATTAAATTCGGTTGTATTTTATCTTTTTAAATTGCTTCCGCTGTGCATATTAAATATTGTGTTGTTTGACTATTATGTTGCCAACCACGTCACGATACTCCCCCACCGGGCCCACCGGTGACACGTGGAAATCGGGGTGTGACAGGTTGGTATCAGAGCCAACATTGAGTGAATTAAACACTAGCCTTTTGTGTTTAATCTCAATGACACAATTGCACATTTCTAAACTTTCGAGTCTAGACATATAACATAGGACAAATTCCATTTTGTTTGGTTTTATTTTGTCCGTTATTTTTATATATATTCTGTGGTTATCTTACATTGTATTGACAGGATTAACAAAAATGCCGCCGAGATTCTTCCGCAGAAGAGGGCGTGGAAAGGGGCCAGTCACCGCCCCCAATGACCATGAGGCAGGACCTTCGAATGTTCGAGTTCCGTCCACCACGGAGAGTGATGATCCACGCCAAAACAGAAGAAACCTATTTGAGCCGGCAAGACGGTCGGTCTCACACAGTTCGACACCGCCAGTCCAAAACCCTTATGGGCCGCAACCAGATTACGAGCCCAACAACCCGCAACCATCATATATACCATTACAACGATCCCTGTCCCATCATTCTTTCGGTGATCCCACACCAGTTTTCAGGGGCCGGTTTAACCCGGCAAATTACATCCAAGAACCCGTGGGTTTTAACCCACTAGGGCCAGATGATCATTTCTCTGGCGATCACGAGGACGACATGGACGAGGATACTGACCCCGTTGAACCGGCAAGTGGCACTCCAAACCACCCGATAGAGATCTCTGACGGATCTTCATTCCATGGATCACCCTATGTTGGTCCAGACAGCTTCCAAGCCATGTTCACCAAGCACGAATGGTACTATACACCTCCTCACCATTCATCACCTTCCCATCATTCGTCGCCTCATCAACAGCAGCAGCCGCAGCAGCAGCAGCAGCATCAAGATTCCTCTGGGGATCCCCGATTTGTGGCAGTTACGCCACCACCTCCACCGCCACCAGTTCAGCCGGCACCTCCTCAACCGCCGAGGCGAAGGAGAACCGGTGCGCGCATGTCGTCACGAGCAGGGGATTTCCATTTCAGTTCCCCACGTCAATCCAGTGGCAGCCACTATCCGCCACATCAGGAGGACCCACAAATGGGTGGACCCTCCAACCCTGCTGTACCACAGCCACCGCCGATGGGTTTTGAAAACCCAATTCCAACGTATACGGGTCCCATGACATACAACCCGTTTGAGCCACCGATTCAACACAGCTACGGTTACGCAGAGGCCGACCCTTACATGGTAGCGGCAAATTATAATGCCCTGCACCCGGAAGGACCATACGAAGCTCCATGGGGAGTTGGGTACCCAACACATGGGTACCAGATACCTCCTAGGCCTATTATTCGGACTCAATCGCAGCCGCCTAGGTTCTCCCCACCTGAGCATGAAGAACTCCTTCAGAGGTTGAATCAAGTTGAACGGGAAGTTCACGAGGACCGCAGGGAGAGACAGACCTTCTTCCAATTAGTAGGCTTGATCAAAGGGAAGAACAAGAAGGATCATTGAATCCTTCCAATTTCTGTATAAGCCCCTGCGTGGGTGTATTTGTTTGTTAAGCCCCTATGTGGGTATGTATGTTTGTTTGTTTGCTTTGAGCCCCTGCGTGGGCCTATCTTTCCATAAACCCCTACGAGGGTATATTGTATGTGTGAGTCCCTGCGTGGACTGTTATGTTTGTTATTTAAGTCCCTATGTGGACTAGTTTGTTGCTTCACCCCTACGTGGGTAAATGTTTGTTTGAAAGACCCGTTTAGGGCAACGTGTAACCTATGTATAATTAATGGAATGTTTGTTTTATAAATTTCATGTTGCCTTATGTGCATAAATAATTTATATATGAAAGAAATAAATCAAAATCATTCCTTTTGAAAATAATCTGCCTATGTAAATTTTTAAAATAAGAATCTTAAAGTGTGAAACCTAGTCTAAGTGTCATTATAAAGACCTGACCATGATGGTAAGACCTATTTAAAAGATTCAAATCCCTGTTAACATCTGAAAACATGTTAACACTCTTGGCAGATGTGATTCATTTAAAAATCACACGCATTATTATTATGTAAGGATCTTTCTAAAGATTCCAAACCCAACTTAATGATCTCTGAATCATGGGTTAAATCATCAATTAAGATGATCATATTTTTACCATACGTGGTAATATGGTGCCTACGGGCCCTGCTCATTTCCATATGAGCCAAAAGATAGTGGTAGCTATGACTCCCTGTCTGATAAAGGTAATGAACTAGGTTCAAACCTTAAGAGCCTCGATTCTCTGAAATCATAGCTTATAATTTAAATTGTCCATGTGACTAAGCCTTGTGTGCTAATATGTATTGTTACTGTTATTAGGATAAATTATAATTGAAATCCTAATTTAAATACGATTATTAAGTTAACCAAATATGGTCTCTGCTTACCATGGTTAATGAGTTACCCTAAGGGGTAATTCCATAATAAACTCCCAAATAAAATATTGTCCTTGTTTTCTGCAACAGTTCAATTCAAATGGCTGATTCAGACGAAATAAATAGCCATCCAGTGGAGCCAAATGATAACGCCCAGATTACGTTAACGGGTGCTGAATTAAAAGCTATAGTAGACGGCGCTGTTACACAGGCACTGGAGCGACAGTATGAGGAGTATAGTGGGACCCGGAGTAGGACCCTATCTATACCGCGCTCAAAGCCTAAAGTTCAATCAGAAGCGCATAGCAAGCCTCCTCTCAAAAAGGATATTCCCAAGAAAGATGGTGATGATCGTCAGTCCACAAACCACCACAGTGAACCCTCTCTGATAGTCGTGCCAAAACAAACCCATAATAAGGGTTGCTCCTATAAGTATTTTGTATCTTGCAAACCCCGGGATTTCACTGGGGAGAAGGGGGCCATTGACTGTATGACCTGGCTGGATGAGATGGATACGGTTGTGGACATCAGCGGATGCGCTGAGAAGGACGTAGTCAAGTTTGCGTCGCAGTCTTTTAAGGGTGAAGCTTTAGCATGGTGGAGATCTCTGATTCAAGCCACCGGGAAAATCCCATTGTACAATATGTCGTGGGATCAATTTGTTGCCCTTATCAGGGAAAATTACTGCCCTCAGCATGAGGTGGAGAAGATAGAGTCTGACTTTCTATCCTTGGTGATGACAAACCTCGACTGTCAAGCTTACCTAACGAGCTTCAACACTATGTCTCGGTTGGTTCCATGTTTAGTAACCCCGGAACCAAAATGAATAGCTCGTTTTATCGGTGGTTTAGCCCCCGAGATCAAGGCAAGCGTTAAGGCTTCTCGGCCAGCTACTTTTAGATCCGTAGCTGACATTTCCTTATCCCTCACTCTGGATGCGGTTAGGCAGAGATCGCTGAGGAATAAGGAGGCTGAGAAGAGGAAGCGTGAAGGTGATAGTTCACAGAGGTCGAACAAGAAGCACCGTGGAAACGGTGATAACAAGAAGGGTTCTGAGTCAAGAAAAGATGGGCACCAAGCTGGTGAGAAGCCCACATGCAAAACTTGCAAGAAGCAGCACTATGGAAAGTGCAGACTCACGTCGAACTCTCAGACCCAGTCAAAAACCTATGCTTGTGGTATTTGCAAGTCCACGGATCACAAAACCTTGGATTGCAAGAAGATAAAAGACGCAACGTGCTACCGTTGCAATGAAAAGGGGCACATTAAGACCAACTGCCCTAAATACAACAAGAAGCCTGAAGAGGCCAAGAAGACTAATGCCAGAGTCTTCAGAATGGACGCGAAAGAAGCGGTGCAAGACGATAATGTCATAACAGGTACTTTCCTTGTAAACGATGTCTTTGCAAGAGTACTTTTTGATTCGGGCGCAGATAAGTCTTTCGTAGACCATAAGTTTTGTAAATTGTTAAATTTACCTGTCAAAACCTTAAGCGTAAACTATGAGGTAGAGTTAGCAGATGGTACCATAGAAACCGTCTCAACTGTGTTAGATGGATGTGTTATATCCATTAAGAACCATTCTTTTCCTCTGTCTCTACTTCCCTTTAAGTTGGCCGGTTTTGACATAGTTCTGGGTATGGACTGGTTATCTCATAACCAGGCCCAAATTGTCTATAACATGAAGCAAGTGGTAATAAAGACTCCGTCTGGTGACCCACTTACCATTCGGGGAGATACCTAGTATGGGCTGCCTGAGCAAGTAACTATGCTCAAGGCTTCAAAATGTTTAAAGAGGGGTTGTGTCATCTACATGGCACAAGTGATTATTGATGAGCCCAAACCGAAGATAGAAGACATCCCTGTCATCTCTGAATTCCTAGAAGTTTTTCCGGAAGAACTACCTGGTTTGCCACCAGATAGGCAAGTGGAATTCAGAATCGATATCATCCCCGGAGCAGCACCAGTTGCCAGAGCACCCTATAGGTTGGCTCCAACGGAAATGAAGGAATTAAGGACGCAGCTAGACGAATTGCTATCCAAAGGATTCATTAAACCTAGTTCATCTCCATGGGGAGCACCTGTCCTGTTTGTTAAGAAGAAGGACGGATCGATGCGTCTGTGCATCGATTATCGTGAGCTTAATAAGGTCACGATCAAGAATAGATATCCTTTGCCTAGGATCGACGATTTGTTCGATCAGTTGCAAGGGGCCAGTTATTTCTCGAAGATTGATTTGAGGTCAGGCTACCATCAACTAAAGGTTAGAGATGAAGACGTTCATAAAACTGCATTTAGGACTCGTTATGGTCATTACGAGTTCCTAGTGATGCCTTTTGGGCTCACTAATGCACCGGCCGCGTTCATGGATCTCATGAATCGCGTTTGCAAGCCGTACTTGGATAAATTCGTCATCGTCTTCATCGATGACATCCTTATTTATTCGAAGAACCAAGCTGACCACGAGAAACACCTTCGTTGTATTCTCAAACTTTTACATCACGAGAAACTCTATGCCAAATTCTCCAAGTGTGAATTTTGGCTACGAGAAGTCCAATTTCTTGGACATGTGGTCAGTGAGCGTGGTATCCAGGTGGATCCCGCTAAGGTTGAAGCTGTTATGAATTGGCAAGAGCCAAAGACGCCTACAGAGATTCGTAGCTTCCTGGGATTGGCAGGATATTACAGGCGTTTCATTGAAAATTTTTCAAGGATTGCTGCACCCCTAACTTCCTTGACCAAGAAGGAAGTAAAGTTCGTTTGGGGCCCTAAGCAGCAAGAGTCCTTTGATGTTTTGAGACAGAAGTTGAGCAATGCTCCTGTGCTGACATTACCTGAAGGCACTGAAGAATTCGTAGTTTACTGCGATGCTTCACACACCGGCATGGGGTGTGTGCTTATGCAGAAAGGCAAGGTTATTGCCTATGCATCACGACAGTTAAAGGTGCATGAAAAGAATTACACCACCCACGACTTGGAATTGGGTGCCGTTGTATTCGCACTGAAACTGTGGAGGCATTACCTATATGGGATCAAGTTTGTGATCTATTCTGATCATAAGAGCCTCCAGCATCTGTTTAATCAGAAGGAATTAAACATGAGGCAACGCCGTTGGATGGAGACCTTGAATGATTATGATTATGAAATCAAGTATCATCCCGGCAAAGCGAATGTAGTCGCTGACGCCTTGAGCAGAAAGGAAAGGGTGAAACCCATTCGAATCAATGCCAAGCGCATGGAAATAAAGAACAGTTTGATAGAAAGGGTGTTAGCTGCACAGAAGGAAGCTGTGTTGGAAGCTAACTATCCCAATGAAAAGTTAGGAGTAACTGAGGAGCAGTTAACTCTTAGCAAGGACGGAATTCTGCGATTGAATGGACGAATATGGGTTCCAATTTATGGAGGACTTCGAGATGTCATCCTCCAGGAAGCCCATAGTTCCAAATACTCCGTTCATCCTGGAGCTGATAAGATGTACCAGGATCTAAGGGCAAATTATTGGTGGATAGGCTTGAAAAAGTTTGTAGCCGCCCATGTAGCAAAATGCTTGACATGTGCGCAAGTCAAAGCCGAGCATCAGAAACCGTCAGGTTTGCTACAACAGCCTGAACTTCCTACGTGGAAGTGGGAAATGGTAACTATGGATTTTATCACCAAGTTACCCAAGACAAGGAAAGGAAATGATACAATATGGGTTATAGTTGATAGACTGACTAAGTCAGCACATTTCTTACCCATCCAGGAGACTTATAGCTCCGATATGTTAGCCCAGTTATACGTTGATAAGATTGTCGCCTTACATGGCATGCCTGTGTCTATTATCTCTGATAGAGATACTAGATACACGTCACATTTTTGGAAGAGTTTCCAACAATCTTTGGGCACACGTTTGAATTTTAGTACGGCTTATCACCCTCAGACTGATGGTCAGAGTGAGCGTACTATTCAAACGTTGGAAGACATGCTACGTGCATGTGCGATCGATTTAGGTGGTAGTTGGGATAAGAACCTACCATTAATCGAATTCTCCTACAACAATAGCTACCATACCAGCATTAAGGCTGCGCCCTTCGAGGCATTATACGGTAGAAAGTGTAGATCGCCCGTTTGTTGGGCGGAAGTTGGAGATGTTCAGTTATCAGGACCAGAGATCGTGTTCGAAACGACGGACAAGATTGTCCAGATTCGTGAACGTCTCAAAGCTGCCCGGGATAGGCAGAAGAGTTACGCTGATCCTAAGCGTAAGGATTTTCACTTCGAAGTAGGTGACAAAGTCCTACTTAAAGTGTTACCCTGGAAGGGAGTGATGCGGTTTGGTAAGAAAGGCAAGCTAAGCCCGAGATACATAGGACCTTTCGAGGTTATCGAACGTGTCGGGTCAGTTGCCTATAAGTTAAACTTACCAGAAGAGCTCAGTGGAATTCACAATGTGTTCCACATCTGCAATCTAAAGAAGTGCATCGCTGATGAATCACTGGTTATACCACATACAGATGTGCATATAGATGAGAGCTTGAAGTTTGTGGAAAAACCTTTGTCGATTGAAGATCGACAGGTAAAGAAGCTTCGAAGGAAGCACGTACCTATTGTAAAGGTCAAATGGGATGCCCATAGAGGTCCCGAATACATGTGGGAGGTTGAATCCACGATGAAAGAAAAAGTACCCTTACTTATTTCAGTAAATATCGGGTCGAGATTTATTTTAAGGGGGTGAGGATGTAACACCTCGAAAATTCACGTCCTATAATGTGTAGACACGTGTCAAATGTTTAAACGTGTGAAAGAAATATTATAGAAGGACTAAAGTTGACAAACATGGAAAGTATGTGAATATACGTATTCTAAGTGTCAACTGTGAATAAATATAATGTACGTTAACCCTACATGATGCTCATACCTTCAAACGAATAAATCATGGATCATACGAAGCTAAAAGTGAGAGATTTCAAACTACAGGGACTAAATGTGTCAACATGTTCAATTTATACCTCTGAGTGACCTTTTGACAAACCCGAAGCTTTGTAACTGTTAATCATGCTCACTAGAATATACAATTTAAATTTCGTAAAGTTTCGTAAACGTATGAGAAAGTTATGATCAAATTCGTGTGCGAAGTGTTAAAGCGTAAACGTTGGAAGTTAGGACTTTTCGGGTAACAATAAAGTTAACCGGGGACTTAGCAAAGTGGGTATATGTTTTAAAGCCTTTATAGATCAATTATGAGGGTTTAAAATACAAGAAACAAGTGCCTAATCGGAGTTTGAAGGGCCAAGGATCAAATAGCAAAGAAAATAAAAAAGCTGATTACTGCATGCCGTCGCGCCACGCGAGGGTCCCTCGCGCCACGCGAGGGACTCCCAGTTCCGTTTTTGTTGGCTGTTGTCTGCCATTGCCCTTAGACGCGACTTTAACCGAATTTCCTCATTCTTCTTGGCCCCTAGGCACCCCCTAAACACTTAGGGACATGTGTTGAAGGATTGTGGTCAGTTGTAGACCCAAGTGTCAACCATTTGTGGTGGAATTCTCACTATAAAAGGGTCTTCAAGTTCACAAACATTCCTCACACCTTCAAGTGCATACCTGATCAATTCTGGAGCTTCCAAGCAGCCTCAACTGATCATATCTCGTGCATAGGACTCTTGTAAGTCTGCTAGTCCTTCTTTAATTGTGTTTAGCTTGGTTAATTAGCTAAAAGTCAAACCGTCGTAATTACGGTTTGACTTCCAGATTAATGATTAATAGCTCAGTCAATTCTCAAATCAAAAGTAGTTATAAGATGGTATTTATGTGGGTAATAAAACCTCAAAAGGGTTCCCCCTGATTACCACTCTAACCAGGTTAAAAGTCGGGTCAAACGTGTACTTAAAAAGTCAACAGAAAGTTTAAAATGCGATTTATGCATGATTAGCAATGTAGAACACTTATAACCTGTTTGATCACTAATATAACTTGGTAATTAGTGTAAGGACATGTCTAAACATGTTCAACCCGACAAATTCCTGTAAATACCCGGTTCGGAACAGAAAGTCACATAGTTTGACTTTCACTTTGACTTTCAGTTCTGACCCGTTTAGGCATGTTTTAGAAATGCCTCAGAGCTTTAATTGGACTAGGTTACATGTTAGTACAACCCTCTGTGATTATACACCTTGGTTCATTAGTTATCCAATTAATATGCATATTTCCGTTAATTGCTCATATGTTGACCGTTATGCCCTTATTACCTTAAAACGTGATTTATGAAAATGTAAAAGTGTATAAACCTTAGTTACTGATACATAAATTTGTATGCAAAGTTTGACATCAGTTTGACTTGTAGATTAAGAGTTATGCTCATTATTGCAAATTTAAAGCTTTATGTTAATAAAACGGCGTAATTAGCATATAGCCTAGTTAAGCCTACTTTTTGATATCAAATCTTTTACCCACTGATGAAATATATTATTTTGGGATTTTTAAAGATTTTTAATAAATTTTAGGCTGAACATAACTAGTAGTCGTAGGCTTAATCCGGTAATTGTCGGTTTTGCCCTTACGGGCCATAAAATGAGTTTTACATATCAAAACGACTCCAAACCTTTTGCTACTGATTAGTTATGATAAATAAATTATTTTAGACCTTCTGGAATAATAAAAATATCAGCTTTAGGTATAGAACCCGTAAACGGCTCCTAATCGCCTTATTTAGCGTTTTTAGCGCATAGAATGTACTAATACTATTTTTAAACATACAAGGGTGATACCTACTGATATATGAGGCAAATTATAACATTTTAACAGTAAGCAAAGGTTGATAAACTCAGACTTCAGTTTTGAGCTTTTCGGCTTATGTGAAATTACCAAAATACCCTTACGGGGCATAGTTGGTTAAAAATGATAAGTTTCACATATATACTTTATCCTACTGATATAACTTAGAAAATTATGTATTTTTGCTGATTACATCAGACCTGTAACTCAGATTGTTACTTAAACTCTTTTATAAACTTTTAAATGACCAAACTACCCCTACGGGGCCTAGTTTGTGTTTAAACACGTTTCGGGCATAATGAAAGACATATTACTGATGTCACAACATATTTGAAGCATATTAACTTAGGAAATCTGTATATGGCTCTTACGGATACCCGTTACGCCTATTACACGTTCGGTTCGGTTTATGTAACAAGTTTACAAAAATCAGCCGAAACGGGTCAAACCTTATCGGTTTAATCTCAAAATCCAGAATGTGCATGAAGGACCCATATTAAATAAGTCTCTGAACTTGTTGGGTCTAAATCACATTCTATCCGGTCTTCGCTTAATCGTGCGTAGGAACCGTATCTTTGAAACTAGCCGGTCTAAGCTTAAGCTTAATTAAAGACCCGTTAGGATTCTAATAGGTTATATTAAACCTTCGTTCCAGATTAGGAGAACCAGTAAAAGCTACGTGCATTTTGCTTGTTGTGATTAATACTTGCTCAGGTAAATACTTTTAACTTATTTTCCCTATACGGGCTTGGGTTACGGTATATAGCATACCGCTTGATCGAGCATCAAATCTCCACAGTTGAGTGGGTAGTTGAATAATTTGATTGGATCGTTTAAACAGTCTTGATTACTTAAAGCCTTTGGGGGGTTAATGACCATGTCCCGGATATCCTTGGCATCATCTTACGAGATGGCCACGACCTGAGCACGGGGTGTAGGCGTACACCTGTCAGTGTATAACTCTATGATGTGGTGTGTCTATTGATCTTTAACCCGGACAAGATCCGGGCTACTGAACGCACAAGTAACATGTAATTCGTTCACAAGATTATAATATTAAATAATTCTCCCAAGTTATAAAAATGTTTATGCCATGTGCATCCAAACCAATTTTCAATCATTTTCGAAAATGAGTCAGTTGAATGTATTTACCAGTGTAAACTGACGTATTTTCCCAAAAAGACTGAATGCAGGTACTAAACGAAATTGGCTGGATTGTCTCCTTAGCATCAATAAAAAGTCTCGCAAGCTTAGGATGCCTGAAGTCTGTTGAACTACATATTATTTTGTTTCGATCCTTCTGTGGATAAACTTCCGAATATTGTGACATTTGAAATTACAATAATTAAATTCGGTTGTATTTTATCTTTTTAAATTGCTTCCGCTGTGCATATTAAATATTGTGTTGTTTGACTATTATGTTGCCAACCACGTCACGATACTCCCCCACCGGGCCCACCGGTGACACGTGGAAATCGGGGTGTGACATCTGCATAGCTCTTTTGTCGATCACGTGCTGCTTTTAGCCGTTCCTTGACTTGAACAATCTTGTCGGTTGTTTCTTGCACTATCTCTGGTCCAGATAGTTGCTTTTCTCCAATCTCTGCCCAACAGACTGGGGTTCGACACTTTCGTCCATAAAGTGCTTCGAATGGTGCAACACTGATACTTGTGTGATAGCTGTTATTATAAGAAAATTCTATTAATGGTAAGTGTTTTGGTCAAAAAATCTGATGAGGATATTGCAACCAAACTCTTTGTTTAGGGGAATGATGCTTAAAATGTATGACAGTGATGAGGATCACTTCAATGTAAAGTGCACAAACAACACAAAGATTTATACGGGGAAAAAGCCCTTGATCAAGAGTTGATCTCCGGCACAAAAAACCCCGGGTGATGGAAACTACCGATCACCAAGCTCCAATAAATGAATGAATGTTTACAACTTCGGATAGTAACGAGCTAGGTACAAGGATCACTATGGTGAAATGTGTAAAAAGTGTAAGTAATTGCTAGATGTTTGAACGAGAGCTTGTATGAGCGCTTGTATGAGTGTGTGTAACTGCAAAAATGACTAAGTGTCACTAACTCTCTAACTTAGCTCGTTACTCCCTTTAAAATAAGAAAAATATCTAGCTAACAAACTCTCCGACTTTCGGGCCAAGCCTCCACGTTCTCCATAACGTCTAGTTTTGGTCTAGCACGTGCAGAATACTTCGGGAATATTCTCCAAGAATGTCGCTAAGACTTGGTCAAGCTTGTTATACCTGCGAGATGTTATAAAACATAAGTAAACAATTGTCAGTATGAGGATCCTTGAAGTGATCCATGATCCTGATCCTAAAGCCCTTCTGAGGATCACCACCTGTCACAGAAGTAAGGATCACTAATTAGGATAACAAATAAGGATCACTAATTGTTAGAAAATCCTCCCCTAACAATTGCCCCCAAAATATAAGGAGTGAAATTGTAAAATTAGGGAGTTATGTTTTCTTAATCTTATCCGTAACAAACTAACGGATATATAGCCGTTAATTTTGAACTAGCCGTTGCGATGATGATGTCACGGAAGTGACAACCTGCAAGATCATGATTATAAATAGAGATATAGATAGGATCAAATGCATTTAAATTTTCAGAGAAACTCCCTTTATAATCCACATTCCGAAGACGTTCAGGTATTCTCTCTCTCTATCCTTTTCCCTCTCTTGCTCTGTTTTTATCTTTCCATCAAAGATGTTGCTCCGAAGTTCTCCGGGCAAAGATCACAAGAAGGATAGCCCTTTGGAAAGTCAGAAAATCATCAAGGACTCAGCGAATGAAAAGTGTTGTTTTAACGACGCACAGATAGACAAAATCCGTTGCTGTTTTCCGGCGAATGCCTTTTTCAGACCCTTTGATCCTACTACCCTTAGCGACTATGTTTCAGAAACCTGGGTTGCATTTCCAGCCACTCCATTCACCATAGGATACACCTATCCTTTCCCAGAGTTTACACAATCCTTCTTTTCCCTTACCGGCATCTCTCATATCCAAGCCATGCCGATGATTTGGAGGGTCTTGTATACCCTAGAGAGGATCATCGAACAGGAAGGCATTGCTTTGGGTATGTCAGAGTTGGCGGAACTGTATGATCTTACTACTTTTGGTTCCCATCGTTATTTGCTTAAGCGAAAACCCGGTGCAGATCATCCTCTTCTGAAAGTCACCAAGAATGACAAAGACTGGAAACGTCGCTTTTTCTTTGTCAAGAGGGATTCCATTCTAAACGGTCAAGATCTCCCTAAGGCATGGTCCACCCATGGTAGGCTGGAGGATCATAAGAAGGATCACCAGACAATCTTGTTTTCGTATAAGGATTACTGACCCCTTTCTGTCTTATGTTATGCAGCTATCTCTGTCTCACATATCCGCACATCACCTGAAACCAAGGACAGGCTCGCTGCTTTTTGGAAGCTTGATCCTGAAACAAGGACATTCAAGATAGACACCCAAGACTCACAAGAAGTATCCTCAGGTTCCATTACCATGTCGAGTAAGTATCCTGTCTTTTGCATAGTTTAAATATTAAAATATATATATAAATTGAAATAAGATAAGGATACTCATCTTGCTTTGAATGTGTAGGCGCTGGAAAACCTGTCAAGCCTGTTTCCCAATTCAACACAGCTGACCTTGATCTCGTACGACCCAGGAAGAAGAGGTCCACTACCAGTCCTAGCATCTCCATTCCAAGGGCACCCACTAAAGGAAAGGGTGTCAAGAAGAGGAAAACTTCTGATGCTGAGGATCTTCAAGGGCTGCCACTGATCCGCCACCAATTCCTTGAATACTTCAATGATGTAAGGATCCTTAACTTTGCCTAGGTATCCTGCTCTTATGAGGATCACTTGACCTTGAACTGCCTTATCTTCTTTCTGCAGAAATTTGCTGAGATCGAGGATTACGTGGGCAATGTTGAGGAGCTGGACAAGAAAATAGCTGATCTCCAACAGGTTGCCGTGCTCAAAGATCTTGCACTTGCTGATGCTCGGAAGGAACTCCAGGATACCAAGCAGGAAATGGCCAAGGTGCTGGTTAACTTTGATTATGAAAAGCATGACCTCATCGAAAATGCCAAGCTCTCTGCTGCCATCACAATGTATCAGACTAAGTTGAAGATGGCCCAGGAAGCTCAAGACCCTGCTTTTGACAAAGACAGCTGGGATGTTGAAGGCTGGAAGGCAAGGTTGGCTGATCTTGAGGATGATGAGGAGGAGACAGCTGATGTCCTGGCAATTGAGGCAAGTGGCAGTGGGAAGGATCAGGCTGGTGGTGATGATGCTGGTGGTGATGCAGCCAAGGTGTGAGCTGCATGAATGGGCGATGAAGGACATTTCTAGACGTAGCCGGAGCCCATTTTTTAGTTTGATGGTTTGTTTTGGTTATGGTGTTTTTTGTTGAACAATGATGGTCTGTACTGAACAATAGGTTTTTAGGATTAAGGATCATGTATGATCCTTTGGATAATAGGCAGGATAGCAATTGGTGGAGGGATCCTCTGTTTGGGGGATGAAGCCATTGTGATCCTGCCGCCTTTATATTCCTGCACTATCTTTGAACTCATTATCATGGACACCCTTTACCTACCCCAGCGGACGGGCCACGTTTTGCTGGTAGATGCTCGGGTAGGTAATTTTGACAACCTTTAAAGGGTTAGTCTTATGTTAATAAAAACTTAACCTTTTGTCGCTTATCTTGTGTTGTTATCCTTTTTAGTATGTTATTTTCCAACTGTTATAATGTTTAATTTGTTTATACTTATCAAGCCTTGAAAAACTAGAAAAGATATCCAAAAAGTTTAAGATATGAACAAGGATCACATATCCCATAACCGATAAGTTTTAAAAAATGGTATAGTTTAAGAAACACAAGTTCAGTTGTCAAGTATAGGGGTTATTCAAATGAATAATGAATAAAACCAAAAAAGTTAAGGATCATACCTGAGGATCCAAGTTAGAATCCTAATCATAATAAGGGTAACTATAAGATAAACCTTAGAGTGAAATAAGGATCAAGGATCCTTAGCTGCCTATCTTCAAGGACCTGAAATAGAGCATAACTTGGGACTAAGCCAATATAAGAAAAAAGTTAGCAACTGGGGACAAGCCCAAGGATAACTGGGGACAAGCCCAAGGATAACTGGGGACAAGCCCAAGGATAACTGGGGACAAGCCCAAGGATCGTATGTAAACTGGAGTATGGCCCTAACTGGCGACTATCCAAACTTAGTGACATGAAGATGCCAAAACCTTAGCTAACGTGAAAACGCTAGAAACCTTAGCTAACGTGAAAACGTTAGAAACCTTATGAACGGATGTATGGTACGTCTACCATTATACGTAGGATCCTAAGCATAGCCAGAACAATGGAATTATCAGCCCCTAGAATGAGTACTGGTCCCAAAGCCTTGAACTATACCAGGATCATCGTGCGCTACAGGCGGAATTTGGGGACAAGCCCAAATAACTGGGGTTAGACCCATAAGACGGATTGCTTCTGTGGATAACCAACGTTATGCTAAGGATACCTGAACTTTCAAAACTTAAACTCACGTGAGAGATGGATAAAGGATACATGATCCTTATCCTTATAAGAGAAAATAATAAAATGAAATAGCTTAAGTTTAGGATATTACCTAAGTAAGGATCATCGATACTTTGAGGATCCTTTAAGGATATCCCTTTCGCTAGGATCACCTCTGCCACGAGGATCCTTGTCACATGAAATATTTCTTCAAGTGGACAGCATTCCAAGCTCTTGGTAGCAAATCACCTTCCATGGTTAGCAATCTATATGCCCCCTTTCCTGCTTCAGCTTCAATCAAATAAGGGCCTTCCCATTTTGGAGCCAATTTTCCATCAGCAGGATTGGTGGTATTCTGAAATGCTTTCCTTAACACCATATCTCCAACTTGAAACCTCCTGATCCTGACATTTTTATTGTAAGCACCAGCCATTCTTTGTTGATAACTGGCCATCCTGATCCTAGCCATATCCCTGATTTCTTCAATAGTATCCAGGTCTTGAGCCAAGTTTTCATCATTTTCCTCAGGATCACGGGTACTTGTTCTAGCAGTAGGAACCACCATTTCTGTTGGGATCACTGATTCTGCCCCAAACACCAAAGAGAATGGTGTTTGACCAGTAGCATTCTTAGGGGTTGTCCTGTCAGCCCAGAGCACATAGGGTAGTTCTTCTGCCCATTTTCCTTTCTTGGATCCAAGCTTCTTCTTCAAGTTGTTGATGATGATCTTGTTAGATGATTCTGCTTGACCATTAGCTTGTGGGTGGACTGGTGTTGATGTTATCATCTTAATCCCCCAGCTGTCACAAAAGTTAGTGGTTCTGCCCCCAATAAATTGGGAACCATTATCACATATAATCTCAGAAGGAATTCCAAATCTAGTTATAATATTTCTTTTAATGAAGGATATAACTTCCTTTTCTCTAACTTGAGCAAAAGCTTCAGCCTCTATCCACTTGGAGAAGTAATCAGTCATAGCTAGCATGAATACTTTCCCACCAGGTGCCTTAGGGAGCTTTCCAACTATATCCATACCCCATCTCATAAATGGCCAAGAGGAGGATATAGGATGCAATAATTCAGCTGGTTGATGAAGAATATTGCTGTGTCTCTGGCAAGGATCACATCTTCTGGCATACTCCACAGCATCTTTCTTCATGGTTGGCCAGTAATATCCTGTCCTCAGGATCCTTGAGAATAACGCCATGCCCCCAGTGTGGTTTCCACAATCTCCTTCATGGAAGTCTTTTAAAACTTCTTGAACTTCAGGATCCTCAATGCATCTCAAGTATGGTCCTGCAAGAGATCGCCTATACAACATATTATTCATAATTGTGAATTGAGATACCTTAGATTTGAAAGCCCTAGGGTTTTCTCCTGTAGGAATCTCTCCATGTTGTAAGTATCTCATAATTGGTGAGATCCATGATCCGGATCCTGAATAGGATTGAGTATCCTCACTAGGGACAACTGCAGAATCATCTCCTATCTCCATAGTCTGGTGATCCTCGATAGCCGGGGTCAGGATATGGATAATGGGAATCCTGATATCCTGTGGGATCTTTAAAGATGATCCTAAGTTAGCCAATGCATCAGCTTCCGTATTTTCTTCCCTTGGTACCTGTGACAAACTAAAGGAAACAAAAGAGAGTGCCAAACTTTTGACTATCTCCAAATATTTGGTTAGCTTTTCACCTTTAACAGCATATGATCCATTAAAGTGGTTTGTAATCAACAAAGAGTCTACGTATACCTCAAGATACCTGATCCCCATATGTTTTGCAATTTGCAAACCAGCAATTAAGGCTTCATATTCAGCCTCATTATTAGTGGTTTGGAACTCACAAGCTATAGAATGGGGTATTATGTCCCCCTGTGGCGATTTTAGTAGTATTCCAAGCCCTGTGCCTTTGACGTTTGAGGATCCTTCAGTATAGAGTATCCAAGGATCCTTGGTCTCTTCTAGCTGCTGGACTTCGAGCTCAGCTTCTTCTTGTAAATCACTACTGAAATCAGCCACAAAGTCAGCTAATGCTTGGGATTTGATAGCTGTCCTAGGCTCATATCTTATATCATATGCACTCAGCTTTACTGCCCACTTAGCCATCCTTCCGGACATCTCTGGTTTCCTGAGGACATTCTTAATTGGAAAATTAGTTTTGACTATGATAACATGAGTTTCAAAATAATGTCTTAACTTGGTAGATGCCATTATTAATGCGAGAATAAGTTTTTCAAGGTGTGAATACCTGGATTCGGCATCAAGTAAACTTTTACTTACATAATAAACAGGATGTTGTGTACCTTGATGATCCTTAACAAGGACCGCACTTACTGCTTTTGAGGATACTGCGAGATACAAGGATAACACTTCACCTTTTTCTGGTTTCATTAAAGCCGGGGCCGAGGATAGGTAATCTTTGAGGGCTTTTAAAGCATTTTCATGCTTCTCCGTCCACTCAAATTTCTTGTTCTTCCTTAGGATATCATAGAATTCTTTACACTTCTCGGAGGACTTGGATATGAATCTGTTCAAGGCTGCTATCCTTCCTGTTAACCTTTGAACATCCTTAGCATTGGCCGAAGATTTGATGTTCACTATTGCTTTGATTTGTTCCGGGCTAGCTTCGATGCCTCTCTTAGTCACCATGTATCCTAAGAATTTACCTGCTTTAACACCAAAATGACATTTTGAAGGATTAAGCTTCATGTTATATTTGTCAAGGATATCGAATGCTTCCTCCAAGTCTCTTTGGTGATCCTCAGCTTTTAAGGATTTCACCACCATATCATCTATGTAAACCTCCATAGTTTGTCCAATCTGATCCTTGAACATCATATTCACCAGCCTTTGATACGTTGCACCTGCATTTCTCAATCCGAACGGCATAGCAATATAGCAATATATACCAGTTGGAGTCATGAAGGCTGTATCCTCTTGGTCGGATGGTTCCATTTGGATTTGTTGGAATCCAGATGAAGCATCCATAAAAGTTAACAGTTCATGACCCGCAGTTGCATCCACCATGGAGTCAATGTGGGGTAAAGGGAAAGGATCCTTGGGACATGCCTTATTTAAATCGGTAAAATCGACACATACCCTCCACTTTCCGTTTTTCTTTTGAACAACAACCACATTGGCCAACCATCTTGGATACTTGACCTCTCTAATCATACCTGCCCGGAGCAATTTCTCTACCTCTTCCTGGATAATGGCATTCCTTTCTGGTGCAAACTTCCTTCTCCTTTGATGGATTGGTTTGAAGGATCTATCGATGCCGAGCTTGTGAGTGATAACATCCTTGGATATACCGGTCATGTCTTCGTGTTTCCATGCAAAGGTAGTCTTTCTCCTTTTCAGGAAGGATATGAGGTCTTCTTTCATTTCGCCAAGGATCCCTGACCCGATATAGATTTTGGATTCAGGATCATCAGGATCCATGAGGATTTCTACCACATCCTGCTCTCTGGCCTCCAAGACACTCCTTGGAGGATACCTTGATTGCTATTGCTCCCTTGACTTCGAAGCTGGTTTCATCGATGAAGTGTAGCAGTTCTTGGCTTCCTGCTGATCGCTATCAATCTTTACTATTCCCCAAGGACTAGGGAGCTTCACACATTGATGGTAAGTAGATGGGACTGCTTTCATATCGTGTATCCAAGGCCTGCCAAGGATAACATTACAACAAGATAAACAGTCAATAACACAAAACTTTTGATAAGAGTGTAAGCCTTCAATATATATTGGGAGTTTAATGTCCCCCAGGGTGTTCTTGGTTTCGCCACTAAATCCCACGAGCACGGAGGATCTTGGTATGATCTCTGATTCAGGGATACCCATCTTCTTTAGAACATCAAGCTGGATAATGTTCACTGAACTTCCTCCGTCTATTAGGATCCTGCGGACAAAATAGTTAGATATAAAAAGAGTAATAACTAAACCATCGTGATGAGGATCCTGGATATCAGTACGATCCTCTTCATCAAAGGTTATGACTTTTCCTTCGGAGACACTCGATGTTCGAACTGGTCTTTCTCCATTATCCATTTTAGTTTCCTTTGCATGCCTCTTAGCTGCTGAGAAGGATGTGCCACAAATGTCGGATCCCCCAGAAATAAAGTTTATCACTTGTGCATCTGCTGGAGGGGCTGGAGCCTTCTCAGGGATCCTTTCAGGATCCTGAGTCCTTGACTTTTTTCTACCCAACAACTCTTTTAGATGCCCTTTGCTCAACAAGTATCCAATTTCCTTTCTTAATGCAATGCATTCTTCTGTGAGGTGCCCAAAATCTTCATGATATGCACACCACTTTGATTTATCCTTAGTTGCAGCTGGCCTGTCATTCTTTCTTGGCCATCTAGCCTTATCACCTAGGTTCTGCATAGCAAGGATTAGTTCATTGTTATCAACACTAAAGCAATATTCAGAAATTGGAGGATAATCCTCATCATCTTCTTCTTGATCAATAGAATGCACGCTCTGATTATCAGATTTGTTGTAGGATCTGAACTTGTTGTTTCTGAATGAGGATCCTTGCTTATCCTGCTTTGAGGATCCTGTTATCCTCTCCTGAATCCTCTTGTCATCCTCTAGCCGAATGAACCTGAGGGCCCGGGTTCTTACCTCATCTAGGTTCCTGCATGGTGTCATAACAAGATCATCATAAAATAACGAATCCCTGAGCAGTCCCATTTTGAAGGCTTCAACAGCCGTGGCTATATCTAAGTTGGGAATGTCTAAGGATTCTTTACTAAATTTGGTAATGTAATCCCTTAATGATTCATTATGACCCTGGGTAATCCTATATAAATCACTAGTTAATCGTTCAAATTTTCTACTACAGGAAAACTGAGTATTAAACAAGTTAACTAGGTTTGCAAATGAGGTAATAGAATAGGGAGGAAGACTTAGCAGCCATTTGAGAGCTGATCCAGTAAGAGTGGATCCGAATCCTTTGCATAGGCATGCTTCCTTTAACTTTTCTGGGATTGGGTTGATCTCCATCCTCTCCCTGTATTGTGCTATGTGTTCTTCAGGATCCGTCGAACCATCATACAGTTTCATTGTAGGCACATGGAACCTCTTGGGTATCTCAGCATCACAGATTGGTGGTGCAAAGCGAGATATCTTGTGGCTCCCATCTGCAATCTCTGGAATAGGTTTGACTACTCCCGGAACACTCGAGATCATATCCTTTAGCTTTTGCAATTCTCTGGCCATGGCATGATTGATACCTGGATCCTGCATAAGACCATGGTTAGTAGTATGAGAATTATTAAAAGTGTTACCTCCCATTGGATTCAAGTTAGGAAGAATGGAGGTTAATCCATATTGTTGAGACTCTGGAATGATCGAGGGACCGGTAGAGGCATTGGTCTGCATTGGAATAAAATCTCCTTGATGGACATCTGAACTTCCTGTTTGCAAACTCCTCAAGGATCCTGGCATCTGGAAGGATCCCTGAAACTGGGATGATCCTGGAACAAAGGAGGATCCTTGAACCTGGGATGATCCTGGAACGAAGGAGGATCCTTGAACCTGGGATGATCTTGGAACGAAGGAGGATCCTTGAACCTGGGATGATCCTGGAACGAAGGAGGATCCTTGAACCTGGGATGATCCTGGAACGAAGGAGGATCCTTGAACCTGGGATGATCCTGGAACGAAGGAGGATCCTTGAACCTGGGATGATCCTGGAACGAAGGAGGATCCTTGAAACTGCTGCATTCCTGAATATCCTCCTGTACTCGTGAGGGATCCCATATGCTGGGGATAGGATCCTGCTGGCTGGAAATATGAATCTAGTGCCTGGGTCATAGCTGTTGTTCCGTAGTGCATTCCTTTTGGTCCACCCGCATATTGAATGTTTGGAACCACTGACGGCTGAGAAGTAACCACCGGAGTGTCAAAATTCAAAGATCTGGGCATCAGTGGAGAATGATCCTCTGCCGTTTTCTTCTGTTTCTTAATTTCATCAATCTCCCGGAGGATCCTTTCGTTGGTCTTATCCTGCTCTTGTGCATGATTCCTCATCTGCAAAATCAAGGCATAGAGATCATTAGTAGTAGGATTAGTTGAAACAGAAGAAGTAGGTGGTTTTGAGAAAATGGGAGTCGGTTTCTTCGCAGCATTTTCTGTATTCTTCTGGGATCCAGAAGGTGGTGGAGGCAAAGGAGGAACGCCTTGTGAGGAAGTGAATGAGGGCATCAAGTTTGAAGCATTCTTCGATGAGGAAGCCATCTGCTTGGTTGTAGTGAGCCGAATTAAGCACAGAATTGCGTATTTTCTTAGGGACGAAGCACCAATTGCCCCACGGTGGGCGCCAAACTGTTTTGGTCAGAAAATCTGATGAGGATATTGCAACCAAACTCTTTGTTTAGGGGAATGATGCTTAAAATGTATGACAGTGATGAGGATCACTTCAATGTAAAGTGCACAAACAACACAAAGATTTATACGGGGAAAAAGCCCTTGATCAAGAGTTGATCTCCGGCACAAAAAACCCCGGGTGATGGAAACTACCGATCACCAAGCTCCAATAAATGAATGAATGTTTACAACTTCGGATAGTAACGAGCTAGGTACAAGGATCACTACGGTGAAATGTGTAAAAAGTGTAAGTAATTGCTAGATGTTTGAACGAGAGCTTGTATGAGCGCTTGTATGAGTGTGTGTAACTGCAAAAATGACTAAGTGTCACTAACTCTCTAACTTAGCTCGTTACTCCCTTTAAAATAAGAAAAATATCTAGCTAACAAACTCTCCGACTTTCGGGCCAAGCCTCCACGTTCTCCATAACGTCTAGTTTTGGTCTAGCACGTGCAGAATACTTCGGGAATATTCTCCAAGAATGTCGCTAAGACTTGGTCAAGCTTGTTATACCTGCGAGATGTTATAAAACATAAGTAAACAATTGTCAGTATGAGGATCCTTGAAGTGATCCATGATCCTGATCCTAAAGCCCTTCTGAGGATCACCACCTGTCACAGAAGTAAGGATCACTAATTAGGATAACAAATAAGGATCACTAATTGTTAGAAAATCCTCCCCTAACAGTAAGTGATCGTCCCAATTACCTCCGAAATCAATTACACAAGCTCTAAGCATGTCTTCCATTGTTTGAATTGTCCTTTCGCTTTGTCCGTCTGTTTGAGGATGATAAGCTGTACTTAGATTTAGCTTGGTTCCCATGGTTTTTTGGAAACTTGTCAAAAAATGAGAGGTAAAATGACTATCCCTATCAGAAACAGTTGATAAAGGAATTCCATGTAATGAAACTATTTCATTTACATACAACTTAGCTAACTGTTCCATACTGTAGGTTTTCTTCATTGGTAGAAAATGAGCTGACTTAGTTAGCCTGTCTACAATCACCCAAATTGTATCATTACCTTTCCTTGTTTTGGGTAATTTGGTAACAAAATCCATTGTTATCAATTCCCATTTCCAAACTGGCATTTCTAGCTGCTGCAATAAACCAGAGGGTTTCTGATGTTCAGTTTTAACTTGTGAACAGGTTAAACATTTAGAAACATAAGCTGCTATATCCTTTTTCATTCCTATCCACCAAAAGTTCTTTCTTAAATCCTGATACATTTTATCATTTCCAGGATGCATCGTATACTTAGACTTATGGGCTTCTTCTAATATGCGGTGGCGCAGGTTTCCTAGTTTAGGTATCCACATCCTCTTCTTATGGAATCTCCAAATTCCATCTGTTCCTTGATCTAGTTCTTTAATCATTCCTTTCAATTTTTCAGTAACATCCTTGATTACTGATTCTTGTGCTTTTCTAATTTGCTCATTTAAATCTGCTTGTAGATTTAATTTAAGAGAACGTACTCTTTTTGGCTTTTCATGATACTTTCGACTTAAAGCATCAGCTACCACATTAGCCTTTCCTGCATGATACTGGATATTACAATCATAATCACCAAGAATCTCCATCCATCGTCTTTGTCTCATATTCAATTCCTTTTGCCTAAAAACATACCTTAAACTCTTATGATCTGTGAAAATGGTAAACTTACTACCGTAAAGGTAATGTCTCCAAATTTTCAGAGCAAAAATTATAGCTCTTAATTCTAAATCATGGGTTGAATAATTCTCTTCATGATTCTTATGTTGTCTAGACGCATAGGCTATGACCTTTTGACGTTGCATTAACACACATCCATAACCTAACTTAGAAGCGTCACAATAGACTACAAAGTCTTCAGTTCCTTCTGGTAACGCTAGTATGGGTACGTTGGTTAAGCTTTGCTTAAGGATTCTAAAGGCTTCTTCCTGTTTTGGTCCCCATTCAAACTTAACAGATTTACAGGTTAGCTTAGTTAAGGGAATGGCTATTATAGAAAAAATTCGAATAAATCTTCTATATTAACCGGCCAATCCTAAGAAACTTCTAACCTCGGTTGGTGACTCAGAGGTTTTCCATTTGGTAATCGCCTCGATCTTGGTAGGATCCACATGAATTCCTTCATGATTGACTAAATGTCCAAGAAACTGTACTTGTTCTAACCAAAACTCGCACTTTGAAAACTTAGCATAAAGCTTTTCTTTCCTTAATAAACTCAAAAGTGCGTGCAAATGCCTTGCATGTTCCTCTTTACTCTTAGAGTAAATGAGAATATCATCTATAAAGACAATTATGAATTTATCCAAATATGGCTTACATATTCGGTTCATCATGTCCATAAATGCAGCTGGGGCATTGGTTAAACCAAATGGCATGACAGTAAATTCATAATGACCATACCTTGTTCTAAAAGCGGTTTTAGGAATGTCCTCTTCCTGTACCTTTAATTGATGATATCCTGACCGTAGATCGATTTTAGAGAAAAATTGAGCTCCTTGCAATTGATCGAACAGATCATCGATTCTCGGTAATGGATACCGATTCTTGATCGTGACCTTGTTCAATTCGCGGTAGTTAATACACATATGCATCGATCCGTCTTTCTTTTTAACTAATAAGATCGGTGCTCCCCATGGCGATGAACTCGGCTGTATGAATCCTTTCTCCAACAATTCGTCTAATTGTTTCTTCAATTCCTGCATTTCTGCGGGTGCCAAACGGTAAGGTGCTTTGGCAATTGGTGCTGTTCCTGGTAGTAGATGAATCCTGAATTCAACTTCCCTGTTTGGCAGTATTCCTGGTAATTCTTCTAGAAACACATCTGGAAACTGAAATACTACTGGAATATCTTTTAATTCCTTTCCTTTAGTGTTAGTGATTATGGAAATCAAATACACTAATGGTCCTTTTCTTATACAACTTGCTGTTTTCATCACAGAGATGAATTTTGTGGATCTAGATGGCTTATCTCCTTTAATTGTGATCTTCTCACCCTTTGGTGAATTTACTTGAATCGACTTTTGATCACATAAAATACTGGCTTTATTGGCTATTAACCAATCCATTCCTAATACAACATCAAATCCTGCCAGATTCATTGGGTAAAGGTTTGCAATAAACTTTTGATTTAAAAATTCTATTCTTGCTCCCTGCAAGATTTCAGAAATCCTAACGTTTTCCCCATTTGCTGTTTCTACTAGACATTCTTGTGGGAGTTTAATTAATGGTTGATTGAGAAATTTGCAAAATGAAGTATTAATAAAACTTTGGTTCGCCCCAGAGTCAAATAATACTTTAGCAAAAACATCATTAACTAAAAACGTACCGGCTATCACGTCCGGAATCATCTTAGCTTCATCTGCAGTTCGAACAAATGCTCTAGCATTTTTAGTGTTCTTGTTGCCCATGGCTGGAACTAGTTTCGGATAATTTGGCTTGATGTGAACTTTTTCTCCACAGTTGAAGCATATTCCATTGTTAGGTTTTCTCCTATAATCTTCCTCCTTGTGTCATGGTATCTTGCAGAAATTGTAGTAGGTGGAGCATTTTCCTGAATGCTTTTTCTTGCAGGCCTTGCAGTATGGTGCAGAGGTAGAACCTACATTTCTCCCACGGTTGGAATTACTGTAGCGAAATTCCTGGGTAAGCCTTTGAGCTAGGTTTCTCCTCTGGTCTTCTTCTCGTGTACGTACTAATTCATCTGTCAAGGTATTTGCTAGTTCTACAGCTTCTTCTGTAGTTTGAGGTCTAGCTGCCTTGACTATATGCCTTATCTCACTGATTAATCCCCAGATGTATTGGGAGATTAATACTGGTTCTGGTGATACAAGGGTTGGAACTATTCTAGCATATTCAAAGAATAACGTAGTGTACCCCTTACTATCCACTCCAGTCATCCTAAGATTTAAGAATTTATTTGCTATCTGTTCCTTTTCATTGGGAGGGTAGAATTTCCTTTCCACCATGTTTTTAATTTCCTCCCATTCCATATTGTAAACCCTGTCACTTCCCTTAGACTGGAGGATAGTGTTCCACCATTCTAAGGCTGAGTTCTTAAATAAATTGGAAGCAAACATTATCTTATCCTCTTCCGCGCACTTGCTTATTTTCAAGACTGCCTCAGTCTTTTCTATCCAGCGTAGAGCTGCAATGGCCCCTTCATTGCCCGAGAATTCCATTGATTTACAAGACCAGAATTCTTTATAAGAACAACCATAAGGCATGGTTCTTCTTCTTTTGGGAATGGGCGCTTGAAGTATAGGTCCATTGTTCACGCTGTTTTCTGGTTCGGTGGGTCGTTTACTATCACGGTTACTTTTATTATCCGCTTCCCTAACTGTTTGAATAATATATGGCATCGCATCTATTATCCCTTGTGCCACTATGTGTTGAATGGCACTGTTATCCACTTGATTTCCATTGTTATCATTGTTCGGGTTGTCATTATTCGGGTTATTGTTATTCGGGTTATTGTCATTCTGGTTTTCCTGGTTTACTTGGTCGGCCATCTGAATTTTAAACATTTACCACGTATTAATATCACAAGATAATTTTTAATACAACCATTCACATGACACGCATATTGATCAAAATCGTCGAACATTGCGACTTACTCTTTCTTATATTATGCATCTAATACAAACTAGAACTGGAATTTAAAATTACAATACTAGTAGACATCTATAACTATTATCTAGATGTTTTTTTTTCAAACATACACACATATATTATATTATATTATATTATATTATATTATATTATTATTATTACTACTACCACCACTACTGATATGGGTTCATCCAGAAGTCCATATTACGCTCGTCATACTTCCAGACGAGTCGCTCTCCGACCTGCCTCATCCTCTCGCTACTTTCTAAAATCTCCTCTCCGAAGGTTCGGAGCTCTTGCACATTTTCTGCACTCCTTGGGGGTGCATGTGCTGGGACTAGGTTTGGGAACTGCGGCATGGGTTCCTGGTATGGGTATGGATTCTTTAAAATTTCCTTAATGTATTGATCACTATCATAGAAGGGATCTAGAGGGTCCAAACCTGGGTAGGCTGCTAGGTTCGGCATGGGTTCGTCTTCTGGTACTGGGTAGCATTGCTGGTAATCCCTATGTTCATCTAACCACGGGTCGTAGTCTGGGTCTAAGGGATTGGGTGCTGCTCCTCTAGGTATCTCTTCTGGGTTAAAATCATGCATTTGGATTTGATTTTCTGGATTGTTTTCTATTTCCATTGGCTGAGCGGGAAATAGTGGTAATGGTTGGGGTGCTATGAGTTGCTCCAGGTTAGGGTCGGCAGCTGTGGTTGCTAGGATATGAAAATTTGCTAGACTTCTATTAAGCATATCCTGTGTGTGGGCATCTGTTTCTCTCTTGGCGGCTGCTACAACACGCTGTTGTTGCAACTTTTTCATTCTTTTCCTACGTTCATGTGCTCCTCTACTGATCCATCCACTCTTTTTAGGAGGGAATGGCTCTTCAGACTGATCCTTAAACACGAATATCCCATCTTCATTATCAGCACAATACCCTGAGAGGGCAGGCTGTGAAGTGGTGCCTTCGCTTCTTGGTGAGGTGGACAACTGACGGTAGGCGTCGGAAGGTCCTTGGTCGCTCATACTGTAAACTAACAAATAGTCAAATAACACACAACAATAAAATACAAATATGCACGTAGTTTCGTAGAAAATTTCCTAACATATTGAATAATATGTTGGTGTCAGCAGAACACTTTTGTGGCTGAATCAGTGGCTTAGCTCTGATACCACCTTCTGTCGTAACCCCCGCCCCCTAATAAACCCGGGAACGGGCGGCCGCGGCCAATTTCGATGGTATCTGTGTTTATCCTTTTTGGCAGCGGAATTTACATCAGGACCGTAGTTAGGAAATATTTTATCAGAGTAAAATACCACGCTTTTATACTATTAAACACGTGGGAAAATCTCAAGTTTCAAGTACACACATTTTCATAGGGATAAACCCAATTTTATTTAAATAAAACATCTCTTATTTTATGTAACTTTATAGCTACTTTTCCAAGCCTTCAGTGCTGTCCAGTTGGCTTCTATTTAGCTTTCACATTTTGTTACCTGAAACGCGTTTAAAAACATTTTGTCAGTGGGAAATACTGGTGAGTGAATCCCAGTTTAATCAAGTTAAGTAAAAACCATTGTACAGTATTGAGGGCGGTCACGCAATTACATTTGTTTCCATCTATTCAATTATCACCCACGGTACTGTCAACCCGACTTGTGGTCATGTTACTCCTCGCAAGGTAGTAACAAATTTTGTATACAAAACCCCAACATACCGACGATAATTATAGAATACAAATACTCAATTACTGTTTAATATATCATTAATTAAGTGAGGTTTTGTAACAACAATTTGCAAAAAGGAGATTACCCACATTGCTGTCTTAGGTTTTCTTTAAGGGTTTCCTGGTGATTATCTATAAATTACACAAATGCACACGCATTAGTATAATAACCCAATATTTACATTAGTAATACCATCCCCGAGACGGCATTCCAACGACTACGTCGGGCAGAACCACGACAGCCATTACGGAACCCTGGATCAATCGGGCAACGTATCTAATACGTAAACGGGGTTATGATACTTACAACGAGGCAGAACTTCGTTATTTAGGGGGGTATTATGCCCGGAAATTACGCCTACTATGCAGAAATTTTGAGAAAGAAAAGATTGTGGGACGAGTTGGGACTGAAAGCCGATGGTCTCTATATATAGTGCCTGATTCGGACCTTGTCGTGCCCTGCATAGACATCCTTCAGTGCCTTCGCGGCCCGTGAGGCCAGCTAGGGTAGGCCCTAGCTTGGCTGACTCGCCACTAGGCTTGACACGAGTGGTGCCACGTGGCGGTTCAGGGGCTCGCCCTGACTCTGAGCTGTCACGGCCCGCGTAGCTCCCTGGCTACACGTTTGCGGCCCGCGAGCGACTAAAAGTTTTGATTTTTCTTTAATATTTAATTATATATAGTATTTTTGTCTTGGTTTTCACATAAGGGTACAATTTAAGACATATAAGGACATTTTAAATATATTAGGGTGTCGAAAAATATTTTAGGAGGGTTGTTATAAATTGAAATTTACATTTCTTGCAATTTAGATTAATCTAGTTAGTTAGACATACATTGAGATAGCACATATTCCACAAACTCCCTGTGTTCGATACCTACTTACCGCTAGCTAATTAGTTGTAATTGGATTAAATTTGCGTGAGACTACGACAACACGTCATTATCCAGACACAGTCTGTTAAGTTAGAAGTTAAAAATGAAACACAAAAACAGATTTAGAAACCAAAACCAGTAACTCTTTCAGGGGGAGCTACATCAATTCCGAATCATCAGGAAATGGATGTCATAATTCTCTATGATGACAGTTGACCCAAGTCTGTGAAGGCTTAGGTCCCCCTCTCCAACTAATCTCTGAATGAGTGTGCAGGATCTTCCAGGAGGAACTATTGATAGTATTAGGATTGTCGATAGTGGAACGTCCATGCACAAGATCGGCAACATAAGGCTCCAAAACATTATTACATCTAGGAGAATATTGTTGCCTTTGATGGAGAGAGGAGAAAAGAAGGCAAAAATGTCAGATGAAAGAATGATGATGAATGAAGTTGATAACTTCGACAAGAAAATTCATGAGCATCAAATTGTTTGTTTAAGGTTTAGATCGGGTCCACAGGAAAGATTCCAATGAAAAGTTCATGCCTGCAGCACGTTTGAAGTTTTTCGAAGATTCATGGATTTTTTTCTTCCCCAAGAAGTTCAAAGTCCACAAGATGAAAGTGTAGGGTACTTTTCTCTTCGGTGTGATTGAAGAAAATGTGTTGGTTGATCAAACCACATCGGGTGTGCGGATACCTTAGAGTGGATTGAACAACCGCACACTACTTCTAAAGGAGAAAGGAGAAGACCTTTGCTGGTGCAAAAGCATGTGGAAGACATCATGCATGGACTGTCCCATGATGATGTGTACAAGCTTTCCCACATGCTCCATTTGCCACTTACCAGTCGGACCCGAAGGTTTACCATCTTGTTGTTGTGAAGAGATTTCTAAGTTCATTGAAGTAGCTGCGCAATCGACCTTAAAATCCACATCGGGTGGATATCCAGTTTGGGAAAGCACTCAGATTCCTGGAAAAACACGAAGTAGTTGCAGGATTACGGTTTTGAATTTCTAAATCTCCCCTATCCTTGTCGATATTTAAGCCGCTTCATGATTTACTAACATCTCATACAACACTCCTTAGCCAGACACGTTGATCTTGAATATCACCTCACACGTGATCATTTCAGTATGAAACTCGTCAATGCTGTTTTGGTCCACACCGATTACCAACGTGCTGACTCTTTTTCCCAAAATTTGATAAATCATTTTTGATTGAATTAATTTTTGGTTAATGGCATCAAGGTAAAACATGAGTTAATCCAACATCGGAAAATCATTTTTGTAAATATTTATTTGTGTTTTCTTAATTTCTCGTACTTGTTGCATTTTAGGGGGAGTAAATTTGAAAAATACAAAAACATTAAAAATTTCAGAAATACAAAAACATCAAAAAATTTCAAAAACACAAAAACAATAGAAAAACAAAAATGAGTTTCCTGGTGAGCAAAAGAGAAAATGATAGTACATCAGTGGTCTGTCGAAACCTCTTTGAACTTAAAACGAAAAACAATAAGCAGCTCTATATATGATGTATCGGTAGGCTCACAATCATTTTAAAGTGTGCAGGGTGATATAAACCTAAATCGACTGAAGACCGTGTGGGAACCGCTCATTGGCATATGGTCTTGGTACCGAAATTTTGCTTGATAGATTGCCGAGGTTCTGAGATACGTGGTCTTTATGCTGTTTATCATCTGGGTATCATGGTTGTTTCTTTTACCGAAAACAATGGGGACGCAAGTCTAGAGCTTCCATGATACTATACATACGTGTAAATATCATACAAACATGTATATAATACATGATGCATACGACCTCAATAAGTGATAAACAATCACATGTCCCAATCAATAAGTGATAAAATATCACAGTTTATCTGGGAGTCAAGTTCGTCTCTTTGTTGGTACGATGGTGATCAATCATGAGGTCCTCCAAAGTCAAAAGTGTTGTCTGCCCAAGATAAATAATCCCACATGATGTTGCAACTCCAAAGTCAGCCATGATGATGATTTGATATAATTGCAGATGATGTTTGTTGTTGTTTGGCGGCCCAATTATAGGAGTCCATGAGCGGCCCACAACTCCAAGAACAATTGTGTGTTGTTGACTTTCCTTGTCAACGGCCCAATCAAAGAAAAGGATCCAAAAGTCCCATGTGCTTCTGATGAGATTGTGATGATGATTTAATAAAAAGGAACAAATAACTTGCACACCTCCCAAGTCTCATGCCGTCCAAGATGATTTCTGTTGCATTATGATGAGATTGTTGACTTTGATGTTTTGTTGAGGAACCCTCCAAATCACGTGATCTTCTCATGTTTATATAGTCATGATGTGATGACTATTAAAAATAATAAATCCTTCTCCAAAACACTTGCGCTGTTAACACGTATCATCAACCGTAGCCTACGGGTTCCAATTTAACCGAATTAAGTGATTTACCTGCAAAACACACGAACACTCGTAGTTACTAAGTTCAAGCAAATAACCAAGTAAAGCATGGAATTTTAATCTTTTTAAACCACTTAAGGGTTGTCCTACGGACCACCCGTCAGATGGTACTAACCTGTTCACGGACTTGCTCTTGTGCCCTGCATGCATTGAATATCAAGTTCCTCATCAATAAGTGATTTAATCACATAGGGCTTGTATTCATCCAAAAATAAGTGAGTATCTCACATCATATACGTTGAAAACAGATGATAAATGGTATACTCACCAGTAAGATGAACTCTCGTGCATACCTTGATACGGGAATGTGTCGTGTGTGGATGAACACCGGTCGTTAAGTATAAATCATACCTTAACGTATCCCCTAATCGTGAGTACATCTGATAAGTTGAGCTTAAGTGGACAACAATACCGATAATCATTATAGGATGCTTATCTTAATATTAACTAATTGAACAACAAGTGGGTTTTGACGTGACCATACACTGATATGATTCCCTTACCCTCGAAACTCGCAAAAAGAATGTCTGTACATATTTATTTACTGTTTTCAGTTTTTGCATCTTTGTCTATATTTATTTACTGCTTTATGTCTTTACATTTGAAATATGCAAAAATTCCAAAAAGATTTTAGGTGTGTTTTAATATAAACTTTATAAAAACCAAAAAGATTTTATTTTTATATTATTTTTTATTGTACGATGTTGGATCTCGAGTCTTTACCACCTGAAACCTGATTGAAACCAAAACAACTGCATCTTCATAAACGGTCAAAGATAACAAGTTTTGAAAGTTAAAATCCAAAATTGATCAATTTTTAAACTTTCAAATTGTTGTGGGTCGGTAGTTGATTGAGAGTTGGTCACATGTGTGTCATTTTAACTAAATTCCAAGCGGTTGTTCTCATTATGTGTTTAGCTTTCTTGTATGTGTAGATGCGACATTCAAACTAGCTAAAGGCGAAGAGAACGTGTTCTATGACAAGCTTTGGAATGAAGGCACGACATGGATGCAATCAAAGGATCAAGATGATCGAGTTGCAGGTGACCACTGATCAACACCGAAAGGATCTGAAGTATTGAAGATCAAAAGATTCACGAGCATCATTCAAGAGGGAGTTTGTTGATACACTCTTTTTTGTGACACGTGAAGACTTTGAAGATCCTACAGCGTGAAGAACGAACCATCACCAGCATCATTCAAGGGGGAGTTTGTTGATGCACCTCTTGTTTGTTTCAAGTGAAGACATCTGAAGATCCGACAACATGTGAAGATCGAACCATCACGAGCAGCATCCAAGGGGGAGTTTGTTGATGCACTTTGTGGATGCGGCTCGGTTTGGTTCGACTCAGTTAGGTTCGGCTCAAGACCGACGTCGCGACATTCCTCCGCCGTGCGCCCCAGAGATCGACACGCGAAGTATGAATAGCTGCGAACCGTCATCAGACGCCACATCACCATGACATCACCATGATGATGTCACTTAGAATGCATATAAATTGAATGGATTCCATGTTTCCTCATGAAGAATAATAAAGTTTGGTCCATAATTAGCACATCACGAATAATGTTCCATGTGACGAAAGGATTGCTTTGGAGGAATAATACATCTCATGAAGAATCAAAGTGTTCGTCCATGATTGTTCACCACGAAGAATCCCACTCTTCGTGGTGATGAAGGGTTCGTTGAAATGGTCCACGAAGATTCCATTCTTCGTGGGCCAGATGAATGTTCGTGAACCCAGTAAGCATTCTTCGTAGGGTTACTGGGTGTTGGGCCTATAAATACAGACAATTGTTTATCATTTCACAAGAACACAGAGAGCACACCAGTGAGTTTGAGAGAGCATTTTCTTATACTAATCTTTGTAACCAAACTCTGCTGAAAGTTAATACATGAGCTTTTAACTTTGAAATCTATTGTGTATTTGTGTGTTCTTTGGCTTGGTTGCATACCCACTTGGATTCCGCACTTGCGGGTGTGTTCGGTAACAAGGAGAAGGTGTTCTAGATCCTCCTGTAGTGGACCTACAACAGTGTAATTTACCATTAAAGCATACAGTTCACGTATTTGTCATGCAGCACATAAGTTTCATATAAACCATTCGTTTATAATTATTATTCGCGTCAGTTGCCAATGTTCGAGAGTTATCATGTATATGTTCTGGTAATTCCTCGAATTACCAAAGTAAACTCATTTAACTAACCTAGTTAAATGCAGTGCTATGAATGTAAGATTTAATTAACTGTGGTTAGGTTAAAATAGTAACCTGAAGTTGCGGGTTGTCACATTTATGTCATGTATTGATAGCTTTGTAGATTGAGAAGTTGAGCAATGTTATCAAGGAGCTCGTTGAGGAAAATGAAGTAGATAAACAAAGGTTCGATGGAATTATAGCAAAGTTGATGGCTCAAAGGAAAAAATATATATATAAATTCGAGTTGGATGCTCTGCTCGTTAGGATGTCAAACATTGAAGCTATGTTAACAACTTCGGTTCAAATATAGTTATAAACACTTTTAGTTTGAATTTGAATGTTTGGATTTAGATGTTATTATGAGAATCATTCGATGTTTGGTATGATTTGAAAATTCCATAAATGGCTAATTTGGCAAAGAAATGGCAACAAGTATAAATAGGTATGAAGGGCAAAGGTAGCCAAAATTGTGGCAATCCTGTAACAAAATAGTGATAAAAAGTAGCAAAAAAACGGTGACAAAAAGGGATAGCAAAACCGTAGCAAAAAGATAAAACGGTAGCAAATAGTTGACAATAGGGCGTTGGCTATGTGCGGTTTTTCTACCAAGTTTTTGGCGGCAAAAGGGCAATAGCCATCGTTTTGCGATGGAAAGCGCGATCGCAAAAACTTAATTCTCTTGTAGTGTTAAAAGTAAGATAAGATAAAGGGATCTATAATAACTATGTTGGGTTGTGGAGGATTTAACTAGAGGGTGTCAAAGCTACTGATAACCCAGATGACCAAGTTAACTTGTCTGGGTTATGCCTCAGAAGCAACTGATAACCCAGATGACCAGATAACTCGTCTGGGTTATGCCTTAGCTACAACTGATAACCCAGATGTGGGTTGTGAAGTTTTTGTCTAGAGCTGAGGTGTATTTGTTACTGTAGCTTAAAGTCAACAACCCTAATTGTATCCCCTATAAATACTTCTCATTCATGTACTGTAACTTTTGAGCACCTAATAAAGAAGAGAATTAGTTGTGGGAGTGGATGTAGGTCAGATTAGACCGAACCACTATAAATCTTGTGTTCTTGTTCTTGTGATTTAGAGTGTGTGAGTGTGTGTGCTGATTGCAGATAGTTCTAGTGTTCGTGTGATTCGTGTTCTGGTCCTAACAACTGGTATCAGAGCTCAGGCTCTTGATCGATTCACACAAACTAGGTAAGAGGTGAAGAAGAACACTTACCTGTCGAAGAACAAGCCGTGGTCTCGGGTTTCAGTCACAGTCGCAGACATAGCATCTAGGGTTTCTGAACCAGCCGCCGCTAGCACAGCCGCCACCACCGCCCTTAGTTCCTAACTCCGATTAGGGCTCTGATTGAAGACTCTGCTGCAGATTGCGACTAGGGTTTCGATAACCCAGTAGCCGCCGCCACCTAGGATTACAAAATTGAAAACCATTGTTGCTAGATATTGCATCTAGGGTTCCAAAATCGAAGATTAGGACTTTGATTTTGCACATTGGTGACTGAATTTTGTGAAGGTGTGGAGTAGGGTGCGTCCAGGAGAAGAAGATAAAGAACCAGGCCTTCTTTCTTTTTGTGTTCCTTTTAAGGGAATCAAGTTTCCCTTATTTGCAAAAAGACCCCTCAACCTTTGTCAAGATCATTTTTTTTCTACCAGTGAACCAGCAGGTGTTTAGTCCGTCTGTTTGAAGATCAAAGAAACGTGAATCAGGTGTTTTCTGTTTCTATTTGTTTCAGTGTTGATTACAGCTTATTTTGATTTCAGTTTCGTTTAGTCGTGCTTGTGTTATCATGGCAGAAGACGGGAATGAGCAAATCGAAAAGTTTGACGAGAAAAAGTTTGGTTGGTGGAAGATGCAGATTGAAGCATTACTTTGTCAGAAGGACTTAGATGTAGTGCTCGAGGATTAAAGGCCAGAAAAAATGCAACAAGCAGATTGGGATAGGATGGATAAGAAAGCCAGAGCAGTGATAACGCTTTCTCTATCGGAGAATGTTGCATTCAACATCCAGAAGGAGACCTCAGCTAGAGGAATAATGGCAGCATTATCGAATATGTATGAGAAGCCTTCTACAGCAAACAAGGTTTATATTATTCGAGAGCTTGTGAATACCAGGATGAGGGAAGCTGATTCAGTTACAGTGCACATCAATAACTTAAACTCGATATTGTCTCGGTTGGTGTCTGTGAACATCAAGTTTGATGATGAGGTTCAAGCCCTATTGTTATTATCCTCATTACCCAATAGTTGGTCCGGAACCATAACTGCTGTTACGAGCTCTTCAGATACGAGCAAGTTTACGTTTGTGAAGATGCGGGATCTTATTCTGGGCGAAGATGTCAGAAGAAGAAATTCAGGTGGATCATCGGGTGATTTAATGCATGTTGGCAGAGGAAGGAAGAATAACAGATGTAGTGGCAGCAAGAACAGAAAGAGGAGTCAGTCTAGGGCTCGAAATGATGTGACCTGTTGGAACTGTAAAGAGGTTGGACATTTTAGGAATCAATGTCCAAACGATAAGAAAGAAGTTAACGCTGCAGTAGACCACTCAGATGATGAAGTTTTGATCTGTAATGTGGAGAGCAGTGTGGATTCCTGGTTTATGGATTCTGGTGCTTCATTTCGCTACCCACAGCAGTGAAGCATTAAGGAATCTTAAAATTGGGGATTTTGGTAAGGTATGACTTGCAAATGATGAAGTCTTAGATGTCACAGGCATGGGTGATATTGACTTAGTTACTTCAGTCGGGTCTACTTGGACTTTGAGAGACGTGAGAGTTATTCCAGGCTTGAAGAAAAGGCTTATTTCAGTCAGGCAGCTGGATAATCAGGGTCACGAGGTTAAGTTCGGTAGTGGACAGTGGAAGGTAACTAAGGGAAATTTAGTAGTTGCACGTGGCAAGAAGAGAGGCTCATTGTACATGGTCAGTGTACCGCCTGAGGGAGAGGTTCTCCCAGTTAAGAAGAAGACCAAGATTCGGTTCACAGAATCTCATGGGCAGAAGAAGGTTTGCTTTGCAGATGGCAAACCCAGAGTCACAGGTCAGATTCAGGTTGAACGTGCTAGAAAAGGTTCAGTAAAACCAGTCAGGGGCATTCGTGGCAGTGGGAGCACGGGTCGTGCTTCAGTCAAAGTTACCATACGACAATGGGTTAAGAGAACCAGTATTCTAGCTGGCAAAGTCTCTCAAGTTGATTATCTGCTTTATTCGAGGAGTGTTTGTTCTCATGATGTTCCAGGATCGGGCAGTTCGTGTCAGTGGGAGCCGATAGGGACAGAGAACGAGTCACGACTAGTGGCTAATGAGTTGAAGCTCAGTGGGAGTTTCAACGAGCCTTCAGGTTAAGTGATGAGAAGGCAGCCCACAACTAGTAAAGATGAAGAGGTTACAGAGGTACTTATGAATATGAAGTTGCATGGAGTGCAGTTGAAGTCGTCAAAGCCTCCAAGTGGGAGATTGTTGGGTTGTGGAGGATTTGACTAGAGGGTGTCAAAGCTACTAATAACCCAGATGACCAAGTTAACTTGTCTGGGTTATGCCTCAGAAGCAACTGATAACCCAGATGACCAGATAACTCGTCTGGGTTATGCCTTAGCTACAACTGATAACCCAGATGTGGGTTGTGAAGTTTTTGTCTAGAGCTGAGGTGTATTTGTTACTGTAGCTTAAAGTCAACAACTCTAATTGTATCCCCTATAAATACTTATCATTCATGTACTTTAACTTTTGAGCACCTAATAAAGAAGAGAACTAGTTGTGGGAGTGGATGTAGGTCAGATTAGACCAAACCACTATACATCTTGTGTTCTTGTTCTTGTGATTTAGAGTGTGTGAGTATGTGTGCTTGCTGCAGATAATTCTAGTGTTCGTGTGATTCGTGTTCTGGTCCTAACAAACTAAGAATCATATCTTAAACTAATTCAAGATTCGTAAATTGATGCTTTCCGTTTGTTTTCTTCGATTTTGTGTCTATATATCATAATCGAAGTCTACAACGGTGTTAATTAATCTAGATGAAATAGCATAGGATGTTAAAATAATAAAGTGCTTTGTATTATGATGTTAATCATCTTTTATATGTACGTGTATGCAAGACAAATACACGTGAACTTATATTACAAATCAAATATATATAAGCAAATGCACGAAAGTTGTTCATGTTTTACCTTTGAAACATAAACTTTTCATTTAGACATAATCTATGGTTATAATTTCCGTGGTGCAATAATAAATGATGCTACTAAAAACCAAAATTTGGATCGGTACACCCTCTTGAACATTCATTAAAGTTAAAACCATTACAAAACAAGAAAAATAAAAACTGTTATTATCAGAATATTCAACTTTTTGCTTGTCCTTCGATCTTTCTGATCACGTTAATTAGTCATTCCACATTGTGAAAACGCTTGGGTTTGATTCTTGAACAGATGAATCACCAGACCAGCCAGCGTAGTTGTTCTCTGTTGGCAAATTATCATAATCAACCTTAACCATGGCTAGCTCCTCGGCGGTATTCCCTGACTGACCAAGAAAATTACCTAAATACCCTCCGCCGCTATAGCTCCCACTCGAGCTACCACCGTTGTTGTTAGTACCATCCATCAAAGAAGATGAAGATCCACCCATGTTCATCAACCCATGAAGCAAAACCGGGTTGTTTTGAAGATAACTATTGTAGAACTGCGGTGTTTGACTTGAAGATTGGTGAGAGCCATGCATGTTATAAGGGTGATGATGATGATGGGATTGTAGGTAACTTTGGTGAAACTGAGGGTCTTGAGTGGAATAGTGAGAGATTTCAGGGTTATGTAAAGTTAGCAAAGGTTGTGGTGCTTGTGTCTCAAATGGTTGTTGTAAAAGAGGGTAGGCTTGTAACACACCACCCGCATTGGCCGAGGTTCCAAAAGGAAAACCCGAGCCAAGAGCGATCATTTCTTCGCGCTTTCTTGATGACTCAATTGCTTGAGCCTCTTTTAAACGCTTCGCAGCTCCTCCACCGATGGGGAGAGTGTTGCTTTCAAGTATACTTTTAACATCATAACGGTTCATGTCAAAATTTGTAACTGCGCTTAGTCCTCGAAATTTTATAGCCGCTATGTCATACGCTTCAGCCGCTTCTTCCTCGGTGCCTGCATGAGTTTTCTAGTTAATTATATGCACTCATAAAAGAAACATAATTAATAGCAACATAAATGCAAGATCTTAAATATGTACACACTGTTTTGTAATATGAAAGAAATAAATGCAATAAAACAATGAGCGTGTAATGGGGGCCAAAACCCAAAATTTGAATTGTGTTTTTATGAAGTTAATAAAAGCTAGTGTTATGGTAATCCACATGGTAAACTAGAGACTTTGTAGGTGCATGCATATGCATAGGTTTTTGAGAAGAATTTAATTAAGATAGATGAATGAACACAAGATCTGATTATTGATGAAACATGGTACATACTGAAAGTTCCCAAGTAGAGATCTTTGTTGCCTGCAACTCTTCCTATTCTTGCCTGCCATCTTCCATGCTGATGATGTCTGATCATGTGATTTAACAGCTTGTATAAGACTATGAAAGAGAGAGACATTATAATATAGAGAGAAGAAGGTCTTGATTAGGGTTTGCTACCTGGTTACACCTCGATACATCGATGCACCACGTGAAAATCCACTACTCTTCCTGTAACGAAACAACCGATGATTAACTAAAATTAAAAACGACTACATGATGACCAGTGACGGACCTAGGATTTTTTTTCCATACGTGTTGGCTGACAGTAAAAAGTAAATAGGTTGCTAACCTTCTAATGGATGCTACAAATTCTTGTCTAGTCATGTGTTTCATGTCTTCAATTTCCTTTTCATAGTTAGTAATCTGTAATAAACACAAGAAAGAACTCCATTATCGCGATTCGCTAAAGATATAAACACATTACCTGCATGTACTAAAAAATAAAAAAAAAACATTGATGGCAAGAAGTATATATACCGGAAAGTTGGTGGTAGTAGAAGTTCCCCAGTACTTGAGTGCAGCCATATCATAAGCCCTAGCTGCTTTCTCTTCTTTGTCATATCCACCTAGCCACCAAAATTGGTAATAAAATGAGATCATTTCAACTTTGAATAGAAGATCATGATATTGATGAATGAAAACTCGACACTACGATGTAAATAATCAAACTTACCAAGATAAACTGCGCCAAGAGAAAAGCCGAACAGCGGTATTGCAAAGAACAAACACAAAAAAAGTTAGTAAATTAAAGAAATAATAAACCCTAGGGAAAAATAAGTTACAAAAAATGATAAAATTGTGTCATGAAAGAATCAAGAATCACATCATCTTGATGAGTACAAACACCACTAAACAAATGATTATCGTCCAAAGATCAAGCAGTCGGTGATACTCAGCTGTTTTGGACTGGAAGTTGTTTTCTGAAAACATAAAAACCTTAACAAAAACTAACGAAAATTGTTTACCTTGACGTCCTTTTCTTGATTGCCCTTCTCTTCTACAACTATTATCCCATAAATGAGCTTCATATCTTCCTGTCCATCTATGCCTGCAATTTAATAATTCAAATAGCATAAAAAATGTTAATAAAGTTCTTAAAAATCTGTGTTAATATAGTAATAAATATCTAGAAATATAATAATAATAACCGACCTAGTTACACCACGATAGATTGAGGTTCTTTGACCAAAAGTATCCAAAGTCCTTCTAGGGTTAGCTTCAACAACACTTGTAGTAGTATTGGTATTATCATTGCTAGTGTTATCAGTACCGGTGCTTGTTTCACAAGTAGAACGCTTTCCACTACCCATAGACAATGTCAAAGACTGCAAAGTGCTTGAATTTTCTGGAAGTTCATAGCTTGTAGGTGTGGCAGATAAAGTGTTTTGAACTTGTGGCAACAAACTGCTGTTTGTGAACAGATAATCTGTGTCACTACCTGTTTGCATATCATTGTATGTCACAAGTTCTGAAGAGTTTTCTGACTTGCTCACACCCAAAAAATCAGCAACTTTAGGGACTTGATCATTGCTACCTTGTGCCCCAATCAAGTTCCATTCTGCAACATTTTTGTTAAAAAAGATTACATAAACATAAACAAATAGTTAACATGGTTAACAAAGATATGTATATTATTCTACCTTGGTTAGAGAAAGGAGTGTCTATGTTTTCATGAACAAGACCTAAAGAAAAATTGTGAGGTGGTAAAGATGAGTGATTTGGAGAAAGAGGAAATGAAAGCCAGTTGTTTGAATTCATCTTGTCTTCTTTGCACTTGAGAAGCTAATAATATGTTAAACACTTGAAGAAATCTAACAAAGCATAAAAGCAAGTGATAATTAGCTAGTGAATGAAAGCACAAGAGTTAAAGAATTAACACAGTAGCTATGGAAAGGGTTAATGGTATAAATATATATATATTACCCTAAAGCAGGAATAGTTAAGAGAGAATTTCAGGGTGAGGAGATGGTTTTAAAAAAGATTGAAGAGAAGAGGAAAAGGAAAGAATTTATTAGAAAGATGAGAGTATTTAATAAATACTCCTTTATCTTTCTATTCTCTCTTTCTCTCTCTTTTGATTCATAGAAGCCCTTCTGCAATGTTCATTTTAAGTAGTCTGACTGACTCCAGCATCTTACACACAAATTGTTTAATATGATATAGTACATTTTTTTAATATTTAATTGCATTATTAGTTCTAGTATGCAATTTAATAATGTGTTTTATAAGAAGGGTAACAAGGCACGAGTGCCTTTATTACACTAAGTAGTTTCAACTTAGACAATTCCTCTTGCAAATAAAATTATGATAAAAATAACAAATAATAAGAACTTTTGTTATAGGCTGACAAAGCTACTGATCCTTCGTTAAACTGAGATTGTCTTTAGCAGCGAAAATGAATGTTACAATGCTAGTCCTATGTAGATTATTAAAATTTAAATTGCATGATAATAACATGTTATGGGATATGTTTATACACTCAAAACTCAACATAAATTTTATAAAAAATTAATTGGTATTGTTGAAAGTAAAGAGAAGATATTTACGATAAAAGATCAAATTCACTTGAAAATAAATTTATGATAAATTCTTTGGATATCTTTTCTCACCTCTCTCACACTCTATTCTAATCCAACTTGAGTTGTATTGGAACTCACTAAACACCTCGTACTTGCAAAAAATTGACACCCCAAAGTCCAGCATTCCCACACTATCTAAATCATCTTATTGGACTATACGTATGTGTATACAAGTTTATAAAATAATAGGATTAATAAATCAGCTGCTTGTAATCTAGGAAATTCTTTATTAATCAAATCTAAATACAAAATTAAGATTAATAGGTGTTGGTATATTATAAATGGAAGAGGATGTTGATCCCCGTGCAGTGTTGCAGGTGTTCTAAATTTAAGAATAGTTATGATCGAGTAGCAGAAGTAATTGAGTAAAATCTACGATATTTAGTTCTACCAAAAGATTTAAAATGAAGATGCATAAGATTTGTTTTATGGATTGAAAATAAAATTAAAATTAATTAAAAGAGGAGAGAGAGAGGATTGAGAAAACCAAGTAGAAATCTGTTGACCAGGTAATTGGGAAACGCACTCGTCAAAAAAGTAAATTAAGAAACAACAAAAAATAATAACTTTGTTGGGTTACTGTAATTAGTTCCTACTAAGCCTCTTTAATATAATTTAATTCTTTTTAATTTTCTGCCTTCTGTCTTCCACTTACTGGTTTGATCGGTCAAAGTAAATTCTTTTGAGTTTTGACAGTCTTTTGTTTTTTTCTTTTTATTGCATATTCAGCATATGTAACAAAATTATTTTGTTTTAACAAGTTATAAAATGGATTTTTAAGATATATGATGTTTTTAACAATAATGATAAGTAGCTTCAATATGACGATCTTTTTTAAAAAACTATAGAGTAAACTGCAATTTTACACCCTGAGGTTAGGGGTGATTGGCACTCCTACCCCCCCTAAGGAAATAATTGCAAAAATACACCCCACTGTTAACCCTTATGTCGCACTTCTACCCCCCGCCGTTAAAGTGGGTTAACAGTCAACATAATAAGCTAATGGTCAAAGGGTAGAATGGTCATTTTGCTATTAATGTGAAGCTTGTTCTTCACAACACCCCTATAAGTAACATAAAGAAGCACAATTACCCCCCCCCCCCCCCCACCTTCCCACCATCGTCCCCAAACCCTGCGATCGGTCATCTTCTCCGGCGATCAGTCTTCATCGGCGATCAGTCTCCACCGATCAGTCTTCTCCTCCGGCGATCAGGGATCTCCTCCGATCAGTCTTCTCCTCCGCTATCTCCTTCAATGCCGGTTGTGTGTTGGCTAATCCGCTATCTCATCCGCCACACCGCAGGTATAATAGGCCATTGTTAGTTAATCATGGTCAGATTTAGTAGTTATCATGTTATAAACAGGGTTAGGTCTGATTTGGTTCACTGTTGGTTTTTTTACAGTTGACCTGACTATGTGCTTATCAAGCTCATCATTGGTGGTCCACCTGGTGGTCTCCGTGTTTGGGAGGCATGTCCTCAACTTCCATTATCCACCGGAGAGTTGAGCGGATGATAAGATAGTAGTTATGTAGGAATAGTAATGTGTATTTTGTAGGTTAAGTTAACTTTGAAGTAGGATAACATTTGCAGCAGCTAGACAATCATTATTTTGTATGTTAACTTAGCATTAGCAAGTTAGACAATCATCATTTTGTATGTTGATGAAAATGATGTTTAATCCATCATTTTGTATGTTGATGAAAATGTTGTTTAATCCAGAAGTCTGATGTTTGATGTTTGATGTTTTGATGAAAATGCTGTTATAGGTTGTTGAAATGTGGAGTAGGTTAGTTGTTGAAATGTTGAAATGTGCAGCAGGTTATAGGGTGGGTGTTATGATCATACAGTTACATGATCATACAGGTTACATGTGCAGTTGATGATCATACAGTTACATGATCATACAATTGATGATCATACAGGTTAGGATCAAAAAGTGCAGTTGATGACAGTTACATGATCATACAAGTGTTTACAGCTAATGTGTTCTTTTGTGCTTAAACTGATAGTGGTGATCAAGCATACCTGCTTGAAGTTTAAGCACATGAAACCTATAAACATGCAGCAGGTATGTGCCTTTTTGTAGGTTAAGTTGTAGGTTAACTTAACTTTGAAGTAGGATAATCCCAGAAGTGTTGATGTTTTGATGTTAACTTAACTTTGAAGTAGGAATGGTAATGTGTTTTGATGTTTGATGTGTTGATGTGTTGATGTTTTGATGTTTGATTAGGATTACATTTTGTCCATTTGATCAAAATGTGCAGCATGTTAGTTGTTGAATGTGTAGTTGATGACAGTGGTCAAATGTGCAGTTGTTAGTTGTTGGTTAGTCCATTTGATGATCATATATTTCAGGGCAAAGGTGTAAGTATTCACTTGCTAGCCATATGATCATACAGATGATCATATATTTCAGGGCAAAGGTGTAAGTATTCACTTGCTAGCCATATGAATGTGCAGTTGATGACAGAAACCTGCTAGCCATAATATGCAGATTACAGTTTGGGCATAAGTCCACAACAGGTATGTGCCTTGCATTACAGTTTGGGTCATAATATGCAGCATGTCTGTCCACACAGTTTGGGTCATAATATGCAGATTACAGTTTGGTCATAATGTGCCTTGAATGTGTGTACTGATGCTTTCATGTGTATACAGGTATTTCAGGGTGTGTACACTGATGCTTGAATGTGTATACATGTATTTTTGAATGTGTATACTGATGCTTTCATGTGTATACAGGTATTTTTGAATGTGTATACTGATGCTTTCATGTGTATACTGATGCTTGAATGTGTATACAGGTATTTTTGAACAAGTATGATGTTTGATCAAACTGGTTTGATGTTTGATCAAAATGAACAAGTATGAATGCTTTAATGAATTGATGTTTTGTTTCAGATTACGTGTTCAAAATGAAACTATTAGGTTTTAGATAAAAAACAGGTTCAGAATTTTGGTTTAGAATCATAGAACATGTATTTGATTTTGGCGGGAAGGGTTTTGTAAATCTCAGGGGGTAACTATGCGACTTAACAGGAATGTTGGGGGGTAAAATGTAAGGGTAGTATAGTAATTTCAACTTAGAGTTAACAGACTGTTAACCCACTTTAACGGCGGGGGGTAGAAGTGCGACATAAGGGTTAACAGTGGGGTGTATTTTTGCAATTATTTCCTTAGGGGGGTAGGAGTGCCAATCACCCCTAACCTCAGGGTGTAAAATTGCAGTTTACTCAAAACTATATATACACATAAGTACATACGAGGCTGACATCATTACACATCAGAGTACTTTCAGCGACAGATATATCCGTCAATAATTTCTCAATGAGACGACAGTGAAGGCAGACGATTCAACAATAATTTTTTGGTGAAAATCTATATATAAAAAAACTTAAGTGTAGGTTTAGACTTCACCACCATATAACGCAAAAAAAAAAAAAAAACTCTTGAAAACAAGCCGGAGTAAGTACTCTTGATGATATAGTGATAACCACTAACGTATTAATAGACCGAAGAAATACTATATGCATCTTCATAACTTTGGAACAAGAAAATAAAAATTATATAGTTTGTTCATCATAGTTGTTTACAAAATTTTTGTTAATATTTTTATTTTTATATAAATTAATTAAACACATTGTGGGCACTATTACAAAGTGGTCAAAGATTTCAACTTCTATTAGTTACTACTATGATCGATATTGTCAAGCTAGCTAGCTAGCTCATACCCTCTTATTAATATATATTCTTGCCATTCAAAATAAATTTATAAGTAGTTCGAATTAAATTGAACGACAATACCAACTTGATAAAGTTACAAATAATGTTTTATTATTAGGGGCTGATTGGCTAAGCTTATTTTTTTTACTTATTTACTTATTTGCTTATTTGAAAAGCAAATAATTTATAATTGAATGACTTATTTACTTATTCCTCTCACATAATAAGCTAACCCAAACACCTTTTAACTTTTCAAAAAGTAAATAAGTAAATAAGTCACTAAAATAAGCTTAGCCAAACAGCCCCTTAGTATTTAGATTATAGAAAAAAAATTGGTTTAGGCCATCCGTAGTCATAAAGCCCCTTGTGGGGCGTTATGCGACACGTGTCGTGCCACGTCACACGGGGGCTTTATGGGGCTTTATATCACTAGAGCCCGTAGTCATAAAGCCCCTACCCATCATTACCTATTTATTAATTTTCGTTTTTATTAATTAATTAAAAAAATACATGCTTTTTTTTTATTGGTCCAAAGTTTGAAAACCTTTCACATACCGCCCCACCCACCGCGCGATATCCATACCGCCTCCCCCAAATTTGAAGTTGATGGCGCCCCTGGTTTTGGTGTGCGGGGCTTTATGGCGGCGCTATGAGGCATACCGCCCTCATATGCCGCCCCACTACGTTCAACCTTAAAGAGCACAATCCAATTTTAGGTTTGATCACTGAGCTAGTCCAAGCAGGCTATCTCTAGCTAGCCTATATCTTGTTGGCAGTTGCATTACCCAACAAAGACTGCCTAAAACATGTGAATATCGAATTCCACTATACGGGATCAAGCAGCCGATGTTTAATTGTTTCTTCAACTTATAGGTTCCTAAAATAAACAAATCCTGTAGCCCATAAAACATTATCATTTTGATCAAAGACAAACCTAAATTCACACCACTCATGACTAATCGTTTTCTATTCATTTGTTTGATACATAGGGATGATGGTAGTTATAGTAGTACGTTAGCTTATGGTTAAACTTTGTTAAGCAAACTTACCTCATTGTGTACATTTCTAGCTTTTAGTTATATCACAATATACACAGCATAATTTCATCTAATCATCTCTGTATCTTAGTTCTCATTATGTTATCAGAGCCGTAGATCTCTTTTTACGTAACTCAATACAAGATCCAGTTAAATATGAAACTAAAACAATACTTACTTGATCATGCTGCTCAATGAAGGTTTGAATTCCACAGGTTTTTTTCTTAGCTAGTTAGAGCAATAAAAAAAAATACTAGTTCAGTTGATGAAGCACGCAGTCATCATTTTGGAGAAATGTTTGTTAGCTAAGACCAAATAGAAGATTGATTTTCATTTTACTTGGGATATGATTTTGGTTCGGTCTTTTAGGCCACAAGGCATCCATACTTCCCATTCCAAAACTCTCTCACAATCAATTTAATTAAGGGTGTGCATATTCACACACCTTGATGCCTATTTACACACCCAAGTGAGACCCTTACATACGTAACGTACACGTATGTACGTGGCGTGTGTGGTTTATTTATCTGACCAGATACCAAAAATGGTACCTCTATATACGCAACATACAGGCCTGTACATGGCGTTAGGGTTTATGTCTTTGACAGGGGTGAAACCTAGTACAGTCTCAAATCAATCACATATACGCCACATACAGGCATGTACGAGGCTTCTATATGCCACGTATAGGTCTGTACGTGGCGTATATAACTGTCTGGTTTGACTTTGATCCGATGTTGTATGGGCTCGTGATAAAGGTATACACCAGGTAGAGGGTTCTACGAGGCGTATACATGTGAATTTAGTTTCTTCAAATAGTGGCATGCAGATGCTCCTTCATAAGGTTTTTCTTCCCTGGTTGTCAAACAATCGTGAAGCTAAAATGTCATCAGTCTGGGACGGGAACTATTTTTTTGAGAAGTCTTCCAACGACTCCTGGGGCATGCTTGAAACCGAGGAAAATTATTGCGTTCCAAATTCTAACAAGGAGGAGGAGATGGATGCGTCTGACGTTCATGATGATCAAATGAAACTGTTGCTAGACTTGAACTAGTCTCCCCCTCTCTCTCCTGATGAACCCTATTATCCAACACAATAAGGGTATCCAGATTACGGATATAGTTGCCAATCTTTTTATGTGCAACAAGACTATTTAGCTGGATACGAAGGATACAGTGGTGACCAACCGTATTATGATAGCAACCGCCTAACTCGAGCAACACTTACGAAAGTAACTGATGACTGTCCTTAGGGTCAATCAAAAACCTAAATAAACTATGTAGATAGTGTAAGTAGGGATTGTATCCATGGGGAATTTGTGGTTAATGTTTAGTTTTAACTATGATCTAATCTATTCTAAATTCGGGGGTTTTAATGATTGTTTGAAAGAACAACGAAATTGTTGAGAAAAGTGTTATCAATAAGAGAAAAAGTAACTTCCACCCGGAATCCTAATCACCCGTTGTTAACACAAACACCTGTTTAGTGATTCAAAACACCACATAGACATGACCTTGGATTAATGATTTTGATTAATTGTTAGGTATAGTTTTTAAGATTCACCGTACAACCTAACAACCCGCTATATTATACTAACTACCCACCAATTTATTAACCCACTAACGATGCAAGTATATCGCCAATACGCTTAATAAACGACAAACAATTCAAATATAATCAATGTTGCACAAAATCAACAAAAGTGGTCAAGCTTTACTAGTTTATAAGAATCAGAAACAAAGTATTCGTGTTAAAACAAAGCAAGTGTTCATCCGAGCGGAAGTCACAACGCGTTTAGCCGCTCATGGTCGTCATCACAACTTCAATCTTCATCGGGGACGGATTAGACATGAGAAATAGCTTGAACGGATGAGGTTTACGGTCAAAATCGTTGGAAATCACCACTGACTTCATCTGGAACGGCTGAAACTAATTGATAACCCTAAAAAACAATTTAAGCCGTTTATATACTTTTCCCGTAATTGGACTCTCCCGCGCGTCGCAGGAGAATTCTAGCTACTTCCACGTGGTGCCTGGGATGCCCTGGTCAGATTTTTTCGCTGCGGGTCCCGTGTTGACCCGTCAAACTCATTTTTCAGCGCGGTTTCTCTTTTTACCCTATTTAGTACCTGTTAAGCCAAAAACACCAAACACGCAATAAGTATATAAACCATTATGGATTAACGTGTTAACACACTCAAAATCAACACAAGCTACTACAAAATACACCGTGTTTTGACCCACACATCAATAACAATGCATTTTTTTACGTGCAACAAGACCATCTAGGTAGATACGGAGGATAGGTGGTGAGCAAACGTATTATGAAAGTAACAGTGCATCACCCTCTTTCTATGTGCAAAAAGACTATTTGGATGGCGGAGGACATGGTGGTGAGCCTCCGAACACACCACCATATGATGATTGATAAGGGTCCAATGAAGAATCCCCTAACCCGGGCTATCCCTATCAAACTAAGCAGTTACCTTTATTTATTTAAAATGCTATATGTTAAAATTAGTATACATAATTAAAATAATATATATTTAGAGTCCTAAATATGAAATATAAGTTAACCGTATTGGTGAAACAACTTTTGAAGTCTCTAAAAGAACTGAAGGAATGGGTACAAAAAAGGGCAAACAAAAATTGTTACGTTATTGTAACGCGTCAACCGTGGTTGTGAGCACTGTACTAAAGCAACGGTTAGGAAAGTCGGCAACAAAAAATTCAGTTGTCTGTTTTCACCAATAGCGGTGCGGGCAGACAACAATGATATCTGGGAGATAGTAGTGGGAAACCTAGAACATAACCACGAACCTGCTTTCGATCTGTTTGCCCATGCGTTTGTGCGAAGATTTTCTCCTAGAAAATACAAGCTGATAGAACAGTTGACAGCTCAAAACATGGAGCCAAGCAACATTTATCAAACCTTAAGGAAGTAGTTCCCCGACAGCCTCCATGTTCAGAAAGACGTACAAAAAGCGGTGCAGAAGATAATTATATGAAGCGGGTAAATAAGTCGATTTGAAATTAAGTTTCCATTATTTGAATGACCTAAGTATAACATATATGTGTGTGTCTTGCATATTTTTTATATGCCATATAACTATTTTTTTAGTTGGGCTAATGTGTTGTTTTTCTTATTGTCTTTTCATATTGTTTATCATTGTTAGGATACTCCCAGTTCAATTATGTTGAATCACCTGAGTGGTCATGTTAGCCAGGAATGAACTATGAACTATGCAGGGTACCTTTATTGAACATTTTCTTAGGTCCGCTACTACTGATGAAGCATATGAAATGAGAGTAAACATATATAAAATAACTAGTACGGTGTGATAAACATATTTATATCTCTAAATGATAACACAATGGCAATTTCTCATTACAACTTTCTCGCTATATCATCTTATTAAATCCATACATTTTCCCATTATTTATGTATCTACAACAGTGCCAAAATGATAAAACAGCCCGGCCCTAAGTTGATCAAGAACAACAGCAAATATGGACTCAACTATCTTACAATGTTCTAATGGGCTCACGTGCCGCTCTGATGGATGAGCAACCCAACCCTTGGAACATACTACAATCCTAGGTGGCGAAGGGTTGACATCAAGGTGCCAAACCTAACCACCTTGAATATTCGACTCATTTATCAAGCAGGGTCTCACAAACTCTTCGTTCTTTGCCTTCAATTACATCGTCATTAAATAAGTATACAAATTAATTATTACTTTGCCCTATAATAAATTAATTAAGGGTCCACATATTCGCACACCCAACTGTCTATTTCCACATCCTTCAAGACGCCTCGTATAGGCCTATACGAGGCGTCTAAGGTTACTTTAACCGACCAACCACTGAACCTCGTACAACGTCACATCAGTCACATCAGACTGGGCGTCTAGGCTTGAACTAGGAAGCAATACGAAGGGACCAAGATGCCTCTTATAGCCCTATACGAGGCGTCTTGAAGACTGATGTGACTATGTGTCTGGCATGTGACATAAAGCAATATGCGGCATCTAGGGCTACACGAGGCGTCTCTGTTTCATATAAACAGTAACTCACAGTGCATTGTTCATCCACCCGAGCATTCCTTCTGTTTCTTTCATTTCTTCTAAATATATTTTATTGTTTGCATTCGTGTTCTTATCACTGTGAAGTGTTGAAATGTCATCATACTGGGACGGCAACTATGTCTTTGGGCAGTATTCTAGCGACGCATGGGTGCCCGAAAACGTTCCGGTAATAGTTATTAGCTTAACTGTTTTAATTACTTGTTGTTTTAGTTAATTATTTACTAATGATGATACCGTTTTTTGGAGGAGTCTAGCGTTCCTGATTCTAATGAGCAAGAGGAGGTTATGTCTAGTGTACAAGGAAAACAAAACATACCGTTTCTAGATTTGAACACGCATCCCCCTGTTGATGAAACATCCTCTGTAGATGACTCATACCATGCTGGTCAACCAAGTTATCTGGCGCAACAAGCGTATCCGGATTATGGATAAGGGTGTGAATATTCTTACGTGCAACAACATTATCTTGATGGATACGGAGGAGACGGCGGTCATCAGCAATTCATTTCCCCGAGCGGTCCTTAAGTTCAACAAAACTATCCGGACATTGGAGGATATGGTGGATATGGTGGTGAGGCACCCCCCCCCCCCCATCCCTGACAATCCATACTTAAAAAAGCAGGTATCAAAATTGTTTTGTTACGTTAGATAGATTAATTGTTATTATTATTATTATTATTATTGTTATTATTGTCGATGTTACAGGTTTTCAACTCTCTAGATGAACTAAAGAAATGGATACAAGAAATGGCAAACGCGGATGGTTTTGTTATTGTCACCCGTTGATCCAAGAAAATCGGGGGAAGGACCGGGAGGGTATGGCTTGAATGTGACCGTGGTGGTGAGCACCACACTACATCAATACTTAGAAAAGCCGAAAGCAAAATAACCGGTTGCCTGTTTTACCTGCTAGTTGTGCGAGACCATCCGTATGAAACCTGGGAGATAAAAGAGGGAAAAATTGAACATAACCACGAATTTTGTGAGGACCTGTCGGCCCACGCGTTTGTGCGAAGGTTTACTCCAAGTGAAAAGAAACTGATCGAGCAGCTGACAGCTCAAAACATGGAGCCGCGTAAAATTTTTCAAAAGATAAGGAAGCAGGACCCCGACAGGTTTCATGTTCAGAAAGACGTTCAAAACGCTGTGGCTAAGATTAGAGCCGAACAAAAAGACGGATTGACTCCCATGCAGTCACTAGAAAACATGCTGATAAACAACGAATTTATTTACGAAACACGAGAGGAACCCGGAACAGAGGTCGGAACAGAGATCTTCTTTCTTCATCAGTACTCGAGTGAAATGTGACGTGCATTCCCCCATGTCTTGCTGATTGATTCGACGTACAAGACAAACATATACAATATGCCATTTGTCCAGATTGTTGGTATGACGCCTACCAACCATTCGTTTTGTATCGCGCATGCCGTTATCTATAAAGAACGGAGTGATAACTTTGTGTGGGTGCTTGAGAGGATATAGTCAATGTTGGATGAATGTATGGAGCCACGTGTGATTGTAACGGATAGAGACGTGGCCGTTATGAGCGTGTGTGCTAAAGTATTTTCAGACGCCTCCAGGCTTCTTTACAGGTTTCACATACAACAGAATATTATGAATCACTGCAAGAGTGCCTTCACAGAAGAAGACTAGGAAAATTTTTGTCATTCTGGGGGTCATTGTGTGAGTCTCCATCCGTACCCATCTACGAGTACCACTTGCGCAACCTGCAAAAACGACTTGTGGAGTGCAAATGTTCAAGTAAATTTTTAATAAATTATTTTTACTTTTTAGGGGTCTTCAATTACGTGTATGATAACTGGCTAAAAGATTATAAGGAGATGTTCGTCTTTGCATGGACTGATAAGAGGCGCAACTTTGGTATTCGTACCACAAACAGAGTTGAGAGCCAACACGCCAACTTAAAGAGATGCATCCTAGATAGGAGCTCGCTGGACCGTATAGTTGGTTGTGTCCGGGATATAGTTGAGACACAGTACGGTGAAATAAGGAAGAGTTTTCGAGAAAGCATCGAAAAAAATGAACCACCACAGACACCCGTTGTTTCAACACCTACTTGGAAAAGTATCCCATACAGCCCTTGACTTGTTGAGTGGAGAGGCACTTAGGAAGCTAGATGTCTTGCAGCACTATCATTCATCATGTGGTTGCCAGATGTGGTACAATTATGGGTTGTTGTGTGCTTGTAGGCTAGAAAAGTACCTACGTGCAGGTAATAATTGTTAAACGTACAACACTTGTGTGATATATGTCCGTTAATCATGTGACGTAAACAATGTTGTTTTTAACCGTGCAGAGCGTCCGATTCAACTCGACGACATAGTCATCTTCTGGCGGAAGTTTAACTTCCAAAGTTTTAAATTGATAGACGATGACGTTGACATGGTCGAAGAGCTAAATATTGTTAGACAACAATTAGAGTCGCACCCCCCAGCTCAGAAAAAAGCCTGATGTCAAAGATTAAAGCGGTGTTGACTCCACAAAAATCTACCAAGAAACCACCGGTTGTCCAACAAAATACTCGTGGCCGACCAACAACAAAGTAGGTACAACAAAGGTTGGACGAGGCCGCTCATATAGACGAAGAATTGAGAAGAAGCTCCTTCGGTGATGCAAACACGTGCTTTGAAGGTTCCCGACAAAGTAAATACGATAACCCCCGCCACAGCTCATACGTTCCGTCACAGGCCTCTCAACAGTCGGTTATAAGGTCTCAAAAACCCAAAGCGGGCCTAAGCCGTTCAAAGAGTTCTAAGAAGAAAGAGATACGAGATGATAACGGTTTTCCTTTAATAATTAGGGACGAGAACGTGGGAATCATCAAACAGTTTAAGTCTGCCATTCCGCCAGTGTTTCACCCGCACATCTCGTGCATATGAGATGTGAGGCCGGACGCTCATTGTGGGTTTCGGTCTATGGCTGTGGGCTTAGGTATGGAAGAACGTTCATGGGGGCACATTCGAAGGGACCTTGTCCAAAAAATGGATCAGAACGAATCGACCTGGTTCTCAATATTTGAAGCAGGGGATGAAGGATATTTTTACACACATCATCAGGGCCTAATTTGGGATTCAGTGTCCGGTTGTCCCCTGAATCACTGGATGGACTTCCCATTAGCAAGGCTTCTTATTGCACAAACGTACGGTATCGGGGTACACCTGTTATGCATCAGTGCGAGTTCCACTTTCTTCCCGATATTAAGTCCTCTGGCTAATCAACAACCACTATTCATAACGCTTGCACATGTTAACGAGAACCACTTTATACATGTTAAGCTAGAAGGGGATTATCCAATGCCACCAACACACGGGCTATGGTTGAACCACTGAAGACCTCATGCGGAGCAATGGGAAGATATGTACTTGCCACGTCTAGAATGGTATGAATTGATAATGAATCCGCCACCAAGATCAAACCCGAGTCTTAATTACATTGACAGTGATACGGAAGAATGATTTTTGTAATTAACAGGATTTTTTGTATCGATAATTATTCTTATTGTAATTAATAAGATTTTTTGTATTAATTCCTATAATTTTTTTTATAAATTTCTATCATTTTTTTTATAATTACAATTGATAAAAACAATTTAATAAGATTTTTTTATAAATTTCTATCATTTAGTATAATTACAATTGATTAAAACAATTTAATAAGATTTTTTTTAAATTTCTATCATTTTTTTATAATTACAAAAAAAAAAAATATACGCCACGTATAGCCCTAGACGGGTCGTCTATGTTTTGTCAAAAGACCATTTTACCCCTGATATTCCCTCAGTCTAGGCATAAACCAAGGGCATAAAGGTCATTTTACTAAAACAAGACGCCCCCCTACAGATCTAGACGGGTCGTCTATTTTGAGCGACATATTTGGTTTTGAATTTTTTTTTAAAAAGGACTTGTACATTTACCATTTTACCCCTGAATTGCCCCCTGTATAGGTTTCAATTAGGGGTATAAAAGTAAATTTACAAAAAGTAGACGCCTCGTATAGCCCTGGACGGGTCGTCTATGTTGAGCTGCAAAATTTATTTGTTTAAAATTTGAATTTTAAAAAGGTTTTTTTATAATTATCATTATACCCCTTAAAAGCCCCTAGTATAGGCCTCAATCAGGGGTAGAAAGGTAATTTTCAAACCTGGACGCCACGTACAGACCTAGACGTGACGTATACGATGAGCGGCAACTTTTTGCATTTTTTTAATTTTGAATAATTAAAAAGGATTTATGAAATTACAATTTTACCCCTGAAATGCCCCTAGTATAGGCCACATTCAGGGGTAAAATGGTAATTAACCATTTCAGAAATATCTTTTTGGAATGGTTAATTACCATTTTACCCCTGAATGGGGCCTATACTAGGGGAAACACAGGGGTAAAATGGTAATTTTGCTGCTACCCTAGACGGGTCATCTAGGTCTATACGAGGTGTCTATGCCTCGTATAACAGGGGGAACCTAGACGCCCCTGCATAACACCCCAAAACAATACACACACACACACGAGCACACATACGGATATACGCGATTGGATCGTCTTCGGACCGTATTTTCGACGATTGAAACATCCCTAGTACGTATTTCAACCCGTAGTTTAATGTTCTTCATTCGTTTTTGCCTTTAGACCGTAGGATTGCCTTGATTTTAAGATTTTGGTGGGTTTGGCTATGGTTGATTGCTGTTGTAGATGAAAGGGTAGAACAGGACGCCTCGTCTACCTCTATACGAGGCATAGACGAGGCAATGATTTTTTTTCATTTATTATTATTAATGTTATTTTTATTATTATTATTATTATTATTATTATTGCTGTTTTTATTATTATTATTGTTATTATTATTTTATTTATTATTATTATTGTTGTTATTATTATTATTATTATTATTGTTATTATTATTTTATTTATTATTATTATTATTATTATTGTTATTACTATTATTATTTTTACCATTACCATTTTATTTATTATTTTTTCTTTTACTATTATTATTGTTATTATAATTAATATTATTATTAGTACTATTACACGTATACGGTATTTATTTGCAGATTGATTATGGAGGACGATGAGATTCAGATGGAGATGGATGGGGCACCGCCGGGGGATCAGCCGGTGCCGTGGGGTCCGCGACGGAGGCGGCCACCGCGGGTGGATCCGCTGCTGGGTCACCCGTATCTAGAGTTTATCGACGGCACCCCCGCCTTTCGTCATTGCAAGAAGCTTAGGAGGATGCACATTGGAGCGCATGCAGCGATCGACTAGGATGCGATAAATGCGATTAGTGAGACGCCTAGAGTGCGTCGGTTTATACCTGTGGATTCGCCGTGGCATCGTCTTTTTGAGTTAGCGCACACGCCGAGCTACAGGGAGCTGCTGGTCGAGTTCCTATCGACATTCACATTTCACCCTCCTCGGGCCGCATAGCCGCCTGCACAACCAGATGCTCCTCCCCCTCCGCCTGAGGTTTCTTTCAGGCTTGCTAGCGTTTGGCGTTCGATGACGCTAGCACAATTTGCGGTTCATTGCGGTTTATACAGGAAGGAGGAGATCGAGACTGACGTTTATACATGGGGGCTAGTGGTGGTTGATAGACCCACTTCTTTAGGGTTTTGGGATATGATTGCGGCCGCAAATACTTGGGAGCACGACAAGCCGAAGGGGAGGGTTTCACTGATTCGTGACCCATTGTACAGGTACGTACGTTTATTACAGTAATTATTGTGATTATGTATATTGTTTTGAGTAAATTGCCATTTTAGTCCCTGAGTTTTGTCCAAATTTGCCACTTTGATCCAAATAGTTTTTTTTGTGCCTCTCGGTCCTTGACTTTTACATTTTGTTGCCATTTTGATCATTTTGTCTAACTCCATCCAAAAACCCAGTTTGTACTTAATCACTAATGTTTTCAGTTGCCATTTTGATCCAATTCCAAAAAATCAAAAAAATTCCAAAAAATTCAAAAAAAATCTAAAAATCAAAAAAATTCTAAAAAATCATAAAAATTCTAAAAAATTCAAAAAAATCTAAAAATCAAAAAAATTCTAAAAAATCATAAAAATTCTAAAAAATCCAAAAATCATTAAATGTTTCGGCACGAACCATTTCGACCCGTACCGTTTCGAACCGAACCGTTTCGACCCGTACCGTATCGAACCGAACCGTTTCGACGCGAACCGTTTCGAACCCGTACCGTATCGAACCGTACCGTTTCGACCCGTACCGTTTCGAACCCGAACCGTTTCGAGCTGAACCGTTTCGATACGGTACGGTTCGAAACGGTTCGCGTCGAAACGGTTCGGTTCGATACGGTACAGTTCGAAACGGTTCGCGTCAAAACGGTTCGGTTCGAAACGGTTCGCGTCGAAACGGTACGGTTCGAAACGGTACGGGTCGAAACGCTTCGCGTCGAAACGGTTCGGGTTCGAAACGGTACGGGTCGAAACGGTACGGTTCGATACGGTACGGGTCGAAACGGTTCGGTTCGAAACGGTTCGCGTCGAAACGGTTCGGTTCGATACGGTACGGGTCGAAACGGTTCGGTTCGATACGGTACGGGTCGAAACGGTACGGGTCGAAACGGTACGGTTCGATACGGTACGGGTTCGAAACGGTTCGCGTCGAAACGGTTCAGTTCGATACGGTACGGGTCCAAACGGTTCGGTTCGAAACGCTTCGCGTCGAAACGGTACGGTTCGAAACGGTACGGGTCGAAACGGTTCGGCTCGAAACGGTTCGGCTCGAAACGGTTCGGCTCGAAACGGTTCGCGTCGAAACGGTTCGGTTCGATACGGTACGGGTCGAAACGGTTCGGTTCGAAACGGTTCGCGTCGAAACGGTTCGGTTCGAAACGGTTCGCGTCGAAACGGTACGGGTCGAAACGTTCCGTGCCGAAACATTTAATGATTTTTGGATTTTTTAGAATTTTTATGATTTTTTAGAATTTTTTTGATTTTTAGATTTTTTTTGAATTTTTTAGAATTTTTATGATTTTTTAGAATTTTTTTTATTTTTAGATTTTTTTTGGAATTTTTTTGATTTTTTGGAATTTTTTTGATTTTTTTGGAATTGGATCAAAATGGCAACTGAAAACATTTTTTAAGGAAAACCCCAAAATACCCTTGTTACAAACTGGGTTTTTGGATGGAGTTAGACAAAATGATCAAAATGGCAACAAAATGTAAAAGTCAGGGACCCAGAGGTACAAAAAAAACTATTTGGATCAAAGTGGCAAATTTGGACAAAACTCAGGGACTAAAATGGCAATTTACTCTATTGTTTTTTAATTTCTGTTTCTGTATTTCGCTAATGCTATCTGCAGGTATATGCACCATATGCTCGCTACTTCTATTACAAGTCGCGGCTACAGCCGTGAGTGGTGTACGACCACATATCTTTTTTTCTTTTATTGTATGTTGTACAGGAGGCCGTGCACACTAGCACACGGTCTAGCCCAGTACTTCCCCTCCACCCATCACCGGCAGGAGCGCAAATTTTTGTATGGCGGCCCGTACGTGAACGTCATTGCCCATTTATTGTGCCTCGTACCGGAGCAGGACCCACTTTTACGGGCACCCGTCATGCTGACGCGGATGGTTTTTCAGTCGTTGTGGGGGATGAGACTGATTAAGAGGTTCGACGTCATTGGCGTGCGGTTTAAAAACCGCGCAGGGGGCTTATGGATAGCGCAGGACTTACCAGAACAGTTCGATCTCTTCTATCCTCCGCCAGATCCTGCTGCAGTGCTCGTGCCGGACCCTCCGGAGAATTTAGACGGTCCAGCGATGCCACAGCCACCACCACCTCCCGGGGCGCCTCAATTTCCACGTCACGTTATTCCATGTCATGCCCCGGGAGCTGCAGTACATCCGGAGATACGAGCCGAGCTTGACAGGCTCAACGATTTGATAGGTTGGTTGGTTCAGGCCGAGCAGGATAGACGAGAGAGAGGGGGGTTACCCCCGATATCGTTCCCACCACCTCGAGCACCACATCAGGAGCAGCAGCCGCAGCAGCCAGATCCAGATTCGTATCATGAGACATAGACCAGTTGTAGTTTTTATTTTTGTTATGGATGTACAAACTTATCTTATATGTTTTTGTTATGGATGTACAAAAGTTATCTTATATATGTCATATTTACGTTTGTTTTCAGTTATTCGGTTACTTAATGATTGTTGTCTTAAATTGATATAATACGGAAACAATATTTAAACGAGATAAAATTTTAATCGTAAGAATAATATTTAAAAAAGTAAAATGTTAAAAACAATATAATATTTAATCGATCGAATATATTTAAAGAGGCGATTTTGAAAACGGTAAAATTTTTTATAGTGTAAAAAATAAAACTTTTTTTAAAAACACAAAAACTTTCACTAAAAAAAACACCTCCAAAAACTATCAAAATACCCCACCAAAACACCCTTCTTTCAACAAAAAAAACACCCAACACCTGGACGCCTCGTATAGGCCTGTACGAGGCGTCTAGGGTTTCTTAAACTTTGTGTCTGACATTCCCTTTGTACGAGGCGTCTAGGACACTAAAAGTGTCCAAATAGCCAGCGAGAGTGTCCCGATAGTCTGAGCCTTAATTAATTCTTCACAAGTGTGTGTCTAATTGCATATAGAGAGGTTCTATAAATTAGGTCATATAAATTTGGCATTATTCATGAATAAAGTAAGAAACACAGAGAATCTGTAAAGGTAATAAAACTAAAAATGATGAATAATTAAAGGGTTAAAGGCGATTTATGTACTGCTTCATGACATTTTTAATGAATTTAATCACACGTTTACTGTCAAAGTTAATTGTAGAGATATGTGAATATTGTCAGAAATATACATATAAAATACACAATATTAATAAAAAAATAAATGGGTTGACTGAAGTGCTCCAAAACAAGGAGGCAAGGACCCACGTCTCTCGCCACCTTTTCCAACCTTTTAAAACTCATAGCAATAGATTATGCATTTGTGCATGCGTGTGTGTGTGTTTAAAAGTGTAGCTGTAGGTGAAGAATCGGCTCAAGAAGCATCGACAAATTGAAGCTAAAAATGAAGAATAAATGGGAATATAAATACCCACAAAAGAAGAAATATAAATAAATAAAGAAGCAACATAGAAGCAGAAGAGGAATGAAATGAAAACAATCAGTTGTGTGAAACTGACTAAATATTCAACTGCTGTGGACTGTAGTGGGTCAGGGATGAAGATTCTTTTTGTATATTGTTTGGGAAAGGTGGTGGGGATTTACCACCGGCAATTAATATTAGGGTTTCTAAAAGTAATTAAACTAATAAATAATTCCATTTTTTAATTAAGTTTTAGAAGATGAATCTGTATATAAATATATGTATATGATCTATAAACACATACATGCATGTGTGCATATAGAAATCAACGTTTCAGGATTTGTGGCAACATTCGATGGAATGTAACTGCTACAATATCACCTATCAAATCATTTACACCCTGAGTTTGAAAAAGTAATCTATTTTTTTTTCTTTAATTCATGTAAAAAATGTTATACAACTAGGAGTGAGCAGAATGAGCATTTGTAGGTTTTATCCGTATTTGTTAAGTAATCGTGGTGAAATATCTCGCCGCTAAAACTCTAAACTGTACATCAAGCTTAAGGCGGGTTTCTTTCTCCCCCAGATCTCTTCACCTCTGTGATGGCACACCCTTAAATGGCGTAACTCTTCAAGATCGGTTAGTTAGTGTTTGAATTGTTGAATTTGTTTTTTTAATTTGTGGAATTTATCTTTATTTTCTTCTTTAATTTATGTTTATGTGAACTTAGTTTGTGTAGTATGTGTGTATGTAAGTATGTATGTGTGTATGTAAGTATGTTTAGGTTTGAAATATATATATATATATATATAGGGGAAGGTTCAAATGAAAACCACTAGTTATTGTGAAAACTCGAAAACCAATTAAAAACCACTAAAAAGGAGGGGGGGTGACTTTTAATGAAGGAGGGGTAAAATTGGAAAAAAAATATATAACTTTTCAAACATTTCTCATTTCTTCATACGTTATCATTTTAAAACAAAAATGGCACCATAAGATCACAAATTTTTGTATCTTTCATTCAAGTATATTCGAGCATATTTTTTATGACATAAAAAAAGATTTATGGTGTCGTCTTGTTTTCAATACTATTATTATAGTAGTGCACATGTGCAATATAACATGTACTACAATTGCATTACATGCTTAAAATTAGCTTTTTGAGTCTAGTTTAGCTTTTAGGGTTAGTTTTTTTGGAGGTTTAGGATTAGGATTAGGTTTTTGGGTGTGGGGGGGAGGGGGTTTAGGTTTTTGGGGGGTGGGGGGGTTTAGGTTTTTTTCGGGTTTATGTTTAGGGTTTAGTTTTAGGTTTTCGGGAGGGTGGGGGGTGGGGGGGGTTTAGGTTTTTGGGGGGTGGGGGGTTAGGCTTTTGGTGGGAGGGTGAATTTAGGTTTTTGGGGGGTGGGGGTGGGGGGTTTAGGTTTTTGGGGGGTGTCGGTGGGGGGTGGGTTAAGTGGTTTAGGCTTTCCGTATTAGTGTACTACACATGTGCAGTACAACAAAAAAAAAATTTTTTTTTTTTTTTTTTTTGAAAATTTTTTTTTTCATATATAAAAACCAGCGAAATTTATAAAAAAAATTGAAAAAAAAAAATCTTTTGTGTTTTTTAGGCTTTTTTTAGTTAGTTTTTGAGTTTTCACAATAAAAGTGGTTTTCATTTGAACCATCCCCTATATATATATATATATATATATATATATAGAGAGAGAGAGAGAGAGGAAGGTTAACGTACATTACTGCTTAACGTACATCACGTACGACAGGTAATTACGCACGTTCATTTTAAAATCACGCACGTTATAACTCAAAAATCCAAAATCACGCATGTTGAAACACAATAATCACGCATATTGAAAACATTAATCACGCATGTTATAGAACAAATCACGCACGTTGTTGTACGTGAAGTATGTTAAGCCGTAATGTACGATATACTTTTTCTATATATATATATATATATATATATATATATATGTTATTATATTGTGAAATTGGTATGCCATCGTTTGAAAGTCATTATACTAGTTTAGAAATATCCGTCAGAAATTGAAAACACCATTTAAAGCATAACGAGCTTAAAAATACCCGCCAGAAATTGAAAACACCACTTAAAGCATAACGAGCTTAGAGAGCTTAGACCCCCCCCCCCCCCTAAATTGAAATTATCATTTAAAACATAACGAGGTTAGAAAATACCTGACCTGAAATTAAAATCATCATTTAAAAATAACGAGGTTAGAAATACCCGCTCGACATTGATTTAAAAATTAATTTCCGGCTCTCCCCGTTTAATTTGGGACTGTTTTTTTTAATACTTTATCTCGTTTAGGATGTGAATGTGCATTACATGATTGTTTGTTTAAGAAAGATTTAGTTGTCATTTTCTCTTTGCTCCTAGGGTGTGTGTGTGTGTGTGTATACATACATATATATATATATATATATATATATGATTAGGTTCATTTGTAAACAACATCTTCATAGTGAACTGTGTGAACTAATCAGGACCATTGATTTCCTTTTTAGTTGTTAAGGGTAGGTTGTAATTATACAATAAATTAGTTTTAAATCTTTATTTTAATCATTGAATTTCAGTTACACTTTTAATTTTGGTAGTTTTCTGAAATTGCATAATCATCTTCTCCATCTCTCTTAATTCAAAATAATTTGATTTTCCATTTCTCTGTACGTTCATGTCGTTCAGCAGGCCCTTGATAAGGATAATTATATTCACACAAGACTAAGAAGTATTATTTTTAATAAATTAATTCATATGTTTGTGTTATTTATTCTTTTTCTAATTGCATATTCATGCAAGAATGGATTATTTACAGAACGTTTGATTACATATTTTTTTTATGTTTGGATTAAATATTCAATTTTTTTATAATTACATATCCATGATTATTCTTCATGTACTCATCATGAATCTTGTATGACAATGTACGAGTGTTCTGAACATAGGTGTGATAATGTACATATGTGTATATACGTGTCAAGAATATGACTTGTTATGTACACATATGTACAATGCCGAACAATCTAAAATACTTGCTATACACATATGTAACATGTTGAACAAACATATCATTAACTTCTTTTTTTAGAAGTATATTATGAATGTACATATGTGCACATTACAAATCGGACATGTACACTTAAAGAAGATGATCAGATGGAATAATATTTATGTTGGTACACTTTATGTGGACGCGACTCGATTCGGTTCGACTCGGTTAGGTTCGGCTCAAGACTAACGTGGCGACATTCCTCCGTCGTGCGCCCTAGAGATCGACACGCGAAGCACGAATAGCCGTGAACCGTTTCCCGCCGACACATCACCATGACATCACCATGATGATGTCATAGGATGAATTAACATTACATGCAAACAATGAAGAAATAAAAGTCTGTTTGCAATCTGTTTGCTGATGTTAATGTTATATCTGCAAGTCTGCATATGTGCAGCCCATCCACGTAGAATGTTGTTCACTATTATCAACATCCACGAAGAACCTTGGACATATTATAACTGACGAAGAACCTGCATGATGAAGAACCAACGTTAGACGAAGAACCTTGTGACGAAGGACCTTCTTCGTTGATCAGACATAGTGGCGAAGAACCAAGTTCTTCGTGGTCTCAGGTTTTTCGTGAGTGTCCTTCGTGGGCTGCAGGTCTTTCGTCGACCTATATGCTATAAATACACAGTAGACAGAAGGCAAACATTAGACACCAGAGAGAGAGAACAGAGAGTTTACTTCAGAGAGTTTTATTGTATTTCATTGCATCATTCTGTAAACAATCTCTGTTGATAATCAATACAAGTGTGCGTTAATTGTTATATCTTTCTTGTATTCTATCTCTCGCTCGGTTTGTATCGTAACGTGGATTCCGCACTCATTACGGTATTCGAAACAAGATCTCGTAGTTGTCCGACGATCCGTATCGGGACCTACAATTTATTAATATACATATATGTACATATGTTTTTAAATTGTGATTACATATAATATATATATGTACATTCACTTCTACAGTGTTTTTTAATCATGTTCTAGATGGAACAATATATTATATAATGGTTATATTTTTTAGAATTAAAAAATTAGTTAATTGGTGAGAGAGAAAAAATGAGAGAGAATGTAACTAACTATTTAATTGGAGAGAGAAGTAGTTAATGTAGGTCCGTTTTCGGAGGATCTATCACGAAACCAAATCACTTGTTTATAACAAACACGGTCAAGAGTGCGGAATCCCCGTGACGATGCAAACCAAACTCAAAAATATAACAAGAACACGGAGTAACCAACGATTCACAGTCTATTGATTAAAATGGATGAGAACAAGCATCAAACACATACACACAATGTTTGAAGGTAAACTCACAGTAGGGGTATGCTCTCATGGTTTCACACAGAAACCCAGAGGTGTTTATATAGGCAGCCCGTCCCAATGTCGACGAAAGACAAAATGGGCCTGACGAAATACCAAGGTCGACGAAAGACAAGGTCTTTCGTCACCAGTCACGATGGAACATGGAGTTATGACCATAAAGGTTTTTCGTCATACAAGAGCTCGACGAAAGATAGTCTTTCGTCGAGGGCTTCAAAACAGGTAGGCTGCAAACTGTTAGACAGTTTACAATAGACTTGTATAAACACACACTAGACGTAATCTACTAACCCAAATGCAACATGCATCAGTTCATAAACATTACAATACAACGAGACATACTGTCGGACCGAAGTTAGATAGGAGGATATCCGACTTGGTCGACTGACGGACATACAGACTCGATAATTAAAAGACCGTAAATACAACGCTAATAAATAACAAGTTACATACACAAAATATGCATCAACAAACTCCCCCTTGTCTGTTACTTGGTCTTCGGTCTTCAATCTCCAGTGCTTCTCGGACCAGGAACTGCCAGCATGGATCCACAATAGTAACAAAAGCAAGCGACGCGCTGAAATCGTAACGCTTGATGCGTGTCCTTGTCTTTGTAAAATATATCGTGTCGGTACAACCTGTTGATGTCGGCCGCGGACATGTTCACAATCCACATCGGATCTAACATCCGAAAGTTTTCTTGATCACCCTTAAACACAATAACCGCTTCATGAGTATCCGAATCATAACACCACAACTCCATATCGTCAAGAAAGTTCTGTTCCATGGGCATCAATGGAATCTTGTTCATGACCTTCGCCGGCTGATATATGAGCTTGTATCGAGCCGTGTTGGTCAATGGATCCAACGTGAACTTGATTTGTTGATACACCGGAAACTGTGGTTTATATGATTCATCCTTCCATCATTTCTTCCGTTCGAACTTAATTTTCCTTGCAAATAATGTTGCCCCAAAATAATTTGAACGATTGATGATTTCTAGCTTTGATAAGGCGGCAACATCATAGAACGGCAGAGATAAGATGCTCAACATTGAGTTGAAATACTGGATTTCATGTTCGCGCTTGATCGCAACACAGTGAATTTCCTTCACGAACATCCAGCTCAGAATCTTCCCATGAGGCTTAACTTTTTCGAACTTCAGAAAATCAACTTGGGTTTCAGGGGGCGTAGGCTTATCAACCTTTGACAAGAACCTTTTTCTCCATTATTGGAATGAATCCGTCGGATTATCTGAAGACGTACGATTCTTTAACTGCTCGTCAATACTTCCTAATTTTATTTCATCCATTCTTCATCAAACGAATCAAACTCCATTCCATCGACACGAACATAAGTTGATTTGCTTGTTTCACCTTCAAACACTATCTCGTCAATGTTTTCAGTATCAACAGTCTCTGGTTCAATCAGCATTTGATCGATCACTGAATCTTCCACTGTTTTCATTTCATTTAGAGCCAACATCTGCTCATCCATGAGATCAGCAACAGACTCTCCCTCTTTAAGAACTTCTCCAGTCACCGGATGTAAAACCTGTAAAGCAAGATCAACAGTGCTAGGAATAGAGGAAGTACCAGCCATAGAGCTTTCAATGTAAGAACTGCTCTCCAGTTGTTGTATCTCTTCTACGGTTCCACCAGAGGTTCCTTGTGTAGATCCAAGCTGCGAAGGCTTGAAGACAACAATTTGAGTAGAGGCAGTGGCTGGCTGTTGCTCAGATGTCGCAGAAGGGTCAGGGTTACCCGGATCCTCAGAATCATGATCCTTTTTCTTTAGGACTTCCTGTTGTTTGCATCGATCGCCCCACAAGATGTTGACACGCCTTCTTACAAACTCAAAACCATCAGTGATCTTCTTGACCCCATCTGTTATTATGGTATTGCGAGAATTGTACCACTCTCTCATATCGTCATGTTTTTCTTTAAGAGTCTCGGCCAACCTCTGAACCTGGGTGCTTCTTTCTTTCAAGCGGTTCATATCAACACCACGAGTGTTATCTGCAGCTCGTATTTGTTCCAACTGACGCTTTCTTTCTTCATCAGCAGCTTTCAATCGTTCATTCTCAGCCTTCAGTTGCTCAATCTCTGCTTGTTGGCGTGTGATCTCTGCTTGTTGACGCCCAACAGTGGACTTCAACGTGTTTATCTCCAATTGTTGTTTAATCATGTCGCTTCTTGTAACGTTGATCACGTCCGATTGTCTATTGATTTGACCTGCAGCAGCTTGTAATTGAGAAAACAAGAAATCTACCTTTTCATCTTGCTGCATCTGAGAGAATCTACTTTATCTGCGTTCTGTGGCCGGCTGAGAAGTCATTGCACGAATGGTCGATGCAATTGAGCGTGCTGGTTCTTGAGGTGTCACTGTATGTGTTTCAGGAGCTGACGTGACTACAGGAGTTGGTTCGGATGATCTCGGAGGAGACGATACCATAGCAATGGCTTCTTCGGCCGTTAACCCAAGGTTTGGATCCATTTCTGCTTCTTGAACAGGCTCTTGCTGTGGAATGGATTGCTGCACAGATGAGGAACCGATGTATTTCCTTGCCCTTTTCTTTCTATGGGCAGCAGTTTGTTTCTTCTTTAAACGTTCAGCTTCGGTATCCGAAGGAACGTAATCAGCATCATCCTCTTGTCTAATCTTCCTGAGCTTTCTCACACCACGTTCATCAAGGTAGAACTCATATCCAGGCTCAGGTTGATTATCATCTGATTCTGCATCTATTTCATCATCTCCAGATGAAGTATCACCAGCTGTACCAGCAGCAGATGCACCCGCAGCACCAGATGCACCAACAGCACCAGTATCTTCACCATCACCACCTTCATCATCACCATCATCGTCACTGTCGGAAGAATCCGAATCCTTTCGTCTAAATTTGTCTTCTATCATTTTCTTTAACTTCGACTCCTCATCGTCAGATTGGCTGTCATTGTGACGCCATTTGTCATCTTCTGGAGTGATGTAGTCTGTCTTACCAAGAGCACCAAACAACTTCCTAGGCGGCTTACTTTCTTTGTATCTTTTCGTTGCACTGCCCCTGAATATCTTCAGAGAATGTTCGATCATAGTATCTATCTTCAAGATGTCATCATCGGCTTTCGAAAGATTGGGATGCTGGACATTCATGATCATTTGCAGAAATCGAGGATACATCCAGAACTTATTCCCAGTTGTTCGACCACCGGTTCTTGTCGTATTCTCCTTCATGTTGGCAAAGATGTACTTCGAAATGCTAAACGGTTTGTTCAGCACTAATGCCACCATCAGTCCCACAAGATCATTGCTTGCCATATCATAGCCAGCTCGTCTATTGCTAATACATTGAATCAGTACGTGCAGTAGAAACTTGTAGCGCATCGGCAAATCTCCCTTGTTGATCTGAGTGCTGAGAATATAACCAATACACTTCATCGTTAGTAAACACCCGCGTGTGCACATTATCGGAATAGAGTACGGTGTATTAGAATCATCTTGCAGTTCTAGAAAGGTGTTCAAGATATCAGGAGAGACATTCACATTCACTTCATTCACTCGCCCTTATATAAGCTCGGTTCCATCAATTACAATAACACTTGCGGAATTCCTGAATTCTTTGATGAGCGACTTGTAAACCGGTGTTGAGAAAGTGACAACTTTGTTTATCCGCGACTCCCTTATCCATTGCGTGATCTCCTTCAGTTCCGAGATCTTTCCTTCGGGATCAAGATAGGCAATCATATTGTGATGCTTCTCGGACATCACTTGTTCCTCTGGTTTGTCGGTTATCTTGGTCGCGGGCTTTCGTTTCTTCTCTTTTGGTGCCATCTGTATTCGAAAACATCCACAATAAGTCACAATGTCATAATATTTGCATTAGACATATGTCTATACAAGTTAAAGTATGAAGTGGACAGTTAACATGCAAATACACATATTCTGTGAAAGACACACAAACTGAAAAATTTTCTAAGTATGGGACGACGAAACACTAACACTGTGACGAAAAACATAATTTCATGGCGAAAAACCCTTTGGTCAAACAAAGTCAGCATTGACTTTTGACCACTGGTTTTTCGTCGACAGGCTCTCGACGAAAAACATTCCTTTGTAAAACAGGTATTTCGTCGTGAACATTTTGAACTTTGACCAAGATTGAAAACAGTTGACTTGACTATGGTTTTTTGTTGACTTTTTAGGTCTTTCGTCGACCTTGAGGTTTTTCGTGAAACATTTTTCCAAAATTACCAAGTCTTTTGAAATTGCACACTTTTGAACAGATTTTACTTATATAAACAGAATTTTCCTTGTGATCAAGTTTACCAAATGCAAAGGACATTTTATGAAGTAGATTTCAGGCTATCGGCAGAAAACTCCAAGTTACAACTTCGGCTAATCAAAAATGAACTTTACAAGACTAGAATTAAAAGCGCGGTAAACTAACGACAAGCAGTAAAAAGCAGTAAACGACTGTACAATGTCAAACTTTTTGTGAGTTTCAAGGAAAAAAAATCATACCAGCTTACGGTCTTTGTCAACATGATTTTTGTTTCGGTTTAATGCTTTGGATAAGAATTCTACCACGATTATCGATATTGTTATCCACATAATCTCAAACTGATCAGATGTAATCATAATTAGGAGATACGATTTATGGTAAGGGTTATACTTACAAGTCGGTGTTCATCCACTCACGACACATTCCCGTATCAAGGTATGCACGCGAGTTCATCTTACCGGTGAGTGTACCACTTATTATAACAACCCTCCTGAATTTTTTTGACACCCTAATATATTTTAAAATACCCCTATATGTCCTAAAATACACCCCATATGTGAAAACTGAGCCCAAAATATGAAATATCATTAAAAATTAAATAAAAAACAAATTTTATGTCGCTCGCGAGCCGCGTAGATCCCTTAAGGATCTTACGCGGGGGCGCGACAGCTCCAAGGCGGGGCGAGACCCGGTGCCGACTAAATGTTTTTAAAACGCGTTTCAGGTAACAAAATGTGAAAGCCAATTAGAAGAAAGCCAGCTCGAGAGCACTGACGGCTTGGAAAAATGTGGCTATAAAAGTTACCTAAAAGACGATGTTTTAAATTCAATAAAATAGGGTTTATCCCTATAAACATATTATAATAAGAAACTTGGGTTTTATCCATGTGATTATTAATATAAAATATGGTGGTTTTACTCTGATAAATATTTCCTAACTACGGTCCAGATGAAATTTTCGTAGCCAAAATGATAAACAAATGATACCACCAAAACTGGTTTCGCGGCCACCCGTTCCCGGGACAGATAAGGGGGCGGGGGTTGCGACAGAAGGTGGTATCAGAGCCAAGCCACTGATTCAGCCACAGAAGTGTTCTGCTGACACCAATATATTATTTAATCTGTTAGGAAATTAAGTATGAAAATACGTGCATATCTGTATTTTATTGTTATGTGTTATTTGACTATTTGTTAGTTTACAGTATGAGTGATCAAGGACCCTCAAACGTTTATCGTCAGAGTCAGATGCCCATACACAGGATATGCTTAATAGGAGTTTAGCAAACTTCCATATTTTAGCAACAACTGCCGATGGAGATAGAAAACAACCCTGAAAATCAAGTAGAAATGCATGATTTTAATCCTGAGGAAATACCTAGGATACCAACCCCTAATCCCTTAGACCTAGATTATGATCCATGGTTTGATGATCATAGGGATTATGTGCAATGCTACCAGCTGACAGACCTACCCATGCCGAACTTAGCAGCCTATCCAGGTCTGGACCCTCTAGATCCCTACTACGAGAATGACTAATACATTAGGGAGATCTTAGAGAATCCGTACCCTCAAGAAGAACCCATGCCATTGTACCCAGATCCAGTACCAGCACCTGCACCCCCAATGAGTTCAAAAAATTTGCAAGAACTCCGCACTTTCGGAGAAAAAATCTTAGAAAGTAGCGAGAGAATGAGATATGTAGGAGAACAACTCGTCTGGAAGTATGACGAGCGTCATATGGATTTCTGGAGGAATCCATATCCATGAAGGTGATAGTGGAGTTGGTAATAATAATAATAATAATAATAATAATAATAATAATAATAATATATGTTGTAGTATAGACCACTTCGTAGTTAACAATGCATAATAGTGATGTAATTTTAATTACAGTCTTAGTCTGTATTTGACGCATAATATAATAGAAAAGAGTACGTCGCAATGATCGACACTTTCGACCAAAATGCGTATTATGTGATTGGTTATATAAAATATTATCTTGTGATATTAATACGTGATAATTGTTTAAAATTCAGATGGCTGACCAAGTGAATCAAGAGAATCCGGATAATAACCTGGAAAACCAGAATGACAATAATCTGAATAACGATAACCCGAACAATGATAACAATGGAAACCAAGTGGATAATAGTACCATTCAACACATAGTGGCACAAGGAATAATTGATGCAATGCCATTCATTATTCAAACTATTAAGGAGGCTGATAATAAAAGTAAACATAGCAGTAAGCGACCAACTGAACCTGAAAACAGCGTAAAGAATGGACCCGTACTTCAAACGCCCATTCCCAAAAGAAGAAGAACCATGCCTTATGGTTGTTCTTATAAAGAATTCTGGTCTTGTAAACCGAGGGAATTCTCGGGCAATGAAGGGGCTGTTGCACCTCTACGCTGGATAGAAAAAGAATGAGGCAGTCCTAAGAATAAGCAAGTGCGCAGAAGAAGATAAGATAATTTTTGCTTCTAATCTGTTTAAAAAATTCAGCCTTAGAATGGTGGAACACTATCCTTCAGTCTAAAGGAAGTGATAGAGTTTACAATATGGAATGGGAGGAGTTTAAAAACATGGTAGAAAGGAAATTCTGCCCTCCTAATGAAAAAGAACAGATAGCAAACAAGTTCCTAAACCTTAGAATGACTAGTGTGGATAGTAAGGGGTACACTAAATTATTCTTTGAATATGCTAGAATAGTACCAACCCTTGCTTCACCTGAACCAGTATTAATCTCCCGTTACATCTGGGGATTAATTGGAGAGATTAGACATGTAGTCAAGGAAGCTAGACCACAAACCATAGAAGAAGCTGTAGAACTAGCAAACACCTTGACTGATGAATTAGTCCGCACACGAGAAGAGGATCAAAGGAGGAACCTAACCCAAAAGCTTACACAAGAATTCCGTTCTGGAAATTCTAATCGTGGGAAAAATGTAGGTTCTACCTCTGCACCCTAATGTAAGTATTGCAAACGGAAGCATTCAGGAATATGCTCCATATACTGTAACTTCTGGAAAATATCGGGACATAAGGAGGAAGATTGCAGGAAAAAGATTAGCAACAGAATATGCTACAACTGCGGAGAACAAGGCCACATCAAGCCAAATTGTCCGAAATTAGCTCCAGTCACAAACACTAAGAATAATAAAAATGCTAGAGCATTTGTTCTGACTGCAAAAGAAGCAAAGATGATCCCGGATGTGATCACTGGTACGTTTTTAGTTAATGATGTTTTTGCTAAAGTATTATTTGACTCTGGTGCAAACCAAAGTTTTATTAATACTTCATTTTGCAAACTTCTTAATCAATCATTAACTAAACTTCCACAAGAATGTCTAGTAGAGACAGCAAATGGGGAAACCATTTAGATTTCTGAGATCTTGCAGGGAGCAAGAATAGAAATTCTAAATCAAAAATTTATTGCAAACCTTTACCCCATGAATCTGGCAGGATTTGATGTCATGTTAGGAATGGATTGGTTAATAGCCAATAAAGCCAGTATTTTATGTGATCAAAAGTCAATTCAAGTAAATTCACCAAAGGGTGAAAAGATCACAATTAAAGGAAATAAACCATCTAAGTCTACAAAATTCATCTCTGTGATGAAAACAGCAAGTTATATAAGAAAAGGGTCTTTAGTGTATTTGATTTCCATAATCACTAACACTAAAGGAAAAGAACTGAAAGATATTCCAGTAGTATCTCAGTTTTCAGATATATTTCTAGAAGAATTACCAGGACTATCGCCAGACAGAGAAGTTGAATTTAGTATCCACCTGCTACCAGGGACAACACCAATTGCCAAAGCACCTTACCGTTTGGCACCCGCAGAAATGCAAGAGTTAAAGAAACAGTTAGACGAATTGTTAGAAAAAGGATTCATACAGCCAAGTTCATCACCATGGGGAGCACCGATTTTATTCGTTAAAAAGAAAGACAGATCCATGCGTATGTGCATTGATTACCGTAAATTGAACAATGTCACAATTAAGAATCGGTACCCATTACCAAGAATCGATGATCTATTTGATCAATTGCAAGGAGCACGATTTTTCTCAAAAATCGATTTAAGGTCAGGATATCATCAATTAAAGGTACAGGAAGAGGACATTCCTAAGACCGCATTCAGAACAAGGTATGGCCATTATGAATTTACTGTCATGCCATTTGGTTTAACCAATGCCCCAGCCGCATTTATGGACATGATGAATCGAATATGTAAGCCATATTTGGATAAATTCATAATTGTCTTTATAGATGATATTCTCATTTACTCTAAGATTAAAGAAGAACACGCAGAGCATCTGCACGCACTTCTAAGTTTACTAAGGAAGGAAAAGCTTTATGCTAAGTTTTCTAAGCGTGAGTTTTGGTTAGAACAGGTACAATTTCTTGGACACCTAGTTAATCATGAAGGAATTCATGTGGATCCCACCAAGATCGAGGCAATTACTAAATGGAAAACCCCTGAATCACCAACCGAGGTTAGAAGTTTCTTAGGATTGGCCGGTTATTATAGAAGATTTATTCAAGATTTTTCTAGAATAGCCATTCCCTTATCTAAGCTAACATGTAAATCCGTTAAGTTTGAACGAGGACCAAAACAAGAAGAAGCCTTTAGAATCCTTAAGCAAAGATTAACCCATGCACCTATACTAGCATTACCAGAAGGAACTGAAGATTTTGTAATCTATTGTGACGCTTCTAAATTAGGTTATGGATGTGTGTTGATGCAACGTCAAAAGGTTATAGCTTATGCATCCAGACAACTTAAGAATCATGAAGAAAACTATTCAACTCATGATTTAGAATTAGGAGCCATAATTTTTGCCCTTAAAATTTGGAAACATTACCTATATGGTAGTAAGTTTACTGTTTTCACAGATCATAAGAGTTTAAGGTATGTTTTTGGGCAAAAGGAATTGAACATGAGACAAAGACGCTGGATGGAATTGCTTAGTGATTATGATTTTGATATCCAGTATCATGTAGGAAAGGCAAATGTAGTTGCTGATGCTTTAAGCCGAAAGTATCACGAAAAGCCAAAAAGGATACGTTCTCTTCAATTAAATCTACAAGTAGATTTAAATGAGCAGATTAGAAAAGCACAAGAATCAGTAATCAAGGATGATACTGAAAAGTTAAAAGGAATGATTAAGGAATTAGAACAAGGAACAGATGGAATTTGGAGATTCCATAAGAAAAGAATGTGGATACCTAAATTAGGGAACCTACGTCACCATATATTAGAAGAAGCCCATAAGTCTAAATATACGATGCATCCTGGAAGTGATAAAATGTATCAGGATTTAAGAAAGAATTTTTGGTGCATAGGAATGAAAAAGGATATAGCAGCATATGTTGCCAAGTGCCTAACTTGTTCACAAGTCAAAGCTGAACATCAAAAACCCTCAGGTTTGCTACAACAGTTAGAAATGCCAGTATGGATCTTTCAAAAAAACAAAAAAAAAGAAAGAAATGCCAGTATGGAAATGGGAATTGATAACAATGGATTTTTTTTACCAAATTACCCAAAACCAGGAAAGATAATGATACAATATGGGTGATTGTAGACAGACTAACTAAGTCAGCTCATTTCCTACCAATGAAGGAAACTTTCAGTATGGAACAGTTAGCTAAATTATATGTAAATGAAATAGTTTCATTACATGGGATTCCTCTATCAATTGTTTCTGACAGAGATAGTCGTTTTACCTCTCATTTTTGGACAAGTTTCCAAAAAGCCATGGGAACCAAGTTGAATCTAAGCACCGCTTATCATCCTCAAACAGACGGACAAAGTGAAAGGACAATTCAGACAATGGGGGACATGCTTAGAGCTTGTGTAATCGATTTCGGAGGTAATTGGGATGATCATTTACTATTGATAGAATTTTCTTATAATAATAGTTATCACACAAGTATCAATGCTGCACCATTCGAAGCACTTTATGCACGAAAGTGCCAAACCCCAGTCTGTTGGGCAGAAATTAGGGAAAAGCAACTATCTGGACCTAAAATAGTGCAAGAAACAACAGACAAAATTTTTCAAGTCAAGGAACGACTGAAAGCAGTACGTGATCGACAAAAGAATTATGTTGATAATAGGAAAAAGCCGTTGGAATTTCAGGTAGGTGACAGAGTATTATTGAAAGTCTCTCCTTGGAAAGGAGTGGTAAGATTCATCAAGAGGGGAAAGCTAAGTCCCAGGTATGTTGGACCTTTTGAGATTATTAGAAAAATAGGACTTGTAGCCTATCAGCTACAACTGCCAGAGGAAATGGCAGGAATACATGATGTATTTCATGTATCTAATCTCAAGAAATGCTTAGCTGATGAATCACTGATAGTACCTCTTAAGGATATAGAGGTAAACAAACAATTAAAATTTGTAGAAAGACCTCTACAGATTGAAGACATGAAAGTTAAGAACCTCAAGCACAAGAGATTAGTTCTGGTCAAAGTAAAGTGAGACTCCAAAAGAGGACCAGAGTACACATGGGAACTTGAATCAGAAATGCAAAGGAAATATCCACACTTGTTCCAGTAGACCTCGAGGACGAGTTCTAAAACAAGGTGGGGAGGATATAACAACCCTCCTGAATTTTTTTGGCACCCTAGTATATTTTAAAATACCCCTATATGTCCTAAAATACACCCCGTATGTGAAAGCCGAGCCCAAAATATGAAATATCATTAAAAATTAAATAAAAAACAAAATTTTATGTCGCTCGCTCGCCACGTAGATCCCTTAAGGATCTTACTCGGGGCGCGACAGCTCCAAGGCGGGGCGACACCCGGTGCCGACACGTGTCACGATTGTGTCGAAGCTACGTGTCAAGTCAGCAAGACTAGGGCCTACCCTAGTCTCTCTCGCGGGCCACGTAGCCCGAGGTCTAACCTTACGCAGGCCGTGAGAAAACAAAAATCAGGCCCTATATAAGAGGGCATCGGGCCTTCAGTTACGATCGCTCATTTCTTTTCTTTCTTACGAATTTCTGAAGAAGATAACATAATTTCCGGGCATAATACCCCCCCCCCCTAATTAATGAAGTTCTGCTCCGTTGTAAGTATTATAACCCCAGTTACATATTAGATACGCTGCCCGATTGATTCAGGATTCCGTAACGGCTGTCGTGGTTCTGCCCGACGTAGTCATTGGAATGCCGTCTCGGGGAGGGTATCGTTAATATAAATAAAGGGTTATTATACTAACTTATGTACATTTGTACAATTAATAGATTAATACCAGGAAATCCTTAAAAGAAGTCTAAGACAGCAATGTGAGTAATCCTTATTTTATGTAAACCTTTTTGTGAGTTTATCCTCTTTTTGTAAACTTTTTTGTAATCTGTTTTTACAAAACCTTAAATGTTTTACAATGTGATTAAGCAGTGATTGAGTCTTTGTAGTTCTTCAATTACTGCCGGTATGTTGGGGTTTTGTATACAAAATATGGAACACGTTACCTTTGGACAACGAGTTAGCCAGTGTGTAATATGACCCACCAGTCAGGATTGACAGTACTGAATGAGTAATTGTGTAGATATAAACATTGTGATCGCTCTTAATACTGTGTTAATTGATAAAACCCTTCTTGATTAAACTGGGATTCACTCACCAGTATTTCCCACTGACAAATGTTTTTAAAACGCATTTCAGGTAACAAAATGTGAAAGCCAATTAGAAGAAAGACAACTCGAGAGCACTGACTGCTTGGAAAAATGTGGCTATAAAAGTTACCTAAAAGACGATGTTTTAAATTCAATAAAATAGGGTTTATCCCTATAAACATATTGTAATAAGAAACTTGGGTTTTATCCATGTGATTATTAATATAAAATATGGTGGTTTTACTCTGATAAATATTTCCTAACTACGGTCCTGGTGAAATTTCCGCTGCCAAAATGATAAACAAATGATACCACCAAAACTGGTTTCGCGACCGCCCGTTCCCTGGACAGATAAGGGGGCGGGGGTTGCGACACTTATCATCTGTTTGACCGTATAAAAAGATGTGAGATACTCACTTATTTTGAATTGAATACAAGCCCTATGTGATAAAATCACTTATTAATGAGGAACTTGATATTCGATGCATGCAGGGCACAAGAGCAAGTTCGTGAATAGGTTAGTACCATCGTACAGACAAAGAGACGAACTTGACTCCCGGATAAATGTGATATTTTATCACTTATTTGGTTTGGACATGTGATTATTGATCACTTATTGAGGTCGTATGCAATATGTACACGTATGTATAGTATCATGGAAGATCTAGACTTCGTCTCCGTAATTTTTCGGTAAAAGATACAACCATGATACCCAGATGATAAGACAGCATAAAGACCGTATATCTCAGAACCTCGGCAATCAATCAAACGAAATTTCGGTACCAAGACCATATGCCAATGAATGGTTCCCACCTGACTTGAAGTCTGTTAGATTTATATCATCATGCACTGCTGCACATTTTAATCTGATTGTGAGCCTACCGATACATCATTAGTAGAGATACTTATCATTTCTCAATTTTTTTTTTACATTTTTTACCATGTTGACCGACCACACTAGTGAATCTCATCACTTTCTCTTATCCAAGAAAACTCATTTTTGATTTTCTAATGTTTTTGAATTTTTGAATTTTATCAAACGTAAAGACAGAAAGTAAAGACATCTTTTTGGATTTTTGACTTTTTCAAATGTTTTTGTATTTTCTTGAATTTTCTCCCCCTAAAATGCTAAAAGGTTACGAAAATGAAAATCTTTTTGTATTTTTAGAGTTTTTAAAGAAAAAAATTTACAAAAACGATTAGCCAAAGAAGTTTTACTCAGGTATCACCTTAGTGCCATTGACCAAAAGAAGATAATCAAAACGTGATTTATCAAAAGCTTTAGTGAACAGGTCGGCACGTTGGTGATCGGTGTGAACTTTAACAACATCGATGAGTCTTTTGTCAAAACAATCACGTATGAAGTGATATTTAATTTCGATGTGTTTGGTCTTGGAATGCTGCACAGGATTTCTAGTGATCTATAAGGCAGCATTGTTATCAATAAAAATAGGAGTAGATAGGAATTCAAAACCGTAGTCGCGCATTTGTTGTTGGATCCACAAGACTTGGGAGCAACAACTAGAGGCAGCAATGTATTCAGCTTCACAAGTTGATGTAGCAACACAAGTTTTCTTCTTCCACTGCCATGTGACCAGGCGATTTCCTAAATATTGACATCCAACTGTTGTTGATTTGCCGTCGATTTTGCAGCCACCAAAATCAGAATCACTGTACGTGATCAAGTCGAATCTATCATCCCTAGGGTACCAGAGACCGGTGTGCGGGAAACCCTTCAAATAGCGGAAAATCCTTTTAACAGCTGTCAGATGTGAGGCCTTCGGGTTGGCTTGATATCTTACGATCAAGCACGTCGGATACATGATGTCAGGCCTCGAGGCTATGAGATACATTAGAGATCCGATCATTGCGCGATAGTATGAAGAGTTAATGCTTTCACCCTTCAGATCCGGAGTAATCTCGTGATTCTACGGAAGTGGGGTACCAATGGGCGTTGTGTCAGACATCTGGAATCGGCTCAAGATGTCACCAACATATTTAGTCTGATGGATGAATATCCCAGACTCTGTTTGTTGAACTTGTAGGCCCAAGAAGAAATTCATTTCCCCCATTGCGCTCATCTTGAATTTTTCTTGCATCACACGCTCGAATTGCCTGCACAAAGAATCATTAGTTGAACCAAATATTATATCATCAACGTATACCTGCACCAACAGAAGATCTCCATCTTGTTCTTTGATAAAGAGGGTGCAATCAATAAGACCTCGCCGAAAACCATTCTCCAGCAGATAGTTAGATAAGGTTGCATACCAAGCTCTCGGTGCTTGATGTAAACCATAAAGAGCTTTGTTGAGCAACCAAACCCGATCAGGATGAATAGGATCTTCAAATCCTGGAGGTTGTTCGACGTGAACCTCTTCTTAAACCACACCGTGTAAGAAAGCACTTTTGACATCCATCTGGTAGACCTTGAATCCTTTAAATGAAGTATAAGCTAGAAAGATCCGAATAGCTTCCAGACGTGCAACCGGTGCATAAACTTCACTGTAGTCGATGCCTTCGATCTGACGAAATCCTTGAACTACCAATCTCGCCTTGTTTCGAATGACTACTCCACGAGCGTCCTTTTTGCATTTGAAAACCCAACGTGTGACAATTTTCTTGTAATTTTCAGGCCTTTCAACAAGCTTCTAGACACCCAGCTTTTGAAACTGTTGCAGTTCATCCTGCATGGCTTCCACCCAAGAATTATCCTTTAAAGCTTCTTTCCAAGACTTTGGTTCCTCTTGTGAGAAATAACACGCGAAGGACCAATCATTTTGTAGACCAGATTCTCTGATGGCTGAATATAAACCAGCATTCTGGTTGTTTCTCAGCTGATTACGCGTCTGCACACCACTTTGGACATCTCCTATAATATTCTGCTGCGGATGGGTATCATGAATTCTTGATTCAGGAACATCAGGGACACGAGTATTTATACCCAAATTGTTAAGATTAAGATCAACAACCGACTCTACGCCACGCATCGACGTAGAAGTGGATGCATTTCCTTCAGCAGAGTCTACATTCTGCACATGAGTAGTTGCTTTAGAAGCACCCTGAACAGGAGCAGCTGGAGCTGAAGTGCCTTCATTTGCATCATGGTATTCATCATCTTCCGATGACTCATTGTAGTCAGCAGCATCTTCAAATACCTCATTTTGAACCGTGTTGTTAACCGAATTAGAAGCTTGGGGGTTAACAATAATAGGTCTCACCAATGGCGAGTCAGCCGCGTTGTCACTTTCAAGAATCATTTGAGCAGCTGCAGATGCTTCGTCAAACATTAGCAGATTAAAGGAGTCGAATAGCCCATCATAATCGAACATCCAAGGATCACCCGGAGCTCTAACCGAATTAGTATACCTTTGAACCTTTACTTCATTCCATAACTCAATCTTTTTGGTCGCCAAATTCCATACACGAAAATTCGGAGTAGCATATCCAAGGAAGAAACCCTTGATAGCTTTGGGACCAAACTTTCCGTGCAGCTCAATCATAGTGCATGGATCGCCAAAAGGTTCTAGGTGAGAAATATCCGGTTTCCTTTTGTGTAAGAGTTCGAAACACGTCTTGTCATGCCTTTTAATTGTGAGAACTCTGTTTAACGTGTAGCAAGTAGTAGACACAGCCTCCCCCCAGAACTGAACAGGAAGCTGTGACTCTACTAACATCGTTCTTGCAGTTTCTATTATCGTCCGATTCTTCCTCTTAGCGACACCGTTTTGTTGTGGAGTGTAGCGAGAACTGTATTCATGAAGAATGCCCTTTGAAGTACAGAACTCATCCATTATACGGTTTTTGAACTCAGTGCCATTGTCGCTTCGAATCCTCTTCACTTTCAACGAGTATAAATTTTCTAGCAAAGTAAGAAGATTCTTGAGGATTTCAGGAGTTTCACTCTTGTGCGCCATAAAAGATACCCAAGAAAATCTAGAGTAGTCATCAATAACCACCAGACAATAAGCATCCCCAAAGGTTGTCTTGTGTTTCATAGGTCCAAAGAGGTCCATATGAAGACGTTCAAGAGGCATGCTAACAGTGTTGACTTTCTTAATCGGGTGAGACTTCTTCGTTTGCTTTCCCTTCTGGCACGAAACACAAACATCTTGTAGATGAAAATTCTTCACAGACACGCCATTCACAAGATTGTTTTTCACCAGATGGTTCATTTTTCTCAGGTAAATGTACCCCATTCGTCTGTGCCAAGATATAGACTCCTTCTCTGTGGCTTTCGAGACAAAACATGTCAGTTGTGCAGATGTCGTAATCACTTGGCTCATATCAAGAATATAAAGATCATTAACCCTTGGAGCCGATAAGAGAATCCATTCTTTTGGAATTTTGAAACCAGGCTTCAGCACATAACAACCGGCATCATCAAAATGCACGGTGAATTTCTTATCGCAGATCTGCGAAACACTCAGAAAATTGTGATCAATTTGACGTACATAATTGATCTTATCGAAACACACAACACCATTGGATATCATTCCTTCTCCAGTGATATATCCGCCTTTGTCTCCAGCAAATGCGACATAACCTCCTCTAATGTTTTTCACATCATAAAGAAGTCGTAAGTCGCCCGTCATGTGCCTAGATGCTCCACTGTCAACAATCCAATGACTATTAACAGTTCCTCCTGGAACATCCTGCACATTTCATTCAATGATTAGTTGAGGATGGGGACCCAAGCCTTAGTGGTCTTGGGTCGTCCCTGAGTATCACGAAATGTGATCTCGATTTCTTGATGATTTTGAAATATAGCACCTCCCCCTGAACTTTCACATGTTTTAGGTTTTCAAGTCTGATTTTTTTTACCAAATTGAGTTTTATGAAATGATTTTGAAATTTCTGGTTTTAATGATTGTGATGAACTTGGTTCCCTTTTAACAGATTTGACTTCAGATTTTAAAGCCTTGTCTATTGTCTTGACGTTTTGACGTCGTTGTTTTGTTTCTTGTTCTTTAACAGTTCGCTTATCTTGTTTTGGTGAAACAGATCGACGTTGTTGGTAACCTTTTTTAGGAGGGGCTCTCTCAACAATTTTTTCTTTGGGAATATTTGTACAGTTTTTAATAATATGACCAAACTCCCCACATTTAAAACAAGTTCTACTTTCAACAAACTTAGGAGATTCCGATTGACGAACAGATGTCGAACCTGTAGAACCAGAGGTACTTGTTCCATCATCACACCCATTTGTGTGTTGGGTGTAGTTGTTTTGACTGTTACGTTTTAAAATTTTGACTTGTTGGACAAAATCGGTATTTGATTTATTTTCAAAAGTCTCAATTTTATCAGTACCCTTTGATGCTAAAAATTTGACATCACCGCTTTTCTTCTTGTTACGAGCTCCTTTTGTTTCAAACTTTGATTGAGAAACTTTAGGCTTTTGAGCTCGTTGTTCTTGCTGTTTACCCTTAAAAGCAATAGGTTGTTGCTTTGTTGACAATATTTGATTTCCAAATTGTTTTCTAACTTCAGATTTTGGAATAGGATCACATTGAGTTACAACAACTCCCGGGATCGTCTTTCCCAAAAATTTACTGGTATTATCTTCAAAAACTTTATCAATCAAGGATGGATTGACGTTCTTAATTGGAAAATCATTGTCTGAATAAATTTTAGCATCACCGACCAAAGTATACAACACATTATTACTCTTAACGACAGACACAGATTCCTTCACTTCCTTGACAGGATCTATCACTTGTTTGGCAACAGATTGCACAGCAGGAGTAGGAGGATCACACAGAATGTGATTCTCAATTGGAATTTCTACTCCTTTCATCTTATCAAGTGATTTATCCTGATTACTCACATCTGATTCATCATCAGACGAATCACAGTCCTCAATAATTGGACCACTTTGATTCGTACACGTTAAAGTTTCTGTTTCTTCAGATGAGGTACTCGAGGAACTGTCCGATTTAAACCCTAATCCTGTAGTAACTTCCTCATAATCGAGAGGCACACTTGGTTCAAAATGAGGCATCTCCTCTTCATCGGGCATTCTAGTATAGTTGTGTATCAAAGGAGGCGGACACGACTTATACCCAATGCCTTTCTTGTTCCCTTTCAGCTGTTGAACGTCTATAATGTGATCAAGCACATATCGGGAGTTAGAATAACTCTCCAATTTGAGCTTGATTGCATCATGCTCGCATTTTGCAATGGCTAGCTCTTTCTTTGTTTCCTCAATGATATTAAAGTAGTTATTAATACCAATTTGTTTGTTGAAAACAATTTTTGTCAATTCGGAAACATTTTTCTCTAAATTTTTGATAACTTATTTGAAATCCTTTTCATTTCGAGCTAAAGCCATGTTTGCCTCTTTGCATTTAGACAGCTCGATAACCAAACTTTGATTGTGACTATGAATCTTTTCGGATTCCAGTTTCAAATCTGCACACAAATTACATACACTAGGAGTGGGAGTGTCGGAATTTACCTGACTCGTCGAGGCTGAGACATTTGCCATAAAGGCAGTTTGATAAGAAAAAGATCCATCTTCAGAGAAGAATTTTTCCGTTTCCTTTGATGCGACAGCAGCCTTCTTAATCAGAATAAATTTCTGACACTTTAACTCCTCTGCTTCATTCAAAAAATTATCAACATCAGAATTCATCTCTTCTTTCACATCCGATTCTGAAATATAACCTCCCGCATTCGAGCCTTCTTCGTCCGAACTACCGCTATAACCCGAACTATCATCACTTTCAGAAAACTCTTCTTTGTGAACATGCTTGATGTGATTAATGATTTTTGCATAACATGCGGTTCCTCCTCCTTCTTGATTACCATCTCCAAACTGTACTGACCAGTTACACCCTTCATCAGCTTGAACGACTAATGCTCGGTTGGTGTTTGAAGGTCCAAACTGGTTTTGATTGGTGGTGTTGTTCACAGCTACCATCCTTCTTTCACAGTTCTCTTGATTTGTGTTGGAAGTACTTGTCTGATTTCGGAAGGGATTTTGATTGCCTTGTTTGCTCAGACGAGTGCACTCACGTTTGAAGTGACCCTTTTCGCCGCAATTGAAACACGTAACTGCATCCTTATCGAAACCGTACTTCGTATCCTTCTTGCTTTCCAAGGAAGTTCTTCCAGTTCGACTCATATAATCTTTAGCCCTTCTAACAGCACTTGCGAACGCCCACTTAATATCCATCAACTCCATTTCATCACGGTCTATCTGTTGATAATCTTCATTGGTCAAATTAATGTTTCCAATTTGACCTACGACCAATCCGCAGTAGGCACTGACCATTGTATTGATAAGTTCCATATGCTCCTTTGCTACTTCGATGCTGACTTTCGAAAGGTTTGAAGTATCAACTCTGACTGTGTTGGGGTTTTGGGGTGGAGGGTTGTTACTGTAACATGCTTGATGTTCTTGTGGTTGGGCTTGTGGTTGGGATTGTGGAAGATAGGCACTTGGATCAAATTGAGGTTGAGTAATGGAAACTTGAGGTGGAGGTTGGGGCTTAGGTAGCCAGGCACTCGAATCGAGTTGAGGTTTTGAAAGAGTGTGAGCTTGACCAATAACATGAGCTAGTGGGAGATAGGCACTTGGATCGAAAACCTGAGGTGGAGCTGACTGGGGAAAAGGAAAGGAGCTTGTATTGGACATAAACGCCGTTTGTAACTTTGGTTGCTGACTGGAACTGGAACTAGCTGCAGGATTAAACCCTCCAAGATACATTTCCGTATTTTGAGGAACTGCAATCCTTTTAGCCTTTCGGATTTCTTCTTCATTCTTGTGTTCCAGCTTCTGAACAAATTCATAGATACTGACAGTATCTAAAACACCCGTATGTTTTAACAGTTCAATGAATGGACTCCACTTTGGGGGTAGAGCATCAGCAAACCTTGCAACCATTTCCTGTTGAGTTGCAATAACAGTATAAGAATACATTTCACTAATTAAATGATAAAAACAAGTTGTCATATCATTTAGCATTTCGTTCTCCATGAATTGAAATGATTCAAATTCCTTCTTCAACAAATCGTGGCACGTCTTTCTTGTAGCTGCATTCCCTTCTCCTCTTGCTACCAAGGCGTCCCATAAGGCTTTTGTGCTAGTACAATAACCAAATTGATGATAAATGACTTTGTGGAGTGCTTGTGTAAGAATAGAAAATGCCTTCTTCTCCAGATCATAAGCCTTTTTGTCGGGTTCTAACATATTTGCCAATGTCGTTACATTTAATCCTACTTCTTCGAGGGCTGTATTGTATGGCGTAATGAAACACGTCCATAGTTCAGTGTTTTGCCCTAGAACATAAGTGTGAAAACGACCTTTCCATGACGGATAGTCGTTCATATGATTCAGCTTTGGTAGGCGATTGTTGCTACCCGTTTCACTCTCACTTAACAACAGATTCTGAATGCTTTGATTCTGGTTCGTCATGCATGCCCATTGACTTGCACTAATAGATTATTGTGGAATAACATTCCTTAACCAAGCAGCTGCGGAGGTCTGATCTTGACCTGGGCTTGGTCCCGTGCTCCAATCCCATGGACTCGTACTCATGATTGATGTATAAAAGTGAATACCTAGTCACACACTTGAAAAGTGACTGTTAAAATACTTTTACAAACCTTCTGTTGAAATTTTGACAAGTATCCCCACGAAAAACTAGGTATTTGGCGAAAAACCAATTCAGATGAAAAATGGTTTTTCATCAAAAACACTTGTTACGAAAAACAGGTTTTTCGTCACCAGCACTTATGACGAAATACTAGGTATTTCGTCGAAGCTACTTTTGACGAAACTCTAGGTATTTCGTCGCTAGTGTTTTTCGTCGAGAGATGGTCACAGACAGAAAGTTGGTGAGATTTTTCAAAAAGTAAATTTTATCCTTTTGTACTGTCACAGACACCCGTTCAACTTACCAACATACCCATCTTACCAGCCCAACATGGTCTTGCCAATATGTTAATCAATTTATCAATTTTCTTTTAATTTTAAAAGTTCAAGAATATCTCAAGAACACTTGAATATATGAAGAACACTGATGAATATATGAAGTTTCCGGCCAAGTTTTTCACCAAAGAAATTTTCCGAATCACGAATTTGCTCAAACTTTTAATGAAAACCCGGTTTTATCACGTGCACAAGTAATATAACAAAGGTTTTTGATAAAACTTTAGCAAATAACAAGATCTAAACAGGTTTTTAAGCACTTTTTCAGAAAATTTTGAAAGTTTCAAAGGTAACAGTTTCAGAAAATCACAAATAACACTTTAAACACTTGATAAAATCACAACAATGTTTGGTTTTAAACAAGGATAAGAGCCAATGCTCTGATACCACTTGTAGGTCCTTTTTAGAGGATCGATCACGAAACTAAATCACTTGTTTATAATAAACACGGTCACGAGTGCGGAATCCCCGTGACGATGCAAACCAAACACAGAAATATAACAAGAACATGAAGTAACCAACGATTCGCAGTCTATTGATTAAAACGGATGAGAACAAGCATCAAACACATACACACAATGTTTGAAGGTAAACTCACAGTAGGGGTATGCTCTCATGGTTTCACACAGAAACCAAGAGGTGTTTATATAGGCAGCCCATCCCAATGTCGATGAAAGACAAAATGGGCCTGACGAAATACCAAGGTCGACGAAAGACAAGGTCTTTCGTCACCAATCACGACGAAACATGGAGTTATGACCATAAAGGTTTTTCGTCATACAAGAGCTCGACGAAAGATAGTCTATCATCGAGGGCTGCAAAACAAGTAGGCTGCAAACTGTTAGACAGTTTGCAACAGACTTGTATAAACACACACTAGACATAATCTACGAACCCAAATGCAACATGCATCAGTTCATAAACATTACAAAACAACGAGTCATACTGTCGGACCGAAGTTAGATAGGAGGATATCCGACTTGGTCGACTGACGGACATACAGACTCGATAATTAAAAGACCGTAAATACAACGCTAATAAAGAACAAGTTACAGACACAAAATATGCATCAACAGTCAATAATTTATCTTTATACCCATTTCATTTATTTTTTACATATAAATAATTATAAAACTGCCATTATTAAAATTTCCAATATCTAAACAATTAATGACTCAGATTAGTTCACACATTTTACTCTCAACCTAGTGTTCACTCTACAACTCTACCCTATATATATATACACACACACACACACACTTGGGAGCTAAGGAGAAACGTTGTCGATTTTTTCTTATACAAACAATCATGTAATACACATTTATGCATGAGATAAAGTGTTCAAAAAGTGGGTTTAGCAAACTACCGTTGTCTTGTAAACCCTACATTAAATTATGTTTCATTTGAATCATGCTTGTCAATAAAAGTTGGCTTACCTCTCCATGTAACAACCTGATTGCCAGCAAGGAGTCAATTCTTTTATCGAAATGTGCAAGGAATAGGTCGATAGCCAATGCAATGTTAGATGTGTGTGTGCACAATCCAATAATTCTGGCTTAACTAAAAAGCAAGTGGATGGGTCCGTTTGTGATCGTACGTGTGGGAAAATTTAGGGATGTGGAAATTGAAGACATGAAGGATCAAAAGCGGCAAGTGGTGAATGGACACCGATTGAAGCCGTATTTGGATAGTGATGATCTGAACACAAAATCAACGGATGAGGTGAGCTTCCTTACAAGTTCACCGGAGTATACGACAGACTGAGGGTCACAAGAAGTCCGGCTGAAGACTAAAACTTAGCGTTACCGGGAGGCAGCCCAGATTTCAGTACATATTTTGTTTTATCCTTGCTTATTTCCATGTGTTTTGTTTTGTTTTAATGGTTTGAAGGATTTCCGGAAAGTGCACTCACAGCATCGAGCAAGTGTGGGGAAGTTGGAGACACCCAGGTATGTTTCAGAACTAATTTGAGTGTCGAGGACGACACTAATTTTTCAAGGGGGGTGGAGCGGGCGAGTATATTTTAGAAAGAATAAAATTTTTCTATGGAAACTATCTTAGAAATCATTCAAACCATTTCAAAGCGAAAAAAAATTGGACTGTAAGTTACGCCTATGGATCGTAGGCTACGGTCTACGCCTTCTGTAGCATCAGATATCAAGTACCGTAACCTACGGTATATAAACCGTAGGCTACGGTTGTGCATAGCTGGCCAGATCCAAAAAGTTAAATCATAACCTACGGCCCTTCACCGTAGGCTACGGCCAAGCAGTTCAGCGAGCCGTGGTTTGGGTCGGGTAAAACTCGATCCAAATCACTTCTACAACCCGAATCAAGCCGGGTAAGACCCATTAAGTGACATCAATTCGTGGATTTTAGGTCAAATTCTCCTCTTTTCTTCACCACAAATTTCCTTTCATCTTTATCTACTTCTCAAGAACATCCAAAACCTCCAAAACAATCTCATTCTCTAACTTTCTTGTTTCTCAACCAAATCACTCCATTCAAGAGCCTAACTTGTGTGATTTTTCGAGGAGAACACGATTCTTGCCTAGTTTTTTCCACAAAAACCAACTGTGTTTGAGAAATCTGCGACGAACGTGAAGAACCATAACATTTCAATTTGGGGCTTTTTGTTCTAATTTGCAAATAACTTCAATTCAAGTGTTCCATAAGCTAATTAAGCAAAAAAGGTATGATTTTATCCCAATCTTTCATAGTTGCTTAATATAAAGGTACAATTGCTTGATAATGCTTGTCTAGTTATGCAATGAGTTCCAAATCTGGGTTTTGGGATATGAATGCTTGATTGAAAGGGTGTTATGGCTATTGCATGTTGGAACGTGTTGTTGAACTTGTTTAAGGATCATTAGGTGGTATAAAAAATTTTGATTTTTAAGTAAATAATGTTATGAATTGATAACTTTTTAAAGTGAACGTTCAACAAATAGATAGCCATAGCCAAGAACAAGTGTGGTTGTGGTAAAGGATCATGGGAAAAACACACTTGTGCAATACAATTGTTTAAATGAGTCGAGTTGGGCTGATTGGTTTTGTGTGTTGGTTCTTGAATGCAGGGTGATTAGAGAAAGAAGACCGAGGAAGGAAAAGGCTGGAGAATCATCTTATATCCTGGCTGCATCAAAGAAACAAAGAACAACGGGCGTTTCAATACGCGATACGCCTATGGAAGAGGTTCAGGAGGGAAGGCATCATGGTGACATTCCGTATAAAGCAGTTTGGGGGAAGGGACCCCTTGATAAGCAAAAAGAGGCACATCAGGCAAAGTTGTTCTATGAGAAGATGGGGGATGATTGCTCCATCAAAGATAACATGTGCTTTGAAAAAACGGTTTATAATCCAGACTTTAGAGCATTGGGGTTCTACGAAAAATTTACTGCCCTCGGTTGGGAGGCAGTAATTGATTTCAAGGGTGATGCGACGGGAGACATTTATGTCAACAGTATTATGGAATGGCTTAGTACCCTGAAGAAGAATGATGGAAACAACCCACCCAAGAATGTTAGCCTGACAGGAATGGTGAATGATAAGACGGCTACGTTGTCCCTCACCACTTTGAGGTAACTAGCAAATTCGATTTGAAGCCAGATAACTTTTACAATTATGTGAATGAGAATGACTATTTCATTGCACCGAAGAATGTAACTGCAGAAAATACTATGCTTTCGGAACTGTCTATCTTAGAAAGGGGGTTGCAATGAAAAGGTATAACTTGAAGCCATTGGTACGGGTGCTGCTTAGTTTTGTGATTACGAGTGTGGCTCCCCGACTGGGGGACAGGATGGCGATAATGACTTGGGAGCTTCCAGTTCTTTATGTAAACATGAATGGTGAGTTACATCTTTCGTTCAGGTAGTTAGTCATGATACACGTATGGCAGAGTAGAAACATGAAACTTAAGAAACTGATCCCCCATGCTAGACTGTTAAGTGCGTTGTTGGAAAAGCAAGGGGCATTGTCGCCATCTGAATACGCCTACAGCAAGCCGTATACCGTATTCTCAATCGGGGAAATGTGTAAAAGTGAGTGGATCTCATATGTGAAAACCAAGAAATGGCACAAGATCAAGTACGGGGATGATGCAAAAGTGAAGGTGCTTCAGTGGGGGAAAGAAGCACCACAACAAGGAGAGATGGGTGACTTGGATACAAGGGATGAGGAGTTACTGAGAAGGAAGAAAGAAGCGGGGATGCTCACTTGTGAAGGGTCGAGTAGGCAAACTGAGGAGCCAAGACATTCGGGGTATTCTTGGGGGGATATTTGATGATGAGATGCAAGCGAGGGTGGAAAGTAGTCTTTCGCCAGAATATGCGACTTGGGAGACTTTTTAGAAGTCTATCTATGATCAGGGTTCAAGGCAGGATGTGGAAAGAGAGCATCAACATAGGGAGTTAAAGGGACAGACGACCCGACTTGATCAGATTCACCATATGAGTCAAGAAATGGACTTAAACATGCGGGTATATGATGAAAATCAGCTGAGGAGGCATCATGATTATTACATGGGTGTGGCTTATGTAGAGAATCCACCATACGTGGATTACAGCAGTGAGCCTCCGTATCAGCCAGGCACGACAAGGCATCCGACTCCGCAGGTACATGGGTCTATGTGGGTGCCATCAGAATACACAACACCACACTACCAAAGCTCTTACCCGTACCAATCGCCGTCATACGAATACCCATCGCAACAGTCGCAACAACAGTCATCACAGTATAGTGAGCCAGCAGCAGGTGGGTTGGCATATATTTTCGATATGGTTGTGTTCTACGAGCACGTTAGAGGGTACTACGGTCACCCACCGGGTCCGTCATATCAATAAGCACTCACTGATCCTATTATTTACTTGAACAGGTCCATGTGCTTGATCTTTTGTACTTTGATAATTTTTATTTTTGTTCACTTTGGTGGTGTAATTTAATTATGTTGGGAATGTTGGTTTAATTGTGTTGTTTGGTTGGTTGGGTTAGTTTGCTTATGGGTTGATATTGGTGGTACCCGAGTTAGGTTATAAAAAGCACCATAAATTAGGGACAATGTATCCCAACTGTGGGGATGTGGTAACCCGGGAGGGATTAGCAATTGAAAATGCTTGAAGGGTTGAAAGCGGTTGAAAAAGTAAAAAAAATGAAAATTTTGAAAAATTTTGACAATTTTTGTCTCAAGTATGCTTGAACTACATGAAAACCAAAATTTTCAGTTACTTAAAGGTTTCTTGCAGATATTAAGCTAATCTAGATCTCTAGTCATGGTTGTCCCTTTAAGTTTCATGAAAGTATTTCTGGCAGGTTTTAGAGAATAGTTGAGAAAAGATGCTTAACTAGGGGTAACATGCTTTAGGAATTACACATGCTATATGTCGGTAACCCATATTCCTTTTGTTCTGTGAGATATTTGAGCCTACTAGAGCTGTTAGTTGGATTGCAATAACTATTCATTTGCTGAGAGTAGGCCATATGTTGCTTTGTGTTAGAACTTGTGTGGTTTAATACATGTTGAGTTTGTGCTTTAGCGTATGCACATAGATGATAAAGGCATTAGGATCCCTTCATTGTTTTATCTGTTGATTGTTGATTTAACCCACCTTAGTTACCCATGTTGAGCCTTATGTCTTTCGTTTGTTACACCTCATGTGACCCGTTTGAATTACCAACCATGAATGACAAGTATATTTAGAAGTGTGTTATGAAAAATGAAAATGAAAATGAAAAAAAAGAAAGAAAAAGAAAAAACAAAAATTATTGCCATGTTACTGTTATACAAATGGGTCGAAAATAACCCAAGGTGTAGTAGTATTGTGAATAAAGTTGTCATGGTTTGGTATATTCGTTTGTGTTCGCCATATAAATATAAAAAGCCAAAAATATATTCTTACCTTTTTCTTTTAACCAAAAACCTAAAAGTCCTTTTGATATGTGCTATGTTATTTGTTACAGTGGAAGTGGAGGTGTGATTGCTATACAAGCTTATGATTGCAAAGTAGCATATTTGGTTTTGAGCGAAATGTGTACTAGCACATTACACGCTAGTCTAGATAAAACTGAGAGGAGTGATTATTGTGAGGGCCGTGTGGCATGTGTGTAGTATCATCAGCATGTTAGTTTTAGTTGGGCAAGTCTTAAAGTTGTTTCAAAGATCCATTATCTAAATGTCAGATTGTCAACCTCGATTGTGTTAGTCTATAGGACGGGTATGAGTTGGGACCTTAAACGGTGAATTCGGTAAGGGATTTGAAGGTGATTTGTTAATGTGGTGAGTAATGTTTGTGATGGTTACTTGAGGACAAGCAATGTTAAGTGTGGAAATATGATGGAGAGGTTGAAAACCGAGCATTAATGTTCTTATCTTACGTGTTTTATTGCATTTTAGGTGTTTATATGCTCTGAATGTGATAACTACGTGAGATTGTGATTTTGTAGGTTAAACGCTTAATTCGGTGAAGTTAAAGTGCATGGAAGTGGAATGGAATGCTCGAGGATGAAAAATAAGGTGAACGACAATGTTCGGGACTTGTTTCGGGTTGATAATAGCTTGGATATGCAAACAAGTGTGAAAGAATGAAGTCCAGTGGCTAAATTGTCAATATATGAAAGTTTTATGAGAGGCACAAATGGATTTCAATTCTGCGACGTAAGCTACGGTCGTTGCACCGTAGCCTACGGTCGTTCCCACCATAACGTATGGTGGGAGACCGTAATCTATGGTCTGGTAAGATCAAACAACAGCAAGTCTAAGCCGTAGCTTACGGTCCGTTGACCGTAGCTTACGGTTAAGTTCTATAAAAACATGCATTGACTTTGGGGACGGGGTTAAAAGGGTTTTTAAACCCTAATCTCGAGGACACTTGTTTACCTACGAATTTTGGAGGCAAGATCAAGATTTAGCATTCATTCATCACCAATCTTCATCATATTTTTCAATCAATTCATCCACATCAAAGATGAATTCAGTCGTTTTTCAAGATTTTGAAGATCAATCAACCACCATGAGCGGCTAAGTTTTATGGAGGATTCTTGTCAGTTATCGAATTTTATGTGTTTGAAACATTTGTGAACATTGGTAATCTAAGCATTCGATTCTTTTTACCATTTGATTTGATTAATTGAATTGTAAACGATTGCTTTTACTTTAATTCTTGATTCTAATTTATTCAATTCCCGAGATATCTAGTAATTGGGATACATTTGACAAGAGTTAGGGTTAGTAATTCCAATTGATTGTTCTTATGATAACCTTCCGTTGTTTTACAATCGAAGTACGTAGTCTTAGGGTAATAACAATCAGTTAATCGAATTCAGCAATCATGTCTATGTGATTGTCATGATTTAAACACGTAATTGTCATTGCTTTGAATCTAAAATCCGGAGGAACCATTGTTTCTCCTACCGTTTACACTTCGTTTTTAGTAATTCATAGTTTAATCAACTCTTAAACAACCAAAATTTATATTTTTGCAATTAGTTTATTAGTTCTTAATTCATAACGCTTTCCACAATACTCATTTGGTTCGATACCCTGCTTATCCTATCTATTTAGGTTAAATAGGTGTTTGATTGACGTTCACGACAGTCATCATGCCATTCATTCTTCGATGATTTAGTTCTGGATAATTATTGTTCCATAAAACTTGATTTTCTAAAACAGTCTTCTTTTGCTTTTCTAATCTTCAGTTCTGTTTCTATAACCCACCTCGCTTATATAGGTTACATATTTATAGACAAACTTAGTATTAAGAGCCACCATGTTCACGGATTGATATTTGGTAACTTATCCTAGTTGTACTATATAATGATAGGTTCACTTGCCTAGTATTTTAGGTAATTTTACCTTTAGAACTGATCTGTGCAATTAAATAATATTTTGGTGTTACTATCTACTTATGTAACTACCACACAAGTTTCTTCTAAACAATTTTACTAATGATGGACCATTGCTACTTTATCAACTCATCAGTTCCAACCATAAAGATTACCCGTTAACCTTAGTGGAAAGTGTGAAAACCCGTAATTTCGAGAGCCTTTCTTCGTACTATTTCCTTTTCATGTGTTGTGCTTTGATGTAACTAGTGGGTACGCTATATGAATATGTTTGTTTATTAACGAATGGTTGCAAGTTTATGTGTTATGCGTTATGTAAAATTGTGTGCGTGTGTATAATCTCGTTGCATAAAAATCTTGGGCCGCACACTTTTGCTCAACCCGTCCTCGGCCCAAACGAAACTCAAACATGGGCTCGGCCCTCCTCCACATCGCATACACACACATAACTTGTGTGTGTGATTCCCATAATTTCCAAAACACAAAAGGTTACACCAAACCCTAATATCCTTTCCTTCCCTTTGTGATCGCCGACAGCCATCCCCTCATCCGAAGAACTTCTACCCTCGATCTAGGCACTCTATTTCTCGGTTTGTTTATTAATCACCCTTGTTAATTTGATTGTTGTTTTGATGATAGCATGAGTTTATTTCTTGTTATGTTCTTGGTGCTTGGAATCATTGAGTTGTAGGAATGGTTAAGAGTTCTTTGCAAAACTAGATTGTAATTTGAATTAACATGAAGTGATAATACATAAAATCGGTATGGCTCGATAGATGGCTGAGGATCATGTACGTAATTAGGGTTCAACGGGTTGTGTGTTTTTGGATAGTTTGCATGATTGCTTAATGATATGTGTACAAGATGTGTTTTGATCTAATCCGAATAGAAAACTGTGAATTAATGCATGTTAAGATGTGTTCTTGAACGATGATTAGGACTTGTATGAATCAATAGAAACGCTTACGATGTGGGTTCATGATTTGGGTCGCATGAGGTTAAGAAGCTGCCCTACTGGTTGTGCTAATCACAGGATTAAATTCTACTAATAATTGGAATTATATGAGTGATTGGTGATTGATTAGGTAAAGGATTGGTAACTAATTGATTAATTGACCAAATACACATGGAGATGTAACTGATTCCCTGAATCAAGACCAACCAAGTGGATCGCACAACTGCAGTGGAGTCGCACAAGTGCATTGGGCCTGAATGGTCTTGGGCTGCGGATCTGGGCTGGTCGCACACCAGAATAAGGATGGCACAAGTGTGTGTGCGATCGCACACTTCCTCCTAGTCGCACACCATAGCTGGGCCGCATCCAGTTGGGCCAGAGCGTTATTGGGCTCAATCGCACACTTAAGCCTTGGTCGCACACCTGTGTTCCGATCGCACACCTTGGACCAGTCGCACAGTCCAAGGGCCACATGTTGAATGGGCCTGTCATATTATTTGGGCCGCACACCTAGTTAACTGGTGTAGTAAACTATAAAGTGTCGGTGTACAATCATGAATTTGTGATGCGAACCTATGTGATTTGAGTGCTATGTGTTATATGATGACTTGTACTGTGTATGCAATCCATGACATACGTGATTTAACGGAATACAAATCTGATTACTATGGGTAATCTTGTTAGGGTCTGATCGACTAACTGTGAGTAACGTAACATACTATACCGAGCAAATCTAAGGTGAGTTCATTGCTCTTTTTCAAGCATGCGTCCCGGGGAGGGATATCTGGTAAATATCACGGGGAGGAATATTGGGTAAATGGGTTTAACTGGAATGTTAAACTGGGATGTTGGATAATAAACTCATTTTCTATCACTTAAGTCCCATCTACTACCGAATTAGTTGCCGGGGAGGCAACGGGGTTATTAGTTGATAGCGCTATTAGGTTTGGCACCCTCACACCGTACCGGGGAGGTCGGGCGTGAACTAATTACCTTAACCACTCAACCAATGTCTGATAGAGCAGTGGGGAAGGGCAAACAATCTGGAGCCATCTTGCGGTATCGAGTTATTATCAACATGTTTTAAACTTATACTTGGTAACTAAACGTTTTAACAAACTTTGAACTCGCCAGCGTTATGCTGATACACTTGTCTGCATGCTTGCATGTCATTAGATTCATGGACTTGGAACTTGCTATCTGGGAGTGCTGGAGTGGTCATGGGTCGAGTCTCTTGTATACACATGACATGTTCATTGGTTTCATACATTGGTTTTGAAACAATTGAATAACAATTTACTTTATGCTTCCGCTGAACGTATTGGTTTTATGTTATGGAAATACTTTAAGTAATAAATGGAAACTTTTATTTAATATCTTGTTATAGTTCAATGTGATTGGTGGCTGAATCCTGGTATGTCACACATCCCGCGGGGTTCCCGCATGTGGTATTTTGGGGGTGTGACAGAAAGTCCAAAACTCAACTTGTTAAGCTAATGTTCGATACATTTTTAACATTGTAGAAATTTAGAACCTTATGATGCCTTCATTAATAGCATCCTTTATGAGATATAACCTAACACTAATACATATTGTATTAATATATCTGATTCTTTGATAGATGTATTGACACTAGTTATCATTTAGGACCACAACATCATTGTACTTAAGCCCAAGTCCAGATACAAAGTCCTTAAGCCATGTAGCATCTTTATTGCTTTAGTCAAAGCTATATACACAACTTCAGCCGTTGACAAAGCTACAGTATGTTTGCGGTGATACTTTTCAGCTAACAAGGCTTCACAAAATCTGAAATGCATAACCACTTATAGATCTGCATTGTTAAGATCTTTTACAAAGCAACATCTACAATATGCCCAAGTATCGAATCCTCAACTTGACCATTTTCAACCTCAACGTCCCTAGCACAATTCATATACCTAAGGATCTATTTCATCCATTCTGAATGCAATTTTCGTAGATTTGATCATATAGGCTTCCAAGTTTCCATAAAATAAAAGATTCTCTTAGCTTTTTTGTTCCATAAAATAGATTTTTTTGTCACTTTTCCGTAAATTCTATGTAACCGTTTTGATTCAATAAATGGGTCGTTAATCTCTAGTAATCAATTGATGTTCGGTTCTGTCGAATACCCAAATCCCGTGTGACGTTCAATGAGTCTTCGCTGACGTCGGAGTATCCCAGCCTTCGCTTGCTACAAGAAAAGAAACCGTTAGCCTCGTCACGGAGGGCCCCGAGGGGGGGGTGGTCCGTGACCAAGCTCCGGCGTGAGAATAAGTAAACTTGCCAGAGAATTAGAGAGTAACTTATTCCGATGAGTGTGATCACCGGAACAATCTCTATGGTGTGAATCTGATATAAATGTGTGTGTATTTAATGTAACGGAATTATGGTCGGAATAAATGAGAGCATTTAGTGAGATACCTTGGACCTGCCCCTAAGATCATTCTTTTACCTTTCTTATATAGCAGGAAGCCCTTATCTCTTCAATGGGATTATACCGAGACGATCTAACGGGTTCTACCAGACTTTGGGAGACTCAGACACGTGTCTGAGCCCCAACGGTAAGATCGTTCCCTCATTTAATGGTGCCGACTTGATAGTACAGTGCCAACCGGAGATACCCTTCTTGTCATGCATTTAATGCTTTCTTTCCTTTGTTAAGTATCTCCGTTTCCCGCTCAATCTATGAGACAATTCCTTAATGGGCAAGTTCCAGCATTTGGGCTCTTACTTGTTGGGCCCATGTGATAATAGCCCAAGACGGGTAAATGGGGCAACACATAGGCCCGTCGTCAAGTCATATTTAGTCCCTGGTTTTGAGACCCGAGTCTCATGATCCGGGGCTGAGTCATAACCGTTCAAAAGGAAGTAGTTTTCTTGGGCTGAGAATGTGGGCCCTCCCTTAGCTAATCATCACGCGCCCCCTCTTTTTTCGAGGCTTATTGATCACCGAACATCAACGGTGGGGGTTTAATCCCCTCAATACACGTGCACAATAGTTTTAAATTTGAAGGGATGGTGATGTGACGGTTTTCTCCTCCTGTCAGTTACCCTCTTTAAAATCTTCATAGCCTTTTGAATTTTTCTTCACTTCCACCATTTTTCTTCTACATTTTCCTCTCATCATAACTTTCTGATCACCGTTTTCCCTTTTTCCATGAGCCGTACCGGCCGCTCCATGATCCGATCTTTCCTGACAGCGAAGGATTTGGAGTCCTTCGTTGAGACCTATAAGATACCCGAGCGTTTTTCTCCTACTTTACCAGGCCCTAATGACTCGGCCGAGTGCACCCCTGATCGGATCGTTCTCTACACCCTGGCGTTTTCTTCCTACGGTGTCCGGTATCCCCTTTCTTCCTTCGAGATAGACTTGTTACGTCATTTCAAAGTTCATTTCTCTCAGTTGCACCCGCTAGGGTTTATGAGGGTTGTGCATTTCGAGTTATCATGCGTTGTGGTTTCCGGTGAGCCTTCGATTCCCCTGTTTTGCATGTTTTATAAGTTAATTTCAGATGGGGACTGGTTCACCTTCGCCAAATGGAAGGATAGTGTGTCTCGGCCTTGTTATTCCTTCATGCCGACCTCTACCTACCCTAAAGAATGGAAAAGCAGGTTTATCTTTGTTTCTGCTGCTATGATACCAGAGTCTCCACCGTTGAGGGATGCCAAGGCTGCCATTGAAGATAACGTTCCTACCTTATATGCTGATGAAATCGTCCAATGGAAGCGTATGTATGAGAATCCGACGAGAGCTTTTACTTTCTCCGAAGGAATCCTGGCAATGGGAGGATTAAGCCCTTTCTACTCGGTTCGTCACAAGGCCTTTTTTTGGCAAGAAAGGTACTCTCTTGTTCTTGGCTTGCTGTGTCTATCTTTATTTTAAGGAGTTTGTGCAGTCATCTTTAGTATTTCTTTTGTGTAGAGATGACTTTGTGGGTGTTGCTTCAAGGGGATTCCAGAGATGTTACATTTGTGGTTGATGATAAGGTTGAACCGGGGTGTTGAGACGAAGGTTACTGGAGGATCCGTTCAGGCAGGGGGCTCCGTTCCTGTGGAGGGAGATGAGGGTGCTTCTTCTGATGGAGAGGAGAGCTCCCCTGATTCCCTTCAAGTGAAGAATTCTAGCCATGAGGAGGAGGAAGACCTGGAGAGTCGTTTGGCTCGTAAGCGAAGCTGTTAGTCCCAAGCAAGTCCCAGCCCCGCGTGGTATCCGGCTGAGGCTCCGGAGCGCCAGTGGCCAGAAGGTCCCTCCTGTGGCAAAAGCTGCTTCTGAACTTCCTCCTACCGAGGTTAAAGGCTCTGTGTCTAAGCATCTGCGATCCTCCAACTTTGTGAGCGAGCCTTTGCTGGTGAGCCCATTATTTATCTTCTGTCTTGTATTTGCTTTGATAGATTTCTAATGTTTCCTCCCTTTTTTTCTTTTTTGTGTTTGGAGCAGGGGAGCTCTCATGCTCCTATTGAGATCCCTACTGCCCCTTCCTCTTCTCGTGTTAGGGACAAGACTCCGGAGGTAAGTGTTGCTCGCATTGCCCCAGCTTTTGAGATTTCTCCTCACCATGCCACTGGGACCAGCAAACCTTCTCATTTTGGGGGTTTCACCTCCCGATCCCCTCTGGCTCCTTTGTTTGTCGATGCCCTCCCTGTTCCGTACATCCCCAAGTGGAAAATCACTCAGTCTTCAGTGGTGGGGACCCCTGAAACTGCCCGGGACTTCTTAACTCATGTTGTTCCTCCCTCCCATAAGTTTATGAATTCTGCCTTGAGGGATGATCTCTTCGATGATCAGTACAGCATGTCGCTTTGCGAAGGGCTTTTCAGGGGTGTTGGCATGTTACAACGAGTTGATGATCTGAGCAGGGAGAATGAGGGTCTCAAGGGTGATCTCAAGACTTCTCAAACCGTCGCTGCTGAGCTTCAGTGTCAGGTGGTTGAGGCTGAGCGCAAACTGCAGGAGGAGAAGGTACATAATCTTTCTCCCCTCTCTCTCTTTTTTTTTTGTTTGATTCTTTTTGGATCTTTTGTAACGTCTTTTGCTCAGGGGGCTGGTGTCATGCTGGAGCGGAGAGAGCGAGCTTGGGAGAGGGAGATGGCAGCTTTGGTAGAAGAGAAGGAGGAGTTAGTCGCCGAGCTGAAGCATCAAAAGGAGCTTGACTCTGTTTCTCAAAAGGATCTGGATATGCTATATGCTGAGTATGGGGTGACGTCAGATGATAACCAGAGGTCTGCCAAGGAGAAGCATTGGTTGATCACTGAGGGCTTCGGGGCCTTCCTTACTGCCGTCTCCCAGTCGGAGGAGTTTAAAAGCAGTCTTGAACAGTTCTACAGGGCTTACCGGGACGTGGGATATCAAGCAGGCTTGAAGGATGGGAATATTTACTCAGCTCAAGGCTTGGGCAGGAAGGAGACCCCTCTTTATAATTCCAAGGCTAAGAAGCGGCTGTCAGACTGGATAAAGAGTTTGGGGGTAAGACCCCTGCCATTCTTGAAAAGATCCTTGAGCGCCCCACGATGTCCATTGATGAGCTGAAAGCCTTGCTGACTCCCGCTGGTCCCTCTTCTCCGAAGTCTCTGTCAGGGGGTGATCCCCAGTAGTTTCAAAACATTTACTATTTCGATATGGTTGTAATCTAAACAATTTTGCACCCTAGAACACTTGCTAACTTTTTTATGTATGAGGGAGGACCTTTGTGTTGGGGTTCTCCCGGTATCTAACGTGTGGCCTACTAGCCGTCTTTTGACTGTATGTTGTCGACTTGATTTTGTCATTTTTGGTGTGTTGTTCTTTTTTTGCAGGTTTCCTTGCCGGAAGCCAGCCCAGCGTCTTCCTGGAGACTTTGGCTATGTTTGCAAAAACTCAGTTAGCCTTTTTACTAGGTTTTCTAGCTTGTTTGTGTGTATATTAGCCTTTCTTTCAGGGTCTGTAGGATTCCCTATCGTATTTATGTATGTTTACCTTGTAGTTTATACATAAAAAGTTTCTTTTTTCTGTTGTGCATGTGTTAGCTCTTTTTGCAGTTTACTTACAAAAATGTGTTGTTTTCTTTTCGTGGTTTGCTTTATAAACCAGGATTGTCTGTTCGAGGACAATCTCTTGGACAAGTCTATAATGTTAGATTATGTCTTCTAGCCTGTTTGTCCGTTTCCCTATGGGGCTAGCTAGGCCCTGTTTTGCCCCACAGCCGGGCATTTAGGTATGTTAAGTGTACCTTTTACACGTGTGTTTGTTTGTTAATAGGTTTGTAGTTTTTTGGGCACGTCTGCCCGATACAATACCTGCGTTTTTATTAAAAGGAACGAGTGAATTGCTCATTACCGTACATTTCTTAGGGACCATGTCCTCCAGTACAAGATTTTATAAAAGATTTTACAAAAGGTTTTTCTTGGGGTAATCCCTTGACTAGTGGTTGATTTTTTACAAAAGTGGCTCCCTGGCCGTTTTCCCCTAAAGGCATCTTTGCTTTTTACATTTGGTTCTTCCTGAGTTGCATAAGGTTCCATGTCCTTGGGACCTCCCTACCTTGAAGTGTTTCCAGCTTGCAGCTTCCCTTGCCGTTTGCCCAAGTAACCCGGTAGGGCCCTTCCCAGTTAGGCCCTAGTTTCCCGGTGCTTTCTTGCAAGCTAGCTTCATTTGCTCTCAGGACCAAGTCTCCAGGGACGAGATTAAGTTTTTTCATCTTGGCGTTATAGTAGCTTTCAAGTTGTTTTTTATACTTGGCCTCCCGGACTGCCGCTATCTCCCTTTTTTCTTCAAGCAAGTTTAGGTTCATTCGTAGATCTTGCTCATTCTCGGCTTCCCTGAGCTTCATTCTTGCGGTTGGGGATCCTATCTCAGCTGGGATGACAGTCTCCATCCCGTAAGTTAAGCTGAAGGGGGTTTCTCCGTTGCCGCTCTTAAGGAGTGGTCCTATATGCCCATAGGACAAATGGCAGCTCCTCCAGCCATCCCTTTTGCTTCCTCCCGAGTCTCCCCTTCATTCCCTTAATAATGCTTTGATTTGCTCTTTCAACCAACCCATTGCTCTGAGCGTGGGTGACGGAGGTGAATACTTGGCGTATGCGCATCTGCTCGCACCACGGCTTGAAGGGTTTCCCAGCAAATTGGACACCATTGTCACTCACTAGCTCATTTGGGACCCCGTATCTGCAGATGATGTTGTCCAGCATAAACCGTCTCATTTGTTCCCCGGTTATCTTTGCCAAGGGCCTTGCCTCTATCCACTTTGTAAAATAATAGACGGCAACCACCACATACTTAAGCCTTCCTGGGCCTTCTGGGAATGGCCCGATGATGTCAATGGACCACTTTTGGAAAGGCCAAGATGTTGACACGGGTATCATGGGGTGTTTGTGACGGTGTGTCATGGGTGCATGGACCAGGCAGTTGTCACATTTCTTGATCTTTTCCGATGTTGTCTCATACATTCTAGACCAATAAAATCCCGCATTCATCGCTTTTGCCACCACTGTCCTTGGCCCAGAATGCATGCCACAAATACCTTCGTGTATTTCTCTAATTACGTATGCAGCTTCTTCATTATCGACGCATTTTAAGGATGGGCCCAGGTATGACCTTTGGTAAAGTTCTTCATCAATTAATTCGTATTGCAAAGCTTTGACCCTTACCTTCCGGGCTACCCAGTCTCCCTCAGGTAGCGTTCCATCCTTAGGAATCTTACAATCGGTGTCATCCACGTCTCTTGTGCATTTTCAATCGCATCTACCTCTTCTGTGTCAAGGGAGGGGGAGGTTAAGACCTCCACCTTGACTTCCCTTGCTAGGTGGTCAAATGCCACAGAAGCCAGTTTGCTAAGAGCGTCCGATTTCCTGTTTCTCCTGCGGGGGATGTATTCTAGCTTGAAGGTCTTGAAGTCCTTGGCTGTTTCTTTTACTTTCGCTATGTATCGAGCCATTATGTTGTCCTTAGCCTCGTATTCCCCGTGGTACTGCTTGACTACTAGCTGCGAGTCAGTACTAGCCTCCACATTTCTTGCTTTCATCTTTTTGGCTAATCTCAACCCTGCCAAAAGGGCTTCGTATTCCGCCGTGTTGTTGGTGTTCTCGAAGTCTAGTCTGATAGCATAGGTTAGCTCGATTCCCTCAGGACTGACCAACGTAATACCCGCTCCACTTCCCTCTTCGCTTGAGGCCCCATCTATGAGTAGTTTCCATATTGCCTCATCCTCATTCTCTTTTTCTTCCCTCTCCAGGGCTTCCCACTTTAGGAGCTCTTTTTCTTCATCCTCCGGGACCTCCGCCAGGTAGTCAGCCAGTGTTTGTCCCTTCATGGCAGTTCTGGCTTTGTATTCCAAGGAGTGCTCTCCCAGCTCGACTGCCCATTTGGCCAATCAGCCTGATAGTTCCGGTCTCCTGAGTACTTTTTGGAGGGGCTAATCCGTCATCAGGGTGATCTTGTGTGCTTGGAAGTATCTTCTAAGTCTTCGGGATGCAAAGACAAGAGCCAAAGCCAACTTCTCCAGGGGCATATGGCGTTCCTTAGGACCCTTGAGGGTCCGGCTAATGAAGTATATTGGTATCTGATTTCCTTCCCGTTCCACCATCATTACCGCACTTATGGTTGTTTTTGAAGCAGGTAGATATAAAAGCAAGTCCTCCCCAGGGACTGTAGTGGCTAAGGTTGGGAGCTTACAGATGTAATCCTTCATTTCTTGGAAAACGGTTTCTGCTTCTGGGGTCCATCTGAACTTGTCTGTCCGAAGGTAGTCCTTCAGAACCTTCATGAAGGGAAGAGTTCTATCAGCTACCTTTGAAAGGAAGCGGTTCAGGGCGATTAACCTCCTGTTCAATTGTTGAATATCCTTCAAGGACCGAGGGGACCGCATTTCGGCTACAGCTTGGGTTTTCTCCGGATTAGCTTTGATCCCTCCCTTGGTGACCACTACCCCCAGGAACTTTCCTTCTTCTACCCCAAAGCAACACTTCCCAGGGTTCAGTTTCATGTTCACATCTTGCATGGCTCAGATGGTTTCAGCTATATCATCTATCATGGCCATTTCAGTCAGGCTTTTTATAACAATGTCATCGTCGTACACTTCTAAATTTCATCCCCGCTGCTCTCTGAAGAGGGTGTTCATAAACTTTTGGTGTAGCAAAAAGTTCCCTCGTCTGTAATGAAGGCAGTCTTCTCCTCGTCTTCCATCGACATTTGTATTTGATGATACCCTTTGTAAGCATCCAAGAAGCATTTTAGGGGGTATTGAGACAAAGATTCCACTTGGACGTCTATCTCCGGGAGGGGATAACAGTCCTTGGGGCATGCTTTATTCAGATCTTGAAAGTCAATGCACATCCTCCACCCCCCCCCCCCCCCCCCCCGTCTTTTTTCTTGACCATGACCGGGTTAGCAACCCAGGATGGATATTTCACTTCTCTTACTATCCCCGCTCTGAGCAGCTTCCTAGTCTCTTCGCAAGCTGCCCTTCTCTTGTCAGGGCCCATGCTTCGTTTCTTTTGCTTCACTGGCCTTGCCCAGGTGTATGTATTGAGTCGATGCTCGGTCAGACTCCTTGGGATTCCTGTCATGTCTCCATGCTGAAATGCAAACACATCTATGTTGAAGAGAAGCAGCTCTTTGAGAGCACTCTTGCATTTGTCACTCAGGTGGCTTCCCACCTTGACTGTCTGCTCCAGGAACCTGTCGCAAAGGACCCATTCTTCTACTCCTTCTTTCTGGGGCTTCTCGGACACTTCTCCCTCAGAGACTGCAGACACTACCTCGTATGCAGATTTTAACCAGGCCAAGCCCTTTGGCGTCTGGAACACTAAGGCTCCGTGTGGGGTCGAGGCCTGTGCTTGCAAATCCCCAATCCCTGGCCTTCCCAGGATCGCCTTGTACTTTGAGGGTGCTCGGACCACGGTGAAAGTTAAATTTATGGTTCGGACACGATCCCCTACCCCGACTGTAAATGGGAGTCTGATTTTTCCCAAGGGGTGTGACACACTGTTGTTAAAACCCACCAGGGGATAGAATCCTCCTCGAGCCGATCCCTCACATCCCTGTCAAACCTCAGGAAACAGTGTTCATATATTAATTCTACTCCGCTTCCCCCGTCCACGTGTATTCTGGCTACCTTGTGCCCAGCTATTATGGCTGAAATGTTGAGGGGGAGCCGCTGTACCTCGTTCTCCTCCAGGTGTGGCATCAAAATGGGAGCTTTCATGCGGTCTGGGGAGCCTAGGACTCTGGCTTTTACACTCCTGGTGGTATCAAATTCATCCCTTCTCCTAATCATGTCTACATCCGCCCTTCCAGGCTCCCTCACCTCTTTCCCTTTGCGGTCCCCTCCTCCTTCCTTAATTTCCTTAACCAAATGAGCCAGTTTACCCGTTTTTACCGCGGCCTCTATTTCTCTCTTTAGATATATACAATCATCAGTTTTATGACCGAATCCCCTGTGGAAGTCATAGTATTCGTTCGGTTGTGTCTTTGGTCCTGGCTTTATGGGTGGTGGTCTTGGAAAGGAATTCTTCACCCTCTCAGTAGCCAGTATTTCACTAGGAGTCTTAGTGAGATGGGTGAAGCTGTCAAAGTAAGGGAATGAGCCCCTCCCCCGAAGCCTATATGGGGAGTACGAGGGTCTCGCCCTATCATGCAACATTTTATCAAGAGCTAGTTTTCGTGAGTAAGATGTACCTTTTTCTGGGGGGGGGTTTGGGGCTGGGATCATCCTTCGGGACGGGGTGTCCATTTCTTTAGCTTTGCTGACCGTGTCTTTGCCCCTGACGAAGGCCCTGGCCCTATCCATGAGATTATCGAATGAATGGGGGAACTCCTCCCCTAGCTTCTCACACAGCTGTGCATGCTTTAGTCCGTTGATGAAACTGCTGATCTTCATGACCTCCGGAACATCCTTGATGTTCATACTTTCTTTGACAAACCTCTCCATGTACTGGTCTATCCGTTCATTGTCCCTTTGCCTTATATGCATGATTTCATTTGGGTTCTTGATCACTTTTCTTTGTTGACCAAAGTTCCTGAGGAACTTCTCACTTAACTCCACATAGCTGTCGATTCCTCCTGGGGGAAGGCTGTCAAACCAGAGCCTGGCTCCCTCAGTTAGAGTTTGCACAAACATGTGGCACCAAACCGGCATAGGCCACCGTCCCAGTTGTCCTGCACCTTTTAAAGCATGGAAATGATCCTCAGGATCTCTTGTCCCGTCATACCTGTCGAAGTTGGGAGGTAGCTTCGTCTTAGCGGGCATGGGCGCTTCAGCGATTCTCCTGGTGAACTTTGAAATCTCGGCCAAACCCCGAGGGAGGTAAGGCTGATCCAGACCATCATTACTTTGATTCTCCTTTTCCTTTTCTTTTCCTTTCTGTTTCTTCCCCGTAATGAGATCTTCTCTCTCCTCCGAAGACATCTGCCTGAGGGCTGTCATGAAGGTTTCTAGAGGGTCAGCGCCACCGTTTTTACTCTGTGGATCTATCCCCTCCTGATTGGAGGGTGTGTCAAAGGATAGTCTAGCCTTGAGGCTGTCAAGTCTCTCCCGTCTTTCTAGATCCTCGAGATGTTTTTTCAACTTCTCTCTGTGCATGGCAACGAAATCAGGAGTGATGGCTTCCTCTTTTTCCAGGGCTTCCACCTGGTTTTCATTTTCTTTCTCGTGAGTGATGTCGTCCACTGTGACCTTATCACGATCGTTTTGCACCGTTTGGATGGTTCGTGAGCTTGGTGGTGTTGCCATGTTGTTTCTCATTGAATGGGTTACTACAACGTCGGTGTTTTGGAGTGAGAATACCAGCTAGATTGAATAGTCCCACGGATGGCGCCAATGTCGAATACCCAAATCCCGTGTGACGTTCAATGAGTCTTCGCTGACGTCGGAGTATCCCAGCCTTCGCTTGCTACAAGAAAAGAAACCGTTAGCCTCGTCACGGAGGGCCCCGAGGGGGGGGGGATCCGTGACCAAGCTTCGGCGTGAGAATAAGTAAACTTGCCGGAGAATTAGAGAGTAACTTATTCCGATGAGTGTGATCACCGGAACAATCTCTATGGTGTGAATCTGATATAAATGTGTGTGTATTTAATGTAACGGAATTATGGTCGGAATAAATGAGAGCATTTAGTGAGATACCTTGGACCTGCCCCTAAGATCATTCTTTTACCTTTCTTATATAGCCGGAAGCCCTTATCTCTTCAATGGGATTATACCGAGACGATCTAACGGGTTCTACCAGACTTTGGGAGACTCAGACACGTGTCTGAGCCCCAACGGTAAGATCGTTCCCTCATTTAATGGTGCCGGCTTGATAGTACAGTGCCAACCGGAGATACCATTCTTGTCATGCATTTAATGCTTTCTTTCCTTTGTTAAGTATCTCGCTCAATCTATGAGACAATCCCTTAATGGGCAAGTTCCAGCATTTGGGCTCTTACTTGTTGGGCCCATGTGATAATAGCCCAAGACAGGTAAATGGGGCAACACATAGCCCGTAGTCAGGTTCTAATTTTTGATTCTTCATATCTTGTTATTTGATCTAAAAAATAAATCAATCTTGTGATTTATTTTCATCATTGGATTAGAAATAGTTTTATGGGTGAAATTGACATTAACACAACAAATTTAAATTAGTATTTGTGAAAAGATTATGTAAATATTCTGTTTTAAAGACGTTCTAGGTATTTACCAAATTATATGTTTTAAAGACATTCTAGGTATATTTACCAAATTATATCCTATATCTTGAATTAAACGAAACATATTTTAAGGAATAATAATACTAATATGATATTAAATTTGCTACATCGGTTTGATATTTTGTTTACGTTTCGATTTCATCTCTAGAAGTTCATTGCTTTACAAGCACCATGTTTAAAAATTTTCTTATATTATAGCAAAAACTAAAAACGAGATCGAGATTGTTACAACTTCTTTATGAGTGTTTTATTTAATAGATGTTCAAACTTTACCCATCAACAGCTCACACACAAACCGGTGAAGATTTTTGACATTGTTAGCGAGGTGAAGTCGGTGGGTCATATTTGGTATAATAGTAGGTCTAAATCGAGTTCGATATCTTGGGAAAATTGATGTAAATATGTAATTTTGTAATTTTGTTTGTAGCTTGGGGCCGCCTGGTTTGGGTTTAGCTGAGGTTTTTTAATAAAGTTTACGTTTCAAAAAAAAAAAAAAAAACAGCTCACACTCAAAGTTTAAAATATATTTAATTCTGAATTCTAGCCTTTAATATATCAAATGGATCAAACATTCTTAATATTTATCGATTACCATGACAAATGCACACTTTATATAGTTTTCTTGACTATTTTTTAACAATTAATTTAATAAAAAAGAGTAATTTATTTTCATAAAAAAAGTAAGGTGTCATAATTTGATTGGGGAATGCTTACACTGATGATGCCTGGTGACTCGCGGTTAGGATCCACCTTGCGGGTTTTTTAGTCGTTCCTGAACCACATGGGACAGTGTTCCCTTGAATACCGCATTGCCCGGAAGCTCACCGGGACTCAACTCCATGTAGCCTAATAGGTCATCTTGGTGGTTAAGTGTTATGCTCCACAACCAAAATGTTGAAAGTTCAAATCATGCAACATGCAAGTCATGGTGTATTTATCCTTAAAAATCTAAGAATTGAAGTTAAAAAATGTGTTTGGGGATGTTATGGAAGGATCGAAAAATTTGATGTGCCATGATGTGAAGAAGAGGGAGTTGTGACATTTGAGGAATAAAATAGATAGATATATACTTTAGGCATAATCTTAAGTTGCAAAAACAAAATCTTTAATGCCAATGTGGGACTAGCCGACTTGGTAGAGGCATGTGTCTCTTAGAGGGGAGGTCTGAGCTTTGAACCATACCAAGCGAAAATAATTTAGGTCTATTGATCTAATAGAGTACGAGCAAAGTTTTCTATTAAAAAGAACAAAAATCTTTAGTATATTTAGCTTATAAAAAAAAAAAAAAAAGATGAGAACAGGTGGCTTGTTGGTAGATTGAGGATGGCAACAAAGGGCATTCTCGGTAGAAAATCACACGAGAATCCAGAGGGAAAGTTTAATAGTTTTCCAAGAGGAGGATGGTGGATTGTGGAAGGGAACGCCGGGAATAGCTCGTGTCGCCTCGAAGTGCGACAAAGTGATGATAATATATATCGTTGTGTATATATTATATACATACACACATGTGTGTGTGTTATTACTTCCTACTAGAACCCAAAATAATTTAGTTATTCTTTTAGAAAGCATAAATATAGGTTTTAGGGTTAGGGTTGTTTTGTTAAGAGTTGATAAAGAAATTCATAGGTTGGGGGTTAGGGTGGAGGGTACGGTTAATCCCTCTAGGGTGATTGAGTGAAATCCTACCCAATAACATTATGTCATGTTAACTCCTCATTCCACTCCCTATTTTGCACTCAATCAAGGTGTATGGTTAATCACTCTAGAGTGTTTGAGTAGGTTAAAAAATAAAAATAAAAATTGTGATTGGTTGAAAGGTGTTGGGACCCACCATTAAACCTCCCTCCCTCCTCCTTCCCTCATCTTCCCGCATCGGTGAATATACACCGAAAACATTCAAAATTTAGGTGACTCAAACAAGTGGGGGTGGTCACCGATCGGTGACTCCCACTCAATCACCCACTCAACGATTACTATACCCTCCACCCTTAAGGACTTTAAGGGTTAAGAATTCCCATGCATTTTATTTCGTCTTGATAATATGTCATCAAATTTTTATATGATAAGGACATGCAAGATTACATGTCTATATTGGATTTTATCACCTTAAACTATCGGCTATTGGTCACTGCCACCCCCAACTTAGCATTTAGTGCGTTATATTATCACGTCGTTAACTGGTCACTCACTTTTAATCATGTTACTATATTTTTTGGGGTGTTATATGGATCTTATGACACTCCCAAAAGTAGAGTAACATGATCAAAAGTTAGTGATCAGTTAACAGCGTGGTGACAAAACACACTAAGTGTTAAGTTAGGGGTGGCATGCGTCAAAATGATAGATGAGGGTGGCAACGGCCAATAACCAATAATTAAGGATGATAAAATCCAATGACCCTAAAAAAATAAATTAAACTCATTTTATCTTTATGATATTATGTATGTAATGAATCATTCATTTAATTTTGTTGCACATGTATATATATTTCAACTATAAAAATATTCCAAGAAAAATATCAACTTTGTTTTTTTGAAAATTCTTTTTGGTAAAAATGTAAGTTAGTTATAACAAGCAGTGATATATTTTTTGTGAACTAGTTGGTTATTTCTAAAACAGTTCATATATAGTATAAACGAATAAATGTTTCTTGCTAATTGCTATGATAACAAAACCGAATGTATGCATTTTGTACTCACGATTTGAACATAAAAGCTTGTAATAATTAACTAGTTGGATTTTTCGTGGTTGATAGTGGGTTTTCGGTCGGTATCGATTCAGTTCATTACATTATTGGTTCGGTTTGTTACAGGAACAATTTGATACTGGTTCTTGATATAGCAACCAAAAGAGTTATGCCCGACAGGATATAACACGTATTTTATATCAATCCAAAGCTACAAAATGAATACCGATACTTACACCAATGTTGTTTGGCCGGTATCAGTTTGATTCGTAACTTACCTTTACAATATCGGCACTCACTAAACCTTATATACCGCCATTTGAGGCAACTATAAAAACGGATACGGTACCGGTACTGGTGTTGTTTGGACAATATCGGGCAGTTCTCATGGTAAAGAAAAAAAATCAACTTTATTTCGAATCGTAGATAAAAATAAACACAACACAGCAGTATATTCGAAATTATAAAACGTTATATTATACTACTAAAATACGCCATATGAGAAAACCATATAAAAACGAATATTGTACCAATACCGGTGTTCTTCAGATTGTATCAGTTCATTGTTAAGTTCATTGTTAACGGAAAAGAACAAAAAAACAACTATATTTCACTCTTATCGTAGATAAAAATATGCACATTATAACAGCGTATTTGAAATTTATAAGACATTATATAAGTATATTACTAAAATAACGAAAAGGGGAAAACACGCCATTTTATAAAAGATAAAACTAAACCGTGACGTAGTTCTAATGACATATACGCTTATGCTTCCATACTTTTGCATTACAGTTTATGCTCAGTTTTAAGTAAAATTTATATCTAGATGTATATAAAAATAAGCAAGTCACAACGGTATATTCTGGATTTTATAAAATATCATATCTTAAAACCTATAAACAAAGAACAAAACATCCCATAAGTATTGATAATAATTAAGAAAAACATATATAGTCTTTATAATGTTGATATATAAAAAATGTAATAAATATTATCACAATTATCCATACTATACTATATTATAATGCATATTAGGTGCACAATTAAGTAATTTTATCAAAAATTTAACTTTTTAGGATATTACAAGTGTTAAGACACAAGTTATAATCCTTTAAAGTTTTCAAAACCATCAAATCTCCTATTCTCTTGGAATCTTTGCATTTTCCCTCATCCCACATCCGGATGAGAAAACAATTTTAACTTGCTTTTACAAAGCATTCATCCGTTCCATTGTCTAACTTACATACTTAGCCAAATTAAAATTTTTAGCCTTTTGCAGGAATAAGTTGGTCCTTATGATGAAAAGAAGTTGTAAAGTTGAGCCAAGCTGAGTCGAGCAAGCCAACTTGATTTTTAATTGAGTTTAGCCTGAGTTTATGATTCCAAATTGATTTTAATTTCAAATCAAGCCGAGCCGAGTCATCTCAATCGTTAACAACCTTTAAACGTTGTGTACCCTGTTGCATCGCGATCTTGCCTCTGATAAGTATATAAAATCCTATGTTTTTTAAGTATCCATAGCAGTAGTAAAAAATTGGAGAATATATGCAGCTTATACACACAGAGATGTTTAAGACAAAGTGATCTAAAATTACATGAACCCAATAAACATTTGTATCCATTGTTATAAACAAGTATTTTAGTCTTGTGCCTTGCGGCGAGACTGTGAAACCGAACAAAAAGTAGACGTAAAAATGTTGACTCATTCACTCCCGTTTCGGTGTTTAACGCGTAAAAATTAGACAAGGACGTAAAATATAGAAAAGAATAACTACGTACATCGACTTAGGACCCGCGAACGTTGCAATGGGACTGTCAAACAAAAAAAATGCGAGAAAACGTTGAATCACGCATGCACGTTACAATGTCTTAACTTGCAAGATTTAGACTGAAACGTTAAACAAAAAAATTGTAAAAGATGAAAGGTATATGAGTTAAAAGTAAAAAAAGAATAAAAAATATTAACAAAGTACAACTAGGGGTGAACAAATTAACCACCATAACCGATAACCGAACCAATTTTAACTGAACCGATTTTAACCGATAACCAACATAACTGATGGTTATGGTTATGGTTATGAAGATTTGGTTAACCGACCAATCGGTTATGGTTACGGTTATAATGCTTTGGTTAACTAATATAATCGAAACCGAACTTGTTATGTTTAGTCCATAATTCTATATAATGGATTTATGTTTTACAATAACCATGTATATGTTTTTTACTAAGATAAAACTATGTTAGTGACAAAATGATCTTGTTGTAGATGTCATTTATTTTGATGAAGGACCGATGTCTTATGATCATATGAATCTTCTATATAACATTGAGTACATAATTAATAGATTTAAGTTGTTGATTTTATACAATTTCATCAATGAGAATCACTTTCGGTGCATTTGCATATGAACATACAATGAAGATTGGGAAACAAGAAAAAATCCATCATACATCGAAGGCTTAAATAATTTTTTGTTGAGAATTACTTAAATAAATAAAACAAAGTAAAGAGAAAAAAGTAAAAGGTGGCAAAACAATAACTCTTGTCTTTTGTAGTATCATCTTCTCGTAATAACGATTACAAGTTTAACCAGTTATTATTGCCTTTGAAATCAAATGGTATTCATAGATATGTAAAAACGAAATGGAAAAAGATAGACATCTGATAAATAATGGTTTGAATGGATGTTAAAAAAATCCATCATGCGTGAGAGGGTAAAGACAAAATCTAGGAAGGTTAGACTAAATACATATAAAATTTTCAGAAATTTTTATAAAATTTACACTACGAAGCATAAACACAGGGAGGGCCTGATACCCGAGGCCCAAGCTAAGATCCGCATGTGGCCTGAAACCCGAGGCCCAAGCTAAGATCCGCCTCTGGCAGAGACTACATTGACTTCTCTTAATATGGAAGGGATTACCACTTAATTTCTAGGTTTTAAGGAGATGATCACCTCAACTTCTCTTAATATGGAAGGGATTACCACATACAGATGTTTGTTTTTAAGAGGTAAATTGTCTGTAGTTTGCGGACCACATCTGTAGAAGAAAAGGTGGACCAAACCTCTGCAGTATACAAGAAGAATGTTGTTTGTTTTTTTAACGTATGCAGACTTCTAAAATTAACTGGTAGTGGCGTACGGACAGTGGTGGTGGGTGGTGGTGGTGCTGGACGGTGGTGGGTGGTGGTGGGTGGTGGACGATGGTGGTGGGTGGTGGACGGTGGTGGTGGTGATGGACAGTAGTGGGTGGTGGATGATTCACGGTGGTGGTGGTGGTGGTGATGGACGGTAATGGGTGGTGGACGGTGGTGGTGAACTGTTGTGGTGGTGGTCGTGATTGGCGGTGGTGGTGAGTGGTGGTGTTTAACACTCGATCTGCAGACCTTAGAAAATCTTAGAAGTGGTTGGGCCAAGTCTGCACCAAGAAGAGCTCGCGCAGACGTTTTTTAATGAAACGTCTTCGGAAAAACAAACATTATGTGTGTGGCAATGTCTGCAAGTAGTCTGCGCGGCGCAGACAGAATAGCTTGCGCATAGCTTTTCAAAAAAAACAAACAGCACCATAGTGATCACTTTTGTTCTTCTCACAAACTTGATAGTGATCGGACTGATCGCCACTTACATAGAAGTGTTTTATATGATAAGAGGTTACAATGTGTAGCTCAAACACTCCTAACCTTTTGATCTTGATCTTCAAAAATGTGCATTATTGTTTATGTGTTTCTCAAAATGTTTAGTCAAAGTGTCAGATGGAGTGTTCTCTAACTGAACTAATAGACTTATATTTGTCAGTCCAACAAGGATATTGGCTGTGTGGGTTTGTCCTTTGTCGCTTGATACTTTATAATTAACACTTGATTTTTATAAACTTTTGTTTAACATTTATTAGACTCTGTGTGTATAGTATTTGTCAATCTTGCCCTTGTCGCTTGCTACTTAAATTTTCTTTGCTTTGACTTTGTCGACAAGTAATCTTGAGAGAATATGCCAAGTGCTTGGAGGGTTGATCCACAGTTAGAGCGACATCGATTGTAGGTTTGATTACTTATATGTAATTTATCCATGCATATATGTAAATTATTGTTTAAAAGTAATTTATATCTTACATATATGTGATTTATCTACCTAGATTTTCCCCATAAATCTTAGTAATATACAGGAAATATGAGAAAAACAAACAAAAACAAATCGTTTTAGTGTTTTATACAATTAAGTCCTTACCAATCCTCATGAAATTTCGACACTACCCATGAATTTTCGACACCGGCCACTAAGAAAAACTAAATTAGGAACTGTCGAATAGCCAACCTCCGGCTGACGTTAGCTGGATCTTCGGTGACGTCAAGAGCTTTTATCCTTTCTTGCTACAAAAGAATAAACCGTTAGCCTCGTCACGGGGGACCCCGGGAGGGGGATCCGTGACCAAGCTCCGGCGTGAGAGTAAGTAAACTTGCCGGAAATGAGAGGAGCTTCTTCCGATGAGTATAGTCACCGGAAGGTTTCCTCTTTGGTGTGAATCTTATTAATGTGCGTGTGTAGTAAATGTGAGGGAATGTCGGTCGGAAGTTAATGAGAGGATAGTAAATGAAGGTGTAGTAAATGAGAGAAAGACGGAGATCATACCTCTCTTGGCTCTTTCTTTTTCCTTCTTATATAATAGCAAGCCCTTATCTTTGTTAAGGGTTTTCCTATACATGATCCGACGGCTTTTGGAGGTTCTTGGGAAGGTCAGACACGTGTCTGACCCCCAACGGTAGGATATCCCTCTTCATTAATAGTCTGCCGGATAAGTACAGTGATTTATACCGGAGCCGCTTCTTGTCAAGCATTTAATGAGCGCTGCTCTCCTTAGCTGTTTCCCGCCCATTGCAATAGAAGGAGAAACCTTAATGAACAAGGTTATTATGTCCGGTGGGCCTTTAAGTAATTGGGCTTCTAGAGAAAAAAGGCCCAAAGCGGGTGAAGTGGGTTTCCCCACTGGCCCGTCGTCAAGTCATCTTTAGTCCCTGGTTCTGAGACCCGAGGCTCATGATCCGGGGCTGAGTCACAACTACTTGAGAGAGATGGTTTCTCCGTTGGTGGGCCCACTCTGGACCAGTTACTGCTTGTCGTTCCCACTAATCATAATATCGCCGAAATAACTGTAGCGGGAGTTAATCCCCTAGTAGCACGTGCCCATTTTTGAATTTTGAAGAGACCGCTGATGTGACGGTTACTTGCATGTCAGCAATATCTCTTTAAAAACCCTATTTGGCCTTTCCGATTTCTCATTCAAACTTTCTAACCCCCTTTTCTTCCCTGCCATCATCTTCCTGCATTATAATCTCTTCTAACCATGAGTCGCGGTGGCCGGTCTTCGATAAGGTCTGTGTTGACGGCGAAGGACTTGAAATCCTTCGTTGAGGCATACAACATCCCGGATCGATTTTCTCCTTCCTTGTCCGGCCCTAGTGAGTCGGCAGAATGTACGCCGGACAGGATACCTATTTACACCCTTGCCTTTTCTTCCTGTGGGGTCCGATACCCCCTTTCTGCTTTCAAGGTTTCTCTGCTCCGTCACTTTGGCGTCCACTTCTCACAGATTCATCCTTTAGGGTTCATGAGAGTGGTTCATTTTGAACTGTCCTGTGCGGCTATCTCAGGGGAGCCCTCTGTGCCTCTGTTTTGCATGTTTTACCGGCTTATCTCCGACGGAGATTGGTTTACTTTCGCGAAACGACAGAACAATGTTTCGAGGCCCTGTTACAGTTTTATGCCCACTTCTACTTATCCAAAGGACTGGAAGTGTAGATTCATCTTCGTTTCGGCCGCTATGCTGCCGGATTCCCCTTTGCCAAGGGATCTTGATGCCGCAATCGAAGACGTTGTTCCCACTCTTTCCGCAGCCGAAACCCTTCAGTGGAAACGGATGTGTGATAATCCAACGAGGGCATTCACCTTTTCTGAAGGAACGCTTGCCATGGGGGGGTTGAGCCCCTCCTATCCAGTCCGTCCGAGAGCTTTTTTCGGCAAGAAAGGTACCTCTTTGTTCTTGGTTTGTTTCTTATAGCCATTCTCTTTTTCATGTCCTTGGGGGTCCTGTAGTCATCTTTAGTGTCCCCTTTTTGTGCAGAGATAACTTTGTGGAGGCTTCTCCAGGGTGACTCCAAGGATGTAAAATATGTGGTTGATAATGAGGTTGATCCCAGGTTGAATGCGGAGGTGCAAGCTACTGGGGGATCCATCCAGGCCGGGGGCTCTATTACCGTGGGTGGTGACGAGGAGAGTTCCTCTGGCGAGGAGGAGAGTTCTCCTGACTTTCCTCCTGTTCACCCCTCCGGCCAGAGTGATGGCGAAGGTGTGGAAATTCAGCTAGTTCGTAAGAGAAAGTCCGCCAGTCCTCGGCCAGCCCCCGCTCCCCGTAACATTCGTCAACGGCTTCGGAGTGCCAGTGGTCAAAAACCTCCTCCTTCATCGAAAGTTGTTTCTGATCTCCCTCCTGCTGGGGCCAAGGGTTCCCTGTCTAAGCATCTGAGGTCTTCGAGCTTAGTGAGTGCCCCTCTGCTGGTGAGCTTTATCTTGATCTCATTTTTTCTGCTTTTTTGCCTTGCCCTTGATGTTCTTTTTCTTGTTTTTCAGGGGAGTTCCCTGGATCCCATAGAGGTTCCTACTGGCCCCTCTTCTTCCCGTGTCCGGGATAAGACCTCTGAGGTGGGGATAGCTCGTTTTTCCTCAGCTTTTGAGCTTTCTCCCCCACATGCTACTGGGACTAGTAAACCCACTACCCTCGAAGGCCCTGTTTATCGATCCCCTCTTGCCCCTTTGTTTGCCGACGCCCTCCCCTCTACTTATGTCCCTAAATGGAAGGTGACTAGTTCTTTCGTGATAGGGACTCCTGAAGCTGCTAGGGACTTTCTGAACCACGTTGTCCCTCCCTCACATAAATTTGTAAACTCTGCCCTGAGGGATGATCTCTTTGAAGATCAGTACAGTATGTCTCTGTGTGAAAGCTTTTTCAGGGGTGCTGGGATGCTGCAAAGGGTTGATGATCTGAGGAAGGCGAACGAAGGACTCAAGGCTGAGCTTAAAGCTTCCCAGTCGGTTGTTGCTGGGCTTAGGAGCCGGGTGGTTGATGCTGAGAGAAGATTACAGGAGGAGAAGGTTCATAGTCTTCTCCCCCCCCCCTTTTTTTATACATACATACTCACTGATTCTTTGTTTAGGGAGCTGGAGCTATGCTTGAGAGGAAGGAACGAGCTTGGGAGCGGGAGATAGCATCGTTGGTTGAGGAGAAGGAGGAGCTTGCTGCTGAGCTGAAGCATTTGAAGGAAGTTGGCTCCGTTTCTCAGGAGCAGCTCAATACCATGTATGCAGACTATGGGGTAACTTCCGATGATAACCAACGATTGGCGGGGGAGAAGCATTGGTTGATTACTGAAGGTTTTGGGGCTTTTCTCGCTGCTGTTGCTCAGTCAGAGGATTTCAAGAATGGTTTGGAGGAGGTATATAGGGCTTACAGGGATGTTGGATACCAGTCGGGATTGAAGGATGGCTATAAGTACTCCGCTCAAGGTTTGGACAGGAAGGAGACTCCTCTTTATAATTCTAAGGCAAAGAAGAGGTTGTCTAAGTTGAATGAGGAGTTTGGGTGTAAAACCCCGGCCATCCTTGCCAAAATCCTGGAGCATCCCTTGATCTCTATTGATGAATTGAAAACCCTGTTCTCCTCTGCCGGTCCCTCGTCTCCACCGTCTCCTTCCGGGGATGACCCCCAATGAATTCCAAACATTTGATACACTTCGATATGGTTGTAATAACTTTAACTTACTTTAGGATACTTGTGTGTTTTGCTTGACTGTCTTGGGTGGTCTTTTGTTTTGGGGACCACTTCGACCTTTAACCGTATGGCTTATAGTTATGTATAGCCTTTTTGCTTTGTAGCCCGTTTCTTTTCTTGCCTGTTTTGCTTTGCAGGGGTTCTTTCCGGAGGTCAGTTTGGTGATTTCCTGGGGATTTTTAGGCTGTTTTAGCGAGGAGCTATGTTTTCATTTTACCCTGCTGTGTCTGCAATCTTGTACATTGCTAATTCTTGCCCAAGTTGTTAGGGCTTTTCTTTGTATGTGTATTTTGTATTAAATAAGGCAGATTCCCTTCCGTAGGTTTGCACATACGGGTGTGTTTGCATTATTTGTTTTTTCTTTTTGTTGTTTGCTTCGTTAAACTGTGATTGTCTGTTCGAGGCCAATCGGTGGACAAGTTTATAACGCGGCGCTATGTTTTTAACTTGCTTTGTCCGTTTTGGGTTAGCTAGACCCTTATTAGCCCCACGGCCGGGCTTTTGGCATGCTTTGAATGCCTCGTACACGTGTGTTCGTTTGTTCTAGTTTAGATTTAATGGTGTTCCTAGGCACGTCTGCCTAGGTGCAATTGTCCATTGTTTTCTCAAAATGGGACGTTTTCGTCCGTCTTCCATTTAATCTTTGGGGGTTTATACTTCCCGTCATAGATTGTTTACAAAAGGTTTACTTTCTTGGGGGAAAGGTCCCCGTACATATAGTTATCTATTACAAAAGTGGCCCTTGGCCGTTTTCCCTGGGGGTACACCCCTTACATGTAATACTTCCTGAGCTGCATGAGGTTCCAGGTCCTAGGAACCTCCTTGCCTTCCAGTGTTTCCAACTTGCAAGTCCCTTTGCCATTCGCCCATGTGACTCTGTAGGGTCCTTCCCAGTTGGGGCCTAGCTTCCCGGTGTTTTCTTGCAGACTAGCCTCGTTGGCTCTAAGAACTAGGTCCCCTGGGACGATGTTGAGCTTCTTCATCCTGGCGTTGTAATAACTTCCCAGGAGCTTTTTGTATTGGGCCTCCTTAACTGCTGCTATTTCCCTTCTTTCCTCCAACAAGTTTAGGTTCATCCTGAGGTCCTGTTCATTCTCCTCATCCCGAAGCTTCATTCGGGCAGTTGGGGATCCGATCTCAGCAGGGATGACAGCCTCCGTCCCATAGGTAAGGCTGAACGGGGTTTCCCCATTGCAACTTTTGGGGGTGGTTCTGTATGCCCACAGCACAAATGGAAGTTCTTCCAGCCAGCCTTTCTGTTTCCTCCCAAGCCTACCCTTCATTCCTTTGATGACGCTTTGGTTGGCTCTCTCCACTAACCCGTTGCATAGGTAACGGAAGTAAACACTTGCTGGATCTGCATCTGCTCGCACCATGGTTTGAAGGGTCTTCCAGCAAACTGGACCCCGTTGTCACTCACCAACTCCTTTGGGACCCCATATCTGCATATGATGTTATCCAGCACGAACCTTCTCATCTGGTCTCCAGTAATCTTTGCCAAGGGCTTCGCTTCAATCCATTTAGTGAAATAGTCAATGGCTACCACCACGTATTTGACCCCTCCTGGACCCTCCGGGAAAGGCCCAATTATGTCGATGGCCCATTTCTGGAATGGCCATGAGGTCGAAACTGGTACCATGGGGTGTTTGTGCCGGTGGGTCATTGGTGCATGCACTTGGCAGTTGTCACATTTCTTGATTTCCTCGGACGCCATTTCGTACATCCGCGGCCAGTAAAACCCCGCATTCATTGCCTTCCTCACTATTGTTCTTGGTCCCGAGTGCATTCCGCAAATCCCCTCATGCATTTCCCTAATCACATATCCGGCTTCTACCATATCAACGCACTTCAGGGACGGACCCAGATATGACCTTCGGTATAGCTCTCCTTCGATCAGTTCATACTGTAGGGCCCTGACCCTTATCTTTCGGGCAGCCCATTCCCCCTCGGGTAGAATTCCATCCCGGAGGAATCTGATGACTGGGGTCATCCATGTTTCTTGAGGACCTTCGACCGTGGCAACTTCTGCTGCGTTAAGGGAGGAGGATGTCAGGACCTCCACTTTGACTTCTTTCGCGAGATGGTCGAATGCTACCGAGGCTAATTTGCTAAGTGCATCAGATTTTCTGTTCCTTCCACGGGGGATGTACTCCAGTTTGAAAGTTTTAAATGCCTTAGCCGTCTCCTTAACTTTCTCCACGTATCGAGCCATGGTGCTGTCCTTGGCTTTGTATTCTCCTTGATACTGTTTTACTACCAGCTGTGAATCAGTGCTGGCTTCTATGTGTTTTGCTTTCATTTTTTGTGCCAGCCTCATCCCTGCTAGGAGGGCCTCATATTCTGCGGTATTGTTGGTGTTCTCGAAATCCAGCCTTATGGCATATGTCAGCTCGACCCCCTCGGGGCTTATCAGTGTGATTCCTGCCCCACTCCCTTCTTCACTAGATGCTCCGTCGGTGAGTAACCTCCTTACCGCCTCGCCTTCCTTTTCTTTTTCTTCCTTCTCTAAGGCCTCCCATTTTAACAGTTCCTTCTCTTCATCCTCAGGGACTTCTGCTAAGAAGTCGGCCAGTATCTGTCCCTTCATGGCTGTCCTAGGCTTAAACTCCAGAGAATGTTCCCCTAACTCCACAGCCCATTTAGCTAACCGTCCTGACAGTTCTGGCCTCCTGAGTACCTTCTGAAGGGGTTGATCGGTCATTAAGGTAATCTTGTGCTCGTGGAAATACCTCCTGAGTCTTCGGGATGCGAAGACAAGAGCTAGTGCGAGCTTCTCCAGGGGCATGTATCGTTCTTCAGGCCCTTTAAGCATTCTGCTGATGAAATATATGGGGATCTGTCTCCCTTCCCGCTCTACCATCATGACCGCACTTATGGTCGTTTTTGAGGCGGATAGATACAGAAGCAATGGGTCCCCGGGTACTGGGGTGGCCAGCATCGGGAGCTTGCAGATGTATGCTTTCATTTCTTGAAAGGCCGCCTCAGCCTCCGTGGTCCATTTAAACTTGTTTGTTTGGAGGCAGTCTTTTAATACTTTCATAAAGGGAAGGGTCTTGTCAGCTACCTTTGATAAAAAACGGTTTAATGCTATTAGCCTTCCGTTTAGTTGCTGGATGTCCTTCAGGGACCTGGGGGATCGCATCTCAGCCACCGCCTGGGTTTCTCCGGATTTGCCTTGATCCCACCCTTGGTGACCACTACTCCCAGGAAATTCCCTTCCTCTACTCCAAAACAACACTTCCCAGGGTTTAACTTCATGTTCACATCTTGCATAGTGTGGAGAGTCTCGGCCACATCGCTTATCATGGCCATCTCCGTCAAGCTTTTGATAACAATATCATCAACATACACCTCCAAGTCCCTTCCTCGTTGCTCCCTAAACAGGGTGTTCATGAACCTCTGATATGTGGCCCCAGCATTCTTGAGGCCGAAGGGCATCTTGGTGTAGCAGAATGTCCCTTCGTCTGTGATGAAGGCAGTTTTTTCCTCGTCTTCTTGACATCTGGATTTGGTGGTATCCCTTGTAGGCGTCCAGGAAACATTTCAAGGCGTATTGAGACAAAGAGTCCACCTGGGTGTCTATCTCCGGAAGAGGATAACAGTCCTTGGGGCATGCTTTGTTTAGGTCTTGGAAATCGATGCACATCCTCCATCCCCCGTCTTTTTTTTGAACCATGACTGGGTTGGCAACCCAGGATGGGTATTTAACTTCCCTGACTATCCCCGCTCTGAGTAGTTTCCGAGTTTCTTCACAATCAGCCCTTCTTTTATTGGGTCCCATACTCCGCTTCTTTTGTTTTATTGGCTTTGCCCATGTAAAGGTGTTAAGCCGGTGCTCTGTTAGACTCCTTGGGATTCCCGTCATGTCTCCATGTTGAAATGCAAACACATCTATGTTATGGAGGAGCAACTCCTTCAGGGCACTCTTGCATCTGTCACTCAAGTGACTTCCCACCTTGACTGTCTGTTCTGGGAACCTATCACAGAGGACCCACTCTTCCACCTTCTTTCCCTGGGATTTCCCTGGTTCTTCCTCTTTGGATACGGAAGAAACTACTTCGTAGGCGGACTTAACCCATGCAAGGCCTTTTGGTGTTTGAAATACCAAGGCCCCGTGGGGGGTGGATGCTTGTGCCTGCAGGTCTCCAATTCCGGGTCTCCCCAAGATCGCATTGTACTTAGAGGGTGCCCTGACTACTGTGAAGGTCAGATTTACCGTTCGGACCCGATCCCCTACACCAACTGTGAACGGGAGCCTGATCTTTCCCAGGGGATGCGACACACTGTTGTTGAATCCTACCAACGGGATGGAATATTCCTCCAACCTATCCCTTATGTCTCTATCGAACCTAAGAAAGCAGTGTTCGTATATTACCTCAACGCCTGACCCTCCATCCACATGTATCCTAGACACCTTGTGTCCAGCTATTACAGCTGAGATATTCAGCGGGAGTCGTTGTACCTCACTTTCTTCTAAGTATGGCATAAGGATGGGAGCTTTCATCCAGTTCGGGGAGCCTAGGCTCCTGGCCTTTACACTTCGGGTGGTATCGAACTCATTTCTCCTTCTAATCATATCAACATCTGCCCTCCCTGGCTCCCTTGCATCTCTTCCCTTGCGATCCCCTCCCCCCTCCTTGATTTCCTTGACCAAATGGGCCAGTCTCCCCGTTTTCACCGCAGCCTCTATTTCCCTTTTGAGGTACATACAGTCGTCGGTTTTGTGCCCGAAACCTTTGTGGAATTCACAGTATTCGTTTGGTTGTGCCTTTGGTCCCGGTTTTATTGGGGGTGGCCTTGGGAAAGAATTCTTTACCCTCTCTGTGGCTAGTATCTCACTTGGGGTCTTAATGAGAGGGGTGAAACTATCGGAGTAAGGAGGGGGACCTCTCCCTCGGGGCCTATAGGGGGAGTATGAGGGCCTCACCCTGTCATGCAACATTCTATCAAAGGCGGGTTTCCGGGAATAGGGTGTACCTTTATCAGGAGGTCTTGCAACCGGGGTTGTTGACGTGATGTCGTGGTCACAATCAAATTTAATCCCAAAAACAACTATAGATAGCGGTAATAGGGTATCGAACTCAGGGAGTATGTGGAAAGTGTGTTGATTTTATAGCTTTGCAATTAACTACAATTAACCTAATTTGCAGAAAAATAAAGATCAATGGTTTGGATTGTTGTTTTAGAAAACTAAATTAAAACTAATTGCAAATCAAATGTTGGTTGTAAAACAAATTAGGAGAGAACAATGATCACCTTAGGTTTCAGTTTCTTTAAAGAATTGTGTGCAATTCCAACTAGAAAGAGTTACATAGACATAACTCGTGCATGAATAATCGAAGTGATAAAAGGGAACAAAGTACTCGGATTTATAAACGCGAGGTTGTTTCCCGATGACCAATTAATCAATAACCAACCCTAACCCTTCCCGTGATATCTCGATTGCCAACGGCACCAAGAACGTACGATTGAGACTAGAAATTGCAATATCAATTAACAAGTTACAAGCAATTAAACATACACCATGATATTCAAGCAACGCAAGTTATCATTCTAGAAATTCGGAAATAAACACACAAAAGTTCAAGAGAAACCTTCACCTAAGATGATCACCGAAAAGGTTTAGCCGGACATAGCTTGGTGAATCATCATCACAATCAATTCAATGTTCATACGAATCAAATACATAAACCGAATGATAGAAATTGTCTCCAACCAAGCAAGAACAAGCAAAATCGCCCCTAGTGAGTCCCAAAACCGTCCAATCATGAGAACATGTGAAAAGACATAATAAAACTGCTTAAATGAAAGCAGTTACAATTTTTCCGTCGACTCTACCGTAAATTACGGTCTCACCGTAATTTACGGTGAAGTTAAAAGTGTTACGGTGATTGTTGACTGATTTACGGTGAGCTTTAGCTGAATTCCAGGTCCACCGTAAATTACGGTAGGACCGTAATTTACGGTGGTGAGCTGATTTATCTTCCTTGTTTCATCTTTTGTTCCTTGCTCGACCCGTTCATCTCCAATACCCTCCAAAGCTGCATTTTATCCACTTTAAGCTCCCGAACCGCACCTAAAACATATGCAATAGTAGTTATCTAATTCAAGATAATTACACGATTAAGTGAATGATTATTTCGTCTTTTAACATGATTAAGGGTTGTCCAATGGACCACCCGTCACATCCCCACACTTAACCGTTGCTTGTCCCAAGCAACTCATCAAATCAGTTTCAAAATAAGTGATCAAATTAAACCAAGTAAAAACAAGCAATCTTTTTACTAACCCCTTTTTAACACCCAACCAATGCACCCCTCTCTAAATCTCTCCTCTCGGCTACAAGTGAAAACTAGCAAAGATAAGCTAGACACACACTAGGCAAACTGTTGATGCACTACATCTGTCGACTTCGTCTTGTATCGAGTCTTACATTAGTTAGAATAGTTCAGGGCACGTAAATCGAGAAAATGTAATAGAGTTAGTGAGATTTCGCTTGAACATATGTATGTTGTAGAGATTTCGCTTGAAGAAGCTCAAGCGAAATCAACATGTTTAGATTTCGCTTGAGATCATTCCAAGCGAAATCCTGATGTCTATATATAGATGTTCTAGCTCAAGCGAAACAGATAAGTATCAATTCTGAAATTCCATACCGAGGTGCTGCCGGTGTGAGAACTGATTGTAATTGCTTTCTAATCAATACAAATCAGTGTTAAAGTGAAGATTAAGCTGTTTACACATCAAATACTTGTTTTCCGCACCTGTATTTGATTGAATTCCTCTGAACCGACTCATTAAGGTCGTGAAACCGGTCCTTACAATTGGTATCAGAGCCTGGAGGAGGAGTTCTGCAGATTTCAGCCAAAAATTAATCACAATCTCTTATTTCTACACTTTCTTTTCTCAGTTCAGAAAGATTTTACGGTCAAAACCTGTCCAATTTCTCACAGATTGTGTAAAAGTACAAGATAACAAACCCTTGAAAGTGTCACTGCAATTTCGACGTAAAACTATCAGAAACAAATCTCCGAATGGATTTCGCTTGAACATATTAGTTTTCTTTAGAGGATTTCGCTTGAAATTCCAAGCGACATCTAGATTTCGCTTCAAATAGCATTCTATTTCGCTTCAGGGCTGTCGCTTCAACGATTTCGCTTCAGAAATTGTTACTTGACAATTTCGCTTGAAAGTTTCGCTTCAAGACTTTCGCTTCAGAGTAGTTGTTTCAGAACGTTTTCGCTTGAACGATTTCGCTTCAAAGATTTGTTAGCTTCGCTTCAAATAGTTTGACTATTTCGCTTCAAAGACTGTTCACTAGATCAGTTCGCTTGAAAGACACAAATTGATTATTTCGCTTGAAAAAATCTGTTATAGAGAAAAGTGTTAAGTCAACATGGATAATGATTTTTACAACGCGTTTGCAACACCATCTAGTTCATCTTCCATTGCTCAGAACATGAATTCGGAAAATGAAACGGGGACTATTCAGAAACCCCCGAAGTTAATGAATATTGAAGAATACTATGGGTGGAAAGACAGATTCGAAAACTGGGTTCAGGCAAACCATCTTAGATCATGGGAGTGTATTTTGAAGAAATATGTTTTGCCACAGACTGATATGAAAGTTGATAAAAAAATATCTGAATTTACTAATGAAGAACGGGATATATATAGATCTGAAAAGATGATGATTAGTCTGCTTCAACAAGCTATCAAAGAAGACATTTTCATTCTGCTACAGCATGACAAAACTGCAAAGTCAATCTGGGATGCACTTAAAGTAAAATTTGAGGGTAGCGAAAAAATGATTAAAAGCAAGAAAGCACTGTTAAAGAAAGAGTTTGATCTGTTCAGCAGTCTACCGGGTGAAGACACAAAGAAGCTGATTGAAAGATACTGTCACCTTGTAAGATCTATGTCAATGCTTAGTATAAAAAAGGAGTCTGAAGAGTGGGTAGACAAATTAGCTGATGCGTTACCGCAAAAAGAGTGGGGAACTTATTTGATGATTCTGAAAAACACAGGAGTTTATGATGGGTTATCAATTGGTGAGTTTATAGAAAAGATTGAGGGTCAAGATTTGGAACAGCAGAAGATCGCGAGAATGAACAGTTCAAGTGGTCAACAGGATGTAAAAATGTATTATAAAGGGAGTGTTCCAGTTCCAGAAGCTGAGAGAAGTCCGAAAATCCAGACTGCGTTTAGTGCTGGGGATTCTACAGAAAAGATTGATCAAAGCTCAAACAAAAGCAACAGTGGTTTTTCATTGTATCCGAGTGTTAATCCAAAAAGCCCATCAGAAAGTTTTCAGCATCAAAGTTCAAAAATGGGAAATGGTTGTGTGATACAATGCAATATTGCCTTGAATCTTCCAGATGGACAAAGTTTTTCTGAGGAGGTTGCAAAAGATCACATGGCATTACTTGGTTCCGTGCTTATCTCGTATGAAGGTCTAGTTGCAGGTCGGATCGGAAATCCTATGCTCACAAAGGAGGATTACGATCAGATAGACGCCGAAGAGATGGAACTAATGGATATCAAATGGTGTCTTGCTAGTGTTCTTAGACGTGCTGAAAAGTTTAAGATGATTACCGGGAGAAATGACTTTCTTGATGCTTGTGTATCTACTTTAGGTTTTGATAAATCTAAAGTTACTTGTTTTCGTTGCAGGGAGAAAGGCCATTTCAAGCGGGAGTGCAAGAACAGGGAAGCTAGTGGAGCTCAAAATCCGTTCGGAAAAGACGATTACTACCGGAAAGCCATTTATCAACAGGTTGGTCAATCACAAGATTCACAGACGGCTCATGGTAGGAAGATTGAGGATTCAAAAAGAGGATGTTTGGTAGACTTCAACTGGAACAATTACATATCTCCTGATAGCAAAGCATGCATAGTCGATCAAGATGATGAAAAACTACCTGACGGTTTCAGCTGGGATATGTTTGTGGATGAAAAGGGAGAGTTCAAAGCGTTCATTGCCAAGATCATCAGAGAGCCAGATTTGTTTGCTACTTGGATGAGATCTATTGGAGAGAATGTGAAAAGTGAAGATGAAGAGTCTGTATCAACAGATGAAGAGTCAGATAGTACTGATAAATTTTCAGAAAAATCTGGAGAAATTTCAGAAAATGCTGATGAAAATCTACAAAGTTCAGATGAGAGTGTGCAAAATGTTGCTACTTTAGAAAAAGAAGGTGTATTTGATCAAACACCATCTGATTCTGGCGTATCAGATGCTGATTCTGAAAAATCTGTAGAGTTTGATCAAACAACTGTTGATAGTAATAGTGATGATGAGGAAGAAAAATATGTTAATGTTGCAAAATCTCATCTTTCTCCTGAAAGTTTTCATTTCTATTTTGCAGATCGCATGGAGAAACTGAAGGAGAAACGAGCTGCTAAAGAACAACAACTAAAGAAATCTGAAGATGGTGTTCAGAAAAAGAATGTTGAAAGTGTTATTGAGAATAATGTTGAAACTGAGCAAGTGATTGAAGAAGAAAAAGTGATTGAAGTGATTAAGACAATTGAGATTGAGAAGATTGTTGAAGTTGTAAAGCCTTGTATGAAGTGTTTGGAAGCTTGCAAGGAATGTGCAGCAAAAGATGAGATAATTGCTGAATATGAAAAGAAGAAAGAGCAGTTATTGTTCAACCTCAACTATGTGAAAGAATCTTATGATGTCTTGAACAAAACAGTAACTGGTCTCCAAAAGACAAATTCAGAAAGAGAACAAGCACTTACGATGATGAATGCTGTGATGATGACAAAACAGAAAGCCATCAACTTTTACATCGAGGAGAGTGCTAAATGGCAGAAAGAGTTGGAGACAGAAAAGATCGAAAACGAGAGAATTAGACGTTTATTGCAAAGTTATTCTAGTTCTGATTATCTCATTGATCGTATTTACCCAACTGTTGCAGGTATGGAAGCTTTTCAAGATGAGAAGCCAAAGAAGAAAGATAGTGGTAAGAAACCGACTGTTAGCTATAACAAGTGTCCGCCTCCAATTTGGGAAGGGTATTCTCCTAGAAAACCGAACGAGGAGCAACTTGAAAAAGCAGTCAATATAAAGCTAAAAACCGACACAACTGACGTTTTACCAGATAACATTGATGTCACATTTACCTCATCCGATACTGATCATGAGTCTGAGTTAATCAAAAAGGTGGTCGATCAAGTGTTAGACACTGAGGAGGAGTCTGAGTCAAAGTCTGAGTCTGGGTGTTCAAGTTCGTCTGTCAAAAGTTCGAGTTCGTCGGTCAAAAATTCCAAGTCGTCGGTTAAACGGTCTTATAGTAAAGAATTTTTGTTATCAAAAGCAAATTTGGATGATGAAACATTTGAAGTTGCATACACTTTAAATGATTCGGACAAATTATACTCTGACAAAGAGTTTCCAATAAGAAGTGTTTGTTTTGACATGATCAAAAAGGTTTTCAAAATGACAGAAATTAATATTTCTGAAATAAAAGATTTAAATCTTACTAAAAAAACCTAAAAAATACACTTCAAGAGTGCAACAACGTCTAAACAAGAAAAAGGGTTACAATTTTGGTTCTGGTTTTCAAAAGAAATCTAACCAAAATCGTAGCTACAAAAAGAAAGGATTAGGATTTATTCCACCAAAAAATTATAAAAATGATAAAAATTCTAAAACAAAAACAGAATTTGTGTCAGGTGGATTTGCAGAAGAGGAACAGAAGAAATCATTCTGGAGACAGTCAAATCAAGAGTTTCTTGATGAAAAGAAGAAGAATGGATCTAAAGTGTTTTATCAAAGAGAGACTCGAACCTGTTACAAGTGCAATGAAACTGGTCACATTGCATGGAACTGTCAGAAAAATGCCAAAACAAAACAGGGAGTTTCTCAGAAATTGAAAGAAAAAGTTGTTGATATTGAACCACCAACGGAAAAATTTAAAATTTTTGAAAATTCAACTTATGAGGTTGGTGAGTGTTCTAAAAAGAATTTTTATAAAAAGAAAGAGAATGACAACCAAGTGTGGGTTGTTAAGAAAGTTGATGTGAATGTCGGTGATGAATCTGGTTCCACAAAGCCAGAAGAGCCACAGGGTGAGGTGAAAATTTCAGTGAATGATGATGAGTTTCCATCACTGAAATTTGAAGAAATTAAACAGAAAGTTGGTAAGGTTGATATCTCGAATCAGTTTTACACAGAGAAAACTAAATTTGATGTCGAGAAAACATTCAATGGAAGTGTTAAGAAAATTTTTGGAAAAATGTTGAATGGGAAAGTTAAGGGGGTTAAAGATTTTTATGCAACTAAAAAGGCAACATACAACCCTACTGCGCAAGAACTGAAAGCCATCAAGTCTGAGAAGACTTGGATGGAAGTCTGTTTCCCTTGAAGTCTTATGACTATGCCGGAGATCCCAAGTTTGTAATCGTGGATCAGGAATCGGCATCATTCTTGTTAAGATAGATTTAGTGAAAGATTTTTTAATGTGTTTAATTTTTTACAGGATGAGTGTGACTTGCCGGAGCTTCCAGGTTAGTAAGTGCGAAGCAGGAATCGGCATTCTGATTGGTAAAATGGTGATGTAGACGTAATATTCCTACAAGTGATATTGTGTTCTTCATGTGGTAATTCTTACAATTGATATAGTAGGTGCTTACATGAAAAAGGTTAATCAAGGTCATTAAGTTGAACTTGATTGGACCATACTTACAATTGGTATTTCGAAGAGACAATGTGATGAACCACACCCCGAATCTACAAATGATTATATTATCAAAACTTATTTTCCGGAAAAATCATTTTGATTAAAACAAACTTAAGTGTTTTGAAATCTAAATGAGAAAATAGTTTTGTGATAGGGGGAGATCTGATTGTTTATGCCAAGTGAATGGCGATTTGATGCGATTTGATATCAGTTGTCAAGTTTATTGTACAGTTTATTTTCAAATTTCCTAAAATGTGTTTGCATTTTAGGGGGAGTAGAAATTTCTGAAAATCCAAAAACATTAGAAAATTTGAAAAAGAGCAAAAACATGATAAAATCAAAAATGAGTTTTAGTGTCATAAAAGAGGAAATGATAGTACATCAGTGGACTGTCACAACATGCTAAAGAAATGTAGATAAAAATGTGATAAACAATCTTACTGCGGATATGTCAGTAGGTTTTTGCACATTTAGTAGATTGTGACGAGATATAAACCTAAATTTCAAACTTGCTTGTTCTGTGGGTTAACACAAACTTGGATATATAGGTAACCCCTGAAATCTTGTTTGAAAGGTCCCTTATTCTGAGATACTAGGTCTTTATGCTCAGTGATATCTGGGGTATTATCCCGGGACTTCTGCTGAAAGGAATTTCTGACCTAGTCCCCGGATAATACTTTCTGCAAATGCTTGAAACATAGCATCGCCCTCAGCAAGCTGATGAAACAATAAAATTGATAGTCGCTGCTGTTGTAATGCAAAAGATCCTCTAAAGGGGACACACCGAAAGTCGAAGCCGTCATCTCTCTGCGTATACGGGAGTATCGACCTGAGCTCTCACGGCCCTCGTACTATAATTTATTCCCCTGACAGATATCATCTGTGGTATACTCACCTGTAAGACTGAATATTGGGATCTGGATACGGGAGTATATTCAAGTAGTGGGACACACGGATAAGTTCAAGTGCTTAAAACATTAATCTCGTATCTCGGATTAGTTGAACTTTGTGTGAAAATTTAAGTGGACAAACATACTGACAATCTAGGTAAATTGTTTAGAACTTAATATGAAATGAAGCTTAACGGTGTTGGTGATATGTTTCATAAACTGATATGATCCTCTTGCACGAACTCACAAAAATATTGTTTGTAAATATTTCTTTATTACATTCCTTTACAATCAAAAATTACAAAAAGATTTTTAGTGTGTTTTAGCATAACTTTTGAAAAAGTCAAAAAGATTTTCGACAACTGATGTTGGAAAGCTGATTTTCAAAGTTCCAAGCGCTAAACATGATGACATTGTAGTGAGGGGGAGTGTGTCTTTATCAGCAAATGTGTTTTGACAATCAACAAGTGGTTCATCATAAAGAAAGTAGTTAGAGGGAGAGTTGTTGTTGGTGCACATGTTTATCAAAGAGAATTAGTGTTGGTGCACTTAATTTGTTAAAGTCATAAAACTTATTTCTGGGTTAAGAATGTGCAGGAAGTGCCAGGTTTCAGATTCTGAAGACAAAGAAAGTCAGACTAAGATCCTAAAACAGATGTTGCTGAAGAACAAATGAATGCCAGCAAATTGTGAGGGGGAGTCTGATAGAGCTAGTGATTCTGGAAAAGTTGATAGAGAGAGAAAAGCCCAGAGACTGATCAAGAATGAAGATGTAAAGACACAGCATTGATGTGACTCGATAGTCAACTCGTCAACATCTGAGGGGGAGTCTGTTGATGCACTACATCTGTCGACTTCGTCTTGTATCGAGTCTTACATTAGTTAGAATAGTTCAGGGCACGTAAATCGAGAAAATGTAATAGAGTTAGTGAGATTTCGCTTGAACATATGTATGTTGTAGAGATTTCGCTTGAAGAAGCTCAAGCGAAATCAACATGTTTAGATTTCGCTTGAGATCATTCCAAGCGAAATCCTGATGTCTATATATAGATGTTCTAGCTCAAGCGAAACAGATAAGTATCAATTCTGAAATTCCATACCGAGGTGCTGCCGGTGTGAGAACTGATTGTAATTGCTTTCTAATCAATACAAATCAGTGTTAAAGTGAAGATTAAGCTGTTTACACATCAAATACTTGTTTTCCGCACCTGTATTTGATTGAATTCCTCTGAACCGACTCATTAAGGTCGTGAAACCGGTCCTTACACAAACGGGTGGTTGCACAATCATAAGCTTGTACCTAAATCAATCATTCTCCTAAAATGTGTCAAACATAAATGCAAATCAAAGGGACTTTTAAGGTTGTAACGTGGCTAGGCGTATGGGTAGGAAATGGAATATATATGAAGTAGCGAAAACTTGACCCGGTCTTTTATTGCACAAATAAACAAACAAACAACTATCAAACTTAACTACTATACACAAGATAACTAAACATCACTTTTTTTTCTTCATTTTTCATTGCTTTTTCTCTCTTTTTTTTTTCTTTTCTAATTTTTCTGATTTTTTTTTTTAACAAACAAAAATACAATAACGCATCAAACATATCTACTTCAAACTACTAAAACTACTAATACTATCACTAACACTATAAGACCGGGTCAAATTTTGGGTAAATTTTTAGGTAAGTAGCTAGGGGTAACAATTGATAGGCTTTTAAGGCACAAAATGGGCAACTAAATGTCCAAACCCCCACCCCTCTCACTACCATGCTCATATATATAACTTATGAGGTCCAACCCCCCAAATCCCACACTCGCTCACACCAACGACGAGGTTACCTAAATGCCCTTATCCTTTTTGCATTTATATCTAACTAAGGACTCAAATCGCATTCAAGCACAAGTTCTAATGCACCCCCACCCGTAGCCACTCTCATCAAAGATAAGCATTATTTATATACAAGTGTGGCTACAACTCTCACCAAGAATGAAAAAGGTATCAAGGGTTGCCGGTGCACCAACTTGGGGTTAATCTAGGGTGTTCAAATTTTCACATCGTTTCACTTGGCTCAAAATTTTTCAAAATCTTTAAAATTTCCCCCCATCCCCACACTTGGGATACATTGACCCCAATGTATGGTTTTGAGAGGTTTTGATCACTAAAAACCTTTTCAACATCAACAAAAACGCTTCTTCACTCAAACCCCAAATTTCTTTTTGTATTTTCCATTTTCTAATTTTTTTTATGTTTTTCTTCTTTTTAACTTAAGACACCACCAACAAGCACCAACCCAAACACAACATATCAAAACACCACCCAACCTCCCATTCCTTAAACAAACCAACTAGCAAATATGCACAAAAATATACAAAAGGAGAAACACAGCCTTACTAATAATAGCGCGGTCCCGGAGGTCCAAAAACGGAAGACATCACGTCGTTCCATTCACCGAACGCGAACGAGCCGCTACTACTTCCTCCTTCTTGTTGTTGCGCTCCCTCTTGTTGCCTCGGGTCAATCCATTGTGAGTGGTGGATCGGCGGGGTTGGATACGACATACTACCATCATATGGTGGTAGCGACGCATAATCCACATGTTGTGGATCCACAACCACCGGCCGCCCGGCATGATAATCCGCATGCAATCGCCTTTCTTGATCATCAAAATAATTGTTATTTATTTCCACTTCCCGGGAATACGCATGTGTGCGATTCCATAACTCATGACGATCCAAGCTATGTTTCAAGGCCCGCTCTATACTCGCACTATTCCGCGTGTTTTGATCAAAAAGCGTCCTCTCCGAGCCCGACCACGTATCAAACACGGATGCCGGAGGGCGTTGATTTGCAATTACTTCTTGCATTGTGCCTTCATAGGCCCATCCCGGCACATACGATTGCTGCGTATAATCATAAAACATCCCACCATGACCATGACCATAACCACCTTGAACCACATTTTCACCACCATGCGGCTCGTCCGCATAGTCTTCATCTCCACTCGGAACTACTTCTTCATCGCTTTCTGGCTCGTCCGGCTCTCCCGGTAATAAATCTCGTGCACCCAACTTCAGTGCCCTCCACCGTTGCCCTTCCGACTTTAACTTGTGATACCGCTCCGACTGAGTATACGTCCAAACATTCCCCAACTTATCCAACGTAAAAGGCTGATGCCTTTTCGTTGCTCCTCGATCTTCGGATGTAATCGCCTTCTGTTGTTTCATCAACCCCGTAATTATTCGACAGTACGGGACGATGTCTCTTCCATACTTGTTCCGACAGATCCATAAGTGGTTCATAATAAGATAACGTATAGGAAAACGCGGTCCCCCGTGCATCAACGAATAAAGAACAGGTACTTCAGGAAACCTCACCTGTTCTTTATCTCCCCTCCTTGGAATAACATTGAGAAGACAGATTGTATGCAACAATTTAGCTTCAATTTTTAAATTATTCCGCTATAAGATACCACTGTATCTACCGGGTAAGAACAATGCTGCCAACATATCATTCCATCGCTGATGTTTCTCCGGCTTCACAAGAAGATCATCCAAAGTCGGTATCATATAATCGCGGGCTGGCAAATTATCATACTTTCCAAGCTTCTTCAAAGTATCAAAAGACATTTCTACCGGCACTCCATTCACAACACCCGTCAGCTTCATAGTCGATGGCTTGTCATATCGATTAACCTTAAGAGTTGCCATCCACTCTTGGATTTCAGTGATAAACAAATTGCTTTTATCCTTGTCAAAACAACTAAGTGCCGACTCCCAACCTAGAGCCCGGAACTTGTCAAACACCCCAAACTGACCAAACTCAGCTTCTCGCACATCCCTTTCACATATAAAGGCCGCTGCCTTATTCTTCAACCTATTCATACAATCATTATATAATGTTGGCTGCCATGCCTCTGGTTGTTCATCCAAAGGACCCGAGTCCCATTTCGGTTTCTCTGCCGGGTCCAATTCCATCTCTTCTTCGCTTTCACTTTCGCTTTCATCCACTCTACCCAAATATTGTCTCTTCTTTGGTTGTTGTTCCGGCTGTTTACCCTTTCCCTTTGAAGACGAAGACGAACCAGCTCCCGTCTTTTCTTTAGTTCGTGCCATTCCTACACACATTAGAGCAAACAACACAACCAAAGAAACAAAATTAAACCCTCTTTTCAAAACATCCCCACACTTGCTTGTTATTATAGTTGTAGATGCTAGTGAACCAAAAGTATATCAAACATTTTTCAAAAATCGGGCATAGTGTCTCTACAATGTAGAGATACCCAAAAGTTCACTACTTTAACCACAAATCCTACATCTACAACCATAACCATGTTCGAATAATCAATTTCATAATCATATCTAAAAACAAGCAAGTGGATATGGGCAAGTAACCTAAATAACCTTACTTTTCACAATGTAGCATCAAAATACAACAAATAAGCTTTCATACCTTTGCTTGAAGATGCTAAAGTGCTTGTGAAACAAAAGCTCCAAAAACCCCCAAAAATTTTCGAATTAGGGTTTAGAATTCGGACCCTAAAACTGTGTTTTCTCGTATGTTTCTTAGCAAAATCAGATACTACGTTGAAAATTAGTCAAGAAGGACTCTGATTTCACTTGATTTGAGCAAAAATTGGTTGAGATATGAGGGATTGAAGATTGAGGAAGCTATGGGGTCTTGTGGGCTCTTGTGAAGAAGATGATGTTGATAGATGAAGAAAGAGATGTGTGGATAGGGTTATGTCACGTAACCAAGTGTTATTATGTTTTTTTTTTTTTATATATACATACGGAAACTATACAGACGGACCAAAGTTTTATGCGTACCGTAAATTACGGCGAGACCGTAATTTACGGTAATGACCTGATTCACAACCTTCACCGTAAAACAGTAGACTTGTGCCGTAAAACCCAAAATTTTTCCTCACTCACCGTAATTTACGGTCTAACCGTAAATTACGATACTCCCTGAACATCTATTATCTACCGTAAATCAGGAGAGTTATACCGTAAAACCCAATTATTTTCATTGCCCACCGTAATTTACGGTTATACCGTAAATTACGGTCAGAACTGGGCATTTCTTGTTTGCTGAAAAAATGTGAGCTTTGTGCCTACTTTTTATATTTTTTCAATTTTTCCGATTTTTTTCAAAAACATGTTAAAAATGACCCTACCCCCTCAAAAATCCCGTGTTGTCCTCAACACAATGTTAGAGTAATTCGTGAACCGAACATCCCCACACTTGTTTCAAACACGGATTTCGAGAAAATACGGTAATGGTGCAAATTATACAAAACAAGCAAAACAAAACACTACTATGTACACTACCAAACCTGGGCCTCTCATGGTTGTTCTTCATCGACCGGGCGCAAGATGTAGCCCGCTTTGTCAAGCTCCAAAGTGTTGATGTCATTCCCATCCAAATACGGCTTTAACCGGTGACCGTTCACCGTTTGTTGTTTCAATGTTTGCTCGTCTTGGATGTCTACATCACCAAATCTCCCAACTCTCCGAATGACATACGGACCCATCCATTTGCTTTTGAGCTTGCCCGCAAACATCTTTAGCCTTGAGTTATACAACCAAACTTTTTGACCCACTTCGAACGTTTTCTTTCGTAATTTTGCATCATGCACCTTCTTGAGTTTATCTTTATACGCCGATGCACATTCATATGCCTCGTCTCGAATCTCTTCGATCTCGCTTAGTTGCAACTTTCTCAATTTACCCGCCTCGTCATAATCCGCGTTGACCGTCTTAATTGCCCAATGCGCCCGATGCGCTAACTCCATTGGCAAGTGACAACCCTTTCCATACACCATCCGGTAAGGCGTTGTGCCAATTGGAGTCTTGTAGGCCGTTCGGTATGCCCACAACGCATCACCTAACTTACTCGACCAATCCTTCCTATCCGTTTTTACCGTCTTCATGAGAATCTCTTTGATTTGACGGTTGGACACTTCGACTTGTCCACTCGTTTGCGGATGGTAAGGTGTGGCAATTCGGTGATTCACGCTATACCTCTTCAATAATTTCCCAAAGTTGAAGTTCTTGAAATGCGAACCACCATCGCTTATAATGACCTGCGGAATGCCAAAACGAGAAAAGATGTTGGATTGAACAAATTTACAAACAACCGAATGGTCGTTTGTTCGTGTTGCAATAGCTTCAATCCACTTCGAGACATAATCCACCGCTACCAAAATGTATAGAAAGCCATTCGAATTCGGAAAAGGACCCATAAAGTCTATACCCCATACATCAAATATCTCTACAACCAAGATTGGTTGTAATGGCATCTCATCCCTCTTCGATATACTTCCCATCTTTTGACAATTTATGCAGTTTCTAGCAAATTCACAAGCATCCTTGAAAATTGTGGGCCAATAAAACCCACATGAAAGTACCCGATAGCCTGTTTTGTGCCCACTAAAATGACCCCCACATGCGGACGAATGAGCATGGGTCAAAATTTCCAACACTTCTGTTTCGGGCACACACCTTCGTATAACTTGATCCGGTCCAATCTTGAAAAGATCCGGTTCATCCCAAATGTATTGCTTCACTTGGACCATAAATTGTTGTCGACGCTTCTTGGTCCAATGACTTGGGATGGCACCTGTGGCTAAGTAGTTAACATAGTGAGCATACCACGGTGCAACAAAGGTGGAAACGGCTAGTAATTGCTCGTCGGGAAAACTTTCATTGATTTCACTTACATCATCGATCCCTTCCACCGGAATCCGAGACAAGTGATCCGCCACTACGTTCTCACTTCCCTTTTTGTCTCGGATTTCTAAATCAAACTCTTGTAACAATAATACCCACCGAATCAACCGAGGCTTTGCGTCTTTCTTCTCCATCAAGTATCGGACTGCACTATGATCCGAGTAAACCACCACTTTGCTCCCCCAAATATAAGCACGAAACTTATCCAAAGCATACACCACCGCTAGTAACTCCTTTTCGGTTGTGGTGTAATTGAGTTGTGCTTCGGATAAAGTTTTGCTTGCATAGTAAATCACCACCGGCTTTCTATCAACCCGTTGACCCAAAACTGCACCAATAGTGGTGTCGCTTGCATCACACATGATCTCGAACGGCTTTGACCAATCCGGTGGTTGCAAGATAGGAGCTTTGACCAAATGTTCCTTCAAAACAGTGAAAGCTTGCATACACTCATTAGTAAAATCAAATGGGACATCTTTTAATAACAAGTTGCATAAGGGTTTGGTGATAACACTAAAACCCTTTATGAAACGTCTATAGAAACCCGCATGTGCCAAGAATGACCTTACACCCTTAACATTTTTAGGGGGTGGCAAAGATGCTATTACCCTTATTTTCGCCTTATCCACCTCCATCCCCCTTTCAGAAATTACATGACCCAACACAATGCCTTCTTGCACCATGAAATGACTTTTCTCCCAACTTAGCACTAGATTTTTCTCAACGCACCTTTTTAAAACCTTTTGTAATTCGTTGAGACAAGCATCAAAAGTAGTGCCAAAAATGGAGAAGTCATCCATAAATACTTCAAGCGACTCTCCAACCATGTCCGAGAAGATACTCATCATACATCGTTGGAAAGTTGCCGGAGCATTGCACAAGCCAAATGGCATCCGCCGAAAGGCAAAGGTGCCATATGGACAAGTGAAGGTGGTGTTGTGTTGGTCATCCGGGTGTATTGCTATTTGATTGTAACCCGAGTACCCATCTAAAAAGCAGTAATATTTTTGACCCGATAATTTTTCAATAATTTGGTCAATGAAAGGTAGCGGGAAATGGTCCTTAGAAGTGGCGGCATTCAATTTTCGGTAGTCAATACACACACGCCACCCGGTAACCGGTCGGGTGGCAATTTGTTCACCACTTTCATCCTTGACTACTTGAATGCCGGCCTTCTTAGGCACAACTTGGGTAGGACTCACCCAAGCACTATCCGAAATCGGATAGATAATTCCCGCATCCAACCATTTAATTACCTCCTTTTTAACTACCTCCCGTAGGTTCGGATTCAATCGCCTTTGAGCTTCTCGTGTCGGTTTGGCATCTTCGGTTGTAATGATTTTGTGCATGACAATTGATGGACTAATTCCTTTGAGATCGGCAATTGTCCATCCGATAGCTCCCTTGTTTTCCTTCAAGGCTTCCAACAGTGCTTGTTCTTGGGCCAACTCCAAATTAGAGGCAATAATGACCGGTAAAGTGTCATTATCCCCTAAAAACACGTACTTTAAATGGCCCGGCAAGTCTTTGAGCTCCAACTTTGGCGGCTCCTCTAGCGATGGTTTAGTACCCGAATCTATTTCCGCCGGTAAGCCTTCAAACTGGTGGGTCCATGGTGGCCGACCTTCCTTCAATGCCATTGCATCTTGCTTTTCCTCTTCAACCCGGAGTGCATAAGCATGTACCTGTTCAGAAAAATCACACAGGCAAACATCCAAACCATCCTCCTCATACTCATGCGGGTTGCATCCGTCAACTATATCTGCCATGAAACACTCATCAACACCATTAGCATTAGAATTGTTAGTAAAAACATTCAAACGCATTTTCCGATTTCCAAAAGTCATATCGACTGTACCAAATCTACAATCGATGACTGCATGTGCGGTGCTTAAAAATGGCCGACCCAAAATTACATTTTGTTGTTGTTTTGGGTCCGCCGATGAGTAGTCCAAGACTAAAAAGTCAACCGGGTAATAAAATTCATCAATTTTAACAATGACATTTTGAACCATACCCCGGGGTAACTTGTGAGACAAATCGGCTAAAACAACCGTTGTCTCCACCCTTGCTAACGGACCAAAATCATATTGGTCATATAAGCCCCCCGGTAAAATGCTAACTCCGGCTCCAAGATCTAGCAACGCCTTAGCCATTTGAAAATTCCCAACTTGTATATTAATCAATGGCGTGCCCGGATCTTGGAGCTTAGGAGGAAGCTCCCCGTTCAAAACCGCACTCACTTGCCCGGTTAAATCTACCCGCTTAGGCATTTTCTTTTTGTTTTGCCTCTTTTGTGTACACAATTCTTTTAGAAATTTTGCATAGGCGGGTACTTGTTTTATTGCATCAAGGAGTGGGAGGTTAATTTTAACTTGCTTGAACATGTCCCACAATTCTTCTTTTTGGGGACCTCTTGATGCAATAAAGTTTTTCTTACCCGGGTCAAGTAAAGCCGATGGAAACGGGACTTGACTCGGTTCACCCTCAACTTTTTCACTTTCTTTATTTTCACCCAAACCCGGTTTATTAACATTTAATTCTTTTGGTTTAACCGGCGAAACATCATCATCACTATCATTACCCGTGATGTCCTCAACCACCCCCTCAACTAATTCGGGTGACAAATTAGCTTTAAACTCTTTTCCACTTCTCAAAACACTAACCTGATGAACATTAACATTACCTCTTGACGAACCGTGTGATGGATTTACCTTGGTGTCACTAGGAAGTTGACCCTTGTTCTTCTTCAATTCAGCCACATCGGTTGCCAATTGACCCATTTGGGTTGTTAATGATTGTATGCTTTTGTCACGAACTTCATCTTTTTGCATTCGGACTTCATCAAGTTGATTCCGTTTTTGCATCTCCGTTTGCATGCTCTTAAGCATCTCCATCATCTCATTTCCACCCGAAGAACCCCCTTGTTCTTGACCCGTTTGCCTTTGGTACCCTTGGTTGTTCCCACTTCTATATCCACCTTGATTGTTATAAGGTTGGCGCGAAACATAGTTTCCTTGGCTACCTTGAAAGTTCGGGTTTGATTGATTTGAAGGGTTCCCATAGCGAAAATTTGGGTGATTCCTCAACCCGGGGTGGTAAGTATTAGAGTTTATGTTGTTGTAGTTTCTACCACCCCCTCCTTGACCTTGACCTTGAATAGCATGAACCTCTTCGTATTGCCCTTCCACTATTCCTTGGCAATTCTCAGCCGCATGACCTATTTCATTACACAAAGCACAAACATCATAAATTTGGTTAGTAGTTTGAACATTACCATCATCTATGGCGTGCACTTGAGGTCGGGCAATGGCCGGTCGGGCTCTCCTAGATGCTTGAGCCTTTCTTTTCGAGGTAATCGCCATGTTCTCTAAGAACTCCCAATCATCATTTTCATAGTTCGTGCCAAAAGTCCCACCGGTAATGGACATTAAATCTCTAGCATCCTCGGCACTCAACCCCTCGTGGAAGGCATTCATCAACTCCCAAAGCTCAATCCCATGGTGAGGGCAATTCTTTATCATCATATTGAATCGTTCAAACGCTTCATGGAACATCTCACCATGTTGTTGTTGGAAGCTCCTCAACCCCTTTCTAGCATCATTGGTCTTTTGGGCGGTATAGAATTCATCTGAGAAAATTTGCTGCATTTCCGCCCAAGTATAAATCGATGCTGAAGGCAAAGTGTAGAACCACTTCTTTGCCTTGTCTTCCAAAGAAAACTGAAATAAGACCAACTTCACCTCATCGGCCGAGAAACCTTGACTCCCAAGAGTGTTGCAAATCGAGTCATAAGCTTCCAAATGGAAATAGGGTTCCTCCGTTGCTAACCCTTTGTATTTCGGCAAACTTTGCAACGAATTGGTTCTTACTTCAAAAGTTCTCCCTTGGTTGTTGTGAGGGATAACCACCGGTGAAGGGTTTTGAGTAATGATTGGCCTGAAATGTGCTTCTATCCCCCGTGCTTGTTCCCTAAGATGCCTTCTTGGAACACCCAATCGACCCCTTGGACGAATAAGACCCATTGGTCTTGGTATAGGCCCTTGTGGTGCAATTGGTTGTTGAGGTTCCAGGTCCTAGGAACCTCCTTGCCTTCCAGCGTTTCCAACTTGCAAGTCCCTTTGCCATTCGCCCATGTGACTCTGTAGGGTCCTTCCCAGTTGGGGCCTAGCTTCCCGGTGTTTTCTTGCAGACTAGCCTCGTTGGCTCTAAGAACTAGGTCCCCTGGGACGATGTTGAGCTTCTTCATCCTGGCGTTGTAATAACTTCCCAGGAGCTTTTTGTATTGGGCCTCCTTAACTGCTGCTATTTCCCTTCTTTCCTCCAACAAGTTTAGGTTCATCCTGAGGTCCTGTTCATTCTCCTCATCCCGAAGCTTCATTCGGGCAGTTGGGGATCCGATCTCAGCAGGGATGACAGCCTCCGTCCCATAGGTAAGGCTGAACGGGGTTTCCCCGTTGCAACTTTTGGGGGTGGTTCTGTATGCCCACAGCACAAATGGAAGTTCTTCCAGCCAGCCTTTCTGTTTCCTCCCAAGCCTACCCTTCATTCCTTTGATGACGCTTTGGTTGGCTCTCTCCACTAACCCGTTACTCTGGGCATAGGTAACGGAAGTAAACACTTGCTGGATCTGCATCTGCTCGCACCATGGTTTGAAGGGTCTTCCAGCAAACTGGACCCCGTTGTCACTCACCAACTCCTTTGGGACCCCATATCTGCATATGATGTTATCCAGCACGAACCTTCTCATCTGGTCTCCAGTAATCTTTGCCAAGGGCTTCGCTTCAATCCATTTAGTGAAATAGTCAATGGCTACCACCACGTATTTGACCCCTCCTGGACCCTCCGGGAAAGGCCCAATTATGTCGATGGCCCATTTCTAGAATGGCCATGAGGTCGAAACTGGTACCATGGGGTGTTTGTGCCGGTGGGTCATTGGTGCATGCACTTGGCAGTTGTCACATTTCTTGATTTCCTCGGACGCCATTTCGTACATCCGCGGCCAGTAAAACCCCGCATTCATTGCCTTCCTCACTATTGTTCTTGGTCCCGAGTGCATTCCGCAAATCCCCTCATGCATTTCCCTAATCACATATCCGGCTTCTTCCATATCAACGCACTTCAGGGACGGACCCAGATATGACCTTCGGTATAGCTCTCCTTCGATCAGTTCATACTGTAGGGCCCTGACCCTTATCTTTCGGGCAGTCCATTCCCCCTCGGGTAGAATTCCATCCCGGAGGAATCTGATGACTGGGGTCATCCATGTTTCTTGAGGACCTTCGACCGTGGCAACTTCTGCTGCATTAAGGGAGGAGGATGTCAGGACCTCCACTTTGACTTCTTTCGCGAGATGGTCGAATGCTACCGAGGCTAATTTGCTAAGTGCATCAGATTTTCTGTTCCTTCCACGGGGGATGTACTCCAGTTTGAAAGTTTTAAATGCCTTAGCCGTCTCCTTAACTTTCTCCACGTATCGAGCCATGGTGCTGTCCTTGGCTTCGTATTCTCCTTGATACTGTTTTACTACCAGCTGTGAATCAGTGCTGGCTTCTATGTGTTTTGCTTTCATTTTTTGTGCCAGCCTCATCCCTGCTAGGAGGGCCTCATATTCTGCGGTATTGTTGGTGTTCTCGAAATCCAGCCTTATGGCATATGTCAGCTCGACCCCCTCGGGGCTTATCAGTGTGATTCCTGCCCCACTCCCTTCTTCACTAGATGCTCCGTCGGTGAGTAACCTCCTTACCGCCTCGCCTTCCTTTTCTTTTTCTTCCTTCTCTAAGGCCTCCCATTTTAACAGTTCCTTCTCTTCATCCTCAGGGACTTCTGCTAAGAAGTCGGCCAGTATCTGTCCCTTCATGGCTGTCCTAGGCTTAAACTCCAGAGAATGTTCCCCTAACTCCACAGCCCATTTAGCTAACCGTCCTGACAGTTCTGGCCTCCTGAGTACCTTCTGAAGGGGTTGATCGGTCATTAAGGTAATCTTGTGCTCGTGGAAATACCTCCTGAGTCTTCGGGATGCGAAGACAAGAGCTAGTGCGAGCTTCTCCAGGGGCATGTATCGTTCTTCAGGCCCTTTAAGCATTCTGCTGATGAAATATATGGGGATCTGTCTCCCTTCCCGCTCTACCATCATGACCGCACTTATGGTCGTTTTTGAGGCGGATAGATACAGAAGCAATGGGTCCCCGGGTACTGGGGTGGCCAGCGTCGGGAGCTTGCAGATGTATGCTTTCATTTCTTGAAAGGCCGCCTCAGCCTCCGTGGTCCATTTAAACTTGTTTGTTTGGAGGCAGTCTTTTAATACTTTCATAAAGGGAAGGGTCTTGTCAGCTACCTTTGATAAAAAAACGGTTTAAGGCTATTAGCCTTCCGTTTAGTTGCTGGATGTCCTTCAGGGACCTGGGGGATCGCATCTCAGCCACCGCCTGGGTTTTCTCCGGATTTGCCTTGATCCCACCCTTGGTGACCACTACTCCCAGGAAATTCCCTTCCTCTACTCCAAAACAACACTTCCCAGGGTTTAACTTCATGTTCACATCTTGCATAGTGTGGAGAGTCTCGGCCACATCGCTTATCATGGCCATCTCCGTCAAGCTTTTGATAACAATATCATCAACATACACCTCCAAGTCCCTTCCTCGTTGCTCCCTAAACAGGGTGTTCATGAACCTCTGATATGTGGCCCCAGCATTCTTGAGGCCGAAGGGCATCTTGGTGTAGCAGAATGTCCCTTCGTCTGTGATGAAGGCAGTTTTTTCCTCGTCTTCTATTGACATCTGGATTTGGTGGTATCCCTTGTAGGCGTCCAGGAAACATTTCAAGGGGTATTGAGACAAAGAGTCCACCTGGGTGTCTATCTCCAGAAGAGGATAACAGTCCTTGGGGCATGCTTTGTTTAGGTCTTGGAAATCGATGCACATCCTCCATCCCCCGTCTTTTTTTTGAACCATGACTGGGTTGGCAACCCAGGATGGGTATTTAACTTCCCTGACTATCCCCGCTCTGAGTAGTTTCCGAGTTTCTTCACAAGCAGCCCTTCTTTTATTGGGTCCCATACTCCGCTTCTTTTGTTTTATTGGCTTTGCCCATGTAAAGGTGTTAAGCCGGTGCTCTGTTAGACTCCTTGGGATTCCCGTCATGTCTCCATGTTGAAATGCAAACACATCTATGTTATGGAGGAGCAACTCCTTCAGGGCACTCTTGCATCTGTCACTCAAGTGACTTCCCACCTTGACTGTCTGTTCTGGGAACCTATCACAGAGGACCCACTCTTCCACCTTCTTTCCCTGGGATTTCCCTGGTTCTTCCTCTTTGGATACGGAAGAAACTACTTCGTAGGCGGACTTAACCCATGCAAGGCCTTTTGGTGTTTGAAATACCAAGGCCCCGTGGGGGGTGGATGCTTGTGCCTGCAGGTCTCCAATTCCGGGTCTCCCCAAGATCGCATTGTACTTAGAGGGTGCCCTGACTACTGTGAAGGTCAGATTTACCGTTCGGACCCGATCCCCTACACCAACTGTGAACGGGAGCCTGATCTTTCCCAGGGGATGCGACACACTGTTGTTGAATCCTACCAACGGGATGGAATCTTCCTCCAACCTATCCCTTATGTCTCTATCGAACCTAAGAAAGCAGTGTTCGTATATTACCTCAACGCCTGACCCTCCATCCACATGTATCCTAGACACCTTGTGTCCAGCTATTACAGCTGAGATATTCAGCGGGAGTCGTTGTACCTCACTTTCTTCTAAGTATGGCATAAGGATGGGAGCTTTCATGCAGTTCGGGGAGCCTAGGCTCCTGGCCTTTACACTTCGGGTGGTATCGAACTCATTTCTCCTTCTAATCATATCAACATCTGCCCTCCCTGGCTCCCTTGCATCTCTTCCCTTGCGATCCCCTCCCCCCTCCTTGATTTCCTTGACCAAATGGGCCAGTCTCCCCGTTTTCACCGCAGCCTCTATTTCCCTTTTGAGGTACATACAGTCGTCGGTTTTGTGCCCGAAACCTTTGTGGAATTCACAGTATTCGTTTGGTTGTGCCTTTGGTCCCGGTTTTATTGGGGGTGGCCTTGGGAAAGAATTCTTTACCCTCTCTGTGGCTAGTATCTCACTTGGGGTCTTAATGAGAGGGGTGAAACTATCGGAGTAAGGAGGGGGACCTCTCCCTCGGGGCCTATAGGGGGAGTATGAGGGCCTCACCCTGTCATGCAACATTCTATCAAAGGCGGGTTTCCGGGAATAGGGTGTACCTTTATCAGGAGGTCTTGCAACCGGGGTTGTTGACGTGATGTCGTGGTCACAATCAAATTTAATCCCAAAAACAACTATAGATAGCGGTAATAGGGTATCGAACTCAGGGAGTATGTGGAAAGTGTGTTGATTTTATAGCTTTGCAATTAACTACAATTAACCTAATTTGCAGAAAAATAAAGATCAATGGTTTGGATTGTTGTTTTAGAAAACTAAATTAAAACTAATTGCAAATCAAATGTTGGTTGTAAAACAAATTAGGAGAGAACAATGATCACCTTAGGTTTCAGTTTCTTTAAAGAATTGTGTGCAATTCCAACTAGAAAGAGTTACATAGACATAACTCGTGCATGAATAATCGAAGTGATAAAAGGGAACAAAGTACTCGGATTTATAAACGCGAGGTTGTTTCCCGATGACCAATTAATCAATAACCAACCCTAACCCTTCCCGTGATATCTCGATTGCCAACGGCACCAAGAACGTACGATTGAGACTAGAAATTGCAATATCAATTAACAAGTTACAAGCAATTAAACATACACCATGATATTCAAGCAACGCAAGTTATCATTCTAGAAATTCGGAAATAAACACACAAAAGTTCAAGAGAAACCTTCACCTAAGATGATCACCGAAAAGGTTTAGCCGGACATAGCTTGGTGAATCATCATCACAATCAATTCAATGTTCATACGAATCAAATACATAAACCGAATGATAGAAATTGTCTCCAACCAAGCAAGAACAAGCAAAATCGCCCCTAGTGAGTCCCAAAACCGTCCAATCATGAGAACATGTGAAAAGACATAATAAAACTGCTTAAATGAAAGCAGTTACAATTTTTCCGTCGACTCTACCGTAAATTACGGTCTCACCGTAATTTACGGTGAAGTTAAAAGTGTTACGGTGATTGTTGACTGATTTACGGTGAGCTTTAGCTGAATTCCAGGTCCACTGTAAATTACGGTAGGACCGTAATTTACGGTGGTGAGCTGATTTATCTTCCTTGTTTCATCTTTTGTTCCTTGCTCGACCCGTTCATCTCCAATACCCTCCAAAGCTGCATTTTATCCACTTTAAGCTCCCGAACCGCACCTGAAACATATGCAATAGTAGTTATCTAATTCAAGATAATTACACGATTAAGTGAATGATTATTTCGTCTTTTAACATGATTAAGGGTTGTCCAATGGACCACCCGTCAGTTGTCCTTCGAGGTGTGGCGTCCGTCTCCTTTGCTTTGCTGACCGTATCTTTTCCCCAGACAAAGGCCCGGACTCTGTCCATGAGGTTGTCAAAGGAGGGTGGAAACTCCTCTCCCAGCTTTTCACACAACTGTGCATGTTTCAGCCCATTTATGAAACCACTAATCTTCATGACCTCCGGGACGTCCTTGATGTTCATACTTTCTTTAACAAACCTTTCCATGTATTGGTCTATTCGTTCATTATCCCTTTGTCTGATATGAAGGATTTCGTTTGGATTTTTGACCACCTTCCTCTGCTGGCCAAAGTTCCTGAGGAATTTCTCGCTCAGTTCTTCATAGCTGTCTATACTCCCCGGGGGGAGACTATCAAACCAAAGCCGGGCTCCTTCCGTTAAGGTTTGCACAAACATGTGGCACCATACTGGCATGGGCCACCTTCCTAGCTGCCCCGCTCCTCTGAAGGCGTGCAGGTGATCTTCTGGATCTCTCGTTCCATCGTATCGATCAAAGCCTGGGGGTAGCTTTGTCTTGGGGGGCATAGGTGCTTCTGAGATTCTCCTTGTGAATTTTGAGACCTCGGCTAAATCTCGTGGCAAGTAGGGTTGGTCCAAGCCACCGTCACCGAAGTTGTCTTTTCCTTTTTCTTTCTCCTTGGTCTTCTGGCCTGTGATCAGATCCTCTCTTTCCTCAAAGGACATTTGCCTTAGGGCGGACATAAACGTTTCCAGCTGGTCACCGCTGTTGTTCTTGTTTTGAAGGTTCGTTCCTTCCTGGCTGGAGGGTGTGTCAAAAGAAAGCCTGGCCCTGAGGCTGTCGAGTTTTTCCTGTCTCTTTAAGTCTTCAAGATACTTGGTTATCTTTTCCCTGTGCATGGCCACGAAACCAGGAGTGATATGTTCCGTTTCTCCCTAATTTTCTACCTGGTTCTCGTTATCTTCTTCATGTGTAATATCCTCTATGGTAACCTTATCCAAATCATTTTGTGCCGTCTGAGTGACACGCGAGTTATGTGGGGTTGCCATGTTGTTTCTGACAGAATAAGCTGCTCTTTGGACGTCGAGTGTTGGTGTGGGAACACCGGGCAAGCTGATGTCCCACGGATGGCGCCAATGTCGAATACCCAACCTCCGGCTGACGTTAGCTGGATCTTCGGTGACGTCAAGAGCTTTTATCCTTTCTTGCTACAAAAGAATAAACCGTTAGCCTCGTCACGGGGGACCCCGGGAGGGGGATCCGTGACCAAGCTCCGGCGTGAGAGTAAGTAAACTTGCCGGAAATGAGAGGAGCTTCTTCCGATGAGTATAGTCACCGGAAGGTTTCATCTTTGGTGTGAATCTTATTAATGTGCGTGTGTAGTAAATGTGAGGGAATGTCGGTCGGAAGTTAATGAGAGGATAGTAAATGAAGGTGTAGTAAATGAGAGAAAGACGGAGATCATACCTCTCTTGGCTCTTTCTTTTTCCTTCTTATATAATAGCAAGCCCTTATCTTTGTTAAGGGTTTTCCTATACATGATCCGACGGCTTTTGGAGGTTCTTGGGAAGGTCAGACACGTGTCTGACCCCCAACGGTAGGATATCCCTCTTCATTAATAGTCTGCCGGATAAGTACAGTGATTTAGACCGGAGCCGCTTCTTGTCAAGCATTTAATGAGCTCTGCTTTCCTTAGCTGTTTCCCGCCCATTGCAATAGAAGGAGAAACCTTAATGAACAAGGTTATTATGTCCGGTGGGCCTTTAAGTAATTGGGCTTCTAGAGAAAAAAGGCCCAAAACGGGTGAAGTGGGTTTCCCCACTGGCCCGTCGTCAGGAACTTATAAATTTACGAATACAAATGTAAGGTTAAGTTATTGTACAAATGATCTTAATATACAAAATACCCTTAACGTGAGAAATGAAGGAGTGATTTATTTGTTAATTTTTTTTTCTCATTTTATTAATCACGTATTTTAATCCTAGAATCCAAAAAAATGAGTAACTCTACAAAATTACATAATTACTCTATTACTGTATAATGATGATTTTTTTTACATTTTGCGATTAAACATCTTTCTTAAGTAGATAGAAAAGAAAATTAAAAAAAAAGAGTTTTTATTCTTTTTAACGTTAAGACCATTTTATATGTTAAAACTCACTGTAAATGTAATATAAATAACTGAGTCCATTTAAACACAAATATAAACATCCAATAGCTATAATTAAGCACACAAATAATAAATAACTGAGTCCATTTAAACACAAATATAAACATCCAATAGCTATAATTAAGAACACAAATAAAAGAGTAAAATTTAAAATTTAAGCCCATGACGAAAATTACATTGTTTAAGCCCATTTTAAATTCAAATTAGAGTAAACTGCAATTTTACCCCCTGGGGTTAGGGTGATTGACACCCTTACCCCACCCCCCTAAGGAAATAATTGCAATTTTACCCCCCACTGTTCACTGTTATGTCGCAACCTTACCCCCTGGTGTCAGTCAACGGTAGTTTGACCCTTATAAGTAAGGGTATTTTAGTAATCTTACCCTATATTTATTATTATTATTATTTTTATTATTATTATTTATAAAATCAAATTATCATCATCATCTTCAAATAACAGATCTAGATCTGAACCTCCATCATCATCATCTTCAAATTATCATTATCATCATCATCTTCAAACGAAAAATGCCCTTACCGTCGCCATCATCACCACCCCCGCCACAACCACCACTGCCGCCACAACCATCACCGTCGCCATCATCACCACCCCCGCCACAACCAGTCTTGTCTTCTTCGTTATTGATAAGTCCAAAACCCTAATTTTAAAAATACAGCCGCCACCACAATCTTAAGAACGATGACGATGAAGACAAGAGATCGGAGAACGGTGAAGATGACCGGAGATCGATGTGGTTGTTCGGTGGTGAAGATGGCTCACAATGTCGTAATGTGTTGGTAATAAGTGACAATGCAAACAGGGTCAGCAGGACTTGGGTTTCTACAGTTTTGTAACCTAAACAGTTTCAGGGTAAAATTTATACTTGGATTCTCAATTTTCATGGGGTTATCGATACCTCAGTACTTCAATGAGCACACTGCTCTCAAGGGTTATGGTCCTGTTCACACAAAAGCTAGATGGTAGAATGATATGGTCAATGTACCATTCTCTTCAAAGGCCTTTGTGGGTGGATTATTGGCTATGCTGCTAGATGTAACATTAAGCCACAAAGATCCTGCAACAAGAAAGGACAGAGGCATGCATTGGTGGGACAAATACAGATCCTTTAAAAAAGATTCAAGAAGCGAAGAATTCTACTCGTTGCCCTTTAATCTCAACAAGTTTTTCCCTTCAGTTTGATTGTTATCACTGTCTCATCTTTATGCATTCTATTTCGAATCTAGATCAACTTTTTCAAGCGAATCCAGATGTGGCATATTGGATTTCTTGAATGTGTCTTATTACCTTGAAAGATTTTTAAGCTCGAATTCAAGATCTGTATATTATCTAATTAATTGCCAAAGATGATCAGTATATCTTTTTAAAACATAATTAAAGGAAAAGACCAGCAATGATGTGATATATAAGCTAAGCTAGCCCTTGGTTTTGTTCTCATTGATATATTGTCTCTACCAACCCAATAACAGTAGTGAGTTTATAGATAAAAAAAACCCACTTTTCCAAATTACTTAATCTGTAAACGAGGTTTAAATGTTTTCTTAAGCTTGTTAATTTTGAAATAGGTTATCAAAACTTTGTTTAAAATTCAAATGTTGCATTTAAAACATATATTATATATTTGTTTAATTTTGAAATAGCATTAGATTTGCAAAAAACTCTTGTTAACCAGAGCACGAACATCCCCTGTCATCAACACCGGAGATGAGTGGTCGGAGAAGATGACCGGTGTTGATGGAAGTTGCTACGGAGGATGTTAAGATTGCTTAATTTATTATGATAAACATGTGCAAGATTGCTTAATTAGTGACAAAACACTGAAAAATGGTTGAGGGTGGTGGCTGGAGGTGGCAGTGGTGGTGAATGGCGATGGCAGTGGTGGCAGGGGGTAATATCACAGAGTGCACAAAACACAGGGGGTAATATGAAAGGGCATTATAGTCATTTCAAGTTATAGTCAACAGATTAGTCAACAAATTTGAGGCCGGGGGGTAAGGTTGCGACATAACAGTGAACAGTGGGGGGTAAAATTGCAATTATTTCCTTAGGGGGGGTAAGGGTGCCAATCACCCCTAACCCCAGGGGGTGAAATTGCAGTTTACTCTTCAAATTATTTTTCCTATGTGTGTATATATAAGGGAGGATTTAGGAAAAACGTCTATAAGTCTGAAAACGGTGAGAAAGCCCATTATCCGTTTGATCAAAACAATGTATGGAATAGATTAGGATGGTGGCGTTTTCGTAAATAACATCAACTTTATTTCGTGGAAGCGCTTCATTAAGGGTAAAAGAGTATTTTTACTGCTATCATACAAAACGCCAAACTTATGAGCAAAACACCATTAAAATTCCCGCCTTAACCTACAAGCTATACACATCAGTCCCTTCCAAATGAAACGTCATATTTATCTAAAACGTCATTCATACAAAACGCCAAACTTAATGATGAAACGCGTTGCAGCTTTAACAGATAGAGGTGAACAAACAGTAACTAAAACTTTATTACTAACATTTAAAAAGTAGCGAAAATATATAAAAAATTTGTAAAAGAAAATGATATGTTTTTTAGGATTTTTTTAGTTAGTTTTTAAGTTTTCACAATAAAAGAAGTTTTCGCTTCAACACTCTCGTATATAAGGAAAACAAACCCTATATAAAATCATATAGTTTTACGGTAAGAATTTAAATCTCGGAATCCAAGCACAAACAAGGGTTGATGTATCGATGTGCATGTGGCCATGTTGGTGTATCGATGGAATTGAAAGACACGTCGACTAACCCTTTTTCTAGGCTTTTAAACAACATGTAAAAACATAAGAAATGTGACATCTCATTGTAAATTGATCCGTCTTAACAAGTAAAAAAAAAAGGTATACTAATTAAAATAACGTGCAAGAATTTAGCATATTTAGTCAACGAAAGTTTAAATAAATATTATTAAAATTCAGTTCAAAAGTTAAAGAAAATTTGATAAAACGTTAATAACTAAATCATTATCATTAACAACGTCAGAAAAACTAGGACAAGCAACAAAAAATGGCTAAAGACGATATCCGTAAGTAATCACCAATGGATTCCGGTAGAAAAGGAAAAACTATAATACATGTCGGTAATCGCTTACGGATCAACAAGGACAACCCTAACCAACGAATTTGAGATTATTATTGACGACCACCGACACTCGTAAACCCAAACATTGGTCGTCGACTGTGCGGATTGTTTAGTGATGGATGTAGAAGTGATACATATAGGAGTAACTTAAACCATGTTGAAACAAAATAACTGAATGTGACCTCCCATGTTTTAACATATGTTATACCCTCTTTGTTTATTTAGTGATTACAATACTGAGCTATTGAGCAAAATTTAAGTCTAGATGTAGATAAAAATAATCACATCGTAACGACATATTCGAAATTTTATAAAACGTATTATGTTAAAAATTATAAGCGGAAAACAAAATATAATAAAAAGTATTTATAATAATACAATATCATAACAACATTATAATATAATAAGTAAAAAATTATATTTCATTATTCATCATGAGTTACAATAAAAATCAATCCAATGCCCAGGCCTTAAAAAGCGTAACACCCAAAAATTTTATAAGAGTTTGGGATTTTTATTTTCTTGGTTTATTTATGAATTTTTATGGATTAAGGCCCAAGTAATCATGGAAAAGATTGGACAAGCCCATAGGGCAAGATGGAAATTTTCATTAAGCCCTCGTTTAGAAAGGAATGCATGGTAGCCTCTATCCTTCATTTGAACATTCCATCTATGGAAGTTAGGGAGAGAGAGTTCTAGACAAAGAAAAGCTTGTTTGGGGCGATATGGAGTCAGAATTAAGGGTAGGGATAGAAAGGCGGTCTTGTGAATCGTTAGTATTTCGTATCCAAGAGTTCAAGTGGTGGTGCGGATCTCTAAAAGTCGGGTTTTCAAAGTTTCGAGCTCATTTCCGGTTTCAAGCAATAACAAGGTTAGTTACACGTTAAATTTTACATGCTTTCATGTGTCTACATTTGTAAAGGTTACATTAGAGGATGTTGATGGTATGCAAAACCATAGACTAAGTTTTGCCCAACTGTCCTAGCAAAACCTATTGGTCAGTGAAACCAGTTTTCAAGCCAAACTATCTGTTACGAGAAACTTCTTTCATAGCGAAACCTGTCGTGCTTTGATGCGAAACCTAGTTTCGCTACGCTGAATTGGCGAACCCTATGTTTCGCTTGATAGGATTTTGTAATGCAAAAGTTGACACGTTTCTCTTATGAACCATTTATCAGGTTGACTATGAGTGGTTATGGGTCAAGATAGTATGGTACTCGGTAAACTAAAGTGTTTGATCACATGTGAGTTTCTAGACCCCTTGTTACATTACTATTTTGGGGGTGGTGTGCATACTTCATAAAATATTTCAAGTAAAGTGTACTTCATAAAGACAGTACTATGGTTTCTAACCTCATAGATGCCAGAAATGTGACGAAGAGGCATGTCTAAAGCTAACATTCTCTGAATTGCAAACCTAACACGCTAAAAGTTTTTTAAAGTTCAAATAAAATGATAAAGTGTAAAGTATCTAAAGTATGCTTGTTGTATTGTTATGGACTAAAGGAGACTTATAACGTCTAAAGTTAAAGGTGGTGCCTAAAGTTAACATCAAAGTCTCAAACAGCGTCTATAGCTAACGATGTGGTCATGAATGTGTCTACAGTTAACGCCGTGACCAAGGATAAAGGGACAATGTCTTTGTAGCTTGCCAATGGTTGTACTATAGTGTTGTCATGCATGTTACACTTCATAAACCATCGTCATGTTATGTTATGATATGTTATCTAAAGTTATGCGATGTGATGGTGTACCATACACGTATAGTGTTGTCATGCATGTTACACTTCATAAGGCAGCGTAACTGACTTTTGGCTTTTAAAATCCTACTATATGGAACACGTTCCCACCCTTTGAGCAATAATATTTAATTCATCTTAGATCCATTTTAGACTTTTCTTATGTTGTTGCAAATCTCTAGTCAATGAGAGCACATACTCATCAAATAGTAACTATATTGAAAATAAATACATATAATTACTTTTGTCCAATATTAGTAAAAAAAGCATTTTTTACTAATTTTCTACCCCCCCCCCCCCCCCCCCACACACACACAGAAGGTGATTATCAACAATTGAGTCTTGCATATGATAGGTAGATGTTAATGTGTTACTCTTGTGAAGCATATTAGCTTAATAGTTCTGCGTAGCACTTAATGCATTTGAACTAATGGACAATACACATTCACACAAGACTCTCCCTAACATGGGCAACCCCCATAGTTGTTTAAAAATTATCTATCCGATGCGACCACACTCATCTCTCACATATGTGATTTCCATAAATCATTAAAGCATCATGCTTAGTCTCACATTGTCACTAATTGATATAGAAATGGACTAGGAAGTCTATTAACTCCCATAAATATATGCCAACGTATACATCATCTTATATATTAGTTATGTCCCATAATGACCACCATTAGGTTATATGAGTCGTATATTCTATTGAACATAGATCTTGAAACCTCTTATCAACTAGGTTATGTTTTCCTTCGTATTCCCTCATTTATTGGCTTTAGTCTCATTTCACATTTTGATCTCTTACCAACCTTCTAGTTGTCAGATCCGAAACATTATCCTTGACTGCATAAAATAATAAACGGTAAGGGTGTAAGGGGCACTCCTCTAAGGAGGGAGTGACCTCTCTCACACACACACCCAATCAGCACGCGCTACGTCAACTCCCCCCTTAACTCCCCCCACACCCTCAATTTGATGGCGGCACTCCTATCTTGGGGGACTTGTTTTTTTTGTTTTTTTTTTTATAAAAAATATTTTTATAAAAGTAAAACATAATTAAAATAAAATAAAACTAAATAAAAATAAAAAAAACACATTTCATTAAATTAAAAACAAATTTTAGGGTCCTTTTAAAAGTAATAAAAAACTTGAGTGTTTTTTTAAACTAAAAAAAAAAAGTTTACAGTTATTTTTGAAAAAAAAAAAATTATCTTTCTCCAACCTCCTCCTTCTTCTTCTTTCTCCAACCTAATTCTTCACCTGCAAGATCCTCTCTTCTTATTCATCTCTTATTCTTCATTTTTTCACCTAAATTCTTCATTTCTTCACCTGAAAAAACAAGAAAAAAAAAAAAACTTGAAATCTCACGCGGTGAACACCCACCGAGCCACCCTCCCCGCTTACGCTCCCCGAGGGGTCGGCGGCGGTGTTTCCGCTCGGGGACTCGCCTCACCGAACCCCTCCCCGCAAAACGCCATGTTCACCCTAAGTTACAATTGAGATAAGTTGTTTTAACATGTTCTTGACTATAGTGATTCTTAGTTTCTTACCAACGTAAGGGTGATCGGGGCACTCGCAGGGAGTGGGTGCGGTGACCCAAGTCCCCGCTCGGGAACACCGGCGCCATCAAGGCGGGGACCGAAATCGGCGAGTTGGGTCGGGGCTTGTTCACCGATGAAGGAGAGGGGAAGATGGTGGGCCACCCTCTTTTCAAACCAATCAAATTATTTCCTTTTTTTTTCTTTTTTTCTTTTTGAATAAAAATACAAGTCCCCTAACTGGGGAGTGCCGCCATCAAATTGAGTGTGTGAGGGGAGTTTAAGAGGGGAGTTGACGTGGCATAACCTGATTGGGTGTGCGTAAGAGAGGGGACTCCCCTAAGAGGGGAGTGCCCCTCTCACCCTAAACTCCTAAGAATATAACTCAAATCTCAACATAGATCTAATTATAATATTTAGTCTTTGAATGACGCACACCTTGTTACTTCAAGATGAACACATTTCCACTTTGTCTCTGATATGTTGTCTAGACAATCTCATTAGGTTGAGTTTACCCAACACACATCTGATTCAAACAACTAGCTAGTTTTTTTTCTTTTTTTTTTTTTTTTTTGAAAGGTGTGAATTATTCGCGAATGTCGGGAGGTCTAACATACGTTGTCCTAACTGGGTCCGCGCTAGAGAGCCCCCTCGCACAATAGATCCCCAATTTAAACCACTCACTGAGAAACCCCTATCACACAGACTCGAACTTGAACTTGAGACCTGGAGGGGAAAACTCACCAGGGCCCACCATAGGTGGAACCTAAATACCCGTGGCCACCACTAGAGCACTAGTGATGGTTAACAATTAGGGGGGAGGGGGTGGTCACTAGTGATAGATTTCTATCACTCCCAATATCCAATCAAATCATGCTATGTCATCACCCAATATTCTATCACTAGTGATAGAATTGTAGTGGGGGTGGTATCACTAGTGATGGGATTCCAATGTACAAGTATTAATACACAATGTACAAGTCATACACATTCATTCATCAATGTTCAACGCGTTATATAATCAACGAGTTATTCCTATCACTCGTGACCAACATGAAGGCGGCGGTGTTAGTGATACTATCACTCGTGATGGGGAGTCCATAACGGACCGCCCCCTCCCCCTTAGCTAGTTAGACTCCTCAATACACTTATGTACATGATTATAAATTAGTTAACTTTTAACCACTAAACTTTGATGAAATTGCGTTTCATAGATGTAAAAATATCAACGTACATAGTTTATTTTTTGGATCCTTTTAGATGTTTCAAATTTTAATTAGAGAGTTAAGTTTTTATTGAGTCAGCCTTTCACATAAATAAATGTCTACTTTCATGCTAACTAGTTTTTTTGTCCTAACGCGTTGCGGTAGAACCGAGCAAAATAATAATGTAAAACAAAATGATTTGAAAATAAAACATGTTGTTTAGAAAGCTAAACCATTAGAACGGTTTTTAGATTATCGTCGTACTGTTTTATGATACCAAATAAATACTTTATTATAAGTACAATTTTGTTTTTAACAAAACTTATAACGGAATGTTCGGGAAAAAATCAATCATAACTACGTACTTAAGTTTTAAGAAAAAGTTATAAACGTATAATATTAAAGAAGTATCAAATTAATCGATAATATATGTTCTAAAAAGAAAAAAATAATTATTAAAAAAACGGTATAGGAAATATATGGTTTTAAAAAAGGAAAAATAATTAACAATATGTTATTAAAAATAAAAAATAATAAAAAGCTATATATTATTATAAAATTAAAATTACTATTAATCATCCTTCACAAACAATATATATATATATATATATATATATATATATATAATTTATAATATAATATGAACTCACCTGAATTTTATCAAGGTATGTAATTATTGTGCCAGTGACTTACGTTTATTAATCATTTTATAAATTGGTGTATTTTAGATAAGCTTATAGACTTTCATATGCTGAAATTAGAACAAAATACTTTTTATATAAAATAATACTATCATCATCATACTCAGTAAATCTCACCAATAGTAAAGTTAAGGTAGGATCTAAGGAGGGTAAGATGTAGACAGCCTTACTTCTACCTCGTAGGAATAGAGAGGCTGCTTACAATGAGACCCCCTGGCTCGATAGTAGTTTTGCATCAAGCCTTGGACATAAGGCACATAACACTCAACAATCGGGACAAAGGTCGATTAGTGCATGTACTCTTTTGTCTTTCGGCTATCAACACCAGTCCACCACATGATGCATGATTAACCGTCCGCCACTTTTAACGTTATTTACACGAAATAAGTAAAAGAGTAAATTGTCAAAATCGTCCCTGAGGTTTGGGCATTTTTGTCATTTTCATCCAAAACAATTTTTTTGTACCATATAGCACTTCACTTTTGGGATTTTTTGTCATTTTCATCCAAACGTCTGACTTTTTTTGCCAAAATCGTCCCTGAGATTTGGGATTTTTTGCCATTTTCATCCAAATGTTTGATAGAAAAAATAAAGCAAATTAGACGTTTGGATGAAAATGACAAAAAATCCCAAAAGTGAACGACTATATAGTGCAAAAAAGTTATTTTGAATGAAAATGACAAAATGCCCAAACCTTAGGGACGATTTTGGCAATTTACTCTAAGTAAAATAACGTTAAAATTAGTGCAATTTCACTTTTGCCCCTGAAAATCCACACATATATATTATATGGACAAATCGCAAGGGCCTAATTTTATATAAAATAACAAATAAGTATATTGTATGATATTAAACCGTAAATAAAGAGTTAAATGCCATTTTAGTCCCTGTGGTTTGGGCCATTTTGCCAGTTTAGTCCAAAGGTTTCATTTTTAACCTGTGGGTCCAAAAAGGTTTCACAGTTGTCATTTTAGTCCACTGGGTTAACTTCATCCATTTTTTCTGTTAAGGAGAAGGCCAATTCGGTCATTTTATATGGCTGAATTGTCCTTTTAGTTAACAGAATTACATACAAAATGACCGAATTGGCCTTCCCGTTAACAGAAAAAATGGATGAAGTTAACACAGTGGACTAAAATGGCAACTGTGAAACCTTTTTGGACCCACAGGTTAAAAATGAAACCTTTGGACTAAACTGGCAAAATGGCCCAAACCACAGGGACTAAAATGACATTTAACTCGTAAATAAAACATCAAAGCAACTAAAAACCAAACAGTAGTGGCCCAAGTTCGTCTTCTTAATATACCTAGATTCTAGGATAATCCAAACTTAGGCGAAAAGCCCAACTTAATATATCCAGATTCTAGGATAAGAAATAGTGGCCCAAGTTTGTCTTCTTTTTTCTTAGTAATCCAGTTGAGCCCAATAAAAAGGAGGGGTCTTGGTTCTCTAAATTAAGCTCTCATTATAATGTCAAAAATCATGCATTTCATATATAATTTTTATTTAGAATATTTACTTTAAAAAATGAACCTATTATTACTTTATATATCAATTGCCTTTCTTTCTGAAAAAAAGAAAGATAAAAAAAACAGATATTGGAACCTTTGTTCCTAAGCACCTCCATCTAATATACGGTATCATTTTCTTTTTTAAATTTGTAGATAGACATATATATTTAAACATTTAAAAATTATGAACTATTAAAAATATCAAACAATAATGAAAAACAGTTGGGCATTAAATTAAAATTAAGTAATCAAAGGTTACAAATAGATGATAATTTATAGTTTTGTCACACCATTAAAAACGGACCCATTGCTTTTATCATTCTGACAATAATAATAACACGTATAGAACTATTATTACAAATGTTTGCAATCATTTTCCGCTGCTCACTCATCTGACCATCAATAACACTTATATGTACATAAACAGGTTAAACACATAACCAAATTTAAGTCTCTCTATCTCTATATATGTGTGTATATATATTTCCCTACAATTTAGACAACAAAAAGATTGCAGTGAAAATAGACAACAATTTAGAAGATCAACACCTTAAGTAATTTATATATTTCACTACAATTTAGAAGACCAAACACATCAAATGAAACCACTATAACATCTTATACAAGCATGTTTTAGACCGCGAACAAGGGCGTAGCTTTGTGGGGGCGGGAGGCGGCTAACCTCCCGAACTTTTCACTCAGTAGTGGAGAGTATGTAGTATTCGTATAGAAATTTTTGGGTATATACGTTTTTTCAAGAAAACAAAACCCGAAGATAATTGCATGTCTGCTTACGACCAAGGGCGTAGCTTTGTGGGGGCGGAGGGGGCGGCCGACCCCCCGAACTTTTCACTCAGTAGTGGAGAGTATGTAGTATTCGTATAGAAATTTTTGGGTATATACGTTTTTTACCCCTCAGTTTTATCGAAATTTTTGGTATGTATTTCTTCGACCCACCGGTCGGAAATCTCAAGCTTCGCCACTGACCGCGAATATGAGAAATGTTGGTTTTAAAAAGCTGTCTAACCTTGAGCGTGGTGAACGTCAAAAAAGCTTCTAGAAAGTGTCCACTCGGGTTACAAAAAAGATCAATGGTTTACTATGGATCAAGCAATCAATATTGGTTGGTATGATCAGTTGAATGCTATAAATAATATCATAGTCTCTACTTTGTCATTTTGGATGTTTGCGTAAACATCATCGAGGATGATGAGTCTTTAACGAGGGTGATTAAAACACCTTAGGTGAATCCCATATCGAATGTAGATGGGTGAGGCAAATCCCATGAAGCACGATGCACGATGGGTCTCTAAGAGGATGACTGTAACGTCTTAGACGAATCCCACTTTTTGGAAAGGGGGGGGGGGGGTTGTTGTTCAGAAAAAGTTATCTATCTATATTAGGGCAGGCGGGGTGGTTTACTAGTGATAGAATTCTATCACTCACAAGCACCAATCAAGTTCCGCCATGTCATCAACCATTTTTCCATCACTCACAACCTTTTTTAGGCGGGGTGGTCATCACTCACCACCACACCCAACAATTTCCCCCCCAACCAACAATTACACTCACAAAATAAATCACCACGCGTTGAAAAAATAAAGAAAATCGGATTTCGTGGAAGATTAACGCGTTGAACTTTTAGCCGGCGGTGGAGGATCACGCGTTGAACAACCTTTCCGTGATAGAATAACGCATGGCCCCGTGTGGCCTTACCTCTAAAATGTAAGGAGATTAAATGATGATGGAAAACGAAAAATCGGAATGCTTTTCATCTTTATGCAGCCTTCAATAGTGTAAGCGTGCAAGGTTACAAAGGTATAAAGTACAATCTATTAGCTTTTATGAGTCATACAAACAACCTAAAAGCATGTTCTATAAACTTATTTATTTTTAAATTTGTATATTGATTATTTAGCGAAGAATAAAAACAAATTAGCAATTTAAAAACTCAGTAAAGCTAAAAGACTAATTTTCTATTTTTTTACTAATAACAAGTAACTAGTTGCGTTACGTGTCACCTTTATATGAGCCTAAGATTTTTCTCGTTTCTCTTATTTCACTCATTCATAGGGCTGCAAATGCACTAAGCGATCAATGAACAATTCGTGAACCGTTCGCCAAGAAGTTTATTTGTGTTCGTTCATTTAATAAATGAACAAACACGAATAAGAAATTTCGTTCATTAACGTTCAGTAACGTGTTCATTTATGTTCGTATATTCGATAGTTCATTGGGGTTTTTAACTTATATTTTTAATTTAAGTACTTCAAAATTTCAATAATAGATTATTTAATAAATATTAGTGTATTACATGTTAGTATTGCTTCAAAAATTTTGATTAATTATTATTTTGGTGAATTAAATGAAGACTTTGAGTTTATTTTGGATAGATTAATGGAAGACTTGGAATTGGTGTCCAATTATCGACTATTTAATGTTCTAATTGAGTTACGATCCAAAGAGTTACACTTTGAACGACGAACAAACTATAATATTTAAGTGTTTAAAAATATTATAGATCACAAAAGCAAATTAATTATGGGGAAAGAGTATTATATAATACTGTAAAGATATTAATTATTCATGAAACAATTAATTTGGTTGAAATAATTTGTGTCGTTTAAAAAGTTAAACGAGTAGTAATTTATTATTAGATAATAAATTAAAAGGTTATTTTATTAAGAAAAAAAATATCTGACAAAGGGGTTTTACTAGTAAGCGAAGAAAAATGATTATTCGATATAAATGTGGATTGATTATTATTAGATAATAATTATGGACTGTGTTTTTATTATAAGATAATAAGTAATTAGTCAAGGATTAATAACTTGGAGAGAAAGTAGATAATTAATGAGTTAGAATACCAATTTGTAATTTCTAAGGCTACTCGGTATGGTGATGGACCATCCTTGGAGGATGATCCGCCACGTAGGCGCCACGTCATATTCCTCCCAAGGATGGTCCATCCTCCAAAACTAGAGGGCATGGTAAGATGGTCCTAGTCATAGTCCTACACCACTTTTATGTTTTTTTATTTTTTTTAATCTTCAACTTTTTTTTAACATTTAACAAATATACTAACAAAATATTTTCATAAATAATAAAGCCACATTACATAAACATAAAAAAAACATAAACTTAAAAAAAACATACACTTAATAAAAAAAACCAAAGACTTAATAAAAAAAACATAGAGTTAAATAATTTGATGTTTTTTCATGATGTCGTGTTGTAGCTTTTTCAACATCGAACGTTTCGGCTCGGGTTCGTCCTCGACATTCATCGTCATTATTTCCCATTCCTTGAGCCGAATTTTTTCATCGGAAATTCGGATTTTCTCATTCGACAACCGCACCTTCTCGCGTAACTTTTCTTCCGCTACACGACTTTTTTCTTCGACGGCCCGCTCCTTCGCCTTCGTCTTTTGGGCCGAGACGTCGTTGTACATTTTTAAGTGTTCCATAAACTCAACCATGTTCGGGTCCACCTTTTCCTTTTCTTTCCCCTTGGCCCGCTCCTTCTTTGATTTGTCTCGGCCCGGTGGACGCTCCGGTTCATGTACGGCGTACTCCTCTTCGTCAAAGTCGGCGTCATCATTTAAGTTTAAGTTACACCTCGCGTCCGATCCACCGGCGCTAAAACTACCCGTTTCCGATGTTTTTTGGCGTTTCGCCATCGTCACCTCGTTGGGAATCGGCGCCCATTTTGGTTCGTCTTTTACAACCATCCACGCGCGAACGTGAGTAAAGTTTGTATTACCATTGTTCGCCTTATACTTGTCCAACGCCATTCGGAACGCATCGTCGTCGCTCATGCCGCTACGACGGTCACTTGTATATAATTTATTATATTCCTCGCAAAACCTATTGATGAGCGCGTTCATTTTCCGCCACTTTGATGAGACCGAATCGACATCTCGATACGCGCCTTGGCCCATAAGGTCGAGAAACTTCGCCAAAACCTTGGCCCAAAACTCGTCACCCGTTTGGTTATTACCTATAAAAAACAAACAAAATATATAAAGTGTTAACAAAATAATAAATAACCTTTAAAAAAATAGAAACTGTTAACAAAATAATAAACCTTAAAAAAACAAACTTTAAAACAATTAAAAAAACCAACTGTTAAGAAAATAAAAAACAAAAAAACAAATTAAACTTAAAAAAAACAAATTGTTAACAATTAAACCTTAAAAAAAATTAAAAATAAACAAAAAAACAAATTAAACCTTAAAAAAAATACGAACCTTTTGTCGGGTGGTCAGACGTGCCAATGTAAGCCTTGGCTAAGGCTTCTTCTTCGATTGGCGTCCACTTAGTCCCCTTTGGTTTGGACGGTTGATCACCCACCACTTTCTTGCCTTTGTTTCGTTTTCCTTTTCCTTTAGGCGGTTGGGTTTCGGGAACAACCTCCACATCGTCGTCGGGTTCGGATTGTTGAAAGGGTTGCGTCGGGATCGGTTGGGGTTGAACGGGTGGTGTCGGGTTCGGTGGGAAATTATAAGCACCCCGCATCATCATTTGTTGAAGGGCTTGATTTTGAGAGAATTGAGCGAATTGGTTTGGCGAGTGTTGGAATGATGCAAACGCATTTGATGAATATTGCGAGAATTAGTTCGGTTCTAGCGTCGGATAATATCCCGGACCCGAGAAAACATTAGGTTGGGTCGGGTTGATTGGAGTCGTCGGGTTATACGGATTGTTCGGGTCGCTCGGGTTGTTGAAGGGATCCATGATAGAGTATAAGGTTTATAAAAGTGGAAGAAGATTTATAAAAATTATGTGAGAGAGAGATGAAATTTTGGGGTTAATTTTGTGAATGAAAGTAAAAATGGAATGGAAATTTATATATTTTGTAAATATGACCGTTTGTTTGTTTGTAAAAATTGGAATTTTTTTTTTTATAACGGTAACTTTCTGGATTTGGGCCCCACTTTTGGACCGTCGCAAACGGCGAGAATCGAACGAGGACGACGCGACGTGGGGGGGCGGCACGGTGTTCCCTCCGTCGCCGGACTGGGACGGTATGGGGACGACCCCCATACCGAGTAGCCTAATAAATCATCATTGGAGAGACTGAGTATTTAATATTTGATTTTTCAATCTACGTAATTCATGGGTCTCTAACCTTATGCTTCCTCTATACACAATTAGGAAAGTCCTTGCATACTCAAATGTTCCTAATTCACTATCTCACATCAACTTTTTATTTTATTGTTTAAGTTTTAATTTCATTCCGTATACTAGATAAATGTTCCTGTAAAAAAGACCAAAAGTGTGAGAATGGTGAGAAAGAATCTCAGCCATTAGAAAGGGACCAAATTTTAAAATGTTTTTATTAGTTTGGACTGATTTGAAATTTATATGGGCAATTATGTCTTTTACATCAACATGAAAATAGGAAACTGTAAATCAATTCCCTAAATTTTCGAAATCTCTTTCTTCTTCATTCGAATCATCTTCCTCCTTCTTACAGAATTCGAACAGCGCCCCTCCTTCTTCCAGAATTCGAACAGCGCCCCAATCTCGTTTTTCCGATGATTGCGGCGATGGTGGATGTGTCGTTTCGGCGGTGGTTTGGGTGTCCGAAGGTGCAGGGGTTCCGACAAGGTGGTTTCTGGTGGTTTCGTACGACCGGCGGCGGCGGACCGGCAGCGGGTGGTTGGCCACCTCTACACGATTGCGGCGGCGGACCGGCAGTGGTGGTGCCGGAAGTGGAGAAGATGACACAGAGATGTAATGATTATTGAATGGTGTTATATATGTGCTGAATGGTGTTATATATGTGCTTAATGGTTTTATATACTTTATTGTATGGTGTTATATATTTTATTGAATGGTGTTATATATGTGCTGAATGGTGTTATATACTTTATTGAATGGTGTTATATACTTACTGAATGGTGTTATATGCTTGTTGAATGGTGTTTATAGGGATCTTTAAAAAAAATCCAGTTCCTATAATTAAGGTGGCGGTTATGGGAAGTTTTTAATTAATTGAATTAATGATAAAATTGCTTGTTTACCCTTTTGAATTAATTTAGATTTAGGACACATGTCATCTCCATAATATTTCTCACATTTATCACACTTTTAACATTTTTTACAATAACCTTACCCCCATATACTATATATAATATATTATACTATATATAATATACGTCTTTAACTCATTTATTTCTAATAATTATATCTTATCTCATAATATCATTTTGTAATTTCTAATAAATCATTATTAATTACAAACTATTTAAAATTTAATTTCTTCAACTCATGTAATCCGCAGGTCTCTGACCTACTTATTTAATCTCACATCAATTTTTTTTTTTTTTTAACGGCCAACAAACTCAATCCCGAGCACTCTCGGGGCACCCACTGGACAAACGGAGAACTCCGAGAGTAACCCGAGTCCACCACCAATTCCGGGGAAAACCCGGTAACCCACCCGCCCGTAGGCACGACGGTGAAATTAACGGTAAAACCCGTTTGGCTCAAGGATCCAACCCAGGTTTCCCTGGGTCTCCTATCATTGCTCACCAGTGCCTCACTCTGCACCAAGTGGGAGTCGAACCTGCATCTCTCAAGAGAAATGCAAACACTCCACCACTTGATCTAGAGATCATTGGCTCAATTTTTTGTTTTGTTATTTAAATTTCAATTTTACTTCTTATATTATATATAAGTTACCTCCTATAACTCATTTATTTTTGTACGAATTTGAATTTTCTACAACTTTCTTTTGTTTACTTTAGAAAAATAAAATAAAAACTAAGTAATCAGTTGTAGTTTAAATCGTTTACTCCCCATGGTGAATTACTAATTTGAATTTTCTACAATAACATTCTACAGTAGTTCATCATGCCCCTTGATGACACTTACTAGTTTAAATCGCATATATATTATATTCGAGAAAAGAAAATGAGTGTGTATAAAAGTGCAATGCGTCAATACCCCACAAATTATAATTACAAAAACAGCAGTCAATCCCCAGTTTGTGAAAGTATCACTTATATATAAGTAATGATGCCACACGTATATTTCAATTCACAATCATAGAATCCATTATAACAAGATATGTATTCCTGTTTTTTAGGTTAATAATATTGAAATAAATTTAGCATATATCCTAATAGTGTGTAGTAATCATTTCGATGTAACGACCTTATAATAGAATTAGAAAATTTATTTTAAAAATATGTTTTAGTTATTTTTTTTTAGCGTCCAATAAAATTTTATTAATAGAGGTGTAACAAGCTAGTTATCCCACAACATACAACCACGAAAGTACGTTATATAACAATGCTCCGAAGTCAATACTTGTGATTTCGGGCGGCTCTGAATCCAAAGATACCCATGGCTCTTGATCTCCTCCGTTAGGCCCCCAAGCGTTGTTGTTTTTAACTTAACACCATACCATTTCAACTTCTCCGAATACACCACAAAGTTGTTTGTATCAACAAGTAAATCACCTTCTTTCACCTCCTAGATCCCCTTGTATGTTTATGTCGGTTCAACAAGTCTTTCACTCCAAATGCAAAAATCGATAGAAGATTACACCATTGAGACATCCCCTACCAACTGAGAAATGGGACGCGCCACAAACAGGTGGTCATATTTCTTCTATCTAAAGTAACCAAACGTCGGTATTCAGTTCAACATCAACCTCCAAGAGAAAAAGTTTACCTTTAAAGGAGCCCAACCATTCCCTTGAAAATCAATCCTTAGATCCGAAAATTTTGTACGCTGCATGAGAGCCCTAATACTTCGAACAAAAAACATCACTGACGCCTCCAATTTCCAGGACCACCTATCTTCACCAACGCTAGCCGTGATTATTGACAATTCGGATTAAAGAACTTCCAGCTGAGAAGCCTCTTCGTTGGATCAATGATACATATTCCATTGGAATTTATCACTACTAACCGTTTAAAACCCGAACACGATCAACCAAAGTAGTTATTTTTACTTCTTCCAGGCTAAAAAGATTACGGGAACTTCTATATAGTGGCTAATCCAACAACCCTCCCAGAAGGAAATGGAATGCCCCTGAAACAACATTCCTCATGACAACAAGGTCGGATCTATAGTGCTATACCCATAGCATTAAGGTCTTAAGTGATTTTTTGACATGTTTCCACGACCAAGGCATGGACATTTAGGATGGAATGAAAGTCCACGACCTTGAGCTATGATTTATACTCCAAACTACCATCCTCCACAAGTAACTAGGCTCGATTTTAAAGTACCATCACCATTTCGCTAACATAGCAATATTGACTTCCTTCAAAGAACCAATACCCAACCCGTCAAAATCTTTGGAGCTATGACATTTTCTTAAGCCACCTAATTAAGCTTGGACTGGTCCGTATTTACCCCCCCACAAAAACTCTCTACGAAGACGCTCCAACTGAGTAATGGCTTTCACATGAGCACTATAAAGAGAGAAAAATATGTTGGAAGAGAAAAGAGAGCTGCCTTCACACATTGAATACGCCCACCAAAAGACAATGTATTCGCTTTTCATACCGGCAATCTTTTCTTGAACACATCCACTGCTGGTTTCCAATATCTAACCAAGTTCATAATGGCTCCAACTTGGAGACCCTAGTACTTAAGTGGTAAGGACCCTGCTCTACACCTTAGCATCCCCGCCATGGCTTGTAACTCCCCATTACACACCAACTCCATAAATGATATTTTTTCTTGGGTTAACCCTGACCCCTGACGCCAAATAGAAACACCTCATCAATCTATTCAAATTAAAAGCGTTATTAACTGACCATTCCTCTAAAGCACCGCATCATCCGTGAAAGTAAAGGGGATAACATCTTGCCTTGAATGGTACATTGAATACCATTGAATGCCTCGATCTCACAAGCTTTCTTTATAAACCCCGATAGGCCTCCATGGCAATTATAACAAAAAAGGCGATAAGGGTTCCCCTTTACTCAAACCCTTATAGCACATAAACTCTTGTGTTGGCGACCCGTTCACTAATACCGACGCTCTTAATGGTTTTTACCATTTTCATGATACAATTTCACCATTTTAATGGGAAATTCATTTAGGTTAAAATAGAACTGAGAAACTCCTAACTTAAAGAATCATATGTCTTCTCAATATCCACTTTGAAAATTAACCCAAATTTTTTATTCCTTCTCACCCAGGGAATCAACTCATTTAGGACAATCGGCCCATCCGATATAATTTTATTTGCCAAAAACACCGACGAAGTCAGACTCTCGATAACCCTTTGAAATCGCCTTGTTTATGCAACCGATAAGGTTGATTGGTCTATAGTCGGCCAACCCTCCTTTAGGATCACTACACTTCAGAATTAAGGTAAAGAAAGATGAGGTACAACCCATGTGATCATTGCGAAAGAATTCATTAAATAATTTAACAAACTATTGTTGCAATACACCCCAACACCTTTTAATAAAACGAAAATTGAGGTTCTCTGGGCTCGGGGCTTTGTCACCTGCACAATCCCGCGGCGTTTCCTTTAAGACATAATGGACTAACTAGAAATTCCGCCACCTCACCCGGTAACTAACCAAGGTTCAGGCATTCAAGCACCGGTCTTACCCCCATCGATTCCCGGGACTTCCCTGCAAAAATGAGCAAATTGTATCCGTGATTAGCAGAGCTATGGTAACCCAATCGCCTTCAATCATCAAATCATTGATACGATTGTTGGCCATATATGTGTTAACAATCCTGTAGAAGTATGTTGTGTTTTCATCACCATCTATTCCCACCTTATCCCTTCCTTTTGTTGCATGTCCATTAATTTCAGCATGTCAGCCTCAATGATGAAGTTCTTACATTTGGCGCGTGCCTCCAACTCATGAGGAAGTAAACTTCTCTCTACAGCCATTACTTCTAAAGCTCTAATTTTAAATTTGATCCATTTTAGCTTGGTAGCAAGGGCCAAGTTAGTCGACCCCTCAAACCTAAACATAAAGGCCAATTGATTAACGTACTCCGTAATTCCTAGAATTTCCAATGAAGAGTTATAAATTCAAGTTGTAATTGGCCCAAAGTCCACTGGTATGGTTGAAAGTATAATCGGGCAATGATAAGAAATGACAATAGGTAACGCCACTAGGGATGCCAAAGGCCATTTATTCATAGAGTCTAGACACACCAAAAACCTATCTAACTTACTTTTTTAACACCATTGTCCGAATGATATGTGAACTTCCTACCCCCCATTTTGTATTCCATCAAATCGACCAATTCTATGATTGGTTAAAATAGGTCTCGCATTGGTGGGAACAAACTCATAAGTTAGCCTCTCAGACTGGTCACGTGCCTCACTGAAGTTACCAGGAAAAACCCGAAAACCTGGTATCGAATTTTTAATCAACATACATTTCTCCCATAATGTTTGCCTTGCAATAGAATCATTTTTGGCATACGCGTTTACTACATTAACTTTCTCTCTCATCGGTCGCAATTCACCCAAGGTGAGTAGAAAATGATGTTGTTTACCAATATACACACCCAAAGGTTCCAAAGAGACATGATTCCCCCCGATCGACTAGTTACCCCCAACTGCCTCAAACTTAAAGCATGACCGACCCCAAAACATACAATAAATATAATTCGCGTTTCCCCAAGTTCTGCTTCATGAATGATAAGGAAATGAACACCATGTTATTTTTTTAGACCCCGAACCCAATCCAGCGTTTTTGGTCCCTGACCCCCTAAGTTATAAATAGAAGTTTCATTGCTACATAATTTGTTCTCCTTCGCTTATAACGACCTCACTGACCTGATTTTGGAATCCAATCAAATAGAATCCCACACTAGAGCCAAACTTAATTGTATTGCCTGCCTCCCTGTCTATACTCGCATGGTCCTGTGTTACAACTGTTGCCTCCTCATTCACGCTACATACCTAAGCCCCTACAATCCGTGATACTTCTTCGCCACCTCCTTGAGATCCAAGGTCGCCCTCATATTGATGAAACAAGGGTTCTTCCTCACTTAATTTCTCTTTCGTATCCATATGTTCCTGATTCATCTCTATGCAGTGGCGGACCCACGTTATCGGGATCGGGGTCCCGGGACCCCAATGTTTTTAAAAATTTTAGTTGAGACGACATGATAAATTTTGTAAGGACCCCAAAAAAATAATTAAGTGGAACCCATATTAACAAAATTCAGTTTGTTATAGTGTTAAACTTATTGTCTTCCATCTCAAAGGTCACCTTTTCGATTCTAGCTTTGCATTGTGTTTTGCGCTTATTTTTGTAAAAACAAAAAAAAACAAAATAAACCATCTAAGGGGATCCCCTTCCTCAGCGATTGCCTCTTCAGGTTTCTTTGTTGAATCTTTGAAGAACAAAATGTATAACTTTTTTTTGTTTTATATTCATTGAATGATTGAATTCATTGATTTATTCTTGATATGTTGGTTCCCATGTAACGACTGCATGGGTTTCGACATTTTGTTTCCAAGTGGAACTCCAATAGTCTCCGGCCTCACATGACCGTTGGTCACCGGACCACTCAAATTATCATCCCGGATTCCCCTTCTTTAGTTTCGTCCATCTCCCCCACTACTGATTCAACTAAACTAGTGGAGAATTAGGGTTTGTCGACGAAAGGGCTTCTATAACTGATTGAAAACGATGATTTTGCTTCTTAAAGACTCACACAACTTATCGTTAACTACCACTTTATACAAATGGTGTAGTGTTGTATCAAAAATGTATATTTGTAGTTTTCAAGACTTGAAAGCATGTTGGAAAGCATCTCTCCTTAAGAAAGAGTCTTCAAAACAACTTATCTTTAACTACAACCTTATAGAAATTTTATTACTTATAAACTTAAATAAGTTTTATAAATTTTTTTTAACATAATGGATTTGTTTTATAAGAGTTCTATTTTATTGAAACTTTTTTTGCTTTTATAAAAGCCTAAATATTGGATCTTAATAATCTCAACTATTCGTCGTTGGCCGTCAACAGTTCCAACTTGAAAAATAATCACTGACAGTCACAACTATTAATATATTGGTCTCCAATGGACCCTAACTAACATATTGGTCTCCGGAAAGAATATTTTTGGCCAGAAAACTCATTTTTGGTCGGAAACATCAACATTTTCGTCTCAAACCTCTTTGTAACCTTATTACGGACCTTTAGGACCCTTTTCCTAGTAAAAGGCCCAATTATTGAAGTCGCTGGAAAACTCTTTTTTTTGCTGAGGAACTTCTTTTTGGCCGGAAAACTCAACATTTTCGTCCCAAACCTATTTGTAACCTTAGATCGGACCTTTAGAAACCTTTTCCGGCCAAAAACGGTTTTCTAACGACCAGAGACTAAAGACGTTAGGATTCTGTCAGACAAGGTCTATTGGTGGACAACATGTCAATAGTTGAGACTAACATTGGTTATTTTTTAAGTTAAGACTGTTGGCTACCAATGACGAATAGTTGGAATGATTAAATCCAATATTCCTTTGTAAAACTTGGTTTAGTAATCAATTCCAACTTTGAATTTTTTATGTAATATCCTTATTAACCCAGTCTTTTTTGTAAACCTTGAATTCTTATATAAAACTTTGGTGTAGTTAATAAAAGATGCTTTGTAAGCTTTAAAAATTGGAGTCATTTTTAAGTGATATAAAACTTAATTTAAACATACATCATTTCCTTACGTTGTTGTGTGTTGTATACCAAGAATGTGTATACGCGTTGTTGATCTGATTAATTTGTCCAAACCTTCAACAGTCAAATAGATCTATCAACTTTGGTTATTCTGTTGGTTGGTTGTTTCAAATTCATCCAGCTCCTGTCAAGGTCAATCCATGATTGAACCTATCGAATCACCCATGCATGGTTATTATGTTTTAACACCCTTTTAATTTTTTGGAAAAATTACAAGTTTTGTACTTTATCTTAATACCACTTATCAGGCGGTGTCCTTTTTAACGAATTTTGACAAGTTTTGCCTTTTACAAGGAATTTTGTTGCACGTTTTGTCCTTTAGGCTTAACCCAGTTAGATTTTCTTGTTAAATCTTGTCATCCAAGGGTATTTTAGTCTTTTTACCCATTTATTTCAAGAGTCAACCCTAAATTTGTTTTGTTCTTTTAAATAATGTTAAATAAATGGGTAAAAAGACTAAAATATCCTTGAGTGACAAGATTTAACAAGAAAATCTAATTAGGTTAAGCCTAAAGGACAAAACGTGCAACAAAATTTCTTGTAAAAGGCAAAACTTGTCAAAATTCATTAAAAATGACACCGCCTAAATGGTATTAAGATAAAGGACAAAATTTGTAATTTTTCATATTTTTTTATCTTGTTTGACTGCACCATAGCTAGTGCAACCGATACACAGTTTGATAATGTCATCGACAATGATGGTTATATTCCATATTTCTTAGTTTATTGTTTTGCTCTAATGTACTAATCTCTTGGACATCTTTGTTGATGATTCATAATGTATGGTATGAATATGTGAAGAGTTAGATTTAGTATTTATGGTGTTGGTTCCAGTACAAACCATATTTATCCTACAAACCGTAAGAACAGATCCTAGCACTTAAAAAAGTTAAATTAGCACATAACAAAACAATACATACATAAAAGTAGCACTTTTGAATTATATTAACACATGAAAATTAATCAAGATAATTGATTTTAGCACATATTTGAATGATATCAGCACTTTTCTTAATCAGCACATTGAAAACAAAAGGATGATCCAAATAAAGAATTAATTATTTGTTAGCATATTTATAGGGAATTCAATATAATTGATATTATTTAGGATACTATTTTATCATTTCTCTATAATTGGTTGGATGTCACGTGACACTTTTTAAATGGTTTTTACAGTTTGTATGCGAAATGTAGTTTGTATTTGATCATACCCCTAGTATTTATATCAACTGGTTATATTTTTATTGTAATCAGATAACGAGTGTACTTCATGATGTATGACGCGCTAAAAACTAGTGTTGTGTTTTGTATGATTTTTTCACTAAAATATAAAACAAAACTTGATAGACTTGTATAAATAATTTCTATTGATTTTATATACATAGGAATTTTTTTTGTACAAAGGGTATGATGGTAAAACAAGAAATAATTTATCTCTCATCTCAATTATTATTATTTTGACAAATAAATTAATCAAAAACGTTTTGTTCTACACATATCAAAATTTATATTATACATATCAAAATTTATCCTACAATTCATCTACACACTGAAAATTAGGTTTGTTTTGAAAGGGTTGATTTTGAAAATGAGCTATTAGTTTAATTTAATTAGCTAGTGTTAGTGCATACATCTGTCGTCTTCGTCTTATATCGAGTCTCGGGTTCGTTGCGGTTCGGAACAAGGATTATGTCATCATCATTGATGATGACATCATGATGGTGACATCATCATATGCATCATCACATGAAGACAAAACAAGATTCTAGATGTAATTGTTTGAATTTGTCAAACCGTTTGAACATGTATATCCGTTTGAATATGTAGGTTCCGTTTGAAGAACGTGTCCGTTTGAAAAGGTCATGCCATTTTCAAACGGGAGGGCTAGGACTATAAATAGGTGTCATGTATGTTCATTTCAAACGGACAGGCAGAAGTTTAGAAAATCATACCGAGGTGCTGTCGGTTTGATTCTTGGATGTAATCAGTGTAATATCAATCAGAAACGTGGTTAAAGTGATATACTTCTGTTTTCTACTCCGTTCTTTCTGATTCTAATATGTTTGAGTGTTTCCGCCACTCAAATAGTGTGTATTGACTCATATCGACTCATTCGGTCGGTCAAAATCGATCCTACAATTGGTATCAGAGCCAGTTATGAGTAAATACACCTGAATCAGTTGGTTTTTCTTCACAAAATTTGACTTCTGGACATTTTAACGGACAAAATGAACTGAATTTCTGATATTGTGTGTAAAACCGAGTTTTAACAAATCCTTGAGAATATCAGATCTAAACTTGAAGTAAAAGTGGTAAAAATGGACTGAAAACTGGGTTCCGTTTGAACAAGGCCTGGTGTTCCGTTTGAAAACTGACCCTTTCGTTTGAAACTGATCCTTCCGTTTGAAGCTGTCGTTTGAAACTGACCTATTACGTTTGAATTTGACCCTATTACGTTTGAAATTGGCATTTCCGTTTGAGGGTGTGACCGTTTGGGAATGTATTCCGTTTGAAGGTTTCAAAAATACATCTGATTCTGTCTGAATTTATTGCGTGTGAATGTGTTTCATGTGAATGTGTCAGATTGCATGTGAATACATAGATTTAGTGTTGTCAGTACACGTGATCTAGTCAGCCCAAAATATTATCAGACTGCATGTGATAAGGGAGGTCCAATCAACTGTTGAGTATAATACGTTTTGTCGATTTAGTGGATCAAACGGTCCAATTGAATTTACTTGTTACATGTGATCTGTAGTGTGTCAGTACCATTTACCGATACATGTGATTATAACTACAACAGTTGTTCACGAGATTCGTTTTAATTGGCCCAATCACATTTAATTTTACAACAGTTTTTGTCCACTTAACAAATCGGCCCAATGAGAATTGTGTTGTGATATTTGTTGATTGTGGGCCATATAATTTGCTATTGCATGTGATTTTGATTTCATCGAGAAGTGTAAGCCCAATTGATCGGCCCAATCAGATTTTTAAGTGATTGGTATTTTTGTTTGATAGGTAATCTAGCTTGGACTTGATATTTCGCTTAACAGGACTGTCTTGAAAAACGTGTTTCCGAATCATGGATATAAATTTCTTTAATATGAATAGTGAAACAATTAATAGAATAAATGTATTAAAGAAAGAGTTTGACTTGTTTTCAGGTTGTCCAGGAGAAAGTACAAGGAGTATCATTGAGAGATATAGCCATCTTGTTCGATCAATGTCTGAGAAGGGTATTCAGAAAAGTCCAAATGAATGGGTTGAAAGATTGGCCAATGCCATACCTCAACAAGAGTGGGGTACATATCTTTTGGATTTAAAAAGAACTGGAGAATACTCTAGATTGACAATTTGTCAATTCATTGAGAAACTGAAAGAACAGATGGAGAAAAATGCTGAGAAGAAGAAAAGTCAAAGTGGAAAATCAATATTAAAGAAGAGCAGGAATAAAGGTGTCCAAGTGGGAGAGGAACAGACTGAAGAAATTTCAGTTTTGAAGGACGAAAAGAAATCTGAGGATAAACAGATTTTTGATCTGCAGGAAAATTGTGAGAGGTTGAAATCTGAAAATGTTAAACTGTTAAGTGATTTGAACAGTTTGACATTGAAAAACGAGATTTTGAAAGAAAAGGAAAAAGAATTTGAAAATGAAAAATTAAAATTTGAAAAAGATTTTTCAAAGTCAAATGAAGATTTTAGAAGATGAGAAATCTGCTATTTTTAAAAATAATCTTGAAAAACATATTGAAATAAACTCTTATCTTCAGAAAATCATTCGACTTGAAAATGAAGCTGAAAAAGCTCGGATTAAAATCAAAGAGCTTGAAGAGAAATTGAAAGGTTTTGAGACTTCGTCATCAACACCATATTATCCATGTCCAAAACCGATCAATTCTGTTCCAATAAGTGACAATGTCACAAACTTTGACAAAGTCAAGGTTGAAGATTGTGATGAGAAAACTGATGATGAAAATGAGGAGTTTTATTCAGCAGACGAGTCTGAGTCAGAGTCTGATGCTGAAAATGAGAAAAAGAAAATATTTTTGAAATTAAAAGAAAATTTTCAAGAAACTGTTCTGCAATCGACTGAAAAGGGTGAATGCTCTACGCAAAAACCTTTGAAGAAGAAAGTGGAACAGAAATAAAAAGATAAAAATTCAGAAAATGTTTATAACAAGAATAAAAGCTCACCTGTTCAATCATCCAATCATTATAAAAAATCACAAAAATTAGAAAATCAAAACTCAAAAATTGTTGGTAGTAAGTGGTGCAGGTTTGACCACAGTGCTCAAAAGCCAAATCCAGCATACAAGAGGAGAGATGGATATCACCAAGCCAAACAGTGCTATGATCTGAATGTTTGGGCTCAAGATGGTGATTGATATGATAACAGAGTGTGTTACACTTGTGATGTGAGAGGACACATTGCTGTTAACTGCCAGAGTTGGAGGTTTGAGACAAGAAGATGCTTTGAATGCAATATCAAAGGTCACATTGCCAGAGATTGCCCAATGAGATCAAAGGGAAGATCGAGGGCTGAATCTCAGAAAATTGCAAAGAAGAAACCAGTCAATGTCAAGCCCCAAGAACAGAAAGTTCAAGAACCTAAAGTTCAAGAACAGAAAGTTCGTGAACAGAAAGTGAAGCTTTCACAGGGGCAGAAAGACAGACTGAGGAAGAAGAGGAAGAAGGCGAGAGAGTATCTCGAAAGGATTTTGTCCTCGGATACAACTAGTAAAACAGATAAAAGTTCTGATAAATCGTCTTGCTCGCCAAAGAATGACAAATCAAGCAAAACGGATTCATCAGATACAAAACTGAGGACGAAAGAGAGAAAGATGAAAAAGAAAGTTGCTGGTGATGAATTTGTTTCTCCGGAAACAAAGGAGCCAGTTGTTGGCGATGAATCTGACTTTTCAAAGTCAGACAAGCCAAGTTCAGGCGATGAATCTGGTGTGGTAAATCCAGAGGAGCCATGTGTTGAGGTAAAAAGTGGTGATTCCGGTTTGACAATAATGATGAAAATTTTCCATCATTGTCAAATGGAATTTCAAAAGCACCCAAGGACCGTCAGGCTTGGGTGAAACTCTTTAAATAGAAAAACCTAACTTGCCGGAGTTCCCAGGTTAGTAAGCGTGGAACATGAATCGGCACATTTCTTGAGAAATTCACGAAAGTGATTTCGACTTAAATGTGGTAAATCAGGGACATTAAGTTGTACTTGATTTTCTACAAGTGGTTTTGTTGTTTAAATTGGAATTGTTAAATCTTTACTTGTGGTTAAAGAAAACAAGGTGATGAAACCCCGAGTTTGAGAAAGGACACACAAAACTAATTTTCCGGAAAAACCATTTTGATTAAAATAAACTTAAGTGTTTTGAAATCACTATGGGAAAATGTTTTGTTGTCAGTGGGAGTTCTGATTGTTTATGCCAAGTGAATGGAGAATTGAAGTGATTCTCATCATGTTGTCAAATTTCTTGTACAGTTGGTTTTCAAATTTTTCCAGAAAATCAAAATGGAGACATATTTTGATTTATGGGGGAGTAAAAATTTTAAAAAAATTAGAAAATTTGAAAAATGGCAAAAACATTGAAAAATGAAAAAATGAGTTTTGTTGTAAAAAGTGGAAATGATAGTAGATTAGTTGGACTGTCACAGCATGCTAAAGAAATGGAAAGATATAATGTGATAAATGGTCTCACTAAAGATGTGACGGTAGGCTCAGCTAGACTAGTAGATTTGCGATAATGATACAAACATAAAAATGAAAAGCCTAGTTCTAGTGGGAAACATGGTCGAAAGCATAGTACTTAGTTTTGTCCTTCTTGTTTGAGTATGCGTCAGAGGATCATATCAGTTTTTGAGACAAATCACTAGCACCGTTAAGCTTTAAACATTTTCAGTTCTAAACGATTCACATTGATTGACGATATTGTTGTCCACTTAAACTCAATCTAAAGACTGAAGATTGTGAAGACTCGACACTTAAGACTCGTCAACATCTGAGGGGGACTCTGTTAGTGCATACATCTGTCGTCTTCTTCTTATATCGAGTCTCGGGTTCGTTGCGGTTCGGAACAAGGATTATGTCATCATCATTGATGATGACATCATGATGGTGACATCATCATATGCATCATCACATGAAGACAAAACAAGATTCTAGATGTAATTGTTTGAATTTGTCAAACCGTTTAAACATGTATATCCGTTTGAATATGTAGGTTCCGTTTGAAGAACGTGTCCGTTTGAAAAGGTCATGCCATTTTCAAACGGGAGGGCTAGGACTATAAATAGGTGCCATGTATGTTCATTTCAAACGGACAGGCAGAAGTTTAGAAAATCATACCGAGGTGCTGTCGGTTTGATTCTTGGATGTAATCAGTGTAATATCAATCAGAAACGTGGTTAAAGTGATATACTTCTGTTTTCTACTCCGTTCTTTCTGATTCTAATCTGTTTGAGTGTTTCCGACACTCAAATAGTGTGTATTGACTCATATCGACTCATTTGGTCGGTCAAAATCGATCCTACAGCTAGTTTAGATAAATACAATAAATTAATTAATTGTATAAATTTACACAGATACCCTTACACTAACATTGAATAATAACTTCAAATGAATTATTCTTATTGGTTTTTAAACTTATTTTTTCTTTTCTTACAAAATATTTTTTGTAAGAATAAAAACCCTCTAATATATATTGACACACACTCACCCACACCCACACCCACACCCACATACATACATACCTGATAAATAAGTAACTAGTTACGTCACATGTCACAATATTGTAAGTCCAAGATTTTCTTCCAACTTCTGTAATTCCACTCATTCATATCATATCTCTTATATTTTGTAAATATATCTTATCTTCAAATGTTGTTTTTTAAATCTTTATATTGCAAACTATTTAATATTTATATATTATTAACTATTTATTTAGTATTTAATAACTATTCAACCTAGTATGCGTATATGTGTCGGTGTGTGTACATAACACATGCGGTGTGTGTATACATAACAAATGCCGATTCCAAACAGAAAATGTTAATGAACGATAATAAATTGAAGTAGAATTCCACAAAGAAGTTATTTCTTAAATTGGGAAACAAGTAAATTACAATTAACGTGTTCTTCTATTAAATGAGAAGATAAAATATAGTTAGAAATGTTAAGAAGCTTAGTTGTTAAATGAAGTGGTGAAATGATGGCCGACATGGGCATCATCAAAGTGTTAATAACTTTTACCTTTAACATTCAATTCTCCTTAAACTTTTCTTCAATTCGTGGACCACTTTTATTATCAACTTTTACAAACATTTAAGAAATAATACTTTACTCGTTTAACATACTTAAGATTTATGTGTACACACAGAGCCGTCTCCGAAAACTCTCGAAAAAATTTAGGTCTCGGGCGACGAAAAGAATTGGGCCCAAAATTATGGTTAATGGTAAATGAATTACAAAAATAAAAACTTAGTATGGATCAAAAACTTGAACTTGAGACATTTACATTATTTTGAGATGGTTTTTGCCACTACGCCACTAATATTTTTTTTCATAATAAACGGATAAATATACTAAATATATAATTTAATAAATATATACAAGCTTATAAAGATTTTTCAGACCCTTTGAAATTTGGGCCTCGGGCGTCCGGCACGGGTTTGCCGGGCCCAGAGCCGGCCCTGTGTACACACACACCTAACAAGGGCAGAACCAGTATTATTTAAGCTGTAGCACAGGCAATGGCTGAAGTCCGTATGCTTAGTTATTTTTTTTTTTTCAGTTTTATACAAATGATACCCCTAAAATAATACAAGGATATCACTAACCAACCCAAACTTATAAAATAAGGGAGCCCGATTAAAACATTGACCCAATTGATTAGATAAGCCCAGCCGATCAGATTAGCCCAAAAAAATCACAAAATACGTATGGCGGTATTCTTTCTGATCGTCGCTCAGGATCTAGAAGAAAACCAAACGTCGCTGGTCATCCTTTACGCACTGGTCTCCTATTTTGTTGCTGCCAATAATACTGGTTCGATAAAAAAAATCCACAATCATGTTGTTTGCTGCTGTGATAACACTGGTTCCGGCCGTTCCGCCCCTGCCTTGCATTTTTGCTGCTGAAATCGAAAGGAAATCACTGACTTGGTAAGTGGTAACTTATCATGCAGTTTAATTTTATGCAGAATTTTATACTTTTACTATTCTAGTTTATGCAGTTTAAGAAAAAAGTTTTAAGAACATAAGAAAAAATATAGTTTATACTCAAATAAACAAACACGCTAATGTCAATTGAATTGGTGTTTACAAAGAAGCCAATAAACACTACAAGAAACACAGCTTTAGCGGTGACGTAAGTCGCCTCCAAATCGTCGCTATAGGCATTAGCGGTGACATGTTTGCCGGTAATGAGGTCGTTGCTTATGAAAAAAATGCCGGCGTTATACGCATGTCGCTAATGGTTATGCCGGTGAGTTTGCCTGAACGTTCGCCGGAGATGGATTTCCAGATTATACTTTATTTAATGTCGTGGCTATCGTTTTTTTAATATTGTATGATTGCACGGTAAAAAAAATTGGGATATTCCTGATTTAATGGGCTAGTTCCGCCACTGACACCCAATGTTTTGCAGTTTTTTTCATGGCTTTAAATTCGAACACGACATAACCATAACATAAAACGTAAAGGTTTAGGAATCTCTGACATGACAAAACTGTTAAACTAATCTTGTCAATACTCAAAAGTTAGAGGATTTAAATGGGTTAATTTTAATTCTATTTTATTTTAGGAGGAAGATTTAGGATTTATACTAGTTTTATTTTAGAGTTAATTACATCGCCGGAGATGGATTTCCAGATTATACTTTATTTAATGTCGCGGCTATCGTTTTTTTAATATTGTATGATTGCACGGTAAAAAAAATTGGGATATTTCTGATTTAATGGGCTAGTTCCGCCACTGACACCCAATGTTTTGCAGTTTTTTTCATGGCTTTAAATTCGAACACGACATAACCATAACATAAAACGTAAAGGTTTAGGAATCTCTGACATGACAAAACTGTTAAACTAATCTTGTCAATACTCAAAAGTTAGAGGATTTAAATGGGTTAATTTTAATTCTATTTTATTTTAGGAGGAAGATTTAGGATTTATACTAGTTTTATTTTAGAGTTAATTACATAGTTAGTCATTGTGGTTTGCACAAAATAACTTACTTAGTTACTAATAGTTTAAAATCACCTTTTAGGGTATTAACTTTTCATTTTGTAACGTTTGGAGGTATTAACTTCTAGGGTATTAACATAGTTAGTCCTTGTGGTTTACACAAAATAACATACTTAGGTACTAATAGAATGTGATTTTAAACCTACAAATAACGTTAATACCTTCAAACGTTACAAAATGAAAAGTTAATACCCTAGAATGTGATTTTAAACTATTAGTACCTAAGTATGTTACTTTGGGCAAACCACAAGGACAAACTATCTAATTAACTCTTTATTTTATTTGGTTTCCTTTATGTAGCGGGTTACTTGTTCTCTAAGGAATTGTTTAGTATAAATAAGAGTTATAGTTTAGGGTTTATGTAATTTTAATCAAACTATTCTTTCTTGTTAAATCTATTGTTGATTATATTAAAGAATGTTTGGTTTCCAACAAAAACATAACATGAAATTCATATGTTTTGGTTTGGCTGATTCAGCTCAAACCCATTAATATGTTTAGCTAAATGGCCATGTTCAGGTGAACATGGTGAGTTTATTGGTTAGCCCGTTTATTTTTATAAGTTTATAGATGTACATTTTACGTCATAACTTATATGTATTGATATTTTATGTCAAGGTTTAAAAGATAAAAGATAAATATTCATTAGGTTTTATAGTTGAAGACTAATTAGTTTATCTTCATTTGTATATATTTTTTTTGTTGTAAATTACACTTTAAGATTAGAGTATTAATAAGCAAACAAAATTTCAGGTTAAACAAGTTGTGTACGTGTGTCTGTGTAAATTTATGTTAGTACAGTGTAGTGTAAAAAACTACTATATATTAAGAGTATTTGAAATCATTTTGCGACGGTTTGATATTTTACTTCCATAATTTAAAGCTTTATCTGATTTGACTCGTTATTAGTAAAATCCAATCTTAAATTTACTCACTTTTATATGTTGAAAACCCTTATAAATGCATAGAAATAATGTGTAATTATATGAAATGCGTATAGTCCCCACAAGAAGGTGGCAGACAAGAACTCATTTATGAAACACGAAAAGTAGTTTGATGGTTTATTTTAAGTCCATCGTGGGGTTATTATGTCAAACATAGACTCAAAAGATAGCATAAAAGGAATTGGTAAAGATTTTGTGTTACCTAAATGTTTTTATTATAATTGCCAAAAATGGCCACTTGATTGAATACATTAATCTTTGTTAATCTTTTACATGTCATCTTCACTTTCTATAGTTTTGAATAAATATTGTTCATAATCATATATTGAAGGTGAAATGAGAAAAAAATAGTGTACTCCATAAGTTACTTTTGTAAATTTAACTCGAATTTGAATTTTAGTTCTAATCGATTATTGGTTCAACCAGTTAGCCCATCTAAAAAACCAAATGATCTAACAAAAATATTCGAGTAAAATACACAGATCGTGCATTTGGTATGTTGAATTTATACCTTTGTTCTTAACTTCCAGATTTACGGATATCGTCCATATTGTTCACTCAACCATTTCAGTCTTGGTCCAATGGTCCAATGGATGGATGTCGATCAGTTAGAAAATTTTTGTTACGTGAATGTAAAATTATCTTTTTACCCTTGAATTTTAAATAAACACACGACTCCCGATTCTACAAGGTTGCTCATAAATTATCAGCCAACATTTACTCCAACTTGAATGTATGATGAACCTACCTAGTTTCTATTCAAGTGTTAGGATCTGAGTTTCTTATGATTGTGTTTGTTTGAGATTAATGAAGATGAATTAGAAACAAGTGCAGCGGAATTAAAATGGAAACAAACTTTCAACACAATCAAATGAGAGAATTGCTTTCAACACACATGTTTGACATGAAATCGAATGATTATATTTATTACAATGATTCAATTACACTTGCATGCATGTAATACAATCTCCCCCTCAGCCTGAGCTCACAGTTTGTTCGTACAGAATGAGTTGTGAAGAAAGAGCTAATAGAACAGTACAGGGTACTGTTCTATTTATAGTACGAAGCAAACCACTGAAGCATCTTTTCTGACGTCACCATGAAAGTGACATCTAACCTCCTAACAACCTACAACCACTGATCTATACAAGCACTGTTATCTATCCACTGATTATAATACAATACAAAGAAATAAACTAACTACTGCTTCTCATTCCACTATTATACACCCAGTAGTGCTTTGTGTCTTCAGCAGTACTTGAACCATGACAGTAGATTGAGAATCAGTGCTTAGTCTTCAACAGTCTTTAACAGTCTTTAGCAGTTGTTGAAGATCAGCAGTTGTTGTAGATAAACAGTGGATGGAGGTCATCAGATGTTAGGGCCACTTCCAAGGGGAAAGATTGAATACAAACATCTGCTTATTCTGGATCCACTGATCTGATCCAGTTTTGGCTTTAATCAACTGTTCCTTTGTAGGGATCAATCCCAACAATCTCCCCCTGGAACAGATGATGCCAAAACCCTTCATTCTTCTGGATCTTTATTGCCTCATCAATAATTCCCTGACTTGCCCTTTGAATTGTAATTCAAAGTCCAAGGAATCTATATCATCCTCATCCTCATCCCTGCACAGTGTAAGATCAAGGAGATCTTGCAGATCTTCAAAACCCAGGCCCAGTGCTTGTTCCCTTGATATGTTCTTCACCTCACCACTGGATTTGAGCAAAGTCAATACGTGGGTCTGTTTGTCAGATTTTCACTTTAGTATTTTTGAATCCAGTGGGTTTCTTGGGAGAGGTTTTATTGATGATGAGTTTGGAGATAGAGGCCTGGTAATGACTGGTTGAGCAGTGTTTGAAGCTTTTGCCAATTCAGGATTTTCTACTATCATCTGCTGAAGGACCATTTTTATAATGAAATCCCCTTGTGCTATATCTTCTGCAGTTTCTGCTTCCATCTGCTTTTGTTTCCTTCTTTGATAAAGGATGGAAGCACGTGGAGCAGTGGATTTCCTGACTTGTAACTTTTGTGGTTTAGCTGGAACCACTGTTTCAGGATAGTTAGGCTTTTGAGGCACATTTGGATCTTTCTTTCTCAATTCTTCCAACCTCTTGTAGGTATCTATCACTTTTTCTTCTTTCCACCTGCTGACCTGATTCCTAGACCCATAATCAGCAGCAATGAGCTCTTCTTTCATTCTCTTCAGCTTTAAAGCTCTTTCTGGTACATTTTTCTTGTATTTTGACCAAACAGGAGGAGTATGTTTTACTTTGTCATTGTTCATCTTTTGCACTCTTTCTAACTCCTTAAGCTCACCAATAGTTCATTCTTTATATTGAGCCTTTTCAGCCCTGTATTTCTTGAATGCCATAATGTAGTCAATGTAATCTTTTCTCAGGCTTTCATCATTTCTTTCTGATAGTTTCTAACAACGATCTTTTGAAAACTGCTCCAAAGTTCTTACTTGAGTGGGCATATATTGAAAGTATATCTTTGAATCTCTTTGTCAGATTTTCCCTCTGTATTTATTTTAGAGATATCCTCTGCTTGTTGAGCCTTTAACTTCATATATTCTTCTATGTTGTTAGGCCTAGGATACCCTTGAAGAGATGGCAGGTTCCTTTTTGCAGGATCATCTTCAGAGTAGAAGGATTTTATCTCCTCTCTAACTGCTGGAAGATCTAATGGATACTGGACTGCTGCAGGAACAATGGTAGTGTTTGGATTTTGAGCTTGTACTGAAGAGAGTGGAACAGGGTTTGGAATGGTAGAAAGGGTCAGTTGTTGTGAAGATGTTGGAGGTGGTGGAGAATCATCTTCCAATATTATCCTTCTCCTTTTGGGTTTAGGAGAGGTTGGTGGTGTTTTGGTGGGTTGAGTGGTGGTGATTTGAGTCGTAGGTGGCTGACTAACAGTTGTTGGAACAACTGGTGTTCAACCACTGTTGTCATTACAACAAATGATGTGTCATCTGATGTCTTCTACTTTTTAGCAGGTGGCTTTTGTGGTGATGAGGATGTTTTTGGTGGGGTAGTGGTTGAAGTGTGTGTTAATGTAGTATTGGTGGCAGTTGTTGGGATAACATCTGTTGAAACCACTGAACTACCAACAGTTGTTGATACAACAGGTGTTTTAACATCTGTTGGTTTGGAGGTTTGATGAGAGGAGTTTTGGGGAGTTTGGGAAGTATGTTTTGTGAGTCTGGAGGGTGTGGATTTGGGTTGCCTCACTTTTCTAGTGGGCTGTCTTCTTTTAGGCTTAGGATTTTCCTGCTCATCCTTGGGCTCAGAAGTACCATGTTCTTCCATCTCCATTAAAACTTTCTTCTCCTGCTCAAACCTTGTTTTACCCTTTGTCTCCATATCCTTTTTCAGCCTTGCTTTTTCATCAGTAAAAGCATTTAAGGTTACATCAACCTTTTTGGAACCATCTGGCCTACGGAGATCTGCAGCCAAGTTAGATTTTGCATCTGGTTCAATGTACAGACCATCTTCATATCCCTTCTTCTTTTTAACTTTCTCCCCCTTTTTGGCATCATTTGGAGGATTATCAACAAAGATTATTAAGGGAGGAGCAGTGCCAGTGGTTTTCATCAAATGGGCCTTAATTTCCTTGATGTCTGCTTGTGTATCCTTGAACCTAGCTTCCATTAAATTTCTGATCTTCTGACTTTGAACTTCATGTTGTTGATCAGCATATTCTCTTTGTTTGTGAAGCAAAGGTTGAAATAGACTCCATAGCTCAGTGGGAGTAGGAGCAGATGATGGAGCAGATGTGTGAGCTGGTGCAGCAGTGGGTGTTGCCTTTTGTGCTTGTAACAACTGTTGCAGCATATCTTTGATTTCTACAACAGATGTGTCAAGTTTATCAACCCTCTCTATCAATTATCTGTACATTAAACCATCGCCCAACTTAATGGGATCATCTGATTTCCCACCGGCAGTGGTTGTATCAGTGGTTGACTTTGGGAAAGTTTCCCAGAAATCATCCACTGATGCCCCTTGTTCTTGGTACTGGGGACTTCTTTCTTCAAAAGAGGTTACCATTTTAAGTGAACCAGTGAATATTCGAAACACTCTGGTTCCCAAAGAAGAAATTGTCTTCAAGGAAGTCTTAGGGATGAAACTACTGTATAAGTGTAAACCAGTGGGTTCAACACTTGTAGTAGCTGCTTCACTTGAACTACGACCAAGAGTTACATGTAACTCAAGGGGTGTAACCTCCTCAGTTGTTGGTGGGGTAGTAGAGATAGGGAGCTCAGACTCAGTAACTTGTTGAGGCATATTCTCAGTGATAGGTGGTTGAGAAGAACTGATTTCTGTCTGAGCTATATCAAGTGCATCCAACAAGGGCAATATTTGTGGTGGAATTTGGGTAATGAGTATTGGTGTAGAAAGAGAATTTGCCCCGGGAGCTGGGCTGTGGATGATGGAATCAAGTGATTCCATAGCATCATAATGTGGTGTCCCTGTTCTTACAACCTGATCTTTTTTAGAAGAAGCAGGAGGAGTTTGAGGCGCAGGTTGAGATCTTTCATCCAACTGCTGTGAGGAAGTAGCAGCAGTGGTTATTGGTGACTTTTGTGTTGTCACTGGTAGTTGCTCTGGGATCTCATCTTCCAGAGTTACCTTTTTGTAGGTTTGGGGGGCTTTTGTGATTTTTTCTGTTTTGGTCTTTTGGTGGTTTAGGTGTGGGTTTCACAGCAGTTGTTTTGCTGCTGTGATCACCTTGAGCAGTGGGCTTAACAGCAGTAACCTGAGGAGCACTTGTAGCTGCTAAATTCTGCTCAGGCTCCTCTGTTTGTGTTTTAGAAGGTTTTGACAGTCTAGTAAAAGTTTCTGAAGAAAGGCTGTTTATTTGAGTAGGAGGTCCTTGGATTAGCACATGTGCATTATCCTTGGAAAATTTCTTTTGAAAATAAAAACTTAGAAACCTGGGAAACAAGAGAAATGGTTTCTTATTATCTTTAATATTATTAATATTCTTAACCATGTCATTGAAAATTTCCTGGGAGTAGTTAAAATTTTCTTCATTTAAAATTGCATAACCCAGATATTGAATTTTCAATGGTATCTCATTGAAAGCAGTTGTTTTATTGGACACACACGTGAGGAGGGTATGGAACAAAAACCTCATGGCAGGACGAAAACTGCCTTTTTGTAAGGTGTCCTTTTTCATTTCCTCTTGATACCATCTCTCAAGAAAATCAGTTTGATACTCGGTTTTAGGGAAAGAATTTTTACCTTGAAGATCATTTAGTTCAAAGACCTCTGACAGAGTTTGAGGTGTGATGGAAATAGCAATACCCCGGATTAAAGAATTGATTGCTAAGTGCTTTTTGTCCTTAACATCAAGTTTAGCATTTTCCCAAAATTCTCTTTGGGTGTCCAGGTAGACGGTGGCATTGCAGGTCAACAAAGTTTTGTACTTTGTGGTGGAAAGAGCATCAATGACGGAGTTGAAGGTTGTGCTTTGACTTGGTTTTGTAAGTATGCACAGGTAGTTGTGAGGAGCTTTGAATAGAATAGCCATGGCGATTTGAGTATGATTGCGAGAGGAAGAAAACGATGAAGGATTTGAGAGAAATGGATGGTAACTGCTTTGAGAAAGGAATTTTGAATTCGATTCAATAGTGAAAACCCTGTTTGGGGTTTTGATCAGGGTTTTATAAAGGAAAAAGTGAATGTTGACGTGGCAGCGGTTACAAAAGATCTGACGGATAAGTAATGTCCACGTGCCAACTGCTGATGAGTAATGGAAGACAGTTGTTTAGGAAACCACTGATGGATCAAGTATCAGTGGTTTGCAATGGTGAAATGAAAACAGTGGCTGATTTTTAACTATCAGTGGATATCTTTTTTACAGCAATAAGGTTTGACTTTCTAGGGGCTGATTGGGATCTTGCACAAACACATGTTGCAAACATGATGTCTGGCCTAGATGCAGTCATGTACAATAAAGACCCAATCAAGCTTCTATAAAGAGTTTGATCAACCAAATCATCCTTTTCATCAGACATGACTATCTTTGTGGTTGCTATGGGTGTACTACATGGCTTATAGTCATCCATCTCAAATTTCTTTAAAAGTTCTTTGGCATATTTGCCTTGATGGATGAAAGTACCATTTTGCAGTTGCCTTACTTGGAGACCAAGAAAGCACTGGAGTTCACCCATTGCACTCATCTCAAACTCAGCTGTCATGAGTTGTCTGAACTCTTGACACATTTTAGAACATGTGCTTCCAAAAATGATGTCTTCCACATAAATCTGGACAATCATCAAGTCTTTCCCTCTCCATTTTAAAAACAATGTTTTATCAATTTTACCTCTTGTGAACCCAATGGAAAGAAGAAAGGTGGAAAGAGTTTCATACCAGGCTCTAGGTGCTTGTTTCAAGCCATACAAAGCTTTATTTAGCTTGTAGACATGATTTGGATTAAATGGATCCTCAAAGCCTGGAGGTTGACAAACATATACCTCTTCTTGAATTTTACGATAGAGGAATGCACATTTAATGTCCATTTGAAACACCTTTATGTTGTGGTTGACAGCAAAGGCCAGAAACAGTCTAATAGCTTCCAATCTTGCTACAGGGGCAAAATTTTCATCATAATCAATGCCCTCTTCCTGTCTGAACCCTTGAACCACGAGCCTTGCTTTATTCTTGACAACAATACCCCTTTCATCAGTTTTATTTTTGAAGACCCACTTTGTGCCAATAGGACTCACACTCTCTGGCATACTTGTTGTCTTCTAAACTGTTGGAGCTCCTCTTGCATGGCCTCTATCCAGCTGTTGTCTTTTAGTGCCTCTTGGTACTTGACTGGCTGATGGAGAGATAGAAAACAAGCAAAAAGACAGATGTGTTGGGATTGGCTTCTGGTTAGCACCCCTTCACTGATGTTGCCAATGATTTGGTCAGGTGGATGAGACTTCAAGAAGATTAACTCTCCTTTGTATGGAACAATGGCATTTAAAGGTGAGGGCTGCAGATGTGAATCATCTGAGCTAACCACTGCTGGTGACTTTGATGATCCAGCAGTGGCTTGAAATGGAGGTGGAGGAATAGGAGGAAGTGGTGTGGAAACATGCTGACTTTTATCAACAGTGTTTGAGGATGTGGAAGCAGGGGTTAATGGGCTACTTTGGTCAACAACTGTTGAGGTAGCAGTGGTTGAGCTTTAACAGCTGTTTTGAACAAATGCTGCTCTACCATTTGATGCAGACTTTTGTTGTGGAATGATGACTTCATATCCATAGTCTGATGGAGGACTTTGTGATGGACCTTGTAAGACCCGTCTCTATTAGTCAATATTATAATATTAAACACGCATTTTATACGAAAATGCAAGCATACAAAAACTTTTCCAAGTTAACTTCTTACATAATTTAAAAACATTCCAAAATATAATTTCAAGTGTTTACAATATCCACTTTTTAAACTAGAACAAAATAAGATCGTTGCGGAAGCTTCAAGACATGTGTTCGGTTCTCCTTTCTTGCTTGATCCTCATCCGGAGTTCCATAAGACATTCCTAAAATCAAAACCAACATAAAAGTTAGTTTTGACAGTTTCACAACAAGTTATAAACATATTTCCATCCAATTCAAAATTCTTGTTTCCTTCGAATTCAAATTTCCGGTTCTTAAACCGAATTATTTGACCCGTTATGGGTATTTATGTCAAAATTATATAATTTTATCAACTCTAAAAAAACTCTTATTTCCTCCAACCATAATCCATATTATGGTTGGTACATGTACCCTTCACGAGAGTATCATTCCTTGTGCGTACCTGGCACGGGTCAACATTGACTCGTTTTTAATACATTGCATTACCTTTCGCCAACCTTGGCAAAACATGCTCATACATTCCGCTTGCCTTTATTTGTAACACTTAACAATACATAATATTACCAATCATCATTTATATTATTATACCACTTCTGACCAAATATTGAGTCAAAACTAAGTGTTTAAGGCCTCGAAACAATTTCTGCAAATACGGACCTGCTTGCTGTCAACAACTATTTTGTTGACAAAACATCCGCGAAAACCACGTTAAACAACTTCCGAAAAGTTTACAAAAATTACCAATCATCATTTATACTGTTATACCAATTCTGACCAAATATTGAGTCAAAACTAACTGTTTAAGGCCTCGAAACAATTTCTGCAAATACGGACCTGCTTGTTGTCAACAACTATTTTGTTGACAAAACGTCCGCGAAAACCACGTTAAACAACTTCTGAAAAGTTTACAAAAATTACCAATCATCATTTATATTGTTATACCAATTCTGACCAAATATTGAGTCAAAACTAAGTGTTTAAGACCTCGAAACAATTTCTGCAAATACGGACCTGCTTGCTGTCAACAACTATTTTGTTGACAAAACGTCCGCGAAAACCATGTTAAACAACTTCCGAAAAGTTTACAAAAATTACCAATCATCATTTATATTGTTATACCAATTCTGACCAAATATTGAGTCAGTACTCAGTGTTTAAGACCTCGAAACAATTTCTGCAAATACGGACCTGCTTGCTGTCAACAACTATTTTGTTGACAAAACGTCCATGTCCATTTTATTATTCACAATGCTATCCATTATACAAGTAAGTATTCTATTCTAGAAGGTGTAAGCTTTACTTACCTTGCATCCGGTTATGCTCTTTTCCTTCTCATACTTGATTCATTTGACCCGCTTTCTCCCCTTGCTTCCACCTAGCTTGTTAAGCGCCAAACTATTATTCAATATTCACAAGGTGGTTAGATTAACCATAATTTAATACGATTATTCCACCTTACACATTTCATATCACATTATCATTCATCGTATTGGAGGTCAGTTTGACTTTAAAAGTCAAACGCCCATTAGCTTCTAAATGCACATTCAAGCTCGACAACTAGTTTAGGCATTTCATTAATTATCCGGTAGGCATTATTTTTAGGCCACCGTTTTAACTAAAGTTCTAACCAAGTCCATTGCATTTTCAACACTTCAACTAGTTCAAACGATTATCAAAACTAATTTATTCACTCATTTTGCAAGAACTAAGGGTTCTCATCTATAAGTGAGACTCGTTTCATCATATCACTAGCATTCATCCGAACACCTAATATATTCAAATTCTTCATATAAACTAGTGCATAACACGATTTCATTCATCTATTTACATGATTTGAAATTACCGATTTCATCATAACATACAAAATCCATTTCAATTCTTGTATGAACATACACTCAACTAATAATTTGATCAAGTATCTTGCTTCTACTATTCAATATGATGATTCTAAGCATACATATATCATCATCATCATCATAATTTCGAACCCCACTTATCTAAGTGTGGTAAATCATCTAGACATTCAAATCTTGACAACACATGTATAATTTACACTTAGGGTTTTGTTCCTAAGCAAGTTTACATCATAGTTCAGCCATAACTTCTATGATTAACACAAAATTCACAGATTATGATGTTTCTTCAAATTTTCCAACTTCACGAATGTCAAGAATTCAACATACCTTATGATCCCCTAGCTTGAGTGATCGTTAATCCACGTTCATTCATGAATTTGAGCCCCGATTAGCCCTTCAATTTGATGTTATTCGATAAACTAGGGTTTGGCACCCTTTGCTTCTCCTGGTCGTTCATTCCAGAACACACACTTAGTGTGTATTTTGTTTTGTTTCTTTTTTTTAATAACTAAACTTCCAAGTTTTCCATTTTGGTCCCTTATGTTTAGTTAGTTATTAAGTAGGCCACAACTTACTTATTTTCAATAATATTTACCCCTTTTTAACTAGGTTAAACATTCCTAGTTTACTTAGCGGGTTCGGGGGAGATACTACTTTGTTTTGTTTTAAATCCCGTTAAATTGGGCCTCTTATAATCTTTATTTCCTCAAAAGCTTTTATTCACTTTTTATTTAATATTAAGTTTATTTATTAAATTCCTAATATTCACCGGGTTTACTTTTACCACTAAACATATTTTACCCGTTCATTATTATTAACATGGTTTAATTACCAAATTCTCGATTTCGGGGTGTTACAGACCTACATTGTTAGTCTTGACAGAAACATTTTCAAAGGTAAATTTATCAATATCAAACAATTCTGCAGGATGTGCAGGGATTTTCATTGAAGAAAGTTCATTGAACTTCACATTTAAAGTCTCTTCCACTGTCTTAGTCCTAGTGTTGAACACTTTGTAGGCCTTAGCAGTGGTTGTGTAACACCCCGTGTTTTCAAAAGTCAAAGTCAAGGTCAAAGTCAACGACCGATTTCGCGCAACTTGACTAGTAGTGAATTTCTTTTATATGTTTATTTTAGTTGTATTATGTGGAGTAAGTGTCAATAATTACAATAATCGACGTATGTTATTCGCGATCCAATCGACTTACGACTGTGAACTATAGGAAGTAACAATGCGATAAAGTTAACTAAACGATAATCAAACTATGCTAATCAAATCGACATCGAATCGAATCGAATCGCAACTCGAACTACGCATTTTGGTGATTATTATACGTGTGTGTGTGCCTTATGTGTTACTTGTGCATGTTTATTTATGATATGTTGTGGTAATCAATCGAAACGCAATCGAAACTCGAATCGCAATCGAATCACAATCGCAAAACGAATACGAAATAAGGATGATTGTATGTAGATATAGTATGATAATTAGTGGGGAAGAGACAGCGCACGATATGAGTAGTTGGGATTAAAAGTAATTTGACTAGGAAACTCGATCGCACCGCAACGCTCGCAATTGAAATCGAAACAGCAAAACTCATCGCACCGAACACTCGAAACAGGCGACCGATCGATCAGCCAACCAGCCGATCGACCAGCCATCCGTTCAGACTGCCGTCCGATATCGAGCTGCCTGGCCGATCAGCCAGCCCTTTCCTCTTTTGGAATCCCATAAATACCCATGTCACTTTCACACTTTCTATTTCTGGAAACTCTTTGACCGAACAGCACACTCTCCTCACCTTTTCTCAGATTTCTCTCGATTCAGGTAAGATCTCGACCTAAATCTTGTACTTTCTTGATCTACACGCACTCCTACACCTTTCTATCTTTTGAATCTTAATTTTTAACCGTGAAATCACCAAGATCCAAGGTGTTCTAGGATGACGTCATCATGTGTTCTTGAAGAACTTCATGTTTTGGCCTCAATCCACCAAGAACAACTTAGATCTAACCGATTTCCACATAAACTATCAAAGATCTCTAGTAGATCTAAACATTTTCACAAAGGAAAGGATTGAAAGATGGTTTTCCAACTTTCTTTTAACTCTTTTACACTCAATACACTCAAAACCGGTGAAATCGGACCTTGTGTCGACATACTACTCATTCTTGTGGTTGTGTGGCTCAAGATCTGGATTCTAGCCACGAGGTTTACCGATTTCGGGTTAAACATGGAAGACCATCACGAAAAGTTAACTGACCGGATCTGGGTGATTCCTGTCCGATCAGGAGCACCAAGTAGTGACAAGGTTACTGTTGTTTTACACGTTATCCAAATGCCTCGATAAAATGACAAACAATCAAAACAACCAAATGTGAGACGAAGAAGATAACCAGGACGAGGTGCCGTCCGATCGGACTGCTGTCCGAACGGACAGCCACCCGATCGACCGGTCAGCCGAACGGCTTGCACCTTGGGTCCCACACTTAATCACTTTTTCAAACCTTTGAAGTTTAATTATTGAACGAACTGCTGTCCGATCGGACTACCATCCGATCGGATTACTCTTCGAATCATGAGATACTTGGGCTTTAACACTTAATCGATTTTTCAACATGTTCAATGCACTAGGAATGTCACCCGATCGAACTACTGTCCGATCAAGTGACATCCTGCTGTGAACTTGTTCTTGTTGAAGTGCCCAGCCGATCGGATTGCCGGCCGATCGTACGACTGTCCGATCGACCAACCTGAAAGGTAGAAACACTTCAATGTTTTCGAATGCTACAACAAAAACTTCAAAAGTCAAACCATCATACACAAACACATCCTACTCAAAGGAAGAAACAATCCACTCGAACAATCATCCGATCGGGCTACCGTCCGACCGGAAAACTGTCCGAACGGACAGTCACCCGCACGGTTAGCTGACCGATCGGACTGCCACCCGAACGACCAGCTGTCCGACCCACCAACACTTATTCTCGTTTAATGCGTCACTTATCGTTATGCTATCGAACTATTCAGGCTAACCTTACTCTCAAGCGCTCCCTTCAATCCATCCAACCGCTGTGAGTATACTCGATCCATTTTTGCTTAATGCACTTTTGGGTGTTACATACGTTACGAATATTCAAATCACATCAGTCACACTACTCAATACTATTTAAACGCTAACCATTACCGCATGTTATACGTGGCTTAATGAATGTTTGTTTGTTATGTTTACACGTGGAATGTTGTCTACCTGCCTTAGCAACGATAGTACTATAGTTTGGACTCAGCACCCGTTCACTCAGGGGTTGTTAAGGACAATTATTTGCATGGATTACAGTGGTGAGCCTGTATTACGAACTGCCTTGGGTAGTCAACCCGCAGTCATTGGTATCGATAGGTTCATGTCGATAATTAACATGCTTCATTTTCCTCCGTGTACATGCTGGTTATGCGTAAACTATTTCGAACTCTATATGTTATTATCAAACTTGTATACTCGCCTTTACACTATGTGTATTGACTTTTACTTTAACGTATGTGACAGGTAATTAAGACGCTTATCTGCTAAGAAAGCGAGGCCACAATAAGTTTCTAGATGCCAACAAATAGTTGTCTGTACTAATGTAATCAAGAGTCTCTAGAAGCAGATAAACAATTGGGCTACTTAAAAATTTGAGTTGTCGGAATAGAACTATTTGCCTAGATTTTATCTGTAATAATTTGTTTACCTTTCGAGACATGGTATGGGACATGTTATTTTTTTAAATTGATTGGTAATGATAATTGTTATGGAAACTTCTGGACAATCTGTTTCGCTCAGTGCCATGCCCTGATGATTCCGCCATCGGTTGGGGTGTGACAGGTTGAGTATCCCAAATGATAACCACAATCAATTTTGGCTGCAATATTTGAGATAGAATCTTTTAAGTTTAAAATGAAACATGGGCAGCCAAAAACTTTGAAGTACGAGATCAGTGGTTTTATTTTATACAGAATTTCATAGGCAGTCTTTTGATGCCTGGGGTTTATTAAAACTCTGTTCTGAAAATAGCAGGCAGTGTTTACAGCCTCTGCCCAGAAAGTTAATGGCAAACCTGAATCAACAAGCATGGTCCTGGCAGCCTCTATCAAAGTTCTGTTCTTTCTTTCAACTACCCCATTTTGTTCTGGTGTTATTGGAATGATGTACTGCCTTACAATTCCTTTTGACACACAAAACTCATCCAACTCCCTATTTCTGAATTCTGTGCCATTGTCACTCCTGAAGATTTTTACTGGCAAGTCAAACTGCTTTTCAACCTGTGTGACAAAGTCTTGCAGAATGCCTGCAGTCTCATCTTTGGAATGTAAGAAATAAGTCCATGTAAACCTAAAAAAGTCATGTACAATTACCAAGCAATATCTTTTCTTTTTAAGACTCATGACTTTAACTGGGCCAAACAGATCCATGTGAAGCATTTGCAAGCACTTTGTTGTTTTGGACTCTTCAATGGACTTAAAAGAGCTTTTATGTTGTTTTCCTTTTAAGCAGGAAACATAATGCTCAGGACAGGTGAACAATTTTTGAGGAAGACCTCTTACTAACCCCTGTTTTGACAAATCAGTGATTGTCTTGAGATTTGTGTGCCCCAATCTTCTATGCCATATGTCTCATTGTTAGAGGCAGCTAAGAACAGACAGGCATCAGTTCTTGTTGGATCGTCGTGTGACCCTAACAAGTCAATCAGAAGAGTTTATGATCCATATCAAAGGCGGAATCAGTGATATAGACGTGAAACAGCTTGATTCTCTTTAATTATCCTTTTATTAATGATTTCAAAGCAATTCTGATCGTTTGACAAACTGGCAGCACCTCGGCTCTGAAATCAAGACCGTTACAAATGAACTAGCAGGTTGGGTATATATAGGTGTGGTAATTTCGTACGAAATAGGCAATGCTGATTTCGTGCGAAATACCTCTGTGTTATTTCGTACGAAATAGCTAAGGCTATTTCATGCGAAATTACCCATTAACATCCAAAACCTGTTTTCTAACCTGCTGAACACTGGTTTATCCTATCTAGACACAAGACTCTATAAAGACGAAGTTAACAGACATCTATGCACCAACAGTTCTTGGGTTCTCTTTTGACAAATCAACTACATAAACATTGACACTTCTTTGAGCAACAAGTTTAGTTATTCCATTTTTTTTATTTCTTCAATCTTTTCAACCATTTCTGGTTCAACAATCCTACAACACTCCTTGGTAAAGAAAGAACCATAACCTTTGTCACTCATTTAAGAGACACTAAGGAGGTTGAATTTTAGATTGTCTATCAGATTGACATTTTCAAACTTAACATTTCCAGACTGTACTGTACCAGATACCATCACCTTCCCTTTACTATTATTACCAAAAGATATATCACTCCCTCCATGAGTTTTGAATTCTTTGAGTAGGGCTCTACATCCTGGCATGTGCCTGGAGCCTCCACTATCTACATACCAAAGACTATCTAAGCATGCAGAAGCTCCCTGCACATCAAGTAAAAGGTTAGTTCATGAGGGTCTCCAAAGCCAATAAGGCTTTGGATGGGTTCTCAACAGTGTCTGTGTTAAGTTTAGGTGGATGGACAGTGGTTAGCTCAGGGGTTTGGACAGTTTTGGAACTGTTTTTCTCTAACCACTGTTGGGGGTCTTGTCCTATCAGCTGTTGATACCCAAAGGGATGCCTGTTCACTCTTGGTTTAGAAGGCCTTTTGTAGGCTTCATAAACATGTGGGACCTTTGGGTATGGTGGTTAACCTTTACCTCTTCGGTATTGGTTAGCAGGGGGTGCATCAGTCACCTGAACATCTCTTTTAATAGAGGTTTGGTTCAGCTGTTTTGTAACAGTTGTTTGAACTGGCACAAACAGTGGTTGATTCTTGATTGGTGGTTTTGATGAACTCATGGATGTTTTTGAAGTGTATTCATTCTTTTTTACATCAAAGGATTTGAGATACATACATTCCTGAGTGATGTGGTTTGATTTACCACAGATGGTGCAGCTCTGGGAAGGCATAATGATGCTTGTTTTGTTAATATCATATGCTTTTAGATGAAAACAATCTTTGGTCAAATGATTTTTCTTCTCACAGAAATCACAAAACAAGTTTTTAACCTTTTCTTTTCTTTTCTTTTCTTTTCTTCTTATCAGACTCCTTTGCAACAGAGTTTTGAACCACTGTTGGGATGTCCTTAAGAGGAATGACCTTTGCCTTAGGAGCTTTTACACCATCAGTGGTTGTGAAGTCCATGTGTTTGAAGTTTTCAATGATGTCACACTCATCAGACCATGTGGGTTTAAATTGGTATTTCTCAATTTCCTCAAAAGTTAAGGACCCCACAAATCTTTCCAAAGTGATCTTGTTACCAAGTGTATCAGTTATTTTAACCTCTTGTCCATCTTTGTTTGTGGGAATAATTTCAACAAAAAACAGCTTGATTTGCAGCAGTGTTTTCAACTTGGTCATTTTTTCTAAACCCTATGCCAAATTTTACATTACTTTCAAGCTGTTTTTCTAGCATGATCTCATAACCTTTACAGGATTCCACCCATTTTTCACAAGTGATTTGGGTGGCTTCCAACTCCTTTTTGCAAACTTGATATTTTTCTATCATTGTTTGGAGTTGGTCCTTGGTTATGCTATGCTCTTGTTTGATGCTGCAAATTTCATTTTCTTTATCATTCAATTTGTTTTTCAGTTCTTTTAGTGACTTTTCAAATTGAACTTCAGAAGTTAATAACCTATCCCTAAGGTTTTCATTCACCTCTTTAATGTTAGCAAATGCTATGATGCATTTGTCTGAACACAGATTTTTAAGAACCTGAGGTGATACCTTGGTTGCAGGCATCATGGCAAAATCACAGGTATGATCACTTTCTTCTTGAGCTTTCTCTTCTTTTTCACCTTCTTTCTTCTCTTCTTCTTCTTTGAACCAGGGGTCGGACAGTGGTTCCAACAGGGATTTTGAACTTTCTCCCAGCAGTATTTCATCAGCAACAGTAGTAACCACTGTTTCAGCAATTTTGTCCACTGTTTCATCACTTGACTGTCCTTCTTCAGCTTCCAGCCCTTCTGGTATGGTCTCCAATGCTACAAAACAAATATCATCACTAGAAGCATTATTTTGAGCATAGAGTGCAAAATGTTCATCTCATAACTCTTCAAGTAAGCTGCTCCAGTCAACCAGCCCTTGGGTGAAAAAGCTTTGTTGGTCTGGTTGAACCACTGCTGGTGCAGCTTGTTGAGGTACAGCTTGTTGCACCTGAACCTGAGGAGCAGGGGCCTGGACATACTGAATTTGAGGAACAGTGGTTTGAACATAATGCACAGGAACAAGGGTTGCTGGATGTGCATAATGGGCAGTGTTTACATGGGCAGCAGGGGTATATTGGGCATAGTGCACAGTGCTTTGGTTATTTTGTGGTCTAGGGTTTGAGCTGGGATGTGTAATAATTGGTCCATTGGTTTGACTCCTGCATTCACTAGCAAAATGACCTAGCCTATTACACTTATAGCACTTAATCTTTGACTTATCCAGCCCCACTTTTAGATTCCCATGTAACCCTGGAAATTTTCTCCCTGTCCTTTTGTAAACCTTGCTAGTTCTTACACTTAGCAATGCAAGTTGGTGCAAAATGTCCATTTCTTCTAAGTCAGTTGGATCAAAATACTGTAAATCATTGAGTTCAAAGCACAGATTGTCAGAATTCTGGTTTTCACAACTAGCTGTGAAAGCATAGTTGTTTGAGTAAGAATCAGAGTTGTTGAAAGCTCCCCCAGCTGTTATGTCAATATAATGATCATAACTCTGATCCTTACTACTACCAGATTCTTCTTGACCCAAAAGAGCTGTGCTGCCAAATGAATAGTCATCTACAACTTTTCCAGACTCTTGTAACTTATTTTTCTGGTTTAACTCCCTTTCATAGGTCAGGAGTCTACCATGAAGTTGGGTCAGGGTCAGATCTTTGAACTCAACAGAGTTTCTGGTCACAAAAGCAATTGTGTCCAACTTTTCAGGAAGTGATCTTAAAAACCTGCTGTTAACAGTTGGTTTAGGAAATTCAGTTTTAACAAGCTTAAGTTCACTTATGAGACAGCTAAATCGCTCAAATTGTTGTGTTAATGTTTCACCCTTAATGTGACAAAAGGTTTCATACTGTTGGTTCAAAATTTCCCTGTTGTTTTCAATTACTTCTTCAGTCCCCCCAAAATTTTCCTTAAGTGCATCCCACAATTCCTTGGCACTGTTACAGTGTAACAGCCCAGCATAAATTTCATTGGGGAGTGCAGATGCAACGATGCTAAATGTCTTGGCATCCAGTTCAATTTTCTGAAAATCCTGATCAGTATAGTTCTCAATTTTCTTAGGTTCGAACTTCTTTGGATCCTCAGCACTCGGCACCATTGGAACATGTGGTCCAAAGATAACTGACTTTCAACATCCGTTATTCTGTTGAGCTAAGATGTGACCCATCCTTCGCTCCCAGATGTTGTACTCATTTCTCTTCAACATAGGTGGTTTGAAGAGAGATCCGATGTTATTGTTCATATCTTGTGATTGTGACGTCATCCTAGTTGTTTTACATGCACTGGTTAATCAACTTTGATCGTAATTAACCCTTACTCTGTTTTTCAACGAAACGAACAATTAAAAGTATCAACGAATTTGAGCTGAACTTTTTACGTCAAAATGATTGTTAGATCAAGTTTGACTGTCCAAGCTCTGATACCAATTGTTAGGATCTGAGTTTCTTATGATTGTGTTTGTTTGAGATTAATGAAGATGAATTAGAAACGTGCAGCGGAATTAAAATGGAAACAAACTTTCAACACAATCAAATGAGAGAATTGCTTTCAACACACATGTTTGACATGAAATCGAATGATTATATATATTACAATGATTCAATTACACTTGCATGCATGTAATACAATCTCCCCCTCAGCCTTAGCTCACAGCTTGTTCGTACAGAATGAGTTGTGAAGAAAGAGCTAATAGAACAGTACAGGGTACTGTTCTATTTATAGTACGAAGCAAACCACTGAAGCATCTTTGCTGACGTCACCATGAAAGTGACATCTAACCTTCTAACAACCTACAACCACTGATCTATACAAGCATTCTTATCTATCCACTGATTACAATACAATACAAAGAAATAAACTAACTACTGCTTCTCATTCCACTGTTATACTCCCAGCAGTGCTTTGTGTCTTCAGCAGTACTTGAACCATGACAGTAGATTGAGCATCAGTGCTTAGTCTTCAACAGTCTTTAACAGTCTTTAGCAGTTGTTGAAGATTAGCAGTTGTTGTAGACAAACAGTGGATGGAGGTCATCAGATGTTAGGGACACTTCCAAGGGGAAAGATTGAATACAAACATCTGCTTATTCTGGATCCACTAATCTGATCCAGTTTTGGCTTTAATCAACTGTTCCTTTGTAAGGATCAATCCCAACAGCAAGGTCTAGATTTTAGGCAGGTCTCACTGGTCCTGAATTTTGTTGTAATTTTGACACTCATTTTCTCTTTCCGAATCTAGTATTTTTGGCCCAACAAAGCTTTGTTTTTAGGAAAATTATTGATTTATTTCAATTATAAAACGTCTAAAATAATACTTAGTTGTATCATCTATGACAATTTACACATCTTCGTTCTTGATTACCATAGTAACTGTGGGGTTATAATTGTATTATTCTTTTAAATAAGAGAAAAATGCCCGGATAGTCCCTGTGGTTTCGCCTTTTTTCACCTATAGTCCCCAACTTTCTAAAATTACCTGAATAGTCCCCAAGTTTTCAATTTTCGTTCCCGGATAGTCCCTGGCGTGGATGGAGGTTACTTTTCTTAGTTAAGTTGGTGTAAAATGACTATAATGCCCTTACTATTAAAAAACAACAAATTAAACATTAAAAGAATAAAAAAAAATACATGTGGGCCCCACCTACCCACCCCACCCCCAGCCTCTGTCTTCTTCCCCATTCTCTCCTTAACCTGCAACAACCAGATAACCGCCACCACCAATCAGAGGCAACCAAAATCAATCTCACATAACACGACACATAACACCACCAAACATTACCTACTTTCACCCCAATTCCAATTCACCAATTAAACTACAAAAAAACAATAAAAAGACAAACTTTCAAGATCCAATCATCAAAATCGGGCCAAATGGGACCTGTATCGGTGCAAAATCGGGCCAAACCGAAACAGAAACCTGCAAAATCAGGACAAACCAGGCCTGTATCGGACCTGTACCTCGACTCCGGTCCTGTGATTCGCTCATCCGTGAAGCATATATCAGTCAAAGCTCAACAGCAATCTTGACGAAACCAGTATCCGACCTGAACTCCATCTCCACGTTTCACACTCTCCACAATAGCTGCCACTACCTACTGCCGTCGCAAGCACCTCTCCCGCCACAACCACCACCGCCGCCATCATCACCACTGCCACAACCACCACCGCCGGCATCATCACCACTACCACAACCACGCAACGTGCTCCGCCTTCCGGACCACCTCACCGATCTCCGACCACCGCATCGATCTTCCGGACCACCTCACCGATCTCCGACCACCGCCGCCATCATCACCACTGCGTTTTTCGACGATGGTGGAGTGGAGGTGTTATGGTGGTGGTGGTTTGGACTTTTATGGTGTGGAAGTCTTATGGTGGTGGTGATGGCGGAAATTGCAGAAGAAAGAAGAAAGATTGAAAAAGGAGATAAAGGGTGGGGTGTGGGTGGGGTGTGGTGGTGGTGAAGTGGAGATGTTTCGGTCCTGGGATTTACTTGAAGTGGAGATGTTGCAGACATATAAAAGAAAGAGAAAGAGGAAGAGAGAAAGGAGTGAGGGAGAGGGGGTGGGGTAGGGGTAGAATAAAGGTGGGTCCCTTTTTTTAACCAGTAAGGGCATTATAGTCATTTCACACCCACTTAACAAAAAAAAATTAACCTCCATCCACGCCAGGGACTATCCGGGAACGGAAATTGAAAACTTGGGGACTATTCAGGTAATTTTAGAAAGTTGGGGACCATAGGTGAAAAAAGACGAAACCACAGGGACTATCCGGGCATTTTTCTCTTTAAATAATTTACCAAGTGAATTGTAAAATTTGTCCTTTATCTTTATACATTTTTTCAGGCGATGTCTTTTATCTTTAAAATTGATGTGTTTTGTACTTTATGTTTCAAAATCCTACACGGTTTGTCCTTTGAGTCTAACCAGTTAGTTTTTTTTGTTAAGTCAGATCACATAAGGGTATTTTAGTCTTTTTCATCATTCATTTTAAAATATGTTAATAAATAAACAAAAAATAATTAAAAATCTTGTGTATGTATGGATACGTAGATATATTCCATTAAAAGAAAATTCAGAGTTTGTTTTTTCACTTCTCTCTCTCTATCTCTCCCACTTACCCACCACTATCATCCACCACACCACCTGCCATCGCTGCAACCCACCCCACTAAGCAACCTACACCACCTGCCACCACCCACCCAACACCACCTAGCACCACCACCGACGCCAAACCTACCCACCATATATCATTGGCAGCATTTTGCTTATCATCGGGAACTGGATTATTGTTAAAATCAAACGAGACCTTTCGTCACTAAGAGGGTGTATCAGAGAACCTTAAACTTGTATTCATTTGCTGCATCAAATGTTGCCGAGGCTACCAGTAACCTCCCGACCCAACTCAGTCTCAAACTCATCAAAACATACTGCATCAAATGTCGCTGTATTACTTAAATTCTTATTTTCTTTTGTTCTATAGGAATCATATATTTTTTTATAAAGTTAACTTTTAAACTTTGTATTTATTTCATTATAGTTTCTTAAGCTTTAGTGTATCAAAGGATATGATATCTTGAATTTAAGGATAACTGATATATTGGAATGTGACACAAGTTTAGCACTTCGCATGATATATATTTTTAAAAGTGTAAACTTGGAATATATTATTGACTGATGTTACAATAAAGTGGAACAATTGACACAGGATATAATAAAATAATGAACTAGTGAATTGTTTAGTGTTCTATAATCAATCAACAACTTTCTAAAAGCAAAATTTCCCCACTCCAATATAATCAATCAAAATAAACCTAACTATGAGATCTCGAACATATAATATGCTATCGAAAATATAACTGTTTTGTTTGTATTTCGTACATATTTACTCTTAATGTTTAAGAATTCTATAAGGCTATAAAGTGTGATCATCACTATTACCCTCCACATCAGCGTTATGTCACCCACTTTTAATCTATCATTCGAAACCACTACTTTAAGGGTGTGGTCATGACTTAAACCACTTTTCTCTTATTTTAATTTATTTTTGTGAAAAGGAAAGGAAATATTGAAAAAGGAAAAGAGGCTCATGGTAGTCATGGTTTAATCCATGCAAACCATGATGAATGAGGCAAAATGATAGTATAACAATTCATTAATGGTCCTACGTGACAATTGATGACCCAACCCACGCCTCACACCCTTCAACCTAAGTTCACTACTGCTTCGATTCTTTTTTATTTTCTCAAATTATTTACTTCATCTAATAAAATGTCATTTAACCTTTAGCATTTTATTATTCAACCTACCTTTTTTGATTTCTCAATACTTTATGATTTTTAATCATCTTTGTGTTTTAGACCATCACAACTGTTTTGGTCAAAAAATCTGATGAGGATAATGCAACCAAACTCTCTGTTACGGGGTATGATGCTTGAAATGTCGAACAATAATAAGGATCACTTCAAGGTAAATTGCACAAACGACACAAGGATTTATACGGGGAAAAAGCCCTTGATCAAGAGTTGATCTCCGGCACAAAAAACCCCGGGTGATGGAAATTACCGATCACCAAGCTCAAATAAATCAATAAATGTTTACAACTTCGGATAATGACGAGCTAGGTACAAGGATCACTAGTATGAAATGTGTAAAAGTGAGTGAAAACTAATAAGTGTTCGTCGAGAGCTTCACGAATGCGATTATGAGAGTGTGTGTAGCTGAAAAAATGACTAAGTGTTCTAATTCTAGCTCGTCACCCCTATAAAAATAGAAGTTAACTACAATAACTAACTATCCGACTTTCGTGCCAAGCTCCCACGTTCTCCACAACGTCCATTTCCAGTCAAACGTGTGCGATATACCCGTGGAATATTCCATAGTAACGTTGCCAAGACCAAGTCAAGCTCGTAACTCCTGCGAAGTAATACAAAACACAAACAAACAATCGTCAGTACGAGGATCCTTAAAGTGATCCATGATCCTGATCCTGAAGCTCTTCTGAGGATCACTATCTGTCACAGAAGAAAGGATCATTAATTAGGATAACGAGTAAGGATCACTAATTGTTAGAAAATCCTCCCCTAACAATTGCCCCCAAAATATAAGGAGTAATATGTAAAATGAGCGAGTTATGTTTTCCTGATCTTATCCGCAACTAACTATCGTAAATATAGCCGTTATTGTTGAACTAGCCGTTGCAACCATGACGTCACAGAAGTGACAACCCTGCACGATCATGATTATAAATAGGAGATAGAGATAGGATCAAATGCATTTAAAATTTCAGAAAGACTCCCTTTATAACTGCATTCCGAAGATAAACAGGTATCCTCCCTTCATCTTCTTCCTTCTCTTGCTCTATTTTTCTTATTTTACTATCGTCTCTTCAAGAATGATGCTCCGGTCCTCCCCCGCCAAGGATCACCAGAAGGATAGTCCCTTGAAGAGTCAAAAGATCATCAAAGACTCCACACATGAGAGGTGCTACTTTAACGACGCTCAAATAGATAAGATTCGTCACTGCTTTCCGGCGAGTGCCTTTTTCAAACCCTTCGATCCTACTATTCTGAGCGACTATGTTTCAGAAACATGGGTTGCCTTTCCAGTTACTCTATTCGCCATAGGATACACCTATCCTTTCCCAGAATTTACACAATCCTTCTTTTCCCTTACCGGCATCTCTTACATCCAAGCTATGCCGATGATTTGGAGGGTTTTGTATACCCTGGAGAGGATCATCGAGCAGGAAGGCATTGATTTAGGAATGTCAGAGCTGTCAGAGATGTATGATCTCACTACTTTTGGTTCCCATCGTTATTTGTTCAAACGAAAACCCGGCGGAGAACACCCCCTTCTCAAAGTCACCAAGAATGACACAAATTGGAAACGTCGCTTCTTCTTTGTTAGGAGGGATACCATTCCAAACGGAAAGGATCTACCAAAGACATGGTCCACCCATGGTAGGCCAGAGGATCCTGAGAAGGATCACCAGGTAGTCTTGTTTTTGTATGAGGATCACTAACCCCTTTTTGTCTTGTATTATGCAGCTATTTCTGTTTCACACATCATCACGACACCTGCAACCAAGGATAGGCTTGCTGCTTTTTGGAAGCTTGATCCTGAAACAAGGACATTCAAGATAGACACCCAAGACTCACAAGAAGTATCCTCCGGTTCCATCACCATGTCGAGTAAGTATCCTGCCTTTTGCATAGTTTGAATATTAAAATAAATAAGTAAATTGAAATAGGATAAGGATACTTATCTTGCTTTGAATGTGTAGGTGCCGGAAAATCTGCCAAGCCTGTATCCCAGTTCAACACAGCCGATCTTGATGTTGTTCGGTCCAGGAAGAAGAGGGCCACTACCAGTCCTAGCATCTCCATTCCCAAGGCACCCATTAAAGGAAAGGGTGGCAAAAAGAGAAAGACCTCCGAGGGTGAGAATTTGCAGGGTCTGCCTCTGATCCGTCACCAATTTCTCGAGTACTTCAATGATGTAAGGATCACCGTATCTGCCTATATATCCTGCTGGCATATCCTGCTGACATATCCTGCTAATATATCCTGCTGATTTGAGGATCACTCGGTCTTGACCTTATTTTTATCTCTTTTGCAGAAATTCGCTGAGATTGAGGACTATGTGGGGAATGTCGAGGAGCAGGACAAGAAGATTGCTGATTTGCAACAGGTTGCAGTGCTTAAGGACCTTGCAATTGCTGATCTTCAGAAGGAACTCCAAGATGCCAAGACTAAGACGGCTAAACTTCTGATTGACCTTGACTATGAGAAGCATGATCTCATAGAAAATGCTAAGGTCTCTGCTGCCATCACAATGTATCAGACTAAATTGAAGATGGCCCAGGAAGCTCAAGATCCTAACTTTGACAAAAGCAGCTGGGATGTTGAGGGCTGGAAAGCAAGGTTAGCTGATCTTGAAGATGATGAGGAAGCTGAGGAAGTTTTGGCAATCGAGGCTGGAGGTAGTGGGAAGGATCTGGTGAAGGATACCGCAGCTGGAGGGGAAGAGGATGCAGCAAAGGTGTAGGCTGCACAATTGGGCGATGATGGACATTCCTAGACGCAGCCGGAGCCCAATTTTTAAATTTGGTAGTAGTTTTTTGTGGTTGTGATGTTGAACAATTTAATGGTTTGTACTTGAACAATAGTCGTTAGGATTAAGGATCATGTATGATCCTTTGGACAATAGGCAGGATTGCAATTGGTGGAGGGATCCTCTGTTTGGGGGATGAAGCCATTGTGATCCTGCCGCCCTTATATTCCTGCACTACTTTTTGAACTTATTATCACGGACACCCTTTACCTACCCCAGCGGACGGGCCACGTTTTGCTGGTAGAAGCTCGGGGTAGGTAATTTTGACAACCTTTTAAGGGTTAGCCTTTTGTTAATAAATAAAATCTTAACCTTTCGTCGCTTATCTTGTGTTGTTATCCTTTTTAATATCTTACTTTCCAACTGTTGTAATGTTTATTCCGTTTATACTTATCAAGCCTTGAAAAATTAAAAAAGATATCCAAAAAGTTTAGGATATGATCACGGACCACACATCCCATAACTGATTAGTTCTAAAAAGTGGTATAGTTTAAGAATTCCAAGTTCAGTTGTCAAGTATAAGGGTTATTCAAATGAATAATGAATAAAATCAAAACAGTTTAGGATCATACCTGAGGATCCAAGTTAGGATAACTACAAAATAAACCTTAGAAAGAAGTAAGGATCAAGGATCCCTAGTTGCTTATCTTCAAGGACCTGAAATAGAGCATAACTTGGGACTAAGCCAATATAAGAAAAGAGTTAGCAACTGGGGACAAGCCTAAGGATAACTGGGGACAAGCCCAAGGATAACTGGGGACAAGCCCAAGGATAACTGGGGACAAGCCCAAGGATCGTATGTAAACTGGAGTATGGCCCTAACTGGCGACTATCCAAACTTAGTGACATGAAAATGCCAAAACCTTAGCTAACGTGAAAACGTTAGAAACCTTAGCTAACGTGAAAACGTTAGAAACCTTAGGAACGGATGTATGGTACGTCTACCATTATACGTAGGATCCTAGGCATAGCCAGTACAATGGAATTATCAGCCCCTAGAGCGAGTACTGGTCCCACTGCCTTGAACTATACCAGGATCATCATGCGCTACTGGCGAAACTGGGGACATGCCCAAATAACTGGGGTCAAACCCAAGGAACGGATTGCTTCTGCAGATAACCAATGTTATGCTAAGGATACCTGAACTTTCAACACTTGAGATCACGTGAGAGATGGATAAAGGACACATGATCCTTATCCTTATATGAGAAAATAAAGAAATGAAATAGTTCAAGGTTAGGATATTACCAAAGTAAGGATCACTGATACTTTAAGGATCCTTCGAGGATACTCCATAAGGATCATCTGTGCCAAGAGGATCCTACTCACATGAAATATTTCTTCAAGTGGACAGCATTCCAAGCTCTTGGTAGCAAATCACCTTCCATGGTTAGCAACCTATATGCCCCCTTTCCTGCTTCAGCTTCAATCAAATAAGGGCCTTCCCATTTTGGAGCCAATTTTCCATCGGCAGGATTGGTGGTATTCTGAAATGCTTTCCTTAATACCATATCTCCAACTTGAAACTTCCTGATCCTGACATTTTTGTTGTAAGCACCAGCCATTCTTTGTTGATAACTGGTCATCCTTATCCTAGCCAGATCCCTGATTTCTTCAATAGTATCCAGATCTTGAGTCAAGTTCTCGTCATTTTCCTCAGGATCACGAGTACTTGTTCTAGCAGTTGGAACCCACCATTTCTGTTGGGATCACTGATTCTGCCCCAAATACCAAAGAGAATGGTGTTTGACCAGTTGCATTCTTAGGGGTTGTCCTATCAGCCCAAAGCACATAAGGTAGTTCCTCTGCCCATTTGCCTTTCTTGGATCCAAGCTTCTTCTTCAAATTGTTGATGATGATCTTGTTGGATGATTCTGCTTGACCATTAGCTTGTGGGTGGACTGGTGTTGATGTTATCATCTTAATCCCCCAACTGTCACAAAAGTTAGTGGTTCTGCCCCCAATAAATTGGGAACCATTATCACATATAATTTCAGAAGGAATTCCAAATCTAGTTATAATATTTCTTTTAATGAAGGATATAACTTCCTTTTCTCTGACTTGTGCAAAAGCTTCAGCCTCTATCCACTTGGAGAAGTAATCAGTCATAGCAAGCATGAATACTTTTCCACCAGGTGCCTTAGGAAGCTTACCAACTATATCCATACCCCATCTCATAAATGGCCAAGAGGAGGATATAGGATGCAATAATTCAGCTGGTTGATGAAGGATATTGTTGTGTCTCTGACAAGGATCACATCTCTTAGCATATTCCACAGCATCTCTCTTCATGGTTGGCCAGTAGTATCCTGTCCTCAGGATCCTTGAGAATAATGCCCTGCCCCCAGTGTGGTTTCCACAATCTCCTTCATGGAAGTCTTTTAAAACTTCTTGGATTTCAGGATCCTCAATGCATCTCAAGTATGGTCCTGCAAGAGATCGTCTATACAACATATTATTTAAAATTGTGAATTGGGATACCTTAGATTTGAAAGCCCTAGGGTTTTCTCCTGTAGGAATCTCTCCGTGTTGTAAGTATCTCATAATTGGTGAGATCCATGATCCTGAATGGGATTGAGTATCCTCACTAGGGATAATTGCAGAATCATTTCCTATCTCCATAGCCACATGATCCTCGATAGCCGGGGTCAGGATATGGATAATAGGGATCTTGATATCCTCCGGGATCTTCAAAGATGATCCTAAGTTTGCCAATGCATCAGCTTCTGTATTTTCTTCCCTTGGTACCTGTGTCAAACTAAAGGAAATAAAAGAGAGTGCCAAACTTTTGACTATCTCTAAATATTTGGTTAGCTTTTCACCTTTAACAGCATAGGATCCATTAAAGTGGTTTGTAATTAACAATGAATCTACATGTACCTCAAGATACCTGATCCCCATATGCTTAGCAATTTGCAAACCAGCAATTAAGGCTTCATATTCAGCCTCATTGTTAGTGGTTTGGAACTCACAAGCTATAGAGTGGGGTATTATGTCCCCCTGTGGCGATTTTAGTAGTATTCCAAGCCCTGTGCCTTTAACATTTGAGGATCCATCAGTATAGAGTATCCAAGGATCCTTAGTCTCCTCCAACTGCTGGACTTCTAACTCAGCTTCTTTTTGTAAATCACTACTGAAATCAGCCACAAAGTCGGCTAATGCTTGGGATTTGATGGCTGTCCTGGGCTCATATCTTATATCATATGCACTTAGCTTCACTGCCCACTTAGACATCCTTCCTGACATCTCTGGTTTCCTGAGGACATTCTTAATTGGAAAATTAGTTTTAACAACAATAACATGAGTTTCAAAATAGTGTCTCAACTTAGTAGATGCCATGATTAATGCAAGAATAAGCTTTTCAAGGTGTGAGTACCTGGATTCGGCATCAAGTAAACTTTTACTTACATAATAGACAGGATGTTGTGTACCTTCATGATCCTTAACGAGGACCGCACTTACTGCTTTTTAGGATACTGCAAGATACAAGGATAGCACATCGCCTTTTTCTGGTTTCATCAAGGCCGGGGCTGAGGATAGGTAATCTTTGAGGGCTCTTAAAGCATTTTCATGCTTCTCAGTCCACTCAAATTTCTTGTTCTTCCTTAGGATATCATAGAATTCTTTGCACTTCTCTGAGGATTTGGATATAAATCTGTTCAGAGCTGCTATCCTGCCTGTTAGCCTTTGAACATCCTTAGCATTGGCCGGAGATTTGATGTTCACTATTGCTTTGATTTGTTCTGGGCTAGCTTCAATGCCTCTCTTCGTCACCATATATCCTAAGAATTTACCTGCTTTAACACCAAAGTGACATTTTGAAGGATTAAGCTTCATGTTATATTTGTCAAGGATATCGAATGCTTCCTCCAAGTCTCTTAGGTGATCCTCAGCTTTTATGGATTTTACCACCATATCATCTATGTAAACCTCCATAGTTTGTCCAATCTGATCCTTGAACATCATATTCACCAGCCTTTGATACGTTGCACCTGCATTTCTTAGTCCGAACGGCATAGCAATATAGCAGTATATACCAGTTGGAGTCATGAAGGCTGTATCCTCTTGATCGGATGGTTCCATTTGGATTTGTTGAAATCCAGATGAAGCATCCATAAAAGTTAACAGTTCATGACCCGCAGTTGCATCCACCATGGAGTCAATGTGGGGTAATGGGAAAGGATCCTTAGGACATGCCTTATTTAAATCGGTAAAATCGACACATACCCTCCACTTTCCGTTTTTCTTTTGAACAACAACCACATTGGCCAACCATCTTGGATATTTGACCTCTCTAATCATACCTGCCCGGAGCAATTTCTCTACCTCTTCCTGGATAATGGCATTTCTTTCTGGTGCAAACTTTCTTCTCCTTTGATGGATAGGTTTTGTAACACCCCAAAAATGGGTTTGATAATTTAAACCCGGTTAATATAGAGGAACGGGTAAAGATACCGTTAGGGGTAAAAGTGAACCCGTAAATAAATATTATCTAGGAATAATTAACCTAGTTGAATATTAGTAACGTTGGTATTAAACGAAGGGTTGTAGCCTTATTTAATTAAAACGAAACATGAGGGACCAAAGTGAACAACTTGAAAGTTGTTTTATTAAAAAGAAAATAACACACACATACACACACCTCGTGTGTGTGTTCATCAACGAGCAGGGGAGGGCTCCCATGGAGCCAAAACCCTAAACTTCACAAATTCTCCAAATTGAAAGGCTAAACGAAGCCCAAATTCACAACCGAACATGAATTAACGATCACCTCCACAAGGGGATCGCAAGGTATGTCTCAAAACTTAGATTTGATGATCTTGTTTGAAGTGGGTTATGATCAATCCATGAATTTGTATGCAATTAAGCTTGTAGAGGTGTTAGAAACACCAAATAGAACTTGTGTTATGAATAATTTCAAGTAATTGGGTGATTTAGAATGAAACCCATTGCATGAGTGTGAAGATGATGATCATGATGAACTTGTAGATGTTATAGTGTGATCTTGTGATGTATAAGGTGTTATATGATAGACTTAAATAGATAAATTTGATGTGGAATTCATGATTATGAGATTTTGCTTGAATGTGATGGTTCATAAGATGAAATAGGGAAGAACATGCTTAAAGCACTTGTACATTATGCTTAGAAAGTGATATGCACACCAAGTGTTTGATAAAATGCTTAGGAGAAAATGATAAGTGAGATTGTATGCTAAAAATGAATAAATGTATTTAAAATGTGATGATGATGTATTAAATAATAGATTTGTATAAGGAATATGTTTTAAATGGATTACAAGTGAGAAATTAGTTGATAAGATGATATGGCAAGAAACCTTCCTTAAAAGGGTATGTATGCTCATGTATGCTAATCATGTTATGATGAATGTGATGACATGTACGGATAGGAGTTATGTCAACGCGGACACAAGCATGAAAGGCAACGGGCCAAGGATAAACACGGAAGCTATGCTCGAACTCGGACGCACGAGGTAAGTGCACTCTAAACTTACCCTTTTGTTTGGTAATGTAATTATGACATATGGTAATTATTGAATGTAATATAAGAAAATATGAATTGTTGTTGTTACTAAGTTAAGTTATAATGGAAATGAGTCGGAAGTGGTTAAGAAAGAGATTCGATTAAGTTCGGGTAAGAAACGGAACTTATGCAATGAATTATGCATAAAGATGAATTAAGGAGTTATATATGTAAGATGTAAATTGTAGGTACGGGTGTGAATGAATATGAATACATGCTTGAGAGAGGTATTTAATTATATGCTTGAATGAATAAGACGAGTTATGCGTATTTGAGGACACGTCCATATGATAGGAAGTTAATGATACTAACCATTTTTCTATTGAGGATTAATGTGAACATAGGCAGGTTAACAATAGAAGTAAAGGTTGACTCTGCAATCTAAGGTGAGTGATGGAATGGATGGATGAAGGAGCTAGTATAAGAGAAAGCAGGATATGTGGACGCTTGATTATGCATGTGTTAATATTTTGTATTATGTTACCGGTTACTAATGATGAGATTGAATGTGGTGACTGCAGGTTGTTCAGGATTTTGGATGTTTCACCAAGAATTGTACGCGGTTGAAGATCGAGTCAAGACATGGATTGTACGTGGATGCGTATGTGGTCACTTAATTCGATATATGTATGATAGTGGTCAATCAAATTTTAAAAAGGAATTAATGTATTCAAGTGAAAGAAAGAATGTCATTAAAGAAATTTTAATTATGTGTTTTCCGCTGCGAATTTTGAGTTTCAACGTGTTAGGGCGTTACAGGTTTGAAGGACCTATCAATGCCAAGTTTGTGAGTGATCACATCTTTAGATATACCGGTCATGTCTTCATGTTTCCATGCAAAGGTAGTCTTTCTCCTTTTGAGGAAGGATACGAGGTCTTCTTTCATTTCGCCGAGGATCCCTGATCCGATATAGATCCTAGATTCAGGATCGTCAGGATCCATGAGGATTTCTACCACATCCTGCTTTCTTGCCTCCAAGACATCCCTTGGAGGATACTTTGATTGCTATTGTTCCCTTGACTTCGAGGCTGGTTTCATCGATGAAGTATAACAATTCTTAGCCTCCTGCTGATCGCTATCAATCTTGACTATTCCCCAAGGACTAGGGAGCTTCACACATTGATGGTAAGTAGATGGGACTGCCTTCATATCGTGTATCCAGGGCCTGCCAAGGATAACATTACAACAAGATAAACAGTCAATAACACAAAATTTTTGATAAGAGTGTAGGCCTTCGATGTATATTGGGAGTTTAATGTCCCCCAGAGTATTCTTAGTTTCGCCACTAAATCCTACGAGCACGGAGGATCTTGGTATGATATCTGATTCAGGGATACCCATCTTCTTTAGAACATCAAGCTGGATAATGTTCACTGAACTTCCTCCGTCTATAAGGATCCTGCGGACAAAATGGTTAGAAATGAAAAGAGTAATAACTAAACCATCGTGATGAGGATCCTGGATATCAACACGATCATCCTCATCAAAGGTTATGACTTTTCCTTCGGAGACACTTGATGTTCGAACGGGTCTTTCTCCATTATCCATTTTAGTTTCCTTTGCATGCCTTTTAGCTGCTGAGAAGGATGAGCCACAAATGCCTGATCCTCCAGAAATAAAGTTTATTACTTGTGCATCTGCTGGAGGAGCTGGAGCCTTCTCAGGGATCCATTCAGGATCCTGAGTCCTTGACTTTTTTCTTCCCAACAATTCTTTTAGATGCCCCTTGCTCAACAAGTATCCAATTTCCTTTCTTAATGCAATGCATTCTTCTGTGAGATGCCCAAAATCTTCAGGGTATGCACACCACTTTGACTTATCCTTAGTTGCAGCTGGCCTATCATTCTTTCTGGGCCATCTAGCTTTATCACCTAGATTCTGCATCGCAAGGATTAGTTCATTGTTATCAACAGAAAAACAATATTCAGAAATTGGAGGATAATCCTCATCATCCTCTTCTTGATCAACAGCATGCACGTTCTGGTTATCAGATCTGTTGTAGGATCTGAACTTGTTGTTCCTGAATGAGGATCCTTGCTTATCTTGCTTTGAGGATCCTGCTAACCTCTCCTGGATCCTCTTGTCATCCTCTAGCCGAATGAACCTAAGTGCCCGGGTTCTTACCTCATCTAAGTTCCTGCATGGTGTCATAACAAGATCATCATAGAACAACGAATCCCTAAGCAATCCCATTTTAAAGGCCTCAACAGCCGTGGCTATATCTAAGTTGGGAATGTCTAAGGATTCTTTACTGAATTTGGTAATGTAATCCCTTAATGATTCATTATGACCCTGGGTTATCCTATATAGATCACTAGTTAATCGTTCGAATTTTCTACTACAAGAAAACTGATTATTAAACAAGTTAACCAGATTAGCAAATGAGGTAATAGAGTAGGGGGAAGACTTAGCAGCCATTTGAGAGCTGATCCAGTAAGAGTGGATCCGAATCCCTTGCACAGGCATGCTTCCTTTAACCTTTCTGGGATTGGATCGATCTCCATCCTCTCCCTGTATTGTGCTATGTGTTCTTCAGGATCCGTCGAACCATCATACAGCTTCATTGTTGGCACATGGAACCTCTTGGGTATCTCAGCATCACAGATTGGTGGTGCAAAACGAGATATCTTGTGGCTCCCATCTGCAATCTCTGGGATAGGTTTGACCACTCCCGGAACACTTGATATCATATCCTTTAGCTTTTGCAATTCTCTGGCCATGGCATGATTGATACCTGGATCCTGCATAAGACCATGGTTAGTAGCATAAGAATTATTAAAAGTGTTACCTCCCATTGGATTCAAGTTAGGAAGAATGGATGTTAATCCATATTGTTGGGGCTCTGGAATGATCGAGGGACCAGTAGAAGCATTGGTCTGCATTGGAATAAAATCTCCCTGATGGACATTTGAACTTCCTGTTTGCAAACTCCTCAAGGATCCTGGCATCTGGAAGGATCCCTGAAACTGGGACGATCCTGGAACAAAGGAGGATCCTTGAACCTGGGATGATCCTGGAACAAAGGAGGATCCTTGAACCTGGGATGATCCTGGAACAAAGGAGGATCCTTGAACCTGCTGCGCTCCTGAGTACCCTCCTGCACTCATGAAGGATCCCATATGCTGAGGATAGGATCCTGCTGGCTAGAAGTATGGACCTAATGCCTGGGTCGCTGTTGTTGTTCCGTAGTGCACTCCTTTTGGTCCACCCACATATTGAACATCTGGAACCACTGATGGCTGAGAAGTAATCACCGGAGTATCAAAATTCAAAGATCTGGGTATCAGTGGGGAACGATCCTCTGCCGTTTTCTTCTGTTTCTTGATTTCGTCAATCTCCCGGAGGATCCTTTCGTTGGTCTTATCCTGCTCTTGTGCATGATTCCTCATCTGCAAAATCAAGGCATAGAGATCATTAGTAGTAGGATTAGTTGAAACAGAAGAAGTAGGTGGTTTTGAGAAAATGGGAGTTGGTTTCTTCGCAGCATTCTCAGCATTCTTCTGGGATCCAGAAGGTGGTAGAGGCAAAAGAGGAACGCCTTGTGAAGAAGTGAATGAGGGCATCAAATTTGAAGCATTCTTCGCTGAGGAAGCCATGTGCTTGGTTGTAGTGAACTGAAATGAGCACAGAAATACGATTTTTTTCTAAGAATGAAGCACCAATTGCCCCACGGTGGGCGCCAAACTGTTTTGGTCAAAAAATCTGATGAGGATAATGCAACCAAACTCTCTGTTACGGGGTATGATGCTTGAAATGTCGAACAATAATAAGGATCACTTCAAGGTAAATTGCACAAACGACACAAGGATTTATACGGGGAAAAAGCCCTTGATCAAGAGTTGATCTCCGGCACAAAAAACCCCGGGTGATGGAAACTACCGATCACCAAGCTCAAATAAATCAATAAATGTTTACAACTTCGGATAATGACGAGCTAGGTACAAGGATCACTAGTATGAAATGTGTAAAAGTGAGTGAAAACTAATAAGTGTTCGTCGAGAGCTTCACGAATGCGATTATGAGAGTGTGTGTAGCTGAAAAAATGACTAAGTGTTCTAATTCTAGCTCGTCACCCCTATAAAAATAGAAGTTAACTACAATAACTAACTATCCGACTTTCGTGCCAAGCTCCCACGTTCTCCACAACGTCCATTTCCAGTCAAACGTGTGCGATATACCCGTGGAATATTCCATAGTAACGTTGCCAAGACCAAGTCAAGCTCGTAACTCCTGCGAAGTAATACAAAACACAAACAAACAATCGTCAGTACGAGGATCCTTAAAGTGATCCATGATCCTGATCCTGAAGCTCTTCTGAGGATCACTATCTGTCACAGAAGAAATGATCATTAATTAGGATAACGAGTAAGGATCACTAATTGTTAGAAAATCATCCCCTAACAACAACTATGATGTATCTTCACTTTAGCAAGTAATAAGGTTAAAAACAATAATTTACTATTTGATTTTTAGTGGTTTGGTCATTTAATCTTAACCTATTGAGTCTGTGCGGTTTCTAGTTTCATAATCAATCTTTTAAATACCAGTTTGAACCGGCCGGTAATACCAGTTGAACCGATTACTATTTTATTGTCCTGGTATGGTTGAGTCTGGTTACTGTTTTATTGTCCTAGTATGGTTGAGTCCGGTATAAATAGAGTTTTGGTATAGTCTTCAAACCCTTAGTATATCCGGTAATATTGGTATATATCGGCCTACCAGTTTAATCCCACGTAAAAGTTTTAAGTTTAAATTAGAGATAATACTATAATAGTGAATTTCATCTTTTAAGCGATCATGAATTATTCAACGCTCTAATGCCATAAATCTATTGTAGTCTTTTATATGATGAAATTTTGTTGTAAAAAATGATTTTTGATTATTGAGTCATGTAGTTTTGGATTCTTTTTTTAGTAGAAATTGTAGTTTTATGGAATTATAGGGTTAACTAGTCACTCGGTTGAATCTTTCTGTACAATCCAGTGTAGCTGGTTAAACCCGTTTCTAAATCCAACCTGATATGATTAAAAAACCGATTTTTAAAACATTGTTCATAATTTGAATCCAATTGATTAACACTATCAAAAGTTCCAGTTTATTTATTGTGAAAAGACAAAAATGCTCCTATTATTAAAAACTAAATAAAAATTTATAAACTCAACCTAACCCAACTTTCTACCCTTTCTTCCTCTTCTCTCTATCAGGCATGTTATGTAAAATGCTTTTAAGATGTTATTTTTTCAAATATGAGATTAATGATTCCAAAAGTATAAAAAAAGTTTAAAACGAATATTGCCTTAAACCCCAAATAATCCCTTCTTTATATAATATCTTTTTTTTTTCAATTTAGGTTACATTTTAATCTCTTTTCTTTCAATTTAGGTTACATTCGATATGTATGTGTGGATAAATTTAAGATTTATTTAACTTTTATAGCTTTAATTTGTACTTTTTTAGCCCTTTTTATTATGGTTGGGAATTGATTTTGCCGGTGAATACCACTCGTGGTGGTGAAGATGATACATAATTACATGGCTATTGCCCACTAGCAAATACGAAATAAACACATATTAGACTAGAAAAAGAATTTAAATATAAAAAAGCACATAACCTTTTATTAATGGCAAAAAAAAGTACATAACTCTTTGTCAACTTTGTTTATAAATATAGATTTGATGAATAAGTGTTTTCTTTTTAACCGTGAATTTGGATCACCGACAGACCATTGGAGATTATCGTGTCACCAGCGGAACCACCCGATCATATACATCTCCACTAGGCAACAATGTCTAGACACTAATTCAGAAGAAACCCAATAAATCTAAAAAAACGCTTTGTGAGAATCAAACCCATAACCTAATAAATTCTAAGCTTTACCACACCCCAAAATATCCTTTGTGAGAATTAAATAAGTGTTACATATAATTTTAAAAGATTTCAAGAAAATTATAATCCATGATCTAAAACTATTAAAATATTGCAATTTGTTTCTCTTGTTAATACATTGATAACTTTTAGAAAAAGATCATACAAAATATTAATTACTTTAACATATGATTTTTAAATTATAAAAAGAAATAATTTAGCATGTAGCAAAATTCCAAAAGTCCCCCAAAATCCAAGACGATAAGGGTACCCCTCGTGATGTTTTGTCGCTCGCCACACCTGTTTCTAACCACGTACACGTGTACTCTGTTTTTGTTTTATTTTTTTAGTTAATAACAATATAAGAAACACAAAAATGCACGGGTTTTTGTTTTATTTTTTTAGTTAATAATAATAACAATATAAGAAACACAAAAATGCACGGGTGTCTATTATTGAAAATCCACGATGATAATGAACATGAAAGTTACATCTCGTTTCGGTTGTATAAAGTTAATATTTTACGTGATTATAAGAAAATCCACGAAGATAGTGAACATGAAAGTTATGTCTTGTTTTGGTTGTATAAAGTTAATATTTACGTGATTATAAGAAAATCCACGATGATAATAAACATGGAAGTTATGTCTCGTTTTGGTTGTATAAAGTTAATATTTTACGTGACTATAAGAAAATCCATGATGATAAAGAACATGAAAGTTATGTCTCGTTTTAGTTGTATAAAGTTAATATTTTACGTGATTATAAGAAAATCCACGATGATAATGAAGATGAAAGTTATGTCTTGTTTTAGTTGTATAAAGTTAATATTTTACGTGATTATAAGAAAATCCACGATGATAATGAAGATGAAAGTTATGTCTTGTTTTGGTTGTAGATAGTTAATATTTTATGTGATTATAAGAAAATCCACGATGATAATGAACTCATGTCTCATTTTTGTTGTATAAAGTTAATATTTTATGTGATTATAATTTTTTCATTTGAGTTATATTTAGCACAATAAAACCTATATGCTAATATATAAATGAAATCAAGTAATACGCAACTGAAATTCGTAGAGTTCTATGTTTCCAAAGAATTTACAAAAGTAGTGTCTTTTTTTTTTTTTTTTTTTTTGTTAATTAATACATTTTAATTTACTAGTAGAATAATTATCTAAATTACTCTACAAGTGTATCAAACAACATAAAATTCAAAAGTATTCTACAAGTGTATCCAAGGGAGTAGCTTTCAAGGGGCCGAGAGGGGCGCCCGACCCCCAAACTTTTCGCTCAGTAGTGTTATGTATGTACGTTTCGTGTAGAATTTTTTAGGTATATACGTTTTCGACCCCCCGGTTTTATAAAAAAAAATTACTTATATAGAATTTTTAGGTTCGGAGACTTCCGACCCCCGGTGAAAATTTTCTAGCTTCGCCACTGAGTGTATCATAATTATTCTACTAGTTCATCAACATAGTTACTCTGTTAATTTTTTTTTTTTAAGTGCAGATTTTTATTTCATTCCAATCATCAGGGCAAATTACATAAGGATAGCAGGTAGACGAGCAACAAACTGCGCCGCCATCCCTTTCTGAATAGAAAACCCTAATCTACTAAAAACAAAACCCCTCCCCTGAGGGGTCGAAAAGTTGCTATGGACCACACGCTGAACTCTAGACAAGAACCGAACTGCCTCCGGCGCCAAGGAGCCGAACGTGTCAAACGCCAGGGGGACAAAGGCATGCTGATTATCCTCACAAGTTTTCGCGTGCTTTTCCACCTTCTTTACGAAAATGTCACCACCTCTTTTTACTTTTTCACGTCATTGATAACTGTATTTGTATTTGATATTTTGCCATTGTTTGTAGCAAGGATCTCGAGTAGATCATTAATGACCTGAGTGATTTACTCCCTAAATTAATAATGATAGTTGATAATAGAAATAGTTTTGTAAATATGTCGTTTTTATGTACTTTTGAGTGAGGTCTAGACGATGGGTTTTCTTTGGTTCTCAAATAGATCAAAAAATAAGGGGATAAATTGATGAGAGTGGAGTAGCTTTGTTAATATGTAATTGTTTTGTTGTGTTGTTTGTTGGCCGGTTTGGGTCAGCTGTTTCGTTAATGAAGTATACTTCTCAAAAAAAAAAAAAAAACTATGATTATTATAAAATCCAAAAAACTAATATCCGATGAGTTATTAGAAGAATTATTTCCATTTTGACACATCAATGTTTTTAATGCTTGGTGTAAATCGGTTCATAGATTGTTGTTTGGTTGATTACAAACAATACACTAAAAAGGTATTATTAGCTTATTTGATAAAAATATAAACAAAAAAAATATATAATGAGCTAACTAAATATAAAGATTTTTTAAAAAGAAAAGTATTACGTGTTTATAAAATTTATATAAAACAAATAAAAGCATACCATTGTTTTTATTTTTTATAAATACTATTTAGTTAATTTTTACTAAAACACTCTTTTGGAAGGAAAAAAATAACTACATCCATATGTGTTTCAATAAGGAAAATATTTAAATATGTAACCTTTTTTAATCTTTATTTTTTTTAAATACTATTTGGTTAATTTTACTAAAACACTCTTTTGAAAGATAAAAATAACGACATCCATGTGTTTCAATGAGGAAAATATGTAACTTTTTTTTAATCTTTTTTGAAATACAAAAGTTACTTGCACGTTAAAAGAATATTGGTAGCACAGTAGAGTACAGTTTGTTACAAAACATAATCATAAAGCCATATCCTCCTCTATTTTATTTAAAATGCTATCATTCTAACCATAAATCTATGCAACACCACCCCTCACCTCACTCTCTCAACACCACCACTCAATGGAGCCACCGTCGCCGGAATCACACCTCCAAAATCTCCGACCGATCAAAGTTCTAGGCACCGGAGCAATGGGTACCGTCTTTCTCGTCTACAATCACCTCACCGATCCATCCGCACACCACAAATTCGCTCTCAAAGTCGTCGAAAAGTGCTCGCTTCTTGCCGACCCGAACTCCGACCGCCGTGCCCGGTGGGAAGTTTCGGTTCTGGACAGGTTGAACCGGCAACCCCACCGGTTTCTTCCGTCGTTGATTGGATCGGTTGAGACGGAAGAAGTTTTCGCGTGGAGTTTCCCGTTTTGCCCCGGAGGGGATTTGAACGTGTTACGCCATCGGCAAAACGATGGCGTATTTTCCGCCGCGGTTATTCAGTTTTACGCGGCGGAAATTGTGTGCGCGCTGGCACACCTTCATTCCATGGGGATTGTGTACCGGGATTTGAAACCTGAAAATATATTGATTCAGGGGTCAGGTCACGTGACACTTACAGATTTTGACTTGTCACGTGACCTGGCTCCAAAAACGATGAAGTCACTCCTTATGTTATCAGAGCAGGATATTAATAATAATAATAATAATAATAATAATAATAATAATAATAATAATAATAAACATCACCGGAAAATCACACGTATCATAAAAATAAATAGCTCACGTGTGTCTCCGGTGACACGTAAAACTACGAGTTTTTCCTCTGGCGAACGGTCGAATTCGTTCGTCGGAACGGAGGAATACGTGGCACCGGAGATGGTGCGTGGCGAGGGTCACGACTTCGCCGTGGACTGGTGGGCGTTGGGGATACTATGCTACGAAATGTTGTACGGTACAACTCCATTTCGCGGGAAAAACCGAAAAGATACATTTGGTAGAATACTAACGATGCCGTTAAAGTTCACGGGAAAACCAACGCCGTTAACGGATTTAATCACGAAGTTACTCGAGAGAGACCCCACGCGCCGGCTAGGGTATGCTAGAGGCGCGTGTGAGATCCAAGAGCATCCGTTTTTTAACGGATTGCAATGGGATCTATTAACGGAAGTTGAACGACCTCCGTTTATTCCGTCAAAGGATGACGTTGAGTCAACGTCTAATTTAGACGGTTTGACTGTAACGGAGTATTTTCGGAAGCTAAGGCAACCGCCGTCACTGTTAGAATCTCCGTCAAGAGATGACTGTGGATATAACGTCTCGTTTACGGAGTTTTAACTTTTTTATTTTTTAAGTTTAACATGGGTGTTTTGGTTTTCTTGTATTATACAAGAGAAATAACGGTAGGACGTTAGTGACGGCGTTAGTTAAGTGGTTGGGGCGTATTTAGGGATGGTATATTTTATTAGGTGTTGTTAATTACAAATTCTAATAATTGAAAATAAATAAAAAGCTTTGTACCACCTTTATTAGTGATAATTGCAAGATTGTAATACCATGTGTTCTTGATCATGAGTCTTTTATTTGTTTTAAATATTGTTTTAAATATATTAGTTACTTTAATATTGTTTTTTTATTTATTTTTTAACTTTTAGTTATTTAGGTTTGTTACAATAACCGAATTTAGGTTATCATAATGACCTATAAATAGAGGGACACCTGTAATATTTGAAAAAAATAATTGATATGATGATTATTGGGTTTCATCCTGAATTTGGTGTATGGACATTATTGCCTGGTAGAGATGTATATGATCTGATGGTTCCGCTGATGGCATGATACTTCAGTGGTCCGTCAGTGATCCAAATTTGCCGTAAGTTGACAATTTAGTAATTTGCTTAGTGAGTAAGTTGATTTTTGATTCAAAGAGTATCATTTGGTTTTCAAAACACTATTGTACGGCTTCAATAGTTCAATGGCTATCATTGATTTAGGAAATTGGATTCTCCCCGAGACAAAAGATCAAATACAAATACTTTTATCATACAATACGTACGAACATAGTGAAAATGTAAAAAAAACGTGATGGTATTTTCGTAATTATTTACTCGTAGAGTAATTATCAAAATTACTCTACAAATGATCTTATAGGGTAATTTTGATCTTGTAGAGTAATTTTGATCTTGTAAGGTAATTATCAAAATTACTCTGAATTAAAACTACTGTACAAGTGTATCAAAATTACTCTGCAAGTTTATCAAACAACATACAATTCAAAATTACTCTACAAAATCATTTATAGAGCAATTATGATACTCTAAAAATTATCTTTCAAAATCAAAATTATCATACAAATCATTCGTAGAGTAATTATGATATTCTACAAGATCAAAATTACCCTACAAGATCATCTATACGAGTAAATAATTATGAAAATGTCACCGCGTTTTTTTTTTTTGTCTTTTTCAAGTTTTTCATACGTTTTGTACGATAAGACACTTTGTACGTGAAATTAGACCATGGGGTATGGTGGGGCTTGGGTTGGGCATTGGTTGACACGTGGACATTCAAAACTCAAGGCTTCAACCCACTTTTGAAGTGGGTATGGTGGGCGTGGCTTGGCTGGCGTGGCCAAGCCACATCAGCTTTTTATATATATATATATATATTTATAACCAAAAACTACTAAACATACAACATAATTATTAAAATAAACATACAAAATAATTATCAAAATAAAAACCTATCATTCTTCGTCGTCTTCGTCGGTTTCGAACCCAGGAATCGTTGAAACATGTTCCACCAAATCAGCTCGAAGGTTGTGATGTATATCCCTTGACTTTATTAAAAATTCATTTGCCGATTTATCTTCGTCTGTTACGTTACCTGGTTGGGGGTCATCATCATCATAGTAGGTTACGACCGCTCTACCTTCATCCTCCAAAATCATGTTGTGAAGAATGATACATGTGTACATCACGTTTCCAATTTGATCCTTGTCCCATAGTCGACAAGGCATTGCCAATATTCGCCACCTTTTCTTCAAAACACCGAATGTTCGCTCGACGTCTTTACGTGCAGCCATCTGGACCCTGTTAAACTTTAATCTCTTTGGATCTGTCGTACCGTGTTTTGTGAACGATTTTACAAAAGCCCCCCACTCTGGGTAAATCCCATCAACTAGGTAGTACCCATACACGTACTCAACCCCGTTTACAAAGAAAGTTCCTTTGGGCCCTATACCATTTACCCGATCATTGAAAAGAGGCGAGTGGTTTATGATGGTAATATCATTATGTGAACCTGGCATACCGAAGAACGCATGTCATATCCAAAGATCTTAGGACGCAACCGCTTCAAGCATGATGGTTGGCACCCCGTGAAATCCACTAGTGTGAGCGCCTTGCCATTGGGTAGGACAAAGTTCCCAATGCCATTTCATACAATCTAAACTACCTAGCATCCCGGGTAGCCCATGATAATCCGCGTGATGTTCCAATATTTGTTGCATGTCACTGAAGGATGACTTTCTCAAATATCTTTTCCTATAAAGTTCTAGAATATACGAACAAAAGTTGTGAAGAGTTTCTCTAGCTACACGTGCAGACATTTTTAAATAGTCATCCATAATGTCGGAACTATTGCCGTACGCTAACTGCCTAAGTGCGGCCGTGACCTTTTGCCACGTACTAAATCCTAATTGCCCGGTTACATCAGGTTTTTGTTGGAAATAAACATATTTCTCCTCAAGATCTTTAGATATCCTTAAAAATAAGTTTCTACTCATACGAAAACGACGCCTAAACATTTTTTCATCATACTTAGGTTCCGCTGAGAAGTAATCGCTTACCAACAAATCGTTAGCGGTGTGCCGTTCACGAGCGATGTACCTTCTCCTCCGTTTAGGTTGTTGAGTCTCTTCCTCATCGTCTTCCACGATAGCTTTCACCACCGCCGCGATCGTTTGTAGAAATATTTCCGCACCATCGTCAGATGATGATGACGATTCACTATAACTTGAAGAACTCATGGAAATATTGTGTTTTATGTGTTTGATATTGTGTGAGAAAGATGTTAAATGTGGTAAGTATTTATAAAGTAAAAAAAAATTTCTTTTTTTTAAATATAGACCCCAACGGCTAGCCAACGGCTAGTTTGAAAGGGCCATTCACAACCCGCCATGTCAGCTTGCTCCCCCGCCCCACGCCCGGCTTGAAAACCAAGCCCCAAGGGCCACGCCCAAACCCAAGCCCACCCGGGATGGTGGCTTGGGCGTTTTCCCCCAACCCACGCCCCAACCCAAGCCCCATTTCACTACTTTTTACTTGAGTAAAAAAATGATAGGTTGTTCACGTATCAAACATCACTATCAACATGAAACATGTTAACCGGTAAAAGCTTGTGACTTGAAATGAGATGTTCCATCATAACTACACATCCTAAAATAATCTCATGAATGTATGGTACATGTTCAATTTATTTTTACAATAATTTTTTTATAAATATGGTTTGTTGTTTTACAAGTGTAATCTTTAAAACCTCATATATAGAGATAGAAGACGCGTTTTCGTCGTACTCGCATATCGCTCTACCTTCGTCTTCAATGATCATGTTATGAAGGATGATACAAGCGTACATAATGTGTCGTAACCTCTTTGGTGTTTGCGAACGGAAATTTACAATAGTGATGGACTTGTAGATGCTTCTACCACCATCAATGTTGTTTAAACTATGTGGAGGCTTGGTCCTCAATTTGGGAGAGTATCCTGATACATGGTATTAATGAAACAACAACGTGAATGTATATATCACTATAGGCATACGTGAATGCTTTGTTGTTGAGAGTCAATCTAATTGGCTATATCTCAAGACTCAAGTGATTTTATACAAAGATTTTTCATCAAAGTGACTTGGATTAAGACTTATGTTTAAGTCCTTAGGAAGTCAATGGTGAAGCCTTGGAGATAAAAAGGCAAACGAGTTATACTATGGTTTTGAGACCTTCCTAAAACCGTTGGTTTTGGAATGGTGAAATAAAATTTCATTATTGTGTCTAAACTAAGAAACGAATGTTCGGAAGAGATAGTGCGTTATCTCTTAAGGCTGTGAAGAATCAGAATGATGCATCTTCTGTTCACATGCTAGAGTATTGTGGTCTAAAGCATGCTAGACTAATACTTGTTAATTTATATGCTCGACGGAGATTAAATTAACTTTAAACATTCAAAATATATGATGACACAAGAACGAATTTTGTGCAAAACAAAACTATAAATATAACTTCATTAAAATGCAAGCAATGTGGGGGGAGGAGGCCATTTAAGAAACAAACCCTTTAGGGTATGTGGAAATGGTAGTTGAGAAGTTTTCTCAAACTCAAAATGAAAGGGAGAACCTTTCATCACCCCATTTGGATGTTATCCAATTACACTTAAATGTGGGGGTGACTTGCATTTGAATGTGGAAATGGGAGTTGAGAAGTTTTCTCAAACTCGAAATGAAAGGGAGAACCTTTCATCGCCCCATTTGGATGCTATCCAATTACACTTAAATGTGGGGGTAACTTGCATATATTGCAAACGCTTGACCAAGTGGAGTACACAATGGTTATATGGAGTCAATCGAGTAGATTGGACTCGAATGCAAATTGGTTAGATTCAAATCTAGTAAGATGTCAGTCATGACACACCAAAGGCATGGTGAAAACGTGTTTGGCCATGAATTGAGTTTCATGTCATTCTAAGACAAGGTACATAACTGGATCCAGGTTGAGATCACGAGTTATAAGTCTTATGAATCGACTAAAAGGCAAAGGTGACTAGCGAGTCAAGAACACGTTAGAACAACTGATCTTAATTTAAATTGTCGTTGGTGACTTAGCGAAGTCAAAGATAATTTTGGATCCAACAACCAGTGGGTTGATAAGAGATCAGGTTGTGGAATGGGACTAAAGCCATGGATAAAGGGACATGAGGGAAACCTAACCTAGTTGACTGGAGATCCCAAGATCTAGGTTCAATAGGCAAACTTAATCATGAACCGAAGGGTAGTCACTGTGGGGGCGTAGCTAATATATATGTTTATATATAAGCTAGTTTATATGTTTCATATATCCCCCTAAAACTATAAAAGGGTGTTTAAATACGTCCTAGTCCATTCCTATAATTTTCAGTGACATTGTTGTGAGGTTAAGCATAATATGTGGTTTTATGATTTGTGTAAATCATAGTAAACCATAATGCTTTTAATGATTTAAAGGAAATCACCTATGTTGGAGAGAAGTGTGGTCGCTTCGAATGGAATTAGGGCATAATTCCTAGAGCTCCCGCAGAACCAGGAAAGTGCTCCATGACCATTATAGGACACGATAGTGAGGGGATGACCCGGCTAGGGAAAGTATTGCGTGAATGTATATTGTCGTTTACACAAATGGGGGGTTGTTCAAGGACATCACGTCTACAAAACCCTAGTAGACTAAGTATGCTTCACAAAGGAAGGTTCAAAGGCAAAACCTACCTATCCTGCAATACTCGACTGTCGAGTTTTTATCGGGGAATTTTGTGTGTTTTAATCGATCTCCATTCATGTGGGGGATTGTTGGAAATTTTAGTGAAAATGGGTTTTTCACTAAATATTTTGGACATCAATAATATTTATATATGTGTTGTATAAATAATTATTTATGGTTTGTGTTCAAACTATGTCCAAATAGAGCTAAGATGAATGAGATATCGAAGCTTGAAGTTGTATGTTTGGAACAAACAAAGATGAATAAAATGGATTAGTTTGTCAACTTGTCCCACATAGGTGGGATGACAAAACTCAAAGTGGTATATAAGGAGGAGCACTCCTTGTAAATTGTTTCCTTAAAGGCAAACACTAGTGGGACCATAGGGTGCGCTGCACCCGCACATATGCGCGCGAGTATGGATGGCGCATGACCAGGTGGCGTCCTGGTATGCGTAGTGGCATCCGTGTGGCGCGCGACTCCACATCTCATATGCGCGCATAACATGAGCTATAGGCCAAATGTGGTGCACTTTGAACTTCGTACACCGCTTTTGTATTTTTGCCCATGAGCGTGTGGTCAGATACATGGCGGGTCCGCTTATGGCGCACCTTGGATGGCGTAGGCTCATAGCACAAGTTCGTTATGCGTCTGTCATTGGCTATGGCGGAAGCGCAGTATGCGCACGAGGTCCTTATGTGTGGGTTTGCTTATGGGGCACCCAAGGATGGCGTGAGGTATCCCGTTGATATGCGCGCTCCTTGGGGGAATGTCATTAGTCATGGCGGATGGTACATGGCGCAACATGTGGTGGGTGTCTCACGTGTGGCGCGATGACTGCGGAGCACGCGGCCTGCTTGCGGGCGGGTCACACTCAGTCAACCCAGTCTCCGTCAGTTACAGGAAAGCTTTGACTACCACTTAAATTCATTAAAATGATATTAAACCTTGTTTATTATAGAATTAATTGTCTAATTCATGACGATAATAAACACGGTTTAATGGCTTCTTTATGTGTGTGGTTATAAGAAGAGAATGTTGGGTCATTCTAGATATCATCGAAAAGATGGAGAAATACACACACTTGAAAGAACGTTTGTTCCATAGAAATTTAGAGAAGAGTATTCTCTAAATTGTCTTTTTATACAACTCAGTATTTTCCTACAATATAAAGAACACCAACTTATACCCGGTGTAATCTCGGGCGCGAGTGCCATCTCCGGCAGTACACATACTGTTCCGGTTGTTGTACCCTGGGAGACAGACCGTCTGAGAGGAGGCGCGGAATCTGTTTTAAGGGAAGCGTGTTGAACACGTGCCTCAACCAAAAACTGTCAACGATATTTTGCTTGTCTTGCAGCGGAGTTTCGATCTGGAAGGTGCGGTTGAAGTTTCCAAAGACTCTTGCTTGAATCAAGTTTGGTACAATTATTATGTATTTTATTTTCGTTCATTTGGTTTATGTAACCGGTATTGTACTTGATGAATTTCCCACAAATAACGAGAGTCTCGTTATTATTTATTTTAATAATATTTTAATAAAAAGTGAACCTAGTTCCTACAGATATAATATCTTTTAAACAAACGACTAAGAACATATTTGGTCATTTCACATTTTTGCTTCTTTAAAAATGAAACATGTTACCCAATTGACTCATTCGATAAAATACGAATCTAATTGATCGCTTTTATTTTTATATTTAAAATGTAATTTTAGTCATAAGATTTATTTCGAGATTTATAATTTATATTGTTTTAATAGTTTAACCCGCGTAATGCGCAGGTTTGTAAGCTAGTTAAAAATAAACAAATCCTAAGGTTTTCAACGAGTAACCAACAAATTAGGGATCAAACCCTCTAAAAATGAATAATCAATCCAACAAACCGATTGATTTGACTAGTCTTGTTAGGCCTTAGGTCATGCAACTAAAAAAAATCTAAATTTTATTATTTATTTTCACAAGATTATAAAAAGTAGTACTCATATGATGAGAAGTAGACAAAATGTTCTGAAATTACGGGACTGAATTTGATGTGCTTGTGTTTTAGCCTCCCCCACTATCTTGACTTATTCAAAAAGAAGCCGTCCACGAAATGTATGTAGAAAATATTATTAAATTAAACAATTTTATAAGTTTTTATAAGTTTATTTGTACTCCAATATGTCATACCCATTACACTTCTAGATTTATGAAAAAACACAAAAGAATTATGTGTAGTCACCTTATGTTTACATGACTCTAACATGCTAAATTATATCCTATTTCCAATAGTCATGTGAACTCAATTTAATCAATAACTTTTAATTTACATTTATGTAACTAATACTCATTCCACTATAATAAAGAAGTAACTCGTATCTCCTTACGTTGCTTGTGATGATTGAAATACCATTAAACTACATACATTTTGACTTGCACATCGTATGTCAAATCATTTCGGGCCGACATAGATACTCATCCGTTATAGTGAGATTGGCCTTGCCTAATAACAAAAATGAAAACTAGGAGTGTCATTAATAAATTGTCTGTATGGATTGTTATCTGACAATATATAATAGTTTAAATTATCAACATCCAAACTGACGTTTAATGTGTGTGTGTATTACATGTGTAGGGGAAGAATCCACTAAAAAGTGGATTTTGCCTAAGTAGCCTAATGGCTTAAACAAGTAAATCATCTAGGCTTAAAACTTGAAGAATTAATGGCCCAAATCTCTTTTATCTTGAACACTGTCGTCTACCTTCAATGCGTCCTCCGCTCCTATCCTCATTCCTCAAGACATCACTAAACAATTTGCATCAATAAATTAATCTAAAAAAATATTATATTTACACATACAACATAAAACTTAAAAAAAATAACTCTGCCAACTATAACTTTTTTAGGTTATAATTGTCGGTTCTAAGCCCAGGTAAAAGATAGATTTATATTTGAAAGTTTATAAAAGAGCCCGACTTTATAATTCGCTTATGGCCTCTAAAAACGTTGGAACGGCTCTATTTCTTATCATATATTGAACAAATATATGAAAAGAAATTATTCCGGTTATGCTTATAATAACATATAGATTATAATGTTGATTTCATGATTGGTTTATCTAGCAAATTATCATCCATGAATCACTAAACATTTGAATATATGATTAAAAAAACTTGTTATATAAGTTCTTTTTTTAGTATGCAAAAAAGGGTGGTGGGGTTACAATCTTCAAACCAAGAATACATACTTCCGACAGACTCATAGTCACGATTGGGTTGTCGTGAAATACGATACAAATAAGGCAATAATAAGGTTAAAACGTCATCGTACCTTTTAAGCTAATCCAATACTAATCGAGTGTAACTTCACATTCATCCATCATGCTATGGTTCATTGTTTCTTATTGCCTTATCAAATATATATTTATTGATTGTGAGGCTGTAAATGAATCGAACGTTCATCAACTTGTTTGATGAAAAGTTCGTTTATTTAAAAAAACGAACGAAAATGAACACACAATTTGTTTGTTCATTTATGTTCATGAACTTTCGTTTATGTTCGTTTATTAATATTTCTTTATGTCCGTTCGTCTATTTTGTTCATTTATGTTTATTTCAATTTAAATACATTAGTAGTTATCTTTATATATATATATATAGAGGAAGGTTAACGTACAAATGCCCTTATTGTACATTACGTACGCTACAATCTCAGCCATCCGATCATCTTCCCGCATTGAATTCGCATGTTGTTTTTTTGTAGCAATTTCGCATGTTGGTTTTTTAACATGCGATTTCATCAAAATTACCACATGCGAAATTGTTACAAAAAAACAACATGCTATTTCATCAAAATTATCACATGCGAAATTGGTACAAAAAACAATATGCGAATTCATCAAAAATTATCACATGCGAAATTGTTATAAAAAAAACAACATGCTATTTCATCAAAATTATCACATGCGAAATTGATACAAAAAAACAACATGCGAATTCATCAAAAATTATCACATGCGAAATTGTTATAAAAAAAACAACATGCAATTTTAAAATGCGTGAAGATGATCTGACGGCTGAGATTGAAGCGTACGTAATGTACGATAAGCAATATTGTACAGTACTCTTTACCTATATATATATATATATATATATATATATATATATATCAAACATAAAGGAACTTTGTAACTACTTATATAAATAAATCTACTTGGTAAATGGCTTTATCTTTTTTTGAAAAGTTGGTAATTGGTTTTCTAGTAATAAAAATGGGTTTTCCAAAGAAAATTATCGTAATTAATCACTAATTTATATAAAAAATACTTATTATTCGTTTATGTTTAGTCAATTGTGTTCATTTATGTTTGTTAAATTATGTTTAATTTTGTAGGTTATTGTTTGTTAAATTATGTTGGTTTATGTTCATGAAGTTTTAAATGAACGAACATAAACGAACACGAACATGCTCATTTTCTTACTCAACGAATATGAACAAAAAAATGGGTTTGATTATATGTTCGTGTTGGTTAAAGTTAAAGAAAGAAACACAAACATGTCTCTGTTCATGTTCGTTCGGTTCATTACATGCCAATTAATGGTGTATAAATTTATAGATTTCATAGGTAAAATTATAATTATATGACCGTAATGTATAGATTTATGAATTTTATGTATCTAATTAATGCATATCTATTCAAAATTTATAAATACTCGTAAATTTATTAGTCATGGAAATATTAATTTACAAATACTCGTAATTTTTATTTTTTTTTTTGGTTCAAAAAAAAAAATTATGGTTTAAAAATCCTTGCAAACTGAACCTAAACTGATAATATCATAAATACTACATCAATAACTTATTGATCAATAGGGTGTGAAGAAACCGAAAACCAAACTGTTATCGGAAATTAACCGAGAACCGGCTAAACCGATTGGTTATAGTTAAGAGCATCTTCATAGCCGAGCCATCGGCTATGGTTTCGGTTGTGCAATTTTGGTTAACCGAGTTAACCAAACTGAACCATGCATATTTCCATGTACTATCACGCTTTACCTTGCATAACCGAGCTTGAAATACCATAACCGACCTTAAAGCCTACATATTTCAACTTGGAACACTAGAACCGAAAATTTTCAGTTGAAAAAAGCAAAAAATAAAAATAAAAGGAGAAACATTAGATAATTAATCAAACTTAACCGAACCTGATCCATAACCAACGGTTTAACTGACCCTTCCATAAACATGCTCGGTTATTGGTTTGGTGGAGCAGTCTTCCATACCACAACTCAGTTAGTTATCGGTTGCGGTAGAGCTTCATAACCGAACCGACTTTGCACACCCCTACTATTATTGATACACAATTGATAATATTATTTAATTATTTAATGCGCAAATCTATTTGAACACTAGGACTCCTGACGTATACGAAGGAGTGCGGTTCGGTCGATAAATTCCTACCTCTCTATCTATCTCTGAGATATTTGGATAGAACACAAAGCATTTTTGAACACTAGAACACTATTTTGAGTTGCATGAGCCATCAAGTAGAGTCAAGACTCACTCAAAGGGACCCTTTTGGATTTTTTGTTTCTTTTTATCACTTGAAAGTTATTGCATGCGCTATCAAAATCAACTGTTTTTTTCACTAATCCTTCCAAATATATGATCCGATCCATCTATTGACCTACACTCACGGACTCTTATTTAGTTTGTTTCCAACTATTTCAAATGCACGTTCACGGATCTTAATCCATACAAGGGCGGACCCACTAGTGGGCGACCAGGATAACGTTAACTACTTGGTTGACAGTCTCAAAGGCGACGAGGGCTAACGAGACAACCACCACTTGATCGTGATCAAGAAGGAGCAAACCAAACATTGATACGTCACAATTTTAGCCCAGATCCCGTTTATGATGAAGATCATTTTAGTCAACGTTTTCGAATGAATAGACAATCATTTATGTGTTTATCCAATGATTTGTCAAAGCGATATCCTACATAACATGAGGCGGTGACGGGTTGCGGCTGGAGGTGGCGATGGCGTCGGTGGTGGATGGTGGTGGCGAAGGTGGTAGGTTGCGGTGTTGTTGATGAAGGTGCAAGAGGGGATGTAATGAAAAAAAAAAACATTGGGGTGGATGGAATGATTTTGAGGGAATATAATGTCTTATGGAATAGGTGATTCCATTCCACCAACCAACCAAACATCATTTTCTTCATTCCCTCGTAATGATTCATTCCATTCCGCCTCTCATACCTGCATACCAAAAACTACCTTAAGGTATAGTGTATTATTGATCAACTATTTATAGGAGTAGAATAAAAATAATTACAATTAGAACCTAATCACATCATATCTTCATAAATACTATTACAATATATCCTAACACATTCTCTCTAATTGATTCATCTCACGTTAGTTCACTTATGAATGGATGAGTAAGCTCTTATAAGCAATTAGAGAGAATGGGTGGCGGTGGGTGGTGGTCGTTGATAGCGGTAGCGATGACGGCGGTGATCGGAGGTGGCAGCGGCGACAGCGGGTGGCGGGGACGGAGGTGGGTGGCGGTGGTAGGTGGTGGCCGCGGTGGTGGTGGGTGGCGGCGGAGGTGAGTAACGGCGGCGGATGACGGTGGTGGTGGGTGGTAGCAACGGTGATAGGTTGTGGTGTTGTTAATGAAGGGTGAAGAGGGAATGGAATGGGAAAAAAAACAGGGGGACGGATGGAAGTTTTTATAAGCATGAATAGAAAGAGTTGATGGATAGCGACTTTGAAATTTGAATGAGGTTTTTTTTTAAATAATAATTCATTTATACCTTAATTTGATTATACGAGTATTGACACTGTACCGAACCGTGACGGTTTCGCGCGAACATCGGTACCAATATCTATAGTACCGGAACCAACATTCGTTTTATGGTTTTCGATTGATGTGAAATAAATGTCGTTAACCTTTCGAGAATATCACGACTTAATTTTTATTTTTTTAGTTTTCTCTTTTAACTGCTATAACGAGTGCTGACACCAATACAAACTGAACCTATGCTAATTGAGTTCCCGCCACATAACACGGGGAAACACACTAGTTTACCCAAACACTAGTTTTTTCATCACTTTTAACCATTTAAAGATGGTGGGATTTGTCTTATTTTTCATCAATTTATCCATTTAAAGATGGTGGAATTTGTCTTATATAGGATTAGGCCCAAAATCATTGTGTGGTGTTCAGCCCATGAGAGAATATAAACCCACCTTGCCCTATTTATGAGGGCCCATCATTGATTATATTTTTGCAATTATTTAAAAAGATCTTGTGAAGCACTACGAAATCTATGTATAGTTAATGCATCACTATTGAGACGTATGTGTTGGTAAGAATTCAATGAACGTATGAAGTGCACAAGTCATTTTCAGATGATAGTAACATATCCTAAATTAAATAGTTATTGTAATTATTTATCGTGCTTTTATATAGGAATAATAACATTATAATTCGGTCAATTACATTCATAATCAAACATTTGATATTTAAAACCCAAATAGATTCCAATCTAGGGACTTCAAATCAAATAAAGTCTGAAATCACTCTTCAAAACTGAGTATCGAATGTAACACCCTAGAACTTGATTAAGGGTTTAAGAGGCTACGACGAAGATGTAGAGGAAAAGAGGAGACATTGTGGTTGTAGGGGTGTTGTAGCAAGATTTGAGAGGCCAAGGCGTAAAGTATGTGTTTCTCTTTGAGAGATAAGAGTGTGGTATTAAGGTATGGAGAGATAGAATGGTTATGGTGATGAGAATATATGGTCATTGTGGTGGAGTGGTGGTGAGGTGGTTACGTTAGATAATAAGAAGAGTTGATTTGAATTCAACGTATTAATTAGAGATGTTTATTAGTGTTATGACAACAAGAATTGGAGTAAGTCAGTAAGACCATCTATTATGAAGGTCACGGACGTGTTCCTCGGATAAGTTGAACATCCACCACTGACGCCCTCATTGGGTTGTGTTGTCTATGGTTGTTTGTGAGGAAAGTGTTTTGAGGTGAAGAACATGGGCAGACAGGGTGGGTGGGCGGATCGGGGTTGGGTAAATAAATATACAAAAACTTATTTGTTTAGTATTTAATTAATGCACAAATATTTGTTATATCATTTATTTTTATTTACTTAATATTTAACCATAGTTTATTAAATAAACTAAATAAAAAGTAGAAAATAAATAGTTTATTATAATAAAAAATTTGAGTAAATTACGATTTTGGCCCCTGTGGTTATATCACTTTTACCCTATTAGACCAAGATAGAATTTTTTAACATTTGAGCCCCCATGGTCTCTATAACTAACTATTTTGGCCCCTGAGTCTAACTCAACCATTACGATCAACCATTACGATTTTGGCCCCTGTGGTTACACTCAGGGTTAGGGCTGTAAACGAACCGAACGAACACGAACAAGACCATGTTCGTGTTCGTTCGTTAAGAAAATTAACATGTTCACGAACGCATACCGAACATAAGTTTATGTTCGTGTTCATTCGTCAAGGAAATTCAATTGTTCACGAACAGTTCGTGAACATTGGTCTCGAACACAAACGAACGCAAGCAAATAAAAATGAACGCAAACGAACATTTAACTTGAAAAAAAAATGAACACATTGTTATGCTTAAACATTGGATATACGTAGTTAAATACAACCATCAAATGATAAATCAAAACACAAGAAGTCTACCACACCACCAAACGATGAATAAAGTTTAACTAACTTAGACATAATTATCCCCAAAAATGTCTTAGAGTGCCCAAATTTTAGCTAACATAGAAAAAATAGGGTTTCAAGTTTTCAATATGTTTAGATAACAGATTTATTATTTATTATTTTTTAGTATAATCAAACGAACATATTACCGAACGTTCACGAACGCAATCGAACGAACGAAACATGTGTTCGTGTTTGTTCGCTGAGCTAACCGAACGAAATTTGTTGTCCGTGTTCGTTCATTAATCTAATCGAACGGACATAAACGAACTTCCCGCAGAACGGTTCACGAACTGTTCGCTGAACGTTCGTTTCGTTTACAGCCCTACTCAGGGTAATGGGTTGAGTTAGACTCAGAGGCCAAAATAGTTAGTTATAGAGACCATGGGGCACATATGTTAACAAATTCTATTTTGGGCTAATAGGGTAAAAGTGATATAACCACAGGGGCCAAAATCGTAATTTACTCTAAAAAAAATTGGTTACGAAAAATATAAAAGTAGTAATGATGTGAAAATGTCTGAACCATTAAGAGCCAGTATAATGGTTATTCGTTCAGAGGCAAATGTCTAACCAATTCAGATTAGATGTCTTAACCATTCAGACTTTGTATAATACTTAACCATTCAGAGGCAAATGTTTGAACCATTCAGGCATCTGCTCGCAAAACAAACAGTCAGAACCATTAAGTGCTGAACCAGTAAGAGGTCTGAACCATTAAGAGTCTTATTAAGATGTAAACAAACAGCCTCTTAGTTGGTTTAACCAAACTAAATAAAGCCTATCACCCACTAGGCCACTTTTATGTTTTATATAATTATTATGAGTAATGTGTTGGCCCAAATATTTTGTTTCTAACACACCTAGCCCAGTTGGGTATGATATAGATTTTAGCCCAGTACCTTTTCCATTTTAATTAAATAACACACTTACGCTCCATTATTTGTTCAACACATCAACTTATCTTGCAGTTTTATACGATAAACACTTCAAGTTCAAGAACAAAGATCCATGCTACATTATAACTAAACATTAGTTTATCAGTCCAGAGTAAAAGTTCGATAAAACAATCGCATATGGGTTAGAACAAGGTAGCAATAGATGTGGTACGAATGGTAGTACTTCCAACTCTAATGCATGTAGGGGCAATAGCAACTCTATTAAGTGTGGTGATCCACACGCCCATTAGAGCGATGAGTATGCCGTTGCAAATGTGTTCTCGAATCACATCACGGAAGATGATGCGAAAGTTCGCGTTGATGGATCTCGGTCCACACTGCGGGCGTCTCATATCTAGACTGAGCCTAGGTGTGTAGAAGATGATTAAGTTGATATCGCATAGAAAATTTTACAAATGAATTTACACTAATGTTTGTTTGTGTTGCATATTTCTTTCTTTTACAGGTTTTTAGCACCACATGTTTTCAGGCACATCACATCGAAATTCAGGATCTCGTTCATAGGCTTTGGACCTATTGGAGAGACGTGAGTGTCATGTCATCCCACGTACTAGCTAGCGCTATGTACATAGTTTTTATAACTATTTAAATTAAGTTTTTGAATAGGTACTTTTTTACATTCACAACGATTTGAGTGTTTTCGACGAGTAGGTGTTTGCTCTATGGTGACATAACATGTAGAACTAGAACGAGTGGCCAATAAAAGGCCTTGTATATCGACAACCTAATGTTTGATTGAGAGGGCTCTACGCATCTAAAGGCGTATACCACTCCTTAAATCCCAAAGCCACATTGGCACAAGATGACTTACCAAGTATGTGATACTTTTATGTATTTGTAATCTATATATTACAAATTTGTTCTACGCCGATATATGGGACACATTTGTAACATGCTTAAAGCACATGTGGTTGTAGATCCTAGTCTAGGACCTGCAAGACCAATCAGTCAAACACCTTTAATGGGGTGTCGTGTAGGCACACAAGGGAGTCGATCAATGTCGCATAACATTTGTAACAAATGGGTAGTCTACCGATATGTTTTTATATATACTTTCTTGATTACTAACAAGTGATATTATATACCAAGGTATGGGGACGCGCCCAATGGAGGTCTTTGAGAGAATCTAATGTACAAACAGAAGGCCTTCAGAGGGAAAGTCGCCTGCAACGCCCACTGATCCTTCAAAGTACGTTACTTTGAAGGCGGCTAGAGTGATGAAAAGCTTTCCAAGTTATGTACCTTGTTTAATAAGATTGGTTAAAGTAGTTAGATTTATTGTAGGTGTGGGCTACCACTCTTGAGCAAAATAAGCTATAGCTACAACAATGGAGTTCCTAAGTATCCCATGATAACTGAATAAAACACTTAATGCAATCTTGAGTGCTACTACTGTACAAAAATAAGCTATAGCTACAACAATGGAGTTCCTTATTCCCATATCTCTATATCTATATACACCAATGCGCGCAGGTGCATAATATTATTCCTAAGTATCTCATGATAATACAAGTGTCACCTTCTTCTCTTTCAAATATCATTTACCGAAGCTTATATTCCTAGACTTGTGTTTGTTACAGCTTCTGTTTATGTGGACATGTGCATTTTGCATGATGTTCTGTAAGTGTCTGAAAAAATGTTTCAAAAACAAAATATAATTAGTGATCATTGCAAACGAAAGAGTTAGTTATCCGGGCCGTGTTCAATAAAGATCCACTTTTAAGTAGAGAACTGTAAGAATCGTATTACACACTCGTACGTAGTTCTTTGCTGATTGAACTGGAAAGAATAATTATGTTTTACTAGTTAAAGAAAAACAAGTGTTTACAGGGTTCTCAGTAGGGGTGTAAGCGAGCCAAGCTGTAAGTGATCTACTCGAGATCGGCTCGCTAAAAGTTTGAATCAAGTTGAGCTTAAATAGTTAAATGAGCTCAATCTCGAGCTCAAGCCGAAAAAATAAGCTTGTGTAATAAACAAGCTTGAGCTTCGCGTATTGAGCTCGAGCTGGTAGTGAGCATAATCAAGCCTCTTATATAATTTTTATGTAATATATTAAATATATATTTCTATAACGATTACTATATATAAAATCATGATGAAAATAACAATGAAATATTATGTTATATGTAAATTTTATATTTAAAAATATAGAGAAAATTACGAAAATCGTCCTTGAGGTTTGGACACTTTTGCCAGATCCATCCAAAATACCCCTCATTTAACGTTAGTTTTTAACGGTGTTAGAGAAATGGATGGATCTGACAACTTTCGTGAAACCTGAGTGGTCCAGTTGAGAAAAAAAAAACACTTTCTGGATGGATCAGAAAAAACTACCCTAATCTCGAGGACGATTTTAGCAGTTTACTCAAAAATATATAAAAAATAATAATAACAAATGTGTACATATTAACTAATAAATAATAAACGAGTTGGCCCGGGCTTGAAAAACTACTCACAAACCGAGCCCAAGTTTTAAGTAATCGAGCTCGAAACAAGCCAAGCTCAAGCTCTCATAAGTTAAACGAGCCGAACTCAAGCTTAGTGGAGCTTGGGCTCGGCTTGGCTTGTTTACACCCTAATTCTCACAGCCCTTAAACTGATTATGTATTGAATGTCTCTCTCACTTATACTTATTTTATTCATATGTCTTACCTCAGCTTCTTTCTGAAGTTCTTTTATATATTCAACTGCCAAATCCAACATGTCTGCTGTGTTTGTTTGCTGCAAGTATCACATTTGCAGGCCTTAATTATTGACATATAATAATATAATATTTACTTTTTTTATATAACTTTGATCTTACCTTGTCCATATTTGGGACAAGATCTTGTAGCTTCCTCATTCTTTCACTTATTCGGGTTCGTCTTACCTAAAAATATTAAAAAAAAAAAACAAATATATTCACTTGTAAATTCACAACATATACTTCACAACAAACATTTTATATATTTAGAGTAAAGTACACAGACGGTCCCTGTGGTTTACAAGAATTTTGGATTTGGTCCCTAGCTTTCCAAAAGGACACAGATGATCCCTGTGGTTTACCAGAATTTTGGATTTGGTCCCTAGCTTTCCAAAAAGTACACGGATGGACCCTGTGGTTTGCACTTTGTAACGCATTTAGTCCCCAGCCAACAAATCTAAAGGTTTCAGAATGTCCAAGTTAGGGATTAAATGCGTTACAAAGTGCAAACCACATGGACCATCTATGTACTTTTGGAAAAAGTTGGGGACTTAATGCGTTACAAAGTGCAAATCACAGGGACCATCTGTGTACTTTTGGAAAAATAGGGACTAAATCCAAAATTTTGGTAAACCACAGGGACCATCCGTGAACTTTACTCATATATTTATAACAAGATAAAATTCCTGAAAGATTTGGGATGCAATAACAAGTTGTCCCGCCAACCTGTTTGACCCATTTAGATTAACGTGTTACACAGATCGTGCCCATTTTAACTGGTTAAGCATGCACGGACCGGTGTTGACCTTTTCAACATAGTTAACTAATGAGCCAGGTTCAAGTTAGGTGATACCAACAACACACCAACTGAACCCGACACAAAAGACCGAATCATTTTTTTCTGGGCTTAAAATTTACTCATTTTGACACGAACCCATTTGACCCGTTACCCAACCCACCCCACCGACCATTTGTTCCGTACATCCAGTATATTTACGATTTTACCCTCTCGGCAATACTTCTTGGGTGAGTAGCACAACCCCTCTTTGCTCTGCTCCTTAACGGCACAGAATCTTGAAACTGCATTAATTTATCCAATTCTGTGGTACTTGCAGGCAAACTCATGTGATGAACGAGCGAAGTAGGAGCACGAATTCTCCCCACATCGTTATTCTGAGTAGAAATTTTACGGTCAGATTAACAAATTCAGTTAAAACAATCACCATTGATACAATGGGTCGTGTTCGTGGGTTGGCGGGTTCAACCCGACCCAACCGAACCCGAAAATTTTAGTTGAACCCGAACCAGAAAATTGTGTCATACATATGAACCCAAACACGACTCGAATATTCACGGATTGACCCGAACACGACACGTTCAACCCAAATTTTTTAATTTTGTATTTTTTTTTTTTCTCAAATTACTATATTAGAATTAAAATTTACCAAAAAAAAACACAAATGTATGTAATACAATTACATTTATATAATTAAATCTTATGTCAATTTCTCTTTTTAAGTTATAATTATGGCATAAAATACACACCCAATTTAATTTATCGCATAAAACATATTGTAAAACAATATAATATAATATAGAGTAAATTACTTTTTGAGTCCTTGTGTTTTAGTGGTTTTAACCATTTGAGTCCAAAATCAAAATGCTTTAACGCCCTGAGTCCCTAGATGCTTTTTTTATAACCTTTTGAGTCCAATTTTTTTAACAAAATTGGACTCAAAACGTTATAAAATGAGCGGTTAGAGACTCAGGGCGTTAAACTATTTGATTTTGGACTCAGGTGGTTAATACCACTAAAACACAGGGACTCAAAAAGTAATTTACTCATAATATAAATTGGTTAAACGGGTCAACCCGCCAACCCGACCGGGTTGACCCGATCCCGATCCCATTTAGACTAAACCCAAATCCACGAATTTCATAGTAGGTTTGTGTCGTGTTTTCGGGTCGTATCAGAAATTCATACCCCTAACACAACCATCATCCATCATACCAGATATTGAGATGAATTTATACTAGATAGCTTATTCTGATCACTTTCTCCAAACTCTTTCAAGAAACTATCGGACAAAATGTTGGAATCATCCCAAGAAGTCGAACCAAAACCGCCATCATTAACCTCGCCTTTCATCTCCATAACTTTAGCCTCGTTTTCAGGTATACCAGGCAGTAAACCAGAAGATAAATGCGAACCAGACGAAAAATCCGTTTCGCTCTTCATTATATTACCACTCGCACCGGTTCGAAAATCATCCATTGATCTCATCAAAGGGTAACCTATAAATAATTAGTTTAAAAAGTTGTTATAAACTGTGCATTAAAAACAAACAAGTGGCAAGTTGTGTCGAAAAATTCAATTATATATATATGATCCACTTGCAGTAATAAACTTATAAACATGCCAATTGCCAAATCAAGATAACCCATATTCAAATATCAAGATAATTGCTTTTGTTGGAAAGTTAGTGAACATGTAAGCATCAGCATCATGTTAATTCTTTTACCGTACATGCACAACATAGATATTAACAAATTTAGTCTTTTTGTCCTAAAAATCCTACCGAACGTGTCAGGCCAACTTGGGCCTGACGTACGCATCCTTACCCTGCATTTCTAAAAGCGACAGTTTATCGGGCCAACTTAGGTCTGACGTACACATGACAACAACCTTACCATTGCTCAAAGACCCCCCCCCCCCTAAATCTTACGTGATTGGTCGTGTGAACTTGAGTTTGACGTACGTACACATCATTACCCTGCATTTCTACAAAAGACATTTTCCGCGACTCGAACTCAGGTCACATGACAACAACGTTACCGTTGCGCCGAGACTCGCCCCTAAACCTAACTTGAGGGCTCTATCAACATCAATTATCAAATATCAAAGTACAACAAGAATTTTTTTTCAAGATTTGCCACAAATAGTGTGATTCACAAGCCTAATAATTAATGTTTCCTGCTACCAAAAAGAGGACAAATATAGAGACAAAAACAACTGAGTGACAATTGATATAAAATCATACACAATTATTGGATTCTTGAAACAAAAATCCAACAGGACAGACAGAAAGTACCATTGTCAAGATCAAGGTGAGAGAAAAACCCTGCCGGTGAACTACTCTGCCTGACCAAATTACTTGTTAGATTCACAGACTCAACCATTGTGGCACCAGATTCCGAACCGGGTCCGGGTCCGGGTCGGGTACTATGACCCGAATGAGACCCAAACTGATTTTGATCCTGATAAACAACCTGTTGTTGTTGTTGTTGTTGTTGTTGTGAAACCGAATAAATCCCATCTTGTTCTTGCTTTATGGAATCAATCAACCGGTTTTCAAAACCCCCAATTGGGTTCATAAGATTCGGGTCGGAGCTTGACAAACTGTAACTGGACAAAATCTGATCTGTTTCATTGGATGAGACTCTCGGGTTGAAAAACCGGTCACTATCATCATCATCTCCATATACTCCACTGTTGATTAAACTCGAGAAATATGAACTGGGTGCGGATCGGTATCGGGTTAAACCCGAATTCATGGTTGATTGACCCGATTGACCCGCCTGCTGTTGCTGGTGATTGTACTGGTGGTGAAGATCTGAATCCATTAAAGAAACCCTAAAACAGTAAATCTTGAACTAAATCTTCAAACTTTTTATAGAAAATCTAAACAAAGAAGTTGACTTTAACCATTTTGAAACCATTTTAAGACACTTTAAAACAAACCCATTGTGTAAAAATAGGAATAATAACAGAAAGAGATGAAACTCATGCTAAAAATAGCATTTTTGATTGAGGGAACAACAAGGAGATAAACTGATAAAGTCAAGGATTGATGAAAACATGAAAAGGGGTTTTGAGTTTTGTGAAATCTTGAAGTGGGTGTGGGTCTGATTGAGTGAATGAGGGGTGGGGGTGGGGGTGGGGGTGGAGGGTGATCAAGAATGGTGGTCAGGTGGTGAGGGTGTGTGTGCAAGTGAGAGGGGAGAAGGAGTGTGGTGGATTGGCACACGCATGTGAATTGTGTTGGGAAATGGCGAAATGGGGTCAATGGTTGCTAATAATACAAATATATATTCGGATATTTTACTGTTTTACCGTTAAAACATGTCCATCCAATAATATTTTTTTTAATTGCCAAAATCGTCCCTGAGGTTTGGGCACGTTTGCTATTTTCGTCCAAAATAACACTTTTGTATCAAATTGCCCCCAACGTTTGTAACTTTTTGTTATTTTCATCCAAACCACTAACTTAGTTTGTTTTTTTGTTAAGTTGAGAATATATGGATGAAACTGGCAAATATAAAACCACAGGGATAATTTTGGCAATTTGCTTAAACCCTTTTTAATTTCTTTTATTTAATTATTTTTGTTACATATATAATAAAAAAGAATATACATCGAGTTTTTAGAAAAAAAAATTAATAGTTTTGTCACATAATTTTTATAAATTTTCATCCAAATCACTATCTCAGTTTATTTTTCCTGTTAAGGTGAAGGATGTTTTAAATTTAATAAATTAGGGCATAAATTAATTTACAGCTTCTTTATATAAATCAGTTTTATAAAGAGAAAACGTCATTGGTGTCCAACACATAACAATCGATTACAACTTTTAGTATTTATCAGTTGTAGAGATAGAAAAAAAATTATAAAATGTTACATATTTTTTAAATGTGTTGAGCACCTAGGAAATATGTTGGTAGAAATAAAATAAAATATTTATTTAATTACGATTACGAGAGTAACTAACTAATACTTATTCTGAGTGGCTTGAGTAAAGAAACTTTTGGTTTATAGCATTATAATTAGGGTAAATTACATTTTTCGTCCTTTATGTTTGTATCGAATTTCAATGGATACCCTTTAACTTTTATAATTACAGTTACAATCCTTTCTTTTATAAAAGCATTACACTATAGGTCCTTTACCACTAACCTAGTTTATTTTAAACGTTAAATATGGTCACGTGCACCTCATGTGAGGGCACTAATGTCTTTTTACCCTCTCTTTCTTCTCCACTTTATAAACCCTCACAACCCTAACCCTTATCCTCCACCAGCCAACACCGACTACCATCAACAAACCACCACCCAACACCTACACACTTTCTACTCACTCTCTCTCTCTCTCTCTCTCTCTCTCTCTCTCTAAAAGTACACAAGGTGGTCGATTCCGACGGTGGCTCTCTCAGGCGGTTTGGTCGTTTCAGGTGGCGGCTCAGGCGGTGGTCGGTTCAACCGGCTCTGGCAGTGGGCATTTCAGGCGACTCAGACGGTGGTCGTTTCAAGCCGCGGCAGTGGTTTTCCCCAAATGACGGTTTAACTTTTTTTTTTGGGAACTGGCCGGAACATTCACACTTTCATCCAAACAAACACTCAAGTTCACCGATAATGTGTTTTCCAAAGATTAGGGAAGACATATCATTTCAAGAACACCCTTTTCCCCAAACGCCATGTGAAGAAAGCTTGATTACAGTTGGATGGGTGGATTTAGTCTCGGAATTGATCTTGGTTTGTCTCGAACTGGGCTTGCTATCAGTAAAGGATTCTCTGTTCGTCCCATCAATGTTTGTTCTTTACAGTTTGTACTTTGTAGATCTAAATCATCACAATTTCAGCTGGTTATAATCTTTTTAATTTGGTTTGCTTCATGTGTTTTCTGTTTTGGTTCTTGAATTAAGGGGCCAAAATCATTTTTGTGGTGGTGGTGATGAATATGCTGGTGGTAGTGATGGATATGGTGGTGGTGGCTGTCAAAGTGGTGTTGGGTGGGTTGGTTGGATACAATAATTATTGGGGTTGTTTATTTTGTTTAAATATATTCCAAAATGCTATAATTACCAACTTACCCTCATGTGCAAAGCATATGCCATATTTAACTGAAAATTTTAACTAGGTTAGAGCCAAAGGACGTAAGGTGTAATGCTTTTAACGAATAAAGGACCGTGACTGTAATTATTGAAGTTAAAGGACATCCATTGCAACTTGATACAAACATAAAGGACGAAAATTGTAATTTATCCTTATAATTACAATTTGGTGGGTAATTTTAATGTTTGGTAACGATACGTTGTTTGATAGAGGGGGGTCATTGGCTTCTGTTTTTCCTTATGAGCGAATTTAAAAGAGTAGAAGATGAATTACAAACTTGGTACATATGATAAGATTTTTTTATTTGATCTTTTTCAATATAGTCACCAACATTTTAGTTTTATAAAATTTAGATGTTTAAGTAGATTTTATTTTTATAAAACTGATCTATATAAAAAAATTAGAAATTAATTTCTGTCTTAGTTTATAAACATAATTCGCCTTAATAGAAAAAATAGCTTAGTTAGTGGTTGGATGAAAATTTATAAAAACTATGTGACAAAACTATTATTTTTTTTTTCATATAAAAATTGCATGTATATTCTTTTTTTATTATATATGTGACAAAATTAATTAAATAAAAGAAATTTAAAAGAGTTTGAATAAATTGCCAAAATCGTCCCTGTGGTTTTATATTTGCCAGTTTCATCCAAATATCCTCAATTTAACAGAAAAAATAAACTAAGTTAGTGATTTCATCCAAATATCCTCAATTTAACAGAAAAAATAAAGACAAAATTGCAGAAAACAACCTTTATGTGTACCCCAAACTGCACTTTATACCTTTCACTATGAAATCCGCCAAAACCAACCTTTACGTTCATGTTTTGCTACAAGTTCAACCTTTAACACAAACTCTGTTAATATTCTTGGTTAAATCACCTCACATGCTTTGCATGTGAGGGTATTATTGTCATTTCAACCTTGTGTTTTTTGTTTATTAATAAATTATATAATTACACATGACCCCACCTTACAAGGTAATTTACAAGTCCCAAGCTTGAGATGAAAACCCACATCATTAATTCATACAAACAAAGCCATGGACATATTCATAACAATTTACCTCAACCAGATTATGAACACGAAGCATCATTCTTTTCTTAAAACATATAGTAAACTAAGGGTGATTATCATTTCGAATGTTCAAAACATAATGGAAGTCCTTACTTAGAAACATGAAATTAGGAACATCATTCTTAGCAATTATCGACCATCGTAATCATCATCATTTCACAACACCCTAACAGTATCATTTTATTCTAACATACCATTCTAACAATATCATTTTCAGCAAGGATCATTCTAACACTACCACTACCACTAATATGCTTGACCAGGTTGTACCTTGCGCATAGGCAGTTGTACCCACCATGAAAACACTACATCATGCACTCAAAGTAAACCCAGATTTCTTACATAACTCTACATTAATGTTTTTCTCACAATCAATCATTTAAAACATGGAAGTTAGGAGAAGACCCATTTAAGATAAAACCCAGTATCATGTTTTTGGGTATGAACAGAGCACACTAGTCATTTCATCTTGACACATAATTTTCCTAAATAACTCGACAAGTATGTTCATTTATGCATATAAAGCACTTTGTGATTTACAAACATCTGTTCGAACCCTTAATGTGTTGTGCGACCAAAAGGAATTTTTCATAGAAGAGCACATTATTCATTCATCGTACACCGATCTAATATATCAACATTAATATGATTATCTACATATACCCAGTTTGCATATGATTCACACAAAGATCATACCACAGTAAACGTTTCAATTTACAAGTCCCAAGCTTCCGCTCTCGAGAAGCATGCCACTGCAAACTGCAAGGTAATTTTAATGTTGATCTACATATCATGATTAGTAGATATAAGTCAACCTGTGCATTGTGATAAATATGGTGTGTTATCTGCTTGCATTATGTTTTTTGTGAATAGGTCAGGGGTGTTCAACAACACATATATGCTTATATCACTACAACATGTATGTGTTAGATGATGATGGCGGCGGTGCTAGATGATGATGGTGGTAAGCGATTGTTGATGAAGACGGCGCAGATGAAGGAGGGGTGTTTGTTGATGATCTGGGTTTTCTGGTTGGGAGCTAGGAGAGATGAACAAGAAGATTTTTATGGTGGGGTCATGTGTAATTATATAATTTATTAATAAACAAAAAAAACAAGGTTGAAATGACAATAATACCCTCACATGCAAAGCATGTGAGGTGATTTAACCAAGAATATTAACAGAGTTTGTGTTAAAGGTTGAACTTGTAGCAAAACATGAACGTAAAGGTTGGTTTTGGCGGATTTCATAGTGAAAGGTATAAAGTGCAGTTTGGGGTATACATAAAGGTTGTTTTCTGCAATTTTGTCAAAAATAAACTAAGTTAGTGATTTGGATGAAAATGACAAAAAGTTACAAACGTTGGGGGCACTTTGGTACAAAAGTGTCATTTTGGACAAAAATGGCAAACCTGCCCAAACCTCAGGAACGATTTTGGCAATTAACTCTATTTTTTTAACGGCAAATTTGGATCACTGACGGACCACTGAAGTATAATCGTAAATCTGGGAAAAACCTCCTTGTGGGAATCAAACTCATGACCTAATAGTCATAAGCCTTATCCCACCCCCAATATACCACTAGGCTATAATGCCATGGATATCCATCCAATAATATTGAAATAAGAAAGTTTGATAAGTGATTTTGGAGTTACTCAAGTCTAAAGTTACATGTATAATTAAAATCCAATATTTCTTTGTTTTATTCAAGGATTTAAACTTTTGTCAAGTTGATTTTGTTTGAGTGCTATTTTATTTACAAACTGATAGGTGAAAGGCATACCACGCAGGGCTCAATTGGGGTTTCAATTGTGCAAAGGCTGTCAATCTGGCGCTAGTTAATTGGCTACACCATGGGCAGGTTGCACTTGAGTTGTACGGTAAGCAATGATGCAAGACATCTATATATCACATAAAACTTAGATATTTAAGGAAATGAAAGCAGCCCGAATAAGATAACTAATAGACAAGATATACAATGTAAAACGAGGGGATTCATATACTAACAGAAAATGAGTACCGTGTTGTAAGCTCTCGACGTCGTTGCATCGCGCGTGTTTTCTAATAGTGTGTGTATTAGCGATACAATTATATCTAAATGAAGGGGTATGGTCCCAAATCCTGCGCCGACCGATCAGGTCGCGCGCGGGACCATACTCTTACTAGACTAATTTGGTAGCTTTTCCAACCTCGCGTCGGTCAATCAGGTGTAACCTAGGTCGCGCGCGAGGGTCAGGGTAAACATTATATTAGCGATACAATTATATCTAAACCTTATGTTTAAATTTTAAACTATGAAATCCAGGTAATATGTTGTCATTTTCATTTCAGGTATGTGTAAAAAAATCATAGGGGAGTCCAAGTCCCTGAGATTGTTTAATCGAACGAGTCATTCGTGAACGGTGTGTTTATAGTTACTAACAAGTAAGACATAATGGATTTTTTGTAAATCAGATTTCTCTCCAACAATGCTCAAAAAAAGCCGTCTCCAACTCATCTACACATCAGTGGCGGACTCGGAAAATATTTTCAAGGAGTGCGAATGATGTGTTTAACCAAATTTACAAGGGGTGCGATCATGATTTTTCCCCATAAAATACGCTAAAAAAAACTCAATGGGTGCGTCCACCCACCCAGAACTCTACCTAGGTTCACCCTTGCTACTCACTAAACAACAAATTATTTTTCGCATAGAATTATTTTGCATATTAAAATGTGCACAAAATATTATAATGCAAAACAAAACAAAACAAAATAGACGATACATGTTAATTTTTTAAAAACTAAACATCTATTTTTGAATTAGAGGCAAAAAATGGACAAATTGGCAATTGGTTAAAATTATTTTGATTCAAAACTCATTATTTGTATCTAACAACTAATCCTATCAACAAAGCGCCTTTGGGCTAGCGGTATCAAGGTATTGGATAAGACTTAGTCTTTCTAAATGGTGAAGGTTCAGGGGCTGTTTGACAACTTCTGAATGGTTAAGTGCTGAACCAGTAAGAAATCTGAATCATTAAGTACTGAACCAATAAGAGGTCTGAACCATTAAGAGACACTATAATGTTTAACCGTTCAGAGGCAAATGTCTGACCAATTCAGATTAGATGTCTTAACCATTCAGACTCTATATAATTCTTAACCATTCAGAGGCAAATGTCTGAACCATTCAGACATTTGCTCGTGAAACAAACAGTCTGAACCATTAAGTGCTGAACCAATAAGAGGTCTGATCCATTAAGAGGTAAACAAACAGCCCCTCAATCCCTATGATAGACAAAAAGGTATAATCCCCCAGCTTAAACGCACAATTCAATTCAAGGACTAGAAAGAAGAAATCTTAGGTTATTGTACTTGGTGTGTAGCGTCGGCATTTATGTTCTTGACTTCACCGGTTGATGAAGAGAGGAGATACGTGTGGGGATTCGGAGCACGATGATGTTAGCAACCTGATCGCGAGAAAGATGAGTTGCTAGAAGGTTGTTGGAGATAGGTCAACGACGACTATAAAGAACCGAGTGGGATTGGATTGTTTTCTTTTCAATATATTTTAAGTAATTAAATAAAGAGTCTATGTTGTTTGTAAAAGGGTAAAACTATCATTTACAAAGAGGGGGCTTCATATCTTTCTCTTTAAACTTATAAAATTACATATTTCCCCAAAACACAAAAGTTTAATGCATGATTTAAGGAAACATGTAAATTTTGCAACTTTTGGGGGATATATAAAATGTATCCCTTTTATATAAATTTAACATATTTTGTTAATGTAAGTTAGTATTAGACCCTAATGTTTTACTTATACCACACCAGATGGATTGTTTATCTAGTTAACTTTCATGATATAAAAACATAAGTCTCCACAAAAAGGAGTTAAAAAGAATAATGTAAAATCAACAAGAAAAGTCCCCACATGTGTAAATTTTTAACAAGAAAAGTCCCCATCTTTGGTTATATTTGTCAACATTCCCAAATAGTAATGATTATGGGTATTAAATGAATTTGGTTATATATCTTGTCAAACAATTCAAGAACACCTATTGTACAAAGACATCTCCAAAACCACACACCATATGATATTATCATATTATGATGTAAATCTTTGTTAAAAGTTTGATTGAAGTTCTTTTTCGTGGCTGGGATGAACCCAAATCCATGGGATTAAAGTAAAGCATATTCTTCCTAAAAACATAAGAACTGGGGTATGGTGGGGTGGGGGTTTGAGGCATGGGTTGACACATGGCTTGAGTGGGCTTCGCTGGGGTGACTCACATTGAAGACGGTATGGTGGGGCATTTCTCTCCAACCCATGCCCCAACCCCCGCCCCATACCCCATAGTCTAAAGAGGTAAATAGAATATTACAATTTTATTTTAGGGTAAATTACACTTTTCGTCCTTTATGTTAGTATCAGATTGCAATGGATGACCTTTAACTTCAGTAATTACAGTCACAATCTTTTATTTGTAAAACCCATTACACCTTAGGTCCTTTAGCACTAACCTGGTTAAAATTTTCAGTTAAGTTAAGCATGTAACTTGCACATGAGGGTGAATTGGTAATTTTATTCAAACAAATAAATGAAAGACAAAATTGCAGAAAACAACCTTTATGTATACCCCAAACTGCACTTTATACCTTTCACTATGAAATCCGCCAAAACCAACCTTTACGTTCATGTTTTGCTACAAGTTCAACCTTTAACACAAACTCTGTTAGTATTCTTGGTTAAATCACCTCACATGCTTTGCATGTGAGGGTATTATTGTCATTTCAACCTTGTTTTTTTTTGTTTATTTCTTAAACACTCAAAAATGTGTATAACCAGGTTGTACTATGTGCATACACAGTTGTACCTACCATGAAAACATAGTAATAATGTTCAAAAACCCAGATCTTCCTCGTTACTGTTGTCGCTAACTTTTGGGGAATCATCACCCAATTTACTAACATACTATTCAAACAATTATCATACTTTTTATTATGACATCAAGATTGTTTTTCAATCATTAAGCATCATGCATGACCAGGTTGTACATAGAGCATGAACAGTTGTACATTCAAAAGAGAAAACCCAGTTCTTCACATAATCATTTTTATTATTTACCCAACTATCATATTTAAGCATCATTCAGGTTTTCACAGTGTTTACATCTTAACATATACTCAGGTATAATCATCTATCACACACAAACAAACATTCAAAACCAGGTTGTACATCGAGCATTACCGATTGTACCCACCATGAAAGCACATTATCAAGCTATATAAGAAAAATGAGAACCCAGTTCACAACATCAATATAAACAGAGCAATATGAACAATAATATTATCGTTGTGTTGGACAAGCTTTATACGGAATCACCATCGAACCATCAAACAGATCCATTAAATCCTGCTGTTCATGTTTTATCCTTAATGTTTTCATCATTAAAATACATCCTGTCGTACACATAGTTTTCTTATCATTAATCGAAACAGGAGTGTGTCCTACTTGTTCATATTTTCATTTAAAACAATAATAAGCACACATTCATTCTACATCATTTAACAAAATCTCAACATGAGATGTAGCAGGTTTAAACAACATTCAGCAGATTCATACGGTTTAACAAATCAAGCACACAATTAAAGGCGGCGTTCTAACCTGGTTGGACAAGCTTGATGGTGAATATTTGGGGTTTACGGTGGTTGTGAGGTGACCGGAGGTGGTTGGTTGTAGGGTGTGGTGGTGGTGTGGTTTTTCGTGACGGCTACATTCACACCTGATATAGGCGTTTCAGTACATTTTGTATACAAGAAAGATGACTCACAAGTTCACAAGCCACAAAAGCTACTAAAGACTAATAGATGAAATTAACCGTTAACAATGATAACAACAGCAAAATGAGTCAGCTATATGAAGACCATTAAGGAGAGGAAATGCAGCATCCACCAACTCCATTTTAACTCCATTCAACGCCTCTGCAGCTGGTGGAATATCGAGCATGTGCAAGATCACTGGCTGGTCAGAACCCAACACGTCCCTGGTACGTTTAAGGTGAGCGATTGTTGATGAAGACGGCATGTATGTGTGTTCAACAACACATATATGCTTATATCACTACAACATGTATGTGTGTTTGTCTACTTGAATCAACATACCATAAACTTGTTGGCGGCGGTGTTAGATGATGATGGTGGTGAGCGATTGTTGATGAAGACGGCGCAGATGAAGGAGGGGTGTTTGTTGATAATCTGGGTTTTCTGGTTGGGAGCTAGGAGAGATGAACAAGAAGAGTTTATGGTGGGGTCATGTGTAATTATATAATTTATTAATAAACAAAAAAAAACAAGGTTGAAATGACAATAATACCCTCACATGCAAAGCATGTGAGGTGATTTAACCAAGAATACTAACAGAGTTTGTGTTAAAGGTTGAACTTGTAGCAAAACATGAACGTAAAGGTTGGTTTTGGCGGATTTCATAGTGAAAGGTATAAAGTGCAGTTTGGGGTATACATAAAGGTTGTTTTCTGCAATTTTGTCTAAATGAAACCAGATTTAAAAGATAAAACAATATATAATTATATATACAAAACACTCAAGAACATGAAACAAAAACCAAACTATACATATAACTAACCACTAACAGATAATAACAAGGTATATTAGGTGACCATCAAGGACCAAATATCATGTTTTTGTAGCAGGTCTCACTAACCCTAGTCCCGAACCACTTCCTAAATGCTTAAAGTCTTTATCTTCAAGATTATCCCTATGATCCGCAAACCCGGCTGCGATTTTACTGATTAGGCACCCACGGTCTACTTGATTTGAAACCAACTAACGATTACCATGGCTGCGATTTTACTGATTTGGGTACGAATTCCTGGAAGAAGAGTATACATGAAGGATTAGAGGGATACACGATTAGGGTTTCTAATGGTTAGGGTGTTGCTGGTTGCGAAGATGGTGGTGGATCTCATGATTACCGGAGGTTGGGGAGGTGGTGGTCTGATGATGGGTGGGCTAGTGGTTGTGGGCAGATGATGGTGGTGGAGAAAAGCTAGAGAGAGACAGACAGTGTGTTTGTGTTCATTTATGTATTTCAAATAAATAAATAAATTGAGTAAAATTACCAACTCACCCTCTTGTGCAAGGCACGTGCCTAACTTAACTGAAAATTTTAATCAAGTTAGTGCTAAATGACGTATGGTGTAATGTGATTTCCAAATAAACGACTGCGACTGTAATTATTGAAATTAAAGGGTATCCACTGCAATTTGATGCAAACATAAAGGACGAAAAGTGTAATTTAACCTTTATTTTATGGATTAGTAAGAGTGTCCTTTTAACACCTTGCAATTACTCTATAGCGATGTTTGGTTCACGGAATTATATGGAATAAGAGTTGGAATTTTATCACTAAATGAATCTAATCTAAATTATAATAAAAGACTCCATTAAAATCTGATCTGTTTCATTGGATGAGACTCTCGGGTTGAAAAACGGGTCACTATCATCATCATCTCCATAAACTCCACTGGTGATTAAACTTAGGCCTGTAAACGAACCGAACGAACACGAACATAGGCATGTTCGTGTTTGTTCATTTAACTTTAACCGAACACGACACAAACACGAACATATAATCGAGCACATTTTTTTGTTCGTGTTCGTTCATTAAGAAATTGGGCATGTTCGTGTTCGTTTATGTTCGTTCGTTTAAAACCTAAACGAACAGTTCACGAACATAAACGAACATAAACAAAAAAAAATAACTGAACATATTTGAATAAACATAAAACAAACATAAATTAACATGATTCAACAAACATAAACGAACACAAATAAACGTAATTGAACAAATATAAACAAACACAATTTAATATTTGTGAACACAGACAAACGAGGCTAAGATATTACAGTTCATCTGAAAACACATCTAAATTAGGGTTCATTGATACAAAAATTAAGTATAAATATTAAGTAAGTGATCAATTACGATCTAAGAAAAATTTTAAAATTTCATTTTTTGTTACTAGAAAACTCAATTACTAATTAGTTATATTTATATAAGTAATTAGAAAACCTAATATTTATATCAGTATAACTATTTTATGTATTTACTAAAATTTAAACGAACGTAAATAAACGAACGTTCACGAACATAAATGAACAAACATAAACGAACGTTCACGAACATAAATGAACGAACATAAGGTGTGTTCATGTTCGTTCATTAATTAAACGAACAAAAATTTTTGTTCGTGTTCGTTCGTTTATTAAATAAGCGAACATAAAAGAACTTCCCGCCGAACGTTCATGAACGTTCGGTTCGTTTACAGGCCTAATTAAACTTGAGAAATATGAACTGGGTGCGGATCCGTATCGGGTTAAACCCGAATTCATGGTTGATTGACCCGATTGACCCGCCTGCTGTTGTTGGTTATTGTACTGGTGGTGAAGATTTGAATCCATTAAAGAAACCCTAAAACAGTAAATCTTGAACTAAATCTTCAAACTTTTTATAGAAAAACTAACCAAAGAAGTTGACTTTAACCATTTTGAAACCATTTAAGACCATTTTAAGACGATTTAAAACAAACCCATTGTGTAAAAATAGAAATAATAACAGAAAGAGATGAAACTCATGCTAAAAATAGCATTTTTGATTGAGGGAACAACAAGGAGATAAACTGGTAAAGTCACGGATTGATGAAAACATGAAAAGGGGTTTTGAGTTTTGTGAAATCTTGAAGTGGGTGTGGGTCTGATTGAGCGAATGAGGAACGGTGGTCAAGTGTTGAGGGTGTGTGTGTGTACAAGTGAGAGGGGAGGAGAGTGGTGGATTGGCACACGCATGTGAATTGTGTAGGGAAATGGCCAAATGGGGTCAATGGTTGCTAATAATACAAACTAGTGTGATTACCCCGCGCGATGCGCGGGTACTCGATCGTTTCAAGCAATTATGACTGATAATGAAAAAGTTGAATCACATGTAGCTTAGGCATACAACATGTTCAGTGATAACATTTGAAATTAAAAGATGCTTAATGTAAGTAATTACCTGGTAAAAGGCAGAAAGTTGTTGGTGGGTGGCATCTTCTATGACCACATTATCGAGATGCATAATTGAGATTGTCACAATTAGTGCACATCCAATCTCCATAACGCCATTGCTTTGCCCTGACAAATTACAGCATGATGCAAGTATTACAAGACTCTTCAAAGCTCAAAGTTAAATGTCAATTTAAGATACATGATGTAACACCCCGTGTTTCCATAAGTGAAAGTCAAAGTTAAGGTCAAAGTCAACGACCGATTTCGCGCGACTTGACTCGTAGAAATGTTTTTATTTTATTTATATTATGTGGAGTAAATGTCGTACATTGCAATAATCGAATCGTGTTAACCATATTTCAATCGACACGCGACTGAAAACTATAGGAAGGAACAATGCGATAAAGCTAATCGACTAATAATCAAGCTATGCTAATCGAATCGACATCAAATCGTAACTCGAGCTATGTATTTTACTTGTCGGTTATACGTGTGTGTGTGTGTGCCTTACGTGTTACCTGTGCATGCTTATTTATGTTTTGTTGTGGTAATCAAGCGAACTCAATCGAACCCGAAGTCTAACTCGAATGTAATCGAACTCGAACCCGAATTCCGAATTGAACCATGTATTATACGAAGTAGTTGGGACTGAAAGTAATTTGACTAGGAAACCCTATCGAATCGCTCGCAATCGAAACCGAAGCGTCGTCGTAACCAAACGCCCCACTCAGTCGACATCCGGACGGATGGTCCATCCGCACGGATTGCCAGTCCGCACGGATTGCCAGTCCGCACGGAGGACCAGTCCGCACGGATAACCAATCCGGGTGACCTGCAATCCGCACGGATCACCCTTTCCCCTTTTGGCATCCTATAAATACCCGGGTCACTCTCCAAACTTTCCACTTTTGGCAAGTGACGTCCGACCTGCACGCATTCTTCACCTTTTCTTCGATTTCTCTCAATCCAGGTAAGATCTCGCCCTAAATCTTGTACATCCTTGATCTATACACAACTCTACACCTTTCCATCTTTCAAATCTTAACTTTTAACCATGAAACCATCCGGATTTGAGGTATTCTAGGGTGACGTCATCATGAAGTTCTCATGAACTTCAAGCTTGACCTCATTCCACCAAGAATAACTCAGATCTAAACGGTTTCCACAAGATTTCACAACGACTTTACCTAAATCTAAACTTTTCTAAAAGATAAAAGAGTTGAAAGAAATAAACAAGTTTTATTCTTCTTTTACCCTCAAAGACGGTACGAATCGGATCAGTTCTAGTCTTCTACTCAATGTTAGTGATGCACTAGTCCTAGATCTGGGTTCTACCCACAAGACATCTGATTCCGGGATAAACCGGAATAACCATTCTGAGTCGCTGACCGGTCAAGCTAGGGTGATTCCTGGCCGGCTTGGTCATGCGGGTAAGGATGCGATTCCAAATGGTTGCCACGTAATCAGGACGTCTCGATAGAACGACAAAGGCGACCAAGGGTAGCCGAACGGAACAACCAGGACAAAGAAGTTGTCCGCACGAGTAAGTTGTCCGCACGGATAAGCTATCCGCACGGACAGGCTATCCGGACGGGTTGTCATCCGGACGAACTACACTTGGGACCCACATTTAAAACGAGGTTTGAGTATTGACGAATGAACAATCCAGACGGACGACCTCTGAACGGATTACTCTTCGGATCATGAGATACTAAGACCTTAAACAATTTCAAACAATGTTCATCCGCACGGACAAGTTGTCCGCACGGACAGACAATCCGGACGGATTGTCTTTGTCCGTACAAACAAACCATCCGGACGAATTACCACCGTCCGCACGGATTACCATCCGGACGGATTCCACCAATTTCATCAAGTGACTCAGCCTTAGAGACGTTCCGCACGGATTTCCATCCGGACGGACTGTTGTCCGCGCGACCGGCTTGAAAGGTAGAGAAACTTAATTGTTTTCTAAATACTACAACGAAAACTTCAAAGCACAAGCCATCATACACAAACACATCCTTAGGAAGAAACAATCCACTCGAATAGTTATCCGCCCGAACATGTTATCCGCACGGGTGACTAGTCCGGACGAATTGCTAATCCGCACGGATTACTTGTCCGCACGGATTACTTGTCCGCACGGATAACAATCCGCATGAATAACCAATCCGCACGGACTGCCAGTCCGCACGGATAGCCAATCCGCACGGATGACCTATCTGCACGATCAGTCATCATACCCACTCTCACTCTGTACTATTTTCATGCCACTTATCGTTATGCTATCGAATCTATTCAGGCTAACCGTACTCGCTAAAAAGCGCTCCCTTCAATCCATAATCACAGTGAGTATACTCGAACCCTTTTTGCTTTTAGCACTTTTGGGTGTTACATACGTTACGAATATTCAAACTACAATTATCACACTACTCAAGCTATTTTAACGCTAACCGATAATGCATGTTATACGTGGCTTATGAATGCTTGTTTGTTATGTTTACACATGGAATGTTGTGTACCTGCCTTAGCAACGATAGTACTATAGTTTGGACTCAGTACCCGTTCACACGGGGGTTGTTAAGGATCTTTTACTTGCATGGATTACGATGGTAATCATGTATTGCGAACTGCCTCGGGCAGTCAACCCGCAGTCATTGGTATCGATGGATCTATGTCGATAACTAACGTGCTTCATTTCACTATGTGTACGTGCTGGTTATGCGTAAACGAATTCGAACTCTATATGCTATTATCAAACTTGTATGCTCACATTTACATTTTATTTATTGACTTTATTTTAACGTATGTGACAGGTGCTTAGGATATCTATGTGCTTAACTTGCTGGTGATGAAATTGGGCTAGGAAAGGAGTCCTAGAAACCAACAAATAAATTCGTTATGTTTAAATCTGAGTTGTCAGAACAGAATACTTGTCTTGATGTTTGTCTGTAATAATTATTTAACTATTTGAGATACGGTATGGGACATATTATTTAAATTGAATGGTAATGATAGTTGTTATGGAAACTTCTGGACAATCTGTTTCGCTCAGTGCCATGCCCCGATGATTCCGCCATCGGTTGGGGTGTGACAGATTGGTATCAGAGCCATAACTATAGGGAATTAGGCAAGGCTTGACCTAGTCCGGGTCGAAGTCTTAGAGACCTAGTCTATAGTTAAGAACCAACAGACCGACTCATGCATAACCAGTAGGGATTATGTATAAGCTTACATCTCACTACTCTCGCTTATTCCACACTGTCACTGCACTCGAATTTTCAGCCATGAATGGACAATAAGGTCGGGAATAGGTGTGGAAACCGCAAACTCTCGACTAAGGTTGTCTAATCAACCCATATTTTTTACAAAAACGAGGAGAATTATGCCAAACTAGGAGTGGAATCCACATTTTGATGAATAATCTCCTCCATTTTATCAAGATAGGGACGAAGTTGTTAAGCCAGGGGTGAAACCCTAACCTTGATAACTTGTTCCACGCATTTTGCAAAACTCCCACCAAGGTCCCAACAGACGATCTGTAGACGCCTTAAAACTAACGAGATTAACGCCAAACGCCCAAGAATTGAGGCCAAGGCACGATCCTGAAAGTTGAAGGTGCATAACAGATCCCCTGTGAATAATTGAACCACCTTGGCGAAGTCTACTAGCCGCAGACAATCTATTTCTCGATTTTCAAGTTTTGAGCCGAGACCATTGACTCTGACAATTCATCGATTTTATGTGAATTACGTGTTTTATGCTTATTTGTTAGCGTTTTGAGACACTACTGGTTTTGATCTAATGACTTTTGCTTTTGCTACCCACACAACACACCACACATCGCCAACAAATCGCTCGCGCTATACTACATTCGAACACTCGCGAACTTTGAATACTAGGTTTCTGTTTTTCTGATTGCCTCTAGTGACTAAAAGTGTATGTGTTTTTCCTTGCTTCTGTGCTCTGTATACTTATGAACTATGTGATTATGTGCTCTACATGCTTATGTGACTATGCACTGTGTGTTACGTTGTTACGTAAATGTACGTGTTACTGAGCTTTAGTAAGTAATAGACGTGTGAGGTGAGATTCGAATACAATGTGTTGAGTTCCATGGTGATGTCTATTGCAGACAATGTCGTCTGGATCCCGTCATGCACTTTCTCGTCAAGAAAAGAGGGACAAACGCCTTGCTTCCATCATCGCGAAGAGTGTAGCAAAGGCTGTGAGCGATGTCTATGAGAATGCCAGCAAATCATCCGAGGAGTCGAGGACTGAAGGTCCTAAAGCTGCCGCAAGACCTTTCAGTTTCAAACAATTCAAGTCATGTGGGCCGAAAGAATTCACAGGCGAAGGAGGTCCTACTGCACTATTTCACTGGTTTGACTCTATCGAGGTTACTCTGCGACAAAGTGGTTGCCCTGATGACCTTCGAACTCTGAACGCTACCGGCGTCTTCCAGTCCCGTGCTCTAGACTGGTGGACGGCCGAGAGGAACAAGCGAGGGAATGATGCAGCCTACGGTCTGTCGTGGGACGAGCTCAAGGAAGTCATGCTAAAGGAATTTTGCCCTCTTCACGAACGTCAAAAGCTTGAAGATGAATTTTGGCACATACATCAGAAGGATGGAGACAACGCTGGTCTCACTGCTCGCTTCAAACAGCTCAGCATTATCTGTCCCGACCAGGTCAAGACTCCCGAAATGACCATCAAGAAGTATATCCGAGCTTTGCCCGACTGCGTTGCAGATTTCGTGCAAGCGGCTAAGACTACGACGATCGAGGAAACCTATCTGTTGGCCGCTGAAATCAATGACAAAAGGGTGAAGGCTGGGGTATGGGATAAGACCTCCAAGCACCTGCATCAAGCTACCGCTACCGCACCAACTGTTGGACCCACCTCATCAAGCAACAAGAGAAGAAACAAGAGAAAGAACAGCTCCACCAACAAGAATTGTGCGATCACTGCTGCACCAATTCAAGCCGTACCTGCTCCACAACGTCAGGCAGCAGCACCTGTGGCCAATGCACCGCCTGCCAAGCGTGCATATACTGGACCGCATCCGCTCTGCCCTACTTGCACCTATCATCATCCGACTACTATCCAATGCCGCTTCTGCGCTCACTGCAATGTATACGGCCACTTTACTGCCAACTGCCGTATTCGTCAAGCTCCTGTCAATCAAGCTCTACTCACTGCCCCACAGGGTCAACAAGCTCCTCCGGCACTCGCAGTCAAAGCCAGGGCCTGCTTTTCATGTGGCGACCTGAATCATTTCGCCAACATGTGCCCGAACAGGGTGGTGAAACAAGAACCCCAACAGCAGCAACCGCAGCAGCAGCAACAACAGACCGCACGCGCCAGAACTTTCAACCTCAACGTGCGACAAGCCCAGGCCGACAACAACGTGGTCAATGGTACGTTCTTTGTGAATGGTATTTATGCTTCATGTTTGTTTGATACTGGAGCCGATAATTGCTTTGTGTCGCTCGAATTTGAGAAACTCCTTAGTCGTAAACGTTCCCGACTCTCCTCCGCGTTCGATGTTGAAGTCGCTACCGGAAGAACCGTCGCTGTAAATTCTGTTATCCGTGATTGTACTCTCGAGCTCAACAATCGCATTTTCCCGATTGACCTTATTCCGATGCAACTCGGAAGCTTCGACGTCATAGTACGCATGGACTTTCTTCGGGAAAACCGTGCTGAGGTTGTGTGCTTCGACAAGATGATTCGTTTTTCACTCGCAAATGGCGATTTATTATGTGTTTATGGCGAAACTACTTCAAAGGGGCTCAAGCTTATGTCATGTCTACAAGCTAGCCAGTATCTCCGCAAGGAATACAGGGCTTTCTTGGCCAACGTTGTAGCAGCGGAGAAGGAAAAGAAAGAGAAGAAGGAAGTGAAAGACGTTCCTGTGGTTCGAGAATTTCCTAACGTTTTTCCCGAGGATCTTCCCGGATTACCTCCAAGTCGTGATATCGACTTTCGTATTGACCTCATTCCAGGAGCAAATCCTATTGCCAAAGCTCCTTATCGACTCGCGCCATCCGAAATGCGCGAACTCTCAACTCAACTCCAGGAGTTACTTGAAAAAGGCTTTATTCGCCCGAGCACCTCTCCTTGGGGCGCGCCGGTCCTTTTCGTCAAAAAGAAGGATGGGACGTTCCGGATGTGCATCGACTACCGGGAATTGAATAAGTTGACGATCAAGAACCGCTATCCCCTACCTCGAATCGACGATTTGTTTGATCAGCTACAAGGAGCTACGTGTTTCTCAAAGATCGACCTACGTTCAGGATACCATCAGCTACGCATTCAAGAGGAGTATATACCTAAAACCGCGTTTCGAACTCGATATGGCCATTACGAATTCGTTGTCATGCCTTTTGGCCTAACAAACGCACCAGCGGTTTTCATGGATCTGATGAATCGCGTGTGTAAACCATATCTTGACCGCTTCGTCATCGTATTTATCGACGACGTCTTGATCTATTCCAAATCGAAAGCCGAACACGCGCAACATCTACGTTTGGTTCTCGAGTTACTCCAGGGAAACCAACTCTATGCCAAATTCTCCAAGTGCGAATTCTGGTTGGAGAAGGTGCAATTTCTGGGTCACATTGTTAATAGTCAAGGCATTCACGTCGACCCTGCAAAGATTGAAGCCGTTAAGAGCTGGGTTACGCCTAAGAACCCGTCTGAAGTCCGCTCCTTTCTCGGACTAGCGGGCTATTACCGACGATTTATCGAAGGATTCTCGAAAATTGTTGTACCGCTTACCTCTCTTACGCATAAGGACCAGCCTTTTGTTTGGGGAACCAAACAAGAGTCTGCCTTTCAAACCCTCAAGCACATGCTTTGCAATGCTCCTGTTCTCACGCTACCCGACGGAAACAATAATTTCATTATCTACTGTGATGTTTCCAACCTTGGTCTTGGTTGTGTTCTCATGCAACGGGACAAGGTCATAGCTTACGCATCTCGACAGCTCAAAATCCACGAGAAGAACTATACAACCCATGATCTCGAGCTAGGCGCGGTTGTTTTCGCATTAAAGATTTTGCGACACTACCTTTACGGTACAAAGTGTACGATCTTCACCGATCATAGGAGCCTACAACACATCTTTAATCAGAGGGAACTTAATATGCGTCAACGCCGATGGGTAGAACTTCTCAACGATTACGACTGCGAGATTCGTTATCACCCAAGCAAAGCAAATGTTGTTGCCGACGCACTTAGCAGACGGAGCTATCTGCTTAGCACTCGTAATGTTCAAGCCCAGCACAACCTCCAAACTCTCATCCGCGATGCCCAACATGCGTGTTTCAACGAATGCACCTTGAAGAGAGAACGAATCTACCACGATGGAGCCCAGCTTGTGAGCAAATCGAATGGGATATTCCACTTTCTAGACCGAATTTGGATTCCCAAACGAACCAATTTACGACAGATTATCATGGACGAAGCCCATAAATCCCGGTATTCTATTCATCCCGGTGCTGACAAAATGTATCAGGATCTTCGTTATAGGTACTGGTGGCCGGATATGAAACGGGATATCGCCCTCTACGTCGGAAAATGCCTAACCTGTGCTAGAATCAAGGCTGAACATCAAAGACCCTCTGGCTTACTCGAACAACCCCCAATTCCCATGTGGAAGTGGGAGAGTATAGCCATGGATTTCGTAACCAAGCTTCCGACCACGTCATCAGGTCATGACAGCATTTGGGTTGTTGTTGACCGGTTGACTAAATCAGCGCACTTTCTACCAATACGAGAAGACTAGAAGGTGGAACGATTAGCCCGAATCTACACCGACGAGATCATTTGTAGACATGGGACGCCTCGTGACATCATTTCTGATCGTGATGCTCGGTTTACTTCACGATTGTGGAGAACGTTTCAAAGGGCACTCGGTACAACGCTTAATCTAAGTACCGCTTTCCACCCACAAACCGACGGTCAGACTGAAAGAACGATTCGTACTCTTGAAGACATGCTCCGTTCGTGTGTTCTAGACTTCGGCGGTAATTGGGATAAACACCTGCCGTTGGACGAATTCTCGTATAATAACAGTTACCAAGCTAGCATCCAGATGGCACCTTTCGAGGCCTTATACGGAAGAAGATGTCGATCGCCTATTGTGTGGCACGAGATCGGTCACTCGCAACTAACCGGTCCGGAGCTGCTACAAGAAACGACAGACAAAATTTTCCAAATTCGAGACAACCTGGCGAAAGCTCGGGATCGACAGAAAGTTTACGCCGATAAAAAGTGCAAGCCCCGTGAATTTGGCGTTGGCGACTACGTACTCCTAAAGGTATCACCTTGGAAGGGTGTAGTCCGATTCGGCAAGAAGGGAAAACTCGCGCCTCGATATGTTGGACCTTTTAAGATTCTGGAAAGGATCGGAAAAGTCGCCTACAGACTCGAATTACCGGAGGAACTTAGCAATGTCCACCCGACTTTCCACGTGTCAAACCTCCGAAAGTGCATCGCCGACCACGATTTACATGTCTATCTAGACGATCTACAAGTGAACGAAACATTACACTTCGTGGAGAAGCCTGTCGAAATCATGGATCGCCAAACCAAGCAGCTCAGGCACTCACGCATTCCTATTGTGAAAGTCCGATGGGAAGGCAAACGCGGCGCAGAGTTCACTTGGGAACTCGAAAGCGACATGAAGGCCAAGTATCCACAGTTTTTTGATTAGGGAAGCATTAGAGAGAAAATGGCTTTGTGATTCTAGTATTTTGTACGATTTCAAGTTAATCAATAAGAATCACAGTTATAATTACTGTTCGTGTGTTCGGACTCGGTCATGTACGGATTCCGCACGTCACACGGTAGGTTCGCGATCGAAACGGAGTCAAAACCAGGATCTACACAATCCACGCACGTCGAACGATCGTTACGCAATCGTACGATGTTGAAACCGATCCTGCAATTGTCACGATCGTGTACGGATTCCGCACGTTACACGAGTCAAAATCGGTCTAGACGAATACTTCTCACACGATTCACGGCTTTGTTACGGCTTTCAGGTTAATTTTGGGACGAAATTCCCTAAAACAAGGGGAGGCTGTAACACCCCGTGTTTCCATAAGTGAAAGTCAAAGTTAAGGTCAAAGTCAACGACCGATTTCGCGCGACTTGACTCGTAGAAATGTTTTTATTTTATTTATATTATGTGGAGTAAATGTCGTACATTGCAATAATCGAATCGTGTTAACCATATTTCAATCGACACGCGACTGAAAACTATAGGAAGGAACAATGCGATAAAGCTAATCGACTAATAATCAAGCTATGCTAATCGAATCGACATCAAATCGTAACTCGAGCTATGTATTTTACTTGTCGGTTATACGTGTGTGTGTGTGCCTTACGTGTTACCTGTGCATGCTTATTTATGTTTTGTTGTGGTAATCAAGCGAACTCAATCGAACCCGAAGTCTAACTCGAATGTAATCGAACTCGAACCCGAATTCCGAAATGAACCATGTATTATACGAAGTAGTTGGGACTGAAAGTAGTTGGGACTGAAAGTAATTTGACTTAGGAAGAAACAATCCACTCGGATAGTTATCCGCCCGAACATGTTATCCGCACGGGCGACTAGTCCGGACGAATTGCTAATCCGCACGGATTACTTGTCCGCACGGATAACATGTCCGCACGGATAACTTGTCCGCACGGATAACTTGTCCGCACGGATAACAATCCGCACGAATGACCAATCCACACGGACTGCCAGTCCGCACGGATAGCCAATCCACACGGATGACCTATCTGCACGATCAGTCATCATGCCACTTATCGTTATGCTATCGAATCTATTCAGGCTAACCGTACTCGCTGAAAAGCGCTCCCTTCAATCCATAATCACAGTGAGTATACTCGAACCCTTTTTGCTTTTAGCACTTTTGGGTGTTACATGCGTTACGAATATTCAAACTACAATTATCACACTACTCAAGCTATTTTAACGCTAACCGATAATGCATGTTATACGTGGCTTATGAATGCTTGTTTGTTATGTTTACACATGGAATACTGTGTACCTGCCTTAGCAAAGATAGTACTATAGTTTGGACTCAGTACCCGTTCACACGGGGGTTGTTAAGGATCTTTTACTTGCATGGATTACGGTGGTAATCATGTATTGCGAACTGCCTCAGGCAGTCAACCCGCAGTCATTGGTATCGATGGATCTATGTCGATAACTAACGTACTTCATTTCACTATGTGTACGTGCTGGTTATGCGTAAACGAATTCGAACTCTATATGCTATTATCAAACTTGTATGCTCACCTTTACATTTTATGTATTGACTTTATTTTAACGTATGTGACAGGTGCTTAGGATATCTCTGTGCTTAACTTGCTGGTGATGAAATTGAGGCTAGGAAAGGAGTCCTAGAAACCAACAAATAAATTCGTTATGTTTAAATCTGAGTTGTCGGAACAGAATACTTGTCTTGATGTTTGTCTGTAATAATTATTTAACTATTTGAGATACGGTATGGGACGTATTATTTAAATTGAATGGTAATGATAGTTGTTATGGAAACTTCTGGACAATCTGTTTCGCTCAGTGCCATGCCCCGATGATTCCGCCATCGGTTGGGGTGTGACACATGAAGATTTAATATAAATCTTGAGTTTTTTTAGAAGTTACCCTTTTCCAGGAAGTGTTGGCAAAGCCATGATCTGAGGCAATTGCAGGTTGAGTTGTGAATGTTGCACTGCTGGGGCCATTCCATCAGGATAGAGCTGAAAGAGACCAGCTGTTTGATTTGAAGCAAAACTCGCCATCGGAAAAGGTATTAGATAGGATGAACTTGATATCTGCCCAGTTGGTGGATAAGCCTGCTGCAAGCCCAACATCCGCATATCAAACAAATTAATGTCCATATACAGCAGAATGAAATTTGGAATCATATCTCATAAGTTGAATATTACCTGACCGGCATTCAGCCGTTTGTTATCCCCTCTCCTCCTTCTGCTCAATCGACGATATTATCCTCCACGAAGCTCTCCGTGCTCCGATCACTTTTTCCATGAATTCAACCATTTCTTCGTAGCGTTCGGCTTGTTCGGCGAGTTTTGCCATGTAGATGTTGTCTTCGCGAGGTGATGAGGTGGCGGCCATTGATGTGGTGGTGTGAATTGGAGAAGATGAAGATGATGAAGCGGTTACAGGTGTGTAACTGATTTGGGGGTTTTGAGTTTGTGAAATGTGAAGAGTGTTGCCGTATGTGAGACCTAACGCCGTCAGATACACTGTTTCCCAGTTATGTTGTGAATTAATACATATACAAGATTACACCGAATACCTCATTAACAGCTTGCTCAAAGAAATCATAAGCTGAATCAAAATAACCCTTTGCTTCATCTTTATCCGGAGTCAAAAAAGCATAAGAAGTTTGGGCATTCCCCATACACCACAAAGCATCTTGTTTCTTCGGATAAATCGCCAATGCTTCATCCAACTTCGATATCGCATCTACATAATAACATCAAACAAACCATCAATGAGAATAATACAGAGAAAGTTATAAAGTAAACCTAATCCAATCAAATCTCCTATAATAAACCTTGGCTAATAAATTACATGTAGGGATGAGCTCGGTACTAGTACCAAAAATACTGATCCCGAAAATCACCAAAAGTAGGTACCGGTACTAAAAATGCTCGGTAAGGTACCGATATTTAAAGGTAAAAATCGGTGAAATGCCGGTACCGAACCAAAAGTATCGATCCCGAAAAACACCAAAAAGTGAGTATCGAATCGTAAGGAAAATGTCTGGAATGCTCATCCCTAGTTACATCTAATATATCTCCCAAACAGTTCCAACAAAGAATACACAAAACCTAACTTAAAAACACAAATCAACAGCACATTCATTTTTGCAAATTAGGTTACCTTTGATCATCAACTTTGATTCCTGAACACTCTGGAACGTGGACAGTTCAAGCAACGCACCTCCCCATCTAGTTAAGTTCTGTCAGAATAAACAAATCTAACTCAGAAACACTTAATGATTGAAAACATTATGCATAAACATACTTATTGTTGTATAAGCAAACCCTAACCTCGGTATCCAGAGGGTTTTTCTCGTAGGTGACTTCAGCACTCCGGCGAGCATGTTCGAAAAACAAAAGCCGATCGAAGTCGTTTTGCATCTCCATGGCTGAATTTCTCCGGTTTGTTTACACCTCGTCGTCGGCGATTTTTTGGTGGATGAACACTAACAACAGCAGAGTTTTACGGCGATGGATAAGACCTAAATGACTGGATGCTTGAGGTGTGATACACGCGCAAGGTTTGTTTGGAGGTAGAGAGCACGCTATGGAGGTGCGAGTGGTATTGTTTTCGCCTTCTATGTAAGTTAAGTATAATTAACGGCCGTTACCGTCAATTCACTGTTGTTCGGTAATATATATATATATATGAATATATTTGGATATTTTACTGTTTTACCGTTAAAACATGTCCATCCAATAATAATATTGAAATAAGAAAGTTTGATGAGTGATTTTGGAGTTACTCAAGTCTAAAGTTACATGTATAAATTTAGGGCTGCAAACGAACCAAACGTTCGGTGAACGGTTCGTGAATCGTTCAGCGGAAGTTTGTTTGTGTTCGTTTGTTTATTAAACAAACGAACACGAACAAGAAATTTCCTTCGTTTAGTTAAATAACAAAGGTCGCGTTCGTTCGTTTATGTTCGTGAACGTTCGGTAACGTATTTGTTTGTGTTTGATAGTTCATTAGTGTTTTTAGTTTTTATATCTAATTAAATACTTCAAAATTATGACAAGTTAAATATCTAATAAGTGTCAGTGTATTATATATTCTGTTTATGAACGATTGTTTGTGTTCATTTGGTTCCATTTGTGTTCATGAACATTATTTTCTGCATATTTGTGTTCCTCAATGTTCTTTTTGTTTGTTTCCTAAAATTTACAAACGAACACGAACAAGTTCATTTCTTTAACAAACAAACACGAACATAAAATCTCGTTTGATAAGTGTTCGTGAACGGTTTGCGAACACATATATTTCTTAACAAACGAACACAAACAAGCTCTTGTTTATATTCGTTTGGTTCGTTTGCAGCCCTATGTATAATTAAAATCCTATATTTCTTTGTTTTATTCAAGGATTTAAACTTTTGTCAAGTTGATTTTGTTTTTGAGTGCTATTTTATTTACAAACTGATAGGTGAAAGGCATACCACGCAGGGCTCAATTGGGGTTTCAATTGTGCAAAGGCTGTCAATGTGGCGCTAGTTAATTGGCTACACCATGGGCAGGTTGCACTTGAGTTGTACGGTAAGCAATGATGCAAGACATCTATATATCACATGAAACTTAGATATTTAAGGAAAGGAAAGCAGCCCGAATAAGATGACTAATAGACATGATATACAATATAAAAGGAGGGGATTCATATACTAACAGAAAATGTGTACCGTGTTGTAAGCTCTTGACGTCGTTGCATCGCGCGTGTTTTCTACTAGTGTGTGTATTAGCGATACAATTATATGATTTTATATCTAAATGAAGGGGTATGGTTCCAAATCCTGCGCCGACCGATCAGGTCGCGCGCGGTACCATACTCTTACTAGACTAATTTGGTAGCTTTTCCAACCTCGCGTCGGTCAATCAGGTGTAACCTAGGTCACGCGCGAGGGTCAGGGTAAACATTATATTAGCGATACAATTATATCTAAACCTTATGTTTAAAGTTTAAACTATGAAATCCAGGTAATATGTTGTCATTTTCATTTCAGGTATGTGTAAAAAAAATCATAGGGGAGTCCAAGTCCCCGAGATTGTTTAATCGAACGAGTCATTCGTGAACGGTGTGTTTATAGTTACTAACAAGTAAGACATAATGGATTTTTTGTAAATCAGATTTCTCTCCAACAATGCTCAAAAAAAGCCGTCTCCAACTCATCTACACATCAGTGGCGGACTCGGAAAATATTTTCAAGGGGTGTGAATGATGTGTTTAACTAAATTTACAAGGGGTGCGATCATGATTTTTCACCATAAAATACGCTAAAAAAAACTCAAGGGGTGCGTCCGCCCACCCAGAACTCTACCTAGGTTCACCCTTGCTACTCACTAAACAACAAATTATTTTTCGCATAGAATTATTTTACATATTAAAATGTGCACAAAATATTATAATGCAAAACAAAACAAAATAGACGATACATGTTAATTTTTTAAAAACTAAACATCTATTTTTGAATTAGAGGCAAAAAATGGACAAATTGGCAATTGGTTAAAATTATTTTGATTCAAAACTCATTATTTGTATCTAACAACTAATCCTATCAACAAAGCGCCTTTGGGCTAGCGGTATCAAGGTATTAGATAAGACTTAGTCTTTCTAAATGGTGAAGGTTCAGGGGCTGTTTGACAACTTCTGAATGGTTAAGTGCTGAACCAGTAAGAAATCTGAATCATTAAGTACTGAACCAATAAGAGGTCTGAACCATTAAGAGACACTATAATGTTTAACCGTTCAGAGGCAAATGTCTGACCAATTCAGATTAGATGTCTTAACCATTCAGACTCTATATAATTCTTAACCATTCAGAGGCAAATGTCTGAACCATTCAGACATTTGCTCGTGAAACAAACAGTCTGAACCATTAAGTGCTGAACCAATAAGAGGTCTGAACCATTAAGAGGTAAACAAACAGCCCCTCAATCCCTATGATAGACAAAAAGGTATAACCCCCCAGCTTAAACGCACAATTCAATTCAAGGACTAGAAAGAAGAAATCTTAGGTTATTGTACTTGGTGAGTAGCGTCGGCATTTATGTTCTTGACTTCACCGGTTGATGAAGAGAGGAGATACGTGTGGGGATTCGGAGCACGATGATGTTAGCAACCTGATCGCGAGAAAGATGAGTTGCTAGAAGGTTGTTGGAGATAGGTCAACGACGACTATAAAGAACCGAGTGGGATTGGATTGTTTTCTTTTCAATATATTTTAAGTAATTAAATAAAGAGTCTATGTTGTTTGTAAAAGGGTAAAACTATCATTTACAAAGAGGGGGCTTCATATCTTTCTCTTTAAACTTATAAAATTACATATTTCCCCAAAACACAAGAGTTTAATGCATGATTTAAGGAAACATGTAAATTTTGCAACTTTTGGGGGATATATAAAATGTATCCCTTTTATATAAATTTAACATATTTTGTTAATGTAAGTTAGTATTAGACCCTAATGATTTACTTATACCACACCAGATGGATTGTTTATCTAGTTAACTTTCATGATATCATAACATTAGTCTCCACAAAAAGGAGTTAAAAAGAATAATGTAAAATCAACAAGAAAAGTCCCCACATGTGTAAATTTTTAACAAGAAAAGTCCCCATCTTTGGTTATATTTGTCAACATTCCCAAATAGTAATGATTATGGGTATTAAATGAATTTGGTTATATATCTTGTCAAACAATTCAAGAACACCTATTGTACAATTGTACAAAGACATCTCCAAAACCACACACCATATGATATTATCATATTATGATGTAAATCTTTGTTAAAAGTTTGATTGAAGTTCTTTTTCGTGGCTGGGATGAACCCAAATCCATGGGATTAAAGTTAAGCATATTCTTCCAAAAAAACATAAGAACGTGAGGTATGGTGGGGCGGGGGTTTGGGGCATAGGGTTGACACATGGCTTGAGTGGGCTTCGTTGGGGTGACCCACATTGAAGACCGTATGGTGGAGCGGGGGTTTGGGGCGTGGCCAGCCCAAACTGCTATTTATTTTTAAAACAAAAATTTTAATTTTTTTAATAATGTTTTTTAAATAAAGCCAACAAGCCAATAAGAGCCGACCACATAGGATCGCTAGCATGCCTCACGCCCGGCCTTAAACTCCCGCCCAAGGGGTCACGCCCAAAACCAAGCCACCCGGGGTGGTGACTTGGGCATTTCTCTCCAACCCACGCCCCAACCCCCTCCCCATACCCCATAGTCTAAAGAGATAAAGAGAATATTACAATTTTATTTTAGGGTAAATGTAACAACCATCGGTAAAACCAACACCCTAATAATATTTCTAACACTCTAGTATCTATACTATATTATAATACATGAGGGAAGGATTCCCAAAAGTTAAGAACTTCTTCCCCCATTATTTATAAATAAACCCCTAGAATGAGGGTAAAGTGGTCTTTTAAACCATAATTATTTTTTAGTCCCTCAATCTATTACATTTAAATCCTTGACGTTTAACATAATTATGGGTAATTAGTTACACTTCCCCCCTCTTTAATTCTTTAATGTATTCCTGCGATATCTTACAACCCGTAATGTTTTAAAAAAATCCGAAGGTACCATGACGATCGGCACATTTTTTTAAACGTTTCGATAGTTGTCTTTTTTAGTTTCGCCGTGCGTTCATAAAGTACAAATAGCCGATGCGTAAATGTACAATTGATTAAAGCCAACGTTTGTTTTTTACCCAAGCCAGCTTTGACCATTACCTAGCTACAGTGCATTAACATTTGTTTTTTACCCAAGTTTTTTTGTTTTGAACGACATTAATAAACTAAAATATTCCCTAATTTTACTTGTACAGAGTCAGTTTGTTGTGGCATGTTTAATATAGTATAGATAAAACTCACAACAAACTTCCTATTAAACATGCCACAACAAACTACACAGGATATGTGCATCTTATTTTAAAAACTTAAAACTCACAACAAACTTCCTAAATAAATGGATGACCAATCTAAAACTAAACCCTAATGGACTACTATAAATACATAGCAAACACTCACAATTCTACATTTCTATTGCTAAACAGATTTAAAATATGGAGCCAGTTCTAAATTCACTTGATGCGAAAAAACAAGCATGCGATATTGAAAAATCTAAGGTCGGTTCTATGATAAGTTTTGTTATATCGCAATAATGAATAATTGTTTTCTTTTATTTACTTTTATGTGAATACTAACTTATTTGATTTTTCAGATTCAACACACCAATTTAAACACCCCAGTTGTCGAACAAGCTTTTGTTAGTTTTTAAGTAATATTTTCGCTTATAATCTTTCATATTAACAAGTTCATTATGTTATTATTTGGTGTTTTATTGTAGGATAATGGTGATAATATTGTTGAAATTATTTCTTATGGTGCAATGTTCAGTCCATACAAGTCTAATCTTCAACGTCAATTTAGTAAAGAGGTAATTTTAAAATTTATTTAATCTTTTTTAAATTTTTTTATTCAATATTTGTTTTTTTTATAAAATTTATTTAATCATTTTTTAACTTTTTTTATTAAATTTTTGTTTTTAAGGATCGGAAGTATGAGAATCAAAAGAAAAGATCTAAGAGACTCTCTGAATGGAAATGGGTCGAGGTTATAAATTTAGATGATTCTGAGGACGATGAGAAAGAAGATGAATTAGATGATACTGCTGATTCGAGCACAAACAAGAAAAACGGATCAAAAAAGAAGAGAAATTAGATGAAATATATCAAGTGTTTTTATGTTTTTTTTCATTTTCAGTTGTTTTTGTTTGATCTAGACTATCCCATGAATAATAAAGTTTATTTTATATTTGAAGTTTATGTTTTGTGTTATTTTATTGCACTTATAATTTACATCTCGATTGAACTAATATACTTTTGTCATTTGTTTAGTATTTTTTATTAACAAACGAATCTTTACATGTTTAAAACAGTTTTTCTATACTTTATTTATTATTAATTTTTATAACAAAACAAAACTTTGATATTTAGTAGATAGAAGATAAACTATGTTCCAAAATTTTAGGAATTATTTAATACTAATTTACGATACTAGTAGATAGACAGTAAGCTATATCCCAAAATTTTAGGAATTATTTAATACTAATTTACGATATTTATTTAATACTAATTTACAATATTAGTAGATAGATAGTAAACTAAATCCCAAAATTTTAGGAATTATTTAATACTAATTTAGGATATTTAGTATATAAATAGTAAACTATGTCCCAAAATTTTAGGAATTATAAGTCAACTAATTAGGTCCTCCAAGTTAATTATATGGGATGAGGCATCGATGGCGAAACGTCAGGCGATAGAGGCAGTTGATCGAACATTGCAAGACATTATAGGTGTTAGGCTCCCATGTGTAACACTTATGACATATATCCACCACAATAATGTTATCATATACAAATAAGAAAACTACCAGCAACGAGTGCCGCAATCCAAAGTGTCATCCCCGCCGCATCGCGCGGGCACCCTACTAGTATTGTAAAATGTCCCAATATGTCTTATATTACACCCCGTATGTGAAAACCGAGCCCGAAATATGTTATAGTTTATAAAATAAATTAAAAATAAGAAATAGTAAGCTGAGGCGGGCCGCGTAGGACCTCCCCTCAAGTTTACGCGGGCGGTATCAAGGCTTAACTTGACTCCGCTGATTTCTTTAGTTAAAGCGGGCCGCGTAAGAGTTCATGTTTAGTCGACGCGGTCCGCGATAGATCATTAAACGCGGAGACATCGAGCCGACACGTGTCGACATCGTGGCGGACCTACACATCGAATCAGCTAAGCTATAGTGTTGACCAGGGTTGACGCGGGCCGCGTAACCCTTGCCTGTGTTTTACGCGGGCCGCGACAGGACTAGAATCAGCAACTATATAAGAAGGCCATCGGGATCAACCAGAACTCGTTCATTTCTCAATTCTCAATCTAAATTTCTGTAGTAGGCATATTATTCTCAGGTACTATACCCCTAATTAGCGAGGTTCTGCTCCATTGTAAGTATTATAACCCAGTTTCGTAATAGTTACGCTGCCCGATTGATTTAGGGTTCCGTAACAACTGTCGTGATTCTGCCCGATGTAGTTGTTGGAATGTCGTCTCGGGGAGGGTATCATTAATAATTTCAAAGGGTTATGATACTAACCAATGTACATTTTTATAAATTATAGATTATATCCAGGAAACCCTTACGCGAAGTCTAAGATAGCAATGTGAGTTTATCCTCTTTTTGTTAACCTTTTTGGGAATTTTTACAAAACCTTAATTATTTACAATGTGATTAAGCGGTGATTGAGTCTTTGTAGTTCTTCAATTACTGCCGGTATTATGGGATTTTGTATAAAAAATTTATACTACTTGCGAGTAGTAGGTCGATACGACAGTACGTTACAATTGGACAACGAGTGAGCCAATGTGTAATTTGACCATAGCCATAGATCCGGTTGAGTGGCAAGTACTGAATGAGTAATTGTGTAGAAATAAACAATGTGATCGCTCTCAATACTGTTTTAATTAATAAATATTTCTTGATTAAACTGGGATTCACTCACCAGTATTTCCGACTGACAAATGTTTTTAAAACGCGTTACAAGTAACACAATGTAACAGCCAATTAGTGAAAAGCCAGCTGGAGAGCACTGAAGGCTTGGGAAAAATGTGGCTATAAAAGTTACCTAATAAACGATGTTTTAAATTCAATAAAATAGGGTATGTCCCTATAAACGTATTGTAATAAGAAACTTGGGTTTTGCCCATGTTATTATTAATATTAAATATGGTGGTTTTACTCTGATAAACATTTCCTAACTACAGTCCTGATGTAAATTCCGCTGCAAGATTAAATAACTGATACCACCACTACTGAGTTCGCGTCCGCCCGTTCCCGGGACAGATAAGGGATCGGGGGTTGCGACAGTAAATTACACTTTTCGTCCTTTATGTTAGTATCAAATTGCAATGGATGACATTTAACTTCAGTAATTACAGTCACAGTCCTTTATTTGTAAAACCCATTACACCTTAGGTCCTTTAGCACTAACCTGGTTAAAATTTTCAGTTAAGTTAAGCATGTAACTTGCACATGAGGGTGAGTTGGTAATTTTATACAAACAAATAAATGAAACCAGATTTAAAAGATAAAACAATATATAATTATATATACAAAACACTCAAGAACATGAAACAAAAACCAAACTATACATATAACTAACCACTAACAGATAATAACAAGGTATATTAGGTGACCATCAAGGACCAAATATCATGTTTTTGTAGCAGGTCTCACTAACCCTAGTCCCGAACCACTTCCTAAATGCTTAAAGTCTTTATATTCAAGATTATCCCTATGATCCGCAAACCCGGCTGCGATTTTACTGATTAGGCACCCACGGTCTACTTGATTTGAAACCAAGTAACGATTACCATGGCTGCGATTTTACTGATTTGGGTACGAATTCCTGGAAGAAGAGTATACATGAAGGATTAGAGGGATACACGATTAGGGTTTCTAATGGTTAGGGTGTTGCTGGTTGCGAAGATGGTGGTGGATCTCATGGTTACCGGAGGTTGGGGAGGTGGTGGTCGGATGATGGGTGGGCTAGTGGTTGTGGGCAGATGATGGTGGTGGAGAAAAGCTAGAGAGAGACACCAAGTGTGTTTGTGTTCATTTAGACCGTCCGGTATGGGGGTCGTCCCCGGATCGGCGCCGTCCCGGTGGATCGTCCCACACCGCCCCCTGAATGAGTAATTATGTAGAAATAAACAATGTGATCGCTCTCAATACTGTTTTAATTAATAAATATTTCTTGATTAAACTGGGATTCACTCACCAGTATTTCCGACTGACAAATGTTTTTAAAACTTTTTTACAGGTAACACAATGTGACAGCCAATTAGTGAAAAGCCAGTTGGAGAGCACTGAATGCTTGGGAAAAATGTGGCTATAAAAGTTACCTAATAAACGATGTTTTAAATTCAATAAAATAGGGTTTGTCCCTATAAACGTATTGTAATAAGAAACTTGGGTTTTGCCCATGTTATTATTAATATTAAATATGGTGGTTTTACTCTGATAAACATTTCCTAACTACGGTCCTGATGTAAATTCTGCTGCAAGATTAAATAACTGATACCACCACTACTGAGTTCGCGTCCGCCCGTTCACGGGACAGATAAGGGATCGGGGGTTGCGACAGGAGGTGGTATCTGAGCCTAGCCACTGGTCTGAGCCAAAGAAGTGTTCTGCTGACACTTAAAATTCTAAAATTTGTGTTAGGAAATAAATTACGGAAATACGTGCATAACTGTATTTATTTGTTATGTGTTATTTAACTATTTGTTAGTTTTCAGTATGAGTGATCAAGGACCATCGGTAATGAATCATCAGTTATCTGATTCACCTAGAAGTAAAGGTACATCATCACAGCCTGCCCTCTCTGGGTATACTGCTGATCAGGAAGACGGAATATTTGCCTTTAGAGCCCAATCTGAAGAGCCATTTCCTAATAAGAAACGAGGATGGTTCAGTAAAGAAGCTTTTGCTCGTAGGAAGAGAATGTGAAAATTACAACAGCAAAGAGCTTTAGCAGCTATTAAGCGAGAGACAGATGCTCATACGCAAGATATGCTTAATAGAAGCCTAGCTAATTTCCATATCCTAGCTACAACTGCTGTTGACCCAAGTCTGGAACAACTAGTAGCCCCACAACCATAAAACCCAGAACAACCCATGGAGATAGAAAATCCTGACAACCAAGTGGAGATGCACGACTTTAACCCAGAAGAAATTCCTAGGATACCTGCACCAAACCCCCTAGACCCAAATAACGACCCCTGGTGGGACGACAATAGGGACTTTGTGCAACGTTACCCTATCCAGGAATATCCACCCATACAGAACATAGAAGCCTACCCAGGTATGGACCCATTAGATCCCTATTACCAAGATGATTATATTAGGGAAATTTTAGAGGATCCTTACCAATTTCAGGAAGTGTCACCCCCATATCAGGAACCCGCACCCCAGATTCCAAACCCAGTCCGAGAACCTGCACCCCCAATGAGTGCAGAAAACGTCCAAGAACTTAGGACTTTTTGGGAGAAATTTTAGAGAGCAGTGAGAGAATGCGTCAGGTGGGAGAGCGTCTCGTATGGAAATACGACGAACGCAATATGGATTTTTGGATAAATTCATATCCGTGAATGTGAGAATGGAGGATATGGTAGTAATAATAATAATAATAAAATAAAATATGTGTGTACGGATGCATATTACTATTAGTGTGATTCTATTTCTGTTGGTATTGTAATTTTTATTTCAGTACTAGTGTGTAATAGATGCATAATAGTATATGAATAGAGTAAGTAGCAATGATCTACGTTTTTTGTTAGATTGCGTGTCATGTGAATTACGATATTATCTATTATCTTGTGACATTAATATGGATAAATGTTTAAAATTCAGATGGCCGAAGAAGGAATTCAAGGAAATCTAAATAATGATAACCAGAGTAACATTAACGTGGTTAATGAGAATCCAAGCATCCATAACAACGAAAACCAAATGGATAATAGTGGCGTTCAACATATCGTGACACAAGGAATTATAGATGCCATGCCATTTATTATTCAAAATATTCAAGAAGCGAATAATAAAAGTAAGCATAGCAGTAAGCGACCGATCGAACCCGAAAACATCTTAAACAATGGACCTGTACTTCAAATGCCTATTCCCGAAAGAAGAACCATGTCTTATGGTTGTTGTTATAACGAATTCTGGTATTGTAAACCAATGGAATTCTCGGGCAACGAAGGGGCCATTGCAACCCTACGCTGGATAGAGAAGACTGAGGCAGTCTTAAGAATAAGCAAGTGTGCTGAAGAAGATAAAATATTGTTTGCTTCTAATCTGTTTAAGAATGCAGCACTAGTGTCACGGCCCCCGACCCGGTTTGACCCGTTTCAGGAGCCGCGGGACAGAAATCCTGCGGTATTTAATTAATTGAGTTTGACAGTGGAAGTTTTTATCAGGATCTTTTAAGATGTAAATATTTCCCGATTATTTTATTTCACAATTCGGGGTAAAACCTGGTAATTTACAATCATTTGATTTCACGAAGAAATCTTTTATTTTTACAAACCATGTTTCTTTTATTTTATACTGAGCCACTTCCTTGAGCTTGTAGTGCTATATGGCACTTTTCCTGATTCATAACAGGTCACCTGAAACATGTTTGAAAAAGGTTTTGTCAGCGGGAAATACTGAGTGAATCATTCAAATTTTGCATAATGATGCATAGTTATCAATTACAGCATAAGAGCGATTACAATGGCTTCTATCTTATCTTTATCTGGCTCTATGTCACAATGGTGACGATGGTCATACCACTATTTAGATCAATGAACCTAAATGGTGACGATTATCCCTGTAGGTCAATGAACCTAACAGTGATTATCCCGAGTAGGTCAATGAACCTAACTGGGAGAAAATTTAGTAATGTGCACAATACCCCACTAACCAGTAATTCAAGATATCCACGACTTAGTCCCTGTAATTATAACCTTGAAAAATAATTTGAGGTATTGTAAAATAGTTGATAAAAAGAGAATGACTCACATTGCAGATTTATACGGGCAGAGTTTGGCCTACTGATTTAGCCTTTTATCCTAAATTTAATAACAGGCACACAATTCGGGGTTAGTAATCAATCCAGCATTTACGATAACTCACGAGATCAAATTCTCACAACGAACGACAAAGTGCAATACTTCATCCATCGAATTAACGACGAACGACAAAGTATAACCCTAATGTGGGCGGCACTTAAACATCCATTGGATATATTGATCATCGGAAAATGAATCGTAGCAGCGATTGTGCTAATACCCTGGTTGCGGCGTTGATTTAGTGCCTGTGTGTGTTAATTGGAGTATACAGAAATTATCTCGGAGCATAGAACGAATTTCTTCGTCGAACATACGCAGAATTTCAAGTGCCAACCTCTGCTATTTATACACGAATTTTGAACTTCTTACGGACCGTAACAAATAATCCTTACGGTCCGTAAGGGTCTTGAAATTTGCATAGGGTGGCCACGTGTGGGACTAGCTCAGCTGAGTCGACACTTTCTGAAATTTCGAATTGGACAGCTGTTTATGTGGATAATCGTTAACTAGGAAATACCCCCCCCCCCTGAGTTTTAGGGGCCCTGATCCTGATTCTGATTGTTCTGAAAATTTTAGGGTTTGTTCAGAATCACTTGGGTGTCTCAATTAGGGCTTCCTATTGCTCAAATTATTTTAATAAATATGACTTTTGATGAGAGTTGTTACAACTAGAATGGTGGAACACTATCCTCCAATCAAGAGGAAGTGATAGAACCTACAATATGGAATGGGGGGAGTTTAAGGACAAGGTAGAAAGGAAATTATGCCCACCCAATGAAAAAGAACAGATAGCAAACAAATTCCTAAACCTTAGGATGACTGGTGTGGATAGTAAGGGATATACTAAAATATTCTTTGAATATGCTAGAATAGTGTCAACCCTTGCTTCACCAGAACCAGTGTTAATTTCCCGTTATATTTGGGGATTAATTGGGGAAATAAGACATGTAGTCAAGGCAGCTGTAACGACTCACACAAAAACGTCCTAAAAAAAACGTTCCGTAAGTATAAACCCGGACCCCTGATATAACAACTCTCATTTAAAATACTATTTCTTATTTTAATTTAACCAAAAGGAAACCCTAATTGAGACACCCAAGTAATTCTACACAAACCCTAAAATTTTCAGAACAATCAGAATCAGGATCAGGGACCCTAAAACTCAGGGGGGGCATTCCCTACTCAACGATTATCCTTATAACTTATTATAAAAATCGAATTTAATCGTTTCGTCGACTCACCTGCACTCCAAACACACGTGGCAAGAAAATAAGAAAAGTTTATCCCTTACGGACCGTAAGGAATATTTGTTACGGTCCGTAACAAATGGCAAAATTGGTGTATAAATAGCAGGCTTTGGGACTAGCTTCTGTGCGTTCGTTCGACGATAAAATTCGACTCTGGCACGGAGTTATCGTCCAAATACTCACAATTAACACACACAAATCACTAATTAGTATAGCGGGGTGCTGCAGAACAGGGTATTAACTCGATCGCTATTACGATTCATTTTCCGATCGATCAATATATCCAATGGATGTTTAAGTGCTGCCCACATTAGGGTTATACTTTGTCATTCGTCGTGATTTCGACGGGATGTTGAGTGCTGTCCGAAATCGGACTATACTCTGTCCTTAGTTGTGAATCCGCTGGATGTTTAAGTATCGCACTTTGTCGTTCGTTGTGAGAATTTGATCTCGTGAGTTATCGTAAATGCTGTATTAAGTTATCTACCTAGTTCGTATGCATTAGGTTACATGGCTAAGTAATAGGCTAAGCTCTGCCTGTATAAATCTGCAATATATCAAAGGCTTATCTGTAGACTAAACTTTGGCCGTATGAATCTGCATGGTTATAAAGTGAGTCATTCTCTTTTTATCAAATTTATTTACAAAAGCATGTTTATTTCAAAGTTATAATTACGGAGATTAAGTCTTTGTAATCACCAAGTTACAGCCGGTATGTGGGGTTTTGTATACATTACTTGATAATCGTCACCATTGGGGCAGCCAATTGGGGGATATGACCATAGTCACAGATTCGGTCGAGTGACAAATACCGTGGGTAGTTGGTTTGATATCAGAAACATTGTAATCGCTCTTAATACTGTAAATTATAACAAATGTGTCATTTTAGTAAATAGAATGATTCACTCAGTATTTCCCGCTGACAAAACCTTTTTAAAATACATTTCAGGTAATTACAGTAGATTGGAATAAAAGATGGATACGGCACTGAAAGGCATCAAGAAGTGGCTTATTTATTTAAATTAAAAATCAAATTAAGAAATATTGTTTTATATATTTATCTTTATTAAAGCTACCTTTGTAAAAACATGGATTTATTCCATCTATTTAATAAATAAAATCCGGTGTTTCTAAACTCTGATATTTTTCCTAACTCACGGTTCTGATGAAATTTCCGCTGCAACGTTTTCAAATTAATCACCGGTACCGCTGGACTGTTCGCGGCTCCCGATTCCGTCCAGGGTGGGTCGGGGGTCGTGACAGCAGCTAGACCTCAAATCATAGAAGAAGCTGTAGAACTAGCCAATACCTTGACAGATGAATTAGTCCGTACCCGAGAAGAGGATCAAAGAAGGAACCTAACCCAAAAGCTCACACAAGAATTTCGTTCTGGAAATTTTAATCGTGGGAAAAATATAGGTTCTACCTCTGCACCCTACTGTAGGTATTGCAAAAGAAAGCATTCAGGAAGATGCTCCATATACTGTAACTTTTGCAAAATATCGGGACACAAGGAAGAAAATTGCAGGAAGAAGGCTAACATCCGGATATGTTATAACTGCGGAGAACAAGGCCACATCAAGCTTAATTGTCCAAAATTGGCTCCAGCTCCAGACAACAAGAATACTAAAAATGCTAGAGCATTTGTTCTGACTGCAGAAGAAGCCAAGATGATCCCAGACGTTATAGCTGGTACGTTTTTAGTTAATAATATATTTGCTAAAGTATTATTTGACTCTGGTGCAAACCAATGTTTTATTAATACATCATTTTGAAAATTTCTAAATCAATCATTAACTAAACTACCACTAGAATGCTTAGTAGAGACAGCTAATGGAGAAACTGTTAGGATTTCTGAAATCTTGCAGGGGGCAAGAATAGAAATTTTAAATCAGAAATTTATAGCAAACCTATATCCCATGAATTTGGCAGGATTTGATGTTGTTTTATGAATGGATTGGTTAATAGCCAATAAAGCCAGTATTTTATGTGATCAAAAGTTAATTCAAGTAAATTCACCAAAAGGTAAAACGGTCACAATTAAAGGAGATAAGCCCTCTAGGTCCACAAAATTCATCTCTGTGATGAAAACTGCAAGTTATATAAGAAAATGTTCTATAGTGTATATGATTTCCATAATCACTAACACTAAAGGAAAAGATTTAAAAGACATTCCAGTAGTGTCTCAGTTTGCAGATGTCTTTCCAGAAGAATTGCCAGGGCAACCTCCAGATAGAGAAGTTGAATTCAGAATTCACCTAATACCAGGAACAGCACCAATTGCCAAAGCACCTTATCGTTTGGCACCCGCCGAAATGCAGGAACTAAAGAAACAATTAATTGAATTGTTAGAAAAAGGATTTATACAGCCAAGTTCGTCGCCATGGGGAGCGCTGATACTGTTTGTTAAAAAGAAGGACGGATCAATGCGTATGTGTATTGATTACAGTGAATTAAACAAGGTTACGATTAAGAATCGGTACCCATTACCGAGAATCGATGATCTGTTTGATCAACTGCAAGGAGCTCGATTTTTCTCTAAAATCGATTTAAGGTCAGGATATCATCAATTAAAGGTACAGGAAGAGGACATTCCTAAAACCGCTTTCAGAACAAGGTATGGACATTATGAATTTACTGTCATGCCATTTGGTTTAACCAATGCCCCAGCTGCATTTATGGACATGATGAACCGAATATGTAAGCCATATTTAGATAAATTCATAATTGTTTTCATAGATGATATTCTAATTTACTCTAAAAGTAAAGAGGATCATGCAAAGCATTTGCACGCACTTTTAAGTCTATTAAGAAAGGAAAAGCTTTACGCTAAATTTTCTAAGTGCGAATTTTGGTTAGAACAGGTACAATTCCTTGGACACCTAGTCAATCATGAAGGAATTCATGTGGATCCCACAAAGATTGAAGCAATTACTAAATGGAAAACCCCTGAGTCACCAACCGAGGTTAGAAGTTTCTTAGGATTGGTCGGTTATTATAGAAGATTTATTCGAGATTTCTCTAGAATAGCCATTCCTTTAACTAAGCTAACCTGCAAATCTATTAAGTTTGAATGAGGAGTAAAACAAGAAGAAACCTTTAGAATCCTTAAGCAAAGATTAACCCATACACCCATACTAGCATTACCAGAAGGAACTGAAGACTTTGTAGTCTATTGTGATGCTTCTAGATTAGGTTATGGATGTGTATTAATGCAACGACAGAAGGTTATAGCCTACGCATCTAGACAACTTAAGAATCATGAAGAGAATTATTCAACCCATGATTTAGAGTTAGGAGCTATAATTTTTGCTCTTAAAAACTGGAGACATTACCTTTATGGTAGTAAGTTTACTGTATTCACTGATCATAAAAGTTTAAGGTATATTTTCAAACAAAAGGAGTTGAATATGAGACAAAGACGCTGGATAGAGATGCTTAGTGACTATGATTGTGATATCCAGTATCATGAAGGAAAAGCAAATGTAGTGGTAGATGCTTTAAGCCGAAAATATCATGAAAATCCAAAAAGGGTACGTTCTCTTAAATTAAATCTACAAGTAGATTTAAATGATCAAATAAGAGAAGCACAAGAATCAGTAATCAAGGCAGATACTGAAAAACTAAAGGGTATGCTAAAAGAATTAGAACAAGGAACGGATGGAATTTGGAGATTCCATGAAAAGAGAATGTGGATACCTAAATTAGGAAACCTACGTCATCGAATATTAGAAGAAGCCCATAAATCTAAGTATACGATGCACCCAGGCAGTGATAAAATGTACCAGGATTTAAGGAAAAATTTATGGTGGATAGGAATGAAGAAGGACATAGCAGCCTATGTTTCTAAGTGTTTGACTTGTTCACAAGTTAAAGCTGAACACCAGAAACCCTCAGGTTTGTTACAGCAATTAGAAATGCCAGTTTGGAAATGGGAATTGATAACAATGGATTTTGTTACTAAATTACCCAAAACCAAGAAAGGAAATGATACAATCTGGGTGATTGTAGATAGGCTAACCAAGTCAGCTCATTTCCTACCAATGAAGGAAACAATTAGTATGGAACAATTAGCTAAATTGTATGTAAATGAAATTGTTTCTTTACATGGCATTCCTTTATCAATTGTTTCTGATAGAGATAGTCGATTTACATCTCATTTTTGGTCAAGTTTCCAAAAGGCAATGGGAACCAAGTTAAAATTAAGCACAGCTTATCATCCTCAAACGGACGGACAAAGCGAAAGGACAATTCAAACAATGGAAGATATGCTTAGAGCCTGTGTAATCGATTTTGGAGGTAATTGGGACGATCACTTACCTTTAATAGAATTTTCTTATAATAATAGTTATCACACAAGTATAAATGCTGCACCATTCGAAGTACTTTATGGACGAAAGTGTCGAACCCCAGTCGGTTGGGCAGAAATTGGGGAAAAGCAACTATCTGGACCTGAGATAGTGCAAGAGACAACCGACAAAATTATTCAAGTCAAGGAACGACTGAAAGCAGCACGTGATCGACAAAAGAGTTATGCTGATAACCGACGCAAACCCTTGGAGTTTCAAGTAGGGGATAAAGTATTGTTAAAAGTCTCTCCTTGGAAAGGAGTGGTAAGATTCATAAAAAGGGGAAAACTAAGTCCCGGGTATGTTGGACCTTTTAAGATTATTAGAAGAATAGGACCTGTAGCCTATCAGCTACAACTTCCAGAGGAAATAGCAGGAATACATGATGTGTTTCATGTATCAAATCTCAAAAAGTGTTTAGCTGATGAATCACTGATAGTACCTCTTAAGGATATAGAGGTAAAGGAACAACTAAAGTTTGTAGAAAGACCTCTACAGATTGAAGATAGGAAAGTCAAGAATCTCAAGCATAAGAGACTAGTTCTAGTCAAAGTGAAGTGGGACTCCAAAAGAGGACCTGAGTACACATGGGAACTTGAGTCAGAAATGCAAAGGAAATATCCGCATTTGTACCAGTAGATCTCGAGGACGAGCTCTAAAATAAGGTGAGGAGAATGTAACAAACCTCGGTAAAACCAACACCCTTATAATATTTATAACACTCTAGTATATTGTAAAATGTCTCAATATGTCTTATATTACACCCCGTATGTGAAAACCGAGCCCGAAATATGTTATAGTCTATAAAATAAATTAAAAATAAGAAATAGTAAGCTGAGGCGGGCCGCGTAGGACCTCACCTCAAGTTTACGCAGGCGGTATCAAGGCTTAACTTGACTCCGCTGATTTCTTTAGTTAAAGCGGGCCGCGTAAGAGTTCATGTTTAGTCGACGCGGGCCGCGAGAGATCATTAAACGCGGAGACATCCTGAGCCGACACGTGTCGACATCGTGGCGGACCTACACATCGAATCAGCTAAGCTATAGTGTTGACCAGGGTTGACGCGGGCCGCGTAACCCTTGCCTGTGTTTTACGCGGGCCGCGACAGGACTAGAATCAGCAACTATATAAGAAGGCCATCGGGATCAACCAGAACTCGTTCATTTCTCAATTCTCAATCTAAATTTCTGTAGTAGGCATATTATACTCGGGTACGATACCCCTAATTAGCGAGGTTTTGTTCCATTGTAAGTATTATAACCCCAGTTTCGTAATAGTTACGCTGCCCGATTGATTCAGGGTTCCGTAACAACTGTCGTGGTTCTGCCCGACGTAGTTGTGGGAATGCCGTCTCGGGGAGGGTATCATTAATAATTTCAAAGGGTTATGATACTAACCAATGTACATTTGTATAAATTATAGATTATATCCAGGAAACCCTTACGCGAAGTCTAAGATAGCAATGTGAGTTTATCCTCTTTTTGTTAACCTTTTTGGGAATGTTTTACAAAACCTTAATTATTTACAATGTGATTAAGCGGTGATTGAGTCTTTGTAGTTCTTCAATTACTGCCGGTATTATGGGGTTTTGTATAAAAAATTTATACTACTTGCGAGTAGTACGTCGATATGACAGTACGTTACAATTGAACAACGAGTGAGCCAATGTGTAATTTGACCATAGCCATAGATTCGGTCGAGTGTCAAGTACTGAATGAGTAACTGTGTAGAAATAAACAATGTGATCGCTCTCAATACTGTTTTAATTAATAAATATTTCTTGATTAAACTGGGATTCACTCACCAGTATTTCCGACTGACAAATGTTTTTAAAACGCGTTACAGGTAACACTAGGGGTGCAAACGAGCCGAGCTACTCGCGAGCTACTCGAGCTCGGCTCGAAAAAAAACTCGAACGAACCGAGCTTAAACGAGCTCGAGCCCGAGCCTAAAAAACAAGCTCGTTTAGTAAACGAGCTCGAGCCCGAGCTTCGCTTATCGAGCTCGAGCCGGCTCGCGAGCCTAAACGAGCTTTCTGTTTATATATTTTTTATTAATATATTAAACATATATTTATATTATAATAATTACCATTTATATAAATATAAAAAAATAACTTAATTATGTGTACAATAATAATTATAATTAATATAAATTAATTAATAAATACTAAACGTGTCAAGCCCGAGCCGAGCTCGAGCTTGAAAAATTACCTTCGAGCCGAGCTCGAGCTTTAGAAATAAAGCTCGAATCGAGCCGAGCTCGAGCTTTCATATGTTAAACGAGCTCGAGCTCGAGCTCGAGCCTGGTCGAGCTCGGGCTCGGCTCGGCTCGTTTGCACCCCTAGGTAACACAATGTGACAGCCAATTAGTGAAAAGCCAGCTAGAGAGCACTGAAGGCTTGGGAAAAATGTGGCTATAAAAGTTACCTAATAAACGATGTTTTAAATTCAATAAAATAGGGTTTGTCCCTATAAACGTATTGTAATAAGAAACTTGGGTTTTGCCCTTGTTATTATTAATATTAAATATGGTGGTTTTACTCTGATAAACATTTCCTAACTACGGTCCTGATGTAAATTCTGCTGCAAGATTAAATAACTGATACCACCACTACTGAGTTCGCGTCCGCCCGTTCCCGGGACAGATAAGGGATCGGGGGTTGCGACAGTAAATTACACTTTTCGTCCTTTATGTTAGTATCAGATTGCAATGGATGACATTTAACTTCAGTAATTACAGTCACAGTCCTTTATTTGTTAAACCCATTACACCTTAGGTCCTTTAGCACTAACCTGGTTAAAATTTTCAGTTAAGTTAAGCATGTAACTTGCACATGAGGGTGATTTGGTAATTTTATACAAACAAATAAATGAAACCAGATTTAAAAGATAAAACAATATATAATTATATATACAAAACACTCAAGAACATGAAACAAAAACCAAACTATACATATAACTAACCACTAACAGATAATAACAAGGTATATTATGTTACCATCAAGGACCAAATATCATGTTTTTGCAGCAGGTCTCACTAACCCTAGTCCCGAACCACTTCCTAAATGCTTAAAGTTTTTATATTCGAGATTATCCCTATGATCCGCAAACCCGGCTGCGATTTTACTGATTAGGCACCCACGGTCTACTTGATTTGAAACCAAGTAACGATTACCATGGCTGCGATTTTACTGATTTGGGTACGAATTCCTGGAAGAAGGGTATACATGAAGGATTAGAGGGATACACGATTAGGGTTTCTAATGGTTAGGGTGTTGCTGGTTGCGAAGATGGTGGTGGATCTCATGGTTACCGGAGGTTGGGGAGGTGGTGGTCGGATGATGGGTGGGCTAGTGGTTGTGGGCAGATGATGGTGGTGGAGAAAAGCTAGAGAGAGACACCAAGTGTGTTTGTGTTCATTTAGACCGTCCGGTATGGGGGTCGTCCCCGGATCGGCGCCGTCCCGGTGGATCGTCCCACACCGCCCCCTGGGCATGTCGGCGGCACTTTCGTCGGATTTCCGACGGTGGAGACGGAGCAAACTGGTGGGCCCCCATCTGACTTCTCTCTCCTCCTTTATATATATATATATATATATATATATGGGATCGCTAGAATGAGAACCACCACGAGTTATGAGAACCGCGAGAACTATATATATATATATATATATTAATATATTATTAATGGTAGGGTAGTCTTATATAGTCCCCACACCCTTAGGTAGTCCCCAAGAGGATGCTCCTCCTCCCATGATTACGTGGCGCCTACGTGGCGGGTAGTCTCCAATAGACTATCCAAACCATACCCACCGGTCTTATGTATTTCAAATAAATAAATTGAGTAAAATTACCAACTCACCCTCTTGTGCAAGGCACATGCCTAACTTAACTGAAAATTTTAATCAAGTTAGTGCTAAAGGACGTATGGTGTAATGTGCTTTCCAAATAAACGACTGCGACTGTAATTATTGAAATTAAAGGGTATCGAGTGCAATCTGATGCAAACAAAAAAGACGAAAAGTGTAATTTAACCTTTATTTTATGGATTAGTAAGAGTGTCCTTTTAACACCTTGCAATTACTTTATAGTGATGTTTGGTTCACGAAATTATATGGAATTAGAGTTAGAATTTTATCACTAAATGAATCTAATCTAAATCTAATCTAATCTAAATTATAATAAAAGACTACATTAAATGTCACATGGCAATTTCTTATACTTCCTTAATTGTAATAAATTAATATAAAAATGGTTTAAAAAATGTATTTTAGAATGATATTTAGTAACACATTTTATCTATTTAATAATAATAAAATAAATCGCATCCTTATCTGTACCAATTTTAGATTTATTGCTTAGTTTTTATGTAAATTCGAATTCTTATTTCATTTGCCACTTATAATTATTATACTTTAGTAAATAAAATATAAAAAAGATGAAGAAGAAAAAAATATTAGTTATTACTTTATCCGGTAAAACATTTTTATATTTATAAACAAAATTTACGATTTGCTTATATTATTTACTAGGTTATAATCCTGTGTATTTATTATTTACTAGGTTATAATCCTATGTATTACACCGTCTGAGTGAACGCTATCAAAACCTTGTGTTTAGCTCGGGTTGAATAAACATGTGTATCACACCAACATGGCTATCAAAATCTGTATCCATTTCTATTATTATTAAATAATATAACAAAAGAGGGTATCTTAAGAATAGTACCTAAGACACAAACTCTATTTTTTTATTGTTTTTGTTGTGTCAAAGTTATAACAATGCCGTCTAACCGCTTGTTTTTTTTTTTTTTTTTTTTGTGTGTGTGTATTTAACCCTTCAATTTTTAGCATTTATACTTACACTCCCTTAGCTTTTTAAAAACTTTGTAAAATGTCATTTTAACTCCCTCGAGTTTTATGTGTTGGGTCAAATATAACACGTTTTCGTGCTTACTTTTTCCTACGTTCTTGGTTGGTCTATGTTTTGTTCGTAAAACGAATCGGGTCAAATATAATACGTTTTCACTAAACGGAATAAATTCGAGTTATTTTACGTTTCAACTCCGCTGCAATGCGTGGTATTATTCTTTAACGTAAAAAAAAAACTATTTTCTTACGTGCTTATTTTTAGTATGTTTCATTATAAATCCCAGGTGGCTTATGTTTTGATGTAAGTTTTCGGTAATGAGTCATGTCAAATATAATAAGTTTTCTTGCTTATTTTCATGTGCGTTTTCAACTACTCTACAATTTGACATAAATGTTCGAAAACAGACCGAGTCAAATATTTGACGGTACAAGTTCGAGTTACTTTAAATTTTGACGTCGCCACAACCGCGGCGGGTTAAAATACTAGTGATATTCTATATAAATTTACTTTATTTTCTATCTGCATTTCAGTTTAAATTAACACTAACTAACACGTATCTAAAAAAAATATGTAATGTTCGATGCAACTCAATCTATGATTAAAAAAAATAGTAAAGTACAATTTCAATCCCTAAGTTTACACCTAATCACACTTTCAGTTCTCATTTGAAAAAACACAAACAATCAAGTCCATATAGTTAGTTGTCAATAAAGTGTAAACGAGCCGGGCCGAGCCCGAACTCGGCTCGAGCTATTTTGAGAACAACCTCAAACGACTTAAAAGCTTGACTCAAGCTCACTTCAATATCATTGGTCAACCATCATTTCATAAATTGATTTTTCAGTCAAAAGTAATTATTGTGAATGGAAATGATGTATTCCTTCATAAATCCTTCAATGAAAAATGTACTAATGGGATTATAGGGTTTTCCTAAAAGGGTAGTTATGTAAATTAACAACACAATGACCAAATTGATTTCCATAATAAACTTTCAAAGCATAACCATAACATAAAACATAACCAAATCTAACACATCTTCACAAGAAGTGAAAAACATTCATAAAACCAACAACAACAACCTAAGCCCTCTCACCCCTAATCCTCCTAGCAAGCTGCATATCTTTCGGCATAATCGTAACCCTTTTCGCATGAATCGCACACAAATTCGTATCCTCAAACAACCCAACAAGATACGCCTCAGAAGCTTCTTGCAACGCAGCAACAGCAGAGCTTTGAAACCTCAAATCCGTCTTGAAATCCTGAGCGATTTCCCTCACAAGCCTCTGAAACGGCAACTTCCTGATCAACAACTCAGTACTCTTCTGGTACTTCCTTATTTCCCTCAATGCCACCGTTCCTGGCCGGAATCTGTGGGGCTTTTTCACTCCTCCGGTCGCCGGAGCTGACTTTCTTGCGGCTTTCGTTGCCAGTTGCTTCCTGGGTGCCTTTCCTCCTGTTGATTTTCTCGCGGTTTGTTTCGTACGAGCCATTTGTTTTTGTTTGTTGTAGTCGAAAGATGCGAACTTGAATTTGTAGTGTGAGTGTTTTGATTGTGGATTTTATGGGTGTTTATTTATAGGGGTTGTGGGGGGGGGGGGGGGATGAGCGGGAAGTTTTTGAAATTTTTTTGTAAGGGGGTTAGGGAAATTTGAGGAGGATGTGAGGCGTTGGATTGAAGTTTGATCGGACGGTGATTAAGGGGGTGATGCTACGGATTGCTATCCGGTTTGGGTTTTTCTGACCAATGAGGGAGCGACGTTCAGAAGAGAAAAAAACATAACTAAAAGCTGAAATTCAGGGTTTTTTTTTTATTTAGATTAAAATGTAAAATATTATAATAAAAAAAAATGTGTGTTGATTAAAAAAATAGAAGAGAACGTCAAACATAAGGATAATAAGTCGACATGTGATCGTTAAATTGTAAAAAAAAAAATATAGGTAAAAATGTTGAACAACGCGTGTGTGTGGCGTGTTAGCTCCTATATTTTAGACGGAAACGTAAAAATTATATTAAAAATAATAACTGAATCGAAACGATAATTAAGCAACTTAAAAAAGAAATTAAAAAGGTCGAAATAAAAATGTTTAAGGCTAAAATAGTAAGCTTAATTAATTGAGGGTTATAATATGTACAAAATGAAAGTGTAAGGGTTAAGATTAGTAAAGAAATCGAATAGTGAAATGCTCTCAAAAAACTTTTTTTGTAAATTAATATATATGATTTTTTTGCTTGAATGTCCAATAAAGCGCGGTCATCCGGGTACACTCATAAGTAAAAGGTTGTTCATGTTCACGACCGTAGACAGTGTTGGTGACCCTGTCATCACAATTCCAGAGTAAACTCACCGTTCAAGGGCCCAATGTGGTAAAATCACTAGCTTGCCCGTGATATTTTTGTTACAAACGAGACTCTAATCGACAACTGACCCTAAAGAAAGTCACTTGGATACCGTTAGATCACTACACTTCTACAATAAATTATTATTAGTTTTTATAATGGTTGACGTATGAAAAAAGAGATTTAACTAAAGTTTGTTAAATATATGTAAAAAATAGATAATCAACAAATTAACGAGTTACTTTAATATTATATTCATATGTATTATGGCATTCATATATGATAATATTACAAGTGAATGAACAGTAAATTACTATATATTATAATAACATATTAATACATTACTATATAATTATATTAATAATGATTAGCAAATGGTATCGAGTACCGATATCGGTATCAAATTTACCAATTCAGGTGTATGTTCCGTACCTGTTCGACACCTGGATTCATCGGTTTTTACCCTCAATTACCGGTGTCGTACCAGTACCGACCGTTACCAAACCGTACCTTACCGTACCAGGTATATTTGATACCGGTACCCACTTTTGGGCCTATATATTAAAAATAGAATTAAATCAATAGTAACATCACTAAGTGATGAGCAAATGGTATCGGGTAACGGTACCGGTATCAAATTTAGCAAACCGGTTGTATTTTCGGTACCTGTTCGGCACCGGTATTCACCAGTTTTTACCCTCAATTACCGATGCCGTACCAGTATCGACCGTTACCAAACCGTACCGTACCATGTATATTTGATACCGGTACCCACTTTTGGGCCTATATATTAAAAATATAATTAAATCAATAATAACATCACTAAGTGATGAGCAAATGGTATCGGGTACCGTTACCGGTATCAAATTTAGCAAATCGGTTGTATTTTCGGTACCGGTTCGGCACCGGTTTTTACCCTCGAATACCGGTGTCGTACCAGTATCGACCGGTACCAAACCGTAACGTACCAGGTATATTCAGTACCCCACTTTTGGGGATTTCGGTAACGGTATTTTCGGTACCGGTTTATCTAATAATAGATAAACTGAATGAACAGTAAATTTGTTTTAAAGGTTTTTTATGTATGTTATTTAGTGGTTTTTTTACATGTGTTATATGGTTCTTTTATATATCTTATGTAACTTGCGTTTGCTTTTTATCGATGTAATTCACGTGTCAGTATTTTTTAATCATATCAAGATTTTTTCTCTATGGGTTGCTGTAACGAGTGTAGGTGACGTAACAAAACAAACCGATACCGATCAAATTTCCGCCGTGTTGGTATATTTTTGGTCATATCATGATTTTTTTCTCTATTAGTTGCTATAACAAGTGTCAGTACCGTAGTTAAACGAACTGATACCCACCCACCGCGCAACGCGCGGATTTAATAACACTAGTTTTAATTAAAAATACAAATAGTTTGTTACATAGGTAAGAAACGAGAATGATTTATTATACGAAAATGACATTGCATAACGAATCATATCATTTCTTTTATTCCCATCTTTTTGTCACACCCTCAAAATACCACATGCGCTAACCCCGCTAGGCGTGTAACGTACCAGGATCTAGCCACCAATCACATTGAACTAACCATAAGATGTTTAACAAAATTCTCATTCATTAAGTAAAACATTCATAAAACATAATCCAAGTTAAATAGTGTCAGCGGAAGCAAATAGTAATTCATTGTTTTAATGTTTCAAAACTCATTGTATATAAATTCAGTAAACAAGACATGCATATCCAAGCAATGCGACCCATGACCACTCCAGCCATCCAGATAGCAAGTTCCTCATCCAAAGCATCTAACGACCTGCGAGCATGCAACAAGTGTATCAGACAACGCTGGTGAGTTCATAGTTTTACAAAAAACGTTGGTTACCAAGTGTTTAGTTTAGTTCATTGATTATAATGCTGATAATAACTCGAATACAAGACGGCTCCAGATTTATTTTGCCCGTTCCCCAATGCTCCTATCAAAGCATTGGGCATGACTGGGTCATTAGTACACCCGTCCTCTCTGGTACGGGGTGAGGGTGCCAAACCTAGATAGCGCTACCAACTAATACCCCGTTACCTCTCAGGTAACAAACAAGATGGGACTTAAGGGTGATGGGATGAGTGTATTATTCAACATTCCAGAATTTTACCCACAAAACGTATTCATCTCAGGAATACCCATTTGATTTACCCAAAAACCTATCCCTCTCAGGGATACCCAATGACTGTCCCACCCACCGGGACACATGCTTAAGAGAAATGAACTCACCTTTGATTTGCTCGGTATGTTTAATTACCCTTCAGTTAGTCAACCAACCCTACCGTACATCACATAGCACATACTCAGTTCACATCCCATGTATAACACACAAATATCTCACAACAGTTAACTGGGCTACTCAACCAAGCCCAAGCCCAAACAGATTACCCTTCGGCGAAGAATCGTCCGACGAAGAACCCTATGGTTCATCGAGATAAGATGTGACGAATAACCACCATGTTTCGTCGAGATGAGGTGTGACGAAGAACCACCATGTTTCGTCGAGAACCCATCTTCGCCGCCCCTCATCAGGTGATGAAACAGTTATCAATCCTTCACATAACTACACTCGACACCACAGGAATCAAATTGTAAAACATAATTATGAAATTAGTGATGTGTTTGGGTAAGACCTTGAATTCTCGGATTGTCACATCATCCCCAACTTGAAAGAAATTTCGCCCCGAAATTTGATAAGTAATCCAAAACAGTAAGACGTTAACTCAGGATGACTGTGGATATTCCGCGGGTACCACATCATCCCCAACTTGAAAGGGAATTTTGCCCCGAAATTAATCAGTTGCATCAGATTTAGATTTGTCAGTTGGGAATAAGTGAGGGTACTTGAGTTTCATCTGATCCTCGCGTTCCCACGTGAACTCCGGTCCACGTCTTGAGTTCCAACAAACTCTCACGATTGGAATACGACTATGCTTACGAACCTTAACTTCCCGATCCATGATTTCAATGGGTTCTTTGACAAACTGCAATTTGTCGTCGATTTTTAGTTCTTGAAGCGGTACAACAAGTGTCTCATCGGACAAACACTTCTTTAGTTGTGACACATGTAATACATTATGAACGTTACCCAGCTCAGCAGGTAACTCGAGCTTATAGGCCACTTTACCGATTCGCTCCAGGATTTTGAATGGTCCAACATAACGTGGGTTAAGCTTGCCGCGCTTCCCAAAGCGCACCACACCCTTCCAGGGTGAAACTTTCAACATAACACGATCGCCTATAGCGAACTCCAATGGTTTCCTACGCTTGTCAGCGTAGCTTTTCTGACGGTCACGCGCTGCCGCCATACGATTTCTAATCTGGACAATCTTTTTTGAAGTTTAAAGTACAAGTTCCGGACCTGTGACCTGGCTGTCACCCACCTCAGCCCAACAAAGAGGAGAACGACATTTCCGTCCGTACAACGCTTCAAACGGAGCTGCCTGGATTTTAGTGTGGTAACTGTTGTTGTAAGAGAACTCGATCAGTGGCAAGCGTTTATCCCAGCCCTTACCAAAATCGATCACACATGCTCGCAGCATGTCTTCAAGTGTCTAGATGGTTCGTTCGCTTTGACCATCCGTATGTGGGTGATAAGCAGTGCTCATGTTGAGACGTGAGCCGAAAGATTTATGCATAGATTGCCATAAATCAGATATGAAACGTGGGTCTCGATCAAAAATAATAGAGGTTGGCACCCCGTGCCTATAAACCACTTATTTCAGATAGACAGCTGCAAGTTGAGAGAACTTATCCGTTTCCTTGATCGCAAGAAAGTGTGCAGACTTCGTGAGGCGGTCAACGATCACCCAAATGGTATCGTTTCCGTTTTGAGTTCTTGGAAAACCTGTGACAAAATCCATAGCGATTTGCTCCCATTTCCATATGGGTATCTCTGGTTGCTGAAGTAGACCCGAGGGTTTCTGATATTCCACTTTAAATTTAGCACAAGTCAGACACTTACTCACGTAAGTCGCGATGTGAGCCTTCATCTTCGGCCACCAGTACAAAACCTTGAGATCCTGATACATTTTATCCGAACCCGGATGAACAGAGTATCGAGACTTATGCGCTTCTTCCATCACAAGTTCTCTAAGATTTCCAAACAAAGGAATCCATATTCGTTCCATGAAATAGAGAATACCATCAGATCTCTCTACTAGCCGCTTTTCCATGCCCCGTAAATACTCCGCTTTAATGTTTTCTTCCTTCAATGCTTCAGCCTGAGCCGAACGAATCTGATCAGGAAGATTTGAGTGAATAGTGAGCTGCAAGGCTCGCACACGTTTGGGTTTCGTCTCCTTTCGACTAAGGGCACCAGCCACAACGTTAGCCTTACCTGGGTGATACTTGATTGCACAATCGTAGTCGTTCAAGAGTTCCACCCAGCGACGCTGTCGCATATTCAATTCCTTCTGGTCGAAAATATGCTGTAGGCTTCTGTGATCGGTGCAGATGGTGCATTTGGTACCATACAGATAGTGCCTCCAGATTTTCAACTCGAAAACCACGGCCCCCCAACTCCAAGTCGTGAGTCGTGTAATTCTTCTCATGAACCTTCAGTTGTCGAGAAGCATAAGCTATCACCTTTTCGCTTTGCATCAGCACGCAACCGAGACCCTGAGTAGATGCATCACAATATACTACAAAATCCTCGGTACCTTCAGGTAGAGACATGATTGGTGCGCTGCAGAGTTTCTGTTTCAACAACTGGAAGTCATCTTCTTGTTTCGTTCCCCATGAGTATACAACGCCTTTCTGTGTCATCGAGGTGAGAGGTTGAGCGATCTTTGAGAAGTCTTTAATAAATCTGCGATAGTACCCAGCGAGACCAAGAAATTGTCGCACCTCCAAAGGATTCTTTGGTGCCGCCCAATTTCTAATAGCATCGATCTTTGCAGGATCCACGTGTATTCCTGATTCATTCACAATGTGGTCAAGGAAGTGTACCTCCCGAATCCAGAAGTCACACTTAGAGAATTTCGCGTAGAGCTGCTCCTTCCTCAAAAGCTTCAAGATAAGACGCAGGTGCCGCTCGTGATCCTCCTTTCTCTTAGAGTAGATTAGAATGTCTTCGATTAACACGATAACGAAATCGTCAAGGTACGGCTTGCACACACGATTCATGAGGTCCATGAAGACCGCTGGTGCGTTTGTCAACCACTCAACCCGAATGGCATAACCAGAAACTCGTAATGGCCATACCGTGTTCTAAAAGCTGTTTTAGGGACATCCTCCTCTCGGACTCTCATCTGATGATAGCCCGATCTTAAATCAATCTTTGAGTAAAAACTTGACCCTTGCAACTGGTCAAACAAGTCGTCGATACGCGGTAAAGGATAGCGGTTCTTAACTGTCACCTTGTTGAGTTCTCGATAATCTATATACATACGAAAAGACCCGTCTTTCTTCTTCACAAACAAAACTGGGGCTCCCCAAGGTGAAGAACTGGGTCGGATAAAACCTTTATCCAACAACTCTTGAAGTTGACTAGCTAGCTCTTGCAACTCCCCAGGTGCAAGACGATAAGGAGCTCGAGCAATTGGGGCCGCTCCTGGCGCAAGATCAATCTGAAATTCCACTTGACGGTGAGGAGGTAAACCAGGGAGTTCCTCAGGAAATACGTCAGAAAATTCACGAACAACTGGCAGGTCTTCGATCCTCTTCTCTTCAGGCTGAGGATCAGAAACAAGTGCTAAAATAGCATGATACCCCTTTCGTAGACACTTCTTGCATAGCTGAGATGATACCAACCATCGTACCACTACGATGACCCTGAACCGACAGAGATTCTCCATTGGGAAGAGGGATAAGCACGATTTTCTCCTTACAGAGAATTTTCGCTTGGTGCTTCGACAACCAATCCATGCCAACGACCACATCAAAACTTCCAAGAGTAACAGGGAGTAGGTCAATCTCGAACATCTGACCCATAAGATCAAGTTTACAGCCAAAAAGAACATGCGAAGCTTCAATCGATTTACCATCAGCTAATTCTACTACGTGCTTATTTACATGAGGTGTGGGAGTCAACCCTAACTGACGACTGAACTCCAATGACACATAACTCCAATCGGCACCAAAGTCGAATAAAACAGAAGCAAATAGATCGTTCACAGAAAACGTACCGGTCACAATGTTACCATCATTGCGAGCTTCCCCAACACCAATAGTAAACACTCTCCCACGCGCACTGTTTCCTCCATTGTTCCCATTGTTGTTATTTCCAGTATTATTGTTGTTGTTGCCCGCATTCTGATTGAGCTGAGGGCAATCCCGTCTGAAATAACCCTCGTCTCCACACTGGAAGCACCCCTAACAATTCCCCTGATTCTGCTGAGGCTGCTGCCTCTCCTGTTGCTGTGGCTGCTGTTGCTGTGGGGGTTGCTGTTGCTGCTGTCTTGGAAGTGAGACCCTACAGTCTCTAGCCATATGGCCTACCTTGTTGCACCTGTGACAGACTCGGGTGCACGACCCGCGATGGTGGAAGTTGCACTTGTTACACTTCGGTTGCTTTCCCGCATAGGAGCCCTGATTCGAATTGTTGCCCTGATTCTGATTCAACGAAGATGACTAGCTGAAGCTGCGTTTGATACTGTTATCTGGCTTCTTCTGTGTCTGATTGGCGTTGGACGCCTTGTCCACATCATTCCACTTTCGTTTGCTGTCAGTAGCAGGTGTAGTAGCTGTAGCAGTAGTGGCAGCAGTAGAAACACGCGGTGGTAGCGAGCCACGCTCCACCTCCTGATCTGTGATCTTATGAGCTAAGCGGATGATCTGAGCTAAGTTGTTGAGGTTCGCTGCAGTAACCAAGCCCTTCACCTGTGGGGCTAATCCTTTGATGTACAGCTCGATTCTTTGGTGTGAGGTCGTGATAAGTTCGGGCACATATTAGCTAACTCATGAGACCGTTTCGTGTATGCCTCAATCTCAGACCCCACCATTTTCATATCATAATACTCGTTCTCCAGTTTCTGCACTTCATCGCGAGGACAGTACTTTTCACGCATCAGCTCCTTAAAATCGTCCCACGTAGTGCCATTTACCATCTCAATGCCCAACATTTGGACTTGGGCATTCCACCAAGTCAAGGCACCATCCTCGAGTGTGCCTGTAGCATACTTTACCCTGTCCCCAGCAGGACAGTTACACATCGCAAACACCGATTCGGCTTTTTCAAACCATCGCAGTAGTCCCACAGCACATTCAGTTCCACTGAATGTCTGTGGCTTACAATCCATGTGTCACGGTGTAACACCCGTCTCATTGTTTTAAGATTTTAAACTAAAAACACACATTTTTTTTCTTTTAATTTCAAAATGCATCATTTCAAAACTTAGTTATAAAAACTAAGTTTACATGGTTATGGTATTCTACTTTACAAACTAACTAGTTTAAACATACAACATTGAGTTTAGTGTTTACAAATAAACATTGTCTCAAACAAGATTAGGTTAGCGCGGAAGCTTCAAAACTTTGTGTTCGGTTCTTGAATTCTTGCTTGATCAGCATCCGAAATGAGACGAACATCACCTAAGGTCAAAACCACATCAATTGTTAGTTTTGACAACTTTATAACATGTAAAAACAAGTCCCGGTATCATACAAATAACAAAAAAATAAAATTTCAAATTTTTGATCTGTCGCGCCACGCGACAGATTCCTTTCCATCCTTCGCGGGCCGCTAGCGCGCCCGCGTGTTGCGCCAGAACAAGTGACTCCCTTCGCGTGCCGCGAGGGAGACCGTTTTCCAGCGGGTGCAGGTTAAAATCCTGCACTTTTTCCCAGCACCATTTTCTTTCAATTTTTCAAGTTCTTAGGTGCATAACCTTCATTCTACAAGTCCGTTTTTCGCGATTCTTTTTCCTATGCGTTCGTAATTTAATTCTCCATCTTACGGAGTGAAAACCCGACATCTAAATTCACAAAATTTTAACTTTCAAGCTCTCGGCTTGAAATTCAATTATGACACTTTTTGACCCGTTCGTGATTTATCAAACAAACTTGTTTATTACCTTTTCAAAATATCATGCATATCACGTATATCAATTTACTAATGTGCAAGGTTCAAATTACGGGTTTCTTATGAATTCTTAACCCGTTTTACCTATCTACTCCTTTTGACCCGTTAAGGGAAGTTAAACACTTTTAACTATAAATCTATATATAAGCGTACCTGGCTCGAGTCAACGTATAGACCCGTTTATGCCTTGCTATTATTAATTCAATATTCTATGATGACGCAATTATCCAAATTGCTATTCGTTCCTGTAAACACATGACTTAACAACCAACATTAGTCGATATGGTCATGTGATGTTATCACCATCATTTGACCCATTTGGTCTATACGACCAAACAATTATATTTATTACAAATCATGGTTTCTAATTACTCAATCACGCATCCGACCCATTACGGATTTTACCACAAAAATTCCCCTTTTATTTTTACATATTTGACCCAGTTCGGCTTACGCCGCGGGTATCCTTTTAATCTCGATTACAATTAGTCATCACGTGACTAAATTACCATTTTGCCCCTTTTTTTGCATTATTAGTTAAGCTATGAGGTAACTTTAAGAAAACTCATAAATTCTTAGTCGATTTATGACTAAATTACCATTTTACCTCTTTCACCATTAATCATGATTTTAAACGTTTTTATTCGTTCCGACCCATTTCGTTTCGTGTCGGAACCCATAATTCGAACATGATCTATTGCTATATTTATCACCTATAGAATAAATACGTATGCTAAAAAAAAATAGGTGTAAGCTTTACTTACCTTTCATCCAAGCAAGTCTTACTCGTGCCTTTATCCCGTTTGATCATCTCCTCCAAGCTTCACCTAGCTCGTCAAGAGTCAAACTATCATATTACCCATAAAATGGTTAGTTTAGTCATTTCATATTATGGCTACCATTTCCTATGGGGTTTCTTGCATATAATTTACTTAACTAAATCATAGGTCAGTTTTACTTTCTTAATAGTCAAACTACCCATATGTATTATATGCTTTAATCATTCTTTTTCTCATTTTCACAACTTCGTTGACAAGCTTATTTGTAGGTATTTTAAATACTTGCAATAAGCAAAATAACATGCTTAATATTCATGAAACCATTGTTTTATAAACAAGGCAAAGAATGAACAAAATACAACTTTCCTTGGATTAAGTTTATCAATAAAATGTGCAGCAACTTTACAATGTAGCTGCTGAATCGACTCTTTTGACCACTTTGCGGTCTTATTTAGCCCTTCGTGATCAAAGATGAAATGAAGAATACTAAAATATCTTTCCATCCCAAAAAGAATCAGCTCAATCCGAGCATCCTAGAATTAATTATGATTTTTGCAAAATCAGCTTCGAAGTCAAAATGCTTCCAATCAGCTTGCTGTCAAAACAGTTAAGCCGACTTCGGACACTGTTTTGACCCGTTTAACATCAGAATTTAACAAACATGTTCAAACATAAAACGTAGTATGTTTCAATAGCTTTCTGAGCATATAAGGCTCAACCTCATAGGTCGTTCCAGTGATTTTATATGATTTTTTTAAAAACTGCAGCCCAATAATTTTTAATCCCAATCAGCTTTGTTATATTTTCTTGTTCAAGCATTTCATCAAGCACCTTGTGTGCAACACGAAACATCAAATTTCTCCAGCCCATTTAAGTGTTCTAAATCCTTAAATTCTAGCATAATTAACAAGTACTAACATCAAACTTCAAATCTAACTTCAGGGAGTTCTATTAACACAATTTAACCATTATGATTCTAGGGTTCATCATGTTTCTACAAAACTCATTTAGCACATAATCGGGTGATCATGAATTCACAATTATGAACATCAATTCAACAAGTAAATGACTAGGGTTTACTCCTAGACATAAAATCATTCCTAATTTCATCCAAACTTCGATCATGCAAGCTAAAATTTCGATTTCATGCTTTCACCTAGAACTCAAGGTGAAACCAAATAGCAAAATTAGGCATACCTTATGATCCTTTCACGAAGGTGATCACTAATCTTTGCTTGAATTTTGTTTTGGAACTGATTTAGGCCTTCAATTTGATCAAATTGCATGAACTAGGGTTTGAAGCAAGCTTGGTCGCCCCCCCCCTGTGTTCTGTACGATCCACACACACATAAGTGTGTGTTTGGAAATTAAATTTTGTTTTAATTAAAAAACTAGTTTGATTTTTTTAACACCTTTGGCCCCTCATCTATTATTAGGTCCTTATTTTAGGTGTTTTTAACCCACTAACATGTTACTACAAGACTTTCTTCCAACTAGGTTATTTTTATTCCTAGTTAGCTCGTTTTATTTATTACCGATATCGAATTTATAATATAAGGTTTATATTATAGGGTACGACTCAGTTTATTTTAAGTCCCGTTATCTCGGGCTGTTTATAAACTTTTATTTCCTCAAAAGTTTTCGTTCAACTTTTATTTAATATTAGGTTTATTTGTTTAAATCCTAATATTTACCGGGTTAATTTCACCACTAACGGTATTTTTACCCGTTCATAAATATTAGCGTGGTTTAATTACCAAAACCGTTTTTGGGGTTTTACAAGTCTACCCCCCTTAAAGAGGTTTCGTCCCCGAAACCTTTCTCACTTAGTTCTTTAATTTAGACTGAACGAACTTAGTTTCGTTTCTATGATATTCATTCTTTCGGACAATATTATCATTCATATTGACATGAGCGTCCTTTATGTGTAAGTCCTTATGAACCGAAATTTTCATTTTATATTTCATATCTTTTTCTCCTACTTGACCGAGTTGTTACCTGACCACTCAGTTGCGTTAGTCCGTCAACACATTTACTTCACGCTAATCTTATGTTGACGAGCGCTTTACCTAGTTAATAACCTTCTTTTGACTTCAATGGTTTTACCGGCTTGACTGATTAGTCACCACCATTTCGTGCCTCGGCACCCGGGCATACTATACTGCCATCTCCGGCTTTATGTGTGTTTACTATTTCTTAAACCACCTCATACTAGTTATGTTTGTTAAAACATTGCTTTTAACTAAAAACTAAATTTTTAGTTTACGTTTTCTCTTTATCTTACGTCTTTTTCTCATGTCTAGGAATTTTCGTTCTAAGTTTATTCCTGACCGTTATTATTCTTACGCAAAGAATTGTAACCAATTTTCCACGCCTTACCCAAGTGACATGTGGCTTCTTTTACTTAGCCTCGTAGGCTATCTCTTTAGATTTCCACCTTTTTAAGGTGATATTCCAATTGTTTGTTTCTTTCTATTTGTGACCCAAGGGTCTTTTTGGTCCCGTAGACCTCAACACCACTTACTATCCTGAGGGTCATGACAATCCCGTAGATCCTCTTTTACACATGTCGTTCTAAAGTTATACTTTTGGTGTCAGCACACCCTTTTTGATGTTTAGAAGTCGTTTATTTTCATTCCTGAATTCTATGGACCTTGACCGTAGTCTAAGGCTGCACCCGCTTCCATTTTAAACTAATATTCCGACTCTATGACTTCCTATGTCATTTACACGTCGGTTTGTTTGTTTTTTTTTTTTGTTATTTGTTATCCGGTTTATTCCTATATTTATTTACAACCCATTACCCGGGTTCTTTTATTATTTTTTTGTTTGTTTGTTTGTTTGTTTTTTTTTTGCTTTTCGGTTTCACTGGTTTGCGTTTACTTGCCCTATCAAGCTTTTATACTTTATTCGTCTCGTTTGACTTATTCGTGTGAGATTTCATTACTCCTGAACGTCAAATTTCAATCTTTATTCGACCCGTTCAACTTTAAAATAGTTGAACGTAGTTAGCAAAATTCATGTTTGCAAATTCTCATCGTCTTTTAGTCATGACTCTTAATCCGAGTCCTTTGACTTTCTATTTCGCGTTCCCGTCTCTTGGTTTACGCATACTTTCAAAATCATACCCATCTATCGGGTATCTTTACCGAAGTCATCATCAAGTAACCATTCTTATATGGTTTTAGACGTCACTTTAATTTATTTGGTCGTCTTAGCGAAATTCATTGTTTTAATTCATTCAAGCCCTTTATTCTTTATTCTACCCCTTTGACTTGTTTGTGTGAATTTCGTCACTTATGACAGTCAAACTTTATCCCTTATGCCTTAGCATTCACATTAATTGGTTCGTATTTTTATTTACTTTAATCTTTGTCCCTTCTCTCGGGCTCGTTATTCTAACGTAATACGCTTCTGTCATCCGAGTTGTGTTTACGTTTACCATCAAACATTTTGCTTATTTGACTCATTTGGGTACCTTTTTAATTTGTCCCATTCACCCCGTCCTTACTACATCGGATGTCAGTATGTCCATCATAAAAATTCATGGTACCACGTATTCACTACTTACTTGGCCAGAGTAAGCGATCAACACCTGATATACATGACCTTTTATAATTTTCACATTACACCCCATGTAAGTGACGCCTCTATTTAGTTTTCTTGGAAATAACATCCTGGATAGGTATTCTATTCAGGTTTTTCCAAGTTTTTAATTTACATATACAACGGTCAGTTTCTACGTATTTGTTGCATATTACTATTCACTCAATAAATTTAAAATGTGCACCTGTAAATGCTTGCCCTAACGGGCTCTTCTTGCCGTTAACTTTGTTCGCGATCGTCGCGTGATTTAGGTCCTTGATGCGTATGCTCTGCTTGTCATACCTCGGACCGTTCCACCGTCATATCCATAATTCGTTAAACTCTTGTCTTCTTCAGATGCGAGTATCCTTCAACTAAACATTTACAAAAGTTAGTAATTTCGACATTAATAAATGCCCGTATTGTAATACAAAGCTTTTTACTGCACGTGTCAACGTGCATGATTTCGTTAGCTATACTAATCATTTTCATTGGGGTAACGTGTATTACACGATAACCCTATGTGTTGTTCACAACACTTTAATCATACTAAACCGTTAACATACTTGTACTTACCGGATTTGCGATCAAGCCTCGAACCGAACACACTTTACTCTTTAACTATGAGCTCTGATTACCAACTTGTAACACCCATCTCATTGTTTTAAGATTTTAAACTAAAAACACACATTTTTTTTTCTTTTAATTTCAAAATGCATCATTTCAAAACTTAGTTATAAAAACTAAGTTTACATGGTTACAGTATTCTACTTTACAAACTAACTAGTTTAAACATACAACATTGAGTTTAGTGTTTACAAATAAACATTGTCTCAAACAAGATTAGGTTAGCGCGGAAGCTTCAAAACTTTGTGTTCGGTTCTTGAATTCTTGCTTGATCGGCATCCGAAATGAGACGAACATCACCTAAGGTCAAAACCACATCAATTGTTAGTTTTGACAACTTTATAACATGTAAAAACACGTATATCAATTTACTAATGTGCAAGGTTCAAATAAAATATCAACAATATCATGATCTATTGTTGTATTTATCACCTATAGAATAAATACGTATGCTAAAAAAAATAGGTGTAAGCTTTACTTACCTTTCATCCAAGCAAGTCTTACTCGTGCCTTTATCCTGTTTGATCATCTCCTCCAAGCTTCACCTAGCTCGTCAAGAGTCAAACTATCATATTACCCATAAAATGGTTAGTTTAGTCATTTCATATTATGGCTACCATTTCCTATGGGGTTTCTTGCATATAATTTACTTAACTAAATCATAGGTCAGTTTTACTTTCTTAATAGTCAAACTACCCATATGTATTATATGCTTTAATCATTCTTTTTCTCATTTTCACAACTTCGTTGACAAGCTTATTTGTAGGTATTTTAAATACTTGCAATAAGCAAAATAACATGCTTAATATTCATGAAACCGTTGTTTTATAAACAATGCAAAGTATGAACAAAATACAACTTTCCTTGGATTAAGTTTATCAATAAAATGTGCAGCAACTTTACAATGTAGCTGCTGAATCGACTCTTTTGACCACTTTGTGGTCTTATTTAGCCCTTAGTGATCAAAGATGAAATGAAGAATACTAAAATATCTTTCCATCCCAAAAAGAATCAGCTCAATCCGAGCATCCTAGAATTAATTATGATTTTTGCAAAATCAGCTCCGAAGTCAAAATGCTTCCAATCAGCTTGCTGTCAAAACAGTTCAGCCGACTTTGGACACTGTTTTGACCCGTTTAACATCAGAATTTAACAAACATGTTCAAACATAAAACGTAGTATGTTTCAATAGCTTTCTGAGCATATAAGGCTCAACCTCATAGGTCGTTCCAGTGATTTTATATGATTTTTTTAAAAACTGCAGCCCAATAATTTTTAATCCCAATCAGCTTTGTTATATTTTCTTGTTCAAGCATTTCATCAAGCACCTTGTGTGCAACACGAAACATCAAATTTCTCCAGCCCATTTAAGTGTTCTAAATCCTTAAATTCTAGCATAATTAACAAGTACTAACATCAAACTTCAAATCTAACTTCAGGGAGTTCTATTAACACAATTTAACCATTATGATTCTAGGGTTCATCATGTTTCTACAAAACTCATTTAGCACATAATCGGGTGATCATGAATTCACAATTATGAACATCAATTCAACAAGTAAATGACTAGGGTTTACTCCTAGACATAAAATCATTCCTAATTTCATCCAAACTTCGATCATGCAAGCTAAAATTTCGATTTCATGCTTTCACCTAGAACTCAAGGTGAAACCAAATAGCAAAATTAGGCATACCTTATGATCCTTTCACGAAGGTGATCACTAATCTTTGCTTGAATTTCATTTTGGAACTGATTTAGGCCTTCAATTTGATCAAATTGCATGAACTAGGGTTTGAAGCAAGCTTGGTCGCCCCCCCTGTGTTCTGTACGATCCACACACACATAAGTGTGTGTTTGGAAATTAAATTTTGTTTTAATTAAAAAACTAGTTTGATTTTTTTAACACCTTTGGCCCCTCATCTATTATTAGGTCCTTATTTTAGGTGTTTTTAACCCACTAACATGTTACTACAAGACTTTCTTCCAACTAGGTTATTTTTATTCCTAGTTAGCTCGTTTTATTTATTACCGATATCGAATTTATAATATAAGGTTTATATTATAGGGTACGACTCAGTTTATTTTAAGTCCCGTTATCTCGGGCTGTTTATAAACTTTTATTTCCTCAAAAGTTTTCGTTCAACTTTTATTTAATATTAGGTTTATTTGTTTAAATCCTAATATTTACCGGGTTAATTTCACCACTAACGGTATTTTTACCCGTTCATAAATATTAGCGTGGTTTAATTACCAAAACCGTTTTTGGGGTGTTACACACGGCCCCCGTCCCGGTGTTACCCGGTCCAGGAGCCGCGGGACAGAAACCCGTGGTAATTATTCTTTTAGTTGACATCGGAAGTTTAACAGGATCTTTTAGAACATGAAAATTTCTCAATTATTTTATTTCATAATTTGGGACAAACCCCTTAATTTACAATGAAGGGAATTTCACGAGGAAATCCCTTGTTTTACAAAACATGTTTATTTATTTTACTGAGCCACCACTTCAAGCTTGTTAGTGCTCCGTAGCACTTTTTCCTTGGTTCACAGTAAGTCACCTTAAACATGTTTTAAAAATATTTTATCAGCAGGGAAATACTGGTGAGTCATTCAGGTTAAATAAAACGACACATTAGTTATAAATTACAGCATAAGAGCGACTACAATGCCTACTATCTTATTTTTATCTGGCGCCGTGTCACGCCCTGGTGACGATGGTCATACCACTATTGGGTCCTTTCACCCAAGTAGTGATGATTATCACTGTTAGGTTGATGAACCTAACCGTGAGAAATTAGTAATGTGCACAATACCCCACTTGCCAGTGATTCAAGATAACCAAGACTTAATCCCTGTAATTATAACTGGAAATAGTTTGAGGTATTGTAAAATACTTTTGATAAAAAGATAATGACTCACATTGCAAGTTTAGTCGGGCAGAGTTTAGCCTACTGATTTAGCCTTGTAACCTAATTTAAACAGCAATGCATACGAAACTAGGTCAGTAACTTAATACAACATTTACGATAACTCACGAAATCAAAACCCTCACGACGAATGACAAAGTATAGCCCAATTACGGGCAGCACTTAAACATCCATCGGATCGGTTTCAATCGATCGGACATTATATCGTAGCAGTGATCGAGTTATTACCCTGTACTCGTAGCAGCGTTTTGAAACTGAAAAACTCGTTTTAGCAGAATAAGGACGTTTTGAGAGTGAGATTTCGAGCGCAGAAGCAAGTCCCATGCACAGGCTACTTATAGCATGAATTTGGGTTTTACGTGGCCCGCGTAAACCCTCGCTTGACTCTTACGCGGCCCTCGAGGGCCACCTAGTCTACAACTAGGGCTAGCGTGTCATCAGTAGGTCCGCCACGTGGCAGCCACGTGGCCTGAATGCTTATCCGGAGACTTTTTAAGTTGACGCGGCCCGCGTAAGCCTAGCTTAAATCTTACGCGGCCCGCGAGAAACCAGAAATTTGATTTTTCTTGATTTTTGATATGGACTAGGGTTTTAGGGGTCCGGGTTTTCACTTAAGGGTCGTTTATGGACATTTTTGCAGGTCCTTACACCATGAGCGTCTTAAACGTGCAAGCAGGCGGATTGTTTTGATTCTGGTTCGCTTGTTGACCTAAGGACGAAAGAAGAATATAGCACACGGGTAAGAGTTGAGTACGCGACATAAGAATAAAGAGTATTTGGCACATTTCGTACCAGCTTTGTAGGCTGCCAAAGCCTCAGCCACACGTGTGTTAATTAAATTTGTGAACTCAGCCTGAGTCATCGCAATGTGACCACGTCCATGACCTCATCCGCTCATGATTCTATATAAGAAAAGGAGAAGGGTTAAGAGTCGAGATAAGGTAGGAGTCAAACCTCACAATGACTTCTACGGACTACTAGCTCACACCAAACAACAGAGCGGAGCCCCTTTCATACTCGTTAGGCCTCACTGGGACTCACATGCACCTCACATTATTATTATGTGTGCACCCATAATAACAATGCAATTTGCATGTTTATCTCAGTTCCTCCCAACTTATGCTAAAAGGTTCCTCAAATTCGGGTAACAGGACAAAAACACCACAACATAGATCATGAAGGTTTAGAGAAGTATCACACTACCAATCACATGATGTAGGCTACAACACAAAAACTCATACTATAGTGCTAAGTGTGCGTTCACATGCAATGTCATTCACAAGTGTTTACTAGATACTATATGCAATAAGTAAACGAGAGACGAACCTTGCAATCTGTAGCTGAGTGTCATGGTCGATTTCGAAGCTGTTCGGTTATAGTCTGGTTTTATAAAAACGTTTTAAAACCTAGTTCACTATAACCAGTAGCTCTGATACCAAATTGTCACACCCCCAAAATACCATATGCGGTAACCCCGCTAGGGGTGTAACGTACCAGGATCTAGCCACCAATCACATTGAACTAACCATAAGATGTTTAACAAAATTCCCATTCATTAAGTAAAACATTCATAAAACATAATCTAAGTTAAATAGTGTCAGTGGAAGCAAATAGTAATTCATTATTTTAATGTTTCAAAACTCATTGTATATAAATTCAGTAAACAAGACATGCATATCCAAGCAATGCGACCCATGACCACTCCAGCCATCCAGATAGCAAGTTCCTCATCCAAAGCATCTAACGACCTGCGAGCATGCAACAAGTGTATCAGACAACGCTGGTGAGTTCATAGTTTTACGAAAACGTTGGTTACCAAGTGTTTAGTTTAGTTCATTGATTATAATGCTGATAATAACTCGAATACAATATGGCTACAGATTTATTTTGCCCGTTCCCCAATGCTCCTATCAAGGCATTGGGCATGACTGGGTCATTAGTTCACACCCGTCCTCTCTGGTACGGGGTGAGGGTGCCAAACCTAGATAGCGCTACCAAGTAATACCCCGTTACCTATCAGGTAACAAACAAGATGGGACTTAAGGGTGATAGGATGAGTGTATTATCCAACATTCCATAATTTTACCCACAAAACGTATTCCTCTCAGGAATACCCATTAGATTTACCCAAAAACCTATCCCTCTCAGGGATACCCAATGATTGTCCCACCCACCGGGACACATGCTTAAGAGAAATGAACTCACATTTGATTTGCTTGGTATGTTTAATTACCCTTCCAGTTAGTCAACCAACCCTACCGTGGTTATTAGTAGAGGTGTACAAAAAAACCGGTTTTAGAATCGAAACCGGGAAAAAAACCAAAACCGGTTTTTTTTAACCGGTTTTTTTATAACCGAACCGGTTTTATAACTGAACCGCCGGTTATAGACCGGTTAGGATTCTTGGTATGAAAAACCGGTTAATAACCGAAACCGGTTAATAACCGAAACCGGTTTAAAAAAAACCGGTTAAACCGGCTGAAAACCGTTTTTTTTTTTGCAAAAACCGGTTAAAAACTGATCCCAACGGGTTACACCGGTTATTGTTTTGGACTTGAAAAACCGGTTAGTAACCGAAACCGGTTATTAAAATAACCGGTTTTCATTTTGGATGAAAAAAACCGGTTCGGTTAATAACCGAAACCTGTTTTTGAAAAAAACTGATTTGTACACCTCTAGTTATTAGTAACAATCAGTTTAAAGATTTATCAATTAAGTCACGTATTTCAGAGATTGCATTTATCACAAGTATCACCGTACATCACATAGCACATACTCAGTTCACATCCCATGTATAACACACAAATATTTCACAACAGTTAACTGGGCTACTTAACCAAGCCCAAACAGATTACCCTTCGGCGAAGAACCGTCCGACGAAGAACCCTATGGTTCGTCGAGATAAGATGTGACGAATAACCACCATGTTTCGTCGAGATGAGGTGTGACGAAGAACCACCATGTTTCGTCGAGAACCCATCTTCGTCGCCCCTCATCAGGTGATGAAACAGTTACAGATCCAATTGGTTACAATTTCACGTTTTCTAGAACATTAATCATCATCAACGATTTCAACATGATCATCAACCAATCATCAAGTTGCTAATTACCAGTAACATGCAACAAGGGCATCAACAATTCAAATATTCATATCATCATTACTATCATAACAATCATTCGATCAATACTTGCTTATCATTCTAACAGAACCGAAATCATTAAGACACACAAGAATCCTCAACACCCCATCATACAACCCTAACTACGAATCATTGTTCAAATAGCCGATTAACAATGGGACATCATACACACAAGATCCAACATAATCTTACAAAATCATTACAACACAATACCACGTATAAGAATTAATCCATCAACGAGATCAAGACACTAACCGTAATACCGGATTGATTAGATAAAACGAGATGGAAAAAGCTTCAAGACTTCCTACTGCCGTCGCACAGAGAACGAAGAGAGAGAGAAATGATTTAGGGTTTTGGTATTACGGTTACTAATCATGAGGTTATAACATAAAAGGTTGGGCCGCAAACCATACTGGGCCGAGGCCTCTTTACGGCGAAAGACATGCTTGACGAAGATCCATTCTTCGTCGAGGTTAGGGACGACGAAGAACCACATTCTTCGTCGAGGTTTCATGTGACAAAGAACTTTATATTAGATCTTAATTAAACTGTATTTAATTATATTTAACACCACACACATACAACCACCAAACATAACACATAAACTATCAATCCTTCACATAACTACACTCGACACCACATGAATCAAATTGTAAAACAGAATTATGAAATTAGTGATGTGTATGGGAAAGACCTTGAATTCTCGGATTGTCACACTTTCAACTAAACATTATTTTACATTGAGATATTAGGAATGTACCAGGTGAATTGGTTTTATCAAACTCGTTTCTATCTATTTTGAGATTTTCATAGAGTCATATGTACCACATACACACATATTGCTTTAGGGCATATAAAGATATTTTGAGTTTCATAGCATGTGTATTTAAGGATATTGGTTTTTAGCGCTTCACATGAATTTAATCTTTTAGGAACTTTGAGAACGGATCATATCAATTTAAAAAAGTTAATTAGCACATACTAAAATAATACATTCATAAAAGTACCACTTTTGAATTATATTAGCACATAAAAATTAATAAAAATAATTGATTTTAGCACCTATGTGAATGATATTAACTTTTTTCTTCATGAATAATTATATAGGCACATTGAAAACAAAAGATAGATCTAAATAAAGAATTAATTGCTTGTTAGCGTAATTATAGGAAATTCTATATAATTGATATTATTTAGGTTATTATTTTAGGGTCCTAATATTAACACATGGGAAAATTTATTTACACATGGTGTATACGGGCCGTATACTGTTATACGGCCCGTATAGAATAAAAACAACTTGACAAAGTCTGTGCCAGCAGACTTTGTCAGTTGTTTTTATTCTATACGGGCGTATAATAGTATACGGCCCGTATACACCATGTGTAAATAAGTTTTCCTGGTCGTATACAATGTATACGAACGTGTATACGGGCCGTATACTAATATACGGCCCGTATGGAACGAAATTTTGATTTTTCAAATATTTTAGAGTGGTGAGGTGCTCAAAACTTTCTAAAAGTAGAAAAAAATAAAACATTAACAAGTAACAAAGATTGAAGAACAAGAAAACGTGTCGTATGACTGTAATAAAACGGAAGCTATCAACGCGGGATTACGGGCATGGTGTTATTCTTTATTTAATATTTATAGAATAAAAGGAAGGGTGAGGCATTTGATGAGAGTTGTAAGGAGTCTGAATAAAACGGAAGCTATCAACGCGGGATTACGGACATGCGTTTAATTCCCAACATATTTGTTTCATCACGTACATTTCGTAAGAAACTTTTCGTGCACTGAACCTTCACCTCCAATCATTTCCTGGTCAAATCACACACTATAAAAGGTTATGAAACGAATATATGTTTATGCGAACATCCTTATTTTGTCACGTACATGCGTTTAATTCCCAACATCCTTATTGTATCAGACTCTCTCCCCTCCTGATGCAATTTTCACAGTGGTACCAATGTCCTGTTACTACAATCCTTCCAACGATCCTTGTCTTGAAAGACAAGAATACAACGTTCATGTATCACAAGGAATGACCGATCTAAGGCAGAGAACCTGATTTAGAAATTCATCACCGGTTTCTATAGCACAAGCACATACGCAATGAAGTATTAAAAGATGTTAGTTTCTTGACAGTATGGTTTCTCGACAAATGAAGTATTATCTGTCCTTGCTGCCTCTTCGGTTGATAAAAGACATAGGATGATTTCTCTATTACAGCACTCTTCTGAAAGACAAGAATACAACGTTCATGTATCACAAGGAATGACCGAGTTTGGAAACCGGACTGAATCCACGAAGAAACTGTTGGAATTTGTGGATTTCGGTTGGTTCAGAAACTTAACATGAGAAGCAACTAAAAAAAGGAAAGAAAGAATTTTTTTTACCATTTTTTACCATATGTATACGGGCCGTATACCGTTTATACGGCCGTATACTCTCGATAAAAAACAAATTTACCGATCGTATACAATGTATACGATGATTGTATACGGGCCGTATATTCTGATATGGCTCGTATACTATGGTAAAAAAAATGGTTTATTCTCTTTAATCTATTAGAACGATCCTTGTATTGAGAACCTGATTCTGGTTTAAACAATGAAATTTGTGAATCAACAGAAATAACTGAAAATAACTCGCCATTCTCTTGCACCTGTATACGTTGCAAGGTATAGAATGTTTGTAGTATTCTTGGTTCAATACAAACTCTTCTGAAAGACAAGAATACAACGTTCATGTATCACAAGATAATGGTTTCTCAACAAATGAAGTATTATCTGACATCATCGGTTCATCATTGTTCTTGAAGATGAAGATGAAGATGAAGAAATGAGAGTTTGTTTTGAGAAATTTACAAGGTAAACCTGAATTTTTAGATTTTTAGACACTTACTTGAACATGAGTCTGAGTCCATTGTGGTTCGTGAATGCTTCGATTTCAACAAATCTTTCAAGGTCTTAAGTGATGGACAACTGGTTAAAAGATGTAGAAGAGTTTGTGTAGAGATCTTTACGTACAAATTTGCATCATCCTTACGGTTACAAATGAAGCGTTGGGATTCAAGGGTTTATGAGTAAAATAATTGTGGATTTCGGTTGGGTCAGATCTCGCAAGTTGTCATTTTCAAGTTTGTACATTTTGTGAAAATACCAATGTTGTCATTTTCAAGTGTGAGATTAGCCAAACGAGGATGAAAGATACTCAAACCATCTGATCCCGTTGTTGCAAACTCCTTTAATGTGAGATTCTTCAAGTTTGCACATTTTGAGAAAATACCAATGTGTTTGTCAGCTTCGTCAATACACAACTTAACAAGATAAGCAACTAAAAAGTTAACATTCTGATTCAGATTCAGAAAGCAGATATTTAGTAGTGTTTGAGACAATTGATTTCTCTTGCGGTTACCAGGCCTATCATCTCCGTCTACGTTTGGTTTCCTCAACTACAGTAACAGTATACGGTAACAAACTGAACCACAACCTATTACAGCACTGTATGAACCTGCGTTTTGAAAATAGGATTTGTTCTTCGTTTATTGGATCGTTCTAATAGATTAAAGAGGTTTTTACCATTTTTTACCATATGTATACGAGTCGTATACGGTTTATACGGCCGTATACCATTGGTAAAAAATATTTTTACCGATCGTATACAATGTATACGATGGTTGTATACGGGCCCCCGTATATTATTATACGGCTCGTATACTATGGGTAAAAAAGGGGTTATTCTCTTTAATCTATTAGAACGATCCTTGTCGTGATGATTCGAAACATTCACGAACCACAATGGACTCAGACTCATACTACTAGCAGTAGAACCCGACACGTCTTCTGTGATGATTCGAAACATTCCGAATAACTAGCAGAAAAACCCGTACCGGTGATTGTTTATCCATACTATTCTTCATAGCCATATTCCCACTCACAATTTGTTGATACATATCGTCCGTTCAACTTGAGTATTTTTCTAACTTTATGCTTGCATCCACCACAGGAGAGTACTGAAAAACCAAGATAACAGCTCCGGTATTTTTCACCAACCCATCTTTGGTAGTGTTTGTTTGAGAACCTGATTCAGATACACAACGGTCTCTTTGCTTCGTCCACTAGAACTATTTGTGTATGCATTCTTTTGGTAGTTAACAACGCTAATTAGAAAACGTCTGAAAAAATTAATCATATCGATTGCAATAACAGGATGGATGTGACACACATAGATAGATAAAATGTCACAATTGTCAAGACTGTTTGTCGGGTTTCCAATGCTCACACAGGGTGATAAACAACGCTGATACACGTAACATCTAGTTATATTCAGATTTAAACAATGCCCGCCTCAATCTTCAATACTTCAGTAAAATACCACTAGTAGAAGAACCCGACACGTCTTCATGTAACAGAGAATGTTTTAGAAGTTGAAGGAAAATGAAAAGATTTGTTGAAATCGAATTTGACAACTATGACAGCTTATTAAAAGTATCGTGTGTTGTAGTTTGGAAAGATGACAGAACAGAGATCTGAATAACAAACTGTGGAGAACTTGTTTGTGGCAGGTTCTTCTGCTAGTTACTCGGAATCGATAAATAACCAACACGAAGATCTCTGCGATCGCTAAGGTTTTCATCAACGGACTGATCGGTAACGTTACTCTACCTGTGCTCCGATTTAAGCGGCATGTTCCGATCAACGTTTATCGACATTGTTAAAGGTGATGAAGAGTTTAGAAACCCTAGAATGATTGTGTTTTTACGGGAATAAAACGTGATACTTGAAAAAACGCCAATATATACGGCCCGTATATAGTTATACGGCCCGTATACATGTGCTAACATCAAAAACCCACAAAAATAAATCAATTGAGCCGTATACGTTTTACAAATCGTATACACATGTATACGACTCGTATAACTGTATACGGGCCGTATATAATAAAACAAAAAAAAACATTCTCTGCGCATTTTCCTATTCAAAAACATTCTATACGAGCCGTATAATTGTATACGGCCCGTATACAATAGGGGATGTGAAAATAAGATATAGGGTATGTGGGAATAAGGCACCCCTTATTTTATCATTTCACTTTTTAAATGGTTCTTACAGTTTGTATACAAAATGTGATTTGTATTTAATCCTACTCCTTTTCATGTATACGTCTATTTTTAAGTGTGTAGTATAAGTATTTAAGGATGTTGATTAAAATTGAAGGTTTGCGGAATCCACTACAAAAAATAAGTTTCCTAAAAAAAATAGAGTAAACTTCCGTTTTGCTCCATGTGGTTTGGTCACTTTAATGGTTTTGCCCCAAACCTTTAAAAATAGCCATTTTCCTCCCTATTGTTTCGGTTTTATCGCCAGTTTACTCCACGAACTTAACTCCATCCATATTGTATGTTAACTGAAAGGGTATTTTGGTAATTTCAAGTATAAAATAAGGGTACTTTGGTAATTTTATTTAAATGTAAAGTATTAATATATATATACACATATATAATACAGTCTTTACTCTCTCTCTACAAACACACTCTCTCATCTCTTCTCTCTCTACATACATACCCTCTCTTCTCCATCACCATAAACAATCACCCACCACCTCACTGCCACCACCCCTTCACCACCAATCGCCACTGCCTCACCAACCACATGCCACCATTACACCGCCCAACCGCCACCGCCTATCAGATTCCAAACCATCAGAAGCAAACTGATGGGTAATTTATGAATTAGTCTCTTCATCTTCAAGACCATCAGATGAAGATGCACAACAAACAAAACATAAATCTGAAATCCCTTTTTCCCCAAATCCCATCTTCATAAAATAGAAAGCCGAAACCAACAACAAACTCTTCACCACTTCACCTTTAAAATCATCACAATCAACCTAGGGTTAGGGCTAATCTCAGTTCAATCGCCTTTTGGATCTGAGCAAAAAGGGATGCTAAAGAAAAAGACACATGTTTATCAGAGATTGGTACTTACCGAGGCCCCAAAATAAAGAGCACGATACCTTTCCATCAAAGAGTTCATCTTTGTGATCGACATCAAAAGGCTCCAGAAGCTATTACATTAACTGTATTTTTTCCAACAAGTTTGGATCTGAAATCTGAGATCTTAGGCGGGTGACGATAGCAGGTGGTGGTGATGGCAAGTGGTGGCGGCTGGATGGTGATGACGGGGGTGGTCGGATGGGGGTGGTTTCGGTGGTCGTAGGAGATGGCTGTGGTGGTGTTTGTAGGAGGTGGTTGCGGTGGTTGTCCCAGGAGGTGGCTGTGGTGGCAGGGGAAAAGGGAGGTGTTGTGGTGATAGTCTGTTACGGTAGATACTAGAGAGAAGGGTAGAGGGATGATTTGGTAATGTGTGTATATTACTAATAATAATAATACTTATGTTTTTATTTTTTTATTTTCATTTTCAATATAAGAATGGATTTTTGAAATTAATAATTAATTAAATACTTATATATAAAATTACTAAAATACCCTTATTTTAAATAGACAATTTGGATGGAGTTAGAGGCGGGGAGTAAACTGGCGATAAAACCGAAACATCAGGGAGGAAAATGACTATTTTTAAAGGTTTGGGGCAAAACCATTAAATTGACCAAACCACAGGGAGCAAAACGGAGGTTTACTCAAAAAAATACCAATGGTGTAGACAAATTTGTAATAGACGAAAAAAATAGGGGGATTAAAGCTGAAAGTGGAAAAGTGTTTGGGTTAAAATGAAAACTACAAGGGTTGAAAACTACAAGGGTTGAAAACTAAAATATGAAGAGTAAATGGCTTAAAAGTAAAAAAAAAAAAAGGACAAACACTAATAAGTCAACTCCCATAGGTCAAAGTTCGAATTATAAAAATGCAATACCCATATAAAAATAACAAATGTATCCTTTAGTTTATTTTTAACGTAAATGAACATAACACAATGACGAAGCAAGTAAGTCCAGTGCTTTAACCAGGATGCATGAAATAAGATTGAGATATTAGTACACTTCATGAATCATGTATATGTTTAGGTTATTGGAGATTGTTTGGCCTTAGGAATCATGGTGCTCATCCGAATGGCTAGAGTTTTTTTTGGGTAAAGTCCGAATGGCTAGAGTTGGATTACTTATGTTTGTAATAGTGTGTTGGATGATTATGCTTAATCAATGCGGTTCGATTATTTCAGTTATGTCACACACCAAAATCGTAGTTGAACCATAATTTTGGTTACTCGGTTATGGCTTCCAGTATATCGTTATGACATGTTTATTCATTTATATTGTATTAAGAAAAAGAACAAATCAAAATGTAACCAACATACAAACATTAACGAGAGTAAACTAAGGTAAATGCTTGCGTGAATAATTAAAAGAGACTACACAATATAAGAAGTATCTCACAATTTGTGGCCATACATGCATTGATGTCAAACATCATCCATATGGTATATCCACCCATGCATATGGTTCACATAATCTATATCTAGTGGTGGAATCAGGAACGTTTTCAATAGTGTCATTTTTATCATATTTTATACCCGGTCTTACAATAACCCAAAGTCAAAATTTTGGTTTGGATTGGGTTGAATTACATAATAAAAAATAAAAAATCAATATCATAATAAATGTACAATGTCATTGAAATTAACACAAAATAAAAATACAAAGTCATTTAAAATATATAAAACAATACATTTTATAGTTGCTCTCTACGTGTTTTTATGTTTTGAAGACGATTCATAGTGTCTTTAATCGCAACTTTCGCAAAAAAACACATTTTCAATATAACAATTGCAAGCATCTGTCAAATAATCATCACTTATCCTGATTGCGATTCAAGAGGCAACGAGATGCAATCACGCAATTAGCTCGAATCGGGTCCTTTCGATTTCTATATCGAATATATTGATTGGCATTAACCCTAGATCATTGCCCCTGAGAAATTCATCAATACTTCCTACTCGAGCTCCATCACGAACTATTTACATTACAATATATACATATATATATAGGTAAAGAGTATGGTACAAATATGGTTATCCTACATTATGTACGCTATATTGTGAGCCGTACACGTGTCCTAATTCAGTTGTGTTTAAGAAGGTTAAATCAGACAATTAACCTAACCATCAGAGGGCAAATTCGTCTCTTCATTCATTCAGCGAGAAGTTCGTTACACTGATATCCCGGTAATTATTATTCAAATCAGTTTCAAATTTTCCATAATTCACAATCTGCAGTTTTCGTTCGTACGTGATAGGGTTTCATTCAATTTGTCTATTTTCGATGGATCCACAGAGTAGCACTGGACGAACAGAAGATGATTTTGAAGAAAATCGACCGATCGGTGATCATGCTCAATTATCTGCTTATCAGAGAGTTTCGATTGAGGATGTTTTAAATCCGCGACCTGCAAATCCAATTCCAATTCCAGGTTCAAGTTCAAGTGCTGCAAACGAGATTTCTATTGGTAATTATGTTAATTCAGATATCTAAATTGTTCGTATAATTGTTGTTTGTTTAATCGTAGCATTGTTGTAGCTGTTTTTGTAGTTTGAATGTTTGATTACACTTTTGTATTTTTTTGAGAACAACATGTTTATCTTCGCATGTTATTACTCTTTACAATTCGCATTTGGTTTGTTTTTTTTGTAATTTCGCATTTGATTATGTAATAAATCGCACATGTAATTCAATTAATCAATATCATCATTTCGCATGTATTGATCAGATGATTCGCATGTGGTTTATATGACTTTTTATGTTTTTTATTTTGATTCATGTAGATGAAAGGGTTTACACTCCGGAGGTTCAGGCATCAGCTACACCTGTTGTTGGAATGCAATTTATCTCCATTGAACAAGCATATGCGTTTTATCAATCATATGCTAAGTTAGCTGGTTTTTCTATTCGGAAAGGTGGCGAAGTATACAGCGGTGGTATAATCAAAACTAAGTATTTTGTTTGTTCTAAAGAGGGACATAAGCCTGTGTGTATTGATGATAATTCCAAGTCAAAAAAGCAATTCAAAACAAGGAACAGGGGGACTATTAGGACCGGATGCAAAGCTCAACTTATGATTTGCACTGTGGACGGTAGATTATATACAGTCAAGAGATTTGTTGATGGTCATAACCATAAGTTTGTTTGTCAAAATGACATTCACATGCTCCCAGCTTACAGACAATTGTCAGATGTCCAGGAGGAGATGGTATGGGAACTAGGCACTTTAAACCTTGGTCCTGTCAAAGCTTTCCATATAATGAGGAAACGTTATGGTGGTTTCGAGAACGTTGGTGCCACGGTTGATGATTGCAAAAATTTTAGGAAGCGAATAAACAGCTATATAGGAGAGTATGACGCTGACATGGTTATAAATAGGATGACTGACAAAAAAGAATTTTTAGTTGATTATTCGTTTGAATACTCTGTTGATGATGGCAAACGTTTAACTGGGTTGTTCTGGGCTGATGGTTTATGCAAGCTTAACTATATGGAATTTGGCGATGTGATATCGTTCGATGCAACCTTCAAGACAAACAGGTAACTGTTTCAAAGACAAACATGTTTTGTTACTGATTTTTCGCATTTTTTGTCTGCTAATGAGGGTTCAATATCGCAAGTGTAGACAACAGAGTGGTGTTGAATATATCGCATGCCTTTTCCCCCTGGTTTCGCATTTGATTTTTATTAATTCGCATGTAATAAATGTGATTTCGCATTTGTTGTTCAGGTACAAGATGGTGTTTGTTCCGTTCACAGGCATTGACAACCACTGTCGGAATGTAACACTCTCAGCTGGGTTGTTGGCATCAGAGAGTATTGAATCATATAAATGGCTTCTAAATTCATTTTTAAAGTCATTTGGTCGGCAGCCTAATGTTGTAGTGACGGATCAAGACCCTGCTATGAAACAGGCTATTGAGGAGGTTTTCCCTATTAGCAGACACAGATTGTGTATGTAGCACATAATGAAAAAAGTGGCAGATAAGGTAGAGCATGCAACATTTTTGTGTTTTTGTTGGTGTTATTTTTTATTATTATAGTTTTTTGTAATAGACTGATATAAAATGCATTTATTATTAAAGGTTGGGCACGAGTTGTGCAATAATGATGAGTTTAAAAGGAGGATGTGCGACATTGTTTGGACCGATTCGATTGAGCCCGAAGAATTCGAGAGACAGTGGAAGTTGGTGATGATTGAGTTTGGTCTTACTGAAAACAAATGGATTGATGATATGTTTGGGATGAGATCCATGTGGATTCCGGCTTTTTACCGGCATGAGCCAATGTCAGGTATTATGAGAACAACTTCAAGATCAGAGAGTGAGAACCATTTTTTTTGTCAGGTTGCTAATTCACAACTCACACTCGTAGAGTTTATGAATCATTTTGATGGGGCAATGGATGTTCAAAGGTTCAATCATAGAAAAAATGATCATATTTCAAGATATACTGAGCCAGCTGATTGGAGTCGAACTACATTGGAAAAAGATGCCGCTAAGATCTACACCAGGTCTATATTTTTTGATCAGCAATCAGAGATTCATGGAACAATTTCCGAATGTTTGCCGATGGACACCAAAGTTGAAGGTCCACGTATCAGAATATTGTTGAAGGACTTTACAGCACATGGTGATGGTTTATTGGAGGTATTTTTCATGTTTTTTTTAGATATGCGAATTTTTTACATTACATATGCGATTTTAGTTTATTTACTTTACATTAACTTTTTAGAAATGCGAAATTGTTATGTTCCACATGCGATATTAATTTACTTACTTACATGATTATTTAAACATGCGAAATTGTTATCTTTATACATGCGATTTTAAATCTTATTATTTTTTTTTTTTTGGTTATTCTTGCTAGGTGTGGTTCAAGAATCTTGAAAATGATGTAACTGCACAGTGTAGCTGTTTGCGTTTTGAGCAGTATGGGCTGCTATGCAAACACATCTATTTTCTTTTCAAGATGTTTGGTGTTAAAGAAATACCAAACAAATATGTTATGAAGAGATGGACGAAGGATGTGGTGCCGAATGAGTTGAATGTGAAGTACAATTTAAATGTGGGTGGCAAGGATGTGCAACACAAGGCTAAACGGATTGCTCGTGAAATCATTCATACAGGGGAGTATTTGGTTAGTAATTTGATTTCCGACCTTGATCAACTTGTTTTAGTGAGGGATCAAATTATGCAGCTTAAAGAGAGAGTTGATCAGAGTCGCATAACCAAGCAACTTGATCCAAAATTTGACCGATTTTCAAAGTTGATTGGTTATCAACAACCAGTAACTAATGCTCCCCCTACTGTTCGTGTGCTGGCTGGTATAAGAAACAAAGGCCGCGGCTCGCATAAAAGGATTTTATCTAAGAATGAACAAATGATCAGCCGCAAAGGGAAAAGGTCAAGGACATGTAGTGTATGCAATGTTAAAGGTCATGACATTCGAACTTGCGAGGAGCTGAAAGCCAAACAACAAGGTAAACAGCAAAAAAAGAAGAAGGGTGTCCAGATTGAAGATGGTTTGAGAGACAAAGACAATGAGGGTGAAGACGACGAAGAGGAAGATGACTTTGAAGATTACATTAGTGATGATGGATCCGAAGAAGATCAGTGGGAAGAGGTGTCTGGAGATGAAGATGACGAGGATGAGTAATGTTTTTTTAAATGTAAATGTGAATTTACACGGAACACATGCGATTTTATATTCATTTATGTATATCATTTTTCACATGCGATTTTAGTATTATAAACATGCGATTTTAAATGCATCAGTTTATATTTATTTATATGATTTTTCACATGCGATTTCTCCTTTAATACATGCGATTTTGAGTTATCTTGTTTTTTTTATGTTATTGTGGCAAAGATCCCTAATTCATTCATGCGATTTTAAATTATATTAAAGCATAAGATTTGTTCAAAACATATATCCAAAATAATAGTTATTGTCTAACACAGCCACAACCACAAAAGGATTAAAAATATAAATTAGTTACTTGAAGAAATGATTTTGTCACGTTCAGAAGAGCTGAACTTCATCTTCTCCTTCACAGTGTTCAGAGCATCTGTTAGGAAAGAGAAGGCCAAGTCATCAGATCGAGATTGCTCCTTTAGGTGATCCAAAGCTCAGTCTCTGAATGTTGATGGTGGTTCTTGAAGTAGCTTTTCCCATACTTCTTGATTGTTCTTGATTTGTTCAAGGATTTTGCCCTGCACATCAAGAATCAGATGAGAAGAGGTGACATTAGTGCTTGAAAATAGCTCTTTGATTGCAATGGTTTTGATTTTTTCTATATTTTCAGATGCCATTTTTGTTGTCTGTGTTTTTGTGTGTGTTTTATTTGGTCTTCTATGTCTTAATATGGAAGGTAGTTATCAAGGTTTTTTATATTAATATAGTAAATTTATTATATAGGTAGGGTGGTAAGTTCAGTAGTATTCATTGTAAAATTCATCATTACATGTCAAATTATAGTCACATCGTTAATAAATTAAGTTTTTGTATATAAAATAATATAATTTTTAGTTTTTAAGATTAGTAGTTTTTTTTTTTATTACAAAGTATTTTTTTAAGGTTTTTTTTTTTCACTCTTCCTGCTTCGAAATCGCACTTGATTCGAAAGTAATTCGCAAACTGTAAGAAACAAACATTTAAATATCTTTTTCTATGATATCGCATGTGTAATTTATCTGAAATCGCAAACTATGAAGAGATTTTGTAAGGGTTTGAAAACGCATGTGCATTATGCTGAAATTCGCAAAGTATATGAAATCTCAAAGAATTCTTAACTTTTTTACTGATATCGCACATGCATCCCATGAATTCGCAAACTATATGAAATGTCAAAGAATTCTTTTTTACACCGAATTTGCATTTGTATTGTCGACGTTTTCGCACATGATTTGACAAACTGTATCATATTCTTCTATAGTCAGTGCATACAGAATTTCTAAATTCATCAGAAGTTCATTTTCTCAGAAGAATTTGCTGAATAGGAATCGATCGTTTTGGTGAATAAGAATCGATCGATTTTTTGTTAATTGTTATAATTTCGTTTTTGGTTTTGATTTAGGATCTTTCGTTATGATTTTTGAGGTTTTGTTCGCCGTTATCAGGTGTTTTGATCTTAAATTTGACGTTTTTAACCTTGGCGGTTTCTTTTTATGAATCCTATGTTGATAAATTTAATAGAAAAACGCGCTGTTTAAGGAAGATGATCCGACGGTTGTAGACGACGCGTAAATAATGTACGATTAGAGTATTTGTATGATAACCGGCCTCTATATATATATATATATATATATACTTATAATAGGTTAGAACCCCATGTATTACACGGGTTGAATAATTGTAATTTTATATATTAAATAATTAAAAGTTATATCTTTATGAACCCTGTATATTGTACGGGTTAAATAAATGCAATTTTATATATCAAATAATAAAAAAAGTTATATCTTTAAAAACCATGTGTATTACACAGATTAAATAAATGTAATTTTGTATACTAAATACTAAAAACGTCGTATCTTTAAAAAACCCGTGTATAATCGGGTTGAATAGATCTACCAAATAATAAAAAATTACATCATTAAAACCCCCGTATATTACACGGGTTGAATAGATCTAAAAAAGAGTTATATATTTAAAAACCATGTGTATTACACAAATTAAATAAATAATTTTGTATATTAAATACTAAAAACGTCGTATGTTTAAAAACCCGTGTATAGTCGGGTTGAAAAATCTACCAAATAATAAAAAAATTGTATCCTAAATAAATGTAATTTTGTATATTAAATACTAAAAACATCGTATCTTTAAAAAAATCCGTGTATAGTCGGATTGAAAAAACTACCAAATAATAAAAAAAAATTATATCCTTAAAAACCCTGCGTTTTACAATTTACACGAGTTGAATAAATATAATTTTGTATACCAAATAATAAAAAAAGTTATATTTTTATTAAATTAGGATAACATTTAATATTAATTTATTATTTACATATTTAATATAAAATAAGTTGATAAGAGATGTATTTGTTTTAAAAATATATTAAATTAACAATTTAGATTTAAGGATAATATTATCCTATATATTAAAAAACAAAGCTAATGAATAGTAGTTGTCACATCATAATGATTAGTAAACTTTTCTTATTGGTTGTCATTAATAGTAAATATACATAACTTCAAGTCATCTTTTGTTGATTTTTCCCCCTATACCATTTTTAAGTGTGTATATATATCTATTTTCTTCAAAGTTAGGTAGATTATTCATCATGGTGGAGTGGTTTTGTGGTTGTATGTGTTTTAAAGAGACTCAAGTTCAAGTCATAGGGTCTTTTTTTTTCCATTTTATGCTTACATAACTTCACGTCATCTTCCTTTTTCTCCTCTTTCACACGTTTTCCTGATTGTATTTATACAATTCTTATTCCTTATTTGTTGGGTTAGTGGATGCTTAGACATCGCAATAGTCGCCATCGCCAGAAGTTACTAACTCGCTTGCTACCAACGGCTCTGTTGTATGAAAACTCCATTTGTCAACTTAAAAATAAGACACTAAATAGCATAGCTTTAATAACAACCAAGTATTTAGTCGCAATAAATAGTTTTACAATGACTTAGTTTTGTCACGCCGCAACGCGGCGCGCAGCATTAAAACCTAGTTTTATTAAAGTATGATAAGATTTAATATTAATTTATAATTTATTAAGTTAATATAAGATAAATATAGATTTGAGTATACCTTCAATGAATGCCACGTGTCCAAAAGTTGGTTTCTTTTATTATAGTAGTTAGATTCAATCCAATATCCGAAGATCCGCACCGAATGTTTCAAGTAATCCGGTCGGACTCGGGATGTTCTGCTATCCATAATTGAGGGTTGAGATCCTGTACAAACAATGCTAATTATAAGAACCGTAAGAACAGATCTGAACCATTGATAATTTAAATCAAGTGTTGATATTGATTATAAATAAGACCCTTATAATTAAAAAATACTACTAACAAATTAGGGGTAATTTTGTAAAATTGCTAATCATTTGACAACTTTCCAATAAATACAAATTCCACCAAGGTTTTTTAAACTAAAATAACTTTTATATACTTCATTATTTAAAAAAATATATATACCATAAAATCAAGTATTTTTTATCTTTAATATGAGTACCATATTGCTATACCTTTTTTGTATTTATAAAAGTGATTTTTAAAAAAGTTAACAAAAGGTGTTTTATAATTGTGCTGATAACGTGCTGATTATGTGTTAATTACAAAATAATACAAACAAACATCAAAAGTAGATATAATTAGCACATCTGGTGTGCTGATAATGGAGAACGATTGAGGATGTTGTGCTAATGTCGTTTATGTTGATAATGGAGAACGATTGAGGACGATGTGCTGATAATGAAGAATGATTAAGGGTGTTATGCTAATTATATAGTGTTGTGCTGATTATATTTTTTGTAATTATTTTTTATTAGTTATAAATAAATATGGTCAAAAGGTCTAAATTACCCCTAAACTAATTTTTATTGATGGACACTTGTCAATTATGTGTTGGTTCTTACGGTTCTTACAAACTTAAGTATTTGTATTTGATCCCATTCCCCATAATTGAATACAACTAACAAGTTAACTAGCTCATCATATCGAATTGATAACCGCGAAATTTAGATTATTAGAACCTTTTTAGTATAAAACATTAGGTTCACATAAAGGCTATTGTCTAATGTCTATTAGCTCTCAAACAATATCACAATTGTTTGACGAACTATGTGCGGTTGGTATCTTGGGTGTTAGGTCGATGGTATGGTTGATCCAAACCGATAAAGACGGTAGGTCGACTTGCACTTTGACTACACTTTTCCAAAAAGTACTAAAACACTACATAACATTAATACTAGGGTTCTCAATCGTGTCGGGTTAATGGGTTAATGAGATAGTGGGTTGAAATGTTCAACCGTGAACCCGACCCATATTATTATTCGGGTCAAATATTCAAACCCTAACCGACCCATATAAATTCGGGTCAATCTGAACTCGACCGTTTAACCCATGTTTTTAAATAAGTCATACAAGTTGACGATTTATAAGCGAGTAGTTGGGTTTTAAACGGGTTATTGATATCACGTTTAATGATAAGCATGAGTGTCACAATAAATAATATAATGTGTCAAAACTAACATTATTATAACTAGGGGAAGGTTAACGTGCAATATATATCTTAACGTGCGATGCGTACGATATTAAATCACACATGCTATAAAAATCAAACCCTAATCACGCATGAACAAAATCAGAAATCACGCATAGGACAAACTCTAATTACGCATGCTATAAAAATAATTGCGAACGTTATAATTTTCTCGCATACGCATCGCACCTTAAGGAATATTGTATTATACACTTTCACATTATAACTAATCATGTAAAATAGAAACGAAAAAAAAAAAAAACAAAAATATAAAAGACTTTTTTCTAAATATTTAAACGGGTTAATGGGTCAACCCGTTTTTATACAGGTCAACCCAAACTCGACCCATTTTTTAAAAAGAGTCGTGTTAATCAATATAAACTTGTTTTCTTCATGTCGGGTTTGGGTTGGGTTGACGGGTCATGTCAAGAATTTTCGCCCAATACCCTTATAACATACAAATCAAAATCAAATTTGTTTCCAATTGAAAGTACAAACAATTATTTGGCATACACTGTTTGATATGTGATATGTTTAACAAGAAATGCTTCAAATCATATCTACAGTTCACAAGTACGACTCATGTTCCACCTTATCACACCGAAGATAAGATGGACACTTTATGAGATTTTGATCAATTGATTTCAAAAGTTCACCTAGTAAAGTTTTACTCTTGACTTTAGAGTAAATTACACATAGTGTTGTCTAAATTAGGGATTTTTTTCATTTGTCAAACCTATTTATAAATTGTATCTATATTTTAGTTTCACTTTTTGATCTCTGGATTCGTAAATATAGCCATTTTACCCTCTTTTATTACAAATGTTGTTGTCTCGTAATTATTTATTGAAAATCATGAAACTAGTAATTTCCTTGAGGATGTTATCCCTCTTTGGCAATGCCATAATAATTTCATACTTATGAGCATGACACGCTAGACACTTTTGTCGTATATTTGCTTTTACTTGTGTACCAGACTTCATGTTATAAATATATGACGGGGTAACTTTGTAAAATAGTAACCAAGTTTCATATTTGTTTCATTTAAGTCACTCAATCTTTTTTTGTCTCCTTAAAATCACTCAAGTTTCATTTTGTGTTTCAATCATATACAATTTTCAGGCTTCCAGGTTACCTTGATGATGTGTCAGGTTACATTAAGAAAGAGTTAGTTTAACCCAGATTATATAACATTTTTAATTAAAAAATCATCTTTATCGTTTTTCTGATACACTCGTTTATCATCAAATTCAATTCACACATACCACTTTTTAAGTCTTTTATAATGGATCATTTCATTTATATTTTTCATATAACTTCCGCTCATCGTCTTCATGTGATTATTGAAAATAAAATATTTACAGTGGATTTGATTTGGGAAATACTCAATGAATATGGTTTAGATTATGGATTTATGACTGACCTTGATCTGGGAATTCTTGATGAACAGATGGATTTGATTTGGGAAACGATTTGATTTCTAGGTAACCAGAGATTTGTGTTATCAGTTGGTTAATCCAAAGATTTTAGGCATTGATTTTTTTTAAATAATGTTAATTTGATGACCTGGTAATTACGCAATATTGGAACATAAAATAGAACTTTAGTGAGTTTAAAGAGAAAAAAAAGATTGAGTGACTTTAGTGAAACAAAAAGGAAACTTGATTACTATTATGTGAGGTTTTCCCATATATGACACATGAATTGGATTTAGAATTCTATATTTGTTCTTTTACTTGTGTACCACACTTCATGTCATAAATATATGACACATGAATTGGATTTAGAATTCTATATTTGTGTATTTCTAAAATTGTGCCTATATTAGACGATACACGAATTAGATTCGAGTATATGCCTTTTATATTTGCGTCTTTATTGAATGTGTTTTTCAACCAATATTTGATATGAAAATGCGATTTAGCTATCTGTATTTTATATTCGTGAATTCTTTTCGGGTGCTCGTATGATGAGATTCAAGTAATTAACTTTTATATTCGTGAATTCTTTTCAATAATTACAAATACGATATGTATGTAACCAGATGATACCCACATCGCGTTGCGGCTATTACTTTTTAGTGGACGATGTAGTTCTAATACAAAGAAACTAAGTGTAAACAAACACAATACGTAATAACATTGATTGTTAAGATAAATTATACAAAATGTACAGTCAATGTTTTAACTCGTATCAACATTATGGAGAACAACGTAACGTGCATAAAGCGTGTCGGTCACGACTTGCAATTCCGCTTGTTTTTCGCGGATTTTGCTAACCCGCCCAGTTAACTCATCGAGTTTGGTAGTTATCCTACCATTTGATTAAACCACGACCTCTAGAACGCGTTTCATTTGTTCGAAACATTAATGTCATCGTTGGAACTTGACATTTTTTACCTGTATATTCACATACAAATTAGCCTTATCTTTAAAATGTCAATAAGAAAGAGAAAAAGTGTATGAGTACTCGATAACAAAAGGCTCGTGTACATCACTGTGTCTGTGCGCTTTTTTGATGCAAATTTAGTCTTTAAATATCTTAATTACCTACAGATTTGTTATCGCCAACCCGAATACAGTTTATAAACCACAAAAAACATGTGTAAAAGAGCACTAATTTGTTTTAGGCTCAAGAAGTTTGGGTTAACCCGTTACTTTTATAAGTCTTCTCAGTTATAAGTCCCCTATTTACAACACATTTATATCTTATCAATTTAAACTACTACATTTATAAGATGATGACATCATTATTTAATAGTTCCTCCTCTCAATTGGCTGAAAAGGGCGGCAGGCGCTTTTTTTTTTTTTTTTTTTTTTTCTGCCAGGCAGTCCCCTATTGGCCCAACAAAATTACGATTTTGTCCTGCTTTAAATTTACGCTTTTGCCATCAGTTTAAATTTATGTTTTCGCCCCCGCTTAAAAATAAATTTACGCTTTTGTTCCCAGCTAAATATTTCGATTTTGCCCCCGGTTAAAAATTACGATTTTGACCCGTTTCAATTTACAGTTTTGCCATTAGTTTTTTCCCCTTAAAATTACGATTTTGCCATCAGGTCAAAGTTATGTTTTTGCCCACGCTAAAAAATAAATTTACGCTTTCCTCCCGGCTAAAAATTCTAATTTTGCCCTCGGCTCAAATTTACCATTTTGCCCCGTATAAATTTATACTTTCGCCGTTAGTTTTTTTTCTCACAGCCATGTTACGATTTTGCCCTCAACTTAAATTAACATTTTGCCTTCCTGGTGACATTACAAGTTTGCCCCCAGTGCAAAATCACAGTCGTGCCAGCAACTTCCTGGCACTCGCCCGTTGGTCCATTTAGTTTACGATTTATCCCTGAATTAAAATTATGATTTCGCACTCAGTTAAAAATTACGTTTTTCCCATCATTTTAGTTTTTTTTTACCAAAACTATAAAGGTTTTTTGTTTTAATTGGTTTACTCGATTTTATTTTTTTTCGTGTCAAGGAGTTGCCTAACACTGGCTCATTAGTCCTGAAAAATTACAGTTTTGCCCTGAGCTCAAAATTACGGTCTTATCATCGTTTTTGTTTTTTTTCCCTAGCAAAATTATAGTGGTCTTTTTTTAATTGGTTGAAAATTATTCGGCTATCGCCCCGCAACGCGGGCGGGACATCTACTAGTTAGATAATATAACAATTTTAACTGTGAATAGTGGTAGACTTTTATTGGTCTATGTGGCTTTATTTAATTGATAGGGCTACAATATTAATATTGTTATATTTTTAATTAATTTACGTTTTTAATTCTGAAGTTTGATAGAGTTATGATACGATCTCCGAACTTTAATAGTTCTTCTTTTACAAACGAATTATGTTTGTAGCACTAATCTTTAATAGAATTATTATACAGAAGTTTAATAATATTTTTTTTTTCGACTCCTGAACTTTAATATATATATCATACGGCCCTTTTAAGTTTTAATAATTTTTTTCTTTTTCTTATAAATATTTGTTCTTTTATCTTTTTTTTTTATAAGTTTAGATCTTATTTTTTATTTTACTTTTTATCTATTTAACTTATTATAAACACAACTAACTTTTAATTCTAGACATGTATACTTATTTATGTTGTTTGCTTATTTTTATCGTTGTTTAGATTAAAGTTTACATGGTCTACCATTAACCCTTCAATATACCAGGTAACAAATTTAATTATTCTTTTCTTTACCTTACTATAGTTAGTATAAGGTTTAAATAGAAAAGTTTGTTAACGTACAAAGTGTAGAAATTATTTTACAGGGTGCGTAATTTTGATTTTTCTTCATGCGTAATTTTCAGCCGTTATTTACTTCATATGTAATTTTGATTTCCTTCATGCTTAAGTTTTAGTTGTTATTTACTTCATGTGTAATTTTGAAGTACCGAATCATCTTCATGAAGTACCAAATCATGTTCATACATGAAACAAAAACATAAACTAATTTATCATATTTGCTTTAAAAGTAAGATCTCGGATGAACACAAAGTTCTCATATTCATTGATAACAACCCAAACGTTAAACAAGCCATCCAAATTAAGTAAAAGCACCCAAAAACCGAAACTCTAAAACAATGAACAAATAATTAAAAAAAATATAACTATCTAAACAATAAAATACCACATGATTGTACGACGATAGCCGGAAAAGACGCTAGGACGACATGCATCCACAGATACATACAAGACCCACTACAGTCAATGTTGGTTTATAAACCAATTAAATGTACAAACAACTACTGCATAGGTACAACACCCATATACACATAACACTTAAATAGCTAGAGGTACAACTAAAAAAAAATTGTTCGATTATATGTTCGTCTTCAGTTGAAGTTAAAAGGACAAACAAGAACATACCCATGTTCGTGTTATTTCAGTTTATTTACTGGCCTGTTCATTTCTCTTTACATTATCAAATCTTTAAAGTTTATAAAATAATTTATTTGTTAAATTAAAAGTTTATAAACTTAGTAAAATTCTATAACCTTTTCTCGTGACATATGTGTATTAAAATTATAAAAAAAATGGTAAATATTATATTTCTTATATCGAAATAAAGTGTACCTAATTATATCTTTCCAATATCCTAAAACCCACCCACTCCAATTAAGAAACCAAAAAGGAGGCTATATTATATTATTGTGTTTGACAAAACAATGCTTTTATGGGAATTAGATTATCTTTGATATTATACATAGCATATGGTATAGTTTTCAAAAGTTTCAACTTTTTTACTTCTATAAAACATATATTAAAAGAAACCATATTTTGGGATGGTAATCACAAATTATTTTTCAATGCCCCTCTTTCACGAGGGTTTACTTTATAACCATCTTTTTAATCTTCGAACTTTTTATGTTTCCAACCATTAGGTAAATATAAAATAAAGATTATTACAATTTTTCTATTTTAACGTAGTTTGATTTATAAAACGAGTCATGTCACATCTACCCACAAGGCCACAACCCTACCTTCACCAATCAACCTCCCATCATTACACCCTTTTTTCCGTTCTAGAGCCATCACCTACATTTGTTGTCGCACCATCCAATTTCACTTGCAACATTTTGTTGTCTCATGCGTTGTCGATACTTCCATTGTCGCTCTCCTCTACACCGTCTCGTCCCTGGTCGCCCTATGTCGTCACCATCTTCCCTTTAACTCGCGCATTTATTTCCTTCTATTTAAAGACTTAGTAGTTAGTATCCATAGTCCCCTATCTAAATATATCTCCACCACAAGTTCATTCAAAAAGCATATACACATGCACATGGACCTAAATTACACCCATATGTATTCCGGATCCAAACCAGGTTTAAAATTGTAACTTTTACTAGAGATGATCATTTGATACCTGATACCAGTACCAAATTTTTCGTACCGAACTTTTATCGGTATTGATTAGGTACACACTTTTTGACGTTTTTGATACCGGTAAAATACTGATTTTACCTTTAAATACCTGTATCGTACCGAATATTTTCAATATTGGTACCCATCTTTTGCGATTTTCGGTACCGATACCACGCTCATCCTTAACTTTTACCTAGTGGAGCAGGTAAGTTGACAAAACACAAGGGCAAAATAGTAACTTCAAAACTCACCCCACTATCCACCACCACAACTAGAAAAATAAAATCAATCTCAAACACACACACTCATCTTCTTCTTCTTATTCTTATTCACATGCTTCCATCATTTATTCCTTTGATAAAAATGACAAAATTCTCTCTGAATTCTTCTTCTCTCTCTTCAATTCCCAACAATCATGTGGCCCCATGATCTTATTCCTCATTTGTAAATCAAATCAAACCATTAATTCCATCACCAATTTAACAATATTCATAAATCCTCTGTTTTACTCTGTTTTCCCCTGTTTTCCTCTGTTTTTCCCCTGCATCACAAATGCCCGGAACTCCGGAAAAATCGAAACTATTTCAACCGTTGGACCACCGCGCAACAAGCGAAGTGAGCCGACGGGAGATTCAAGCTGCCATTGCTAAAGCAATGGAGCTTAGAGCACTTCATGCTGCTCTGTTACAGAGTAATAGCCCTTCGCATCTTCGGTTGCCGCCTTCGGTAGTTTCGCCTGTTCCACGACATGCTTCTCATCACTCTGCTCAGGATTACCCTGTTTTTACCCCTGTAAGATGTTCTGTTTTTTTTTTTTTTTAATCAAATTGATTTATGTTTAATTGATTACCCTGTTTTTTTAGTACTTTAAGTGCTCTGTTTTTATGATTTTCTTCAAATTAATTGATTTTTTTTGGATTATTACCCTGTTTTTACTCATGTAAGATGTTCTTTTGATGGTTTTTTATCAAATTAACTCAAATTCATTTTTTCTATGGTTTTTCTTTATCAAATTAACTCAAATTAAGTGGAATACTATGCTTTTTAATCCTGTAAGATGTTCTTTTTTATGGTTTTTATCAAATTAACTCAAATTTTTTTTTTGATAAAATTAACTCAAATTAAGTGGAATACTCTAGTTGTTAATCCTTTAAGATGTTTTGTTGTTATGTTTTTTTTTATGAATTTAATTGAGGTTTATTTGAGGATTTGGTTTAATTATAGAAGATAATTTTTGGATTTGCATTGCAATTGAGGATTTTTTGGCATTAAAAGTTGGTAGCTATTGAGATATGTGCATAGCACTAAAATAACCATCATAAACCACTCTACGCAATCCATTATCTCATATTGCTTGTAAAGTGGTTCGTCATTTGTTATTGTCAAAAAGCTTAATAGTTAATTCCATTAACATTCAAACATACTTTTTCTTTTTATATACACAGAGGGACGGAGGGTAACGAAATCGAAAAAACGTCAAATTTTTCCTAAATTTACACTACCGTAAGAGCATCAAGGGGCAAAGGAGATTACCCCTTCTATCACTCTAGGTCCGCCCCTTGTATACACACATATAAACACTTTGTCAGTTTAAATTGTTGTGAAAACAAAAGAGGAAGGCTAAATCGTTTATTTTTAAATGTTACATGTACATAAAAAATTATTAAAGAAATTTATTAATATATTTATTTATATATTTTTAAAGAAATTTATTGGTATATTTATTGATATATTTTTAAAGAAATTTATTAGTATATATATTTATATATATTTAAACATTTACCTCCACATAATTTACACGTATGTAAGTTATGTAAATAAACGAATTTTGTTTATATGTTTTGTAGAATATTAAAAGAGATTAATATGCATTAACTTTTAACCTTTTTATTTTTTAAACTTTTTTAAAACTACAAGTAAATAATCTATTTTTTTTTTCTTTTCTCTTCTTGTAAAAACTGTTGTCTGCGTACAACTCCTGTGTGTGTAATTAAATATCTAAACTCAAACAAAATTCAATCATATGTGAAGCTAACTATAAATGTTGCTATATAACTATGATATGTGTTTAAATTTAACATATAAAATAAGAGTTTAAAAAAGAATTAGATAACCGATTATATAACCGTCACATTTCAAGTAACTTTTGTTAACATGAAATATTATCTCTTGTCAGCCTTCAAATATAAATTTCACACTCATTAAGTTATGACTAGCATAAGAGGAAAAAAAAAACACTTTTAAATTATTATTACAGGTACACTTATCTTAAGCAAATTTTGAGATTTAAGTATATCAAAATCTTAGGATGACCCATTCTTTTTAACAAACAAGAAAGTAATTTGGTTTTCCCTATTTTTTTTGTTTTAACAATATCAACCTTTAAAAAGTTTTTAGTGTAAGATTGTTATATTTATATTTCAACACTTGAAAGAAGTTTTAACCAATTAGATCTGTTGACAATGTACCAAAATATCAAAGTTCTCCAAGTTGTTGGGATCTATCTATTAATTTGTAAAAAAAACACTTTGTGAGGGCTTTTCACTATTCACTTTTTTTTTAATTTTATTTTTACTTTTTTAGTTCTTTTTTATGTTGGTTTTGTATCGTTTCGATTTATTCTTCCTCTTTTACGATAATTTTTACTGTCAAAATTCTGCATGCTACACGCTTGTGTGGTTCAATGTTTTTATGTCTATTTTTTGCGCTTCAACGATTCCAGCGCAACGCATGTGTCCTAAGTTGACTTATTTTTTCTTTTTCTGTGTTTAATTTTTTGTCTGTTTTTGCGAGTTAGCACTCAATGTGTTAATTTTTGTTCGGTTTAACAGTCCCACCGCAAAGCGCGGGTCCTAAATGATAGTTAATTTTTAACTCGTAACAATATCCATTTCATAAACACTTGAAAGAAGTTTGAACTTATAACCAATTAAATCTGTTGACAGAGTTATGATGATGTACCAAAATATCAAAGTTCTCCAAGTTGTTGGGATGAATCTAGTCTAAATGGAGATTCAAGATTCTTGTCTGATTACAAACACCCAAACACATCATCAAGAATCTTATTGCCACCAGAACTAACGACCATTCTCCGCGACGATCATAACTCCGCCGCGAATCTCCAACCGTCACCAGGAACCAACTACTCGAGATCAAGACGAAACAGTCTTGGCGATTTCACATCACTTTCATCATGCAACATACACAAAACCGCAAATGGTAGCGAAAACCGCAAGCACTCAAACTTGGTGGTGCCGATGACTGATACCCGTCCTTCGGTTCAATCTCATTCGAAACCCAAATCGGGGGTGAGTCTTTCGTGGTTGTTCCGTGGAATAAACAAGAAAAAACACAAAAATGTAGAAAGTTCTCCAAACCGAGTAGTGGAATCGGATGAAGCTTCGTTTAGAGTTAGAGATTCGGGTATGAAGGTGATCGAGGCGTTGAAGAAAGAACTAACGGAAGCAAACGAGAGACGGGATCAAGCGTTAACGGAGGTTTCGGAGATGAAATCTTCGGTAGGCGAGTTGCAAGAAAAGTTGGAGTATTTGGAAAACTATTGTGAAGAGCTCAAGAAGGCTTTAGGTCAAGCAATGTTACAAGCGAAAGATTCTGACGATTCGCGAGCGATGAATAGAACAAAACCCGTTGATTTAAACAACGAAAGCATGTCGGTTAACAACGAAGCAATGGTGGAAGGGTTTATGCAAATGGTGTCTGAAGCAAGATCATCAGTAAAACACTTTTGTAAAACTCTAGTCGCTCAAATCGATGAAGGCGATACCGTTTTACTCGAGAACGTAAACGCGGTTCTTCAACCCCATAAGCTATCTTTAAACTCGAAAATCTCGAAAGTGGCTTTATGCCACTTGGAAGCCGTTATAAACCAATCGTTATACCAAGATTTCGAAAACTGCGTGTTTCAAAAGAACGGAAGCCCGAGGCTTCTAGACCCGCAGCAAGAACGCCAAGCGCAATTCTCGTCGTTTTGTGCGCTTAGAAACTTGAGTTGGAACGAGGTTTTGAGGAAGGGAACAAAGTATTATAGTGAAGAGTTTAGTAGGTTTTGTGATCAGAAAATGAGCGGAATAGTTACGTCGTTGAACTGGACCCGACCCTGGCCCGAACCGTTGTTGCAAACGTTTTTTGTTGCGGCTAAGTGCATATGGTTGTTGCATTTGTTGGCGTTTTCGTTTAGTCCGGCACTTGGGATTTTGAGGGTGGAAGATAATCGAAGCTTTGATGGTGCGTTTATGGAGGACGTGTTTGTCGATAGGCAACGGGCTCAAAACCCGACCCGAGTGAAGGTTATGGTGATGCCTGGTTTCTATATGCAAGATAGGGTTTTAAGGTGCAAGGTTCTTTGTAGGTATAAAACTACTAGTTGAAGTGACAAACACTAGTGTTAATTTGTCCATGTTTTGTTTAGTTTTTCATGATGGATAACATAATGTTTTTTTTGGGATTTAAATTCTTGTGTTGTACCAAGAGCTGATTGTGTTGTACCTTAGATGCTAATGTTATTAGCATTAATCAATGTGAGTTGAGTGCTAAGAGGTTAATAAACAGGGTCCAGCGGGTTATTAATAGTAATATCTCGACCCTTAAGAATTACTTCATCTTTAGTAGGATCGTTTTTGCAATTCAAAAGAGGGTTGTGGTGCAGCTTGTTGCCTGTTTACCTGTCTTTTGTTTGTAATTTGCTGTTTTGGCATTTTAATGAAAAAAATGAATATTGTGACACATTGTTTATATCTAAAAAAAGTTTATTAATGATTAGAAATGAGTTTTCCCACCACAACACAACACAACCGCACCGTGCAACGTCTCAATACGAACACGCGTTGACCCGTTACCCAACCCACCCTTGGCACCTCTAGAAGACATAATACGGCCATATTGATCAAAACCTAACTTAAATACGAAGTAGTCGCCCTGCTAAAATAGCCGATAAATAGACTTATAATGGATAGAAATAACAAGAAGCCAACTTGTACAATGTTATAAAGCCTCTCAAGGAGACTGACCACTCTTTTACATATAACAATAATAATAACGACAATGATCGTTAAAAAAAATTTCGAGCACAAAAGCTAAATGTTGTAAATGACCATATCAGGACGGCGGTGAGCTTGGCAAAGCGCTCCACCAAAAGCTAACCGAAAGACTTGTGGTGAGTGATCGCACATAGTGCCACCATTTAGGAGGGATGTAAAGCATCTCACCTTCCTCTAAAATGCAGTCCATGAATTCAACGTCTTCAAAATTTGGGAACTCATTTGGGTCAAAGTTGTCTAAGTCAACCTTCAAATAACGAAATCAATAACGCCAATTAGAGGGGGCAAGTTTGACCCGTTTATATAAAAACAAGTCAACTTAGGCAGGTTAAGCTAAAAGATTTAGGTTAAACAGATAAATGCCAAATGGATGAAGCAAGTGGAAATTCATTCAGAATTTATAGCAGTGTGAATTTTTTACACGACCTGTAAACACGACACGAACCTAACACAAAATTCGCGGGTTTGGGTTTAGTCTAAAGAGGTTTGGGTCAGTTTCAGGTTGAACCCGTGAACCCGTTTAGCTAAACGGGTCGGGTTGGCAGGTTGACCCGTTTAACCCACTTACAATATGTTTTCCGTCATCAAGTAAAATGGGTGTGTATTTTATGTCGTAATTATAGCTTAAAAAGAGAAATTGACATAAGATTTTATAATTTAAATGTAATTGTATTATATAGATTTCTATTTTTTTCAGTAAATATTAACTTTAATATTTAATTTGCAGAAAAAATAAAAAAATTCGGGTTGAACGGGTCGTGTTCGGGTTTATATGTATGACACGATTTTCGGGTTTAGGTTCGTCTAAGATTTTTGGGTCCGGGTTCGTCTAAAATTTTCGGGTTCGGGTCGGGTTGAACCCGCCAACCCGCAAACACGGCCCGTTAAGCAGCCTAAGAATTTACTCACGTGCATAAAAACTTCTAAATCACTTTACTAAAAAGTTAAGATTGATATTTTAGTTTTAATAATATTTGACACATTAATTATTTTTATAAATAGAATAAAGAAGGATTTTCGGGGTTGGCCAGCCCATGTTTTGACCTGTACTAATAAAACTACTCGTTTTGACCTGTTACCTCTTACCTGGCTGGAATTCTTCAACATGGATTCAGCGTGCGGGTAAAGTTCCTCCGACAATGAAGCGGGATAGAGCCTAACGTATTTCTTTCCAACAACCTGAAGGTGCAGTAGTAATGTGTTACAATAATGCAATCTTACTTTTCATTTTTTGTTGAGTTAAATGCCTGGTTGGTCCCTGTGGTTTGCAAATATTGCAGACTTGGTCCCAGTGTTTCAATAATTACAAAGTTAGTCCCAGTAGTTGCAATTTTCGCACTCGGGTGATCCTTATCACTAACCCATGTTAAGATTCTCAGTTAAGTATATGCAAAATGACTAGATTGCCCTTGAACTAAAAACAAAAACACTTAAAATTAAAAAGAAAACAATATGGTCCATTAGATAAACAATAGGGCCACCCCTCTTCATGCTTTCACCACCCAATGTCAATGATTGTAATTTCCTCCAACTGTTTGACAGAAGACATCAAAGGCTTCACTGGAAAACAGGTTACAGTCAACACTGAACCAACAACATGAACGGGTTCGCCGGAACTTAGAGACGATGACCGGAAAAGGACTTACCTCTGAACGACTTCGCCGCAAAACAGAGTTTAAACAGTTCACTGTCGATAAACTGACCTGCCATCGCCGGAAAAGGAGGTCTATGAACAGAAGAACCGCAGGTCTGTCTGTGTCGGTTCGAAACGGTGGTTAACGACAACGATTTCTTCAGCGGTCTTAAGGAGACAATGATTGACTTATGAGAAAGTGGTGTGAGGCAACGATGGTGATTGACTTCCTATAGCAGAGAGAAATCTCATGTGGACGATGGATTATATCTGGCAACCATAGCTTCACATCAGCCTACTCAGAGACGAAGCCACGAATCTTCATCACCTTGGGGGATAAACTGAACAAAATTTCAAGCCACAATTGCAATTTTTTAAGATGTGTGTACTGTGAATCGAAGGGACGGATGGTAATTTTTGAAGTTGTATACCAGGTGAGAGAGAAAGAGATATATAAGTTTTATCTATTTCTTACATGTTGATTTAATAAAATATAATAGTAATATTTCGAGGAGATTAGTTATTCTAATGATCTGAAATTAGTGATGCCATAACATTAACACAAGTTGCTACATTTGCAAAAGAATTCACCATTGTTAAAAGGTGATGATGGTTTGGGGAGATTGTGGTTGGTGACGGTAATGCACGGTGGTGGTGGTGGTGGTTTGGGGAGATGGTGGTGGTGGTGGTGGTTTGGGGAGATGGTGGTGGTGGTGGGTGGCTCTTAAAGGGTGGAGTGGGGAAGAAGAAGAAGGGTGGGATGGGGTGGGGCCCACTACCCCACTCATTTCTATTTGTTTTTTAACATTAGGGGTAATATAGTCATTTAACACATATTTAACAGAGATATTTAACATAAGTTAGTGATAAGGATCACCCGAGTGCAAAAATTACAACCACCAGTATCAAGTGTGTAATTATTAAACCACTGGGACCAAGTCTGCAATATTTGCAAACCACATGGACCAACCAGGCATATAACTCTTTTTTGTTTTTACAACATAAGATGAGGTTATAAGTTATAACATACCTGAGCGAGAATATTATGATGAGGGTCATGGTGTAGCGGTGTGACTGTGCCAGCAGGACCAAACCAAGCATTGACCGACTTCATTTCAGTTCCACCAGCAAAACAGTAGTCAGGGGTAAGTATATCATTCCTTAGCTCTTGTATCTATGTACATCACCAACATAATTAATCATCTTACAATGCAAACAGAACAACAAGACTTTAATCACTATAAGGCCACTCGGGGCGCTACGTGGTGGTTCAATGACCACGCGTTGTTTACCGTGGAACACCACCGCCGCCCTTGCCCATCATGCGTGATCAGTAAAACGCGTTGTGGGTTGTTTACTGCCGCACATGTTCGGTTGTTTTTCAAGGGTAGATGTTTGTGTGGTGAGTGATGGGCATTTCCACTAAAATCCATCACTAGTGATGGAATAAAGCTCGATGACGTGGCGGAACTTGATTGGATGTTGTGAGTGATGGAACTCCATCACTAGTGAAGCGCCCCTCTACCCCCCTAATGAATTAATGGGTCGGTCACACGTGTAAACAAAAAAATTAACTTAAAAAAGAAACATATCAATCGGGAGAAATTTTAGTTATGAACCTGCTTTTTAATGGATAAAACTTTCTAAATTATTTTATTAAGTTATTCTTGAAACAATATAATTTTTGTAATCGAATTTAACAGTTAACACACTAACTATTTATACATTTTTGAGTAAATTGTCATTTCTGTCCCTGAGGTTTGGCCACTTTTGCAGCTTTCATTCTAAGGTTTGATTTTCCGCATTTGCGTCCTCGTGGTTTCAGAATCTTGTCATTTTCGTCCCTGTGAGCTAAAACCTCAAGTGACGAAAGTCGCAACAAATTGCCAAACCTCAGGGACGAAAATGGCAAGATTTTGAAACCACAAGGACCTAGATGCGGAAAAACAAACATTTGGATGAAAGTCACAAAAGTGGCCAAACCTTAGGGACGAAAATGACAAGTTACTCTACATTTTTTTTAAAGTCGACAAAAATGTTTTGGGTCAACCGACCAGATACAATATAACCCGTTTTGACCTGGTACCACCCATCCCATTCAGCTACCTATAGTGAACGAAAATAAGGACTTGCCTGATCAAACAAAGGATGCTGGGCTAAATAAGTTGGGACATCGGGCCCGTTAGCCTGAATTCTCTCAAGAAAATCAGAAAACGTCAGCATCTCTTGCTTCCAGTCGTTGCATAGACAGTTTTTTCCAACCTGCAAGATGTTCTACAATATATTTTCAGAATCTACACAACGGATCTGCAACAAAAATCGGTCATTAGGAGAGCTTAAAGATTGACTTGAGATGAAAATTAAGAGAGCTTAAAGATTGACTTGAGATGATAATGAGCAAAAACTGATGAGTTCATATTTTCAGCATATGAATTTTCTAGATCACTTTATCTAAAATTTTATTTCAGACCTAAAAGTTTTAATAAAAAAAGAGTAAAATGCCATTTCGTCCCTGAGGTTTGGCTAGTTTTGCGAGTTTCGTTCAAAGGTTTGTTTTTCCGCATCTGGATCCAAAAGGTTTGAAATCCTGCCATTTTCATCCGACTGGTTAACTCCATCCATTTTCCCCGTTAAGTCAGGGTATTTCCGTCTTTTTTGTTAACTTAAAGGGCAATTCGGTCTTTTTCACTTTATGTAATAAGACTGGATTGCCCGTTAAGTTAACAAAAAGACGAAATTACCCTTGACTTAACAATGGAAAATGGATGGAGTTAACGAGCCAGATGAAAATGGCAAGATTTCAAACCTTTTGGACCCAGATGCGGAAAAAACAAACTTTTGGATGAAAGTCGCAAAACTGGCCAGACCTCAGGGACGAAAATGGCAATTTACACAAAAAAAAAAAACAATCGAAAATCATTTGGTTGAAAATATACATCACCTCAACAGGAACTGTTCGGTATCCCGCAACCTTTTTAAGGTAACTCAAATCATTCCACTTGGTCCTAGCTGGCCAATGAGTCATACAATCACTTAACAAAACCGGTGAACCTGAGAGAAAATATTCGCACATAAATCCCTCCAATGAAAGTGCGGATCTCTTGCCAACAAGTTTACAAGACAATGAATTTTTCGGTAAGGTTTGAAGGACCTACAAGTTCAATGCAGCAAGTTATATAAAACATTAAAACCTAATGTATTAAACCAGTGTGTACTACAACTTCAAGAAATGATTTAAACTACTTAAAAAAAAACCCAAGCGGCTTGCTTCCTATCTACAATCTGTTCACTTTCAAACCGTCTGAGCATGATGCCAACATTCTTGCCATCTTCATTGTTTTGCTGATAAATATATAATCCACACAGGTAAATCATTACTCAGCAATCAATGCACATAGTTTCATTAACGAAAACTGTAGTGTTTGATAATATCACTATTTTCCTTTTCAGCTTTTCTCAAACATAATGCACTCATAATTGGCTAAACCTTATTTTTGCCCTGATACACCCCATCTCATCCTCCATCGTATAATATAAACATAACAAAAAACATCATAACGGCACCAGAAACAAAATCCATCTAAAGAACATGTTCGACTGTAACCTACTGTCATTGAATATAATAATAAGCAATCAATGCAAAGAGTTTGATTAACTAAAAACCGTACTGTTCGACAAAATCACTATTTTCCCTTTCAGTAATTAGAAGTGGCTTTCAAATCACCAGAAATTAAACGAAAACCTTATTTTCGCCCTAATAAAACCAACTCGTCCTCCATAACTTAATCATAAACATAACAAAAGCATCATAACAACACTACAAATAAAATCAATCTAAATAACACATCCAAACAATAAGTTCGATTGTAACCTACTGTTATCAAATATAATCAGAAGCAATTAATGCACATAGTTTTATCCTTTATCAACTAAAACCTGTAGCCTTTGATAGTATCACTATTTTCCTTTTCAATTTTTCTCAAACAAAAACAATCAGAACGATTTCAAATCTCACCAAAATCACATAAGACCATGTGTAGTGGGAGGGGGAAGACCCTTGGGCATTTTGCGCCATGTGGCGGTCCAGTCAGCATGTGGGTATTGTGGGGCATTATGTTAAAAGCTGTGTAGTGGGGATGTGGGCATTGTGGGACATTATGTTAAAAGGGGTGTAATGGAATTAAATTTAAAAAAAAATCAAAAAAATCATATTGGCCAAACAAAAAGAAAAAGGCTTTTTATAATGCACGCTTCAGGGTTTTTTTTTTTTTTTTGAAAAGAACGCCCAGGGGGGCGGTTTACAAGCGTGGTTGGGCTTTTTTTGAGGAAAAAACGCCAAAAAACCCCACTACGGGTGGTCTAATACAACCATCTCAAATTCTCATTCTCCATAACTTAGGGCATGTTTGGCTAAGCTTATTTAAGCTAAATAGGACTTTTTGTGAAAATGACTTATTGACTTATGACTTTTTGAAAAGTAGTTTTTAAAACAGTGTTTGGATTAGCTTATGGGGTGGGAAAAACCAATAAGTTAATAAGTTGTTTTTTAAAAAGTGTTTGGTTTAGCTTATTGATGTAAAATGACTAAAAGCTGCTCAAAAAGTCATAAGCTGCTAAAAAAGTCACAACATCCTAACTTCTCAAAAATGATTTTTTCTCCTATACAAAAAGTCATTTTGAAAAATCCTTTTGGGTTTGCCAAACACTAAATCTCCTTATTAGTTTTTTGTAAAAATCAATAAGTTAGAGGGTGTTTGGGGTTGAGTTTCGAAGGAGATTTTTAGATTATTGAGTTTTGAAATCGTAAATAATCAGTTTTGAGTGTTTGGGTAAAAAATAAAAAAATTGATTATTTGCGTTTAGAAAGTTACAAAACACAGTTTTCCAAAAGCAGCTCCAAAAATTGATTATTTGCGTTTAGAAAAGGATTTTCACTTGTTTATTTTTTTAAATATATATTTGCCAAACACTCAAATAGTTGATTATCTGATTCTGATTATTCAAAACGCATAATCTATTTTCAAAACTCAACCCCAAACACTCTCTTATAAGTTGGGGTGGAAAAGCTTAGCCAAACATGCCCTTAACCATTAACTAAACCCTAAGCATCATAACAACACCACAGCCAAAATCAAACAAGTTAATGATTATAATCATAACAAAAGGGGGAAAACTAATAACAACATACGCAATATATTCAATTCTTCAAATCATAACTGATTTCATACTCAAAAACTCAACAGAAACTCACCTCCGTCATGTTCATTTCACAATTCATTAACAACTTAGCTTTCGCACATCCATTAACCGCTTCATCCGAAACCCTAACATCTCCATTCACTCTCTCCACCGCTTTTCGAACCGCAAACTCCAAATCCTCACGCAACAACGTCCCTCCCATTATCAATCCCATATCTAAAACCCTAATAACCTCTTTATACTCTCCGTTCGCATAATAACACTTCGCCACGTGCAAACACGCCATCGCGTACGCGTCTCGCCACACCGGCAACACCGAGTGCCACGGCCCGGAGTGGAGCTGCTCCCACGCCATCTCACGCGCCGCCTCCGCCGCGCGTATGTCTCCACGCGCTGCGCGCGTGGTCATGCTCACGTACGCGTAACCGCCTTCCGAAGATATTTTGTTCAGCAGGTTGTGTGATTCTTTTTCAAGCACCGGAGTTTGTAAAACGACGTCGGACGATGCAGTGGCCATTGGTGGTTAACGGTGGTTAGTTGCGACGGAGAAGGTTCTAATAATAATAATAATTATAATAATTAATTAACTTAAAATAGAATTGAGACGGAGAAATAGAAGTTTCGTTTCACCGACTTTTAAAGTGCCACTAGTGACGGAGAAGTGTGTGACGTGTCTGTTGTAGATTTTTTTGTTTGTGTCCAGATATTATTCTAGATATTTTTCACTTTTTGCTTATGTGGCATGATATTAAAGGATGTGATATTACTATATTGTCCCTGTAGTGTAGGGGTTATTACTTTGTTTATGTGGCATAATATAAAGGATGTGAAATTACCATATTGTCCCTGTAGTGTAGGGGTTATTACTTATTAGTTTTTTTTGGGACGACGACTTTCTTTGTGTTAGTTCACTGTACTCCCCAAACTGGAGAGTTCTGTTGCCCCACTTCAGCCAGACTATGTTGTTTTAAACGGACCTATGCTTAGGGGCGGACCCACACAGAGTGGGCCGGGGTCCCAGGACCCCAATGTTTTTAAAAAAATATTCGGTATATTAAATTTTATGAGGACCTCATAAATACAATTAGGTGGACACAATAAAAAGAAGAACGAAAATCGGGTGTAGTGGTAAATCCCTCTCTTTACCAACCAAGAGGTCATGGTTTCAATCCTTGTATAGCTCGTTTTTCCAGTTTTTTTCTTAAATTTAGTTCAAACCTCGTTATGACCCGAACGAGGACCGACTCGGAAATTTTGACGTTTTGTTATGAAAACTTTGAACACCGAAAAAAATGGACCCCATTGAAAAAATCCTGGGTCCGCCACCGCCCATGTTGGCTTCATAGTGTGGCTTGGGCGTTCTCATTGAAAACCGTACCGCTAGCTGCCACTTAACCGTCGTTGTGCCACCACAAGAGTAGAACTTTCTGGCGTAACACATGGTGAAACGAAAACCCGGGTGAGCTCGGGATTTGAACTGACAACCTCGCACAAGGCCTAGCTCAAATCCTTTATTGTCTTAATCCATTAAAAGTGACACAAATAAGGATCAGACTTGAGTCTCCATAACAGAACCCAAGCCTTCTACCACTAGTTCACAACTGAAGTGAAGATTATATTACTTGTACCTAAGAAAGGCTAGCTTGAAGTAGTGGTGCACAAAAAACCCGAACCCGGACCCGGAACCGCAAATAAAACCCGGAACCGGGTATTATAAAACCCGGGTTTTTTATACCCGATCCTACCCATAGGGTAGGGGTTGGGTATGCATTTCTGTTATAAAATCCGAACCCGGAACCGGGTTTTTTTATACCCGTTTTCAACCCGGGTTTTACGAGTACCCGGTTTCAACCCGAACCCGGAACCGGGTTTTTTCAATACCCGGTCCGGGTTTCCCAATACCTTGTTCAGGTTTTTTTGTTTTTTGTGTTTTTTCGAGTTTTGTCCCTTGGTAACGGCTATATAGCCGTTAGAAAGTGTATTATGATCATTTGTTTGGTTTACATTGTATCTCTATACCCTATAAAATGGGTATTTGATGACGAAAAATAAACGAAGACGATCAAGTTATTCAAAGCTATCTATGTTCATCATCTTATTCGATCTGATTCAATGATTATTTAGGTGTCATGTATTTCTATGTTTTATGAAATAAAAAGTTTTTGCATTTTATATTTCTATGATTTATCCAAAAAAATGAATACCCGACGCATACCTGAACCAAACCCGAACATAACCCGATCCATACCCGACCCAACCCGAACCCGAAAATAGGGTATTATAATACCCGGGTATTAGAAAACCCGACCCGAACCCTACCCGAACCCGGGTATATAGGGTATACATTTTTTATATAAAACCCGGACCTGGACCCGACCCGGGTATTGTCAATACCCGATTTTGTAGAACCCGATCGTACCCGAACCCGATTCCATACCCGGAACCGGGTATTTAGAAAACCCGATGTGTGCACCACTAGCTTGAAGTGTTGGTACGGTTTAGCCCAGTAGCCCGTATGTATTAAATGGTCCAACCGTCCAAGAGTCAGTGTTTGGAAGTATTATTTATTAATGGGCCACGTTATATAGTATATTTTCCCTTTTAGGCCCACATATATTTTTATGTTAACTGAATTATTGTTGTCAATCATGCATAACAGTATTTGTAAGATTTTTAGGCACTTGATGTATCCGTACAGGCGTACATGTAGTTAATAGTTGGTTGTGGAAACTAAATTATATAATGAGAGTAAATTACGCGGATGGTACTTGTGGTTTACCAAAATTTGGTTTTGGCTATAGTTTTTTAAAGAGTAAAGTATACGGATGGTCTTTATGGTTTACCAAAATTTTAGATTTAGTCCCTAACTTTTCAAAGTATACAAATGGTCTCTGTGGTTTGCACTTTGTAACGCATTTAATCCCTAAGTTGGACATGTTAAAAACTTTAGATTTGTTGGTTGAGTACTGAATACGTTACAAAGTGCAAACCATAGGATTATCTGTGTATTTTTTAAAAGTTGTGGACCAAATCCAAAATTTTGGTAAGCCATAGTGATCGTCTGTGTACTTTACTTCTTTCTAAAAGTACATGGATGGTTTTTGTGGTTTGTCTTTTGTAACGCATTTAGTCCATAGCCAATAAATCTATAGGTTTCAACATGTCCAAGTTAAGAACTAAATGTGTTACAAAGTGCAAAATACACAAGGATCATCTGTGTACTTTTGGAAAAAGTTGAGGACTAAATACATTATAAAATACAAACTATTAGGACCATCTATTTACTTTTTGAAAGCTAGAAACTAAATCCAAAACTTTGGTACTTATATTATATAAAAAAGCTTTAAAACATCATAAAACATCATAAAACTTTAGATTCCAAGATCCAAATTAAAATTGTATCCATGATATTGTTTGGTATTAAAAAAACAGAAATGTCTTTAAGTATACTTAACAAATGTAATGAACCTTATTTGAATTATATCCAGGGGCAAAGCTATGAAGGGGGAGGGAGGGGGACCCCCGAACTTTTCGCTCAGTAGTGTTATGCATGTAAATTTCGTATAGATTTTTTTAGGTATATATGTTTTCGACCCCCCGGTTTTATAAATTTTATTTTATTTTAGGTATATACTTTTAGTTCTTGTGACTTCCGACCCCCCGGTGGAAATTTTCAAGCTTCGCCACTGATTATATCGTGTAGTGTAATATGGATACAATTTGGTTGAAATGGTGCTAGTATAGAAAGAATGCACGAACTAAATCTTGTTTGGTTTGTTGTACTAGAAGTCTAGAACCATTATAAGGATGGACATGTATAAAACAATCCACATGGGTGTAATTGTGTTGCTTTATTGTTTTAGTTTAGTTTGTATGATCTTCTAAGGATATGTATGGTAATGAGCAAATAGAATATGCAAGAAAGTACAAGTGTATAACTAACACGGTCACATGATGTTAAGATATCTGTCTTAATACACTTATTGGAACTCATAGTTTTTATCATTACAACAAATTTTCTTAAGACAAATAACACCATACATTCCATCACTAAACAAGAACCATTCTTCATACGAAACAAAATTCAACACTTCCATAAGGGGAGGGCCACATAGCACTCTTCTTTAGGATGGAGGTCATCAAATATCTTCCTTCAACCACCATCTAGTCTGTGTTTATTTACGTCTCAACCTTTATATATATATATATATATAGAAAGAGAGAGAAAATAGATTTTCTTTTTTAAAAAAGTAGGGTTACTGTCGGCACAAGCCTTGCTATTATACATACATAGTGTAAAGATTAAATACAAATGAGTCTTACAAAATACCCTTAACATAAGAAGTGAAGAATAAATTTTTTTCCCTGTTACTTAAGAATGATGTTTAATTGCAAAATGTTGAAAAAAAATCAGGATTTTACAATAATGGGGTACTTATAATTACTCTACAGAGTAATTATAAGTACTCTACTAGTGTAAAATCATGATTTTTTTTATTCTAAGGACTAAAATACGTGATTAACAAGATGAGAAAAAATTCAAAAATTCAAAAAAATAAAAAAAATAAAAAAATCCTTTCCTTCACTTCTCACGTTAAAGATTTTTTTGTATGTTAAGGCTATTTATACAAGAACCTTACTCTATATATATTTATTTGAGTTCATATAATTTTTTTATCATTAAAATAATTTTTTTACAAGACAAATAACACTCAACATGAACCTTTCTTTATACGAAACAAAAATCAAGACTCCTTAACGTGAGGGCCACCAAACACTCGTATGGTCGTATGTGTTAAGTGGCCTAAATATTGTTAACAAATCATCACACACACCATTATATACAAGATTTTTATTGCTATTAAATTATTGTGAAAACTAAATTACATAAAAAAAATAGAACATCGCATTCTAATATTATTCCATATATAAATAAGCAAACTTTTTGTGCATAACCACTTGTAACATGTGCTTTGAGAGTTTAAAAAAAAAAATCTTGATTTTTTAATTTTAACCCACAGGTTTTTACCTTTTGCAATTTTAACCCTACATAATTTGTTTTTTTAATTTCAACCCAAACTTTTCATTACTTTTAACCCAAAGGTTTTTACCTTTTACAATTTTAACTCTACATAATTTGTTTTTTTTAACTTTAAGCCAAAACTTTTCATTATTTGCAATTTAACTTCACAACTTTTGTCACTTATACTTTTCATCTTTGGTAAATTTTCGGTTTACGTATAGTTCTTAATTTTTCGAGTTAATACGACGCAACGTACAAGTGTGGTTCAAATTTTTTATGTTTTGTTTCAAATTTTACAAGTTAATACGACGCAACGTACATGTGTGGTTCAACATTTTTACCTCTATTTTTTCATGTTTGACAGGTTCGTCGCGACACGCAGATCCTAGGCCGAGTCAGTGTTGGTGGTCGATAACGGTTGTGTGACATTAGTACTATTTGGCACCGTTTTACGCCCCGTCGCAACGCGGCGTGTGCTTTGGGGGGTTTCCAAAGAAAAAATGGTTATGCATATGGTTGTCGTAACTTTAGCTTTGGGGGTTTCCAAAAAAATTGATTTTTTTTACTTTTCACCCAAAAGTATTTCTTAAATTACATTTAACCCAAAACTATTTGTTTTTTTTACTTTTAACCCAAAACTTTTTATCTTTTGCAATCTATCCTCACAATTTTTTTTACTTTCAACTTTGGTCCTTTATAGTTTTTATTTTCCGCAATTTTTTCGTTTTATGCTTGGTTCTAAATTTTGTGACTTAACACATCGCAACATGCGTCTTTGGTTTAACTTTTTTACGTTTCGTTCTAAATTTTGCGAGTTAACATGACGCAACGTGCGTGTGTGGGTGAACGTTTTTACATCGTCTATTTTTCTCCGTTTGACAAGTTTAACATAACATGTGGGTCCTAGATCGACTTAGTCATAAATAAAGAATCCCCACCGCATTGCGGCGGGTCTCAATTCTAGTTTAAACTAAAGTGTATCCATGATATTGTTTGACATTCAAAAACATACAAGTAATCTACAAGGGTGTAAATGCATAGTTTTATTATCCTATTTATTTTTTATTTATTTTTTATTTTTTTATAAAGTTCTAAGAATATGCTTGATAATAGGCAGATAGAATATGCAAGAAAGTAAAGCTAACATAGTTAGATGATGTTAAGAAAATCGTCTCAATATATTCATTGGAGTTTATATAAAAGTTTGAGTAAACTTCCGTTTTGCTCCCTGTGGTTTGGCCACTTTAACGGTTTTGCCCCAAACCTTTAAAAATAGCCAGTTTACTCCCTGATCTATGAAGCCTTTCTCCATTTCACTCCATGCCTCTAACTCCATCCAAATTATTTGTTAACTGAAAGGGTATTTTGGTAACTTCAAATATAAAACTAAGGGTATTTTAGTAAACTACAAATAAAAGATTATATTATTTTATATAATAATAAAATATAACAACAATTACACTTTCACCCACAAACAAAGCATAGCATGAAGCTGAATGTGAACCAGATAAATGATGGTAACGAGTTGAAAATTAAACAGCAAACTGAAATGAAGTTAGAATCATTGAAACAACTAAAGGTTGACTAGAAAACGTGTTGAACTCTGTGACTACATCCAACACACCTTTGCCAACAATCACCATCCCTGATTTTCTCCATCTTCTAATCGGACACCACCACCATCCTGCCGCCACCTCCTGCCATCATCACCAGTCCACAACCATCCTCCATCACTGAACTTCCCAACCAATCTATCCTCCCTCTCTCTCTCTCTCCCTTCACCACCACGGCACCACCACCATCACCACCCATCAACCACCTCCTCTGTCCCCATCACCACCCCACCACTAAACTTAATGTTAAACCCTTATCATCTACCAAAACTAACTCTAGAATCAAACCCCAACTTTTATAATCAAAATCCCCAAATACATTAAATACATGTACAATTTAATTCATCGTTTAGAAATTCCAAGAACTTGCAGCAAAGATCTCTTTAGTCGACCTTGGTGAGTTTCCGGCGGTGGTCTTGGCTGGTGTTCGATTAGATGACGGCGGCATTAGTTTTTAGGGTTCCGTCGTGACGATTCAGATCAACTTGGGCTTCTGATTTCAGATTGTGGGTTGCAGAGGACAACGACCATGGTGGTTGGCTGGCGACGATGTTGAATTTAGTCATGAGAAGGTGGTGGTGAGGTGGTGGCGATTGGTGGTGATGGCGGTGGTTGTTGGGGATGAAAAGAGAGGGGGTATATAGAGAGAGAAGATAGGTGGTTGTTCTGATTTCAAGGTGATGGTTGATGGTGGTGGGCGGTCGCCGGCGGTGATGATGGGGCTGATGGTGGCTGGGTAGGGTTGAGACTTAAGAGAGAAGAGAGTGCAGAGAGGGTAGAAGAGATGATGGGTTTGTAATATTTTATTATTATATATAATATAATCTTTTATTTGTAGTTTACTAAAATACCTTTAGTTTTATATTTGAAGTTACCAAAATACCCTTTTAGTTAACAAATAATTTGGATGGAGTTAGAGGCGGGGAGTGAAATGGAGAAAGGCTTCATAGACCAGGGAGTAAACTGGCTATTTTTAAAGGTTTGGGGCAAAACCGTTAAAGTGACCAAAACACAGGGAGCAAAACGGAAGTTTACTCTAAAAGTTTTTACCATTTATTTATTTACCAACTATAAATTAGTAATATTTTGGTGCATAGAGGTATTGCATTATATGTTTAGGGAGGTTTTCAAAAAAAATATTGATGTTACACTTTTAACCCCAAACTACATGATATATTACTTTTAACCAAAATGTTTTCATATTTTTCAATTTAACTTTATAATTTTTTCACTTTCAACTTTGGTCCCTTATACTTTTTATATTTCGTAAAATTCCTGTTACGTTTTGTTCTAAATTTTACAAGTTAACACGACGCAAAGTTCGTGTGTGGTTCAACGTTTTGTTTTGGGGTTCGTGCTAAATTTTGCGAGTTAACATAACACAACGTGCGTGTGTGGTTCAACATTTTTATGTCGTATATTTTTCACCGTTTGACAGGTACGTCACAACGCGTGGGTTCTAAATTGACTTACTTATTATTTTCTATATTTCACGTTTTGTTCTAATTTCTTTGCATTAACATGTTGTAACTTCAATGTTGGTGGTCGCTGATAGTGGTATGATATTGGCGGTATTTGTGGTATTGTATTGGTGCTATTTGTCACGGTTTTACGCCCCCACCGCAACACGAAAGGGCTTAATACTAGTTACAACAAATTTTCATAAAACAAATAACACCAACCACACATTCCATTAACAAACATGAACCACTCTTCATACGAAACAAAAATGTGAGGGACACAAAGCATTATTATTCAGGGTGGAGGTCAACAAATATCTCTTTTTAAGTTGGATTGTTGTAACCTAAACAACCACCCCTAAATGAAAACTGGCTAGCATGAAATTTGGTTTGGCCCAGCTTGTGTGTGTCAAATGGTCCAACCATCCAAGTTCGGAGTATTATTTAATAATGGGCCAACATATATTTCCTTTTAAGGCCCACATATATTTTTTTTTTCAAATCCACTGAATTATTGCTAACTAGCTTTATGCCCTGCTTGCGTTGTTGGGTGCTAAGCCGAACATTTCTCTCTCACAACATGTATGTCTGTATTTCGATTACTTGTATATACTACTCATAACACAATCTCAATAAAAATTACATTAACTCAACCAATTAAAACAAAACACTACCATATTTTTGCTAAAAAAGACTAAAACGATGAAAAAACTATAATTTTGAACGAGGGCAAAATTGTAACTTTTCTCAAGCCAACTGAGCGACTGTCAGGCAGCTGTGGCACGAATAAAAATTACATCAAGTCAATCAATTAAAATAAACACTACTATAGTTTTGTTAAAAAAAGGAAAAACTAAAACGATGGCATAACTATTATTTTATACGGGGGGTAAAATCGTAATTGGACAGGGAAAAAACAAAAACAATGGTAAATCTGTAACTTTATATTGTGGGTAAAATCGTAGTTTGACTAGAAGAAAAAAAAACAAAAACGAGAGCAAACTATAAATTTGAATGGAGCAAGATAGTAATATGACAGGACTAATGGGGAAACTATTCCCCTCCATGTCCTTTGTAGTTTATATATAACTAGTAATAAGGTCCGCGCGCGTTGTGGTGCGAGTACATCGCAAACATCGAATCGATTTGTTCAAGTGTTAGGTGATACGTTAACCATACGAAAACGCGTGTTTCGACATATCTGATTGAACTCAATGTAACCTATATAAGTATTGCGATTGGATCATAACATAAAGTAAATTGAATTTATCTCGTACAATCATAACTTATTCTATATGATTAATTAAAGCTTTGAAAAAAAAAAAAGAAAAAAAAAACCACAATTTGACTCCACTCTGTTCGGAACCAAATTTATGAGAATGTACATAAAATAACTAAGAAAACGTATTATATTAAAAAAAAGTATATCCAAATGTAGACCAGCTTGAATTGATACAGACACATACATAAAAATATGCATGTAAAAATGGGTTTTTAAACGAAAATGTGTTATATTTGACCTAACTCGTTTTCAGAAAAAGTTTATGTCGAAACATAGACACCCTTAATTAGGTGGATACGTACATAAAAATATGCACGGAAAAATAGTTTTTTTTCAAGTAAAAAAAATGATATGGGTAAAAAAAAAGAAATTAACGAACGAATGTTGTCGAAGGAAATTTAAATTAGTAAAAAGCTTGGGGCTAAAAATGCCAATTGTTAAAGTAGAAAAATAATAAAGTTAGATAAGGGACTAAAATTAATTACTCCAAAAGTGGAGGGGTCGTAGCAAAGCTGAGGGGCTTGAAATGCAATATTGTAAAAGTTTAGGGCACCGACTTTGTCTTCTAAAATAGATAGAATAGAATGTAGTTTATATATAATAATAACTAGGTTGTTGCCATAGGCCGTGCGTTGCAACGACGACGCTTTAGTTATTTAGAGTTGGTGGCACGTTAACTATATGAAAACGAAAACGTGTGTTTCAAAGTATCTGATATCCTAACCAATATACCACTCTTACCTTTACATCAAAAGTTAAAGAAGTCAAAACGTACAATAACTCGAATTTATATTGTCGAATGAAAACATAATATATTTGACCCGACTTGTTTCCGAACAAATTTCACATCAAAACGTAGACCAACCGAAAATGTACGCAAACATAAGCATGAAAACGTAGTATATTTGACCATACTCGTTTTTGAAAAAAAAATGCCGAAACGTTAATTTTTACCGACACGTACCATAAAATGTCAAAACGTAGATCAACTGAAAACGTAGATGAAAATAAGTATGAAAACACATTGTATCTGACCTGACTTGTTTCTGAAAAAATTATGTAGAAACATATATTTTTACCGACACATACATAAAAATAATCACGTAAAAAAATAATAATTATATTTTAAGCTAAAGAATGAAAATGCGATAGGCAAATTTGAAAAGTTAAAACTCAATAGGGGTGGAAATGACATCTTATAAAGTTTATAGAAAGTGTAGGGAGTGTAAATGTCAAATTCGAAACATCAGAGGCTTTTCTTGTCCCACCCTTTGCGATGGTGATTTCGAAGAGTGAAAAAGTTAGAGTTAAATGCTTGGTTGGTCCCTGTGGTTTGCAAAAATTGCAGACTTGGTCCTAGTGGTTTACTAATTACACGCGTGGTCCCAAAAGTTGTCAAAAGTGCACTCTATTGGTCCCCAGCCCTAACTTCAGTTAATTTTCTCTGTTAAAACACCCCATGTGCCTAGCACGTGTGAGGGTAGTTTAGTCCTTTCAGTCCAGCTTCATCCACACAACAAGTCCAGCTCACCGCCATTTCTTTTCCACACTTCACATCCTCTTCTTCATCCAATCAATCACACCAAAAAACACACACACACACACAATTATATAATTTCATTCACACACACTCACACACGCATTCGTTTAAGTAGAAAACCGTTGATTATCAACCAATCGACCTGTACAATATGGGAGACTCCACCGCCGCAGACGGCGGCGACAACCGGTTGCCGGAGAGAAACGCCGGTGAAGAAGTATGCAGGCTTGTGGAACAAAGTAAGGAGTTGCAGGAATCAACATCGGCGTTAATTTCTAGAAATTCGTAGGAGGATGCGTCGTTACGACAACGAGCCCTATCTCTCGATGAGTCGATTCGAATATCAAAATGCTCCGATCGTTCATTGATTCGTCTGTTAAGAAAGGCAATTTAGATTCCAAACGTGCAGAGAAAGTAAGGATTTCGTTAATTGTGTGATTTTAGGGTTGAAAATATTAGTGATCGAGATTGCGTTGACGGAGCTGCAGATTGATGTGGTGGTTGAATTTATCAGTGAGACAAGGAACAAAGGATGAAGATAGAGAGAGAGAGAGAGGCGAAGAAGACCAAGTTCCATTTCAACTATCATGGCCGGAAAGTACAGATGGTGGTGATATTTGGCCGGAACAGACGGTGGTGGTGATTTGGGGAAGAAGAAGGGACTGAAAGGACTAAACTACCCTCACGTGCTATGCACATGGGGTGTTTTAACTGAGAAATTTAACAGAGGTTAGGGCTGGGGACCAAGAGAGTGCACTTTTGACAACTTTTGGGACCAGGCGTGTAATTAGTAAACCACTAGGACCAAGTCTGCAATTTTTGCAAACCACAGGGACCAACCAAGCATTTAACTCAAAAAGTTAACATTCGACTTTTCGGACCCGCACATTACAACGAATACGTGAACACTTGGAAAAAAGCAATATTGAAACATAAACAATATAAGAGCATTCACATCCTAACCATCAAATTATGCGAGGAGTGATTTTTATATTATAAAGGGTATAAAAAGTGGTTGTGAGTAGAGGAGAGATAAAATGTTACTGTTCATCTGTATATTTGGGGGGACACTGTTCACCCGTTATAATTTTTTAATATATTTTGAAAGTGGTTGTGAGTGGAAGTGAGAGAAAAATGTAATGATAATATTATTTAATTGAAAGAAGAGAGAAAAAGTATTTGTTTTTAGTGGAAATATATTGATATAGGAGTTTTTTTTTAGTGGAATGTATGTATAATTTGATGGATTAGATGTGAATGCTCTAAGAAAGGAAAAGGTTGTCTTGAACCTTCATTTCCCTTATCAAAGTCAACAACTCTAACCAACTTCACCACACACAACTTGGATTACTAAAGTGGAAGGACACGTATTGAAAAGAATGAAGAAAAGAATAAAAAATAGTAAATTCCCACCGACCATACATTTTAAGTTTATATACAAATATACAATATATAAGAAATTAATCATAACATTATTTGTAAGATTTTTTAGGCACTTGATGTAACGGTACATGCGGTTATTAAATGGTTATGAAAACCAAATTATATATCTAAAAAAACTTACAAAACATCATAATTTTTTTTTATTCCAAACCAAACTAAATTGTATCCATCATGTTGTTTGATCTTCAAAAAACACATTAGTATCAACTATACTTAACAAATGTTACAAATATTACACCGTGTAGTTTAATTTGGATACATTTTGGTTGAAATGGTGCTAGCGAAAAAAATACACATACTAAATATTGTTTGGTTTATGTTATGAAATCACTATTAACATGGACGTGTATAAAATAATTTATAAAGGTGTGTGTTCTATTATTTTATGTTAATTTTTATAAACTTTTAAGAATATGTTTGATAACAGACAAATAGAATATGCAAGAAAGTATAACTAACACGGTCACATGATATTAAGAAACTTGTCTTAATATACTTATTGGAGTTCATATAACAGTTTTTATCACTACAACAAATTTTGAGAAGACAAATAACACCAAACATACCTTCCATCACTAAACATGAACCATTTTACATACCAAACAAAATTCAGTACTCCCTTAAGGTGAGGGCCATAGTCCACATAGGCACATAGCACTCTTCTTTAGGGTGGAGTTCATCAAATATCTCCCCTTCCACTACCATCTAATTTGTGTTTAGTTACGTCTCAACCTTTATATATATAGGGTTAGGTTCATTTGTGAACAACCCTTGATAGTGAACTGTGTGAACTAATCATAGCCCTTGATTATCAATATACATGTGTAAATCAATGACCAAGATTTAATGATTAGAATACACTAGTGTATTTTACGATTTGATGATGTAAATCAATGGCCAGGATTTGTTCACCCAGTTTACAAATACACTAGTGTTTAAAAATCATTTTTTCTTTAAAATTTTTTCGACGCATTTCCTTATAAATACATGTGGAATTAAGCATTTTTCCTTATAAAAATAAGTAGAAATTATTCCAACAAAATTCATTTTTGTAAAAAAAAAAAAACATTTTAGCCTTTTTTAACTATTTTTAGACATTTTTTTACATTTTTAATTTTTGATTTTTTATTAAAAATGCTTATACATGTATTTATAAGGAAAAACGCAAAAAAAAAAAAATAATAATAAAAAAATAATTTTTAACATGTTAAGTTGAATTTTTAAGAGTGTTCCCTGGTTCTCTACATTTTTAGTGTTCCCCAATAAATCCTCCCATATATATATATAGGTAAAGAGTATAGCACAAATATGGTTATCGTACATTACATACGCGAGATTTTGAGCCATACACGTGTCCTAATTCAGTTTTTCTTTAATAAGGTTAAATCAGACAATTAATTCAATCATTGAGGGCAAATTCGTCTCTTCATTCAATCAGCGAGATGTTCGTTACACTAATATCCCGGTAATTATCATTCGAATCAGTTTCAATTTTTTCATAATTCTCAAATTGCAGTTTTCGTTCGTCTGTGTTAGGGTTTCATTCAATTGTTTTTTTTTCGATGGATCCACAGAGCAGCACTGGACGAACAGAGGTTGATCTTGAAGAAACTCGACCGATCGGTGATCGTGCTCAATTATCTGCATATCAGAGAGTTTCGATTGAGGATGTATTAAATCCGCCACATGCAAATCCAAATCCAATTGCAAGTACAAGTACTGTAAACGAGTTGTTTAATGGTAATTATGTTAATTCAGATCTCTAAATTGTTAGTATACTTGTTTTTTGTTTAATCGTAGCAATGATTTTATATTGTTGTAGCTGTTTTTTGAAGTTTGAATGTTTATTATATTTTTGATATGAAAGCAAAATGCACAAATTCGCATGTTACTACTATTACAATTCGCATTTGATTTTATTTTCTTTACGCATTTTCGCATGTTATTGCATTATAAATCGCATATGTAAAACAAATTAATCAAAATTATCATTTTCGCATGTTATTGTTTATACAATTCGCATGTGTCTTTGTTTTTATGATGAAATTATGTTGTTATTAAGATTTCGCATGTAACTAGTCCCATAATTCGCACGTTTTTTGTTTTCTCATTTTGATTCATGTAGATGAAAGGGTTTACACTCCGGAGGTTCAAGCATCAGCTACACCTGTTGTTGGAATGCAATTTATCTCTATTGAACAAGCATATGCGTTTTACCAATCATATGCTAAGTTAGCGGGGTTTTCTACTCGTAAAGGTGGTGAAGTACACAGTGGTGGTATAATCAAAACTAAGTATTTTGTTTGCTCTAAAGAGGGACATAAGCTACTGTGTATTGATGATCGTTCGAAGTCAAAAAAGCAATTCAAAACAAGGAACAGGGGGACTATTAGAACTGGATGCAAAGCTCAACTTATGATTTGCACTGTGGATGGTAGATTATATACAATAAAGAGATTTGTTGATGGCCATAATCATAAGTTTGTATGTCAAGATGATATTCACATGTTGCCAGCTTACAGACAGTTGTCAGATGTCCAGGAGGAGTTGGTTTGGGAACTAGGCACTTTAAACCTTGGTCCCGTCAAAGCTTTCCATATAATGAGGAAACGTTATGGTGGTTTCGAGAACGTTGGTGCCACGGTTGATGATTGCAAAAATTTTAGGAAGCGAATTAACAGCTATATAGGAGAATATGATGCTGACATGGTGATTAATAGGATGACTGACAAAAAACAGTATTTAGCTGATTATTCTTTTGAATATTCTGTTGATGATGACAAACGGTTAACTGGTTTGTTCTGGGCTGATGGTTTATGCAAGCTTAACTATATGGAATTTGGGGATGTGATATCGTTCGATGCAACTTTCAAGACAAACAGGTAATGTTTTTTTACTAATTTTCGCATGTTACATGTCTTCATGAGCTTTGTAATATCGCATGTGCAGACATGTTGAAGAAGTGATGTTGAGTATATCGCATGTTATACTTTTTGTTTCGCATGTGATATCTGTCTATTTCGCATGTTTTCAATGTGTAATTCGCATGTGTTGTTCAGGTACAAGATGGTGTTTGTTCCGTTCACTGGCATTGACAACCACTGTCGAAATGTAACCCTTGGAGCTGGGTTGTTGGCATCAGAGAGCATTGAATCATATAAATGGCTTCTGAATTCATTCTTAAAGTCATTTGGCCAGCAGCCAAAGGTTGTAGTGACCGATCAAGACCCTGCTATGAAACAGGCTATTGAGGAGGTTTTCCCTACCAGCAGACACAGATTGTGCATGTGGCACATAATGAAAAAAGTGGCAGATAAGGTATAGCATGATATATTATCTTTCGTTAGCGTTATGTTTTTTATATTATAGATTTAAAAAACATTTATTGTTATAGGTTGGACATGAGTTGTGCAATAACGATGAGTTTAAAAGGAGGATGTGCGACATTGTATGGACTGATTCCATTGAGCCCGAAGAATTTGAGAGACAGTGGAAGTTGGTGATGATTGAGTTCGGTCTCACAGAAAACAAATGGATTGATGATATGTTTGTGATGAGAACAACTTCAAGATCTGAGAGTGAGAACCATTTTTTCTGCCAGGTGGCTAATTCACAACTCACCCTCGTAGAGTTTATGAATCATTTTGATGGTGCAATGGATATCCAAAGGTTTAATCATAGAAAGAATGATCATATTTCAAGATATACTGAGCCTGCTGTTTGGAGCGAAACTTCTTTGGAAAAAGATGCTGCTAAGAGATTCACCAAGTCTATATTCTTTGACCAGCAAGTAGAGATTTATGGTACAATTTCTGAATGTCTGCCAATGGACACCAAAATAGAGGGTCCACAGATCAGGATATTGTTGAAGGACTTTAAAGCCCATGGAAATGGTTTACTGGAGGTATTATAGCATATATATTTCAAACATGCGATTATTTGATATCGTACATGCGAATTTCTTTTTATTTTCAAATCATGATCTTGCAATATGCGATTTTGATTTTCTCATGCGATTTTAAAAGTTATCCCTTTACATGTTTTTAAGACATGTGAATTTGTTATGTTACACATGCGATTTTAAAAGTTATTCATTTACATGTTTTTTAAGACATGCGAAATTGACATGTTACACATGCGATTTTAATTTTGAATATATATATATATTTTTTGTTGGTTTTTCCTATGTGTGGTTCAAGAACCTTGAAAATGATGTAACTGCACAATGTAGTTGTTTGCGTTTTGAGCAGTATGGGCTACTTTGCAAACACAACTATTTCCTTTTCAAGATGTTTGGTGTTAAAGAAATACCAAACAAATATGTTACGAAGAGATGGACGAAGGATGTGGTGCCGAATGAGTTAAATGTGAAGTACAATCTAAATGTGGGTGGCAAGGATGTGCAACACAAGGCTAAACGGATTGCTCGTGAAATCATCCACACATGTCACACCCCTATTTTCCACGTGTCACCGGTGGGCCCGGTGGGGAGTATAGTGACGTAGTTGGTATCATCATAGACAAACAACACAATATATAAATGCACAGCGGAAGCAAAGATAGATTCATTTCAACTTTAATAAAGTGTAATATTAAATATCACTAATAGTCGAAACGGATCCACAGGCGGATCAAAATAAAATAAGATATTGTTCAACAGCTTTATTGTCGTCCAAGCTTGCGAGACTTATTGTGGACGCTCTAGAAGACCGCCAGCCTAGTACGAGTAGTACCTGCACTTAATCTTTTTGGAAAAATACGTCAGTTTACACTGGTAAATACAATTTAACTGACTCATTTTGAAAAGGTTGAAAATTGATTTGAATGCACATGGCACAAAACATTTTATAACTTGGGATAATTATGTAATATAATCTTGTGAACGTATTACATGTTACTTGTACGTTCAGTAGCCCGGTGCGTGCCGGGTTAAAGATCAATAGACCCTCCACATTAGAGTTATACACTGACAGGTGTACGCCTACTGTCACGACCCCCGACCCACCCTGGACGGAATCGGGTGCCGTGAACAGTCCAGCGGTACCGGTGATTAATTTTAAAAACGTTGCAGCGGAAATTTCATCAGGACCGTGAGTTAGGAAAAATATCAGAGTTTAGTAAACACCGGATTTTATTTAAAGAGATGGGATAAACCCATGTTTTATAAAGTGAATTTTGTTTACAATATTTCTTAATTTGATTTAAATAAAATAAGCCACTTCTTGAAGCCTTTTCAGTGTCGTATCCAGCTCTTATTCCACTTACCTGAAAAATATTTGGAAAAGGTTTTGTCAGCGATAACACTGAGTGAATTCATTCCATTTTATAAATATATTGTTATACCTTACAGTATTAAGGTTTTTATATTTATAATTACCCAACTTAATCAGTATTTGTCAAATGATGACAGTTTCAATGTGACAGTAATCATATTAACTTATTGACTCACTTTAGTCCGATATTGAATTCATCAAATAATTCTATTTGACTATTATTCAATTTATCTGTCACTAGGCGATTCCTGTGACTATAATCATATCAATATTGATTATTCTTTCAATTAATGATTCTGGTCATATCACTGTTGATCATTCTTTCAACTAGTGATTCTATAACACTGTTGATCATTCTCTCAACTAGTGCTTTTTGGTCATGTCACTGTTGATCATTCTTTCAACTAGTAACTCAGATTATATTACTGTTGATCATTCTTTCAACTAGTAATTTCTATTCATAACACTGTTGACCATTCTCTCAACCCGTGTCTTCAGACATAATGATGTCCCGTAACATTTCTTTGTCAAATATATTACTTTTGGCATAAAACCATTTAATCCAGAAAATGACATATATCAATTTATGTCAAATTAATATAACTTATCAAATATGATAATTAAATAATTGTAATATCATTATTTAATATTTTAACGTGACTAAGACTAAAATATAATCTTAGTAAAATACATAATTTCCACTGTTATTGTAATCATGATAATATTACCTAACTTCCTGGCAAATAATAATGAGAATCAAATAATATATCAATCTTTCATACCAGCAGTTAATATAAAAACTCAATCACTGTAGGTATAACTGGTAATCATTTTAGGATTCTGTAAAATCTTTGTAAATATAATTGTTTCACAAAAAGGTGATAAAACTGTGAGAAAATATAATGGACTCACAAACTGTGAGAAAAGAGAAATGAACTCACATTGCAGATTTCTACGGGCAAAGCTTAGTCTACAGATAATCCTTGATATATTGCAGATTCAATTTGAGCAGAGCCTAGCCTATTGATTAACCTTTTAACCTAATGCATATGAACTAGGTAAGTAACTTAATATAGCATTTTACGATAACTCACGAGATCATATTCTCACAACAAATGACAAAGTGCAATACTTCATCCATCGAATTAACGATGATCCGTCGAATTAACGACGAACGACAAAGTATAATACTTTACCTATCGAATTAACGACAATCCGTCAAATTAATGACGAACGATAAAGTATAACCCTAATGTGGGCGTCACTTAAACATCCATTGGATATATTGATCGATCGGACAATGAATCGTAATAGCGATTGAGTTAATACCCTGTTCTGCAGCACCCCGCTATACTTAATTGAAGATTCGTGTGTGTTAATTGAAGTAAACAGAAGATAACTCGAAGAATTGGACGAATTCTTTCGTCGTTTGAACACCAGAAATCAAGTGCCACAGCCTGCTATTTATACACGAAATCTGCCTAGCTTACGGACCGTAAGCTTCCTGATGTTGCGGTCCGTATGACACCTTACGGACCGTAAGCTTGGTAATGTTGCGGTCCGTATGGTACACCAATGCACTATAGGGTTGCCACGCGTGGGAGTAGGCCTGCTGAGTCGATGAATTTCATTAATTCAGCTTGGAGAGCACGTTATGTAGATAATCGTCAAGTAGGGAATGCCCCCCCCCCCTGAGTTTTAGGGGCCCTAATCCTGATTCTGAAAATTATGAAAATTCTAGGGTTTGCACAGAATCACTTGGGTGTCTCAATTAGGGTTTCCTATTGGTCAAATTAATTTAATAATTATGACTTTTGATGAGAGTCGTTACATTCTCCCCACCTTAATAAAAATCTCGTCCTCGAGATTTGCTGGAATAAATAGGAATATATTTTCTTCATCTCAGGTTCCAGCTCCCAAGTGTATTTGGGTTATGATATTTCTTTTAGACTTATGTCATATTCTAATTAATAAAAACAATATTAAGGTAAATGACATAGAATCGAATTTTGTGAATATAAGTTGTACAAATAGGTAGGATTTCAAAGGTTCAACTGAATAAGTTCAAGGAATCAATGTCAAACGAATGAGATGAAATGATACAATTTCCAATGTGACTATTTTCAAGTCAAAAGATATATGATCAAATAGATATTTAGAATGAATGTAAAGAATTTTTAGAATCAAATAAAAATTCTTTTGTCAAAAGAAAGCTTACTTTTATTGGCAACTGAAGAAGACTCAGAATTAACAAGTTCAAAATGAAATAGAAGCACGAAAATATTTTGTCAACTATCGAATCATAACAAGAGAAAAATCAGTGTGTTGACATTATTGAATTTGCAAGGATACACTGGAATACAATAGAGTTTAGTGTATCATTGTCTTAATACATAATTGCATCAAGACTACTTTCAAATGATGAGTCAAACGAAATACATACGTGATTTTGAAAGATTCGTATGCTTATGATTAGCTCAAGCTACAAGTTTATAACGACGCCACAAGGTATCGTAAGGATTGAAATAATTCAATAATTACGGTGACCGAACAATTTCACCGTGAAATCAACTGAAAGCTTTAATGAAGAAATTTTGGATATTCAGTTCGAATAGGATTTTCAAATGAAAAGAACAAATGAATAGTATAAAATTTTCGATAAATGATGAAAGAAACATTAAGAGGTACACCGGAATATGATATGAATTTGTGTACACTTATCTTAACACATAATTGTATTAAGACTGTTTAAGATGATGAACCAACAGAAATTAAAATTCGTTCATCAGGAATGAAAATGAGATTATCTCAAGATTCAAATTTAAAGAAAATGCCACCACAAGGTGTCATAGGAATTGAAAATAGTAGTGGTGAATGAAACGAGTTTCACCATGCTTTAAATCAAATGAAGTAAATCCAAATGTTTCAAATAAATCGAGTAAGATTGAAATCGAAATACTTGAATAATGTTGTTCGATCAAAGATGATAAAACAATAAGGATTACGAAATGCTCGATTGTTGATATAAAAATCATTAAGAGATACACTGAATATATGAAATGAATTTGTGTATCATTATCTTAGCACATGATCGTGTTAAGATTGATTTTATAGAATAAACCAGCAAAACGGATTCAATAGAAATGAATAATTAAACCCGTATGCAACGAGATTAGCACAAGCTTCAAATTTTATGAAAACGTCACCACAAGGTGAACGTGACCAAATAAATGATTCAGTAAAAGTGAAGACCAAACAATTCTGTTATGGTTTTGGAATAGATGAAATTCTTGACAGAATATATTTATTTATAAACTTTTACTTGTACTAGGGTCAAATAATAACTTAACTTAGATACTACATATCAGCGACTACGTCTGGAATTATTTCCGCTTCTTGCGTAGTAAGTACGAATGCTCGCGCGTTCTTCTTAGCTCCGTCTACAGTTCTGGCTTTGTTGTCAGGTGTTTTGGTTAGTTTAGGGCAATATGGTTTGATGTGTCCTGTTTCTCCGCAATTGAAACAAACAGTAGTTTTCCTTCTACACTCTTCTTCTATATGCCCGGCCATCTTGCAGAAGTCACAGTAGGATGTTTTCCTAAAACGGCATTTTCCTGAGTGCTTTTTGTTACAGCTTCTGCAGATAGGTTGCTCCAATGACGATTCAGTTCCTGTCTTTTTGTAGAATTCTTGGGAAATTTTCTGGGCTAACTCTTTCTTCTTATTTTCTTCTCTTGTGCGGATTAGTCCATCTGTCAGCATATTAGCAAGCTCGACTGCTTCTTCAATAGTCTGTGGTCTAGTGGCCTTAACTATGTCTCGGATTTCGCTAACTAATCCCCAAATATAACGAGAAATAAGTACAGGTTCTGGCGAAGCCAGAGTTGGTACCATTCTTGCATATTCGAAGAACGTAGTCGTATATTCACGACAATTCACATCTATCATTTTATGATTTAGGAACTTGTTAGCTATTCGTTCCTTTTCATAAGGAGGACAGAATTTCCTTTCCGTCATTTCCTTGAATTTTTCCCAGTTCATGGCATAAGCCATGCCACTTCCTTTTGCCTGAAGAATTGTATTCCACCATTCTAAGGCTTCTTCCTTGAAGAGATTAGATGCATACATCACCTTATCTTCTTCGGCACATTTGCTGATTGTAAGAACAGCTTCCGTCTTTTCCAACCATCGCAGAGCAGCCGTGGCTCCTTCACTGCCGGCGAACTCAGTTGGTTTACAGGCTAAAAATTCTTTGTAGGTACACCCTAGAGTCATCGCCTTCTTTTTCTTGGGAAATGGGGTTTTGATAATATCATCATTACCTCCATTGACACTATGGCTAAAACCATCGTCACGAGTATGCTTGCTACTCACAACTTTGGTAGGTTCTACGGTATTTTTAACAGCTTTAATTATTGAAGGTAAAGCATTAGCTATTCCTTGGGCTATTAAATTTTCTATAGCATTTTTATCCAAAGGATTTTCATTATTAGCATGAACTTCTGGATTATGTGGTACTTCATTCGACATCTGAATTGCAAACATTTTCACATATTAACATCACAGAAAACAAACAATACTTCCAGGATATTATCTGTGTATATTAACATATATATATATATATTCATATAGAACACATATGTTAATTTGTATCAGTTTCCTAACTTTATTGTTTAAGTTTAGGTATTAAAAAGTACACCTAATTAGCTTAAACAAGTGGCTCTTTGAGTTTTGGCTCTGATACCACCTTCTGTCACGACCCCCGACCCACCCTGGACGGAATCGGGTGCCGTGAACAGTCCAGCGGTACCGGTGATTAATTTTAAAAACGTTGCAGCGGAAATTTCATCAGGACCGTGAGTTAGGAAAAATATCAGAGTTTAGTAAACACCGGATTTTATTTAAAGAGATGGGATAAACCCATGTTTTATAAAGTGAATTTTGTTTACAATATTTCTTAATTTGATTTAAATAAAATAAGCCACTTCTTGAAGCCTTTTCAGTGTCGTATCCAGCTCTTATTCCACTTACCTGAAAAATATTTGGAAAAGGTTTTGTCAGCGATAACACTGAGTGAATTCATTCCATTTTATAAATATATTGTTATACCTTACAGTATTAAGGTTTTTATATTTATAATAACCCAACTTAATCAGTATTTGTCAAATGATGACAGTTTCAATGTGACAGTAATCATATTAACTTATTGACTCACTTTAGTCCGATATTGAATTCATCAAATAATTCTATTTGACTATTATTCAATTTATCTGTCACTAGGCGATTCCTGTGACTATAATCATATCAATATTGATTATTCTTTCAATTAATGATTCTGGTCATATCACTGTTGATCATTCTTTCAACTAGTGATTCTATAACACTGTTGATCATTCTCTCAACTAGTGCTTTTTGGTCATGTCACTGTTGATCATTCTTTCAACTAGTAACTCAGATTATATTACTGTTGATCATTCTTTCAACTAGTAATTTCTATTCATAACACTGTTGATCATTCTCTCAACCCGTGTCTTCAGACATAATGATGTCCCGTAACATTTCTTTGTCAAATATATTACTTTTGGCATAAAACCATTTAATCCAGAAAATGACATATATCAATTTATGTCAAATTAATATAACTTATCAAATATGATAATTAAATAATTGTAATATCATTATTTAATATTTTAACGTGACTAAGACTAAAATATAATCTTAGTAAAATACATAATTTCCACTGTTATTGTAATCATGATAATATTACCTAACTTCCTGGCAAATAATAATGAGAATCAAATAATATATCAATCTTTCATACCAGCAGTTAATATAAAAACTCAATCACTGTAGGTATAACTGGTAATCATTTTAGGATTCTGTAAAATCTTTGTAAATATAATTGTTTCACAAAAAGGTGATAAAACTGTGAGAAAATATAATGGACTCACAAACTGTGAGAAAAGAGAAATGAACTCACATTGCAGATTTCTACGGGCAAAGCTTAGTCTACAGATAATCCTTGATATATTGCAGATTCAATTTGAGCAGAGCCTAGCCTATTGATTAACCTTTTAACCTAATGCATATGAACTAGGTAAGTAACTTAATATAGCATTTTACGATAACTCACGAGATCATATTCTCACAACAAATGACAAAGTGCAATACTTCATCCATCGAATTAACGATGATCCGTCGAATTAACGACGAACGACAAAGTATAATACTTTACCTATCGAATTAACGACAATCCGTCAAATTAATGACGAACGATAAAGTATAACCCTAATGTGGGCGGCACTTAAACATCCATTGGATATATTGATCGATCGGACAATGAATCGTAATAGCGATTGAGTTAATACCCTGTTCTGCAGCACCCCGCTATACTTAATTGAAGATTCGTGTGTGTTAATTGAAGTAAACAGAAGATAACTCGAAGAATTGGACGAATTCTTTCGTCGTTTGAACACCAGAAATCAAGTGCCACAGCCTGCTATTTATACACGAAATCTGCCTAGCTTACGGACCGTAAGCTTCCTGATGTTGCGGTCCGTATGACACCTTACGGACCGTAAGCTTGGTAATGTTGCGGTCCGTATGGTACACCAATGCACTATAGGGTTGCCACACGTGGGAGTAGGCCTGCTGAGTCGATGAATTTCATTAATTCAGCTTGGAGAGCACGTTATGTAGATAATCGTCAAGTAGGGAATGCCCCCCCCCCTGAGTTTTAGGGGCCCTAATCCTGATTCTGAAAATTATGAAAATTCTAGGGTTTGCACAGAATCACTTGGGTGTCTCAATTAGGGTTTCCTATTGGTCAAATTAATTTAATAATTATGACTTTTGATGAGAGTCGTTACACCTACACCCCGTGCTCAGGTCGTGGCCATCTCGTAAGATGATGCCGATGATATCCGGGACATGGTCATTAACCCCCCAAAGGCTTTAAGTAAACAAGACTGTTTAAACGAGCCGATCAAATTATTCAATTAACCATTCAGAGATGTAAGATTTGATGCTCGATCAAGCGGTATTCTATATACCGTAACCCAAGCCCGTATAGGGAAAATAAGTTAAAAGTATTTACCTGAGCTAAATATAAATTCAATCTCAGCCGTATACCATCAAGCAAGTACAGATAGCTTTTACTGGTTCTTTTATTCTGGAACAAAGGTTTTTAATAACCTATTAGATTTCTAACGGGTCTTTATTTAAGCTTAAGCTTAGACCGGCTAGTTTTAAAGGACGATACGGTCCAAACGCACGATTAAGCGAAGACCGGATAGAATGTGATTTAGACCCGACAAGTTTGAATACTTGTATAATATGGGTATACTAAATACATTCTGGATTTTGAGACAAAAATGATAATGTTTGACCCGTCTCGGTCAATTTATGCAAACTCGTTACATAAACCGAACCGAACGCGAAAGAGCGTTACGGGTAACCGTAAGAGTCATATGCAAGTTCCCTGAGATAATATGCTCTAAATATGTTATAATATCAGTAAGTTATTTTCTATTATGCCCAAAACGGATTTAAACACAAATTAGGCCTCATAAGGGCATTTTGGTCATTTAAAAGATTATAAAAGAGTTTATTTGTAAATCTGAGTTACGGGTCTGCTTTATACAGTAAGTATACTTAATTTAACATGTTATAACAGTAGGGTATGATCCATATGTGAAACTTATCATTTAAAACCAAACTATGCACCTTAGGGGTATTTTGGTAATTTCACAAGGGCTAAAAATGCCAAAATTGGAAACCTGAATTTATAAACTTGTACTTACTGTTATTTTATAAAAATATGCTAAGAACATCAGTAGGTATCAACCTTATATGTTTAATATGGTTATAGTACATACTATGCGTTAAAAACGCTTAAAAAGGCGATTTAGAGCTGTTTCCGGGTTTTTAAAAGAAAACTGATATTTTTATATTTCCAGAATGCTCAAAATATTTTATTTAACAAATAAAATCAGTAGAAAAAGGTTTGGAGTCAAAAGGATTTGTAAAACTCATTTTATGGCTTAAAAGGGCAAAATCGGTATTTACCGAATTAAACTTAGAGACCTATGATATGATCAACCAAAAATTAAATAAAAATCTTTAAAAATCCCAAAATATTATATAACATCAGTGGGTAAAAAGTTTGATATCAAAAAGTGGGTTTAAATAGGTTATATGCTAATTACGCCGTTTAAGGAACATAAAGTTTTCAAATTACGATATTGAGCATAACTCTTAATCTAGACCTCAAACTGATATCAAATTTTAGGTGCAAGTTTATAAATCAGTAACAAATGTTTCTACTCTTTCACTTTTTCAAAAATCACGTTTTATAGTAAAAAGGGCATAATAGTCAACTTTTAAGCATTAATCGGAAACATGCATATGGACCGGGTAAGTGTTGAACCAAGTTGTAAAATCTCAGAGAATTAAACTTATATGAAAATTGGTCCAAAATATGCTCTAATGCAGATCTCAAACATGCATGAACGGATCAGAACTGAAAGTCAAAGGAAAAGTCAATTTATGCGACTTTCGGTTCCGATTCGGGTTTAAACTGAAAATTGTCGAGATGAACATGTTGAGACATGTTCTTTCATTAATTATCAAGTTATTTTAATGATCAAACAGGTTGCATGTACCCTACATTGCTAATCATGCTTAATTTTTCAAAAAACACATTCTGTTGACTTTTTGAAACAATCTTTGACTCGACAATTAGCATACTTAGAGTGGGAATCTGAAAATACCCTTTTGAGGGTTTGTTACCCACATAAATACCAACTTGTAGGTACTTTCAATTTGAGAAATGATAGAGCCAATCTCGTTTAATCTCAAAGTCAAGTTTAAATTACGATGGTTTGACTTTCGGTTGATAAACTAAGCTAGAACGAATTTGCAAAGGTTATGAATACTTACAATGGTCCTAATAAAGCTTAGAGATCACTAGGAAGATGTCTTGACGTCCAGGAAGCTTCAGAAGTTGATCTTGTGAATTTTGAAAGTGTAAGTGTTCATAGTTTACTACTTCAAGACCCTTTTATCATCACTTTGATCTGTTTAGAGGCTGCCATGTGAGTCTAGGATTGTTGTAAGAAGTATACAAGTGTCCCTAGTTGCATGAAAGTCGATTGGTGAAGCTCTGGAATCGGCAACAGCTAGAAACAACTCGCAACAGGTCTGAAACTGGCACCTGCGCATGTATTCTGTGCTGGCAGGTCGCTCGCTCGCATGGCGCGAGACCCCCCTCGCGTGGCGCGAACATGTGCAGATCAGGTTACAAGTTTCCTTTGCTTTGCATTTCAGTCCTTGGTCCTTAGATACGTGGTTTTTGCTACTTTTCTTGCACATTGGACCCTAAAACCTGACTTTTAAGGACCTTGGGACATTTACAAACATGGTAAAGTCCTTGAACAACTTTGTGCTTACCCGAAAAGTCACGAAATTCAACGTTAACGCAATTAACCCTTCGTGTACGGTTTTGATCATAACTTTCTCATATGATAACGAAACTTGATGAAATTTTTATCACATAATCTAGTGAGTATATTTTATAATTACAAAGCTTCGGGTTAACAAAAGGTCACTCAGAGGTATACTTTCAACATGTTGACACATTTAGCCCCTGTAGTTTGTAATTCCTCACTTTCTTTCATTTTCCGCTTCGTATGATCCATGATTTACCCGTTTAAGATTATAAACATCATGTAGGGTTATTTTAGAGCCTATTCATCCCTTGTTGACACTTTGGACCCTTATATTCACATAGTTTCACTGTTTGTCAACTTTAGTCCCTCTAAAGTATGTTTTCACATATTCAAAGTCCATGACACGTGTCAATACATTATTGGACGAAATTTTTAGAGGTGTTACATCCTCACCCCCTTAAAAGAAATCTCGACCTCGAGATTTGCTAAAATGCGGGAAGTACTTTTTGTCGCATAATGGACTTAACCTCAATAGCATATCTGGAGCTTTTCCAAGCTCTCAAGTTGACCTTTATAATGGGTACATTAATCCTTTTGGAGTTTCTTCACCTGTCGATCCTTAATCGATATAGGTTGCTTATCATATCATAAATCTGCATATCAATATGTGATAATGCTTCTTGACTTATTGGTGAAACATATCCTCAATTCATTAGTGTACAATGCATTGTATACTCCGCCAAGCTCCTTAAATAGGTTTCTAGCTTATTAAGCTATTTGATCTAGATACATTCGATTCCCTTCGAATGATTCTATATATTCAGAGCTTTAACTAGCCTGATAATTTAACAAGCTGGTACACCCTTCAGGGTGATATCTTTTGTTGAACCTTATTCTTTAACAAGAACTTAGGAGGGTTGTTACTCTCATAAATCCTTGATTTTCTGCCGAATACTGGCAACTTGCATATGATTACGAATATGCATGATCTTATTCGTTGTTTCCAATGCAACTTTCAGATCCTGATAATTGGTCTTACTAATTTTCTGTCTACTAATGGACGTTTAACATTCCATCAATACAAGATCTTCAAGGAGCAGCCTTGATACTTATATATATGCTTTTATAGAAAAGCTTATCTTAAGGTGAGAAGGTTATTCCAACCACTGCTTAAAACTAATCTTAGGGAAATTAGCTAATCCTTGCCGTTAGTCGAACAAATCGACGATCCTGGGCAGCTGATGGCAATTTTTTTAATTGTTGCCAAATTTGGGTTGCGGTAATTAATGCATAAGCAAAATGAACCGTCTTTCTTAATTAACAATACCGAATTCCTAGAATATAGGGTTAGGCTATATGAATTCTTTATTTCAAAACTTACTTAATTAGGGTTTTTGATTCTTCCAATACTGGCACTAGCCGTCTTGGAGATTTCATAATGATACTGTGACAACTCGTATTTCCGAACCTATTTTTGTACTTCGATGTAACGTATGTGTATGATATGTGACATTTCGAACTTATCTCTGTGCAACGTTATGTAATTATGTGACTTTTATTTAATGAATGTTATGCTGTTATGTGCTATGTGTAATATGTGTATGTATGCATACGAACCCAAACGCACAACACACACACACAATCGCACAAGCCCACTTGGGGCCGTATCTCTTGTAGTCGGATCCAAGGGCAGCCCAAGGTTTGGGTTCGGCCCACTCCCTCATACGCCTACACACACACCCTTAGAGAGTTTATTCTCATTTGTTGCAAAAACATTCACATACACAAACCCTAGCTATTCTCTCTCTCCCTCACGAACAAGAAGGCAGCCGAACACCCTCTCCATACAAGATCTTTCTTTGTTCGGATCATCCTCACCCATCTCTTATCCGGTTAGTGTTTGGATTTATCGAATACATGTTTGATGATGTGTGTACTATTATAGTTTTGGTATGATGATCTAGGGTTTCGATTAACATGATAAATTATGATTTTTAATGATAATGTTCTTGATAATTGGCGCACATGTATATTGTGGTAGATCGATTTCAGGTTGTTAATCATATGAGGTTGTTGTTGTTGAATTAGAATCGGATGTGTATGGTTATGATAATCGGCTGCATGTTGTTGAAATCGGGTTAGTTGTGGAGTAGATCATGAGGTGTTTGAGATAGTTCGAAACCTTGGATAAGATATGTTCATGTGTTTTGATAATTGTTCATGTTTATGATCATACTAGGGTTCATAAGAATTGCTTAGAATATGCTCAGTTGATCCAGATTATTAGTGTTTGTTAATTTCATAGATTGTTAATTGACAAAAAGTAAATAAGGAAATCATTGAATGGTTGTAACTGAATGTCATGATTTTCGGATATTTGAACTAATCGCACAAGACCTCTTGGTCGTACAAGAGGCCCACTCGCACAAGACTCCGGATCACACAAGGAGTCCAGTCGTACAAGTCACCCACAGTCGCACAAGTTGTATGTTTAATTAACTGTTGGGCCGAATGATCATGTTGGGCCGGTCTGATTCTAATCGCACAAGATCGTCCGGATCGCACAAGATGATCCGGACCGCACTAGATTGTTTACATGACTGTTTGGGCCGTGTTATGCTTGCGGATTTATTTGGGTTACATGTTATTGGGCCGGGTAGTAATGGGCTTCAACATATGACTCGCACAAGGCCATTAGACATGTGCGAGCCCAATCACTTAATGTCATTATGTCTTAATTGTTGAACGTGAAGCTGCATGATGCCATGATCAGTATGTGTTTCTCTTATATGCCGTCTATGTGAAACTTATGTGCATTACTTGAGTCAAAACCTGACTTGTATGGTAACCATGTTAGGACGTGGTTGACCACTAGCTGATAGACTTGACCATTCTGTGTAATCTGCCGAGCAAACCAAGGTGAGTTCACACTCTTACCAAGGCATGGGATTCCCCAGTTGGGTTGGGAATGGGATTGAATGATTACCTGTACTTACATTAACACTAGACTATTTACCACGGTCCTCGGATTGGGAAGGATGCCTGTGCCAAATTCTACGCAAAGCCTACGTACTGTCCTCGGATTGGGAAGGACACCAGCACTAAACCTACGTAAAACCTACGTACTACCGTCCTCGGATTGGGAAGGACGCCAGTGCTAAACCTACGTACTACCGTCCTCGGATTGGGAAGGACGCCAGCGCTAAACCTACGTACTCGCTACGTACTGTCCTCGGTTGGGAAGGGCACTTACATAAAACCTGCGTAAACCTATACTTACCACTATCCTCGGATTGGGAAGGATACGTATGATTACGAATAGTCTAGGGATTATATAACATGGGAAGCCCCCACCATAGAACGTACTAACGGCCCAGTAGAGCCACATGTTACATACGAACATACTGTTACGCATTTACTTTCTGTGAACTCGCTCAACTAGTTGTTGATCCTCTGTTACATGCCTTGCAGGACCTTAGGTACTTATGGAGCTTGCACAGGGAGGAGCAGGTCGTTGTGGGACATGGATCGATGATGCCATGTTAACTATCTAAACAATTGAACTTATGATTTACTTTGGGTTTACATACTTATGCTTCCGCTACACACTTATTGATGTTTGGTTTTGAAAACACCTTTCGTATTGATGAATGACTTTTACTATTTACTTACATGTTCAATATGATTGGTGGCTTGATCCTGGTCAGTCACGCCTCCAAGCGGTGATACTCCGCGTGTGGATTTTGGGGGTGTGACAGATTGGTATCAGAGCCATTGGTTATAGAGAACTTGGTTTTAATAAAGGAAAACGTTTTTGTTAAAACCAGACTATAACCTGAACAGTGCTCTCAACGATCCACAACGACGCCTCGCTCCACGTGCAAGACTCGACATCCTAGGTAATAAGGTTTATGTTTATTGCCTACATACTAGAATTACATAGAAACTTTGCTCGTGGTATGCGTAGATTACATTGCTCACTATTGGTTGTTGCATGAGAACGCTTGTGTGTTCACTCTCTTCTGTCATCGCCCTATTCGCGAACCTATCTCATTTACGTTATCTTTACTATGAAGATCATGTCTGGACGTATCAACATGACCCAGGACCAGTTGACGGCCCTCATTAACGAACGAGTTACTGCGGCCGTTGCAGCCGCACAAGCAGGAGGTATACCCTGCAGTTACAACTCACACTAGGATCCTTAGATCCTACATTCCTAAATCCACTCTCGTATTTAAACTTGTCCTAATTCTTTTACACAACAGGTCAAGCACCTGTTTGCACTTTCAAGACTTTCATGGACTGTCGTCCATCCACTTTCAGCGGCACTGAAGGAGCCGTAGGTCTCCTGCACTGGTTTGAAAAGATGGAGTCTGTGTTTGAGATGTGTGAATGCCCTGAGGCACGCAGGGTGAAATATGCTACCGGTACCCTCGAGGGTTTAGCCCTCACATGGTGGAAAGCTCAAGTCCAAATACTGGGGTTGGTTGCTGCTAACGCCACCCCATGGAACAATTTCAAAGAGATGATCAAGGAGGAATACTGCAGTCGAGATGATATTCATAAGCTGGAGGTCGAGTTTTTCAACCTCAAGATGACAGGGTCGGAAATTGAGGCGTATACAAAGAGATCGAATGAGCTTGCATTACTGTGTCCTACTCTGGTGGACAAGCGTATTGAACTTTATCTTAAGGGTCTGGTGCCAGAGATCCAGAGTCATGTGACTTCAGCAAATCATGCCACTTACCAGCAGGTTGTTCAGTTGGCTCACCGTCTCACTGATCAAGCGGTGGAGCAAAATCGGTTGCCCAAACGCATCAACGCTACCACTACAGCTACTACTACAGTTACTCCTGCTACTCCCAGTGACAGCAAGCGAAAATGGGAGGGGGACTCCAGCAAGGGATCAGCTTCAGTTCAGCCCCAAGTTCAGCAACGAAAGACTGACAACTACCAGAGCCCTAGTCAGCACTCTTCGGGCAGTCACAAGCAGGGTGGTTATCGAGGGAACCTCCCAAAGTGCAACACCTGCAACAAGCACCACAATGGCCAGTGTAACAGGGGTCGTTGTCAAAGGTGTTTCAGGACGGGCCATGAGGCCAAGGATTGTAGGAGCCCACAGCCTGTAAATCAGAATCAGCCGCAGCAGCAAGCACGGCAAAATCAGCAACAGGGTAACAAAGGATGTTTTCAGTGTGGCGCCGAAGGTCACTTCAAAAGACACTGCCCTCAGCTAAACCGAAACCAGAACAACAACAACAACCAGGGCAATGGGAACAACAACAACGGAGGGGACAATAACAACAATGGTGCTAGAGGCCGTATGTTTGTGATCGGTCAGGGTGATGCCAGGAATGATCCCAACGTGGTTATGGGTAAGTTCCTTCTCGACGACTTTTACGTTACTGTCTTATTTGATTCGGGTGCTGATACTAGTTATGTGTCCCAAAAAGTTAGTCAACTGCTTAAGCGTACCCCAACACCTTTGAATCCCAAACACGAGGTAGAGTTAGCTAATGGTAAGAGTTTAGAGGTCACACACGTAGTCAAGGGTTGTAATCTCGTTCTTGCTGATCACACTTTCTCAATCGACCTCCTTCCTATCACTCTGGGTAGTTTTGACGTTGTCATTGGAATGGACTGGTTATCCCAACACCAAGCTGAGATTCTTTGCAACGAAAAGATTGTCCGCATTCCGCGCCAAGGTGAGGAACCTCTTATGATTCGTGGCGACAAGAGTGGTGCTGTTACGAGCATCATTTCTTCCCTTAAGGCTCAAAAGTGTTTGCGTAAGGGCCACACTGCCTTTCTGGCTCTCGTTACCGACACCTCGAAGAAAGAGAAAAAGATAGAAGACTTTCCAGTTGTACGCAATTATCCTGAGGTATTTCCAGAGGAACTACCTGGCCTCCCGCCTCATCGCCAGGTCGAGTTTCAGATCGAGCTAGCTCCTGGAGCAGCGCCTATAGCTCGTGCACCGTATCGTTTAGCTCCATCAGAGTTGAAAGAGCTATCTACGCAATTACAAGAACTCTTAGATAAGGGTTTTATTCGTCCTAGTTCTTCGCCCTGGGGAGCTCCAGTGTTATTCGTAAAGAAGAAAGACGGTACGTTCAGGATGTGTATAGACTACCGTGAACTCAACAAGGTGACGATCAAGAACCGTTATCCTCTTCCGCGCATAGATGACTTATTCGACCAGCTGCAAGGGTCGAGTTATTACTCCAAAATAGACTTAAGGTCAGGATATCACCAGCTGAGAGTCCGGGATGAGGACGTCTCCAAGACAGCGTTTAGAACACGCTACGGCCACTACGAGTTTATGGTCATGCCATTCGGGCTAACGAACGCGCCTGCCGTATTTATGGATCTTATGAACAGGGTGTGCAAACCCTATCTCGACAAATTTGTCATTGTCTTCATCGACGACATCCTGATTTATTCGAAGAGTCAGGAGGAACATGAACAACACTTACGGCTTATTTTAGAACTCCTTCGAAAGGAACAGCTGTACGCCAAGTTTTCAAAATGTGACTTCTGGCTTCGTGAAGTCCATTTCTTAGGTCATGTGGTGAACAAGGATGGGATTCACGTTGATCCATCCAAGGTAGAGTCAATCAAGAGCTGGCCTGCACCTCGTACACCAACGGAAATTCGCCAATTCTTGGGATTGGCAGGATACTACAGAAGATTTATTAAGGATTTTTCTAAGATTGCTCAGCCTCTTACTTCACTAACGCAGAAGGGCGTTGTTTATCGTTGGGGAAACGCACAGGAGATAGCGTTTCAGCACTTAAAGGATAGACTTTGTAGTGCACCTATCCTTTCATTGCCAGAGGGCACCGATGACTTCGTGGTTTACTGCGACGCATCTATTCAGGGTCTTGGTTGTGTTTTGATGCAGCGGGATAAAGTTATAGCATACGCTTCACGTCAACTCAAGGTTCACGAGAAAAACTACACTACACACGACCTAGAGCTGGGAGCGGTTGTTTTTGCACTTAAGATATGGCGACACTACTTGTATGGCACCAAGTGTGCTATCTACACTGATCACAGAAGCCTCGAGCACATCTTCAAACAGAAGGAACTTAACATGAGACAACGACGATGGGTCGAACTGCTGAACGATTACGAATGTTCGATCAGGTATCACCCGGGCAAAGCCAATGTTGTGGCTGACGCCCTCAGTCGAAAGGACACTGCGCCTAAGCGCGTGCGAGCCTTACAACTCACCATACAGTCTAGCCTTCCTTCCCAGATACGAGATGCTCAGATAGAAGCATTGAAACCAGAAAACGTCAGGGCTGAAGCCCTACGCGGTTCAAGGCAACGATTAGAACAAAGGGCAGATGGCGCTTACTACGTCACAGGACGCATTTGGGTCCCACTGTACGGCAACTTACGCGAGCTGGTAATGGATGAAGCTCACAAGTCTCGCTACTCGGTACACCCTGGTTCGGATAAAATGTACCACGATATTAAGACTACATACTGGTGGCCTAGCATGAAGGCCCACATAGCCACATACGTTAGTAAATGCTTGACTTGTGCGAGAGTCAAGGCAGAATATCAGAAACCGTCAGGTCCACTCCAACAACCTGAGATACCACAATGGAAATGGGAGCAAATTTCCATGGATTTTGTTACTGGCCTACCTAAATCTCAGCGCGGAAATGACACTATTTGGGTGATCGTGGATCGACTCACTAAGTCTGCTCACTTCCTGGCAATCAAAGAAACTGATAAGTTCTCCACACTAGCAGACGTATATCTTAGGGAAGTTGTTTCGAGGCACGGTGTGCCCACCTCTATTATCTCTGATCGCGACGCTCGTTTTACTTCAGAACTGTGGCAAGCAATGCACAAGTCCTTTGGCTCACGATTAGATATGAGCACAGCTTATCACCCGCAAACGGATGGGCAATCGGAACGTACCATCCAGACTCTTGAAGACATGCTTAGGGCATGTGTGATTGACTTTGGCAACGGCTGGGAAAAGCATCTGCCACTTGTGGAATTTTCGTACAACAATAGCTACCACACCAGCATTAAAGCTGCTCCATTTGAGGCATTGTACGGGCGTAAATGCCGGTCACCTCTCTGTTGGGCAGAGGTGGGAGAAAGTCAAATCACAGGTCCAGAAATGGTTGTTGATACTACAGAGAAGATTGCACAAATACGACAACGCATGGCGGCAGCTCGCGACCGTCAGAAAGCATACGCTGATTTAGACCGGAAACTACTCGAATTCCAAATTGGGGATCGAGCGCTACTTAAAGTTTCACCCTGGAAGGGTGTGGTTCGTTTTGGCAAACGCGGCAAACTAAATCCACGATACGTCGGACCTTTCGAAGTTATTGAGAAAATAGGCAAAGTGGCCTACAGACTGAACTTACCACCAGAACTCAGTGCAGTTCACAACGTCTTTCACGTATCAAATCTGAAGAAGTGTACGTCCGATGAGACCCACATAGTTCCTTTGAAGGAACTCACTATCGACGAGCGGTTGCACTTTGTCGAGGAACCTGTTGAAATCATGGATCGGGATGTTAAGGTCCTCAAGAACACGAGAATCCCTCTTGTACGAGTTCGTTGGAACTCCCGCCGCGGCCCAGAGTTCACCTGGGAGCGTGAAGATCAAATGGAACTAAAATATCCCCAGTTATTCGGAACCAATGCAACTACTACTGAGGCTGAAGCTACCAATGCAGAATTTCGGGACGAAATTCCAGATCAACGGGGGGAGGATGTGACACCCCAGGAAAACCAGTGAACGATACAATTTACCTAGCTTCCTCAGTGAGTGCGTACCAAATTTCGGGACGAAATTTCTTTTTAGTTGGGGATAATGTGACAACTCGTATTTCCGAACCTATTTTTGTACTTCGATGTAACGTATGTGTATGATATGTGACATTTCGAACTTATCTCTGTGCAACGTTATGTAATTATGTGACTTTTATTTAATGAATGTTATGCTGTTATGTGCTATGTGTAATATGTGTATGTATGCATACGAACCCAAACGCACAACACACACACACAATCGCACAAGCCCACTTGGGGCCGTATCTCTTGTAGTCGGATCCAAGGGCAGCCCAAGGTTTGGGTTCGGCCCACTCCCTCATACGCCTACACACACACCCTTAGAGAGTTTATTCTCATTTGTTGCAAAAACATTCACATACACAAACCCTAGCTATTCTCTCTCTCCCTCACGAACAAGAAGGCAGCCGAACACCCTCTCCATACAAGATCTTTCTTTGTTCGGATCATCCTCACCCATCTCTTATCCGGTTAGTGTTTGGATTTATCGAATACATGTTTGATGATGTGTGTACTATTATAGTTTTGGTATGATGATCTAGGGTTTCGATTAACATGATAAATTATGATTTTTAATGATAATGTTCTTGATAATTGGCGCACATGTATATTGTGGTAGATCGATTTCAGGTTGTTAATCATATGAGGTTGTTGTTGTTGAATTAGAATCGGATGTGTATGGTTATGATAATCGGCTGCATGTTGTTGAAATCGGGTTAGTTGTGGAGTAGATCATGAGGTGTTTGAGATAGTTCGAAACCTTGGATAAGATATGTTCATGTGTTTTGATAATTGTTCATGTTTATGATCATACTAGGGTTCATAAGAATTGCTTAGAATATGCTCAGTTGATCCAGATTATTAGTGTTTGTTAATTTCATAGATTGTTAATTGACAAAAAGTAAATAAGGAAATCATTGAATGGTTGTAACTGAATGTCATGATTTTCGGATATTTGAACTAATCGCACAAGACCTCTTGGTCGTACAAGAGGCCCACTCGCACAAGACTCCGGATCACACAAGGAGTCCAGTCGTACAAGTCACCCACAGTCGCACAAGTTGTATGTTTAATTAACTGTTGGGCCGAATGATCATGTTGGGCCGGTCTGATTCTAATCGCACAAGATCGTCCGGATCGCACAAGATGATCCGGACCGCACTAGATTGTTTACATGACTGTTTGGGCCGTGTTATGCTTGCGGATTTATTTGGGTTACATGTTATTGGGCCGGGTAGTAATGGGCTTCAACATATGACTCGCACAAGGCCATTAGACATGTGCGAGCCCAATCACTTAATGTCATTATGTCTTAATTGTTGAACGTGAAGCTGCATGATGCCATGATCAGTATGTGTTTCTCTTATATGCCGTCTATGTGAAACTTATGTGCATTACTTGAGTCAAAACCTGACTTGTATGGTAACCATGTTAGGACGTGGTTGACCACTAGCTGATAGACTTGACCATTCTGTGTAATCTGCCGAGCAAACCAAGGTGAGTTCACACTCTTACCAAGGCATGGGATTCCCCAGTTGGGTTGGGAATGGGATTGAATGATTACCTGTACTTACATTAACACTAGACTATTTACCACGGTCCTCGGATTGGGAAGGATGCCTGTGCCAAATTCTACGCAAAGCCTACGTACTGTCCTCGGATTGGGAAGGACACCAGCACTAAACCTACGTAAAACCTACGTACTACCGTCCTCGGATTGGGAAGGACGCCAGTGCTAAACCTACGTACTACCGTCCTCGGATTGGGAAGGACGCCAGCGCTAAACCTACGTACTCGCTACGTACTGTCCTCGGTTGGGAAGGGCACTTACATAAAACCTGCGTAAACCTATACTTACCACTATCCTCGGATTGGGAAGGATACGTATGATTACGAATAGTCTAGGGATTATATAACATGGGAAGCCCCCACCATAGAACGTACTAACGGCCCAGTAGAGCCACATGTTACATACGAACATACTGTTACGCATTTACTTTCTGTGAACTCGCTCAACTAGTTGTTGATCCTCTGTTACATGCCTTGCAGGACCTTAGGTACTTATGGAGCTTGCACAGGGAGGAGCAGGTCGTTGTGGGACATGGATCGATGATGCCATGTTAACTATCTAAACAATTGAACTTATGATTTACTTTGGGTTTACATACTTATGCTTCCGCTACACACTTATTGATGTTTGGTTTTGAAAACACCTTTCGTATTGATGAATGACTTTTACTATTTACTTACATGTTCAATATGATTGGTGGCTTGATCCTGGTCAGTCACGCCTCCAAGCGGTGATACTCCGCGTGTGGATTTTGGGGGTGTGACAGATACTGCCCTAATGGGATATAAATCTTAATTTTACCTCCCTCTCAGGAGGTAAACAGGGTAATCAAGATACAATGAGGTTACGGAGATTTTCCAAATCTCAGGCTCCAGTTCATCTGTCATATTCTGTGTCAGATAAGTGACACATTTATGTCACAAGTCCATGAATTTCTTAATCGTGAACATTTACTTTGGCAATTCTATTCTGGGTATCTTCTTTGAATACCTTTGGCTGATTTTAGTACCATATGATCATCGGGATATCTTTTGTGGTTCCATGCATTAAACCTCCATACTGATCAGGCATGGAAGCAACCTATGGAACATATTAAGATACACCAATCCTCATGTGGCGCTTTTATCATACCATCTGGTATTCGCAATCGATGGAGATCAAAGAGATATCAACTATACATGCTGACGCACTTCTTCTAGAGAGAGAGAGTACTTCTAGAATTCCATGATTAGAGATTTCTAACAGGAATAGAAGAAATGGTTCTTATGATTTTGCCTGTAAGTTTTACCTTACACTTACTATCTGGGGTTCTTACGATAAATTTCTAAAAGTTTGCTAAGCTTAAAATCTTATGAGAGATTTAGCAGTACCTGAATCCAAACGTAACTCTTAGCCATAAAATCTTAATAGGGATTTATCTGGTGTAATTATTAAGGTGAACTGCCTCTAATTATCCATTCTTAATCCTTTTAAACTTAGCTACAAAATCTTTGACAAACTTTTAGGGCAGTCTCAACTTTGACTGGTTATTTCTTAATCTATATAACATGAGTATCTGAGTTAGGTCCATAATGGATTTATAATGAGCAGGTTTTGAAACCCTAAAGTTCCCTTTCATAGCCGATGCTAAATCATCGATATATATAGTGCATTACGCTTAAGTTCTAGGTTAACCGAATAAGAGCACTATTTCAACCAATGAACCAAGATTTGCAACCTACTGCCGATAGTTTATAGCTCTTATGGGGGAGTCGGAAAAATTCTTATTCCATCTTTTCCATTTCGTGAAGCGGCTAATAGGTTGTCTAATAAGGTCCTTAAAATTTGGACCATCCCATAATGAAAAAGGGGATCTCTCTTATGGACTCCATTAATGTCCTCACTAATCAAGGGTACTACCATCGAATGATTGTGATGCATACCTTACCGTGTGCTTTCCAGCATAACTGCTGACATACCTAATGGTTTCTACTTCATCCAACAATTTCTTGTAATCGATGATCCCTTTTTACTATTAAAGTCTCTTGACTTCTAAGAGACGAGGTACTTTTAAGTAAATCCTAAAAAGAATGGGCTCCTTGCCACATATGATTTTATTTGGGTTATTCTTCGCATATGGAATATGAATAAAGCTCTTCTCATGAGCAGTGTCATGTGTTTTAGAGTGAGCAGCGTTTGGCTCTTCATGGCTTTTCTCATAGCCCTTCTCAGCAGTGATAATTATAGTTTTGGAGATTAACTCTGTTAACATTGAGGTTCACACTTGGTGCACTATTAACATTGGTCGCATATCTTAGCATTGCGACTGTTGTCTCTTCTGAGTTTTCCATACTCAATTCTTTTGGTATTAAATACCAATTTAATAATTAATTGAGTGCATTTCCCAGCTAGTCATCATCCTGACGACTTATCATACATCAATCATGGTATTATTAAACCATATGAACATTCCTACGGTGTGTTATTTGATTGTACATGTGCTTATATTTAATCAAAATGGAGATTTCACAAACTAGGCACCTAGCTCGGTTGGCTAGGCGCGCGAAAGGGTGCGGCCTAGACCCAGGTTCGATTCCGGGGACGGCCAATTCCACCATTTTTTTATGTTTAATATTTATTAATCGTACGGATGCATGTAATTATGAGGGTTGTCTCATAAGGAGTCTTGATAATTAATTGCTTCTTATCACCCACAATATGGGCTTGATTTTCAAGACAACCAATCGATTTTATAACTATATTGTGTCCTTATATTTTAACGGAAAAATAGGACATCGGAAAAAAAATGATTCCTAATGGACATAAAACATCCATCTAATATTGCTGAAGCAGTTTCTGAGGTACTATCGGCCAATTTTACTTCATACTTAACACTTAGAGTTTTAACAAGTAGATTTAATGATTTTCAATATCTATTGTCTACGAGAGACTTATCTGAACCTGAATCAATTAATACTCTAGCGTGAGCGTTATTGGTAAAGAAAGTACCTGTTGTGACATTGTTATCCTGAACAGTCTCTTGAGCACCCATTTGAGAGCTTCCAGCTTCGATCTTTTTAACTTCCTCAAGCTTTTTAGCATATTTAGGGCAGTTGGTCTTAATGTGCCCTCTTACATTGCAACCATAGCAGGTTGCGTCTTCCATCTTCTTGCAGTCCAAGGTCTTATGCCCCTTGGACTTGCATATCCCACATGCAAAAGTTCTCGTTTGTGTATGCGAGTTCGATCCATACCTGCACTTCCCGAAGTGCTGTTTCTTGCAGATTTCGCATCTGGGTTTTTCACCCGCCTGCTGGTTGTCCTTTAAATCCTTGCCAAACTTAGCTGCTCCTTCCTTGGCAGCCTTAAAGCAATTGGTGCTGATGTGGCCTTTTTCGTCACAACTGAAACAGTTTGCATCTCCCAATTTCTTGCAATCCAAGGTCTTATGCCCCTTGGTTTTGCAAATTCCACATAATTTAGCACGTGGGTCGATTGTGCATTTTCCAGCATGTTGCTTCCTGCAGTTATTGCATTTGGGCTTTGCCTCCTTTGGCTTAGACGGGTTATGGTTTGAACCGGTCTTACTCTTTTTACGACCTTTATTTGGGGCATTTTTGCACTTTCGCTTATGATCCCATAACGCTCGGTTCACTGCCTTGTTTACAGCTGTATCTAACATAGCCTGTAACTCGGCTGTAACACCTCGAAAATTCACGTCCTATAATGTGTTGACACGTGTCATAAAGTTTGAACGTGTGAAAGAATGTTATAAAAGGACTAAAGTTGACAAACATGGAAAGTATGTGAATATACGTGTTCTAAGTGTCAACTGTGAATAAATATAATGTATATTAACCCTACACGATGCTCATGCCTTCAAACGAATAAATCATGGATCATACGGAGCTAAAAGTGAGAGATTTCAAACTACAGGGACCAAATGTGTCAACATGTTTAAATTATACCTCTGAGTGACCTTTTGACAAACCCGAAGCTTTGTAAATAATAATTATGCTCATGAGAATGCACCATGAAAATTTCATAAAGTTTGGTTAACATATGAGAAAGTTATGATCAAATTCGTGTGCGAAGTGGTAAAGCGTAAAAGTTGGAAGTTAGGACTTTTCGGGTGAAAATAAAGTTACCCGGGGACTTGGCAAAGTGGGTATATGTTTTAAGGGCCTTATAGATCAACATTGAGGGTTTAAATTGCAAGAATCAAGTGTCTAACCGGAGTTTGAAGGGGCAAGGATCAAATAGCAAAAATCAAAAAGATAAAGATCTGCTGCAGAAGGCCTCGCGCCACGCGAGGGGTCCCTCGCGCCACGCGAGGGACTGCCAGCTCCAGATTTTTGTTTTCTTGGCTTCCCTTGCCTTTGTGCGCGATTCTAACTCGATCCTCCACATCTCTTGACCCCTAAAGCACCCCCTAAATACTAGGAACAAGTGTCAATCAGTTGTGGTGAGTACTAGACCTTGTTGTCAACATTTTGTGGTGTTTAATTCACTATAAAAGGCCTTGAAATGCAAACAAGATCCTCACACCTTCATTCTGCAATTGAGGAGCCTTCTGGAACTTCAAAGCAGACCCAAGTCCCTCCTAATCAAGCTTAGGACTTCAGTAAGTGTTCTAATCCTTTCTAAATTGAGTTTAGCTTAGTTATTTAGCTAAAAGTCAAACCGTCGTAATTACGGTTTGACTTCGAGATTAGTCAATAATGGCTCAGTCATATCTCGAATCAAAAGTAGTTATGAGTTGGTATTTATGTGGGTAATAAAACCTCAAAAGGGTTTCCCCTGATCACCACTCTAACCAGGTCAAAAGTCGGGTCAAACTTTTAATTAAAAAGTCAACAGGATGCTTAAAATGTCAATTATGCATAATTAGCTATCTAGAACATATATAACCTGTTTGATCATTGTTATAGCTTAGTAATAAGTGTAAGAACATGTCCAAACATGTTCAACCCGACTATTTCCTGTTTAGACCCGGTTCGGAACCGAAAGTCACATAGTTTGACTTTCAGTTTGACTTTCAGTTCTGACCCGTTTAGGTATGTTTTAGAAATGCCTCAGAGCTTAAATTGGATTAGGATACATGATCGAACAACCCTCTGTGATCTTACACCTTAGTTCACTAGTTATCCAATTAATATGCATATTTCCGTTAATTGCTCATATGTTGACCGTTATGCCCTTATTACCTTAAAACGTGAATTATGAAAATGTAAAAGTGTAGAAACCTTAGTTACTGATATATAAACTTGTATGCAAAGTTTGATATCAGTTTGACTTGTAGATTAAGAGTTATGCTCATTATCGCTAAATGAATGCTTTATGTTAATAAAATGGCGCAATTAGCGTATAGCCTACTTAAACATACTTTTTGATATCAAATCTTTTAACCACTGATCTAATATATTATTTTGGGATTTTTAAAGATTTTTAATTAATTTTAGGCTGAGCATAACTCATAGTCGTAGGCTTAATTCGGTAAATGTCGGTTTTGCCCTTATGGGCCATAAAATAAGTTTTACACATCTAAACGACTCCAAACCTTTTGCTACTGATCACATATGATAAATAAATTATTTTAAGCCTTCTGGAAATATAAAAATATCAGATTTAAGTATCGAACCCGGAAATGGCCTTTAATCGCCTTAAATAGCGTTTTTAACGCATAGTATGTTTTAAAATCATATTGGACATACCCGGGTTGATACCTACTGATATAAGAGGCAAATTATTATATTTTAACAGTAAGCAAAGGTTGATAAACTCAGACTTCAGTTTTGAGCTTTTCGGCTTATGTGAAATTACCAAAATACCCCTTCGGGGCCTTGTTTGGGTTTAAACACGTTTCGGGCATAACGAAAGACAACTTACTGATGTCACAACATATTTGAAGCATATTAACTTAGGAAACCTGTATATGGATCTTACGGATACCCGTTACGCTTATTTCGCGTTCGGTTCGGCTTATGTAACAAGTTTACATAAATTAGCCGAAACGGGTCAAACCTTATCGGTTTAATCTCAAAATCCAGAATGTGCATGAAGGACCCATATTAAACAAGTCTCTGAACTTGTCGGGTCTAAATCACATTCTGTTCCGGTCTTCGCTTAATCGTGCGTAAGACCCGTATTTCCTTAAGACTAACCGGTCTAAGCTTAGGCTTAATTAAAGACCCGTTAGCATTCTAATTAATTATTTATACCATCATTCCAGACTAGAGCATTTCGGTAAATGGTACCTACGCTTACTTAAGTGAATACGGCTGAGTTATTAGATTCTTGCTATTTAAGACAGGAGCTAGCTCAGGTAAATACTCTTAACTTATTTTCCCTATACGGGCTTGGAATACGGTATAACGATACCGCTTGGTCGGGTATTGAATGTTTAATCGGATTGTGATTAAATTATTGAGGTAACCCGGTTTAATCTGTATTGTTTGAAATAAAAGCCTTTAGGGGTTAATGACCATGTCCCGGATATCCTCGACATCATTGTATTATAAAATGGCCACGTCTTAGGTACGGGGTGTAGGCATACACCTGACAGTTACTAAGTAATAACGGTATCTCACTCTCTTGTGGGCCTATACTTGTGGCGTGTCTGTTAATCTTGACTCGGTTTCTACATCGGGCCCTGAACGTATAACGAACATGTAAATCTGTATACAAGGTTATAAATATAATTGTTCCAAGTATAAAAGATTAATTTTGCCTCTGAGCATTTTAATCAAAGTGTCAAAAGGTTTTGTGCCTAGTGCATCTAAATCAATTTTCTTAAACTCTTTTCAAATGAGTCGGTTGAGTGTATTTACCAGTGAAAACTGACGTATTTTCCAAAAGGGTTAAGTGACAGGTACTGAACGTAATTGGCTGGAAGCTCAGGGCGCTATTAAGGAATCTTGCAAGTTCTAGGCGTCTAAAGTCTGTTGAACAAATGATATGTTTTAAGATCCGCCTGTGGATCCTTTACTTCCGTTGTAATACTGAATATTACTTCATATTCGGAATGTAATAATAAATATCTTTTGCTTCCGCTGTGCATTTATATATTGTGTTGTTTGACTATTGTGTTGCCAACCACGTCACGATACTCCCCACCGGGCCCACCGGTGACACGTGGAAATTTGGGGTGTGACAGGTTGGTATCAGAGCCAACACTGAGTGAATTAAACACTAGTCTTTTGTGTTTAATCTCAGTTACACAATTGCACATTCTTGAGTCTAGACAAGAACATAGGACAAATTCTAATTTATTTTTGAAGTCCTTTGTTATTTTGCTGATTAAGCTCTTGCATGGGCAAATCAATTTTTATTAGAAGTCCCGTTTAGGGCAACCGTATACTTGTTAAATTTTTAAAGGAACGATTATGTTTAAATTATCATTCCTATATTATAAGATCTACCATTATAATAAAATGGCAAAATCTAAAAGGACAAGACCTAGCTTCGGGTCATATTAAGACCGGCCAAGATGGCAGTTCCATAATTAGATTCAGATCCATATTAAACACCTCAATTTAGGATTGCTCTGCGTTAAATATTAATAAGAATCTTAAGAGTGAAACCTAGCCTTCGGGTCATTTTAAGGCCGGGCTATGATGGTAAGACATGTTTAAAAGATTCGAATCCCTGTTAACATCTGTAAATATGTTAACACTCCTGGCATGAGTGATTCGTTAAAATCACACACGTCATTTATATATATGGATTCTTTAAAAAGATCCCTAACCCAACTTAATGATCTCTGAATCATGGGTTGGATCATAAATTAAGACGATCATACTTTGACCATATATTGGTAAAATAATGCCTACGGGCTATAATGTATAGTCCGTTTGAGACATTGACATTTGATCATTATGATTCCTTGTCTATGGTGGTGAGCTACGCTCAAGCCTATTAGTCTGTGTGACCAATGCGATCCTGACTACTATCATCAAATGAAGATGATCATATAATAAACATCCCTTAGAAGGAAAATGCCTACGGGCTATAGTTAATGCCCTCTGAGGCTAAAGACAGTGGTAGCAATGACTCCCTGTCAGATAAAGGTAATGAACTAGGTTCAAACCTAAATGCTTTGATTCTCTGGAATCATAGCGCATAATTTATAAATGTCCTTGAGACCAGGCCTATTGTGCCAGTATACCTTAATGTTTTGATTCTTTGAAATCATAGGTTAAATAAAAATGTCCACGAGACTAGGCCTTTTGTGCCACAAATAAAACTGTTATTGTTTTATAATTAGGATAAATTATTATAGAAATCCTAAATAAATATGATAAATAAATTAACCAAATGTGGTCTCCGTTTACCATGGTTAACGAATTACCCTAAGGGGCAATTCCATAATAAACTCCCAAATAAACTATTGCCCTTGTTTTCTGCAACAGTTAAATTGTAATGGCTAACTCAGACGAGGGTAATAGTCATCCAGCGGAGGTTAATAATGACGCCCAAATAAATCTAACGGGTGCGGAATTGAAAGCGATCATAGACGGCGCTGTTACACAGGCTTTGAAAAGGCAGTACGAAGAGTATAGTAGGACCCTATCTACACAGCCTTCAAAGCCTAAAACACACTCTGAAGCTCACAGCAAGCTACCTCCCAAGAAAGATGATCCCAAGAATGGAGATGACGATCGTCGCTCCTCAAACCATCACAGTGATCCGTCTCAACAAATCATACTGAATGAAGAACCCCGTGATAAGGGCTGCTCCTACAAGTACTTTGTGTCATGTAAACCCCGGGATTTTACAGGGGAGAAAGGAGCCATTGACTGTATGACATGGCTGGACGAGATGGATACTATTGTGGATATCAGCGGATGCGCTGAGAGGGATGTAGTGAAGTATGTATCCCAATCATTCAAGGGAGAGGCGCTAGCGTGGTGGAAGGCTCTCATTCAAGCTACTGGGAAGATCCCACTTTACAACATGTCATGGGAACAGTTTGTTGCTCTCATTAGGGAGAACTACTGCCCTCAACACGAGGTCGAAAGAATTGAATCTGATTTCTTATCATTGGTGATGACAAACTTAGATTGTCAAGCTTACCTCACCAGTTTCAATACCCTGTCCAGACTGGTTCCTTACCTTGTAACACCAGAGCCCAAGCGAATTGCTCGCTTCATTGGGGGTTTAGCCCCAGAAATAAAAGCCAGTGTTAAGGCTTCAAGACCTACCACATTCAGGTCAGTGGCAGATCTGTCGCTATCTCTCACACTCGATGTGGTTAGAAACAAGGCTGCCAAAGTCTCGGAAGACGGAAAGTGTAAAAGGGAGGATGAGAATTCCCATCACTCCGATAGGAAGAGGAACTCTGAAGATAAGAAGAGTTCTGGGTTTAAGAGAGACAGCCAGCAGTCGGGAGAGAAGACCAGGTGCGAAACCTGTAAGAAATACCATCTTGGGAAATGCAGATTTGAGTCTCAGCCTCTACCGTGTGGAATTTGCAAATCTAGGGAACATAAAACCCTGGATTGCAAGAAGTTGAAAGATGCAACCTGTTATGGTTGCAACGAGAAGGGGCATATCAAGACCAACTGCCCTAGGAATCAGAAGAAGCCCGAGTAGGCCAAGAGAACAAATGCACGAGTTGTCAGGATGAACGCCCAAGAGATGGTGCAGAATAATAATAGTATAATATGTACCTTTCCTTATCAAGCAGTTTATGCATAAACTTATTTGATACTGGCACATATAAATATATTATGAATGATAAAGGTTGAGAACTGTTGTCTCCACCTGATTAAGACTCCGGTCATTTAATGCACGGTAGGAAGTGACCGATGTTACTTTAGAAAATGCTCCAACAAATCCTATATTGATATTTAATATCTATTAGAAATCACTCTTTTCTAATACCCTTATAGCAAACTTTTGGTTGCATACATAAGGACTCAATATAGTGATAAAAATCGATTGGTTGCCTCGAAAAATCAAGCCCATATCGTGGGTGATAAGAAGCAATTAATTATCAAGACTCCTTATGAGACAACTCTCATAATTACAGGTATCTGTACGAGTAATTAATATTAAACATAAAAAAATGGTGGAACTGGCCGTCCCCGGAATCGAACCTGGGTCTAGGCCGGCCGCACCCTTTTGCGCGCCTAGCCAACTGAGCTAGGTGCCTAGTTTGTGAAACTTCCATTATTGATTAAATATAAGCACTTGTACAATAAATTTCCTTATCATTTATCAATGATAATTTCTGCTAAGTGTCCTGTTTTTAGTACAGGCAATAATATATATTCATGAACCATAAACTTAGCAAATTTTTTTTTTCATCATCCACAAGGTATAACTACCAAGGAAACCATAGTAACCGATTCTTATAGATCGGCAAGGAATCCTTCCGAAAATCTAAGAGCACTCTTTCTTTGCATAGAGTACGACAACATATGTTATTTTAATTATTTTTCTCATTGTTTTCTATCACCTGCGAATGCCAAACTATGTTTGATTAAAGTGTCATATGAGGATTGGCGTATCCTAGTGTGTCCCATAGATTATTTCCATGTCTGATCAGCATGGAGGTTTAATACATGGAACCCCTAAGATATCCCAATGGTCATATTGTACTAAAGTCGACTAGTAGTATTCAAGGAAGATATCCAAAAATGGAAAATTTTTCCAAGTAAATGTTCCCGATTAATGAATTTGAGGACTTATAACATAAATGTGTCACTCATTTGGCACGGACAATGATGGATGAACTGGAGCCTGAGATATGGAAAATCTCTATAGCCTCCTTGTATCTTAATTATCTTCTCATAAGTTTTCCCTGCTTACCTTCGGGAAGGCAGGTAGAATTAAGATAGTATCCCGCTGTAGGCTGGAGTATTGTGAAGACTCCATATTGATTATGGAATAATCGAAACCTTGATTAAGTAGGTTTTAAGACATAAGTTCATATAGCCTAACTCGATATTCCGAGAGTTTGATGTTATTAAATAAGAAAGACGGTTCATGTTGCTTACGCATACATGCCGCAACCCTAATTAAGCAACGATTAAAGAATTTGCCATCAGCTACCCAGGATCATCGAATTATTCGACTAACGGCAAGGATTAGCTATTCCTTAATATTAGTTAAGTAATGGTTGGAATAACCATCTCACCTTAAGATAAGCTTCTCTATAATAATTGATATATAAGTATCAAGGCTACTCCCTTGAAGACCTGGTAAAGATGGAATGTTAAACGTCCATTGATAGGACAATAGTTTGGTAAGTCCAAACATTGAGATCTGAAAGTTGCATTACAGACAATCAATAAGATCACGCAAATTCATAATCATCAGTAAGATGCCAGTATACGGCAGAAAATTAAGAATTATGAAAATAGCAAACCTCCTAAATTCTTATTAAGGAATAAGGTTCAACAATAGATATCACCCTGGAAGGGAGTGATGCAGTTTGGTAAGAAAGGCAAGCTAAGCCCAAGATACATAGGACCTTTCGAGGTTATCGAACGTATCGGTTCAGTTGCCTATAAATTAAACTTACCAGGAGAGCTCAGTGGAATTCACGATGTGTCCCACATCTGCAATCTGAAGAAGTGTTTCGCTAACGAATCACTGGTAATACCCCATACAGATATAGACGAGAGCTTAAAATTAGTTGAAAAACCTTTGTCGATTGAAGATCGACAGGTGAAGAAGCTTCGAAGGAAGCACGTACCTATTGTAAAGGTCAAATGGGATGCCCATAGAGGTCCCGAATTCACGTGGGAGGTTGAATCCACAATGAAAGAAAAGTACCCTTACTTATTTCAGTAAATCTCGGGTCGAGATTTATTTTAAGGGGGTGAGGATGTAACACCTCGAAAATTCACGTCCTATAATGTGTTGACACGTGTCATAAAGTTTGAACGTGTGAAAGAATGTTATAAAAGGACTAAAGTTGACAAACATGGAAAGTATGTGAATATACGTGTTCTAAGTGTCAACTGTGAATAAATATAATGTATATTAACCCTACACGATGCTCATGCCTTCAAACGAATAAATCATGGATCATACGGAGCTAAAAGTGAGAGATTTCAAACTACAGGGACCAAATGTGTCAACATGTTTAAATTATACCTCTGAGTGACCTTTTGACAAACCCGAAGCTTTGTAAATAATAATTATGCTCATGAGAATGCACCATGAAAATTTCATAAAGTTTGGTTAACATATGAGAAAGTTATGATCAAATTCGTGTGCGAAGTGGTAAAGCGTAAAAGTTGGAAGTTAGGACTTTTCGGGTGAAAATAAAGTTACCCGGGGACTTGGCAAAGTGGGTATATGTTTTAAGGGCCTTATAGATCAACATTGAGGGTTTAAATTGCAAGAATCAAGTGTCTAACCGGAGTTTGAAGGGGCAAGGATCAAATAGCAAAAATCAAAAAGATAAAGATCTGCTGCAGAAGGTCTCGCGCCACGCGAGGGGTCCCTCGCGCCACGCGAGGGACTGCCAGCTCCAGATTTTTGTTTTCTTGGCTGCCCTTGCCTTTGTGCGCGATTCTAACTCGATCCTCCACATCTCTTGACCCCTAAAGCACCCCCTAAATACTAGGAACAAGTGTCAATCAGTTGTGGTGAGTACTAGACCTTGTTGTCAACATTTTGTGGTGTTTAATTCACTATAAAAGGCCTTGAAATGCAAACAAGATCCTCACACCTTCATTCTGCAATTGAGGAGCCTTCTGGAACTTCAAAGCAGACCCAAGTCCCTCCTAATCAAGCTTAGGACTTCAGTAAGTGTTCTAATCCTTTCTAAATTGAGTTTAGCTTAGTTATTTAGCTAAAAGTCAAACCGTCGTAATTACGGTTTGACTTCGAGATTAGTCAATAATGGCTCAGTCATATCTCGAATCAAAAGTAGTTATGAGTTGGTATTTATGTGGGTAATAAAACCTCAAAAGGGTTTCCCCTGATCACCACTCTAACCAGGTCAAAAGTCGGGTCAAACTTTTAATTAAAAAGTCAACAGGATGCTTAAAATGTCAATTATGCATAATTAGCTATCTAGAACATATATAACCTGTTTGATCATTGTTATAGCTTAGTAATAAGTGTAAGAACATGTCCAAACATGTTCAACCCGACTATTTCCTGTTTAGACCCGGTTCGGAACCGAAAGTCACATAGTTTGACTTTCAGTTTGACTTTCAGTTCTGACCCGTTTAGGTATGTTTTAGAAATGCCTCAGAGCTTAAATTGGATTAGGATACATGATCGAACAACCCTCTGTGATCTTACACCTTAGTTCACTAGTTATCCAATTAATATGCATATTTCCGTTAATTGCTCATATGTTGACCGTTATGCCCTTATTACCTTAAAACGTGAATTATGAAAATGTAAAAGTGTAGAAACCTTAGTTACTGATATATAAACTTGTATGCAAAGTTTGATATCAGTTTGACTTGTAGATTAAGAGTTATGCTCATTATCGCTAAATGAATGCTTTATGTTAATAAAATGGCGCAATTAGCGTATAGCCTACTTAAACATACTTTTTGATATCAAATCTTTTAACCACTGATCTAATATATTATTTTGGGATTTTTAAAGATTTTTAATTAATTTTAGGCTGAGCATAACTCATAGTCGTAGGCTTAATTCGGTAAATGTCGGTTTTGCCCTTATGGGCCATAAAATAAGTTTTACACATCTAAACGACTCCAAACCTTTTGCTACTGATCACATATGATAAATAAATTATTTTAAGCCTTCTGGAAATATAAAAATATCAGATTTAAGTATCAAACCCGGAAATGGCCTTTAATCGCCTTAAATAGCGTTTTTAACGCATAGTATGTTTTAAAATCATATTGGACATACCCGGGTTGATACCTACTGATATAAGAGGCAAATTATTATATTTTAACAGTAAGCAAAGGTTGATAAACTCAGACTTCAGTTTTGAGCTTTTCGGCTTATGTGAAATTACCAAAATACCCCTTCGGGGCCTTGTTTGGGTTTAAACACGTTTCGGGCATAACGAAAGACAACTTACTGATGTCACAACATATTTGAAGCATATTAACTTAGGAAACCTGTATATGGCTCTTAAGGATACCCGTTACGCTTATTTCGCGTTCGGTTCGGCTTATGTAACAAGTTTACATAAATTAGCCGAAACGGGTCAAACCTTATCGGTTTAATCTCAAAATCCAGAATGTGCATGAAGGACCCATATTAAACAAGTCTCTGAACTTGTCGGGTCTAAATCACATTCTGTTCCGGTCTTCGCTTAATCGTGCGTAAGACCCGTATTTCCTTAAGACTAACCGGTCTAAGCTTAGGCTTAATTAAAGACCCGTTAGCATTCTAATTAATTATTTATACCATCATTCCAGACTAGAGCATTTCGGTAAATGGTACCTACGCTTACTTAAGTGAATACGGCTGCGTTATTAGATTCTTGCTATTTAAGACAGGAGCTAGCTCAGGTAAATACTCTTAACTTATTTTCCCTATACGGGCTTGGAATACGGTATAACGATACCGCTTGGTCGGGTATTGAATGTTTAATCGGATTGTGATTAAATTATTGAGGTAACTCGGTTTAATCTGTATTGTTTGAAATAAAAGCCTTTAGGGGTTAATGACCATGTCCCGGATATCCTCGACATCATTGTATTATAAAATGGCCACGTCTTAGGTACGGGGTGTAGGCATACACCTGACAGTTACTAAGTAATAACGGTATCTCACTCTCTTGTGGGCCTATACTTGTGGCGTGTCTGTTAATCTTGACTCGGTTTCTACATCGGGCCCTGAACGTATAACGAACATGTAAATCTGTATACAAGGTTATAAATATAATTGTTCCAAGTATAAAAGATTAATTTTGCCTCTGAGCATTTTAATCAAAGTGTCAAAAGGTTTTGTGCCTAGTGCATCTAAATCAATTTTCTTAAACTCTTTTCAAATGAGTCGGTTGAGTGTATTTACCAGTGAAAACTGACGTATTTTCCAAAAGGGTTAAGTGACAGGTACTGAACGTAATTGGCTAGAAGCTCAGGGCGCTATTAAGGAATCTTGCAAGTTCTAGGCGTCTAAAGTCTGTTGAACAAATGATATGTTTTAAGATCCGCCTGTGGATCCTTTACTTCCGTTGTAATACTGAATATTACTTCATATTCGGAATGTAATAATAAATATCTTTTGCTTCCGCTGTGCATTTATATATTGTGTTGTTTGACTATTGTGTTGCCAACCACGTCACGATACTCCCCACCGGGCCCACCGGTGACACGTGGAAATTTGGGGTGTGACATCGGCGCTCGTTAAATTCAGTCTTGTATCATCATTCTGATTAACTGGATGATTGTGAGCTTCTGAGGAGTCAGCCATGGTGAAGCTTTGCAGGCTACTAACCAAGTAGAAACAATTTGTTTAATCATATAGCGAATTGTCGAATTTTGATGAATAAATAGCCATGGTGCAATTAAACCATATAGGCCAATAGATAGTATTTAATTTATTTGATTATGTTTTGCCTAAGTTTTTAAATAAACCATCTTTGGCATTTAAGCGGAATATAATCCTTCATATTTATTAGACAGGGGACATAAGTCACGACTGCCAATGTCATACTAACATCTTTTATATATAGCACAAGGGCTTGTTCCAAAGGACTTATGATGGCTCAGAGGCCCTGTCACTAGGGAAATTTTAAAACATAATCGATGATTCCTTTGGGTCGGAAAATTTCATAGTTCATTGTCTTGACAAGAAGTTATGAAATAAAACTATCTTTTTCATGTATTCATCTTTACCCGTATGTATACATCCCAAATGGTTGTTTTGATGTGTACATCATTTTCGACGTTTACCAGCCATGATTCCTATTGATCATTTACGCTAAATAAGGGATTTGGAAAACTCCTAATATAAAGATGACAATCGTGATTTTATCGTATCACTGTTGTCGGGAGTGTTAACACGTTTTCAAGTGTTTAATAAGGATCTGAATCTCTTTTAAACATGTTTTACCATTTTAGCTAGGTCTTCAATGACATTCAAGCTAGGTCAAACCTTTTAAGATTCTCTTTTAATATTTATACTGATAGGAAAAGAATGATATCTATTTTAATTAGGATTTCCATTATAATTATCCTAAATTTAATAAAAATATAATTATGGCACAAAAGACCAAGTCACAGGGACAACTTTATATTATCAACCCTGATTTTGTAGAATTAAGGTATTTAGGCTTGAACGTGTTCTTGCCTTTTCTTGACAGGGAGTTGTAGGCTACGACTGTCTTTTGTCTTATATGACAATGAGTATAGCCCGTAGGCAGTATATCCTTAGTTATAATTTAATAATAGCTCAACAGCCTAGTCACATGGACAAATTTAATTTATAAACCAGGATGTTACAAAATCGAGGTATTAAGGCTTGAATCAAAGTTCATTACCTTTTCTTGACAGGGAGTTGTAGGCTACCACTGTCTTTTTTAAAATTTCTGGCCCGTGGGCCTATCAATTAACATCTCGTAAGATGTTAAGACATATAGTCATTGCACTGATGATACGTTCAGCGGTCACAGTAATGACATGACGACATGATCAGTGCCATTAATTTAATCAACTGTTGTTCAGTGGTCATAATAATGACATGACGGCAGGATTAGCACTTTAATTTAAATCAACTGTCATTCAGCGGTCATAATAATGACATAACGACATGATTAGTACTTTAATTTAAATCAATTGTCGTTCATGGGTCATAATAATGACATGACGACAAGATTATCGTCTAGAGGGCCTTGAGCATAGCTCACCCCCTTAGGACGGGGAATCTCAAAAGATCACAACTGTCGATGTCGCAATCGGACAGTGTATTATAGCCCGTGGCACTTCATCCTTAAGGGATGATTATTTTAATAAGGAATGATTGGAATAACCCATTCTAGGGATGACTTACGTGATTTTATCGAACCACGTTTGCCAGGAGTGTTAACATATTACGGATGTTAACAAGGATTTGAATCTCTTGAATAGGTCCTACCATCTTGGCCTCGTCATATAGACTAGGTTTACCCTTAAGATTCCTTTTTAATAATTAATGCAGAACAATCCTAACTCGGGATGTTAATAAGGATCTGAACCTAAATTGAGGATCTGCCGTCTTGGCCGGGTCTCAATAATGACACGAGGCTAGGTCTTGTCCTTTTTAGATTTTGCCATTTTATTATAATGGTAGATCTTATAACAGAAATATTATTTTAATTTATTTTATATATTATATTCATATATAATGATATAATTGAAATTTAGATAAAACATCCCAATGGTTTTAAAAGGGGTATAGAATTGCCCTAAAAGGGACTTAAAAGAAATGATGTTGTCCTCAAAGGGACCAAAAGATAAATATCGTTATAAAGACTTTTAAGGAAACGATCTTCAGTAAAAGGAGTCTCTTCTTCATTTTAGTTCCGAATGTCCTCTCCTTGGTCGTACGTTAATCCTAGTCGCAACACGAAGCTCGGCCCTTCCTAGGCTTCAAATGGGGAGAATTTCATTACATCTTCTCGCTTGGCGACATATTAAAATATATAATTGAAAGTAATAATCCTCCAAAGAGACGAGAGTATTCTTATGTTAAGTCTAGACTCAGAAGGTCAAAGAATGTGCTATCGTGTCATTGAGATTAAACACAAAAAGCTGGTGTTTAATTCACTCAATGTTGGCTCTGATACCAACCTGTCACACCCCTATTTTCCACGTGTCACCGGTGGGCCCGATGGGGAGTATAGTGACGTAGTTGGTATCATCATAGACAAACAACACAATATATAAATGCACAGCGGAAGCAAAGATAGATTCATTTCAACTTTAATAAAGTGTAATATTAAATATCACTAATAGTCTAAACGGATCCACAGGCGGATCAAAATAAAATAAGATATTGTTCAACAGCTTTATTGTCGTCCAAGCTTGCGAGACTTATTGTGGACGCTCTAGAAGACCGCCAGCCTAGTACGAGTAGTACCTGCACTTAATCTTTTTGGAAAAATACGTCAGTTTACACTGGTAAATACAATTTAACTGACTCATTTTGAAAAGGTTGAAAATTGATTTGAATGCACATGGCAAAAAACATTTTATAACTTGGGATAATTATGTAATATAATCTTGTGAACGTATTACATGTTACTTGTACGTTCAGTAGCCCGGTGCGTGCCGGGTTAAAGATCAATAGACCCTCCACATTAGAGTTATACACTGACAGGTGTACGCCTACACCCCGTGCTCAGGTCGTGGCCATCTCGTAAGATGATGCCGATGATATCCGGGACATGGTCATTAACCCCCCAAAGGCTTTAAGTAAACAAGATTGTTTAAACGAGCCGATCAAATTATTCAATTAACCATTCAGAGATGTAAGATTTGATGCTCGATCAAGCGGTATTCTATATACCGTAACCCAAGCCCGTATAGGGAAAATAAGTTAAAAGTATTTACCTGAGCTAAATATAAATTCAATCTCAGTCGTATACCATCAAGCAAGTACAGATAGCTTTTACTGGTTCTTCTATTCTGGAACAAAGGTTTTTAATAACCTATTAGATTTCTAACGGGTCTTTATTTAAGCTTAAGCTTAGACCGGCTAGTTTTAAAGGACGATACGGTTCAAACGCACGATTAAGCGAAGACCGGATAGAATGTGATTTAGACCCGACAAGTTTGAATACTTGTATAATATGGGTATACTAAATACATTCTGGATTTTGAGACAAAAATGATAATGTTTGACCCGTCTCGGTCAATTTATGCAAACTAGTTACATAAACCGAACCGAACGCGAAAGAGCGTTACGGGTAACCGTAAGAGTCATATGCAAGTTCCCTGAGATAATATGCTCTAAATATGTTATAATATCAGTAAGTTATTTTCTATTATGCCCAAAACGGATTTAAACACAAATTAGGCCTCATAAGGGCATTTTGGTCATTTAAAAGATTATAAAAGAGTTTATTTGTAAATCTGAGTTACGGGTCTGCTTTATACAGTAAGTATACTTAATTTAACATGTTATAACAGTAGGGTATGATCCATATGTGAAACTTATCATTTAAAACCAAACTATGCACCTTAGGGGTATTTTGGTAATTTCACAAGGGCTAAAAATGCCAAAATTGGAAACCTGAATTTATAAACTTGTACTTACTGTTATTTTATAAAAATATGCTAAGAACATCAGTAGGTATCAACCTTATATGTTTAATATGGTTATAGTACATACTATGCGTTAAAAACGCTTAAAAGGGCGATTTAGAGCTGTTTCCGGGTTTTTAAAAGAAAACTGATATTTTTATATTTCCAGAATGCTCAAAATATTTTATTTAACAAATAAAATCAGTAGAAAAAGGTTTGGAGTCAAAAGGATTTGTAAAACTCATTTTATGGCTTAAAAGGGCAAAATCGGTATTTACCGAATTAAACTTAGAGACCTATGATATGATCAGCCAAAAATTAAATAAAAATCTTTAAAAATCCCAAAATATTATATAACATCAGTGGGTAAAAAGTTTGATATCAAAAAGTGGGTTTAAATAGGTTATATGCTAATTACGCCGTTTAAGGAACATAAAGCTTTCAAATTACGATATTGAGCATAACTCTTAATCTAGACCTCAAAATGATATCAAATTTTAGGTGCAAGTTTATAAATCAATAACAAATGTTTCTACTCTTTCACTTTTTCAAAAATCACGTTTTATAGTAAAAAGGGCATAATAGTCAACTTTTAAGCATTAATCGAAAACATGCATATGGACCGGGTAAGTGTTGAACCAAGTTGTAAAATCTCAGAGAATTAAACTTATATGAAAATTGGTCCAAAATATGCTCTAATGCAGATCTCAAACATGCATGAACGGATCAGAACTAAAAGTCAAAGGAAAAGTCAATTTATGCGACTTTCGGTTCCGATTCGGGTTTAAACTGAAAATTGTCGAGATGAACATGTTGAGACATGTTCTTTCATTAATTATCAAGTTATTTTAATGATCAAACAGGTTGCATGTACCCTACATTGCTAATCATGCTTAATTTTGCAAAAACACATTCTGTTGACTTTTTGAAACAATCTTTGACTCGACAATTAGCATACTTAGAGTGGGAATCTGAAAATACCCTTTTGAGGGTTTGTTACCCACATAAATACCAACTTGTAGGTACTTTCAATTTGAGAAATGACAGAGCCAATCTTGTTTAATCTCAAAGTCAAGTTTAAATTACGATGGTTTGACTTTCGGTTGATAAACTAAGCTAGAACGAATTTGCAAATGTTATGAATACTTACAATGGTCCTAATAAAGCTTAGAGATCACTAGGAAGATGTCTTGACGTCCAGGAAGCTTCAGAAGTTGATCTTGTGAATTTTGAAAGTGTAAGTGTTCATAGTTTACTACTTCAAGACCCTTTTATCATCACTTTGATCTGTTTAGAGGCTGCCATGTGAGTCTAGGATTGTTGTAAGAAGTATAAAAGTGTCCCTAGTTGCATGAAAGTCGATTGGTGAAGCTCTGGAATCGGCAACAGCTGGAAACAACTCGCAACATGTCTGAAACTGGCACCTGCGCATGTATTCTGTGCTGGCAGGTCGCTCGCATGGCGCGAGACCCCCCTCGCGTGGCGCGAACATGTGCAGATCAGGTTACAAGTTTCCTTTGCTTTGCATTTCAGTCCTTGGTCCTTAGATACGTGGTTTTTGCTACTTTTCTTGCACATTGGACCCTAAAACCTGACTTTTAAGGACCTTGGGACATTTACAAACATGGTAAAGTCCTTGAACAACTTTGTGCTTACCCGAAAAGTCACGAAATTCAACGTTAACGCAATTAACCCTTCGTGTACGGTTTTGATCATAACTTTCTCATATGATAACGAAACTTGATGAAATTTTTATCACATAATCTAGTGAGTATATTTTATAATTACAAAGCTTCGGGTTAACAAAAGGTCACTCAGAGGTATACTTTCAACATGTTGACACATTTAGCCCCTGTAGTTTGTAATTCCTCACTTTCTTTCATTTTCCGCTTCGTATGATCCATGATTTACCCGTTTAAGATTATAAACATCATGTAGGGTTATTTTAGAGCCTATTCATCCCTTGTTGACACTTTGGACCCTTATATTCACATAGTTTCACTGTTTGTCAACTTTAGTCCCTCTAAAGTATGTTTTCACATATTCAAAGTCCATGACACGTGTCAATACATTATTGGACGAAATTTTTCGAGGTGTTACAACACAGGGGAGTATTTGGTTAGCAATTTGATTTCCGACCTTGATCAACTTGTTTTAGTGAGGGATCTAATGATGCAGCTTTAAGAGAGAGTTGATCAGAGTCGTATAACCAAGCAACTTGATCCAAAATTTGACCGATTTTCAAAGTTGATTGGTTATCAACAACCAGTAACTAATGCTCCTCCTACTGTCCGTGTGCCGGTTGGTATAAGAAACAAAGGTTGCGGCTCGCATAAAAGGATTAAATCTAAGAAGGAACAAATGATCAGCCACAAAGGAAAAAGGTCAAGGACATGTAGCGTATGCAATGAAAAAGGCCATGACATTCGGACTTGCGAGATTCTGAAAGCCAAACAACAAGGTAAACAACAAAAAAAGAAGATGAAGGGCGTCCAGATTGAAAATATTCCCAGAGACAAAGACAATGAGGTCGAAGACGACGAAGAGGAAGAGGAAGATGAGTTTGAAGATTACAGTGGTAGTAGTGATGATGGATCTAAAGAAGAAGATCAGTGGGAGGAGGTTTCAGAAGATGATGAGGATGAGTAGTTTTTTCTAAATGGACATGCGAATTATACGAAGTACATGCAATTTATATTCTTCTGTTTATATCTTTTTCACATGCGATTTTTTAGTGTATAAACATGCGATTTTATATGATTCAGTTTATAATAATTCCTACATGCGATTTCACTTTTATTACATGCGATTTTTTGAGTTATATTGTTTTTTTCTGTGACAAACAGGGCAATATCATTCATGCGATTTAATATTTTTATAAGCAAGCATAATATGTGTTCTAAATATATAATTTGTGTTCTAAATACATACCCAAAATATAAAATAATTGTTATTGTCTAACACAGCCACAACCACAAAAGGATTAAAAAGATAATTTAGTTACTTGAAGAAAAGATTTTATGACGTTCAGAAGAGCTGAACTCCATCTTCTCCTTCACAGTGTTTAGAGCATCTGTCAGGAAAGAGAAGGCTAAGTCATCAGCTCGAGATTGCTCCTTTATGTGCTCCAAAGCTCTGTCCTTGAAGCTTGATGGTGGTTCTTGAAGTAGGCGTTCCCATATATCTTGATTTTTCTTGATTTGTTCAAGAATTTTACCTTGCACATCAAGAACCAGATGAGAAGAGTTGACATCAGTGCTTAGTTCTGTCAACGTGCGAGTTGACAATAGCTCTTTGATTGCAATGTTTTTGGTTTGTTCTGAATCATCAGATGCCATTTTTGTTTGTCTGTTTTGTGAGTGTTTTTTTCTTCTTCTATGTATGACTTAATATGGAAGGTAGTTATATCTAGGTTTTTTATATTAATATAGTAAATTTATTATGTAGGTAGGGTGGTAAGTTCAGTAGTAATTATTGTAAAATTGATCATTACATGTCAATTTACAGTCACATCGGTAATAAATTAAGTTTTTTTTTATATAAAATACTACTATTTTAGTTCTTAAGATTGGTAATTTTTTTTTTGCATTTTTAGGACAAAGTAATTTGAAAGTATTTGTTAGTGTTTTATTCATAATCGCATGTGTAACATAACAATTTCGCATGTCTTGAAAAACATGCGAAATCGCATGTATTAAAGCATGAATTCGCACATTATACGAAATTTCAAAGATTATTAACTCTTAGTGAAATCGCATGTGTATTGATATGAATTCGCACATTATATTACACCCTAAGTGTTTTCGCATATATGTTACTTTGAACTCACATACTTTACAAAAAAACAGACCCTTTCTTTTTGTCTGAATTGTCTTTTCGCTTGTTTGTTATGTATTTCGCATATTCTTATTTGATTTTCACACTGCATCATCATCATCTTCAGGTCTGAATTTCCAAATTCATCAGAAGTTCAATTTCGCAGCAGGATATGGTGAGTAGGAATCGATCGATTTTTGAGTAATTGTTATATTTTCGATTACCGTTTTGATTAAGAATCACGTTTTGATTTCGAGGTTTTGTTTGCTGATTATCAGGGTTTTTTATTTCGTAATTGACGATTTTAACCTTGGCGGTTACATATATATATCTTTATTTGATTAATTTAATAGGTAAACATGGGGGTGATTTGAGATGATCCGACGGCCATGGTTATAGCGTACGTAATGTAGGATTAGGCATATTGTATGATAACCGGCCTCTATATATATATATATATTTACACACACATATATATAGAGAAAGAGAGAATAGTAGGGTTCCTGTTGGCAACCGATTTTATTTTTATTTTTTATTTTTAATGGCAAATTTGGATCTGGGAAAAATCTTTTGTGGAAATTAAACCCAGACCTAATAATTCCTAAAACTTATCTCACGCTGAAAATGTCACTAGCCTATTACGCCATAACCATCACTATTTTATATACTTACTGGAGTTCATATAATTTTTTTTTACGATTAAAACAAATAAACTCCCTTAACATGAGGGCCACCAATATCCCCCACTTGTGGTGGAGTGGTGGAAAGAGCTTTGGGTTTCCTTGGAGACCCGGGTTCGATCCCCACCCACTGCATTTGGGGGACGTCCCTATGATGGATCGCTCCTACCGAGGCATGGTTCGATCCGGAGGGCAACCCGGTTTTCACCCAGCTGTTACCCCAGCGGCTTTACCCGTGTGGGGGCAGTATGGTTTCCGGGCGAAGGTCATTTTCCGTTCGCGGCCGGGGCCCGATAGAACATCGCGTCCGCAATGGCCTGACGGGGGATTGTCTTTGACAAGAACCCGGTGACCGATAAGGTCTTGTACATAGAAAGTCACCCTTCAAAAAAAAAAACATGAGGGCCACCAATTACTCGTATGGTCGTATGTGTTAAGTGGCCTAAGTATACTTAACAAATTTAACGAACTATATTTGAATAATATCTTATAGTGTAATTCGGATACATTTTGGTTGAAATGGTGCCAACGAAGAAATATTACACATTGTTAGGTTTGTTAATTTAGAATCACTATCAACACAAACATGTATAAAGTAATCTACAAGGGTGTAAATGCATTGTTTTATTATTATATTTTATTTTTTATAAACTTCTAAGAATATGCTTGATAACGGGCATATAGAATACGAAACAAATTAAAACTAACACAGTCAAATGATGTTAAGAAACTTGTCTTAATATACTCAATGGAGTTTATATAAAAGGCTTTACCATTTACTAACTATAATTATTTACTAACTATAAATTAGTAATATTTTGATGCATAGAGGTATTGTACCATATGCTTAGGAGGTTTTCAAATAAATATTGATATTACACTTTTAACCCCAAACTACTTGATATTTTACTTTTAACCCAAAAGTTTTTATATTATTCAATTTAGCCTTACAACTTGTTTACATTCAATTTTGCTCCCCTATACTTTTTATATTTCGTAAAATTTATGTTACGATTTGTTCTAAATTTTGCAAGTTAACACGGCGAAACGTTCCTGTGTGGTTCAGTGTTTATACGTTTTGTTTTATGTTTAGTTCTAAATTTTGCGAGTTAACATGGTGCAACGTGCGTGTATGGTTCAACGTTTTTATTTCGTCTGTTTTTTCCCATTTGACTGGTTCTTCGCAACGCAGGTTCTAAACTGACTTACTTATTATTTTCTAGTTTTACGTTTCGGTTTAATTTTTTGCATTAACATGTCGTAACTTCAGTATTGGTGGTCGCTGAAGATGGTGTGGGATGGATGCTATATGTCACGATTTTACGCCCTATCGCAACGCAAGAGTGCTTAATACTAGGTATAACAAATTCTAATAAGACAAATAACACCAACCACACATTCCATTAACAAACATGAACCACTCTTCATACGAAACAAAATAACACTCTCTTTAAGGTTAGGGACACAAAGCATTACTGCATTACTTAGGGTGGAGTTCAACAAATATCTCCTTTTAAGTTGGATGTAACCTAAACAACCACTCCTAAATGAAAACATGCTAGCAAGAAATTTGGTTTGGCCTAGCTTGTATGTGTTAAATGGTCCAACCATCCAAGTTCGGAGTAATATTTAATAACGGGCCAACATATATTTCCTTTTAAGGCCCACATATATTTTTTCAGATCCATTGAATGACTTAATTATTGCTAACTAGTTTTATACACTGCCCGTGTTGCGGGGTGCTATGCTGAATATTTCTTTCTCATAAAACGTATGTCTGTGTTTCGATTACTTGTACATACTACTTATAACACAATTTCAATAAAAATTATAAAAGTCAACCAATTAAAACAAAACACTACCATACTTTTGATAAAAAAAACTAAAACGATGAAAAAAACTACAATTTTAAATTGGGGGCAAAATTGTAATTTTTTCAGGCCAAATGAGCGACTGCCATGCTGTCACACCCCAAAAACATCGCAACGGAATACAAAACGTAGTGGTGACGGAAGTTGGTGCCCATTAATATCTTGTTAAACGATGCATTTAATTGTTGGACATATTAACTTAATTAAAACATAAGTTTTAAACATAGTGTTTCAAAACACGACACAACCACAGCATAGTTTAATTGTCTTGATCCTTATGGATCTTATTACATTGGTCCCAAATTGTTTTAAAAGTTTGTCCAACAAATTACGAAAACAAACATGCATCAACAACCATAACATACGCCATAATTCCCGAAGCCGAACTCAAGTACCTGAAGAACACGTTAAAATCAAGTGTCAACACAAAGTAAGGTGAGCTCACATATTCAAATTTAAAGTAATTTGATCCCAAGGAAATACTTTCCAATTATGTGTTTATTATAAAAACATCCATATAATTTACGAAAGTCAATTTATTTCCTTAATAAAATCCAAGGGCCAGTCGTCATAAGCGTTTCCCAGAAACCTTCGAACAAAGCATCTTCCCAAGTTTACATATTAAATTTATAATATCAAATGTTCGGACTCGTAAGTTAGCTGGATATGACGAACTATATATTTACAATGAAAGTATAATCAATGCTAGACAATGAACATAATATCAATTCGTCGTTTGACTTGACACGGAGTGACCGGTCACGATGAGGTTGTCAACCCGATAGATATACCAACAATTCCTCGCGTGCAATACTTAAATGATTAAACGACATCACTTGCGCATGGCCCATATCGAGGCCATCTATGATGCCTGCCTCACGTACAATATGTAACAACCCGCTTTTGGAAAGTCAAAGTCAAAGTCAAGGAAGAAAAGATTGCTAATTGCGATATGTCGCTCTTTGCTTAACTACCGAATTGTGCCTTTTGACTTGTAATCGAATTCAATTATTTAATTTCTTTAGTTGTATTATGTGGAGTATCTATTAACAATCGAGGTTTAATCGCATGTTTAATCGTTAATCGACCTATCGCTAATTGCATCGCTATCGCTATCGCAACCCGAATTATAGGTTATGGATATTGTTTTACGTGTGTGTGCCTTTATGAGTTACTTGTGCATGTTATGTTTGTGTTGAGGTGATTAATCGCAATCGCAACTCTATCGCATCGCAATCTGATCGCAAACGCTAAACGCAAGTTATTTATACTGATTGTATGTTAGATATAGTAGTTAGGATATTTGTGTAACTAATGGGTAATACTATCGCATCGTTCGCTCGAAATGCATCGCAATGCTCAACGCGCGAAACGAAACACGAAAACTAACTCGCCGGAGCCACTCGATCGAATAACCATTCGATCGAATGGTCATCCGAACGGATGACCATCCGATCGGATGGCCATCCGATCCGTCACCTGAGTGTGCTCTTTCCTCTTTTGGGAACCCTATAAATACCTCTGTCACATCACCAAAGTGATGTGACAGATCTCCCTCTCTCTCTCTCTCTCGACCAGATGCTCCAACCCACTTTTCTCTCGATTTCTCACGATTCTTGTAAGTTTTCAACTCAAATCTTGTACATCTATCATCTACACACATTTCTTCATCACTTTCTCCCTTGAATCTTAACTTTTAACCATGGAATCAGTGGATTTGATGTGTTCTAGGATGATGTCATCATGGAGTTCTTATGAACTTCTAGACTTGGCTTCATTCCACCAAGAATAACTTAGATCCGAAGGATTTCAACATGTCTAAACCTTATTTTCGCATAGATCTAAACTTTTCCAAAGTTAAAAGGATTGCAAGATGCTTTTCTAACCTTCTTTCAAATCTTTTACACTCAATGCTCTCAAAACCGATAGAATCGGAGCTCATTCAGGTCTTCTACTCAATTCTTAGTGAAGTGTCGGGCTGAGATCTGATTTCTATAAAAGAGATAACCGATTCTGGATTGAACATGAACAACCGTCAAGAACAGTCAACTGATTGGATTTGGGCGATACCTGTTCGATCGGACGACTTGGGGCTTGACGAGGTTCCGTTGTTTAGTACGTTGTCATACTGTCTCAAGCAAACCGCAAAACTTATCAAAATAGTCAAGTTCAAAACGATCAGGTTCGTCCGGACGGATTGCCGTCCGATCGGATTGCCGTCCGATCGGATTACCGTCCGACCGAACCGCAATCCGATCGGATTGCATTGGAACTTCCACACTTAAACATTTTATAATCTTCAAAGATCGTTAGTTTCTAACAGATTGCCATCCGATCGGTAGACCATCCGATCGAGTGACAATTCTGCTGTGAATTTGTTCTCCGAGAATGTCCAACCGACGGATCTCCATCCGATTGAACGACCGTCCGACCGGGCGACCTGAAGGCTAGAGATACTTCTCTGATTACAAAATGCTACAACAAAAACTTCAAAGCCATCATACAAAAACATATCCATCCCAAACGAGTGTCAATCCGACCGAATGGCCATCCGACCGGATGGCCATTTGTCACTTGCTCCCCATGCATCGTTTTACGTGACGCTTATCGCTTATGTACTCGTTAACTGTTCAGGCTAATCACTCTAGCACCCCCTTCAATCCATTAACTTCCATCGCTGTGAGTATACTCGATCCCTTTTTGCTTTAAGCACTTTTGGGTGTTACATACGTTACTTATTCTAAATCACATCGACACACAACGCAACCACTATTTATACACTGACCGTTATCGCATGTTACTTGTTACTCGATGAATGCTTGTATGTTATGTTTACACGGTGATTGTTGCCTGGCGCCTTAGCAACGATAGTACTATAGTTTGGACTCAGCACCTGTCGTGGACAGGGGTTGTTAAGGTTACCTCTTCACGTATCACAGTGGTGATATGTGTTACGCATTTTACAACTCGCAGTCTTGTCTGTGCATATTTCATTGTCGATAACCTACTAGCCTCACAATATACATGTTACATGTTGGTTATGCGTAAACGCTTTCGAATTCTATTATTACTATTAAACTTGTATGCTCACCTTTACACTATGTGTATTGACCACTATTTTAACGTATGTGACAGGTGTTTAGGATGCTGTGATTACTTGCTGGAAATCTAGCTAGGATGGAGTCTAGAAACAAATATAATAAAATCTGAGTTGTCGGAACAATTTGCTTGTTTTTGAGACAATTATCTGTAATAACTATGGTTGCTTTATCTGTTAGTAGTATGGGATATTAACGTTAAAGATTTGGTAATTTAATAGCTGTTGTGGATTCTCCTGAACAATCTGTTTCGCTCAGTGTCGCTCCCCGATGATTCCGTCATCGGTTGGGGTGTGACAGATTGGTATCAGAGCCATAACTATAGGGAATTAGGCAAGACTCGACCTAGTCCGGGTCGATGTCTTAGAAACAACCTAGTCTATAGTCTAAGTGCCAACATATAACACCCTTGCTTGTTTAATACAATATTTTATATAAATTTCGTAAAAATACATGTTTATACGATTACACGTAGTATGACAATACGAGTTTACAAAAACTTTTACAATTTAAAAGTTAATGAACAACTTAATGTAATTGAATTCGTCGTTTAAAAGATACGACGAAACGTCGCGCGGAAGCTTTTAACTTTATCGTGTTCGATTCTTCTTCGAGCTTGATCTTCATCCGGGCACTCTTGGCAATCACCTATGATCAAAACCAACTTAAAAGTTAGTTTTGATAGTTAAATAACAAGTTTAAACAAGTTATATGGGTCAAACAAGCAAAATTAAACATTTTTCAAGTTCAGGGGGGGCTAGGCGTCACGCCTGGGGGCTAGACGCCCCACCTAGCCCCCTTTTTGGCAGAATGTTCATATTATGTTGCTGCAAATTCCCAGCATGACCCGATTTCACAGAAACGAGCATAACTCTCTCGTTTTTAATCCGTTTTACCCGATTCTTTTTACTACGCGTCCGTAATTTAATTCTCCATCATATGGAGTTAAAATCCAACATCCAACATAATAAATTTTGAAACTTCTAAGCCTTCGACTCGTTACCTTTTTATCGCATTTTAACCCGTTTATGCATTTTATCAAACAAACATATTTGTTTGATTCCTATATCACATACACTTCTTCACATTAATGTTATCTACCATTTTAGGTTCTAATCACAGGTTTATTATACAATTTAAACCCGTTTTCGCTCGTATGCTTATTTTGACTCGTTAAGGGTATTTAAGCACATTCGAGCCTAAAATCGCTTTCGATTGCTTCTAGCATTCCATCACCACATTTCTTATCCTATAATCTTCCACCACAACTGTATTTATGGTGAGTTTAATGTGGTGATCTATATAAACCAAATTTTACCTCTCGAATCATTATTTTACGGCAAAAACTCCAATAGTGCCATTTGACTAATATAATACCTCTTTCAGCTTCTATACTTATTCTAAGTATTTACCTAATCATAAAACTCGTTTCCAAACAACCTTTAAGGGTTGTTTGTTCAATTTAGCCTACAAGGGCGTTTTGGTCGATTTTGGTCCTTCTTTTACGACGAAGGACTCTCACCAATTATTCGACCAAAATAGCACTTTTAACTACAACATAATTATGCGTACCTGGCTCGGATCAACATATTGACCCGTTTTAATAACTTTTTGCTATTAATATCTAGATAATAGCAATGCTAACCATGTGTTAATTCCTGTGATCACAAAACTCAACAAGCAATCATCAAATATTATTGGCAAATGGTGTTAGCAACACCATTTGACCCGTTTAGTCAAAATGACCAATTATCATTATAAGATGGCACTTAATTACCATTTCACCCCTTTAACCTATCCCGGTTTACTTTTTGAAATCACCCAACTTGAAAGTCGTTTCCTGTTTTAATTGACCCATTATGAGTTATGCCAAATGGTGTCGTTTTAAATCCCTTTATCTATTCGTTAACCCATGTCCGGATTACCATTTCACCATTTTCACTTGTTCCGACTAGCATTATATCGCGCCGGAATATCATGTTTCATTTACTTAATATAAATCGTATTCCATGCTCACAAATAAGCATTTTGAAATAAAAGTAAAAAGGGCGTAAGCTTAACTTACCTTGCATCCAAATTACGCATTTCCTTTCCTTCTTGATTCGTTTGACCCGCTCACTCATCAAGCTTCCACCTAGCTCGTTAGGCGTCAAACTATCATCATAATTCATAAGATGGTTAGATTAGTCATTATCAATTATGACTACTCCATCTAACGGGTCTTATGTCGACTTTATCACTCGATTAAATCATCGGTTAGTTTGACTTCCTAAAAGTCAATTGATCTATCAACATATTCAAATGCACACTTCCCATGGAATTTCAACATTTTAGCTTCGTTTAGGCATTTTAACAAACACCTAGTGGGCATAATTTCACTAAATCAAAAATCAAGTTTCATGACTAACTATTTAGCCAAGATTAAACAATTCTTGCGAGTTTAATATATCTAGTATGCATAATAACATCTAGATTCACCTCATGTAAATAAATAACACTCAATTTATAATCTAATTTCTAGTGTTCTTCATCATTCTACAACACCCATTTAACACACATATAGGTGATCACCAAATTATTCAAGTCATAGCATCATATGTATGATTTTCACTTAGGGTTTAGTTCCTAAGCATGTGTACATCACTAACTTAGCCATAGCTCCTCTAATCCTTACATAATTCGCGAATTATGATGCTAACTCAAATTTTGCAACTTCACGAATCATCAAATTTTTACATACCTTGTGATCCCCATGACTTAGTGATCGTTTTTATCTGAACATGCATCGATTTAGGACTGAAATCGACCTTCAATTTGATGATTTTTGGCACTTTAGGGTTTCACCCTTCTTGGTCGCTCCTGAAGATCGATCCACACACACACACCTTGTGAGTGGTGTTTTTTTTATTAATTAGAACTTGTTTCCTTTTCAACGTTTTTGGTCCCTCAAGTTTAGATTTTAATTATTAGGGACTAGAACTCCATATTTTATTTACTTATTTACACCTTGTTAACTAGGTTAATTACTCCTAGTTAACTTGACGAGTTCGGGAAGCTATAACCCGTTATATTTTAAATCCCGTTAACTCAGGCTCTTATAAACTTAATTCCTTAAAACTTTGATTCGTTTTTATTTAATATTAGGATTTCTTATTTAAATCCAAATATTTACCGGGTTATTTTTACTACTAACGGTACGTTACCAGTCTTTTAGTATTAACGGAGTTTGATTACCAAACCCGTTTTCGGGGTGTTACAAGTCTACCCCCCTTAAAGAGGTTTCGTCCTCGAAACCTTTCTTACATAGTTTATCGAGTTCTAAACTTAATGCGTTTGACCTGAGTAATCTTTTAAGCATTACTCATACTTTAACCAATTGTTAGTATTACCAGAAAAATTATGGTAATATCTTTTTTTTTGGTTACAGAACATCTACGTACTTCATACGACATAATGTAACTTGAAATAACGTAATTCCGTTATTTCTACTAGTTTAGTTAACTTAGCGATATCCATCGCTTTTATATATTATCGAACTCTTTGTGAATCCGTTACCTTGACCCGTTTAAAGGTCTTTAGTGAAATCTTTCTCTTTTAGCAACTATTTCTTTTGTTTTCAAATTCATTTATTCGGTTCAGTTACTCCGAATCCTCCGCTTACGAGCAAACCAAATTTCTGGATTTGAATTGCTGACCTTCACCGGTCTCACTAACTAGACTTATTAGTCCAATTACTTTTTACCGCTCGCTTGGTTATAATGCGATTCTACTTCACATTACATTTCTTAACCTTGATCGTGTCGCATCATGTTTAATTTATATATCTACTTTTCATTTTCGAAAAGATCACTTTTCGAATATATCGTCTTGCGCCTATCAGCGTCAAGAATTGAATCTCTCATGCTTACTATTCAATTTCCTATCAGAATTTATATTTGTAAAAATGTTATTTCTTACTAAAACTGAATTTTAGTCTAACGTTTTTCTCTTTAACTATGTCAATTACTCATATCAAGGAAATTGACAACCCATAATTTATTATTTTCCGTTCTCGTTTTACGCGGGGAATCGTAACAAGTTCCCTCACCTTACACTATTGACCCGTAGGTTCCTTCACTTAACCTCGTAGGCTAATTCCTTAAGCTTTCATCTCTTTAAGACGAGGCCCTTATGATCCCTTTGCTTCAATTCATGACCCGTGGGTCATTTTGGCCCCGTAGACCTTTACACTAATTAATATCCCGTAGGTTATGATGATCCCGTAGATCATCTTTTATTCTAATCTTTATTCAATTGTCTATTTATACATTTATAGCTTTAAAGCATCCTTTGTTATGTTTGGAATCATTTAATTTTGCTTTTGAACTTTAGTTGACCTTGACCGTACTCTAAGGTTTCATTTGTTTACTTTCGGACTATCTTTTCCGACTTTACGACTTCTAACGTCATTTACACGTCGGTTTGTCCTACGCTTACCGTTACCCGGTTCATACTTATACTCCTTTACAACCCATTACCCGGGTCCTTCTATCTTATTGTTTTTAGCTTTCCGGTTTCACCGGTTTGCGTTTTCCTATTATATTAAGCGTTATTCCTTAATTGACTCGTTTGACTCATTTTGGGTGAATTTTCATCACTTATGAATGTCAAACTTCATTCTTTATTTGACCCGTCCAACTTTGAAATGGTTGAACGTAATTACCAAAATTTATGTTTGCGAAAATTCTTGTAATCTTTTAGTCATGACTCATATTCCGAGTCTTTTGACTTTCTATTTCGCGTTCCTGTTTCTCAGTCTACGCATGCGTTTAATTCCTTACCCATCAACCGGGTGTTTTACCTAAATCGTTATCATTGCACCCCCTCCCGGTATGCATTAAGACTTTGTTTCGATTTACTTGGTCATCTTAGCGAAATCCGTCGCTTTTAGTCGACCATGTCTTTTATTCTTTACGTGACCACCATCGGCGGCCTCATTAATTATGAGTGACGATTATCATCATTATCCTTGCTTTACTACGACTAAAGTTAACAACCTTGATTATCTTTTTCGTGTGGGCAACACCTTTGTTTTTATGACCCGACGGTCATCTATACTTTGGTTTTACTTGCCCGTTTTGTTCACCATGGCCCTTTCGTCCAAGATGACTTATTTTCGTGAATTTTCTTTTGATCATTCATTTATATCATCATTTACATTAATCTGTGTCCCTTCTATTGGGCTCATTATCCTAATGTAATACGCTTCCGTCACCCGGCTGTGCGTTTACATTATTTTCAACTATTTTGTTCATTTGTTTCATTTGGGTACTTTTTAATTTGTCCCATTCACCCCGTCCTTACTACATCGGATGTAAATGTGTCCGCTATAAGAAGTTCACGGTATCATATGCCACTACTTACTTGGCCAGAGTAAGCGATTAACACATGACACGCATGACCTTTTTATAGTTTTCACATCACGCCCTATGTAAGTAATGCCTCTATTTGTTTCTCTTGGAAACAATATCCCGAATACATTTTCTATTCGGGGTTTTCCAAGTTTTTAATCTACATATGCAACTTTCAATTTCTACATATTTGTTGCATATTACTATTTGTGCAATTATATTTAAAATGTGCACCTGGTAATGCTTGCCCTAACGGGCTTCTCTTGCCATTAGCCTTGTTCGCGACCGCTACGCGATTTAGGTCCTTGATGAGCATACTCTTTGGACCGTTCCTCTGTCAAATCTGCAATTTGTTAAACTCTCGCTATCTTCATATGCGAGTGTCCTTCAACTAAAACATATACAACTGTTAGTAATTTCGACATTAAAGGATGCCCGTATTATAATACAAGGCTTTTCTACTATACGCATCAACGCGTGCAATTTCGTTGACTAAACTATTCCATATCGTTTTTATTGGTGTAACGTGTATTGCACGATAACTATATGTGTTGTTCTCAACACTTTAATCATACTAAACCATTGATATACATGTACTTACCGGATTTGCGATCAAGCCTCGAACCGAACACGCTTTACTCTTTAACCGTGAGCTCTGATTGATTACCAACTAGTAACACCCTTGCTTGTTTAATACAATATTTTATATAAATTTCGTAAAAATACATGTTTATACGATTACACGTAGTATGACAATACGAGTTTACAAAAACTTTTACAATTTAAAAGTTAATGAACAACTTAATGTAATTGAATTCGTCGTTTAAAAGATACGACGAAACGTCGCGCGGAAGCTTTTAACTTTATCGTGTTCGATTCTTCTTCGAGCTTGATCTTCATCCGGGCACTCTTGGCAATCACCTATGATCAAAACCAACTTAAAAGTTAGTTTTGATAGTTAAATAACAAGTTTAAACAAGTTATATGGGTCAAACAAGCAAAATTAAACATTTTTCAAGTTCGGGGGGGGGGGGGGCTAGGCGTCACGCCTAGGGGCTAGACGCCCCACCTAGCCCCTTTTTTGGCAGAATGTTCATATTATGTTGCTGCAAATTCCCAGCATGACCCGATTTCACGGAAACGAGCATAACTCTCTCGTTTTTAATCCGTTTTACCCGATTCTTTTTACTACGCGTCCGTAATTTAATTCTCCATCATATGGAGTTAAAATCCAACATCCAACATAATAAATTTTGAAACTTCTAAGCCTTCGACTCGTTACCTTTTTATCGCATTTTAACCCGTTTATGCATTTTATCAAACAAACATATTTGTTTGATTCCTATATCACATACACTTCTTCACATTAATGTTATCTACCATTTTAGGTTCTAATCACAGGTTTATTATACAATTTAAACCCGTTTTCGCTCGTATGCTTATTTTGACCCGTTAAGGGTATTTAAGCACATTCGAGCCTAAAATCGCTTTCGATTGCTTCTAGTATTCCATCACCACATTTCTTATCCTATAATCTTCCACCACAACTGTATTTATGGTGAGTTTAATGTTGTGATCTATATAAACCAAATTTTACCTCTCGAATCATTATTTTACGGCAAAAACTCCAATAGTGCCATTTGACTAATATAATACCTCTTTCAGCATCTATACTTATTCTAAGTATTTACCTAATCATAAAACTCGTTTCCAAACAAAGCCTACAAGGGCGTTTTGGTCGATTTTGGTCCTTCTTTTACGACGAAGGATTCTCACCAATTATTCGACCAAAATAGCACTTTTAACTACAACATAATTATGCGTACCTGGCTCGGATCAACATATTGACCCGTTTTAATAACTTTTTGCTATTAATATCTAGATAATAGCAATGCTAACCATGTGTTAATTCCTGTGATCACAAAACTCAACAAGCAATCATCAAATATTATTGGCAAATGGTGTTAGCAACACCATTTAACCCGTTTAGTCAAAATGACCAATTATCATTATAAGATGGCACTTAATTACCATTTCACCCCTTTAACCTATCCCGGTTTACTTTTTCAAATCACCCAACTTGAAAGTCGTTTCCTGTTTTAATTGACCCATTATGAGTTATGCCAAATGATGTCGTTTTAAATCCCTTTATCTATTCGTTAACCCATGTCCGGATTACCATTTCACCATTTTCACTTGTTCCGACTAGCATTATATCGCGCCGGAATATCATGTTTCATTTACTTAATATAAATCGTATTCCATGCTCACAAATAAGCATTTTACAATAAAAGTAAAAAGGGCGTAAGCTTAACTTACCTCGCATCCAAATTACGCATTTCCTTTCCTTCTTGATTCGTTTGACCCGCTCACTCATCAAGCTTCCACCTAGCTCGTTAGGCGTCAAACTATCATCATAATTCATAAGATGGTTAGATTAGTCATTATCAATTATGACTACTCCATCTAACGGGTCTTATGTCGACTTTATCACTCGATTAAATCATCGGTTAGTTTGACTTCCTAAAAGTCAATTGATCTATCAACATATTCAAATGCACACTTCCCATGGAATTTCAACATTTTAGCTTCGTTTAGGCATTTTAACAAACACCTAGTGGGCATAATTTCACTAAATCAAAAATCAAGTTTCATGACTAACTATTTAGCCAAGATTAAACAATTCTTGCGAGTTTAATATATCTAGTATGCATAATAACATCTAGATTCACCTCATGTAAATAAATAACACTCAATTTATAATCTAATTTCTAGTGTTCTTCATCATTCTACAACACCCATTTAACACACATATAGGTGATCACCAAATTATTCAAGTCATAGCATCATATGTATGATTTTCACTTAGGGTTTAGTTCCTAAGCATGTGTACATCACTAACTTAGCCATAGCTCCTCTAATCCTTACATAATTCGCGAATTATGATGCTAACTCAAATTTTGCAACTTCACGAATCATCAAATTTTTACATACCTTGTGATCCCCATGACTTAGTGATCGTTTTTATCTGAACATGCATCGATTTAGGACTGAAATCGACCTTCAATTTGATGATTTTTGGCACTTTAGGGTTTCACCCTTCTTGGTCGCTCCTGAAGATCGATCCACACACACACACACCTTGTGAGTGGTGTTTTTTTTTATTAATTAGAACTTGTTTCCTTTTCAACGTTTTTGGTCCCTCAAGTTTAGATTTTAATTATTAGGGACTAGAACTCCATATTTTATTTACTTATTTACACCTTGTTAACTAGGTTAATTACTCCTAGTTAACTTGACGAGTTCGGGAAGCTATAACCCGTTATATTTTAAATCCCGTTAACTCAGGCTCTTATAAACTTAATTCCTTAAAACTTTGATTCGTTTTTATTTAATATTAGGATTTCTTATTTAAATCCAAATATTTACCGGGTTATTTTTACTACTAACGGTACGTGACCCGTCTTTTAGTATTAACGGAGTTTGATTACCAAACCCGTTTTCGGGGTGTTACAAGTCTACCCCCCTTAAAGAGGTTTCGTCCTCGAAACCTTTCTTACATAGTTTATCGAGTTCTAAACTTAATGCGTTTGACCTGAGTAATCTTTTAAGCATTACTCATACTTTAACCAATTGTTAGTATTACCAGAAAAATTATGGTAATATCTTTTTTTTTGGTTACAGAACATCTACGTACTTCATACGACATAATGTAACTTGAAATAACGTAATTCCGTTATTTCTACTAGTTTAGTTAACTTAGCGATATCCATCGCTTTTATATATTATCGAACTCTTTGTGAATCCGTTACCTTGACCCGTTTAAAGGTCTTTAGTGAAATCTTTCTCTTTTAGCAACTATTTCTTTTGTTTTCAAATTCATTTATTCGGTTCAGTTACTCCGAATCCTCCGCTTACGAGCAAACCAAATTTCTGGATTTGAATTGCTGACCTTCACCGGTCTCACTAACTAGACTTATTAGTCCAATTACTTTTTACCGCTCGCTTGGTTATAATGCGATTCTACTTCACATTACATTTCTTAACCGTGATCGTGTCGCATCATGTTTAATTTATATATCTACTTTTTATTTTCGAAAAGATCTCTTTTCGAATATATCGTCTTGCTCCTATCAGCGTCAAGACTTGAATCTCTCATGCTTACTATTCAATCGATTGTGTTATTCGCAATCGCTATGCTTAATCGCTATACGCTACTGTGAAGAATAGGTGAATACATGCAAAATATGTGCTTAGGGGAGCTGTGTGCTTATGTGCTACTGTGCTTACATGAAATACGTGCTTATGTGCTTATGTGATTCTGTGTTTATGTGCCTACATGATTTTGTGAATTGATGTGTTCCTGTGCTTTAATAAGTAGTCTTGGGTGAATCGCTAGACTATACTAGGGTTAATTGAAATTGTGTTTGAGTCATGTGACGATGTCTGCTGCAGACAATGTCGTCATTCAGTACTCACCACTCCCGCGCTGCTAGACAAAACCATGAAGACAAACGCATTGCTGCATTTGTCGCTAAGCAGATGGCGAAAGTCATACCGAAGATTGTTAGCGAGCTGAACGAAAATGCCAGCAAGCCTTCAGAACAATCACGGATTGATACTCCTAAAGCTACTTTTAGCTTCAAGCAGTTCAAAGCCTGCGGTCCAAAAGAATTTACCGGCGAAGATGGGCCTACGGCCATGTTTCAATGGTTTGATTCTATCGAAGTCACCTTGCGCCAGAGTGGCTGTCCGGAAGACCTCCGCACTGTCAACGCCACATGCGTCTTCCAATCCCGCGCTCTTGATTGGTGGACGGCCGAGAGGAACAAACGAGGGAACGATGTAGCTTTTGGATTGTCGTGGGACGAGTTGAAGAACATCATGATGCAAGAGTTCTGCCCTCCCCCACGAACTTCAAAAGCTAGAGGACGAATTCTAGCATATCAAGCAGGATAGTGGAGATAACGCTGGGTTAACTGCTCGCTTCAAGCAGTTGAGTATCATTTGCCTTGGTCAAGTTACTACCCCTGAGATTACAATCAAGAAGTATATCCGTGCTCTGCCGGATTGTGTCGCAGATTTTGTTCATGCTGTAAAGACAACAACAATCGAGGAAACCTACCTGCTCGCAGCGGAGATCAATGATAAGCGAGTCAGGGCTGGTTATTTTGATAAAGCCTCCAAGAACCTGCATCAAGTCACCGCTGCTACCACCACTGAAACCACCACCGCAACGCAATCTTCAAAGCTCTCACGCCGCAGGAGAAAGAACAGTAGCTCTAGCAATAAGAACTGTGCAGTTACTGCCGCACCACTTCTAGCTGTACCGACTCAACCGCAACCTCAACACCGCCAAGTAGCGGCTCCTGTGGCCAATGCCCAGCCAGCAAAGCGTACATACACTGGCCCACATCCGCTCTGACCTACTTGTACTTATCATCACCCGGTTGGTATCGCATGCCGGTTCTGCGTTCACTGCAACATGTACGGCCACTTCACCACAAAACTGCCGTATTGGTCCTCGCCAAACTCCAGCTCTAGCGCCTGCTCAAGCTCCTGCTCTACCAGCTCCGCAAGGACAACAAGCAGCTCCTGCTCCCGCTGCTCACGCAAGAGCTTGCTTTGCGTGTGGTGATCCCAACCACTTCGCAAACGTCTGCCCAAACAGAGTGGTGAAGCAAGAGCCACAGCAGCCAGCACCGCAACAGCAACCGCAGTAGCAACAGCCAGCACAACAAGCAGCCCGCGGGCGAGTCTTCAACATCAACGCCCGTCAAGGTCAGGCAGACAACAACGTGGTTAATGGTACGTTTCTTGTAAATGGTATATATGCTTCGTGTTTATTTGATACTCGAGCCGATAACTGTTTTGTGTCATTCGAATTCGAAAGGCTCCTAAATCGTAAGCGCGTTAACCTCCCATCAACCTTCGACATAGAAGTGCAACTGGAAGAACCGTCACCGTCAATTCTGTTCTGCGTAACTATACTCTCGATCTCAACGGTCACGTTTTTCCGATTAATCTCATTCCGATGCAACTCGGTAGCTTTGATGTCATAGTATGTATGGATTTCCTCCGGGAGAATCATGCTGAAATTGTTTGCTTCGATAAGATGATTCGTTTTTCTCTCGCGAATGGTGATCAATTGTGTGTTTATGGCGAAGTCGCTTCAAAGAGATTACAACTCATGTCATGTGTCCAAGCTAGCAAGTATCTCCGCAAGGAATACCAAGCTTTCTTGGCACACATCATAGTAGCGGAGGCGGAAAAGAAAGGAAAGATGATAGAAGAAGTACCTGTTGTACGTGAATTCCTAACGTTTTTCCTGATGATTTACCTGGTTTACCTCCCACTCGTGATATCGATTTCCGAATCGACCTTATTCCTGGAGCAAATCCTGTTGCTAGAGCGCCTTATCGCCTCACTCCCTCTGAAATGCGCGAACTCTCGAGTCAGCTCCAGGAACTACTTGATAAAGGCTTTATTAGCCCTAGCACCTCTCCTTGGGGTGCGCCTGTCCTTTTTGTTAAAAAGAAGGACAGATCGTTCCGGATGTGCATCGACTACAGGGAATTGAATAAGCTTACCATCAAGAATCGATATCCCTTGCCTCGAATCGATGATTTGTTCGATCAATTACATGGTGCTACGTGTTTCTCGAAAATTGATTTACGCCCAGACTATCACCAACTACGAATTCAAGAAGAAGATATACCTAAAACCGCTTTTCGAACCGGCTATGGTCATTGCGAGTTTGTTGTTATGCCTTTTGGTTTGACTAACGCTCCCGCAGTATTCATGGATCTAATGAATCGTGTGTATAAACCCTTCCTTGACCGCTTCGTCATCATGTTCATCGATGATATCCTGATCTATTCCAAGTCAAAAGCCGAACACTCGCAACATCTACGTTTGGTTCTTGAGTTACTCCAGGGAAACCGCCTCTATGCCAAATTCTCCAAGTGCGAATTCTGGATTGAGGAGGTCCAATTCTTGGGTCACATTGACAATAGTCAAGGTATTCACATCGACCCCACGAAGATCGAAGCTGTTAAGAGTTGGTTACACCCAAGAACCCGTCTGAAGTCCGTTCTTTTCTTGGGCTAGCAGGCTATTATCGCCGATTTATCGAAGGTTTCTCTAAAATCGTTGTGCCGCTTACCTCGCTTACACATAAGGATAAAACTTTTGTTTGGGGAACTAAACAAGAGGAGGCCTTTCAAACTCTCAAAGCAATGCTTTGTAATGCTCCCGTGCTCTCACTACCCGACGGAAACGACGATTTAGTAGTCTACTGCGATGCCTCTAACCTCGGTCTTGGTTGTGTCCTCATTGTTAGGGCATGAATTTTATGCTAAGGATCATCTATCCTGAGACTGGGCATGGATCACGGATCCTTAACGGATGATGCAGGCAGTCTGAGGATCCAGGATCCTTACTATTGTTTATATTTTTAACATTTGTCATGTTTTTAATGTTTATACACAGGTAATGGACGACATGGGCTTAGTCTTTGCTGGAATCTCGTAGAATATGCTTCATAGGCACGTGCTTGATGAAAAATAACCGTTTTAGAGAACATGGGTGACCTCCACCTTTTTAGGAAAGTTGGTTACTAGATATTTTTCTATCTTTAAAGGGGAGAACAACTCATTTTAGGCATAATTCGAATACAACACACAAAAACACACAACTCTCTGCAAACACTTAGCGAAATACACACACTTACACTAGCAATCAATTGTATTGAGCTTGTTTTCTTCCGAAGTTGTACAAGGATCATTATTGTTTTTGCAATACATTTGGTGATCGGTATTTTCCATCACCCGAGGTTTTTTATGCCGGATATCTTCTAAAGATCAAGGGCTTTTTCCTCGTATAAATCTCGATGTTCATCGTTGATTTTATTCTTTCATTGTTCATACACTTGTCCATTTATTCAAGCATCACACCTCACAAAATAGGATTTGGTTGCATTATCCTTGTGTGATTTTTGACCAAAACACTCATGCAACGAGATAAGGTTATCGCGTACGCCTCTCGACAGCTCAAGATCCACGAGAAGAACTATACCACACACGACCTCGAGCTTGGTGCAGTTGTTTTTGCGTTGAAGATTTGGCGACACTACCTTTACGGTACCAAGTGTACCATCTTCACCGATCATTGGAGCCTACAACACATCTTTGACCAGAAAGAACTAAACATGCGCCAACGCCGGTGGGTAGAACTCCTTAAAGATTATGACTGTGAGATCTGTTACCATCCAGGCAAAGCAAACGTCATCGCCGATGCTCTCAGTCGACGAAGCTATTTGCTTAGCATTCGTAATATCCAAGCCTAGCATAATCTCGAAACTCTGATACGCGACGCTCAATAAATCACTAATAGATAAGGATTAATGAAAAATAAAAATATAAATTAAAAACTTCGGGTGTATGATCGGGTATATAGTTCGGGTAAACGGGTATGTGGTTTCAGGTAATCGGGTCGGGTATCACCTAATCCCATACCCGACCCATACCCGCGAAAATTTTTAAAAGTAAACCCATACCCGGCCCAATACCCGTCGGGTATCGGGTATACCCATCCCATTTGTGTCGGGTTTCGGGTATACCCGTCGGGCTCGGGTATTTTTGCCATCCCTACATTAGATACACGATATGAAGGCAGTCCCCCTCAATACATCATCAATGTGTCAAGCTCCCAACTCTATGGGATGTGGTGAAGATAGAAAATGATCAGCAGGAGGCAAAGAACTGTTACACTTCTTCAATGAAACCAGCCTCCAAGGAGCAAGACATCATGGAGGCAAGAGAGCAAGACATCAAGGATATTCTGTTGAACCCAGAGGATCCTGAATCCAAATTTTTTTATAGGATCCGGGATCCTAGACAGTATTGAGCAGGATTTAATATCATTCTTGAAAAGAAGAAAGTCTACCATTGCTTGGAAACATGAAGACACGAAAGGTATATCTAAGGATGTTATTACTCACAAACTTGGTATTGACAGGTCTTTCAAGCCAATACACCAAAAAAGGAGGAAGTTTGCACTTGAAAGGAATGCCATTATCCAAGAAGAGGTAGACAAATTGCTCAAGGCAGATAAGACATATTGAGGAAGAATAAGAAGTTTGAGTGGACTGATAAGCATGAAGCTGCACTCAAGGCTCTTAAGGATTATTTATCCTCAGCACCAGCCCCGATGAAACCAGAAAATGGAGAATCATTATCCTTATACTTAGCTGTTTCAGCTAAAGCAGTAAGTACGATCCTAGTTAAGGATCATGAAGGCTCTCAACATCCGGTATACTGTGTAAGTAAAAGTCTACTTGATGCTGAGGCCAGGTATTCTCATTTAGAGAAATTAATTCTTGATTTAATTATGGCTTCCGATAAACATAGACATTATTTCGAAACTCACACCATTATTGTGAAAACTAACCTTCCTATCAAGAATGTTCTCAGGAAACTTCAAATGTCAGGTAGAATGGCAAAGTGGGCAATCAAACTTATTGCATATGACATTAAGTATGAACCCAGGACTACCATCAAGTCCCAAGCTAGCTGACTTTGTGGCTGATTTCAGTAGTGATCTACGAAAGGAAGCTGAATTAGAAGTTCAATAACTTGAGAAGACCAAGGATCCTTGGACACTCTTCACGGATGGAGCTTCAAATGTTAAAGGAACTAGACAAAACACACTACTAAAATCGTCACAGGGGTACATTATACCCCAATCCATTGCATGTGAATTCCAAACCACTAATGATGAGGTAGAGTATGAGGCCTTGATATCAGTCAGGAAACTGGCAGATTCTTTTGCTTTTTTCAGTCTATCACAGGTACCCAGGGAAGAGAATGCAGAAGCTGATGCATTGGCCAATCTTGGATCATCATTGAAGATTCCAGAGGATATTAAAATTCCTATCATCCATATTTTGGCTCCTGCTATTGAGGATCACATAGCTATGGAGATAGGAGAGGATGCTGCAATCGTACCTAGTAATGATGCACAATCTCATTCAGGATCATGGATCCTTCCAATCATAAGATATATACAACATGGAGAGATTCCTACAGGAGAAAATCCTAGAGCTTTCAAAGTCAATGTATCTCAATTTACAATATTAAATAGCATGCTATATAAACGATCTCTTGCAGGTCCATATCTAAGGTGCATTGAGGATCCTGAAATTCAAGAAGTCCTAAAGGATTTTCATGAAGGAGATTGTGGAAACCACACTGGGGGCAGAGCACTATTCTCAAGGATCCTTAGAACAGGATACTATTGGCCTACTATGAAGAGGGATGCTGTGGATTATGCAAAGAAATGTGATGCTTGTCAGAGACATAGCAATATCATTCATCAACCAGCAGAGCTCCTACATCCTATATCCTCTTCTTCGCCATTCATGAGATGGGGAATGGATATAGTTGGCAAACTTCCCAAGGTACCAGGAGGGAAAGTATTTATGCTAGCCATGACAAACTACTTCTTTAAATGGATAGAAGTAGAAGCTTTTGCTCAAGTCAGAGAAAAGGAAGTTATATCCTTCATTAACCGAAACATTATTACTAGATTTGGAATACCTTCTGAAATTATTTGTGATAATGGATCCCAATTTATTAGGAGTAGAACTACTAACTTTTGTGACAGATAACCAGTTATCAACAAAGAGTAGCTGGAGCTTACAACAAGAATGTCAGGGTTAGAAAGTTTCAAGTTGGTGATATGATATTAAAGAAAGCATTCCAAAATACCACAAATCCTTTTGATGGCAAGCTAGCACCAAAATGGGAAGGCCCCTATCTAATTGAAGCTGAAGCAGGAAAGGGGGCAAATTGTTTGTTAACAATGGATGGTGACCTCCTACCAAAAGCTTGGAATGTTGTTCATCTCAAAAAATGCTTTAAGTAAGAAGGATCAGGGATCCTCAGCGATACCAGTATTCTGATTAAGGATCTGGGATCCTTAAAGGATATATGATTCTACATTTGGTAACACATTACTTTCATTTTCATTCATTTTATACTTATTACTTATCATAAGTCAAAGATGTTAAACATTTAACATCTATTTTCATAAAGTTTAAAAGCTTTTGAAGAGTTGTTATCATTTTACAGAAGATCGAAGTGGTTGGCCAACTCTCCAAAGTTTTTGGGCTTGTCCCCAGTTATTTGGGCTTGTCCCCAGTTTTTGGGCTTGTCCCCAGTTTTTGGGCCTGTCCCCAGTTTCGCCAGTAGCGCACGATGATCTTGGTGCAGTTCAAGGCAATGGGACCAGTACCCGCTTTAGGGGCTGACAATTTCATTGTACTGGCTGTATTCAGGATCCTACGTATAATGGTAGACGTACCATACATCCGTTCCTAAGGTTTCTAACGTTTTCACGTTAGCTAAGGTTTAGGCATTTTCATGTCGCTCACGTTTGGATAGTCGCCAGTTTGGGCCATACTCCAGTTTACACAAGTTATTTGGGCTTGACCCCAGTTTACACCTGTTTATTTGGGCTTGTCCCCAGTTATTTGGGCTTGTCCCCAGTTATTTGGGCTTGTCCCCAGTTTGTTGGGCTTGTCCCCAGTTTATTTGGGCTTGTCCCCAGTTATTATAGGTTCATTCCCAATTATTTGGCTTGGTCCCAAGTTTATTTTTCTTACAGGAAGTTATACAAGTTCTGACAATAAGGATCCTGGATCCTCGAAACTTTACTTTTCACAGTTTGTTTATTCAGTATTAATTTACAAGGATATAGAATCCCAACTTGGATTCTCTGGTATGTTATATTCTAACTTTTTCTAAGCTGCAAGTTGTCTCTTGTCCTTTTTGGTTAAGGATCATTGATCCACATTTGTCCGAACACTTCAAGTTTTCTGTTAAAATTTTAACATTATCATCAGATTTCCAATAACTTTCCAGTTGTTTGGCGATAATATCTTTGAAAATAGAAAGCATACATGAAAAATAAAGAGGAAAGAAACAACAACAGATGTAGCTAAAAAGTTTAATGTTGTTACCCATTCATTATGTATCAAAATCATCTGGCCTGGATTTCACCAGCAAAACCGTGGACCATCCACCCAGGCCGGATAGGGCTATCTAACAGTTAAAGTGTCTATGCAGAAATTAAAGGGCAGGAAGGTTAATAGCGAACTGTGTAGAAGGATTCATTCTCCACAAACAGAAGGATCTTCTTGTCCGTAAAGGCATTTGAGGAGTTATCTCTAACTCTATATTTTGCAATGATGATTATAGCAGGTCTTATCAGTGACGACAGACAATGTAACGACTAGTTACCAGCAGCAATGGCTAGTCCGCTTCTAACGGAAATATGACAGCTGTGAATCCTTATCACAACTGCCATATTGGGGGAAATTGTTAGGGCATGAATTTTATGCTAAATATCATCTATCCTGAGACTGGGCATGGATCACGGATCCTTAACGGATGATGTAGGTAGTCTGAGGATCCAGGATCCTTACTATTGTTTATGTTTTTAACATTTGTCACGTTTTTAATGTTTATACACAGGTAATGGACGACATGGGCTTAGTCTTTGCTGGAATATCGTAGAATATGCTTCATAGGCACGTGCTTGATGAAAAATAACCGTTTTGGAGAACATGGGTGACTTCCACCTTTTTAGGAAAGTTGGTTACTAGATATTTTTCTATCTTTAAAGGGGAAAACAGCTCATTTTAGGCATAATTCAAATACAACACACAAAAACACACAACTCTCTGCAAACACTTAGCGAAATACACACACTTACACTAGCAATCAATTGTATTGAGCTTGTTTTCTTCCGAAGTTGTACAAGGATCATTATTGTTTTTGCAATACATTTGGTGATCGGTAGTTTCCATCACCCGAGGTTTTTTATGCATGAGATCTTCTAAAGATCAAGGGCTTTTTCCTCGTATAAATCTCGGTGTTCATCGTTGATTTTATTCTTTCATTGTTCATATATTTGTCCATTTATTCAAGCATCACACCTCATAAAATCGAATTTGGTTGCATTATCCTTGTGTGATTTTTGACCAAAACACTCATGCAACGAGATAAGGTTATCGTGTACGCCTCTCGACAGCTCAAGATCCACGAGAAGAACTATACCACACACGACCTCGAGCTTGGTGCAGTTGTTTTTGCGTTGAAGATTTGGCGACACTACCTTTACGGTACCAAGTGTACGATCTTCACCGATCATAGGAGCCTACAACACATCTTTGACCAGAAAGAACTAAACATGCGCCAACGCCGGTGGGTAGAACTCCTCAACGATTATGACTGTGAGATCCGTTACCATCCAGGCAAAGCAAACGTCATCGCCGATGCTCTCAGTCGACGAAGCTATTTGCATAGCATTCGTAATATCCAAGCCTAGCATAATCTCGAAACTCTGATACGTGACGCTCAACATGCTTGTTTTACCGAACGAAACTTGAAGAAGGAAAGAATTATTAATGACGACGCTCAACTCGAGAACAAATCGAATGGTATCTTTCATTATCTAGACCGAATTTGGATTCCCAAGCGTACCAACCTACGACGAATTCTGCTAGACGAAGCTCACAAATCTCGATATTCCATTCATCCCGGACATGCGCTACAAGTACTGGTGGCCAGGCATGAAGAAGGATATCGTTATCTATGTTTCGAAATGCCTGACCTGTTCAAAGGTCAAGGCCGAGCACCAAAGACCCTCTGGCTTACTCGTACAACCCGAGATCCCTATGTGGAAATGGTAGAGTATAGCTATGGACTTCATAACGAAACTCCCGCACACGCCATCAGGTCACGACAACATCTGGGTTATCGTCGATCGTCTCACCAAATCCACTCACTTTTTACCGATACGGGAGGACTATAAGGTGGAACGATTAGCACGAATCTACACCGACGAGGTTATTTTTCGACACAGGACACCTCGTGATATCATCTCTGACCGCGATGGTCGATTCACGTCGCGTCTTTGGGAAACGTTTCAATCTGCTCTCGGTACTACCCTCAATCTTAGTACTGCTTTCCATCCCCAGACCGACGGTCAAACTGAACGCACGATTCGTACCCTTGAAGACATGCTTCGCTCGTGTGTCATAGATTTCGGTGGTAATTGGGACACGCACTTACCTTTAGTCGAATTCTTGTACAATAACAGTTATCACTCTAGCATCCAAATGGCACCATTCGAGGCATTATATGGAAGAAAATGTCGATCGCCTATTGTATGGCAAGAGATCAGGGATGCGCAACTTACCGATCCCGAGCTATTGCAAGAAACGACTAACAAAATCCTCCAAATACGAGACAATCTGTTGAAAGCTCGGAGTCGTCAGAAAAGTTACGCCGATAAACGCCGCAAGCCCCTTGTATTTGACGTTGGCGATCACGTACTCCTAAAGGTTGCACCTTGGAAGGGGGTGATCAGATTCGACAAAAAAGGAAAGCTCGCGCCTCGCTATATTAGACCCTGTAAAATTTTGGAAAGGATCGTCAAAGTGGCCTACAGACTCGAACTACCGGAGGAACTAAGTAATGTCCACCCGACTTTCCACGTTTCGAACCTCAAAAAGTGTTTAGCCGACCAGGAATTGCATGTCCCTCTCAAGGATTTACAAGTGGACGAAACATTACACTTCGTGGAAAAGCCTGTCGAGATCATGGGACGAGAAACCAAGGTGCTCAGGCGCTCACGCATTCCCATTGTGAAGGTTCGCTGGGAAGGCAAACGCGGTGCCGAGTTCACCTGGGAACTCGAAAGTGACATGAAGGCGAAGTATCCGTAACTGTTTGTTATGCCTACTTCTTAAATTTCAGGACGGAATTTCCTAAAGTAGGGGAGGCTGTAACAACCCGCTTTTGGAAAGTCAAAGTACAAGTCAAAGTCAAAGTCAAGGAAGAAAAGATTGCTAATTGCGATCTGTCGCTCTTTGCTTAACTACTGAATTGTGCTTTTTGACTTGTAATAAAATTATATTATTTAATTGCTTTAGTTGTATTATGTGGAGTATCTATTAACAATCGAGGTTTAATCGCATGTTTAATCGTTAATCGACCTATCGCTAATCGCATCACAACCCGAATTATAGGTTATGGATATTGTTTTACGTGTGTGTGCCTTTATGTGTTACTTGTGCATGTTATGTTTGTGTTGAGGTGATTAATCTCAATCACAATCGCAACTATATCGCATCGCAATCTGATCACAAACGCTAAACGCAAGTTATTTATAGTGATTGAATGTTAGATATAGTAGTTAGGTTATCTGTGTAACTAATGGGTAATACTATCGCATCGCTCGCTCAAAACGCATCGCAATGCTCAACGTGCGAAAAGAAAACACGAAAACCGACTCGCCGGAGCCACTCGATCGGATGGGCATCCGATCCGTTACCTGAGTGTGCTCTTTCCTCTTTTGGGAACCCTATAAATACCCCTGTCACATCACCAAAGTGATGTGACAGCTCTCTCGACCAGACGCTCCAACCCACTTTTATCTCGATTTCTTGCGATTCTTGTAAGTTTTCAACTCAAATCTTGTACATCTATCATCTACACGCATTTCTTCATCACTTTCTCCCTTGAATCTTAACTTTTAACCATGGAATCAGTGGATTTGAGGTGTTCTAGGATGATGTCATCATTGAGTTCTTATGAACTTCCAGACTTGGCTTCATTCCACCAAGAACAACTTAGATCCGAAGGATTTCCACATGTCTAAACCTTATTTTCGCAGAGATCTAAACTTTTCCAAAGTTAAAATGATAGAAAGATGCTTTTCTAACCTTCTTTCAACTCTTTTACACTCAATGCTCTCAAAACCGATAGAATCGAAGCTCATTCACGTCTTCTACTCAATTCTTAGTGAAGTGTCGGGCTGAGATCTGATTTCTATCAAAGAGACAACCGATTCCGGATTGAACAAGAACAACCGTCAAGAACAGTCAACTGATTGGATTTGGGTGATACCTGTTCGATTGGACGACTTGGGGCTTGACGAGGTTCCGTTGTTTAGTACGTTGTCAAACTATCTCAAGCAAACCGCAAAACTTATCAAAATAGTCAAGTTCAAAACGATCAGGTTCGTCATGACGGATTGCCGTCCGATCGGATTGTCATCTGACCGAACCGCAATCTGATCGGATTGCATTTGAACTTCCACACTTAAACATTTTATAATTTTCAAAGATCATTAGTTTCTAACCGATTGCCATCCGGTCCGTAGATCATCCGATCGAGTGACAATCCTGCTGTGAACTTGTTCTTCGAGAATGTCCAACCGACGGATCGCCATCCGATCGAACGACCGTCCGACCGGGCGACCTGAAGGCTAGAGATACTTCTCTGATTACAAAATGCAACAACGAAAACTTCAAAGCCATCATACACAAACACATCCATCCCAAACGAGTGTCAATCCGACCGAATGGCCATTCGAACGGATTGACATCCGATCGAGTGGCCATCCATTCGAATTGCCATCCGACCGGATGACCACTCGTCACCTGCTCCCCATGCATCGTTTTACGTGACGCTTATCGCTTATGTACTCGTTAACTGTTCAGGCTAATCTCTCTAGCGCTCCCTTCAACCCATTAACTTCCATCGCTATGAGTATACTCGATCCCTTTTTGCTTTATGCACTTTTGGGTGTAAATACGTTACTTATTCTAAATCACATCGACACACAATGCAACCACTATTTATACACTGACCGTTATCGCATGTTACTTGTTACTCGATGATTGCTTGTATGTTATGTTTACACGGTGATTGTTGCCTGATGCCTTAGCAACAATAGTACTATAGTTTGGACTCAGCACCTGTCGTGGACAGGGGTTGTTAAGGTTACCTCTTCACGTATCACAGTGGTGATATATGTTGCGCATTCTACAACTCGCAGTCTTGTCTGTGCATATTTCATTGTCGATAAGCTACTAGCCTCACACTATACGTGTTACATGCTGGTTATGCGTAAACGCTTTCGAACTCTATTATTACTATTAAACTTGTATGCTCACCTTTACACTATGTGTATTGACCTCTATTTTAATGTATGTAACAGGTGTTTAGGATGTTGTGATTACTTGCTGGAAATCAAGCTAGGATGGAGTCTAGAAACAAATTTAATAAAATTTGAGTTGTCGGAACAGTTTGCTTGTTTTTGAGACAATTATCTGTAATAACTATGGTTGCTTTATCTGTTAGTAGTATGGGATATTAACGTTAAAGATTTGGTAATTTAATAGTTGTTGTGGAATCTCTTGAACAATCTGTTTCGCTCAGTGCCGCGCCCCGATGATTCCGCCATCGGTTGGGGTGTGACACAATATATATATCCTACTAATATGACAAATTTAATATAAACCGTTGTACGAATTTACTGAAATCCCTGGGACCAAGTAAATTCGTCCCAACAACACAGTCGTTTTCTCTGAAACACCGTACAAATCCCCGTTTCTCCCCGAAACATATATATTTAACAAAACCGTTTCATCCCGAAACATATAATTTCACCAAAACCGTTTCTCCCTGAAACATATATATTTATCAAAACCTTATATTTTCAACGAAAATATATAATTTATATCAAAAGGTATGTTTTATTCCAAAAACATTATTAAACACTTTTTAGGCGTGTTCTTCCCCCAAAACATATAGAAAACAGTAAAAAGAGGGGGTTTAGTGACACTCACCTTTGGGTGCGTTTTTTTAAATAGCGCAATCCCACAGATTGATTTCTACATGTCCTATTATGCGTAGGAACGATTTTATCAATCAATATATCACAAAAATTCATAAGTTTCTCTGTTTCTTAGAATTTTCACATAACTTTGAGATTTCCTCAAAAAGTTATCGTTTTAGATTATGTTGGCACGTTAATAAATATATGAGTCCATATATATATATATATAGTTAAGATTTTGCGACTTAAACAATTTTATTGGTGACCGTTATCATGTAAATCCGTTAACTCACCCGTTTATACGTAATATATCTACGATTTGCGAGTCGTAATATATATACATAAACGTACACATAAATCAAACATCGTAACACGCGAAAACTTGTTAACTTATTTATTTTTTCATTTTTAAGGCATGCATACATAAAATAACTCATATGCATCAATTTTCATGCTCGACAAATAAGTTACATATTTAACGCGATTTTACCGCTTCTACCGTTCTAAACGCACAAGTGTACATGCATAGCCTAAATTTCCACTGTCATGTCTACACTTAAAATATTATCATATTCACATATTTAAATCACATACCACATTTTAACACATAAGGTTCACCCATAAACAACCCATACTAGTGTTCATTGTAAAACACGTATTTTAGTGATTCGGTAATGTTTTCGGGGGCCGAAAGTCACGTATGACCAACCAAACACGAAGTAAACTTAAAATTAGTTAAAATACTTATATTTAAACTAAAAATATCAGCTTACTTACTGATCTAAATCAGTTTTATAAGAATCATTCGAAAAGCCGATTTTTGAGCGTTTTACTGCATAGTTTTGCGTTAAACGTTACTATAACCATCCCAACTCGGAATGACTTGATATTTTAACACAATACATGTTATTTACTGATTAAAATTATGATTATAATCAGATTAGTGCATTTTTTGTGTAAGTCACATAAATCATGCAATTTCACATATTTTACAACTCCTAATGCACCAAGTACAACATGCAAGACTAGTAAACTTTATGACAAAGTTTTATATCATTAAACACTTCAAAATAATCATATTTTAGTGTTTATATTCTGATCAAAAATTATTTTATCAAATCATGTTCAAATCATCTTTTCATGATTACATATCATCATGTATGTGCATCTAATGCACTCATACAACATCATCATCATTACACATGATTTAAATACACCCAAGAACACATTAATTCCATGTTCTTACAAAACACAACATATGTCATCCATAATCATCTAATCATACATACATAAATGCATGTATTCTTGCATTTATGAGTGTGTGACAAACATTTACATGCATGCATACACATAACATACATATACACAACATATATACACACACATGAACTTCCAAAAGGTCACTTTTTAACAAGTCTCTTTCAAATCATGAAACCCTTTTAGAACATTCTTTATGACAACTTTTGATTCTTGTATGTAATTAATCATTCAAAAATCATGTTATTCAAGAATCATTCAATCAAAAATCAATACACAATAACATACACACACACACACAAATACCTACGGCCATACATACATACATATTCATCCATTTTTGTTTCCTTTAAAAACCCATTTATTTTAGTTTCAAACTTTGTGAAATATCTTAAGAATCAAGAGAAACCTTCCTTGACCATCAACATCACTATGAACCAAGAACAAAATTTAGAGAAATGATTTTTATACCTTCAAGGTTCAAGTGGGTTTTTGACAAGAATGATGATATGGAGCTTGTTCTAGCTTGAATCTTCTTGAAAACACCTTTAACCTTCTAATGGACTTGAAATCTCCTTGAAATGGATTTGAATCCTCAAGAACAAAGTTGGAAAATGAAAATGGATGATGTAGAGGGGTGTTTCGGCCGAGTATATTGAGAGAGAGAGAGAGAGAGTGTGAGAATGAAATTTTGAAAAGGTTTTCTTGGATTTGTAATATTATGGATGATCTTGTAAGGATTAATCATCACGTATTCTTCCAAGATCCACTAAGTGTAGGAGAGAGAGAGTAATATGTCCCCCTAGCCGCCACTTGTACATGCACACTCACAAATTTGATTTATACATACATATATATATGTAAATTAGAGTAATAACTTATATTTGACTGGATACCCTGTATTTTATCTAGCGTTTTAATCCCGTTTTAAATTATTTTTATCATTCTACAAAAATAATCACACTAAAATGTTACTGAAATAATTAACAGTTGCCTTGACTGGCTGTGTTGACAGTATTTTGTCAGATACGCACAGTATCGCGCGGTACGCACTCAAACTCGAAAAATAGAGTTTCTTAGCGTTTTAATTTATTTTTATTCCCGGACATGATTAAAATTACCATTCTAATCATAACAGACTATTGTTAGGATTTTAACACTGATCGGGTGGTCACCGACGTTCGTTTCGTATTTTATTCGTTACGCGATAAGCGTTTATTTTATCGTTGCCAACATAATTTTTATCAATGTTTGGATTCACCAACACATTGAATATCACATATAAACATCAATATCAGTCAAATACAGCCTTTTTATTCATTCATGACACGTGTTACATTTGTACGGTACGGTCTGAAAAGCCTGGTGTCACAGTCTCCCCCTGTTTAGGGAATTTCGTCCCCGAAATTCTACACTACAGGTTTTGTTTTCGGACTAGGTGGGAGAGATGAGGATATTTCCGTTGCATCTGGTCCTGTCATTCCCAAGTGAACTCGGGTCCTCGTTTAGAATCCCAGCTGACCTTGACCAACTTTATCCTACTCCTCTGAGTTTCTGAATCTTCCAATCAAGAACCTCCACTGGTTCCTCGATAAATCTCTGTTTATCGTCCACTCGAACCTCACCAGGGGGTATAATCAGCGTCTCATCAAACAGACACTTTTTCAAATTGGAGACATGAAACACGTCATGAACTCCACTAAACTCTTGCAGCAACTTAAGCCTATACGCGACTGATCCAACTCGAGATGCGATTTCGAAAGGACCTATATAACGCGGGCTCAGCTTTCCCCCTTATCCAAACCTCACAACGCCTTTCCAAGGCGATACCTTCAACATAACCCGATCACCGACCTGAAACTCCAACGGTTTCCTCCGGTTATCCGCATAACTCTTCTGTTGATCTGCGGCAGCTTTCAACCTTCCCTTAATCTAGACATCCTTGTCCATGGTTTCCTGGATAAGCTCGGGTCCGGTCAAATGCTTCTCACCGACTTCAGCCCAACAAAGTGGCGATCGACATTTCCTTCCATACAAGGCTTCAAACGGAGCAGCCTTGATACTAGCGTGGTAACTATTGTTGTAAGAAAACTCTGCCAACGGCAAGTGAGTATCCCAACTTCCACCGAAATCAATCGCACACGCTCTCAACATATCCTCTAACGTCTGAATGGTTATTTCACTCTGACCATCCATTTAAGGATGATATGCAGTGCTCATGTCCAAACAAGAATCCAACGACTCTTGAAGAGATCGCCAAAACCTGGAGTCAAACCGACTGTCTCTATCCGAGATAATTGACACTGGTACTGCATGACGGGCTACAATCTTGTTAAGGTACAACCGCGATATCTTCTCCGTGTTGTTTGTTTCCTTAAGCGCTAAGAAATGAGCAGACTTTGTCAATCGATCCACAATTACCCATATCGTATCATGTCCACGTGACGTACGGGGTAACTTGGTGATAAAGCCCATCTTAAGATGTTCCCATTTCCACTTAGGAATCTTTGGCTACTGCAGAAGCCCAGACGGCTTTTGATGTTCAGCCTTAACCTTTGAGCACCTCAGACATTTACCCACATAGACCACAATATCTCTCTTTCATATTCGGCCACCAGTATAACTCCTTGATATCCTGATACATCTTGGTAGGACCTGGGTTAATGGAATATCTGGATTTATGAGATTCGTTCATAACCAGTTCACGTAGGTTACCTCTAAGCGGAACCCAAATTCGGTTCATGAAGTACATTACTTCATCCACTTTTGGTATCAGTTCACATTCTAATCCTCTCAAACCTTCTCTTCTCAGGTTCTCATCCTTCAAAGCTTCTAGTTGCGCATTACGAATTTGATCAGTCAAACTCGTCTGTATTGTCAAGCCCAAAGCACGCACACGTAGAGGCTTCTCCCGCTCTTTCCTGCTGAGCGCATCCGCAACAACATTTGCTTTACCGGGGTGATAACGAATATCACACTCGTAGTCGTTGAGTAACTCTACCCAACGCCGTTGTCGCATGTTGAGCTTCTTCTGATCGAAGATATGCTGGAGGCTCTTATGGTTTGTGTATATCGTACACTTCGTGCCATATAAATAATGTCTCCAGATCTTCAAAGCAAACACAACAGCTCCTAGCTCCAAATCATGTGTCGTGTAATTCTTCTCGTGCACTTTTAATTGTCTGGATGCATAGGCTATCACTTTGTCCTTCTGCATAAGCACGCATCCAAGGGCCAAACGTGACGCATCACAATATACAACAAAATCACCACTTCCCTCAGGAAGGGAAAGAATAGGTGTACTACACAACTTATCCTTCAACATCCAAAAATCTTCCTCCTGCTTTTCCGTCAAATCAAACTTCCTTTCCTTCCTTCTGGGTCAATAGCGTCAAAGGTTGCGCTAATCTGGAGAAATTCTCAATGAATCTCCGGTAATACCCAACAAGTCCTAAGAATTGTCGCACCTCCGACGGAGTCTTTGGCGCTTCCCAATTCTTGATCGCCTCTATCTTCGACGGATCCACATGTATACCTTTCTCATTTATGACGTGCCCGAGAAAACGAACTTCTCGAATCCAGAATTCACATTTAGAGAATTTGGCATACAACTTCTCTTCCTTCAGCAGTTCCAAAATCAACTTCAAATGATACTCATAATCTTCTTTGGTTCGCGAATAGATTAGTATGTCGTCGATGAATACTATCACGAATTTATCCAAATAAGGTTTGCATACCCTGCTCATGAGATCCATGAACATAGCTGGCGCATTAGTTAGGCCAAAAGGCATGACTGAAAACTCGTAATGGCCATATCGTGTTCGAAAAGTAGTCTTCGGAACATCTTCGTCAGCAACCTTCAACTGATGATATCCTGAACGCAGGTTAATCTTTGAATAGTAGCTGGATCCCTGTAGCTGATCAAACAAATCGTCAATTCTCGCTAAAGGGTACCGATTTTTGATAGTCAACTTGTTCAGCTCTCTGTAATCAATACACATCCTGAAGGATCCAGCCTTCTTTTTCACAAACAAAACAGGTGCACCGCAAGGCGAAAAGATTGGTCGAATGAAACCATTGTCTAGTAGCTCTTGAAGCTGATTCGACAATTCTTTCATCTCTGACGGTGCTAATCTATAAGGAGATCTTGCAATTGGTGCAGCACCAGGTACCAGATCAATTCTAAACTCGATTTGTCTCGCAGGGGGTAATCCAGGTAAGTCTTCAGGAAAGACTTCTGGATAGTCGCGAACTATAGGAATCTCTTCGATCTTCCTACCTTCAGCCTTCTTATCCACTACATTAACTAAGAACGCAGGATAACCTTTTCGCAACAACTTATGCATCTTCATAACACTGACGACACTCGACTCGATCGGTCTCTGTGAACAACAATTGCTTCACCACCATCAGGACGAGGTATCCTCACTTGCTTCTCCGAGCAAATAATCTCATCTTTATTCTTGGATAGCTAATCCATTCCCACAACTACATCAAAACTCCCCAGCTCCACTTGTAATAAATCGATTCTAAAATTATGATCATCTAACTGAATACTACAACCACGAATGACTTCGCTAGTCTCTATCAGTTTACCATTTGCTAGTTCTATCGAGTACTTTTTACTTAGCTTACTTGTTGGTGAACACAGAAATGGTTCAAAGTTTTTCGAAACAAAACTCAAGTCAGCCCCAGTATCAAAAAGTACGAACGCGGAATGGTTATTGATAAAAAAACATACCGGTAACAACAGCAGGATCGTCACGTGCCTTTCCAGCGTTTAGCTCGAACGCTCTACCCCTGGCATTCTAACCCTTTGCTTTAGAAAAATCCCTCTTGAAATGTCCCTGTTCACCGCACTAGAAGCATCCCTCTAGCTTCGTCCCCTTCGAAGTACTTTTAGCATAGCACTCACGGGTAACATGCCTAGTTCGACTACATCTGGCGCACTTTTCTGCTCATCCTCATGAGTCTTTTTCTCATTACCACTCCTGCCATCATCCCTTCCAGAACTACTAGAACTTACCATATATGCATTCCCCGAACTGCGTTTCTTATCACGCTTCTCATCGGTTTCCTTCCTCGAGCTCTCGGACTTCCGTTTTTTCGAATACCCTGACTTAGACTCAAAACGCCCCGGCCGTTCAGATTCGCGTCTGCATTGGCCTTGCCCGATGACTTCCCGGTTTCCTCCTTCTTGTTAAGACTACCTTTGCGAGCAGCGTTATCCACTAATGACTTCGCTAATGTAGTAGCCTCTTGGTAGGTAGTGGGTTTCGCTGATGTAACCATGCTGCGAATTCGTGGCGACATCCCCCGAATTCAGGAGTAACCATCCGTGGAACTAACCTTGCCAAATCGTTAAAACGAGATGTGTAAGATCTGGCATTCAAACCTTCCATGGTTAGGTTCCAGAAGTCGGTCTCGATTTTCTGTATCTCACTACGCGGGCAATATTCCTTTAGGTGCATCTCTTTAAGTTCGTTCCAGGTTAGACCATAGGCAGCGTCTTCACCCAAAAATTGAACTTGCGAGTTCCATCATGATAGTGCTTCATCAAGAAAAGAACAAGATGCATACCTAACCCGTTGATCAGCAGCACAACCACTGATTGCCATGACGGATTCCATCTTCTCAATCCATCTGGTGATATCTAAGGGTCCTTCAGCACCGGTAAATGATTGTGGGTTACAGCCCTGGAATGTTTTATAAGTACATCCGTGCACTGTTCATAAGGTTAGAGAAAATCAGGAACACGTTCCGATTATGTCATAACACATGAACTACTAAAACTTTCCGATCATTATTTTATATGGAGGGTTTCCAATCTATGCCCCACCAAAACCATGCCCATAAGCACCACGTCCACGTCCTTGGCCATCATTCTGGATAGCATCGCGCTGTTCCATGGCAGTATTAACGTGTTGGGCTATGAGTTATGCCAACTCTTCCGGGGTGGCAGGTAGTCCAGAACCCTGTCTTGCTTTTGGCGGCATTTCGTCGTTTCTATTCTTACAACAATAATAATCAACATAAGACGATATCCAAAAATAATTCAATCATTAAATGATAGTGGACCAAACATTGCACATGTATAATATCCACATATTAATGAGAAATTTTTTTTAAACTAAAAGTAATCCAACTGATATCATCATAGAAATTAATAAACATGTTTCTAGTACATATTGACTTCCTTTGGCATGTCTACGTCAACACCCAAAACAAGTTCAAACAAAAATTTCTACATAATATCCCAAAATATCTAGCACGCAGGCCATAAACAGAGTGTATCAAAAGTGTCTAACAAAACATCCAACAAAAACAACAACAAGCATCTAACGCTTCAAACCCAGGAAATCTAACATCCTCCTGACAAGCTTCTCCAGATCCACTATCCTCCAGTGCATTCGGTCTATCACACTGTTATCTAAATCCTTCAACTCATCGTACCAATCCATCTGTCCCCCAAGATCCTTCATCTTACCCCTAGCTGAGTCCAGGTCTCCGTGCAGAGTGGCAAACTGTCGATCTCAATGGCAACATCGGTCTATCCATACCCCTTTCTGCTTCTTGGAAGCAGATGCCGTCTCAGCGTGTGACGTAGATGCGATCTCCCCAGCAGGCCTAGTTCTCTTCCTACGTCGATAATAAACCAAAAGAGGCGTTGTAGGAGCGCGTGACTCAATAACTGGTAAGGATGACTTAGTAGTGACAGGTGGAGGGATCTCAGTGATAGGCTCGATCACAGCAGCAGGTGGGACGACTGATGGCTCTAACGGTCGAGCCGTGACAATAGTGGCGTCAACCACTGGTGCGATACTGAGAGATCCTCCGATCATAGGGACACCTCTAATCACGTGATCGATAACTGGTACCGTGCCTGATGATTGCTCCGTCTCGTGAATCGAGGGAGGAACATCATCGTCGTCGTCTATCCACCAGTACCTGACTGGCAAAAGCAGCAGGATCGACATGGAATGACGAAGCGAACTTGGCCATACCAACCATCTATGGAGTCGTGAAAGGTATCTCTGGTAGAATGGATCTGGGTGAAGTCTCGAAATCTGGCTCGCTACCTGAGTCGTGGATCTCGATGACCTCGTGCTCGTGCGACATCTGTGACACATATATAACCATACAAATTAAGCGTATGATCAAATGAATAATAACACATAAGGCCAAAATAAACAGAAAATCACGTATGCACATAAACACACAATGGTTTTCATACATGAAAATTTTTTCCATGTTTATTTAAAAATTTTGGCTTCGCGAATTTTGAACTTAAATCTCAAAATTCTTTAATTGAAGTCTAGAGTTTTCCCCGAAAACATCTAGTTCGCTAACAACCATTGGCTCTGATACCAACTTCTGTCACACCCCAAAAACGCCGCAGCGGAATATAAAACGTAGTGGTGACGGAAGTTGGTGCCCATTAATATCTTGTTGAACGATGCATATAATTGTTGGACATATTAACTTAATTAAAGCATAAGTTTTAATCATAGTGTTTCAAAACACGACACAACCACAGCATAGTTTAGTTGTCTTGATCCTTATGGATCTTATTACATTGATCCCAAATTGTTTTAAAAGTTTGTCCAACACATTAAGAAAATAAACATGCATCAACAACCACAAGATACACCATAATTCCTGAAGCCGAACTCAAGTACCTGAAGAACACGTTAAAATCAAGTGTCAACAGAAAGGAAGGTGAGCTCACATATTCAAATTTAAAGTGATTTGATCCCAAGGAAATACTTTCCAATTATGTGTTTATTATAAAAACATCCATATAATTTACGAAAGTCAATTTATTTCCTTAATAAAATCCAAGGGCCAGCCGTCGCAAGCGTTTCCCAGAAACCTTCGAACAAAGCATCTTCCCAAGTTTACATATTAAATTTATAATATCAAATGTTCGGACTCGTAAGTTAGCTAGACATGACGAACTATCTATTTACAATGAAGGTATAATCAATGCTAGACAATGAACAGAATATCAATCCGTCGTCTGACTTGACATGGAGCGACCGGTCACGACGGGGTTGTCAACCCAATAGATATACCAACAATTCCTCGCGTGCAATACTTAAATGATTAAACGTCATCACTTGCGCATGACCCATATCGAGGCCATCTATGATGCCTGCCTCACTGATGTGCGTGAATTAAATATATTTTTAATTGAGTTTTTCTTCACACAAATTTAGTTTTAAAAATGGTTTTTCACCTAGGAACTAACTACACACCCAAAAGGTCAAGTGTACCCGTCGGGTGGTAATATAGCTAATCGGTAAGAACCGGATATCAATCCGTGGATGCGGTGTCTCGATACTAAACTTTTGCTACTTTAAAGCCTTTTCAAATGATTGGGTTGATTTTTATAACTTAGCATGCAAAAAAATAAACTACTAAAATTCTAACAAAGAACAATATCTAATAAAGGGTTGCCTAAACTAAGTATCCACTAACTCACATGTGACAACAAAAGGGAAATAGGTTGTGATGATGCAAGCTCTAAATGTAACTAAGTCCCCAATCAAGGCTTCCTAGTCTATAATTCTTAGGAAAACTAAAAATGAATTAACATTCTAATCACCTAAAAATTATTCTTTTAAGCTCACTTGCTAAGTTGATGTTAATCTTTAATCGTGAGTTATTTGTTTGTCAAAACTCCTAACTCTACAAATTAGGGAAAACTAATATGAAAAACACACTAATCACCCTAACTTGGTTTTAAGTAGTTGGCACTATCATCATGTTCTTGATATGAACCACAAGCATGGTCATGCTAGCTAACAATTTTGGCCTAAATCATCAAACTAACAAGAACACAAACTATAGAATCCATATAAACATACTTATGATCTTTCCAAATCTAGATGCAAGAATTCACACATATGCTCAAATCATCATTCAATCACATTAGCAATCACCATTCCTAGTTTCAGGCTATGAATCATACTAACAAGTTAACAAGATTCAATAATCATAATCTTTACATGGGCTTTCCAACACAACATGTAAATGCTTATGAGCAAACATTCAAGAACAAGAACTTTAAGCATACACATGAACTCCAAGAACAAGATTAAATACCAACATGAAGATTAACAAGAACAATCATCACATCTATTTCCATGTTATCACATATTCATTAGTTTCAACAAAGTTTAGACAACTCAAATGTTTAGCCCATAAGGCTCATGACAACCAAATCAAGTGCAAATAAACACAAATTGTTCATGATGTAGTAATCTAACCAAGTTAAAGACAAGATTAAAATGGTGTTTGAGTAGATCTTCAAGTGATTAAGTCCTCTTCAAGGCTCCCTCTTGGCTCTAACAAGCTTCCAAGACTAGATTCTTGAGAGAAAAAGTCACCAAAATGCTCCCACTCTCTTCCAAATGAGCTAAAAACTCGTATTTAAGATGCTGGGGGAACGACACGACCATGCCACCTTTTGGCACGGTCGTGATTGGCAAGTGTCAGAACTACTTTCTCGGTTGTTGACCATGTTTGATTCCATTTTGGGAAAATCCGCGCTCAAAAGTTCCTGAGGTGGCACGACCGTGCTCGGGCATGGTCTGGTCGTGCCTGCCGATAGTGCTCGACTATAATTGAAACGATCTCGGAAACACGCTGATCTGGGGCTCAAATTGACCTGGCACGGTCCTGCCAGTGGTTGGCACGGTCGTGCTTCACTTTATTTTGATGGTGCTTGTGCTGGATGCAAGTGCTGGCTGAGAGTGCCGGTGTCGAAAGGCCTGGTATGGTCGTGCTCATGGTTGGCACGGTCGTGCCATATCTGGCAGTTTGCTGGAATGTTCCGTTTTTGCTCCATTTTGCTCCAAAAGCCTTCGTTTCATCACCGGGCCGAAGCCCGGACCTGTATTTTCACAAACAACTCAAATGAGTACCAAAATCAATGAAAATATAAAGAGTTTTTGCATAAACGGGGAATATTTGACGTTTAAAAGATGTATAAATTCTTATACATCACTCACGTACAATATATATATTTTACTAACATGACAAATTTAATATAAATCGTTGTACGAATTTACTGAAATCTCTGAGACCAAGTAAATTCTTCCCAACAACACGGTCGTTTTCTCTGAAACACCGTACAAATCCCCGTTTCTCCCCGAAACATATATTCAACAAAACCGTTTCATCCCCGAAACATATATTTTCACCAAAACCGTTTCTCCCCGAAACATATATATATTTAACAAAACCGTTTCATCCCAAAACATATAATTTCACCAAAACCGTTTCTCCCCGAAACATATATATTTATCAAAACCATATATTTTCAACGAAAATATATAATTTATATCAAAAGGTATGTTTTATTCCAAAAACATTATTAAACCCTTTTTAGGCGTGTTCTTCCCCAAAAACATATACAAAACAGTAAAAAAGAGGGGGGTTTAGTGACACTCACATTTGGGTGCGTATTATTAAATAGCGCAATCTCACAGATTGATTTCTACACGTCCTATAATGCGTATGAACGATTTTATCAATCAATATATCACAAAAATTCCTAAGTTTCTCCGTTTCTTAGAATTTTCACATAACTTTGAGATTTCCTCAAAAAGTTATCGTTTTAGATTTTGTTGGCACGTATATATATATATATATATATATATATATATAGGGGGGGTTCATTTGAGAAGAAAATTAAATTGAGAAGAAAAAGAATAAAGGGTACAATTGTAAAACATTAAATAGTTTTTCTCTAATCTCATTTATTATTATTTTTGACTAATTAATTAGTCATAAAGAGTATCATCCTACACACTAAAATTTTTGCCTAGACACATCAAAATTTATCCTACACGTTTTTGAAATTTATCCTACACATACTGAAATTTATCCTACACAACTCGTAATTCATCCTACACACCTAATAATTTATCCTACAATTTAAATTAATTTTTTTCTTCTTTGAAAAAATATTTTTTTTTAAATAAGTTACAAATTTAATTTAGTGAGCTATTAAAAATGAAGACTAAGAATTAATGATCTATCTAATTTTACCAATATACCCTTACACCCATATTAAATACAAAAATTAAATGAAGTAAAATGAAGCATTATTATTGGTTGAAGTTTGTTCTTTTTTATTCTTACAAAAAAATTCTTCTCCTTTGAACCCTCCACTATATATATATATATATATATATATATATATATATACACTTAAGATTTGGCAAGTTGAACGATTTTATTGGTGACCGTTATCATGTAAATCCGTTAACTCACCCGTTTATACGTAATATATCTACGATTTGCGCGTCGTAATATATATACATAAACGTACACATAAATCAAATATCGTAACACGTGAAATCTTGTTAACTTATTTATTTTGTCATTTTTAAGGCATGCATACATAAAATAACTCATATGTATCAATTTTCATGCTCGACAAATAAGTTACACATTTAACGCGATTTTACCGCTTCTATCGTTCTAAACGCACAAATGTACATGCATAGCCTAAATTTCCACTATCATATCAACACTTAACATATTATCATATTCACATATTTAAATCACTTAACACATTTTAACACATAAGGTGCACCCATAAACAACCCATACTAGTGTTCATTGTAAAACGCGTATTTTAGTGATTCGGTAACGTTTTCGAGCGTCGGAAGTCACGTATGACCAATCAAACACCAAGTAAACTTAAAATTAGTTAAAATACTTATATTTAAACTAAAAATATCTTTTTACTTACTGATCTAAATCAATTTTATAAAAATCATTCGAAAAGCCGATTTTTTACCGTTTTACTGCATAGTTTTGCGTTAAACGTTACTATAACCATCCCAACTCGGAATGACTTGATATTTTAACACAATACATGTTATTTACTGATTAAAATTATGATTATAATCAGATTAGTGCAGTTTTTGTGTAAGTCACATAAATCATGCGATTTCACGTATTTTACAACTCCTAATGCACCAAGTACAACATGCAAGACTAGTAAACTTTATGACAAAGTTTTATATCATTAAACACTTCAAAATAATCATATTTTAGTGTTTATAATGTGATCAAAAATTATTTTTATCAAATCATGTTCAAATCATCTTTTCATGATTACATATCATCATGCATGTTCATGTATGTGCATCTAATGCACTCATACAACATCATCATCATTACACATGATTTAAATACACCCAAGAACACATTAATTCCATGTTCTTACAAAACACAACATATGTCATCCATAATCATCTAATCATACATACATAAATGCAAGTATTCTTACATTTATGAGTGTGTGACAAACATTTACATGCATGCATACACATATACAAACATATACACGACAGATATACACACACATGAACTTCCAAAAGTTCACTTTTTAACAAGTCTCTTTCAAATCATGAAACCATTTTAGAATATTCCTTATGACAACTTTTGATTCTTGCATGTAATTGATCATTCAAAAATCATGTTATTCAAGAATCATTCAATCAAAAATCAATACACAATCACATCCACACACATATATACCTACGACCATACATACATACATACATACATACATATTCATCTATTTTTGTTTCCTTTAAAAACCCATTTGTTTTTATTTCAAACTTTGTGAAATATCTTAAGAATCAAGAGAAACCTTCCATGACCATCAACATCACTATGAACCAAGAACAAAATTTAGAGAAATGATTTTTATACCTTCAAGGTTCAAGTGGGTTTTTGACAAGAATGATGATATGGAGCTTGTTCTAGCTTGAATCTTCTTGAAAACACCTTTAACCTTCAAATGAACATGAAATCTCCTTGAAATGGATTTGAATCCTCAAGAACAAAGTTGGAAAATGAAAATGGATGATGTAGAGGGGTGTTGAGGCCGAGTATTGTAAGGGCCTGCAAAAATGCCCACATATGACTCGTAAGTAAAAACCCGGACCCCTGAAACCCAAATCCTCATGAAAAACCAAGAAAACATGAAATTTGAATTTCAGGCGGGCCGCGTAAACCAAAAGGTTACATCTACGCGGGCCGCGACAACCTAAAGATCACCGGATAAGCGTTACAGGCCACGTGGCAGCCATGTGGCGAACCTACTGATGACACGCTAGCCCTACACGTAGACTAGGGGCCCTCGCGGGTTGTGTAAGATTCATCTAAGGGTTTACGCGGGCCGCGTAAAACCCAATTTCATGCTATAAATAGCCTGTGCATGGGACTTGCTTCTGTGCTCGAAAACTTTACTCAAAAACGAAAGATACTGCTCAAAATCACAATTTCGCTTAGGGAAACGCTGCTACGAATACAGGGTATTAGCTCGATCACTGCTACGATACAGTGTCCGATCGATTGAAACCGATCCGATGGATGTTTAAGTGCTGCCCAAATCAGGGCTATACTTTGTCATTCGTCGTGTGGGTTTTGATTTCGTGAAGTTTATCGTAAATGTTGTATTAAGTTTCTGACCTAGTTTCGTATGCATTGTCACTTAAACTAGGTTACAAGGCTAAATCAGTAGGCCAAACTCTGCCCAAATTAAACCTGCAATGTGTCATTCTCTTTTCATCAAAAGTGTTTTTCAATACCTAAATATTTTCCAGTTATATGTTACAGGGGGTAAGTCTTTGTTATCTTAAATTACTGGCACTAAGTGGGGTATTGTGCACATTACTATTGCTCTCTCTCGTTTGGGTGGACGAACCTAAACAGGGATAATCATCATTATTGGGTGAAAGGACCCAATAGTGGTATGACCATCGTCACCAGGGGGTGTCACTAGACCAAATAATCATAAGATAGTGGCAATTGTAATCGCTCTTAGTCCTGTAATTTATAACAATGTGTCATTTTGTGTAAAACAAATGACTCGCCGGTCTTTCTTCGCTGATAAAACCTTTTTAAACATGTTTCAGGTGACCTACTGTGAATCCAGGAAAAATGCTATGTAGCATTACAAGCTTGAAGAGGTGGCTTAATAAAACCAATAAACATGTTTTTGTAAAACGGGGATTTCCCAGTGAAATCACCTTTATTGTAAATTATGGGTGTTATCCCCAAATTGTGAAATAAAATAATTGGGCATTTTCAGTTTAAAAGATCCTGTTAATACTTCCGCTGCCAAATTAAACAAATACCACGGGTTTCTGTCCCGCGACTTCTGGTCCGGGTCACACCGGGCCGGGGGCCGTGATAGAAAAAAGGTGGTATCAGAGCCACTGATTTAAGCCAATTAAGTATTTAGAAATACTTAATTTTCATGGTTGCCATTCTGTGATTTTGTGAAAATTTGATTTGCAATAAATAAAATTTTAACTTAAAATTTGTGTGTTTCTTCATGTGTGCTAACAGCATGAATGAACTATCGGAGGCACTCCGAAACTTTACTATCCATAGCACAGATATGGACATCACAGGAAATCCATCTGGCTATCAGGCTGATACTGGAGAGCCCATAGTATTCTAGGCTCAGCCGCAAGAGAAACCAAAGTCGAAAAAGAGAAGGAGAATTATAGGCTGGAGACGAGGACAGAGGAAGAAGCCAGCTGCACAGAAGGTTAAAAAGTCTGAGGATCCAAGGGATAAAGGGAAAGGAAAAGAGATCGGGGAAAGTTCAGGGCAAGCCCAGGAAATGCCACCGTGGGAGGAGCTGGACCGCAAACTGGCAAATAGCGACCTCATCGGACCTGCCGATGAAAACCTCTTCAATTACCCAGCTGAAGTACAACTTCCAGTTAATTTGGAACCTGCTATCCCAGATCCTATTATCAATCCCCGACCCCTACAAGGAGAGCTGGAAGAATGGTGGACAACTGACTGCCAATTTCAGAATCTCTTGAATAAACCTAACACTTTTTTCCCCCAGTTTGACCCTCAGCCTGCACCAAACCCACCTATGAGCACAGAACACTTGGCTGAACTCCGCCACTATGGTGAGGAGCTGGTGGACGCAGGAAATAGAATCCCGGAAGTGGGGGAGAGGATATCATGGAAATACGACGAGAGGGAACGTCGTTTCTGAAGTACCAGTTGACGGGGATCGTATGTGGTTGTGTGGTTACGTGTTTAATAATAATTAATAATAAAAATATAATCAAGTAAAATAACTTAAAATAAAACTTCGGTAATATAACTGGTGTGTACGGATGCCTACTAATATATAAAAATATCAACGTCGCAAAGTCGACAATTTTGGCTATACGTGTTGACATGATTGTGTGTGATTGCTTTATTGTGTTTGGTTATTGTTTATTTTTGTGCCAATGACTTATAAATATTGCTAATTATCAGATGGAACACGCTGGTAATGAACCAGTTAACGAAGTTAACCAATCCAACCAAAACAATGAGGATCACTTTCTTAATAGGCAAGATATAGAAAACATCGTTGCTCAGGGAATAGCCAATGCTATCCCGGCAATCGTCGCTGCGGTCAAAAGCCCTGTTGAGCCTTCACAAGCTCACCCCAGTAAACGCACGCGCGATGAAAATTTCAGTAATAGTGTTAACGGAGGCGGCAATAACGACAACTTGATTCAGGCCCCAATACTTAAGAAAATGAAAGTTGCAACACCTGATTGCACCTATAAGGAATTTCTTGCCTGTAAACCTGTCGAATTTGCAGGCAATGAAGGGGCAACTGCCACGCTATGTTGGTTGGAGCAAACCGAGGCAGTAATCAAAATAAGTAAATGTGCCGAGGAGGATAAGGTTATGTATGCTTCTCACTTTTTCAAGGAATAAGCATTAGAATGGTGGAATACGGTGTTACAAGCCAAGGGAAGTGACATGGCCTATGCCATGAATTAGGAAGAGTTTAAGCATTTGGTGGAACGGAAATTCTGCCCTGAATATAAAAAGAGCAAATGGCGAATAAGTTCCTGAGCCACCGAATGGTGGATGTTGACTGTCGAGGGTATACTTCGAAATTCTTCGAATATGCGAGAATTGTACCAACTCTGGCTTCGCCAGAACCAGTACTTATCTCTCGCTATATTTGGGGTTTAATTAGCGAGATTCGTGATATCGTCAAAGCTGCGAGACCCCGCACTATTGACGATGCGGTGGAATTAGCCAACACTTTGACCGACGGGCTGGTGCGTACGCGGGAAGAAAACAGGAAAAAGGAGTTAGCTCAGAAGATTACCCAAGGATTCCGAGGGGGTAATGCTAGTAGCAACTTCAAGAAAAGAGGAACTGGGCAATCCTCCACTATTCCATTTTGCAATACCTGTAAAAGAAAGGATTTTGGTAAATGCCGAGGGTATTGCAATTAGACCGGGGCACCCAGAAGAAGAATGCAGGAGGAAGAAAGCAATGATTTGCTACAACTGTGGCGAAACAGGGCACTTCAGGCCAGACTGCCCGAAACTAGGCAAACCAACCGACAACAAGGCTAAACCTGCTGAAGGAACTAATAAGAAGAACGCAAGAGCCTTTCAGCTGACATTCCAGGACGCGGATTTGATTCCAGACGTGATAGCTGGTACGTCCTTAGTTCATGATGTTTACGCGAAAGTATTATTTGACTCTGGTGCAAACCAAAGTTTCATAAATACTTCATTCTGCCAAGCTCTTAAGCAACCTTTAACTAAACTTAGACAAGTTTTTACGGTAGAAACGGCAGACGGGAATTCTGATAGCATAGATAAGGTTTTGCAAAAAGGAAAGATAGAACTTTTAGGCCATAAATTCTCTGCAAACCTCTTACCTATTAATTTAGCCGGATTCGATGTTGTGTTAGGAATGGATTGGTTAGTAGCCAACCATGCTCGAATCCTCTGTGACAAGAATTCCATAGAAATTCATACACCCACAGGAGAGATAATTATGATTACAGGAGATAAGTCACGAAAACCAATGAAATTCATTTCAGTTATGAAAATGGCCAGTTATTCAAGAAAACAAGGAATAGTGTATATGATTTCGGCAATCATTGTCACACCCCGATTTTTCCACGTGTTACCAGTGGGGAGTATCGTGACGTGGTTGGCAACATAATAGTCAAACAACACAATATTTAAATGCACAGCGGAAGCAAATGAAAGATAAAATATATTACAATCCGATTCAAAGTAATATCAAATATTACAACGGAACGTAAGATAGATCCACAGGCGGATCTTTAACAGAAAGATAATATCGTTCAACAGACTTTAACATCTAAAGCTTGCGAGACTTGATTATTGATGCCTGGAGTAGCCAGCCTATTACGTATAGTACCTGCATTTAGCCTTTTTGGAAAATACGTCAGTTTACACTGGTAAATACAATTAACTGACTCATTTTGAAAATGGTTTAAGAAAATTGATTTGGATGCACGTGGCACAAAAATATCTTTTATAATTTGATTAAAATGCACAGAGGCAAAATTAATCTTTTATACTTGGGACAATTATTTAAATATATAATCTCGTAAAAGAATTACATGTTCCTTATGCGTTCAGTAGCCCGGATCGTATCCAGGTTAAAGATCAATAGACACACTAAATTATTCTTTTATGCACTGACGGGTGTACGCCTACACCCCGCACTTAAGTCGTGGCCATTTCGTAAAATGATGCCAGGGATATCCGGGACATGGTCATTAACCCCCCCAAAGGCTTTAAGTAAACAAAACATATTTAAATGGGCCAATCAAATTATTCAATTAACCACCCAACGATGGAAGATTTGATGCCCGACCAAGCGGTATTTTATATACCGTAACCCAAGCCCGTATAGGGAAAATAAGTTAAAAGTATTTACCTAAGCTAAATATAAATTCAATCCCAGCCGTATATCAAATCAGCAAATACATATAGCTTCTACTGGGCTCCTAATCTGGAACGAAGGTTTTTAATAACCTATTAGATTTCTAACGGGTCTTTAATTAAGCTTAAGCTTAGACCGGTTAGTTTTAAAAGGAAGACACGGTTCAAACGCATGAAGAAGCGAAGACCGGTTTAGAGTGTGTTTTTGACCCGACAAGCTTGCATTCTTGTCTAATATGGGTAACTTAAACACACTCTGGATTTTGAGATAAAAACGATATGGTTTGACCCGTTTCGGCTAATATATGTAAACTAGTTACATAAGACGATCCGAAACGCGAAAGTGCGTAACGAGTAACCAAATGAATCATATACAGGTTTCCTAAGTTAATATGCCTTAAATATGTTGTGATATCAGTATGATATCTTCCATTATGCCAAAAACGAGTTTAATCTCAAAATAAGCCCCGTAGGGGTATTTTGGTCATTTAAAAGATTATAAAAGAGGTTATTTGAAATTTTGAGATTCGGGTCCGAATACATCAGTAAAATAACTTATTTTATTAGGTCATATCAGTTGGTAATAGGTCTTATATGACAAAATGGTTTTAAACCCAAACTATGCGTTTAATACGCTTTAAAAGCCATTTTAAGCGATTTCCGGGTTATACCGGAAATCTGAGTTTTCTGATTAGGTTATAAAGTTCAAAATACTTTATTTACTATATAAAATCAGTAGCAATTGGATTGGTGTCAAAATATCATGTAGAACTCATTTTATGAACGAAAAGGGTAAAATCGGTATTTACCGAATCAAGGCCATAACCGTAGGTTATGAGCAGGTTAAAAATAATTAAAAATCTTCAAAAATTCCAAAATATTATATTACATCAGTGGGTAAAAGGTTTGGTGTCGAAAATTGGGTTTAGATAGGCGTTATGCTAATTGCACCGTTTAATTACTAAAAGGCGTTATAATTACGCTAATGAGCATAACTCCTAATCTAGACCTCCAACTGATGTGAAAATTTAGGGACCACTTTATAAATCAGTAATAAGGATTATTGTCCTTTCACATTTCCAAAATTCTCGTTTTATGGTCAAAAGGGCATATTGGTCAACATTTAAGCAATTAACAGAAACATGTAAACGAATCGGATAATCAACGATCCAACCACAGAGGGTTATGCTAACATGTAGCCTGGTCCTAAGGAAGCTCTAAGGCATTTCCAAATCATACAAAATCGGGTCAGAACTGAAGTCAAAGCAAAAGTCAAAGTTTTGCGACTTTCGGTCCCGAACCGGGTTTAAATAGAAAATTTTCGGATCAAACAAGCCTAGATCAGTTCTTATACTTATTAATAGGTTATATGAGTGATAAAATAGGTTACATGTCTTCTATATTGTTAATTACATGTAAATTTGCAATTTAGGCTTCTGTTGACTTTTTCTAATCAACTATGACCCTACATTTGATCTAGATAGGATGGGAATCAGTGGGTGCCCTTTTAAGGGTTTATTGCCCACATAGTTACCAACTTATAACTACCTTCAATTCGACAAATCACTGGACCATTAATAACTAATCGCTAAGCCAACCGTTTAATTACAACGGTTTGACTTTTAGGCTAATAACTAAGCAAAACTTAATCAAGGAAGGTCAAGGGTGCTTACCAAAGTCCTAATCACGATTAGGGATGCTTGGTGTCTGCTCTTGAGCTCCAGAAAGTCCCACAATTGCAGATGGAATGGATGATCAAAAATGTTTGCAAACAATGGCCTTTTATAGTGATTTTTGATCCATTAGATGATGACAACTAAGTCTATGAAGTGATCTAGATCAATAACAAGTGCCCCTAAGCTCTAAAATCAGTAGGGGACGCGCATGGAATTGATAAATATATCCATAAGTCGTTTCATGGACTTGAACAGCCAAGAAAAACGAGTTTCTGCATCTGGGAGATGCTTGCGCACCGTAAGGCTTTTAGGCTTGAGGTGCGCAAGCCTTTTGCCAGCACAAAGAATCTTTCAAATGTTGACATGTTTGGCCTCTGAACTTCCAAATGTCATTTCCGACACATCTTAGGCCCGTTAAACCATTTTTAAGGCTTTATAATGATGCCTAAGCATAGTGAACATGAAACATGCTCAAAAATATGCCGGATGTCGGTTCGTTTGGTCGTACGGTCACGTTGTTCGGCTAATTACGACGAAACACGGACGGACGCGAAAAACAATCCAAAGACGCGACGAATGGAATTTTATCAAGCCAAACACTAAAATAAAATATTTTAGTGCTTACATAAATTTTTGGGTGTCCGGGAATATTCAGAATGTAAGATATGCGTGTAAACGCAAACTTGTGCGCCTTTTGACACTTTTAGTCCCTGCATGACTTAAAAGTTTATTTTTGCGCACCAAACACCTCAAAGCCTATATCTAAGCTATGAGAAGGATAATTAAGGTATGTATAACTCATGGTCATATTCCGGAAGGTCCGATAACATACGAATCGACATACTTTAGCAGTTTGACGCTTTAGGTCCCCCCTAATGCGCAAACTTGCGTAAATCATCATTTAATAGTATTGAAGCCTTATCTAGTCCATATTAGGCATTCTTGAAAGTATTATTAAACATCATAATGCTTCGGGCTCGATAAAAGGTCATTCAGAGGTATAATTAAACATATTGACACTTTTAGTCCCTTATACTTGCAAAGTTGCGCGTAACTTCACTTTTAGGCATAAAAGCCTTGTATGGCCAATGATTGGCATTCCCAAGAGTATATCATATATCATGAGGTTCTCGGTTTGTTAAAAGGTCACTCAGAGGTGAGAATTAACATGTTGACGCTTTTAACCCTTTATTGAGCAAACTTTCAATTAATTACACACACGGCTACACTTGATCAACAAGTGGCTCATTTGTGAATATAAAACTGTAAAAGGTTATTTAGAAACTTATTTTAGGTATGCTAACACCTCCAGTCCTTTCATAAACAATGTTTTCGATTTTTCGAAAAATTTAGTCCCTTAAATTCAACATTTGTTTCATTAAGGTTTATTACACGTGTCAACCCTTACGAGGTGTTACATCCTCACCCCCTTAAAAGAAATCTCGACCTCGAGATTTGTTAAAATGCTGGAAGTACTTTTTGTCACATAATGGACTTAACTTGTATAGCATATCTGGAGCCTTTTCTAGCTCTCAAGCTGACCTCTAATATGGTACATGTATCTTTTTCGTGGCTTCTTAACCTGTCGATCCTCAATCGATACAGGTTCCTCATCATCTCACAATTCTGCATATCACTATGTGATAATGCTTCTTGACTTATTGGCGAAGCACGTCTTTAAATCCTTAGTGTATATTGCGAGCTCTGCCAAGCTCCTTATATAGGTTTTAGCTTATAGGCTATTGACCTTTGTTGCATTCGATTTCCTGAATGTTCCTATATATATATCCAGGGCCTAACCTACCCTGAGAAATTAAATCTTTTAGCACACCCTTTTAAGGGTGATACCTTTGATTGAACCTTATTCCTTATTAAGGACTTAAGAAGGTTGCGAATTTTATAAATTCCAAGTTTTTCTGCCGAATAATGGCAACTTACAGATGATTAGGGATTTGTTTGATCTTATCCGTTGTTTCTAAGTCAACTTTCAGATCCTGATAATTGGACTCATCAATCTATTGGTCTAATAGTAAAGGTTTAACATTTCATCTATACAAGGTCTCCAAAGGAGAACCTTGATACTTATATAACAATTATTATAGAGAAGCTTATCTTAAGGTGAGATGGTTATTCCAACCATTGTTCAAAACTAATGTTAAGGAATAGCTAATCCTTACAGCTAGTCGAACAAATCGACGATCCTGGGCAGCTAATGGCGATTCTTAATTGTTGCCTTAATAGGGTTGCGGTAATTAATGCATAAGCAAAATGAACCGTCTTTCTTATTTAACAATATCAAACCCCCAGAACATTGAGTCAGGCTATATGAGTGTATATCTTAAAACTTACTTAGTCAGGGTTTCGATCATTCCATAATCAACATGGAGTTTTTCACAATGCTCCAGCCCACAGCAGAATGTTAATCTTAACTTTACTAGCCTCAGGAGGTAAACAGGGTAATCTTTGGAGAAGGTGATCAAGATACTAGGAGGCTACAGAGATTTTCCATATCTCAGGCTCCAGTTCATCCATCATTGCTTGTGTCAAATAAGTGACACATTTATGTTATAAGTCCACGAATTCCTTAATCGGAAACATTTACTTGGACAATTCCATTCTGGATATCTTCTTTGAATACTACTAGTCGACTTTAGTACAATATGACCATTGGGATATCTCAGGGGTTCCATGTATTAAACCTCCATACTGATCAGGCATGGAAGTAATCTATGGGACACACTAGGATACGCCAATCCTCATATGGCACTTTTATCAAACATAGTTTGGCATTCGCAGGCGATAGAAAAACAATGAGAAAAATAATTAAAATAACATATGTTGTCGTACTCTATGCGAAGAAAGAGTACTCTTAGATTTTTCGGAAGGATTCCTTGCCGATACTAGAAGAATCGGTTACTATGGTTTCCTTGGTGAGTTATACCTTGTGGATAATATAAAAGTTTGCTAAGCTTATGGTTTATGAAGATTTATTATTGCCTGTATTAAATCAGGACACTTAGCAGAAATTATCATTGGTAAATGATAAAGAATGTACTTGATGACATCGTGAACTGCCTCTTGGCATTCATCAGGTGAGTTCAGGCATTTCTTCCTTTAGCCTTTCCAGGCTTAGCTGCACCTTCTTTGGCAGCTTTATGGAATCTAGTTCTGATGCGGCCTTACTTACCACAGCCGTGATAGACTGCATTCTTTATGTCCCTACATTCTTGGGAAATGATGACATGTTCCTTAGCAGATGTCACCCTGCTTTTGTCCTGGTTCTATTCGACACTGTCCCTAGTGTCTTTTATAGCAATTCTTACATACAGGCTTCTTACTGAACTTTCGTTGCTTTTTATTAAGCCTGTACTTGCTCTCTTTCTTAGATTTCTGGGAGTTATCCTCCTCCTTTGGTTCATCCTTCATATTCGAAGTGTTAACAAAGCTCTTCTCATGAGCAATTGAACGTGGTTTTGAATGAAATTTAGAGCGAGAAGCATTCGGCTCTTTGGATTGTTTCATGACCTTTTCCCATGGCCTTTCAAACTGCTGCGTTAACCACCGCTTGGAGATTAACTCCATTAATATTGAGGTTTACGTTTGAGACATTATTTGCTTTTGTCACATTAATAGCATCGCGACTATTGCCTATCTCATCCGAGTTTTCCATACTCAAAACTTGGTACTAATTACCAAATTAAACCATTATTAGTCATCATCCTAATGACCTGACATAGATTAGCCACGGCATCCACGAACCGTGTAGGCCATTATGTTCCGAACATTCTTAATGAATGCTATTTGAATGTATATCTATTACATTTAGCTTAGGTCACAAAAGGACTATCAATGGCATTCAAGGTTTGGAGCGAGTCCAATACCTACTTGACAGGGGACCATAATGTCACAACTGTCTTTGTCACAAGGACGATTATAAATAGCTCAAAGGCTAGCCTTACATGACTTTGGTTATATGTATATACATATATGGCATAGAGGCCTGTCGCGAGGGACGTAGAAAGATATGGCATAAAGTCTAGTCATGAAGGACATAAGTAATCATATGGCGCGAAGGCCTTGTCGTAATGACATTTATATACGGCACAAATGGCCTTGTCTCTAGGACGTTATAGTATATGGCACTAAGGCCTGTCACCAGGGATGTTAACATTTAGTATGTTAACTTGTCACGAACGACGAATTATAGCACGGAGGCTTGTTATGGGTGACTTGAAATATAACTTGTGGATTTGTCACAAGGACATCAATTCATAGGCTGCAATCTTATTAGATCAGGAGTTTTAAGGCTTGAACATAGTTCTTCACCTTTGGACAGGGAGTCATAGACTACAACTGTCATCATCTTGAAAGGCGATTCACTTGACAGAAAGGTAAACCAATTAACATCACTAATGGATGTCTATATATAATTATCGTATCTAATGATATTAGTCATGATCACATCGATCATATTGACTATTAGGTTTGGGTATAATCCCACCATTTTGAATAGGGGATCATAAAGATCACCACTATTTTGTCTTATCGACAATAGAGTAAAGTATAGCCCGTAGGCAATTCATCACTAGGGATGCCAATATTATGAATTTATGATCATCATACTGATGATACTAGTCAGGATCGCAATGATCATATAGACTATTAGGCTTGAGCGCAGCTCACTACTTAAATAGGGGATCATAGATCTCATAACGTTTGTGTCACAAATGGACAATATAATATGGCCCGTAGGCGAAACATCACTAATGGATGTTTATATTGGATTCATCATTTTAGATGATATAAGTCAGGATTGCATTAATCATATTGACTATTTGGCTTGAGCATAGCTCACCACCTTAGACAAGGAATCATAAAGATCATAATGTCAATGTCTCAGATGGACAATTTATTATAGCCCGTAGGCAAAACATCTTTTCTTGACAGGGAGTTGTAGGCTACCACTGTCTTTAGTCTCGGAGGACGTTAATTATAGCCCGTAGGCATTTCCCTCCTAAGGGATATTTATGGTATGATCATATTTTCATATGATATTAGTCGAGATCGTATGGACCCTACCGACTATTATGCTTGGACGTATTCCAACATCTTTAGACAGGGTCAAAGACCACCACTGTCGTTGTCTTATCGGACAACAAATTTAGCCCGTAGGCACTTCATCACTCACAGATGTTTATAATATGATCATCTTATAAGATGATATAAGCCATGATTTCTAGATCATAAGGCAAATTAGGAATTTAAAAATTTCCAATATAGGGATGACTGTTGTGATTTTATCAAATCACATTTGTCAGGAGTGCTAACACGTTCTTAGGTGTTAACAAGGATCTGAATCCCTTGAGTAGGTTTCACCATCTTGGCCGCGTAGGCTAGGTTTCACCTTTAAGATTCTTTTTAAAATGCATACTGGCAGGGAAGGAAGGATATTTATTTTTTTCAGGATTTTTATCATAAATCCTAATTTATAAGTTAATAATAGCACAAATGGCCTAGTCGCGTAGACAAGTTTAATTTATAAGCCATGATTTTAGAGAATCGAGGCATTAAGGTTTTAATAATAGCACAAATGGCCTAGTCGCGTAGACAAGTTTAATTTATAAGCCATGATTTCAGAGAATCGAGGCATTAAGGTTTTAATAATAGCACAAATGGCCTAGTCGCGTAGACAAGTTTAATTTATAAGCCATGATTTCAGAGAATCGAGGCATTAAGGTTTTAATAATAGCACAAATGGACTAGTCGCGTAGACAAGTTTAATTTATAAGCCATGATTTCAGAGAATCGAGGCATTAAGGTTTTAATAATAGCACAAATGGCCTAGTCGCGTAGACAAGTTTAATTTATAAGCCATGATTTCAGAGAATCGAGGCATTAAGGTTTGAATCAAAGTTCATTACCCTTTTCTTGACAGGGAGTCATAGCTACCACTGTCTTTTGGCTCATATGGAAATGAGCAAGGCCCGTAGGCACCATATTACCACGTATGGTCAAAATATGATCATCTAATTGATGATTTAAACCCATGATTCAGAGATCATTAAGTTGGGTTTGGGAATCTTTGGAAAGATCCATATATAAAAATGACGTGTGTGATTTTAACGAATCACGTCTGCCAGGAATGTTAACATGTTATAGATGTTACCAGGGGTTTGAATCTCTTGAATAGGTTCTACCATCTTGGCCTTGTCTGCAGTGACATTTAGGCTAGGTTTTACCTTTAAGATTCTTTCTAATATTTAACGCTGAACAATCCTAAATTGAGGTGTTAAATATGGATCTGAATCTAATTATGGAACTACCATCTTGGCCCGGTCTTAAAATGACACGTGGCTAGGTTTTGTCCCTTTTTAGATTTTGCCATTTTATTATAATGGTAGATCTTATAAAAGGAAAGTTATTTTTCATTTATCTCATATTTCATGTTTAGAATGAAAATTTAAATTTTATCAGTCCACTATATGAAAATAAAAGTACAGAGTTGCCTTAAGCGGGACTTGAAAGGAATAATGTTGTCCTCGAAGGGACAGAAAGATGATTATGTCCTTATAAGGACTATTAAGGAAACGATCCTCAGCAAAAGGGTTTCTTCTTCATTCTATTTCTGAATGCTTTTTCCTTGGTTACACGTTTCATCCTGGTCGCGGTACGAAGCTCAGCATTTCAAAGCTCCGGGTGTGGAGAATTCCTATTACAGCTTCTTCGCTTGGCGACGTATCCAATATATATAAAAATTGGAAGCAGAAATTCCCAAGTTAGGATTGAGAATTTTCCTATGTTAAGTCTAGACTCAGAATGGTCAAGGAATGTGCTAATGTGTCATTGAGATTAAACACAAAGGCTAGTGTTTAATTAACTCAATGTTGGCTCTGATACCAACCTGTCACACCCCGATTTTTCCACGTGTTACCGGTGGGCCCGGTGGGGAGTATCGTGACGTGGTTGGCAACATAATAGTCAAACAACACAACATTTAAATGCACAGCGGAAGCAAATGAAAGATAAAATATATTACAATCCGATTCAAAGTAATATCAAATATTACAACGGAACGTAAGATGGATCCACAGGCGGATCTTTAACAGAAAGATAATATCGTTCAACAGACTTTAACATCTAAAGCTTGCGAGACTTGATTATTGATGCCTGGAGTAGCCAGCCTATTACGTATAGTACCTACATTTAGCCTTTTTGGAAAATACGTCAGTTTACACTGGTAAATACAATTAATGACTCATTTTGAAAATGGTTTAAGAAAATTGATTTGGATGCACGTGGCACAAAAATATCTTTTATAATTTGATTAAAATGCACAGAGGAAAAATTAATCTTTTATACTTGGGACAATTATTTAAATATATAATCTCGTAAAAGAATTGCATGTTCCTTATGCGTTCAGTAGCCCGGATCGTGTCCGGGTTAAAGATCAATAGACACACCACATTATTCTTTTATGCACTGACGGGTGTACGCCTACACCCCGCGCTTAAGTCGTGGCCATTTCGTAAAATGATGTCAGGGATATCCGGGACATGGTCATTAACCCCCCAAAGGCTTTAAGTAAACAAAACATATTTAAACGGGCCGATCAAATTATTCAATTAACCACCCAACGATGGAAGATTTGATGCCCGACCAAGCGGTATTTTATATAGCGTAACCCAAGCCCGTATAGGGAAAATAAGTTAAAAGTATTTACCTGAGCTAAATATAAATTCAATCACAGCCGTATATCAAATCAGCAAGTACAGATAGCTTTTACCGGGCTCCTAATCTGGAACGAAGGTTTTTAATAACCTATTAGATTTCTAACGGGTCTTTAATTAAGCTTAAGCTTAGACCGGTTAGTTTTAAAAGGAAGACACGGTTCAAACGCATGAAGAAGCGAAGACCGGTTTAGAGTGTGGTTTTGACCCGACAAGCTTGCATGCTTGTCTAATATGGGTAACTTAAACACACTCTGGATTTTGAGATAAAAACGATATGGTTTGACCCGTTTAGGCTAATATATGTAAACTAGTTACATAAGACGATCCGAACGCGAAAGTGCGTAACGAGTAACCAAATGAATCATATACAGGTTTCCTAAGTTAATATGCCTTAAATATGTTGTGATATCATTATGATATCTTCCATTATGCCAAAAACGAGTTTAATCTCAAAATAAGCCCCGTAGGGGTATTTTGGTCATTTAAAAGATTATAAAAGAGGTTATTTGAAATTTTGAGATTCGGGTCCGAATACATCAGTAAAATAACTTATTTTATTAGGTCATATCAGTTGGTAATAGGTCTTATATGAAAAAATGGTTTTAAACCCAAACTATTCGTTTAATACGCTTTAAAAGCCATTTTAAGCGATTTCCGGGTTATACCGGAAATCTGAGTTTTCTGATCAGGTTATAAAGTTCAAAATACTTTATTTACTATATAAAATCAGTAGCAATTGGATTGGTGTTAAAATATCATGTAGAACTCATTTTATGAACGAAAAGGGTAAAATCGGTATTTACCGAATCAAGGCCATAACCGTAGGTTATGAGCAGGTTAAAAATAATTAAAAATCTTCAAAAATTCCAAAATATTATATTACATCAGTGGGTAAAATTTTTGGTGTCGAAAATTGGGTTTAGATAGGCTTTATGCTAATTGCGCCGTTTAATTACTAAAAGGCGTTATAATTACGCTAATGAGCATAACTCCTAATCTAGACCTCCAACTAATGTGAAAATTTAGGGACCACTTTATAAATCAGTAATAAGGATTATTGTCCTTTCACATTTCCAAAATTCTCGTTTTATGGTCAAAAGGGCATATTGGTCAACATTTAAGCAATTAACGGAAACATGTAAACGAATCGGATAATCAACGATCCAACCACAGAGGGTTATGCTAACATGTATCCTGGTCCTAAGGAAGCTCTAAGGCATTTCCAAATCATACTAAATCGGCTTAGAACTGAAGTCAAAGCAAAAGTCAAAGTTTTGCGACTTTCGGTCCCGAACTGGGTTTAAATAGAAAATTGTCGGATCAAACAAGCCTAGATCAGTTCTTATACTTATTAATAGGTTATATGAGTGATAAAATAGGTTACATGTCTTCTATATTGTTAATTACATGTAAATTTGCAATTTAGGCTTCTGATGACTTTTTCTAATCAACTTTGACCCTACATTTGATCTAGATAGGATGGGAATCAGTGGGTGCCCTTTTAAGGGTTTATTGCCCACATAGTTACCAACTTATAACTACCTTCAATTCGACAAATCACTGGACCATTAATAATTAATCGCTAAGTCAACCATTTAATTACAACGGTTTGACTTTTAGGCTAATAACTAAGCAAAACTTAATCAAGGAAGGTCAAGGGTGCTTACCAAAGTCCTAATCACGATTAGGGATGCTTGGTGTCTGCTCTTGAGCTCCAGAAAGTCCCACAATTGCAGATGGAATGGATGATCAAAAATGTTTGCAAGCAATGGCCTTTTATAGTGATTTTTGATCCATTAGATGATGACAACTAAGTCTATGAAGTGATCTAGATCAATAACAAGTGCCCCTAAGCTCTAAAATTAGTAGGGGACGCGCATGGAATTGATAAATATCTCCATAAGTCGTTTCATGGACTTGAACAGCCAAGAAAAATGAGTTTCTGCATCTGGGTGATGCTTGCGCACCGTAAGGCTTTTAGGCTTGAGGTGCGCAAGCCTTTTGCCAGCACAAAGAATCTTTCAAATGTTGACATGTTTGGCCCCTGAACTTCCAAATGTCATTTCCGACACCTCTTAGGCCCGTTAAACCATTTTTAAGGCTTTATAATGATGCCTAAGCATAGTGAACATGAAACATGCTGAAAAATATGCCGGATGTCAGTTCGTTTGGTCGTACGGTCACGTTGTTCGGCTAATTACGACGAAACACGGACGGACGCGAAAAACAATCCAAACGACGCGACGAATGGAATTTTATCAAGCCAAACACTAAAATAAAATATTTTAGTGCTTACATAAATTTTTGGGTGTCCGGGAATATTCAGAATGTAAGATATGCGTGTAAACGCAAACTTGTGCGCTTTTTGACACTTTTAGTCCCTGCATGACTTAAAAGTTTATTTTTGCGCACCAAACACCTCAAAGCCTATATCTAAGCTATGAGAAGGATATTTATGGTATGTATAACTCATGGTCATATTCTGGAAGGTCCGATAACATACGAATCGGCATACTTTAGCAGTTTGACGCTTTAGGTCCCCCCTAATGCGCAAACTTGCGTAAATCATCATTTAATAGTATTGAAGCCTTATCTAGTCCATATTAGGCATTCTTGAAAGTATTATTAAACATAATAATGCTTCGGGCTCGATAAAAGGTCATTCAGAGGTATAATTAAACATATTGACACTTTTAGTCCCTTGTACTTGCAAAGTTGCGCGTAACTTCACTTTTAGGCATAAAAGCCTTGTATGGCCAATGATTGGCATTCCCAAGAGTATATCATATATCATGAGGTTCTCGGTTTGTTAAAAGGTCACTCAGAGGTGAGAATTAACATGTTGACGCTTTTAACCCTTTATTGAGCAAACTTTCAATTAATTACACACACGGCTACACTTGATCAACAAGTGGCTCATTTGTGAATATAAAACCGTAAAAGGTTATTTAGAAACTTATTTTAGGTATGCTAACACCTCCAGTCCTTTCATAAACAATGTTTTCGATTTTTCGAAAAATTTAGTCCCTTAAATTCAACATTTGTCTTCATTAAGGTTTATTACACGTGTCAATACTTCATTGTACGTGATTTTACGTGGTGTTACAATCATCAACACTAAAAGTAAGGAACTTAAGGAAATTCCAGTAGTATCAGAATACCCGGATGTATTTCCAGAAGAAATACCTGGATTACCACCCGATAGGGAAGTCGAATTTAGAATTCATCTAATTCCTGGAACTACACCGATAGCTAAGGCACCTTATCGGTTAGCACCCACTGAAATGTTAGAATTGAAAAAGCAGTTAGATGAATTACTCAATAAAGGATTTATACAACCTAGTTCATCCCCTTGGGGAGTGCCCGTGTTGTTTGTGAAAAAGAAAGATGGTTCAATGCGAATGTGTATCGATTACCGGGAATTAAATAAGGTTACAATTAAGAATCGATACCCATTACCTAGGATTGATGATCTTTTCGATCAACTTCAGGGGGCTAGATATTTTCTAAGATAGATTTACGCTCCGGATATCATCAGTTGAAGGTACAAGAAGAAGACATACCTAAAACCGCTTTTAGAACTAGGTATGGTCATTACGAGTTTACAGTCGTGCCCTTTGGGTTAACAAATGCTCCTGCAGCATTCATGGATATGATGAATAGAATCTGTAAACCGTATTTTGATAAATTTGTAATTGTTTTCATTGACGATATACTTATTTATTCCAAAAATCAGGAAGAGCATTGTGAGCACCTGCATGCACTCTTAACTTTGTTAAGAAAGGAAAAGCTTTACGGCAAATTCTCGAAGTGCGAATTTTGGCTACAGGAGGTGCAATTCTTAGGTCACATGGTGGATCATGAAGGTATTCACGTAGACCCCTCCAAGATAAAAGCAATCATTAAATGGAAGGTCCCGCAATCAGCCACGGAAGTTAGAAGTTTTCTAGGATTAGCTGGATACTACAGATGATTCATTAAAGATTTTTCTAAGATAGCTGTTCCATTAACTAAGCTAACCTGTAAATCAGTTAAATTTGAATGGGGACCTAGGTAAGAAGAGGCCTTTAGGATTTTAAAACAAAGGTTAACAAACACCCCAATTCTTGCCTTACCAGAAGGGACAGAAGATTTTGAAGTTTATTGTGACACTTCTAAGCTAGGATTAGGATGTGTGCTAATGCAACGCAAAAAGGTAATTGCGTATGCCTCAAGGCAATTGAAAAAGCACAAGGAAAACTATACGACACATGATTTAGAATTAGGGTCAATAATTTTTGCCCTTAAGATTTGGAGACACTATCTGTATGGAAGTAAGTTTACCGTTTACACAGATCACAAAAGCTTAAGATACATATTTGGGCAAAAATAATTGAATATGAGGCAAAGAAGATGGATGGAAATTCTAAGTGACTACGACTGTGATATCCAATATCACGAAGGAAAAGCAAATGTAGTCGCAGATGCTCTAAGTCGTAAGTATCATGAAAAGCAGAAGCGAGTTCGTGCTCTTAGATTAATTGTACAATTAGACTTAATGGAACAACTAAAGAATGCTCAGGAAGTAGCAATCAAGGATGATGCTGAAGGAATGAAAGGACGAATAAAAGAACTAGAGCAAGGAGTTGATGGAATTTGTAGATTCCACAAGAAAAGAATTTGGGTACCTAAACAAGGAAATTTAAGGAATAAGATTTTAGAGGAAGCCTATAAATCTAGGTATACCATGCATCCTGGTAATAATAAGATGTACCAAGATTTAAGAAATAATTTCTGGTGGATAGGAATGAAAAAGGACATAGCTAGATATCTATCTAAGTGTCTTACTTGTTCACAAGTTAAGACAGAACACCAGAAACCTTCAGGTCTACTACAACAATTAGAAATCCTGTATGGAAATGGGAACTAATAACCATGGACTTTGTTACTAAGTTGCCCAAAACCAGAAAAGGTAATGATGCGATTTGGGTAATTGTGGACCGATTAACCAAATCAGCTCATTTTCTACCCATGAAAGAAACCTTTAGCATGGAAAGGTTAGCAAAGTTGTACGTAGACGAAGTAGTATCCTTACATGGAGTTCCACTCTCCATTGTATCAGATAGGGATAGTCGCTTCACTTCACATTTTTGGACAAGTTTCCAAGAAGCCATGGGAACGCGATTAAATTTAAGTACAGCTTACCATCCCCAAACAGATGGACAAAGTGAAAGGACGATCCAAACCCTAGAAGACATGCTTAGGGCATGTGTAATAGATTTTGGTGGAAATTGGGATGACCACCTACCTTTAATTGAATTCTCCTATAACAATAGTTATCATGCAAGCATTGAGGCTACCCCATGGACGAAAGTGAAGAACTCCAGTTTGTTGGGCAGAAATAGGAGAAAGTCAATTATCAGGTCCCGAGATTGTACAGGAATCCACCGACAAGATCACTCAAATCAAGGAAAGACTGAAAACGGCTCGAGATCGTCAGAAAAGTTATGCAGACAATCGACGAAAGCCGCTAGAATTTCAAATTGGGGATAAGGTACTATTGAAAGTCTCTCCTTGGAAAGGAGTAGTCCGATTCGGAAAGAAAGGAAAGCTAAGTCCAAGGTACGTAGGACTATTCCCAGTAATCCAGAGAATAGGACCGGTCGCCTATCGCTTACAACTACCGGAAGAGTTAGCTGGGGTACATGATGTATTTCATGTATCCAACCTCAAGAAATGTTTATTTGACGAATCCCTGGTAGTACCTCTTCAAGATATAGAGGTAAATTAAAAGCTAAAATTTGTTGAGAAACCACTCCAAATAGAAGACAGAAAGGTCAAGTTTCTCAAACACAAAAGATTGGTACTGGTCAAAGTCAAGTGGGATTCAAAAAGAGGACCCGAATACACTTGGGAGCTGGAATCGGAGATAAAGCAAAAGTATCCTCACTTATTTCAATAAATCTCGAGGACGAGATTTTAAATAAGGTGGGGAGGATGTAAGGACCTGCAAAAATGCCCACAGATGACCCGTAAGTAAAAACCCGGACCCCTGAAACCCTAATCCTCATGAAAAAACAAGAAAACATGAAATTTGAATTTCAGGCAGGCCGTGTAAACCATAAGGTTACATCTACGCAGGCTGCGACAACCTAAAGATCATCGGATAAGCGTTACAGGCCACGTGGCGAACCTACTGATGACACGCTAGCCCTACACATAGACTAGGGGCCCTCGCGGGCCGCGTAAGATTCATCTAAGGGTTTACGCGGGCCGCGTAAAACCCAAATTCATGCTATAAATAACCTGTGCATGGGACTTGCTTCTGTGCTCGAAAACTTTACTCAAAAACGAAAGATACTGCTCAAAATCACAATTTCTCTTAGGGAAACGCTGCTACGAATACAGGGTATTAACTCGATCACTGCTACGATACAATGTCCGATCGATTGAAACCGATCCGATGGATGTTTAAGTGCTGCCCAAATCAGGGCTATACTTTGTCATTCGTCATGAGGGTTTTGATTTCGTGAAGTTTATCGTAAATGTTGTATTAAGTTTCTTACCTAGTTTCGTATGCATTGTCATTTAAACTAGGTTACAAGGCTAAATCAGTAGGCTAAACTCTGCCCAAATTAAACCTGCAATGTGAGTCATTCTCTTTTCATCAAAAGTGTTTTTCAATACCTAAATATTTTCCAGTTATATGTTACAGGGGGTAAGTCTTTGTTATCTTAAATTACTGGCAGTAAGTGGGGTATTATGCACATTACTATTGCACTCTCTCGTTTGGGTGGACGAACCTAAACAGAGATAATCATCATTATTGGGTGAAAGGACCCAATAGTGGTATAACCATCGTCACCAGGGGGTGTCACTGGACCAGATAATCATAAGATAGTGGCAATTGTAATCGCTCTTAGTCCTGTAATTTATAACAATGTGTCGTTTTGTGTAAAACAAATGACTCGCCAGTATTTCTTCGTTGATAAAACCTTTTTAAACATGTTTCAGGTGACCTACTGTGAATCCAGGAAAAATGCTATGTAGCATTACAAGCTTGAAGAGGTGGCTCAATAAAACCAATAAACATGTTTTTGTAAAACAAGGATTTCCCAGTGAAATCACCTTTATTGTAAATTATGGGTGTTATCCCCAAATTGTGAAATAAAATAATTGGGCATTTTCAGTTTAAAAGATCCTGTTAATACTTCCGCTGCCAAATTAAACAAATACCACGGGTTTCTGTCCCGCGGCTTCTGGACCGGGTCACACCGGGCCGGGGGCCGTGACAAGTATATTGAGAGAGAGTGAGCGAGAATGAAATTTTGAGAAGGTTTTCTTGGATTTGTAATGTTATGGATGATCTTGTAAGGATTAATCATCACTTATTCTTCCAAGATCCACCAAGTGTAGGAGAGAGAGAGTAATATGTCCCCCTAGCCGCCACTTGTACATGCACACTCACAAATTTGATATATACATACATATATGTATGTAAATTAGAGTAATAACTCGTATTTTACTGAATACCAGGTATTTTATCTAGCGTTTTAATCCCGTTTTAGTGTGTTTTAAATTATTTTTGACATTCTATAAAACTAATCACACTAAAATATTACTGAAATAATTAACAATTGTCTTGACTGGCTGTGTTGACAGTATTTTGTCAGATACGCGCAGTATCGCGCGGTACGCGCTGAAACTCGAAAAATAGAGCTTCTTAGCGTTTTAATTTATTTTTCTTCCCGGACATGATTAAAATTACCATTCTAATCATAACAGATTATTTTTAGGATTTTAACACTGATCGGATGGTCACCGACGTTCGTTTCGCATTTTATTCGTTACGCGATAAGCGTTTATTTTATCGTTGTCAACATAACTTTTATCAATGTTTGGATTCACCAACACATTAAATATCACAAATAAACATCAATATCAGTCAAATACAACCTTTTTATTTATTCATGACACGTGTTACATTTGTACGGTACGGTCTGAAAAGTCGGGTGTCACACAGGGAGTTGTCTGGCAAGAATAATAATTATATTGAGTCAACCAATTAAACAAAACACTACCATAGTTTTGTTAAAAAAAAAAGGAAAAGCTAAAGCGATGACATAACTGTAAGTTTATAATGGGGGTAAAATCATAATTTGACAGGTAAAAAGACAAAAACGGTTATAAATGTGTAAATTTAAATTGGGGGAAAAATCGAAGTTTGACTGAAAAAAAAAACAAAAATAATGGTAAAACTGTAAATTTGACTAACACTGTCAAATAATGTTAAGAAATTTCTCTTAATGTATTTTAGTATATACTTATTGGAATTCATATAAGTTTTTATTATTACAACTTTTCATAAGACAAATAACACCAAACACATAAACATCAATCATTCTTCATACAAAACAAAATTCAACACTCTCTTAAGGTGAGAGCCACAAAGCATTATTATTTAGGGTGGAGGTCAGCAAATATCTCCTTTTAAGTTGGATGTAACCTTAACAACCACCCCTAAATGAAAACAGGCTAGCATGAAATTTGGTTTGGCCCAGCTTGTGTGTGTTAAATGGTCCAACCATCCAACCAAGTTAGGAGTATTATTTAATAATGGGCCAACATATATTTCCTTATAAGGCCCACATATATATTTCAGATCCACTGAATGACTGAATTATTTCTAATAAATTCATCACACTTGATGTAATAGTACATGTACTTATTAAATGGTTGTGAAAACTAAATTATACATCTAAAAAAAGTTAAAAAACATTATAAAATTTTTGGATACTAGATTTAAATAACCTCAACTTTCACCAATTGGCCGATGGCACTCTCAACTTTCGATTTGTACAACACCACTCTCAACTTTCAACTTATTAGCCGATAGCACTCTCAAACTAACCGAACCCTAACCCAGTTAGTTTTTTGGTGATGTGGCACTTGTGTGGTGATATGGCATCTGACATGGAGTGTTTTGATGATGTGGCGTCTGCCTTGGTTTGTTTTGGCGAAGTGGCAGCTAACGTGGCATCTGAGTTGGCTTTTTTGATGGCGTGGCCACTGACATGGCACTAGTTTAGTGACGTGGCAACTGATGTTAGCAAATTGGGTTGGTGTTTGGTTAGTTTGGGAGTGCTATCGGCCAATAAGTTGAAAGCTAAGAGTGGTGTGGTACAAATCGAAAATTGGGTGTGTTATCAGCCAATTGGTGAAAATTGAGGTTATTTAAATCCAATTTCCTATAATTTTACATTCCAAACCAAACCAAACTAAATTGTATCCATGATATTGTTTGATATTCAAAAAACACATAAGTATCAACTATATAACAAATGTTATGAACGTTATTTGAACTACATCGTGTGTAGTTTAATTCGGATACATTAGGTTGCAATGGTGCTAGTGAGAAATAATACATGTACTAAATCTTGTTTGGTTTGATGTTATGAAATCGCTATCAACATGGACATGTATAAATAATCTATAGGGGTGTGTGTTCTATTATTTTATGTTAGTTTTTATAAACCTTTGAGAATATGTTTGATAACGAGCAAATAACATAGCATATTGTCACGCCCTGCAAAAATTCAACTCAAAATTTTAGCATTCCGGAAGTTTCCGGAACACTAAGGAAGCGTCTAAGGTCACCCGGATGACTCCGGAACAGCCCAGACAATACTGGAACGTTTTGGCACCCTTAGAATGTCCTAGACCAGCCTTAAAGGAGCTCGGAAGGGTCCGGAATAGGCTACATAATTCTGCCCAAAAGTTGCAGCCAAGAAGACTCTAGAACACTCATGAAAACACTTAGAATTGCTGGATATTTTAGGAGAAAACTCTAGAATTCAGCCAAGATATTTTGATGTAAAGAATTCTCTAGACTTAGAATGATCTAGAGAATTTAGAGAAGTATAAATAGGGATGGTAACCCTCATTTGTAATCACCCCACATAACCCCTCATAACTCATTCATAACCCAACTTCTTGTAAACACTTTGTACTTGTAACTTTGTTCAAGTAATACATAACCATGTTTGTTGTAGTATTGCACTACAAAATCATACTTGTGATCCTCACAAACAAAGACTTCCGCTACTATACATAACCAAACCCATCCAAAAGGCTGAACTTAGAAGTATTCTAAGTGTCGCACGAGAGTTCAAGAATAACTCCATGACAACATGCAATAAAGTAAAACTAACACGGTCAAATGGTGTTAAGAAATTTCTCTTAATTTATTTTAGTATATACTTATTGGAGTTCATATAAAAGTTTTTATTATTACCACTTTTCAAAAGACAAATAACACCAAACACACATTTCATCAATAAACATCAGTCATACTTCTTACAAAACAAAAGTCAACAATCTCTTAAGGTGAGGGCCACAGACACTATTATTTAGGGTGGAGGTCATCAAATATCTACTTTTAAGGTGGATGTAAATTGTAACCCATTCAACCACCCCTAAATTAAAACAGGCTAGCATGAAGTTTAGTTAGGCCTAGCCCTTATGTGTTAAATGGTCCAACCATCCAAATTCTGAGTATTACTTAATAACGGGCCACCATGTATTGCCCTTTTTATTTAGGCCCACATATATTTTACAGATCCAATGAATTATTGCTAATAGATTCATCAAACATAACATTATTTGTAAGATTTTTAGGCACTTGATGTATTATTAGTACATGTACTTAATAACTGGTTGAGAAAACTAAATTATATACAAAAAAGAGTAAATTTCAAATTTTGTCCTTTATCTTTATAATGAATTTCAAGCGGTGTCATTTATCTTTCAAATTGACGAGTCTTGTACTTAATATTTTAAAATCTTGCATGTTATGTCCTTTAGCCCTAACCCAGTTAGATTTTTCTGTTAAACCTGGTCATGTGACTTGCACAAGAGGGCATATTTGTCTTTTCAGCAATATAAGGATTATTGTGCATATATCTAATATCCAAGGGGTATTATGTAAAATAATGAAAAAGGTATTTATAAATTAAATAAATATGTATATTCTCTATCTCTAACCTAAAGACCCGGTTACCACCACCACCGGATTACCATCACCACTCCCTAACCTACAGACCACCACCACCTGGTTACCGCCACCACTCGACCAACACCACCCGGATATGAAGTTCGGTACTGTTTCAAACAGATCTGGCCGAAGTTTTCCTTCAAAAAGTATTTCTTTTAGGGGATGTTCCAGATGCAAGATGTAGAGAGGTTGAATCGGTTGTCGGGTTCTTTTTTGGTGATCTTGGAAAGCAAATTAAAAGAAGAAATTGATCTATTAAGAGCTCAAAAACATGAACTTGAAGTTGAAGGAGACCGTTTGAAAGCAGAAAAAGTCGAATTTGAAGCAGAGTGGGAAACAATTGACGAAAAACGAGAAGAACTAAGACTAGAAGCAGAACGTATTGTAGATGAGAGAGTTATAATTTCAAAGTTTTTAAAAGACGAACGCGATGCTTTAAAGAAGGAGAAAGCTCTATTTCGTGAGCTTCATGAGAGAAATTGAACAAGAACCTAAAAATTTCAGGGAACAAAACACCCAATTTAACATTGTAAATTGTAATTCATCCACGTATTTACATAATATAAATTTACAACAAGTTGAGGCATTGAGGTGTTATACCCCATGTTTTGGGGGGTTTTCAAAAAAAAAATAAAAATTGATGTTTCACTTTAAACCCAAAACTACTTGATTTTGTAGTTTTAACCCAAAAGTTTTTAGTTTTTCCAATTTAACCTCACAACATTTTTACTTTCAACTTTGATCCCCTATGTTTTTCATATTTTGCAAAATTTTTCATTTAGATATAAATTTGCAACTTAACACGGCACAATGTGTGTGTGTGGTTCAACGATTTTACGTTTTGTTATACGTTTCGTTCTAAATTTTGCAAGTTAACATGGGGCAACGTACATGTGTGGTTCAGTGTGTTTACGTCGTCTATTTTTTTTCCCGTTTAATAAGTTCGTCACAACGTGCGAGTCCTAAATCGAGTTAGTTATTATTTTCTATTTTTATATGTCGGTATAATTTTTCCACGTTAACGCCGCAACTTGAATGTTGGTGGTCGTTGGCTATAGTGTGGCATTGGTGCTATTTGTCACGATTTTACGCCCCCGCCGCAACGCGGGGACCTTAATACGATAGGTTATTTATATGGATACAAGTCATATAGCGTAGTAATTATGATACCATTAATTGTATTGAGATTATTTAGTGAATTACTTCTTTTTATAAGATAGTAATACAGACTTAACCGACAAAAACATCTTTAACACATTGTAAATGTGAATCTGATCAACATGTCAATTTCGTTTGCCGCAGCGCAACACACGCGAGTCAATTTTCTAGTTGTTCTTATTTTGTATATTTTATTAGGCTTATAGATGATAACTTGTTTGCAGCAAAGATGGTGGATGATCTTGCAGATTACAAATTGCTTGCTTGTTTGTTAGTTCATCTGGTAGAGGTAACAATTTATGGACTTTATGTTATGATTTGTTTATTTAAGGTAGGTCTGATTTTAAGTTTCGTAAGGTTTAGTGTAGCGTATGATCGTGAATTATGGCGGTGGCCGAAGATGAAGAAGAAGTTGCAGAGTGGAGGTTGTTAGGTTTGAAGAGTTGGAGAAGAAGATGGGTCTTTTTGTAAGATTTTAATTTTTTAAAAGGTTGGTTATTTATATTATCTACACAATTAGTCCCTGTAAATATGAATTGACAAAAATGCGCTCATGTGCTTTGCACATAATCAGATTTAACATAAAAAATTAACCGAGTTTTGCTTAAAGGACAAAACATGTATGATTTGAAAACATAAAGTACAAAACTCGTCAATTTTGAACATAAAGGACAACGTCTGAAAATGGGTATAAATATAAAGGATAATTCTTGAAATTCACTCAAAAAAAAAAACACCTTAAAAACTTCATAGAATTTTAGATTCCAAAATTCAGACTAAATTGTATCATGGATATTGTTTGACATTCAAAAACATACAAGTCTTTAAGTATACTTAACAAATATAATGAATGTTATTTGAATTATATCGTGTAATTTAATTCGGATACATTTTGGTTGAAATGGTGCTAGCGAAGTAAGAACACACATACTATTATACTAAATGTTGTTTCGTTTATTGTTATACATTTATAAAACAATCTAGATGAGTGAATATTTTTTTTTTCATTAAAACAGTTTATCATAAAACAAATAAACACCAAAGATACGAGCCTTTCTTAGTAGATAGTGGGGGCTTGGGTTAGGGGCATGAGTCGTTATGTGGCAGCTACGTTTGGGTTCCACAACTCAAGCCCAAAAAGGGAGGGATTGGAGGGGCGTGAGTTTGGGGCATAAGTTGACACGTGGCACTATTTTTGTTTTTTGTTTTCTTTTATATAAATAAATGAAATTAATTTATATTAAAAACATTTTTATTAATTAAAAAAAAAGATAATTACAATTAAACTAAAAAAAACATCAAACTAAAAAAAAAATCACAAACAAAGAAAAAAATACATAAAAAAACTACTACATCACATATTTTTAAATTTCATCATCACCGTCATCGTCATTGGAGTTATATCTCGGAAGCGTCCAAATATGTGCAACCAAATCCGCACGAAGGTTGTGAGGCGTCTGCCTGTCCTGGATTTGAAATCTGTTAAACGATCTCGCTTCATCACTAATTCCTTCGTTATTTGATTGTCTCCCCTCCCCATAGTATTCGCAAATTACACGTCCTTCGTCCTCTAAAATCATGTTGTGTAAAATAACGCACGCGTACATCACGTTTCTTATTTTTTTTTCTTTTCCATAGAATCGGCATGGCAAGCTCAAAATGCGCCATTTTTTTGTAAGACACCAAAAGCTCGCTCAATGTCTTTGCGTGCCACCATTTGAGCTATGTTAAACTTTGTTCTCTTTTAATCCAACGTTGTATCGCGTGAAAACGACTTTACGAAAATGGCATACGAGGTAAATCCCATCCGTGAGATAATACCCGTACTTGTATTCGACTTCGTTTACAAAAAAAAGGATCCTTTTGGTCCTACATCGTTTATTAGATCGTTCAAAATGGGCGATTGATTAAGAATATTTATATCATTATCAGAACCGGGCACACCAAAGAATGCATGCCAAATCCAAAGATCTTGTGATGCAACAGCTTCAAGCATCATAGCCGGTTTTCCATGATAACCACTCGTGTATTGGCCGTGCCATGCGGTTGGACAAACTTCCCACTCTCATTTCATATAATCTAGACCACCAAGCATCCCAAGAAAATCTTGTATTTCTTCATGCGACTCTAAAATTTGTTGTATGTCACTGAACGAGGGTTTTCTCAAATATTTTTCTAAATATAGTTCAATGACATACATACAAAAATTGTGAAGAGTTTCCCTAGCTGTTCGTGCCGACATCTTTAAATAGTTGTCCATTATGTCGGAAGATACCCCATAACCCAATATTCTAATCGCGGTTGTGACCTTTTGCAGCTTGGAGAATCCCAAATAACCACGCGCATCGGATTTTTGTTTGAATTAATCATATTTACTTTCTAAATCATTCGATATTCTTAAAAATAAATTTGAACTCATACGAAAACGCCGCTTGAAAACTTGGTCATCATATCGAGGTTCGGGTGAGAAGTAATCACGTACCAACAAATCATGTGCGGCATGTCGTTCGCGAGATATACATTTTATGGTCTTGAGTTGGGAACTCCCTTCATCTTCGTCCTCTGCAATAGCTTGTACCACTTTGTGAATGGTTGAAAATGTGACTTCTGCGGCCTCGTTGGACGAGGACGACAAAACAAATTGATCGTACAAATCCGACGAACTTGAAGATTGCATCGTGAAAATATGGAGAGGATGTTTATTTTTTGGGTTGTAGGTTGTTTGTGTGTGTAGTGTATGTGTATATATATTTTTAAATTTGCAACGGTCAAAAAATGGGCCAATAAAACATTGCCACGTCATCAATATTCTCCGCCCCACGCCGGTGACTTCCCCACGCCAAACCCAAACCCACCTCGGGGTGGTGTTCCGGGCGGAATACAAGTTTAGACCAAGGTTTTATTTGATTTATCTTATTTTTTTTTAACTATAATCATTTTTTTATTCTTTAATTTTTAAACCGACCCCGACGCGTTTTATGTCGCATACATTAAATATTGTTGTTTTATTCTATTCATCTATTCATCAAAGAGTCGAGTAAATTGCCATTTTAGTCCCTGAGTTTTGACCAAAATTGCCACTTTAGTCCAAATAGTTTTTTTCTTGCCATTTTAGTCCAAATAGTTTTGTTTTCTTGCCATTTTAGTCCCTGAGTTTTGTCATTTGTTGCCATTTTCATCGACCACCACTACCACCTCCCACCATCCACCCCATCATAACCTTCTATCATCGCCACCACCTGCCTGCACCGTCACCACCCACCCCACCACCATCACCACCCACCATTTCCACCACCACCGGGCACTTTTACGCCACCCACGTCATTAACCAACATCACCGTCATCATCGTAAAACCAACAACCACCGCCATCATCTTCACTGTAAACTGGCACAACACCATCCCCATACCATCGCACCTGCAAAAAAAGAAAGAAAAATGTGGTTCGACCAAAATTCACCTAAGTTAAATAATTTTTTTTGAATGGAGTTAGTGGGTTGGATGAAAATGGCAACAAATGACAAAACTCAGGGACTAAAATGGCAGAAAACAAAACTATTTGGACTAAAATGGCAAGAAAACAAAACTATTTGGACTAAAATGGCAAGAAAAAAACTATTTGGACTAAAGTGGCAATTTTGGTCAAAACTCAGGGACTAAAATGGCAATTTACTCTCAAAGAGTCACATACATTAAATATTAATAGTTTTAAAACATAAAAATATTAGAGACAAGTTTATCAATAAATAAAATACGAGGATGTAAATGTTATTTCAATTAAGTCGAGTTCGAACCAATAATGAGCTCACCTAGGTCGGGCCTGGTTTGCACGTTAGTCTTGTTAAGCTTTGTCCATGAAATAAATTTTATAGGCCGGCCTTCTATCGCTAAAAATAATTGTTAAAAGGATATGGGGTCATGGACACACATTTTGTTTGTTTATTTATATTCGTGAACGTCTGTTTATGTTTGTTCATTTGTGTTCTTTTATGTTCGTTTATTTACATTTGTTTATGTTTGTTCGTTCATGTTTGTTTCAGTTCAAATACATAAGTAGTTATATTGTTGGGATTGAACCCTACCAGAGGAACAGATAATGTAAAGCCAAAACCTGATCACAACAGTGGATTCACAATAAGTAGCTGTTTGCACTAAGTCTTCTCCCTTGAAAGTGATTACAACAGCTGATGGTCTTATATCCCCTGCTCGGATACAACTGTTGCTCAAGATAACTACTGATGAAGGCTAGAAGACTGCTGGAAACTAAGCTCTGCTGGTATAAACTGCTAATGACAAATCATTGCCCAGTCAAGGACTGATCAACCTTGATGAAAGCACTGATGAATAGAGAGAGCAGTAGTTCAGTATTTCATTTGTCTTATGTATTGTCAGTTGTTAGATTTAGCAGTGTTTGTATAAGAACAGTAGATACAGGTTGTTAGGATGTTAGACGTCGCTTTCATGGTGACGTCAGCTGAGATGCATCAGCGGTTTGGTTTGTCTATAAATGGAGCAGTACTCTGTACTGTTACATTTGATTCGTTTTGAGAGAGTTCTTCTCCTCAATTCAATCCTTTCATCTTGTGCAAACCAACCTTGAGGCATCTGGCTGAGGGGGAGCTTAGTATGTAAGCATATCTGTAATCATTTGATTCTTATTGTAAATCTTTTGACTAAATGAATTGCATATGCTTTCTCAAAACTATTTTCTCCTTGATTGTGTTTACAAAGTTTGTTATTCATTTCCGCTGCACTTAAACTCTGTTCATCTCTATTGATTATACAATTTTACACAAACAAACACTTTCATGAGGGCCTCCGATCCTAACAATTGGTATCAGAGCCTGGACAGTCAAATTCGATCTAACAATCAATTTGACATAACAGTTCGGCTCAAAATTCATTGATACTAAGGATGGTTGTATTCAGTTGAAAAACAGAGTAACGAGTAAATCATGATCAAAATGGTTATTCAAAAAACTCTGTAAATCAACCAAGATGTCATATGACACACAAATCTCACACAACAAGTGATATCATGCATAAGTCACTCATAGTTTTCAGATCTGAAAACATATCTGTTAAACTGTGGGATTAATTCATATTTTCAAAATTGATTTCAATTGCTGTTATGAAAATTGTGATGTCACCTTATTAAAATGCTAAAGTATGAACCTCAGATTAACAAAAACCTATGTTCATAAAACATTAGTGTTTTTGATAACATAAAAAGAGGGAAATTAAAACTTTAGTCATTCAGATCTTATGTGTTGAAAACAGGTTGAGTTCCTCAAAAGGACAAAATCAACTATGCTAAAATACATTAAGAAAATTCACAAAAACTCAGAAGTGTGTTTATCTCAAAACTTTTGAAGTCAAAAGAAAAGAGTATAAACATAAAACACTTATGAGTCAAAGTTTAGGGTAATAATGGTTATTAAGCAACTATGTGCATTCATCTGTTCAGGAAAAGGTTCTGATTCCCGTGAATGAACTCCAAAGAGGACTAGACAAATGTTCAAAAATTTATCCATGAGTCCTCATGATTGCAATCAACTGACAAAGAAAATGGTACCAAACAGTGGTCAAAATGTATTCAGAATATTCTACCAACTGCTGTCAAACCACTGACCATTTTTCATAAACTTGAGAATGTTATGATTACGTGTTCTTTTGAAAATATACCAGATCCTTTTTGATGCTGTTCTCAGAAAATCCTTTAATTTTTTTTATATATATAAAGGATTTTCTCGAATAACCAGGATATATTGTTCATTTTTTTTGGAATAATATATTTTGAACTCTTGCTTGTTTTTGTTGGCAATAGTTTCAGTTCCTGTCAGGATATAGTACCGTATTTTTGTTGGTATTATTGTCCTCATAAATGGGTCAGAAGGAAATGGTTCATATGTCGAGATCATATCTTACTCAGGTTTGTTTTTAAACATTTATCAAAGGTTGATTGCCAAACTGTACTTAAATTACTGGGGCACTCATGTTTTAATTGAATATTAAACGAAAATGAGGTGCCTTAGTAAAAAGTTCTCATCATCTGGGGTACTAAACCACTGTCCCTCAAAATTGACATGTGGCAAAAACCTTGAATGAAAATTCTCAAAACAGTTGCTGAAATACTTGTCCTTCAAATCTGTACTATTTACCCTAATCACTGTTTTGTTCAAACATCTGATCACTAAATACTATCCACTGCTGAAAGTCAACCACTGATTCTTCATTTTGCTAAGACAAGCACTGATGCTCAAAATCAGTGTCTTATCCACTGATATGCTATCCACTGATAGTAAAAATCTTCCACTGTTTTCACTTTATTACCGTTGTAACTACTGATGCTTGGTACATCAGTGGCTCCTAAAACAACTGTTCTCCACTCTTCATCTATTTCATCAGTGTTTTGACACGTGGTCAGTTTTTAGCCTTCAGATCATAATAACCGCTGCCACATCAGCGATCACTTTTTCCCTAAATAAAACCCTGATCAAAACCCCCAAACAGGGTTTTACACTGTCGAATTGAATTCCAAAGTTCTCTTCTCAAAGCAGTTTCCAACCTTTCTTCCCAAAACACTCTCCGGTTCTTCTTCATCAAAATGACGAAGTCAAAATCAAAATCAAAATCTAAACCAAAATCACCATCATCTTCAAAAGAGATCGCTCAAACGACCGAAGAAACCATTGAAATCCCATACAAATCACCGCATAACTACTTGGGTCTCCTCACAAAACCTACCGATAACCACACTTTCGACTCCATCATTGATACACTATCTGCATCAAAGTACAAAACTTTGTTGACAGCAGATGCTCCCATTTACTTGCAAACCCAGAGAGAGTTCTGGAAAAAGGCGACGCTTGAAAAACAAGACGATAAAGCCACAGCCATTAACTCTTCGATACAGGATAAAGTGATTCAAATCACTCCACAATCAATCTCCGAAGTTTTTAAACTCGATGATCTAAAAGGTAAAATTTCTTTTGATAAAGCCGAGATGAAAACTGGTTTCACAAAAAGGGGATATGCAGAACAATCAAAGGTAGATACCTTACAAAAAGGTTATTTTCCATCTGCACCCAGATTTTTATTTCACACACTTTTAAGTTGTGTTTCAAACAAAACAACAGCGTTCAACGAAATACCATTGAAGATTCAATGCCTGGGCTATGCTATTTTAAACAATAAAGATTACAACTACTCCTAGGAGATCTTCAATGACATGGTAAAGAATGTTGATAGCAAATCATTTCTTCTTTTTCCAAGATTTCTAAGCTATTACTTTAAACAAAAATTTGAAAAAGAGGATGAAAATTTGCCCAAACAAGGTGTCCATTTTCAAATAAAAGGCTTAACAAAAGAAACATTTTCAAGAATGATGGCACCAACAAAAACAAAAGCAGAGGTGTCTGAGCAGACTTCAGTAGTTACCACTGCTCCTCAGACATCTGCTGCTGAGCCTACTGCTCCAGGTGATCATAGCAGCACTACCACTGCTTTGAAACCCACACCTGACATTACCAAAAAGACCAAAAGAAAAACATCCAGAAAACCCACCAAACCCAAAACAAAGGCAACTCTGGAAGATGAGATCCCAGAGCAACTGCCTGTGACAACACAAATGTCACCACAAACCACTGCTGCTACTTCCTCACAGCAATTGGAAGAAAGATCTCAACCATTGCCTCAAACTCCTCCTGCATCCTCACAAAAGGATCAGGTTGTAAGCACATGGACCCCACAATATGAAGCTCTGAATCCACTCGGATCCATCTTCCTCAGTCCTGATCCCAAGGACATGTCTCTTTCAACTCCCATACCCTCACCAATAATATTACCACAATCCATGCTACCTTTGTTGCATGCAGTTGTTATAGCTCAGACACAAACCAGTTCCTCTCTATCACCTGTCACTGAGAGTATACCCCCACAAGTGACTGGGTCTGATGCCTATACCTCTGCTATCCCAGCAACAACTGAGGAGGTTACACCCCCTGAGTTACAAGTAACTCTCGGTGGTAGTTCAAGTGGAGCAGCAACTACAAGTGATGGATCAACAGATCTTCAGTTGGACAGTTGCTTCATCAGTAAGACTCCCTTGAAGGCAATTTCTTCAATAGCACCATCGGTAACCACCAGTGAGTTAGTTCTAACCACTGGTACCATAAAAGGTCTATCAAGTGTTGAAGAAAGAAGTCCCCAGTACCAAGAACAAGGGGCATCAATGGGTGATTTTTGGGACTCAGTTCCTAAGTCACACATTGATACAACCACTGCTGGTGGGGATTCAGATGATCCTACTAAAGTAGGTGATGATTCAGTGATGATTCAAAATATCAGGAATTGACGGACCGAGTTGACAAACTTGAAGATTCAGTTGCTGAAATAAAAGATATGGTGCAAGAGATTTTAAAAGCTCAAAAAGCACAAGCCACTACTGTTCCACCTCAAGCACCTGTTCAACCACAAGCATTTGCTGCAAATGAGCTCTGGAATATCTTTCAACCCTTACTTGAACACCAAAAGCAGATGGCTGATCAGCAACATGAAACACATGTAAATAGCTGACGAACATGGTAGAGTCGAGGTTTAAAGATACTCAAGCAAATATTAAAGCTATCAAGTCTCATATACAATGCACGACTCATGGTGGAAAAGTTCCCTCAACTATCCTTTTTATGGATAACCCCCTGGCAGATAATGCCAAAAAGGGGGAGAATAAGATGAAGAAAAAGGGAATTGAAGATGGTCTGTATGTTGAACCAGAGCAAGGAAAACAGACATCTAAAACAGCTGATACAACAGTGGTTACAAAAACTGTTGTCAGTAGCCAAACAGCTGTCATATCATCAACACACACATCTTCAACACACACCACTCTATCTCACACCATCACAACCACTGTTCCACCACCATCATCATCTACAATCATTTCACCACCACTGCTTCCTGCCATAAAGCAGAAGACAACAGATGTTACAACATCTGCTGTAATGACAACAGTGATTGAGACACCAGTTGTTTCAACCACTGTCAGTCAAGCACAATCCCAAACCACTGATCCACCAAATACATCATCAGCCTCTCCTACAATAAAAAGGAGAAGGGTTTTCATACCTGATGATTCACCACCACCATCACCATCATCAAAAACTACCTCACCACCTCCATCCCCTGCTCAAAAGCAGAAGACATCTGCTGACATATCAGCAGTTGTTTCAACCACTGTTAGTCAACCATCCACCACTGCTCTCATCATTCCTACATCACAACTTCCAAAGCTTCACAAAAGAAAGAGAGACACAACACAGGCTACTGATGAAAAGTATGATCCTGTTGCTGCTAAATATCCACTGGAATTAGAAGCTGTGAAAAATGAGATGAAACAATTTTACACTGAGGATGATCCTTCAAAAAGGAAATTTCCTTCTCTCATAGGTTTCATAATTCCAGAAGACTTGGATGAATATCTCGAAATGAAAGCAAGACAAGCAAGGATAAGAGCAAAAGTTGAATGCAAGAATCAGGGGATGAAGCCATTTTGGAAAGAAGAAAATTCCTGCTCACCAAAGTCAAACAAATGGAAGAATATGCAAGTGATCTGAACAAAGAAATGTCAAGCCTATCTCCTGAAGCAGATCAACGAAATGAATTAAGAAAAGAATACCTTGCATACATAATGAAAGAAAAGTTCTATCCTGCTGAAGAAACAGAATTCAAAGAATGGCCAATAGTTGCATTAAAGCATGAGGCTAACAGAATTGAAAAGATTAAAAATAATCCAAGAAAGAAGAAGACAGCTCCAAATTGGAACAAATACAGGAAGCTCATAGCTGATCTTACTTCTGAATATAAAAGAAAGAAGCAGGAGCTGGTGGATGCAAGAGTGGATACTGTAAATGCCATAGCAAAATGGACTAAGCAGCAAACAGATGAAGCTTATGAAACACTTAAGAAAAGGATGATGACAGCCTCTGACACTCCTAAAAAGTCTAACTACAAAAAGCTAAAGGAGCATATCAAGACTCTTGAAACACAAATCAATGCAGCAGAAACCTCTATCACAATGTTGAGAAAAGAAACGGGGGAACAACTGACTGCTGGAGGAGAAAAAGAAAAAGAAACTGATTATCTTGAAGAAGCTATCAAGAAAATAGCTTCAGATAAAGAAAAATTGGCAAAGCTACAAGACCTTACCAAAAAGGCTTTGAACCAATCATCATCAGCAGATATCACAGACAGTGAGCTTGGTCAACAACAGAGACAAGAGCTGATTGACAAAGAAGTTGCAGAAGACATATCTGCAGCTAATAAAGTCATAGAAGAAGCTTTCAAAAGAATGTCTGAAGTTCAAGATACTGCTCTACAATTCTTTTCAAGGCCAACATCTTCCAACTCATCTGCAAATAAATCTCTCCCAAGAAACCCATTTGGTTTAAAAATACTAAAGTGGCTCTCTGATCAAAAGACCCACGTATTGACTCTGGTCAGAATCAATGGTGAAGTGAAGCATATATCAAGGAATCAAGCACTAGGCCTGGGTGTTGAAGATCTACAAGATCTCCTTGAGCTTACACTGTGCAGGGATGTAGATGACACAAGTTCCAAAGAATTTGAAGAAGAATTTAAAAGAAAAGCAAGGGAACTTCTGATGAGTAATAAAGATCCAGAATAATGACAGGTTTTGGCATTATCTGTTCCAGGGGGAGATTGTTGGGATTGAACCCTACCAGAGGAACAGATAATGTAAAGCCAAAACCTGATCACAACAGTGGATTCACAATAAGCAGTTGTTTGCACTAAGTCTTCTCCCTTGAAAGTGATTACAACAGCTGATGGTCTTATATCCCCTGCTCGGATACAACTGCTGCTCAAGATAACTACTGATGAAGGCTAGAAGACTGCTGGAAACTAAGCTCTGCTGGTATAAACTGCTAATGACAAATCACTGCCCAGTCAAGGACTGATCAACCTTGATGAAAGCACTGATGAATAGAGAGAGCAGTAGTTCAGTATTTCATTTGTCTTATGTATTGTCAGTTGTTAGGTTTAGCAGTGTTTGTATAAGAACAGTAGATACAGGTTGTTAGGATGTTAGACGACGCTTTCATGGTGACGTCAGCTGACATGCATCGGCGGTTTGGTTTGTCTATAAATGGAGCAGTACTCTGTACTGTTACATTTGATTCGTTTTGAGAGAGTTCTTCTCCTCAATTCAATCCTTTCATCTTGTGCAAACCAACCTTGAGGCATCTGGCTGAGGGGGAGCTTAGTATGTAAGCATATCTGTAATCATTTGATTCTTATTGTAAATCTTTTGACTAAATGAATTGCATATGCTTTCTCAAAACTATTTTCTCCTTGATTGTGTTTACAAAGTTTGTTATTCATTTTCGCTGCACTTAAACTCTGTTCATCTCTATTGATTATACAATTTTACACAAACAAACACTTTCATGAGGGCCTCCGATCCTAACATATATTTATATAAATACTAAACATAAAAGTAATTTTCCAACTGTTTTATAAAACTAATTGGTAATTGGACTTTCTAGTCTTAAAAATGGGTTTTCCAATGAAATTTATCGTAATTAATCACTACTTTGTATTAAAAATACTTTATGTTCGTTTATGTTTAGTAAATTATGTTCATTTATGTTTCTTTAGTTATGTTCATTTGTGTTATTTATTGTTAGTTAAATTATGTTCATTTAAGTTTGTTTGTTTATGTTCGTTTACGTTCATGAACTGTTCGTTTAGGTTTTAAAATAACGAACATAAATGAACACGAACATGCCCATTTTCTTCATAAACGGACATGAACAAAAAATGTGTTCGATTATATGTTCGTGTTCGTGTTGAGTTTAAGTTAAATAAATGAATGAACACGAACACACATATGTTTGTGTTCGTTCGGTTCATTTACATGCCAATTTTAACCTTTTGAAACCTCAAAATTGGAGTGGTGATTTGTGTTGGAAATCAGCCCAAAAACACAGGTTTTATTTTATTTCATTATTTTACCCCTGTACTTCTCGTTCGTCCGTACTAAACCCTCTTGCTTACATAAAATCAAGAAATTGATGTTTCTAAGTGTTTAAAATTACTCTAAAGTGACAGCTGATGTGACGTTTAAAATTGTATAGCGTCCTAGAAGCTCTCAAGGGTGAGCAAACAATACGGCGTATGGTTCTTTAAAATCTCAATAATTGCAAAGATCATGACATATGGGTTGCCCCCACCTTCATTTTTCACACTTTTGGGTTTATTGAAAGCTAAAAAAATAATCAAACCTTAAAACGTTGAAGCCATGAACACCAAGAAAACCTAAGCTATGAGAGAATAAATGAGATATTTTTACGTCGCGATTTGAAAGAAAGGGTCCGTCGATGTTCTTGTCACGGGCCGGAGGTTATTAATGCCTGATAACGACTTGAAGATATCGGTGAACCCCATTGTTGTTCGCAGTGGCGAAGCTTGAGATTTCTGACCGGGGGGTCGAAAACGTATATACAAAAAATTTCTATAAAACCGGGGGGTCAGAAATGTATATACCAAAAAATTTCTATACGAAAACTACAAACTCTCCACTTATGAGCGAAAAGTTCGGGGGTTGGCCGCCCCCTCCAGCCCCCACAAAGCTACGCGCCTACGCCCTTGGTTGTTCGGCGCCATGAACATATTCGAGCTCAAGTCTAGCTTTTGAAGCATACCCAGTTAGAGATGCACAAAATTACCCCTACCCGACCCGCGGGTACATATCAGTTCTAGACCCGAGTGTAGAAAAAGGAACCCGACCCAGAACCACCGAACCCGGTTCCACCTCTACCCGGGGCAAAACCCGGATCCGACCCGGCAAAACCCGGTCAAATACCATTACTGCATGATTCACAGGTAACCAATACATTGACTTGTCAACGAAAGTAGGCTCTTGTGGACGGTTCTATCCGACCCGGGTCCCACCCGGTGTGCAAAATGATGTAATAAAAATTCTCCGACAAAGTTTGTAACCCGAAATGAATCGGGCCTCTTAATTCTTAAATGGATTCAGATTGTCAGATGATGCTACAGATCGTAAACATTCTAATAGTTTTTTTACAGAGTCAAGAATCATAAACAGGTAAAAGAAAATTTCATCTTCGCAGACACGTTCACTCTACAGTTTGACGAGCGGTCCAGATTATTGTTTCAGGACCAAAATCAGCAAAAAGAAAAAGGTCTAACCTTACATTATTACCAGAAAGTGTTATCTTTGTGTTATTCCTCATACCTGCACGACAAAACGGGCTTGGGTCATGACAGTATATTTTTGTACAAAAACAAGCCGGGTCGGGTTGAACCCGAGGATATTTTGCCCAAAAATGTAGACTTTATAAGTTATTAGTGTCAAAAATCAAAATACAAAAAGTACTTTCTTTCAATAGAAGCTCATTTTAGAGTAAAATGCCATTTTCGTCCCTGAGGTTTGGCCGGTTTTGCGATTTTCGTCCAAAGGTTTGTTTTTCTGCATCTGGATCCAAAAGGTTTAAAATCTTGCCATTTTCATCCAGCTCGTTAACTCCATCTATTTTTTCTCTGTTAAGTCAGGGGTATTCCCGTCTTTTTTGTTAACTTAAAGGGCAGTTCGGTCTTTTTCACTTTATGAACAAGCATTTAGCATAATGTACACGTAATCATTTCATTCAAAGGGCAATTCGGTGTTTTTCACTTTATGTACGAAAATACCCTTGACTTAACGAAGAAAAATAGATAGAGTTAATGAGCCGGATGAAAATTGCAAGATTTCAAACCTTTTGGATCCAGATGCGGAAAAACAATCCTTCGGACGAAAGTTGCAAAACTAGTCAAACCCCATGGACGAAAATGGCATTTTACTCTACTTTTAATAAGTTTCACATGTTTGACCTATTAGAGATATACACAACCCGAACCGACTCATTCATAACTAAAATGAGCCGAAAACGCCACCACTAAAGAAAACGTAAAATTAAGACATACTTACAATCAACATTGAAGAAAATTCCGAAAATCTACGCTCCTAAGTACTGCATGAGGTCAAGGTCATCATCAAGCAGATAATCGAAATCCGTATCAAGTGAAGTCGTTCCATTGATCCCGAAATTAAACGGGCTATTAAACCCTCCATAATCTAGCGACAAACTATTGATCGATGATTCAAAATGGTTATCAACCGGTCTCTCATTGCCATTATGAAACGCATCTTTTTCAAGACTCTGCATACGATCACCCGAAACCGCATTAACGTTTTCATTCTCGAACACATTAACCAGCTGCTGTCCATCAACGGGCGGCGTATAAAGAGGATACGGAACCAGACTATGTAAATCGGAACTTTGTGGCCCGTGGTGGACCCTACTTGGTCGGTAATCCGGTTCTTGAACTAGTGGATACAGTAACATGTCATTATGCGTTCGTGAATCGGTAAATTGGTTGTCCAATATGTGTTCATGAGTCCGAACATCAGTTCCGGTTTCAACCAATATATGGCCGTCCAATATGCGTTCGTGAATCGGTAAATCGGTTAACGATGTACCGACTTGGTTTACATCAGGCACCGTATCATGCGGCTCGTGCGATGCTATTTTTTGCTTAGGTGGCTTTAACGTCTCGCGTTTTCGCTTCTTGTTAGATTGCTTTTGTTTCTTATCGTTAACATGCGATGCTGCATCGTGATCTTTCGATGAAACCGAGGCAGGCCCATCTTCAACACCGTCGACATCATAATCACTATCGTAACTATTCAAAGGTCGGTTTTTATCACGACAGCCACCCGATAGCGTCTCAGTCTCGGTTATCCCGGAACCACCATTATCACCGCTAGATTGTCGAATTAACGATTCCTCTCGGCTCAACACCGCTAACCAAATCGAACTATCTTTAGCGGTCATCTTGTCTTGTAACAATTTCGACCGGCATACCAACTTTCTAATCTTAGCAATATCCGGCGACATGTGTTTAATAACCGCCGTTAACACCCCAACTTTCCAAATTTTCTTCAAATCGTGTGGCTTCTTATACGGCGGAGATTGGGCCTTCGGGAGCCCGATACTCGTCCACCAATCTTCGCCGCCAGTGGGCCACCACGGTGGCGGTTGACCCTTCTCTAAAGGAAACTTCCTTTGCGGCGGATCACAGTGTTGCATTAACGACGATAATAACGAGCCCAATGTAGCATCTTGTAGATCTTGAAGTATGCTATTTGAGTTCCCGTTATGACAACCGATCCCTTGTTGTTTAGATACGCGATCATTATCGTGTTTGGCTACGGCTGCGGGCCCGTTTTTGTCGAACTTCACCTTTTCTTTCCACCAAGCGCGTAAATTATCCGATGAACCACTTACCGGCTTACCCGTTTCCGGAATAATCCCATAAACGAACCCACGAGCTTTACAAACTTCCATAAGCTTCAACATGTACTTCAAGATCCCGTCTTGAGCCCTAGACATCTTCTTCCTACGCGCTTGATCGCTCGTTGATTTCGCCTTTTGCTTTTCGGCAGCTTGCTGTGCTAAAATCTTTTGTTTTTCTTTGATTCTTTTGAGCTTGATTCGATCCTTCCACATCCGTCTTTCGAGATCTTCGGCATCAATCTCTTCGTCACTCACGTCTTTCTCCGCTATATTCTCGCACCGTATATCGTCACCTTCGACGTCCGAATCGTTATCCAATCCGTTCGTATCAATCATAAGATCATCCATGATGAATTATAACAAATGTCTCTCAGAGGAATTTCATCGAACAGTTGATATGCACTAAACAGCTAAACTCCTTTAAATCTTTAATCAGATCTTTTATCTAATAATTCAATAAAAAAACACAAAAAGAAACATAGTTTCAGTAAACTAATCAAGTTGAATGAATAAAGATTAAAACTTTTCACCATAAACAACAATCAAATGATCAAAAACAATGATTTTAAACAAAGATTGGCAAAATCCAATAAATTATAACAAAAATGTCTCTCAGAGGAATTTCATCAAACAGTTGATATGCACTAAACAACAACAATCAAATCTTGTATCTAATAAGACAATAAAAACCACAAAACAGTCTAGTTTCAGTAAACCAATCAAGTTGAATGACTAAAGATTGAAACTTTTCACCATAAACATCAATCAGATGATCAAAAACAATGATTTTAATTTAAAATTTTTAAACAAAATTGAAGATATGGGTCATGAAGAAACAGATACCTGGGATCAATTAGCTCCAAAATCTTGAAATATTCGTGAAAGTTGAAACCCTGTGGATAGGAAGGAGGAAAAGAGGGGAAAATGAAGCGATTAATATATGCGGCGGAACATTTGTGTGTGTGGGATTCGAAGAGAGATTCTGGGGTGAAAGGATTGAGAAGAAGAAGACGAGTTTGAACACAAATTGATGAAATCAAGTAGACCTTTGCTTCTATCAACAGTTTCAGATATATTTTATTTGGAAGATGACTTTCTTTGTACTGGACCAGTGGTCACCGGGTTCATGTCTAAGACAATCCCCCGTCAGCCCGGCATTTACGGACGCGATGTTTGATCGGGCCCCAGCCGTCGCATAAGCTGACTTCCGCCCGGAAACCATACTGCCCCCACACGAGAGACTCGCTGGGGTAACAGCTGGGTAAAACCGGGTTGCCCTCAGGACCGCACCATGCCTCGGTAGGATACGATCCATCATTGAGACGTCCCACCCCCGTTGCACCTCCCGGGGATCGAACCGGCGACCTCTAAGGAGGAAGCCGGCCCAATCCAAACCACATGGGATTGCCGGTTGGGCTAGGGGATGGGATAACAGTTTCAGATATATAGAAACAAAATATTTATTTATTAATTAAGGAATTTAATTTCATTTCATAATCAGTCAACATTTTCAACTCAATGTTGTGATTTTTATTGGCGTTGGTTATTTGTAGAGAGAGACAAATCCTGTGTATGTGTTTTTTTTGTTCCTTCTACATCAATCCGGTTTTTTTTAAACCGAACAGGTATATTTTTGGGCACATATACTATTTTTTATTATATTATACTATATATATTTAAAAGAGTAAACTGCAATTTTACCTCCTGAGGTTAGGGGTCATTGGCATGTCTACCCCCTAAGGAAATAATTGCATTTTTACCCCCCACTGTTTGGGGTTATGTCGCATGTTTACCCCCCGGTGTCAAAGTCAATAACAGATCTGTTAACTCTAAGTTGAAATGACTATATTACCCTTCCATTTTACCCCCCAACATTCCTGTTAAGTCGCACAATTACCCCCCACTGGTAAATTACTAATTTTTCATTTGTTATTACCCCCTGTACTTTGTGTTTATACACAACATTACCCCCTGAAACTTCCAAAACCCTTCCCGTCAAAATCAAAAACCTGATCTATGATTATATAATCAAACACGTAATCTGATTTTGATCATATAAACACCTAATTCTGAATCAATTCACTGTGATTTTGTTTTATTTCTTAAATCATCTAACCTAATTATGATTTCTGAAATCAAGCATATCATACCTGTTCAAAATCAAGCATACCTGCTCAAAATCAAGCATACCTGTTCTATACTAACAATTTCATTCAATGTATCTGATCATGTATGTTGCACTAACAATGTGTTCAGGTATGCTGCACTAACAACCATTTCCTGCTGCACATTCACTAACAATCTGATCATGTATGCTGTACTAACACATTCAGGTATGCTGCACTAACAACCATTTCCTGCTGCACATTCACTAACAATCTGATCATGTATGTTGTACTAACACATTCAGGTATGCTACACTAACAACCATTTCCTGCTGCACTAGAATCTGTTATCACATTCACTGATTAAGCACACTCACTGCTGCACATTTTGAGTTGAAAGATCATGTAACTGTCATAACTAGGCACATTTTGATCATGTAAAGATCATGTACTGTCATAACTGTGAATTTTGTTATCAAAACATCAAACATCAAATTGCACATGTAACTGTCATCAACTATGATCAGTAACTGCACATGTATCAAAACATCAAACATCACAACTATGATCCTAACCTGTCATAACTAGGCACATTTTGATCCTAACCTGTATGATCAACTTATCAATAACCTGTATGATCAAGTTATGAACACATCAAACATCGCAACTGCACATGTAACTGTCATCAACTATGATTAGTAACTTCACATGTAACTGTCATAACTAGGCACATTTTGATCCTAACCTGTATCAAGAACACCAATATACCATCATCAGAGTATACAAAAGGCTTATCAATAACACATTACCTGTAAACATTAAATCAAAAGATCCTAATATATATACAATTAGATCAGTATTAAACCAAAAGATCCTAATATATTAAACCAAAAGATCCTAATATATTAAACCAAAAGATCCTAATATATTAAAGATCAACTACACAACCATTTCCTGCTGCGGGGGAAACTGGAAGTGCAGGAAAGGGCGGCCCCGCATTTTCACAACCACGGAAACCACAATCGATCGGACTGAAAAACGAATCCCCATGTCCACTGCAAACACAAAAAGATCGATGTTTCAATAACCCCCTGTTTTTTACTTGTTCAGAAAGATCGATGTTTATACCTGAGATCAGAGACAACAGGGAGGATCGGTGGTTGTCGCCGGCAGCCAGGTGCATCGGCGGAGGTGTGGTCGCCGTTGTGGTCGCCGGAGGTGGAGGTGGAAGAATGGGGTTCTGCGATCCACTCATTGTGAAGTGGAAGCCGGTGGGTGTTGACGTTGTGGTCGTCGGAGCTGGAGGTGGAAGCTGGAAGTGCAGTCGCCGTCGCCGGAGGTGGAGGTGCAGGTGCACTCGCCGAAGGGTGAAGAAGATGGAGTGGAGTGGAGTGAAACTTAGGGGGTAAGGGTGAAGGTGGAAGACAAGTACAGGGGGTTTATAAAGATCCAAAGGGTGAAATTACGTTTATGCCCTTTGACCGTTTAAAGACTGTTATTGACTTTGACACCGGGGGGTAAACATGCGACATAACCCCAAACAGTGGGGGGTAAAAATGCAATTATTTCCTTAGGGGGGGGGGGTAGACATGCCAATGACCCCTAACCTCAGGGGGTAAAATTGCAGTTTACACTATTTAAAAAACAAATATTAGTTTTTGAATATTGTATAATTCGATTATCTGAAAATTTTAGAAATCCACATTCGAATCAGAATTCGAAAATTCGGATAATCCGGTTTTCGGATATCCAAAATTTCGTATATTTCTGATTTGGTTTCGGATCCAGATTTTTTTGAAAACCCCTACTCATTCCTAAGTCGAAGGATCCATTGGGGTTGAAGGCCTACAGGCCTATAAACCTGACTGGGGTCATTAGTAACACGATATCGGAAATTTTGGCAAATCGGCTTAAGAAGGTAATTGGCTCGGTTATCTCGGAAAATCAGATGACATTCCTCAAAGGATGGTTCATTCTCGATAGCCCGCTTATGCTTAATGAAGTTCTCTCGTGGCTTAAAAAAGTTAAAAGTAAAGCTTTTCTTTTAAAATTGATTTTGAAAAGGCTTACGATAACGTTAATTGGGGTTTTCTTATCGAGACGACGAAACAAAGGGGTTTTCCACAGAAATGGTGTATTTGGGTAAAAGGGGTTTTGGTTTCAGCAAGGTCCTCGATTTTGGTAAATGGGTCTTCTACTTTCGAATTTAATTGCTCCAAAGGGTTAAGTAAGGTGATCCTCTTTCGCCTTTCCTATTTTTAATTATTACGGAGGCCCTTTCTTGCATTTTTTTTCAAAAGCGGGGGAAGAAGGGGTTTTAAAGGGATTAAAATTGATAATGAGGGACTGTTATTGTCACCCCTTTTATACGCGGATGATGCTCTTTTACTGGGTGAATGGTCAAGAGAAAGCATTATTTGTGTCTCTTGGTTACTTAGGGTTTTCTATGCTTGTTCGAGGTTAAAAATTAATCATTTTAAGTCAAATCTTTATGGGATTGGGGAGGAAATACAGACGCTACCTCTATGGCAGAAGTTTTGGGTTGTAATAGAGAAGATTTTCCCTTAACCTATTTAGGAATTATAGTGGGCGCCAATATGAACATGCTTAACAATTGGAAACCGGTTATTGAGACTTTTGATAAACGTTTAGCCACTTGGAAAGCTAAACCTTTATCGATCGGGGGAGACTCACTTTGATTAGGGCGGTTTAGGTGAGTCTCCCTATATACTATTTCTCTTTATATAAAGTTCCAATGGGTATAATTGACGTATTAGAAGCTAAGTGATGAAATTTTTATGGGTTGGGTAAACAATGCGAATAAAATTCACTGGGTGGCTTGCAATTGGGTAATTCTTCCAAAAATAAAAAGGGGCTTGGGTATAAATTGTCTTAAAAAGGTGAATGAAGCGTTGTTGGCTAAGTGGGTGTGGAGATATAGGGTGGAGAACCAAAGCTTATGGAGGAAAGTGGTGGAGGCTTGTCATTATAAGAGAAGAGGTTGGAGTTTTTTTTTTGCAATACAATGTCTCTATCACAAGTTGCTAGAGCAATATTACTAAAGTGGATCTTAAATTGAAACTGAATGGGAAATGCTTTCAGAGTTACATTTATGGAATCGTGGGGAATGGGAGGCACATCAAATTTTGGATTCATACATGGTTGGTGATATTCCGTTCAAAGACAGGTGGCCTCATCTTTTTAACCTTTTTAACTTAGAGACGGAAAAAATGTGTAAAGTTATGGCGAGGATCTAAGGGAGGAGGGGATGTTTGGAGGTGCGTAGAAGTGGCAAAGAGACCAAGAGACAGAGGTAGAATGGTTTGAATGACATGAGTGTCAGGACGTCTTAGCGGAGGTGTAGCTGTCAAACACTATTGACAGATGGAAATGGACGGGAGATGATACAGGGATCTTTTTGGTTAAAGCGGTCAAAACGCTGATGGAGGCTAATAGAGGAGGTGGAACAAGTATGGATTTTAAATGGTGCAAATTCAGATGGGGGTGGTGGCACAGTTTGTTGTCCGTCTACCTTTTGTTCTGATGTAACTTGTCATGTTGAAAATGATAAATAAAAAGAGCTAATCTACAATGGTGCAAATGGGTTCCGCTTAAATATAACATTATGGCTTGGAGAGCCAACCTTGATAGATTAGAAACTCGAGTGAATTTGAGACCTTCGGTTCTATGCTTGATGTGCGATGAGTGTGAGGAAACTGCGGAACATTTATTCACGGCTTGTATTTTTGCAAATAAAGTTTGGGTTAGTTTTAGCTCATGGTATAAAATCCCTTCTTTGTTTGTGTTCGCGGTTAAAGATTTAATGGATATACACAGCTATTTACGAATGGTAAAGAAAGAGTAGAAGATTATTCACGGTCTGATTTTAATCACGTTTTTTGTGTATTTGGAAAGGGAGAAATGAGTCTGTGTTTTATAACAAAAAATGTAGCCCGCATGATGTGATATGTGAGTAAAGTCTAGAGGTTTTGTTTAGCTCAAGAATAGGTCTTCCTTTAAAAACATTAGATGGAAGGATTGGTGTAATTCTCTTTTGTATATGTTGTAATTTTGGCATCTTGCCCATTTAGGTCGGGGAATTGTATATTGTTTGTCCTTTTGTCCGTTTTGGTCAAAGGTGTGTTTATTGAAGTTTAATTTCAAAAAAAAAAAACATATAGGGTAAACTGCTATTTTGGTCCCTGAGGTTTGGCCAGTTTTGCCACTTTAGTCCAAATCTCAAACTTTTTGCATCTAGGGCCCTGTGGTTTCGTTTTTGTTGCCATTTTGGTCCAAATTTCAAATTTGGCCAGATTCCCCAACTTAAACCCCCTATTTTGTCTTTATCCTCAGGGGTATTTTGGTCATTTAGATTTATTATAACTCAAATTTAATAAATAATAATGTCACTGCCAGAACAACAATAATGCCACTGCCAGAACAACAACAACAAGCACCACCACCACCACACCACCACCACCCCCACCCCCACCACTGCATCTTCCCCACCACCACCATCCCACTGCCGCCAACCCTTCCAAACCCAAAACCCTAAAAAACCCTCACATAACTTAAAGCAGCCACAAAATTCCACCGCCAAAGCAAATTATCCTAACCCTATGGCTTCAAAATCTCCGACAATCAAATCGGCGACCAAACCTGTTAAATCAGCAGTGAAGAAACCGCGGAGATGAAGGGGTTCCGTCAGATCGACGACGGAGATGAAGGCAGCGGTGTAGCTGAGGTGGGATACGCATGCGACCAAACCTGGTGGTGGTGGTGTGGTGCTTGTTGTTGTTGTTCTGGCAGTGGCATTATTATTTATTAAATTTGAGTTATAATAAACCTAAAATGACCAAAATGCCCTTGAGGATAAAGACAAAAAACCAGGTTTTAAGTTGAAAAATCTGGTCAAAAATTTGAAATTTGGACCAAAATGGCAACAAAACGAAACCACAGGGACCAAAATGGCAATTGGTTTGAAATTTGGACTAAAGTGGCAAAACTGGCCAAACCTCAGGGACCAAAATGACAGTTTACCAAAACTTCCGTTTTGCTCCCTGTGGTTTGGTCATTTTAACGGTTTTGCTCCAATAGTTTAAAAATAGCAATTTTCCTCCCTGATCTTTCGAGTTTGTCGCCAGTTTGCTCCCTAATCTTTCGAGTTTGTCGCCAGTTTCCTCCCTGATGGAGTTAGAGGCTCGGAGCAAAATGAAGATAAGTTAGAAAAATCATGAAGGAAAATGGCTATTTTTAAACTATTTGAGCAAAACCGTTAAAATGACCAAACCACATGAAGCAAAACGGAAGTTTACTCTTATAATTATTTTGCTCATCCCTAGAGTTTACCACACATCCTTTGTATACAGAAGAAGCACACTTTATCAAATGTCATGCCGGCATATGTGTGAGAATATAAACAAAAACTTATTTCCCAATTTTATGCCTTTTCAGTACATCCTACAGCCACACACACCAAGTGTAAAGTGTCTTTTCAGTGTGTGTCAAGCCTATTTGTAACTATATTTATACTAAAACTTTAGTTTTGAGTTAACTGAAGTAACCATCTGTTATTTGTGATATTAATTTCAAATTTAACTATTTATAAATTTGAAATAATATTTACGTATTTAGTTATTAAAATCAATTTTAATGTCAAGCAATGAGCCTTGCGAAAATTAATTAATAATATTTGTTTTTGGTTAAAATTGTATCATTTATTTGTTGACATATCTTCTTTTCTCAAAACAAAAGCATAACATCAATAAACCAAAAAATTATATGTTTCACACTGAAAAGGGTATAAAATCTAAAGAATATATGGATGGCCCAAAATAAAAAGGAGAATAGAATCACCTTCTCAAAACAATTCATCTCTATTGGTCAATTCCTATTTATTAAAATGGTGTGGAAAATATATTTCAACAAAATACAACAATAATAAATCAAATTATATCATATTCTATTTTAAAATGGTGATACATATGAGTTTACCACTCTTAAAAATTTAGAACTTTTTAACCTTGACTAAGGCTCCTTGTTTCATTCCAGATTCAAGCATTGCATCCAAAACTGCAACATCTTGTGCACCTTCAATATATGACAACCGAGCTTCGGCTTCTATTTTATCACCCTTCTGCACACAAGTTATAAATATATATTATATAAACATATACATTATATTATCGAGGGTAACGAGACGTGGTCCTCTTAAACCTTGCCCCATTCGTTGGGTTGAAAATCAGATCAGCTTATACGAGCGTGCACCCCGCACCTCCTAACCCATATTACGTAAAATGGTTGATGACAATAAATCACCAACAGTAAGATGCATGTGTCACACACGTTAATTATAATTTGAACAACGATTTTATTACCCATCATATCTATCTTTAGGGGTGAGCAGAAAACCGAAAAAAACCGAAAAAACGATTTAACCGAACCAAAAATTTAACATAAAAATTATATGATTTCAAAATATTATAAAAGAAAATGTCTTAATAAAAACTTTGAAGAGACATAAATAGATTAGAAGGTTACTTTAATGTGAAAAAAAATAATTAAAAATGTTAAATATAATAACTTAAACGTAAACATTTAAGAAAGATTTTTAAATCTTGGATTATACTTTTTATTTTAGAATTTTATGTAATTTTGTTCCAAAAACCGAACTGAACCATTGCTAAAACCGAAACCGAATGGTTATCAAAAACCGAAAACCAAACTGAACCGTGCACACCCCTATCTATCTTTGTATACAACAATTTTCTAAGGTTGTGGCCAGCTTTTAACCTGTCTGACCCGTTTCCCATCCAACTATATATGTGCGCATGTAAGATACATATATATCCCATCCAACTATATATGTGCGCATGTAAGATACATATATATATATATATATACACAAGATACCTGAAGAGAGGCCCTTGAGATGTCACTTAAAAAAGCTTTCAGCTCTTCAGTCACCCCACTGAACGGATAGAACGTGCTCTTTGTTTCCTTGTTGGCAGTAAAGAGAGTAACCTGTGAGATACCAACAATGTCAAATGTTTCCAAGTTAATAACCTAATATACTAATATAATATAAAATGGTCTGTTGCTAGTATGATTCTGCATTACCACATAACCATGTTGTCCGTCTTTGTTTCCTCGTTCAACTTGCACTGTCCCGCTTAAACCAACAACTCGCCATATAATCTGTAACACATACCCGCAAATTAACCTGATTTACATTTAAGTTATAGATAATAAATAGAGTAACAAATAAAAGGCAAGTTAAGTTGTAACCTTTGGTGATTTTGAGGATACCAACATTACAAACACTCCAGAACATCCGTTCTCAAGTTGACTGTAAATGCAAGAAAAGCATACATTGTCACTTTAAAATAATAAATACATAGATAAATAAAAGAGTAAAATGCCATTTTTTTCGTCCCTGAGGTTTGGCCAGTTTTGCGACTTTCGTCCAAAGGTTTGGTTTTTAGCATCCGGATCCAAAAGGTTTGAAATCTTGTCATTTTCATCTGACTCGTTAACTCCATCCATTTTTCTTCATTAAGTCAGGTTGTCAGGAGTATTTCTATCTTTTTTGTTAACTTAAAGGGCAATTCAGTCTTTTTCACTTTATGTACACCCATTTAGCATAATGTATTTTTTTTGGGTAAAGGGTTACCCCGGTAAATTTTTATAAATGAATAAAAATAAAAACACGAGTGTGACTGAGTGACACACTAGATCTAGGCTTGGCATACCAAGACTAGATGAAACCAAAAGAAAAACCTCCAGCAGCCAATCAAAAAACCAAATAAAACTACCATGCCCAAACAAACGGCAATCACACGAATGAAACAAACTAGATTACCACCCCTAGCCCGTGTCGAAATGCATAGTCTTCAGTTGCATCTTCCATCTCTCCAGCTGCAACGGGTTCTTGGAACTTCTTCCCGCCCTAAAAGTCATCAGTTTGAGTCTCACCGTTTGAAGAACAATGTCCGCAATATTGGATGAAGACCGATTGTTTTGAGAGAACAGCCTGTTATTTCTCTCTTGCCAGACAAAGTAAGCAGCTGCCGCCACCACTAGTTTACTAACAATGGTTTCTGCGCTGTTGGAACTTGGTCTTTGTTCAAACCATGCCATGATTGAGCCCCAACTAGCATCAACGCTATCCATGTATGCCATGTCTTTTACCTTGTTCCAAACTTGCGTCGCAAAGGAACAATTGAAAAACAAATGATCGCGAGAATCTTTATTGTATCTACAAAGCGGGCAGCACATAAGATTAAGGTTGGTAGCACTTCCCACATCCCAAATGCCCATTCGGTCCTGGGTTTTCAGTTTATTCTTAATTACCAGCCATAGATGGAAAGAATGTCTCGGAATGCTTTGTGCAAACCACACTAAATCCACCCATGGAACCTCCTGATCGCACCTACGGATGTTATTCCATACCCCATGAGAAGTAAGGTGTGAGTGGTTACCTTGCCTATCCTTCCAAACGAGGTTGTCACCTCCATTTTGATCCAGGTTCGGAGGGGGCAGGTCAATCAGGACTGGATAAAGGTCGAACCAAGCACTCGGCCATCTCCACATATTTTGATCATCAACCAGGTCAGATACTGTCGTCTGCAAACTAAAGCCGGCGCTATGGATACGTCTCGGGGAGATGAATTGTCTAAGAGGACTATATACACACCAATTATCGCTCCATGCATTAGCTTTACGGCCATCACGTATAGAAAACCAAATGAAAGGACGAACCGTCTTTCTCATAGAAAGAATTTTCCTCCAACCCCAACTCAAGCTACCACGGCTTTGAATCTCCCAGAAGTTCTTACCTTTTATACGATGGGATTGAACCCATTTGACCCAAAGGGAATCTCTATTAGTAAGGATCCTCCATATATGGTTTGCTAGAAGAGCTTTATTAACCTCAGATATACGCCTAATCCCCATTTAGCATAATGTACAAGTATTCAAAAGACCGAATTGCCCTTTAAAGATGAAAAATCCCTGACTTAAGGGAGAAAAATGGATGGAGTTAACGAGCTGGATGAAAATGGCAAGATTTCAAACCTTTTGGATCCAGATGCGAAAAAACAAACCTTTGGATGAAAGTTGCAAAACTGACCAAACCTGAGGGACGAAAATGGCATTTTACACTAAATAAAAACTAAAGGAAAAATGGGAATGGTAGAGAAGGGCATATTTACAATAAAGATGAAATGGTATCTGGTGGAGGTAGGGTTGTATCCACATGAGATGTCGTAGCGGACACTGAGGCAACCTCACATCCAACAAGCTGTTTGAGTAAGACGTAAATTCGTGTTAGTTTTACAGAAAGATTTATTAGAATAATAGGAAAAAAAGAGAGAAAATTACCATTCTTAACCCTGCAATGTAATGTACACCCATGTCTAGAATGAATCCTCCCTGCCACACATGTAGAGATAAAGAGTTAGCAATAGGATCCGTTAACAAGATATAACTCTCCATGAAGTTAAACGGGTTAGTGTTTGGGGTAAACATGAGTCATAAACGGGTCGACATGTTAATGACACAGCTACAAACGTGTTTAAACGGTTTCAACCCACTTAACCCATTTATGACACACAATGTTTAACTTATCATGTTATGTTAATAGGTTGACATGAAAAGTTCATGACACATTTAGCAAAAAAAGTAGTTTTATAATTCTATAGATAAGTATATTATGATTGAATATGGATTTTACTTTTGGTAACTTCTATTGTATCGTGTTAGTTGCGGCTTATTATTTCTTAAGCGTGTTTAGTGAGTCATGTTAAACATGTCATGTCATTCGTGTTATTGAACTACTTGTAATTTAATCATGTTACATGTGTCGTGTCATTCAAATTATTGAACTCATTATATTTAATTGTGTTAAACGTGCCGTGTTGTGTAACCCACTTATCAAACATGTCACTGTTAGTGTTTAACAAAATAACACATGCAGTTAAACTATCGTGTTCGGGTTTGTGTCAAACACTGAAAATATGACACGTTCCACCAATATTATATTTTTGTATATCAATATATGCATTTTTATAATCAAATTTCCACCAATTAAGTGTTATTTGAAGGATTAATCAAATTATTTTCTTATCCTCATAGCTGCTGCAAAGTAGCATTTGATTTCATAAGACCATTCTTTTATAGGCAATACAAAATTCTTAAATTTTACCCACTTTTTCCACATCAATTAATACCTATAAAAACAACAACAACAACCGTACCCAGTAAATCCCACAAACAATATATGAGCCACAAGCACTAATAAAGTTATAAGGGAAAACTGCACCAAATAGAAATGAACTTAACCTTTTTTTTTCTTGGTTTTAGCAATCAACTCTAATGATAAAACTAAAAAAGGATCATTTTTTTTTCAAACTTGTAAATAAACAAAATTTTAACTGTTTTCCACAAGCATTTTGTGCATATGTGGTATCTGATTTGGCGAGCTGGCATTGCATCAACCACTTGCATGAGCAAATTACGAGCAAAACTAGTAATAATGAGGTTGGTTGCTAAAATTGCTAATAATTTGTAAGTTGGTTTCTATTTTGCCCCTTGTTTCTGTTTCATGCAGTTTCTCCAAGTTATAAAAAACTAAAACAAATAAACCACCTCATCTTGCTTAAATTTCTAAAACTACAATACACAAAAATACAGTTCATTAAACTATATAACTATTTGCTTTCTAAATAAAGTTACCACATGTTAAGGTTAACGTCTTACAGTAAAATTACGCCTCCATGAACTTGAAAAGTAAGGATTCGAACTGTTCATCGACCCTTCTATCAGTACTTGCACACTCATCAGATCTCCAATTTCCGACACCAACTTTCTGCTCTGCGAAGTAGACAATAATTTCTCTAGCAATATCTCAATGACAAACGGACACCGAAAGTTCAAGATCAAAGTACCTCTACAAAAGCAGGCTCAAATCGGTAATTTTCTGCAACGGCCCATATTTTTTGAGCAGACGAATTGTTGTTGTAAAAAGAATTATAGGATGATAATGCAGTTTCTGCCTCACTTATGGCTGCAGAGGAAATTATGAATCTTTTTTTATTACTAATAGTACAATCATAAGAGTATTATTCATAATATAATAAGAGTAAAATGCCATTTTCGTCCCTGAGGTTTGGCTGGTTTGCGACTTTCGTCCAAAGGTTTGTTTTTCCGCATGTGGATCCAAAAGGTTTGAAATCTTGCCATTTTCATCCGGCTCGTTAACTCCATCTACTTTTCTCCGTTAAGGCATGGGTATTTTCGTCTTTTTTGTTAACTTAAAGGGCAATTCGGTCCTTTTCACTTTATGTACATGTCATGCATTTAGCATAATGTACAAGTATTCAAAAAAGACGAAAATACCCATAAGTTAATGAAAAAGACGAAAATGCCCCCGCCTTAACGGAGAAAAATGGATGGATTAACAAGCTGGATGAAGATGGCAAGATTTCAAACCTTTGGACCCAGATGCGGAAAAACAAACCTTTGGACGAAAGTCGCAAAACTGGCCAAACCTCAGGGATGAAAATGACATTTTAGTCGTAAAATAAAGTTACAGTGTATTAACTCCTTTTTTTAAAGAGTCAATCGTTCAGAAATGGGATCTCACTTACATGCTGCAGCTGGTTTCTCTTCAGAGCCGGAATTTCAGTGAAAAAACATGCAAGGAAACAAAAGAATGAACAAAATAAGTAACAACTAACAACAATGAGAAAATTCGGTTCACAGGTTACTTATTTTAAGTTATTTGCTTGTGTTTAATCTAGGATTACCTTGAAGAACATGCTTTCCTGCCTTTAGAAGCTTTAGTGACATATCCACCTGCATGACATGGTTTGCATGTAAAGATTAATAATAATGTTTACATTTTATATATGAATTTTGTGGTTACTGAAGACAAAGAGTAACACATCATTTTGAGTTGGAATCTTCGAAAATCATCTAGGTCTGGTTTTACTAAACAAAGAACAAGGCTTATGGATAAGTTAAACCTGATACTTATACTTATGTTTCATCAGTTACTTGGTTGGATCTCGCCTCTAAGTTACGAGTTCAGAAAAGAAGGCAACCGGTTTTTGATAAGCCATTTCAATGAAAATTACACTTCATCTTCCTTGATTAGACTCCATTTCTGTTTTTGAAAACTATAAGCAGGATTTTCCAGATCAAATAATCTACATTGATTTTCAGTTTCCTAACCACCACTGTAACATTCGCTAGAGTGGAAACTCCCCAGAAGGTCACCCATCAAGGATTGCTTTCACTTGAACACATTTAGGCTGCAAATGAGCCGAACGTTCAGCGAACAGTTTGTGAACCATTCGGCGGGAAGTTCGTTTGTGTTCGTCCGTTTAATAAATGAACAAACATGAACAAAGGCCGCGTTCGTTCATGTTTGTATTTGTTCGATAACTCATTACGGTTTGTGTTTGTCTATGTTTGTTTTTGTTCAGGAATGCTTGTTTGTGTTCAAGAATGTTTTTTTTTTGTGTGTGTTCGTTACCTAAAATTAACGAATGAACACAAAAAAGTACAAGGCCTTGTTCATGTTCGGTCGGTTCGTTTACAGTCCTAAACACACTTAACTATGAAATTCTTCTCTCATCGACAACCAAAGAGCCCAAAACGCGTCGATGGTATCCGATGCCAGACATCCCTCTTGAACTCAACATCTCTCTTGTCCATGGCCAATGTGCATAGGGGCTAAGGTGTTACAGCAATACACAAACATCCATACTTCAATGGTGTTACTACTCTTTTCTCTCTAATGTAGTCCAGTCAGCAGTTTCCTCTATAACCAAAACACACTGTTAATTTTGAAATAAAGGCAACCAAAAAATGACAAATGAACTATCTAACTTATAAACAGTGCTAGTATATGCCTAAAACCAAGACACCAAACCACAACGCTGCGTGTTGACCACCGCCTATTGCCGTAGCAGCAGCAGCTGCTGTCCTTTTCTGTTTGATCTCTTCTCAACAGTGAATAATACAATAGTCGTAAGTCGGCCGCTGCCAGTGGTGTGTTCACTGTTCAGCCTTGTTTGATACCTAACAGTAGTGTGTTACACCAATTCTTGAATTCTGTTAATACTCTTTTTTATTTAGTGTAGTCCAGTCAAACAGTTTTCCTCATAGTTGTTAATGGCGAATAGCGACAAGGTACCTATATGCTACATAGCGAATATCGATAAATAGCAGGCTGCTATTTTATAAACAGCGATACACTAGAAATTTGTTTTTTTTTAAATATGTGTATTATATCAAAATACTCCGGTATATATGCTATTATACATGTATATTTAATATAAACCTAAATCCTGCTATTTTATAACTATATTTAATTGCGATTTGTATTAAAAAAAGGCCTCGCTATTCTCGCAATCCATCGCTACAACCCTAACAGCGACACTGTACCTATACTCCAGGGGCAGTTCTTAGAAGGCCCGTGCCAGGGCCTCGGCCCTTGCAAGTTTTTCGGCCGTAGTGCTAATTTTCCGCATTTCGATCGAAATTTTTTATATATACTATGTTTGGCCCGGGCATTTTTTAGTGCCCGTGTCTTTCGGCCCTGGGACGTTCAACGAGCAAGATCCGCCACTGCTATACGCTACATAGCGCGCTATAGCGATCGCTATTGACAACTATGCTCTAACCTAAAACAAATTAACATCAATCACCCTACATTTCCCTAACCACATAAACATTCAAAAATCCACAACAAATCACACAAAATAACAGAAAACAACCTGAATCTGTCCAGCTAGAGCAACAATCACTCCAACAATATCCGGATCCGAAACAATCTCATCAAATCCATCATCTCCCCACTTACACTCCACATTACCAAACACCTTCCGTGCAATCTCACCAGCCTCCCTTGCCGATTTCTACACAATAATTTTACAGTCAATTAACCACAAATTCAATCGGTTACAATAATAATATTATTAGGATGTACCTCAGATCGGCTCCATATAGCTTTGAGAGTGACGAGATCTGAGATTTCAGCGAGCCTTGGGAGGTATTGAGATTTGACGAAGATTCCGGCGCCGATAATGGCGATCTGTGGAGGATTTTGAGGCATTGTTGAAGTCTGATAGTGAATTAGTGAAGAATTTTGGTTGATTTTCAGTTATGGAAGATGGAGAAGAAGGTTAGTGAGAGTAGGTAGTTACTTCTGGTTTGATTTTAGGAAATTGGGCCTAGTTGTTTTTGGGCTGTTTTTTTAGCTAAGTGGTTTGGTTTAGAAACCGAATTGGTTTTAAGGGATAACAATTTCAGACACGGACATGAAAACATGACATGAAACGACACGATCTTAACAGGTTTGTGTTTGACCCTTAACGAGTTTCGTGTCTTAAACAGGTCGACACGATTAGATCTGTTAATTTTTGTGTCGTGTTCGTGTCTTATCATGTATGTGTCTTAACATGTCATATCTGACACGATATGTCAGCCTTAGGCTCCACACACCACCCCTCCAGGGTGAGTTTGTGTTTTAACTGTTCGTGTCTTAACAGGTCATGTTTGTGTCTTAACAGGTTGTATGATACGCTTGTAAGTTTTTCGTGTCTTAACAGGTTATGTTCGTGTAACTTGTTTATTATCAGGTTTGTGTTCGTGTTTTTGTAAAAACTGACACGATAAAAGTTCGTGCCATGTTCGTGTTTACTTGTTTTATGTTCGTGGTCGTGTCTGACATGATATGCCAGCCCTATTGGTTTTTATGGTTCGTGGGCTTAAATTGGTTTAGCCCAAACTAACAGATTTATGAGTTGAAATTCTGAACCTACCATAATTGGTTACCTTTTACAATTATCTTTTACGAGACTCTTGTTGATCTCCTCATCAGCTCTTGTTTCTGAGCCTGTTACAGCTAACATTGCTTTACACTCTAGTTGCACTTAAGTATAGCATCCAAACATTGATGTTGTAAGTGCGTTTATAGGATCAGGGGATAGTCTAATGGGTTTGTGAGTAGATAGATATAAAGCCCAACTTGTTGTTAATGGGTTTCATCAAGTAGAGGGTATCAATTTAGAGCTACAGAAAAAACCCAAACCTGAAAAGAAGTTGGACCCTGGTATTAAAAAAATGGGCTTTTGGACCCGAACCCAACGCGTCTTCTCATCAGTACACGAACCCGAAACCGGGTTTTTTCATACACGTTTTGTACCCGGATTTTTAGTGTACCCGGGTTTCCATAATACATGTACCAGGTTTCCGTAATACTCGTAACCGGGTTTAAAAAATACTCGAACCAGGTTATAAAAATACCCGGAACTGGGTTTGACCGGGTATAACCGTTAGAACCATAGCTATGTAACAACTTTTTTTTACCCTTTTTTAACAGTCACAGTCATATGACCGTTTGGAGGTGTCCTGAGTAGGGGTGTTTAAAACTATCCGTATCCGAAAATCCGATCCGAAATATCCAATATCCGAATCCAAAATATCCGAAAAATCGGATATCCGAAATTCGGATATCCGAATTTTTCGGATTCGGATATCCGAATTTTTCGGATTCGGATATCCGAATTTTTCGGATTCGGATAGTGATTTTCAAAATTTTCGGATATTTCGGATATCCGAAATATCCGAAAATTTAATTTTCATTTTTTTCGGATATCCGAATATCCGAAGTATCCGAAAATATCCGAAAAATATCCGAAAATATCCAAAGAATATCCGAAATATCCGAAAACTTATATTCGGATATCCGAAACTATCTAAAATATCCGTTTCCGAATATGAAAAAAATAATAAAAAAAATAAAAATTAAGTAAAAAGGTTGATTTTCGGATATCTGATTCACTATCCGAATCCGTATCCGAAATTTAAGATATCCGAATTTCGGATATCCGAAATTTCGGATACGGATTCGGATAGTGAAATCTGGTACCCGAAAATTTCGGATATCCGGTTTTGAACACCCCTACTTGCAGCTCAGCTAATCGCACTCTGGAATTTGATGGATACATCTGAAGAAGAATGAAGATTGTTTGATCATCTTACCTGCAACATCTCATCTTCAGTTGATGTTGTGACAGCCCAGGGGCTCTTGCACTGTATTTGATTGAACAGGTACCTTAGAATACAAATATAACAATATAGTATGAAGTAGATACCTATTGTTAATCATCGACGTTTTCTGTTTCATTTTCAAGGCTGAGGTGGAAGTTGAAAGTCCGGATCAGCTAAAAGCTAGCAGAATGAAAGAGATTGCTCTTAAGAAGCAAGGGGACCTTGAAGAGATATTTGCGCATGCGCACATCGAGATCGACATGAAGACTGCTAGGGAGAAAACTATGGCAATGATTGAATCTGGGAATGTTGAACCTTCTAAGTTGTTAGCTGACATGGATGCGTAGATCGCTAAAGCAAAAGAAGAAGCTCTTAGTAGAACAGATATATTGGATAAAGTAGATAAGTGGATGTCAGCTTGTGAAGAAGAGAGTTGGCTTGAGGATTACAACAGGGTTAGCCTCTCTTCAAATTTCAAAGCTTTGCCTTTACTCTAAATTCAAACATCTGCCCTAAATTCAAATTTCAAACTTCTGGCCAGATTAAAACCTCTGCCCCTTCATTCAAAATTCTGGCCACCAGATTCAAAATTCAAAATTCTGGCTCTAGATTCAAAATTCAAACCATATATGTATAAATAAATCTTTTTAATTTAAAATCCTCATAACATAAGCCCTAACTCTCTTTGTCTCTACGGTTTCAATTTCCCCCTCTAATCTCCTTCAATCTCGTAGGTTTCTCACAGATTCTCCATCAAATTCATCAATCAAACGTAACAATCGATGGACGAAACATCATCCACTTTGTTTGGGGTTTAAGGTAGGGGTGAGCATAAAATCGAAATAACCGAACCGTAACCGAAATAACCGAAAAATCCGGACCGAAAAAACCGAACCGAAAAAACCGAACCGAAACAAAAACCGACGGTTCGGTTTTTGGATTTTTAATAACCGAAAATTTCGGTTCGGTTTTCGGATAATCATTTTCAATAACCGAAAATAACCGAACCGATCCGTTAAGTTTTAATAGTATACCAAATCTATATATTTTTATGTTTAAGTGTTTACCCATGCTACTAAGAATTGTTAATTTTATTCTTGTTTGTTAAATTTTATAATAAGAACATTACCATGTTTATTTATCATTCAAATTATCCATTGTTTACAAGAACTAACAAAGTTTAATATAAAAATTAAATGTTTTTCAAAGTATTGTAAAAGAAAACGTCTTAACAAAAACTTTGGAGGAATATTAAAATAGATTAAAAGGTTAGGTTTATGTGAATAATATTAATTTAAAGACTAAATATATTAACTTAAATGTAAACATTTAAGAAAGATTCTTAAACTATGAATTATATTTTTAAGTTTTGAATCTTACATAATTTGTTTCAAAAACCGAAAAAACCGAAAAACCGAACCGAACCGTTGCTAAAACCGAAAAAACCGAAACCGAAAAAACCGAAACCGAACGGTTTTTAAAAACCAAAAACCGAACTTTCGGTTACGGTTTTGGTTTTACCCAAAAACTGAACCGAACCGAACCGAACCGTGCACACCCCTAGTTTAAGGAGCGTTCGAGGATGAAATTGGGACCGATTTTCTGCACATGTTGGTGAAATTGGCAGGAGATTTGAAGAAAGTGGCGGAGATAGTGCTGGTGTTAGCGGCAATCGGAATTATTTCGGTGAAATCGGACTGATTTGATTGAATTCTGGTTTGATTCGGTGACTGACGGTTAAAGGTTTGATAATATCGAATTGATTTAGTTAAGTTTTGATGAATTCGATCTGATTTGATAACATTTGCTGATAAGTTTGAATATATTGTTCATTGATATCAGATTTTTTTTAGCAAATGAAATTTGATAGAAAAACAAGTTTTTTTTTTTTAAATCTGATATTGAAACAAAATGATATGTGAATCGTGATTTCAGATCTGGGAGGAGCAGAAGTTGTGTTTTTTTGAATGAATCTTAGTTCAAAAATTCTTAGATGGCAGAAGGCTCAACTCGATTCATCGACGACTGCATTGTTCTTCAAGGTATTACATCTCCTTTCTCTACTCTGATTATCGTTTGTTTTGCATACGTATTTGATTAATTTCTCTGTATGAATATATAGCAACTTAATTGACAAATCGTTTGGTAGTTTAATAGTTTTTTTAATATCTTATAACATCTACCTGAAAAAAAATATGATCAAATCAGAAGAAATTCATAAAATATGTGTGGAAATTGCAGGGAGTGATAAGCTTAAACAAAGCTTTAAAGTTGATGAATCTGATCTATCCTTGAAGAAGTTGAAAAAATTTCATGATCATCTTCAAGAACTTCAAAAAGAAAAGGTAATGAAAATGTTAAGTATATTGTTTGAATAATGATATTAAATTTTTATGAAATGACTGAGAAGGTTTTATTTGTTTGAATACACTTTTAGTGACTTTTGACTCGTCTATTCCCATTTTATATAAAATATATAATTTTACCTTGTCTGCCGTCTATTGAGCAAATAATATATACATGTACTTTTGTATATGTGGTGATAAATACTGAATTCTGTTTTGCAGAGCCAGAGATTGGACAAAGTTCTTGAATTTGTGAACAAATTACATGATATTTGTGGTGTACTTGGGATTGCTTTTTATAGTACACTTAAAGATGTCCATCCTAGCTTGATTGATGCCACGGGTGTGGAATCTAAAAGCATTAGCAATGACACATTAGCGAGGCTTGTGAAGTCTGTTGTATCTTTAGAAGAAGTTAAGAAGCAAAGATTACGCAAGGTATACACTTTCACATTACTTCATTTCTTTCGAAAGTCCTAAACTTTCACTTCTGAGATCCTTTTGGTCGGTCAAATGAGCAGATTTTATTAATTAGCTAAACTGAAAACGGGTTGAACGGGTTAATTCGGTTTTATCATTGTAATCATATAGTTGTGTAGTCATGTTTAGCATGTTACTTATTTATACATCCCAAGAAAAGAAAAAGTGTTTATGGGTCTGCCCGAAACTAAAATTTAGAAGTTTTGATCCTATACACAACCCACCCAACCCATAGATTTTGTCACTTCTATGTCCTAACTAATTTTGTGAAATTTATTCTTCCATTGTTTGTGGCCTAAACGTTCTATCTGTAAAAAACTTGACATGTGAAGTCTGACAAGTTTCTTGCCATCTTCAGCATCAAGATCTTGCAGCTAGGGGTGTTCAAAACTATCCGTATCCGAAAATCCGATCCGAAATATCCGATATCCGAATCCGAAATATCCGAAAAATCAGATATCCGAAATTCGGATATCCGAATTTTTCGGATTCGGATTCGGATAGTGATTTTCAAAATTTTCGGATATTTCGGATATCCGAAAATTTAATTTTCATTTTTTTCGGATATCCGAATATCCGAAGTATCCGAAAATATCCGAAATATCTGAAAAATATCCGAAAACTTATATTCGGATATCCGAAACTATCTAAAATATCCGTTTCCGAATATGACAAAAATAATAAAAAAATAAAAATTAAGTAAAAAGTTGGATTTTCGGATATCCGATTCACTATCCGAATCCGTATCCGAAATTTCAGATATCCGAAATTTCGAATACGGATTCGGATAGTGAAATCTGGTAGGGGTGTTCATGAGCCGATCCGATCGAGGGTCTGCTCATGCTCGGATTGAATTACAACCGATCCAATCGGATTGAATTTGAATCGAGCGGATCGTTTTCGCTCGGTTTTTCTCAAATTAAAACATGTCCAACACCTTACTAACAAAAGCAATACATAACTAAAATCATGATTCAAAAAATGTTCAGATATTCTTTCAATCAAAATGGTTCTTGAATTGTGGCAAGCAAAAAAATCATTCGTGTGTGAACTTGATTCATTATAAGATGTTTTTGAGCGATTCATGGCAGCCTCAGATGTTTTATATGCATTACAATACATGTCAAAACGTCATTTTAACTTACTTTTCACATCTTGAACCATGATCGTACATTCATCCTCTAAGTACAATCTCTCAAAAGTCCAATCAATTGAGAACATCTTAAAACGGGGATCTAAAATTGATGCAATAGACATAAGGATCCCAATTTTCCCCCAATATTTCTCAAATTTTGGGCTTTTAATCTTTAAAATCTATAATATATATATTAATTATTAATAAAAATAATTCGAGCGAAACCGAGAAATCGACGAGCGAGCGGACCTTTGCTCATGCTTGGATTGAATTTTGATCGAACCGATCCGAGCGGCTCATTTACAAACTGAGCAAGAATCGAACGAGCATTTTTCGAGCGATCCTCGATCATCGAGCAGTTTGGACAGCCCTAAAATCTGGTATCCGAGAATTTCGGATATCCGAAATTCAGATATCCGAATTTTCGGATATTCGGTTTTGAACACCCCTAGTCCTGAGGCTACTTTGGACAAATTTCAAGGCTTACATTGAGTATAAATAGAGGTATGATGTTTGGGTAAGTCACACCACTTGAAAATACACCGAAAATCACAAAAAAAAAACACTCTTAAAATGGCTTCGCAAAGCGTTACATCTTCCGTTGGCATGGGTTCTACGGCCACTAAAGCAAGTATCGTGGAAGTTATTCCTACAACTCAACTTTGGGTTCATTTCGAGTTACGTAAAATGTCGTTTGGAGCAAACAAAGCCTGATGCATTCATTGTGGTGCCATGTTGAAGTCGGATTCGAAACACGACTTTGAATAAATATTTGACAAAGTTTTGTAAAGTATTGAAGAATGATCCAGACTGAGGTCACCACCATTATTAACTGACAGACAAAATTGGCATTATGATGTTCAAACGGTCCGCGAAGGATTTGGAAGTTTCGTGATTCAAGAAGGTTTGCCATTTAAACAACTCGACTACCAAAGATTGACACATCTCATCCAAAGAATTCTACAACCATGTTATAACCAAGCAAGATGCACTACCCTTCGACGTGATTGTCTAAAAGCATGGAAAAAAAACAAAAGAACAACTATTTTCGACTTTTCAAAGTTTAGAAACTGGTGTTAATTTGACGTGTGTTGTTTGGTCGGCACCTCATGGGTTACCCAAATCATACCTTTGTGTTACCGTTCATTGGATAGATCCTTCTACGTGGCAAATGTAAAAGCGTACGATTGCTTTTAATGTATTTTTGTTTCAAATTTTAAAAGAAGTAATTGATGGTTATAATTTACATGAAACGTTGTTTGCTCTGTCTTTTGACAATGCATCCAACAACATCGCCGCGAACGCACAACTAAAGTTAAGATATAAACCGGCTTGCGACAGTGTTTTTTCCATAGTCGTTGTATGGCACATGTTATCAATTTAGTTGTGCAAGAAGGTTCAAATAAAATTTCGAATGTGAGAAAACAATTTAAACAAATGCTACAAGATGTTTTTTCAACTAGCAAGGGAATATATATACGCGATATAAAAAATATTGTCGTGAATCGGGTACTAGTGTTTGGGTCCGAATTGGGACGTACCCACTCAATGGAACTCGACTTGCATAATGTTTGAAATGATTTGCTTGGAGACGAAATCGAGGTCGAACCATTCCCACCATCTAGTTGGCAAACTATAGAAATTTTAACTGATTTGCTTGGGGTTTTTAAAAGTACAATAACGTTTTCTAGGGTGTTTATTATCCCACTTATTGTCGCGTACTTAACCAACTTTTTATAATGGCAACAAAACTTCAAGATTTGGAATAAAAGGTTTGATTTTTGTGGAAATGATGAACCCGATGAAAGAAAAGTTTAGAAAGTATTTTAAAGTTTTGTCTCCCGTTATTACTTGTTCAGCCGCTCTAAATCCATATCTAAATAAGGGAGGTATGGATACATTGATTGAGAAAATATGTTTTTCTTTGGATTTGCAAGAAGAGGATCCCAAGTTTGTTTCAAAAGCAACCAAAGTTTTAACAAAAAAAATTGAAATGTTGTTTGATGTTTATCACACAAAATATAGTGTTTTGAGTTCACGAGTTCATCAAACTTATGAAAATGCGGCTTCTTTAAGTGGTTCAACAAGCCGTAATAGAGATTTAAACATTTATTTGTTTAATACTTGCTAATTGACAATGCTAAACGAGCTTGTGGTAACACCCCAAGTAGCTCATGGGGGAGATATATTGCAACAAATTTTTTAGCATTCGTCACTTCTGAAAAAGAATTTGAAAATTTCAACCTTTTGGCTTGGTGGAAAGAAAAAGAACCTCAATTTCCAGTTCTAGCTGCCATGGCCATGATGTACTAAGTGTCCAGGCTTCCACGGTAGCTTCGGAGTCTGCCTTTTCTTTTAGTGGTAGGATCATATTATTAAGGAGGACGAAGCTTAGTCCCGAGTCGGTGGAAATATGTATTTTCTTGAAGGACTATTTGGATGCGGCAGAGCGGATTCAACTTGTGGAGTAAGTTGAAGATGAAAATGGCGTTGAGACGAAGATACACGAGAATGAGGTCGACATGGGATTGTCAAACCCAATAGACGAAGACTAAACGAAGTCGATCAAAAAAGAAGACGATAAAAAACGAAGATCTTCATGAAGCGAAGACTAGGCTTGTAAACGAACCGAACGTTCAGTGAACCGTTCATGTATCGTTCGGCGGGAAATTCGTTTATGTTCGTTTATATAGTAAACGAACAAACATGAACAATTTTTTCGGTTCATTTAATTAAATGAACGAACACGAACAATGTTTCGTTCATTCATTTATGTTCATGAACGATCGTTTATGTTCGTTCGTTTATATCCGCTCGTTTGTTTAATTCTTTAACTTTATATATTACTAATATTAAGTTTAAAACAAATATAAATTTAAAATGTAGAAGATTTTCTTTACTATTTTGACTTTCCAATTTCATAACAATCTTTATATCGTATTAGCATTTGATTTCTAAATTCCAATTTAAAAAGAATCTTTTCTCATATGTATCGTTGATTAAGGTTTTCATTGTATTTAGTCTTTTCTTTTCTTCTACTACACATACATCTTTGAGAATAGTTCCATCGCATTGCAAGTAAGTAGTTTCTTACAACCAAGAAGGTGAGAACAATTGTGTTTCAATATTGTCTGCTGCTACTTGGTATACTAGACTTTTAAGATGATTAAAATCATTTTTTATCTAAAAAATATTAGTATAATAGTTGTGGGAATTGGTCCTTGTTAGAACGAATAGTAAGGTTCTCCTTGTTTGGTGATTAATTCTGATGGTTTTTTTTTTTAGAGATGTATTTTTTATATAGGTGTTGATTTTGGGTAAATTACTTGTTCTTTGTTGCTTCTTTGAAATCCTTATTAGCCGTGTATAGGTGTTAAAAAAATAAATAATATGATTGACTCAAAGAGTTACCACAACCCACAGGTCCATGATTAATTGTTGAAAACTACAAAATACATATGGTTTTAATTTATATATTACACTGTTGAAAGGTTTTGATATATTCATTTGGACATTTAGTTATAAAATTATTAAACAAGTGACCTATAAATGTTGACATTTAGAAAATATATATTTTGGTCTTGGATTTTGATTTATAATGAATACATTTTTTTTAAAAAAACTATTTTTTCTTCTTTAGGTTATCAAGCAAGATGTCTGATTGTCAACTCCCTTATGATGATATAGAATTTCAAAGAAGCAAAGATACTTCGACTATGGAAAAGATGCCCAATATTGATGATGTTATTGTAGTTAATGATGAAGAAGAGAATGCACATGTAAATGAAACAACTAATAGAGTTGAACAACAAAACAATGATGAAGAAGATGCCCCATACACTAAAAGGAAAAGAAGAAGACATCAAATGCTTGGATACATTTTCGTACAATAAGTAATGCAAGTGGAAGCGAAGTCCCGCAATGTATACATTGTGGAGAGAAATTAAAGAAGCTCAAAGATGGAACCACCACACCATTACTTAGGCATATTAACAATAGTTGCCCGAAACTAAAAGTCGTCAGTAAAGGTAGTTAAAGTTAAATGTTGGCTTTGGAAATTCAACAGAATCTTCATCATTGGTTCAAAATTGGAAGTTTAGCAATGCTAGGATGAGAGAGGTTATTTCTCATATGATTATGGTTCATGAATTGCCATTTAATTTTGTTGAGTATGAATTGTTTAATGTGCTGATGAAAGAAGCTAATCCGGCTTTTAACAAGATATCGCGTGCATGAATTCAACAAGATTGTATTTCTAGTTACGAAATTGGAAAGAACAGAACCCAAAAGCTGTTAAACACCGTCAATCGTGTGAGCATTACAACTGATATGTGGACATCAGTTCAAAATATCCATTACATGGTAGTGACATGCCACTTTGTAGACTCGGAATTTAATCTTCACAAATCCATATTAAGTTTTGTTGATGTTCCGCCACCGTATTCTGGAGTACGTATCTATGATTGTTTGTTCAAGTGTTTAAAAGATTGGAATATTGAGACGAAAGTGGCCACTTTGACTGTTGACAATGCTAGAACTAATGACGTGGTGGCTCGGAAGTTAACAAAAAGAATAAAAGAGTAACTTTCTTACTCTTTCAACTATAACTTCCTATTTGCTATTGTTAGTCTATTACTAATTCTTATTTTTATTGTTAACTTAATTGTAGGAAAATGACGATGTCGTATATATTGAGTTAGAATAAAGTTGGTGCATTGTTGATCATGACGTTGAATTGGTGATTTCAAGATGGTGTTTTGGAGTTTCTATTAGACTATAACTTTAACGAATTTATTTACATTTGACGTTCTTTTTCTATGATGGTTATGTTTGGATATTCACGTTTACTATTGATTGGTGTTTCATCATTGTGTTCCTTAATTTATGTTTAGTTATGTTCGTTTGTGTTTGCTCACTTATGTTCGTTTAGATTCGCTTATGTAAGATTACGTTCGTTTATGTTCGTGAACCGTTCGTTTACACTATTAATGAACGAACATAAACGAACATGAACATGCTCATTATCTAAATAAACGAACACGAACAAGAAAATCCGTTCATTTAAATGTTCGTGTCCGATCGTTTGTTCGGTAAAAGTTTAACGAACGAACACGAACATGCCTCGTTCGTGTTCGTTTGGTTCATTTACAAGCCTAGCGAAGACGATTCAAGCCCTATCTATGTTTTTTAATCTATGTTCAAGAATCAAGACTTATAGTTCCTAGTATTTCACAAAATTATGAATGCACTTTGATGTAATCTTGTTCAATTTCTAACTTTTTAATGATATGGGAAGTAGTTTAGATATGTTCATGTTTACACATTCAATTATGAAGTCAAATAACAAAAAAACTAAAAAAAAACAACATACAAACTCGAACAACAACGGTTGCATACCTTCTGTATGTTTTCAGCGAAGTCGGGTTTTTTCAATACCCGGTCAAGGTTTTTCCAATACCTGAGCGAGTTTTTTTGAATACCCTAAGCGGGGTTTTTAATACCCGAACCGGGTTTTAACCGGGTATGTCCCTTTGTAGGTTCGTGATTCCGGACCGAAACCCGTGATTAGTGTGTGATTATATTCAAGACGAGAGAGATTAGAGACCGATAAACAACTTCTTTGTATTAATCCGGTAGTATAACATTACAAATCGGCCCGATTAGAAGCTAACCGAACAATACCAAAGGAGTATATATCCGGGGAGAGACCAAGTGGTGATCTCTTGTCACACCCTGATATTCCACGTGTCACCGGTGGGCCCGGTGGGGGAGAATCGTGACGTGGTTGGCAACATAATAGTCAAACAACACAATATTTAAATGCACAGCGGAAGCAAATGAAAGATATATTTCAACCGAATAAAATATTGTAATATCAAGTATCACATCAGTCAAAAGTTTAACCACACGTGGATTAAATAAAATGGAAACAGTAGTTCAACAGACTTTAGGCATCTTAAGCTTGCGAGACTCTTTTGATGCTAAGGAGAAATCCAGCCTATTACGATTAGTACCTGCATTTAATCTTTTTGGGAAAATACGTCAGTTTACACTGGTAAATACAATTAACCGACTCATTTTAAAACTGATTAAAAATTGATTTGGATGCACGTGGCATAAACATTTTATAACTTGGGATAATTATTTAAATATATAAACTCGTAAAAGGATTACATGTTCCTTATGCGTTCAGTAGCCCGGATCGTGCCGGGTTAAAGATCAATAGACACACCACATTATTTATTTATGCACTGACGGGTGTACGCCTACACCCCGCGCTTAGGTCGTGGCCATTTCGTAAAATGATGCCAAGGATATCCGGGACATGGTCATTAACCTCCCAAAGGCTTTAAGTAAACAAAACAGTTTAAACGGGCCGATCAATATCAATTAACCACCATACGATGGAAGACTTAATGCCCGACCAAGCGGTATTTTATATACCGTACCCCAAGCCCGTATAGGGAAAATAAGTTAAAAGTATTTACCTTTGCAAGTATAATTCACAATTAGCAAATGTGGGTAGCTTTTACCGGTCTCCTATTCTAGAACAAAGGTTTATAATAACCTATTAGAATCCTGACGGGTCTTTAATTAAGCCTAAACTTAGACCGGTTAGTTTTTAAAGATACGGTTCGTACGCACGATTAAGCGAAGACCGGGATAGAATGTGATTTAGACCCGACAAGTTTGAAGACTTGCTTAATATGGGTATATTATACACATTCTGGATTTTGAGATAAAACCGATAAGGTTTGACCCGTTTCGGCTAATTTATGCAAACTAGTTACATAAACCGAACCGAACGCGCAAGAAGCGTAACGGGTGTCCGTAAGAGCTATATACAGGTTTCCTAAGTTAATATGCCTCAAATATGTTGTGACATCAGTAAGATATCTTTTATTATGCCCGAAACGAATTTAAACACAAACTATGCCCCGTAGGGGTAGTTTGGTTATTTACAAGGTTATAAAAGAGTTTAAGTATTAACCTGAGTTACAGGTCTAATATAATCAGCAAAGATACTCAATTTACTAAGTTATATCAGTAGGGTATTGTATATATGTGAAATTTATCAATTATAACCAAACTATACACCGTAGGGGCATTTTGGTAATTTCACATAAGCCGAAAAGCTCAAAACTGAAGTCTGAGTTAAACAACTTTTGCTTACTGTTAAAATATTATAATTTACCTAAAATATCAGTAGGCATCAACCCTTGTATGTTTAAAATAGTTTTAGTACATACTATGCGTTAAAAACGCTTAAAAAGGCGATTAGAAGCCGTTTCCGGGTTCTATATAGAAAACTGATATTTTTATTATTCCAGAAGGTTTAACATAATTTATTTATCATATGAAATAAGTAGCAAAAGGTTTGGGGTCAAAAAGATATGTAAAACTCATTTTATAGCCCGAAAGGGCAAAACCGACAATTACCGAATTAAGCTTATGACTCTAAGTTATGCTCAGCCTAAAATTAATTAAAAATCTTCAAAAATCCCAAAATAATATATTAAATCAGTGGGCAAAGAGTTTGATATCAAAAAGTAGGTTTAAATAGGCTATATGCTAATTATGTCGTTTAATCGCTAAAAGACTTTCTAATTACGCTATGAGCATAACTCTCAATCTACACCTCAAACTGATGTCAAATTTTGGGTGCAAGTTTATAAATCAGTAACTAGGGTTTCTACTCTTTTACATCTTTAAAAATCATGTTTTATGGTGAAAAGGGCATAATGGTCAACATATAGGCAATTAACGGAATCATGCATATTAATTGGATAACTAATGAACCAAGGTGTATAATCACAGAGGGTTATACTTGTATGTAACCTGGTCCTATTAAAGCTCTAAGGAATTTCTAAAACATGCTTAAACGGGTCAGAACTTAAAGTCAAAGCAAAAGTCAAATTATGCGACTTTCGGTTCCGAACCGGGTCTCTACTGAAAATTGTCGGGTTGAACATGTTTAGACATGTTCTTACATTAATTACCAAGTTATATTAATGATCAAACAGGTTGTATCAGTTCTACATTGCTAATTATGCATAAATTGGAAATTAAGCATTCTGTTGACTTTTTAATAACAAGTTTGAGCCGACATTTGAACAAGTTAGAGTGGGAATCAGAGGGTGCCCTTTTAAGGGTTTATTGCCCACATAATTACCAACTTATAACTACTTTCAATTCGACTAATCACTGAACCATTAGTGATTAATCGCTAAGTCAACCGTTAATTACGACGGTTTGACTTTTAAGCTAAAACTAAGCAAAAACTTAACTAAGAAAGGTTGAGCATACTTACTGAAGTCCTATGCACGAGTGATCACTTGAGTCTACTTTGGAGCTCCAGAAATGATCAGAAATGCTGAAGGAAGGTGTGAGCACAATGTTGCAACCTTGTGGCCTTTTATAGTGCTCAAACTCACTTAGATCATTAACAACAAGTGCTAGCAATGGCCATGGATCATCAACAGATGTCCCTAAGGGCCTAGGGGTTGTTTAGGGGTCGTGCAAGATGTGGAAAATCGGATTAAAGTCGGTTAGAATGGAGTTGGAAGACAAGAACCCAAAAATTTCGGAGCAGAAGGCCCCTCGCGGCACGCGTAGACCCCCCCAGGGTCCTCGCGTGGCGTGATGCCCCATCTGATCAAATCTGAATTCTTTGATTTTTATGTTTTGGTCCTTGGCTCTTGGAAACTTTGCTTCGACTTTATTTCTTGCACTTTGAACCCTCCAAATTGACTTATAAGGGCTTCAAGACATATACCCACTTTGTTAAGCTCTTGGTTAACTTTATTGTCTCCCGAAAAGTCATAAACTTCATCGTAGACGCTTTTAACCCTTCGCATACGAATTTGATCATAACTTTCTCATACGTTAAGGAAACTTTATGAAATTTATATCGTGCATTCTAGTGAGCATAATTAACCATTACAAAGCTTCGGGTTTGTCAAAAGGTCACTCAGAGGTATAACTTAAACATGTTGACACATTTAGCCCCTGTAGTTTGTAATCTCTCACTTTCACTCATAATTAGCTTCGTATGATCCATGATTTATTCGTTTGAAGGTATGAGCATCATGTAGGGTTAATGCAAAGTATATTTATTCACTGTTGACATTTAGAACTCGTATATTCACATACTTTCCATGTTTGTCAACTTTAGTCCTTCTAGAACATTCTTTCACACGTTCAAACCTATGACACGTGTCAATACATTATAGGACGTGAATTTTCGAGGTGTTACATCCTCACCCCCTTAAAAGAAATCTCGACCTCGAGATTTACTGAAACAAATAAGGGTACTTTTCTTTCATTGTGGACTCAACCTCCCACGTATACTCGGGACCTCTACGGGCATCCCATTTTACCTTTACAATAGGCACATGCTTCCTTCGAAGCTTCTTAACCTGTCGATCTTCAATCGACAATGGTTTTTCCACAAATTTCAATCTCTCATCTATATGCACATCCGTATGTGGTATGACTAGCGATTCGTCAGCTAGGCATTTCTTCAGATTGCAGACGTGGAATACGTTATGAATACCACTGAGCTCTTCAGGTAAGTTTAACTTATAGGCAACTGATCCGACCCGTTCGATGACCTCAAAAGGTCCTATGTATCTCGGGCTTAACTTGCCTTTCTTACCAAATCGCATCACTCCCTTCCAGGGTGATACTTTAAGCAACACCTTGTCACCTACCTCGAAATTCATAGGTTTACGCTTTGGATCTGCGTAACTCTTCTGCCTATCTCGGGCAACTTTGAGACGGTCATGAATCTGGACAATCTTGTCCGTCATTTCAAAGACTATCTCTGGTCCTGATAATTGGACATCTCCAACTTCCGCCCAACAAACGGGCGTTCTGCACTTTCTACCGTATAAGGCCTCGAAAGGCGCAGCTTTAATGCTGGTATGGTAGCTATTGTTGTAGGAGAATTCAATTAATGGCAGGTGGTTATCTCAACTACCACCTAAATCAATCACGCATGCTCGAAGCATGTCTTCCAAAGTTTGGATAGTACGCTCACTTTGGCCATCCGTCTGAGGGTGGTAAGCCGTACTAAAATTTAAACGCGTGCCCAAAGATTGTTGGAAACTTTTCCCAAAATGTGACGTGTATCTAGTATCTCTGTCAGAGATAATAGACACAGGTATGCCATGTAAAGCTACAATCTTATCTACGTATAGTTGGGCTAACATGTTGGAGTTGTAGGTCTCCTTAATGGGTAGGAAATGTGCTGACTTAGTCAGTCTGTCAACGATCACCCAAATGGTATCATTTCCTTTCCTTGTCTTAGGTAACTTGGTGATAAAATCCATAGTTACCATTTCCCACTTCCAAGTAGGAAGTTCAGGCTGTTGTAGCAAACCTGACGGCTTTTGATGTTCTGCTTTGACTTGCGCACACGTCAAGCATTTAGCTACATAGGTAGCTACAGACTTCTTCAAGCCTATCCACCAATAATTTGCCCTTAGATCCTGGTACATCTTATCAGCTCCAGGATGAACGGAATATTTAGAACTATGGGCTTCCTGGAGGATAACATCCCGAAGTCTTCCATAGATTGGAACCCATATTCATCCATTCAATCTCAGAATTCCGTCATTGCCAAGAGATAACTGCTCCTCAGTTACCCCTAGCTTTTCATTAGGATAGTTAGCTTCCAACACAGCTTCCTTCTGTGCAGCTAACAACCTTTCATTCAAACTGTTCTTTATTTCAATGCTCTTGGCATTGATTCGGATGGGTTTCACCCTCTCCTTTCGACTCAAGGCATCGGCGACTACATTCGCCTTGCCGGGATGGTATCTGATTTCACAATCATAATCATTCAAGGTCTCCATCCATCGGCACTGCCTCATGTTTAAATCCTTCTGATTAAACAGGTGCTGGAGGCTCTTGTGATCAGAATAGATCACACACTTGATACCATATAAATCGTGCCTCCATAGCTTCAGTGCAAATACAACGGCACCCAACTCCAGGTCATGGGTGGTGTAATTCTTTTCATGCACCTTTAACTGTCTTGAAGCATAGGCAATAACCTTGCCTTTCTGCATAAGCACACACCCCATGCCAGTGTGTGATGCATCGCAGTAAACTACGAATTCTTTGGTACCTTCAGGTAATGTCAGTACAGGAGCATTGCTCAACTTTTGCTTCAGAATATCAAAAGATTCTTGTTGCTTCGGTCCCCAGTCGAACTTAACCTTCTTCCTAGTCAAGGAAGTTAGGGGCGCAGCAATCCTTGAAAAATTTTCAATAAAGCGCCTGTAGTATCCTGCCAATCCCAAGAAACTACGAATTTCTGTGGGCGTCTTCGGCTCCTTCCAGTTCATAACTGCTTCTACCTTAGCGGGATCCACTTGGATACCACGCTCACTAACCACATGTCCAAGGAATTGGACTTCTCGAAGCCAAAATTCACACTTTCAAAATTTGGCGTAGAGTTTCTCATGATGTAGAAGTTTAAGAATACAGCGAAGATGTTTCTCATGGTCAGCTTGGTTCTTCGAGTAAATCAGAATGTCGTCAATGAAAACGATGACGAATTTATCTAAGTATGGCTTGCAAACGCGATTCATGAGATCCATGAACGCGGCCGGTGCATTAGTGAGCCCAAAAGGCATCACTAGGAACTCGTAATGACCATAACGAGTCCTAAATGCAGTTTTGTGTATGTCTTCATCTCTAACCTTCAGTTGGTGGTAGCCTGACCTTAAGTCAATCTTCGAGAAGTAACTTGCCCCTTGCAATTGATCGAACAGATCGTCGATTCTGGGCAAAGGATACCTATTCTTTATAGTGACCTTATTAAGCTTATGGTAATCGATGCACAGACGCATCGATCCATCCTTCTTTTTGACAAACAGGAATGGCGCTCCCCATGGAGACGAACTAGGTCTGATGAAACCTTTGGCTAGCAATTCATCTAGTTGCGTTCTCAATTCCTTCATCTCCGTTGGTGCCAACCTGTAAGGCGCCCTAGCAACAGGTGCTGCTCCAGGGATGATGTCAATTCTGAATTCCACTTGCCTATCTGGTGGTAAGCCAGGTAGTTCTTCAGGAAAAACTTCAGGGTATTCAGAAATGATGGGGATGTCTTCGATCTTGGGTTTCGGCTCATCAATGGTCACTCGTGCCATGTAGATGACACAACCCTTCTTTAAACACTTAGAGGCCTTGAGCATAGTCACTTGCTCAGGCTGTCCATACTGGGTATCTCCCTGAATGGTAAGTGATTCACCAGATGGAGTCTTGATCACCACTTGCTTCTTATTGCAGACAATCTGGGCCTGGTTATGAGATAACCAGTCCATACCCAAAACTATGTCAAAACCGGCTAACTTCAGAGGAAGTAGGGATAAAGGAAAAGAGTGGTTCTTAATGGATATGAAACATCCATCTAATATGGTTGAGGCGGTTTCTATGGTGCCATTTGCTAGCTCCACCTCATATATCACACTTAAGGTTTTAACAGGCAATTTCAACAATTCACAAAACTTATTATCTACGAAAGACTTATCAGCGCCTGAATAAAAAATTACTCTTGCATAGACATCATTTATGAGGAAAGTACCTGTTATCACATTGTCATCTTGTACTGCTTCCTTTGCATCCATCCTAAAGACCCTAGCATTGGTCTTCTTTCCTTCATCCGCTTTCTTTGCGAGTTTTGGGCAGTTGGATTTGATATGTCCCTTCTCATTACAGCTGTAGTAGGTTGCATCCTTCAGCTTTTTGCAATCCAAGGTCTTGCATTCCTTGGACTTGCATATACCACAGGCAAAAGTTCTTGACTGAGTCTGCGAGTTCGATTCAAACCTGCACTTCCCGAAGTGTTGTTTCTTGCAGACTTTGCACTTGGGCTTTTCACCTGATTGATGCCCATCTTTCTTTGATTCTGACCCTTTCTTGTTGTCACTGTTTCCTCGGTGCTTCTTGTTCGACCTCCGTGAATTGTCATCTTCACGTTTCCTTTTCTCAGCATCCTTGTTCCTCAGCGATCTTTGTCTGACCGCGTCCAGTGTGAGGGACAAAGATATATCAGCTACAGATCTGAAAGTAGCTGGCCGAGAGGCCTTCATGCTTGCCTTGATTTCTGGGGCTAAACCCCCGATAAAACGAGCTATTCTTTTAGGTTCCGGGGTCACCAGATACGGAACCAATCTGGACATTGTGTTGAAGCTCGTGAGGTAAGCTTGGCAGTCAAGGTTCTGCATAACCAACGATAGAAAATCAGACTCTATCTTCTCAACCTCATGCTGAGGGCAGTAGTTTTCCCTGATGAGGGCAACAAATTGTTCCCATGACATGTTGTACAATGGGATCTTCCCAGTGGCTTGAATCAGTGATCTCCACCAGGCTAAGGCCTCGTCTTTAAACGATTGCGACACAAACTTGACTATATCCCTTTCAGCACACCCGCTGATATCCACTACTGTGTCCATCTCATCTAACCACGTCATGCAGTCAATGGCTCCTTTTTCCCCAGTGAAATCCCTGGGTTTGCATGAAACAAAGTATTTGTAGGAGCAACCCTTATTACGGGGTTCTTGATTTAGTACAATCTGTTGAGATGGAGCACTGTGGTGGTTTGAGGATAGTCGATCATCATCTTTCTTAAGTTCTTCCTTCTTGGAAGGTGGCTTCGAATGCGGTGTAGATAGTGTCCTGCTTCGAGTCCCACTATATTCTTCATACTGCCGCTCTAAGGCCTTTGTAACTGCGTCGTCTACTAACGCTTTCAGTTCAGCACCCGTTATATTAATTCGGGCGTTATCATTATTCTCCACTGGGTGACTATTAATTTCATCCGAGTCAGCCATTTTAATTGAACTGTTACATAAAACAAGGACAATAGTTTACTTGGGAGTTTATTATGGAATTGCCTTTTATGGCAATTCATTAACCATGGTAAACATAGACCATATTCGGTTAATTTATTAATCATATTTATTTAGGATTTCTATTATAATTTATCCTAATTATAAAACAATAAGAGTTTTATTAGTAGCACAAAAGACCTAGTCACAAGGACATTTTTAAATTATAAGCCATGATTTCAGAGAATCAAGGCATGAAGGTTTGAACATAGTTCTTTACCTTTTTCAGACAGTGTCATAGACTATTACTGTCTTTTGTCTCATATGAAAATGAGCAGGGCCCGTAGGCACTATATTACCAATGTATGGTCAGAATATGATCATCTTAATTGATGATTTAAACCCATGATTCAGAGATCATTAAGTTGGGTTAGGAATCTTTTGAAGAATCCTTATATCAATGATGTATGTGATTTTTAACGAATCACGTCTGCCAGGAGCGTTAACATGTTTTCAGATGTTAACAGGGATTTGAATCTTTTTAAACAGGTCTTACCATCTTGGCCAGGTCTTATAATGACATGCAGGCTAGGTTATACCTTTTAAGATTCTTAATTAATATTTAAGTAGGCAGATATATTTTTAAAAGGAATGATTTTGATTCATTTATTTCATATAATTTATTTATGCATATACTGGCAAAAATGAAATTTATAAACTTACATTCCATTAATTTATTAAAAGATTACATATCGCCCTAAACGGGACTTTTAAATAGACAAATTACCCATGCAGGGGTTTAAACAGAGACTTACCCACGCAGGGGCTTAACAAAAAACATACCCACGCAGGGGTCAAAACAAACAAACATACCCACGCAGGGGCTTAACTGATACAAGGAAATTACAACAATAACAGAAGGATTCAATGGTCCTTCTTGCTCTTCCCTTTTATTAAGCTTGTCAAACCCTGGAAGAAACTTTGTCGCTCCCTGCGATCCCTGTGAAAATCTCGCTCGACCTGGTCCAACCTTTGAAGAATTTCTTCTCTTTCAGGTGGGGAAAACCGTGGCGGCTGCGATGGTTGCCGAATTATTGGTCTGGCTGGTATCTGGTACCCATGAGTTGGGTAACCTACTCCCCAAGGAGCTCCATACGGTCCTTCCGGATGAAGGGCGTTGTAATTGGCCGCTACCAAGTATGGGTCAGCTTCAGCGTAATTGTAGTTGGTGTGAGCCGGCTGCTCAAACGAGTTGTACGCCATCGAACCAGTGTATGCCAAAATCGGGTTATCAAAACCCATCGGTGGTGGCTGCGGTGCAACTGGGTTTGAAGGCCCACCCATTTGCGGGTCTTCTTGTAGTGGCGGATAATGACTGCCACTTGATTGACGAGGAGAGCTAAAATGAAAGTCTCCTCCTCGCGCAGACATACGTGCTCCGGTTCTCCTACGCCTCGGCGGTGGCGGAGGTGCCTGATGAACTGGTGGCGGTGGAGGCGGTGGCGTGACTGCCACGAATCGTGAATCCCCAGAGGGATCCTGTTGCTGCTACTGCTGCTGGTGAGGCGACGAATGACGCGAGGGTGTAAAATACCACTCGAACTGGTTGAATCGTGCCTGATAACTGTCTGGACCACGGTAGGGTGATCCATGAAAAGACGAACCATCTGAGACCTCGATCGGATGGTTGGGAGTTCCGGTTGCGGGCTCGACGGGATCAGTGTCCTCGTCCATGTCCTCTGCATGATCACCGGAGAAATGATCATCTGGCCCCAATGGGTTAAAACCCACTGGTTCTTGTATGTAGTTTGCCGGGTTAAACCGGCCCTGAAAAACAGGTGTGGGGTCTCCAAAGGAATGGTGCGATAAGGATCGCTGTAGAGGTATGTAAGAAGGTTGTGGGTTATTGGGCTCGTTTTCCGACTGTGGCCCATAAGAATTATGAAAGGGAGGCGTTGAACTGTGAAAAACAGACCGTCTGGTGGGCTCAAAAAGGTTCCTTCTGTTTCCTTGTGGATCAGCACTCTCAGTATTGGAAGGAGCTCGCCTTTGCGAAGGCCCGGCCTCGTGATCATTGGGGGCGGTAATTGGCCCCTTGCCTCATCCTCTTCGTTGAAAGAATCTTGGCGGCATATTTAGTCCTGTCAATATAACATAAGATAACGACAAGAATATATAAAATAAAGGACAAAACAAAACAAAGTAGAATTTGTCCTATGTTATTTGTCTAGACTCGAAAGTTTAGGAATGTGCAATTGTGTCATTGAGATTAAACACAAAAGGCTAGTATTTAATTCACTCAATATTGGCTCTGATACCAACCTGTCACACCCCGATATTCCACGTGTCACCGGTGGGCCCGGTGGGGGAGAATCGTGACGTGGTTGGCAACATAATAGTCAAACAACACAATATTTAAATGCACAGCGGAAGCAAATGAAAGATATATTTCAACCGAATAAAATATTGTAATATCAAGTATCACATCAGTCGAAAGTTTAATCACAGGTGGATTAAATAAAATGGAAACAGTAGTTCAACAGACTTTAGGCATCTTAAGCTTGCGAGACTCTTTTGATGCTAAGGAGAAATCCAGCCTATTACGATTAGTACCTGCATTTAATCTTTTTGGGAAAATACGTCAGTTTACACTGGTAAATACAATTAACCGACTCATTTTAAAAATGATTAAAAATTGATTTGGATGCACGTGGCATAAACATTTTATAACTTGGGATAATTATTTAAATATATAAACTCGTAAAAGGATTACATGTTCCTTATGCGTTCAGTAGCCCGGATCGTGCCGGGTTAAAGATCAATAGACACACCACATTATTTATTTATGCACTGACGGGTGTACGCCTACACCCCGCGCTTAGGTCGTGGCCATTTCGTAAAATGATGCCAAGGATATCCGGGACATGGTCATTAACCTCCCAAAGGCTTTAAGTAAACAAAACAGTTTAAACGGGCCGATCAATATCAATTAACCACCATACGATGGAAGACTTAATGCCCGACCAAGCGGTATTTTATATACCGTACCCCAAGCCCGTATAGGGAAAATAAGTTAAAAGTATTTACCTTTGCAAGTATAATTCACAATTAGCAAATGGGGGTAGCTTTTACCGGTCTCCTATTCTGGAACAAAGGTTTATAATAACCTATTAGAATCCTAACGGGTCTTTAATTAAGCCTAAACTTAGACCGGTTAGTTTTTAAAGATACGGTTCGTACGCACGATTAAGCGAAGACCGGGATAGAATGTGATTTAGACCCGACAAGTTTGAAGACTTGCTTAATATGGGTATATTATACACATTCTAGATTTTGAGATAAAACCGATAAGGTTTGACCCGTTTCGGCTAATTTATGCAAACAAGTTACATAAACCGAACCGAACGCGCAAGAAGCGTAACGGGTGTCCGTAAGAGCTATATATAGGTTTCCTAAGTTAATATGCCTCAAATATGTTGTGACATCAGTAAGATATCTTTTATTATGCCCGAAACGAATTTAAACACAAACTATGACCCGTAGGGGTAGTTTGGTCATTTACAAGGTTATAAAAGAGTTTAAGTATTAACCTGAGTTACAGGTCTGATATAATCAGCAAAGATACTCAATTTACTAAGTTATATCAGTAGGGTATTGTATATATGTGAAATTTATCAATTATAACCAAACTATGCACCGTTGGGGCATTTTGGTAATTTCACATAAGCCGAAAAGCTCAAAACTGAAGTCTGAGTTAAAAAACTTTTGCTTACTGTTAAAATATTATAATTTACCTAAAATATCAGTAGGCATCAACCCTTGTATGTTTAAAATAGTTTTAGTACATACTATGCGTTAAAAACGCTTAAAAAGGCGATTAGAAGCCGTTTCCGGGTTCTATATAGAAAACTGATATTTTTATTATTCCAGAAGGTTTAACATAATTTATTTATCATATGAAATAAGTAGCAAAAGGTTTGGGGTCAAAAAGATATGTAAAACTCATTTTATAGCCCGAAAGGGCAAAACCGACAATTACCGAATTAAGCTTATGACTCTAAGTTATGCTCAGCCTAAAATTAATTAAAAATCTTCAAAAATCCCAAAATAATATATTACATCAGTGGGCAAAGAGTTTGATATCAAAAAGTAGGTTTAAATAGGCTATATGCTAATTATGTCGTTTAATCGCTAAAAGACTTTCTAATTACGCTAATGAGCATAACTCTCAATCTACACCTCAAACTGATGTCAAATTTTGGGTGCAAGTTTATAAATCAGTAACTAGGGTTTCTACTCTTTTACATCTTTAAAAATCATGTTTTATGGTGAAAAGGGCATAATGGTCAACATATAGGCAATTAACGGAATCATGCATATTAATTGGATAATTAATGAACCAAGGTGTATAATCACAGAGGGTTATACTTGTATGTAACCTGGTCCTATTAAAGCTCTAAGGCATTTCTAAAACATGCTTAAACGGGTCAGAACTGAAAGTCAAAGCAAAAGTCAAATTATGCGACTTTCGGTTCCGAACCGGGTCTCTACTGAAAATTGTCGGGTTGAACATGTTTAGACATGTTCTTACATTAATTACCAAGTTATATTAATGATCAAACAGGGTGTATGGGTTCTACATTGCTAATTATGCATAAATTGGAAATTAAGCATTCTGTTGACTTTTTAATAACAAGTTTGACCCGACATTTGAACTAGTTAGAGTGGGAATCAGAGGGTGCCCTTTTAAGGGTTTATTGCCCACATAATTACCAACTTATAACTACTTTCAATTCGACTAATCACTGGACCATTAGTGATTAATCGCTAAGTCAACCGTTAATTACGACGGTTTGACTTTTAAGCTAAAACTAAGCAAAAACTTAACTAAGAAAGGTTAAGCATACTTACTGAAGTCCTATGCACGATTAGTGATCACTTGAGTCTGCTTTGGAGCTCCAGAAATGATCAGAAATGCTGAAGGAAGGTGTGAGCACAATGTTGCAACCTTGTGGCCTTTTATAGTGCTCAAACTCACTTAGATCATTGACAACAAGTGCTAGCAATGGCCTTGGATCATCAACAGATGTCCCTAAGGGCCTAGGGGTTGTTTAGGGGTCGTGCAAGATGTGGAAAATCGGATTAAAGTTGGTTAGAATGGAGTTGGAAGACAAGAACCCAAAAATTTTGGAGCAGAAGGCCCCTCGCGGCACGCGTAGACCCCCCAGGGTCCTCGCGTGGCGCGACGCCCCATCTGATCAAATCTGAATTCTTTGATTTTTATGTTTTGGTCCTTGGCTCTTGGAATGTAACACCTCGAAAAAATTTCACGTCCTATAATGTATTGACACGTGTCGTAAGCTTGAACGTGTGAAATAATACTCTAGAAGGACTAAAGTTGACAATCATGGAAAGTATGTGAATATACGAGTTCTAAATGTCAACCGTGAATAAATATATTGTACATTAACCCTACATGATGCTCATACCTTCAAACGAGTAAATCATGGATCATACGAAGCTAAATAAGAAAGAAAGTGAGAGATTACAAACTACAGGGGTTAAATGTGTCAACATGTTTAAATTATACCTCTGAGTGACCTTTTGACAAACTCGAAGCTTTGTAATGGTTAATTATGCTCACTAGAATGCACGATATAAATTTCGTAAAGTTTCGTTATCGTATGAGAAAGTTATGATCAAATTCGTGTGCGAGGGGTTAAAGCGTCAACGTTGAAAGTTTGGACTTTTCGGGTGACAATAAAGTTAACCGGGGACTAAACAAAGTGGGTAAATGTCTTGGAGCCCTTATATGTCAAATTAGAGGGTTCAAATTGCAAGAAAAAGGTTAATTGACCTTTCGGAGGACCAAGAGCCAAGGATGCAAACTGAAAAAGAGATTTTTGCCCTGATGACAAGCTTACGGACCTCAACACTGGGGACCTTACTGTCCGTAAGGTTAGGCCCAGATGCAGAAAATCGTAAATCTTGGCTGTTTAGCCTTGGAACCGACTTTAATCACTTGTTTCACTTCATGGGCGACCCCTAAGCAACCCCTAAGCACTAGGGACACTTGTTAGTGAGTTGTGGTCTGTGATAGACTTGTGTGTCAACTTCTTCACATGTTCTCTTGCACTTCCTGATCATTTCTGGAGCTCAAGACTCCTCTCAAGTGATCACTAATCAAGCTTAGGACTCTTGTAAGTTTGCTTGACCTTTCTTAATTAAGTTTTTGCTTAGTTATAGCTTAAAAGTCAAACCGTCGTAATTAACGGTTGACTTTAAGATTAATCACTAATGGTCCAGTGATTAGTCGAATCAAGAGTAGTTATAAGTTGGTAATTATGTGGGTAATAAACCCTCAAAAGGGTTCCCCCTGATTCCCACTCTAACTAGGTCTAATGTCGGGTCAAACTTGCGATTTAAAAAGTCAACAGGATACTTAAATTCTAAATTATGCATAATTAGCAATGTAGAACATATACAACCTGTTTGATCATTATTATAACTTGGTAATTAGTGTAAGAACATGTCTAAGCATGTTCAACCCGACAATTCTCTGTAAAGACCCGGTTCGGAACAGAAAGTCGCATAGTTTGACTTTCACTTTGACTTTCAGTTCTGACCCGTTTAGGCATGTTTTAGAAATGCCTTAGAGCTTCATTTGGACCAGGTTACATGCTAGTATAACCCTCTGTGATTATACACCATGGTTCATTAGTTAACCGATTAATACGCATGATTCCGTTAATTGCTCATATGTTGACCATTATGCCCTTAAACGTGATTTTTGGAAATGTAAAAGAGTAGAAACTTTAATTACTGATATATAAACTTGTATGCAAAGTTTGACATCAGTTTGAGGTGTAGATTAAGAGTTATGCTCGTTAGCGTAAAATGAAAGCCTTATGTTAATTAAACGGCGTAATTAGCGTATAGCCTAGTTAAGCCTACTTTTTGATATCAAACTTATTACCCACTGATTTAATATATTATTTTGGGATTTTTGAAGATTTTTAATTAATTTTAGGCTGAGCATAACTCATAGTCGTAGACTTAATCCGGTAATTGTCGGTTTTGCCCTTACGGGCCATAAAATGAGTTTTACATATCTAAACGACTCCAAACCTTTTGCTACTGATCGCATATGATAAATAAATTATTTTAAGCCTTTTGGAATAATAAAAATATCAGCTTTAAGTATCGAACCCGAAAACGGCTTCTAATCACCTTATTTAGCGTTTTTAACGCATAGTATGTACTAAGACTATTTTCAAACATACAAGGGTGATACCTACTGATATTTGAGGCAAATTATAATATTTTGACAGTAAGCAAAAGTTGTTTAACTCAGACTTCAGTTTGAGCTTTACGGCTTATGTGAAATTACCAAAATGCCCATACGGTGCATAATTTGGTTATAATTGATAAATTTCACATATATACTTTACCCTACTGTTATACCTTAGTAAAATAAGTATTTTTGCTGATTATATTAGACCTGTAACTCAGGAAAATACTTAAACTCTTTTATAAACTTTAAAATGACCAAACTACCCCTACGGGGCCTAGTTTGTGTTTAAATACGTTTCGGGCATAATGAAAGACACCTTACTGATGTCACAACATATTTGAGGCATAATTAACTTAGGAAATCTGTATATGGCTCTCATGAATACCCGTCACGCTTATTACGCGTTCAGTTCGGTTTATGTAACAAGTTTACATAAATTAGCCGAAACGGGTCAAACCTTATCGGTTTTATCTCAAAATCCAGAATGTGTATAAAATACCCATATTAATCAAGTCTCCGAACTTGTCAGGTCTAAATCACATTCTATTCGGTCTTCGCTTAATCATGCGTTTGAACCATATATTCCCTTAAGACTAACCGGTCTAAGCTTAGGCTTAATTAAAGACCCGTTAGCATTCTAATTGGTTATTTATACCATCATTCCAGACTAGAGCCTTCCGGTAAATTGTACCTACTCTTACTTAAGTGAACACGGCTTAGTTATTAATTCTTGCTATTTAAGACAGGAGCTAGCTCAGGTAAATACTCTTAACTTATTTTCCTATACGGGCTTGGGTTACGGTATATAAAATACCGCTTGGTCGGGCATTAAATCTTCCATCGTTTGGTGGTTAATTGAATAATTTAATGACCCGGTTTAATCTGTATTGTTTGAAATAAAGACCTTTAAGGGTTAATGACCATGTCCCGGATATCCTTGACATCATTGTATTATAAAATGGCCACGTCTTGAGCACGGGGTGTAGGCATACACCTGACAGTTGCTTAAGTAATAACGGTATCTCACTCTCTTGTGGGCCTATACTTGTGGCGTGTCTGTTAATCTGACTCGGTTTCTACATCGGGCCCTGAACGTACAACGAACATGTAAATCTGTATACAAGATTATAAATATAATTGTCCCAAGTATAAAAGATTAATTTTGCCTCTGTGCATTTTAATCAAATTATAAAAGATATTTTGTGCCACGTGCATTCAAATCAATTTTAGTAAACCTTTTCAAAATGAGTCGGTTGAGTGTATTTACCAGTGAAAACTGACGTATTTTCCAAAAGGGTTAAGTGACAGGTACTGAACGTAATTAGCTGGAAGCTCAGGGCGTTTATAAGGAATCTTGCAAGTTCTAGGCGCCTAAAGTCTGTTGAACAATGTTTATGTTTTAAGATCCGCCTGTGGATCCTTTACTTTCCGTTGTAATACTGGATATTACTTAAAAATTCGGATTGTAATATATATTTACCTTTTGCTTCCGCTGTGCATTTATTTAAATATTGTGTTGTTTGTCTATGATAATATCAACTACGTCACGATACTCCCCACCGGTGACACGTGGAAAGTCGGGGTGTGACATGGAAACTTTGCTAAGTTGAACTACATGCATAGTTGAACTACATCCAGATCTCATTGTCTCGCCTTTGTGAAGTTGACCAAGTAATGCACTAAGGATCTCCAGAATCAGTACTCAGGATGTCAGCTTGACCAAGTACATCGTTTGCGAACTCAACGAATTGAATTACACCCAGATCCCTGTAAAATCTCATAAAGATTCCCTAGGTCTTCAGTGAACAACGCTTTGAAACTATTGTACACTTTAGATACCTGTATGTATCCGTGCAAAACCCTTCACGCTGGCTGGAGAATTAATTAAAATCCTCAAATATGTGTCTGTGTAAAACATTCCACGCATACCCTTTGGTATCACCAGAAAAACACAAACTCCACCACCTGTGATTGTGTTTAGAAATTTACCGAAGAAATTCCAAAACATATGAAATTTTTTTTATCCCCCCATTTCTTTGGTAAAATCTCTAAACCTTGACAAATTCCCTCCACTGAGCGGAACTGTCGTCAACTACACTGAACAGATTCTCTCCACTGAGCAAAATCTTTCAAACGTTCTCGGTTTTTCTAAAAATCACGAAAGTGACTTTCTTCTTTGCATGTTCTAGTTGATAACGAATGTCCCCTAGCCCCATAGGATCCGACTTGTATCCCCCAAAGTTCTGCTAACACCTAATCCGAAAACTTCCATCATAGGCATAACTCTTCGACTTTGTGAACTCGTTAGGTTCCTTCAATCGTTACCAAATGCGAGAATATGACAATAAACAAAATTCTTTCGAACATGAACATTTATGAACACCGATAACAAAACAAATTTTCACGTGCTGAAGAAAAATATACCGTTTTTGCCCATAATAGTCACGTCACCAATTTTGACATTTGCGTCGATAACCGTGACTACCCCACGTTCAAAAAGGCAATCATTTGTTTTCATCATCCAACCCTTGAATTTCTATATAAAAATTATCCTTGCAAAGCATAAAAAAATTCCAAGCCAAGTATTCTCACTTACCATGTGGGCCCCAACCATACTAAAAATTCATAATTTCAAATGTGGCATAAATGTCGTCATTTACACCTTCATGGTGGGTCCCAAGAATAATCTAACGAAGTTGAGATATGAAACCTTATAACCCCATTCACAACAATTCAAATTAATTCATCTGTTCGTTTGCTGGACCCAATAATCAAAACTTGTGGCCTAAAAAAAAATTCAGCTGCAACAAATTAGTGCCATCTTTTGTGAGCCCATGCAATCACTTAACTTCCAAACCTTATCTCTGCACAAACAATCAGCCGCCATCACCTGCCATTATTCTCTTCTTCTGCGATAAACAAGACATCCCAAACCCCATTCAGTCGATACTTTCATTTGCCATGTTGGCGTTCTTCCTCTGGCTCGGTGTCCCGGCCACTGCGTGCGAGCATTCTCCAACAATCAGCGAGGTTGTCGAGTTCAATTACAGCCAACAAAGCTCATAACAGTAAAGGATTCTTCGCCGAAGTATGTTCTTTGCCGAAGTATGTTCTTCGCCGAAAGATTCTTCGCCAGGCAATTTCTTCGTCCCTGAGGATTTTCGTCACAGATAAAACTAACTCTATGTGACCCTAGTCTTCGTGGGACTATTTAATGTTCCACGAACAATACCTACGAAGATTGATTTTCCACAAACAATCATCAGGCCACGAAGATTGATTCTTCATCCAACATATTTAGTCAATTCCATCTCACGAAGATTGATTCTTCGTCCAACAATTCTTCGTCCAGCAGACTCTTCGTCTGATATGAGTTCTTCGGCAGATGATTTTTCGGCAAGGCTAGGTCTTCGGCACCCATGGTTCGTCGTCTACCATTCTTCGTTGGATGAAGATATGAAGAAACCCTAGTGTTTCTTCAACAGCCACCACCCCTCTCAAGAACACAGCGAAGAACAACATCTGCAGATTTGACAAAATGCCTTAAAGTAATGATGAAAACTTGATTTCTGGTGTGAAACAGTAAACCCAACCCTTTTGTACAGTCCGATTCATCTCATATCCGTATATTCGGGTCCAAATTTGGGTTTTTCTTCATGTTTCCACTATTTACATCTTGAACAAAAATCATGAAAATCACAGATTTAGAGCACATGTGACTTAGCAACTGTTAGATTCACTAAATCGGGCACCATGGCTCTGATACCAATTGTAGGTTCGTGATTCCGGACCGAAACCTGTGATTAGTGTGTGAATATTCTAGATGGGAGAGATTAGAGACCGATAAACAACTTCTTTGTATTAATCTGGTAGTATAACATTACAAATCGGCTCGATTTGAAGCTAACCGAACAATATCAAAGGAGTATACATCCGGGGAGAGACCAAGTGGTGATCTCTCCCCCAAAGTCTAAAACCTTCATCACTTGCAAATGAACAAGGGGTTGTTATTTATAGCCATACCCACTTGTCTTGCAAAAACACATGGTCAAACAAATAACCCTCTCGTTTGACCACTTCAAACGAGTGGGTCAATACACGTTCGTTTGACCGTTTCACTAACTATTGCATAATCAGCATAAAATAATTTCAATCTATTCGAACAACATCGGACACAAAACTACACCAACACCTTTTTTTTGTTTTTTTTTTCAAACTTTGAACCTTGGTAACGATATATAGCCGTTAGAGGGTGTTTTCTGACTATTTTTGGTTTATATTGTATTTCTATACCCTATAAATATATCTTTGATGTTTGGTTTACTCACACCTCATAAAAACATGGAATATTAGATTTCAATAATTCCAACTATTTTCCTTTGGCCGCCAATAGTCCCGACTTCAAAAATAACCACTGCCAGTCCCAACTATTGACATATTGGCCACCAATGGACCCTGACTAACAGAACCCTAATGCCGTTAGTCTCCGGTCACCGGAAAACCGTTTTACGCCAGAAAACTCATTTTTGGCCAGAAAACTCAACATTTTCGTTCCAAACCTCTTTGTAACCTTATTACGGACCTTTAGGAACTTTTTTCTAGTAAAAGCCCCAACTATTATAGGTGCCGGAAAACTATTTTTTTCGCCGGAAAACTTCTTTTTGTCTAGAAAACTAAACTTTTTGCCCAGAAAACTTAACATCTTCGTCCCAAACCTCTTTGTAACCTCAGATCGGACCTTTAGAAACATTTTTCTGGCCAAAAACGGTTTTCCGATGACCGGAGACTAACGTCGTTAGAGTTCTGTTAGTCAGGGTCCATTGGTGGCCAATATGTCAAAAGTTGGGGCTGCCAGTGGTTATTTTTGAAGTTGGGACTGTTAGCGGCCAACAGCAAATAGTTAGGATTATTAAAATCTAATATTCCTAAAAACAACTAAAATCCTTATAAATCTGTACATATATGGATTCTTCTTCCAACGGGTCGGGTTCTACAACTCGAGTACTACTCGATTATCACCTATTTGGAAGTATTTCGATTATCTAAAAATGCCTTATGGTCGAAACATAGCTTGATGCGTTTGTTGCTGTGATTTCTTCAAACCGAACTCCATAACGACTCTGAAACAACATTTGCGCAAATGTCTTCCTCGAGACGAAGAATAAACGAAGACGATCAAGTTACTCGAAGCTATCTATGTTCATCATCGTATCCGAAACTATCTATGTTTGTTATTTTTAAAAGTGCAACAACGTTTTCTAGGGTGTTTATTATCCCACTTGTTGTCGCGTTCTTAACCAACTTTTTATAATGGCAACAAAACTTCAAGATTTGGAATATAGAGGTCTGATTTTTGTGGAAATGATGAAGCTGATGAAAGAAAAGTTTAGAGAGTGTTTTGAAGTTTTGCCTCCCGTTTTTACTTGTTCAGTTGCTCTAAATCCATACATAAATAAAGGAGGTATGGATACACTGATTGAGAAAATATGTTTTTCTTTGGATTTGCAAGAAGTGGATCCCAATTTTGTTTCAAAAGCAACCACAAGTTTTAACAAAAAAATTTGAAAACTTGTTTAATGTTTATCACACAAAATATAGTTTTTGAAGTTCACAAGTTCATCAAGCTTATGAAAATGCGGCTTTTCAAGTGGTTCAACAAACCGCAATAGAGATTGAAACATTTGTTTAATACTTGCGAATTGACAATGCTAAACGAGTTTGCGGTAACACCCCAAGTAGCTCGTGGGGGAGATATATTGCAACAAATTTTTTAGCATTTGTCACTTCCAAAGAAGAATTTGAAAATTTCGATCTTTTGGCTTGGTGGAAAGAAAAAGAACCTCAATTTCCGGTTCTAGCCGCCACGGCCCGTGATCTACTAAGTGTCCAAGCTTCCACGGTAGCTTCGGAGTCTGCCTTTTCTTTTAGTGGCATGATCATATTATTAAGGAGGACGGTTCTTAGTCTCGAGTCGGTGGAAATGTGTATTTGCTTGAAGGACTATTTGGATGCGGCGAGCGGATTCAACTTGTGGAGTCACTTGAAGATGAAAATGGCGTTGAAACGAAGATACACGAGAATGAGGTCGACATGGGATTGTCAAGCCCACTAGACGAAGACTAAACGAAGGTGATTAAAAAACGAAGACAATAAAAAATGAAGAATATCATGAAGGGAAGACGATTCAAGCCCTATCTATGTTTTTTTTCTATATTCAAGAATCAAGACTTATAGTTCCTAGTATTTAACAAAATTATGTATCACTTTGATGTATTTTTATTCAATTTCTAAGTTTTTAATGATATGGAAAATATTTTATATATGTTCATGTTTACACATTAAATTATGAAGTCAAATAACAAAAAAGCCAAAAAAAAAAAAACAACATACAAACCCGAGCAACAGCGGCTGCATACCTTCTGTATGTTTTCAGCGAAGTTTGGTTTTTTCAATACCCGGTCCAGGTTTTTCCAATACCTGACCGAGTTTTTTTGAATTCCCTAAGCGGGGTTTTTAATTCCCGAACCGGGTTTTAACCGGGTATATCCGGTTTTTTTGGTTTTTTTGGTTTTTTTTCAGACTTTGAACCTTGGAAACGATATATAGCCAATAGAGGGTGTTTTTTGACCATTTTTTTGTTTCTATTGTATTTATATACCCTATAAATATATCTTTGATGTTTGGTTTACTCACACCTTATAAAAACATCTAAAATCCTTATAAATCTGTACATATATGGATTCTTCTTCCAACGGTTCGAGTTCTACAACTCGAGTACTACTCGATTATCACCTATTTGGAAGTATTCCAACTATCTAAAAATGCCTCACAGTCCAAACATAGCTTGATGCGTTTGTTGTGGTGATTTCTTCAACCCGAACTCCATAACGACTTTGAAACAACATTTGCGCAAATGTCTACCTCGAGACGAAGAATAAACGATGACGATCAAGTAGGCTTGTAAACGAACCGAACGTTCAGTGAACCGTTCATGTATCGTTCGGCGGGAAATTCGTTTATGTTCGTTTATATAGTAAACGAACAAACATGAACAATTTTTTCGGTTCATTTAATTAAATGAACGAACACGAACAATGTTTCGTTCGTTCATTTATGTTCATGAACGATCGTTTATGCTCGTTTGAATTCGATCGTTTATATTCGTTCGCTTATATCCGTTCGTTTATTTAATTCTTTAACTTTATATATTACTAATATTAAGTTTAAAACAAATATAAATTTAAAATGTAGAAGATTTTCTTTACTATTTTAACTTTCCAATTTCATAACAATCTTTATATCGTATTAGCATTTGATTTCTAAATTCCAATTTAAAAAGAATCTTTTCTCATATGTATCGTTGATTAAGGTTTTCATTGTATTTAGTCTTTTCTTTTCTTCTACTACACATACATCTTTGAGAATAGTTCCATCGCATTGCAAGTAAGTAGTTTCTTACAACCAAGAAGGTGAGTACAATTGTGTTTCAATATTGTCTGCTGCTACTTGGTATACTAGACTTTTAAGATGATTAAAATCATTTTTTATCTAAAAAATATTAGTATAATAGTTGTGGGAATTGGTCCTTGTTAGAACGAATAATAAGGTTCTCCTTGTTTGGTGATTAATTCTGATGGTTTTTTTTTTTTTTTAGAGATGTATTTTTTATATAGGTGTTGATTTTGGGTAAATTACTTGTTCTTTGTTGCTTCTTTGAAATCCTTATTAGCCGTGTATAGGTGTTAAAAAAATAAATAATATGATTGACTCAAAGAGTTACCACAACCCACAGGTCCATGATTAATTGTTGAAAACTACAAAATACATATGGTTTTAATTTATATATTACACTGTTGAAAGGTTTTGATATATTCATTTGGACATTTAGTTATAAAATTATTAAACAAGTGACCAATAAATGTTGACATTTAGAAAATATATATTTTGGTCTTGGATTTTGATTTATAACGAATACATTTTTTTAAAAAAAAACTATTTTTTCTTCTTTAGGTTATCAAGCAAGATGTCTGATTGTCAACTCCCTTATGATGATATAGAATTTCAAAGAAGCAAAGATACTTCGACTATGGAAAAGATGCCCAATATTGATGATGTTATTGTAGTTAATGATGAAGAAAAGAATGCACATGTAAATGAAACAACTAATAGAGTTGAACAACAAAACAATGATGAAGAAGATGCCCCATACACTAAAAGGAAAAGAAGAAGACATCAAATGCTTGGGTACATTTTCGTACAATAAGTAATGCAAGTGGAAGCGAAGTCCCGCAATGTATACATTGTGGAGAGAAATTAAAGAAGCTCAAAGATGGAACCACCACACCATTACTTAGGCATATTAACAATAGTTGCCCGAAACTAAAAGTCGTCAGTAAAGGTAGTTAAAGTTAAATGTTGGCTTTGGAAATTCAACAGAATCTTCATCATTGGTTCAAAATTGGAAGTTTAGCAATGCTAGGATGAGAGAGGTTATTTCTCATATGATTATGGTTCATGAATTGCCATTTAATTTTGTTGAGTATGAATTGTTTAATGTGCTGATGAAAGAAGCTAATCCGGCTTTTAACAAGATATCGCGTGCATCAATTCAACAAGATTGTATTTCTAGTTACGAAATTGGAAAGAAAAGAACCCAAAACCTGTTAAACACCGTCAATCGTGTGAGCATTACAACTGATATGTGGACATCAGTTCAAAATATCCATTACATGGTAGTGACATGCCACTTTGAAGACTCGGAATTTAATCTTCACAAATCCATATTAAGTTTTGTTGATGTTCCGCCACCGTATTCGGAGTACGTATCTATGATTGTTTGTTCAAGTGTTTAAAAGATTGGAATATTGAGACGAAAGTGGCCACTTTGACTGTTGACAATGCTAGAACTAATGACGTGGTGGCTCGGAAGTTAACAAAAACAAAAACATAGTAACTTTCTTACTCTTTCAACTATAACTTCCTATTTGCTATTGTTAGTCTATTACTAATTCTTATTTTTATTGTTAACTTAATTGTAGGAAAATGACGATGTCGTATATATTGAGTTAGAATAAAGTTGGTGCATTGTTGATCATGACGTTGAATTGGTGATTTCAAGATGGTGTTTTGGAGTTTCTATTAGACTATAACTTTAACGAATTTATTTACGTTTGACGTTCTTTTTCTATGATGGTTATGTTTGGATATTCACGTTTACTATTGATTGGTGTTTCATCATTGTGTTCCTTAATTTATGTTTAGTTATGTTCGTTTGTGTTTGCTCACTTATGTTCGTTTAGATTCGCTTATGTAAGATTACGTTCGTTTATGTTCGTGAACCGTTCGTTTACACTATTAATGAACGAACATGAACATGCTCATTATCTAAATAAACGAACACGAACAAGAAAATCCGTTCATTTAAATGTTCGTGTCCGATCGTTTGTTCGGTAAAAGTTTAACGAACGAACACGAACATGCCTCGTTCGTGTTCGTTTGGTTCATTTACAAGCCTAGCGAAGACGATTCAAGCCCTATCTATGTTTTTTAATCTATGTTCAAGAATCAAGACTTATAGTTCCTAGTATTTAACAAAATTATGAATGCACTTTGATGTAATCTTGTTCAATTTCTAACTTTTTAATGATATGGGAAGTAGTTTAGATATGTTCATGTTTACACATTCAATTATGAAGTCAAATAACAAAAAAAGTAAAAAAAAAAAAAACAACATACAAACTCGAACAACAACGGTTGCATACCTTCTGTATGTTTTCAGCGAAGTCGGGTTTTTTCAATACCCGGTCAAGGTTTTTCCAATACCTGAGCGAGTTTTTTTGAATACCCTAAGCGGGGTTTTTAATACCCGAACCGGGTTTTAACCGGGTATGTCCCTTTGTAGGTTCATGATTCCGGACCGAAACCCGTGATTAGTGTGTGATTATATTCAAGATGGGAGAGATTAGAGACCGATAAACAACTTCTTTGTATTAATCCGGTAGTAAAACATTACAAATCGGCCCGATTAGAAGCTAACCGAACAATACCAAAGGAGTATATATCCGGGGAGAGACCAAGTGGTGATCTCTCCCCCAAAGTCTAAAACCTTCATCACTTGCAAATGAACAAGGGGTTGGTATTTATAGCCACACCCACTTGTCTTGCAAACACACATGGTCAAACAAATAACCCTCTTGTTTTGACCACTTTAAACGAGCGGGTCAATACACGTTCGTTCAATCGTTTGACCGTTTCACTAACTATTACATAATCAACATAAAATAATTCTAATCTATTCGAACAACATCGGATACAAAAACTGCACCAACAAATTCCCCCTTGTCGGTTGCTGTCGAATGCTGAAAATGCAACTGCAATCGATCTTCAGTCAAGTATTTGTTGATGTTATCTTCTCTGTGTTAACAAATTCCCCCTTGACCGATGATCCAGGTAAGTAGTATCTTCACTTGAATCTTCATAGCAATACCAAAACCTTGAAGCTTCTCGTATAATATTTCCCCCTCAAAGTACGCGTATCCGTGTTGGGTGTTATGCAATCTCCTCGCAAGGCTAAATTAACTGATCTTCCGCTGATCTTCCAATACTCCAACCGGCATTTGATAAGGGTTCCATTCTATTAAAAACCGCATCAAGTCTTGATCTTGTCATAAGAACTCCATTTCATTCAAGCATACTACATTGGTAGAGTTTTCTAGTAAACTATCTTCTGTAAACCATCTTTGTGGAATCGACCAAGTAATGCACTTTGATCATCAGCATCAACACTCAGGAAGTCAGCTAGACCGAGTATATCACTTGCAAGCTCAACCAGCATGCTTAGTTGAACTACATCCAGATCTCATTGTCTCGCCTTTGTGAAGTTGACCAAGTAATGCACTAAGGATCTTCAGAATCAGTACTCAGGATGTCAGCTTGACCAAGTACATCGTTTGCGAACTCAACGAATTGAATTACACCCAGATCCCTGTAAAATCTCATAAAGATTCCCTAGGTCTTCAGTGAACAGTGCTTTGAAACTACTGTACACTTTAGATACCTGTATGTATCCGTGCAAAACCCTTCACGCTGGCTGGAGAATTAACTAAAATCCTCAAATATGTGTCTGTGTAAAACATTCCACGCATACCCTTTGGTATCACCAGAAAAACACAAACTCCACCACCTGTGATTGTGTTTAGAAATTTACCGAAGAAATTCCAAAACATATGAAAAATTTTTTATCCCCCCATTTCTTTGGTAAAATCTCTAAACCTTGACAAATTCCCTCCACTGAGCGGAACTGTCCTCAACTACACTGAACAGATTCTCTCCACTGAGCAAAATCTTTCAAACGTTCTCGGTTTTTCTAAAAATCATGAAAGTGACTTTCTTCTTTGCATGTTCTAGTTGATAACGAATGTCCCCTAGCCCCATAGGATCCGACTTGTATCCCCCAAAGTTCTGCTAACACCTAATCTGAAAACTTCCATCATAGGCATAACTCTTCGACTTTGTGAACTCGTTAGGACCGGTCTTGGCTCTCTAGGTTCCTTCAATCGTTACCAAATGCGAGAATATGACAATAAACAAAATTCTTTCGAACATGAACATTTATGAACACCGATAACAAAACAAATTTTCACGTGCGGAAGAAAAATATACCGTTTTTGGCCCATAATAGTCACGTCACCAATTTTGACATTTGCGTCGATAACCGTGACTACCCCACGTTCAAAAAGGAAATCATTTGTTTTCATCATCCAACCCTTGAATTTCTATATAAAAATTATCCTTGCAAAGCATAAAAAAATTCCAAGCCAAGTATTCTCACTTACCATGTGGGCCTCAACCATACTAAAAATTCATAATTTCAAATGTGGCATAAATGTCGTCATTTACACCTTCATGGTGGGTCCCAAGAATAATCTAACGAAGTTGAGATATGAAACCTTAAAACCCCATTCACAACAATTCAAATTAATTCATCTGTTCGTTTGCTGGACCCAATAATTAAAACTTGTGGCCTAAAAAAAATTCAGCTGCAACAAATTAGTGCCATCTTTTGTGAGCCCATGCAATCACTTAACTTCCAAACCTTATCTCTGCACAAACAATCAGCCGCCATCACCTGCCATTATTCTCTTCTTCTGCGATAAACAAGACATCCCAAACCCCATTCAGTCGATACTTTCATCTGCCATGTTGGCGTTCTTCCTCTGGCTCGGTGTCCCGGCCACTGCCTGCGAGCATTCTCCAACAATCAGCGAGGTTGTCGAGTTCAATTACAGCCAACAAAGCTCATAACAGTAAAGGATTCTTCGCCGAAGTATGTTCTTTGCCGAAGTATGTTCTTCGCCGAAAGATTCTTCGTCAGGCAATTTCTTCGTCCTTAAGGATTTTCGTCACAGATAAAACCAACTCTATGTGACCCTAGTCTTCGTGGGACTATTTAATGTTCCACGAACAATACCTAAGAAGATTGATTTTCCACGAACAATCATCAGGCCACGAAGATTGATTCTTCGTCCAACAATTTTTCGTCCAGCAGACTCTTCGTCTGATATGAGTTCTTCGGCAGATGATTTTTCGGCAAGGCTAGGTCTTCGGCACCCATGGTTCGTCGTCTACCATTCTTCGTTGGATGAAGATATGAAGAAACCCTAGTGTTTCTTCAACAGCCGTGGCCCCTCTCAAGAACACAGCGAAGAACAACATCTGCAGATTTGACAAAAAATGCCTTAAAGTAATGATGAAAACTTGATTTCTGGTGTGAAACAGTAAACCCAACCCTTTTGTACAGTCCGATTCATCTCAGATCCGTATATTCGGGTCCAAATCTGGGTTTTTCTTCATGTTTCCACTATTTACATCTTGAACAAAAATCATGAAAATCACAGATTTAGAGCACATGTGACTTAGCAACTGTTAGATTCACTAAATCGGGCACCATGGCTATGATACCAATTGTAGGTTCGTGATTCCGGACCGAAACCTGTGATTAGTGTGTGAATATTCAAGATGGGAGAGATTAGAGACCGATAAACAACTTCTTTGTATTAATCTGGTAGTATAACATTATAAATCAGCTCGATTAGAAGCTAACCGAACAATATCAAAGGAGTATACATCCGGGGAGAGACCAAGTGGTGATCTCTCCCCCAAAGTCTAAAACCTTCATCACTTGCAAATGAACAAGGGGTTGTTATTTATAGCCACACCCACTTGTCTTGCAAAAACACATGGTCAAACAAATAACCCTCTCGTTTGACCACTTCAAACGAGTGGGTCAATACACGTTCGTTTGACCGTTTCACTAACTATTGCATAATCAGCATAAAATAATTTCAATATATTCGAACAACATCGGACACAAAACTACACCAACACCCTTTTTTTGTTTTTTTCAAACTTTGAACCTTGGTAACGATATATAGCCGTTAGAGGGTGTTTTCTGACTATTTTTTGTTTATATTGTATTTCTATACCCTATAAATATATCTTTGATGTTTGGTTTACTCACACCTCATAAAAACATGGAATATTAGATTTCAATAATTCCAACTAGAGTAAACTGCCATTTTGGTCCCTGTGGTTTGGCCAGTTTTGCCACTTTAGTCCAAATCTCAAACTTATTACATCTGGGTCCCTGTGGTTTGCATTTTATTGCCATTTTAGTCCAAAATCCAAAAACCCTATTTTTTTTACTGTTGCAACCTCCTATTTTGTCCTGTAATGCAGGGGCATTTTGGTCATTTAATTTTCATTAAAGCAATTCTTTTATTAAAAACCCCCAAATATAATCTTCAACCTCTGATCATCATCATCTTCAACCCCTGATCATCATCATCTTCAACCTCTGAACAACCCAAACACCACCACCTCCTCCACCATCACAACCCACCACAACCTGGATTTAAAAAAAAAAATCATATCTTCAAGAGAAAATAAATTAAATGCAAGGAGACAGGCTCAGATCTGTAATTGGGGGATGGGGACAAAGAAGAAACGAGTTACGCCATGGCTGCAGAATACACAGTTGCTTGGTGAGAGAATGTCAAATTCTTCTTCACTATGCCATCTGGATTTTGCCCCGCCAAGATGCGGGTCGGATCTTCAATGTCCCTTTAATTTTGCTCAGGATACTCTGATCATCATAGCCTTGAAACAAACTTAATAAATAATAATGCCACTGCCAGAACAACAACAGCAATAACCACTGCCAGAACAACAACAACAACAATAACCACCACCATCACCACCACCGCCATAGAAGCGATGACTCTGATCACCGAGATCACAGAGATTCACAGAGATGCAGCACAGATTCAAGTAACAAAGTTGGGAGATGCGGATGCAGCAAAAACAAAAACAAAAACCACCTGCAACTCAATCCGGGAGTGGAGCAAAAACAAAAACAAAAACAAGCACCACCACCTGCCACCACCACCACCCCCCTCTCGCCGCCAAGCACCACCACCCTCTCGCACCCCCTGCAACCACCGCACCTCTCTCTCTCTCTTACATCACAACACCATCTCCTTCAAACAACATTCCACTAGAAAGAGAGAGAGAGAAACAGGAGAGAGAGAGAGAGAGAGCTGAACGAGAGAGAAACATGAGAGAGAGAGGAACGCAGAGATGACGATGACGATGGTGGATCTGAGTTTCGGTAGGGACGACGCCGGAGATGACGATGACGATGGTGGATCTGGATCTGATCGATTTAGAGAGAGAAGAGAGAGAATCAGTTATTTGGGGATGATGATGATGATTATGATTTATTTATTTGGAGATGATGTTAATAAAGAAAATGCAAAATGAAAAGAAAAATGACTAAATTACCCCTGAACTAAAAGACAAAATAGGTGGTTGCAACAGTCAAAAAAATGAGGTTTTTGAATTTTGGACCAAAATGGCAACAAAATGCAAACCACAGGGACCCAGATATAATAAGTTTGAGATTTGGACTAAAGTGGCAAAACTGGCCAAACCACTAGGACCAAAATGGCAGTTTACTCTTCCAACTATTTTCCTTTGGCCACCAATAGTCCTGACTTCAAAAATAACCACTGCCAGTCCCAACTATTGACATATTGGCCACCAATGGACCCTGACTAACAGAACCCTAATGCCGTTAGTCTCCGGTCACCGGAAAACCGTTTTTAGCCTGAAAACTCATTTTTGGCCAGAAAACTCAACATTTTCGTTCCAAACCTCTTTGTAACCTTATTACGGACCTTTAGGAACTTTTTTCTAGTAAAAGCCCCAACTATTAAAGGTGCCGGAAAACTATTTTTTTCGCCGGAAAACTTCTTTTTGTCTAGAAAACTAAACTTTTTGCCCAGAAAACTTAACATCTTCGTCCCAAACCTCTTTGTAACCTCAGATTGGACCTTTACAAACATTTTTCTGGCCAAAAACGGTTTTCCGGCGACCGGAGACTAACGTCGTTAGAGTTCTGTTAGTCAGGGTCCATTGGTGGCCAATATGTCAATAGTTGGGGCTGCCAGTGGTTATTTTTGAAGTTGGGACTGTTAGCGGCCAACAGCAAATAGTTAGGATTATTAAAATCTAATATTCCTAAAAACATCTAAAATCCTTATAAATCCGTATATATATGGATTCTTCTTCCAACGGGTCGGGTTCTACAACTCGAGTACTACTCGATTATCACCTATTTGGAAGTATTTCAACTATCTAAAAATGCCTTATGGTTGAAACATTGCTTGATGCGTTTGTTGCTGTGATTTCTTCAAACCGAACTCCATAACGACTCTGAAACAACATTTTTGCAAATGTCTACCTCGAGACGAAGAATAAACGAAGACGATCAAGTTACTCTAAGCTATCTATGTTCATCATCGTATCTGAAACTATCTATGTTTGTTATTTTTAAAAGTGCAACAACGTTTTCTAGGGTGTTTATTATCCCACTTGTTGTCGCATTCTTAACCAACTTTTTATAATGGCAACAAAACTTCAATATTTGGAATATAGAGGTCTGATTTTTGTGGAAATGATGAAGCTGATGAAAGAAAAGTTTAGAGAGTGTTTTGAAGTTTTGCCTCCCGTTTTTACTTGTTCAGTTGCTCTAAATCCATACATAAATAAAGGAGGTATGGATACACTGATTGAGAAAATATGTTTTTCTTTTGATTTGCAAGAAGAGGATCCCAATTTTGTTTCAAAAGCAACCACAAGTTTTAACAAAAAAATTTGAAAACTTGTTTAATGTTTATCACACAAAATATAGTTTTTGAAGTTCACAAGTTCATCAAGCTTATGAAAATGCTGCTTTTCAAGTGGTTCAACAAACCGCAATAGAGATTGAAACATTTGTTTAATATTTGCGAATTGACAATGCTAAATGAGCTTGCGGTAACACCCCAAGTAGCTCGTGGGGGAGATATATTGCAACAATTTTTTTAGCATTTGTCACTTCCAAAGAAGAATTTGAAAATTTCGATCTTTTGGCTTGGTGGAAAGAAAAAGAACCTCAATTTCCGGTTCTAGCCGCCACGGCCCGTGATCTACTAAGTGTCCAAGCTTCCACGGTAGCTTCGGAGTCTGCCTTTTCTTTTAGTGGCATGATCATATTATTAAGGAGGACGGTTCTTAGTCTCGAGTCGGTGGAAATGTGTATTTGCTTGAAGGACTATTTGGATGCGGCAGAGCGGATTCAACTTGTGGAGTCACTTGAAGATGAAAATGGCGTTGAAACGAAGATACACGAGAATGAGGTCGACATGGGATTGTCAAGCCCACTAGACGAAGACTAAACGAAGGTGATTAAAAAACGAAGAATATCATGAAGGGAAGACGATTCAAGCCCTATCTATGTTTTTTTTCTATATTCAAGAATCAAGACTTATAGTTCCTAGTATTTAACAAAATTATGTTTCACTTTGATGTATTTTTATTCAATTTCTAAGTTTTTAATGATAAGGAAAATATTTTATATATGTTCATGTTTACACATTAAATTATGAAGTCAAATAACAAAAAAGCAAAAAAAAAAAAAAAACAACATACAAACCCGAGCAACAGCGGCTGCATACCTTCTGTATGTTTTCAGCGAAGTTGGGTTTTTTCAATACCCGGTCCGGGTTTTTCCAATACCTGACCGAGTTTTTTTGAATTCCCTAAGCGGGGTTTTTAATACCCGAACCGGGTTTTAACCGGGCATATCCGGTTTTTTTGGTTTTTTTTCAAACTTTGAACCTTGGTAACGATATATAGCCAATAGAGGGTGTTTTTTGACCATTTTTTGTTTCTATTGTATTTATATACCCTATAAATATATCTTTGATGTTTGGTTTACTCACACCTTATAAAAACATCTAAAATCCTTATAAATCTGTACATATATGGATTCTTCTTCCAACGGTTCGAGTTCTACAACTCGAGTACTACTCGATTATCACCTATTTGGAAGTATTCCGACTATCTAAAAATGCCTCACAGTCCAAACATAGCTTGATGCGTTTGTTGTGGTGATTTCTTCAACCCGAACTCCATAACGACTTTGAAACAACATTTGCGCAAATGTCTACCTCGAGACGAAGAATAAACGATGACGATCAAGTAGGCTTGTAAACGAACATAACGTTCAGTGAATCGTTCAAGTATCGTTCGGCGGGAAATTCGTTTATGTTCATTTATATAGTAAACGAACAAACATGAACAATTTTTTCGGTTCATTTAATTAAATGAACGAACACGAACAATGTTTCGTTCGTTCATTTATGTTCATGAACGATCGTTTATGTTTGTTTGAATTTGATCGTTTATATTCGTTCGTTTATATCCGTTCGTTTATTTAATTCTTTAACTTTATATATTACTAATATTAAGTTTAAAACAAATATAAATTTAAAATGTAGAAGATTTTCTTTACTATTTTGACTTTCCAATTTCATAACAATCTTTATATCGTATTAGCATTTGATTTCTAAATTCCAATTTAAAAATAATCTTTTCTCATATGTATCGTTGATTAAGGTTTTCATTGTATTTAGTCTTTTCTTTTCTTCTACTACACATACATCTTTGAGAATAGTTCCATCGCATTGCAAGTAAGTAGTTTCTTACAACCAAGAAGGTGAGTACAATTGTGTTTCAATATTGTCTGCTGCTACTTGGTATACTAGACTTTTAAGATGATTAAAATCATTTTTTTTATCTAAAAAATATTAGTATAATAGTTGTGGGAATTGGTCCTTGTTAGAACGAATAGTAAGGTTCTCCTTGTTTGGTGATTAATTCTGATGGTTTTTTTTTTAGAGATGTATTTTTTATATAGGTGTTGATTTTGGGTAAATTACTTGTTCTTTGTTGCTTCTTTGAAATCCTTATTAGCCGTGTATAGGTGTTAAAAAAATAAATAATATGATTGACTCAAAGAGTTACCACAACCCACAGGTCCATGATTAATTGTTGAAAACTACAAAATACATATGGTTTTAATTTATATATTACACTGTTGAAAGGTTTTGATATATTCATTTGGACATTTAGTTATAAAATTATTAAACAAGTGACCAATAAATGTTGACATTTAGAAAATATATATTTTGGTCTTGGATTTTGATTTATAACGAATACATTTTTTTTTAAAAAAACTCTTTTTTCTTCTTTAGGTTATCAAGCAAGATGTCTGATTGTCAACTCCCTTATGATGATATAGAATTTCAAAGAAGCAAAGATACTTCGACTATGGAAAAGATGCCCAATATTGATGATGTTATTGTAGTTAATGATGAAGAAAAGCATGCACATGTAAATGAAACAACTAATAGAGTTGAACAACAAAACAATGATGAAGAAGATGCCCCATACACTAAAAGGAAAAGAAGAAGACATCAAATGCTTGGGTACATTTTCGTACAATAAGTAATGCAAGTGGAAGCGAAGTCCCGCAATGTATACATTGTGGAGAGAAATTAAAGAAGCTCAAAGATGGAACCACCACACCATTACTTAGGCATATTAACAATAGTTGCCCGAAACTAAAACTCGTCAGTAAAGGTAGTTAAAGTTAAATGTTGGCTTTGGAAATTCAACAGAATCTTCATCATTGGTTCAAAATTGGAAGTTTAGCAATGCTAGGATGAGAGAGTTATTTCTCATATGATTATGGTTCATGAATTGCCATTTAATTTTGTTGAGTATGAATTGTTTAATGTGCTGATGAAAGAAGCTAATCCGGCTTTTAACAAGATATCGCGTGCATCAATTCAACAAGATTGTATTTCTAGTTACGAAATTGGAAAGAAAAGAACCCAAAACCTGTTAAACACCGTCAATCGTGTGAGCATTACAACTGATATGTGGACATCAGTTCAAAATATCCATTACATGGTAGTGACATGCCACTTTGTAGACTCGGAATTTAATCTTCACAAATCCATATTAAGTTTTGTTGATGTTCCGCCACTGTATTCTGGAGTACGTATCTATGATTGTTTGTTCAAGTGTTTAAAAGATTGGAATATTGAGACGAAAGTGGCCACTTTGACTGTTGACAATGCTAGAACTAATGACGTGGTGGCTCGGAAGTTAACAAAAAGAATAACAAAGTAACTTTCTTACTCTTTCAACTATAACTTCATATTTGCTATTGTTAGTCTATTACTAAATCTTATTTTTATTGTTAACTTAATTGTAGGAAAATGACGATGTCGTATATATTGAGTTAGAATAAAGTTGGTGCATTGTTGATCATGACGTTGAATTGGTGATTTCAAGATGGTGTTTTGGAGTTTCTATTAGACTATAACTTTAACGAATTTATTTACGTTTGACGTTCTTTTTCTATGATGGTTATGTTTGGATATTCACGTTTACTATTGATTGGTGTTTCATCATTGTGTTCCTTAATTTATGTTTAGTTATGTTCGTTTGTGTTTGCTCACTTATGTTCGTTTAGATTCGCTTATGTAAGATTACGTTCGTTTATGTTCGTGAACCGTTCGTTTACACTATTAATGAACGAACATGAACATGCTCATTATCTAAATAAACGAACACGAACAAGAAAATCCGTTCATTTAAATGTTCGTGTCCGATCGTTTGTTCGGTAAAAGTTTAACGAACGAACACGAACATGCCTCGTTCGTGTTCGTTTGGTTCATTTACAAGCCTAGCGAAGACGATTCAAGCCCTATCTATGTTTTTTAATCTATGTTCAAGAATCAAGACTTATAGTTCCTAGTATTTAACAAAATTATGAATGCACTTTGATGTAATCTTGTTCAATTTCTAACTTTTTAATGATATGGGAAGTAGTTTAGATATGTTCATGTTTACACATTCAATTATGAAGTCAAATAACAAAAAAAGTAAAAAAAAAAAAAACAACATACAAACTCGAACAACAACGGTTGCATACCTTCTGTATGTTTTCAGCGAAGTCGGGTTTTTTCAATACCCGGTCAAGGTTTTTCCAATACCTGAGCGAGTTTTTTTGAATACCCTAAGCGGGGTTTTTAATACCCGAACCGGGTTTTAACCGGGTATGTCCCTTTGTAGGTTCATGATTCCGGACCGAAACCCGTGATTAGTGTGGGATTATATTCAAGATGGGAGAGATTAGAGACCGATAAACAACTTCTTTGTATTAATCCGGTAGTAAAACATTACAAATCGGCCCGATTAGAAGCTAACCGAACAATACCAAAGGAGTATATATCCGGGGAGAGACCAAGTGGTGATCTCTCCCCCAAAGTCTAAAACCTTCATCACTTGCAAATGAACAAGGGGTTGGTATTTATAGCCACACCCACTTGTCTTGCAAACACACAAGGTCAAACAAATAACCCTCTTGTTTTGACCACTTTAAACGAGCGGGTCAATACACGTTCGTTCAATCGTTTGACCGTTTCACTAACTATTACATAATCAACATAAAATAATTCTAATCTATTCGAACAACATCGGATACAAAAACTGCACCAACAAATTCCCCCTTGTCGGTTGCTGTCGAATGCTGAAAATGCAACTGCAATCGATCTTCAGTCAAGTATTTGTTGATGTTATCTTCTCTGTGTTAACAAATTCCCCCTTGACCGATGATCCAGGTAAGTAGTATCTTCACTTGAATCTTCATAGCAATACCAAAACCTTGAAGCTTCTCGTATAATATTTCCCCCTCAAAGTACGCGTATCCGTGTTGGGTGTTATGCAATCTCCTCGCAAGGCTAAATTAACTGATCTTCCGCTGATCTTCCAATACTCCAACCGGCATTTGATAAGGGTTCCATTCTATTAAAAACCGCATCAAGTCTTGATCTTGTCATAAGAACTCCATTTCATTCAAGCATACTACATTGGTAGAGTTTTCTAGTAAACTATCTTCTGTAAACCATCTTTGTGGAATCGACCAAGTAATGCACTTTGATCATCAGCATCAACACTCAGGAAGTCAGCTAGACCGAGTATATCACTTGCAAGCTCAACCAGCATGCTTAGTTGAACTACATCCAGATCTCATTGTCTCGCCTTTGTGAAGTTGACCAAGTAATGCACTAAGGATCTTCAGAATCAGTACTCAGGATGTCAGCTTGACCAAGTACATCGTTTGCGAACTCAACGAATTGAATTACACCCAGATCCCTGTAAAATCTCATAAAGATTCCCTAGGTCTTCAGTGAACAGTGCTTTGAAACTACTGTACACTTTAGATACCTGTATGTATCCGTGCAAAACCCTTCACGCTGGCTGGAGAATTAACTAAAATCCTCAAATATGTGTCTGTGTAAAACATTCCACGCATACCCTTTGGTATCACCAGAAAAACACAAACTCCACCACCTGTGATTGTGTTTAGAAATTTACCGAAGAAATTCCAAAACATATGAAAAATTTTTTATCCCCCCATTTCTTTGGTAAAATCTCTAAACCTTGACAAATTCCCTCCACTGAGCGGAACTGTCCTCAACTACACTGAACAGATTCTCTCCACTGAGCAAAATCTTTCAAACGTTCTCGGTTTTTCTAAAAATCATGAAAGTGACTTTCTTCTTTGCATGTTCTAGTTGATAACGAATGTCCCCTAGCCCCATAGGATCCGACTTGTATCCCCCAAAGTTCTGCTAACACCTAATCTGAAAACTTCCATCATAGGCATAACTCTTCGACTTTGTGAACTCGTTAGGACCGGTCTTGGCTCTCTAGGTTCCTTCAATCGTTACCAAATGCGAGAATATGACAATAAACAAAATTCTTTCGAACATGAACATTTATGAACACCGATAACAAAACAAATTTTCACGTGCGGAAGAAAAATATACCGTTTTTGGCCCATAATAGTCACGTCACCAATTTTGACATTTGCGTCGATAACCGTGACTACCCCACGTTCAAAAAGGAAATCATTTGTTTTCATCATCCAACCCTTGAATTTCTATATAAAAATTATCCTTGCAAAGCATAAAAAATAATCTAACGAGGTTGAGATATGAAACCTTCATGGTGGGTCCCAAGAATAATCTAACGAGGTTGAGATATGAAACCTTAAAACCCCATTCACAACAATTCAAATTAATTCATCTGTTCGTTTGCTGGACCCAATAATCAAAACTTGTGGCCTAAAAAAAAATTCAGCTGCAACAAATTAGTGCCATCTTTTGTGAGCCCATGCAATCACTTAACTTCCAAACCTTATCTCTGCACAAACAATCAGCCGCCATCACCTGCCATTATTCTCTTATTCTGCGATAAACAAGACATCCCAAACCCCATTCAGTCGATACTTTCATCTGCCATGTTGGCGTTCTTCCTCTGGCTCGGTGTCCCGGCCACTGCCTGCTAGCATTCTCCAACAATCAGCGAGGTTGTCGAGTTCAATTACAGCGAACAAAGCTCATAACAGTAAAGGATTCTTCGCCGAAGTATGTTCTTTGCCGAAGTATGTTCTTCGCCGAAAGATTCTTCGTCAGGCAATTTCTTCGTCCCTGAGGATTTTCGTCACAGATAAAACCAACTCTATGTGACCCTAGTCTTCGTGGGACTATTTAATGTTCCACGAACAATACCTACGAAGATTGATTTTCCACGAACAATCATCAGGCCACGAAGATTGATTCTTCGTCCAACATATTTTCGTACAATAAGTAATGATGAAGAAGAGAATGCACATGTAAATGAAACAACTAATAGAGTTGAACAACAAAACAATGATGAAGAAGATGCCCCATACACTAAAAGGAAAAGAAGAAGACATCAAATGCTTGGGTACATTTTCGTACAATAAGTAATGCAAGTGGAAGCGAAGTCCCGCAATGTATACATTGTGGAGAGAAATTAAAGAAGCTCAAAGATGGAACCACCACACCATTACTTAGGCATATTAACAATAGTTGCCCGAAACTAAAAGTCGTCAGTAAAGGTAGTTAAAGTTAAATGTTGGCTTTGGAAATTCAACAGAATCTTCATCATTGGTTCAAAATTGGAAGTTTAGCAATGCTAGGATGAGAGAGGTTATTTCTCATATGATTATGGTTCATGAATTGCCATTTAATTTTGTTGAGTATGAATTGTTTAATGTGCTGATGAAAGAAGCTAATCCGGCTTTTAACAAGATATCGCGTGCATGAATTCAACAAGATTGTATTTCTAGTTACGAAATTGGAAAGAAAAGAACCCAAAAGCTGTTAAACACCGTCAATCGTGTGAGCATTACAACTGATATGTGGACATCAGTTCAAAATATCCATTACATGGTAGTGACATGCCACTTTGTAGACTCGGAATTTTATCTTCACAAATCCATATTAAGTTTTGTTGATGTTCCGCCACCGTATTCGGAGTACGTATCTATGATTGTTTGTTCAAGTGTTTAAAAGATTGGAATATTGAGACGAAAGTGGCCACTTTGACTGTTGACAATGCTAGAACTAATGACGTGGTGGCTCGGAAGTTAACAAAAACAAAAACAAAGTAACTTTCTTACTCTTTCAACTATAACTTCATATTTGCTATTGTTAGTCTATTACTAATTCTTATTTTTATTGTTAACTTAATTGTAGGAAAATGACGATGTCGTATATATTGAGTTAGAATAAAGTTGGTGCATTGTTGATCATGACGTTGAATTGGTGATTTCAAGATGGTGTTTTGGAGTTTCTATTAGACTATAACTTTAACGAATTTATTTACGTTTGACGTTCTTTTTCTATGATGGTTATGTTTGGATATTCACGTTTACTATTGATTGGTGTTTCATCATTGTGTTCCTTAATTTATGTTTAGTTATGTTCGTTTGTGTTTGCTCACTTATGTTCGTTTAGATTCGCTTATGTAAGATTACGTTCGTTTATGTTCGTGAACCGTTCGTTTACACTATTAATGAACGAACATGAACATGCTCATTATCTAAATAAACGAACACGAACAAGAAAATCCGTTCATTTAAATGTTCGTGTCCGATCGTTTGTTCGGTAAAAGTTTAACGAACGAACACGAACATGCCTCGTTCGTGTTCGTTTGGTTCATTTACAAGCCTTCGATCAAGTTACTCAAAGCCATCTATGTTCATCATCTTATCCGAAACTATCTATGTTTATTATTTTTGTGTCATGTGTGTTTTAAATCTATGTTTTATAAAATTAAAGGTTTCATTTCTATTTCTATGTTTTATTTTGTAAAAAACAAATGAATATAAAAACCCGATCTATACCCGAACAAGAAAACAGGGTATTCTAATACCCGGGTATACAAAACCCGAACCCACCCACACATGGTATGGATTTCCTGGCCAATACGCGGACCCGAACTAGACCCGGGTATTGGCAATTCCTGGAAATTCAAAACCCGATCATACCCATACCGTTATTTCTTTATCGTTTGACATTAATTTGTTGATGATAGATCGACTTGTTAACACGAATGTAAAATAATTGAAAAATTATCGTCATAGACTTGTTAACACGAATGTAAAAAAGAACTATTGTAACATATAATTGAAAAATTATCGTCTTACAAGATATTTTTGCTTGAACATCAATCTAATATACCCGTAATCCTACACTAATTTCCACTGCGACACTCGATATCTCGACTGTTTGGAAAATAACATCGCTTTACACACTTGGATATCGCTAAAACAAGACTTTGGTTTTCGTCTCAGTTCTCACTAGCGCAAGAATGTAACCGCTAAGATATTAATTTATTTATTTATTAAGTGTGCAAAAATAACAAGGCAAGAATCATTTGAAGAAGTTAGTGCTCGTATATTCCGATTGTGATACGATTTGTCTCACTATATATGTTCATCTTGTCGTCCACAAAACAATAGAAAGATCAACAAACACGGGCGGACCCAAGTTATGGGGTGGGTTTGCGGCCGCACCCCTTCAAAAAAAAAATTAGCGGTATTTTTCGCGAAAAATCCAGACCGCACCCCTTGGAAATTTTCGTCCGCACCCCTTGAAAAATTCCGACCGCACCCCTTAATAATTTTCGTCCGCACCCCTTAGAAAAAAATGTTAGGAATTTATGTAAAATAAATTGCGAACATGAATTGAAACCCGATCAAATTATGTAAACAAGTTAGCCTACTAACCCCTTTAATAAAACTTAAATTCAATCCATCAAACCCAATAACTTAATACCCATTCAAGCCCAACCCAACTACTAGTTTTGTTAAACAAACCAGTCCACATAATAAAAAAAAAACCCAAATCGTTGCTACTTGCCAGCGACTCCCGCCCTCCCTCTGCCTCACTTCAGCCCCCAGCGACAACATAATTCCGGCCGTCGACTGCAAAATTTCGGCTGCAAACTGGTTAATTCAGGCCCCCCTGACAGGTACATGTTTTTTACTATGGCTTATAATAATTACTAGGGCTTGAAATTCAAAATTTTGGTTGGCAAACATGTTTGTTGATTATATGATTGTTGGTTGGCAAACAATAATTACTAGGGCTTCAAATTCAAAATTTTAAATAGAAAATTAAGGAACATGGGCTATGGTTGAACACTTGAAGATCCTTGTTTATTTTTTATGTGATAGGATTAGGAATGAACAATGAGTAGGGAAGTTATGCTCGATTTCTCAAGAGGAAAGGGGTTGAACCACTTTTTTTCGCCGGATTATTCTAATTAAAGACCAAAGTATGTTATAGATAAGTTTTTTTGTTCTTTTATTGAATGATTAAGAGAAATAAAAGTACGGATGGTTTGAACTTTGATGTTTTTTTGTTTGTTAATGTGATAGGAAGTTAGGACCTAGGGTTTGATTGTTTGAGAATTGAAATGGACCCGACCCGATCTGATTCGACCCGCTATTAAACTTTATTTGTTTGTTTTTACTTGTTTTACATGAACCGACACGATCCGACCCGCTATGAACCGATTTTTTTATATAGCTAGGGGTCTAAAATCTTTAAAAAATTTCCGCACCCCCATGAAAAAAATCATGGGTCCGCCACAGTCAACAAACACAAAATATTTTATTCCATTATTATTATATCAATTATATAACATTTTTAACCAAGAATCTCATCCTATTTACAAATTAAATCTTTTCAAGAAACAAATCAAAGAATCTTTAATACCAAAACTACTAGTTGATCGAATTATTTATAAAGATTGAATCAAGATCAACATCAAGAAATCAAACCCTAATGGGTGTGTTTCTGTGTGTCTTTCTTGGTGTCTCACTGTGTGTGAATTTTTGAGGCAACAAATTAATTTTTGTTGGGCCTCCAGCATATGCTCTCCAGATATTCTACATCTTTTTATATACCCAAATGTCACATAATATGATCACATATCAAATGCAAGTATTAAATTCACCAAACTCCTTTAAACCTACTTGGGACGTACAATCATTAAAGCGTACGTAACCAGGGGCGGACCTAGGTGAAGCCCAGCGTGGGCGGGCGCACCCGTTGAAAAAAAATTAGTGTATTTTTAGGCAAAAAATCCGACCGCACCCTCTGAAAATATGCTTGAACCACTCATCCATACCCTCAGCAAATAATTTCTGGGTCCGCTACTAAATACTAAGCATAAGGTACAAGGAGGTTATTCATGCATGCATGCATGGATATATATATTTGTTAGCTATGTACGTATCTGCATGTGCATGATGTCCTGCCACGTGTTGCTTCGTTGTCTATAAAAATATTGCTTTTGTGAGCTTCATTATACAAATGATCGACTAAGATTCTCCTTGTTTGTCTCTTGAGGTCGGTATGTTCATTTTTATTTATCAATCATTATTCTTTTTCAATGCCCTTAAACCATATAACATTACAATAAAATCATGAATATTTTTCTCAATTATAACTTGATTTATAAAGAAAACGAGTTTTACTGTTAAATTCGACGTGACGCGTTACTATAAAAGTGCTCAGTTTGCTACGAAATAGCTTCCTACGAGGTTTTTCAACCATAATCTTTTGTTGTAAACGTGTCAAAAAACCCAGTTTCTGATGCATTTGTGACCAAAAAAAAAATTAGAAATGGCGAGTTTTCTAGCATTGACACGTATAGAACTAAAGGGTTGTTTGACAACTTCTGAATGGATAAGTGTTAAACCAGTAAAATGTTTGAACCATTAAGTGTTGAACCAGTAATAAGTCTGAATCATTAAGAGCCAGTATAATGCTTAACCATTCAGAGACAAATATCTGACCAATTCAGATAAGGGGTCTTAACCATTCAGACAGTATAATTATCATAATATCACCTTAGTTTAACTTTTATTTCTATTCATTTTATAGCAGAAGCTACTCGTAGTCTAAATGTTTTTAATTGTTTTTAACTTTTATTTCAATTCAGATAAGAGGTATTAATCATTCAGACAGCTAATCGTAGTCTAAATGTTTTTAATTTTTTTTATCTATGTTAGATTGATATTTGCAGAAGCTCTTAGAGTTTGTATACTTTGTCAACTACTTGGAAAAGGTTTGACTTTTTTAATTTCACATGTATTCTCTTTTGTACAATGTACCCAAGCCAAACTCTGAAGTCAGCGTGGGTCCGGTTAAGACAACATAGTCTGACCGGAGTGAGGCAAAGGGGCTCTCCAATTTAAGGAGTGCGGTAGCCTAATACAAGAAAGTCGCCGTTAAAAAAACTACTTTGACTTTTTTAATTTCACATATATATTCTCTTTTGTATAATGTTCTTAATCTCTTGATTATTAATTATCTAACTAGTTTAAAAAAAAATTAAATAGCTTTCTTTTTTTAAACATCTCTTATTATACTAATGTAACCTATAATCTATATATTTAGAGAATTTTTCCTAACGAACTTCTATACTTTTTTTTTTAATATTCAAAACAACGTCTGGTTGTTTGTTTGGAATCATGTTTAATTAACTAATTATATCATAGCTAAACAATCTACTCATTTATAATATAGACGAAGGAATGTTTAGGTTATATATATATATATATATATATATATATATATATAGGGGGTGGGGGCTAGGTTTTTTTAGGGTTTTTTTTAGCTATTTTAGGTTGTGTTCACATTGGTTCTCGTGGTTCTCACAATAAGGGTGGTTCTCGCATGAGTCTCTCCCTATATATATATATATATATATATATATATATATATATATATATATATATATATATATATAGGGCCAGGATCATTTCAGAACCATAAATATTTACAGAACTCGCAGAACTCCTAATAAACAATGTTTTTATTTATATATTTTTATGTTTAGGATAATTTTATCATTTATTATGTGTATTTTTACGATTACATACATGTTAAGAGTAATTTTATCATTTTTTATATGTAATTTTATAATTACACATATGTAAACTAGTTTTTTTACATATATGTAATTAGTTATGACACATATATATAATTTTGGCAATTAAACATATGTAAACTACTTTTAACATGTATGTAATCAAAGAAATACATATAATAGATGATAAAAAGATCCTAAATACAAAAACTTATATATAAAATGATTGTTTATTAGGAGTTCTGAAAGTTCTGTAGTTATTTAGAGTTCTGAAATGAACTCAACCCTATATATATATATATATATAGGGAGAAGATCATGCGAGAACCACCTCTTATTGCGAGAACCGCGAGAACCAATGTGAACACACCAAAAATGCCTAAAAATAGCTAAAAATCACACAAAATTTTTTTTTTTGATTTTTTTAATATTTTTTAGGTTAAAATCGCTACTTTTCGCACCAAAAAAAAAAAAATTTTTTTTTTTTTTTTATTTTTTATTTTTTTTTTAAAAAAAAAAAAAAAAAAATTTTGGCTTCTAAAAGTAGCGATTTTAACCTAAAAAATATTAAAAAAATTTTTGGATTTTTTTAGATTTTTTTTAGATTTTTTTAGGTTTTTGGGGGGTTTAGTTTTTAGCATTTTAGCTTGGGGTGGGGGGGGGGGGGGGGGGGTTTAGGTTTTTGGGGGGTGGGGGGTGGGGGAGGGGGGTTTAGGTTTTTTTTTGGGGGGGGGGGGGGGTGGGGTTAGGTTTTTTTAGGTTTTTTTTAGCTTGGGGGGGGGGGTTAGGTTTTTTTTGTGGGGGGGTTAGGTTTTTTTTTGGGGGGGGGGGGGGGGTGGGGGGTTTAGGTTTTTGGGTGGAGGGGGGTGGGGGTTAGGTTTTTTTAGCTATTTTAAGTTGTGTTCACATTGGTTCTCAAGGTTCTCACAATAAGGGTGGTTCTCGCATGAGCCCCTCCCTATATATATATATATATATATATATTATTTTTTCTTGACCAGGTTATATTATTGTATCAATGACTTGACTCGAGTCATTTAGGACATTAAGTGGCCTTTTCAAATTACTTTTGTTTATTAATAAACCATTGTATCAATGACTTGACTCAAGTCATTTAGGACATTAAGTGGCCTTTTCAAATTACTTTTGTTGATTAATAAACCATTGTATCAATTACTTGACTCAAGTCATTTAGTACATTAAGTGGCCTTTGAAAATTATTTTGTTGATAATAAACTTTTACATTTTAATTTACTATTTTACCTTTTATATAAAATGTATTGTTTTTATTTCATATGTACAATATCTGAAAACAGCATGTGACACAATATAATACACACTATATAAAACTCTAGTATACAATTACCAAAATTATGAATAGAATGACATTTGTAATATTATTTGATTCTGATTTTTGGTGAAGGTTATTCTGATTTTGGGTGACCAACCGAATTTTTATCCATGGGTTATGAGAACACCCGTATCGTTTGTTTTCTTTAGAGCTAGTGACACTTTTGGTGTTCACGAGCTTTAAACCGCACCAACCGCACCAGAATAAATAGTAAAAGCTAGACCAGTGGCCAGACAATACATTTAGGCTCATTTTGATTAGTCCAGGCTGGTTGGTCGATCATACAATTTGTTTGAGCCAGACCGTTTCATAAAAAAACGGATTGTATTACGCTAGGTCTTTTTTTACAATAGCAAGAAGCAGGGCTCAAGGTGTGCAATATTATACGATGCTTGATCTCTTCATGTTATTGTTGATGTTTTTCCCTGTAAAAACGCTTTTAGCCTTTAACCATAGTAGGATTTTTGTGCTACACGGGGAATGCGTTTAGTATTGTATTGATTCGTTATGATTTAGACATTCGCTATGTTAACCGAAAGAGAAAATTAACAAATAAAGTTGTAATATGCTGAAAATACATATTGACATATGTTTTACATTGGCCGAGAACATAAAAACTAATACTGGTACCAGTTCCGATAATACCAGTATTAATGTTATTCAGTGGGAACCAGTTCAGTTCGTCACGATATTGGTATGACACCGACACTTGTATAGGTTAAGAAACCAAAAAAACTTTAATCCGAACATAACTCCGTTTCCAACAAAATTTATATCGAAACGTCTATAAAAGAATTAAACACAGCTGGGTATGCAATTTTTTTATAGAAATTTACGAAAATAACCAAGAAAATGTTTGACTTACCAAAATGGCCAGCTCATGCGTCGGTGGAGCAGGGCATCACTGATTACGAGAGAGCTTATGCGTCTGCAGGGTCATTCATGCGTCCGCCAATGTAGAAGTGACACGTGTCTTAGTGACATCATGCGCCCCATGCGTCCGTGACTCATCCCATGCGACCGTGACTCATAAAATTTACTTTTAGGAGCTTTGAGGCATCTCATGCGTCCGTGACGCATCCCATCATCCCATGCGTCCGTGGCTCATCCCATGCGTTGCCGACTCATCCCATGCGTTCGTGACTCATCCCATGCGTCCGTGACTCATCCCATGCATCTCATTTTCGTACTTGCTGCTTCATCCATGCACGCATCCATATAAAAGAATTAAGGGTCATAAGAGGGGTGATGCCCCATTCAAACGACGCATGAGCCGGCTATTTTGGTAAGTCAACTTTATTCTTTGCCATTTTCGTAAATTCCTCTTTTTTTTAAGTTAATAACTCAATTATATGTTAAATAAAAAAACATAAAAATTTAGAGAAACATAAAATAAAAAGAATAAATTAAAAACGTATATTAGTATATTAGTAAAAAGAATAATTGGCTCTAACCTTCAAATAATCAATAACTATATAACAAACCAATCAATAAATATTGGACGAAACAAAAAAAATATATATTAGATGAATTATATGTTAAATAAAAAAACATAAAAATTTTGAACGAATGAATAGTGGTCACAAATTTCTATTATATCCAATTTTAATTTAATATTTAATAAATAATAATAGATATAGATATTAAGTAACCTATTTTTTTTTTTGAACGGCAAAAACACTTTATATATATATATAAAGAGCCATTAAGTAACCTATTATTTAAGGTATGTTATTATTTTCTTTATTTGACTAATGAGTTTGTAATTTTCTGGAACTTTAAATAGTTCTAACATGTGTTTCTATCATTATTCTTATCATCAATATTATTAATATTTTCATGTAACAACGCATTATTCTTATCAATTATCATCAATATTATTAATAATTTCATGTAACAGCAAACGCTTTGACCATAATTACTTGACCTCTTCATCGTGAAAATCAAGCACCTCTCTGACCGGCGGCCCCCATATCACCCATAAAATAAATACAAGACTTTTAATAGATTCTTCGTGATGTATATTTCTAGCATCTTGAAACAATCACTAGTACTCTGGTGGTGGCCACGGGTATTTAAGTTTCATTTATGGTAGGCCCGGGTGAGTTTTTCACTCAAGGTCTCAAGTTCGAGTCTTGGTGATAGGGGTTTCTCATTGAGGGGTTTAAATTGGGGATCTATTGTGCGAGGGGGCTCTCTAGCACGGACCCGGTTAAGACAACGTATGCTAGACCTCCCGACATTCGCGAATAATTCACACCTTTCAAAAAAAAAAATATTTCTAGCATCTTGATAGTTTTTAGAGTAAATTGCATAAATTATTCTTTATTTATACAGAACTCTGACCGGCGGCCCCCATATCACCCATAATTTTTTTTTTTTTTTTGAAAAACCCATAAAATAAATGATCGTGATGTATATTTCTAGCATCTTGATAGTTTTTAGAGTAAACTAGGATTAAGATGTGTATGCGTGTACATCGTAAACATTGAATAGATTGGTCCAAACGTTATATGATGTATTAACCGTATAAAAACACACATTCGACGTATCCAGTTGAACTCAATGCAACTTGTATAAGCATGGTGCTTGGATCAAACGTAAAGTAAATCAAACTCATATCGAACAATCATACCGTATTATATGTGACCCAAGGGTGGGGTTCTAGAGTGAACACTAATGTATTTGCGAACTGAGTGAACAAATCTTGGCCATTGATTTACACACGTGGATGGCTAGGATTTCATCGTCAAATCGTAAAATACACTAGTGTATTTCATCATCAAATCCTGGCTACACACATGTATGGCCATGATTAATTCGATCAGTTCGCAAACTACACTAGTGTTCATTCTTGAATATAATCCTGTGACCCAATTCATACATATAGAACGTAACGGCTATGAAAGAAAATCTACACATGTAATCGAAAGGGATTATTAGAGCTTTCGAAAAAAAGGGGAGAAAAAGAAACCATAATTTGACTCCACTCGGTTCGAAACAAACTTTATGAAACAAACATAAAATAAACACGAAAAATATTATACTTGATCTGAATCATTTTCCAAAAAAGTTTACGTTGAAACGTAGAACAACTTGAATTTTTATCAAAATGTACATAAAAATATGCATGTAAAAATGGTTTCTTTAAGCGAAAACGTATTATATTTGACCTGACTCGTCTATAAAAAAAGTTTACGTCGGAATGTAGAACAAATCATATTTACACCTACCCGTACATAAAATATGCACGTAAAAAATAGTTTTTAAGTAAAGAAAGTATAGAGGTAAACTGAAACAAAATATTAGTAAAAAAATTAATAGGTTAAAAACGTTCGTAAAACAGTGCCAAGTAGCACCAATGCCACAACGGCATCGACTCTCAACTTCGTAAAAATAAAATAGATAAAATGGGAAAAAATACATTGAATGAAAAGCAGATTTAAAATCGTTGAACCGCGCACACCCGTTATAGTGTGTTAATGTGAAGAAATTAACCAGAAACGTAAAACGTAAAAAATAATAACTTAGTCGATCTAAAGGGAAAAAATGGATACGTTGAGACGGGTCTGTCAAAGATGAAAAAATAGAGCAAAAACGTCGAACCTCACATGCACGCTACGACGTGTTAACTCGTAAAATTTAGAACGAAACGTAAAACTTGCGAAGATAAAAAGTATGGGTGACCAAGGTTGTAAATAATAAAATGTTGTGTTAAATTATAAAAGATGGAAAACTTTTGGTTAAAAGTAAAAAAATTAAAAGGGGTTAAAATACAAAATACAAAATTGTTTGGATTAAAAGTGAAAAATCAAAGTTTAAAAAAAAAAATTCCCCATTGGGGTACAACACGTAATGCAACAAAAAGTTGCTAATTTATACTTTGTTAATTGCATAAATTATTCTTTATTATACAAAAAATTGTAAATTTTGTCCTTTCTTTTAAAAAAATTAAAAGTCTTGTCATTTACTTTTAAGTTTTGCATACCCTTTGTACTCTATATTAATCGGTGTTAACTTTTCAGTTATTTAAGTTAAATGATCATTTTACCCAAAAGGTATAATTTGTAACTTATTTATAAAGGACATAATTTTTTATTTACTCAAAGTTCTTTTCTTTTCTTTATTTTTAATTTATTATTTTTATCACTATTGTTTTATCGATTATCTAATTTTTTTAATTAAGTATTTAACATATTTTTTTATAAAAAATATATGTGTTTATATAGTTTATTTATTTTCATTTGTTTGATTAAATTATTCACTTTTCTTATTATACAATTATAATAATTGTTTATACGATGTTTATACACAAACCGTTGTACATATTCTGAAGGCAGTTCTGGAACTAAAAAGATGATACGTCGTCGATGGATTAATATTTTATAGCCGCTAAAAACATATTAAAAACGTGGATTAATATTTTACAAATAACATGTTTTAACAACTATATAAAGCATTAATTTATCGACGTCGCATTGTCTTCTCATTTCCAAAACAGTCTCCGGAAGATGTACCTCACAACTCCCCGGTTGTGGAACCTACGAACCTTCCATTTATGAAAATACAACATAGCGGCATGTTTTTTTATCTAATTTAAATCGACATGTTGTAACGTGCGATCAATGTGCTTATTTTATCCGTGTTTCGGTGTAAATTCTGTTCGAATAACCTTTAATAATTGTAAAAGTGATAAAGAAGTATAACTTGATCATACCAACGTTTTATGTAAAAACATAGTATAAAAATAACAGTAATTTTAATATAAGAAAAAATAAATACTTAATCATATAAATGAAAATAAATAAATTATACAAACACATATATTTTTACTAAAAGAATATGTAATTTGATTAACTAAGAAATTTTTAGGTAATCGTTAACAATAGTGATAAAAATGATAAAATAAAAACAAAGAAAAGAAAAGAACTTTAAATAAATTACAAATTATGTTCTTTGGGAAAATTATAATATTACCTTAAAGTTAACTGAAAAGTTAACACTAGTTAGTGTAAAACACAAAGAACGTGCAAAATTTAAAAATATTGTACAGTCTTTGTACTTTTTGAAGAAAAAAAACAAAGAACGTATTTTCCGTATAAACAAAGAACAATTTATGTAATTTATTCTTTTCTAGTTTTTATAATATTTTTCTTCACTGTTCAAAAACAACTAGAATGTTATGATTATCAACTCCTGTTTTAAAACGGGTGTTGCTTTACACACCATAATCTACAACACCCACTCTATAGATACTTTAATTATTACCTATTAATGAAAAAAATATAATAATTATTACCTAATTATTAGACCACCGTAATTATTTTTTAATCTTTTTCTTAAGTAACTTCTTTAATTTTTTTATAATATTACTAAAATGACATTAACAGAAAATCATCAATATGATCGTTGGATATATGGGTTTTTTTCATTTAAAGGCTGTGAGAATTAGTGCTGGGTTTTTTTATCTACTTTTTAATATTTCAGATTTTTTTTTCATGTTAACGTTTAATTTTCTTTGTTCATAAATGCGAATGCAATAGAAAATGTTTTATTGGTAGAACTAACACCAACAATTTCAAGAAAGGGCAAATTATATTTGTTTGTCTTATATGTAGCATCCATCAACACCAAATTTGGAAATGTCTGCCATATAGTTAATGATGTTGGATGGACGAAGAATAATTCTTCCAACTCATTAGTAATGTCGTGTACACGATGGTAAAAAACGTACCCTTTGCTTTGCAAAATGTACATAAGATTCTGCATTGGGGTTCTACCTGCTTGCTCGGTCTTGCGAAACTTGTAACGAACATTGTATATGGTCTTTTGAACAGACACATTTTTTTTCATTTTGCTTCTTCAACGTTGACAAAATATCACGCGGTTTTACATTTAACCGTGTCAAATCTTGCACCAAACGATTTTTCGTTAGAAGACAATTTCATTGCTTGTGCATGCCCCTCCATATACAATGCGGGTGGATGATTATGTTCATCACATACGACTTTTAACTTCCAAACATCATTCTTCTTTGAATACTTTCCCACCAATTTGAATGGACAATTAATTTTTTTGGTTCCAATATCTTTTCCTAGATCTTTACTTCGAGACACACCACCATGCTCACAACCAAGTACAATGTTCGAAATATAGCCAACAGGGCTTGTCCTTGATCGTATAGTAACAATAACAAGATCTTCACGAGATCTAAATACCTTAAATAAATAAATAGAGATTTAAAAATCAACTAATTGACTCTTCTATATAACAATAAAACTAAATATCATAATATCATACTTCAACGGTGAAAAAACTTGATAAACTAGTCATCATTTTTCTGTTGGTTAAACTAAATATTTACCTAAAAAGAATCATAACATCATATATAACGTTTCAATCTTTTGGTACAATAATCGCTTCTAACAATTTTTTTCCTTATGGTCAAAGACGGTGGCTATTGAATATTTATTTAAAATAAATTATTTATTATATGAATCCCTAAATCAAAATTGGAATGGAAAACAAACAAATAAAGTATATACGTGAACTAATGAAGAAATTATATCTAATAGAAAAACATTAACAGCGAAATTATTGTTTGGATATATTAAAATACTATTGTATAAAAAGAGACTAAGGGGCTGTTTGGTAGCCTCTTAATGACCATTCAGATGCTACCTCTTAATGGTTTAAAATCTCTGAATGAATAAGAGGTAACCTCAAGTCTGAATGGTAAATCATCACATGTCACATTTCTTCTACCTTCTCATTGGTAAAATTCTTAATGGTTTCATTAAGAGGTAACCTCTTAATGACCATTTAGAGGCTACCAAACAGCCCCTAACTATATAGGGGATCGCTAGAATGAGAACCACCACGAGTTGTAAGAACCGCGAGAACCAAGTGCCACGGAGGGCCGTTGACCACGAAATTTTTTTTACACCTAGATCCGTATATTTTAAGACCGGGTGTAAATTTTCGGTTCAAACGGCGCGCCCGAGGGGGTAGTTTTTTACGCCCAAAGTTTGGTAAAAAAAAAAAAGAAAAATTAAAAAAATTAAAAAAACCCAAACTTTGGGCGTAAAAAACTACCCCCTCGGGCGCGCCGTTTGAACCGAAAATTTACACCCGGTCCTAAAATATACGGATCTAGGTGTAAAAATTTCGTGGTCAACGGCCCTCCGTGGCACTTGGTTCTCGCGGTTCTTACAACTCGTGGTGGTTCTCATTCTAGCGGCCCCTTATATATATATATATATATATATATCCACTTGGGAATAGCCCAGTGGTGTTGGTGAGTTTAGATAGAGCTTAGGATAGGAGAGGTCAGGGGTTCAATCCCCATGGTGTGCAACGTTAGCCATTCAAAAAAAAAAAATTAAAAAAAGACAATGTATTTAATAAACTTGTTGAATGTTAACTATTAATCTCTTTTTAACATTCCAAGTACAGTTGATAGTCTCAAAAATGTGAGAGTTTTAAGAGTAGAAAGAATGAAATTTTTAAGTAGGAGAGATAATTAGTCAAATGTCAACACCAAACCAAATTTTATTGGGCCATAAAGTCAAACTATAACTAATTATAATAGATAGAGGTGCTCAAAGAAAATAGAACTTTAAAACTAATTCTTTTCATACAAAGTCGATATATCGACTGCTGAAAGGTCAAAGAGGTTGAATATAAACGTAACATAACTAATAAAAGTCTTTGGAAATTCATTGAATGATTCTATACACGTAACATAACATGCAATGGAATGACCATTTCTCCACTAATTTAAATCATTTAATTAATCATGCCCAATTCGATCATCTACTCATGGCTATATATATACAACTTTTATATCCTATGCAATAACCATACTGAAAACGTTATTACTAATAATAATTTTGCAGATAAAATAACTTGCTGCTGGTGTTAATTTTCTTCATATTCGCTTGCTTCTTTTAAGGTATGATGGTTCGTTTCCTATGTATCTATCTTGGTTTTATACTTGCTATTCATTGCATTTTGTTTCGGGTGATTCTATTTACACCGTTAAAATTTCTAGAGTGAATTACAAAGATTGTCCTTTATCTTTATACTCATTTTCAGGCGTTGTCCTTTATGTTCAAAATTGACGAGTTTTGTCATTTATGTTTTCAAATCATACACGTTTCGTCCTTTAGGCCTAATCCAATTAGTTTTTTCAGTTAAATCTGGTCATATGTTTTGCACATGAAGGCATTTTTGTCAATTAAAACGTGGTCTCTTCCACCCATCACCACCTCCATCACAAAAATGACAAAAATGCACTCATGTGCAAAGCACATTACCAAACTTAACTGAAAAAACTAACTGGGTTAGGCCTAAAGAACAAAACGTGTATGATTTGAAAACATAAAGGACAAAATTCGTCAATTTTGAACATAAAGGACAACGCCTGAAAATGAGTATAAAGATGAAGGACAACTCTTGAAATTCACTCAAATTTATATTTAATGCAGTCGCAAATACCCAGTTTCAAGTAGTGATTATATGTGTTTTATAAAGTAACATTCCGAAATTACTAGGTGGGAATGGAGATCGGAGAAGCGATAGAAGATAAGTTCGCGAAGGTGCATCCTCGTTTTGAAACCAACACAAGGATCGGGATTATTGGGGGTGGCCCAAGCGGGTTATCAGCGGCTTACGCACTATGCAAACTTGGTTACTCCAATGTCACAGTCCTGGAGAAACATCATTCCGTTGGAGGCATGTGTGAATCTATAGATATTGAAGGTAAATTTGTTGACCTATTTTTATTTAACACAAATACACTCAAAAACTATTTAAGCTTAGTATGTAAATATATTAAACTTTATAACAATCACTATTATATGTCTTAGATATTAAAACTTATCTCTGGTCACACAATGTGATATAACCAACTTTTAAAACTCAAAATTATATAATATAACACAACTACAAAAGGTTATGCATAAAAATGTATACCTAGAGTAATAATGAATATAATCATTGTTAGGATATGGCTTATATCAGGGGCGGATATAGCTTGTAAATAGGGGTAGTCCCTGCTACCCCTTGACGCTCCGACAGTAGTGTAAATTTTGAAAAAGTTTGATTTTTTTCGATTCGTTACTCTTTTTTTGAAAAGTTTGGTGTCTAACTTTACAGTGATAACAAGAAAAAGAATTGCTTCATATCTCGTCAAAAACATCTTTGAATATACAATTTTAACCTTTTTTCATTATATATAAGCAATATTTTTGTTGAGTATCTACTATTTTCACATACCTATTTTATTAAGAATTTACTTTATTTTATTTAAAAAAATGAGTGTCTTTGTAACTCCAAAACATTTATAATATTTTAAAAATCTGTCACTAAATCCAATATCCCTTGTTACGAATTTACATCGAGATGGTACACATGCAAAATAATTTTGCTTGTATTATAGTTATATAAAAAAATAAATTTTAAAATCCAATATATACCCTGTTAAATAAGGAAGCATAGATGCAATTCTATGCAGGTTGCTCATAGTTTATTAAGGCCTAATTAAAAACAATATATAATGTAAAACCATTTGACCCGTTTTCTTAGGAAAAAAAACTTCTATAATTATATGTTTTGTCATTTTGTACAACATAAGTTTACATTCTAATACGTGACATACTTATATTTTAATACATTATTCCTCATTCCTCAATTATTTAAAAACTTTGTATTCTCTTACTATTTTACTGTTTAGTTTTGATTTTCTCTTATTGGTTTACACGAGTAGAGCACATACTATCAAACTTAACTTTGCATTCTGGTGTGAAGAGGCAAAATTATTGCAAATTTATATGTGGCTTTTGTTGTTGATTTGGCACGCACTTGACGTAGAAAAAGAAAATTATATTTTTCTTAAAATTTATCTTTTATAACACAATATTTACATAACTAAATAAATTAATATTAATATTAATATTAATAATTAATATTAATAATATATTAATTACTAATTTTGATTTCATTCACAAATTTACTATTCAATTTTAGAATCAATGGCCATACTTAGGTGGATACCACCATCCAATTTTTTTTTTCTATGGTATATATTCCCAAGTTGTATATATAATTTCTATTGCATATAATATGTTTTACTTTGCTTTCTTTAGAGTATTATCAATAATACAAAATACCCTTTTGAATTTCAATAAATTCTATAATTTATTACTATTATTATTTCCTTTTCTACGTGGATTTTCATACCGTTTCGACTTAATTATTCTTTTCTACGATAATATTTTACTTAAGCGAGTTAACTCGCCACAATGCGCGTGCGTCGTTCAACATTTTACATCTATTTTGGTTTAGTTTAACAATGTCTCGTTGCAACGCATGGTTCCTAAGAACTAGTTCTATAGAAAACATGTTTTCATGTATAACAAGTTAACATAACCTAGATATATTTTTGAGATATTTAACTATAAAAAATATTAGATTTCAATTATCAAATTATTTACTATTCACTCATAATAATTCACACTGACAATACAACCAATGACACTCTAACTTTCCTTTTTTTTTACCAAGGACAATCACACCTACAGAAAAGTAACTCCGTCTATACTTAACTTTTATTAGATTATTTCAAAACAATTTACAACATTCTGGTTAGAATAAAAATATCTCACTTGTTCATCAGTGATAGACAAAGTTAATTTTCATTAGAGTGGTATTGATAACGTTTTTAGTATTTATTATTATCGACTAGGGATGAGATCAGTAGTACTTAAAACAGATCACGACCGGGTTAAGCCATATAAAAATAAATTGACCCTTTAACCCGTTTAACCTTTATAGTTTTATTTCTATTTTATTCGTTTTAAATTTTACATGGTTAGTCATACTCATGTTAGTTTTGTGACATAATATTATCTATTTGTCACACTCATACTCTTTATTAAACACGTTACCGATAACTTGCTTATAACCCGTCAATATCTATAACTCAGTTACGAAAACATATTAAAAGGGCCGTGTCCGGGTTGACCCAAATATATGTGTGCGCGGTGGCACTGCGGCTTAGGGTGGAAATCTTTGACACAAATAATAATAAGGGTCAGGTTTGGGTTACACATTTCAACCCGACAACCCGACCCGATTGACACCCTTAATCAATACCTTACAAATACTAAAAATACATAAAGCGAAAACGTGTAAAAACACAAACCAAATACCGTACCAATTATGATGGTACAGTATCACCAGTACAAAAAATACCAAAATCAATCAGTACCGAAACTAAAAACCATAATAATAAATACTGGTATTGATGTTATCGACCAGTATCATTTCAGTACGGTACCGGTATATTACTAACATATATAAACAATAACTTACACATTGTTATAACCTTTTACCAGGAAAAATCTATGATTTGGGAGGTCAAGTCCTAGCAACAAACAGTGCACCAACCATCTTCCACTTAGCAAACCAAGTCAACTCAGAAACAGAAGACTTAACCACCCACAAATTCTCCATACTCAACACTTCAACCGGAACATACAATGACACAAAACTAACCAATGACTACATATCCATAATACCCTTAACTCTCAACCTCCAAAACAAAGCCAATGCCACAGGTCTCATTGGTGTTCATGCAATCAGCAACATTGCTTCAGACCCAACTCCTGCATTCCTCAAATCCAATGGGATCAACACGGTTCCTGTATCGGTTGCGTATGGGTTTACGGCTTCGGGTTATGGGTTTGTGGGTGATATGGCTTATGGGTATGTGCATGAGTTTGTAAAGAGTTCAATGGCTGGAAAGGTGGTGAGGTTTAGAGGTGGGTATGGGAGTGTTTGGGAGAAGATAAGTGAGAGTGTTGAGATGAAGGTGGTTTGTAATGCAAGAGTTGTGATGGTTAGAAGAGATGGTGATGGTGTTTGTGTGGAAGTGGAGGTTGGTGAGAAGAAGGGTGTGGAGTTTGAGTTTGATAAGGTTATTGTTTCGGGTTCGTTTGCTTTGGGTCGTGGGAAGGTGTATACATCGCCGTTGGAGACGAAAGGTATGTTGCGAAGTTAATTGTGCGTTTGGGTTTAGTGTAAACGGTTTGGGTTGGTTTGGGTTGGGTTGAGCATGCGAACAGGGGCGGTTCTTAGTTGGCTAGTGGCAGGGCCACGGCCCGGGCAAGTTTTTCGGCCGTAGTGCTAATTTTCCGCATTTGGATTGAAATTTTTTATATATACTATGTTTGGCCCGGGCTTTTTTTAGTGCCCGTGTCTTTCGGCCCTGGCACGTTCAACGGGCAAGATCCGCCACTGCATGCGAATATGTTTAGCTAAACGGGTCGTGTTCAACTGACCTACCTAATGGGTTGACGGGTCGAACATGTTTAACCCATTTAAAGATACTTATTTTTTTATATAGAATTAGCTAAACGGGTCGTGTTCAATTGACCTGATGGGTTGACAGGTCGACATGTTCAACCTGTTTAAATATACTTTTTCTTTTTAAATTAGCTAAACGGGTCACGTTCAGCTGACCTGATGGGTTGATGAGCTGACATGGTTAACCCGTTTAAATATACTTATTTTTTTAAATGTGTTTATGACATAACTTAAATCGATTGTATTTTATGTCAAAATTTAAGATATAAAAGATATATAAATGTTAAGTTTATAGTTTAACTGCAATTAATTTATATACATCTGTATCTTTTGGGTAACTTTATAAATTTAAAGTGTTAAGATGCAAAAAATAATTCACAAGACAATATAACAGGTCATGTTCATGTCAGCTGTGAAACTCGTGTCATGTTCGAGCCCATGTGTTTAACATGATCTTCAGGTTCGTGTGGGGTTAACGCCTCAACCTGCAAACACAACCCATTTAGCATCCAAACTGTCTACAAATCATTGAAAGTTTTCATGGACATTTTCTTTACAAAAACTGAAGTTTTAGTGTCATAATCTTGTTACACTTCACCCGATTGATTCATTTGAGCGTTTTGATACACTTGTCCCGTTTCGTTTAAAACTATATTTTTGATGTAATCCATTTGGGCCCGTTAAAACAAGATTCAATCCAAATCGACCCATTTATAAGCAAACGGGCTAAATCCCACTTCCCATTATAAAACTCGGCAAAGTACTAATTCCCTAGACTTTATTTGATCATTACTTTTGCTGTTTCTTGCAGAAGAATTTGTACATGAGGCTATGGACCTAAGTGATCTTGAAAAGGAACTATTTAGTAAAGTCGAGACTATCGATTACTACACGACCGTGCTGAAGATAGACGGATTGGATCATATCCCCGTCGGGTTTTACTATTTTGAAGAGTTCATGGATGATCCAAACACAATTGGCAACCCTGTAGCAATGCAAAGATTCTACTCAGACACAAACATATTCCTGTTTTGGTCTTATGGCAATTCAGTAGATATTGTGGGCGAAACAGTCATTCAGCTCGCGGTTGATGCAGTCACGCGTATGGGGGGCAAGGTCAAAAAAGTAATTTTACAACGACGGTTTAAGTACTTCCCACATGTCAACAGTCAAGGTATGCTAAATGGGCTCAGAGACTATTCATCGTTATTAATAGCGCTCATAGCGAATAGCGTAGCATTAGCGAGATTTGAGTTTTTTTTTTTTTTTTCTGTTTTAATATAAATAGTGGGATTTTACAGGTATAAAATAGCAGGATTTTAGGTTTTTTTTTTGTTTAGCATACATATAAGCAGCGTATAAAACAACTTCTTTGGATATAATATACGTATAAAATATTTTTAAAATTTTCTCCTAGTGTGTTGCTAAACATCAAATAGCGCCCGCAATTTCATCGCTATCGTTACATAGCATACAGGCAGCTTGTCGCTATCGACCGCTATTCGCTATTACTAACTATGAGACTATTTAAAGGTTTCATGTTTAAAAAATTATGTAGTGACAATTGTTATAATCAAATGTAGAAATGAAGGATGGATTTTATGAGAAGCTGGAAAACCAACTTCAAGGTCAGAAGAACACTTATTATGTTGGAGGACTAATGGCATTTGAGTTAACCGAAAGGAACGCATCGTATGCGTTTGATTTGGTTTTGAAGCACTTTGGTAGTGATAACGCTGAACCGAGCTTTCCATACATTAAGGTACAAAACTATAGATACTTGCAACTTCGACCTGTTTATGAATGGGTCAATTTAGATTATGTTTTAACTAAGGGGGGTGTTAAAGATCGCTTATTGAAACTGCTTATCGTGTTTTGATACGACGAAAGCAGTTTTTATTAAGTTTTGAAAAAATCCCTTAAAGGATCAAATGGGTCATAAAAAGTCGCCCAAAGTGTATTTTTAATACATAAAACCTCTTATTTCAATATATTTCAACATATGTAACCATATTTGACACACTAATTATTTATAAAGTTTTAAAGAATACGGACCCAAAAGTGCCCGACCCGTTTGACTTACACATAGCTTCACCATTTTTGACCCGTTTGACCCGTTACACAACTGCTCATTCTGCCACCTCAATTTAAATTGTTTTTGCAGAGATTGTTCACTATGAAATCAGACCATTATTCCTTGAAACAACTAAATGAAGCACCAGGGGTCCAGTTTCCCGATATCTCATCGATCGATGGTTATTTACGACACTGGGCAACCCATGAACTCATTGCAAACAAGACGTTATACACTTGGATCAACGATAAAGGCGAAACAACAAGTCGAATAACATACAAAGAGTTAGATAATAACGCTTCCTACATTGCGCGCAAGCTCTTAACGAACAAAAAGCCCGTTATCCAACCCGGAGATAGAGTTCTTCTAGTCTACATACCGGGCCTTGAATTTATGGACGCGTTTTTCGCGTGTCTACGAGCTAGAATCATACCTGTACCCGCTATTCCTCCTGACCCGTCACAAGCGGGTGGGCAGCAACTTCTCCATATCGAAAACATTGCAAAAAGAACGAAAGCAGTCGCAATATTATCCACTTTCGGGTACCATATGTACGTGAAAGCGAATTCCGCCAAGAACAAGATCATGTTAACGAAAAAAAGAAAAAACTCGGGTTCGTGGCCGAATCTCCCGTGGCTGCATACAGATTCTTGGATCAAGAACTCGAAAGGTTGCCACGTCAGCTTCGATGATGTAAGCATATTGGTTAAAGAATCGCTGGTTGTGCCGAACGACTTGTGCTTTCTTCAGTTCACATCGGGCTCAACAGGTGATGCGAAAGGCGTCATGCTCACTCATAACGGACTTATGCATAACGTGAAGTTAATGCGTAAGGTGTACAAAAGTACATCGAATACAGTTGCGGTTAGTTGGTTACCGCAATACCACGATATGGGTCTCATCGGCGGGCTGCTAACGACTTTAGTTAGCGGCGGGGCTGCTGTATTGTTTTCGCCGATGACCTTTATTAAAAATCCGTTGTTATGGTTGCAAACCATGAGTAAGTACCGCGCTACTCATAGCGCAGCCCCGAATTTCGCTCTTGAACTGTTGATAAGACGATTAGTGTCGAAAAAGGAAAAGGTTATGAAACTTGATCTTTCTTCCTTGGTTTTTCTAATGGTTGCGGCTGAACCGGTTAGATTGAAAACGTTAAAGAAGTTTATCGAGTTAACTCGGGATTTCGGGCTTTCACAAGAAGTGATGGCTCCGGGTTATGGTATGGCGGAGAATTCGGTCTACATAAGTTGTGCATACGGGCTAGGGGAACCGATTTTTCAAGATTGGCAAGGGAGAATATGTTGCGGGTATGTGGGCCCGAATGAGGGCCCGGATGATGCTGATGTGGATATTAGAATTGTTGATCCGGAGACGGGTGAAGAGCATGTAGAATGCGGAAAAGAAGGTGAGGTTTGGATTTCTAGCCCGAGTGCGGGTGTCGGGTATTGGGGGTTGGAAGAGTTGAGTTCGAAGACTTTTCGAAACGAACTTCGAGGGCATTTTGGGAAAATGTACATTCGAAGCGGGGATTTGGGCCGGGTTGTTAACGGGAAGCTGTTCATTACAGGGAGGATAAAGGATTTGATCATCGTTGGTGGACGGAATGTATACGCATCGGATGTTGAAAAGACGGTTGAGTCCTCATCCGAGCTTATTCGGCCCGGATGTTGTGCGGTTGTAGGCGTTCCCGAAGAGATATTACTCGATAAAGGGATATTAATCCCCGAAAACTCGGATCAAACCGGATTAGTTGTCATTGCTGAGGTTAAAGGAAACAAGCCTCCACCAAATGAGATCATCGACCGGATTAAAACCGTTGTTGCGGAAGAACATGGCGTAACTATCGCTTCGGTTGTACTGATCAAAGAGCGAACCATTTGCAAGACGACATCAGGCAAGATCAAGCGGTTCGAGTGTCAAAAACAGTATACCGAAAACAAGCTGCAAGTAATCGAACCGATTCAATCCACACCCGCGAACACAAAACATACTGCTTCAAGGCATGATTCAGGACATACCAATGCGGGTATATCGAAAGACGACATTATTCATTTCTTGAAGAAGCTTTTATCCGATCAAACCGGAACTCCCACCGCAAGCATCTCAGTAACCGAAAGTCTTGTAAGTTATGGAGTTGATTCCATTGGCGTCGTTCGAGCAGCCCAAAAGCTTTCGGGCTTTCTCGGCGTTCCAGTGGGCGCGATCGACATTTTCACCGCCACATGTATCGATGATCTAGCAGACTTTGCTGAAGATCTTTTAAAAAAATCTTTCCCTGAAGTCACAAGTTCCACAACAATTACTAATAAAAGGCCACTCAAAGTTTCTTCAGTTTCTTCGGCTTCTTCAGCCCGTAAGTTCGGTATTTGGGTGCTACATTTTATCGGGCTCGCATACATCTCGTTCTTGCTAACGATCCCCATGTTTCTCTCGGTTTCCGCTTTCACAAATCTAACGTTAAAAACCGGTAAAACGATGTACACAAGCCTGTGGTTCGGTTACTTAATATCGGTAACAAGTGCACCCATAGTTTGGATGTTTTATATGATGTTGACTTGCATAACTATTGCTATGTTTGGTAACTCATTTCTACAACCCAACTATGGTTTAACCCCTGATATATCCATGTGGACATATGACTTTGTGAAATGGTGGACATTATACAAAGCCCAAGAGGTAATATCCAAAGTTAATGCAGTGCACTTAAAAGGTACGGTTTTTGCGCGGTTGTGGTTCGAGATGTTGGGAGCGAAGATCGGGTCATCGGTGGTTCTCGACACTATTGATATCATCATCATCATCATCATCATCATCATACTCAGTATATCCCACCAATAGCAAAAGCTAAGGTAGGGTCTGAGGAGGGTGAGATGTAGACAGCCTTACCTCTACCCCGTAGGAATAGAGAGGCTGCTTCCAATGAGACCCCCGGCTCGATTGTGGTTTTGCATCAAGCCTTGGACATAAGGCACATAACACTCAGCAATTGAGACAAACGCCAATTAGTGCATGTACCCCCTTGTCTTTCGGCTATCAACGCCACCACATGATGCATGATTAACCATCCCCTCTTTTAACGTTATTTTCACGAAATTAGTAAAATAACGTTAAAATTAGTGCACTTTTGCTTTTGCCCCCCGAGCGCCCACACATATATACATTATATGTGCATACCGCAAGCGGGGCGACTGACACTATTGATATCACGGACCCTTATTTGGTCATTATAGGAGATGGTGCGGTGGTTTCGGAAGGAGCATTGATTCAAAGCCATGAGGTGAAAAATGGTGTTTTGAGTTTGCAGCCCATTAGAATTGGCGAAAACTCGTGTGTGGGCCCGTATGCGGTAGTTCAAAAAGGGAGCGTTGTGGATGATGGAGATGAGGTTCCGCCTTTGCAGACTTGCAAAGGCGGTAAACGCGAGTTTAAGATGTCGAAGATTCGTAACGTCGAACAGGTTTGTAGTACCATCTATTCATTTACTTGATCTATCATCTTTAGAGGTTGTATAATGGGCCGGTTAGTCGGGTTGGTTGACGGGTTTGGGTCTAAACAAGTTATTTTGTACAGTTTGGGTCGGGTTGACCCAAAACAACTTTTTGTCCAAACCTATATATCTAATCTAAGACTAATAAAAAAGTCATCTTAATGCCACATGACATTCTCTCGTAATAAAGGATTTTATCAAAATGCCACGTGCCAGTTTATTATACTACATCAACCATAATAAATAATAATAATAATAATAACTAAATTAATATAAAGACCATTTTCCACCTTAATAAATAACTTTTTTTATGCATCATCTCACTCAAAATATAAGAATGACAGACAAGTAACATGTTATTTATAAAAAAAGGAGTTAAGTACCATTTACGTCTCTGTGGTTTGTTCACTTATGCCATTTCAGACTAAATTTCAAAATTATACCATTTTCCTCCCTAACATTCTCGAAACGTGCTATTTCAGTCCAAAAAAACTAAGCCCGGGTAAAAAACTCAATTAGCTTAGGGGTAAAATGGTCATTTTACATAGATTTTTTATTTTTCATTTTGAAAAAAATCTATGTAAAATGGCTTAGTTTTAGAGTGTCTATCACATTCAGAATGACCTTTTTACCCCTGAGATAACTGAGTTTTTAACTGGGGTTAGTTTTTTGGACCGAAATGACAAGTTTCGAGAATATCAGGGAGAAAAATGGTACAGTTTTAAAATTTTGCCTAAAATGGCATAAGTGGTTTGGTTTTTTCGGTTACGGTTTCGGTTATTTTTTCTCACCCCTACTTGTATTTCTAAATGCAGGTTACTACTTCACAAGATATCAAGAGGGGATGGTATGAGCCATTTTACCATATTATGGGCATCTACATGGTTGGTTTCTTGAGCTCTTTATCTGCAGCCATCAGTTACACTCTCTACATATGGCTACTACAAAAGCCTCAATCCTTACAACACTTAAGCTTTCTTTGCTTATGCGCATCGGTTCACTGGCTTCCTTTCAATATGATCACCTACATCATCATGTTCCAAGACGTTCCTACAAGCCCGTTAACCTTCGCGATCACCATTGCATTTGCGTACCTCGTTCATGGAACAATTCTCACGTTCCTAACATCCGTCTTGCACCGTATGCTTTCAAGCTCAAAACAAGATAACCACATAGTAATGTGGTTCTGCCATCGGTTAACGGCGTCCCTGCATTTGAAGTTTGCAAAGTTTCTTTCGGGGACAGAAGCTTTCGTCGTGTATCTACGCGTTTTAGGTGCAAAGATTGGGAGTCATTGCTCTATTCGGGCCATTAACCCGATTATTGACCCGGAATTGGTTTCCATTGGTGATGGAGTCCATTTAGGCGATTTTAGTCGCATTGTTACAACTTTTTATAACTCAAACGGGTATGTTCGTGGACCCGTGAAGGTTGAAGACAATTCGGTTATCGGGAGTCAAGGGTTGGTCTTACCGGGCTCAGTGGTTGAGCCCAGTGTCATTCTTGGTGCACTCTCGGTTGCACCCATGAATTCCACTCTTCGAACGGGTGGTGTGTATGTTGGATCGCAAAATCAGGTTATGGTTAAGAATATGACTCACCAGTTGGATGATCGGATCGAAGAAATGGACCAAAAGTACAAGAAAGTATTAGGAAATCTCGCGGCAAACTTTGCCGCTGCGACTTTAAAAGTTAAATCGAGATACTTTCATCGAATCGGTGCTGCTGGGAAAGGAATGTTACGCGTGTATGAAAATGTACCCGGGTTTCCGGATCACAAGATTTTCGCACCAGGAAAGTGTTACCCGATCATCATTCGTCATAGCAACTGTTTAAGCTCTGATGACGACGCAAGACTTGACCCGCGAGGCGCTGCAATAAGAATTCTTTCAGACGAGAGCGACATCAACACGCCGGTTGTTGATATGACACTAAAAACTGGTAGAGCGTTTCACGCTCGAACGATTGGTGACTTTGCTACATGGTTGGTTTGTGGAGCTGCAGCGCGCGAGGAGCATGTGAAACATGCTCCTCATATACGCGACGCGATGTGGGATTCGTTGAGGAACGCGGATTCCTACGCGGAGTTGCATTACTATTCTAATATTTGTAGGTTGTTTAGATTTGAAGATGGTAAAGAAATGTATGTGAAGTTTAAGTTAAGGCCATTTGATGAAACAATTGATGAGGATTTTGGGAAAGTAGAGCCTAGAGGTATACTCCCACCCGAAACCGGTGCGATCCCAAGAGACGAAAATGACACGCGCCCGCTTCTTTTTCTCGACGATGATTTCAAGCGTCGTGTGAATTCTAGCGAACATGTTCGGTATGTGCTTCAGTTTCAGTTTCGTCGAGTGCCGGATGATGAAGCTGCACGTGAAACCGCACTTGATTGTACCAAACCGTGGGACGAAAAAGAGTACCCGTATGTCGAAGTGGGCGAGTTAACGATCGATAAACTACTCACTGACGAAGAATCTCGTAACTTGGAGTTCAACCCGTATTTGAAAAGCCGTGAAATCGATGTTATACGGGCTACATCATGCTCCCAGAGCGCGTCGATGGATCATGGAAGATCGGTCGTGTACTCAATCTGCCAGCATTTACGCAACAACAAACCGTTGCCCGAATGTTGGAGGAACTTCTTACAACAATCTGATGTAAAAGTTGATCTCACAGGCTGCCCGATGGCAGCCCGAATCGAAAAAAACGATACCCAAAACGTGACACTTGCAAGACCGTGGTACAAGAACTTGTGGATGATGTCGGGTCAACCGTTGCTTCAACTCATCGCGCCTTATTTTCTAATGGGAATGGTTATCTTCACTCCTCTTAACGCGGTTCTTTACTTAAAATCGCGTGATGCAAGCCAGTTGCATTGGCTAATACCGGGTTTTTGGGTCGGTTCAGGGGTTCTAGCCGGGGTGGTTTGCGGTCTAGCCAAATGGGTTCTTGTAGGAAAGAAGAAAGAAGGCGAAACCGTAATGATATGGAGCACTGGTGTCTATTTCGACACGATATGGCAGGCGATTAGAACACTTGTTGGGGAATACTTTATGGAAATGACTAGTGGTTCGGTTGTATTCGGGTTATGGATGAACTTAATGGGCTCGGACATTGCTTGGAACCATGGGGCTTATGTGGATAGCATGGGCGCGGTGTTGAACCCCGAGTTGGTGAGTGTTGAACCATACGCGTCTGTTGGACGAGAAGCGTTGTTGTTTGGACATATATACGAAGGCGAAGGCGGGCAAGTGAAGTTTGGAAAAATTATGGTTCGAGAAGCGGGTTTCGTCGGTAGTCGAGCCGTGGCTATGCCTGGAGTTGTTGTGGAGAATGAGGGATGTCTTGCTGCTCTTTCACTTGCTATGAAGGAGGAGATTGTCAAGTAGTAGTGCAAAAAAAAAAAAAAAAAAAAAAACCTTACTATTTCAAGGTCTGCTTGTGACTATAGTGATGGATATGGTCTGCTTGTGTTATGTTGTGATGTATATTGTGTTACTTAAAAGTTAACTTATAGTTATCGTTATATAATAAATCTTTAGATTCGTTATAAAATAAATATATATTTTTGAGTTGTTATGAAATAAATATTTCTGTCAGTTCTGTAAATATTTGAGACAGGATTATTTTTACTAAGAAAATACGCGATTCAGGGCCTGTTTGTTTATCTCTTAATAATTCAGACCTCTTACTGGTTCAACACTTAATGGTTCAGACTGTTTGTTTCAAAGTCTAATACTTTAATATGTATATATATTTAAATCATAATCTCATTTATATACTATTAATTTAAAAGAAGTTTGTGCATAGTGGTTTGTACATGATGCTTAATGAGTGTTTTGTGCATAATTATGTTGTACATGATGCTTAGGGGTGTTGTACCCCATGTTTTGGGGGTTTTCAAAAAAAAAAAAAAAAAATTGATGTTTCACTTTAAACCTAAAACTACTTGATTTTGTAGTTTTAACCCAAAAGTTTTTAGTTTTTCCAATTTAACCTCACAACCTTTTTACTTTCAACTTTGATCCCCTATGTTTTTCATATTTTGCAAAATTTTTCGTTTTACGTTTAGATATAAATTTTGCGACTTAACACGGCACAATGTGTGTGTGTGGTTCAACGATTTTACATTTTGTTATACGCTTCGTTCTAAATTTTTGCGAGTTAACATGAGGCAACGTACGTGTGTGGTTCAGTGTGTTTACGTCGTCTATTTTTTCCCCGTTTAATAAGTTCGTCACAACGTGCGAGTCCTAAATCGAGTTAGTTATTATTTTCTATTTTTATATGTCGGTCTAATTTTTCCACATTAAGACGCCGCAACTCTAATGTTTGTGGTCGTTGGCTATAGCGTGACATTGGTGTTATTTGTCATGGTTTTACATCCCCGCCGCAACGCGGGGAGCTTAATACGATAGGTTATTTATATGGATACAAGTCATGTAATGTGGTAATTGTGATACCATTAATTGTATTGAGATTACTTGGTGAATTACTTATTTGTATAAGATAGTAATACAGACTTAACCGACAAAAACATCTTTAACACATTGTAAATATGAATCTGATCAACAACATGTCAATTTCGTTGGCCGCGGCGCAACGCGCGCGGCTCAATCTTCTAGTAAGAAACAATTACATACATGAATTTCTTCTTTACATTCCTATGTTTTAGCTAAAAATCAAATTTGTTATTTAAATTTTGTTTGTTCTTAAAGAACCTGCTATATGACATTTTACAACCTGGTATATAACATATTACTTTTTACGTTCCTATCTCTATATAATTAAATACTATATTTCTATTCTTTTTCTTTCTTTTTTCATCCCCATGATATGTATATGGAAAAAGAGATGATGAATAAAAAGTAAATTCCTAAATTAAGAGAATCAAAAGTTTGGGGCTGTTTGCCAACTTCTAAATGGTTAAATGTTGAATTAGTAGAGATCTGAATCATTAAGTGCTGAACCATAAGAGATCTGAACAATTGAGAGTCAATATAATGCTTAACGGTTTAGAGGCAATGTCTGACAAATTCAGATTAGATGTCTTAACCATTCAGACTTAATATAATGCTTAACCATTTAGAGACAATTGTCTGAACCATTCAGACATCTGCTCGCGAAACAAACAGTCTGAACCATTAAGTGCTTAACCAATAAGATGTCTGAATTATTAAGAGTTAAACAAACAGCCCCTTAGTATCTAAATTAAAACCTCATTTTAGTGAATGAGATTAAATATCATGTAAGGGGCTGTTTGTTTAACTCTTAATGATTCAGACATCTTATTACCCTTTTCAAAATATCTACATTTATTATTTATATTTTTGTAACTAAATATTATTTTGATTGAGTATTATCTTATTTAAATGCTTAAGTATATAACTATTAAGTATTTACATGACAACAACAACAATAATATAATAATAGTATCTACATATAATCAGTGTTTAAAGCAAGTTAGGTCAGATTAGGCTCTTAAAAAAAGAGTTAAATGTCATTTTAGTTCTTGTGGTTTGTGTCATTTTGGCAGTTTAGTCCAAAAGTTTCATTTTTCGCTTGTGGGTCCAAAAATGTTTCACCGTTGCCATTTTAGCCCACTAGGTTAACTTCATCCATTTTTTTGTTAACGAGAAGGGCAATTCGGTTATTTTATATGTAATTCTGTTAACTAGAAGGGTAATTCGGCCATATAAAATGACTAAATTGCCCTTCTCGTTGATATTAACTAGCAACATAATCAGCCATGATATCAATGTTACATGAATCAAACAACATTATTTCTGCATGTGTACAATACTTCAAACAACATAGTTTATTTTCTAACACTTCAAATCCTTTCTAATAAACATAACAATTCATTATTGCTATGCATCAAAACTTGGAGATCTCTAGCAATATTTATTTGTCTTGTTAATCTCTTTTTATTACCAAATCATTTTCATCAAGCTTGACACACAATAAATTGAACAGATAATTGGTAACAATTTCACCTATCATATATCCTTTTTCGAATCACAGAATCAGACCTGTCCTCGAGAACTTTCAAAAATCTTAAGGCCTCGGGCGATAAAAAAAAATTGGGCCCAAAATTGTGGTAAAGGGAAATGAATTAGAAAAATAAAACTTGGTAGCCAAGACTAGAACTTGAGACCTTTACATTATCTTGATGTTGTTTTTCACTCTACAACCAACACTTTTTTTGCATAATAATTGGATGCATATATTAAATATATAATTTAGTATATATATAAAAGCTTATAAAAACCTTTTGGTCCCTTTGAAAATTTGGGCCTACTTTTATCAGCAACACATAAACCCTAACACATATTCACACACATTAACCAGTAGTGATGAATGAAATTGGTTAATAGAGAATACATAATTATACTATCTGAACAAGGAATTTCAGATTTTGTTCACATTTTCCCTTACCTTAGACCTTTTACTTTTCTAAGAAAATGACTACAATTATACCCAGGTGTTTTTGTCTATTTTCACTACTTGGCATATTTAGCCCACCGAAGTTTTTAATTTTATTCACTACTAGTCCAAACCTTGAGTTTTAATCTCAATACCATATTTTCTTTATATTTGTTTTACAATTTATTTAACACAAACCCGTTACCAATGTAGTAGGGTTCATTTGAGAAAAATCTTCTTGCAAGATGAAAAATAAATTAATTTAGGCCATATATATTTTTTATCAATGGTTGTGAATCAATATATAATAATTTTTGTCTACTTTTAATTAGTGCTTTAATTAATAAGGGTAGGATAGACATTTTGATGTAGAATATTAATAAATATTATAAAGGGTTACTCTAGTCTTTATTAATGACACCATAATTTCATCCTTCACCACACCATTAATGTGTTGGTCATATACCAATTTTATTAGAAGTGACCAAATTATTTAAAAGTGTTATGTCCTTCACATATTTTAGGAAAAATTACACGTTTTGTCCTTTATCTTTATACCATACTTCAGGCGGTGTCCTTTTTAACGAATGTTGATAGGTTTTGCCCTTTATAGGGAATTTCGTTGCATGTTTTGTCCTTTGACCCTAACCTAGTTAGATTTTCTTGTTAAATCTGGTTACCCAAGGGTATTTTAGTCTTTTTACCCATTTATTTAATATTATTTAAAAAATAAAACAAAACATTTTTAAAATTTATTATTATTATTATTATTATTATTGTTATTATATATATACAACCCTCTTTCTCTCTCTATACCTTTCTCTCTCTCCCACTCTCATACACAGAGAGATATCATCTCCACCTCCCACATCTCAACACCATCAACCGACCATCACCACCATTAAGCCGCCTGCCACCGCCACCGCCATCAACCCGCCACCGCCACCACCATCAACCTGCCACCGGCACCACAAACACTTTGTTTTACTTAACAAACAACCAATTAATCTAGAGATAATTTTGTTGAACCAAGATAAGAAAAATAATTAAATCATCCTGTTTAAACTCTTTTTTTTAATTGCACAGGAACCTCCTTGTGGACCTCTGAACACTTCTAATTGAAGCTTTAAACCACCGCCACTGTTAATTTGTATTCTTGACTAACTCAAATACTCCATCGTCCTTATGGATTACTTCGGCTCGCTGATGGTCCTATTTCAGTAAATCGGAACCCGAACCCAATGGAAACACCAACCTGAATCCAAACTTAGGATCGTCGTCTTACGACAACACCAATATGTAGCTGATACCGTTGATTCCGGTCACGTCTTGTCTGCTGCCTCCGCTATACAAGTTTCGTCGCCACCGATCCTCCTGATCGGCGGTGTCTACGATCCTGTCTCCTCCGGTAATAAGGATTCACTGTTGGGTTAGGGTTAGGGTTTTGTTGTTTATTGTGATTTTGGGGTCTGTGATTGTTTGATTTTATTTGGGTGTTGTTGTTTTGAGCTAAAAGTTTGTGGGTTGTTTCAATTTATGTTCTGGATGATAGATTTGGTAAGGTGATTTTAGGGTTTACTGATTCTAGTGACATTAGGGTTGCAGGTGGTATTAAGATGAAGAAGAGGATGAGGGGTGGGGGTGGGGCCTTTATACATACATAAATATATGTATATATTTATACATATATATGAGTATTTACAAAAAATTGTCCTTTATATGTATAAAGACTAAACTACCCTCATGTGACTTGCATGTGACCAGATTTAACAAGAAAATCTAACTAGGTTAGGGTCAAAGGACAAAACATGCAACGAAATTCCCTATAAAGGGCAAAACCTATCAACATTCGTTGAAAAGGACACCGCCTGAAATATGGTATAAAGATAAAGGACAAAACTTGTAATTTTTCCCATATTTTATTATGAGTCGCAAAATTATTTAAAAGTGTTGAGATCTTGCACATTATATACCTAACACCAAAACATTGTTTTTATGGTGTAGGAAACATTGTTTTTATGGTGTAGGAAACGTTGAATATGAAGGATCATGTGCATGATTGTTTTTATTGTGTAAGATGCAAAACTATTTTATAGGATGACTCATTAAATGATTAAGGTTCATTAACTTGAATAACAAAAATAAAGGATAAACTCATTAAATGATTTATTCAAATTACATTTGTACCCGTTATTCTTTTTATTTTTAATTTATAATTTCTTCTCGTTTGAACTCTCCACTACCAATGTAACTCAATTTTTAATCAATCAAGTCCCTAAATAATCAATTATGGGTCGCTAATAATTTATTTTAGCATGATAAATATAAATCTTTCTATACTAATAAATGAAATCTTTTTTTGACACGTATCAATTTCTAGTGCATCTTTATCTTATTTTTCAATTTCTTTTTTCTACTAAACAATAGTTTAACAAAATATAATTTAGATAAGCATAATAACTTTTTTTTAACAAAGTTTGAAATAATAATCTGCTTAACTTATTTTTCAATTTCTTTTTCCTATTAAGCAATAGTTTAATTAAATATAATTTAGATAAATATAATAATTTTTTTATTAAATTTTTATTCTCCTTTAAAATAGATCTAGTTAAATTATTTTTTTAATACTATTATTATTTAATATTTAATAGGATACATAAATAAGAAAATTATATTAAATCACAAACTTCATGGATCTCTCTTATTTACTTACTATTTATTTTATTTTTCCACTTATTAATAATCATCTAATATTTCATTGGTTCTATCACATGTAATACACATATTTCTAATCCAATAATAAATAGAAAAACAAATTAAAATTTTATTAAGTAAATAGTACAACGAATTTATCATTTAAATACTTATATTGAAGATCATACGTGTTAATCGATTACATTATATTTATTTAACTCGTGCAAAATACAAGATATTTTAAAGATATAATTATATTGCTTATTATATAAAATTAAATTTATGCAAACCGTGTATAACACGAGGTTCTAAACTAGTAAATATATAAATAAAAATCTGAATTTTAGGATGTTACAATTTTAATAGAAAATTGGATTTTATAAACTAAAATGGATACCTAAGATTCCCATCATATATATATATATATATATATATATATATATGTATGTATAAACTTTATTAACTCCTTTATTAGGGTATATAGATGTTACAAAAATTCCTTTATAAATTTGCTAGACACTTGTAAACTTATTTTTTTTATTTAATGAGTTTAGAGTACACAAAAGCAAGTTTTCTAAATATTTTTTAACGTCATTTAATAAATAAAATTTCCACCAACTTAAAAAAACAACTCAGTAAAACTGTCATTTAAAAAAAGTTGAAGCTAAAATATATATTTTGACAAAAGAACATCTATATCTATAATACTATACAAAGCAAATGTGATGGTTAAGGTTGTAATTTTACCATGCTTACAAGTTATGAAGCACCATGTACAAGGATGTGTAAGCTATTTTAGAGGGGTTAAATTTGTATTTCATCCAAAGTTTTAAGATACTAGAGGGGTAATTTGGGAATTTCAGTATATGGTATATGGATGATTGAATGCTTCAGTTTTAGATTGATTCAATTCCTTCGATCCTACTTTAATTCATGTTCAGTTTCAGATTGATTCAAAGTTTTAAGACACTAGAGGGGTAATTAGGGAATTTCATTATATGTTTTTTTTTTCAATCTTTGAGTTGTGTTGTTACTGGTGTTTGATAGCATAAAAGTTTCATTACATTACTGGATCATGCATACGATTTTCATTGAAGCTAGGATTGAATGGGTGTGCCTTCCGCCTTCTTTTTGCCAAGTTCAGCTTCTTTTATCTCTAGAAAATAGATAAGATATTAGTACCAAAATGTAGAATCTAGGAATTATTTGCATTTTGCAGTAAGTTTGGTGGTGTGGCTTCCTCATCCGACAGAGAGGCTACAGATGGGGTGTGTTAATAAGGAAATCGTTTGCGGCTACGCATGACCGCTAACAAAAAACGGAAGAAAGCGGGAGATCTAGGGTTCGGTCGACGGTTTCATGGTAAGTCAAGTCTGATTTTTACTATCTTTCTAAAAATTTCATCATTTCTATTATGAATTCAAGCTAATGTAGTCACGAGTGTTCAAGCTTTTGGTTTATTTTGTGTGGCTTTTAAATGTTTGTATTATACTGTCACGCTGAATGACCTTGAAATCATATGGTGGTGCTGTGCTGTGCTGTGCTGTGCTGTGCTGTGCTGTGCTGGTGATAAGGGTACTTAGGGAAAACTACTTGACACTAATGGTGAAACTCATATTGACCGCAATGACCCTAATTACGATAGTGGCAAGGTAGTTATTATCATCTGCTTATTTGTAGTAATTAGATTATAAGTTTTTTAGCATGCTCATGTGATTGCCTTTATAGTCTTGAAATCAAGGAGCCATATCGACTTGTGGTGTTTGCATTTTCTGACCCGTTGGACAAGTACAAAAGAAAGGTGGCATCCATCATTGATGATTACTTTACCAATGATGAGGTGGATTTAGCAGCATCTAAACTCAGGGAACCCAGGCCATCTAAATACAACCCTTATTTGATTAAGAGGTTTGTATCAATGACCATGGATAGGCATGATAAAGAGGCGACAAAACAGACGCATCCGCGACAACGCGCGGGCATTCCCACTAAGGAATAGTACTTATGTGTAAAAATGGTTATTCTCGATTTATGTTGTTTAGTTCAGTTCCTTTTAGTTAGGAGTTGGGCATGATATAACTAAGTTTATGCATGAAATTTCTTATGTTCTATTTTTGCAGTGGGCTAATGCATGCAAACAGTTGCCTCATGATGTAAGGGTTGTAAAAATGAGTTTGAATAATTCTTGGTTTAGTGACACGGGCACAACGCTGAAACACTACAAGAAATTTGGTTCTTTACCAACACAAAGTATATGTGGGAAAAAGTATATAATGCATTATTAGTTTTCTTTACCTACACATAAAAAAAATGTAATGATGTGTAGGCTCATGACTGTGGATATAGGTCATTATCCACACATAAGTTATATGTAGGCATATAGCAAGCTATACCTACACATATATGTGTGCCTAAAAGCCATTTATATGTGTGGTTAAAAGTACAACAATTTGTTTAGAAGACATCTGACGTGGCAGCTGACGTGGAATCCGACGTGGCAGCTGACATGGCATCCGACGTGGCAGTTGACGTGGCATCCGACATGGCAGTTGACGTGACACGAATATATGTGTGGGTAAAAGTAATCTTATGTGTAGGTAAAAGTAATATTATGTGTAGGTAAATGTTGAAGATGTGTAGGCATTAATTTTAATTAACTAAAATTATTATTTATTTACAATACAAAATAAAAATAAACCTATAAATATACAAATCATTGTTTCAATTAAAATTTCAATCATCTTCCAAACATATTCGAAATGTCTACAAACAAATGTCTATCACTTGTGATTTTTACATGTTAGAGAAAAGACGAAGGTAGGGAGTCATATGCATATCCCTTGTGCCATATTGAAACTTTCTCTTCATGTCCGCCATCAAAACAAACTGAAGTCATGCTTTCTCACTAAACTGAACCTTTCATAATGAAGAAAACAAAATTAAAACCAAATTTAGTGCATAAGATCATAATTAAACAGAGAAAATTCTATAAAAAATGAATCAAACAAACCTTTCTTTCTTCTTTTCTGAACTTGGCAACTGGTGTGGTGGCAGTGCTTCCAGTGACAACACTTGGTCTTCAATTTGATATTAAAATCTGTAAATTATATGAAAATAGTCAGTACTAAAACTTATAATAGATGTGGGTAGGATGAGAATGATAGAACAAGAATTGATGCTGACCTGTTTTGTTTTTCTGCCTCTTTATAGCTTGGTTTACATGAGCCAAACTAGTTCTACCACCACCCTTATTTGTACCCCTACAGAGATGTAAAAAAGAGTGTGAACAGTGTAACCAAATGTCAAATGTGTAATAAGATCACAAATGATCACAACAATCAACAATCAACCGAACCAGTGGTGTATTTGGCTTGTGATTTAAGTGATGATGGACTCTTCATTGCAATAGAAACTCTTCTGGATGTTGCCTATTCGAGATAGGTTTGTAGTGTACCTCGGTTCTTTTTAGAAGCCATTGGTGGCTTTAGGTGCATACTTCAGCTCCTATTAATTTTCAATGTTAAGTAACCTCATGCATATGTTATAATTATCAAATTAATACCAACCTTGTGGAGGAACCTCTTTCTTGAGTTCTTTAGTCTTCTAAATAACAAATAACTGTAAAGAAGACAAAGTAATCAAATCTTCAATTCAAAGACAATATTGTACAACAACATGTGAAAGTCAAAGGGTTTTAAAGATGGATAAGACAAAGATGTATGACCTTTGTTTTCCGGTTCCACAGTAATATTCTTCGTAGAATTTTGTGAATGTGACAATTTGTTTCCTCAAGTGGTACTTTATGGGATGTTTCAGTTTGAGTAAAATCACAAGGGATGCCCAACTGAACGGTTCTTCACTTATCAAACTCAAGACGGCTCGCGAGCCTAAGCGAGCTCATTATTTATTTAATTTTCATTTTACGTACTGAATAAATATTTGAATAATAAAAATTACTACTTATATGATTATTATAAACAAAGTGTATTCTTGCTCAATTCCATACCTATTACTCAGGGATAACAATAAATTAAGACCTGAACCTCCTATGCCCCAAACCAAATGATCCCATCTACTTAAAGCTGGTGCGTTTAAACTCCATGACCACCATGTATCTAATGACTCTTCCATGCACAAGTGCCTCCAAGTTCAAATAATTAAGCTTATGCCACTGCCTCTCTGTCTTGACAAGATGAACAACCATGAATTCTCAAGTTAAAGCTTCACCATTATTCAAAGCAATTTTATGAAAACCCATTCTATATATTGTTGTAATACACCTGTCAGGGAAAAGATAGCATATGTTATTTAAACCAAGAGCCACATAATAAGATGGAACCAAAATGTAGATTTAGACATTTATACATTCTATATATTGTTTTAGCATATGTTATCTCAATAACCTCCAGATAGCAAAATAGTAAGACATTTAACATGTAGTTTTAGAGATAAGTTCATATGCATAGAGAGAGAAATACACAGACATACTTTCACCAAATCATTTTAGCAACTAAGTGAAATTCGTAGTATCTCTATAACCACTACTACCAATTCATAAATAGGGAAGCCATGTGGGTGGTGTCTAGGGGTGCAAAGAGCGGAGCCCGAGTTCATTTAACATATGAAAGCTCGAGCTCGAGCTAGGCTTGATTCTTTGTTTCTAAAGCTCGAGCTTGGCTCGTACGTATTTTTTCAAACTCAAGCTTGGCTTGGGCTCGACTCATTTGGTATTTATTAATTAATTATAATTATTAATATATGTACAATTTAGTAATTTTTACATAATTTTATAAATAGTAATTATTATTATTATTATTAAAATATATATTTAATATATAATAAAAAAATTATAAACAGTAGGCTTGTATGGGCTAGCGAGCCAGCTCGAGCTCGATAAGCGAAGCGCAAGCTCGGGCTTGTTTACTAAACAAGCTAGTTTTTGAGCCGAGATCGAGTAGCTAGCGAGTAGCTCGGTTTATTTGCACCCCTAGTCGTGTCAGAACAACTAATGGGTCAAAACAGATTGTAGACCATTTTAACTCAATTTGTATCTGTCATAATAATATCATATACTTAGAAATTAATCTCAAAAACCTAAAACAAAGCATTTGCTAAAACCACATAAATGATATGTGCATACCAGATAAAATAATCTCATTAGCAAGTATTCAGTACATTGTAATTTTAGAAAAACAAGACATAATTGACAATTAATCAATATTGTATACTAATGAACATAAGCAATCTAGTTTAGCTAAAAGCAAATTACAAAGGAAATCAAATTGAGTTAAAAGCAAACAAATTGCAACTTTTCAACTTATAGCTATATCAGGTCAGTTAGTGAAACCTAAAACTGGACTCCCTAAAATATGGCAACATACTTGTATAGGTCAGGTATCATCGGCAATATACCTCTATGTGGGAAATGTGGCAACATACCAGTATCAAGGATCTTCAGCAACATACTTACATGGGCATCTTCACAACTCAAATTCTTTTGCCAATAATAAACCTAAATCAAATAAGAACATCAACCTAGTAAAAATCGCAGGATAAATATAATGAAATAGAAGTGCGATACATGTACCATATCCAAAGTTGCAAATCCAGTATTGAAGTATACCATGAACTCGAGCCCATGATATGCCAATTCACTATTACCTGATTGCGTTGCAACATCCACGATGGGTTCAAGTGAGAAATCTTACAACGTCATATATCATCAAGCAAAATATCATTATTAAGTGTTCTTTGTGACAAAAAAACTAATAACATCGGCCAAAATGTGATGAAATATAAATCCTAAAATCTTTACCTACAACAGTAGGTATTAGACCAATCAATAAGTTAGTTTGCCAAATGAGTTCTGTAAAAACAAAATATCAGATGTATGTTTAAAATAAAAGAAAAGAAGTAATGACCACGCCGTTACAATATGGTAGCGGGTAGTTGACCAAAACTAGTTGGAGTACCTCCATTGATGTAGTTGTAAGATAGATATCAGCAGAGGCATCTCTGAGATTTCACGTACCTGTTCGAGATTGAAAAAATGTGCCCTTCTGCTATGTTTTGTTATTATTTAAAAAAGATTAAATCAGTATTGGGCTTAATAAACCTAATTCCAAGTGAGCTAAATTCTAAACAATAAAAAATGATTTGTAAATTGGCCTATATTGAAAGTGGTATGTGTTTACTATTTAAAAAAAATAACATATACGTATCGGATTTTTTTTAAATCGCATGCCCCTCGAAATTGTGGGCCTTGTGTGGAGGTCCTCCCCACACACTATCAAAGCCTCCCATGGATATCAGATAGATATAGATATAGATATCTGTGACACAATATAAAAATTTATTAGATCAGAATCAAGATAATCTTTGTATAAATGTTTTCTAGAATGCATTCGCACGTAATGAAGTAAAAAATATAAGCAACGATGAAGACGGTGAATATAAATTTGAAAATGCACACTTACAATTCTAGCATAAAAGTCGGCATAATTTAATGATTAAATACTCAAAATTATTAGTATAAAAGATAGATATGGTGTCCCATACATATATTATGCCTAGTGAATTATTTCATCATACTATCAACATATTTTTACATATGTGTAATGTGGCATTTTTTAGTGTTATAGTTGCAGGTTACATTACTACCAAACCTAACAAGACCTTGGTTGTTCAGAGAATATGTTTAGATAAATAGCTTTATTTTACACCACAATAAACCTAGATAAATGTATAAAAAAATCAACTACAATGTTGTTCTTGCTAACTATTCCACAATCATCAATTTTACACTGATCAATATCTAGTTTCTTTTTCTGTAAAATCAGTCAGTGCAGAAATTAATAAATGACGAAATGAGTTCCAAATAGAATACGCGAAATACTTGTAGCACCCTGTTTTACTTGAATGATTTCTATATCTAAATCAATCTGACACAAAACCTTAATCGACCGCAACGACGCCGATTTAACAAGAAAATTATAAAATTAGGGACACATAGATTCGAACCTGTGGAATAGAAAAGATGCTTCTGTCGCCGTGAGAGGAAGTCATCGGTTGTCGAGAGAGTTGCTGTTGTAAGTCTGAGAGAGAGAGTTGTCGATGTGAGAATCGCCGTTTATCGTCGCTAGAAACCGCCGCTGGTTTTGCCCAAATTTGGAAATCGCCTAAGTCTTAGAGAAAAAAAAATATTAGAAAACGGATTGAACCAACTCAAAAAACAAGAAAAGGAAGAGAAACTAACTTAGGGTTATGAAAGAGCGGGAAATGAAAAGTTGTAAACAATTGTAGAGGGAAAAGAATTTTGTTTTGATAGAAAAAGATGAATATGGGAAGGAATCCAAAAATTTGAGTTTAAACCAGTGTGATTGATTTGGAAGATCAAAAATTTATATTAAGATTAGTTTTCTTTATAGATTAAAGTAATAAATATTTTGTTGTATGTACCAAAAAAATACTAATAAGAATTAAATATTATAAATTAAAAAGCGTTATGTATAAAAAAACAAATTATATGTATAAGATTATATTATATTCTATTATATAACTAAATATTTCTCTAATATTGAAGTGGGATTATAAGACCACCCGTAGTGGGACGTTTTTTTTAAAAAAAATTGAAAAAAAACGCCCCAAAACCCCCCCCACCCCATTACACCCGGCGTTTTGGGGCGTTATTTTCAAAGAAAATGGAAGTGGGCGTGATTTTTAAAACGCTGAATGGAGTCTGACAACCTACTTTTTGGCCAATGGGAGTTTGACAACCTACTTTTTGCATGTGCTTGTGTTTTGACCAGCCAACCATTTGTTTCCTTTTTGTTTTTTTTTTTTTTTAATGATTGAATGGGGGTTATTGGCATAATGCCCCACTACGCCACTTTTGCTATAATGCCCCAACGCTGACTAGGACGCCACGTGTCGGATAATGCCCCATGGTGGGGGCATTATAACCCACTACCACTACACATGGTCTAACCATGTGTTATTTTACGCTACATGAACCGAAATGGGTGCCCCTATCATCTAAAAATATATATTTACTTACTTTATAGGTATGTAATATCTACACATATTTTACATTTTTACTCATGTGTAGGTATTTAATTTGCCATGTCATTTTCAAAAAAAAAAAGTATATATTAACTTAGTTTATCTACATATTTTTTTTTAAATTCTTATGTGTTGGTAAACATAATCATTTATCTACATATATATTAGTTTTTTTACATATGTGTAGATAATTTAGCTACACATGACACGAATATTTGCTACATGTGTAGGCAATTTTGGGGGGGAAATTTTCCCACCAACACCAAATGTGGCTAAAATGTATTACCAACACATATTAAGTGTTAATTATTATGAAAATATATTATGAACTATTACACACACATATACAAACATATGTAGGTAAATACCCACATATTTACATGTGTAGGTAAATTATGTGTGGGTAAACACCCCAATTTCTTGTAGTGAAACTTATATATTTCAGCAGTTTTTTTGTTATTAACATTGTTACAGCTTCTTGTTTTATGATCTTCGATCTTCTATTATATAGTTTGTTTTCTGTAAGGGGAAAACTGTAACACCCCGAAATCGGGATTGGTAATTAAACCATGTTAATACTAAAGAGCGGGTAAAATGCCGTTAGTGGTAAAGATTAACCCGGTAAATATTAGGATTTAAATAAATAAACCTAATATTAGATAAAAGAGAATAAAAACTTTGAGGAAATAAAGTTCATAAAAGGCCCGAGTTAACGGAACTTAAAATGAAACGGGTCATGATTTCCCCAAACCCACTAAGTTAACTAGGAGTGATTAATCTAGTTAGTAAAGTGTAAATAAGTAATAAAACATGGAGTTGTAGCTCCAAATAATTAGAGTTAAACTTGAGGGACCAAAACCGTAAAAAGGAAACAAGAATTTTAATTAATAAAATTATTAACACAACACACACTTAATGTGTGTGTGTGTGCATCGATCTCTAGGAGACAAAAGAGGGTGAAACCCTAGTTTCCTCCAAATCTTCAAATTAAAGGATCAATCGAAGGCCAAATTCGGATTTGAAAGTATATAAACGATCACCAAGTCAAGGGGATCATAAGGTATGTCGAAATTTATGATTTGGTGACATTTTGAGATTTTGATAATCATGCATGAATGAGATTCTTGTATGAAAATTTAATGTTTTAGTGAAATTGATGTGAGCATAAGACTAGAAACAAAACCCTAGGTGCAAACTTGTTGAATTTGTGCCATAAACTAGTGATTAGTCAACTAATCAAGCATGAGCTAAGTGAGTTTTGTAATATGATGATGTTAGTGCCTAACTAGTGATTAGAATCATCATATTTGATAGTAAAAGCAAGGTACTTAAACAAATTTCAAGTTTGAGAACTTAACCATACATGATTCGAAATGGGTCTTGGATGTAGTGATGAAATTGGTAATTTTGTTCATATAAATAGATAAATGAAATTGTGTTATATACTAGATCATATGAAGAAACTTGATTTTATTAAGGGTTCGGATGGATGCTAAATAGTATGTAAACGGGTCTCACTTATAAAGGAGAACCCTTAGTTCTTGCAAAAATGAATGAATAAACTAGTCATGATAATCGCCTGAACTAGTTAGAGTGTTGAAAATATAATAGATTTGGTTAGAACATTGGTTTAAAACGGTGGCCAAGAAATAACGCCTACCGGATAATTAAGGAATGCCTAAACTAGTTGATGGATTTGATTATGCATTTCATACACTAATGGGTGTTTGACTCTTAAAAAGTCAAACTGACCTAGAAAACGATGAATGATAATTTTGGATATAAAATGCGTAAGGTGGAATAATCGTCTTAAATTATGATTTAACTAACCACCTTGAAAACGATGATGATAGTTTGACGCGTAACAAGCTAGGTGGAAGCTTGGGGAAGGAAGCGGGTCAAACGAATTTAAGAAGGAAAAGAAAAGCGTAAATTGGATGCGAGGTAAGTAAAGCTTACGCCCCTTTACATTATTTACAAATTACTTAATAGTAAGTATTGTATATGAATGCTACTAAGTGGTTGGTATATGATGTTCCGACACGATTCAATGAGAGTCGGAACGAGGGAAAATGGTAAGAAATCGTGAATTATGGTAAAAGGGGTAAAATGGTAAATTAGTCATGTAATGACGAATAAATAAAAACGGTTTTAAGTAAAACGAGTTCAAGGGAAAACCGGGATAGGTTTAAAGGGATGAAATGATAATTAAATACCATCTCATACGGACAAATGGTCAATTAGACTAAATGGGTCAAATGGTGTTGTTAACACCATTTGACAATAACATTTGACAATCGCTTGTTGAGTTTTGTAATCACAGGAAATAACATAAGCTTGCGTTGCTTTAACTAGAAAGATTTAAAGCAAAAGTTATGTAAACGGGTCAATACTTTGACCCAAGCCAGGTACGCATAAATAAGCTTTTAGTTAAACATGCAATTTTTGGTCAAATATTTAGCGAAAGTCCTTCATCGTAAAGTGAGGGACTAAAGTTGACCAAAACACCCTTGAAGGGTATATTGAGCAAACGACCCATAGGGGTTGTTTAGGAACTTGCATTAAGATTATGGAATCATTAAATACGAATAAAAGTTATAGGAATACACATTTGTGGGTCAAATGCACAAAAACGGTCATTTGCGTAAAATGACCAACCGATGGGTAAATTTGGGATAATAGGTTAGTTATGCTAAATCCACCACAAAAATAGTTGTGGTGGAACATAAGCAGATATTTAGATGTGGAATTATAAAGTATGAAAAGAAAAGAGCTAGTTATAGACCAAAATGTATAAAAGATCCCCTAAACGGATCAAAATAAATTACGCGCGTAACTTGGGTGTTTGTCGCGTAATTCACAAAAGATATGAATCCAAGATAGAGATTTTGAGTTAAATACTTTGGTTTATGATTTATGATTAACTAGAAACAAGTTTGGAGGTCTTAAATACAAACGGGTCAAAATATTGATTTTAAATAATAAGCCGAATGCTTAAAGATTTAGAATTTTATTAGTTTGAATGTTGAATTTTAACTCCATTAGATGGAGAATTAAATTACGAACGCGTAGGAAAAAGAATCGCTTAAAACGGATCAATAACGAAGAAGTTATGGCTGTTTCCGTAAAAACTGGCATAGCTGAAAATGCAGGTCCCAGCTGCAGACCTGCTGGAAAAGTGCCTCCCCCGCGCCACGCGAGGGAGCAACATGGCGCCGGCGCGTGGCACGACGGAACCCAGTTTCGTCGAAAAATTTGTATTTTAATCAGTTCCGCTTCCGGGACTCGTTATGACACGTTTTAAACTACGTATGATTGATTCAATTCATGTTTTTATGGATTGTAGGTATTTTTACAGTACCGGAGGATGATCAAGCTCAATGAAGAACCGAACACGATCAAGTTTAAGCTTCCGCACGTTATTACGTTGTTGTGTTGAACAACGAATTAAATCACATTCTGTTGTATTGTTTCAATGCTAAGTAAGGCTTTAAATAAACCCGTATTTTCATTAGTATGTGTAATCATAAATACACATTTTTTTAGTCTTAATTTATAAGAAAACCGTTAAATATTGGTAAGGGTGTTACAAAAACAGGATCAGGGAAAGTAGAGCACAGTGTTGCAGGTATTGATTAGAACTTCAGCAGTGGGGTGGTAAAACTTTTGCATAGAACAATTCTTTTATTCTTAATGTTTATTTGAAAAAAAAGAACGTTTTACGCTTTCATGTCAGATTGTCATCTGTAGTAAATTACTTAGCAACTTGCTACAGACAATATATTATGTTTTTTTAAATGCTATAACATGCACAATGGGTATGCATCAATGTGTTGCGGTTGTTAGATATTCACGTAGTATTACACTGTTACTGCGCCTCTGTAGACCTGAGGCAAGGAACTTTCAAAAACGCAACTGAGGCGTGCGCCTTTGGTCAGGCACATGCGGGATGAGATTCATTTGTTTTTTGATGTACTTTTAACCATTCGGTTGGTGATCGGAATCATGCTTATGTTTGGTGAACTGTTATTACTTTTGAACTTTTGGTAATAATTAATATGATGATTCTATTTGCTAATTTATTAGGTTTTGTATTTTATTTAATTTTTGTGTCTACTGTGCTTTTAATTATAGTTTATATTTAATCTATACATGTACACCATAAGAAGTTTTATTTATTTATTTATTACTAGGGCTTTTAAAACCCCGTGTATTACACGGGTTGCTAAAAAATAATTTTGTATAACATATAATAAAAATATATATTTTTAAAAAAACTCGTATATTGCATGTATTGAATAAAACACTAGCGGTAAGACCCGTGTGCAAACACGGGTCGTTTCTTAGAAAACCATGCATAACACATATTGATAGAACATATACATATGTGTATAGATATTGTATCAAAACGTGTTATCTATTATAGCTAAAAGATAACTATAAGTAAATATAAAAGATATTTAACAAACTTAATAAAATTCATCAGTTACATAAGATTATTTCCATTCTCTTATTCAAAAAAGAGAGTATCCACCCATTGACAATATAAATTGTTATAAACATAAGTACATATAAAAAATGTCTAACAAACTTAATAAAATTCGAATACAACTTAACTTTAACAAACATTAACTAAGAACATACGATCACCTGCCTAAACAACACACATCAAACCTCACTCAAGAATTTGTTACGCAGCAACATGTCCTTCGCTACATGTTGTTATCTGGTTAAATATGCTACTGCAAACAATGTAACAGCTGCTGATCCAACAATCTCCCTATACAACAGATGATACGAAAACCCTTCTTTATTACTGATTTTTATTTCTCGTCAACATCTCCCTGATTTGTCCTTTGAATTGTAGTTCAAAGTCCAGGGAGAACATGTCTTCTTCATCATCCCTCTTAAGTTGAAGGTCCAACAAATCTTGGAGATCGTATGCATTCAGGTTATATGCACTATCCATTTTAATCTCTTCAACACTACCATCTGATCTGATCAAAGTCAATACTTAGGTTTTTGAGCATGAAATTCCACTTTACTATTTTTGGATCAGTTGCTTTTCTTGGGCAAAGAATTATTTAAGATGAGTTTGGTGATTGTGGTCTGCTAACTAAATTTGCAATTGATTCAGACAAAGCAGATGATGAGAGAAGGTTTTTCGGAGTACCGATTTTTAGAGACAGCGCAGCAGTTGTAGGATAGATTGGGTTTTGAAGAACATTTGAATGTTCAGCTCTAACTTCTTCCAGCTTTTTGTAGGTCTCAACTATCTTCAGTTTAGACCATCTGGCAATGGATCTAACTGGACCATAATCAGCAGCCACAAGCTCTGCTCTCATTCTTTTAAACTTCAATACCTCATCTGAATCCACTGTTTTGACTTTCTTCCAATTAGGTGGAATTGGCTTTACCAGAGGATCATTGTTCATTTTTGTGATTCTATCGATAAGAGTTTTTCTCTTACGTGTGGAGATGATTTCTGGTGAAGGAGAATGTTTTGGTAGTGAAGATGAATCTATGGGAAATCTTTGTGACGTTGGAGATGGTTGGATTGTAGTTGGTGTAGTGAAAATGATCATGGCAGATGTTTGAGAAACTTCTGCTGAAACAACTGGTGTCTCAGCAGCTGTTTGGTAAACATCTACTGCTACTTTTGTGTTCCCAGCATCTATTGACAAAATGGGTGATGATGGTGTGGAAGGTATTTTCTCCTTCTTTTGTGGTGGTTTTTTTGGAGAAGGTTGGGATTTAGGTTGAGCAGGGGATACAATTTCTGTAGGATTAGCTTTTGAATCTGGTGGCAACTTTCTCAGTGAATCTTTCTCCCCCTTTTTGGTATCATTATCATCATCATCATCTTTCTCAAAGATTGATGTAGAGATGGAGCCAGTAAGTTCCAACAGATGTTCCTTAATGTTCATAATGTCTGCTTTTGTGTCTTTATACCTGGCATCAACCAAATTTATGATAAATTCCAAACTGAAATTGCGGTTACTTTCAGCCAAATTCCTCTGAGCTTGAAGGATGGGTTGCATAGAATTCCAAAGCTCATTGGCAATTTCCTGTCCGGTAGGTTGACTTTTAAAAAGGTCTATCATCTGCTTAATCAATTCTTTCATTTCAGCAACATCTGTTTCAATGGTAGACACTCTAACCGTCAAATCCTTATAAGTTAATTCATCACCTACTTTAATAGGATCATCTGAATTCCCACCTGTAGTGGTTGTATTTGTTTTTATAATAAGAGAAGTCTCCATATCATCAGAAACAGATGCCCCTTTTTCTTCGTTCTGGGGACTTCCCACTAAAGCAGAGATTACAGTTGTAACCTCATCAGTAGTTGCCTTCAAGGGAGTCTTAATGATGTAACCACTGTCCAACTGATCACCAATGGGTTCAACAGTTGTAGTGGCTGCTCCACTTGAACTACCACCAAGAGTTTCGTAATACTCAACGGGGATAACCTCCTCAACTATTTGTAGGATAGGAGATTGAATTGGTTCAGACACAGTCATTTTTTGCGATCTACTCTCAGTAATGTGTGCATTAGAGGAACTGTTTTCTTTCTGAAATTCAATTGCTTCAAATAGAGTTAATATTGTTGATGGAACTTGAGTCGAGGGTTGTGGTGTAGAAATCGTGATTGCCCTGGGAGAGGGACTTTTAAACATACTTTCATATGAAAGGTCTACTTCATGTTGTGGTGTCCCTGTACTTACAACATGATCCTTTTGTAAGGATACATGAGGAGTTTGGATGGGTTGAGATCTTTCCAACAACTGTAAGGAAGTAGCAGCAGTGGTTTCAAGGGACATTTGTGTTGTCACTGCATTAACCTCTGGGATCTCATCTTCCAGAGGGACCTTTTTATTTTGTTTGGTTTTGGTGGGCTTTTTGGATGTAACAGCTTTCTTTTTGCGTTTTCCTGGTCTGTGTTTCACAACACCGGTTGTGGTGTCATGATCACCAGGAGCAGTTTGCTCAACAAAAGAAGTTTGAGCAACTGATGCGGACACATCTAAAACAGAAGTCTCAGTTGTTGAAACTTTTGACTTTTTATCCATAAGTTTAGTAAAAGTTTTACTTGTAAGACTATTTATTTGAAAAGCTACACCTTGTTCAAAATCTGTTTGTGACACTAGTTTTCGTAGGTAGTAGCTTAGAAGTCTTGGATACAACAGAAAAGCATTACCATGAACACTTTTTTTCAATTTTTTCACATTATTCAACAAATTAGAAAACAGTGCTTGTGATAAATTGTAATCAGATTTTGTTAAAATAGCATAACCCAAATACTGAATGTTCAAAGGTATCTCATTAAATGCGGTGGTCTTGGCTGAGAGACAAGTTAAAAGAGTATGAAACAAAAATTTCATTGGCGGAGGGAAGTTTGGTTTGTAGATAGCAACTTCCTTTAATTGTGCATCATACCCTCTTTCAATGAACTCTGTATGAAGTTCAAGTTTTTCAAAGTTGTTCTTACCTCCCAAGTCGTCCAATGCAAATGTAGTGGAAATTGTAAAGGGAGAAATTCGTACCACACTTTCTCCGACCTTAGATGTGATGGCAACTGGATTATTATCTTCAGCCTCTATTTCAGCATTAAACCAAAATTGTCGGAGTGTTTCTGTATGAACCGGAGCATCAGCAGTAGGAACTGATTTGTATTTTGATGACGTTAAAAGGTCAATTATTGAGTGATAGCTGGTATTTTTGCTGGTTTTCTCGAAGATGGGGAGGTAGTTGTGAGGTTTTTTGATGTTCAGAGACATGATCGGAGAAGAAGGTGATTTGGGGATGAAACAGGGTTTAAGTTGGAGGGTTTTTAATATGTTGGAAACTGTTTTTAAGAGTTTTGAATTTGATACGGCAGTGGTAGAACCTCGATTTAGGGATGAAACAGCTTTTATATAGAGAGAAGAAGTGAATGCTGATGTGGCAGTAGTTACAAATATTTGATGGCTAAGATCTGTCCACGTCAGAACCTCTCTTGCGACAACCGATGACAGTTGTTTGGAAACCTCTGTTGGTCATTGGGAACAGTGTGAGTCAAACAGTCGTTAGATGAACAGAAGTTATGAGAACAGATGATAACTTTCAGCAATTGTTTTATTTTTAGCTAACATCTGTCCACGTCAGGACCTCTGTTTTCATAATGGATGACAGTCAGCAGTATAGTAAATCAACAGTCATTAGGATAAACAGAAATTATGACAACAGACGGTACCCTTTAACAGTGGATGTATATTTAGGCAAGCAGAAGTTTCAAAAACTGTTTTTTTTTTCAATCGGTGTAACTCAACAGTCATAAGTCTAACATCTGTTATTAGCCCAACCACTGTTAGTATCAAATCCTCTGTTAAGCATTTTAAATTTGAATATCATCTGTTGTTCGTTAACATCTCTTGACCCATAGCAGACCTTTGCATCTTCAGACATTTATTCATCAGCAGATGCTCTTTTTTGTCAGACTTTAGCTACAACACACCTTTTATAACACCAAAATATACCGTAAATTCTTCCAAAAAACTGTTATTGATAAACAAAATTATATAATAATACTTATAGCAGATGTTATATAATAATACTTATTCATCATTAGCCCAACCACTGTTAGTATCAAATCCTCTGTTAAGCACTTTAAGATTGAATATCATCTGTTGTTCGTTAACATCTGTTGAACTATAGCAGACCTTTGCATCTCCAGACATTTATTCATCAGCAGATGCTTTCTTTTGTCAAACTTTAGCTACAACACACCTTTTATAACACCAAAATATACCGTAAATTCTTCCAAAAAACTGTTATTGATAAACAAATTTATATAATAATACTTATAGCAGATGTTATATAATAATACTTATTCATCATTAGCCCAACCATTGTTAGTATCAAATCCTCTGTTAAGCATTTTAAGATTGAATATCATCTGTTGTTCGTTAACATCTGTTGACCCATAGCAGACCTTTGCATCTTCGGACACTTATTCATCAGCAGATGCTCTCTTTTGTCAGACTTTAGCTATAACACACCTTTTATAACACCAAAATATACCGTAAATTCTTCCAAAAAACTGTTATTGATAAACAAAATTATATAATAATACTTATAGCAGACGTTATATAATAATACTTATTCATCATTAGCCCAACCACTGTTAGTATCAAATCATCTGTTAAGAATTTTAAGATTGAATATCATCTGTTGTTCGTTAACATCTGTTGACACATAGCAGACCTTTGCATCTTCAGACATTTATTCATCAGCAGATTTTCTCTTTCGTCAAACTTTAGTCAACAGTGGTAAATCAACAGTGGTTAGAATACACAGTTGTTTCATAATCAGCAGATGTTCTCTTTTACCAAACTTTAACTACAACAGACCTTTTTACAACTCCAAATATTGACTCTCTGTAATTTGCAGGAGCACAGATTCTTCAAAAAACTGCTCTCAATGATCAAATTCTAAACATTTGTTTTATCTTTGTACTCATCTGTTCACCATCAAACGAACCCTTGATACTATTAAACCTCTGTTGACTTACCAAACAGATGTTCAGACACAATTCAACATCAACATAATCTGTTCACCATCAAACCAATCCTTGACACTATTAAACCTCTGTTGACTTACCAAACAGATATTCAGACACAATTCAACATCAACATAATCTAAATCTTACTCAAACACTAAATAATAAGTAAAACTAAAACACAACATAGATTCATAAAATTAAAATTTATTCATTTATTTATGACCTTAAAACTAAAAGTCCAATAATTACATCACATACTGAACAACATTAAAGTTCAAATCTAACAATAACAGCAAGAATTAAGAAACTTTAGTTTCAACTCCATCGATTGCTGAACCTCTCGATGTATGTCCTTCAGCATCGCCATGAACTGCACGTCTCTATCACCGCACTCTATATTACTGACAACACAAAGCTCACGAACGGAAGTTGAAGGCATCCGCATAAGATCTTTGGAAACCTGCTCTCTAGTGAACAGGCCAACTTGCAATCCATCAAAACATCTCTTCAGCTCTTGAAGAGTAGCCCTATCTTCATACACATGTTCCTCGATTTGCCTGACAAAATGCTGCTTTAAATCATCTGATTTTGCATTTGTAAATAACGCCATTTGAATAAACTATATTACTCGACTTTCCTGAAAGTATGATATCTTCGTAGGAAAACTTGATGAAAAACAGGCGAAGTGACTATGAGTTTATATACTGAAATTTGTAATTGTGAAAACGCGTAGATTTAATATAAACATATTAATGTATATTTCAAAACAGCAGTCTTTTAATGCAAAAACCTTTTCAAACCCCAACTTTTATGGGAAAACTGTAAAATTAAATACCAAGAAACCCAAGGGACAAAATTTCGAAGTTCAAAGAACAAAAGCAGATTATCACAATTACAATTAACCTCTTCATTTACCAAGTAGACGCGTTTTTAAACTCTATAAAAGATCGATGATTACTTTTGATTCGAAACATCAACAAATTGTCCTACAAATCACTTTCTATCAAAAATTGTTCCAAATCACAAAACCAACAAAAAATCTACATGGCAAACTTCAGCTTCTACCACTGGTCAGACACCAGTGATGTTAAAACACAATTCTCGATGTGGTCACTCAAAGAACAAAGAACAAACGAAGAACTAAACAGGAAAGTTGACATAATCAATGACACTAATTACAACAAAACCTGGAACAACATAGCATTGCTCGATGAAGTCCTCCACTCTCCTCCATCAGAGTTCCAGAAGAATGCCGAAGAGTTTCTGACACAACTTCTAAAACAAGATCAGAAAATCTGCAACATGCTAACTGACCTGAAATTCAAAAGAGAGCATGAAATCACATGGAGAAAGGCCAGAGTCTACGAAATCCTAGCAAGTGTTAACTCTAGCGTGTAATACTTTATAAATATTTCATTAAATTTCTATTTTTCTATGTAGTAGTTCATTTTAATAATATAAACATGCATCTTAACATATTCTAAAATGTCAGTGTAAATAAAAACTCTCAACATCATCAACAGTTAATCAAAATAAGAAACAAACCTAAAATGCAAAGGTCTCTTCTCAACTGTTGTAGCACATCTGACTTTTCACGATATTGCACGAATCTACCCTTTCTATAAAAGGAGAAAATCTTACCGACGCAAGAAAACCTGACTTTCGATTTACCGAAAATCCAACAATGCAACTCTCCCATTAAAGAAGATAGCACATGCAACTTTTCACAATGTTGCAACAATGATACTGCAACATCGATATTGAAAGGTTGATGTGTGATGGGAAGCTTCACTGAAACGACGATGTTGGAACAATGATACTGGAACGATAACATGTAAACATAATCAACAAACATTCGAACAAAGAAGTGTAATCGGAGATTAGCGGCTGAATCACGAGAAAAATGCATTTGAGAGAGAGAGAGAGAGAGAGAGATACGCTCACATATATGAGCGAGCGAGATTTGAATGTGAAACCAGATAATTATATCTTATTTATAGGATTAGAATATATTGTTTGAATTTTGAATTTTGAATGTGAAGCCAAAATTTTGAATCTCGAGAGATGTTTATTGGGAACTGATGTTTGATTATAAAATGTTGAGGGCAGATGTTTAAACAAAATTTTAAATGATATTTGAATCTCGACAGATGTTTATTGCGAACTGGTTTTGATGGGCAGTGGTTATGTGGGCCAGTGGTTTAATGGGCAGACTTTTACCTTTGAGATTTGGACGTGGGCCAACTTTCAAATTTAAAGGCTTTTAATATTAAGGTTTATGATGTCAAAATGACATAAGAAAAGCCTTGTTGGACAGCCTCTTCTGCTGACACATCAGCTTTTTCTATGTCATTGGGATTTCTCCTTTTATAGAAAGTATAGATAGATTATATGTTAAAAACTATGCTATTAATTAATCTAGATGGATGTAAATTAAATATGTGTGATTTTGGTTTTCTAATCAATTTAAATAAATTAATTAATACATGTAACTTTATTTGTCTAACTAATTTAAACAAATCAATTAATACATGTAACACTTCTGTATTAAAAACTTCTGCCACGAACTGATTTAGATATATCTTTTTGTTTAAACAAAATTGTGTAAAGTTATTATTAATCTTAAAATTCTTTTTTAAAAGATTAATATTGTTGTTGTAGATGATGATTATCTTCTCAGTATTGATATCTTTAATATTTTCTTTATTGAATTATCATTGTTTAACAGAGGAGATAAGTTAAAAATTTATTATCTAATATTATTATTATTATTATTTAATAAGAGATAAAAAAAATAGAAAATAAAGGGGTATGAGAAAGTGACATGTGTCCCAAAAAGACTTTCATTTATTAGTATAAAAAGATAAGATAATGGCATACGTTAATACAAACAGTCATCAAGATTTATCTTTTAAAAATGAACAATGATGTACTATTTACTTATTGTAACATTTTACTTTGTTTGTTTTATTTTGCATAAATGTAATTTTATATAATAAATAATAAAAAGATATATCTTTAAAAAAAACTCGTATGTGTTTAGTACAATATAATGTCATATATTATTATTATTATTATTATTATTATTATTATTATTATTTAATATGATAATAATAAAACAAATGTTTATCCTTATCTAAATATTTATTCTTATCTAGTATTTTTGTTTAAAATTATTATTATTATTATTATTATTATTATTATTTAATATGAGAAATAAATAGGAAAATAAGGTGAGAAAGCATGAGGAAGTGACACGTGTCCAAAAAAGATTTTTTATTTATTAGTATAGAAAGATTTATCGTATATGTAATGGTACACGTCCTTGTCCCATTGGACAACTATATATCAAGGAGTAATAAAAAATTATATAGTTTTTTGTATAATTTCATAGTCTCACAAATTAGATATACATCATACATATACACTTTTAAGGGGGTATATTGATTTAAATTTTGTAAGTTTACATTAACTAGAATTACGACCCGCCGTATTGCGGCGGGGATTCTTTAGTTATAACTAAGTCGATTTAGGACGCGCAAGTTCTGTTGAACCTGTCAAACAGGAAAAAAATAGACGATGTAAAAACGTTCACCCACAGGCGCACGTTGTGTCATATTAACTCGCAAAATTTAGAACGAAACGTAAAAACGTTAAATCAAAGACGCATGTTGCGATGTGTTAATTCAAAAAATTTAGAACGAAGCATAAAGCGAAAAATTTGCGGAAAATGAAAACTATAAAGGACCAGTTGAAAGTAAAAAAAATTGTGAGGATAGATTAAAAAGTTTTGTGTTTAAAGTAAAAAAAACAAATAGTTTTGGGTAAAAAGTAATTTATGAAATACTTTTAGGTGAAAAGTAAAAAAATCAATTTTTTTTTAAAACCCCCCAAAGCCAAGATTACAACACATAAGTAAAAAAATCAAAGTGGTTAAATCGCAAAAGATGGAAACTTTTGAATTAGAAGTGAAAAATCAAATTAATCAAAGGGGTTAAATTGTATAAGATGAAAAATTTTGAATTATAAGTGAAAAATCAAATTAATCAAAGGGGTTAAATTACCAAAGATTAAAACTTTAAACTTAAATTGTCAAAGATTAAAACTTTAGGGTTAAAAAGAAAACAAAGATTAAAACTTTAAACTTAAATTGTCAAAGAATAAAACTTTAGGGTTAAAAAAGAAAAATTCCATTTTTTGAAAAATGTAAAAACAGTAAAGCAAAGACGCATGTTGCGATTTGTTAAGTCACAAAATTTAGAACGAAGCATAAAGCGAAAAATTTGCGGAAAATGAAAACTATAAAGGACCAAAGTTAAAAGTAAAAGAAGTTGTGAGGACATATTAAAAAGTTTTGTGTTTAAAGTAAAAAAACAAATTGTTTTGAGTTAAAAGTAATTTATGAAATACTTTTAGGTGAAAAGTAAAAGAAATCAATTTTTTTTAAAAAAAAAACCCCAAAGCCAAGGTTACAACAACCATATGGATAACCATTTTTTCTTTGAAAAAACCCCCAAAGCCAAGATTACGACACATAAGTAAAAAAAATCAAAGTGGTTAAATCGCAAAAGATGGAAACTTTTGAATTAGAAGTGAAAAATCAAATTAATCAAAGGGGTTAAATTGTATAAGATGGAAAATTTTGAATTAGAAGTAAAAAATCAAATTAATCAAAGGGGTTAAATTACCAAAGATTAAAACTTTAAACTTAAATTGTCAAAGATTTGAAAAATCAAATTAATCAAAGGGGTTAAATTACCAAAGATTAAAACTTTAAACTTAAATTGTCAAAGAATAAAACTTTAGGGTTAAAAAGTAAACAAAAATTAAAACTTTAAACTTAAATTGTCAAAGAATAAAACTTTAGGGTTAAAAAAGAAAACTTCTATTTTTTTTTTTGAAAAACACCCTAAACCAAAGTTACAACTCATGTGCAGATGTTGCTTTTTATAATGTTTAATGTTTAATATTACACTTGATTGACCCCAATCACAACTCTTTACGTTTTTCAATGATAAAGCTCTATTTGTCTTTTTCCATTTACAAACTTTCTTTATTATTTTATAATCACTCCATTTTTTATTTGATTATCAATTACCTTATATCTATTTTGTACAAGATAATGAGTCGTAAGAACTTGAAGGACAATGACATTGATCCTACACCCAAGCTTATCGAAGTGGTGTTCTACAACTACCCGCGGCAACACGTGGACATTTCCACTAGTACATTTAAAATCAAATAGATAAGGTCTTTTTTATGCCAGAACTAGTGAAATAATTTATAATAATATGTTTTGCTATAAACTGGTCTTTAGCACGTCGCATTAAATTCATATTGATTAACTCGGTTGGATGGTAGTAACTACTGACATGGGTTTCTTTAATATCATGTCCTTAAAAGTATTCATATGTGCTTTAGAGGACTTGCGTAACCTACAAAGTATCCTTCAAGAGATCTGGCTCCGAACTTTCCATCTGGATCGATCACAGTACACGGAGGCCCGAATGGCTTAAGCCATTGAAGAATGGGTTTCCTATGATTAAACAATTCAAAACACGTCTTCCCCTTCTTCTTGACTGTCTGTTGAACGTATAACACGCCAATGCGACAACTTCATTCAAGAAACTTACTGGAAGTTTCGTGTCCGCTAACATCGTTCTGGCAGTCTCAATTAAGGTTCTATTTTTCCGTTCAGCAACTCCGTTTTGTTGAGGCGTGTAAGGCGCACTGAACTCGTGGAGAATCCCTTTCTCATGTTCATCACTTATAATACATATACCATGTTCGTCTTTGCCATGTTGTCGAGCTCTCCTAGTCATCTGAATGTACTCACTAGATCCTACGTACCGAAGGCTATTATTGTCCCATTTCCTAACACTAGTAGAAATCTCCTTTTTGCGGGCATGTTCAAACCCCATAGTAAATTTGCTTGTTTAAGCTTTTGTAAGGCCTTCATGATATAATCTTTTTACAAGCTCTTTAATAATAGGAAGAATACCGGAATGTTGAACATCAATGCCTTGTTGCAATGATGGCAACGTAATTAATAGATGCCTTTATATCAATAAAATACAAACTAACGAAATTATTATTATTATTATTATTATTATTATTATTATTATTATTTCTTTTTTCATGTGTTAAACTTGATTAATTAACAAGACATGGAGTTTGATTACTTTATTTGTGCAAAACTTTTTATTTTGATTTCTCTGTGTCTATTACTAAGATTTAGAATATAGCAGAAACAAGAGTTCAATGATTTACTACAAGTGCAATAAACGGGGTTTATAGGTCAGAATGTTCCCTTGCAGGTTCTTCATAGAAGTGGCTATAGTGGTGGTGTAGTGTCTTCGCCACTTATACAATTAACATAAATGTAAAGGGATTTCAGGAGGCAACGAGAGAGATATGGAAGCAGAAGGTTTCATGACTATGTTAGGGTTTCCAGAATTTTTAAAGGGTTAGACGAGACGTGGGGATGAGATCACAAATTTCTCAATACAGGGTTGTGGTGGTTAGTGCAAGTAAGGTTGAGAAGAAAAAGGGTATTTGAATATCAATTCAAAATCTATCTTACATCCTTATTATTATTATTATTATTATTATTATTATTATTATTATTATTATTATTATTATTATTATTATTATTATTATTATTATTATTTCTATTATAAATATAATTTATTATTAGTATTTTCATTAATAATATTATTTTTGTTATTATTATTATTATTCCGAGTTATTTCAATACCCCCAAGAAAAAGGACCAGTCTTAGTCTCGCCCGGCATATATAAGGCTATAAGCCACATACCAACTGCAGACCAATGTAGTGAATTAGGATAAACCTCCCACATAATCGAAATTTTACAACATGCGAATAACGGATACCGCCAACGTGAGGAGGATGAAAATGAAGTGTAGACGGCTAACATCTTTTGGAGTTGTTCCAACTTGATGAACATGAGTTCCTATGGTTCCATTATAATGCAAGGTTGAGAAAAGAACCTGCGTTAGAGTTGTTCCAACTTGGTTGGTTTTACGCTTTTTGACGTGCATTGTACATGGTTTTGAAAGTAGCCACATTTTCGGCCTTCCGGTCTCTAGTGTTGGAAGAATGTTATGTGGCTCCATAGCCTAATTTGTCAGCTCCTCCACCAAATGGTTTTCATTATTAGATAATCTCATTGCATATGTTTGATGGTTAAGTTAATTACATATCCCAAGTATTGTCCAATCATAACACTCTTTAAAGTATATACCTACCAACTAAAATAAATATTTAGTATGTATTCATAAATGAATGAAACATATAGTGGTTTATATAGACTGCTTTGACAAAATTTTGGGTCATGTCAAATAATTGACAAAATTTTGTGTTGTATAAAAAATTATTGAAGAAAGTTTTATCCAACACACAAAATGATACACTCATATGCCTCATATGACTACATACGACTTGCATGTAGAATGTGTCATAAGACTTGTATGACAACATACGACTCATATGTTAGACATGCCATCCGACTTATATGTCATAATACGATCTGTATCACCGCACGATACGATTTGACTGTTGTGACAGACGCTACAGGCTTGTCTGAAAGATGCTCATGATTCATGTCGTATAACTTGATAAGGTTCGTATCGAGTGACAAAGATCGGGTGTCCAGAGTGGAGGATTCTTCAGGTGTGATTCATGGTTAGTTGAAGTTTTTTCCTAAAAGAGTGCGAGTGGAAAAAATATTTACCAAATTGGTGTTGTTGAAAAACTATTTACTAAAATGGTATTTTTTTCTACAACTAATTTGTCTCTCTCCAAATCTGATTGGATAATCTATAAGTTCAATAAAATAAACATATTTGAAAAAAAAGGATAAAATTTATAACAGTAATATTTTGATTATTTGGAAAATTATTTTTGTTTTGTTTATTTTGAATTTAGATTTTTTCGTTTACCATGAACTGATCGTATGTTTTTTTTATTGAATTTGATTTTTAATTTTACTTTTACTTTTGGTTTTGTCTTGGTGTATATTTTTATTAGAACTTGAATACAGTAAATGAAATAACGAAAGTTATAAATGTAAACAATGAACGTAAACGAATAAATCTAAGCAAACAAATATAAATGAACAAATGTAAAATGTATTCATGTAATCAAATGAATGTATAATCATTTGAAGCTCAAATTTTAAAATTTAAGATCGGTTTGCCAGTAGTTTTTCAATTTTAAGCTTTACTCTATATTATTTATTAATTACTTTATATACAGTTGTAATTTTAATAATTGTATACATTTTAATTATAATTTATATATACAAAATAATATATATTTCTCACCAACATTTTATTTTTAAATTATTATTATTGAATAAAATGTATAAAACAAATTAAATAAAGCTATATAAAAACATGCTCATTTAGATTCACCCAACAACTTAAACTCAAGCTCATATATTAAACAACCTTATTTTAATTTTAGATTCGAATTTGGGCAAAAGCTTGTTGAAGCTCAAACTAGTACGACATTTTAGTGAACCGATCTCAAATTAGTCATGGGCAACTGCCTCGTTTACACCTAAAAAAAGTTGTAAACACATAATTACAACCTATTCAAAACTCGAAGTTTATTCATCGTCATAGTTGAAAAATAAAAATAAAAACTAAGATATTAAAACTGAAAGATAAATATTAAATTATAAATAACGGTCAAAAGATTGAAAAGAAAAATGAAATTCACAAGATACGATTAAATTCATTTTTATGTAAACCAAATAAAACCTATTTTCAAACTAAAAAAAAGTATTTTTCAAATTATTAAAATATTAATGTTATATATTTTATATTGTGTTTTCCAAATATGTTTATTTTAATTGAGATATAGGTTATCCAATAAGATTTGGAGAGAGAAAAACAAGTTGCAAAGAAAATACTATTTTAGTAAATAGTTTTTTAGCAACACCAATTTGATAAATATTTTTTCCACCTACATTCTTTTGGAGAAAAAAACTCTGGTTAGTTGTGTATATAAAGTTAATGTTATGATCCATGGCCAATGTAGACAAGACCGAGATGATGATCGGGTTAAGAAGAACACACATATGTAAAATTTCATTTTTATATAGTATAGATGTGAATATATATAGATATATATATATTAAAAATAGATATTAGAAGTATATATTTTTACAAAACGCATATCTATATATATGCATATAAAATATTTTACATTTTTACAATATGTGTAAAAACTTTAAAAAACATATAACCAAATAGATTTTTTTTATCCAATAAGATTAGAAGTGAAAAAAAACTAGTTTCCAAATTACTATTTTAATTAATAATTTTTCAATGACATTATTTTGATAAATTAGTTTTTTACCAACACTATTTTAGAAGAAAAAAGTTATGTACAATTCTCGTTTAAAAAAGTTAAAGACACAAAATGGACAGACACATGGATTTTTACAATGAATATTGGATTTTAATAATCTCAACTATTTGTCGTTGGCAGCCAACAGTCCTAACTTCAAAAATAACCACTGTCAGTCTCAACTATTAACATATTGGCCTCCAATTGACCTGGACTAACAGAAGCCTAACGCCGTTAGTTTCCGGTCGCCGGAAAAAAAACTTTTTTGGGTTGGAAAAATCCTTTTTAGCCGGAAAACTCAAAATTTTCTTTTCAAACCTCTTTGTAACCTTATTACAAACCTTTCGAAACTTTTTTCTAGTAAAAGCCTCAATTATTGAGGTTGTCGGAAAACTCATTTTTTGCCGGAAAACTTCTTTTTGGCTGGGAAACTCAACTTTTTGGCAGAAAACTCAACATTTTCGTCCCAAACCTCTTTGTAACCTTAGATTGGAGTTTTAGGAATCTTTTTATGGCCAAAAATGTTTTTCCGGTGACCGGAGACTAATGACGTTAGGGTTCTGTTAGTTAGGGTCCATTTGAGACCAATATGTTAATAGTTGAAACCGCCAATTGTTTATTTTTGAAGTTGAGACTGTTAACGGCTAACAACAAATAGTTAAGATTACTAAACTCCAATATTCCTTTTTAGAAAGAAAACTGAAATCTCACAAATTAACAAGATGTATCACAGGATATAAAAATATTTAAATTTAAAAGAGCATCAGATTATTTTCTTTGATAAATCTCTACATCTATACTATATAATAAAAGAAACCTGTTTTGAGACACTTGTCATTCTCTTATTTAATTGATTAAAATTATTAATTATACTAAAAATAATAATATTTAATCTAAATTAATACAAATTCTTCTTATTAATAATATTTAATCAAATCTAAAATCTAATCTAGTACAAATTTTTATTATCAATAATATTTAATCAAATCTAATAAGAATTCATACGAATTCCAAAGTTGATATTAACTTTCAAATAATTAAAAAAATCCGCCTAACATCACAAATGTTTCTGTTAAATTCGATTAATTAATTTGTTCAACAATCACTATTATCTTTATCATTCAGTACGGTTAACCGATTTATCATAATACAACATCCCACCTATTCAATCATATGATTTTTCAATCTTATATTAACTAAATAAATAAAAATTAATATTCAATCTTATCCTACTTTAAATATAAAAAATCCGTTAGTTCAGATTAATATTCAATCTTATCCTACTTTAAATATAAAAAAATCCGTTAGTTTTTTTAAATATATTTTTTTATTATTTGGTATATAAAATCATATTTATTCAACCCATGTAATACACAGTGGTTTTTAAAAATATAACTTTTTTTATTATTTGGTAAACAATGTTACATTTATTCAACCCGTGTAATACAATGGTTTTAAAGATATAATTTTTTTTTTATTATTTGGTATATAATATTACATTTATTCAACCTGTACAATACATATGGTTCTTATAGATTTAACTTATTTTATTATTTAATATATAAAATTACATTTCTTCAACCCGTGCAATAGAGGAGACTTTTAAAAAGATAATGTTTTATTATTTGGTATATAAAATTCATTTATTCAACCCGTGTAATACACGGGGTTATAACCTAGTATATATATATATATATATATATATATATATATATATATATATATATATATATATATATATATATATATATATATATATATATATATATAGGATGATGTTATATAAAAAACCACATTTTTTTAAAAAACTTAGCAAACTCTACTTGTGGACTATATTCATCCACGTGGCCTGAGAACCTTCATAATCCATTTTGCTTTCAAGGATATATTAGTAATTTCCCAACCCAAGTTTAGTTTCCCAATTTGATCTGACATCATCATTTAATGCCCATCAACTCATTTCAAAAAACAACTCACCCCATTTTTCATTTACAATATTTCAATTTATTTTATATGCCCTATTTTATATCTTCATTAACAGAAAGCTCCATTATCATCTTCTCCTCCAAATTATGCTTTCTCCATTAATGTCCATGGAGACAATTCCACCAACATCCGAGTTAATGTCGCCGGTCCATAGTTTCCCCAACATGTTCCTTAGCACTGACTCTCAAACTGATGAAGAATTAAATGCTCAAGGTTTGTCTCTTTAGGGCTGTCTCTTTATCTAACTTAAGTATCTCGAATCTATGTTTTTTTTTGTTAGTTGAGATTTTTTTTAATGGAATAATCCAAATATACTGCATGGCAATGTTCAGCTGTTGCATTCGAAGATTCTGTATATACTTACATGCCTATAATCCAAAAGATTAATTATTTTTCAATACCATTGATTATTGTTTCAAAAAAAAGAATGACGTTTATAGGTAATAAATTTCAATACTATTGATTTTAGTTTGGTTTTCATTCTTCTGGTGTTTATAAATTTTGATTTTGATTCATGGATTACTTGTTTTGGTTTCAAACTCGTTTGATTTTGATCCATGGATTAGTTATTTTTGTGTTAAAAAAATGTGTTTGTTGGTTTGGGGATTTTGATCTGAATAGTAACTGTTTTTTTGTTGGTATGGTTGCCTTGTTTGGTGCTTTTTGATCTGAATAGTAACTGTTTTTTGTTGGTTAGGTTGCTTTGTTTTGGGCTTTTGATCTGAATAGTAACTGTTTTTGCTTTGTTTTGGGCTTTTGATCTGAATAGTAACTGTTGGTTAGGTTGCTGTGTTCATGTATAACATGTGTTAAGCCCCTGATAGAATGATATATAACGTGTGTTAATAATCGGCACATCTGTTTTTAGAAACGAAAAGCCAAGTTTGTCTTACAGCACAACCAACGTAACACGTGTTATAGTCTGAACTCCTGTTTAACAGCTAAGCCAAGTTTGTCTTACAACACAACCAACGTAACACGTGTTATAGTCTGAACTCCTGTTTCACAGCTAAACCATAGTAACATGTTATAGAGACATGTATTAGGGTATGACGACGTATTAGAGACATGTATTAGGGTATGACGAATTAATTGCAGGTTTTTAGTTCTGTGTCCTTTGTTAGTTGTTGTTTCAGTTGTGTAAGATTAATTTGCAGGTTTTTTATTTTTGTGTTAAAAAGTTGTGCTTGGTTTGGTTGCTTGTTTGGGCTTTTGATCTGAATAGTAACTGTTTTTTGTTGGTTTGGTTGCTTTGTTTGGGGCTTTTGATCTGAATAGTAACTGTTTTTGTGATGTTATCTGAGAAAAAAGATTTTCTGGCTATGAATGTGTTAATATTTATGTCTGGTTAACGACTTAACGGTTATCTTATCTTTTTGTTATTAGGATGGTGATGGATACAAGGGAAACAAGATCCAATTCTCGGGACCGTTGGTTTCGTCAAACGTGGATCAGATGCTTAAGGATCATGACCATGTTTATGTTACAGCACAACACAACTAACACGTGTTAGTGCTATGTATTTTAGTTTACTTCAGGACATGCATGTATTACATGTGACATGAAACCCATACAACGTAACACGTGTTAGTGCTATGTATTTTTGTTTACTAGTAATATGTAATGTGATACTCTTCTTGTTTTCTCTAGTACACGATGTTAAAACGGTCTAGACTTAACACATTTTCTGTTGGAGGCGCCCATATTTGTACCTCTAACGTTACAATTACTATTGAAGTTTATGCATCCATTCTGGAATTATTAAGACATGTTATAATAGAGGCTTAAAACACGTTATATCAGGTTTACTCTGTTGTTATTAACTTACTACTGGAGTTTATTCATCCATTATGGAAGTCTTAACACACGTTATAATAGATGATTAACACCCGTTATACATTTTCAGTCATTTTAACACATGTTACAAGATGTATATACACATCATGGTGTTTTGGAAACCACTAGCTTATACATGACACCATGTTAGGTTAAACCAAGATTATAACAGAGGCTTAACACATGTTATCCCAGGTATACGGTGTTACGATATTAACTTGTATGTTCCATATTAACTTGTTCATGTGTTACGATCAGTATATGCACATCATGGTGTTTTGCAAACCACTTTCATATACATGAATACAAGTCGGGTTATAATGGATGCTTACATGTTAGGGTTACAACAAGATTACAATATTACTAAGCTCACCATTAAACTCATCGCCCCCTTCGACTGTTTTCACCCTTGTCACATGTTAAGCAATTACATGTTTCGAACAGACAAATTGTAACACATGTTAGATCAGTATATACACATCATGGTGTTTTGTAAACCACTAGCTTATACATGAATACATGTCAGGTTACAAAAAGATTATAACAGAGGCTTAACACATGTTATACATTCCAGAATGTGCAAAACAAATGACCCGTTTCATATTATATTTTCCAAAATTACCGGTACATGTGTTACCATAAATGGCTCATTTCATATTATATATCAGGTTTTTACTCTGTTGTTATTAACTTACTATTGGAGTTTATTCATCCATTATGGAAGTCTTAACACACGTTATAATAGATGCTTAACACATGTATATACACATTTGTTATATTGCCTAAACATCAGGTTACATCATGGTGTTCTGTTACAGCATGAACCACCAACACATGTTATAAATGAACGAAGACTTCTTTCCCAAAGGATGTGACTTTCATATACATGAATACAATTCGGGTTACGGTGTTACAATATTAACTTGTATGTTCCAAGATTATACAAGTTAATAGTTTTTTTGGAAACCACTAGCTTATACATGACACCATGTTGGGTTAAACCAAGATTATAACAGAGGCTTAACACATGTTATCCCAGGTATACGGTGTTACAATATTAACTTGTATGTTTCATATTAACTTGTACACATGTTATGATCAGTATATGCACATCATGGTGTTTTTCAAACCACTTTTGATATACATGAATACAAGTCGGGTTATAATGGATGCTTACATGTTATCATATGTATACAAGTGGGGTTACAACAAGATTACGATATTAACTAAGCTCACCATTAAACTCATCGCCCCCGTCGACTGTTTTCACCTTTGTCACATGTTAATCAATTACATGTTCAGAACAGCCAAATTGTAACACATGTTAGATCAGTATATACACATCATGGTGTCAATTGAATATCTTTATGGCCGAAAACTTGTTATAAACGAACGAAAACTTGTTACAGCATGAAAACTTCTTTATGGATCTGTTACAGCATGAACAACTAACACATTTTATAAACGAACGAAAACTTGTTACAGCATGAAAACTTGTTTATGGATCTGTTACAGCATGAACCCCTAACACATGTTATAAACGAACGAAAACTTCTTTCCCAAAAGATTTGACTTATTCAATGTCCCCATATTAACGTCGCCTACATCCATCCAGCTTGTCAATTGAATATCTTTATGGATCTGTTTCTGTAAACCAACACACGTTATATATCATTCTAACAGGTGCTTAACACATGTTATGGGTCTGTTTCTGTAAATCAAACAACCCAACAAAAAAAACACTTACTGTTCAGATCAAAAGCCCAAACAGCAACCAAAGCAACAAAATCGTCAACCGTATATCATTATTTCTGTAACAATTATTCCAACAGTTTCAATAATTTTTTCAGACCTTATGTATACATAAACAAACAAATCGGTAACCGTATATCATTATTTCTGTAAAATCCCTATATAGTTAACAATCAACATTTTTCAAGCACAATCCATCCAAACAGTTCACAGCTATATATACATATACCCATATCCAAGATTCACGAAATGTAAGGAAACAAGATACACATCCTAAAATCAATCAAACAAACAGCAATTCGAACAAATACTCAGCTAAAAATTACAAGGATGTAGGGAATTCAAAGACAATCATGTACCGACCGAAATAAATCTGGAGTGAATCCCGAACTAAATTAGAACCGAACCTGGACATGAATCTGACCCGAGTCGTCTGTATGTGTGTTCAAACTTCCTCTCTCTCACACACTTGTATGTGTGTTCTTGGTGTTATAGATGAACATGATGAAGTTTGTTGTCATCGTTCTCTCTCTAAAACAACATTCAGACCCTTCATTTGCTTCTAAAGATTGAGGAGAGAGAGAGAGAGAGCCGGAGAAGAAGCCCGGTGAGTTTCGCCGGAGGAGGTGGTTGCTGGTGGTGGTTGTTGTTTATTTCTCCTGAATATGAAGAGTGTTCATCTTTTGTCTTCGAGATTGGGTTGAAGAAATGGGAAAGAGGAAGAGGTAAGAGAAAGAGAAAGTGATATGATGATTTGATAGTTCTGGAAAGTCAAAAAGCTTCTTTTTCACTACCTAAAATGCCCCTTCCACTTGTAGTAATGTATTATATTATTTCTTTTAAATCTAATTCTTACCTAAAACCATGAGAACCATTGATCAACTTGGCTGGCACCTAATCAATGGATGACAAAGAGTTTGCAAAGTTTTCTAAAAAAGATAGGGTTTCTTGTATAGCCAAGCCCTATATATATATATATATATTTAATAAAAAAACCATAAAAGAAGAACCAGTCATAACAATATCCTATGATATAGGTAACCATCTAACCCGTGATCACTTAAGTGGTCCTTGTGAATAAAAAAACCATAAAAGAACCAGTCATAACAATATCCTATGATATAGGTAACCATCTAACCCGTGATCACTTAAGTGGTCCTTGTGGTCCCAGTTACAATATGAATTAGTAGTTGCGTGTCATTAAAACACAAGTACACTTTGGCATCTATTGTTTTGATTAGTGTTGTAAAAATCACGACTAGTCAGTAACTAGTCAGTGATTAATCATTAGTCGGTCAGTAACTGAGTAATTTTTCGTTAATCAGTCAATTAATCGCTAGTCAGCCAGCCAAAAATCGGCGATTCCGGCAAAAAACCTGTATATTCCGGCCTTTTAAATTCCGGTCAATTTCCAACCAATCATTGTAAATTCCAACAATTAATCTTGTATACTTAAAAAATAATTTGAGTAAGAGTTAAAACCTACTTGCTTAAAATATTTACCTAAAAATGTGTATATGTATACATAAAACTAAAAATTACATATAAAAAACACGATCCGATTAATCCCGAGTAATCCCCAAGTAGTTGCTAGTCCCCACCTCACCGGCCGACTAACGACTAGCGAGTTCTCCAACGTTGGTTTTGATTAAATGCAAATACATCTATTACGATTTAGATGAGTAACATTGCTAACAGAAATGTGTTTATTGTTTAACTTGGCTTCAAAGAGAGTAGACACCGTTAAAATGATATAGTCGTTTAATCGCACTTACTTTTTCGTACTCAATTCATACCCGACCAACCATTCTAGCTTTGGCTGGTGGTAGAGCTTCTTGCCTCATGGGAAGAAGACAAGGGTTCAATTCCTGACATGAAATAGATTAGTAAAATTTGGTGTAATTTAGAAGTAGGGTTATTATAACATTCGTCGTTAAAAAAAAGTTTATGCCCTGCTACATGTTCGGGATATTGAAAAAAAATCACGTATGCGATGCATGTCTTCGTATCATACTAATGTTTTGAAAATTAAACCAGTCATGTTGCTTTACGGGTTAATGATAGAACTAAAATTTGGATACGTTATAACTAATATAGAAATTAAAAGATAAGAGAGACTAAATATATCACACACGATAAAAGAACTGTTTAAAGTTCAAAAGTATAAATATAACCATTTTATATTAATCATCTTATTATAAAATGAGTTTATAATCTACTCACTTAAGCATAAATTAAGTTATATAAAAAATGGTCCAAACCAAATCAGCCGTACGTACATTTTTTTTTTGTGATGTCTTCTCTATAGATGGACATACCATGGTTGTCCTTGTACACTCAGTACTATGGATTTGAATTGTTCTTGCTCGTGGTCGCCTCGAACACATTTGGCGCCCCTCTCTCTCACAGGCTATAACCCCCAATGTGGGGGTTATGACTATACATGACCTTACAAACGAATAAATGCAATCGCACCTGTATATAATAGCTCAATTGATGATTTCTAGGCAGTGCCACGTGAATCATGAGAATGTAAGTCCTTCCGTAGTTGAGCGTTTTCCAACGCCATAACCCACCATAACGTCCCATAGCGCCCATGCACACCGCCCCTCTGGCGCTATGGCTTCGAATTGTTCTTGCCCGTGATGGACATAACGCCTGAACACATTTGCCTCTCTCACACACGCATATATAACCCCACATCTACATAACCCTACATTACACAATCATGTTATATTATCTCTCATAACCCCCTTTTCATACATATTATGACTACACATGACGTAAACCACAAATATACTCGCGGCCGATATTGCAATTAATAATTGTGAAAATATCAGCAATTTGAAACTATCGTTCTCTTTGTCCAATGACAAGGCCAATAATCCTAGCCGTTGATTGTGTTATTCGGCTCATTGCTTTAACTATAACAACAAATGCAAATTGAAATAAACATACGTATTAGGGTTTGTTAGTTTACAACGTATTATATCTTATTAAAACCCTTATTTACTAAGTTTTTATATCTATCATGTTATAAAGTTATAATTTGTTAAAAACTGACTTGAAAGATGTTATATGTTATACAGAAAAACTTGTGATTTTTCTTAAAAAACCTATACGTGCAACGAAATAAAGAGAGGAAGAGAAAAAAGAAAAACAAATACGAATGTAGAAGTTTTTATAATGTAATTACACTATTATAAATAAAAATAACATTATTGTTTTTCTTGTCATATTCTAGATTTTATCAGTCATTGTTTGCCGATATATTATATGGCCGAAAATCGAAATGATATTTTTTAGAAGGGGACCATGATAAATAGTTATTGGAAAATCAACCATTTTGATGTATTCATTATGCTTGTACTATGTATTGTTTTTTTTTTTTTCCTTAAATAGGTGTACCAAAAAGCATATGTACCCTAATTCACTTTATAGTTTAGCATGAAAGTTATAACTTTCACTCACCTTTGACACGAAAGTTATAGTTTTTGCTTAGACTAATGGGTATGGTTTGGCCCATCCCCACCGGGATGAGCCTCCACGTAGGCGCCACGTGGGCGGCTCGTGGGGGATGGGCCTCCATGAAATTTAAGGGGGATGGAGGATCGTGTGAGATGGGGCCCCACCTCATTATTTTATAATTTTCTAAGTTGTAATTTATTAACTTAATTAAAACTTTATAAAAATTAAAAAATACAACATAAAACAACATAAATAATTTCATTTCATAACATAAAAAAAAAATTACATTTCATAACATAAAAAAAAATTACATTTCCTAAAAAAAAAAAATTACCGAAAAATAAAAATAAAAAATTACATTTCCTAAAAATAAAAAAACAACCTACGACGACCATTTTTTCATCACTTCTTCCTTCATCCTCCGATAAACCGCTCGTTCCTCCTCCGGAACCGAGTCGAGATCCAACCTCATAATCCTAAAATCCTCCGCTCGAGCTTGGTCGGCCGACACGGTTTTCTTGTGAGTGTATTTTTCGGCCGCGAACTGTTTGAACGAACGGAATTCGTCTATCAACTCGTCCATTTTCGCCGATGCCTTCGACCCGCCCCCTCCACCCGAGCCGGCCCCTCCACTCGACCCGGCCCCTTTGCGCTTTCCGGCCGCCTCTTTTTTTGCTTTGTCCCTCCCGGGGGGACGTTCCGCCTCGTGAATGGGCAACACGTCCTCGTCATCTTCCGGGTCGTCGTTTATGTTGATTTGACAACGACCGGTGGAGCCTCCCGCACTATAACTTCCGGACTCGGAAGTTTTAGTCCGTTTGGCGGTTGCTACCTCATTTGGAATCGGCGCCCATTTTTGTTGATTCTTTACTACGTTCCATGCTCGGAAGTGCGGGAAAGGCTTTGTATTTTGAGAGTCCCACTTAGCGATAGCAAGGTTAAGAATGTCCGTCTCGTTACTCCCGCTAGGAGGATTCATGATAATTTGGTTATAAATTGCGTTAAAGTTATTGATGACCTTGCTCATTTTACGCCACTTGCCCGAGACGGCTTCTAAATCACGATCCGAGCTATGCTCCATAATCTCATAAAATTTAGCCGTTGCCTTCTTCCAAAAACTATCACCCGTTTGATTGTTTCCTAAAGTTTAAAAAATAATGCATTAGTAAAAAAAAATTTAAAACTTTTAAAATTTAAATTAAATATTTAAACTTTGGTTCATACCGATTATCGGGTTAGTAGAGGACTTAGTAACCGCCATTGCTAGCGCCTCCTCCTCTACTTTCGTCCAAGGTCTCCCCGGTTTTCTCGAACCGCTTTTTGACGCGGTTTCGGGTACGTTTTCAACCTTCTTCCCCTTCCCCTTGTTTTTTTTTCGCTTGAGCTCTTGCGGTGGCGATTCGGGGAGGACTTCATCATCATCATCATCATCATCGTCAAGGTTAACCGGTTGGGAAATTGGCGGTTGCGATTGGAGTTGTTCAAACGAGTTGCGTTGCATGATTTGTTGTAGCGCTTGGTATTGTTGGAGTTGTTGAACTTGAGACATTTGTGAGAATGCGTTGGGTGTTTGTTGGAAACCCGAAAAAGGAAATTGCGGAGCCCCCCACGATTGATCCATACTCGGAGTGTAACCGGGGGTCGAAAAAAAGTTAGGTTGGTTCGGGTTGGGGTTGTTTGGGTTGTTCGGGTTGGGGTTGTTTGGGTTGAAAGGATTCATGATTTAGAGAAAAGGGTATAAAAAATATGGAGTGTTTTATAAAAAAGGAAGAGAATTGGAGAAGAATGGGAGTAGAATGGGGTTGAATTGTATAAAAATGGATGAGATAAAGGGTATTTAAATTGGAAAATGAAATTTTTTTTTTTAAAGAAAATGCCGTTTTCAAACGGCTAGTTTTTGAAGGTGGGGCCCCGTCCAAGTCGGCTGAGGTGAACCGTTTGGGCCGAGCCGGGGCTAAGGGGGGCGGTGTGGGGGACCGGCGCCAGTCCTAGCCGGGCCTAGCCGGCCCCCATACCCTTTAGTCTTACCCGCTACAAGAAAGTTACAACTTTTGCTTAGCTACTACATGAAAGTTACAACTTCCGCTTACTTAACTTTCGTGCAAAAAGTTAAAGGTTTAATACAAGAGTTGCAAATTTCACACGAAAGTGTGAAGGCCCCTCTACCAACTTTCAGTATGTGTGGTTTTGTATACATTACTTGATAAGCTTCACTAATTGAGAGAATGATCAACAGTGTATAACCACAGTCATAGGGACTGCCGAGTGACAAATACTAGTGGGTAGTTGTAAGATATAAACAAATGTAAAAACCCTTAATGTTGTAATTATAAGAAATTTGCTTTTCATACAAATGAATGAACTCACCAGTACTTTCTGCCGTACTTTCTGCTGATCAAATGTTTTTAAAACGTGTTTCAGATGATTTACTGTGAAGAGAATGAGAAAGTGCTATAAGGCACTAAAGCTTAAATAAGTGGCTATGTAACCTGAATAAAACGTGTTTTGTAAATTAGGGTTTATTCTAATGAAAACCTTTTATGTAAATATGAGTTTCATTCTACAGTTTATGAAATGAAAACTACGGTGTTCGAAAACTCTGATATTTTTCTTGACACCTGGTCCTGATGAAATTTCCGCTGCAATAATTTTAATAAACACCGTTACTACTAAAATGTCACACCCCAACCGATGGCGGAAACATCGAAGTGAGACGAAAACAAATCGTTCAAAGCATCATAACACTAATTGTGACAATCTAATTAATCAAGATTTCATAAAATACTAAACTGTCATATATGGTTCAAGACATAATCAAATTGTATCAAAACATTGAATCAAAAACATTGTTTATTTCTAAGGTGTGTTTCTAAGTCCACCCTAAACTTTATTTCTTCACTAGCATCATCTTTCAACCTGCAACATGTATTAAAATAAAGATCAACAAAAATGTTGGCGAGTATACAAGTTTGATACATAGCATAATAAGAATAAAATGTTTAAACGTGCTCATATCCAACATGAATAATGTATACAAGTTACTAATATGCTGAACTAGTATAAACTATATGTCAAACCAAAGTTTCCAACGCAATCTTGACTTCCCAACATCGTCGAAACGAAGGGGGTTTAACATGTTTTACTTAACAATACCCTAAGAATCGGGGCGGTGCGTTAATCCTATAGCGCTATAATTGTTAAGGTAGACTAGCAAAGTTAATGAGCATATAGACACAATGTATACATAGCATATGAGATTAACAAGTATCACATGTTTTCATGTTTAAAATGTGGATAGAGTGTGATTTTGAATAAATAAGTCTTAAGTGTTGCGTGTTTTTGTATAATGTACATGTTGCACCCAAAGTGTTTAAAACGAAAATGGGATCGAGTATACTCACAGTTTGCAAGTGGTTTCCACAAACGTGAGATGATCGTCTTGAAAGGTTGAAGCACCAAATTATCCCAACAAGGATGAACAAGGTGTGTAAGTACAAGGATTTAGAAGTTGGAATGTAAATGAGATTTGAATAAGAAATGAATGATGATGATGCTGATAATAATAATAATAATAATAATAATAATAATAATAATAATAATAATAATAATAATAATATATGAAAATACATAAAAATATTATCTTGACTAAACACTCACTTTGGATACTATTAATTTATGTGTATGAAATAAGTAAAGAGATAATTGAATATTAGTTTAGAGATGTAAATGAGAAATAAAGAATAACTTATCAATTAAAATGTATATGTATAGAGATATTAATAATTATATAAACTTATTATATAACTATATGTAATATCACCTATAATGCATAAGTAAGTCTAATTATATAAAAAAAATCCATAATCTTATAATTAGGTAACTAGTAGGTTGTTTATGGTAAATAGATGGAAAAAGGAATGATTAGACTAATTAAATTTAGAAAATTAAATTCGTAGAATTACTAACAATATATATATGTATTATTTATTTTATGTCTAATTATATTTACTATAATATTTACATGTTCTAAGGTGAAAAGTGGAATTTTGGTTTGGTTTTTGAAAATTATGTAAAATAGAAGCAAAATGTTCACGCAAGTTGGTAAGTGGTTGAATTTGCATCCTAACCATTACAAGTGCCTACCTTAACATAAGATCACTCAAACATTTGGTTAGTTTGGTGTCTTGGTTTGGTTTTGGCGAATTAGCCCAAACGGGTCAAACAAATGCGAACATGAACTAGAAGTAAAAGACATGAATGTAAAATTATAATGTAAATGTTAGAAGTTAGGTACGACATGAATGTAAATTGTTAGAAGTTAGACAAGACATGAATGTAAAAGTATAATGTAAATGTTAGAAGTTAGGTACGACATGAATGTAAATTGTTAGTGGTTAGTGTATTAGGTTAGTCATATAATAAAGAGTTAGACGATATTAAGTTAGGCATTTTAATAATTGATCATGGTTAGTAATGTAAGATGGAAATGACACAATTAAATATATAAAAAAAAAACATGCAAAAGAAAAACCCAAGATTGGTCTTTATTTTGGTGATGCACCATCTTTGTTTACCATGGTAAACATTTGGTGACATTCCATAAGGATTTCTCCAATATGGGGAAGTATGAAAACATAAAAAAAAAAAAACACGAAGAAGAGAAGAATGTGAAAAGAGATGAAACTCACTTTCAAGAGAAAGGAAGAATTCTTTGAGAAATGGCAAAGAAAAGTGGTGGAATGAGTGTGATATTTATAGTGTTGGAAATCTTTGAAACTCGAATAGGGTTCTGCAGAATTCTAAATGATATTGTTCATATGTAAATGAATTGATAATTACAAATGTGATAATACAGAGATATTTATATGTGTACATACGAAGGGGTATATCTTGTAACTGCCCTATAAGTAGAACTTAATAATAATAATAATAATAATAACTATATCTAGCTTATTTATATATATATATATGCAAATGCCGGACATATATGTATGCATATATATATCTAACACCCTCCCGTAAGCTAGATTACTTCGGGTGACATGCGAAGAAGCTCCTTTAGACGAGTGAAATCCTTTGGTTGTAGTGCTTTCGTCATAATATCAGCTAACTGATCTTTTGTTGCACAAAAGACAACAGTTAATTCTCTTTTCTTGATAAGATCTCTGATGAAATGATACTTAACCCTTATATGTTTGCTTTTTCCATGATAAACAGGATCCCTAGCCAAACATATAGTAGACTTATTGTCGCAGTATAATGGAATCGAGGAATCATTCTTTTCTTGTAAGTCATCTAAAATTCCTTTAATCCATAAAGCTTGACAACCTGCCAACGATAATGCCATGTATTCTGCTTCCGTTGAAGATAAAGCTACTACCTTTTGTTTCTTTGACTGCCATGAAATGGGACCTGAACCTAAATGAAAAATATACCCGGAGGTGCTTTTGCTATCATCCATATCTCCTGCATAGTCACTATCACTAAAACCTACAAGAATTTTCTTTCCTCCTTTGGAGTATGTAATTCCTTGGTTTTGTGTTCCTTTGATGTATCTGAGTATACGTTTAGCTGCTTCCCAGTGACTCCTCCTTGGATTTTCCATAAATCTACTGACTTTGCTTACTGCAAACATTATGTCTGGTCTCGTGTTGGTTAGATACATCAGACTCCCTACTAGACTTCGATATACACCTTCATCTACCAACTCTTCTGGGTCATCCTTTGACAACTTTAATCCATATTCCATAGGTGTGGATACAGTGTTGCATTGTGTCATTCTATACTTATCTAACAAATTTCTCATGTACTTTCTTTGAGACAATATGATGTTTCCATTCTCATAGAGTACTTCCATACCCAGGAAATAAGGCAATCTTCCCATATCAGTCATTTCAAACTCCTTATTCATCGACTCTTTGAATTCCGTAATTAAGTGCATAGAACTACTTGCAATGATTAAATCATCGACATATAAGCATATCACTAATTTTCCCTTATTAGTGTCTTTTATGTACAAAGTGTGCTCATATGCACATTTTCTAAATTCATGTTGCATGAAGTATGAGTCTATGCGACTGTACCATGCTCTTGGTGCTTGTTTAAGACCATAGAGAGCTCGTTTGAGATGACATACCTTTCGTTCTTCTCCTTGTTTAATGTATCCTTGAGGTTGCTCTATGTAGACTTGTTCGTTCAGTTTTCCATTCAGAAAGGCCGTCTTAACATCCATTTGATGAAGATACCATCCATAATGTGCGGCTAGAGCTAACACTATTCGAACTGTTTCAAACCTTATTACTGGTGCAAATACCTCTTGATAATCTATACCATATTTCTGCCTGTATCCTTTCACTACTAACCTGGCTTTGTATTTGTCTACATTTCCTTTTTCATCATATTTTGTTTTATATATCCATTTTACTCCTATTGGCTTTTGATGCTTTGGTGGATCCACTAGTACCCAAGTTTGATTTTTATTGATGGAATCTATTTCCTTGTCCATTGCTTCTATCCATCTCGTATCTTTACTTGCTTCTTCATAACTCGTCGGATCTGTACTTGCATAGAGAACAAAATTCACCACTTGATTTTGGTTGTATTTATGTAGCACCTCTGCATTTGAGAGTTTTCTAGTATTGCGATATACATTCCTGATGCTTTTAGTTTTAATGACCTCATTTTCTGAGTCTGTAGATGAATTGTCATCGTTGTGTTGTTGATCTTGATCGGTATTTTGCTGTTGTGCTTCATCTGTCCCTGAATCACTAAAAACTTGTTGATCATTATTGGTTGTTTCTTGATTTTGTTCTCCATTTATAGTATCTGCTGTGGAGTTATCAATTCCCTGTTCTCGGTCCTTGTTATTCTTACTATCATCTTGAGTTTGTATCTCCTCTCCATCAGTGATAACAACCGGTACATTTGATCCTTCACCTTCGAAAACCCATCTTTTATTTTCATCAAAGATCACGTCACGACTGACGATAATCTTGTTAGTTTGAGGGTTATATAGCTTGTAACCCTTGCTAGCTTCACTGTATCCAACAAATATTGCTTTTTCTGTCTTGTTGGATAATTTGTCTCTGCGTTGTTTGGGTATAAGAGCATAAGCTAGACAACCAAACACTTTCAGATGTTCTACGTTTGGTTTCTGTCCATTCCAGGCTTCAAAAGGAGTAATGTTTGGTCTGGTCTTCGTGATTGTTCGATTTAGAATGTAAGTAGTGCATGCTACAGCTTCCGCCCAGTAACAATTAGGTAATTGTTTAATATTCATCATGCTCCTACTCAATTCCATTAAAGTCCTATTCTTCCGTTCGGCTACTCCGTTTTGTTGAGGAGTATAGCTGTTAGTAAGTTGATGCCGAATTCCATTGAGTCTTAGATAATCTTGAAATGATTTACTGCAATATTCTCCTCCGCGATCCGTCCTTAAGGTTTTGATTACATGATTCGACTGCTTCTCGTTCAAGACTTTGAAATTCTTGAAGTGATGTAGTGCTTCGGATTTAAATTTGAGAAAATATACCCATGTTTTTCGAGTGTAATCATCGATGAATGTGATAAAGTATCTGCATCCACCTATGGATTTTGTTCTCATTGGACCACATATGTCAGAGTGAACTAATTGTAGTGGTTCAGTTGCTTGCCAGGTCATTTTCTTTTGAAAAGGTTTCCTTGCATGTTTTCCGGATATGCATCCTTCATATACACTATCGTCCTTCTTCATCTTTGGTAATCCAAATACTAGTTTCTTGTTTCCCATATCAATCAGAGTGTCCATGTTCACATGTCCATAGCGTTTGTGCCATAGATGTGAGGAGTCGTAGATGTTCATATTCATGGCACATTGCAGATCGCTTTCGGGATGTAAGGGAAACATCTTATTGTTGGTCATCTTGACAATACCAAGAAATTCATCATTTGAATCTTTGATAATGCATTTATCTTCTTTGAATGTAACTTCATACCCTTTCCTTATGAGTTGACCTACGCTTAACAGGTTATGTTTCAAACCCTTTACATAAAATACATCTGGTAACTTCCTTTCTCTTCCTCTAACAGTAATAGAGACATCTCCGCTGCCTAATACTTCCAACCGTTTATCATCTCCTGTTCTCGCCTCCTTTTTTAATGATTCATCAAGGTGATAGAAGAATTATCGGTTACCACTCATGTGGTTACTGCAGCCACTGTCAAGATACCAACAGTCACTTTTGACTGTCTCCTCCATATTGAATATCATGAACATAGTGTCATCTTGTTCATCGGCTTCATCTTCTTTATGAATTAATACGTTATCCGTTCTCTCCCGTTCATCCTTCTGTTGACAAAACTTGGCTGTATGCCCAAGTTTATGACAATTAAAGCATCTTATCGAACTCATATTAAAATTCTTGCCCCTGTTTTTGTTTCGTCCCCTTCCTGCAGAGTCAATCTTGGACGTCTGCCTAGATCGGTCTTGACTTGCATTCATTACTTGAAATGCATGTTCTACCGGATTATCTTTATATCTTTTTAATCTTAATTCGTGTGATTGAAGTATCCCCATTAATTCTTCGGTGGATACCTCTCCCAGATTTTTTGTTTCTTCTATCGTTATAACAACCGATTCATAATTCCTAGTCAGACTACGTAAAATTTTCTCTACAATCCTCTGTTCATCTATTTTTTCTTCATTCATTCGAAGTTGATTCACTATATGGATCATTCTGTTGAAGTATTCCTCAACAGATTCACCATCTTTCATAATTAAAGAATCAAATTCACATCGAAGAGATTGGAGTCTTACAGTTTTTACCCGGCTTTCACCCTTGTATGATTTATGAAGAATAATCCATGCTTCCTTCGCTGAACTTGCCTGCGAAATTCTTTCGAATACTGTATCGATTACCGACTGGAATAAAATGTGCAGTGCCCGTTTATCCTTTTTAATTGATTCTCGGTATGCAGCGGTTCTTTCTTCAGACGGATTCGGTCCCAGTTCTTGATATCCTTCATCGAGAACCGTCCAAAATTCTTGTGATTCAAGCAATACCTTCATTTGAATATGCCAGTGATAATAATTTTGTCCAGTCAGTTTGGGGATCTGTGTTTGAATTCCTTGCGTTTGATTCATGATCTTGAATTCGAGATTGAAGTATAATCTTTAGCGTAATCGGATGTCTGTTTCTTGGATCGGATGTGGCTCTGATACCACTTTGTTGGAAATCTTTGAAACTCGAATAGGGTTCTGCAGAATTCTAAATGATATTGTTCATATGTAAATGAATTGATAATTACAAATATGATAATACAGAGATATTTATATGTGTACATACGAAGGGGTATATCTTGTAACTGCCCTATAAGTAGAACTTAATAATAATAATAATAACTATATCTAGCTTATTTATATATATATATATGCAAATGCCGGACATATATGTATGCATATATATATCTAACATATAGGTGAGAGATTAGGGTTTAAGGTGGTGAAAGAAATATGGAAAGTTGAAAATTAGCCCATTTGTATAATTTCTTTTTTTGGGCCTAATGTTATGGGCTTTTTTGCTTTATGCATTTCTTTTTAGTTTCTAACATAATTTATAGATTGATTGGGTCTCGAATATCGAATTTACACAATATAAGTTGGTTCTCAAATGATTTAAACGTGTTTTAATAGGTTTTTCGAGTATCAAGCATCAATGTGTAACTAAGAATCGAGAATCATGCATAACATAGCGTTCAAAATGTGTGTGATTATAAGTTTGCAAATGAATATGATTAAAATAAATGCCTTTTCATTATGATCAATCGTCTCGGATTACAAGTTGGAATGAAAATAGAATACAACAAGAGTACAAGTGTCTAAAATGGAAAGTACAACAATTCTTGCTAAATTGGGAAGGTACAAATAAGCGAAGCGTTACATGAAATCTATTCATGGCTCCCGCCCAGGGTAGAGTTGGGGGTTGTGACAACAACCATCGTCTCAGCAAAGCATCACAGACCCAACCAAAGAGGGTAAGCAGTCTCGAGAGCCACCCTCACCGACCGAATACCCTGCAATACATAACCATCCAACAACAATCTCAAAAGCATAACATCTTATACTCGTACGCAAAAGGTAAATGACCTCGGACAACTAAATAGTCACCCTCACAGACCGAATACACATTAAGACACAAAGACCCAACAACCATCGTCTGACCAGAGCATCGTAGTCCCAACCAAAAAGTATAAATAATCTTCGAAAAATAAACAATACATAAGCATCACCGACAAAGCAACATTAAACACACAAAATCCAACAACTATGAAACACAAGCAACTTTGTGATCGCATGTTAAAACACATAATATCCAAGAAAACATCATAGCCAACATCGGATACGAATCATCAAAAGGAATCGGGATACCAAAAACATCAATCTCCTTAAAACAAACCCTAAAATACGTTTTCCGTACACACAAAGTTCACAATAAGCATTCGTGACAACGCTGTCTAATAACATCAATAAGACATAAACCCACCAAACAAAATTGTACAAATACGAAAACCTAAAAATGAAGACGATAAAACAACATACAAAAGGACCGAAAAAAATACTTAGCAACAGTCGCCAAAAACTGAAGATTAGTAAAACACAAACCCACAAAACAAAATTGTACAAAGAGGAATACCCAAAAACAACACAATCAACCAACAAACGACAACAAACCAAAAAAAAACTTACCTGTAGTGGTCGGAAAATCGCCGGAGAAACTCAAGAAAAGTAGTCCACGTGTATGTATGTGTGTGTGTGTGTGTGTATATATATATATATAGATAGAGAGAGAGGGAGCCTTATATATATATAGATAGAGAGAGAGGGAGCCTTATATATATATATATATATAGAGAGAGAGAAAGCGTAGAGGAGGAACAGGCAGTGAGGGGTAAAGCTTTTAAACCCCCGTACACCGACCTAAAAAGTACAAACCAAAAAAGCCAAAGGAACAACCAACCTAAAGCAAGTAAAAACCGAAAAGCACAAGTTACAATCAACAATGTACAATAATCTTGTAAATTAAAATTATATAAATAAACAATTGCAACCCCATTTTATGCACTGGTATCCTGGTTATCTTTTATGTTTTCCAGAAAATTATTTTTTGGCTTTGATTTGTACGTCTTATGGGACGTTAAGACTTGTTTTTATCATAGATGTTTCCGCTGCTATGTATTAAATTTGTAGTTTAAAAACTTTTCGTTTAAGAGTAAATCCGACGTATAAGACCCTCGGTTTTTGGGCCTTTCAATTGATTTTTCTTTTACGCACTACATTTGTCAACACAACGTATAAGTGCTTATGATGTTCGTACATTTCTGTATTTAAAATTGGTTATCTATCCATGTACACACTTGTGCAAGAGCACATATCCTGTTAGAAAACCTGTATAAAAGAATTGAACAGAAACTGGACAGAATGTAATAAAATTTAAGAAACAGTAAACGAGTGAACCAGGCTTGTGTTTGACACAATTCCCTTAAACAGATTCGTCGCCTGTTCCCAGGGTACGCCGGTTCGAAGCAGTACCGCGCACTGCCGGACTTGAGCACTTGCCTGAAAAGAAAACCGGAGAAAGCTGTAGAGAGATCGAGAGAGAAGAGATTCATTTCGGCGTATCTAAACTGAATCAAATGGTTCAGTTTTATAGCCATAAAACCGTAACTGTGTTCTCATCATCATTGCAGCACATTAAAGACCAGAATAATGGTCATTATTGCAATTATTGTATCAGTTTTAAAACTGAAACATAATGATCATTAAAACGAAATCATAACAGTTTAGAAACTGAAAATAATGATGATCATTAAAAACGAGAATAACAGTTACGAGTCTGTGCAAAAACTGGCCTCACTTGGGCCCGGGTTTTCGGAGCTGCATTCGTGTCCGCAGAACGTGCGGGCACGCACGAGTTCAACCAAATTCCAGTTTCGAAACTCAATTTTTTGCACCCCCCTGCGCGCGCGGGTAGGACTTGTGGTAAAACATGTCATAAGATTACAATTGCTTGGTGAAGCTTTTGCCTTATAAATTGCCTTTTCTTTTGTTCCCACACCAATGTGGGACAAGATGGTTTTACCACTTGAGACTTTCCATTCACACCAAGCTTCCAACAATCCCCCACATGAATGGAGGTCGATCTTAGAAACAACATTATTCCAATTTGATTTCAGCAGTTGAGTTTTGCATACGATAGGTAGGTGTTACCCTTTGAACCTTCGCTCATGAAATGCACTTAGCCCACTAGCTCTGAGTAGAACTCGATGTCTTTGAACTCGTCTGCTGTTTGTGTAGACGACAATGCACTTCACACAAGACTCTCCCTGACAAAGTCAAGTCCTCATAGTTATGTCCGTTATGGTCATGAACATGAGCCTGGTTCTGCGAGAGCCATTAGGTATTGTGCCCCACCAACACCCTTCGAAGCGACCCCACTTCTCTCTCACATAGGTGATTCACTATGTATGGTTACCTTAGTCGAATCATTAAAAGCCATAGGCTTAGCCTCACACTTGTCACTTTTAGGAATGGACTAGGAAGTTTACTAAGCCTTGCAACAAACTCCCTTATATATATACGCAGGGTTATCCCCCACAGTGACCTTATTAATTCATACAATTAGGTTTTCCTATTGAACTCAGCTCTTGGGATCTCCAGTCTACTGAGTTAGGTTTCCATCATATGAACTTATATTTTCAAGGGTTTCAGTCCCATTCCCATGGACGACTTCTGTACTAACTCTCTACTTAGGCCTTTTGTTAGCAGATCTGCAATATTATCATTTGACCTCACGTAGTCAACAGTGATAATTCCTGTAGAGATTAGTTGTCGTATCGTATTATGTCTACGTCTGATATGTCTGTTCCTATCATTATACATTGTGCTACGAGCTCTGCCAAGTGCCGATTGGCTATCACAATGTATACAAATGGCTGATGCCGGCTTAGGCCATCTTGGTATATCCTCAACAAATTGACGTAGCCATTCTGCCTCTTCACCTGCTTTATCTAAAGCGATGAACTCTGATTCCATCGTGGATCTAGCGATAACCGTTTGTTTTGACGATTTCCACGATATAGCAGCACCTCCAAGTGTGAATACATACCCACTTGTTGCTCTGGAATCATTCGTGTCAGATATCCAATTTGCATCGCAGTGTCCTTCTATAACTGCTGGATATCTGTTATAATGCAACCCGTATTCCCGAGTGTATCTTAAGTAGCGAAGCAACCGAGTGATACGGTTCCAATGCATTGAACTTGGGTTGCTCGTGTATCTATTTAGCTTGCTCACAGCATATGCTATGTCTGGTCTAGTACAACTCATAAGATACATCAAGCTACCAATAATTCTTGAGTATTCCAACTGGTTTACGGGTTCACCTCTATTCTTGGCTAGATGTTGACTTGTGTCAAGTGGAGTTCTAGCTTCATTAGAGTCATTTGCATTAAACTTCTCAAGAATTTTGTCCACATAGTGGGATTGACTTAAAACAAGTCCACTTTGGGTTCGTGTGATTTTGACCCCTAAAATCACATCCGCAAGACCCATGTCTTTCATGTCAAATCTTGCTTTTAGCATGTTCTTTGTAGATTTTATGATTTTGTCATCACTTCCAGCAATGAGCATATCATCTATATATAGACACAAAAGGACGTATCCATTAGATGTGTCCTTCACATACACACACTTGTCACATTCATTGAACTTGAACCCAGAATCAAGCATGACATGATCAAACTTTTGGTGCCATTGTTTTGGAGCTTGTTTCAATCCATACAAGGATTTTACAAGTTTACACACTTTCTTTTCTTGCCCAATAGCTGTGAAGCCTTCGGGTTGCTCCATGTAGATTTCTTCTTCTAGAGTTCCATTCAAGAAGGGTGTTTTCACATCCATTTGGTGAACTTCCAAATTTCTAATGGTGGCAATGGCAAGCACCAACCTGATGGATGTTATTCGCGTAACTGGCGAATATGTATCAAAGTAATCTAAACCTTCTCGTTGTTTATATCCTTTGATCACCAACCTTGCTTTGTATTTATCGATGGTTCCATCTGGTTTCATCTTCTTCTTGAAGATCCATCGATATCCTAGTGGTTTACATCCTTGAGGAAGATCCACTAGTTCCCAAGTATGGTTTTGTAAGATAGAGTCTATCTCACTTTTGATTGCCTCTCTCCACTGAGGTCCTTCTGAGGAATGCACCTCTTGTTGGTACGTTTGAGGTTCATCTTCTACCATATAGGTAAGAAACTCAGGGCCAAAGGATTTTTCAGTCCTTTGCCGTTTACTTTTCCTGATTTCAACTTCCTCAGTATTAGATTGTTCTCGAGGTTCATCGTTTTCGATTTCACCCTCGGGAACAATTTCCTCAACCGTTCTAGAAGAACTCGGTTCACTTTTATCTAAGCATGGGAACATATGTTCAAACCATGATGCATCCTTAGATTCCATTATGGTGCCTTTGCATATTCCAGGATTCTTAGAATCATGCACCAGAAAACGATAAGGACCATAAGGACGGGTGTATCCTATAAATACACAATCCACCGTTTTGGGTCCTATTAGTAGGCGCTTAGGTGGTGTGACCACCACCTTAGCTAAACACCCCCATACTTTCAAGGATTTATATGGTGGTTTCTTTCCCGTCCATAATTCGTAAGGCGTTAGATCCTTTTTCTTATTGGGTATCATGTTCAACACATAATTTGCCGATAAGATTGCTTCCCCCCACATGTTTTGGTTTACACCAGAACTTATCATCATGGCATTCATCATTTCTTTCAAAGTGCGATTTTTTCGATCCGCTATGCCATTTGATTGAGGGGAGTAAGGAGCCGTGAGTTCGTGGATGATTCCACTCTTTGCACATACGTTAATAAAACGTGAAACGTATTCACCTCTTCGGTCGCTCCTCACGATTTTGATTTTCCAATTTAGTTGATTCTCAACTTCGGCTTTGAACAAGATAAACTTGTCAATAGCCTCGTCCTTACTCTTAAGTAAGTACACATAGCAATACCTTGTACTATCATCAATGAACGTGATGAAGTACTTGTTCCCACCACGAGTAGGAATTGCTTTTAGATCACACACATCAGTGTGGATTATCTCGAGGGGTTCAGTGTTTCGTTCAACCTTTTTGAATGACGATTTTGTTTGTTTTGCTTCTACGCAAGTTTCACATTTATTAATTGAGTCGATATCGAATGTTGGTATGCAATCAAGTTTAATTAAACGACGAATGGAATTATAATTAACATGACCTAGTCTACCATGCCAAAGATTTGAAGACTCAATCAAGTAAGTAGAACTAGTAGCTGTTTCTTTCATTGCATTCACAACTATTACATTGAGTTTAAACATTCCATTTAGGGCATAGTCCTTACCAACATACATACCATTTTTGGTCAACACGACCTTATCCGACTCAATCACCATTTTGAACCCAAACTTGTTCAATTGCCACCCCGACACAAGGTTCTTACGAATTTCTAGAACATACAACACATTTGACAAAGTGAGTTCCTTTCCAGAAGTCATTTTCAAAACCACATTCCCCTCGCCTTTGATTTCGGCTGTGGCGGAATTTCCCATAAAAACCTTTTCATCATTAGTCACCTCCTTGAAGGTGCTAAACAGGTTCTTGTCAAAACACACATGACGGGTAGCTCCCGTATCAATCCACCAATCGTTATGGTTTTGCCCAACCAAGTTAACTTCCGTGACCAAAATCGAGAGGTCTGTGATCATAGCAATGAGGTTATCAACCTCATGAACCATGTTAACTTGTCGAGCATTTTCCTTCTTTGGAAGCTTGCATTCATTGGCCTTATGGCCTTGTTTCTGACAATTATAGCAAGTTCCTTGGAACTTCTTTTTCCCAACTCCCCCCTTAGGACCAAGGTTGGAGCGTTTCCCATGAGCTTTCTTTCCACCTTTTCCACCATTCTTGTTTCCCTTCGAAGATTGGCCATGCTCAACAATATTAGCCTTTGCCGTTTCAGGATTATCAATCCTTTTCAAATCAACTTTATTATCTTCTTCAATGCGAAGGCGAACCACAAGATCTTCAATGGTCATTTCCTTCCGCTTATGCTTGAGACAGTTCTTGAAATCAACCCAGCTTGGTGGTAGCTTTTCGATAATAGCCGCAACTTGGAATGTCTCGCTGAGCACCATTCCTTCCGCATGAATATCATGAAGAATAACTTGAAGTTCTTGGACTTGGCTAATGACAGTTTTAGTGTCTATCATCTTGAAGTCCAAGAACTTAGCCACCACGAATTTCTTAGTGCCCGCATCTTCTGTTTTGTATTTGCGGTCCAAAGACTCCCACAACTCTTTGGCAGTCTTGGCTTTACAATACACATTGTAAAGCGTATCAACCACACCATTCAAGATATAGTTTCGGCACAAGAAATCCGAATGATTCCAAGCATGAACCGCGCTCACTGATTGAGCATTCATATCCCCTTCATCCACATGGGGAACAGTTTCAGTCAAGAACCGTGCTAGGTTCAGAGTGGTCAGATAAAAGAACATCTTTTGCTGCCACTGTTTGAAATTCACACCGTTGAATTTCTCAGGTTTCTCAGCATGCGAGACTGTGTTAGGCAGTGGTGCAACCAGACCGGTTGTGACAGCAACAACGGAAGTCATGACAGCAGAAACAGAAGTAGACATGGGCTGGGATGCCATTCTTAAAAGAAAACACGATGCATGAACAATCAGTAAGATAATCTGTTTAAGTTTGTTAGAAAACCTGTATAAAAGAATTGAACAGAAACTGGACAGAATGTAATAAAATTTAAGAAACAGTAAACGAGTGAACCGGGCTTGTGTTTGACACAATTCCCTTAAACAGATTCGTCGTCTGTTCCCAGGGTACGCCGGTTCGAAGCAGCACCGCGCACTGCCGGACTTGAGCACTTGCCTGAAAAGAAAACCGGAGAAAGCTGTAGAGAGATCGAGAGAGAAGAGATTGAATTTGGCTTGTCTAAACTGAATCAAATGGTTCGGTTTTATAGCCATAAAACCGTAACTGTGTTCTCATCATCATTGCAGCACATTAAAGACCAGAATAATGGTCATTATTGCAATTATTGTATCAGTTTTAAAACTGATACAATGGTTCGGCGTGTCTAAACTGAATCAAATGGTTCGGTTTTATAGCCATAAAACCGTAACTGTGTTCTCATCATCATTGTATCAGTTTTAAAACTGAAACATAAAGACCAGAATAATGGTGAAGGGGTAAGGTCCCAAAAACCTCATAAAAAGGATTTGAGACCATACCACAAACCAGCCTTTTTAGCCTTTCGACCTCGCTCGGCCGCGCATTGGTCTTACAAAGAGGAAGAAGAAGTCAGCGATTTATAATCGCGCGCCCAAAGGAAAACCTAAATCCTTGCGCCTTCTCCCATTTAACAAAGGATTAAAATCCTTTGTTCAATACCTCCGCCTAAATATCCAGACTTGGATACTATTTTACCCAGACTTGGGATTTATTCGTCTGTGTCCACACAGCAAGGTGTCACACCAGATTACAGCAGTAATCTTCTAGAAAGAAATGCAATCGTGCACCACCCAGACGGTTATAACCGTCTGGACACGTGTCATCACCACAAGCAACCCTGAAATCACAACGAAGGCATGCAATTGGAGAGTAATCTCCACTTAATCACTTTCCACGTGGCAACCCCCCAGCCATAGATCAAACCACGATCCGTGTGCATTCACATCGGATCGAGACAACTTGACGTAGGATCAAAGAACTTAACGGAAGAAAATATAACCGCTACGGCGTTAGCATCTTCCGTCATCTTTTCAATAACATGTTTTCCCTCCCAAACTCCCGGTTATAAATATGAGAACTGTTCAGGTATAAACTCAGATCACACTCACTTCTCAAATACTTTATCTTCTCCATTACCAATACTTATTCTCACACCGCAGTCGGGTCAAGGAGAGAACCCTCTTCTCCCCTTGGCGAGGCTAACGGTGTTCTTTTTTGCAGAATCACCGGAGAAGAAGTTCAGCAGCAACTGAATCAACCGAGAGAGAGCTAACCCTTTTATGCGGATTCAAACCCCCTAGATATTTCGGTTCCGACCATTTATCTAGTGTTTCTTCATTGGCGCCCACCGTTTTCTCAGTTTTTCTAGTTTCTATCTCGTTTCGATTCAGTTCATTCCGTTTTCTGTTTTTTGCACATGGCAGAAAATTCGTCATCTCACCGGAAACCTGGTCCTCGACCAAACGTCGGAAACAATTTACCAGTGGAAGGGATCGTAGAAGAGGCCTCGGACGATAATGAGGTTCAATCCAATCGAGCAAATGATCCTGTTACTCCAGGAATGTTACCAGCAAACCCTGCACAATCAATCTTACCACCAGGAGAAACTCCGATATCATGGTATGTCCGGTCCCAAGGGGCTTTAAACGCAGTATACACACAGTTGTGTGCTCAAACTACTCCCGTGACCCAATCCCGGAGGCCGGGATCAAGAGCTCATGCCTCTCAGCGAGAAGAATCAACTTATGATGATACAGGAAGTTACCAGAGACAACACCATGGTGAACCACACCCTCGTCGAAGACAATCGGTTCATGACAGGTTGGGTTCCCAACGGGACACTCATACTGATGAATCCGATCAAACATATCGTTTGAGTGCAAACACCAGCGTATTCAACAGATTGCAGCCAAACTATAACAAATGCAGGCCTCGAGCGGTTTATAACCCTGAGGCAGAGCATAACTATGATTTAGTTTATCGCCCTGCTGAAGCGGCGGAAAACTCGAAGTTCATATTGGAGATAGCTCTGGCTCCATTGGAAAGGGCCATATTACCATCTAACGTTGGGAAATTCAATGGGTTAACTGACCCTGATGATCATCTAAGAGTATTCACCAGCGCAGGGTTGGTTGGCGGTTGGACTCTTCCGCTATGGTGTCATTTGTTTGTGCAAACACTAACCGGCCTAGCGCGAATCTGGTTTGATAACCTACCAACGGGACAGATCGAGTCGTGGAAAGATCTGCGTAGAAAGTTTTTAACACACTTCAGCCAACAAAGGCGATCAATGCGAGATACATCCGACGTCATGAACATCTGGCGCCGCGATGACGAGAATCTGGAGGATTTTATCACCAGATACAATAAAGAAGTGTTAGAGATTGGAGGTGTCAACGAACAACTAATCCGTGCTCAGTTCAAGTACGCGGTTAGATGTGACGACATGGTCAAGGTATTATCGGGAACAGAGGGTCTTCCCACGAGTTGGGAAAAGATAATGGCGGCGGCCAAGGTTTATGCGCAGACCGAGAAAAACCTTACTACAAACAGGCCACCACCACCACACAACAGGCCCGCAGACTTAAGCGCAACCGGTGAAAGAAGGTACAAAAAGTCATGGCGCGAGTCATCAGGAAGTCGTTCCTCTGAAGACGCCCGCACAAACAAACTCTCTACACAAAGAGAGAACAAACACGAAAATAGGGAGAGGCAGTGGACTCCCCTAACAAAGACCTCGGCGGAGGTTCTAAGTACTGAGGACTACCAATTCAAACCTCCGATTCCGATGAAGAGTAAACGTGGTCAAGACCCGGCGCAATACTGCCAATATCATAAAGACAACGGGCATACCACGAACAACTGCATATCTCTGCGCACGGAAATAGAGAAGGCCCTCAAAAATGGGGAACTTACACATTTACTCCAGAATATGCGCAAGGAGATTAAGCAGATTACCCGGGGAGAAGAAAGCTCAAGCAAACGGGCTAAAACTTAAAGGACTCTATAAGTTTTCCGCAGAAAAGACATGACTTATCAAATGCGGCGGAACTATCAGGGAGTAAGTTAAGTTCCATTTAATTATCAGAAAAACTTTGTAATGCCTCTGAGCACTATCCATTAATAAAATTACAAAGTTTCTATTATTTTTGTGTTTACAAAGTGCATGCAATTTCTTTTTAGTAAGTGCAAAAACATTATGGTAGTATAACACAAAGCTCCATGCGCGGTCAGTGATCACGTCACAAACGACCATAAACTCACACATGAGCTTCATACCAACTTTATTCGCCTTACTCAAAGCAAAAGCAAAAGTAATTGTACTCATGCAAAATATTGTAAAGTCATTTAACAAAACAAATAGAAACATACTATTTTTAGCGTACAAATACGCCCTAAAGAGTTTAGACACAGCAGTGTTTAAAATCCTTGCGCAACAGCACACCGTCAAAACAAGGATCTACATCCTACATAAAAAAAATTGTTCAATACAATTTCATCCTACTCTAAATCTTCACCCCCATCCGGAAAGATTTCTTTGAGTTGCGCAACGTGATCATCCGATTGCAGCGCCACATTTATCAACTCCATCACTGGAAGTTGCAAATTATTAAACTCTGTCTTCATAGAAGCAAGCGCGGCGGCAGTATTAACGCCAAAGGTAGCAGACTTGCTATCATCCCAGTTAACCTTCAAAGCGCTATTCACATGTTGGGAACATTCCGCATAACCTTGCGCGTAACCATCTCGTCGCGCAGCGACCATCAAATTAGCAACAGTTTTATCCAGTTCTTCAGAATTTAATACAGATTCAGCAACCTATGAAATCAAGCAAAGATAAAGCATCAAAAAAGCATATATGAACAAAAAAGAAGAAAGGAACTTACACAAGCAATCCCGCGATCTTTCAACCAGGCCATATCATTCTTTAAAGGTTCAAGCTCGCTTTCCGCTGAAACTCGCGCCATTTCTGAATTCTCCAGTTTCTCTTCAACCTCAGTCAAACGGCGGGAGGTTTCAGTATTCTCAGAATGCGCAAGTTCTAGATCCTTCTTCAATTGTTCCTGGTCAGAAACCAAAGCGGTAAGTTCCTCTAATTCTTTATCTCTAACGGCAAGAGTGGCTAAAGCTTGTACCTCCCGTTGCTTGCTTCGTTCCCTATGAGAGCGCGCTTCCACCAACATAGCTTCCATATCAGCTTTTTCTTTCTTCAATCTTTCTACCTCCGCATCTTGGTTCTTCAGATTTTCAACTTCAGCCTTGAGGTTATTTATAATATTGCGAAGGTTTGCTTTCTCAGCATTATCCTTCTCACAAATTCTCCTCCAATTTTTGCGTTCCTCAGATAGAAGCGCAGCTTCAGCTTCAGCTTTTCTTTTCCAACCGGCAACAGACCATTCCTCAGTCTTGCGCTCAGCTTCAAACTTAGCTTGCTCAGCCTCTAATTTAGCCTTCAACTGAGCCACATGTTTTTCATCTTTAGCAAACTTCCTTTGTGAAGCTACAAAAGATGCCCGCTCTTTATGCATGCTATACCACTCACGCACTATACGGTGAGTAGTTGAAACATGAGAAGCAGTTTCTGCAAGATAAGACTGATAGGTCTGTTCATAAGGCTGATTTTCCTGAAATTTAATCTCGCCAGGCGGAAGTATCCCCTGCAACCAATCTTGGCATACACGCCAATCCGAGAAGGTATCACCCTTTTTCACATTCCAAACAGGGACATGAGGATCAGAAGCATCTTTCTCCGTATAAGTCCGGTAATAATATTCTCCCAGAGTTTCTTCTGGACGAATTGGAGATTGCTTGTCAACACCAGCAGATGAACCTGCCTCCTCAGTTGTGGCCTTCTCAGTATGCTCAGGTATAGTTTCAGAAGGTCTAGGGGGAGAAGACTGAATCTTTTCAGCAGTTTCCTTTTTTCCCAAATCTTGAACAACAGTTTTCGGTGTCGGTGGATTATCAGCATCATCTACCACACTCGGTTCAACAATCTGTTCAGTCTCTGTATTAACACCAACAGGCTCCTCAGCCTCAACAGTTTTCTCAACACCTTCCCCAGCTATCTCTAAAGACTCTAACGGGTCTGCAACGGCAGCGCGCGGCGGAGTAGGGGGAAGTTTGTTATCAACCACAGATGATACTTCTATAGGAATAGGGGAAACAGGAACTTCTGGACAAATAAAAGTCTGTAAGAATCCCATCCGCTTAAAACAAAGAAAAACAATACTTACCAGGAACAGATTCTGAAACAAAAGCATCAAGGTTTCCTTTTCTGGTAATTTTCTTCCTCTGCACTTTCTTGGGAGGTTGATCCTCCGCATCAGCATCAGCTTGCTTTCTTTTACCAACCTTCCTATGAACCAAATGTTCGGGACTGGAATCCAGATGAATAGGCTCATTCGGGTTAGAAGGAGGAATATCAGCAGAATCCTTTGGTTCAAGCTTCGGTTCCCGCATAGTCACTACAGGAGTAAGACCCTCCAAAGAGTCAGAAACCACCACATAATCACACCTGGAGACAGAAGAACGGCGCGTACCTTTCTTCTCTCCAACATTTTTCGCTTTCAAAGGTTGAGTCTTAACAGTCTCACTTCTCTTCGGCGCGGAAGTGGACGTAGTTGCGCGTTTTTTTTTTTCAGGGCCTATGCCCAAATTCACCAATTCACCTACAAAAGCGCAAGACAAAAAATTACTCAAAACAAAAAAGAAAAGAAAAACAGATATAAACTCACCAGCACCAGCAGCCGGTTGAACAGATAGGTCCGCATCCCGCGGAAGAACAAAATTTCTCACGATACGATGATACCAGAGCTCCTCTTCAGGCTTCTTCTTGATAGTACCCATTCTCCCGCCTTCCCTCTTGAAGGCAACAACATATAGAGAAACAACTACATTTGAAGAGAGAGCAGGTCAAAAAAAAAAATTGAAAAGAGGAAAAGCCCCAAACTTACTATGACCATCCTCCGTGTATACGGGTTTGTCATCACGCTCCATTTTCCAATTTAAACTCATGCCGGCTCCGACAAGAGCTTTCTCCGGCAAAGCAATATTGGGCACATCCTTCAGATCCTGATACCAGTTTTCATCAACCGGAGTCTGAAGGGTTTCGATCGGAATATCCTCTTTCCCCCTAAGAACCATCCTTACAGGAATTACTCCAGCTTTAATAAAGAAGAATTTTTGCTTCCAATCATGAAAAGACTTGGGGGGTTGATGTAAAATCTTCTTTGCAGAAGCCCTCTGAACGAATGAATAAAATCCTTGGGTACAATGCATCTGATAAAAAACCCTAAATCGGGGAACGGTTGGCTCCACATGCATCGTCCGACATACGAATTCGAAATGTCGAACCCTAACCATACCAATAGGGTGAAGTTGGGATATGTGCAGATTGTAGAATCCAAGAATTTCAAGGAAAAATCTGGTGACAGGCAAGCGAAAGTTACCATCACAGAAAAAATCCCAAAAGAGGGTAATATACCCGGCCGGAGCATCTGCTGCCGTTTGCCCCTCTTCGGGATACAAAGCACCCCAGTTCTCCGGAAATTTGAGATTCTGAATCAAACCCTCAAAAGACGCCCTAGGCCAGTTCAATGGTGGAAGTTCAGTCGGCATATCTTCAACAAGATCCTCTTGACGTTCTCCGGTTGACATAAGCGAAAGAATGACGGAAAATTTTCTTAAGAACAAGGAATGGGGAAAAGTTTTCAAACAAAGCAATGATTGCACAGAGGAGGTTACCCAAACGATTATATACCCATCGCAATAAATAGCATCGGTAACCGTCACAGCACTGTTCCGGGTGTCACAGTTCCCCAAGCAACAGAAAAAGAAGATGTCAGAACATACACGCGTTTACACGCGCGCGTGTAAGACACGGACAGTAAAAAACAACTGACAATGACAGGTTGTCAAAATCAATTTACTGTACTAGCTTCAAGTCAAAGATTTTCCATAAAAAAAATCTTTACAAACTCAACAAATTCAAATCTTCTCATAGAAGCTTTCTTACCTTTTCGCGCCCAAAAAACATTTCCCTCTCATAAGTCCAGTGCTCCACTTATTTGCATAAGTACAACACTAGACTCGGGGGACTTGAAGGGGTAAGGTCCCAAAAACCTCATAAAAAGGATTTGAGACCATACCACAAACCAGCCTTTTTAGCCTTTCGACCTCGCGCGGCCGCGCATTGGTCTTACAAAGAGGAAGAAGAAGTCAGCGATTTATAATCGCGCGCCCAAAGGAAAACATAAATCCTTGCGCCTTCTCCCATTTAACAAAGGATTAAAATCCTTTGTTCAATACCTCCGCCTAAATATCCAGACTTGGATACTATTTTACCCAGACTTGGGATTTATTCGTCTGTGTCCACACAGCAAGGTGTCACACCAGATTACAGCAGTAATCTTCTAGAAAGAAATGCAATCGTGCACCACCCAGACGGTTATAACCGTCTGGACACGTGTCATCACCACAAGCAACCCTGAAATCACAACGAAGGCATGCAATTGGAGAGTAATCTCCACTTAATCACTTTCCACGTGGCAACCCCCCAGCCATAGATCAAACCACGATCCGTGTGCATTCACATCGGATCGAGACAACTTGACATAGGATCAAAGAACTTAACGGAAGAAAATATAACCGCTACGGCGTTAGCATCTTCCGTCATCTTTTCAATAACAGGTTTTCCCTCCCAAACTCCCGGTTATAAATATGAGAACTGTTCAGGTATAAACTCAGATCACACTCACTTCTCAAATACTTTATCTTCTCCATTACCAATACTTATTCTCACACCGGAGTCGGGTCAAGGAGAGAACCCTCTTCTCCCCTTGGCGAGGCTAACGGTGTTCTTTTTTGCAGAATCACCGGAGAAGAAGTTCAGCAGCAACTGAATCAACCGAGAGAGAGCTAACCCTTTTATGCGGATTCAAACCCCCTAGATATTTCGGTTCCGACCATTTATCTAGTGTTTCTTCAAATGGTCATTATTCCGAAACTCAATTTTTTGCACCCCCCCTGCGCGCGCGCGCGGGTAGGACTTGTGGTAAAACATGTCATAAGATTACAATTGGTTGGTGAAGCTTTTGCCTTATAAATTGCCTTTTCTTTTGTTCCCACACCAATGTGGGACAAGATGGTTTTACCGCTTGAGACTTTCCATTCACACCAAACTTCCAACATATCCTTCACACACATAATCACTTGATAAAAAACCATGATTATATCAAGAACCACATAATTACTTGTAAAAAGCTATACTTATAGTTTACATATTAATTAGTTTATCTTAGAGGATTATTTTATTTCTCTCCTTGGAAAGGGTTTATTAGTTGAGTTAATTACTGTTTTCGTCCCTATGGTTTGTCAAAAATCACTATTTCAGTCCATTAGTTTAAAAATTGCAATTTCAGTCCCTGTGGTTTCACTTTCGTAACCATTTCAGTCCCTGTGGTTTCACTTTCGTAACCATTTCAATCCATTATTTTGTTAAGTACAGGGACTGAAATGGTTACGAGATGGACTGAAATGGTTACGAAAGTGAAACCACAGGGACTGAAATCGTAATTTTTAAACTAATGGACTGAAATAGTGATTTTTGACAAACCCCAGAGACGAAAACAGTAATTAACTCTTATTGGTTTATACGTACACACTAAACTGAAGATTATCACATATCACTATCGTAGAAAACAAATATATAAACAAACAAATATTAATATGTGAAGGATGATACATACACATATGTTATCATCTTCGACAACATATGCAAGCCCTATAAATAACTTCCACCTTTGGAGTGGTTGTGAACAAAAATTTGAGAACTGTTTGTTGTAGTTTTCTTCAAGGAGGGTGTTGTGAGTCATGGTGATGCAATTTTGCAAAAAAAAAAAAAAAAAAAAAAATCACAATATTGCGTAGCAACGCTGACGTCAATCTATTAAGAGAAGTATAGAGAAGCTAGCTAGTTCTTAGAGATAGATTACCTTTTAGAGGTTTAATAGGGAATAATAGAAGTGGATAAGGTAACACAGTACATCTTACAACACCATTTCTATATATCTTATTCATGTATAACATAGTAATTACAATTTATAAGTAATATATATCATTATGTGGTTCACAACTTAAAACTGATATGAAATAAACACTTGTAACCTTACATCTATACACACACATTATCTACTTTTTAATATATAATTTTGTCACCTTTATAGGCTTATAACCTAGAAAAACTTCTAGGAAAATTATATTATTATTATTATTATATTATACAGGTCCTTGTTTGATAAGTTGGTCTATAAATCAAACCATCACCACATTATTTTTTTCCAAGCTCAACCCTTCTCAATCCATCTGCCACACAAACATGCTAAAACCACAAGCCAACCACCACCACACAAAGTGTCCTCAATCCTTACTCACCGGGCAGCACAAGGTGGTGGCGGCGGCCGGAGATGGCATCACTCGTGGTGTTGATAGTAGGAGCGCCGCTACTGGCGCTCCTACTGTCCACTTCCTCTCTCTCAAAAACCATCGTTTACCTATAAAACACAACTTGGGCTTCCATGCAACACGACCATCTCATCAAATCATGGCCATCGCGACTGATAAGTCTAGCCCGACCACCACCACTACGTCCACCAAGGTGAAAGCTATTATCACTGTTCAAGTAACCATGGGTGGACTCTTGTCAAGTATAGGGATAACCAAAGGACTTGATGATCTTACAGATTTGCTTGGTAAATCTATCCTTTTGGAGCTTGTTGCAGCCGATGTGGACCATGGTGAGTCTGTTAACACATTCAATATAAGTATATAACATACACTACTAGAAAACTGCTACTATTCCCATGTCAATTTTCGTGGGAAATCCGTGGGTAACTGCAGTTACTCACGGATTTCCCACGAAAATGGGCTGTAGGAATTCTACTCGTGGGTAATCTTTTTTTTAACGCATTTCCTACGGATTTTCCTACTCCTTTCCCACAAAAATGTTTCGTTAGTCTCTATGATTTATAATTCATTAATTATTAATTATTATTATTATTAATACAATAACCAAACTATTAGCCATAGTACAATACTAATATATCTTCCTTTTTTCTGTTTCCTCGTATTTCATAGAGACGGGATTAGCAAAGGACACGATAAAACATTACGCGCATCGTTCAACAAAGTTGAACGACACGAAGTATGAGGCTGACTTCGAGGTACCAACCGATTTTGGTGAAATTGGAGCGATTTTGATAGAAAATGAACATCACAAAGAGATGTATATCGAGTCGATTGACCTCCAAGGTTTTCCAAATGGCACCATTACTATCAATCCTAATTCTTGGGTTCACTCCAAGTTTGATAATCCTGAGAAACGAATATTCTTCACTAACAAGGTTTGCTATTTATTCTTCACTCGTCATTATTATACTCAGTGACAGATCCAAGAAATGTTTTTCGGGAGGTTCCTTTTGATAGATTCTCAATAATTCTCACTATTTTTTCCAAATCATACAAGGTTTACACTAAAATTTTCAATTTTTTTCCAAACCGAGGGAGTTCCACTACAAGAAAAATAGGTTTTAGCAACAACACTTTTAGCGACGAAATTTTTTCGTCGCAACAGGCAAACTACTGCGACTAAAATTAGTCCCTACTAATGTTTCAAAAACTTTTGTTTTCCGTATCTTATCCCGACTAAATTTAGTTACTATAGGTTTTTAGCGGGATGGAGGAAACTATGACGCTCCTGGAAAATTTATAAATTAATTTTATGAAAACTCAATAGCGACTAAATGTCGCCTGGATATAGAAAAAAAAATATTTTCCATTTTGTTATTCTATATGGTAAGAAAAACAAAAAGTAGTCAATATTAATAAAATAAATTTAATTTATAAAAATATAATATTAAATTAAGCTCATTTACGTTTGGGTTTTGAACTAATTTTATTATTTGCTATTAACGTAAATTATTGCATGTTTGTATTCGATCAGTGGCCGGATCTAGAAAATCTTTATAGGGGCAACGTTTCATATAAAAAAGGGTAACGAAATCGAAAAGACGTCAAATTTTTCCAAAATTTACACTACCGCCGAAGCGTAAAGGGGTAGCGGGGGTTACCCCTATTAACATGTTAGGTCCGCCCCTGCATTTGATGTATTAGATTGCTATGTGAATTAATAATTAAGTAGAATTAAATTTGTAAAAAAAAATAAATAAATAAAAAAATAGCTGCTTTTTAAAGTAACAAGAATAACAACACCGTCACCATAGCGACCACCGTGGTACCAAAATTCAGAAAAAAAAAATTTTAAATACAGACCAATGAAACTATAACACATGGACCAATAGTCATCGATTATTGTAGAAACCGGCCACCAAAATTAAGTATACACATATAATAGTACATATAAAATCAAAATGTAACTATATAAATATTATTATCCATTGGGAATAGCCCAATGGTATTTGTGAGTTAGATAAGGTGTAGGATAGTAAAAGGTCATGGGTTCAATCCCAATGGTATGCAAGTTTAGACATTCAAAAAAAAAAAAAAACTATATAAATATTAATTATACTTTAACTGAAATAAACAAATTACCGTGCATAAAATAAGTAGTGTGATACTTTTTTCCAGGACCAAAAAATTGAATATCATTACAATACAATGTTCGGTCGGTAATTGTTCAATTCGGTATATATATATTACAATACTAAAAATCCTTTATTTTGAATAACTTCAGTTTCAAATAAAATTTATATAAGAATGCATTGTAAAAAAAAATTAAATTGCATATTAAGTTTTTTTAAAACAAAAGTTAAATCAAATGATAAAGATAATGTAATTAAACTTTTTGTGATAGTGTAAAATACAATATGTCTTAACGTACGATGTACGATATGAAATTATGCATGTAATTATAAAACTCAAAACTCTAATCATCTATGAACAAAAAACCATAATCACGCATGAAGAAAAACCATAATCACGCTACAGTGGCGGACCCATAAATTATTTGCTGGGGGTGCGGATGAGGTGTTCAATCATATTTTCAAGGGGTGCGGTCGGGTTTTTTGCCTAAAATATACACGAATTTTTTTTTTTTCAAGGGGTGCGGCCGCCCACCCTGGCTAAAGGGTAGGTCCGCCCATGAATTCACGCATGGTTATGATTTTTGTTCATGCATGTGCTTCAAAATATATATATATATAATAACAATAATAATATAAAGCGATGATTTTTTGCGACAGTCATACCTACCGTCGCAAACTCCGAGCGGTTTAAAGGATTTGCGAGAGCAAGATCTTGCAAGTCTTCGTGGAGATGGTGTCCCTGATGGTCCTCGCAAAAAGCACGATAGAATATACGATTACGATGTGTACAATGATCTCGGTGATCCTGACAAGAAGCCGGAACTCGCTCGTCCCGTGCTCGGAACCAAGGATCTTCCTTATCCTAGGCGTTGCAAAACTGGCCGTCATCGCACTAAATCAGGTATCCATTGTATCTTCAGTTTAATCTTCTGTTTTAGCTTTTGTTTACGATTGACTGTAATTTATTTGTTACATATGCAACAACCTTGCTGTTTGGTTTAATAAGAAAACAATTTATTGCGTAAGTTTCATTGGTTTTCTCAACTCAAATTGGTTTTCGAAATATACTTTAGACTATGGGGTATAGGGCTTGGGTTGGGGCATGGGTTGGGGGAAAACGCCCAAGCCACCACCCGGGTGGGCTTGGGTTGGGACGTGGCCCTTGGGGCATGGGTTTGAAGCCGGGCGTGGGGCGGTCTTGAGATCCGATGTGGCGGCCATCTATTCGCTTCGCCCCGCCATGTCATAGCGGTTTGAATTTTAAATTTAAATTCCAACCGTTTGGCCAAGCCAAGCGGTCACCCCAACCCCCAACATCCCCTATAAATGTAACCCCAAACCCCACCGGCTACCCCATCCCAAACCGTCGCTATCCACCGCTACCCCACCGGCTACCCACTTGATCCCACGAACCCGCTACCCCAACCCGAAGAAGATGGCATCTTGGACCCACGAGGAAGAATTGGCTCTCGTCACAAGCGTCGTTGACGCTATGAAAGGGCGGCAACCTGGCCAAACACGATATTGGCCGGAAGCATTCGCAAGCTACCGACATAACGTCGGACACGACCGCCGCAACCTCAACACGTGCCAACATAAATGGCGCGAGCTACGGCCCAAGCTCGATCGTTTCAAGGCTTACTACGAAGCCGTTCCGAGCGGCGAGTTAAGCCACGAGGACCGGGTGGTGGTGGCGAACATTGAGTTTCGAGGCAAGGAGCGAAAGGCGTTCGACAAGATCGCCCTTTTTGAAATTTACCTAACGCTCTAGGTTTTTTATTTTGTAATTTTTAGGTATTATGTAATTTTTAGGAATTATGTAATTTTTAGGATTATGTAATTTTTAAATATTTAATGAAATTTTAGGTTTTTTTTATAAATGTTGTGTGAATTTCATAATTTTTTTGTAATTTTTTTTTAATAATCTGCCAACCCAAGCGGTGCACCCACGCCCCGCCATACCCCACGGACACGTCACTAGGCGGTGGGGGGGTTCCAACTCCACGTGTCAACTCATGGCCCCAACCCAAGCCCCACCATAACCCACGGTCTTATATATAGTTAAAAATTTTGTGCGACTTACGAGAGTGGACCCTGTCAGTCACCCACCTTTCTAAAATTGATAAATAATAAATAAATTAACTTTTTTTGTCAAAAATCTGTAGCAAGTGGTGTCAGTTTGCTACAACTTTCTAACAAATTTATAAATTTTATTTTTTAAATTATTTATTTTGTTGTGGGTACAAATAATACAAAATTTTAATGTATTTTGTCGGAATTTTGTCGAAAAGCTAATTAATGTTGTGACGAAATTGCTACAACCGGTAGTTGTGTGACAATTTTGACGGAAAATTGAAGAAAAGTTTTGGGTTTCTTTTGTTTATCTTTTTTGTGAGAAAACTGTAGAAAAATTCTAACAAAAATTAAGTTGCGGGAAACTTTTGTAGGAAAATATGTAGTTTTCTAGTAGTGGCCGGCCTTGGCGAGTTTAATTGAGATTCATTCTTGATGCAAGTATTTTAGCTACATGTTGTCAGCACCTTGGTTTTAAAATCCATGCATCACATGATTATAGCGATGAGATGGCATCGCTGAACAAATCTGACCATCGATTGAACATACCATCTGACCGTCGATTGAGCAATGGGTTTGAGTATTTAAGCAAATTAAACCATCTATTGAACAAATCTTACCAGAGATGATATATTAATATATTATATATAAGGGTTTAAAATTTAACAAGCTAGTGAAGATATCATCTATATATAATTCTTTAGTATTTTTTTTTGTAACGAACGACTCGTATACGTGATGTGTGTGTTTCATGCACGGAGTGTCATAGGCTTTTGAAACCAAGGTCAGCACATTAATTTGAATAGCTATCTTATATTTTTATACAAACAACATGCTACTAAAATAACTATGTCAAAACAATTTGATAGGGTTAAAACCTTGGGGAAGAAGAAAACTAAGAGATAGAGAGATATTTGACTCAAATTATGCTTGATTTCCATTCCATACGTAACCCAAATAAATAAATAAGAAACTTACATAAGACACCCCCAAACTAAACCAAAATAACATCCTAATCCCTTGACTTAACAATAGTAATAAAACTAAAATAAATAAGATACGTAACAATACTCCCCTCTTAACCTACTTTTTGCCCTCAAAAAGTAAGCTCTTCAATTCAATCCTTAACCATTGTCGTCTTGTTCAGTTTCCTCATCGCCTTCCACGTTAATCACAAAAAGTTGTTTCTTTTTGCACTTGTGTCCTGGAACGAACTTTTCAGTGCACCAAAAGCATTCTCCTTTTGACTTTTTTAACTCTAGTTCCTCACCTGACAAGCGCTTCGCGTTAATAGTTGCTGGTTTATAAGCTGGTGGCCCAGGGACTCCTGTTGGATCTGGAAGCAACGGAAGTTTTGAAGCGTTAACCGGAGGTGTTATTTTGACATCTTCGGGTTGCAGCCCATCCTCCACATCTTCACCTGAAAACCGAGGAAACTCAACCTTCCCGACCCGCATAGGCCGAGTACCCGTCCGCGAATCATCGCTAAACAGGCCCTTATCAGGGCCGCCTCCGCCGCCGCTGAAGCCGCCTCCGCCGCCGCTAAAACTGCCACCGCTTGAATGCTCCTTGAGTGCTCGTAAGATCTCTTCTTGTTGTTTCATCGACTGTTCTTGTTGTTTCAACATGGTGGCTAGGGTTTCTTGGAGATTTGAGATTGCCTTGCCATGTTCCTTGAGAGTGCTGTCAATTTCTTGATTGCGAGTGTTAGTCATGGTAATCGAAAGTAATTCCGACCGGAGATCGGAACGGCTCTGATACCCTTGATAGGGTTAAAACCTTGGGGAAGAAGAAAACTAAGAGATAGAGAGATATTTGACTCAAATTATGCTTGATTTCCATTCCATACGTAACCCAAATAAATAAATAAGAAACTTACATAAGACACCCCCAAACTAAACTAAAATAACATCCTAATCCCTTGACTTAACAATAGTAATAAAACTAAAATAAATAAGATACGTAACACAATTGCCTAAGCCTTAGTTCTTTCTTAATATCGTCCCGCTTGCGGTGTGCACATATAATGTATATGTGTGGGCCCTCGGGGGGCAAAAGTGAAATTGCACTAATTTTAACGTTATTTTACTAATTTCGTGAAAATAACATTAAAAGCGGCGGACGGTTAATCACGCATCATATGGTGGCATTGATAGCCGAAAGATAAAAGGGTACATGCACTAATCGGCCGTTGTCCCGATTGTTGAGTGTTATGTTCCTTATGTCCAAGGCTTGATGCAAATCTGCTATCGAGTCGTGGGTCTCACTGGAAGCAGCCTCTCTATTCCTACGGGGTAGAGGTAAGGCTGTCTACATCTTACCCTCCTCAGACCCTACCTTAGCTTTGCTATTGGTGGGATTTACTGAGTATGATGATGATGTTACGAATAGCATTCTGTGCACCCTCTAGAAGTAAGCATTACCTGAAATTGGTTGCCTTCATTCTAAGGTACAATGGTTGTTAAAAATTAAAATTGTGAATGCAGATCCTTTATCAGAGTCAAGGAGCAGTGGTGTTTATGTACCAAGGGATGAGGCGTTTTCCGAGTTGAAAAATGTGACTTTCTCGGCTAAAACTGTATACTCGCTTATGCATGCGGTTTTGCCTTCGATACGAACAAATATGCTTGACAAAGAGCTCCCCTTTCCACATTTCAAGTCAATTGATTCTCTGTTCAACAAAGGGCTGCATTTGCCTCACTTAGAAACAAAAGGATTTATTGGAAACGCCCTGCCTCGACTACTGAAGTTTGTTGAAGATACCCAACATAATGTCTTGCTCTTCGAGACCCCTGCATCTTTGCACCGTAAGTGAAACCTTTTACATATTTATTCATTCTCCGCTGGTCGTTTCCAAATAGTTGTGGTTTCCTTAAACAACAAAGTTTTACATTGTTTTGCAGGGGATAAATTTAGCTGGTTGAAGGATTCAGAATTTTGTAGACAGACCCTTGCTGGTCTTAACCCGTGTGGCATTCAGTTGGTCAAAGTATGTTTAAGTTTCGGTCATTTGAACACCGCCAAAATTTGCTATAAACTTGTTACTAGTGGTGTAGAGAATTATAGTGGTTTTCCATAGGTTTATTTGATTAATGGTCGTGTAGAAACCTGATCTTTAGCTTCTGAAACGTATAGCGCTTATGATCACCTACATGTTGTTTATAATATGATGATATAAACACTTGAGTCTTATGGATATGTGTAGGAGTGGCCTCTGAAAAGTACACTTGACCCTGAGGTGTATGGGCCACCCGAGTCAGCAATTACAAAAGAGATGGTTGAGCAAGTGATAGGTGGGCTCATGCCTCTTGAGCAGGTACGAGCCATTATCGTTAAAGAAATAAACAAAAGATCAACGGTTATATGGTAGATTAAAAGCAATTATTATGTACATCGCGTGCAGGCTTTAGAACAGAAGAAGCTTTTCATTATAGATTACCATGACTTGCTCATGCCATATGTGAACAAAGTTAGAGAGATTAAAGATATGAGAACAACTTTATATGGGTCAAGATTATTGATGTTCTTAACTCCATCTGGAACCTTGAGACCAATAGCCATTGAGTTAGTTCGGCCACCTGGCAATGGGAAACCGCAGTGGAAGCAAGCATTCACCCCCTCTTGGGATTCAACTGGAGCTTGGCTCTGGAAGCTGGCTAAGATGCATTTTCTTGCTCATGACACAGGGATCCACCAGCTTGTAAGTCATTGGTAAGCATACAACTTCTTTTCTTCTTCTTTATTATTTGCTTCTTTTTTCTGTTTTTTGGATTCTCATTTGAGGTGGCAATATGGGCGGGTCTAGTGGATTGGCTAACGGATCCAAATGGGTGCGTGTTGAAGCAAGTCATTTTCTAGTGCTAGTCGAAACAGGCCGGGCTGGGTTGGTTAACCCACACCTGCAATCATAGATCTTGGGGTCATAATATTACTATGCATGACCCGTTGGACTTGACTAAGTAACTCCAGAGGCACAGGCGCAAGGAAACCAAAAGTATGAGATATAAAGGAAACCAAACTTTTTTGTATTTGAACCTATTTAGGAGAATTGCATCTTGGGTTTATTTGTTAAAAGTAGAGTAAATTACAAGTTTTGTCCTTTATGTTTACATCAAACTGCAGGCGTTGTCCTTTAGCGTAAAAGTTGACAGGTTTTGTACTTAATGTTCCAAAATCTTGCACGTTATGTCCTTTAGGCCAAACCCAGTTAAAGGTTAGGAAAGATTAATTATTATGCATTATTGAATACTAACGGGTTAAAATTGCCACCTCTTAATTTCATATAGAGCCTCTTATATATGATTTAAATGCTACCTTATTTTATTTGGATTTAACCAATAATTTTTCAGGCTAAGAACTCATGCTTGTACCGAGCCATACATAATTGCAACTAACCGCCAACTTAGCGCAATGCACCCAATCTATAGACTTTTGCATCCTCATTTTCGTTACACAATGGAGATTAATGCTTTAGCTAGGGAATCCCTCATCAACTCCGCCGGGATCATTGAAACTTGCTTTTCACCAGGGAAATATTCTATAGAGATGAGTTCAGTCGCCTACGGTCTACTATGGCGGTTTGATCAACAAGGACTACCTGCGGACCTAATCAGCAGGTAATTAAGAAAAACATAATGACTTGTTACTTCTAGTTTTATATGTTCTTGTTTCGCACTCTTAGTTTTGGAGGTAACACAATGGGTGGGTTGTGTAACGGGTTATTTTCTTACTGGGCTCGTTGGGTTGACCCAAAACACTCTTTGTCCGAAAATTTAGAGTCTTTTTAATGTGTGTTTGCTCTTGGTGTTCAGTTAATGGTCTTGAGTTTACGAATTTTGGTTAAAAAAAATCGAAGAGGAAATTCATAGATGAAGATAATAATATTTTGGTCATTTTATTTGCATGATTAGTGTAATTTACTAATTATATAATTTCAATGATAATCTACTTATTTTGAATAAAATGTACTTGATAAAAAATATGTTTTTGGTGATTCAACCTATTTCATCCGTTTTCTTTTTAGTTATTTTTTTAGGTTTGACCCGTTAAGAGTTTATAACCCGAATCGACTCATCCATAAGTAAATGAATGGAAATTTGCACATGTAATTTTTATTGATTACTTTTGTCCAATAATTAGTAGCTAATCTAAACTTTTGGACTTGCAAATATGAAGGGGTTTGGCTGAAGAAGATCCATATTCTCCACATGGTTTGAAGCTAGCCATCGAAGATTATCCATATGCAAACGACGGTTTAGTCCTTTGGGACGCGATTAAAGGTTGGGTTACCAACTATGTCACCTGCTACTACCCTGACCCGAATCTTGTAACATCCGATAACGAGCTTCAATCATGGTGGACGGAGATTCGAACCATCGGTCACGCAGACAAAAAAGATGAACCATGGTGGCCCATTCTAGAAACACCACAAGACCTCATAAAAATTCTCACAACAATGATATGGGTCACTTCTGGTCACCATGCAGCAGTCAACTTCGGACAATATGATTATGGAGGTTATGTTCCAGGCCGGTCCACCATTGCCCGGGTCACAATGCCATGTGAAGACCCGACAGACGAAAGATGGGAAAGATTTAAGGATAATCCTGAACTTGAACTAATGGCTACTTTTCCTTCTCAGCTGCAAGCTTCACAAATCATGTCGGTTTTGGATGTGTTGTCTACTCATTCTCCGGACGAAGAATATATGGGTCAGAAAATGGAACCATCATTCGAGTTAGACCCGAAGATAAAAACGGCTTATGAAGTGTTTGCAGGGAGGTTGAAAGAACTGGAAGATATTATTGATGCTAGGAATGCTGATCCTAATCTGAAGAACAGGCATGGTGTTGGTATTCCTCCATACCAACTTCTAAAACCTTTTTCAAAACCTGGTGTAACAGGAATGGGAGTCCCTAATAGTATTTCCATCTAAACTTATGTAGTATAGATTTGATAGTGGTTTAGTATCTTTGGTTTTAGGGGTTTTCAGAAACTGTGGAAACCATCCGAAACGCTCAAACTGAAGCAAGTCGGCTGGTTTGAGCTCCAAACGGTTTGGTTTTTGCGGTTCGGTCCGTTTTGAAACTTGGAACCTTGTGTTTAATATATGTTATATACTTTTTCTTTTTTATTTTTGGGACATTCACTTCAGTCCAAAAATAAAACATTTTGTATCTGGGTCCCTAAGGTTTCATTTTTGTTGTCATTTTCATCCAATTGGCAAACTGGGTTAGAATTGTCGGTTAATTTCTCCGTTTTTTCGCTTTCTTCATTTAATGAAGGGTATAATCGTCATTTTATGTCATAATATATTTTAATTAAATGAGGAAAACGACAAAAAAAAGAAGTTAACAGAAAATTCTAACCAAGTTTGGCAATTGGATGAAAATGACAACAAAATGAAACCTCAGGGACCCAGATACAAAACATTTCATTTTTGGACTGAAGTGTCAAAAGTGGTCTAAACCCAGGGACCATTTTGGCATTTTACTTTTATAATTATGAATCATCTTTATCCTTTTAAAATTTTGATACAAAGAAATTAATTGTTAAACCCTCAAGTCACTAAACTTGGCTTGTCTAGTCAACCCATCTAATCCGGCCAGTTTGATTTGTCGTTTTCTGAAAATGTAGTTGTGTTCAGTCTAGAATTTTTTTCGACACTGGTTGAACCGGATCATGAACACCTCAACGGTTTAAGGATATGGGATTTTAGTGATTCCTCGCCGTAGGCCAAACTAGCCTCCCATAATAATCACTTCTCAACATTCTTGGTATTTAATCTACTGGACTGATGAGAATTCGATATCTTTGTAGAAAGATATGAGGTACTTCAATGGAAGTCCTTAGAATGTTAAAATACTAAAGAGTTCTTGATTTGTGATCTGAACTGCTAATGTAAATTAATTATAGCCAACAATTTAGTAAAAGAGCATATGGACCAAATGGCATGTCGCATTGTGGCCTAGCAGTAGCAAGGTGTGTCGGAAATGTGTATCTCCTCAAATAGTTAAAGGTGTTCAAGTCTCATGGTAGACAAAAATGTAGATTTAGAAGTAGGATTAGAAAGTGTGTGAGTTAGCCGATCAAAATAAATAACTAAATGAAGAATAAAAGGAAATAAAGAGTATATGGACTATGGAGATATGTTATTTGCCACAAATCATCTCAAAACACCTACAAAACAACTTATAAATCTTTTGTAAAGGATTCCTCTAAACAATCAAAGTTCCATTTGTTCTCATGTGTAATCTTACACTCCTTTTTATTCACTTGAATTGTTGGTAGTCTAACTTAGTAGACCAAGTGTTGCACGTTGAGCTTATAAATATAAATTCTTGACGTAAAGGTACTTTGTTTTGCATCGTTGTCTTGTTTGCTTATCACCTGTGATTCAAGGACTCTAGTCTCTAACCAATAGTGGCCGCCTATTCACAAATTTGAACCAGTTTAATTGAGCTTCTAACTAGATAGTGTGTATCTTTAGGTGTCGTTAAGTTTGGTTTGCGAGTATAGATTTGATAGTGTTTTATTATGTTTGGTTGGCATAAGGGTATGGGTTTAAGTGATTCCCAATAATATATGATTCCTATTTAGATTGATATAGTGAGTTTCTGCAATAGTTAATACTCAATGTGAAATCACATGAAACTTTGATAGTTTTAGAATGTTTCACGCTAATCTTAAATATTGAAGAGTTTTGGAGAAAAAATCCAGAAAACTTCATGGAAATGTTATAAATACTAGAGAGTTCCAGACTTCTAATCCGGATCGTCCGTGTAAGTAAATCATAGCCATTGATTTTGGTAAGAGAGTAGTATACATTGGAGGTATACATGTCACTAGAAATTAATTAACATGTAAATTTCTTGTAAAGGTCTTCCCAAATCAATTAAGGTTCCATGTGTAAAGATGGCTTGGTAGAGACTAAGTGTTGTATGGTGAGTTTAGGAAGATAATTCATGATAAAAAGATACTTAGCCTCTTTCGTCGTCTAAACTGAATGTAGATGACTGAGCGGTATATTATAGTAAAAGATGGTGATGTTTAACAGGGATAGGGGTCTATCCTTATTATCACATGTTAATTCGATCGAGAGCAACACCTTAGACTCCCTCATATAACAAAGCCCTAGATAGGGGGTCTATCTCTAGTATCATATGTTAATTTGATGGAGAGCAACACCTTAGACTCACTCATATAACAAAGCCCACACTACTTTATCATAATGGTAAACTTCTTTCAGGGTTAATTGGATGTTTATAAAATCCTTAAGCTAGCGATTTCATATTGCAAACTGCTTTCAGGGTTAATTGGATGTTTATAAAATCCTTAAGCTAGCGATTTCATATTGCAATGTCCTCAACCGACAAACTACACATTTTAGATAATTAAACTATTATTATAATAGGAAAAAAAAATTCCCATTGTAAAGTGTTCCGTATGGGGCAACGCCCCAGCCACCTCAGTTGGGTTGGCATCAGCCCTCATCCGCCATGGAGCGGCGCTATGGCTGCCCCGGCCATGCTGTTAGTGAGCGCTAAAGGGGGAGAGGGTGGGGACCACTTTGAAGCAACCAATCAATTTTTTTCTGTTTTCTTTTTTTATATATAGTTAAAGGGGCTTTAAAGAGGGGCTTTATTTCATCCGTTGCAACTTAACAATAATTAGAAAACTGGGCAATTGTGACGTTTACTGCGATACTTCTAAGCTAGGATTAGGATGTGTGCTAATGCAACGCAAGAAGGTAATTGTGTATGCCTCAAGGCAATTGAAAAAGCACGAGGAAAATTATACAACTCATGATTTAGAATTAGGAGCCATAATTTTTGCCCTTAAGATTTGGAGACATTATCTGTATTGAAGTAAGTTTACTGTCTATACGGATTATAAGAGCTTAAGATACATATTTGGGCAAAAAGAATTAAACATGAGACAAAGAAGATGGATGGAGATTCGAAGTGATTACGATTGTGATATTCAATATCACGAAGGAAAAGCAAATGTAGTTGCAGATGCCTTAAGTCGTAAGTATCATGAGAAGCAAAAGCGAGTTCGTGCTCTTAGATTAAATCTACAGTTAGATTTAATGGAACAACTAAAGAACGCTCATCCTCTTAACAGAGAAAACAAACTGAAGTTAGACCCAGGGACTATCCGGGAACAAAAAATGAAAACTTGGGGACTATTCAGGTAATTTTAGAAAGTTGGGGACTATAGGTGAAAAAAGGCGAAACCACAGGGACTATCCGGGCATTTTTCTCTTTCTTTTATTTATTTTAGTTTTGTAAGGTTGGAAAACCTTTTGGCTGTTAATTTGAATATTCATAAGTAAACCATTCGAAATTGATACCTCTAAATTACATACGAACGTCGGAAACCCCTCCCTCCACGATCACTCCGGTGCCGCCGGAAACCCCTCCCTCCACCGCCGGATCAACGACGTCGTTCGGTCGTTTCACGCTCTACCATAGTCTGTCATCACAGATTGAAGCCATTCGTCTCATTGATTCGACAGTCCTCACTAGCCACTCTGCTTGAAACAGGTAACCTAATTGGCAACATTAATTATTCCCCCGCATAGAAACACAGATTGGATTACACATTTGTTTTCATTCCACAAATTCCACTTTTTATTCACTTTAAAGTACGATGGGATGAACATCCTTCCAGCTAGTCTCCTTAATTTGATTTCTTGTACACAACACTACGCTTCTCATTGGTTTAAAATTCATTGAGAAACTAGTTATTGAAAGTTGCACGCCAGATTTTCGATGAAATGTCGAGAAGAAAAACCATTTGTTTTAAGGCTGAATGTCAGTTGTTTACTACAACTGATTGAATAATCTGCTGTTTCAAATAGTTTCCCTTGGGGTTTTAGATGTGATAAAGAAGTAGATGTCGGATTTGGAACACCGAAAATAGATTAGGACTTATTTTGTTTTTGTTTCGAAAGCCCCCAATGGATTAATCTGTGGCCATTAACAAAAGATGAATATGCACATTTTGACCAGGCTGTGGGAGGTGACCATTTATTGTTGTTTTATAGAGGCGGCAGTTTCAACCAATTCTTATGATGGGTCATTTTTTATACTTCCTCCTCTAACGGATCAATTGGGTCTAAAGACGCCCATAATGTTTTATTAATGTATAAAACCTACTAATCGTTGTTCAAAAAGTTTAGATTCTTATTTTATACTATATGTTATCACATTTAACACAAGTAATCTATGAAATTGTTAAAAAATGGTAAAACAGGTGATTTTGACCCGCACTAAAATGTATTCGTTTTGAACGTGGTTTAACCAGATGATTTTGGTATAGGTATAAAGAAGGGCATGCTATTGAACACCGGAAAAAAAACACAGCATTGCTACTCCCTTGAACTGGAAACACAGAATGTTTGGGATTATGTTGGAGATAATTATGTTCATCAATTAATTCAAGCTAAAACAGATGGAAAACTGGTATAGTTTAATTACCATACTGAGCATTTTTTAAGGGTTCAAATATGTTTAAAAGTAGTTAGCTGAAAAGGAAACCAGTCGAATAACCATACTGATCATTAAGAAAGAGATTTTTGGTGGATAATTACTTTTTTTTGTAGTCATATTTGACAGACTAGTTATTTCTGTTAAATGGGTTCCGGGTCAACTTGACTTGGCATCTCTAGTATATTCATTGTTTCATTTTTATTGTTTAGCAGCTCATATAAAGATCTTAGTTGTCAATAGCGAGCGTAGCGATCACTATAGTGCGTTACGTAGCGTATAGGTCTAGGCTCGCTATTAGGGTCATAGCGATAGTAGCGACAGTTTATTTTTTATTTTTTGTTTTTTTAACATAAATAGCAATTTAATATAGCTATAAAATAGCTGGATTTTAGATTTTTGTTAAATATACATGTAAAATAGCATATATACCAAGGTATTTTGACATAATATACATATAAAAAATTAAATTTTTTTTCCTAGTGTGTCGCTATTTATAAAATAGCCGCCCGCTATTTATCGTTATTCGCTATGTAGAATATAGGTACCTTATCGCTATTTGTCGCTATTCGCCGTTAACAACTATGAATGAATCCTTATTAGGAAGCACATCACATAGTGAACTGAAGAAACTTAAATTTGGGTTTTCTGGGAATGTGCAGGAGAAGAAAGAATATATAAGCTGTCTTAAAACATCGGGGCATAAAGCTGAGATTTGCAGACATCTTTCTAAGAAGTACCTCGAATGTCGTATGGAAAAGTTTTGTATAATTGAAGGACCAGAAACAGTTCAGGACTTTGATAAAATGCACCTACTGTAAGTTCTTTTTTGTTACTTGTTCCTGTTGTTATTCTCCCCTGTATTGTTTGTCTTATATTCTTTCAGCTGTGAAATGCTCACAGTTGTTTACTTTGCTATGTCTTATCACTTTGTATGAAACGAAGGAAGCAACCGGAGTTTTAGTAAGCCTTAAAGCTTTTACGAATTATAAAAATACTCCGCGCCTGTTGCCAACGACTAGCAAAAATAATTTTGGAAGTAAAATAAGTTATAGAAAAACATGTTTTACCGTTAACTATATTAGTAACAAAATTATTATTTTTTAATAATAAGTAATGTTAGCTATGTAGTAGTGGGTTGACACGACCCATTTTGACCCTGTTTTGAAGTGGCCCATACCGACCTGAACCTGTTTTGATATGTTACTTGACCCGATAACCGACCCACTTGTTTAACCGCCTCTACACATAGATACTTGCTATTTAACTAAGGAAATATCTCTTAGGTCTCATCTTGTTCCTTATATTATCCTAAAGAGATTTCACATGTTAGTACTATATTTTTTTGAGCTAGTAACAACAGTTTCTGGATACAGGTCATTTGAGCACATTGTTCTTATATATATAAGATATGTGTTTAATTAACTTCTTACCCTAATTTGTATTATGAACTCTCATCTCAGTTAGAGCTGAAATTGGGAATAGGAGGGACATCATATGCTGATTTTATTTCGAGCATGCATCTTCGAATGCAGTTGAGGTAAACATAGGCAAAAGTGTAATTTTGTTGTGCTTTCTATTTTCAGCATATAGTTATTTGCCAAATTTTGACAGAAAACAGTATCTTGATATTTTGTTATATTAAGGGTACATTTGACTACACATTATCCAATAGAAGTGTTCATTCATAAAGCATCTTTTGGTAACGACCAACAAGAGAAAGTAAGGGATCAATAGTGATAGTTGTAATGTTGAGCATGGCAAAACGGGTGGGTCGGGTCAGGTAATAGTTCAAAATGGGGTAGAGTCACTTACTAATTTGTATGGTGTATAATCAGTCAAACCTTCGAAAGATATATGATTCTTTTTTCATATTTATTTTGGAGGACTAATATGGGTCTTGGTTGATAATCTCATATCATTTTATGCTATGCTATAAATATTCTGGCAAAACCATTTTAAAAGTAGAATTAGGCCCTCTTTATTGTGGCTGGTTAAAGAGTTAGATGTGATGCGAGAAATATATATATATGACATGATACTACTATGGTAAATGAGAAAAATATTGTAGTTGATAATAGGGTATGTTATATGAGTTGCGTTGGGTTGACCTAAAATAAATAAATCTAAATAGTTTGTACTCTCTTTATTCCATTTTCCCCGTAGGAGCAAGCAGATGAATTTGATAAACTCGTTATACAAACTAGAAGTGTATAACTAAGATTGGATTTTGTTCTTCCTCAACCAACTTGACCCGTTATCAGTTTTCTTTAAGTCTGACTCTTGGATTTTCTTTATTGGTTGTTTCGTAGATTGAAACGGTAAACTTGGTTATCAAGGAGCTCGTTGAGGAAAAGGATGAAGAAGAAGAAAAGTTGAATAGAATTATTGCGGGGCCGTCGGCTGAAAAAGAAAAAGATAAGATGGATAAAGATACTATGCTCACTAGGATATCACAAGTTTAAGCTATGTTAACAGCTATTGTTCTAAGATATGTTATAAACACTTAGTTTTGAATGTTTCGATGTTTATCATATTAGGATAATTTCAGTTATTTAACATTTTAGTTGGTATTTATTATTAAATTGTTTTATATGATTTTGTAACATGAAAAACTATAATAGAAATGTTTTATATAATTTTGGGGTTTCGTAATTTTATTGGAGTATTTATATAATTTTGCAATATTATTGAAATGTAATTGTTATGAAAACAACAGGAAAAAATGGGAAAAGTGGAAATAGGGAAACAGATGTGGTAGCATATATTCAATGTAGTTGCTAAATGGTAGCAAATATTCAATGCAATAGCTGGCTAGCAAATGTTCAATACTACAACTAAATGGTAGCAAATTGGTGGCTAAATAGTGGCAATATTGGTGGCTAAATCGTATCAAAACCATGGCAAAACAACCGTAGCAATTTGGTAGCAAAAAGTCCGGGTCATGTGGCAAACAAGGAGCGGTCGCAAATTATTTTGACCGTTTTTGTGGTGGCAAAAATCCGGTAGCAAAATATAAAAGTGGTAGCTATTTGGTGGCAACAGAGCAATTGACACGGGTGTTTTTGCCACCGCACTTTCGGTTGCTAAACGGTGGCAACATGGAAATTGTGACCATTTTGTTACCGAAAAAGTGGTGGCAAAAGCCCTATTTTCTAGTAGATACCTGCATGCTTACGTGTTGCTTAGAAAGCATGATAGAAGCTTTATCCCACATCATACAACCTAATTGTGATAAAATTCTAGAAAAAAAAATCATGAGAACTTTAGCATCAACTACTTTAAATAGTTGTATCCACTTATATTAGATAGTTGTATAACTTTACCATCTACAATCCCGAACAACAATGGTATTAACAATCACAACCACCTCCTGAAAATCAAGATTCATGTGTCCGGCATCGGGTTTAACAAACCGATATTGATACATCCGTAATGACGAATATTCAAAACGAAAAAAACAAAGAAATTACAGGGTTCATTAACTTACAGGTAACCGATCTCAAAATTCAGGGTTCTTTCTCCTATGGTTACAACAACAATTCTTTAAGATTTATGTTTAAGATATTATGAAAACAAATATTTCATGGTACAAAATACCATGTTTGTTTATGTACATGTTCTGTAAATAAATAAAAAAACATTGCTATTTGAATTTCAAAAAACAAATTTAGGTTGAAAGTCACGGATTTGTTGTTATTTTCCTCATTTATGGATCAACTTTCAAAAATTTACTTTTTGTGATTTTGCAGAATGAAAGATTCAAATTAGCATTATAAGTACAAGCACATTAAACAACAAGTTTTAAAAATCTTGAAGAATTGTGAATCAAAATTTGAAGCATTACTAGGACAAAACGATGACGAAAACAAACGAGCGACAAAAAGAACAATGATGCGTTAGAAGAACCAATATCGAGTAATAAAAATGGTAGACATATGTGTCCATATGAATCGTTTGATGTTCTACTTTATTTACAACCCATTTTAGGTTTTTTTAACTAAAATATTGAAGTTTATTTCTTTAGGCTTAACCTAATAGGAGGTAAAACACCTAGTAATAAAATGATAGTTAAAAGGACCTATTGTGTCATGTGAAAATTAATTCTAAACTAGAATTACTACCCACCGCAATGTGGTGAGGGATTCGTTAGTTATATATCATATTAGATGAAAGGAAAATGTTTCTTAAATGATCACAAGCATATGTGTAAAACATAGAAAAGAATAACTAAGTCGGTCTCTGACTCGCGCGTTGCGACAAACCTATCAAACGGGAAAAATAGACGCGCTACGACGGGCCCGTTTGTTAAACGGAAAAGAAAAACATTGAATCACGGGAAAGAATAACATTGAATCACACACGCACGTTGCGGCATGTTAACTCAGAAATTTAGAAACTAAACGTTAAACGGAAATTTGCGAAAGATGAAAAGTGTAAGAGACCAAATTTGAAAGTAAAAAGGTGTTGAGGTTAAATTGCAAAAGATGAAAATCTTTCGGTTAAAAGTAACAAGGGTAAATTACTTTTTGAGTACCTGTGTTTTAGGGGTTTTAACCACTTGACCAAAATTAAAATGTTTAACGCCCTGAGTCCCTGTAGCCACTTTTCTTAACCATTTGAGTCCAAATTTCTAACATTGTTAGAATTATTTTGTTAAAATTTGTTAAATGACCAAATTACCCCTATAATAAAAAAATAAATAAAAAAAACTAATTTATTTTTCTCTTTCTCTCTCTTCTCTCTCATTTATCTACCAGATTTGCATTCCACTATTGTCATCACCTCAAGTACATACACACCAGAGAGTTTTCACTGGCGAACCAGGGTTTCAACTTTCACCACCGAAAAATCGTACAATGATTGCTCATATCCAGCGACAGTAGACGATTCTACAACGTCATCACCTCCATAACCACCACCGTGATGGCCGGAGTTGAAGTGAAGCAAGAATACATCGAAGCAACGAATGGTATCAACAACAATTAAACTAAATGAACAGATGATTCAAAGATTGCGGTGATCGATCTCGATAGTTCAGATGACGACAATTCAGGTGACGGGATTCGTAACAGGAAGAGATCTAGGGTTTCGAGTAGTGGAGATGATTTTAAAAGTAAGAGGAAGAAGTCTGGTGACGGTGTGGAAATCGTGCGAGTGGAAATCGTATGGTTTCGGAGCAGAGTTGTAAGCAGTTTTGGAAAGCTGGTGATTTTAACGGACGGTCTATTAGTGATTGGACTGCGTCTACAGGGACTCAGGGCAGTGGCCATTGGTAGATGAAGAAAAGTGGTTGGAAATAAGCTTCAATGGAAGATGAAAGGTATTTTGTTAAAATTATTGTTTGTGGAAGTTTAACTGATTTAAGAGAATTAAATCCCCAATTTTATATACAGGAAATTTAGTTTGAAATTTTTTGTTCGGTATGAAGATCTTGAATGGGACAATGGGGCGGTGGCGGTGGTGGTGGTAGTGGGGCGGCATTAGTGGTGGAGGTGAGACAATGGTGGGGGTGAGACGATGGTGGTGGGTGTTTGGAGGTGGCAGTAGTGTGATGGTGGTGGCAATGGTGGGGATGATGGTGGGGCAGTGGTGGGGATAATGCTGTGCAGTGGTGGGGATGGTGTTGTGCGGTGGTGTTTATATATATTATATATTAAAAGTTTATGCATTAAAGACTTGTTCCTTGTACTTATGTGCATATAAGATTTGTACTTTGTGTGTAAATGACCAAATTACTGTCACACCCCAACCGATGGCGGAAACATCGGGGCGCGGCACTGAGCGAAACAGATTGTCCAGGAGAAATCCATAACAACTAATATTACCAAATATTTAAAGTTACGTCCCATACCATAACATACTCAGTAAAATAGTTAATACAGACATAGTATCTCAAAGACAATTTATTGTTTCGACAACTCAGAATTAAATGTGACATTTCTAGACCTCCTAGCTTGATTCCATAACAGCAAGCATAGCATAAGCATCCTAAACACCTGTCACATACGTTAAAATAAAAGTCAATACACATAGTGTAAAGGTGAGCATACAAGTTTAATAGTATAATAGTAGCGAAAGCGATTTACGCATAACCAACATGTAACATGTTGAAAAGTCAAGCATGTAAGCTATCGACAATGAAATATGCACAGACATGACTGCGAGTTGTAGAATGCGCAACACATATCACCACCGTGACACGTGAAGTAAAACCTTTAACAACCCCTGTCCACGACAGGTGCTGAGTCCAAACTATAGTACTATTGTTCCTAAGGTGTCAGGCAACAATCACTGTGTAAACATAACATACAAGCATTCATTGAATAACACGTATAACATGCAATAACGGTTAGCGTATAAGAGTGTTTGCGTTGTGTGTCGATTGTGATTTGAAATAGGTAACGTATGTAACACCCAAAAGTGCGTAAAGCAAAAAGGGTTCGAGTATACTCACCGTTCGTGTTAAACAAATAACACAAGCTTGGATTGAAGGGAGCGCTGGAGAGTTAGCCTGATCAGATAACGACAGTATAAGCGTTGAACGGTGCATTAAACGGTGCGAGTGGAACGGGTGACGGATAGTGATCCGATCGGATGACCATCCGGACGGATGACCATTCGGTAGGATAGTCATTCGTTTGGGAAGGATGTGTTTGTGAACTTTGAAGTTTTCGTTGTAGCATTTTAAAAGATGAGAAATGTTTCTACTTATCAGGTCGTCCAGTCAGACGGTCATCCGGGCGGATGGCCGTTCGCTTGGATGATGATCCGTCCAATTGAAACATTACAAAGATTCAAATCTCCTGGTAGGATAGTCATTCGATCGGATGGTCGTTCAATCGGATGACTATTCGTTAGGACTGATATTCTTCAAAGTTTTGTGAAATATTCAAGTATTGAAAATCACAAGTCACCCGTTCGGATCGTCGTTCGATCGGATGGTGATCCGATCGGACTGCAATCCGTTCAGCGACCTGTTCGTTTGAAAACTTGTAAAATCCGTTAAGTTTAGAAAGTTGCAGTTTGACCAAGACAGTGTGACCACTTGTCAAAAAACGGAAACCTCATCAGGTCCAACTCATCCGGTTGGACGGGAATCACCCCGTTCGATCCGAACCAGCTGTTCATGACGGTGTTTCATGTTCAACCCGTTAATCGGTTGTCTTTTCGATAGTAATCCGCTCTCAAACCGGCACTTCACTAGAGAATGAGTAAAAGGCCTGAAACGAGCTCAAATCCTATCGGTTTTGGGTGAAAAGTTGCGAATGTTGAAAAAAAGTTTGAAACACTTTGTTTATGCTTAGATTTGGTAAAACTTGTATGAAAATCATGTAGAAATCTGTTAGATTCGGACCGTTCTTGCTAGGATGAAGTCATTCTCTGAAGTTCATACAAACCCGTGATGACGTCACCATTGAACAACCCGAAATCAGGTGATTTCATGGTTAAAGTTGAGATTCGTTGGTGAAATCGATGAGAAAGTGTGTGTAGATCAAAGAAGTATAGGATTTGAGATGAAAACTTACAAGAATCGCGAGGAATCGAGGGAAAGCGGCTGAGAATGCGAAGGGTCGGAGGGAGCTGTCACATCACTTGAACAGTGATGTGACAGGTGAGTATTTATAGGGGAAGGAGGAGAAAGGCAGTGCAGTGTGACGGATCGGAGGGCCTTTCGATCGGATGGCTGGAGTGAGTTGGTTTTCCGATTTTCGTTTCGTACGTTGAGCGTTGCGATGCGTTTGAGCGAGTATCGAATAAGAGATGCGATAGTTTTAAATAATAGTTACACAATTAACATAACCAACATACAACAACATAAGTAACCTTGCGTTTAGCGTTTGCGATTAGATTGCGTTGCGATAGAGTTGCGATTGCGTTTGCGAGTAACATCTTTAACATAAATAAACATGCACAAGTAACACACACACGTAAAACAATATCCAGAACTGTGATTCAAGTTGTGATGCGATTGCGATGAGATTAGCGTTAAGTAGATTAGCGTTTTAACTGCGTTTATTGCATTGTTACTTCACATAATACAACTAAAAATAACGTTAACTAGAGTATCGATCATCGAGTCAAATAGTACAAGTAATAATTAAGTAAGGAATCACATATCTGATTTGCAATCCTTTCTTCCTTTGACTTTGACTTTGACTTTGACTTCAAAAAGTCGGGTTGTTACAATTACCCTCATAGTTAACAGACTTGGTGGATGGAGTTGATAATTTGGACTCAAATGGTTAAGAAAATTGGCTATAGGGACTTAGGGCATTAAACATTTTAATTTTGGACTCAAGTGGTTAAAACCCCTAAAACCCAAGAACTCAAAAAGTAATTTACCCAATTAACAAACTCAAAGTGGTTAAATTGCAAAAGACGAAAGCTATTGAATTGGAACTTTTTAAAAATTCATCTTTTTTATCATGTAACTACTTTTTTTAGTACTTAACTTCATTTTTCAACTTCATATGCTAGTTTTTTTTTTCAAATTTTACTAAATAACAATTACTAATTTTTGAATTTTTTTTTTCTTTTATTATCTAACTATTTTTTTTATTTAACTCAATTTTTTATTTATTTTGCATGTTAATTTTCTTCTGTTATTAATGATTAGGCATATCACGGTTTTATTTTCAGGTTTTTCTTTCTTCTGCTATATTGTGACAATCTGAACCGGTACCAAGCAAATGTCTGTCGCGGAGCGTGGGATAATCCCACTAGTTTAATAGAATTTAGCAAGATGATTAATTTCATATATACCCTTCCAACCATATATAATACACCCTAAACAGAGATGTTATGGGTCTCTTATAGCCATTCAAAACAAGCATGCAACAATAATTACTTTCAATTAAATTGAAAACTAAAAGAAAGAAGTAATAATATGAAAGTCAAATCTCTGGGTTTTGACTTTGATGTTCTTCAAGAAATACAGCATTTAGGGGAGATTTGACAGTAAATTTGGAGTGTGTAAAGGGAAATAGGATGTTGGGAGTGTTGTGTTTATAGTGCAAAAACCGGGTTAGGTTGAATTTAATGCTAGAAGTGGTTGGAAGTTGGGTGAGATAGTTAAAACCCGCAGTTGGGCGGATCCAACCGCAAATGTGTCTCCCAGGCGCGTCGTGGGAGGGAGCACTAACTCCTCCGCGTGGCGCCTGAGGGTGCAGTTTCAAAAGTTTCATCTTTGATCCGCCAAGTTGTTAGTGTGATCAGTTTTGGCTAAAACGCAAATTTAAGCACGTTTAGGTATATACATATGGGTGTAATAAGGTGTAAACAATATAGATAGGTGTGTGTAAATATGAAAATGATTAAAAATCAATATATGCAAATATTACAAATGATATTTATTGATCCGAACGTCAATGATTACAAGATTTGAAAATGAAAGTCCAAGATTACACTGAACGCAAAAGCACGGATATTACACTACCTCTTTGGTTCTAACCTCGTGCGGATCAGAATCGTTGTTTCTTCACTTCCCTACCACCATCGCACAAGATGCACTGTCATCAACGTCGGCGACCATCCAAATCGAACCCATCAGTGTATCTTAGCCGTGAATCCACCACCGCTTCCACTTCCACCACTGCACCTATAACTTCCGTCAACATCTCCCCCTCTCCAAACTAAATGCGTCTCTTCCCATAGTGATCTCAAGAAGTACAAATATGTAACTATAAAAGTCATTCTTCGCTATATCTCTAGCGCAGAAGAGGTTAACAAATCTTGTCTTATGTAAATGCCATTAATTAGGTTATGTTGATAACAAGAAAGTTGTTATCTATATTATGTTATTGTGTGAGTTTCATATATAAGATGTCATCTATATTATATAGATATGGTAATTTATTTTTATATAAATGTGTGTCTCTATAAAAAAAAATATTTTCTTTTTCCTTTTTAACAAAAGTTTTTCAAAATACATTTGTGTATAATAGCAAAATATTATTATTAATGATATCTTATTGGGAATGTGACAAGGCTTTATCTTTTGGTTATATGAGGCTATCTATTGTGTTATTAAACGTACTAATCCTATATAATGAGAGGAAACAACTGTTTTTTTTTTTTTTACAATAACTTTTTTACACCTAAGCCGCCGTATAGGGACAATCACCAATACTATTAGAGTATTAGATAGCTAAAGCATGGGCGAAAAATAACAAGTTACTAAAGTTATGTACAAGAAAATATAGAATATCTCACTTCAATGATTTTGAGACTCAATTACAACACGTTGAAGTTCCAGACTCCCTCCACGACTGTCGACCTCACCAAACAGGGACCCCATTCGTTAAGGAAACAAAAACCTTCATTAACTTTGGGAACTTAAACGAGGATACGTTATCTTTAGATTTGTCTCCATCTATACCTTCAATAATGTTAAATGTTTTTTTATCATCTATATCTTCAATAATGTTAATGGTTTTTTATCATCTATATCTTCAATAATGTTAACTAGTCTTAACTCCCCCGCGTTGCGGGGCAGGGGCCTAAAACTGTACTACAAGCGTTGCGGGTGGAGAGGTAAAACCGTGCTATCAGCGTTGTGAGGCTGGGTGTAAAATCGTGCTAAGTAGCAACCGAACAACGACCAAAAGTTCGAAGAAAAAAAAAACTTAAAACAAAAACATGAATTTATAATACGAAGTGACTCATGTGACATAAAAAGTAGACAAAGTCTTGAGGGGGTAAAAAAAACCGATGGACTAAATGGGATCCTAAAACACCATACTAATTAGCAGCCGAACGACGACATTTAAAAAAAGACGAAAATTAAACTAACAAAAAAAACTAAACTTGTTAAAAAAAACCTAAAGTTAACTATGAAAAAAATACAAAAGACAAAAAAAAAATTACTATTCATTACCATGATAGAAATTAATACAAAAATAGAGAATGTTTTTTTTTTCTTTTTTTCTTGGAAAATTTTAAAAGGATTAGGGAGGATATAAAAACATAGAAAAAGGAGGTGTTAGTTAAGGAAGGGGAAAAGGAGAGGATTTTAAAGGAAGAGCTTGAAAAAATTGAAGAGTGGTCGGAAGTTAAGGATTTATCGGAAGAAGAGGAGTGGATCAAAGCGGAAAGTATTAGGGAGTTAAAGGACCCGGAAGAGTTCAAAAAGAAATACCTCAAACAAAAAGCTAGAATTAAGTGGGATATAGATGGAGATGAAAATTCGGCCTTTTTTCACGGGTACATTAACAGTAGAAGAGCTTCTAATAATATTCCCGGACTGATAATTGATGGAGTTTGGATGACTAAACCATCCGTAATCAAAAAAGAGATTATGGGATTCTTCAAGTCGACGTTCAAAGAAAAAGTCATGAGTAGGCCTAAGCTTGCGTGTCATAATTTCTTTCGGAGGAGAACGCGGCTTTTTTAACTACTCATTTTGAGATCGAGGAGATTAAGAAAGCAGTTTTCGAGTGTGGGGCCGACAAAGCTCCTGGGCCAGACAGTTTTAACTTCAACTTCATTAAAAGGTATTGGAACTTTTTCGAAAATGATTTTTTTTAATTTGATGGTTGAATTTTACAGTAAAGGATATATCGCGAAAGGATGCAGCTCGTCTTTCATTACTTTGGACCCAGTGGGAATGAGAGATTATCGGCCGATCAACCTTCTTGGGGTGATTAGTAAAACCATTTCTATGGTTCTCGCTAACCATCTCAAAAAGGTCATTGGATCTATCGTATCAGAAAATCAAACGGCTTTCCTAAAAGGCAGGTACATCATTGATAGCCCGTTAATGGTAAATGAATTAATATCTTGGATCAAAAAAGTTAACAAAAAGGCTTTTCTATTAAAAATCGATTTTGAAAAGGCATATGACAATGTTAGTTGGGGTTTCCTTCTGGATATCATGGGACAGATGAGTTTTCCTAATATTTGGTGTAAATGGGTGGAAAGGGGTTTTAACATCGGCTAGATCTGCGGTTTTAGTGAATGGGTCGCCGACTTTTGAATTTAATTGCTCCAAAGGGATCAGACAGGGAGATCCGTTATCCCCTTTTCTGTTTCTCTTGGTTATGGAAGCCCTTTCTAGCATATTGGGCAAAGCTGGGCTTGAAGGTTTTTTCAAAGGCATTCAAACTCCTAATAACGGTCCGGTAGTGTCTCATCTTCTTTATGCCGACGACGCGTTGTTAATGGGGGATTGGGATAGGGGTAATGTGTCTAACGTCGTTAGATGTCTCAGAATTTTTTACCCGTGCTCGGGTCTGAAAATTAATTTGCACAAATCCATATTATATGGGTTGGGGGTGGAAAATGGGGACATTAAGGATATGGCTAAGGTGATTGGTTGTAACACTGATAACATTCCTATTTCATATTTGGGAATCACGGTGGGGGCCAATATGAATCGAATCAGCAATTGGGATCCAATTGTTGAGATTTTTGATCAAAGGCTTTCAGTTTGGAAAGCTAAAACGTTGTCGATAGGGGGAAGACTTACTCTAATTAACTCTGTTCTGGAGAGTTTGCCTATCTATTACTTCTCTTTATATAAAGCCCCGGTCAGTATTATTAACCTGCTTGAAGCTCAGATGAGGAAATTTTCTTTGGGCGGGAACCTCTGGTAATAACAAAATAAAATGGGTTGCTTGGGATTGGGTCACTTGGCCTAAGAAAAAAAAGGGGTTGGGTATAACAAGACTTAAAGAAGTCAATGAGGCTCTTTTGTATAAGTGGGGTTGGAGATATAGGATTGAACCTCATAGTGTGTGGAGGAAAGTGGTGGAAGCGTGCCATAATAAAAACAATCAAAGAAACTTTCTCCCGCTGAACGGAAATTATACGGGTTGTTGGAAAAATATTGTGAATCTTATTACCAAAATGAAACTCAAAGGGAAATCTATAAATCAGATGATTCAGGGTAAGGTGAGGAACGGGGAGGATATCCGTTTTTGGATAGACTCATGGGTGGGGGATCTTCCGCTCATGGAAAGATGGCCACATTTGTTTGTTTTGGACTCGAATAAATTATGCAGGATTTCGGAAAGAATGGAGACAAGTCAAGGAAGTGGGGGAGGGACTTGAAGTTGGGTCAGACAACCCGAGTCGGTTGCTGAGATTAAAGAGTGGCAGGAATGTCAAGAAATTATAAACAGGGTGAGAATGTCAAATGATAAAGGCTCATGGCTATGGAACTTTGACAGTCAGGATGGCTTCTCTGTGAAGTCCGTGAAGAAGATTATTATTGATGATAGAGGAAGTTGTCTTCTTCCTAATTTCGAATGGTGTAAATGGGTACCAATAAAATGTAACATTATGGCATGGAGAGGCAACTTGGATAGACTTGCCACCAGAGTCAATTTGAGAAGAAGGAATGTGGATATCCCTTCGGTTTTGTACCCTTTGTGCGACGAGTACGAGGAAATTGTTGATCATCTGTTCACCGCATGTTCTTTAGCTATTTGGGTGTGGGCGGCTATGAGAGCGTGGTGCAAAATCCCTCCGATATTCGCTTTCGAATTCAAAGATTTAATGGATATTCACAATGCTACCCAGGGAAGGAAAAAAAGGAAGAAGATTATTCGAGGGTTGATTCTAATTTCATGTTGGTGTATATGGAAATGCATAAACGAATTGGTTTTCAAGCAGATCAGAAGAAGTTTGCAGGATATTTTGATAGAGATTAAATCGAGAGGGTTTGGTTGGCTTAAAAATAGATCGTCATGTAAATATATTAGCTGGAAAGAGTGGTGTAGATATCCCATGTATATGTTGTAATCTGACTCTTTGCCCGTTTGGGTCGGGGGTGTTGTTTTGTATTGGCCTTTTGCCCGTTTGGGTCGGAGGTTGTTTTTTAATGAAGTTTCATTTTCAAAAAAAAATTGAGATTGAGGATGACCACTGTATCGATTCAGTATCAATAGTATTGGTACCGCACAACCAGGGATGGTGTTTTACTAGGTACCGAATCTCCAAATCATCATCCTCATCCTCGTATCCTTAAACCGATACCGTGTGGCAGGGCCGGCCCGAAGGGTGTGCAGGATGGGCGACGGCTCATGGCCCAAACCCATCGGGGGCCCAATTTTCTTTTGTTTTTGTATTAGTTTTACATTGTAAAATTAGAATATATATGTAACGAATCGGAAAGTACCATCTTGAAACACTTGGTTTGGTGGTTTGAAAGTTACTTTAATAATAAGAAGACCCGGGTTCTAATCCCGACATCCTCTGTTTTTTTTTTTTTTCTTTTTGTTTCTTATCTATTTATTGAATGTAAATGACATTAATTACCTAATTTTGTCAAGTTGCATTAAACGATTGGTGTTGAATCAAATTACATTAATTCATTTTCATATATTTAAGGGACCCGTATTTTTGTTCGCACATGGCCTAAAGATTTTCGAACAATTTCGGAGATGTCCCTACCGTGTGGCCTAAGCCTAAGAAGAGGGGTGGTGACACTGATTCTTGATGGTGATGTAGGGAAGACAGGCGAGAAGATTTTGAACTTTTAAATACGGGGGATTCAATATATATAAAAATTTTGATAAAATTTACACTTGAAGCGGAAAAACAGAGGCGGGGCTCCCTCTTGGCCAATCCTCATTGACGGTAGTACATGGGGAGATTTTACTAAACAATAATAACTTGGAGTTAAGATAATAAAAATAAATGATATGGTATAAATATGATGAAGTGACGGGTGATTAAGAGACCTCGTCCACAAAAATAATTTAAAAATAAATTACATTTCGGGATACAGGTTTTGTCCATGGTCAGGCGATTGCAAGGGCGGCAGCAAAGAAAATGGACAAACATGCAAAAGCCTGCGAGGATAATCAACATTTCCTTATCCCTTTTGCCTTTGATACCTTTGGTTCGCTAGCCCCAGAAGCCATCAGATTTCTTGAACGGGTCCAACGGGTTGTTCACAGTAACATTTCGTCTCCTAGAGATCGGGGTTTCGTTTTTACTAGGTTAGTTTTCGCTATTCAAAATGGGGTAGCGGCGCAGCTTGTTGCCCGCTTACCGGCTATCTTGGTTTAATTTGTTTGACCTTATATATAAATATTGAAAAAAAAATAAAAAAAAAATTATTAAAAAAATAAAATAAAATAAAATATTGTAAAGTTTTTTTTACAATCGTATATCGCTTAGAGTTTATAAAAAAATGAGATACAATTTAATGCAAGTCGTCCTTCCATAGATGATTCACTTTTATAGATTTGAACTCATTGTCAAAGAGCACTTGCACTGGACCCTCGTGGCCAACTAACACCCTCCTGTCGGTGAACTCTGCGAATGACGAAGAGAGACAAGAAATTGTCTGTGGTTGTTAACTTGTCACAAACGAGGGAATGTGGCAGAGATTGGAGAGAAGGAGATGTCCGTGTAGCGGAAGGGAAGGAACGTCAAACATCTCCCGTCCGTAACCATCTGACCACACTGGTATAGTGGTATATAATAGTATTTATTTTATTAAATTGTTTGTATTAAGAATGAGATAAAACACCTTTTAATAATGATCATGTATTTTAATTGATTTTATTATATGTATCTTGTAACGATGTATAATATTTACATAGTTAAATTAATACATTTATAAAGAATTGTAAGATATATTTATGAAGAATCGAAATACAAATTGCTAAAGTATTTACTACACATGTAAAACAAACACTTTTACCTTTCATTTGAATAAATATCACATCAACCCATACCACCCTCATCCTATAAATAGAGATTCTTATTCCAAGTTCAAATCACACCAACAAGAGCTATAGAGTGGTTAGTAAAGCAAAAAGAAAAAAGATATAATCATGTTGAAGCCTACAATCAACCAATCTTGCTCTCTTAACAATCTACTACCACTCCACAAGCCTTTCGTTCATGGTGACGCCACCAACAATTCGTCCTCCTCAGCCTACTCCCCCACCATCCTCCGCCAAAACACGTCCACCAAGAAATGCAATGCCACACCTGCCCGATCCACTTCAGCTGTCGGTAACATTAAAGCCGCGGTGATTCCATTTCTTACTAAGGCCACCACCGTCAAGGGTGTCATCACCATCCAACCAACCATTAGATCCGCCCTATCTGGTGTGATTATTGGTGATGTTGCTGATGGTGTCTCTGATCTCCTAGGACGATCTTTCTTGTTGGAGCTCGTTTCTGAGGACCTAGATTGTACGTATATGTATTTTCTATTTATTTATATAATGTTACATATCATTTTAAAAGTTTTAAAAAAATAATAACCTGATACAGCAAAAGGAAACCGGAAGACGGTGAAGGCGTATGCAAGATACAAAGCATTGGATTTTGACATTAATGTGTACACATATGAATGCAACTTTAACATCCCTGATGATTTTGGGGAAATAGGAGCTGTCATGGTAGAAAATGAGTATAGCAAGAAGATGTTCTTCAAGGATATTGTTCTTAATAACGGTGTTACTTTCACATGTGAATCTTGGGTTCAATCTAAGTATGACGTTCAGGCGAAAAGAATCTTTTTCACCAATAAGGTTAACCCTAAACTTCTTTATATTTACGTATATTTATCTTTGAAATTTTTATTGGTATCATGGTTCTAAAAGTCGTTAGACGCTCCCTAGTCGGTCGACCCAGGAGTTGAGAGTACTCGGCGTAAACAGAGAGTACTCGGGGAGTACTACTCCCGGACATGTTAAATTACAAAGAAATTAGTTTTCGGAAGTTAAATATATGTCAAATAACATAAATTTACTAATATTTATAACAAAATACGTGAAAATGATATTTATTCTTTAATATGATAGGCGTAAAAATTATGTTTTATTTTTTTAAGTCAAACTCGGCCCAAGTTGACCTGCTAGATCCGATTCTGGCCGAGGTTGACTGCATTTGATCGATTCTAAGTAATAACACGGAGTTGAAGAAAGTTGCATCGACAACCTACCTTGTAGGGACTATTCAAAGAGTACTCGACCTTAGAAACTTTGATTTACATGCATGCTTATAAGACCAAGCTGGTGGGCCCCCCATCTGACTTCTCTCTCCTCCTTTATATATATATATATATATATATATATATATTAATATATTATTAATGGTGGGGTAGTCTTGGCTAGTCCCCACACCCTTGGGTAGTCTCCCAAGAGGATGCTCCTCCTCCCGTGATGACGTGGCGCCTAAGTGGCGGGTAATCTCCAAGAGACTATCCAAACCATATCCACCAGTCTAAATGTTACTACTTTATATATTATCCAAAACAACATGATATCTTATGGTCCACTGAAAGTTTTTCTTGTTTTGAGTGTGAGTGAGAAATTTTGTCATGAGAACTTGTCATAATTTAGAAATTTAAAGAAAAATGACGTAACATTTTGTAGTTTAAATGTAAATAATGTATTTTTATGGAAAAAAAGATTGGGTAAAACATTATGTTCACATTAACGGAAGAATATTTTTTTTAACGGCCAACTAAATCACCGGATAAATATTTTGGGACACATTTTATCGAGCAAATGCATCCCCTCCTCTATAACAGTTTGAGTTGGATGTATACTCGAGCCACCAAGTCACCAGCTCCGGGGAAAACCCGCCCGTCCAAAGGTCCATCGCGGTAAAACCCGGTTTGGCTCGGTTTCAAAGTGGCGACTTCCTAAGAGGCCTAGTTATAAATTTCATTGTCACCACCAATGTTCTTTAAAGTGATGCTAGTGGAAGTTGAACTTGGTATCTCAAGAAAAGAAATCAAGTGACTAACAATTAGATCAAATAAGACCCGTTTACCACCCCTACTTTTGAGGGGCTTAAATGCTAATTATAAAAGTCAAAGGACCAAAGTTTAGTACAAAACAACTGTAAGGAAAAGAAAGTAAAAAAAAAAGTTATAATAACCGTCTCGTTCCCGCGCGTGCCGCTGCTGAGTCAACGCGCCGCTGCGGTGGCGCGTTGACGATAATCTGGTGGCGGAAGCAGCTAATAACCGTCGTCGTTAAGTTATAATAATATGTGTGGTTTGTTTGTGTAGTCTTATCTTCCATCGGAAACACCGGAAGCACTGAAATCGTTACGAGCGGAAGATCTGGAATCGCTTCGAGGTAACGGCGAAGGACAGCGTAAATCACAGGATCGGATTTACGATTATGATGTTTACAACGATCTCGGAGCTCCAGGTCTGAGCATAAGTTTAGCACGGCCGGTGCTCGGCGGCGAACAACATCCGTACCCTAGGCGGTGCCGTACTGGTCGCCCGATGTCCACCAAAGGTACACTGCTACTTACTGAACTGTATGAATACTAATTAATACTAAATTGAAGGTTGTATGTTATTTCTAGGGTTAATATATAATTGTAAATCGTTCGGATTATTAATCTGAGACGAATGACTGTTAGAATTTGAGTTTCAGTACAAAATTGAAGTTTACATGTTATTTCTAGGTTAATCCATTAATGTTTTGTTTGAGGAATAGACTGAAAATCATTTGGATAGTCTATCTAAGACGAATGAATGTCAGAATTGGATTAAAATATTTGTTGATTACCAGAGGAATTTTGTGAAAGCTAACATTATATGTTGATGCTTTGTATGAGGAATACTAGAATAGACTGAAAATTGTTTGGATAATTAATCTAAGACGAATGAATGTCAGAATTGGATTAAAATATTTGTTAATTACTGAAGGAATTATGTGAAAGTAAACATTATATCTTGAATTACAGATCCGTTGTCGGAGACCAGAACTATCCTCCCATTCTATATACCATGCGACGAAGATTTTTCAGAGATAAAGACTGTACAGTTTGGAGCAAGGACTTTGTACTCTGTGTTGCACGCAGTTATACCGATTCTAAAATCGGCTCTTTCAGGCAGAGACAAATTTCCATTATTCACACACATAGACTTGCTTTTCAACGAAGGTGTTAATGTTCCTCCTGTCGAGGGTGGCATTGCAAGTGCTTTACCTAGACTTGTAAAAGGTGTGGAGACTGCAAAAGCCGTGATCAAGTTTGAGACCCCTGAAACCCTTGATAGTAAGCTTCTATGTTCTATCCTTTTGCTTCATTTGTTCTTGTGCATGGTTAGTTAGTTTAAGTTTTTATGTGTATTAACGGCTTTAATCACAGGGGACAAGTTCTCTTGGTTCCGGGATGAGGAGTTTTGCAGACAAATGCTTGCTGGTCTCAACCCGTGTAGCATACAGTTGGTTACGGTATGTTCATGTGAAAAGTTGTCATTGTTAATTGTTATCATATATTATAAATGATATAAATCACATCTTAACTTAACTATGATGTCGTGTAATTATTTACTAGGAGTGGCCATTGATGAGTAAATTGGACCCTGAAATTTACGGACCACCTGAGTCAGCAATCACCAAGGAGATTGTACAACAAGAGATCGGAGGTTGCATGACCTTTGATGAGGTAATGCAACATGATGTCTTTTAGTTTGGTGCCTTATGGTTATAAAGTTATATTAATAATCTAAAAAAGTTGTTATCGTGTTATGTTCTTGCAGGCCTTAGCACAAAAGAAACTGTTCATGCTGGATTACCATGATCTGTTGTTACCTTATGTGAATAAAGTACGACAGCTTGAAGGGACAACCCTTTATGGTTCAAGAACGTTATTGTTCCTTACGTCTTCAGGAACGTTACGCCCCGTAGCCATTGAGTTGACTTGCCCACCGTCTGATGGGAAACCACAGTGGAAGCATGTGTATACACCCACTTGGGATGCTACCGGTGCGTGGCTCTGGAAGCTAGCCAAGGCTCATGTCCTCTCCCATGATTCGGCTTATCACCAACTTGTTAGCCACTGGTTAAGAAGTCACTGTGTTGCAGAGCCTTACATAATTGCCACGAATCGCCATCTTAGCCAAATGCATCCTATAAACCGACTACTTGTTCCGCATTTCCGCTACACTATGCAAATCAATGCTCTAGCTCGATTAGCTCTCATTAACGCTGGCGGTATCATAGAGTCAACGTTTGCTCCTGGAAAATACTGTATGCAACTTTGTTCTGATGCGTATGATCAGCTATGGCGATTTGATCATGAGGCACTTCCAGCAGACCTTATTAGCAGGTACCCTTTTGTATGCATAAAAACAATAACATTGATGTAGGAAAATTGAGAATTTGTTGCAACTAATAGTTTTGTGTTGTATTGTTCAGGGGTTTGGCGGTTGAAGATCCAACCGCGCCACACGGTGTGAAACTAGTGATCGAGGATTACCCATTTGCGAATGACGGTCTACTTATTTTCGATGCTATCAAACAATGGGCTGCTTCTTATGTCAACTTCTACTACCCGCAAGCAAATCTTGTGGAATCTGACGAAGAGCTTCAAGCATGGTGGAATGACATCCGTACAGTTGGTCACGGAGACAAGAAAGACGAACCGTGGTGGCCGGAGCTCAAAACCCAAGACGATTTAATCAGAATCGTTTCAACCATCATGTGGGTGTGTTCTGGTCACCATTCAGCAGTCAACTTCGGTCAATACGACTTTGCTGGTTACTTCCCCAACAGGCCAACAATTGCAAGAACTAAAATGCCCGATGAAGACCCCACAGCCGAAGACTGGCAGACGTTTTTAAAACGGCCCGAGGATGTCTTATTGAGTTGTTTCCCATCTCAAATCCAAGCTACACAAGTGATGTCGGTTTTGGATGTTTTATCAAGTCATTCACCGGATGAGGAGTATATCGGTGCAAACATTGAGCCCGCGTGGGAAGCGGAGCCTGCTATAAAGGCAGCGTTTGAGGAGTTTCAAGGAAGGTTAAACCAGCTGGAAGGGATTATAGACTCAAGAAACAATGATCCCCTTTTAAAGAACCGAAGTGGTGCAGGGTTGGTTCCGTACCAACTTCTGAAGCCGTATTCTGAAAATGGTGTGACCGGGAAAGGTGTTCCAAACAGCATATCCATCTAGTTGGTTTTGTTCGTTTTGGTTCGTGATGCTCGAGTAATGGCTTTGTGTGGTTTTTAGGCAATAATCTATGGAATAAGTTCATTAAGTGTGTTATCGGTCAGTCTACAGAACCGAGCCTAGTTTAGTTGTGTGTTATTTTGATATGGAATAAGTTCATCTTGTGTGTTCTTGTATTATCGGTCAGTCTACAGAACTGAGCCTAGTTTAGTTGTGTTTTATTTTGTTATGGAATAATATTATATTGTGTCTTCTTGTGTTATCAGAAATGAGCCTAAAGTGTAATCAAGATGCCTTATATCTGAATCTTTTGAGATTGATTGTAGTGTTTATTATGTGTTTGATTATGTTACAAACAAAGAAAAATATAAAACATTTGGCTGCACGTTCAACAATTGATGTTTTATATAAAAAATAAACAGATGATTATGCAAAGTGAGATAAAAAAAACATAAGACATTGCTGAATTGATGATAATTCTGGAGAAGAAAAATCAAGTAACACATAGGTAAACAAAGTAATATTAAGAAATTTTGTTTTACTAGTTATATATTGAATATGGTTATCATTTATTAAAACTGAATGCTTTGATTAAATTCAAATCAAAATATATCAAAACCTTTTTATTTCATAAAACTAACTCCATCTTTATTGTGCATAAATATTTGTGGTGGTTCAAAACTTCAAATGTATTTAGTTTTATTATAAGTGTTCAATTAGATGCTTCAATTATGTAATTAGGGTTTTTTTTAACGGCAAATTTGGATTACTGGCGGTACAACAAAATATTACATATTACTATCTTAATATTTCTGTTAGTATGTAACAACAAAATATTACATATTACTATCATTGGTAAAAAAAAAAAAAAAAAAAGCATGTTACATAGTTTATTGGGAATGCTATGGCTTTACGGTTACACAAGGTCACCTTTTGTGTTACTAAACATACTACTTCTGTAAATATACTTTTTATTTCGTAATTTGTAGTATACAAGTTTCTTGTTGGAGGAAAAATAACTAATTTCTCTATAACAATAATTTGTTTACACCTAAATTGCCTAATAACTAAGACTGTAAATGAACTGAACATTGGATGGGAAGTTTTTTGTTGGAGGAAAAATAACGTTCAGTAAACAATTCGTGAACCGTTCGGCAGAAAGTTCGTTAAAGTTCCAAAGTCCTACCATTCGGTAATGAAACAAAAACCTCCATATAACTTTGGGAAATTAAACGGGGATATGTTATTTTTAGATTTGTCTCCATCTATACCTCCAATAATGTTAGCTGATTTATTTACTTATTTTATTATTATTATTGTTATTATTATTATTATATATTTTTTATTTTTTTAACGGAAGGAACGACGTGCCAACCAATGTGACACCGGGCGCTGTGACCAAGGTCGACTACTCGACCGCCGCCAGCCTCTTGGCTCTCCAAGATGCGCAGAAACCCGACCTCCACCCGCCCAAAAACACGACAATGGATAATCGGTAAAACCTCGTCTCTCATCCAAGACGAACCGGCGTCACCCGTATTCGTCATTCACTTGGATGCTGCAGATTATAATAGAGAGAGTGAGAGTCAAACCTGAATGCCATAAAAAATAACGGGCACAATGGAATAATCGTTATTGTTGTTATTATTATTGCTTATTTTACTTTTTATTTCGTTTCATGAACCTTTTCTCACCTTTAGAGTTGTTTATATACTTTTAACGGTCTAAACCGAACCAATATGGAAAGCAATCGATTTGTGGTCAGTAAAAATGGAACCTAACCTTACAAAATAAAATAGGAAAAATGTCACAGAATGGTAACCAAGTTTTAAAAGTGTTTTAATTAGGTCACTCGTATCGTTTTTGTCCCAATTAAATAACTTAATATTCAAATCGAGCTATGTCCTTTTTTCCATATGTTAAGAGAAAAATGGAGCATAAGATGCTAGGGTCAAATTATTTTAATATATGAAATTATATTTACTAAAAATAAAAACACTTTAATTACATTAAAAATTAAAAAAAAACAAGTTAAAATCCACGTCATCACTCGACGTTAGCATCAAATAAAAGAGAAAAAAGAAACACAAATCCACATCACCACGGTTATCTATGAAATGGTTGAAAAACACCTTAATTTTAATAAAAATGAATGTTCAGTGACTTAATTGAAATACTTTTGAAACTTGAGTGACATAATTGAAACACTTTTAATACTTTTTAATACTTGGTTACTATTCTACAAAGTTAAGGAAGAATGTAAAGATAAATGTTTGAGTAAATTGTCATTTTAGTTCCTGAGGTTTGGACTAAATTGTCATTTTAGTCCAAATAGTTTTTTTTTTCTCCTCTGTGTCCCTGACTTTTCCATTTTCTTGTCATTTTGATCACATTGCCTAAGTCAGTCTAAAAATCTAGTTATAACCAGGAGTATATTTTGCATAACTGTTGTGCAGTGATAATCAGGGATGGTTTACAACATAATTTATAAATCTCATAATAATTTAATACCAAAAATACCCCTGATTATAACCTGGTTTTTAGACTAAGTTAGACAATGTGATCAAATTGGCAAGAAAAAAGAAAAGTCAGAGACCCAGAGGAGAAAAAAAACTATTTGCACTAAAATGGCAATTTGAACAAAAACTCAAGGACTAAAATAACAATTTACTCTAAATGTTTTTAAAGCTCTTTAAATCTCCATGATAATGTACAATTGTTATTTATAGTAACCCGTATTCTGTTACATTTATTTTTTTAATGTGTAATGGTCAAACCATTTGATCGATACAAATTGTTCTCGTCCTATCCTTTGGGTGTCCGGAGTGGTCGGTAAAGGGGTGCGGCAAACTCGGTTTGCCGAGCGGGAACACCGCCGCCGACCCCTTTACCGATCGGCAAGGTGAATGGTGCGGTGAGTGGTTGCCGACACGGGGAAGATGTTTGTTTGGAATGTGGGCCAAGTATAACGGTAATATTACCGTTTCGAATAAAAAAATAATTTTTTTCTTTAAAAAATTAACCTATAAATATCAAACCAAACCATAACCAAATACCTTCAAATATATACCCAACCAAACCAAAAAATACCAACAATTCTTCCCAAAAATTTACAAAACAAAATGGCGGATGAACTCCCGTTATGGTTCCCACCCATGAGTAGCGACGAATCATCCGATAGCAGCATTCTTTTTTTCAAAATCTCATCGAAGAAGCCGCACTTCAAGACACGGGCACATCTAACCGAAGAAGATATATTGAACGTCAACGTGAGGAGGGGCATGAGACACTCATGGCGGATTATTTTGTCGAAGACCCGAAGTACAACGAAGATATCTTTCGACATAGGTTCCGTATGTCGAAACGTTTGTTTCTAAAAATTGTGGCCGACGTGGAAGAGAACGACCCGTGGTTTGAAGAGGCCCCCGATGCGCGAGGTAGGAAGGGCTTTACGCCGTTGCAAAAGGTGACATCGGCTATTAAACAGCTCGCAACTGGTAACACTCCAGACGAGAACGACGAGTACTTGCATATGGCCGAAAGAACTTCCCGCGAGTGCCTATAATATTTTTGCGACACGGTTTGCAAAATATACGGTCCAGAGTTCTTCCGGTCGAGCCCGCTCTAGACGATACGGTGTTGGGCGAGTTGATGGATGAAGACACGCATTGGAGACTAAAACACGATCTCATAGATCATCTCGCAATTCAAGATTTACCCCACCTTTTGGTCGATTCCGACGAAGACTAGTTTAATCTATTTCAAGTTAACGTAATTTTATTGTTTTTTAATTAAATGTAATTTTAATGTTTTTAATTTATGTAACTTTATTGTTTTTTAATTTAACTAGTTGATTTTCTGCGCGCGCGTTGCGGCGGGGACTCAATGACTGTAAAACGCGTGTCAGCAACGGCAAGCAGATACCAAATATCAAAACATAAATAAAAATGACGTGTTAAGGATAGTCACTCCGTCCTAAAATAAGCGATTTTAAATAACCTAATATATAATAATAGGACCCACACGTCCTACATGTCACACCTTGGCTTTGCGGAAGCGTGGTTAATTTTGGTGTGACTTCTTAATACCATAGCTTAATCATACCAAAGCTATATGAGTTAAAAACTTGCAAGATCATCCATTAAGTTTTGAAAATCAAACACAATACCATTGTTTTAACATACCCTGACAACCATAATCTTGTTCAACAAACTTTACAAACTGAAACATAACATAGACATGGTTTAAGGACTGTGTCTTGTCCAGGAAAGAGACACATCCCCTAAACCCCGGATGACCTTGGAAACTAGTGCAGCGGAAAACGTGCCATACCGTGCCAGATCTCGTTAATTTCCTGAAATACATGTAAGTTGAAAAATCAACAATAATGTTGAGCGAGTTCATGTGCAAGTGAGTAAGTAAAACACTTGTAAGTATAAAAGTTGTCGTGGTATGTAGCAGTGTAAGAGGACTTGTGATCACCAATGGTTTGCAAGGCCATTAGCATGTTGTGAAATGCAATAGGAAGACTCAACCCTAGCCGATTTTTGCGTTGGGCAACCAAGTCACTCCAGGTCCGTTCTGTTGGTCCTCAGAGAGGTCCGTTCTGTTGGGCCTAGAGCTGGGCTCGCTACACCCAGATAGATCTCATCTACCGCTTGAGTCCCTCGGTCCTACAAAGAGGATTAATGGCCTCCTACCCACTCACACCATATCATGTATAAAAATATAAATCCCTGGTCACCCTGACCAAATATCATTCACATTTCGAAATTTAGCATTTGCTTTTGTAAAAACCGGTATGTTTAGTATAAACCTTTCGTAAATCATAGTAACATGTATTTCACCCCCGCAGTTAAGAAAACTGAAAACAGTTAGAGAAAAGGGGGACATGAACTCACAGTGAAGCGTCTCTACCAAGTATCCCTGAATCAGAAAGCTGTGCGACGACCTACAAGTGCTAATTCTATTAGACGGACGGCCGTGCCTTAGCTTTATAGTTTAAGTTTTTGGGAAATAGTTAGACAACTATTTCGTGTTTACTTTTGTAATACTTGGTAGTTAATCTCCTTCCCAAGGATGGGGGACATAATACATGTGTGTAAGTTACGTTTTAACAATCGTGTGGTAATGTAATTACCGGTGTAACTTATATAATCATAGTGAAAGCGTTCGCAAAGTTTTGGAATCATTAACGCTTGTAAACATTATTTTTACTCTAAAATAATATTTACGTATTTTCACAAAATAATCATAAACAGTGTTGTGACAATATAATTTATCACGTAGCATTTTATGAAAATCCCACCTCCGAATATTTAATAAATAAAGTCGTGGCGAAATTTTATATTTCGAGAATGTGTCAAAAATAGTTCTAACACTGGTTGTGTAAGTAATTCTAAGTGTTAGGTTTTTAGGAAAATTTCGCCAGAGTTTCCTCTGTAACTGGAGGTGGCCACGCTTTCAAGCGTATCATTTTCTTTTAACAAATCAATTCAACAACTTCTTTAATCAATCAAACAATTTCCGTCACATCAAACTAGTCGACAAGTATGTAAATCGCATAAACGCATGAACTTGTAGTTTTTCCGCATCCATAATGTAAATCCCATTATATTTTGTAGATCTTTATATAAAGTAACTTCAATCTTGTAAAAACCTCGTGTTTAGAGAAATCCGTCTTTACAACTTCTAGTAACAAGTAACAAATCTAGTTCTTTGTCGGATCTTTTCATTTCACAAGTGTTTACACACTTGTGGTTTATAAAATCATGTTTGTTAGTGTAAGATCCATCTTTTTAGAAAACATGATTTATTTAACGGGTGGTTCTTTGAAAATACCACTTGCAGATACGTAGATCCGCTAGTTTTAAACACTATTGTACAAGTTAAATCACTTTTACACAAATAAACATTTTTACACAAGTTCATGTCTCTTGTGTGGTAGAGTTTCACCTTTTAACCCTTGTGTTAACCAAGATAAGCTTATGTTAAGATCAACGATCTTACCAAACCGGGTTAGATGGTGATCCGAGCTACCACAATCATAGATCGGGTCTAGATAAACACATCTTTCAAGTACTACAACTTTTACACAAGTTGTAAGCTATTAACCACCATCTTTATAGTTTTTACTAGACTTTAACGCTTCAAAATGTATGTTTACGATATTTCACCGACAAAATTCCTTTTAACCACCTTAGATATGATCAAATAAGAGTTTTAAGTGTTATACCTCTAGCTCTAAGCTAGGGAAGATTCTTGATGGAAAAAGGCGTGGATAAAAGCTAACGGAAGTGGTCCTTCGCGTTCCGAGTGCACCAAGACTCCTAATATGCAACCTTTGATGTGTGTATGATGATGGAATGGCTTGCTTGAACTCGAAAATGGATGGATGTAAGGGAGGGGGTTCGGCCGAGAGTGAAGGGAGAGCAAGAGAGAGTTTTGGTGAGTGGTGATTAGTGATAATGAACATGAGTGTAATACCAAGATCTTATAGGCAAATAAAGAGGTGATTAACCATTGGTTTTTATGTTAGCTAGATATTAGACCAAAGGGATTTAAATAATCAAAATTTGTACCATGGTGTTCCCCATAGTTTGGGGCCGGTTATGAGAGGGGGGGGGGTTAGTTCGATCACAACTAGATTAGTTAGGTAACTAGTTATGTTAAATAGGTTAGTTAAGTGTTAAACTCCATTAGTAATATATAGCGTGTTATGACGGGTGTTAGGGTAATCAGGGACCCTAACTGGCTCAGAAAAAGAGTAATAATAAAAATAACAAAGTTTTCATGTTCCGGGTATAGTCCGGTTGTTCGGTTGGATAGTAATCCGTTAAAGCGTTACAAAAGCTTTAAAGTGTCGTTATTGTTATTTTTAGTGACACATCTTGTTTCCAACACTTTAGAAAGTGTCTAGTAGTATTTTCCCCATATTTTGGCACTTTACTAGTCAGCTAGAAGCTGGATTATTTATTAAAGTGCTGTGTTTTGTACTTAAAGTACGTTTTTAGGCACATCCAATCAGTGTATCTTATTCCTAGAGACGCAGTTCCACAACCCTTATAACCCTACACTCACTACCAGTGTAGTCAGATATTTGAGGCTCTTAACAGGCCTTAGAGGCAGTGTCTGCCTGATGCTGGTTATATCAGCATGTTCACTGTGTATCCGTTTAGTGCTACTGTGCTTTTTGTGCATCATGTTTGTCACCAAGGTTCAGCATGTAAATAATGTAGTGACAGCAAATAAAGTATGATGCAAGTAAGTGCATGTATCGGTATGCAGGCAGCAGTTTATCAGCAATTTCAGTTAAGCACAGTAATTTAGCAGTAATTAATCATTAATTAAGTCGTACGGATACCTGGTTTAGTGCGGGTTGTCACACTACACGTTGGAAATTCGGTTGTTTTCAGTTCAGTTATTAAGGTGCTAACACGTTAAAATATGGATGAGCTCGGTACCAGTAACGGCACCGAAAGTACCGATCCGGAAAATCTCGAAATTAGGTACCGGCACCGAAAATATACTCGGTACAATACGATATGGTATTTGAAAGTAAAAATCAAGAAATACATGTATGGTGCTAGACCGGCGTCGAACCGAAAGTAACGATTCTAAAAACGCCAAAAGGTGGGTACCAAATTGGTACCGAAAATGATTTGGTATAGTAAATTTGGTACCGATACGATACATGTTTGATTACAGGATTTGATACGATTTGCTCATCAATAATATAAATATCCAAGTTAATTTTACATGCTACAATTCATTCATTACAGAAAAAGATAAAAAAGAAAGCAAGTTGTTGTGTATATAAAACCTCATTCAAACGAAATACATTTTACTTACTGTGTGTATGAAAAGTAATCTAAACGGTGCAATTAATTGCATTGCTACGTTGCTACAGGATTTGATAAGCTCGGTACCAACAGTTACCGAAATCCCCAAAAGTGGGTACAGGTACCGAATATGCCGGTTACGGTACGGTTTGGTACCGGTCGGTACTGATTCGGCACCGAAAATACACCCGGTTCCGGTACTAATACCCGTACCCGTACCCGTACCCGATACCATTTACTCATCACTTAAGATGTTACTATTCATTCATTTGTATTTTTAATATATAGGTAATGTATTTATTCTACATTTATTAACTTAAATATTAAATATACTAGTTTGCAAAAAAATAAAAAATAAAAATAAAAGTTTACCACTTCAGCAAGTATTTAAACCATTGTCAACACTTTTCAGCAAAGTTTAAACACTTTTGACTGATTGACATGGCGCACTCTGATTGGTCGGTTTTTTTGTTTGCCACTCCAAAGTGTTTAACCACTCCCTACACCCTTAACCAATACCGTGTTGCCTAAGAAGACGGGTGATTCTCGATGTCGGTGTAGGAATTCAGCTCAACAATAATAATAGGTTATTAGGGTATACTGAGGGGGGTGCGGTTTCATGCGGTAAACTTAGTTTACCAATTGGGAACACCACCGCCAACATAAGTTTACCACTCAAAGTTTGCCAATTCAGTGATGGGTTGCCGATGCAGGGAGAGCGAGGGTAGGAGAGAGAGAGGGGGTGTGTGGGGTGGGGTCCATGACATCTCAACCAATCACACTTTTTTCTTTTTTTGTAATAGTTTACGAATTCATGAAGTGTCTAATCATTACCAACACTTTTGAGCATAGTTTACCACTTTGACATGATACATTCTCATTGGTTGATTTTGAAGTTTACCACTTTTAAGTGTCTAACCACTCCCTACACCCTTAGGAGACCATTATAAAGTTAATGATAAGTTTTAAAGTTTTTTTTAGTCATATACTAAGATTTTGTTTTAAAAAAATAGATACAATTTAAAGCGAAATGTCCTTTTACTGATGATCCACTTTTTAATATTTGAACTCATTATCAAGAAGCACGTGCAATGGATGCTCGTGGTCGGCTAACTCCCTTATGGTGGTGAACTCTGCGAAAAGACGAGACGATAGAAGGAATTGTCCGTTGTTGCAAATTGTTACGGACGGGGAATGCGAGAGACCGAGAGAGATTGAAGAGAAGATGATCATGAAATTTTTTCAACTTCTTCAAGGATAGATCAGATTCATCAACTTTAAAGCTTTATGTAAGCTTATCACTCCCTGCAATTTCCACACATATTTTATGAATTTCTTCTGATTTGATTATATTTTTTTCAGGTAGATGTTATAAGATATTAAAAAACTATTAAACTACCAGACGATTTGTCAATTCAGCTGCTATATATTCATACAGAGAAATTAATCAAATACGTATGCAAAACGAACGATAATCAGAGTGGAGAAAGGAGATGTAATACCTTGAAGAACAACGCAGTCGTCGATGAATCGAGTTGAGCCTTCTGCCATCTAAGAATTTTCGAACTAAGATTCATTCAAAAAAAACACAACTTCTACTCCCCCCAGATCTGAAATCACGATTCACATATCATTTTGTTTCAATATCAGATTTAAAAAAAAATGTTTTTTTATCAAATTTCATTTGCTAAAAAAAATCTGATATCAATGAACAATATATTCAAACTTATCAGCAAATGTTATCAAATCAGATTGAAATTCATCAAAACTTAACTAAATCAGTTCGATATTATCAAACCTTTAACCGTCAATTACCGAATCAAACCAGAATTCAATCAAATCAGTCTGATTTCACCGAAATAATTCCGATTGCCGCTAACACCAGCACTATCTCCGCCACTTTCTTCAAATCTCCTGCCAATTTCACCAACATGTGCAGAAAATCGGTCCCAATTTCATCCTCGAACGCTCCCTAAACCCCAAACAGAGTGGATGATGTTTCGTCCATCGATTGTTACGTTTGATTGATGAATTTGATGCAGAATCTGTGAGAAACCTGCGAGATTGAAGGAGATTAGAGGGGGAAATTGAAACCGTAGAGACAGGGAGAGTTAGGGTTTATGTTATGAGGATTTGAAATTAAAAAGATTTATTTATGAGTAAACTGCCATTTTGGTCCCTGAGGTTTGGTCACTTTTGCCACTTTAGTCCAAAACTCAAACCTTTTGCATCTGGGTCCCTGTGGTTTCAGTTTTATTGCCATTTTGGTCCAAAAATGAAATAAGATCATATTTGTCTTATAAAATCCTACAATTTTATCATTTTCCTCAGGGGCAAATCAGATCATATTTGTCTTACAAAATATGGTATTTATTTATAAAAAATAAATGATCATTTTGCCTCTGCGGAAAAGGACAAAATAGCAGAATTTTATAAGATAAATATGACATGATTTCATTTTTGGACCAAAATGGCAATAAAATTGAAACCACAGAGACCCAGATGTAAAAAGTTTGAGTTTTGGACTAAAGTGGCAAAAGTGACCAAACCACATGGACCAAAATGGCAGTTTACTCTTTATTTATACATATATGGTTTGAATTTTGAATCTGGAGCCAGAATTTTGAATTTTGAATCTGGTGACCAGAGGTTTGAATTTTGAATGAAGGGGCAGAGGTTTGAAATTTGAATGTAGGGCAGATGTTTGAATTTAGAGTAAAGGCAGCGCTTTGAAATTTGAAGAGAGGCTAACCCTGTTGTAATCCTCAAGCCAACTCTCTTCTTCACAAGCTGACATCAACTTATCTACTTTATCCAATATATCTTTTCTACTAAGAGCTTCTTCTTTTGCTTTAGCGATCTGCGCATCCATGTCAGCTAACAGCTAAGAAGGTTCAACATTCCCAGATTCAATCATTGCCACAGTTTTCTCCCTAGCAGTCTCTTCATGTCGATCTCGATGTGCGCATGCGCAAATATCTCTTCAAGGTCCCCTTGCATCTTAAGAGCAATCTCTTTCTTTCTGCTAGCTTTTAGCTGATCCGGTCTTTCAACTTCCACCTCAGTCTTGAGAATGAAACAGAAAACGTCGATGATTAACAATAGGTATCTACTTTATACTATATTATTATATTTTTATTCTAAGGTACCTGTTCAATCAAATACAGTGCAAGAGCCCCTGGGTTGTCACATCGTCAACTGAAGATGAGATGTTGCAGGTAAGATGATCAAACAATATTCTTTCTTCTTCAGATGTATCCATCAAATTCCAGAGTTCGTTTAGCTGAGCTGCAAATAGGGGTGTACAAAACCGGATATCCGAAAATTCGGATATCCGAATTTCGGATACCAGATTTCACTATCCGAATCCTTATCCGAAATTTCGGATATCCGATTTCACTATCCGAATCCGTATCCGAAATTAGGATATCCAAAATTTCGGATACGGATTCAGATAGTGAATCGGATATCCGAAAATCCAACTTTTTACTTAATTTTTATTTTTTATTATTTTTTTCATATTCGGAAACAGATATTTTAGATAGTTTCGGATATCTGAATATAAGTTTTCGGATATTTTTCGGATATTCGGATATTTTTCGGATATTTTCGGATATTTTTCGGATATTTCAGATATTTTCGGATACTTCGGATATTCGGATATCCGAAAAAAATGAAAATCAAATTTTCGGATATTTCGGATATCCGAAATATCCGAAAATTTTGAAAATCACTATCCGAATCCGAAAAATTCGGATATTCGAATTAATATTTCGGATTCGGATATCGGATATTTCGGATCGGATTTTCGGATACGGATAGTTTTGAACACCCCTAGACTGTACTACCACATGGTGGAAAACGTCCAAGGGTGGGGACATTATTCACCCTTACAACTACGCATGGTCTTAACTCTATCTCTCATACTAAATCGCCGGACTTCTCCCGCACAACTCGATTATCTCTAATTTAACTGATTCACTTCAACAGGAAGGCGTTATTGAAGACGATAAGGTCCAAAAAGGTGAAGAAATCAAAGAACTTGTGTTAAAAAGGATAGATTTATCCAGTTGATTTTTTAGATCTGGTTATCTGTTAATTGATGTTTTCGATCTGATTAAGTTATTTTGAGTATTTATAAGTCATAACCGGAATTGAAGCTTACTCCTTCCGAAATGTAAAGTTTGTTTGGTTTCAAGAGGTTAAATTCGTGTCGTGTTCTTTAATTAACTACAGTTTGACTAAATCATCTTTCAGATTTTGCCGGTTTATCAACAATTTCATAAAAAAAACATCATGTAATTTTGTTGCTGCTTGATGATTATGATAATCTAGGGTTCATATTTGAGAACAGATTGTTAGAGAGAGAAAGAGGGAGATTTAAGAGAGAGAGAAAGAGATTGTTGAGAGAATATATATGTTAGGGTGGATTTCTAAATGATCAGTGATCCTCATTTACTGTTGGGTTTAGTGATCCTCAATTCTGTCTGAAGTAGTGATCCTCAGAAGTGTTGCAGGATCAGGATCATGGATCATCATAAGGATCCTTGTACTAACGATTGTCTACTTTGAATTCGAAACTGTTTTGCAGGAGTATCAACTTGGACTTGGTCTTGGCGATATTCCTGGAGAATATTCTCAGTCTATTCCGCACGTGCTTGGCCAGAAGTGGACGTTATGGAGTCGTGGAGGACTTGCACCATTTGCGGAATGTTAGTTAGAGTAGATATTTTCCATTTTTAAAGGGGTAGCGAAATAATTAGAAAACACTTGGCTATTTTTGGCTACACACACACTCTTACAACTGCTCTCACCAGCTCTCGTTAACTCACTTGGCGATTACACACTTTTCTACACAATACACTATAGTGATCCTTGTACTTAGCTCGCTATCATCCGAAGTTGTAATACATTTCTTGTTTAATTTGAGTTGGTGATCGGTAGTTTCCATCACCCGAGGTTTTTTATGCCGGAGATCATTCATTGATCAAGGGCTTTTTCCTCGTATAAATCTTCGTGTCACTTGTTCATTACATTTCAAAGTGATCCTCATTGTTGTTTATCAATTTAAGCATCATACCTCACAACAGAAAGTTTGGTTACATTGTCATTGCTTGATTTTTGACCAAAACAGTTTGGCGCCCACCGTGGGGCAATTGGTGCTTCATTCCTGAAAAGATTCGTATTTTCGTGGTCATTTCGGTTCGTTACAACCAAGCAGATGGCTTCCTCAGCGAAGAATACTTCAAGTTTGATGCCCTCATTTAGTTCTTCACAAGGCGTTCATCCTTTGCCTCCACCACCTTCTGGATCCCAGAAGAATGCTGAGAATGCTGCGAAGAAACAAACCCCCATTTTCCAAAAACCACCAACTTCTTCTGTTTCAACTAATCCTACTACTAATGATCTTTATACTCTGATTTTGCAGATGAGGAATCATGCACAAGAGCAGGACAAAACCAACGAAAGGATCCACCGGGAGATCGATGAGATCAAGAAACAGAAGAAATCAGTGGAGGATCATTCTCCTCTGATGCCAAGATCGTTGAACTTTGACACTCCAGTCGTAACTTCCCAACACTCAGCGGTTCCGGATGTGCAATACTTGGGTGAATTACCAGGAAGGCGTTATGGAACAGCAAATATGAGTCAGGCATTTGGCTCTTACTTCCAGCCTCAGGGATCCTCTTCTCAACCATTAGGATCCTCTTCTCAACATCAGGGATACTTCACGTTAGGAGGATATTTGGGAATGCATGCAGTACAAGGATCCTCCCAGGTCCAAGGATCCTCCCAGGTCCAAGGATCCTCCCTTGCCCCAGGATCCTCTCTGGTCCCAGGATCCTCTCTGGTCCCAGGATCCTCTCTGGTCCCAGGATCCTCTATGGTTCCAAGATCCTTTCATGTTCAAGGATCATCTCGACTTCAAGATCAAGGATTCTTGAGAAGTATGCAGCCCCAGAGCTCGGACGTTCATCAAGGAGACTTCATACCAATGCAAACCATTGCTCCCTCTGGTCCTTCAATCATACCAGAGTCTCGACAATATGGATTCACATCCGCAATTCCAAACACAAATCCTGTGGGAGGTAACATTTTTAATAATTCATATAACACTAACCATGGCTTTATGCAGGATACAGGTATCAATCAGGCCATGGCTAGGGAGCTACAGAAGCGTAAGGATATGATATCCAGTGTACCAGGAGTGGTTAAACACATTCCTGAAATTGCAGACGGTAGCCATAGGATATCTCGTTTTGCACCACCCTTATGTGATGCTGAGATACCCAAGAGGTTCCAGATACCATCTATGAAGCTATATGATGGTTCAACGGATCCAGAAGAGCATGTAGCTCAGTACAGGGAGAGGATGGAGATCAATCCAATTCCTGAAAGATTGAAAGAAGCATGTCTATGCAAGGGATTTGGATCCACACTTACAGGATCTGCTCTTAAATGGCTGCCAAGTCTTCCCCCTTACTCTATTACTTCATTTGCTAATTTAGTTAACTTGTTCCATAGTCAATTTTCTTGTAGTAGAAAGTTTGAACGATTAACTAGTGATCTATATAGGGTAACACAAGGCCAAAATGAATCACTTAGAGATTATATCACTAAGTTTAGTAAAGAATCCTTAGATATTCCTAATTTGGATATTGCTACGGCTGTAGAGGCCTTTAAAATGGGATTACTTAGGGATTCATTATTTTATGATGATCTTGTTATGACACCTTGCAGGAATCTAGATGAAGTAAGAACCAGGGCCCTTAGGTTCATCCGCTTAGAGGATGACAAAAGGATCCAGGATAGACTGACAGGATCCTCAAAACAGGATAAACAAGGATCCTACTTCAGGAACAACAAATCCAAGTCTTACAACAGATTTGATAACCAGAATGTGCATGCAGTGGAACAAGAAGAGGATGATGAGGATTATCCTTCTATCTCTGAATACTGTTTTTCTGTTGATAACAATGAACTAATCCTTGCAATGCAGAATGTAGGAGAGAAAGCTAGATGGCCAAGGAAGAATGATAAACCAGCTGCTACAAAGGATAAGTCCAAGTGGTGTGCATATCATGAGGATTTCGGGCATCTCACTGAAGAGTGTATTGCACTGAGGAAGGAGATTGGTTACTTGTTAAGCAAGGGGCATTTGAAGGAACTCTTGGGACGGAAGAAATCAAGGATCCAGGATCCTGAAAGGATCCCAGAAAGGGCTCCTGCTCCTCCAGCAGATGCACAAGTCATAAATTTCATATCCGGTGGATCAGATATCTGTGGTACCTCCTTTTCAGCAGCAAAAAGGCATGCTAAGGAAACCAAGATGGATAATGGAGACAGGCCTGTCCGGACCTCCGTTGTTACCCAGGATAAAGTCATAACCTTTGATGAGGATGATCGTGTTAACATCCAGGATCCTCATCATGATGGTCTTGTAATTACATTATTTATATCTAACCACTTTGTTCGCAGGATCCTTATAGATGGAGGAAGCTCTGTGAACATCATTCAGCTTCATGTTCTCAAGAAGATGAATATCCCAGAGTCTGATATTATCCCAAGATCCTCAGTCCTTGTGGGATTCAGTGGAGAAACTAAGAATACATTAGGGGACATCAAACTCCCAATCTATATTGAAGGATTGCATTCTTATCAAAAGTTTTGTGTTATTGATTGCTTATCATGTTGTAATGTTATCCTTGGCAGGCCATGGATACATAACATGAAGGCAGTCCCATCCACCTATCATCAATGTGTAAAGCTTCCAAGTCCTTGGGGAGTGGTGAAAATTGAGAGTGATCAACAGGAGGCTAAAAATTGCTATACCTCATCAATGAAGCCAGCCTCAAGACCAAGGGAGCAATAGCAATTAAAGTGTCCTTCAAGAGATGTCTTGGAGGCAAGAGAACAGGATTTGAAAGAAATCCTCATGGATCCTGATGATCCTGAGTCCAAGATCTTCATAGGATCATGGATCCTTAGCGATATTGAACAGGAGCTAATATCCTTCCTCAAAAGAAGGAAAACCATGTTTGCCTGGAAACATGAGGATATGACAGGTATATCTAAGGATATAATTACTCATAAACTTGGCATTGACAGGTCATTCAAGCCAATTCATCAAAAGAGGAGGAAGTTTGCACCTGAAAGGAATGCTATTATCCAGGAAGAGGTAGATAAGCTACTTCGAGCAGGTATGATTAGAGAGGTTAAGTATCTAAGATGGTTAGCCAATGTGGTTGTTGTTCAAAATAAAAATGGAAAGTGGAGGGTATGTGTCGATTTTACAGATTTAAACAAGGCATGTCCCAAGGATCCTTTCCCGTTACCCAACATTGACTCCATGGTGGATGCTACCGCGGGTCATGAGTTGTTGACTTTTATGGATGCTTCATCTGGATTTCAACAAATTCAGATGGAACCATCTGATCAAGAGGATACAGCCTTTATGACCCCAACTGGTATATACTGTTATATTGCTATGCCATTTGGATTAAGGAATGCATGTGCTACTTATCAAAGGCTAGTCAATATGATGTTCAAGGAACAAATTGGACACACTATGGAAGTTTATATAGATGACATGGTGGTTAAGTCCAAGAAGGCTGAGGATCACCTTAAAGACTTGGAGGAAGCATTCAATATCCTTGACAAATATAATATGAAACTAAATCCTTCCAAGTGTCATTTTGGTGTTAAGGCAGGTAAATTCTTAGGATATATGGTGACAAAGAGGGGCATTGAAGCAAGTCCAGAACAAATTAAGGCCATTGTGAATATCAAATCTCCTGCCAATGCTAAGGATGTGCAAAGATTGACGGGCAGGATCGCAGCCTTGAACAGATTCATATCCAAATCCTCAGAAAAGTGCAAGGAGTTCTATGATATCCTGAGGAAGAACAAGAAATTCGAATGGACTGATAAGCATGAAAGTGCCCTTAAAGCTCTTAAGGATTATCTATCCTCAGCCCCAGCCTTGATGAAACCAGAAAAGGGAGATGTGTTATCCTTATACTTGGCGGTATCCTCAAAAGCAGTAAGTGCGGTCCTTGTTAAGGATCACCAAGGTACACAACATCCTGTTTATTATGTAAGTAAGAGCTTACTTGATGCTGAATCCAGGTATTCACATTTAGAAAAACTTATCCTTGCATTAATTATGTCATCTACTAAATTGAGACATTATTTTGAGACTCATGCCATTATTGTTAAAACTAATTTCCCAATTAAGAATGTTCTCAGGAAACCTGAAATGTCAGGAAGGATGGCTAAGTGGGCAGTGAAGCTGAGTGCATATGATATAAGATATGAAGCAAGGACTGCCATCAAATCCCAAGCCTTAGCTGACTTTGTGGCAGATTTTAGTAGTGATTTGCAAAAAGAAGCTGAGTTAGAAGTCCAACAGCTTGAAGAAACCAAGGATCCTTGGGTACTGTTCACTGATGGATCCTCCAATGTAAAATTGTAAACGGAACAGGGCTTGGAATACTACTAAAATCACCACAGGGGGACATAATACCCCACTCCATAGCTTGTGAATTTCAAACTACCAACAATGAGGCTGAGTATGAAGCCTTGATAGCTGGTTTGCAAATTGCAAAGCATATGAGGATCAGGTATCTTGAGGTACATGTAGATTCTTTACTGATCACTAATCACTTTAATGGATCCTATGCTGTTAAAGGTGAAAAGCTAATCAAATATTTGGAGATAGTCAAAGAATTGGCACTCTCTTTTGTATCCTTTAGTTTGACACAGGTACCAAGGGAAGAGAATGCAGAAGCTGATGCACTAGCCAATTTAGGATCATCTCTGAAGATCCCTGAGGATATCAAGATCCCTATTATCCATATCCTGACCCCTGCTATAGAGGATCATATAGCTATGGAGATAGGAGAAGATTCTGCAGTCATCCCTAGTGATGATACTCAATCTCATTCAGGATCATGGATCCACCCAATCATGAGATACATACAACATGGAGAGATTCCTACAGGAGAAAACCCTAGGGCTTTCAAGATTAAGGTATCTCAATTTACAATATTGAATAATATGTTGTATAAACGATCTCTTGCAGGACCATATCTAAGATGCATTGAGGATCCTGAAGTCCAAGAAGTCTTAAAGGATTTCCATGAAGGAGATTGTGGAAACCACACTGGGGGCAGGGCATTATTCTCAAGGATCCTAAGGACAGGATACTATTGGCCCACTATGAAGAAGGATGTTGTGGAGTATGCCAAGAAGTGTGATCCTTGTCAGAGGCATAGTAATATCCTTCACCAACCAGCAGAGCTCTTGCATCCTATATCCTCTTCTTGGCCATTCATGAGATGGGGAATGGATATAGTTGGAAAGCTTCCTAAGGCACCTGGTGGAAAAGTATTCATGCTTGCTATGACTGATTACTTCTCTAAGCGGATAGAGGCTGAAGCCTTTGCTCAAGTCAGAGAAAAGGAAGTTATATCCTTTATTAAGAGAAATATTATTACTAGATTTGGTATCCCTTCTGAGATCATTTGTGATAATGGATCCCAATTTATTGGGAATAGAACCACTAACTTTTGTGACAGTTGGGGGTTTAAGATGATAACATCAACACCAGTCCACCCACAAGCTAATGGCCAGGCAGAATCATCCAACAAGATCATCATCAACAATTTGAAGAAGAAGCTTGGATCCAAGAAAGGGACATGGGCAGAAGAACTACCTTATGTGCTTTGGGCTGATAGGACAACTCCCAAGAATGCTACAGGCCAAACTCCATTTTCTTTGGTGTTTGGGGCAGAATCAGTGATCCCTACAAAGATGGTGGTTCCAACTGCAAGAACAAGCATTCGTGATCCGGAAGAAAATGCTAAAAACTTGGTTCAAGACTTGGATACTATAGAAGAAATCAGGGATTTGGCAAGGATAAGGATGGCTAGTTATCAACAAAGGATGGCTGGAGCCTACAACAAAAATGTCAGGATCAGGAAATTCCAAGTTGGTGATATGGTATTAAGGAAAACATTTCAAAATACCACCAATCCTGCTGATGGAAAGCTAGCACCAAAGTGGGAAGGCCCCTATTTGATTGAAGCTGAAGCAGGAAAGGGGGCATATCGATTGCTAACAATGGAAGGTGATTTGCTACCAAGGGCTTGGAATGCTGTCCATTTGAAGAAATACTTTATGTGATAAGGATCCATGATCCTCACTTGACAAGTATCCTTGAAGGATCCTTACAGAGCGGATGATCCTCATCTTGGTAATCTTCTAATCTCAAACTATTTCATTCTTTTATTCCCTTATATAGGGATAAGGATCTTGCATCCTTTATCCTCCTTTCACTTGATTCTGAGTTTTGAAGGTTCAGGTATACTTAACAAAGGATTGAGTATCTACAGAAGTATCCAGTTATTTGGGCTTGACCCCAGTTATTTGGGCTTGACCCCAGTTATTTGGGCTTGACCCCAGTTATTTGGGCTAGTCCCCAGTTTGGGCCTGTCCCCAGTTTCGCCAGTAGCGCACGATGATCCTGGTATAGTTCATGGCAATGGGACCAGTACTCGTTTTAGGGGCTGACAATTTCATTGTGCTGGCTATATTCAGGATCCTACGTATAATGGTAGACGTACCATACATCCGTTCCTAAGGTTTCTAACGTTTTCAGGTTAGCTAAGTGTTTTGGTCAAAAATCAAGCAATGACAATGTAACCAAACTTTCTGTTGTGAGGTATGATGCTTGAATTGATGAACAACAATGAGGATCGCTATGAAGTGTAATGAACAAATGACACGAAGATTTATACAGGGAAAAAGCCCTTGATCAAGAGTTGATCTCCGGCACAAAAAACCCCGGGTGATGGAAACTACCGATCACCAACTTAAATTAAACAAACAATCTGTTACAACTTCGGATGATAGCGAGCTAAGTACAAGGATCACTATAGTGTATCGTGTAGAAATGTATGAAAAATGCTAAGTATTTTGTCGAGAGCTGGTCAGAGCGGTTGTATGAGTGTGTGTGTAGCCAAAAATAGCTAAGTGTCTAAAATAGCTCGCTACCCCTTTTTAAAATAGAAAATATAAAGCCTAACTAACATTCCGCAAATCATGCAAGTCTTCCACGACTCCACAACGTCCATTTCTGACCAAGCACGTGCGGAATAGACTGAGAATATTCTCCAGGAATGTCGCCAAGACTAAGTCCAAGTTGATATTCCTGCAAAACATTTACGAATTCAAAGTAGACAATCGTTAGTACAGGGATCCTTATAGTGATCCATGATCCTGATCCTGCAACACTTCTGAGGATCACTACTTCAGACAGAATTGAGGATCACTAAATCCAACAGTAAATAAGGATCACTGGTCATTTAGAAATCCACCCCTAACAATTGCCCCCAAAATATAAGGAGTAAATATGTAAATAAATGAGTTATATTTTGTCGATCTTATCCGCATTTAACCAACGGATAACTAGCCGTTATAAGCGGACTAGCCGTTACGATCATGACGTCAGTAAGATGACTACCCTGCAGAATCATCATTATAAATAAGAGTTAGAGATAGGGATCGATTAGCATTCAAATTCAAGAGAACTCCCTTTAAATTCTCATCTGACGATCAAGCAGGTAACTCTTTTCCTTTTCTTCCTTTACGTTTTCTTCCTCCGTTCATCTTTCTTTACCTTCTTCAAATCAAGATGATGCTGAAATCCTCACCAGCCAAGGATCATAAGAAGGAAAGTCCTCTCAAGAGCCAGGGGATCCTCGAAGATTCGGTGAAAGAAATATGCTGTTTCTCTGATCCACAAATAGATAGAATCCGCCACTGTTTTCCGGCAAATACTGTTTTCAAACCATTTGTTCCCACCGTCTTAAGCGATTATGTCTCTGAAACTTGGGTAGCTTTCCCAGTCACACCTTTCACAATAGGATATACGTATCCCTTTCCAGAATTTACCCAATCCTTTTTCTCCCTCACCGGCATCTCCTATATTCAAGCTATGCCAATGATCTGGAAGGTCTTGTATACCCTTGAAAGGATCATTGAGCAAGAAGGAATTGACTTGGGAATGTCGGAGTTGGCTGAGATGTATGATCTCACAATGTTTGGATTCCACCGATATCTATTCAAGCGTAAACCCGGAAAAGAACATCCCATCTTTAGAGCTACTAAAAATGATATCAACTGGAAACGGCGGTTCTTCTTCGTCAGAAGGGATTCTATCCCGGATGGCCAGGATTTGCCGAAGGAATGGAGCACTCATGGTAGGATAGGAGGATCCTTAGAAGGATCACTAAGTGAGCTCATTCTGATAATGATTATTAATATGCTTTTGTTTCTTTTTGTACAGCTATCACATTCTCGCATATTATTCCTTCAGCTGCCACCAAGGGGAGACTTGCTACCTTTAGAAAGCTTGATCCTGAAACAAGATCATTCAAGACAATCACCCAGGATTCACAAGAGGTATCCTCAGGCTCTGTCACCATGTCAAGTAAGTATCCGGTTCTTTTTATATTCAAATGTTTAAATAAATAGTTATATATGAATAGAATAAGGATACTTATCTGTTTTGGGTGTGTAGGCGCTGGAAAGTCATCAAGATCTGCCTCTAAATTTAGTGTCACTGAGCTTGACACCGTACGATCCTCCAAGAAGAAGCTTCCTGCTAGCCCAACTGCTTCGATCCCCAAGGCGCCCGTTAAAGGAAGGGGTGGCAAGAAAAGAAAAGCCTCCGAAGCTGAGGATCTACAAGGTCTGCCCCTGATCCGTCACCAGTTCCTTGAATACTTCAACGAGGTAAGGATCCTTGTCCCTGCTTTAGGTATCCAGCTTATTTGAGGATCATTTGTTCTTAAACTGTTCTTTATCTCCTTTGCAGAAATTTGCTGAGATTGAAGACTATGTTGGGCATGTCGAGGAGCAGGACAAGAAGATTGCTGACCTCCAACAAGTTGCATTGCTTAAGGATCTCAAGATTGCTGACCTCCAAAAAGATCTCAAAGATGCCAAAGCTCAGACAGCTACACTCCTGATCAACTTCGATTATGAAAAGCAGGAAATCACAGAGGATGCCAAGGTCTCCGCTGCCATAGCCATGTACAAGACCAAGCTACAAATGGCTCAAGAAGCTGAGGATCCTGCCTTTGATAGGAGCAGCTGGGATGTGGAAGGCTGGAAGGCAAGGCTGGCTGAACTGGATGATAATGAAGAGGCTGAGGAGGTTTTGGCGATCGAAGCTGGAGGTAGTGGCAAGGATCATGGTGGTGAAGCTAGTGGAGCTGGAGGTGGTGATGCAGCGAAGGTGTAGGCTACAACAATGGGCGATGATGGACATTTCTAGACGTAGCCGGAGCCCATTTTTTTTTAGTTTGGTTATGGTTTTTTTTTTTTTTTTTGATGATGTTTTGATAAACAATGGTTGGTCTGTATTTGAACAATAGTAATTAGGGTTGAGGATCATGGATGATCCTTTGAACAATAGGTAGGATTACAAATGGTGGAGGGATCCTCTGTTTGGGGGATGAAGCCATTGTGATCCAGCCGTCTTTAATTTCCTGCACTTGTTAGACCTATGAACAATGGACACCCTTTGCCAACCCATGTGGACGGGCCACGTTTTGCTGGTAGAAACGTGGGTTGGCAATTTTGACAACCTAAAAAGGGTTTAAGCTTTTGTGAATAAAATGACTTTAACTTTTTGGCTATATCCTGTGTTGATATCCCTATTGTTATTTTATTTTTCAATCTATTGTGATGTTCATGTCGTTTAAACTCATCAAGTAAGGAAAAATTTTAGAAATATCCCTCAAGAGTTAAGGATATGATCAAGGATCACATAAAAAATTATTTAAGGATCATAATTTCAGTTGTCAAAGGATAAGTGTCACTCAAACACATAATAAATAAAATCAAAACAGTTAAGGATCATAGCTGAGAATCCAAGTTAGGATCCTATCCTTTAACACTTAAAATTAGGATAACCCAAGATACAAACCTTAATTGAAAGTAAGAATCCTTGGTCATTTATCTTCACAAACCTGAAATAAGATATTACTTGGGACTGAGCCAATAAAAGATAAATGTTAGTAACTGGGGACAAGCCCAATATACTGGGGACAAGCCCAAAAGATAACTGGGGACAAGCCCAAAGGATAACTGGGGACAAGCCCAAAGGATAACTGGGGACAAGCCCAAAGGATCGTATGTAGACTGGAGTATGGCCCTTACTGGCGACTATCCAAACTTAGTGACATGAAAATGCCAAAACCTTAGCTAACGTGAAAACGTTAGAAACCTTAGGAACGGATATATGGTACGTCTACCATTATACGTAGGATCCTGAATATAGCCAGTACAACGAAATTGTCAGCCCCTAAAGCGGGTACTGGTCCCATTGCCATGAACTATACCAGGATCATCGTGCGCTACTGGCGAAACTGGGGACAGGCCCAAACTGGGGACTAGCCCAAACAACTGGATACTTCTGTGGATACTCAACGCTTAGTTAAAGATACCTGAACCTTCAAAACTCAGAATCAAGTAAAAGGAGGATATAGGACGCAGGATCCTTATCCTTGTAAGAATAAAAAGAATGAAATAGTTTAAAATTGGAATGTTACCCGAAAGAGGATCATCCGTCAGCGAGGATCCTTCAAGGATACTTGTCTGGTAAGGATCATGGATCATGATCACATGAAATATTTCTTCAAATGGACAGCATTCCAAGCTCTAGGTAGCAAATCACCCTCCATTGTTAGCAATCGATATGCCCCATTTCCTGCTTCAGCTTCAATCAAATAGGGTCCTTCCCACTTTGGTGCTAGCTTTCCATCAGCAGGATTGGTGGTGTTTTGAAATGCTTTCCTTAATACCATATCCCCAACTTGGAATTTCCTGAGCCTGACATTTTTGTTGTAGGCTTCAGCCATCCTTTGTTGATAACTGGCCATCCTTATCCTTGCTAAATCCCTGATTTCTTCTATAGTATCCAAGTCTTGAATCAAGTTTTCAGCATTTTCTTCAGGATCACGAACGCTTGTTCTTGCAGTTGGAACCACCATCTCTGTAGGGATCACTGACTCTGTCCTAAATACCAAAGAAAATGGAGTTTGGCCTGTAGCATTCTTGGGAGTTGTTCTATCAGCCCACAGCATATAAGGTAGTTCTTCTGCCCATTTTCCTTTCTTGGATCCAAGCTTCTTCTGCAAATTGTTGATGATGATCTTGTTGGATGATTCTGCCTGACCATTAGCTTGTGGATGGACTGGTGTTGATGTTATCATCTTAATCCCCCAACTGTCACAAAAGTTAGTGGTTCTATTCCCAATAAATTGGGATCCATTATCACAAATGATCTCAGAAGGGATACCAAATCTAGTAATAATGTTTCTTTTAATAAAGGATATAACTTCCTTTTCTCTGACTTGAGCAAAAGCTTCAGCCTCTATCCACTTAGAGAAGTAATCAGTCATAGCAAGCATGAATACTTTTCCACCTGGTGCCTTAGGAAGCTTTCCAACTATATCCATTCCCCATCTCATGAATGGCCAAGAAGAGGATATAGGATGCAAGAGCTCTGCTGGTTGGTGAAGGATATTACTATGCCTCTGACAAGGATCACACTTCTTGGCATACTCCACAGCATCCTTCTTCATAGTAGGCCAATAGTATCCTGTCCTCAGGATCCTTGAGAATAATGCCCTGCCTCCAGTGTGGTTTCCACAATCTCCTTCATGGAAATCCTTTAGGACTTCTTGAATTTCAGGATCCTCAATGCATCTCAAATATGGTCCTGCAAGAGATCGTTTATACAACATATTATTCAATATTGTAAATTGAGATACCTTAATTTTGAAAGCCCTTGGGTTTTCTCCTGTAGGAATTTCTCCATGTTGTATCTCCATAGCTACATGATCCTTGATAGCAGGGGTCAGGATATGGATAATAGGGATCTCAATATCCTCAGGAATCTTCAAAGATGATCCTAGATTGGCTAATGCATCAGCTTCTGCATTCTCTTCCCTTGGTACCTGTGTCAAACTAAAGGATACAAAAGAGAGTGCCAATTCTTTGACTATCTCCAAATATTTGATTAGCTTTTCACCTTTAACAGCATAGGATCCATTAAAGTGATTAGTGATCAATAAAGAATCTACATGTACCTCAAGATACCTGATGCTCATATACTTTGCAATTTGCAAACCAGCTATCAAGGCTTCATATTCAGCCTCATTGTTGGTGGTTTGAAATTCACAAGCTATGGAGTGGGGTATTATGTCCCCCTGTGGTGATTTTAGTAGTATTCCAAGCCCTGTTCCATTCACATTGGAGGATCCATCAGTAAACAGTATCCAAGGATCCTTGGTTTCTTCAAGCTGTTGTACTTCTAGTTCAGCTTCCTTTTGCAAATCACTACTGAAATCTGCCACAAAGTCAGCTAATGCTTGGGATTTAATGGCTGTCCTAGGCTCATATCTTATATCATATGCACTCAACTTCACTGCCCACTTAGCCATCCTTCCTGACATTTCAGGTTTCCTGAGAACATTCTTAATTGGGAAATTAGTTTTAACAATAATGGCATGAGTCTCAAAATAATGTCTTAATTTAGTAGATGCCATAATTAATGCAAGGATAAGTTTTTCTAAATGTGAATACCTGGATTCAGCATCAAGTAAGCTCTTACTTACATAATAAACAGGATGTTGTGTACCTTGGTGATCCTTAACAAGGACCGCACTTACTGCTTTTGAGGATACTGCCAAATATAAGGATAACACGTCTCCCTTTTCTGGTTTCATTAAGGCTGGGGCTGAGGATAGGTAAGCTTTAAGGGCACTTTCATGCTTCTCAGTCCATTCAAATTTCTTGTTTTTCCTCAGGATGTCATAGAACTCCTTGCACTTTTCTGAGGATTTGGATATGAATATGTTCAAGGCTGCGATCCTGCAAGTCAATCTTTGCACATCCTTAGCATTGGCAGGAGATTTGATATTCACAATAGCCTTAATTTGCTCTGGACTTGCTTCAATGCCCCTCTTTGTTACCATATATCCTAAGAATTTACCTGCCTTTACACCAAAATGACACTTAGAAGGATTTAGTTTCATATTAAATTTATCAAGGATATTGAATGCTTCCTCCAAGTCTTTAAGGTGATCCTCAGCTCTTTTGGACTTAACCACCATGTCATCAATATAGACTTCCATAGTGTGTCCAATTTGGTCCTTGAACATCATATTGACTAGCCTTTGATAAGTAACACCTGCATTCCTTAATCCAAATGGCATAGCAATATAACAGTATATACCAGTTGGGGTCATAAAGGCTGTATCCTCTTGATCGGATGGTTCCATCTGAATTTGTTGAAATCCAGATGAAGCATCCATAAAAGTTAACAACTCATGACCCGCTGTAGCATCCACCATGGAGTCAATGTGGGGTAATGGGAAAGGATCCTTGGGACGTGCCTTGTTTAAATCTGTAAAATCGACACATACCCTCCACTTTCCATTTTTCATTTGAACAACAACCACATTGGCTAACTGTTAGGGGAGGATTTTCTAACAATTAGTGATCCTTATTCGTTATCCTAATTAGTGATCCTTACTTCTGTGACAGGTGGTGATCCTCAGAAGGGCTCTAGGATCAGGATCATGGATCACTTTAAGGATCCTCGTACTGACGATTGTTTACTTATGTTTTGTAGCATCTCGCAGGTATAACAAGCTTGACCAAGTCTTGGCGACATTCCTGGAGAATATTCCCAAACTATTCTGCACGTGCTTGACCAAAAATAGACGTTGTGGAGAACGTGGAGGCATGGCACGAAAGTCGGATAGTTAGTTTGGTAGTTAGATTTCTATTTTAAAAGGGGTAACGAGCTAGTAGAAAAACACTTAGCCATTTTTTTGCAGCTACACACACTCGTATACTCGCACACTTGAAGCTCTCGACGAACACACATTCATTCTTACTCACTTGTACACATTTCATGATAGTGATCCTTGTACCTAGCTCGTTACTATCCGAAGTTGTAAACATTTAATCATTTATTTGAGCTTGGTGATCGGTAGTTTCCATCACCCGGGGTTTTTTGTGCCGGAGATCAACTCTTGATCAAGGGCTTTTTCCCCGTATAAATCCTTGTGTTGTTTATGCAAATCTACATTGAAGTAATCCTCATCGCTATTACATAATCAGCATCATACCCCCATAACATAGAGTTTGGTTGCAATATCCTCAACAGATTTTTTAACCAAAACAGTTTGGCGCCCACCGTGGGGCAATTGGTGCTTCATCCTTAGAAAAATTCGCATTTCTGTGCTCATTTCGGTTCACTACAACCAAGCGAATGGCTTCCTCAGCGAAGAATACTTCAAACTTGATGCCTTCATTCACTTCTTCACAAGGCGTCCCTCCTTTGCCTCCACCACCTTCTGGATCCCAGAAGAATACTGAGAATGCCGCGAAGAAACCAACTCCCATTTTCTCAAAACCACCTACTTCTTCTGTTTCAACTAATCCTACTACTAATGATCTCTATGCCTTGATTTTGCAGATGAGGAATCATGCACAAGAGCAGGATAAGACCAACGAAAGGATCCTCCGGGAGATTGACGAAATCAAGAAACAGAAGAAAACGGCAGAGGATCGTTCCCCCCTGATGCCCAGATCTTTGAATTTTGATACTCCGGTGATTACTTCTCAGCCATCAGTGGTTCCAGACATTCAATATGTGGGTGGACCGAAAGGAGTGCACTATGGAACAACAACAATGACCCAGGCATCAGGTTCATATTTCCAGCCAGCGGGATCCTATCCTCAGCATATGGGATCCCTCACGAGTTCAGGAGGATATTCAGGAATGCAGCAGTTTCATGGATCCTCCTTCGTTCCAGGATCATCCCAGGTTCAAGGATCTTCCTTCGTTCCAGGATCATCCCAGGTTCAAGGATCCTCCTTCGTTCCAGGATCATCCCAGGTTCAAGGATCCTCCTTCGTTCCAGGATCATCCCAGGTTCAAGGATCCTCCTTCGTTCCAGGATCATCCCAGGTTCAAGGATCCTCCTTTGTTCCAGGATCGTCCCAGTTTCAGGGATCCTTCCAGATGCCAGGATCCTTGAGGAATTTGCAAACAGGAAGTTCAGATGTCCATCAGGGAGATTTTATTCCGATGCAGACCAATGCCTCTACTGGTCCCTCGATCATTCCAGAGCCTCAACAATATGGATTAACATCCATTCTTCCTAATTTGAATCCAATGGGAGGTAACACTTTTAATAATTCTCATACTACTAACCATGGTCTTATGCAGGATCCAGGTATCAATCATGCCATGGCTAGAGAATTGCAAAAGCTAAAGGATATGATATCAAGTGTTCCGGGAGTAGTTAAACCTATCCCAGAGATTGCAGATGGGAGCCACAAGATATCTCGTTTTGCACCACCAATCTGTGATGCTGAGATACCCAAGAGATTCCATGTGCCAACAATGAAGTTGTATGATGGTTCAACGGATCCTGAAGAACACATAGCACAATACAGGGAGAGGATGGAAATCAATCCAATTCCAGAAAGGTTAAAAGAAGCATGCCTGTGCAAGGGATTCGGATCCACTCTTACTGGATCAGCTCTCAAATGGCTGCTAAGTCTTCCTCCCTATTCTATTACCTCATTTGCTAACCTAGTTAACTTGTTTAATAATCAGTTTTCTTGTAGTAGAAAATTTGAACGATTAACTAGTGATTTATATAGGATAACCCAGGGTCATAATGAATCATTAAGGGATTACATTACCAAATTCAGTAAAGAATCCTTAGACATTCCCAACTTAGATATAGCTACGGCTGTTGAGGCCTTCAAAATGGGATTGCTTAGGGATTCGTCTTTCTATGATGATCTTGTTATGACACCATGCAGGAACTTAGATGAGGTAAGAACCCGAGCACTTAGGTTCATTCGGATAGAGGATGACAAGAGGATCCAGGAGAGGTTAGCAGGATCCTCGAAGCAGGATAAGCAAGGATCCTCATTCAGGAACAACAAATTCAGATCCTACAACAGATCTGATAATCAGAACGTGCATTCTGTTGATCAAGAAGAGGATGATGAGGATTATCCTCCAATTTCTGAATATTGCTTTAGTGTTGATAACAATGAACTAATCCTTGCTATGTAGAACCTAGGTGATAAAGCTAGATGGCCGAGAAAGAATGATAGGCCGGCTGCAACTAAGGATAAATCAAAGTGGTGTGCATATCATGAAGATTTTGGGCACCTCACAGAAGAATGCATTGCATTAAGAAAGGAAATTGGATACTTGTTGAGCAAAGGGCATCTAAAAGAGTTGTTGGGAAGAAAAAAGTCAAGGACTCAGGATCCCTGAGAAGGCTCCAGCTCCTCCAGCAGATGCACAAGTGATAAACTTTATTTCTGGAGGATCCGACATTTGTGGCACATCCTTCTCAGCAGCTAAAAGGCATGCAAAGGAAACTAAAATGGATAATGGAGAAAGACCAGTTCGAACATCAAGTGTCTCCGAAGGAAAAGTCATAACCTTTGATGAAGAGGACCGTGTTGATATCCAGGATCCTCATCACGATGGTCTAGTTATTACTCTTTTCATATCTAACCATTTTGTCCGCAGGATCCTTATAAATGGAGGAAGTTCAGTGAACATTATCCAGCTTGATGTTCTAAAGAAGATGGGTATCCCTGAATCAGAGATCATACCAAGATCCTCCGTGCTCGTGGGATTTAGTGGCGAAACTAAGAACACCCTGGGGGACATTAAACTCCCAATATATATTGAAGGCTTACACTCTTATCAAAAATTTTGTATTATTGACTGTTTATCTTGTTGTAATGTTATCCTTGGCAGGCCCTGGATACACGATATGAAAGCAGTCCCATCTACTTACCATCAATGTGTGAAGCTCCCTAGTCCTTGGGGAATAGTAAAGATTGATAGTGATCAGCAGGAGGCTAAGAATTGCTACACTTCATCGATGAAACCAGCCTCGAAGTCAAGGGAGCAATAGCAATTAAGGTATCCTCCAAGGAATGTCTTGGAGGCCAGAGAGCAGGATGTGGTAGAAATCCTCATGGATCCCGATGATCCTGAATCCAAAATCTATATCGGATCAGGGATCCTTGGCGAAATGAAAGAAGACCTCGTATCCTTCCTCAAAAGGAGAAAGACTACCTTTGCATGGAAACACGAAGACATGACTGGTATATCCAAAGATGTTATCACCCATAAACTCGGCATTGACAGATCCTTCAAACCAATCCATCAAAGGAGAAGAAAGTTTGCACCGGAAAGGAATGCCATTATCCAAGAAGAGGTAGAGAAATTGCTCCGGGCAGGTATGATTAGAGAGGTCAAGTATCCAAGATGGTTGGCCAATGTGGTTGTTGTTCAAAAGAAAAACGGAAAGTGGAGGGTATGTGTCGACTTTACCGATTTAAATAAGGCATGTCCCAAGGATCCTTTCCCTTTACCCCACATTGACTCCATGGTGGATGCAACTGCGGGTCATGAACTGTTAACTTTTATGGATGCTTCATCTGGATTCCAACAAATCCAAATGGAACCATCCGACCAAGAGGATACAGCCTTCATGACTCCGACTGGTATATACTGCTATATTGCTATGCCGTTCGGATTAAGAAATGCAGGTGCAACATATCAAAGGCTGGTGAATATGATGTTCAAGGATCAGATTGGACAAACTATGGAGGTTTACATAGATGATATGGTGGTAAAATCCTTAAAAGCTGAGGATCACCTAAGAGACTTGGAGGAAGCATTCGATATCCTTGACAAATATAACATGAAACTTAATCCTTCAAAATGTCACTTTGGTGTTAAAGCAGGTAAATTCTTAGGATATATGGTGACAAAGAGAGGCATTGAAGCTAGCCCGGAACAAATCAAAGCAATAGTGAACATCAAATCTCCGGCCAATGCTAAGGATGTTCAAAGGCTAACAGGAAGGATAGCAGCCTTGAACAGATTTATATCCAAGTCCTCCGAGAAGTGTAAAGAATTCTATGATATCCTAAGGAAGAACAAGAAATTTGAGTGGACGGAGAAGCATGAAAATGCTTTAAAAGCCCTCAAAGATTACCTATCCTCGGCCCCGGCTTTGATGAAACCAGAAAAAGGTGATGTGTTATCCTTGTATCTTGCAGTATCCTCAAAAGCAGTAAGTGCGGTCCTTGTTAAGGATCATCAAGGTACACAACATCCTGTCTATTATGTAAGTAAAAGTTTACTTGATGCCGAATCCAGGTACTCACACCTTGAAAAGCTTATTCTTGCATTAATTATGGCATCTACCAAGTTAAGACATTATTTTGAAACTCATGTTATCATTGTTAAAACTAACTTTCCAATTAAGAATGTCCTCAGGAAACCAGAGATGTCAGGAAGGATGGCTAAGTGGGCAGTGAAATTGAGTGCATATGATATAAGATATGAGCCTAGGACAGCCATCAAATCCCAAGCATTAGCTGACTTTGTGGCTGATTTCAGTAGTGATTTACAAGAAGAAGCTGAGCTAGAAGTCCAGCAGCTAGAAGAGACCAAGGATCCTTGGATACTTTATACTGATGGATCCTCAAATGTCAAAGGCACAGGGCTTGGAATACTACTAAAATCGCCACAGGGGGACATAATACCCCATTCTATAGCTTGTGAATTCCAAACCACTAACAATGAGGCTGAATATGAAGCCCTAATTGCTGGTTTACAAATTGCAAAGCATATGGGGATCAGGTATCTTGAGGTACACGTACATTCTTTGTTGATTACGAACCACTTTAATGGATCATATTCTGTTAAAGGTGAAAAGCTAACCAAGTATTTGGAGATAGTCAAAAGTTTGGCACTCTCTTTTGTTTCCTTTAGTTTGTCACAGGTACCAAGGGAAGAAAATACAGAAGCTGATGCATTGGCTAACTTAGGATCATCCTTGAAGATCCCGGAGGATATCAAGATTCCTATTATCCATATCCTGACCCCGACTATCGAGGATCACGAGGCTATGGAGATAGGAAATGATTCTGCAATTATCCCTTGTGAGGGTACTCAATCCCATTCAGGATCAGGATCATGGATCTCACCAATTATGAGATACTTACAACATGGAGAGATTCCTACAGGAGAAAACCCTAGGGCTTTCAAATCTATGGTATCTCAATTCACAATTATGAATAATATGTTGTATAAACGATCTCTTGCAGGACCATACTTGAGATGCATTGAGGATCCTGAAGTTCAAGAAGTTTTAAAAGACTTCCATGAAGGAGATTGTGGAAACCACACTAGGGGCAGGGCATTATTCTCAAGGATCCTGAGGACAGGATACTACTGGCCAACCATGAAGAAAGATGCTGTGGAGTATGCCAGAAGATGTGATCCTTGCCAGAGACACAACAATATCCTTCATCAACCAGCTGAATTATTGCATCCTATATCCTCCTCTTGGCCATTTATGAGATGGGGTATGGATATAGTTGGCAAGCTCCCTAAGGCACCTGGTGGAAAAGTATTCATGCTAGCTATGACTGATTACTTCTCCAAGTGGATAGAGGCTGAAGCTTTTGCCCAAGTTAGAGAAAAGGAAGTTATATCCTTCATTAAAAGAAATATTATAACTAGATTTGGAATTCCTTCTGAGATTATATGTGATAATGGTTCCCAATTTATTGGGGGCAGAACCACTAACTTTTGTGACAGCTGGGGGATTAAGATGATAACATCAACACCAGTCCACCCACAAGCTAATGGCCAAGCAGAGTCATCTAACAAGATCATCATCAACAATTTAAAGAAGAAGCTTGGATCCAAGAAAGGGAAATGGGCAGAAGAACTACCGTATGTACTTTGGGCTGACAGGACAACCCCTAAGAATGCTACTGGTCAAACACCATTCTCTTTGGTGTTTGGGGCAGAATCAGTGATCCCAACAGAAATGGTGGTTCCAACTGCTAGAACAAGTACTCGTGATCCTGAGGAAAATAATGAAAACTTGGCTCAAGACCTGGATACTATTGAAGAAATCAGGGATATGGCTAGGATAAGGATGGCCAGTTATCAGCAAAGAATGGCTGGTGCTTACAACAAAAATGTCAGGATCAGGAGGTTTCAAGTTGGAGACATGGTATTAAGGAAAGCATTTCAGAATACCACCAATCCTGCTGATGGAAAGTTAGCTCCAAAATGGGAAGGCCCTTATTTGATTGAAGCTGAAGCAGGAAAGGGGGCATATAAATTGCTAACCATGGAAGGTGATCTGCTACCAAGAGCTTGGAATGCTGTCCACTTGAAGAAATATTTCATATGACCAGGATCCTCATGGCAGAGGTGATCCTAGCGAAAGGGATATCCTTGAAGGATCCTCAAAGTATTGGTGATCCTTACTTAGGTAATACCCTAAGCTTAAACTATTTCATTTCTTTATTTCCTCATATAAGGATAAGGATCATGTATCCTTTATCCGTCTCTCACGTGAGTTTAAGTTTTGAAAGTTCAGGTATCCTTAGCATAACATTGGTTATCCACTGAAGCAATCCGTTCTTTGGGTCTAACCTCAGTTATTTGGGCTTGACCCCAGTCCCGCCTGTAGCGCACGATGATCCTGGTGTAGTTCAAGGCTTTGGGACCAGTACTCATTTTAGGGGCTGATAATTCCATTGTTCTGGCTATGCTTAGGATCCTACGTATAATGGTAGACGTACCATACATCCGTTCCTAAGGTTTCTAACGTTTTCACGTTAGCTAAGGTTTCTAACGTTTTCACGTTAGCTAAGGTTTTGGCATTTTCATGCCACTAAGTTTGGATAGTCGCCAGTTAGGGCCATACTCCAGTTTACATACGATCCTTGGGCTTGTCCCCAGTTATCCTTGGGCTTGTCCCCAGTTATCCTTGGGCTTGTCCCCAGTTATCATTGGGCTTGTCCCCAGTTACTAACTCTTATCTTATATTGGCTTAGTCCCAAGTTATGCTCTATTTCAGGTTCTTGAAGATAGGCAACTAGGGATCCTCGACCCTTACTTTATTCTAAGGTTTATCTTGTAGTTATCCTTATAATGGTTAGGATCCTAACTTGGATCCTCAGGTATGATCCTTAACTATATTTAATTCTATTCATTATTTATTCGAATAACCCTTAAAGTTTGACAACTAGACTTGCGATCCTTGGAACATATTGCTTTCTGAGATTCTTTAACTAAAGGATATTTGATCATGGATCATATCCTAAGTATTTTCAATTTGACTTGTTCAAAATTATTTGTCTAATAAATATGCATTGAAATAAAGGAAAATCAAAGAAATACAAGGATAACAATACGAGATAAGCGACAAAAGATTAAGTTTTTATTTATAAACAAAACACTAACCCTTTAAAGGTTGTCAAAATTACCTACCCGAGCTTCTACCAGCAAAACGTGGCCCGTCCGCTGGGGTATGTAAAGGGTGTCCATGATAACGAGTTCGAAAGTAGTGCAGGAATATAAAGGCGGCAGGATCACAATGGCTTCATCCCCCAAACAGAGGATCCCTCCACCATATGCAATCCTGCCTATTGTCCGAAGGATCATACATGATCCTTAGTCCTAAAACCTATTGTTCAAGTACAACCCATCATTGTTTAGAAAAAAACACCACAACCAAAACAAACTATCAAACTTAAAAAATGGGCTCCGGCTACGTCTAGAAATGTCCTTCATCGCCCATTCATGCAACCTATGCCTTTGCTGCTTCCTCTTCCCCTCCAGCTGCAGTATCCTTCATCAGATCATTTCCACTGCCACTTGCCTCAATTGCCAAGACCTCAGTTGCCTCCTCCTCATCATCCTCAAGATCAGCCAGCCTTGCCTTCCAGCCCTCAACATCCCAGCTGCTTTTGTCAAAACTAGGATCTTGAGCTTCCTGGGCCATCTTCAATTTTGTCTGATACATCGTGATGGCGGCAGAAACCTTAGCATTTTCTATGAGATCATGCTTCTCGTAGTCAAGGTCAATCAGAAGTTTGGCCGTCTTGGTCTTCTCATCTTGAAGTTCCTTCCGAAGATCAGCAAGTGCAAGGTCTTTGAGCACGGCAACCTGTTGGAGATCAGCAATTTTCTTGTCCTGCTCCTCAACATTCCCCACGTAATCCTCGATCTCGGCAAATTTCTGCAAAGAAGAGGATAAAGCAGTTCAAGATCAAGTGAACCTCATACGAGTAGGATACCTAGGCAGAATTAAGGATCCTTACCTCATTGAAGTATTCAAGGAACTGGTGGCGGATCAGTGGTAGGCCTTGAAGATCCTCAGCATCAGAAGTTTTCCTCTTCTTGACACCCTTTCCTTTAGTGGGTGCCTTTGGAATGGAGATGCTAGGACTGGTAGTGGACCTCTTCTTCCTGGATCGTACGACATCAAGGTCAGCCGTGTTGAACTGGGATACAGGCTTGGCAGATTTTCCAGCGCCTACACATTTAAAGCAAGATGAGTATCCTTATCCTATTTCAATTTATTTATTTTAATATTTAAACTATGTAAAAGGCAGGATACTTACTTGACATGGTAATGGAACCTGAGGATACTTCTTGTGAGTCTTGGGTGTCTATCTTGAATGTCCTTGTTTCAGGATCAAGCTTCCAAAAAGCAGCGAGTCTATCCTTGGTTTCAGGTGATGTGATGATGTGTGAGACAGAAATAGCTGCATAACACAAGACAAAAAAGGGGTTAGTGATCCTATTGTGAAAACAAGACTACCTGCTGATCCTTCTCAGGATCCTCCGGCCTACCATGGGTGGACCATGTTCTTGGTAAATGCTCTCCATCTGAAATGGTATCCCTTCTTACAAAGAAGAAGCGACGTTTCCAATCTTTATCGTTTCTGGTGACTTTAAGAAGGGGGTGTTCTGCACTGGGTTTTCGTTTGAACAAATAACGGTGGGATCCAAAGGTGGTAACATCATACAATTGTGTCAGTTCTGACATGCCCAAATCAATGCCCTCCTGCTCGATGATCCTCTCCAGGGTATACAAGACCCTCCAAATCATCGGCATGGCTTGGATGTAAGAGATGCCGGTAAGGGAAAAGAAGGATTGTGTAAATTCTGGGAAAGGATAGGTGTATCCTATGGCAAATGGAGTAACTGGAAAGGCAACCCATGTTTCTGAAACATAGTCGCTCAGGGCAGTTGGATCGAAAGGTCTGAAAAAGGCATTCGCCGGAAAATGATGACGGATGCTATCTACTTGTGCATCGTTAAAGCAACACCTCTCGTTCACTGAGTCTTTGATGATCTTTTGACTCTTCAAAGGGCTATCCTTTTTGTGATCCTTGGCCGGAGAACTTCGGAGCAACATTTTCGAGGTGATGGAGATAAAGAAAGGAAAAACAGAGTAAGAGAGGAAGAAAGAGGAGAAAGAAATACCTGATTGATCGTCGACTGAGAATTTAAAGGGAGTTTCTTTCGAATTTGAATGCATAATGATCCTATCTATATCTCTATTTATAATTATGATTCTGCAGGATTGTCACTTCCGTGACATCATCATCGCAACGGCTAGTTCTATTTTAACGGCTATATATCCGTTAGTTAGTTGCGGATAAGATCAAGAAAATATAACTCGCTAATTTTACAAATTACTCCTTATATTTTGGGGGCAATTGTTAGGGGAGGATTTTCTAACAATTAGTGATCCTTATTCGTTATCCTAATTAGTGATCCTTACTTCTGTGACAGGTGGTGATCCTCAGAAGGGCTCTAGGATCAGGATCATGGATCACTTTAAGGATCCTCGTACTGACGATTGTTTACTTATGTTTTGTAGCATCTCGCAGGTATAACAAGCTTGACCAAGTCTTGGCGACATTCCTGGAGAATATTCCCAAACTATTCTGCACGTGCTTGACCAAAAATAGACGTTGTGGAGAACGTGGAGGCATGGCACGAAAGTCGGATAGTTAGTTTGGTAGTTAGATTTCTATTTTAAAAGGGGTAACGAGCTAGTAGAAAAACACTTAGCCATTTTTTGCAGCTACACACACTCGTATACTCGCACACTTGAAGCTCTCGACGAACACACATTCATTCTTACTCACTTGTACACATTTCACGATAGTGATCCTTGTACCTAGCTCGTTACTATCCGAAGTTGTAAACATTTAATCATTTATTTGAGCTTGGTGATCGGTAGTTTCCATCACCCGGGGTTTTTTTTGCCGGAGATCAACTCTTGATCAAGGGCTTTTTCCCCGTATAAATCCTTGTGTTGTTTGTGCAAATCTACATTGAAGTGATCCTCATCGCTATTACATAATCAGCATCATACCCCCATAACATAGAGTTTGGTTGCAATATCCTCAACAGATTTTTTAACCAAAACACTAACCATCTTGGATACTTAACCTCTCTAATCATACCTGCTCGAAGTAGCTTATCTACTTCTTCCTGGATAATAGCATTTCTTTCAGGTGCAAACTTCCTCCTCTTTTGATGAATTGGCTTGAATGACCTGTCAATGCCAAGTTTGTGAGTAATTATATCCTTAGATATACTTGTCATGTCTTCATGTTTCCAGGCAAATGTGGTCTTCCTTCTTTTGAGAAAGGATACTAGCTCTTGTTCAATATCACTAAGGATCCCTGACCCTATGAAGATCTTGGATTCAGGATCATCAGGATCCATGAGGATTTCTTTCAAATCCTGTTCTCTTGCCTCCAAGACATCTCTTGAAGGATACTTTAATTGCTATTGCTCCCTTGGTCTTGAGGCTGGTTTCATTGATGAGGTATAGCAATTCTTAGCCTCCTGTTGATCACTCTCAATTTTCACCACTCCCCATGGACTTGGAAGCTTTACACACTGATGATAGGTGGATGGAACTGCCTTCATATCATGTATCCATGGCCTGCCAAGGATAACATTACAACACGACAAGCAATCAATAACACAAAACTTTTGATAAGAATGCAATCCTTCAATATAGATTGGGAGTTTGATGTCCCCCAATGTATTCTTTGTTTCCCCACTGAATCCCACAAGTACCGAGGATCTTGGGATAATATCGGACTCTGGGATATTCATTTTTTTGAGAACATCCAGCTGAATGATGTTCACAGAGCTTCCTCCATCTATAAGGATCCTGCGAACAAAGTGGTTAGAAATAAACAATGTAATTACGAGACCGTCATGATGAGGATCCTGGATGTCAACACGATCATCCTCATCAAAAGTAATGACTTTATCCTGGGTGACAACGGAGGTCCGGACGGGTCTGTCTCCATTATCCATCTTGGTTTCCTTAGCGTGTCTTTTTGCTGCTGAGAAGGATGTACCACAGATGTCTGATCCACCGGATATGAAATTTATGACTTGTGCATCTGCCGGAGGAGCAGGAGCCCTTTCCGGGATCCTTTCAGGATCCTGGGTTCTTGACTTCTTTCGTCCCAAGAGTTCCTTTAAATGCCCCTTGCTCAACAAATAACCAATTTCCTTTCTAAGTGCAATACACTCTTCAGTGAGATGCCCAAAATCCTCATGATATGCACACCACTTGGATTTATCCTTTGTAGTAGCTGGTTTATCACTTTTCCTTGGCCACCTAGCTTTCTCGCCTAGATTCTGCATTGCAAGGATTAGTTCATTGTTATCAACAGAGAAACAATATTCAGAAATAGGAGGATAATTCTCATCATCCTCTTCTTGTTCCACCGCGTGCACATTCTGGTTATCAGATCTGTTATAGGACTTGGATTTGTTGTTCCTGAAGTAGGATCCTTGCTTATCCTATTTTGAGGATCCTGTTAATCTGTCCTGGATCCTTTTGTCATCCTCTAGGCGGATGAACCTAAGGGCCCTAGTCCTTACTTCATCAAGATTCCTGCAAGGTGTCATAACAAGATCATCATAGAATAATGAATCCCTAAGCAATCCCATTTTAAAGGCTTCAACAGCCGTAGCTATATCCAAATTGGGAATATCTAAGGATTCTTTACTAAACTTAGTGATATAATCTCTAAGTGATTCATTTTAACCTTGTGTTACCCTATATAGATCACTAGTTAATCGTTCAAACTTTCTGCTACAAGAGAATTGACTATTGAACAAGTTAACTAAATTAGCAAATGAAGTAATAGAGTAAGGGGGAAGACTTAACAGCCATTTAAGAGCAGATCCTGTAAGTGTGGATCCAAATCCCTTGCATAGACATGCTTCTTTCAACCTTTTCGGAATTGGATTGATCTCCATCCTCTCCCTGTATTGAGCTACATGCTCTTCTGGATCCGTTGAACCATCATATAACTTCATTGATGGTATTTGGAATCTTTTAGGTATCTCAGCATCACACAAAGGTGGTGCAAAACGAGATATCCTATGGCTGCCATCCGCAATCTCAGGAATGGGTTTAACCACTCCTGGTACACTGGATATCATATCCTTAAGCTTCTGCAGTTCCCTAGCCATGGCCTGATTGATACCTGTATCCTGCATAAAGCCATGGTTAGTGTTATATAAATTATTAAAAGTGTTACCTCCCATAAGATTCGAGTTTGGAATTGCGGATGCGAATCCATCTTGTCGAGACTCTAGCATGATTGAAGGACCAGAGGAGGCAATGGTCTGCATTGGTATGAAGTCTCCTTGATGGACGTCTGAGTTCTGAGGTTGCATATTTCTCAAGGATCCTTGATTTTGAAGGGGGTTGGATCCTTGGAATTGCGATGATCCTTGAACCTGAAAGGATCCTGGGACCAGGGAGGATCCTTGAACAAGGGAGAATCCTGGAACCAGAGAGGATCCTTGGACCTGGGAGGGTCCTTGGGCCTGGGAGGGTCCTTGGGCCTGGGAGGATCCTTGGGCCTGGGAGGATCCTTGGGCCTGGGAGGATCCTTGGACCTGGGAGGATCCTTGTACCGCATGCATCCCCACATATCCTCCTGACGTGAAGTATCCCTGATGCTGAGAAGAGGATCCTAATGGTAGAGAAGAAGATCCCTGAGGCTGGAAGTAAGAGCCAAATGCCTGACTCATTGTTGTTGTCCCATAACGCCTTCCTGATAGTTCACCCAAATATTGCACGTCCGGAACTGCTGAGTATTGTGAAGTCATGACCGGAGTGTCGAAGTTCAGCGACCTTGGCATCAGAGGGGAGTGATCCTCCACTGATTTCTTCTGTTTCTTGATTTCATCGATCTCCCGGAGGATCCTTTCGTTGGTCTTATCCTGCTCTTGTGCATGATTCCTCATCTGCAAAATCAGGGTATAAAGATCATTAGTAGTAGGATTAGTTGAAACAGAAGAAGTAGGTGGTTTTTGGAAAATAGGAGTTGGTTTCTTCGCAGCATTCTCAGCATTCTTCTGGGATCCAGAAGGTGGTGGAGGCAAAGGAGGAACGCCTTGTGAGGAACTGAATGAGGGCATCAAACTTGAAGTATTCTTCACTGAGGAAGCCATCTGTTTAGTTGTAGCGAACCGAAATAACCACGAAAACACGAATCTTTCTAAGAATGAAGCACCAATTGCCCCACGGTGGGCGCCAAACTGTTTTGGTCAAAAATCAAGCAATGACAATGTAACCAAACTTTCTGTTGTGAGGTATGATGCTTGAATTGATGAACAACAATGAGGATCACTATGAAGTGTAATGAACAAATGACACGAAGATTTATACGGGGAAAAAGCCCTTGATCAAGAGTTGATCTCCGGCACAAAAAACCCCTGGTGATGGAAACTACCGATCACCAACTTAAATTAAACAAACAATCTGTTACAACTTCGGATGATAGCGAGCTAAGTACAAGGATCACTATAGTGTATCGTGTAGAAATGTATGAAAAATGCTAAGTATTTTGTCGAGAGCTGGTCAGAGCGGTTGTATGAGTGTGTGTGTAGCCAAAAATAGCTAAGTGTCTAAAATAGCTCGCTACCCCTTTTAAAATAGAAAATATCAAGCCTAACTAACATTCCGCAAATCATGCAAGTCTTCCACGACTCCACAACGTCCATTTCTGACCAAGCACGTGCGGAATAGACTGAGAATATTCTCCAGGAATGTCGCCAAGACTAAGTCCAAGTTGATATTCCTGCAAAACATTTACGAATTCAAAGTAGAGAATCGTTAGTACAGGGATCCTTATAGTGATCCATGATCCTGATCCTGCAACACTTCTGAGGATCACTACTTCAGACAGAATTGAGGATCACTAAATCCAACAGTAAATAAGGATCACTGGTCATTTAGAAATCCACCCCTAACACTAAGGTTTTGGCATTTTCATGTCACTAAGTTTGGATAGTCGCCAGTGAGGGCCATACTCCAGTTTACATACGATCCTTGGGCTTGTCCCCAGTTATCCTTGGGCTTGTCCCCAGTTATCCTTGGGCTTGTCCCCAGTTACTAACTTTCATCTTATATTGGCTTAGTCCCAAGTTATATCCTATTTCAGGTTTTTGGAGATAAATGACCAAGGATCCTTGATCCTTACCTTTAACTAAGGTTTGTCTTTTGGACTATTCTGTTTACAACTCTTAAAGGTTAGGATCCTAACTTGGATCCTCAGGTATGATCCTTAACTATTTTGATTCTATTTATTATTTATTTGAATAACCCTTATCCTTTGACAACTGAAATTATGAACCTTAAACTATATTACTTTTCAGAACTTTTCGATTATGGAATATGTGATCTTTGATCATGTCCTAAATTCTTTGGAGATATTTCTTAAATTTTTTCTCTACTTGATAAGTTTAAACAAAATAAACATCACAATAGTTGGAAAGTAAAATACTAACAAGGATATCAACACGGGATATAGTTAAAAAGTTAAAGTTATTTTATTCACAAAAGATTAAACCCTTTAAGGTTGTCAAAATTGCCAACCCACGTTTCTACCAGCAAAATGTGGCCCGTCCACATGGGTTGGCAAAGGGTGTCCATTGTCTAAGGGTCTTGATAGTGCAGGAATTAAAAGACGGCAGGATCACAATGGCTTCATCCCCCAAACAGAGGATCCCTCCACTAATTGTAATCCTATCTATTGTTCAAAGGATCATCCATGATCCTCAACCCTAATTACTATTGTTTAAGTACAGACCAACCATTGTTCATCAAAACATCATCAAAACAAAAAAACCATAACCAAACTAAAAAATGGGCCCCGGCTACGTCTAGAAATGTCCTTCATCGCCCATTGCTGCAGCCTATACCTTCGCTGCATCACCATCTCCTCCAGCTTCCATATCCTTCACCTGATCCTTGCCACTGCCACTAGCTTTAATTGCCAAAACCTCGTCAGCCTCGTCTTCATCATCCTCCAATTCAGCCAACCTAGCTTTCCAGCCTTCCACGTCCTAGTTGCTCCTATCAAAGGCAGGATCCTGAGCTTCTTGGGCCATCTGTAGCTTGGTCTTGTACATGGCAATGGCAGAGGAGACCTTGGCATCCTCTGTGATCTCGTGCTTTTCATAATCAAAATTGATCAGGATAGCAGCTGTCTGAGCTTTGGCATCAAGGAGATCCTTTTCAAGGGAAGCAATCTTGTGATCCTTGAGCACCGCCACCTTCTGGAGATCTGAGTATTTCTCCTCAAGCTCCTCAACATTCCCCACATAATCCTCGATCTCAGCAAATTTCTACAAAAAAGACAATGCAAAGATTAGGATCAAGTGATCCTCAAGTGGATAGGATAACTAAGCTGAGTCAGTGATCCTTACATCATTGAAGTACTCATGGAATTGATGGCGGATCAGAGGCAAGCCTTGAAGGTTGTCAGCTTCAGAGGTTTTTCTTTTCTTTCCACCTCTTCCCTTTGAAGTGGTAGCCTTGGGGATTACAATGGAAGGGCTAGCAGCAGACTTCTTCTTGGAGGATCGGACAGTGTCTAGATCAGTGACACTGAATTTGGAAGCAGACTTTGAAGATTTCCCGGCACCTACACATCCAAAAACAGATAAGTATCCTTGTCTTACTTCTATTTAAATATTTATTTAAACATTTGACTATGTAAAAAACAGGATACTTACTTGACATCGTGACAGAACCTGAGGATACCTCTTGAGAATCCTGGGTATTTGCTTTGAATGACCTTGTTGCAGGATCAAGTTTTCTGAAAGCAGCAAGTCTCTCCTTGGTGGCAGGTGAGGGTATGATATGTGAAACAGTGATAGCTGTACAAAAGAAACAAAAACATATTAGTTATCATCATCAGAAACAAGCTTACTCAGTGATCCTTCTAAGGATCCTCTATCCTACCATGGGTGCTCCATTTCCTCGGCAGATCCTTTCCATCAGGAAGAGAATCCCTTCTGACAAAGAAGAATCTCCGTTTCCAGTTAGTATCATTTTTAGTGGCTTTGAAGATGGGATGTTCTTCACCAGGTTTACGCTTGAATAAATATCGGTGGGATCCAAATGTTGTGAGATCATACATTTCGGCCAATTCCGACATTCCCAGTTTGATTCCTTCTTGCTCAATGATCCTCTCAAGGGTATATAAGACCCTCCAGATCATTGGCATAGCTTGAATATAAGAAATGCCGGTAAGAGAGAAGAAAGACTGGGTGAGTTCAGGGAAAGGATATGTGTATCCTATTGTGAAAGGTGTGACCGGGAAGGCTACCCAAGTCTCAGAAACATAATCGCTTAGAGTGGTGGGGTCAAATGGCTTGAAATCGGTGTTTGCTGGAAAACAATGGCGGATTCTATCTATTTGTGGATCAGTGAAACAACATCTTTCATTCACCAAGTCTTTGATGATCCCCTGGCTCTTAAGAGGACTGTCCTTCTTGTGATCCTTAGCCGGTGAGGATCTTAGCATCATCTTTGTCATAGCAATAGAGAAGAAGATGAACAGAGAAAGAAAACGTAAAGGGAGAAAAGGATAAGAGTTACCTGCTTGATCGTCGGATGAGAATTTAAAGGGAGTTCTCTTGAATTTGAATGCTGATTGATCCCTATCCCTAACTCCTATTTATAATAATGGTTTTGCAGGATAGTCATCTCAGTGACGTCATGATCGTAACGGCTAGTTATCCGTTGGTTGATTGCGGATAAGAACAAAATATAACTCATTTATTTACATAATTACTCCTTATATTTTAGGGGCAATTGTTAGGGGTGGATTTCTAAATGATTAGTGATCCTCATTTACTGTTGGGTTTAGTGATCCTCAATTCTGTCTGAAGTAGTGATCCTCAGAAGTGTTGCAGGATCAGGATCATGGATCATCATAAGGATCCTTGTACTAACGATTGTCTACTTTGAATTCGAAATTGTTTTGCAGGAGTATCAACTTGGACTTGGTCTTGGCGATATTCCTGGAGAATATTCTCAGTCTATTCCGCACGTGCTTGGCCAGAAGTGGACGTTATGGAGTCGTGTAGGACTTGCACCATTTGCGGAATGTTAGTTAGAGTAGATATTTTCCATTTTTAAAGGGGTGGCGAGCTAATTAGAAAACACTTGGCTATTTTTGGCTACACACACACTCTTACAACTGCTCTCACCAGCTCTCGTTAACTCACTTGGCGATTACACACTTTTCTACACAATACACTATAGTGATCCTTGTACTTAGCTCGCTATCATCCGAAGTTGTAATACATTTCTTGTTTAATTTGAGTTGGTGATCGGTAGTTTCCATCACCCGAGGTTTTTTATGCCGGAGATCATTCATTGATCAAGGGCTTTTTCCTCGTATAAATCTTCGTGTCACCTGTTCATTACATTTCAAAGTGATCCTCGTTGTTGTTTATCAATTCAAGCATCATACCTCACAACAGAAAGTTTGGTTACATTGTCATTGCTTGATTTTTGACCAAAACAATATATATATATATATATTATTTTATATATTATGAATGAATGTTTTATTTTATTTTTTTATTTATTAAATATATATAATAAGGAGTTAATTACTGTTTTCGTCCCTGAGGTTTGTCAAAAATAACGGTTTCAGTCCATTAGTTTAAAAATTGCGATTTCAGTCCATTAGTTTCATTTTCGTAACCATTTCAGTCCACCAACTTAACTCCCATCCATTTATTCTGTTAAATTTGGGTGAAATTACAAAATTGCCCCTATGGTTTAATTAAAAAAAACGCTGGTTACAGGTTTCGAACCTGTGACCTTTGCTTTGAAATGCGATTGTTAAACCAATAGGCCATGTATCAAACTTGTGAATGAATTCATATTGTTTCTCTTATAGCATAGCATATTATTCATCATCTTCCCCAACCCTTTCATCATCATCTCTGCAACTAGAATTGGGGAAGACATGCGCTGCCTCTCATCTTCTTCGCTGGAAGCTCCTGCACGACCCGGAGATATCCGTCAGTCTGACCCGACCTTTATACCTTCGTAACTTGACGGTTCGACTTCATTGATGACCAAATTTATTGGTAATGATAGCGATTAATGATGACGACGCCCAAACGTTTTCTAAACAACAAATTTATTTGTTGTTTTGATCATATAATTTTCCATTAAAACTTGATAAGAACTCAAAATGAATCTGTTAAAATTCGGTCATTACAAGCTGAAATCTTCATATCAATGGGTTCTGGTAGCTTACCTTATCATTACCCACTCCCCAAATTCGTTAAACACCTTTCAAATTCGCGAATTTAGCAAGAAACGAGAAGCTAGGGCTTGTAACTTGAAGGGATCATATCTCGGTCAATCAAGCATCAATTCAGCTGATTCAAAAGCCTAACCTTATTGTTTTTTCGTGCTTTATAGACCCCGTTGCCAATTTCTGCAATTTAGGGCTTTTTGGTTTAGGATGCGAGTTGGCAAAACTGAACATAGGGTTCTACTTAGGGCAATATGAATTCCAGAGATGATGATGAAAGGGTTGGGGAAGATGATGAATAATATGCTATGCTATAAGAGAAACAATATGAATTCATTCACAAGTTTGATACATGGCCTATTGGTTTAACAATCGCATTTCAAAGCAAAGGTCACAGGTTCGAAACCTATGACCAGCGTTTTTTTTTAATTAAACCATAGGGGCAATTTTGTAATTTCACCCAAAGTTAACAGAATAAATGGATGGGAGTTAAGTTGGTGGACTGATGGTTACGAAAATGAAACTAATGGACTGAAATCGCAATTTTTAAACTAATGGACTGAAACCGTTATTTTTGACAAACCTCAGGGACGAAAACAGTAATTAACTCTTTAAATAAGTGAGTAAAATGACCAATATGCCCTGATTTAATATTAAAATTTAACTGAGTTAGGGCTAAAGGACATAGTGTGTAAGGTTTTGCAAACATAAAGTATGAATCCCGTCAACTTTAAAGACAAAAGACATACTTTTCAATCCAGTGTAAACATAAAGGACGATTTTTGTAATTTACTCTTTATTTTATGAGTATCTTGTAACGATGTATAGAAACAATATAATTAATAAATGGATGTGTGAATAAGATATAGTTATGTAAGAATAGTGGAAGCCAAAAGAAAAATAGATTAAACATATCATGTTTGAGTTCGTTAGTCGGACCCCTACAAATGTGAATAGTACCATTTGTATATGCTTGAATTGTTGGTTTTGTGTAGCAGTGCAAACAAGCTCGGCTTGAATAAAAAAGCTCGAAACGAGGCGAGCTTAAATGAGCTCAAGCCTAAATAAGCTCGTTTAGTAAACAAGTTTGAGCTTTGCTTATCGAGCTTGAGCCGGTTTACAAGACTAAACTAGCCTACTATTTATATAATTTTTCGTTAATATATTAAATATATATTTAAATAACAATAATTACTATTTATGAAGAGATAGAAAAAAAAAACTAAATTATATATAAAGTAATAGTCATAATTAGTATAAATTAATTAATAAAAATAAACGAGCCGAGCCCGAGCTGATCTCGTGCTTGATAAACTATATATGAGCCAAGCTCGAGCTTTGCAACCTATAAAATGAAAGTTTCGGTATATTTTCGGGTATAATTTCGTACCAAGAAGATACATATTGGTTCTTATATATCTTTTTAAAATTATCTGATTGAGATTATAAGTGAATATCAAACACTTCAATCTTCACATCTAGAAAACTTCATAATATATTACCTAAAATGGTTGGTTTGAATTATTATAGATCAGGAAATATTCTTAAATTATTGCAACAAGCTTGATCAATATCAATGAGAATCACGTTGGTTTGGTTATCAATATACATACACGTTAGCCATGTGGCCAACAATACATGCATATATATATATATATATATATATATATATATATATATATATATATATATATATATATATATATTGTCACGTGGCCAAAAAAATTATAATACGTATTTACGTATACAGGTGTTGAATAAATTAAGAAATAACATTAATTAAATAAAAAGTTAAAATCTTATCACTTATCTTCATCTCATACCATAAAAAAAAATATAATATACAAATTTCTTAATACATTTACATATAACTGGTGAGATTTCTGAATTTCTCACGTGATGCAACAGAAATTCGGTATATACATCAAACATGAGATAATATTTACGATGGTATTGAGTTAAGCAAATAAAAATTAGAGTTAAATGCCATTTTAGTCCCTGTGGTTTGGGTCATTTTGCCAGTTTAGTCCAAAGGTTTCATTTTTAACATGTGGGTCCAAAAAGGTTTCACAGTTGCCATTTTAGTCCACTGGGTTAACTTCATCCGTTTTTCTGTTAACGAGAAGGCCAATTCGGTCATTTTATATGGCTGAATTGCCCTTTTAGTTAACAGAATTACATACAAAATGACCAAACTGGCATTCTCGTTAACATAAAAAATAGATGAAATTAACCCAGTGGACTAAAATGGCAACTGTGAAACCTTTTTGGACCCACAGGTTAAAAATGAAACATTTGGACTAAACTGGCAAAATGGCCCAAACCACAGGTACTAAAATGGCATTTAACTCTAAAAATTATAAATATAAAGTTAGGAGTTACGAAGTTAAGTTAGGTTATAATACGATACTACTTCGATATAGGTAGTGAAATTTTTTTTTTTAATAAATTGAAACCAACTCGTGTCGAAACCAAAAAGCATATAATGAATACATGTACATGTACCGATCTTGTTCGGAGGGTATCGGTACAAACAGTATAGTAAAAATGTATCGAAATATTGAAACTGACACGTATCTAAACAATATATATATATATATATATATATATATCAATAGGGGAGGGTTTAAATGAGAACGCTAAATATTGCGAGAACCGTGAGAACGAATAAAAAAACCACGAGAACTTGGTCAAAAACAATTCAAATTAAAAAATTCTTTTTACACTTATCATTATTGTTCGAATATAATATTAGGAATTAAATTTACACCTTCAAATTTACGTGAATTCGTAAATAAATAAAATTTATTCATGTGTAAGTTTGTCATTTACACATGTGTAAATTTGTTATATTTACACATGTGTAAAAAATCTAATAAGAGTGATTTTGAGAGTAGAAATGAACTATTTGATGTTGTTATTTCCTTTTTTGGTGTTGTATTTTAATTACAACGAGGGTTATATTGAAAAAAATGGTTTTGATTGGTTTTTTCATTCGTTCTCACGGTTCTCGCAATATTTAGTGTTCTCAAGATAACCCTCCCCTAACTATATATATATATATATATATAGGACAAAGATCCGTTAGGAACCACCTCTTATTGCGAGAACCGCGAGAACCAATGTGAACGCAACCAAAAATGCCTAAAAATAGCTAAAAATCACACAAATTTTTTTTTTTTTTTTAATATTTTTTATAACAAAATCGCTACTTTTCGTAGCAAAAAAAAAAAAAAAAATTAAAAATTTTTTTTTTGGCTTCTAAAAGTAGCGATTTTAACATAAAAAATATTAAAAAAATCAAAAAAAAAATTTAGATTTTTTTTTTTTTTTTGAATTTTTTAGATTTTTTTAGGTTTTTTTGGGGTTTAGTTTTTAGCCTTTTAACCCGGGGGGGGGGGGGGGGGGGGGTTAGGTTTTTGGGGTGGGGGGGGGGGGGTTAGGTTTTTTTTTAGGTTTTTTGGGGGGTTTAGTTTTTAGCATTTAGCTTGGGGGGGGGGGGGGGGGTTAGGTTTTTTTTTTTGGGGGGGGGGGGGGGTGGGGGGTTTAGGTTTTTAGGGGGGGTGGGGGTTAGGTTTTTTTTAGGTTTTTTTAGCTATTTTAGGTTGTGTTCACATTGGTTCTCGCGGTTCTCGCAATAAAGGTGGTTCTCGCATGAACCTTACCCTATATATATATATATATATAGGTAGAGGATCCTGTAAAAAGTGCTCAAAGTGTGAGAAGTGTATTATAACACTATATATAATACTATATAACACCATATAAACACCGTATAACAATATGTAACACCATATAATACCATATAACACTATGTAACACTATATATAGTGTTATAACAAATATAACACTATAGGTTGTCTGATAGCATGTCTATGATAGATGTGTAGTGTTATATTTGTTATATAATGTTATATAGTGTTACATAGTGTTGTATGGTATTATATGGTGTTACATATTGTTATACGATGTTTATATGGTGTTATATAGTATTATATATAGTGTTATAATACACTTCTCACACTTTATGCCCTTTTTACACTATCCTTACCCTATATATATATATATATATATATATAGGGTTAGGTTAACGTACAATGGCCCTTATCGTACAATATGTACGCGATCATCTCAGCCGTCCGATATGGTGCAAATTCACTTTTGAACATGCGATTTGTGCTGAAAAACAACATGCGAAATTGCTTTATATACCAACATGCGATTTCATCAAAAATACCAACATGCGATTTCAAACATGTTTTTTTATAACGTGCGATTTCAAAATATCGTACGTATTGTACGTTAAAGGATATCGTATCTTACACTTACACTATCTATACATATAATAAAAGAAACCTATGGATGGACACGTGTGCTTCTCTCACGCCATCTTAGATCTGTTTTCCCGCTCATTCTTCTCACACGGACCCTTCTGGGTAATTTTATCCGACCCGTAATCTTTTTCAAAACTCTATCCTTTCTTTTGGTTCTTCCCAGATCCATCTTTAAAGCCCTAAAAAATTCACGCCATACACCATCTCTTCCATAAAATCAGGCAAACTATCTTCGTTTGATCCTTAGGGTTTACAATTCCTCTTCTCCATGGTGAGTTTATGTTACAGATCCTATCTTTATTTAAACTTTGTTTGTTGGATTTCATCTTCGATATTTGTTTATTTTTTTTTATTAGCTATCTTCTTATAGTCTTCTCGGTATCTCCTATTCAAGGTTAGTATACAAGTTCGTTAGTTATATATTGATATAATTGATTAATATTGTTGTTTGCTCAAAAGTATAACTGCGGTGTTGATAGACTAATATTGTTGCAAAGAAGGTTCAACGACTAATTGGTGATTTGAAGTTCATAATGACCAAATTATTAACAGTATGTTCATAATGAGAAAATTAGTGACCATAATATGAGTTTTGCCTAGCCAAAGGCGTCAGGTTCGATCTCTATTTTGCTACTTATTGTTACATAAAATTTGTTAGTTTTTATTTTGTTGATTAATTGGATTTTTTTTTGGGCATAAACTGTTAACTAGGTTCTAATGTTTTATTGGATATGAGGTTTGGATTAAACATGGAAGCTGGATTCTTTTTTATCATTGTCGATAAGGATTTGATTAAAGGTGGAATAGCTCATCGAGGTTTGAACCATGTTTCAGTATTGATGGAATTTTGGGGATAAAATATGAAATTTTGAACAACAAAAGACATGTTCTCATAAATTTTGCGTTTTTTATTGTTTAATATTTAAAAGGGCATATGACAGCTTCTATGGTAGTTTGAAACATCTTTTTGTTAGGATAATGTTGGTTATGTGAAGCTGTGGGAAATCACTAGAGGTACTGTTGTGATTGAGAATTATGGACATGTTATCTGCAAAGTTGGGTGCTTGGAGGAGGTATGAACATTTTACATTGGCACTCCTACATCATGTTGTATTTCTCTACTAATCATATTTGTCATCTACCATTGGGTTGTACCTTAATTAGTTGAATCGATAACAACAGAGGTTCATTTGAATTCGTCTTCTCGAAAAAGGAACACTTGAGTTATACCCATTTTAGTTTTGATTTTACCTTTTGTGCCTTTTATTTGTAGGCACACAACTTAATGAGTAATTGTGGGAAAGTTCTCATCTTTATCATACTCTGCAAAAATAGAATATCCTTCTAGGACCTTCTTTTGAAATAAATAGTGTTATTCATGTAAGTAAAGTTTAGACATGGTGTAGAATGACATGTTGGAAAAGGATAGCGTGACACTAAGGAGCTTAAGTTAAAATGGTTAAGGCAACAAATTGGGTTGGTTAGTTAAGAGTCAGCACCCTTTGTTACAAGAATTCAAGAAAACATATTTTAGGGTCTATCTGGTGTATTAATGTTTGAAATTGAAGGAAAATGGTTGATTAATAAGTTCATTTGAAATAAGAAAGGTTGACTTATAATGAGTTTATTTGGATCATAGATGCATAATTATGATGTGAAAGTGAACTTGAGGGAAAAGAGGTTTAGTTACAAAGGCTTGGAAGTTGCCTCATATGGTTAAATGATTGTATCGAATGATGATAGGTTGGTGAAGAAGAAAAGAGAAATAGAAGTGAAGTAACATCTATGAGAGAAATGTGAAGTGGAATACAAAGAACAAATAAAGGCTTATTTTAATTTAAGAAGGTTGATTAATTATTCTTTGTTTTTATTTGTATATTTGTTGTGTTTGTGTTATTCATGTAGCCCTATCTGTAACTTATACTCATTGTTGTTAAATGATATATTTACTTTTTCTTGACAAAAATACAATATACAATGCAAATACGTAAATATGTGATATTAATCCAACAAGAAAGAATTATATTAAGTTTTTTTTTCTGAAAAAATAATAAAATGGTAACCACACTTTCAGCATTGTTTCATGCTTATGTATTCAGTTCTTTCTAAAAGAAATTAATATAATTTAAAAAATCCGTATCTAATTCTGTCCAAATCCATAAATGCTTAGAACTACATTTTATTCGTCAATTTAAAAACGTTAATTAAAAAATATATTGTAATAAAACATAATATATTAAAATATTGTTGAATAATTTCTAAATGTTCATTGGTAGTATTTTTTTAATCAACTCGTGTAATCTAATTAGGTTGTTAAAATAAACAAAACAATATTAATACTTCAAATATTGATATTAATATGTAATTTATTTGTATTTATTTTTATAAATCTATAACCTTTATAATATTTTATTGTTCAACCCGTGTAATACACGGGAACATAACCTAGTATATATATAAATGAATATCGGTCCGGTATAGATGTTGTCACGTATTACCAAAAAAAAGTTATTTACAATGGTTTAACTATACAAAAGTTGTCTAATGTAACCAAAAAAGTAAAGCCGTGATATAGCCAAAAGGATACCAACAATAGATTTACATCGAACAAATACAGATATTGGCTCCAATAATACCGATACCAATATTTTTTGGTCGGCATCAATTTGATTCGTTACAATATCAGTACTTGGTATAGTTACAATATAAAAAAACCTTTATTCAAAATGGTTCCATTACACAAAATTTGTCTAATGTAACACAAAAAAAATAAGATCATTTTTACATTGAAAACTATAAAAACTAATATCGATATTGTCCGGTTGGTTCGATACGACACATGTACATTTTGTTAATTATTTTTATTTTAATGCAACTTATTTGTTTGTGTGTAAAATCATTAAGAAACATATCTTGAAGATTGGGTGTTTAGGGTAGATCGAATTTGGTGAGATCTTGAAGATTGATTATCATTATTTATGTCTGTGAAATCGTGAAGTATGTACTCGGACTATTTTTCTAATCATAGAACAGAATACCAGAGTTATAAAAATAATGTGTACTTACAATTTTACTTTTTATTATTGTAAATTTTTAATAGGATAAACCAATCGATTTTTTGACCCTCAGTTTAAATAATACTGACTCTGAATTTGGTTGAATCCAATTGATTTTTGGTTTGCTAAAATGGAGGCCCATATCTCTTAAATTACTTAAAAAAATCAACTTGGCCCATACCTTCTTGGGTGTGTAAATATATAGTCCCTAATTTTATAAGTTTGAAGAAGTATTGGGACACGATGTGATGTAATAAATAATAGTTAAATAAATGCATCTAAATCTATAAAAATAAAAATGTAATATTTTGTAAATCAACTAGTTGAGGCCCGTCCGCGTTGCGGGGCGATAGCCGAATAATTCTCAATCAATTAAAAAAAGACTACTATAATTTTGGTAGGAAAAAAAACAAAAACGATGATAAGACCGTAATTTTGGGCTCAGGGCAAAACTATAATTTTTCAGGACTAATGAGCGAGTGTTAGGCAGCTAATTGACACGAAAAAAAATTAAATAGAGTCAACCAATTAAAACAAAAAAAAAAAACCTTTATAATTTTGCTAAAAAAAACTAAAACGATTGGAAAACCGTAATTTTTAACTGAGGGCGAAATCATAATTTTAATTCAGTGATAAAATCGTAAATTAAATGGACCAATGATGGAGTGCCAAGAATCTGCCGGCATGACTGCAATTTTACACTTGGGGCAAAATTGTAATTTCACCAGGAAAACAAACAAAAACGATGGAGAAAATGTAAATATAAGTTGAGGGCAAAATCGTAACTTGGCTGTGAGGAAAAAAAACTAGTGGCAAAACTATAAATTTACACGGAGCAAAATCGTAATTTTGAACCGAGGGCAAAATCGAAATTTTTAGCTGGGAGCAAAAAACGCAAATTTATTTTTAAGTGGGGGTAAAAACATAATTTTGAACTGATGGCAAAATCGTAATTTTAAGGGAAAAAACTAATGGCAAAAGTGTAAATTTAAACGGGGCAAAATCGTAATTTTTAACCGAGGGCAAAATCGAAATTTTTAGTTGGGAGTAAAAGCGCAAATTTATTTTTAAGTGGGGGCAAAAACATAATTTTATACAGATGGCAAAATCGTAATTTTAAGGCGAGATAAAATCATAAATTTGTTGGGCCAATAAGGAAGTGTCAGGCAACTATTAGCTATGCCGCCCTTCAATCCAATTGGGTGCAGGAACTATTCCCGCCGACAATGTCATTTGTAGTTGTTGAAAATGTTAGAAATAGAAAACTTTAAGGGGTTGTTTGGCAACATCTGAATGGTTAAGTGTTGAACCAGTAAGAGGTCTGAACCATTAAGAGCCTATATAATGCTTAATCGTTCAAAGGCAAATGTCTGACCAATTCAAATTAGATGTCTTAACTATTCAGACTCTGTATAAATCTTAACCATTCAGAGGCAAATGTCTGAACCATTCAGACATCTGCTCATGAAACAAACAGTTTGAACCGTTAAGTGCTGAACCAATAAGAGGTCTGAACCATTAAGAGTCTCATTAAGAAGTAAATAAACAACTCCTAAAAGTATTATTAAACTCATCTCCAGGGCAAAAATAGTTAAATAAACACTTCTTGTAGTTTCCATATGAAGAAAAAATCATTATCATATATATATCTCACTAATTAGAAAGTTAAGGTATGGTCTGAGAAATATAATACGTAGATAGTTTTATCTCTAAGCTAGTTTCCATATGAAGAAAAAGCTAGTAATTTCATATAACAAATTTACCAATCTTTAATATTTTTTTTCTTTGTTTTGGGATCTAATTTTCCTTTTACTCTTCGTCCATACACGTATCACATCCCCTACGCCTATAAATAGAGATCCTTGTTCCAGCTATCAAATCACACAAAACAAGTGTGAGACCATTGAGTAAGAAAACTTAGAAAAAAATCATGTTGAAGCCCCAAATCAACCAATCTCACTCACTTCACAAGCTATTGCCACTCCACAAGCCATTCATAAAAGGGGACACCACCTACTCCCCCACTATCACCCGCCAATACACATCCACCAAGACATTTAACGCCACTCGTGCTCGATCCACCTCAGGTTTCGGTAACATTAGAGCCGTAGCGATTCCCCTTGTTACCAATGTCACCACCGTCAAGGGTGTCATCACCATCCAACCAGCCATTAGCTCTGTCGTTGGTGATTTTAAACCCGGTGGTTATACTGATAATGTTTCTGATCTTCGAGCGGGGTCTTTCTCGTTGGAACTAGTTTCTAATGATCTTGATTGTATGTATATCCATTTTTTTTTATTAATGTGACATGCCATGTTAAAAGTGACAAACTATTGATTACTTGATACAGCAAATGGAAAACAGAAGATAGTGTCGGCAAATGCGAGATACGATGCATTGAATTCTAAAATTAACGTGTACACGTTTAAATGCAACTTTGACGTCCCTGACGATTTTGGGGAAATAGGAGCTATCTTGGTGGAAAATGAGTACGACCAGAAGATGTTCTTCAAGACCATTGCTCTTGATGGCGGCGTTACTTTCACATGTGAATCTTGGGTTCAATCCAAATCCGATGTCTCAGAGAAAAGGATATTTTTCACAGACAAGGTCGACTCTACTCTTTTTCATCTATCAACTATAACATCCCTTTTGAAAATAAAATTTATATTTTATTATCGTCAATATCTATATTTTTTTTAAAAAAAATTGATTTGTTGTGGTTTAGAGGTGGATTGGCGGACAAAAAAAACCAGTTCACGAATCTAAACTGTTAAACTGAACCACTCAAAAAACTAGTTTGAAACCGCTCCGTAGAAACCAACCTAACCCAAACCGAACCGAACTAAATCGATCCTTTCCCCATAAAAAACTGGTTTCAAACCATATCGGTTTCGGACCCTAAAAAACTAACTTTGACTGTCATTGACCAAAATAAAACCGATTCGGACCCAAAAAAATGATTTGAGGGGCTTAAATGTCATTTAAAGTAGTTAAAGGACCAAAGTTTTAAACAAAACAACTATAAGGAAAAAAAAAGAAAAAAAAAAGTTTTATTTTCTCCCGCCAGTTAATAAGCTTCGAAATCTCAAACCACCCCCACGCGCCGTCGTTGTGCCGCCGTGACGGTGGCGACGGCGACGATCGGGTGACAGAATTAGCTAATAACCGTCGACGTTGAGTTCTATCTTCTAATCTGTAAGTTTTGTTTGTGTAGTCTTATCTTCCATCGGAAACACCAGAGGCACTGAAGTCGTTACGAACGGCAGATCTGGAATCGCTTCGAGGTAACGGCGAAGGTGAACGTCAACCGTACGATCGGATTTACGATTATGATGTATACGACGATCTCGCAGATCCGGATTCTGACATAGGTTTAGCACGGCCGGTGCTCGGTGGCGAGAAACATCCGTACCCTAGGCGGTGCCGTACTGGTCGCCCTATGTCTATAGGTATAGCAAACAGACTGTTATAGTGTTATTAGTTAGTACACTATTTTATGAATCTGCTGAATTTCAATAACCGAACCGAAAACCAACAAAACCGAACCAAAATTAACCGAAAAATCAGTTAACGGATATTTTTTTTACCATCGGTTAACTGAAATTAACCGAACCGAATCATTTAAATCTTCATATATTTCTAGCTTTTATACATCAATGTGATGTTTTATACTTCCATTCTTGTGTTTATACCTCCATTTTATTTATTTATACTACGCTCTGTTTGCGGTGTGCACATATAATGTATATATGTGTGGGTCAGGGGGAGGCAAAAGTGAAATTGTACTAATTTTAACGTTATTTTACTAATTTCGTGAAAATAACGTTAAAAGTGGCGGACGGTTAATCATGCATCATGTGGTGGCATTGCTAGCCGAAAGACAAAAGGGTACATGCACTAATCGGCCTTTGTCCCGATTGTTGAGTGTTATGTGCCTTATGTCCAAGGCTTGATGCAAAACTACTATCGAGCCGTGGGTCTCACTGGAAGCAGCCTCTCTATTCCTACGTGGTAGAGATAAGGTTGTCTACATCTTATCCTCCTCAGACCCTACCTTAGCTTTGCTGTTGGGATTTACTGAGTATGATGATGATTTATTTATTTATACATCCAATTCATGTATTTATACCTCTATTACATGCATTTCTAAACAAAAATTTTAGCCAATGTTTGGTTTGGTTATTAACTGAAATTAACCGAACCGAAAACCGACAATTTAACCGAATAAACCGAACCGATTAACCGATGACTTCGGTTACTGATAATGCTAATAACTGAACCAAACCGAACCGTGCACACCCCTAACTAAATGTACACCCTTAGCATCTTAATTTGACACCCTGACCAATATAAGTATACTAGTCGTATACTATTAGAGGAATGTCAGAGTATGTTTGGCTGTGCAAATATACGACCAGCATACATGTATACAAGTCGTATATACGACCCATAAACACATATACAAGCCTTAAATACGACCAGTATAATACAAGTCGTATATACGATCCACAAACATATATACCAGCCTTATATATGACCGATGTAAATGTATACGAGTTGTATACTTGCGCAACTAAACACACTCTGACATTCTCTTACTCGTATACGAGCCGTATACTTGTATACGACCCATATACCGAGTGTCAAAGTAATACTTTAGGGTGTATCTTTATTAGGACCCTATTTCTAGTGTTTATTCATCAATGTTTTTTTTTTCTAGTTTATGAAATTACAAATTCATTTTTCATAATTTGGCTAAAAATCAATGTAGAATTTTTTTTAATACAGAAGGAATTTACTGAACCTTAACAAAAAGTTGTGAATCATTTTGGAATGCAGATCCATCGACGGAGACCAGAACTAAGGTCCCTTTCTATGTACCAAGCGATGAAGATTTTTCCGAGATAAAGGATTTACAGTTTGGAGCAAGGCTTTTGTTCAATGTGCTCCATGAAATTGTACCGGCTTTAGACTCGGTTTATACAGACAAAGACAAGGGATTTCCGTTATTCACAGACATAGACTTGCTTTATAATCAAGGTGTTAATGTTCCTGCCAATGAAAAGATTTCAAGTGATTTTCCTAGACTTGTAAAAAGGGATGTTGATGCTGCACATGCTATTATCCAGTTTCAGACCCCTGAAACCATTGACAGTATGCGTTTATCCATTTTGCGCATCTTTGTTTTTGAGCGTTTTTTTTTTTTTTTTTTGTGTGTGTACCAATGGTTTTAATTACAGGGGACACGTTCTCTTGGTACCGGGATGAGGAGTTTTGCCGACAAATGCTTGCTGGTCTCAACCCTTATAGCATACAGTTGGTTAAGGTATGTTCATATATGCAAATGATAACCAGTATAGTTTATAACACATAGAAAAGATGTTGTGTAAACAGTCATGACATGTTGTGTGATTATATAACTAGGAATGGCCATTGATGAGTAAGTTGGACCCTGAAGTTTACGGACCACCTAAATCCGCAATCACCAAGGAGATTGTAGAGAAAGAGATAGGAGGTGTCATGAGTTTTGATGAGGTAATATAACAAGATGTCTCTTAGTTTGGTGTCTTATGGTTATTAATTTTATTAAGAGTAAAATGTCATTTTCGTCCCTGAGGTTTGGCCAGTTTTGCGACTTTCTTCCAAAGGTTTTCTTTTTCCGCATCTGGATCCAAAAGGTTTGGAATCTTGCCATTTTCATCCGGCTCAGGGACGAAAATGGAATTTTACTCTTTTATTAAATATTTAAAAAAGTATTATTTTCTTGCAGGCTTTAGCACAAAAGAAACTGTTTTTGTTGGATTACCATGATTTGCTCCTACCTTATGTAAACAAAACACGAGAGCTTAAAGGGACAACTCTTTATGCTTCAAGAACGTTAATGTTCCTTACGCCCGAGGGAACATTACGCCCACTAGCCATTGAGTTGACTCGCCCACCATTTGGTACGAAACCACAGTGGAAGCATGTGTACACACCCACTTGGAATGCGACCGGTGCCTGGCTCTGGAAGCTAGCCAAGGCCCAAGTCCTTTCCCATGATTCGGCTTATCATGAACTTGTTAGCCATTGGTCGGTTCCCCCTTTCGTATAATAAGTTACATGTTTATGCAATTATGCATCGACCGGAGTTAAAACAGCTTATTTGTTTTTTTAACTGTGCAGGCTAAGAACACATTGTGTTACAGAGCCTTACATAATTGCCACCAACCGCCATCTTAGCCAAATGCATCCTATTAAACGACTACTTCTCCCTAGTTTCCGTTACACTATGCAAATCAATTCTGTTGCTCGATTAGCTCTCATTAATGCTGGTGGTGTCATTGAGTCAACGTTTTCTCCTGGAAGATATTGTATGCAAATTAGTTCTGATGCATATGATCAGCTATGGCGTTTTGATCACGAGGCTCTTCCAGCTGACCTTATTAGCAGGTACCTTTATATGCATATAAACAACAACAACAACTAGAGTAAAATGTGATTTTCATCCCTGAGGTTTGACCAGTTTTGCGACTTTCGTCCAAAGGTTTCCTTTTCCGCATCTGGATCCAAAAGGTTTGAATCTTGCCATTTTCATCCGGCTCGTTAAATCCATCCATTTTTCTCTGTTACTTAAGGGGTATTTCCGTCTTTTTGGTTAACTTAAAGGGCAATTCGGTCTTTTTCACTTTATGTACAAGCATTTAGCATAATGTACAAGTATTCAAAAGATCGAATTGCCCTTTAAGTTAACAAAAAAGACGAAAATACCTCTGACTTAACGGAGAAAAATGGATGGAGTTAACGAGCCAAATGACAATGGCAAGATTTCAAACCTTTTGGATCCAGATGCAAAAAAGAAAAAAAGAAAAAAAACCTTAGGACAAAAGTCGCAAAACTAGCCAAGCCTCAGGGACGAAAATCACATTCTACTCTTATAACTGTAATGGAGGAAGTTAGCTACTAGATGAAATTAATGTTATGATTTGGTATTGTTCAGGGGTATGGCGGTTGAAGATTCAACTGCACCACACGGTGTGAAACTAACAATCGAGGATTACCCATTTGCGAATGATGGTCTACTTATTTATGATGCCATCAAACAATGGGCTACTTCTTATGTCAATCACTACTACCCACAAGCAAACCTTGTAGAATTCGACAAAGAGCTGCAAGCATGGTGGCATGAAATCCGTACAGTTGGTCATGCAGACAAGAAAGATGAACCATGGTGGCCACAACTCAAAACCCAAGACGATCTAATAGGAATCGTTTCAACCATCATGTGGGTGAGTTCTGGTCACCATTCAGCGGTCAACTTCGGTCAATATGACTTTGCTGGTTACTTCCCCAACAGGCCAACAATGGCAAGACTTAAAATGCCTAACGAAGACCCCACAGACGAAGAATGGCAGTCGTTTATAAAACGTCCTGAGGATGTGTTATTGAATTGTTTCCCATCCCAAATCCAAGCTACCAAAGTGATGGCGGTTTTAGATGTTTTATCAAGTCATTCACCAGATGAGGAGTATATTGGTGGAACCATTGAGCCAGCATGGGCTGCGGAACCTGCTATAAATGCTGCGTTTTTGGAGTTTCAAGAAACGCTAAACCAGCTGGAAAGCATTATAGACTCGAGAAACAATGATCCGCTTTTAACAAACCGAAGTGGTGCAGGGTTGGTTCCGTACCAAATTATGAAGCCATATTCTGATAGAGGTGTGACCGGGAAAGGTGTTCCAAACAGCATATCCATCTAATTGGTTTGGTTCGGTTCAGTTCGGCTCCTTATCAGTTATGCTTGAGTAATGGTTTGTGTGGTAATAAGGTTACAATCCATGGTTTAGTTGTGTTTTTATTTTGATATGGAATAAGTTCATTTCGTGTAACACTGCTAGAAAATTGTAATTTAGTGACCTGAGCAAATGTCACTAAGTCAAAAGTCAGTCATTGTTTAAATGTTTACAGGTGATGATGTCCAGTAAAAAAAATGCTTATAATGATGATAAATGTTTTTTTTCTAAAAGTGCTGGTGAAGCTCAAAAATGATATTTTTTTACTGTCAAAAGTGTACCCTGAAATTCAAGTGTAGTTTGGTTAAAACCTGCTGCAGAAGGTTTAGTAACGAGACTCAAATTTTTTTTTATTTTTTGCCTACTTGTTGAAGTCAGAAGTGTAAATTTCCTACATGTACTTTTAATAGACTATATATTTTATTAACAAAATTTATTTAGTTCTTTTTACAAAATATATTTTGTATGTAGCTGACCACTTAACTTTTATAATAACACAGAAATTGTTTATAACATACCACTATACCTTTTATGGAAACATCATTTCTTAAAACCATAAAAAGTTGTATGGAAAACATCTATTATTTGTAAAAAGAAAAAAAAACATTTATTTTGTTTCTTACCCTATTGTGTCCAATTTCAGCTACAAGTAGAGGTGCATCTCGAAACCCGGATTCCGAAACCGGTTCTAAAACTGAATAAACCGGTTTCGGTGAAACCGAACCGCCAGTTTTAAATCGGTTTGAGAGTTTCTCCGTTGAAACCGGTTAAAACCAAACCAAACCAAACCAAATGGGATCTCTGGGTTTGACTTTCTTTGACTCGAACCAAAAACCGAACCCGTTTAGCCTAAAATCCAGTTTTGTGCATCTCTAGCAACAGGATGGATGACAGTAACTTATTCGTTTTACATCAACACAGCTATGATGGGCTGGGCCACAAAAAGTACTACAAGTTGGTCCTCATCACTAACCGGGCCTACAGCCCACTGGTTTGGACCACAGTTGAGAATGAAATCTCAACAACACCAACCATTACTCACCTAAACAACAACAACCTCCATCACTAAATATTTAAGCAAAACTGTTATTATTATTTTACCAAAATATTTTACAAAATGTCCCTTCAAATCAAATTTCAATTTCATACCAAACAAGTTTTAACTCTAGCTAAAATCATACATAAATTCACAAGATATTTGGAACAAAAATTAAACAAGATAATGGGATATTTCATCGGTCCCACGAACATAATACACGAGAACCGATGCAAGAAACCGGTTCCTAAAGATCAAAGTGAAAACATAACATGACTTAAAACCGACGATAGACCTCAAACGAAGGGTAAATTGGTCATTTTTTTTTCACGTGCATTCGACACCAACTTCGGCGGCTCGATGAGGTTTGTTTTTCCTTCGACTCCCGACATGACGAAAACCTTTAGACCGGGCCCCACTCGTGCTTTCCTCTTTTACCAAATCACCCTTCTTCTTTCCCACTTTGTCTCTTTTCCTCTTATTATTCCCATTCACATTAGAACTTGCATTTTCATCATCTATATCATCATCATTTTCCTCAATCTTTTCAACATCTTCATCATCTTCATTCATTAATGGCTTTTCAAGCCTACCCTTTTGTTTATCTTCTTCATTTGCAAGATCACCATTGTTGTATGTTAAACTCAACTTCTTCCCTTCCCCCCTACCCCTACCCATATGTTAACCAATCAAGAAACTTATAAAACTTATAAAACTAGTAACAACTTCTGTCAAGATAACCAAAACAAGTGTTAGTTTCAAGTTACAACAACTTGAAGTAGAAAGAACCATAAAGATGAAAAACATGAAGTGAAAAACAAGATCCAAGATACTAGAATATGTATGATCAAGAACTACTAACCATGTGAGGGAATAGAGTGTTTGCAGCTAATAATAAAGCATGTCTTGGAAAATAGATCAAGAAAGATGGTGATTTTGGGAAAGTAGGTGTTGTTGAAGTGTAATGATGAAGAAGAGGAAGAAGATATGTGTTGTGTTGTGTAGTTTGATTGGTTAATGAATGTGTACATGGGAATTTAGTTTGGAAAATGAAAGGGGTGTTAGTTAAGTCCAAATCTAAAGACAAGGTATAGGGGTAGATTCGGTGAATCTTGGAAAAAGTATGCATATTTACTATGGTAGCTTTGATGTAAAATAATAAATAAATTATTATTTAATTAATAAATATTTTATTTATTCGCTTTTATTGTTTTTTTTAACAGCCAACGAATCCTCTAAATGGGCTACCGGCAAAATTCACCACATTGGGACACAATCGCCTTCGAACTGGGGAAAACCTTCACCTAAGGCCGAAGCCCGTACACACTCGCCCAAAGGCACGACAATGCGGTGAGGTAAAGCTCAGTTCAAGGATCGAACTAGCGAAAATAATATGGAGAGCAGTAATCGAACTTGAGTCCTTAGAATACCAAATCTCTCCCTTATCACCCCATCACCACCTCATTGGCTTATTAGTTTTTATTATTAACTCGTCAATTTAAGTAATAGACATGTAATAAATCTATAGTCAACACTATCTTTTCTTGGTCAATTTGTATTTAGTACATTTTTTTCAAAATGTGATGATTTTTTAGTTCCCCAAATTATTGGACGGTTGCCAAAATTAAACAAAAACATTTTTGTATTTTTGATGTGAAAAAAGAGATGTGAAACTAGAGGTGTACAAATCGGTTTTATTTTTTAAATCGGTTTTTTTAACCGTTTTTTGAAAAAAAAAAAAAAAAAACGGTTCGGTTTTTTAACCGATTTTATATAGTAGGAACCCGAACTGGTACTAATCGATTCGGTTTGGTTAAAAACCGATTTAGGCCAAAAAAACCGGTTTCGGTTTTTTAATCAGTTTCAAAGATCAAGAGTGGTACTAACCGGTATACAAACCGCCGGTTCAGTTCGGGTTGAAACCGGTTTTAAAAAAAAATCGGTTTTGGTTGTTTTTTTCCGGTTTTGGTCCTAAAACCGGTTTTTTTGTACACCTCTATGTGAAACTGGTGAACCCGGACGGTCCCGACCTGTTGAAATTAACCGATGGAAACTATTTACATACATTTATAGAGATCATACGTACATACACATATATTGTTTGTTTATCTTTTCTATACGTATAATGACTTGATCGTCGGAGTATTTGCCAGGGCTCCACCCCATGGGTCTTCTACTCTTCTAACATTTTTTATGGTTTTCCACAAAGTTATATGTTTCATGACACTATATTGAAAGTGCAACTTGGTAGTTAAGAGTGACACTGAAACAGGGGCGGACCTAGCATGATATTAGGGGTAGCAGGGGCTACCCCTTGCCGCTCCAACGGCAGTGTAAATTTTGAAAAAAAATTGACATTTTTTCGATTCGGTTACCCCTTTTTATATGAAACGTTGCCCCTATAAAGATTTTCTAGATCCGTCACTGCACTGAAAAGAAGTGTTACTATGCATGAGTTTGTAGCGACACGTTTATAAATGTATGGTAAAAAGTATTATTTTTTACCTATATAAAAAATTGTTACAAATAATTTGAAAGAGTTAATTACTGTTTTCGTCCCTGTGGTTTGTCAAAAATCACTATTTCAGTCCATTAGTTTAAAAATTACGATTTCAGTCCCTGTGGTTTCACTTTCGTAACCATTTCAGTCCACCTCGTAACCATTTCAGTCCTTGTACTTAACAGAATAATGGATAGAAATGGTTACGAAAGTGAAAACACATGGACTGAAATGGTTAGGAAAGTGAAACCACAGGGACTGAAATCGCAATTTTAAACTAATGGACTGAAATAGTGATTTTTAACAAACCACAGGGACGAAAACAGTAATTAACTCAATTTGAAACCTATATAAAAAAATTGTTACAGATAATTTGAAAAATATATTTCCACACTCATTTGTTTCACTATCTATAGATTTGTACTCTCAAGTCTCATTGTCTTTATCCATACTTTTTATGTGTAAGTAAAACATCTAGACATTTTTGTGGCTGGTTCCCTACTTTCATAGACACTTTTTTATTGTAAATTTGTGACATTAAGTGACCTTTCTTTTTCGCATCCGGTACTTTCAACTGTTTGTCAAAGTAGTAGAGAGAAAACACAGGCGTAGAATTACTGAGTTCATTTGAATGACGATTAAATTCGTGATTTATGGGTGTTCAATATTCGGTTAAAACTGATTAACAAGCTGAAACCGTTTAAAAACAAACCAAATTGCTCTTTATTCGCATATCGTGTTTTGTTATAAACTCTCCACTAATGTAGTTGTTGAATGAGTATTCCACAAACCTATTCTACAACGAGAGACAAAGTTGTTGGTGGTGTAGTGGCGACTTTGGGTCATTTGTCAACGCTAAAGATGTCTTATCAGCTCAAGAGTTGTCCAAGTCAGCATAGGAGATGTGTTGTCCATAGAATATTTAAAAATCAGCTCAAGAGTTGGTGGTGCAGTGGCGACCAGACAAGACACGTGTTTTCCAAGGGGCACATATTTAAAAAAAAAGCATCAAGTTATACGTTAGGTCCATTTAAAAATCAATCATAATTTTTATAACTTAGCCCATTAGGTTTAGCTGAATATCCATTTGATTTTCGAAATAATAATGATAATAACATGATTTTCAAAATAATAATAACATGGGTTAAGTTATTCTACAAAAACTTCTAATTGTAAGAAGTGTAAACATCAAACTTGAAACACTAAAATTACACAAGGCCACCACCGTCCCACTCTTCTGTCTAATTGGTGATCGCAAGGCATCACAGGCTCAAACGTCTTCCACAAACAACCCAGGGCCGACGCAAACCGTCGTCTTCCACACAACTCTGACTTACTGACTCACAGTCTCGTAAGGCTCTACAGCACTGAGTATACACATATGATTATTTGGCCTTAGTCGTTAATTGTCAATTATTTGAGTGTTGTTTATTAGAATTAGGTGAACGTTAATTGTTAGAACTTAGAAACTTTGTTAGAAATTGGGGTTTTGTTGATTGAATTAGACTTGTTAGATTTTGTTAATCCTCTTGTTAATTGTTACTTGTTGCCTTTTTTATTTTCACAAATAATGTCTCTTGATGTCAAAAACGTAAAAAGAGAAAACGAGTTGAAGAAACGGTCAAGTCACAAACCGGTTAGCTATCAAGAATGCAAGGAGTGCTTCACAAATCATCGGTTAAATACTATATGTTATTCAATCATTCAAACAATATGATTCTGGCATTTTGATAATTGCATTGTTTATTGCTATAACTTTAATCGTTGTTTAAAAAAGGGTTATTGGATCTGATCACCCCCAACTATTTGTGTTTGGCCGTTGGCACTCTCAACTTTGACTTTGGCTCCCACCACTCCCAACTTAACACTTAGTGTGTCATGTGTCACGACCCTTGACCCCACCCTGGACGGGAGCCGCGAGCAGTCAAGTGGTACCGGTGGTTATTTTAAAAACATTGTAGCGGAAATGTTCATCAGGACCGTGAGTTAGGAAAAATATCAGAGTTTAGAAAACACCGGATTTTATTTATTCAATAGATGGGATAAAATCATGTTTTGAAAGGTAGCTTTAATATGGGATATACCCGAATATGTAAAACAACGTTTAATTTAATTTAATTTATTTGATAAAACAAGCCACTTCTTTAAGCCTTTCGGTGCTGTATCATCACTCTTATTCCAATCTACTGTAATCACCTGAAACGCGTTTTAAAAAGGTTTGGTCAGCAGGAAATACTGGTGAGTTCATTCATTTTTGTACAAAACGACACATTGTTATAAATTACAGTATTAAGGGCGATTACAATGTTTATATCAACCAATTACCCAACGGTATTTGTCACTCGACCCGTGTCACACCCCAAATTTCCACGTGTTACCGGTGGGCCCGGTAGGGGAATAACGTGACGTGGTTGGCAACATCATAGTCAAACAACACAATATATAAATGCACAGCGGAAGCAAAAGGATAAATATATTACAATCCGAAATAATGTACATCCAAGTATTATGACGGAAGTAAAAGATCCACAGGCGGATCGCAAATAAAATAACATGGTTCAACAGACTTTAGGCATCTAAGCTTGCGAGACTCTTTATTGATGCTAGGAGTAGCCAGCCAATTCCAATTAGTACCTGCACTTAGCCTTTTTGGGAAAATACGTCAGTTTACACTGGTAAATACAATCAACCGACTCATTTTGAAAAGGGTTTAAAAATGATTGATTTGAATGCACATGGCACAAATAATATTTTATAACTTGGGATAATTATGTAAATATATAAACTTGTAAACGAATTACATGTTTCTTATGCGTTCAGTAGTCCGATCCGTAGACCAGGTTAAAGATCAATAGACACACCACTTTATATAATGAGACACTGACAGGTGTACGCCTACACCTGAGTGCTAAGGTCGTGGCCATTTCGTAAAATGATGCCAGGGATATCCGGGACATGGTCATTAACCCCCCAAAGGCTTTAAGCAACAAAACATTTCAAAACGTAGCATATCAATGATTTAACCTCTATTCGATTAAAGATTCAATGCCAGACCAAGCGGTATTTTATATACCGTACCCCAAGCCCGTATAGGGAAAATAAGTTAAAAGTATTTACCTGAGCTAAATATAAATTCAATCCCAGCCGTATCAAATCAGCAAGTACAGATAGCTTTTACTGGGCTCCTAAATCTGGAACGAAGGTTTTTAATAATCTATTAGAATCCTAACGGGTCTTTAATTAAGCCTTGACTTAGACCGGTTAGTTTTCAAGAGGAAGGTATGGTTTAAACGCATGATAAAGCGAAGACCGGAATAGAATGTGATTTAGACCCGACAAGTTTGAAGACTTTTATAATATGGGTATTTCATACACATTCTGGATTTTGAGATAAAACCGATAAGGTTTGGCCCGTTTCGGTTAATTTATGTAAACTAGTTACATAAACCAAACCGAACGCGTAATAAACGTAACGGGTAACCGTAAGAGTCCTACACAGGTTTCCTAAGTTATCATGCCCTAAATATGTTGTGATATCAGTAGGATACCTTCCATAATGCCCAAAACGAGTTTAATCTTATATTAAGCCCCGTAGGGGTATTTTGGTCATTTTAAAGAGTATAAAAGGGATCAATTAAGCTTCTGTGATCCGGGTTTGAATAATTCAGTAAAATAGTTTATTTTAACTTGGTATATCAGTTGGTGTTAAGTCCTATGTAGCAAAATGGTTTTAAACCCTTACTATGCGCTTAATACACGTATAACGTCGTTTTAAGCGATTTGCGGGTTAAAATAGTATTCCGAGTTTCCAGGTCAGTTCATAAGGTTCAAAACACTTCATTTATTATTTAAAATCAGTAGCAATTGGATTGGTATCAAAAGGATTTGTAGAACTCATTTTATACCCGAAAAGGGTATATTCGGTATTAACCGAATCAAGGCGATAAACCTAGCTTATGATCAGTTTAAAAATATTTAAAAATCCCAAAATATTATATTACATCAGTGGGTAAAAGGTTTGGTGTCAAAAATTGGGTTTAGATAGGTTTTACGCTAATGATGCTGTTTAATTAATAAAAGTGTTTATAATTACGTCATTAAGCATAACTCCTAATCTAGACTTCCGATTGACGTGAAAATTTACAGACATGTTCAATAATCAGTAACAAAGACTTTTGCACTTTCACATCTTTAAAAATCTCGTTTTATGAACATAAGGGCAATATGGTCAACATTTGGCAATTTAACGGGAACATCGGACAATTAGGGATTCGAGTAGTATAAACGCAGAGGGTTATACTAACATGTAACTAGGTCCTAATGGAACTTTAAGGCATGTCTAAACCTATTAAAATCGGGTCAGAATCGAAGTCAAAGCAGAAAGTCAAACTATGCGACTTTCGGCTCCGAATCGGTTCAAAACAGAAAGTTGTCGAATCAAACAAGCGTAGACAAGTTTTTATACTTATTATCAAGTTATATGACTGATAAAATAGATTATACGCCTTTCATATTGTTAATTATGCGTTAAACGATTCTGTTGACTTTTTCGGACAATGTTTGACTAGACAAACGACATAGTTAGATCGGGAATCAAAGGGTGCCCTTTTAAGGGTTAATTACCCATATAATTACCAACTTGTAACATCATTCGCTTCGACAAAAATCTGGACCGTTTATGATTTATCGCCAAGTCAAACCGTAATTACGACGGTTTGACTTCTAGGCTATAAACTAAGCATAACCCAATCGAGAAGGGTCAAGAGCACTTACACACGTCTAATGGATGATTTGAAAGCTTGAGAATGGTCCGTAAGCTCCTGAGGTTGATCAGAATATGAATGGAAGAAAGTTGGCAACTTATGACTTTGAACAAGAACTTTGATCTTTCATAATTTGATTCCAAATGAGTGTAAGATGATCCAAGATGCATGTATATGGCCTCTATAAGCTGTAAACCACTTTAGGAAGCCCATAGAATCGAAAAACCATGTTTAAAGTCGGTTAGAACATGCAAACAGGCACCTGCCTGTTTTTTCTGCATCTGCAGGTCTGACGCGGGCCGCCTCACATTTTGTTAAATCTCACGCGGGCCGCCTGAGCCTTATGTTCAGGTTTCCCATTTTTCTTTAATTGCATTTTGGCCCCCGGTCCTCCTAAACGTCGCTTTCACCTTGTTTCTTGCATTATAAGCCCTCTAACTTTATTTATAAGGGCTTCAAGACTTATACCATCTTTGTGAAGTCCTCGGGTAACTTTGTGATCACCCGAAAAGCCCTAATTTTCAATGTTGACGATTCTAACCCTCACACACGAATTTTATCACAACTTTCTCATACGGCAACGAAACTTGGTGAGATTTTTATGGTGCATTCTAGTGAGCATAATTAATCGTTACAAGGCTTCGGGTTTGCTATAAGGTCACTCAGAGGTATATCTTTAACATGTTGACACATATAACCCCTGTAGTTTATAATCTCTCACTTTCTTTCACAATTCGCTTCGTATGATTCATGATCCATTCGTTTAAGGTTATAAACATCATGTAGGGTTATTGTAAAGTATATTTATTCGTTGTTGACACTTTGAACCCTTATATTTACACAGTTTCATTGTTTGTCAACTTTAGTCCTTCAAGAACATTCTTTCACACGTTCAAAGGTTATGACACGTGTCAAGACATTATAGGACGTAAATTTTCGAGGTGTTACAACCCGATTCTGTGACTATGGTCATATCACCCTTTGCCTAACCCGTTGTCCAATGGTGACGATTATCAAGTAATGTATACAAAACCCAACATACTGGCTGTAATTGAAGACTACAAATACTTCATCCATGTAATTATAACTTTGAAAATAAATAGGGTTTTGGAAAGAATTTGGTAAAAAAAGAATGACTCACCTTGTTAGCATATAGTCTTGATTAAACAAGCATCTTGATTCTAAGCATCTACTTTATAGTTCTGAATCTTCTGATGATTGAGCATCTATTTTGATTGTAAGTGTATAGTGCAGAATTTCGGGTAGTTAAACATTTAGTTTAACAGAGTGGAATACGTATTAGTGTAAAACCACATCAAACCTAACGACGGTCACGAGATCAGAACCTTAACGAAATTCACAAAGTATAGTCTTGTTTAGACAGCACTTTGGCATTCGTTTCAGAACGAAATTCACAAAGTATAGTCTTGTTTAGACAGCACTTTGGCATTCGTTAGTTGGTACCCGAATCGATCGGACATAATATCGCATCGGTGATTATTGGTTAGAACACCAACGTATAGAGAGAAGAATAGAAGAAATGAGCAAAGAAAAATGAATCCTAAGCTTCCTATTTATAGAGAGGAAATATGAAATTTCCAGGAATTTTCCTATATACTTTTCTAGGAAGTTACCTATACATTTTCTAGGAAGCTTCCTACCTACATATATATCCTCTTACACCTTCCTAGCACCTTCCTTTGATATTATCTATCTCATATATATTTATTTTCATGTATATCTATCTAGGTGTTTTAATTTATTTAATTAATTTTACTTAGCTTAATTAATCTTGCTTAGCTTAATTAATCTTGCTTAGCTTAATTAATCTTACTTAACTGGTTAATTAATCTTACTTAACCGATTAATTAATCTTAAGGGTTTAATCAAGTAATGCACTTAGCCGGTTAATTAAATAACGTAACTAGCTGATTAATTAACTTACTTAGCTTACTTAACTGCTAAGTTTCCTTTCCTGTTAAGTTTCCTTAGCTATTAAGTTTTCTTAACTGCTAAGTTATCTTAATTGCTAAGGTTGATATACTAGTTTAACAGCTTCCTGATTATGAGTTATAATGCTAGATACAATGGAACTAGTATTAGCGTATTAACCCAATTCAACTTTAACGAAAATCACGAGATCAAAACTCACAACGAATGACAAAGTATAGCCATATACAGGCATCACTTAAACATCCGTTGGATCAGTTTCAATCAATCAGATATAGTACCGTGTCCGTGATTAGAGTTATTACCCTGATAACGAGCAGAGTTTCGGGGTTTAGTGCAAAGAAAACGGAGAACGAGAGAGATAGTTCGTCAAAATTTGATCGAACTGACGCACAGATTTCAGTCCCACTGCTGCCTATTATATACCCACATTTGGTCTCCCCCGTGTGTCGCGCACGGGTCGGCCTCCCCTGGCGCGTGTCACGGGGAGGGTCGACCTGGCTTTGGTCGCCACGTGTCACACGTAGGCCTGACACGTGTCGCAGTGTCATGACGCGTGTCCTTGGCCGCCCTTCTCGTCCAATCGTGTGTTTTTCTCGATTTCTGTGCTGGTGTTTATCACGTATGTTTGGGTCTTGATCCTAAATTGTTTGGTTTATAATTGTGAATCTAATAAGACTATTTTTATGTAATTTAGTTCGTCGAACGCCAAGATTCATAAGAAAGAGAAACAATATGTTTATTTTTATCCCAGAAAGCATTTGGATGATCATTACAGATTTGTAAAGAGAATTGACTTTGTATTAGTTTTATTTTTTCCTGTAACTTAGGACTTTTAAGTCTTTCTTCTATAGTAAAAATATTAATTTCTTCTTTAAGAAAATTTATTTGAGATTCTTTAGCTTTTATCAAAGAATCTTTAATATCATGAATATATCTGGTAATTGGTTTATGAACAAAAGGAAAGGTTATATCTTTTCCTTTGTAAGTTCCTGTGATGAAATTTTCATCAATATGCTTTATTGGAAAAATCTTTTTCCAAAATGGTGAGCCAAGTATAATCTGGCTTGTTAGATTTTTAACTAACATAAAACTATTTGGAATACAAACTTTGTCTTGACAAATATGTGCCTGAGGTAATTTATAACTTATCCCTAGTGGTTCTCCACTAGCAGAACTAACTGTATGAGTAGTTTTATGAAAATATTTTGTAGGAATTATTCCTTCTTGAATACAATTTAAATTTGCTCCACTATCAAGTAAAGCAATTAATTCTATTGAAAAATTGCTATCTATTAATAGCTTGATTTTAATATGCCATTTATGAGAAGTTACAATCTCATATATTGATAGAAAATTTTCATCTTTTAATATTGATAAAAAATTATCAGTTTCTGGATCATTTTTTCCAGATGTACCGTATAAATACATCGTTTGCAGACAACACTTGCCGCATTTGGACAAATATGTTAGTTGTCTCTGAATCATAAGTGTTTCTCCATTGCTGACGTCAGAGCTCCAGAAGGTGATTCAGGAAATGACGAGACGTAGAGACATGAGAAAAGTCAGATAAGTGAAGATGATGTTGTGTTCCTCACTGGTGAATGAGAAAACAGTTGAAGTTTTGTTTGAGTGTGTTGATAGTAATGAAAATGGTGAATCTCACGTTGCTGATAATCATTGTTAAACTATTATACTCCTGAAAGAATTATTTTAATTTCATCGAGTTTGATTTTGCTCAGGGATTCTAGAGTTTGATATGTTATGATTTTGGGGTTTTATAAGGTGTTCATGAATCCTTTTACAAGTCAACCAGTGGCGGACCCATGAATTTTTCCATAGGGGTGCGGAACATTTTTAAAAATTTTAGGCCCCTAGGTACATAAGTAAAAAAATCGGTTGTATTGGGTCGGGTTGGGTCATGTAAGACAAAAGAACATCAACTAAATTTATATATTTGTCAAACACGTCAAACATTGTTACAAACATAATTAAAACGTCGTCCTACGGGTTTTCATTTTTTGAAATCTATCCAAAACATCATCCTAAAAATCATCTAAACAACCATACGCAACGTCAAAACACACGGTTTTTCATACCTATTTAAGTTTTTTATTACCCCTTTTCTCATATAATATCAAGAAAAATCATATAAAAACTTACCGGTTGGTTTGGAGCGGATTCCGGTCACGTTGATGTCGGATTCCGCCTGCCGCAGGCCTGCAGTGTTGTTGCTGTAATGCTGTGATGGCTGATCACTGATGAAGATCGCTGGCAGTCGAACAGAGGGAGGGCGGGAGAGGAATTGAAGGGTTTTTGGGCTTATTTTAATTGTTTTAGTTTTAACTTAGGTGGGTTAATGGGCTAGATTATTAGTGGGCTATTGATAAGCTTATATATTGGGTTTGGTTTGGGTTTAGGTAGTATAAGTTTATATAATATAGGTAGTTTTTTTTTTTTTTAAATCAGACTTTATTAATTTTTTTAATATAATCCATAATATTTTTTACCTAAGGTGTGCGGACAAAAAATTCCAAGGGGTGCGGACGAATACATCCAAGGGGTGCGGATGGGATTTTGGTCGGATAATAACACTAAATTTTTTTTTCTCGGGGGTGCGCCCGCCCACCTTGGCATGGGGGTGGGTCCGCCCCTGAAGTCAACATGCCACATTGGATGATAATAGACATGTAAGATACATCAAATATTGGCCACGTCAAACTTGTCATCTCATAAAAAACAAGCCACGTCATCAAATATTGGCCACATAAGCAAAATAAACTAACCAAGTTAGTGGTTGGTTAACAACGGGGTGTCAAGACACACTAAGTGTTAAGTTGCGAGTGGTGGGAGCCAAAGTCAAAGTTGAGAGTGCCAGCGGCCAAATGCGAATAGTTGAGGGTGATCAGATCCAATAACCCTTTAAAAAAATTGTTTACATTATACATTTCGTTAAGATCTAAGAGACACGTTTTTCTGGACTCAAACAAGGCACCCGAATTCTCACTTATCAGGACCAGCTCTACACTACGTAGAAAAAGTTGATTTTTTTATTTAACAATTATTATAATTTCTTTCGTGCACAAAATATTTAATCCTATTGGTTTTTTATTGTACCATCGGTCCCCATTCGCATTAATTTTTTAAGCCAAACTTATTAATATGGAGTAAATAAGACAATGCCAGTTTTTGTAAATATTTAGTGATTTTCCCAATAAAGAAACCATCCATTTACTGTAAACACTCTTTTTAAAAAATATAGTTACTTGTACTTCAAGCAATGAATGAGATGCATAGCTTTACATGATTTGTCCATTTCTACCACTTTTCAATAAATATAAAACACAAATTTTCAATATTATTATTAAGGTTATAAACGGCCAACGAATCCTACAAAATGGGCTACTGACGAAATTCACCACAACGGGATACACTCGCCTCCGAACTAGGAAAAACCCTCACCTAGGGCTGAAGCCCGTGAACACTTGCCTGAAGGCATGACAATGCGTTGCGGTAAAACCTGTTCAGATCGCCGCCTAATTGCTTAGTCTCCCCCATCATCACCCGGTGTCGCCGAAACTAATTGGGGGGGGGGGGGGGGGGGGACAGGAATCGTACTGAGGTCTCTTGGAAACCCATGTCTCTCCTTTATCACTCCACCACCAGCTCATTGACAGATTATTAAAAGTGAATTTTCACTATAACCGAAAGTTTCGGTTGTTAAAATGAGAGTGGGTTAGTTTCAACAGGTGTATTTAGCATTAGCAAAATCACATTGTGAGGAATAATATTAGTTACAATCAAGACTTTATACATTATACTCACCTTCCTATCATAACTAAAAAGATAACTATGACTAGAATCAAAGACAAAATTATGATTACACTTTCTCAAATCTCAACATCGATCGATCACTAGTTTTGTGTCGGGTTTGGAGCAGTTTGTGGGCGTTTCCTTAAACTAGCTTCCACCGAGCCGGTCACATACTCGTTCAATGCCGCACCTAATGGGCCCGAATTGCTAGAAGTACCCAACAATCTTCTTGGTTGACTTCTAACCTTGACCGAAAACGCGATAAAATTAGGAGAGCATGCAACAAGATGATGAAAGAAAATCAATGAAGTTATAAAAACAAGTAGTTTGTAAGCCATGGTTTATAACTTTCTTTGAAAGATTATTCATTTTATACAAGGGAGTTTGGCATGGGCATTGTGGCTTGTGGGCCTTGTGGGAACATAGACAAATGGGTCAGGTGGTTCAGCATGGGCCTGGGCTCATTTTGTATGTATCTTTATGTACATACATATCTAAAGAATCTTAGCAGTCAAAATATAGATTTGGTACAATGTATGACGGGTTGTCAATGTCACCGTGTACTATACAATATTTAATATGAAACACTCCATGTTGTACAAGTATGTACACCACCATGTTTGGTGCATGTACAATATAAACAACATATAGTCATATATTATGGCAATATGTACCAAATTGTCTCCCCCGCTGTCGTTTTCGTTGTCATTGTCATTGTCATCGTCGCCTTTGCCCCAACCATATGCGTGTCGACTCCAAAACCGTCCCCTGTGACGTGCCAAGGCCACCTACACATCTTCACTGCCACTTCCACCAGGGCCGCCTTTAGGGGGAGTGTAATAATGCAAGCGCTTTGGGCCTCCCCTTCCCTAGGGCCTCAAATTCTAAAAAAAAACATATTATAATTAGGTGATTTTGGCTTTGAGATTGTTGACGTTGAGGATTATGATCTATAATTATGCATACATAGAGATGATACATGAATAACACTATCTAAAGCAAAAACAAAAAAGATTACGGAAAAGTCCCTAATTTTATAATTCGCTTTGAGCCTTTAATATTTTGAGTCGGCCCTGACCTCCACGACCATCTCAACCAGCCAATAGCCACCATAAAAAGGAATGCAGTGGGTGAGTGTGAATCCACCTTTATGCCTTTTGTTCCATGAAACAACTCATTTCAAGTCGAGCCCATTTAGGGTTAAAACCCGAACCGTATTGATACTTTTCTAAAACGACTCAGTTTGACGCAATAATCGAATTAACCATGTTCTTCAATATTCTTTTAGGATTTTCATAAAATTGAGGGGTTGGGTTAACTTGAATATGTTTTATCCAAATATTTCTTTTTATATTTAGTTTTTATATATTATTAAATTAGTATTTTCAATACATTTACAATAAATTCATTTCTATAGGTGGTGGTATACCATCAAAAGTACCATCAAGTACTTGTGTACTTGAAAGTATTTACAAATCACTTCCCATTTATCATTTATATAGTAAATGAAGCACATGTAACACATCTAACTTACATATGAAAGTACTAATGCTCATAAATAATACCTGCAAATATGTATTTTTCATTTTTTTTTTCCTAATAATCCCACATGGTAAATCTTATTCTCACATGGTGTATACGGGCCGTATAAGGTTATACGGCCGTATAGAATAAAATGAACTGACAAAGCTTTGTCAGTTTATTTTAAATGTATACGGGCCGTATAACCTTATACTGCCCGTATACACCATGTGAGATAAGCTTTTAGGGTGGCCTTATATAATGCTCGTATAATGTTATACGGCCCGTATACATTTGGTCGTATAACATTATATTGCTCGTATAATGTTATACGGCTCGTATACATTGGTCGTATAACGTTATATTGCTCGTATACAAATTGTATACGGCTCGTATAATGTTATACTGGCCGTATACATGTAAAACAAAAAAAAAACATTCCATTGAATTTATTTTTGTGCAACAACATTCTATACGGGCCGTATAATGTTATACGGCCCGTATACACCTAGGGATGTGAAAATAAGAAAATAGGGGGTGTGGAAATAAGGGGACCTTTTTTTTTCAAGAAACTACATATTGTATAAAAAGAATGAGAAAAACACATTTAAAAGTACAAACATGTCATTTTGTCATGTATCAAATGAATAACCAAACACTGGTCAACTTTAGTAGTCAACCATCAATTTCAAGATCATTTTTATCCTTCCAAATGATATCATTGTAACCAAATAACCTTGCAAAACAAGTAACCAACTGATCCTGAACAACTTCTTCATCAGGAAGCACCATATCCGTCTCTCGTGTCTCTCGCCTCAACGACGTAACATCCTTGTCCGCTATCCCACACGGCACGATATGTTTAAAAAAAGTCAAATCCGGGTCAATGTTATACGCCAACCCGTGAGACGTAATCCCAGACGAAATCCGAACCCCGATTGCACCAATCTTCCTATCCCCAACCCACACACCCGTCTCACATTTCCTTTGACCATGAGCTTTGACTCCGTATAAAGATGATAAGTCAATCATAGTTGACTCGAGATTTTCAACGTATTTTCTAGCACCAAGCCCGATATCTCGTAAGGAAATTATAGGGTATAAAACGGCTTGATGTGGGCCGTGAAATGTGATGTCACCGCCCCTTTGCGTGTAGTGAAGTTCGGCACCCATGGTTTTAAGTTCGGATTCGGGAACTAGGAGATTGTAATCGGTTCGACGTTTGCCGAGTGTGTATGTAGGTGGGTGTTGTAAGGACAAAAGGGTGTCGGAAATTTTGTTGATTTTTCGATCGGAAGCGAGTTTTTCTTGCAGTTTAAGGGCTTTTAAGTAATTGACTGTACCCAATCTCCATACCTCAAGATTACGTGGAATTCTCATTCCCTGCAAAAAATAAATAAATAAATAAATAAATAATAATAATAATAATAATAATAATAATAATAATAATAATATTACATCACCATCTGATATTGAAGCTAGGGGTGTAAACAAGCCCAGAGGCTTGAGAGCTACTCGTTATCGGCTCGGTTAAAAGCTCGAACGAGCCGAGCTTTAACGAGCCCGGGCCCGAGCTCGAGCCTGAAATAGAGCTTGTTTAGTTATCGAGCCCGAGCTCGAGCCTGAAATACAAAGCTCGTTTAGGCTCGCGAGCCTAAACGAGCCCAAACAAAAATTTATTTTTTTTATATATAATATAATAATAAAGATGATAACATTGGCGAGCTGAGCTTTGGCTCGTTTAAGCGATACTGAAGCGAGCTCGAGCCGAGTTTTTAACTCGTCTAAGGTTGTTCTTAAAATAGCTCGAGCCGAGCTCGAGCTTTGGGTTTTACTCGCGAGCCGAGCTCGAACTCAAATAAGTACGAGCTCGAGCTTCAAAAAAATATGACGAGCCGAGCTCGAGCCCAGGCGAGCTCGGGCTCGGCCTGGCTCGTTTACACCCCTAATTGTAGCATTGTGAATATTTATTTGTTGAAAATTAGTTTCATGAAAGTACAAACACTTACACATAACTGCACTAACATGAGTGGTAAAATCAAGCAAACTGTGGAATGTAAAGATGCTATTTGTGATTTTAACTTGGTAAACCTTAGGAAACGAACTCGATCCTAACATACCGAAGTATCGTATACAGAGAAGACTATGGAATTCAAGACTGAAATCTTCAATTATCATGTAAACAAAGAACCCTAAAAGAGGCTAAAGGGTTCGCAAATTCAACGAAATATCCCAAAATAAAACCTATTTTATCTGTAATCGGTAAAAGCAGCACACAAGAGTAAGAAGATACCAATTTTCAGTGAAACTGAAACAAAAGGTGATCAATTCAAAAGGAAGTAAAAACCCCAATTTTCTAACCGGATGAGCAAGAGTGAGGGTCGGTACCAATTGTAGCGTGAAAGCATAGTTGTTAATAACAGTAAATAGTGACAAGCTACCTATACGCTACGTAGCGGTAGCGATGAGATAGCGAGCGCTATTTGATGTTTAGCGATAACGTATTAGAAATAAAAAAAAAGATTGGGTTTTATTCACGAATTTAAGGTTTTTTAATGCAGTTAGTGAAGATTACAGCTGTTTGGTCGATTAAAATGCCAAAAAATCGGTTTTTAAGATTTTTTTTAGGAAAAAAAAAACCCTAATTGTCGCTATTGAGCGCTAAACATCAGATAGCGATGATCCAGCGCTACGCTATTCGCTCTAGCGCTCGCTTTTTAACAACTATGCGTGAAAGTGTGAAACGCTCAAATAAGATAAGACGGTGGTCAGCCGTCGGGAATTACAGGTTTAAACCTTTAGACGCAATAGAGGTTTTTGTAAGGATTTAACACCAGCATTATTATGTTTCTGGCAAAATGGGAGGGGGTAACGGGTTTGGGTCAGAATGGGCTATTTTGAAAAAAGAGTCATTTTGGTTCGGGTCAAGACGAGTTGTGACCAAAACGGGTACAGGCCAATATTGTCCATTTTAGAAAAGAATAAAAGCAAAAAAAAAACATCCTAATAAATCGCCAGGGTTTCGTCATGTCCAAGAATCGATATCAAAACAAACGAAACCAGAGATTTCGGCTAACACCCAAACTTTATTAGATCAAGAAAACCAACTCAAAAGGTTGATTACAATCCTTAATCCTTGAACTCGAGTATTTATAGTCTAACCTAACCTAAACACGTTAGAATACAATTAGGATTGCTGAATTTCAGATTACAACCTACACGTTATAGTCCAACTATGACACTCAAGTACTCAACCAATTTTGACCCACCTGTCAAAATCGGCTCTTCCACATTCACCTACTCGTGAATACGGTCCGATAATTGCCAACATTTGTTTATCAAGATTTTTAATAGGTGTTTTAATTCCCAAATACAAAATGTTCATTCAATAGTAATCCCCAATTTCAAAAAAATAAATAAATAAAAAATAAAAAACCAGAATACCCCAATTGGAGTTCAAAGAATTAAATATCACAAATTTAGTTACAGACCGAGCCTCTTAAATTAAAACACTCGATTCTTCGCAGTTGCTTGCTCCTTTTTAACTACTAATACAAAAAAAAAACATATTTAGGATTAACATATTTAGGGTTCTAAATGCTAATCTTCAAATGTGATTTTTAGTGTTAAACGTATTTAAGCACATTTAAGCTGCTATAATCCCAAATGCAGGGTTTTTTTCTGGCCAAAAAATAGCCTAACTAATTACAACATTTTTAAAAAATACCATGTTTTGGATCAGAAATCATTGTGAAACTTCAAATCTCATACAACCATAGTTGTTAAAAGCCATCGCCTCTTGCGCCTAGGCCCGTTTTTCAGGCGAGGCGAGGCAGTTGCGCTTTAAGTCGAGGAATTTGCGCTTTAATTCTCCAGGTGATGGTTCAGGCGGACATTCCGGCGAGATTCCTAGATTCCGGATAGTTTCCGGCCAAATTCTCTAAATTCCGACAAGATTCTAGCCAGATTTCTACTTTTATCTATGGAAAACTACTTTTCTACACTAATACACTAATATTTTTAGAACTTTTGGTTCTAAATAGATGATATATAGTTTTATATAATAGCTTTTGTTTATTTTATTTGAAGAATAGTATTCTTTTTCTAATACATAATATATTTTTAACTTTTTTTCATTATGCGCTTAATTTTTCTCAGCCCTCGCTTTTTTTGCGCTTTGTGCCTAGGCCCCAGGCAAGGCCTATGCGCCTTGAGTGTGCTTAGCGCATCTAATAACTATGCATACAACAGTTTCTATCATAAACAACTGATAAGCATATTCATCAAGTTTCAAGAATTCAAGTTTTCACATACAATCAGAACCAATTAGTTTCCTAACTTAACTTCCAATCAGGGCAGCACTAGGGTTACAAAAACCTTAAAGCTAACAACACTATTGAACACATACTACCCACAGCCCACATGTTTGGAATCACAAGGAAATAACCAACATTAATAGAATTGAAACTCACTTTGACATTTTATCAAACAGGTTGTGTGCAACCACTTTTGAATCTAAAAAGAAACGAAAAGATTTGAAATTTAAGATCTTTAGACAGCATGGTACCTGGAGAATGAATCTGAAGTAATGAAATCACGAAGATTTTATGGAATCTTGTGAGCTTAATGCGTCAATTGCATCCAATGAGGCGATAAGTTTGGTCCAATGAAAAGGGGGTTTTATTTCTTTTACCAAATTTGCTAAAAGAAATGACGGATAAGAAAGAAAGATACCGTTTTAGCAGTATCCGGATGACTTTCTCGAGGGAGGTTTGTAAATGAACTGAACTTTCAGCTAACAATTTATGAATTGTTCGGCGGAAAGTTTGTTTGTTTAATAAATGAATGAATACGAAGAAATTTTGTTCGTTTAGTTAAACGAACAAACATCAACAGAGGTCGTGTTCGTTCATTTATATCCGTGAACGTTCTGTTATGTTCGTTTGTTTTTTGAGACACTATTTTATCTTAATAAAGTTTATCAAGATTATCTACGTTATGTCTGTGATGAAAGATGTTTGTCTTTGTTCATGAACGTTTGTTTGTGTTCGTTTGTATTCATTTATTTGTGTTCATGAACATTAGTTTATATTTGTGTGTGTTCGTTTGTATACATTTGTGTACATGAACGTTTGTTTGTGTTCGTTTATGTTCATGAACGCTTGTTTGTGTTCGTTTATTTTTATTTGTGTTCATGAATGTTCGTTTGTGTTCGATACCTAAAATTAACGAACGGACACAAAAACACTCATTTCTTTAATGAACAAACACAAACAAAAATCACGTTGGGTAAGTGTTCACAAAGGGTTCGTGAACACATTATTTCCTTAACAAACGACCACGAACAAGACCTTGTTCGTGTTCGTTCGGTTCGTTTTGCAACCCTAGGGAAGTCATCGGTTAGAGTCTAGTTCGTGACAAAATGTCATGCGTGAGCCATAGGATTTATCACAATAGGCTTTTGGGAGGTGGGTTTCCCCTGGAACTAGTGATGGCCAGGTCGTTAGCGTTGTCTGCGATTGCAAGCGTTGGTAGCCTTCTGCCTATGGGTATACCCGGTGGCGGGGCTTTGACGTTCAAAAAAATATGAAGAAGAAATTGGGAAAAGTTGTATTGTAGCCGTTAACACTAATTGCTTCTCACTTTCAAATGCCAAGTCAAAAGAGATGTTCATATAACTCGTGACTTTTGGTCGAAGAAGATTGGCTTGAAATTGGCTCGTGAGTCGGCTAAGCTCGTATACAAACTAAGCTAGCTTGGCTAGACTCTTTTACAAACCAAGCAAAGCACAAACTAACCCTGACTCTGGTTGGATCCCGATCAACGACGTTTGTTTTCACTATTGTGTACTTTCTTTTTCATTTGTGGTTGATAATTAGTTAATTACACTTTTTTAGAAAAAAAGGGTTAATTTTGAGTTACTTATGTGTATTAGTTAATCGCGATGTTTAACAATAAAATATGGTTTAATAATACTATACAAAATAAGAACGAGATGAATATTTAGTTAGAGGTAGAATAAAAGAAAAATGGTTTAATAATGCTATACAAAATAAGAACGAGATGAATATTTGGTTAGAGGTAGAATAAAGAGTAAACTGCCATTTTGGTCTCTGTGGTTTGGGCACTTTTGCCATTTTAGTCCAAATCTCAAACTTTTTACATCTGGGTCCCCGTGGTTTGCATTTTGTTGCCATTTTAGTCCAAAATCCAAAAACCCTCTATTTTGACTGTTGAAAACTGATTATTTTGTCATTTAGTGCAGGGACATTTTGGTCATTTTTTAAATTTCATTTATTGTAAATTCATTTAAATGTTTAGTTTTTTTTAACAATAAAACCCAAATAAATCATCATCATCCCCAAAATAATCAGCTCTCTCTCTCTTCTCTCTCTCTCTATAGCACCACCACCGCCATCTCCTCCCCCTTCTCACCACCGCCACTCCGGCGTCGTCCCACCTGAGCACCACCACATAATCCGAGTGTGTAAATTCGCAGAAGCTAGAGCTCTTGGCTCGAAACCCTACCGAAACTCAGATCCACCATCGTCATCGTCATCTCTGCGTTCCTCTCTCTCTCTCTCATGTTTCTCTCTCGTTCGGCTCTCTCTATCTCTCTCCTGTTTCTCTCTCTCTCTTTCTAGTGCAGAATGGTGGTGGGGGGATGGTGCTTGTTTCAGATATGTTGGCGTGGTGGTGCGCCGTGAGAGATGGTGGTTCAGATCTGCCGGTGTGGTGGTGGTGCGGGGTTGTTGGTGCGGGATGGTGGTTGGGGGTGATGGTAATGGTAATGTCTGGTGGTAATGGAGGCGGTGGTGGTTGCGGTGGAAGCGTGTGGTGGTTGCGGTGGATGGTGAGTGAGGATGGTGATTTTCTGGGTTTTAGATGTTCTTGAAGATGATGTTCTTGATTTTATGGGTTTTGATGATGATGTTTGAAGATGAACGAGGTCTGGGTTTTGATGATGTTCTTGAAGATGATGTTCTTGATTTTCTGGGTTCTTGATTTTCTTGAAGATGATGTTCTTGATTTTCTGGGTTTTGATGATGATGTTTGATGATGTTCTTGAAGATGATGTTATTAATTATTGAAATGTTATAATAAATTAACATGGACCAAAATGCCCCTGCACTAAAGGACAAAATAATCAGTTTTCAACAGTCAAAATAGAGGGTTTTTGGATTTTAGACTAAAATGGCAACAAAATGCAAACCACAGGGACCCAGATGTAAAAAGTTTGAGATTTGGACTAAAATGGCAAAAGTGCCCAAACCACAGGGACCAAAATGGCAGTTTACTCTAGAATAAAAGAAAAATGGTTTAATAATGCTATACAAAATAAGAACGAGATGAATATTTGATTAGAGGTAGAACAAAATATGTGAAACAAGCTCAGTCTCATACATAATCGTAAAGTAAGGTCCCATGTCTGCTTCTATACCTGCGTGGTATCTATCGAGCAATTATCGATGAGCATTGAATAAGCCTGTCAATTTATTAAAAATTACACGTTGAGATTTTCAAACAAAGTTTTTACTATTATGATAAACAAACCAAGCTAAAACCTTCTTTTTTTAAGTTAAACAAGTCGAAACTGAGCTTAACTAAACCCTGACCCGGATTGTCTAATAACTCATTGTGTAATGCAATCGAAACAACAAACACAAATATACAAGTGTAACATGTAAACATTATATATACACATACATATGCTTTCCAAAATCGAGCATGCAGAAACCTTACGACGAGCAAGATAGCATGCACACGCCTGGACGGTTAGCCCATGCAGGTGGCAACTGCGCGTATTTTTCCATACCAGGTTGCTCGTCGTATGGGCTTTCGATTACTTTAAGCAACCGTCTCACTTCTTCAAAGTCACCTTGTTCAGCCACGTCTATAGCACTCTGACATAAATAGTTCCGAAGAATGAACTTCGGGTTCACAGAGTTCATTGAAGCTTTTCTTTCCTCATCTGAAACTCCACTACCAGATAACTATTTGATGTCACACCAATAAGAAAATAAGAAATTATCGTCAATGATAATTTAAAAAAAAAAAGCAATCACATAAAATAAGATTGCATCAACTTGACCTTTGAAATACAGGTCCAAACGGTTCAAGTCAGGTCAAGCCAGCCCGTTAACACGTTTGCATTAAATAAGATTTTAAAAATAACATAAAGGTTCAAGTAACCAACTATGCTTTCACCTAACGAAACGCATAAACTTTCTAAATATTTTGTATCAACATGATCTTCAGCATATATAGCATACAAAATGCCCTAAATCGAATTTTTTTAGAAGAGTAATGTACACAGATGGTCCCTATGGTCCGTGTGGTTTACAAAAATTTTGGATTTGGTCCCTAGCTTTTCAAAAGTACACGGATGGTCCCTATGGTTTGCATTTTGTAACGCATTTAGTCCCCAACCAACAAATCTAATGGTTTCAGCAGGTCGAAGTTAGGGACTTCCTATCCGTCATCTTTTGTGTTTAAACTCAACTGACAATATAACAGGAGTCAAATAAGGAATGTGCTCAGAAGTTAGGGACTAAATGCGTTACAAAGTGCAAACCACAAGGACCATCCATGTACTTTTGAAAAAAAGATGGGAACTAAATGCGTTACAAAGTGCAAACTACAGGGACCATCCGTGTACTTTTGAAAAGCTAGGGACCAAATCCAAAATTTTTATGAACCTCAGGGACCATCTGTGTACTTTACTCTTTTTACTAGTTTTGAGCGCTCCTATGGGTGTTGCTTACACGAATAAATTAGACTAAACTTGGTCATCTTTTTTATAAATAACCCCAAATAATTAGCCAACTTTTTATAATAAAGTGATTTAGAAGGTTTTAAGATTATCGCTTGGTATCTTTCGACCCTTCCGACTTGTTTCCATTTCATTTTAAGCTTAAAATTTTACACGTTTGACCTATTAAAAACAAAAACACAACCCAAATCGACCCGATTTTAGGCAAAACCGAGTCGAAATTGCCACCTCTACATATCATAAAAATGCATGATCTTAGCGGGTGTTTAGCAGTCGAATTACCTCCTCGATGTAAATTCTGACCCAGCTTATCCACGCCTCCTTACGTTCTTGACCGATATCTAGTAAAGCGGCCCTGAGTGGGCCCAACAGTTCTTCATCTGAGGTTGTTGAATCAGCTTTGATGTTGGATAGTAATCTAAAGAAGTTTGTGTAGTCAACTTTGTCAACCGCCATATTGTTAAGCAGTTTACTAATAAGTTGTTTATTGTACTTTGGTAGGCCAACTTTTTTGGTCATTATAGCTTGGTAGTCATCCATAAATTTTGTACCATATCTGCAATGTATATAAAAAAAAAATAAGGTTTTACACAATCAGAATCTCAGATAGATAGCTAATAAAGCCCCTAAAGAATATGCGTAAATTGACTTTTTTGATGTCAAATAGGCTAGTTTTCAAATTTAACTTAAGATTAGTATACATGTACCCCCCCCCCCCCCCCCCCCCCCCCCCCCAAAAAAAAAAAAAAAAAAAAAGAAAAGCCTTGTGACATTATGTTAATTGCTAGAGTAAAATACCATTTTCGTCCCTGAGGTTTGGCCAGTTTTGTGACTTCCGTCCAAAAGTTTGTTTTTCCGCATCTGGATCCAAATGGTTTGAAATCTTGCCATTTTCATCTAGCTCGTTAACTACGTCCATTTTTCTCTGATAAGGCAACGGTATTTTCGTCTTTTTTGTTAACTTAAAGGGCAATTCGGTCCTTTTCACTTTATGTACAAGCATTTAGCATAATGTACAAGTATTCAAAAAAGACGAAAATACCCTTAAGTTAAGAAAAAAAAAAGATGAAAATACCCTGCCTTAACGGAGAAAAATGGATGGAGTTAACAAGCCGGATGAAAATGGCAAGATTTCAAACCTTTTGGATCCAGATGCGGAAAAACAAACCTTTGGATGAAAGTCGCAAAACTGGCCAAACAAATACTTTGCTACAGGTTAAGAGAGAAGGGCAAAAGGATCAAATACCTTTCAAGTGCATAATTGGCCTCTTTCTCATTAATCAATTTAGCAGAAGAAAGAGTCGATATAAACTGAGCTATATTCCATAAACCAACATCGGGTTGATTCGCAAAGCAATATCGTCTCCCCGGAAGATCAGTGGTATTCGGGGTGTAACTTGGGTCAAACGCATCAAGAAATCCAAACGGCCCATAATCAATCGTGAGGCCCAATACACTCATGTTATCAGTGTTCATCACACCGTGTGTGAAACCGACACCCTGCCAGCTGGCAATCAACGAAGCCGTACGTTCAGCAACTTCCACCACCCAAGCTGGTTCAACCATCAGGTAGAAATATAGCATTAGCGTAGGGTTGTAATCGAGCCGAACCGAGCTAGGTTGGGCTCGAGCTCGAACTTAAAAGAGCCAGCTCGACTCGGCTCGTTTACTTTATCGAGCTGAAAAGTCAAGCTCGAGCTCGGCTCGTTAGAAGTTCGAGTCAGTTCAAGCCCAATCAAGCCGGCTCGTTAATTTTTTTATTTTCATATATATTTTTTTATTTATTACAAGTATTAGTAACATTAAAAAAACAAAAAATAAATAATAAAAATTAACACGACTATGTATTATTTTTGTTTTTTTTCTAATATTTTAAAGACAAAAAGGCATATTAAAATAGGCAAATTGGAAAATAATAATCCCATCTTTGTGAAATTGGCCGATAATAATCCCAAGTCAGTTATTAGCCAATAATAATCCGACCTCGTCCAATTTTTTTGTAAAATAGTCTGCCGTCAAAATAAGCTTAACGGAGTTAAGTGTTTTTCCGAATTACAAACCGTTGTTTTAGGGCTTTTGATCAGAACCAGGATACGAGTCGATTGATGTAAAACTTACCTCGAAATTGTGTTCGAAATGGCTTGAATTTTGTTAATTGGAAGTTAAATACCCGAATTGAAGCACCGTTTTCGTGGGTTGGGGGCAGTATTTCGAGGTAAGTTTTACATCAATTGACTCGTATCCTCATTCTGATCAAAAGCCCTAAAACAACGGTTTGTAATTAGGAAAAACACTTAACTCCGTTAAGCTTATTTTAACGGCAGACTATTTTACAAAAAAATTGGATGAGGTCGGATTATTATTGGCTAATAACTGACTTGGGATTATTATCGGCCAATTTCAGAAAGATGGGATTATTATTTTCCAATTTGCCATTAAAATATTATATAAATTATTTTTGTTTTTTACGATATTTTTATATGTTATTTAATTAATTAAACGTAAAATGTAAATACTTTAACCCCTTCCCACATATTTTTAACTTTAATACAGTTAAAACTATATATATATATAGGGTTAGGTTCATTTGTGAACAACCCCTTGATAGTGAACACTAGTGAACTAATCCTAGTCCTTGATTATCAATACACAAGTGTAAATCAATGGCTAGGATTTGTTCACTCAGTTCACAAATACACTAGTGCACTCTATAACCCCCACCCTCTATATATATAGAGGTCGGTTAACGTACAATATTCCTTAACGTACGAGCGTACGATGTGAAATTACGCATGTTGTAAAATTCAAAACCCTAATCACGCATGTTGAAAAACCCTAATCACGCATGTTGAAAAGACATAATCACGCATGTTGAAAACCATAACATGCTTCATTACATAAGTATAACATGCGTAAGTATGGTTTTTCAACATGCGTGATTAGGGTTTTGAATTTTATAACGTGCGTAATTTCACAGTGTAAGCTCGTACGTTAAGCAATATTGTATTTTACACTTTCACTATATATATATATATATATATATATATATATATATATAGGATTAGGTTCAAGAGTGAACACTAGTGTAGCTTGCGAACTGAGTGAACTAATCCTGGCCATTCACGTGTGTAGATCAATGGCCAGGATTTGATGTTGAAATACACTAGTGTATTTTACGATTTGATGATGAGATCCTGGCCATACGCGTGTGTAGATCAATGGCCAGGATTTGTTCACTCAGTTCGCAAATACACTAATGTTCACTCTAGAACCCCACCCTATATATATATATATATATATATATATATATATAATAATCTGAGCCAGCTCACGAGCCGAGCCAGGCCTAGCTCGAGCTCTGTTCGTTTACAAATCAAGCCGAGCCGAGCTTTTTCCGGGCGAGCTTTGAGCCACGAGCCACGAGCTATTTGAACACTCCTAAACACCTGATTAACTGTTTACATTATTTAATATTCACCTGCGTATTTGTTTGAAGTTAGATCTACTGCGGTATCATTTTCTTGGCCAGTGGAGAAAGATAAACTATCGCTTTTGCTCATATTTTCTATATGAGGAAAGTGATGCCGGATGGTGTAATCGGCTAACACTTTAACGATTTCAAGATCCTCTTTTCCTCGTGCAGCGTGTATTTGAAACGAGCCAAAACGTAAAAACGATTGTGCAACTCTGCACACAACTGCACCGGGTTCATCTTTCGGATTTCCACTGCATTTACACACATGAGAAATAAGTCGAAAGTATTCTACTTTTGGTGTGAATCTTAAAAGGGGAATTCTTTTACTACATAAAACTTAAGAGTAAAATGCCATTTTCGCCCTGAGGTTTTGTGACTTTCGTCCAAAAGTTTGTTTTTTTTTTTTTTTTGCATACAGATTCAAAAGGTTTGAAATCTTGCTATTTCATCTGACTCGTTAATTCCATCCATTTTTTAACATCAAGTCAGGGGCATTTCCGTCATCTTAGCTATTTGTTTAGATATAAATAAACAAAACAAATAGCTAAAATGACGGAAATAGCCCTGACTTGACGTTAAAATGTGGATGGAGTTAACGAGCCGGATGAAAATGGCAAGATTTCAAACCTTTTGGATCCAGATGCGGAAAAACAAACCTTTGGATGAAAATCGCAAAAGTGGCCAAACCTCATGGACGAAAATGAAATTTTACTCTAAAAACTTACTCATAAAACATGTCACGCATAACATATTTCCCCGTTGTTACAAGGCTAAGTGCGCGAGTTGTTGGAATCCCAAGACCATGAATCGCTTCACTGCAAAGAAACTCACGTATACTACTACGAAGAACCGCTAAACCATCTGCAAACCGGCTATATGGAGTCTTTCCGGCCCCCTTTAGTTGCAGTTCCCACCTTTGGGACTTCGAGTTCATAAGCTCCCCGAGTGTGATGGCCCGCCCGTCACCCAGTTGACCTGCCCACATTCCGAATTGATGACCGCCATAACATTGAGCATAAGGCAATCTGCAAGGAATTAATGTTTTACTTTTTAGTTGCAATGAAATCTCCATATTTTAAAATGAGTAAATTGCCATTTTCGTCCCTGAGGTTTGGCCAGTTGTGCGACTTTCGTCCAAAGTTTTGTTTTCTCACATCTGGATCCAAAAGGTTTGAAATCTTGCCATTCATCCGACTCATTAACTCCATTCATTTTTCTCCGTTAAGTCAGGGGTATTTCCGTCTTTTCTGTTAACTTAAAGGGCAATTCGGTTTTTTTCAGGGGTATTCGGCCTTTTTACATAAAGTAAAAAAAGACCGAATTGCCCTTTAAGTTAGCAGAAAAGACGGAAATACCCCTGACTTAACGGAGAAAAATGAATGTGAGTTAACGAGCCAGATGAAACTAGCAAGATTTCAAACCCTTTGGATCCAGATGCGAAAAACGAACCTTTGGACGAAAGTCGCAAAACTGGACAAACCTCAGGGACAAAAATGGCATTTTACTCTTTTAAAATGGTAACAAGTGGTGCATACTGCTTACCCTCCTACTAAAGGCGATGCCCCGGAGAACAGAAGCGGGAAATCGGGTCTTTCAAATCTGTAACACCAAGAAAAGTTTCAAGATTGTAATATAATATTATACAAATATCATGGTAGATTCATTATAGATAACTGATTTAGAAGGTGAAAATGAACTCACTCTTTATGATCTAAATCAAGAATTTCTGCAACTGATTCTGACCATGCTACTAGTTGAGGGTTTTCCACTTGAACAGAAGGGGATACTTTTGAATAACATGCATGATGCACCTAAAATTTGTGAATATTTACAACAGAAACAACATACTTAGAATCCAGAAAGTTGCAATTCATAATGAGCCATCAAAAAGCAATATCTAATTAGGGTGTTGAGGTGTTCATCGGATTTATTATTCGGGTTTCGGATTATTCGGAATTTTTGTGTATAATATTGTATCTGATAACCGTTCAATATAACAATCCGGTTTGGGGGGTCGGGTTATTAGGGTAGTTTGGGGTTTGTAAATATTTGTTAATTTTCAAAACTTTTGGTTTACATACTACACTTTTGGCAACTTGGGTGGTGTTCTTTGGACCCTAATCACGAATTTAAGTGGTTCGGTGTCCTAAATTCCGTTTTTAGGCAGCCCTACGGTGTGATTGAGAAGTGCTTTTGTATCTCGTTCATAGTTATTAAAAGCCATCGCCTCTTGTGAATAGGCCCATTTTCCAAGCTAGGCGAGGCAATTGCGCTTTAAATCAAGGCAATTGCGCTTTAATTCTCCAGGTGATGATTCAAATGCAAATTTCTGAGAGATTCCTAGATTCCGGAGAGTTTCCGGCCAAATCCTGTAAATTCCGGCAATATTCCAGCGAGAATTCTACTTTTATTTTAGGAAAACTACTTTTCTACACTAATAAATAGATGATATTAAATGTTATATAATAGCTTTTGTTTATTCTATTTGAAGAATAGTATTACTTTTCTAATGCATAATATATGTTCTGTTTTTTTTTTCATTGTGCGCTCTTTTTTTCTCAGGCTCTCGCCTTTTTTTGCGCCTTGCGTCTAGGCCCCAGGTGAAACCTATGCGCCTTGAGTACCCCTAGCGCCTTTAATAACTATGATCTCGTTATACCGCTACTATCTGTTGTGTTTAATTGTTATGGCTCTCTACCCATTTTTATTTTTCCTTTTGAATTCTAAAAGTCCTAGGCGTTGCCTAACCGGATTTACAACACTCGTGCTGTTTGGAAAGTGCTGAACTTCTGAATGGGTAAGTGCTGAAACAGTAAGAGGTCTGAACTATTAAGACAGTATAATGCTTAACCATTCAGAGACAAATGTCTGACCGATTCGGATAAGAGGTCTTAACTATTCAGACTCAGTATAATAATGCTTAACCATTCAAGATAGTCTAAACCCTTAAGTGCTGAACCATTAAGAGGTCGTTGTTAAGAGCTGAAACAAACAGTATAATGACCAATTCGGATAAGAGATCTTCTTAACTATTCAGACTCAGTATAATGCTTAACCATTCAAGACAGTCTAAACCCTTAAATATTGACCCATTAAGAGGTCGTTAAGAGCTGAAACAAACAGCCCCTTGATATAATTCAAGACAAGAACATAACCCTGCCCTAATAACAAGGGTGTACCTATTCACACACCCATTTGGCTATTGGCACACCAAAAATGTGTTTTTTGTCTTATATGCACACCCTGCAGTGTCGAGCTGTGGCTAAAGCGCAGCGTTTTGGTTCGGTTAACCAGACAAAGACTGACGGGTGTCTGACGGGTCTGTTGACCGGACCAAAACGCCGAGCTTTGGCCGCGTTTTGGTCCTGTCAACCAGACAAAAGACTGATTGGGTGTCAGTCTTTTGTCTGGTTAACGCGGCCAAAGCTCGGCGTTTTGGTCCGGTCAACAGACCCGTCAGACACCCGTCAGTCTTTGTCTGGTTGACCGGACCAAAACGCCACGCTTTGACCACAGTTCGACGCTGCAGGGTGTTCATATAAGACAAAAAACACCTTTTTAGGTGTGTTTGGGCCAATAACAATCGCAGCTTACAGGTAGCCGATTAACCAGTACCACTTAGGGTTTGGGTTAATTCAATTGCATTAAAAGTTAAAACTTCATCAATAAAGAAACACAATAAGAAATTAATAACCTGACGTTGCATGAAATCAGTGCGAGGATCAGCGGGCAACTCACGAACAAACGAGTGATCCCAATTCAAATCCTCAAGGCTCAACTTTGTTATTCTTTTATTATCATCCATCAAACTCTGTTTCTTTAACGCATCGGTGACGGAATTAACTGATAAACCTGAAGATGTGTTCATGGAAGCGGTGGTGATGGAGAACGAGAACGACGTCGTCTTGCGGTGAAATTTGAAGAGTTTATGAAGGGAATATAATGGAAAGAGGGGGCGAAAGAGGGTGCTGGTTGTGAAAACTATTGGTGACATCTTCAACGTGTCATTCGTATGATATGACGGTTTGCAGGCATGACACTTTAGTAGTTTCTATCAAGATTTGGTTGGGGATATGTTACTCACATGTAGTAGTAGGGCTGTAAAAGAACCAAACGTTTGACGAACAGTTCATGAATCGTTCGGCGGGAAGTTCGTTTGTGTTCGTTCGTTTATTTAACAAACAAACATGAACAGAGGTCGCGTTCGTTCGTTTATGTTCGTGAACGTTCGGTAATGTGTCCGTTTGTGTTCGATAGTTCATTAGTGTATTTAGTTTTTATATTTATTTAAATATATCAAAATTCTGACAATTAAATATCTAATAAGTGTCAGTGTATTATATATTCTGTTCATGAACGATTGTTTGTGTTTGTTTGTTTTCGTTTGTGTTCATGAACATTAGTTTGTGCTCATTTGTGTTCGTTGCCTAAAATTAACAAACAAAAACAAACGAACATGAACAAGCTCATTACCTTAACAAACGAACACAAACATAAAATCACGTTCGATAAGTGTTCGTGAACGGTTCGCGAACACATATATATTTTAACAAACGAACACGAACAAGGTCTTGTTCGTGTTCGTTCGGTTCGTTTACAACCCTAGGGATATGTATTGTATTGTAAGCCACATGTGCAATGAATAAGTGTACCTCTAGCATTAAAACATGTACTTTATTTATATATATATATATATATATATATATATATATGTAAAGATATAGACCAGAGATGATGTGGCGGGAACACAATACACTCATATAGACATTGGTAAAACGACATGAGCCGATCTGATCCGAGCGGGGGTCTGCTCGTGCTCGGATTGAATTACAATCGATCCGATCCGATCGGATCAAATTTGCAAAATAGAGCACAAAAGTTAATTGGGTTTAAGAAACTTAATTGGGAGAGAGAGTGTGATTTCAATGTTAATGATGTAATAGTATAGATTGTTTATTTTATTTTGTTGTCTTTCGTTTCTATTTTGTCCTTTGTTGGCCCTTTTTTTACCGTATATCGTAGAATCCTTTGTCATTCAAAAAAAAATCACGTAACATATTAATTTTTTACAATTACAAAAGTATAGAAAATAAAATGCTTATTTTTATGGTGTAATTTTCTTTTAAATATTAATGTAAGAAAAAGTTGTGGTCGTTTAAATTTCGTGGGTGAACTTGAATGTGACTTGCGTTTGCTAGGAAGATGTAGCATTAAAGAATTGTAGTATACGTTTTAAAAACTTGCAATTACTTATTCTAAAGAAATGTATTATGATATAGTATGGATGGTATAGATATACTTTAGCTTGAATTAGAAACAAGTCAGTTAGGGTGGACGGGGCGGGCAAGTCACCAGCTGGAAGGGTACACAGCCGCAAGTGTTGTGGGTTTGATTTCCGGGTTTCAAAATCGGGTTGGGAAACTCGTTTTAGAGGAGAAGAGGATGAAGAATTCCAGGGTGGTCAAAGTGTGGTATCACCCCCTCCAACCAATCATATTTCAGTTAAATGCGGTCCCAGCCTCTCCAACCAATCATACGTCAACATATTTTTTTGGTTTAGCAAAAAAAAAAGTTGTGTGGATTCAAGGGGTTAACCAAATACTTAAATGGTTTGTTTGGATTGATTTGAGGTGGCGTGTTTTTATTGGCTATCGATGTGGTGTCTTCGGTTCAAGGGGGGTAACCACCCCTTCCACACTTGGCTACTTACATTGCTATTTAGCCTAGTACTCTTTTGAAGGGTGAGGGGAGTCGATGCAGGACCGGATCTGTAGTGTGTCACCTCGGTGCTGCAAGTGAACACTGCACCAATTCAATCTCACCCTGGATGAATGTGTCGAAGATGATGATGATGCTACACAAAACCATGGATGGTATACAACCAAACCATCTCGATATACAACTCAAACAGTTGAGAATTTCAAGGAATCAGAAAGATATTTTTACGACTTATATCTAATTTTACATGATTAAGTTGTCACAATCTTCGCTTAACTTGCAAACAACTAAGATATAAATCTACTAGCCGGAACTTCAAAAACTTTATTCTCAACACATACCTTTCAAGTACATTTTACTAATGCTTGTCCATTGGAACATTAAGATCTTTAAACAACGGGCTGTCAACCCCCACGCCCATTGCATTCAGGCCGTTGTCTACATATATAAGAGCACCCGTAATGGCAGAAGCCAATGGAGATGCCAAGAATGCGGCTGTGTTCCCCACCTCATCTGTTCATTTATTTCTCAAACTTCAGCTAATTATATTTTGTATGCATTGGTTAGTGATCGAAACAATTTTTACTTGGTCGAGTAAAATAGATTGGATCCGTTAATGGGTATTATGGATTAAAAATTTAAAATACACTTTTGACCCATTTGACCCGTTTTCTTTTATGCAATATTTTCTTTATAGATATTTACCTATTTGAAAGTTGGAACGTTGTAAATAACACACAACCTAAATCGACCCATTTATAAGCAAATGGTCCACGTAGGGTTGCCACGAACCGAACGTTCAGCGAACAGTTCGTGAACCGTTCGGCGCGAAGTTCGTTCGTGTTCGTTCGTTTGGTTAAATGTTCGGTAACGTGTTCGTTTGTGTTTGATTGTTCGTTAATATTTTTGGTTTTATATTTTATTTAAATACTTAAAAAATCCGAAAAATAAAATATTTAATAAGTATCAGGAGGAATGTACATGGATGGACCCTGTGGTTTACCAAAACTTTGGATTTGGTCCCTAGCTTTCCAAAAGTACACAAATGGTCCATGTGGTTTGCACTTTGTAATACATTTAGTCCCAAACTTTTTTTCCCAAAAGTACATCGATGGTCCCTGTGGTTTGCACTTTGTAACGCATTTAGTCCCTAACTTGGACATGCTAAAACCATTAGATTTGTTGGGATTAACAAACGAACACGAACAAGTTCATTTCCTTAACGCGTTACAGAGTGCAAACCACAAGGACCATCCGTGTACTATTAGAAAGCTAGGGATCAAATTCAAAATTTTGATAAACCAAACGGACCATCCGTGTACTTTACTCTAAGTATGAGTGTATTATATATTCTTTCGTGAACGCTTGTTTGTGTTTGTTTCTATTTGTGTTCATGAACATTACTTTGAGTTCATCTGTGTTCATGAATGTTCGTTTGCGTTCGTTACCTATATTAACAAACGAACACGAACAAGTTCATTTCCTTAACGAACAAACACAAACATAAAATCTCATTCGTAAGTGTTTATGAATGGTTCATGAACACATATATTTCCTTAACAAACGAATGCGTCCGGTTCGTTTGCAGCCCTAGGTCAAAGATTGCCACCTTTTTTTCATATAAATTACCTGCAGATAGTGTTTTCTGTAGACGTGCATTTGCGAAAGAGTAGTCAATCATCGTATCGATAAATCCAATTGCTTTAGCAGCACGGCTTCCAAGTGGACCTGAATTTTTTAATTATGGGCATAATTCAATGTGATACAGGTGCAGGAATATAGTGTGCACTTGCAAGAATATGTTTATAGCAAAAAACATGAAAGAAAGAAGTGATAAAATCACCTGCGGATATTGTGTTGACCCTAATTTTATGTTTTCTTCCTGCTTCGAAAGCAAGCACCTAAACAAAAAAAAAAAAGACGGATGTTATGCATTATATTTTATATTATAATTAAGAGTAAAATGTCATTTTCGTTGCTGAGGTTTGGCCAGTTGTGCGACTTTCTTCCAAAGGTTTTTTTAAGCATCTGGATCCAAAAGGTTTGAAATCTTGTCATTTTCATCCGACTCGTTAACTCCATCCATTTTTCTATGTTATGTCAAGGGTATTAGCGTCTTTTTATACATGTTTTATCAAACTAAAAATACTATAAGAAATAAAGTAAATAGAGTTGGATCTTTATTTCTTATAATGTTTTTAGTTTAATAAAATAATGTATAAAAATACAGTAACACCCTTAACTCAACGGAGAAAAAAGGATGGAGTTAACGAGTCAGATGAAAATGGTAAGATTTCAAACTTTTTGGATCCAAATGCGGAAAAACAAACCTTCGGACAAAAGTCGCAAAACTGGCCAACCTCAGGAACGAAAATGACATTTTACTTTATAATTAATAATGAGTTGATAATGAAAAAGAAATGAAGACAAAAGAGCTCACTCTTGTGTCACTCTCTAGTGCGGCTTTTGCTGAACTCATACCCCCACCGTACCTGTGTTATATACAATACATGTACAAAACAGATCATACAGGTTCAGTTGGTCACGTGTCATTTTTGTACAGGCCGAAACAGTCGGGTCAGGATAGGTTCCGTTGATCCACAAACGCTTTTTTGTACAGTTTTCAATATATTACAAAATAATTAAAGTATCTGACCCGTTTCAGAAAAACAAAAGTCAAATTGGCACATTCATAAGTAAATGGAGCAAAATTGCCACCCCTAGATGTGTGTAAGCATAAAACATAATTAGAAAAGAGTAAAGTACACGGATGGTCTGTGTGCTTGACCAAAATTTTGGATTTGGTCCCTAGTTTCCAAAAGTACACGGATGGTCCCTGTTGTTTGCACTTTGTAACACATTTAGTCCCCAACTTTTGCCAAATGTACATGGGTGGTCCTGTGTTTTGCACTTTGTAACGCATTTAGTCCCTAACTTGGACCTGCTGAAACCTTTAGATTTGTTAGCTGGGGAATAAATGCGTTACAAAGTGCAAACCATAAGGACCATCCGTGTACTTTTGAAAAGCTAGGGACCAAATCCAAAGTTTTGGTTAACTACAGGGACCATCCGTGTACTTAACTCATTAGAAAATGATTGAAAAAGGGAACGTACCCGGGAATTATCCTCTCAGAAGCAATATACGTAAGCGATATTGACGAACCACCTATGGAAGCCACAATCATCAGTAACATGTAACAAAAACACGTGATACATAATAACATATACTAGAACAAAGTTACGAAATATCATGATATGTAGTAACAAGTTAAATACCGGGGTTCATAATTGGAAGAAAATGTTTGAGCAAAGAAACATAGGAATAACTAGACGCAGATACCGCGGCTAGATAACCTTTCCGGGATGTTTCCAACAGCGGCTTTGTGACCTAATCATGTATTATGCATGTGCTAAGTAACAAAATAAAGTGTATACGTCAATGTGATATATCTAGATTCATGAACGGGTCAACCGGTCAACCTCTGGCCCATTGGCAAGTGAGTGCACCAAAATATCGATACTACCGAAATCTTGCTTTACTGATTCTGCAACTTCCTGCACTGTCCAGTTACTTGCTCCAGCATAACGTTTATTGGTTTTAATCTGCATAAATTCACATCAATACAAGTCAATGATAAGGCTTTTTAATGTCTGAACACTTAGTTACGACAATTATAAAAATATATATATGTAGATACTACTAACATCTTCGGGTACATCCTCGGGGTTATCAAAGACAGCATCCAGTGGATAAACTTTAGTAATCTCCATCAAAGAACCATCTGGCAACCTGAAAGATGACGCTCTTCGTTATAAATTTCCATTTGTAATTGTAACCAAGTTGAAAACAAGTTAATATCTTACACCCGTGATTCATCAAATTTACCCCTGCGTAGACTCATTTCAAATATGTTTAAGGCCTACATCAAAATAGAAAAATTACAGATTAATCGAGGATAAGACGACAGGTATTTTAAGATTCAGCTAGAGTGCTACCATAAGTAGAGATGGCAAGATGGGCGGGTCAGATGGGTTGGTAAGAGGGTCCTATGGGTCATTTTTTGTATAGTTCGGAATTGTTGGCGGGTTGGGCTGGCCCATAGACACTTTTTGTTTGTTTCAAATACACACACACACACATATATATAGGGTTAGGGTAAAATGAAAACTCCTATGAGTTGTGAGAACTTAGAAAACTCCTATGTATACACAACATATGTGTTAAGTTTACTACTTTACTTACAGGCACCCATGTTCCAACAAGAATTTCAGCACCTGCAGCCGCTAACGATTTTGCAATAGCCCAACCATATCCATTGTCATCAGCAACACCAGCAATAAACGCCCTTTTACCTTCACATTGGAATTAACATATAACACAACCATTAGGACATCACTCAGAAACTACGGTAATACAAGGATCCAACCTTTTAAATCAATGGACAGCTGGGAAACCGACTTGCTTCCAGAAGCTTCTGACATCGACCTCGTAACGAACTTTTGAAACCTAGGACGACTTGTTGTGCACTTATGCTTAATATTTAGCACCGATGACAGATGAGAAGAGCTGGTAAGCTTAGATGACAAAACTCTATCGGATTCATGTACAAAAGTTGCCATTGTAGCCCCGAGAGTTCTTTGTGTAAGAAAAATGGACGGCCTTGCTGCAGTTATTTGCAGGGCCGACACACCAACCGCCATCATTTTCGGTATATGCAATCTAGCAAGGACAACAGAAATGAAGTTGAAATTTTGCACGAGATAGAAAGAATATTCAAAACTAGACACAAATTTTATCCACTGTGGTATTCTCACATTATACTCGTTGATTGAGCAGACAACAAGAAGCTGGTATATAAAGTGCATGGCGTTTTTCAAACGGTCTTAACTCTTAGAAGTTAACATTTGGTTCAAATATTATTGCGAAAGTGTTAGGGATAATGTAACCTAATGCAAGCATAACCTACATTTCCAAATTCAAATGTTATATATAGGGCTGCAAACGAACCAAACGTTCGACGAACAGTTCGTGAACCGTTCGGCGGGAAATTCGTTTGTGTTCGTTTATTAAACAAACAAACACGAACAAGAAATTTCGTTTGTTTAGTTAAATGAACAAACATGAACAGAGGCAGCGTTCGTTCATTTATGTTTGTGAACGTTCGGTAACGTGTTCGATAGTTCATTGGTGTTTTTAGTTTTTATATTTTATTTAAAATTTTAAATACTTCCAAATTCCAACAAATAAAAAATTTAACAAGTGTCAGTGTATTATATTTTGTTCATGAACGCTTGTTTGCGTTCGCTTGTTCCATTCGTGTTCATGAACATTAGTTTGTGCTCATTTGTGTTCATCAACGTTTGTATTCGTTTGTTGCCTAAAATTAACAAACAAACACAAACCGAACACGAACAAGTTCATTTCCTTAACAAACGAACACGAACATAAAATCTCGTTCAGTAAGTGTTCATGCGCAGTTCGTGAACACATATATTATTGCGAAAATGTTAGGGATAATGTAACCTAACGCAAGCTTAACCTACATTTCCAAATTCAACTGTTATATAAGAAAATTACTAACAATGTAACCTAAAGCAAGCTTTTCACACATAAATTAGGCCTAATAAAGTGGATAAATCCTACAAAGTTCATGTTCAAGTTCAACGTAATTTCAAAGTCTCCATACAAACAATTCAACAAAATCAGCAAATTCTGACACGTAAATTGCACGAAATCAAGCTCGTACATGAAGAATCCGATGATTATGAAACAACAAACAATATACTGACTAAATATTGAACAGAATTTCGGTTCAAATGTAAACTAACACAAGCTTAACCTACATTCCAAATTCAAATGTTACATAAGAATATTACTAATATTTTAACCTAATGCAAGCTTTTCACACATAAATTAAGCCTAATAAAGTGGATAAATCCTACAAAGTTCAGTTTCAACGTAATATCAAAGTCTCCAAACAAACAATTCAACAAAATCAGCAAATTCTGACACGTAAATTGCACGAAATCAAGCTCGTACACGAAGAATCCGATGATTATGAAACAACAAACGATATACTGACTAAATTGAACAGAATTTCGGATCAAATTGTTAACGTTTATACATGAGTACATTGTTAAGTGATAGAAAACTTGAATTTAAAGAGTAACTGAATGAAATTAAGTGTTTGAGAGTGAGCTTACTTTGCAGATTGGCAGAGAGCTCAAAGGTGGATCTGCTGTGTCTGTCGCTGTGTGCGGGTGAGGTAGAACTAAGAAAGGGTTGCTTTTTGCAACTGTATTGGGCTTTCGAATTGGGCCACAGATTGGGCTTTTGAATAACTAATAAAAAGGTTACAGGAAATGACATGTTAGCACACGAAAAAAAAAACCAGCGTATCGTATGACTTGTTATGTTAATACATGAACATTACCTATTAAGACACAAACACGACCTGCTATTAATTATATAAACTTTACTTTCAGATATATTTTATGTATAAAATTAGGAGATATTTTTTTAATTTAAAACTATACACGTCATAAACAGGTCTTACCAACATGTTAAGACGCGAAATTAAACAGGTCTTAATGTGTCGTGTCGACCTATAATAGACACGAAACCTGTTAAGGTTAAACACGAAACATGTTAACTTCGTGTAGGTTCGTGTTGTGCTATCGTGTTCGTGTAGGAATTGCCTGCCCCATAAAGGATGGGAAATGGAAGGAAAGGAAAGTATAAAAATATTTGTGTTTTATTAAGTTTCATTAAAGAAAATAAGTGGAGGGATGTGGAAGAAAAATCTTCTTATAAAACTTTCCTTTCGAATTGGAAGGAAGCAAAGGAAAACAAATATAAAGTTTTTGCATTTACCATTTTACCCTCTCACTTAACTTGTTATAAACTCTAACAAGGGTATGATTATAGAATAATACATTTCTTTTCTCTTCATTTTATCTTGGGAACACATAAAATCTTTACTTTCTTTTCCTTTCTTTCAAACCTCTTGAACACAAAATGAAATTAGGGTGTTAGGAGTGGAGTCGCAAAGGGTGCGGCAAAGCGCGCGGCAAACACCGCCGCCAACCAAATGCCGACGCGGTGAAATGTGTGAAGCGGGGAGGGCATGCCGACGCGGGGAAGAGAGGAAGGGGAGAGAGATGGTAGTGTGAGGTGGGGTCCATTCCAATCTCAATCAATCACACATTTTTCCTTTTTTTTAAGTTTACCACTTCACCAAATGTCTAAACCATTGCCAACACTTTTCACCAAAGTTTAAACACTTTTCACTGATTGACGTGGCGCACTCTGATTGGTTGATTTTTTAGTTTGCCACTCTCAAGTGTTTAACCACTCCTAACACCCTTATATATTTCCCTTTCCTTTTCTTTATTTTCTTCCTAAATTCCCTTTCTTTTCTTTTCTTTCCTTTAATAAACTCGGGAACACATCGCAAATGTTATACCCCACAAATCGGGTGTTGGGCCATGCCCGGTTATAGGTATGGTTAACGACTTATCGAGGTAAAAATGACCGGGTATGGCTATAACTAGTTCGTGTATGTAATGGAGTTTTGAAAAGGAAGCGATCAGGTTTTAGCCGGATCCGGTTAGATATAACTGAATTGGAACCGTTCGCTTCTTTCCCGCTCGTTCTCTCTACCGTCGCATGATGCAAATATAATAACCACTTTACGCCTTACACCCCTCAACATTCTCCCTTTTATAGCTTATTTATCAGGTCATATCAGTTGGTGATAAGTCTTATATGACAAAATGGTTTTAAACCCAAACTATGCGTTTAATACGCTTAAAAAACCGTTTTAAGCGATTTCCGGGTTATACAGGAAATCTGAGTTTTCTGATCAGGTTATAAAGTACAAAATACTTTATTTATTTTATAAAATCAGTAGCAATTGGATTGGTGTCAAAATATTATGTAAAACTCATTTTATGAACAAAAAGGGTATAATCGGTATTTACCGAATCAACGTCATAACCTTAGGTTATGAGCAGGTTAAAAATAATTAAAAATCTTTAAAAATCCCAAAATATTATCTTATATCAGTGGGTAAAGGTTTGGTGTCGAAAATTGGGTTTAGATAGGCTTTATGCTAATGACGCCGTTTAATTACTAAAAAGCGTTCTAATTACGTCATTGAGCATAACTCCTAATCTAGACCTCCAACTGATGTGAAAATTTAAGGACATGTTTATAAATCATTAATAAAGATTATTGTCCTTTCACATTTCCAAAATTCTCGTTTTATGATCAAAAGGGCATTATGGTCAACATTAAGCAATTAACGGAAACGTGTAAACGAATCGGTCAAACAATGAATCAACCACAAAGTGTTATACTATCATGTAACCTGGTCCTAAGGAAGCTCTAAGGCATTTCCAAATCATACTAAATCGGGTCAGAACTGAAGTCAAAGCAAAAGTCAAAGTTTTGCGACTTTCGGTTCCGAACCGGGTCTAAACAGAAAATTATCGGGTCGAACATGCTTAGACATGTTCTTACACTTATTACTGAGTTATATGAGTGATAAAATAGGTTACATGCCTTCTACATTGTGACAACTGGCACAAACCGGTAATTTCCGTACACTATAATTATTGCTTAATGACTGCAATTATGAGTTTAAGTGTCAGCAATGTCTGAACACATGATTAAACAAGTGAATTCATGCATGTTGTATACTACAAAATATTGCTTTATGCATAAACGAGAGCGTTGCGTCAGAATAATAGTAAACTCACCGGTAAGACACTATGTGTCGACGGAACTGCAGAAAGCAGCCAGACAATAAAATTGGAGCCTAGGTGTAGGTCCAACAACAAGAATGCATTAAAACCCAAGAGTACATACAAGGGTTTAATTTATATACATTGCGAAAGCAAAAATAAGCACTAAAAAGCACCCGAAACGCACTTTAAGTGCCGAATTTTGTATAATTCAGCTCTAATCAGCATTTAAGCATATAAATATTATGCAGAAATGTCGTTTTATTATCCAGAATATTTCCCTAAGTGTTGGGAATTGAAAGAGTACATGAAAAGTACTTAAAAGACACTAAAAAGTGTGATTCAGCACTTTAACGAATCGGTATGTAACCGAACAACCGGACTATACCCGAAACATGAAAATATTGATGTTTTCATTATTCATCTTTTTCTGAGCTAGTTAGGGTCCCTGAATACCCTAACACCCGTCATAACACGCTACACATTAGTAACGGGGTTAAACACTTAACTTAACTTCGTTTAACCTAACTAATACTTGGAAACAAACTGGATACCCCCCCCCCCTAATGAGATCGGCCAACAAGGGGTAACCAAGGGAGTACAACTTTTGATTATTATATTGTCTTATGCTTAATATCAAGGGGACACGAAATCCGTTGGACGAAGAACATGAACTTGTCTATAAATACCACCACTTAACACATAAGTTATTACACATAACATTTCACCAAAACTCTCTCTCTCTCTCACCCTTGGAGCTCACGGCCAAGACCACCCACCTCCATCCATCCGATTTCAAGTTTAGTTCATCACATTCCAAGGTTATACAAGTGTTACGGGTCACGTATTAGGAGTCTTGGAGCAAACGGAAGGCGAAGGACCTCTCTACTTTGCTTTTATCCACCTCTTTTGCGCTTAGATTCTTCCCTAGCCTCGAGCTAGAGGTATAATGCTTAAAACTTATATTTGAACTTATCTAAAGTGGTTAAAAGGATTTGTGTTGGTTAAATCTCGTTAAAATACGAAAAGATGCACAAAAGTCTACTAAAAGCATGAAAAATGGTGGTTAATAGCACATAAGTTGTGTAAATGATGTAGTATTCGAAATGTATGATTATTGAGACCCGATCTATGATTGTGGTAGCCCGGATCATCGTTTAACCCGGTTTGGTAAGATCATGGATCTTAACATAAAGCTATTTTAGAAGTAACAAGGGTTAAAAGGTGAAACCCTACCACACATAAACCATGAACTTGTGTAAAAATGTTTTAACTTGTACAAAAGTGTTTAAAACTAGTAGATCTATGTATCTACAAGTGGTATTTTCAAAGGACCAAGCGTTAAAGAAATCATGTTTTAAAACCGGATCTTACACAAACAAAAGTGGTTTTTGTGAACAAACAAGTGTATGGACACTTGTGTAACAAAAGTTTTAACAAAGAAATAATTTTCATAAAAACCGACTAGAAGTTGTGAAACTTCATATTCTTTAAAAATAAGATTTTTAAGAAATTAAACTTATTTTTAAAGATAACAAGACTTACTAAATGTGCTAGTAAGATACTACACAATTTTGGTAAATATCCAGGTTCATGAAGTGGGGAAAAGTAGTGATTATTGTTGATAATTGTTGTTGATGATTATTGATGATTGATGATGATTTGAAAGAAAATAAACACACGTTTTGAAAACGTGGGAAACCTCCATTTTTAGGGGAAACTCTGTCAAAATTTTTATAAATTTTGACACTTAGAAAAATATAAGTTTTGAGAAACTTATTCCCTAAAAATGTGTTTAAAAGTATTACTAAGGTTTCCCTAATTTTTGGTGATAAGAAATGGTGATTTCTTGAAGAATAAAAATGGATATTATGTATATATATTTTTGGAGAGAAAAATATATATTATTTTATCACCAATTTTTGTGCTAAGTGTATATAGTGTGTGTTATACGTGCTAGTGTATTAAGACTTAAAAATACACTAATTACTCATGAGGAGTAGAAATATAAAAATACACATACAACATACAAGATACATAATTCGGGTGCAAAGTGCAAAACACAAAAGACTTATATTTATTTTTGGAGAAAATAATATAAGTAAGATACGTAGTTAAAAATATAGAATATTTTTAACACAAGAATATATACAAAAGAGAGTGACTGTACTTGTGCGACGCAAGTCTAGTGACTAACGTTAAGAAAACGCGTATAGGTTACGACGTTAATTAAGCAAATCCGGTGGAGTTTACGACGCTAGGAACGCAAAGTTGTGAGTTCATGCTCCCCCTTTTCTTTTAACTGTTTTCAGTTTTTATAACTTCGGGGGTGAAATACATGTACAAATGTACAAAAATTTATAATTGGTATGATATAAATACAAGAAGTACACTTGGTGAGAACGAGAACCAAGTGTGACGAAATATAAAAATACAAGAAGTACACTTGGTGAGAACAAGAACCAAGTGTGACGAAATATAAGAATATGAGAAGCGCACTTGGTGAGAACGAGAACCAAGTAAGAGGCGCTATGAGAAATGATAACAAGAAACGCGCTTGGTGAGAACGAGAACCAAGTAGGATGCGTTATGAGAAATAGTGTCACGAATAGGGTACAGAAGCACCATTAATCGTGTACATATTTAGACCGCAGAACAAAAGGTTAGATCTAACGGGTGCCTGGCAGCCACACTCCCGGTCGGGGCGAGAACCGAGGAAGTGCTTTTGTGTCTCAGAATATACCAATTAAATGCCTTAGGTTTGGTGACTTCCTATGACGTGCCACAGGTTAATGGCTTTGCAACCCATTAACAATCTGATAATTACAGAAATACTGTATTTACATAAAATTCATACCATACAGAATTGATATATAACTTGAAGTACGTGGGGTACTCAAGAAGATTGATATATAACTTGAAGTACGTGGGGTACTCAAGAAGATTGATATATAACTTGAAGTACGTGGGGTACTCAAGAGGATTGATATATAACTTGAAGTACGTGGGGTACTCAAGAAAAGATTGAATTATAAATGGGTACGTGGTGTACACATGAAACTGGATTTATATATGAAAACTTGATTTACTCACAAACTATGTTTTCATACAAAGTATACAAACATGAAATACAAAACTGCATGAATTCACACCAACTTTATGTTGACGTTTTTCCAAAAACTCACATGTATTTCAGGTAACTAGAATGGATGTGCGCGCGGTCTTGCTTATGCTCGTGGATGTCGCTTGTGTTTAACTTTAAATAAAGTTGTAAACTTTTAAGACAATGTTTTATGCGACTTAGCGATGTAAACGCTAACGTATGCTTTCAAATTATGGTATTTGAATGTTATTTTACGAGCATGTAGCATGTTTACTCTTCGTATGCAATGAGAACCTTTCATGATCACACCTCGTGCTTCCGCCGTAGAAAGGGGTGTGACATACATTGCTAATTACATGTTAATTCGCAAATTAAGTTTCTGTTGACTTTTTATAAACAACTTTGACCCGACAAAAGTCCTAGTTAGAGTGGGAATCAGAGGGTGCCCTTTTAAGGGTTTAATGCCCACATAATTACCAACTTATAACTACCTTCAATTCGACTAATCACTGGACCATTAATGATTAGTCGCTAAGTCAAACGTTAATTACGACGGTTTGACTTTTAAGCTAAAGACTAAGCAAAACTTAATTAAGGAAGGTCAAGGTTACTTACCAAGGTCTAATGCACGATTAGAGATGCTTGGGGACTGATCTTATGCTCCAGGAAGCTCTACAAATGCAGATGGAATGTGTGATCAAAATGTTGCAACATAAGGGGCTTTTTATAGTGATTTTGATCCATTATGATCATGACAAACCATTCTATTATTGTTCTCTGATCATCAATATGTGTCCCTAAGGTCTAAAAAGCATGTAGGGGTCGCCCATGGAGTGGAAAATATCTCCTTAAGTCGGTTAAAAGGCTAGACAGGCTGCTGCCAACGTTTTTTGTATCTGGGCGTGCCAGGCGGCCCGAGTAAGGGTCTGCCTGGGCTTACGCGGCCCGCTTGAGGGTGGGGCTCAGGTTAAAAAGTTTCTAGCTTTTGCATTTTGACTCGTGGTTCTTCGAAAGGTCATCCCACCTTTATTTATTGCATTATGGGCCCTTCAAATTTACTTATAAGGGCTTTAAGACTTATACCCACTTTGTTAAGTCCTTGGTCACTTTATGTTTACCCGAAAAGTCATAATTTTCAACGTTGACGCTTTAACCCCTTGTATACGAATTTGATCATAACTTTCTCATACGATAACGAAACTTTATGAAATTTTTATCCCACATTCTAGTGAGCATAATTTACCGTTACAAAGCTTCGGGTTTGCTAAAAGGTCACTCAGAGGTATACTTTAAACATGTTGACACATTTAACCCCTGTAGTTTGTAATCTCTCACTTTCTTTCATATTTAGCTTCGTATGATCCATGATTTATTCGTTTGAAGGTATAAACATTTTGTAGGGCTATTGTAAAGTATATTTATCCATTGTTGACATTTTGAACCCTTATATTCACATACTATCCATGTTTGTCAACTTTAGTCCATCTAGAGTATTCTTTCACACGTTCAAGCTTTATGACACGTGTCAACACGTTATAGGACGTGAATTTTCGAGGTGTTACACTTGCGTTTTTTCACCGCCTCACCTGAGGCGTACGCCTCGAGGCGCGCCTCAAAACGCCTTTTTAAACCTTGGGTGAAAATCGACCTAAGGCGCACGCTTTTTGTACATGGGGTGTTTCTATGCTTTTGAGTGTTGTACAACAGGCTTTTTATGCTGTACATTTATGTTTTTTTCATTTTAAAACATATATAAAGCTTAATTATAGCTAAATAATAGGTATTGGATGCTAAACACTTATGGGATATATATAAAATAAATTATATAATCACTTTGCGCTTTGTGTACGAAAAGCTCACCGCTTTTGTGCTTCGCTTTTTAAAAAGCGGTTTTAGACCTCATCGCTTTTGTGCGCTTCCCGCTTTTTTAAACCAAGCCCGAGACGCAAACAATTACATAAAGACGAGTGAATTGCAAATTTTGTCCTTTATCTTTATACCCTATTGCAAGCGGTGTCCTTTGTCTTTAAAATTGATGAGTTTTGTACTTAATGTTTCAAAATACTGCACGTTATGTCCTTTAGCACTAACCCAGTTAGATATTATTGTTAAATCTGATCATGTGACATGCACATGATGGTAATTCTGTCATTTTGCCTTCTAGGGACTAAATATGTTAATAAGTTATATATTTGGATTGTTGTGTATAAAAATAAAAACTAACAATATATAAATAAATAAAAATCCCTTTCACTCTCACACTCTCTCTTTGTCTCTACCATCTCAACTCTCTCTTTCTCTCTCTAAACTAATCGCCGGCCACCAAATCTGAAAACACAGCTCTGACCACCAAATCAATTGATGCTGAATACACAGAGGTTGGGGTTTTGTTAACCCTCGTTGCCGGAAAAAAAACAACGGGTAGGGGTTTTCTTTGCCGGTGGTTTAGATAGAGAGAGGTTTGGGTTCCGGCGACCCAATTGATTTTCCGGTGATAGGCTACAGTTTCGGCAACATTCAACACACAATCGGTGTTGGTAACTTCTGACGACCTTGTCTTGTTTTCCGGTTAAATGTGTTTTTTCGACCAAACCTTGTGTTCATATATGTAAATCCGACACAAGGGTAAAAAAGGGAGAAATTAGGTTAAAAGTGGTGGTTTTAACGGGGGTTTAGTGGTGAGAGCACTTGCATTGGGGAAAATTATGTTCATCTTCATCAGTGGCGGTGGCCGGAAATTGATGGGGTAGCGGCGGCGATTGACCGAGTGACAGTTGGCAGTGGTGGAAGGAGGTTGTGGTGGCTAAACTAGTTAAAGCCGTTTAGCTCTATTTGTTAGATGAGTGACTGAGTGAAAAAACAAAACAGAATAAAACCAATCAAATTGGCTGCTATCCAAACAAACCCTTTACTTGAAGCTAATCGATAAACAACATTCCTGCTTAGTGATGATGAATGATGATAAAAAAAAAAATCAATTTGGTGTCTTTTGTACTTCTTTTTGAATCTCTTGGGATAGTTGATTTGCAGATACCTAAGCCCAAAGTTTTTAACAAATTCCATACTTGGATTTTTAGCGGAGATGGTAGAGAGAAAGAGTGTGTGAGAGTGAAATGGATTTTTATTTTATTTATATATATTTTTAGTTTTGATACACAACAATCCATAGATATAACTTATTAACATATTTTTAGTTAAAAAAAAAAAACTTATTAACATATTTAGGCCCTAGAAGGCAAAATGAAAAAAATTACCCTCATGTGCATATCACATGATCAGATTTAACAAAAATATATAACTGAGTTAGGGCTAAAGGATATAACGTGCAGTATTTTGAAACATTAAGTACAAAACTCATCAATTTTAAAGATAAAGGACACCGCTTGCAATATGGTATAAAGATAAAGGACAAAATTTGCAATTCATTCTAATTTTTATATATTTCCTATAGGTTTCTAACATCATTTACCCAATATTTAGAGACTAGTATACTTTATATATATGCTATAATATGGAAATTACATACATTTACAACCTGAAAACATGTTGTACAACAGCCTCAGGGTCAATTTTTTAAACCAACCCTCAGACTTCACAATTTTGCTTCAATTACAATTACTCAACTACTTAACTACTTAATTCGAATGGAACCGAATAGAATCACAGAAATAACAACGATGAACAATGGCCAGCTTTAGACAACTGTTTCACATATGCATGACACTGATTGATTATTTTTATTTTATCAAAATTTCAACCAAATTATTGTCAATTTTCCTCATACTTGCACAATTTTGCTTCAAAAACAATTACTCAACAACTTAATTACTTAATTCTACTTCGTTCTAACAAAAATGTATAAAACCACAGATATAACAACAATGAACATAGACCAGCTAATTTCAACAACAGTTTCACATATTCGTACTTCAAAATTTTGCTTCAGAAGCAATTACTTTACAAATTAACTACTTAATTCTACTTCGTTCGAATGAAACCGAACAAAATCTAAATCACGAAAACATCAACAATAAACATCGACCGGATGGATTCAACTTTCGACTTTTAAACCACAGTTTCAAACATTCATGACAGTTACGTAACCGAACACACAAAATCTAACGAAAAAACGAATTTAAAAGCATTAAAACCGAATCGAAAGTTCGAAACCCTAGATCTAGATGAAACGAATTTACGCTACCTAAAGGGAACATCCAATCATACTCTTCACATCCGACCATCCTCATCTACCATACTTACTGCTTATTCAGATGCCGATTGGGGGGGGGGGGGGGGGTGTCCTGATTCAAGACGCTCTACCTCGGGTTATTGCGTCTTTTTGGGTGACAACCTGGTTTCATGGTCGTCTAAACGTCAACATACAGTCTCCCGATCCAGTGCAGAGGCATAATACAGGGGAGTTGCAAACACTGCTGCTGAAACGAGTTGGCTTCGCAATCTTTTACTCGAGCTCCATGTTCCTACACGCAAAGCCACAATCATTTATTGTGATAATGTATCTGCTGCTTACTTGTCTGAGAACCCGTTACAACATCAGCGCACCAAGCATGTCGAAATCAAAGTAACTTAGTGTCAGAAATGGTTCTATCTTGGTCCAGACCTCGCGCGCGGCCGTGGGCACATCTTTGTAGTCGGCGCAAGGTCGAGGAAGCCAACACTTTGATTTATTTTGGGTATGGTCTCGCGCACGACATGAGGTTGACTCGTATGACCCCCGCAGGATTTGAGACCACGCCCCCTTCATCCATGAATCACAAACCACCTATCAACCTGAACCGAAATCCGATTGAGAGAATATAAAACTTTACGATTCATAGCAACAATAAAATCTTTTAAGAAAAACAAGTGGCAACTTACATTAGAGGCCCATTGAGGCCCAATATGTGTATGATACGATTCTGGCCCATACACTTTTTATTTACAAAACTTTGACTTTGACCAAACTTACAACAATATCACAGATCCGTTATCCTCACTGTCGCACTTTCCCTTTGGGGTTTTTCATCGAACACCTTTCGAAACCCTAGAAAACCTCTCGTCCTCAATCTTCAATGGAGTTTGGCGCCAAAAAACGAAGCCGGCCGGCTGGCACCTTCAACGGCAACACCGGATTCAAGAAATCTAAACAAGGTTAGCATTGCAACTCTTTTGTTTCATCTAGATCTAGGGTTTCGAACTTTCGATTCGGTTTTAATGCTTTTAAATTCGTTTTTTTTGTTAGATTTTTTGTGTTCAGTTACGTAACTGTCATGAATGTTTGAAACTGTTGTTTAAAAGTCGAAAGTTGAATCCATCCGGTCGATGTTTATTGTTGATGTTTTCGTGATTTAGATTTTGTTCGGTTTCATTCGAACGAAGTAGAATTAAGTAGTTAATTAGTTAAGTAATTGCTTCTGAAGCAAAATTTTGAAGTACGAATATGTGAAACTGTTGTTGAAATTAGCCGGTCTATGTTCATTGTTGTTATATCTGTGATTTTATACAGTTTTGTTAGAACGAAATAGAATTAAGTAATTAAGTTGTTGAGTAATTGTTTTTGAAGCAAAACTGTGCAAGTATGAGAAAAATTGACAATAATTTGGTTGAACTTTTGATAAAATAAAAATAATCAATCTGTGTCATGCATATGTGAAACAGTTGTCGAAAGCCGGCCATTGTTCATCGTTGTTATTTCTGTGATTCGATTCGGTTTCATTCGAATTAAGTAGTTGAGTAATTGTAATTGAAGCAAAATTGTGAAGTCTGAGGGTTGGTTTAAAAAATTGACCTTGAGGCTGTTGTACAACATGTTTTCAGGTTGTAAATGTATGTAATTTCCATATTATAACATATATAAAGTATACTGTATACTAGTCTCTAAATATTGGGTAAATGATGTTAGAAACCTATAGGAAATATATAAAAATTTTGTAATTGTTTGCGTCTCGGGCTTGGTTTAAAAAAGCAGGAAGCGCACAAAAGCGATGAGGTCTAAAACCGATTTTTAAAAAGCGAAGCGCAAAAGCGGTGAGCTTTTCGTACGCAAAGCGCAAAGTGATTATATAATTTATTTTATATATCCCATAAGTATTTAGCATCCAATGCCTATGATTTAGCTATATTTAAGCTTTATATATGTTTTCAAATGAAAAAAACATAAATGTACAGCATAAAAAGCCTGCTGTACAACACTCAGAAGCATAGAAACACCCCATGTACAAAAAGCGTGCGCCTTAGGTCGATTTTCACCCTAAAAAGCGCGCCTCAGCTGCGCTTCTTGTACATTGTGCGCCTTATGTCACACAAGGCGATGGGGTTTGCGCCTAGATGCGCTTTGCGCTTAAGCGCACTTTATTAACCAAGGTCTCGGGCACGAAAAGCGGTGCGCTTTTGCGCTTAGCACTTCACGCCTCGGTTTTAGGCTTTGTCGCTTTTTGTGCGCTTCTCGCCTTTTAGTCTGAAGGTAATTGACAATGAGTTAGTTGAAAACTTTAATAATATGATGAATCTGTGTCATGTATATGTGAAACTGTTGTTGAAATCAGTCGGTTATTGTTCATCGTCGTTATTTTCTGTGATTCTATTCGGTTTCGTTCGGATGAAGTGAAGTTAAGTGATTAAGTAGTTAAGTGACTGTTTTTGAAGCAAAACTGTGAAGTATGACGAAAATTTACAATGAGCTAGTTGGAAATGTTTAATAAAATGATTAATCTATGTCATGCATATGTGAAACTGTTGTCGAAATCAGCCAGTCGATGGCCATTGTTTTTTCTATGATTCTATCAAGTTTCATCTTAAATGATGATTAAGTAGTTAAGTAATTGTTTCTGAAGCAAAACTGTAAGTTGAGTAAAATTGACAAATTTTAATAAAATAATTAATCTGCTGCAACAGACATGGAATCGTTTCAATCTGGTTTAGGAAGCAAATCGAAGCCTTGCACAAAGTTTTTCAGGTTAAAATTCTAACTCGGCTAAAATCAATGGTATAAAGTTAATTATCTATATTTTGTAATGTTATTTTTTCTATAAATTTAACCGAAACTATATTACTACACGGTCCTTCGAACTAAACGATGTATCATCTGGACTAATGTCTTGGAAGTTAAAATTTTGATACAGGTAATTCTTCTCATAATCAAGATAACAAGTTAACAACCATGATAACAAGGAGTACAGAACAGAACTACGGAATTGGTTGTTTCATAAAAGCATTGAACAATAAGTACATGATACGCAATACGTATTACCTTACGGCTCACACAAATCTTGATATCTTTACAACTTCAAAATTTATATTTTTCAAACCATTTGGCAAGTAAAATTACTTGGTATACTTGAATAATTAAGCATAATACACGGTACATAAGTTGGGGAAGGTTAACATACAAGACTACCTTATCGTGTGAAGCGTACGCGGGCATCTCAACCGCACATCTGGCCTACCCTAGGCCTTCAATTGAACGTGGTGGCACAATTACGCATGGGTTGGGTTAAACCCTAATTACGCACGTTATAAAAAATCAAAACCCGCATGCCACCAAACATGAAATTTACGCATGTTAAACTCAAAATTACGCATGGGTTGTTTCATCCCTAATTACGCATGTTATATGCCTAATTACGCACATTATTGGGTGGTCGTGTGGACACACGAGGCTAGATCGGATAAGAAACGGGGTTTTTAGGGAAAGATTAGGAGTGGCTAGTATATCGGAGAAGATTAGGGAGGGGAGATTGAGATGGTTTGGGCATGTGAAGCGGAGGGAAACGACGGCACCGGTTAGAGTAGTGGAAACCCTTACGGTGGAGGGGAGGAGAGGAAGAGGCAGACCCAAACTGACATGGGATGAGCAGATTAGACATGATTTATTAGAGTTGCATCTTTCTGAGGACATGGTCCAAGATCGGACTTCGTGGAGGCATAGGATTAGGGTTAAGGACTTTTAGAGGATATTGCAGTAAGGCCTTGGGTGTATTTTAGGGTCGTAGGTTTCTCTTATCTTTAAGGGACCTTTCCGGTGATTGCCTCTTGTGTTTATGCCCAAATGATGTTGTATGCTATTATACATGATTTACATAATATTCTATCACTTTGATCACATTCTTGGTATGTTTGACTTCTTATTTTCTATATTTTGACTTGGTGTGTTGGTATGCTGTTCGTTTTCGAGCCGAGGGTCTCTCTGGAAGCAGCCTCTCTATCCGTATGGATAGAGGAAAGGTCTGTCTACATCCCACCCTCCCCAGACCCTATAAGTAGCTTTGCTATCTGTGGGATCTACTGGGTATGGTTGTTGTTGTTGTTGTATCGGGTGGTCGTGTACGGTCGCATACGTTAAGGGACTTTTGTATTTTAAACTTTCTCTACATAAGTTTTGTAGCTATTGGATGCAGTATATAATATAGGTGTATTTGATCTTTATAAGGAATTTAGCATGTTCATTTTAGTCACTTTTGGTGTTCTTTCTATCACACGTGCTTTTATGAAGTTTTTATTAAACATGATTTTATAATTAATTTTGACACAATTTTTAATCTTTCATTTGTATGTTTAATATATGCAGCACTTCGGGTTGTCCATTCGGTGAGGGATGCCACTTTTCACATTACATACCCGGTGGGATCAAATCCGTCAATCAAATGACAGGTGGTAATCCCGCAATGGCCGCAACCATCAGAAATCCCATACTACCACCGTCATTCCCAGATGGTTCATCTCCGCCAGCTGTTAAAAGCCGATTGTGCAACAAATACAACACTGCAGAAGGATGCCGGTTCGGTGACAAGTGTAACTTTGCACATGGAGAATGGGAGCTTGGAAAGCCAACTGTCCCGGTTCCATCTCACTATGAAGACCCGCGTGCTATGGGACCCGCACCCGGAAACCGATTTGGCGGTGGTGGGCCCCGGATGGATTTTAATCCGGCTGCCAACCATGCAGCTGCCGTAGGCTTTGGAGCCTCTGCAACTGCGAAGATCAGCGTTGATGGTTTACTTGCTGGATCGATCATTGGTAAAAATGGAGTCAACTCTAAACAAATCTGTCGGTTGACCGGAGTTAAGCTTTCCATAAGAGACCATGAGTCGGACCCTAGCCTTAAAAACATTGAGCTTGAGGGGACGTTTGACCAGATCAAACAAGCAAGTCAGATGGTTCGTGAGCTTATAGTGAGCATAAAGTCAGCTTCTGGACCACATGCACCACAAAAGAGCTTTGGCGGGGGTTCGGCTAACTTTAAGACTAAACTGTGTGAAAACTTTGCGAAAGGGTCTTGTACGTTCGGTGAAAAGTGCCATTTTGCACATGGTGCCGAAGAGTTGCGCACATCAGGTGTTTGATGTTTTGAGTTTTGACCCTTTATAATTTGTTTAGAACATGATCTTGTTTTTCAATCTGAGATGTCAAGCGTTAGACGGTAATGACTTTTTAAGGCGTTTGTTTAGGTTCCATTTTCTTTTTACAGTCTCACTATTAGAAGTTTGTTTTAGTTTATTTATTTTGTACTGTGGTATGTCTGTTGCTACATTTGTGTCATGAATGAGGCATCTCAATTTTAGAGAATTTTGAACTTCAGTATGGTCTTTCAAGTCAACCTTTATCTGGTTTGACTTTAGAAGATAAATTTGGAGATATACCAAGCAATGTCACCCAACAATGTTTTCAGACCTGGCCGGACCGGTTTAGGCTATCGGACCGGATGGATGAGAGCCAGGAGGTTGGACTAGGATTTTTAAAGGTCGAACCGGATTTTGATTAAAAATAATTCATTTTACTTTTTTTATTTTATATTATTTAGAATGTCATGCGGTTCTCACATCCAGTCGAATTTGAAGATACAAATCACAAATAGACTGAAGATTGTTGGTGTTCCTGGTAGAAATCAAAAGAACAAGAGGATTGAAGGACTAAAAGAAGTCTTCTTCTTTGGTCATCATATACCTGTATAAGCACGACTAGACCTGTTTACTTGAAAAATACATCATGTGATTCTTTTTACTTTTCTAAAAATAATTAAAATTAGAATGTTACAATCCATTGTTTCTTTTTCTTGGTACATAAAACATACAACTGTGTTATAAACATCTATACTATATAATAAAAAAACCAACTTTGGGACACATGTCATTCATTAGAGCCATCTATTTTTTAGTTTTCTCATCTTTATCTCCTACTTAATTATAAATAATTAATATTAATTAAAAGATAATTATAAAATTAAATTTAAACAATTCGTATAGGAGATAATATAATCTTTTGAAATATTTATTAGATTTCAAAATTATTTATCTTGACATTAACAAAAGTACACTAAATATAAATTAATATAATGTAAAGAGTTAAATGTCATTTTAGTCCCTATGGTTTGGGCTATTTTGCCAGCTTAATCCAAAAGTTTTATAATACACATGGTTTATAAAGATATAATAAGATATAACTTTTTATTGATTGGTATATAAAATTACATGTGCTCAACCCATACAATACATGAGGTTCTTAAAAATGTAACTTTTTTCATTATTAATATATAAAATAAAATTTACTCAACCCGTACAATACACCACTCAACCCGTACAATACACGTGGTTCTTAAAGATATAACTTTTTATTATTTAATATATAAAATTACATTTATTCAACCCATGTAATAAATGAGATTTTTAAAGATATATTTTTTTATTATTTGGTATGTAAAATTACATTTATTCAACCCGTGTAATAAATGAAGTTTCAAAAATATTTTTTTTCATTATTTGATATATAAAATTACATTTATTCAACCCGTGTATCACACGGGGTTCTAACCTAGTTGGATATAAAGTAGTTAACCGAGTCATACTCATGTTTAGAACGCGTGTTGTTCACAATGCAAAGTTCATTTAACTATCAATATTTGATGCATTCATTACAAGGATCAAAATTTGCAGGATCTCAAATCCCAAAAGAAAAACATAACAATGAATACGAAACGAAACACAACAATATAAATATTCGATTTTTCATGATCAAACAATACCCCCTTGTTAGTTAGCCTTCTTCCTTTTCTTAGACTTGTTCTTCGCACGAAAGTTTCCTTTCCGTTTTGACGATTTCTCAAACGCCTTCTGCTTCTTTTTTCCTTGCTTCGGTGTTCCACGTTTCACTTCAACATCCTCCGTTTTATTAACATCTTCATCATCATCGCTCATTGATTCGTCTTCATCGGAACTAAGAACAAAGTCCTCCACTACGTCTTCATCACCATCAACCGCCTTTTTACCGCCCTTCGGTTTCTTTCCCTTCTTTTCCTTTTTGTCCTCTTCGAGATTCTTCGCCCTGTAACTCAACAACCAGCTTGGGTTAATTAGGTTTTGGTTATGGATCAAACCAAATTTTGTCAAAAACTAGTAAAATCGCCCGCGCATTGATGCGGGAATCCAGCCAGTATCGATTCAGTTCGTTACGGCATTGATACAATACCAACAATCGGTATAGCAACCGTAAGGAAAAATTCTAAAAGCATGATACCAAAAATCAGTATAATTAACGAACGCAAGTTAAAAAACACACACACAAAAAGGCAACACCTCACAAAAGGGGCTCATTTTAGCGTAGATAGGACGGCTCATTTTAGAAAGGGATATGGTGCATTTTGGCAACACCTCACTAGTTACAAAAATCACAAAAGGGGCTCATTTTAGCGTATATATATATAATGATGGCGATTTTAGTAAGGGTTGGATGGATTGGGTCAGACTTACAAAACACTTTTTATATAACTTTTTATATTTTATTAATAATCAGACCCACAAAACACTTTTTATTCAACTTTTTATATTTTATTGTTAATTAATGTGTTAACTATGATAAGAAAAATAGCATTGTTACAATAACAATCTTATAGGTTTTTTAATGACGTTAGACGCATAATCTTATAGTTTATGAATGAAGTTATATGCATTGATTAAATGCGTCTAACGTCATTAAAAAACCTATAAGATCGTTATTGTAACAATATGGTTTTTCTTATCGCAGTTAACACATTAATTATTAATAAAATTCAATTATTTGAATAAAAAGTGTTTGTGGGTCGACCCAATCCATCCAACCCGTACTAAAATCACCCTTTTTGACAAAACTCGGTTTGATACATTTGTATACTAACGGGTCACAAAATAACCACCTCTAGAATAATATGATTAAAAAAAGAAACAGAGACAAGTGGAAAAAGTCCGTACTTGTGGTCCCCACTCGGTAACCATGAAGAACTAAAGACAGCGGCACCATCCACACCCACATCCACATCCGCATCCAGATCATCGTCATCGTCTTCGTCTTCGTCATCCTCATCATCATCATCACGGTTTGCTCTCTTCTTACCAAAGATTGATGCTTTTTCACCCACAATTACACTGTAAACACATACGCCAAATCTTTAGCAACACCCTAACTTCAATTTCTAACATACCGTTAAAATCTTAAGCAACTCTCAAAAATGTGATTTCTTGAAATTCTATAGAAACACCCGAATGGGGTCACTTGCAAACAATTTACGAAACTTTAGCCACACTGAGAAATGTGTATCATTGTAAAAATATGAGACTAGGGCTGCAAGCGGACCGAACGTTCCGTGAACTGTTCGTGCACTGTTCGACAGGAAGTTCATTTGTGTTCGTTTGTTTAATAAATAAACGAACACGAAATTTCTTTCGTTTAGTTAAATGAACGAACATGAACAGAGGTCGCGTTCGTTCATTTATGTTCGTGAACATTCGGTAATGTGTTCGTTTGTGTTCGATAGTTCATCAGTGTTATTAGTTTTTATATATTATTTAAATTGAATACTTCAAAATTCCACAAAATAAAATATTTGATAAGTATCAGTGTATTATACATTTTGTTCATGATCGCTTGTTTTTGTTCGTTTGTTTCCAATTGTGTTCATGAACATTAGTTTGTGTTTATGAACGTTCGATACCTAAAATTAACAAACTAACACGAACATCTTCATTTCCTTAACGAACAGACACAAACATAAAATCTCGTTTGGTAAGTGTTCATGAACAGTTCGTGAACACATATATTTCCTTAGCAAACGAACACGAACAAGACCTTGTTCGAGTTCGTTTGCAGCGCTAAACGTGGCAGTTATACGAACCTGGACTCAACCAATGAGTCGTTTCTTTGTTGTGCTTTTTGACGCAATGTGGCAGCGTATTTAGACAAAGGACTCAAACCCTTCTTTTTCTCATCCTGTTGCAAGTAAAAAACCATCCATAATGAGATTTCACATACATGTATTAAAATAGTTGCATCTATAACGGCAATAGATATGCAAGTTTGAATCATTTAACTAACGATTCAAGTTTATATTATATCTAACGAGTCAAATGGGTAGTAGATCGCCAAAACTGTATTCTAATGCTTATAGTGACTCCAGAGCATTTTATTCAAACAACTGTATTATTATTAGAGTAAAGTACACGGATGGTCCCTATGGTTAACCAAAATTTTGGATTTAGTCCCTAGTTTTTCAAAAAAGTGCACGGATGGTCCCTGTTGTTTGCACTTTGTAACGTATTTAGTTCCCAACTTTTGCCAAAAGTACATGGATGGTCCACGTGGTTTACACTTTGTAATTTTGGTTAACCACAGGGACCATATGTGTACTTTACTCTTATTAAAAATATATAAAGCTTTTAGAATGCATACCTCCATAAATGATGATGCAGCAGGATCATTTGCCGAATACGAAATCAACATACGTTTTTTGTTGGTAAACTCAGAGTTAGCCTCAATCTGCACGATAAAACAACCAAAACGTTAATTCTAATAATCCACCCGTATCAAGAAAAACCACCAGATGAACAACGTTGGCTACCTCACGAATCAATTGCCTCATTTCCCGACGAAATCTCTCAACTTTTGTAGATTTGCAGAAATTACGCAAACGAACAGCAGGAACGAAAGAAAGCTCGAAGAACGCAGGTGAATAACTCCATTGTGATAAATGTTCAGCTAGTTCTTCCATAACGGAGTTAACACATGCTTCTTGAAAAGATCGTGTCTTTATAGTTGCCTTGCTAACCTGAACGTTGAACGAACAGTTCGTGAACCGTTCGGCGGAAAGTTCGTTTGTGTTGGTTCATTTAATAAATAGACAACACGAACAAGGGTTCACTTAGTTAAATGAACGAACATGAACAGAGGACGAGTTTGTTCATTTATATTCGTGAACATTCGGTAACGTGCTCGTTTAAGTACGATAGTTCATTAGTGTTTTTAATTTTTATATTTATTTAGATACTTCAAAATTCAGATATATAAAATATTAAATAAGTATCAGTGTATTATATATTTTGTTCATGAACGTTCGTTTGCATTTGTTACCTAAAATTAACAAACGAGCACCAACACGTTCATTTCCTTAACGAATGAACACGAACAGAAAATCTCGTTCAGTAAGTGTTCATACGTTTGTTTGCATTTGTTACCTAAAATTAATAAACGAACACGAACACATTCATTTCCTTAACGAACGTACACGAACAAAAAATCTCGTTTGGTAAATGTTCCCAAACACTTTGTGAAGACATATATTCTTTAACAAAACGAACACGCTCGGTTCGTTTGCAGCCCTATAAAAATCAAATTAATAAAAAAGTCAAAAGGGTACCCTTAAAATAGAGCGCAAGTCAACGGCTTGCCCAACACCGCCAGTAGGCGGTTTATGCAACTCTTTCATATCGAGCATGTCTGTAAGAAGCACAGCAACGGGAATAAAAGTATTTGTAGCAGAAGCAATCTGATTTAGCATCCTAATGCACCGTAATCTGAGGGGAAGATATCGTGCAGTTGGGACCAATCGAACAACGCCCGAAATTATTTGAGTTAATGGATACGCAAGCGGTTTAAAATCAGCTTCTAAACCATATGTGCATATGGCCCCGGTCCAAAGCTGAAGGCAGTTCATAAACTTCCATTCATACACTTTTCTGAATATTTCCTGTTAAAAAAGATGGCAAAGATAAGAACATTTGATTTGTACGAGTGTTTGGAAGTGTTTTATTTTCAAAAAAAAGTAATAAACAGATGAGTAAAATGCCATTTTCGTACCTAAGGTTTGGCCAGTTTTGCGATTGTTGTCCAAAGGTTTGTTTTTCCACATCTGGCTCCAAAAGGTTTGAAATCTTGCCATTTTCATCCGGCTCGTTAACTCCATCCATTTTTCTACATTAAGTTAGAGATCTTTTCGTCTTTTTAACTATATTATTTTTGTTTTTTTATTTAGTAAGGGTATTTGGAATACCTGTACATTATGCTAAATGCGTGTACATAAAATGAAAAAGACAGAATTGCCCTTTATGTTGACAAAAAAATGAAGATACCCCTGACTTAACGGAGGAAATGGATGGAGTTAACAAGCTGGATGAACATGGAAAAATTTCAAACCTTTTTTATCTAGATGCGGAAAAACAAACCCTTGGACCAAAGTCGCAAAACTGGCCAAACCTAAGGGACGAAAATGGCATTTTACTCTAGACAGATAATCAGCTCTTTTGAGTGTATGGGATATATAAAGAAAAGATAATAAAATGAAAAATAAGGATACCTTTCTTTTGGTGGCATATGCCTCACGTAAGATCATAGCTAATTGGCGTATAAAAACGAATGCATGTTGATACGCAGATGGAAGATCCACCCTAAAAAGCTCATTGACACAATTTCCAAGAAATTGTACGTGTTGAAGTTTAGTTGCATTTACAAAATGGCAGTTCAAGACATAAGCTTTGTATATTCCTTTAAAACACTCATCTACACAATCGGACCCAAGCCGAACGCATATGTCTCTTAGAAACAGTAAAGAAACTATTGGTAAAGCACCTCCACCCGTACCCCAAAAATGAAGAACAACCTAAAAATTATAATAGAAAAAAACAAAAGGTTAATAGAATAATAACAGTAGAGATGGCAAACGGGTTTGGGTACATGACCCGCTAATACTTTTGTCTATTTTACGTATTCCATAAAGGGATATTGGATTTAAATAACCCTGACTTTCACCAATTAGCCGATAACAGTCCCCACTTTCGATTTGTACGACACCACTCCTAACTTTCAACTTAGTTAGTTGACGTTAGATGCCACATCACTAAACAAGTGCCACATCAGATGCCACGTCATAAAAAAGCCACGTTAGATGCCATATCACTAAATAAATGCAACATCAGATGCCACGGCAGCAAAAAATGGCCACGTCAGATGTCAGGTCACTAAACAAAGTGCCATGCAGCAAAAAAACTAACTGGGTTAGGGTTCAGTTAGTTTGGGAGCGGAAGAGGAAAATAAGGTGAAAGTTGGGAGTGGTGTGCTACAAACTGAAAATTGGGAGTTATTTAAATCCAATATCCTTTTCATAAATGACTGGTATAAAAAATACAATCAAAAGAATATACAAACATGAAGCATACCTTTATATACTTTCTTAGTAGACTTGGAAAAGCGGCAAGAAATAAAGACGAAAACTTTAAACGTCTTAACGTAAAAGCAATCATATCTGTGTCGGTCATTTGATTCAAAACATGAAGCGCATTACCAAGATACGCCTTCACTAAATGATTGTAATTTTTCCATGCGCGCGTGTTCATCAATTCGAGAATCATTTCCTTTTTTCCTCCGGAAACTGGAAGCTTCAAGAGTGTTCGAAGAATTCCATCCATTTCACTTAATACAAACAACAATATTTTATTGAAGACGGGAAATGACATGGACGTCAACTTTGACTCGTTGTCATCGTCACCACAATGACAAGCGATCCTAAACGCTCTCATTATGTTACGAATTGCACCGATTCTACGTTCTTCGCGAATTGCTTTACACCACGAGTCCACCATTTCGCTTGTTATTGTTTTTATGTTTTCTTTTTTTGATACACCGTCAGTGTGATCCATTGATTCGTTTTCTTCATCTTCACCTTCTTGTGGCTCTTCACCATCATCCATGTCAGTTTCGGCATCTTCCTACACATGATCATATACAAATACAAAAGGCGTAATCAAAATAAATTAACAATAATACATACAAAAAAATAAACCATATTTCTGATATGACACTAAAAGAAATACAATATTTGAAGCATTGAACATAAAAGTATAAATTAAACTAATGTGATATAGAAGCTCCGTATATTTAACTTACATCATCCTCATCATCAAACTCCAAAAGCGCTTTGTCGTGTTCCTTCAAGAATTCGTAAAACTCCGGATCCTGTACAAACCAAAATGTAATATTAAGATATCGAATATTTCAATCAACCCTATAAAGGAATAACCTCCAAAATAACATTTTTTGACAGATTATTAAGACCATATGTAACTTGATTTAAAATATTTCAATAACAAAAAATGCATGTTACTAGAGGGCTTCCAAAACCGATAACAATTGATAAAAAAAAATGAAAATTTTAACAATGTTCTACACATTATTAAACCTATAAAAGGGGTTGTGCTAAAAGTGATTAAAATAACAATTCTTGATAACATTCATCCTACAGTCTAGCACTTAGCGTTTAGGGTTTAAGCCAACATATATATTTTCTGAAAAATACAATTATTGATTTCAGAAATTTCAATAATAAAAAATGTCTGTTACTAGAGGGTTTCAAAAAACCATAACAAGTCATACAATTTGAAACATTTAACATGTTCTTCTATGAATCATTAATCCTAAAAGGAATTTCTGCTAAAACTGATTAAAAAACAATTCTTGAGAATATTTATCTTACAGTCTTGCACTTAGGGTTTAGGGTTTAAGCCACACAGATATATTAACTTTAGAAATTTCTATCATAAGAAATGTCTGTTACTAGAAGGCTTCCAAAACCCATATCAAGTGACAAAATTTGAAACTTTTTAACAATGTTCTTCAACAAAATTGTCTATCCTAAAAAGGGTATGTGATAAAAATCAAATCTTTATATCATTCATCTAACATTCTTGCACTTAGGGTTTAGGGTTTAAGCCATTGTATGCTCACCTTTTCTGACAGTCTTTGTAACTGATCTTTATGCCCTTTAACACTTTCCACAGCCTTTACAGGTGCTTCCTCTGAACTATCTTCAATCTGTTCATCTTTAACCGGATGTTTCTTGGATTTTTTGTCTGAAATTAACACAAAAGTATAACAAGAATCAGTTTCTTGATCTTGTTTGGCAGCACAAATAAAGAAATTCAATGAAATTGAAGAAATTAGAACGAAGAATAAACCTTTTTTCTTTGAACCCATGTTGTTTATAGCTAATAGAACAAGGTGAAAGCAGAAGCAGCTGCAACGTTCAGGAGAACGGAGGCGCAGATAGGAAGGTTTTGTTTTATTGTTTTAGGATTTGGGCTTTTGGGTGGTTACAACTTGGGCTTGTCATTTGGGCTGGGATGCTTTTTTTTGACACATATATTGTTTGGTTTTCCAATATCTTGACCATCCGACTAAACATGAAAGGAAAATCATAGTGACTATGGCAAATTGGCAATTAACTCCTAAAAAAATTGGGAATTGGTCTTTGTATTTAAAAAAACTTCACGTAAAAAAACAGTGTGTCTATAAAGGATGTGTATGGTATCGATTTGACATTCACGGGGTATTATTACGTTTGGGAGCAGTGGCGGAACTAGAACATCAACTCAGGGGTATTCCAAATTTTTTTTTTATCATGCAATCATACAATACTAAAAAAACGACAATAAATAAATAAAGTAAAACAATTACCTAATAGATTTGTCCTCTTCTTTTTTTCATAGCTTGAAATCGTTCCATCACATCCTCGTCTTTTACTTCACGTAAAAGATCATTTTCGACCGCACAAACCATAGCATTGTTCAAAAATTCTTGGCCCATTCGATTGCGTAAATCCGTCTTGACAAGCTTCAATTTCGAAAAACATCTTTCAACGGTTGCGGTTGCAACCGGTACAAGCATCTTTCAACGGTTGCGGTTACAAACCTGCCAAAGTTCAAGTGCCGATTATGTACTTCCGTTCGTTCGTTTTTTGGAGTCGACGTCTCTCGCGTCTGTTCGTTCAATGATCTGCCGAAGTGCCACTGATGTTCGTTCAATGTTGTTGGCTCTTTGTTCGTTCACGTCTGTTCGATATCCAACAGTGATTAAACATGCCGCCCAATTGCCCAAATCAATAATCATTCAATTTTGGGCTATTCTTTACTTATTTGGGCTTACCAACATCTTATTATTTTGTAAAAAAAAATTTTGAGGGGTGTCCTCGTACTTGTTCAGGGGTGTTCTATGTATAAAAATCGAAAAAAAAACAAAATTTAACACTACTAGTAAAAACTTGAGCCGTAGCCCGGGCTACGCCCGGCATAACTAAAGGTCTGCCCCTGTTTGGGAGGATATTTTTGCATCAAAATAAGGGGGAAATGTGTCAAATTTGCCCTTTTGCGTGTGGTATAGGAATCCGTCAGGTGTAACGAATCGTGTACGGACAAAAAGATTACGTCAAAAAATAAGACCTAGGCGTTTGTACCCTCTACAGGCGTCTGTACCCTATACTTTGAGTCAAAAAAGGTGGCAGTACATATCTAACCATTGCGTCACAGCCGCTTGAGCCGTCACGCCTCAGACACAAGACTACGAAAGGCGGCGCCAATGCGTCCGTCAGACGCATTGTTGGATTCCCGACACATAGCTCGTTACTATTGGGTAAGGTTTTTGCATCCCGCCCAGACGCAAAAAATGCATTGTTTTCCGTGAATGTGGTACCCTTAGATGCGTTCAATGTTCTTTTTGGTTTAGTAGTAAGATCAATGGTTATTTTCGTGATTTTCCTTATAATTATTAATTAATACACCACGAAGGTGTTTGACATGAGAAATTCATAACATCTTTAAATACCTAGATAGAACAAAACGTTGCACGACGTGAAAGATATTTACGTGATGAATATCTTTAACTTGCGATTGTTGGACATTGTGTCATACGTGATTATTTGAGTTCAAAAGTCCACTATATTGATAGAAATTGTGTCCTATAAAAAAAAAAGAGAATTTTGAACTGTTCTTAGACGACTCCTATACGTAACATTATCGCTCTAGCTAAATATTAGTTGCTTGGTCAAAAGTTGAGGTATTGAAACAAAAGATGTAAGCTATTTTCACTTTAGACGCCATGCTCATAACTTTATTGTCATTTTGTTGAAATGTTGTGGATAAAGTTAGAGAATGTGTGAAGGTTTATCAAGGAAGGAAAAACAAAACAAAAAAAGTTTAATCAATATTGAAAATTGCAAAAAAAAAATAATAATAATAATAATAATAATGATAATTATAATAATCACAATAATAATAAGGTTAAGAGTGTGGTTTAAAGCCCCTAGGGGCTTTATAGTGTCACGTCAGATCCACATAAGCGCCATGTCACATAGAGGGCTTTAAAGTCCGTCCCTTTAACTTGCATGCAATGGTTTAAAGTCTCATATTAAACAAAATAAAAAAAAAATAACAGTGAGAAAAATATTTGATTGGTTGAAAAGAATGACCCCACCTACTTTTCCCTTTAACGCTAGTTAATGCAATGGAGCCCTCTCCATAACGCCCCCCCCCCCCCCCCCGCGGTTTTGGCGCCCAGCGGGTGGCTATGGGGAGCTAAAGGGCGCTAAAATGGTTGTTTTGGCCAGGGGCGCTATACTAGTAACCGTAGCCTAATAAGTTGATGGAAGATGTCCCTACGAGATGGAAATTCCACATATATGTTGCTTGAAGATATATGATTTTCATACGATTTTATGTACATACGTTTAAAGATTTTGAGATTTTTCTATCGTTAACTTGAATTTTCAAAGTTGTCCATCTACGGGTCGAGGAGATATGTGATTTTTTTACAATTTTTGTACATAGATCTATTTTTTTTTTTCTGGAATTGGCCTGTAATAATCCCAACTAGAGGTCATTGGCTATTGACAGTCTCACGTTTGAATATTCCCCCCCACCAGTCCCACATTTCACCTGTTTTTCCTACACCGATCTCCCGTTAAAAAAAAAAAAAAACTTAACAGAGTTAAGCTTTTTTCCAAATTACAAACATATTTTTTAGGGCTTTTGATTAGAACGACGATCCAAGTCCATTAATGTAAAACTTACCTCGAAACGGTACTCCAAACGATGAAAATGACGCTTCAATTCGGGTGTTTAAATTTCCAATTAACAAAAATTAAGTCATTTGGAGCACCATTTCGAGGTAAGTTTTACATCAATGGACTTGTATCGTCGTTCTGATCAAAAGCCCTAAAAAATCTGTTTGTAATTTGGAAAGAAAAAAAAACTTAACTCCAGGGGGACTGGTGTAGAAAAAATAGGTGAAAGGTAATATTCAAATATGGTACTGTCAATGACCAATAACCTTTAGTTGAGGTTATAACAGGTCAATTTCCCTTTTTTTAGATCTCTCTGACATTTCTTTAAATTTATATTTCGATAGCTTACTTGAACTTTGCTTGAAGTTGATTAAATAGTTGGAAAGTCCAAATTTCAATATGAAAAGACGGGAAACAAATGTGGAATAAGCTCAACAAATATTAGGTTGGTATTAATCTTATGTTAGTTATAAATGCGGGGTTTGATCATCGGTATAAGTATTCGTTTGTTAAATTTATTTATACGAACCTTCGTGGTGAAAAATTCACCACCACTGCTAACGGTTTTAGATACACCTTTTGGACTTTTTAATGAATATATACAATCTCAACAATTCAACAAATTTAGCGTCGTGATAGTAGTAGCAAGATGAATTCGCAACAAATTATTAACAGATACGAAAACGCTAGTAAAAGTATTCACCATGTACAAATTCAAAATACTAATCTAACTTTAATTCCATTATTGATAAAAAAGGGGTTTTATTTATATGATAAGGTTTTCTGCTTAAGATAGAGATAAAGTGTCAATTGTCATAATAGCTTATGAGTAGTGGCGGAATTTGACCAAAAGTTTTGAGGGGGCGTAAAGTCATAGGATCCAATTTTTTTTTTCCCTATCGTTATGTTTCGGGTCGGGTCAAATAATAATAGTTCCAAATAAAACTAAAAAAATTCATTCATTCAAATAACTTGTTCTTACATATAAAAAACTAAATATTTTTTAACAAACAGAAGACCAATATATATATAATGGTACGAGATAAATGAAACCTGAACGAAGAATTACAATCAGTCCGACGACCTTTAAGATTTAAAGTGGTAACAAACTTTATTTTGATTTATATATTGTATATAAATATTTAGGCAAAATAATTGGAGGGGCGATGCTATATAATTTTAAAATTTTCGAACGAAAAATATGAAATTATACACTTCTAACGGAAACATTGGAGGGGGTGGGTGCGCCCCGGGCATCTACTAACCTACGCCACTGCTTATGAGCTAAGAACCAAAACAACTTCCTATATCCATATACGTTACTATTGGAAAACCAAACAATATATGTGTCAAGTGTTATTAATGTTCTAATTATAACCATTGCATCCAAATAAACCTTTAGCCTTGGTGGATGAATTTTGGTTAAATATTGAGGTTCAATTGTGTCGTTGAAGGTTTGATGAGTACTAAAGTACCGAAAATTGATTGACTGTCAAAAAAATATTTTATAACTTTTTTTTTACCTGTATATATATATATATATATATATATATATATATATATCCTCTTATATGTTCCTAATGTATATGCATTGACCTCACACGATGATTTGAAGAAGTAACTCAAAATATAATGGGTTTGACAAAGATACAATCAAGTATATCGATTGACACAAACCTTAACTTGTTGAAGAAATGAAAGCATGTGGAAGAATAACAAAAAAGATTTTAGTCATTTCCCATTAATATTACATATTTAATCTTTTAAATTGGAAAATTGTTACTTGATATTGAATTTGTGATTTAAGTTTGATAAGAATTCGGCTCAAGTTATATTTTGGTTTATCACTTGCCAAGTTATTAATTGTTTAGATAAACATGCTATACATGTATTTAAATTATGTGATTTTAGACGTGTCCAAGTAAGTATTGAATTAATACTTTTTAACTAAATAATATATACAAGCCGTGTTTAAGTTTTTAACACATGATTACCTAGCCAAATAAATATTATGTTCATACTTTGGTGTTTTTTTTACCTAGCCAATTAAATACCATGTACATACTTTGGTGTTTTTTTTCTGGGATATTAGATTTAAATAACATCAACTTTTACCAATTGCCGATAGCACTTTCAACTGTCGTTTTATACTACACCACTCCCAACATCAAGCATTCAGCTTATTGGTCGATAGTACTTCCAAACTAGTGCCACATCAGCTGCCACATCATCAAAAAGCCAAGTCAGATGTCACGTCATCAAAAATTCCACGTCAGATGCACGTCAACACACAAGTGCCACATCAGCAAAAAAATTAACTGGGTTAGTGTTCAGTTAGTTTGTGAGTGTCATCGGCCAATAAGTTGAAAGTTGGGAGTGATGTGGTACAAATAAAAAATTAAAAGTACTATCGGTCAATTGATAACTCGTGAAAGTTGAGGCTATTTAAATTCGTTATCCATTTTTTTTATCAATCTAATTTATCTTTTGTTTTATCGATGTTTAAAAATATAATTAAAAATAATAATTATCACAAAGTAAGTTGTATAATTGATGTAACAATGGCAAAGCACAAGTAAACCCCTCGTAACCGCCTCACCAGATCTACACAACACGCATTTACACCCTGTATTCCAATCTCAACCGTTAAACCAATACCTCATCTCAACCGTTCATCTTATCCTTCACCTACTATATAACCCCCGCACAGATTACTCCCACACAATCCTTCACTTTTTCCGAATCTCAAGAACAACAACAACAACGAGACTCATAATAAATCCACAAAATTCATAATTCAAAACTTAAATTCATTTCAACAATCGATCCAATTCATCAATCTAAACATCAAAAACCGTTCGAATCGCACGATTATTCGTAATCGATCTTCGTTTCTTGTAACCTAGGGTTTGTAATTTGTTGATTTCAGAAAATTAGGGTTAATCTTCGTTTTTCGTCAGCGAATTCGTATTTTTAGAGGTTGAAATCGAGGTATATACGGTTAATCGTCTGTTTAGTTCGATTGATTGTGCAATCGATTGTTTCCGTTACGATTTTCGTTACTGAATTTGAATTCTTGGGTTTGAAATCGAGATATTTAGGATTATTCGTCTGTTTTGTGCAATCGATTGTTTCTGTTACGTTTTTCGTTACCGAATTTGAATTCTAGGGTTTGAAATCGAGATATTTAGGATTATTCGTCTGTTTTGTGCAATCGATTGTTTCTGTTACGTTTTTCGTTACCGAATTTGAATTCTAGTTTTTGAAATCGAGATATATAGGAAGATTCGTCTGTTTTGTGCAATCGGTTGTTTCCGTTACGTTTTTCGTTAGCGAATTTGTGTTTCTAGGGTTTGAATTTTGCAATCGAGATGCTGGATCAGTCACAGATGATGAATCATTCGCAGTTGATGAGTCAATCACATTCACAGCAGATGTTAATGAATCACTTGAGTAATCAGAATCAGTTGCAGTCTCAGAGAGGTTACATGACGTGGCAACAGAACACGAAGCCTTCTGGTTATGTTCAGTCACGAAGCAATAATAATCGGAGGAAAACGACGTCGTTTGGAGGTAATAATCAGAACGAATTACATCAACAGACTCAACAGAATCGGTTAAAACCTAAAAGGTACATTACAAAGAAGAAGTTTAATAACAGCAGTAGTAAATCTAAATCTGCTCCGTTTGCACCTAGGAATACGACGTCGTTTCTAATTAGGGCTAAAAAATCCGGGGGAATAACGTCTTTAGTGTCGCCCTGCCCGGTGACACCTGCGGTACTTCCTACGCCTATTTTTTCGCCGTCTCGAGAGGTTTTAGTTGATATGGCTAAGGAAGAATGGGGGGTAGATGGTTACGGTTCGATGAAGGGGTTAATTAGGCTTAGATCGGATAATGATGATGGTAATGAGGATGATGAGGGCGGGTCGAGTGAGAGCGACGTGGAGGAACATGAACAGGAGCATGAGCATGAGCATTTGGAGGTGGAGAAGAGATTGGATCATGATTTGAGTAGATTTGAAATGGTTTATCCGAACTATGGTGGTGTGGATCATGTGTTGGAGAACAGAGTGGATGATCAGGATGCTCATATAGCGCGGTTGGAGGAAGAGAATTTGATGGTGAAGGAGAGGTTGTTTTTGATGGAAAGGGAGTTTGAGAATTTGAGAGCACGTTTGCAGTGTTTGGAGACGCGCAGGCAAGGAGCAGGAGCTAGAAGGTTTGTCGAAGAGGTTGTGGAGAATGGTTCTGAGGATGAAAGTGGGAGTCGGGGTTATGGTAGGTCGATTGACGGAAATAGCGAGGTTTTTGAGGAGAACAAGAATAATGTTGCTAATCAAGAATCTGATAATGGTGGAAAGGGTGATGCGGCAGTAGATGTGCATATGGAAAATGGTATTCAGAAAAGCGAAGAGAAGATGAATGCTGTGGTGGAAGCGAAGATTGAAGATGGGATGGGTCTAAATGGTGAAAAGGGTGTAGCAGCAGATGTTCATGTGGAAGATGGTGTTCTGAAAACCGAAGATAACGCGAATGTTGTCGACGAAGATTATAAGATTGAAGATGATCATGTAAATGGAGACAGTTGTGTGAATCAATAAGTAAATATGGATGGGCAGAGAAACTCAAGTATCAATTTTGTGCAAGTTGTTCTAACACCCATATTCACTTTAGTTGAAATGTTGGATGGCAAAGAAAACAGTGAACATCCACAGGTAGCTTCAAAGTTCTTGATTTCATGCTTTATATTACTTTCTTTTAAACCTTAGATGTGAGCTCTATGCAAATGACTCTTTGTGTAAATCAAATGGTTTTAAATAATGTCTTGTTTTCTTTTTCATGGATGATTAGATCGTTGCGATTGTTTCACATTTTACTTGTTTTTTTCTTGAAGCATTTTGTGCGGTTCTCTTGTGATGGCTTGGGTTCATCATTGCATTGATCAGTTTAAAGAATGGAACATCAAATATGATCTTTAACCAATCAAAGGCTCCAAGTCGAATGGTTGAACCGTTTCGTTTGGAAATAGTTAGTTTTCAACCAGAAATTGACGCTCCTCGGTTATTACCTTGTGCATAAATGCATGTCTGTCAAGTTTTATAATTTTTATAAATCTACATTTTTAATCCTTGTTTCCAAAAGTTTTGCATGTTGGCCATAATACACACATTTTATAAAGTTACTTTCTTTTACTATAGGGGTGTTATACACCTTTTGAACAAGTAATTGGTTGCTACTTGCTACACTATTTGGTTACTAATTTAAAAAATAAAAATAAATTAACTTGTAAGCCCCAGTGGCTTTATATTCTTTGCAGAGTTTAAAGGTTTTTTCTTTAATAAAAAATTGAGATTATTTCTATTCATAAACCAGCCTCATATGTTACACTATAGATGGTCTAAGTAGGCCGCTACTTTATAAAACAACTGCGTGTTGAAGTATATGATAATATATAATCCAAATTTATTAAAAAGACATTAAGTGGCAAGGGGTCTAGGGGTTCTTGGTTGGATGTAATAATATACAAGAATGCAAAAGGTGATGAAAGATAGATGGTTGGTTTCGTATTGTACTTCCCTTCGTTACTTAAAAGTGGGTAAAACCTTATTCTATAACAACTTGATGCAACAAAAGATGAGAAATACATTATGATACATCCATGGATAAAACCAAATGGCTTGTGGTCTAGAGTACTAAGGTGTGATAGACTAATATAAAAGTTTCATTTTCATTAGTTGAGGGTTCTAGTCTTACATTGAACAAAAATGTATACATCTAAAAATAAGGGGATGCTTGTTTACCTCTTAATGGTTCAGACCTCTTACTGATTCAACACTTAATGCTTCCGACTGATTGTTTCGCAAGCAGATGTTTGAATGGTTCAGAAATGTCTCTGAATGGTTAAGCATTATACAAAGTCTGAATGGTTAAGAACTCTAATCTGAATGGGTCAGACGTTTGCCTCTAAACGGTTAAACATTATATTGGCTCTTAATGGTTCAGACCTCTTACTGATTCAGCACTTAATGGTTCAAAACTCTTACTGGTTTAGCACTTCATCATTCAGAAGTTGCCAAACAGCCCCTAAGACTAGTAAGTGTGTGAATTGGTTGTTTGAAAAAAAACCATGGCCGTCGATTAATGTGACACATGTATCAACTATGAACAACGATTAGTTTAATGTATTAACTATATGGACGATTAGACTCGTTATTCGTATACCTTTGTATTATACTATTATTCCAATGACTTCCAAGTCTTGTTCACCATCCCTACAAAATAACTTCTCATCCGTTAGCTATTAAGTCATTTCTTTTTGTCGATACTCATGCGGAAAACTATGGATGAGTATGATGTTGAGCAAAAATGAAGGCGTTAGCTTTTTATATACTTGTAGCTTTATGCTTCATCGTCTAATGTTAAAAATGAGTTTAATCAATGTAATTAGTGTTTGAAACATTTTTTATATACTTGGGATGGTAAGGGTTCAGTTTTTAATCCATGAACAAAAGGGGGTGACCCAAAGCTAGTTCTACACACCTTTTTTTTATTTTTATTTTTTAATATAGTCGACTCTCTCAATTGATGTCATAGATGACATTTATGACAGAAAAATATAAATTTTAAATGAATGAGATATTAAAGATTTAGTTGAAATGGATTTGTCGAAAATTTAAAATGTCAATTTATTCTTTCAGTCAAATCTTTAAAATCATATTATTTTACATAATTTCACATTTATTTTAATTTTAGAGAAAAGTATAAATTTTAAATGAATGAGATATCAAAGATTTAGTTGAATTTATTTGTTGAAAGTTTAAATAGTTAATTTCATATTTTAGTATTTTTTTTTACAAAATCCTATAGAAAAAAATAAAAATAAAACACATTCTTATAACTCTTAAAACAGAAAGTCGGTGGTACACTTACCGCCTAAGTCCCTCCATTTTAAAAACATTTAATTTTCACCCTTGTAATATCACTTTATATTTACTCCCTTCAACTTTTAAAACTACGATTTTAAACCCTAAACCATTGCTTTATTTTACGACTTTTAAAATTTGCATTTTAACCCGTGCATTATTACTTCATTTTACATCCCCTCAACCTTTGAATTTTGTCATTTTAACCCTCAAGTTTGAATTACGACACCACCCTCTCAACTTTTAAACTTCGTGTTTTTACCTTTTACGCTGTTACTCTATTTTTAACGCCACCACCCTCTCAATTTTAAACAGTGATTTCACTCCTTGCACTATTACCCCCCTCCCTCAAGTTTTAAACTTTGCTCTTTACGCCTTACACTATTACTTCATTTTTAACGCCACTACCCCCCCCCCCCCCCCCCCCCCTCAAGTTTTCAACTTTCCATTTTTGCTCCTTGCACTATTACTCCAGTTTTTACTGGCACCACCCCGTCAAGTTTTAAACTTTACGTTTTTACTCATATTATTACTCTATTTTATACCTGCTTAACTTTGAATCCATTTGATGTCTCCAATATACATGCGCCGCAACGCGTGCGGGTCTAATAGCTAGTATCACCTGAAAAAAAAAGTGAAAGAAAAAACTTAGCACAACATAAAAGAATATATTAAAAAAAAAAACTACAATCATGAGGTGCAAGGTCAACTACAAAAATGGCATGAATCACTGTCCTTTTCTTTTTATAAAAAACTTGAAACTGATATACAGAATCTAACTAAGAGCACTCACATTCAATCCATCAAATAATGAGAGGGGAGGTTTTTATATTATAAAGGGTATAAAAAGTGGTTGTGAGTGGAGGAGAGAGAAAATGTTACTGTTCATCTGTATATTTGGGGGGACACTGTTCATCCAGTATAATTTTTTTAATATATATTGAAAGTGGTTGTGAGTGAAGGAGAGAGAAAAATGTAATAATAATATTATTTAATTGAAAGGAGAGAGAAAAAGTATTTGTTTTTAGTGGAAATATATTGATATAGGAGTTGTTTTTTAGTGGAATGTATGTATAATTTGATGGATTGAATGTGAATGCTCTAAGATAGTTTCTATATGTCATTGAGTGCTCTATAAACATCTTCTTTCTATCAAAGATAGAGAGAAGATGGAGGAGGCAAAAGAGGCCCTATTGTCCCCTAAGACACCTCGTCGGGGACGGCGGTTGAGTCGGGTGTACTCGGTGAACTCACTCAGAACCGAGTTCTTGACTCGGTTGCCCGATAAGGTCCGGTCTGCTATCGATATCGAGTCGTCTTCTTTTGCGATATCGTCTAAGTCATCACCTTCCTTAACTCAAGGTTTGATCTTAAATACATAGACGGATAGGGTTCAGGTCAACCGACCCCACAATTTTTATTTTATTTTAGAGTTAATTACTGTTTTCGTCACTGTGTTTTGTCAAAAATCACTATTTCAGTCCATTAGTTTAAAAATTGCAATTTCAGTCTCTGTGGTTTCACTTTCGTAACCATTTCAGTCCCTGTGGTTTCACTTTCGTAACCATTTCAATCCATTTATTCTGCTGTTAGTACTGGGACTGAAATGGTTACGAAAGTGAAACCACATGGACTGAAATCGCAAATTTTAAACTAATGGACTGAAATAGTGATTTTTGACAAACGACAGGGACGAAAACAGTAATTAACTCTTTTTGTTTATAGGTGAAAAGGAGTATTATGAAAAACAATTTGCAACATTGAAGTCATTTGAGGAGGTTGATGCTATAGTATCATCTGATCATGGGATAGGTGAGGAAGATATGGATGAACAGATTCAGCAAGAAAGAGCTATGAAGATCTCTAATTATGCCAACATTCTGTTACTGGCATTTAAGGTATTTTCTTATTGATGGTTTAAATCATGTTCAGAACTAATGATGATATGGAAGTTTTGTAACATACCGCTCTTTATACCAACCAATATTGTCTGGCCTAGTGCTCACTTTTTGGTGTCATGAGTAGAGACTCTCGGGATGTTATCCATCTTCGAATTACTCTCACTCGAGCACGCTTAAGCGTGAAGTATCCACTCATCCATAGTCAACGTGACCAAAACACGTTACGGGTATTTAAGGTCGAACATTCCTTATGTGACACACCTTAGGCAAATAATATAAGATACCGGGCCATAAGGAATACCCGGTGTGCAAAAAAAAAAAAAAAACCGGGTTGGGAACCAAATCTTGTTTTGATCCCAAATTTGAACCGGTTTGGACCCGAACCAACCTGTAGGGCTCAAATCGGTTTGCAACCCTATACATTGAAACCAGTTAAAACCCAGTCAAACCCGATTTTTTTTCTCCAAAAAACACGGTTGAAACCAGTGGCGAAGCTTGAGATTTTTGACTGGGGGTCGAAAACATATATACCTAAAAAATTCTATACGAAAACTACATACCGGACACTACTGAGCAAAAAGTTCGGGGGGTCGGGCGCCCCCCTGGCCCCTACAAGGCTGCGCCCCTGGTTCAAACCAAATCCGGTTTCACCACAAAACCGGCTTTGACCAACTTTTACCAAACCCGACCCGGTTTCAACCAGAACCAGTTTGTCCCAAAAACCTGATTTGTGCACGTCTAGGCCCCGCCTCAACTATCACCAACACGTTTAGGCGCATAGGGAGACTCGAAATCCACACTTAAGCGTGCTTGAGTCTGAGTGGGTGCATTCCATGATGTGTGTTGGTTAACAAAAATACATCCAAAATCTATGATCCACAGAATACAAAAAATGTTGATTATTGTGTTGATGTGTTCTAATAATTGCACTACTTAACAATTTATGTCAATAACAACTGCATAATACAGATCTTTGCTACAATAGAGACCGGATCCATAGCGATAGCGGCATCCACACTGGACTCCTTACTCGATCTAATGGCTGGTGGTATCCTTTGGTTCACTCACCTTTCAATGCAAAGCATCAACTTATACAAGTACCCTATTGGCAAACTCAGGGTGCAGCCTGTTGGAATCATTATCTTTGCTGCAATTATGGCCACACTCGGTGCGTTACACGTTGCAATAAACACCACTAGTCTGTTTTATTGTTTGTTTCTTTCATGATCTTGATAGATATATATAGGCTTCGGATCAAGAGAAGACCCCCCAAGTTGTGAGAACTCAGAGAACTCAGACTTCCGGTGCGAGTTTTGCCACAATTTTTTTTTGCCACGCGTAGATGAACATGTTACATAGACAGCTGTAAAAAAAAAATCCGAGCGGTGTTTTTCAGCCTTTTTACTTTGATGTAAAAAGTTGCTGACATGAGCATTTACACCCGATGTAAGGGTTTTTTACGGTGGTGTAAATCAACAAAAACTTTCTTTTTTTCTTTTGGAAAAGTTGATTTTGTTTTAGGATTTTTGGTATTTTTTTTTGAAAAAACTTTCGTTTAGGCCGAGTTCTCTAAGTTCTCACAACTCATAGGAGTTTTCATTTTACCATTACGCTACACACACACACACACATACTCACATATATATATATAGAGAGAGAAAGTGTACAATACAAGAGTGGTTATCGTGCGAAGCGTATGCAAGTAAGAGATTGTACCGCGCGTCATTCTTTAACGTGCGTGATTAGGGTAAGTAGGTATTTGGTCATGCGTGATTAAGGTTTGAGTTTTATAACATGCGTAATTTACTCGCGTACGCTTCACACGTTGAGCACTCTTGTACGTTAACCGGCCTATATATATATATATATATATAAAATGATAAAGAAAGTTGAATCTTGAATTCTTTTAGGCTTTCAGGTATTGATTCAGGCTGTAGAACAGCTTATGGAAAACAAGCCTGCAGAAAAGATGTCATCTCTTCAACTGTTATGGTTATACATAATCATGTTAACCGCAACGGTTGTTAAACTCGCGTTATGGTTATACTGCAGAAGTTCAGGGAACGAGATTGTTCGAGCCTATGCAAAGGTTAATTTTTTGACGATGAAATTGTCGTAAATAATGTGATGATGTGGGATTTTTAAGCAGTATCTAACACAAATGTGTATTGTTAACAGGATCATTACTTTGATGTGGTAACAAATGTAGTCGGATTAGTTGCTGCGGTTCTTGGTGATAAATTCAACTGGTGGATCGACCCGGTTGGTGCGATTATTCTCGCGGTTTATACGATTGTAAACTGGTCTGGAACTGTCAAGGAAAATGCAGGTAGCTGATGCAGGATCATTCCGGTTTTTACTTTTTATTTTTATTCTTATTAAATATGAGACAACAATGGCTAAATGGGCGGGTCGGGCCTAGGGGTGTAAATGAGCCGGGCCAAGCCCGAGCTCGGCTCGTCATGTTTTTATGAACTCGAGCTCAGCTCAGTTAGAGTCTAGTTATTTGAGTTCGAGCTCGGCTCGACTCAGCTCAAGCTATTTTGAGAACAATCTCAAACGAGCTAGAATCTCGGCTCGAGCTCGCTTCGATATCGCTTAAACGAGCCAAAGCTCGGTTCGAGCTCGGCTCACCAATGTTATTAGTTTAAGTCATATGGGCCTAAGTTGAAACCAACTTGTGATTTTAGGATTGGGTTATAATCATCAATATCATTATAATATATAAAAAAACTAATTTTTTGTTTGGGTTTGTTTAGGCTAGCGAGCCTAAACGAGCTTTGTATTTCAGGCTCGATAACTAAGCGAGTTGTATTTCAGGCTCGAGCTCGGGCTCGTTAAGGTTCTGCCCGTTCGAGCTTTTAACCAAGCCGATCCAGAGTAGCTCTTGAGCCTCTGGGCTTGTTAACACCCCTAGCCGGGCCACCTCTAGAAAAAAAAACGATTTCAAAGGTTGTATGCATAAAAAAATGTTTTCGTATTTACACTCGACCCATTTGAGATAAAACGCAACCCAAATGGACCTGTTCATAGTAACATGTTGAGACATCAGACATACTATTCAATGTTTCCACATAATTTACTTATAATTAACTACTTATACTGATATTAATATGATCTGATTAAACAGTTTCATTAGTGGGACAATCAGCACCACCTGAAATCATGCAAAAGCTAACTTATCTTGTTACACGACATCCGAAAGTGAAGCGAGTCGACACAGTTCGCGCATACACATTCGGAGTTCTGTATTTCGTGGAGGTTAGTGTTTTCGGTTAGTAAAAGTTTAGAGTAAAGTACACAGATGGTCCCCGTGGTTAACCAAAATTTTGGATTTAATCCTCAGCTTTTTTAAAGTACACGGATGGTCCCTGTGGTTTGCATTTTGTAACACATTTAGTCCCCAACTTTTCCCAAAAACACATGGATGGTCCCTGTGGTATGCACTTTGTAATGCATTTAGTCACTAAATGTTGGGGACTAACTACGTTACAAAGTGCAAACCACAGGGACCATCCGTGTACTTTTGGCAAAAGTTAGGGACTAAATACGTTACAAAATGCAAACCACAGGGACCATCCATGTACTTTTGAAAAACTGAGGACTAAATCCAAAATTTCAGTTAACCACAGGGACCATCTGTGTACTTTACTCATAAGTTTATTATTCTAATTTGAAAGTTTTTAATTAATGACTATATTTGTTGAGTCAGGTTGATATTGAACTCCCTGAGGATTTGTCACTAAAAGAAGCCCATGCGATCGGCGAATCGCTGCAAATAAATATCGAAAAACTTGTGGAGGTTGAACGCGCATTTGTTCATCTAGACTTTGAATGTGATCACAAACCGGAGCACTCGGTTCTAACCAGGCTTCCCAATAGTGACCCATGAATGGTTGGTTCATGAACCAGGTGTGCATTTCTTTTTGTTGTTGAATTGTAATTATGTTTGTTAGGCTCATGTCTTGAAAAAAAGAGTCAATAAGTCAACTTTAAGTTAATAATGATTTTTTTTTTTTTTTTTTGTGGAAATGTATAAACAATTTGGATGACTTTAGTGAAATTGTGAGATCATTGTGTTTTCTGCAAGTTGTTTGAGGATGAGATTGTTAGTCCAAGCTAGAAAGAGTTATATACTTGAATTTATTCTTGTGAACTTTATTACATTAACATTAACAAATGTTTTTCGCTTCGTTTGTTTCTCTTCCAGTTTCTTGTTGGCTCTTTATATATATATATATAAAGTGTTGTTGCCGTTCAAAAAAAAAACATATAATTGAAAGAACAACAAAAATATGAAAATAAATTATATATTTACACACATTGAAAAGATAGAAGTGAAATTGGTAATTTTTCAAATCAATAAAACCAATTATGAAGGAGAGAACTAAGGGATATGATTAAAAATAAAATTAACTACCAAAAATAGTTAGGGTGCAAATTTTCGTAAAAGCCCTTTGAATAAAAAAGATTTTAGAAATAATTACAAATTATTCATGATCGATGAATTGAAGTTTTTCTGATTTGCTAAAAACTTAACGCTATTCTTATCATGGTACCTCTTGAATCGGTCGGCTAAAAGCTTGCCTCCTTAGCCGACTAAGCTAATTTAGCGTTTTCTAATCAATGGGTTTTGGGTTATGTTTATTTTTTAATCATGGTACCTCTCGAATCGGCCGGCTACAAGCTTGCCTCCTTAGCCGACTAAGCTAATTTAGCGTTTTCTAATCAATAGGTTTTGGGTTATGTTTATTTTTTAGTGAGCTAAAAGTCGATGTCTATTTTAGTTTAAAACATGTTTAAAATGTCAACTTTAATGATTCTTTCTTATTTTATTGATTAGTTTTCGTTTTTTTAATTAAAAGAGAGTGTTTCCACATCATCCTTTTCTTTTATACGGTGACTGAATATTTTGGTAAATTTTTTAATTAAAAAAGAGTGTTTCCACATCATCCTTTTCTTTTTTACCGTCACCTAATATTTTGGTAAAATTCAAATTATGTAAGACCGTGGGTATGGGGCGGGGGTTTGGGCGTGGGATGGGGGAAAACGCTCAAGCCACCATCCCGGTTGGGCTTGGGTTGGGGCGAGGCCCTTGGGGCTTGGGTTTCAAGCCGGGCGTGGGGCGGGTCTAGCAAGCTGACATGGCGGGCTGTGAATGGCCAAACCAACCTAGCCGTTAGCCGTTGGGGTAGCCGTTGGGAGCTATTTAAAAAAAAATCCTTTGTAAATACCTTACCATATTTATCATTTTTCTCACACAATATCGAACACATAAAACACAATCTTGCCATGAGTTCTTCAAGTTATACTGAATCGTCATCATCATCTGACGATGGTGCGGAAATATTTCTACAAACGATCACGACGGTGGTGAAAGCTATCGTGGAAAACGAAGAGGAGGAGGAAGAGACTCAACAACCTAAACGCAGGAGAAGACACATCGCTAGTAAACGGCTCACCGCTAACAATTTGTTGGTAAGCGATTACTTCTCAGCGGAACCTAAGTATGATGAAAAAATGTTTAGGCGTCGTTTTCGTTACCTACTATGATGACGATGACCCCCAACCAGGTAATGTAACAAACCAAGATAAAGCGGCAAATGAATTTTTGATCAAGTCAAGGGATATACATCACAACCTTCGATCTGATTTGGTGGAACATGTTTCAACGATTCCTGGGTTCGAAACCGACGAAGACGACGAAGAATGATTGTTTTTTATTTTGATAATTATTATGTATGTTTATGTACTTTAAAAAAAATGTTGATGTGGCTAGGCCACGCCAGCCCAGCCACACCCAACCCAAGCCCCACCATACCCCTTAAAACTTGGCTTTGGGTTTGTAAATATTCAAGATCCACATGTCAACTAATGCCCCAACCCAAGCCCCATCATACCCCACGGGTCTAATGTGTGTGACAACCCGCACAAAACCAGGTATCCGTACAACTTAATTAATGATTAATTATTACTTGATTACTGTGCTTGATTGAAACTAGCTGATAAACTGCTACCCGCATACTGATACATGCACTTACTTGCATCATACTTTATTTGCTGTCACTACATTATTTACGTGCTGAACCCTAGTGACAAACATGATGCACAAAAAGCACAGTAGCACCAAACGGATACACAGTGAACATGCTGATATAACCAGCATCAGGCAAATACTGCCTCAAGGCCTGTTAAGAGCCTCATATATTTTGGCTACACTGGTAGTGAGTGTAGGATATAAGGGTTGTGTTACCGCGTCTCTAGGGGATAAGATACACTGATTCGGATGTGCCAGAACGTACTTTAAGTACCAAACACAGCACTTTAAACAATTTAACCAGCTTCTAGCTGACTAGTAAAGTGCCAGAAATGAGAAAATATTACTAGACACTTTCTAAAGTGTCGGGAAAACAAATTGTGTCACTAAAAATGTAATAACGACACTTTAAAGTCTTTTGTAACACTTTAACGGATTACTATCCAACCAGACACCCGGACTTTACCCGGATCATGAAAACTTTACTATTTTTATTATCACTCTTTTTCTGAGCCAGTTAGGGTCCCTGATTACCCTAACACCCGTCATAACACGTTACACGTAACTAACGGAGTTTAAACCTAAACTAACTTATTTAACATAACTAAACTCCTAACTATCTACTTGAAATCGAACAAGAGGACCCCCCCCCCAACCGATCGGTTACCTTGGGAGCACCAACATGTACTTAAGATCTTTCCATAATCTTGCCAAACCCCATGTTGTCTAGTACTTATGTGACATAGTGACCAATGGGTATATACACTTGAACTTGCCTATATATTTACACACTAACCACAAGAGCTTATTCACTAAACACCACAACACAAAGTTACTCTCTCCCTCCCTATCCCACTCTCGGCCGAACACCCTACACACCACCATCACACTTTCGGTTCTTATCTCCACCATTCCAAGATCATTCACACATCACAAGACACGTATAAGGAGCTTTGGTGCAAGCGGAACGCGAAGGACCACTCTCGTTATCTTTTATCCACGCGGTTTTCGTCAAAGATCTTCCCTAGCCTTGAGCTAGAGGTATAACCTTTAAAACTCGTTTTTGCACATATCTAAAGTGGTTAAAAGAACTTTCGTCGGTTAAAAATCGTTAACATGCGTTTTGAATCTTTAAAGTCTAGTAAAATCACTAAAATGGAGGTTAATAGCATATTACTTGTGTAAAAGTCGTAGGACTTGAAATTTGTGCTTATTGTGACCCGATCTATAATGTGGTAGCTCAAAACTTCGTTTAACCCGACTTTGAAAAATCACGTATCATCACATAAGCTTGTTTTTTTGATAGATACAAGGGTTAAAGGTGAACACTACCACATTTTAGAGACATGAACTTGTAGAGAAATATTTTACTTGTGTAAAAGTATTTTAACCGGTAAAATGGTGTTTAAAACTAGCGGATCTACATATCCGCAAGTGGTATTTTTGAAAGACCACACTTTAAAGAAATCATGTTTTTCTAAAGATTGATCTTGCACTAATAAATATGATTTTATAAACCACAAGTGTATAGACACTTGTAAAATAAAGAGATCCGACAAAGAAGTGTATTTGTCACTTATTACTAGAAGTTGTAAAGACGGTTTTCTCTAAACACGAGGTTTTTACAAGATTAAAGTTACTTTATATAGAAATCTACATATATAAGGATGATTTACATTATTAATGCGGAAAAACTACAAGTTCGTGCGATTATGTGACTTACATATTTATTGACTAGTTTGATGTGTCGGAAATTGTTTGATTGAATAAAGAAGTTGATTGAGTTGATTTGTTAAAAGAAAATGATACGCTTAAAAGCGTGGCCACCTCCAGTTACAGAGGAAACTCTGGCGAAATTTTCTAAAAACCTAACACTTAGACTTTTTACACAACAAGTGTTAGAACTATTTTTGGGCATACTTTTGAAACATAAATTTCGCCAGTACTAAATTTTACTAAACATTCGGAGGTGGGATTTTCACAAAGATTAACGTGATAAATATATTTGTCACAACACTGTTTATGATTATTTTGTGAAATACATAAATATTATTTTAGAGTGAAAATAATATTTACAAGCGTTAATGATTCCAAAACTTTGCGAACGCTTCCATAAACATATAAGTTACACCGGTAATTACATTACCACAAGATTGATAAAACGTAACTTACGCACATGTATTGTATCCCCCATCCTTGGGAAGAAGAATAACTATCAAGCATATACAAAATGTAACACGAAATAGTTGTCTAACTATTTCCCGCAAACATAAACTGCAAAGCTAAAGCACGGCCGTCCGTCTAATAGAATTAGCACTTGTAGGTCGTTGCACAGATTACTGCTTCAGAGACGCTTGATAGAGTTTACGCATCCACTGTGAGTTCATGTCCCCCTTTTCTCTAACTGTTTTCAGTTTTCTTAACTGCGGGGGTGAAATACATGTTACTTTGTTTACAAGTACTTTATACACGGTATGAATAACGTAAGGAGGTTTAGATCATGTGGATGGGTAGTTAGAACCCCGAGGGACTCGAGCGGTAGATCTATTTGGGTGTAGCGAGCCCAGCTCCCGGTCCAACAGAACAGGCCTCTCGAAGGACTAACAGAACGGATCCGGAGTGACTTGGTACCCAACGCAAAATCAGCTAGGGTTGTATCTTACTTACTTGCATTTCACGACATGCTAATGGCCTTGCAAACCATTGGTGATCACAAGTCCTCTTACACTGCTACATACCAGGAAACTTTTATACTTACAAGTGTTTTACTCACTCACTTGCACATGAACTCGCTCAACATTATTGTTGATTTTTCAACTCACATGTATTTCAGGAAATTAAACGAGATCTGGCACGGTATGGAACGTTTTCCGCTGCATTTGTCATGGAGTCATCAGGGTTTAAGGGATGTGTCTCTTTCCTGGACAAGACACAGTCCTTAAACCACGTTTATGTTATGTTGTAGTGGTTATGTCTTTTGAACAAGGTTATTGTTGTTGGAGTATGTTCTCGTCAAACAAGGGTATTGTATGTTATTTTCGAACTTAATTGATGACTTGCATGGTTTTTAAATTCATATAGCTTGTTATGATTAAGCTATGGTATTAAGAAGTCACACCAAAATATACCACGCTTCCGCAAAAGCCAGGGTGTGACAGCTTGGTATCAGAGCTCTGATCATAGCGAACTAGGATTCTGTCTCGAGTCTAGACTATGATCACTAGGGCTCTCACGAAAACATTTTTCTGCATACCACTTAAGTCCAGATCCACACTTTTTACAAACAAATGTTGAGCACATTTTATTAATTATAAGTTCAGCTTGGAGGGCTGAGGATCGATCTGGAGGATCGAGATGGTTAAGGTAGTTGAGCACGTTGGTTTGTTATAGGATCGATCTGGAGGATCGAGGTGAATAAGGTAGTTGAGCACGTTGATTTGTTATAAGGTTCGATCTGGAGGATCGAGATGGTCAAGGTAGTTGAGCACGTTGATTTGTTATAAGGTTCGATCTGGAGGATCGAGGTCTGGTTTAAGTGAAGGATAGAACAGTCTTGTAGACTAGATGATTTTGGCTAGCAAGACTAGGAGAAATTATGTGATGCCCTACTTGGTGACTTATGTGATTATCTGATTATGTGATTGACTGTTTGTGCATACTTGTGTTTATGTTACAGATACATGGATCCGGCTGATTCAGGTGGTTCAGACATCACCAACCCCAGGCATGTTGTGTCAGATGATTTAGAGTCCTCGGAGCACGAGGTGTACACGTCAGACTTTACCAGTACCGACGATGACGACTTCCAGCCATTCGCCCTACCTGATGGCGACGATGAGCTCCCTATTGATATTCCGGCCGGGGATTTGCCACTAGCGGTGATCCCTGCTCCCATACCCCTTGCTGCTTACCCTGTTCAGGAGTTACCATTCGACGGCGATGAGGACGACGTCGACTTGTTCGAGGAGGAGCCCATGGAGGACGTTCAGGGCGAGGCCCTACCCGCTGTTGCCCCTCTACTGATTGCAGATGCTCCGGCTGCGGAGGCACCTGCACATTCCCCAGCCCAGGACTCCTCTGAGTCTGTGGCTTCTGCACCGACACATACCCTTAGTGCGCAGCACTACTCTCACGAGTCAGATTCTGATCATGCATCTTCTGTCGCCCCCATCCCCAGTCCCACTTTTGACCACGAGGACGTGGAGGATTCCGACCCTATGTTTCCCCCAGGGTTCGACCCTGATCGTGATTTGGAGTTTGTCCCTATGGACGAGATGATGGAGGATCCTGCTGATCCTATTGATCCTTTCGACCCGATTGATCCTGATTTTGACTTTGATATGGCATTCGATGACTTGGAGCCTGCCCTTGCCCCTGAGCAGGCAGCTGCTCTTGATGTGTTACCAGAGCATGACCCTATGCATGCAGATATACCCCTTGAGCCCATTGCTGTTGATCCCATTGATCCTCTACCCCTTGTTGCTGTACCTGTTGACCCACCATTTGAGCACTTGGCACCTGTCGACCCTGTTGTAGCCCCTTTATTTGATCCCGTTCCCATAGAGCCCGGACATGCACCGTTCGCGGCACAGATGGATCCACCGGACGAGGCCGCACAGCACGGGTGGATCCCGGCTGATGAGGACGTCCCACCGTTACCCCCACAGATTCCAGACGCTAGACACACTGACTTTTCGTTTCAGATTCCCACATACATACCTCCAGCGGGGCCTGGAGAGGGCTCTTCAGCCCACCCATCAGGGCATGTACCGATGCCCATGCCTTTCTTACCACAGATGCCTTTTGTTCCACCTATTACTGCTCCTTTTGGGATGGCACCCTTTGACCCCACACGTGAGCCACTGCTGTGGTCACCATTTTCCCCTATGCCACCCACTGATCCATACCACAGGTTCCACGTGGGACACACTATCGAGGATGTATTGATGTCATTTGTACACCAGCATGAGTCGCATGAGCAGCGACTACAGGAGTTGGAGAGAGCCCGCCTGCAGCCATGTCAGTGCCATGGCCGGGTACCCTCTCCGTTACAGCCGTTTCGACCATTACCCCCTGACTATGCTGCTCGTCTTGCTACTTTGGAGCAGCAGATTGCCTCCGTTATTCGCACGCAGCAGGCGATGGAGGCAGATTGGCTAGAGATGCGCCGTTTGTTTTATACCCGTTTTCCTCCTCCTCCACCACCATCTGCTTGAGCTCATCAGTGCCACAGGGTAGGCGAGGTGAGAAGTCAGCGATTGCTTTTACTTGCACAGCATTTTTGAGGAGACTACGTTATGATTTGACTTTTGTTATGTACCTGGTGTTGTATCGATACTGATGTAGCTTTTGACAGGGGTGATGTAGCCCCAGTGATTCATGATTGTATGTATACACTTACGATGTGGTCTCATTATTATGGCAATCGCAGTTTTCTCACCATATTTGGATTCGCTTGATTACTTATTTGTATTGTTATGGTATGGGATGTTGTGTGATTAATATTTGTGATATGTGATAACATGAGATGCTGTGTGATTATACTCTTACTACCGTTATATACGTACGCTATATTACGAACTGATTTACGTATTATAACATCGGAGCCTTCTATGGCCTAATCGACTTACACCATCTTTTAGAAAGATGCCGCCAAGACGACAACAGCAGCCTAGGCCTACTACTCAGGAAGAGCTACAACAAGTCATTGCTGCTGCCATAGCGCAGTACGCAGCTTCTCAGCCAGGAGGGAGCGGAAGTGTTAATCAAGGCAATAACAATCCACCTCACGGTAATACTACGCCATTCGAACCTACCATGAACTAGTTGGAGATTTTAGCGGTGATGCTAATGCCAAACACATGTTTTAACATACGTGCAGGATGCACCTACAAGCAGTTCTTAGACTGCAAACCAGTTAACTTCGATGGCATGGGAGGTGCAGTTGCCTTTACCCGCTGGGCTGAGAAAACCGATTCCGTCTTACGCATGAGCAAATGTGCTGAGGATCAGCAAGTCACATACATTTCAGGGCTATTTCTCGACGGAGCCCTATCTTGGTGGAACTTACAAGTCCAAACCTTAGGCGAAGCTGCCGCCTACGCCCTGACTTGGGCCGAATTGAAAGAGTTGATGCGTAAAAAGTACTGTTCACGCGCAGAAATTCAGAGGTTGGAGACTGAATTCTGGCACTTAAAGATGGATGGTCCGAAAGTAGCAGAGTACGTTCAGAGGTTTCATGACCTATCTCAAGTGGTTCCTTACATGGTTACGCCAGAATACAAACGAATCGAGCGCTTCATTTGGGGTTTGGCTCCCCAAATAATAAGCATGGTAACCTCCTCCAAACCAGCAACTATCACTGAAGCCATCGATTTGAGCGTGGCTCTCACCGAGGAGGGGATTCGTTTAAACAAGTTTGGTGATGTAAAGGCAAAGGAGAAAGAGACGCATGTTGAGTCGTCCGGAAGTAACAAAAGAAAGTTTTCGAACTTCAAGCTAAGTGTTAGCGGTGATGGTAAGAGAGGAGCACCAAGCACGCCAGCTCAGGGTGCAGCTGGCAGTGGAAGAAGAGGAAAGGGATATATGGGCACCCATCCTAGGTGTAGTGCCTGCCAGCGACACCATTCTGGTCATTGTGGGCTAAAAGTGTGTGAAGCATGTGGGAAACGTGGTCACTCTAAGGACACCTGTTGGGTTGGCACTGGCCGGGGAGGCCAGGGAGGATATGGAAATAGGAATGATAACCGTGGTGGAAATGGGAATCGCCAGCAAGGAAATTTTGGAGGAAACAGAAACCGAAACAACAATGCAAACCAGGCTGGCAATGCCAACCAGAACAACACCCCAGCTGGAAATGGGGATGGTAATGGGCAAAGGCTCGGATGTTACAATTGCGGGGAAATCGGGCATTTTAAGAAGAATTGCCCAACACTGAATCAAGCCCGTGGTAGAGTGTTTCAACTTGAAGCTAGAGAAGCACGTCAAGATCCAAATGTTGTTACCGGTACGTTCCCTATCAATCAACGCTATGCATCCGTTTTATTTGATACTGGTGCCGATTATAGCTTCGTATCGCTAGAATTTAAGAATATGCTTGGGTTAGCTGCTAATAAGTTAGACATACCCTACTCGATCGAATTAGCTAATGGAAAGTTAGTTGGAGCCGACGAAGTAATCAGAGGTTGCGTGATAGAATTGGGAGAACGCGAGTTTACTCTGGATCTACTACCGGTCCCATTGGGAAGCTTCGACGTGGTAGTAGGAATGGATTGGTTATCCGGAAACAAGGCGGAGATAGTATGTCACGAGAAAGTTGTTCGTATCCCAACTGACGATGGTGAGACAATTGTGGTTCACGGAGAGAAGCGTGACACACCGCTAAGATTCATCAGCTGCTTGAAGGCAAGGAAGTGTTTACGGAAAGGATGTGTTGCCTTTCTGGCACACATCGTAGACAAGAAGGCTGCCGAGCCAACAATCGAAGACATCCCTGTCGTAAGGGAGTATCCAGAAGTCTTCCCAGAAGACTTACCTGGACTGCCACCTCAGAGGCAAGTGGAGTTTCACATTGACTTAGTTCCAGGCGCCGCGCCTGTGGCTAAGGCACCATACAGACTTGCTCCATCAGAGATGCAGGAATTGTCAACACAGCTTCAGGAGCTGTTAGATAAAGGTTTCATCCGACCAAGCTTCTCGCCTTGGGGAGCTCCGGTCTTGTTTGTCAAGAAGAAAGACGGAAGTTTCCGTATGTGTATTGACTACAGAGAATTGAACAAGCTGACGATAAAGAACAGGTATCCACTGCCAAGGATCGACGATCTGTTCGATCAACTCCAAGGTTCAAGCTGTTACTCTAAGATCGATCTTCGATCTGGATACCATCAATTAAGGATACAGGAGGAAAGTATCCCGAAAACAGCCTTCCGAACTCGTTATGGACACTACGAGTTCCTCGTGATGCCATTTGGTTTAACAAATGCGCCTGCAGTGTTTATGGACTTGATGAATAGAGTTTGCAAGCCATACTTAGACAAGTTCGTGATTGTATTCATCGACGACATCCTGATTTACTCAAAGACGAAGGCTGAACACGAACAACATCTTAGAACCATTTTGGAGCTACTAAAGAAGGAACAACTGTACGCCAAATTCTCCAAGTGCGAGTTTTGGCTACGCGAAGTCCAGTTTCTTGGACATGTGGTTAATGGAGATGGAATTCATGTTGATCCCACAAAGATCGAGGCAATCAAGAATTGGGAAACGCCTACAACGCCAACCGAGATTCGACAATTCTTGGGTTTGGCTGGCTACTATCGAAGGTTCATCGAGGATTTTTCGAAAATCGCTCAACCGTTGACGCTCCTGACCCAGAAGGATAAGACGTTTGATTGGGGAATCAAACAGGACGAAGCGTTTCAGATATTGAAAGATAAGCTCTGCAACGCGCCAATCTTAGCTCTACCGGAAGGTACCGACGATTTTGTGGTATACTGCGACGCATCGCGTCAGGGATTGGGTTGTGTGTTGATGCAACGCCAGAAGGTCATTGCTTACGCATCACGCCAGCTGAAAGTGCACGAGAAGAATTATACCACCCACGATTTAGAGCTTGGCGCAGTGGTTTTCGCTTTAAAGATCTGGAGACACTACCTGTATGGTACGAAATGCACAATCTTCACAGATCACAAGAGCTTGCAACACATATTCAACCAGAAAGAGCTGAATATGAGACAGAGACGATGGGTTGAATTGCTGAACGATTACGACTGCGAGATCAAGTATCACCCGGGAAAGGCGAACGTAGTAGCCGATGCCCTAAGTCGTAAAGAAAGAATCAAACCCATAAGGGTTAGAGCTTTGGAAATGATTGTACGAACCGACCTTCCCTCGCGCATTCGTGCTGCACAAAAGGAAGCTCTCAAGAAGGGAAACCTTGAGGAAGAATATCTCCGGGGAATGGAGAAGCTTTTGGTACCAAACGAGGAAGGGACGTTACATTTTGAGAAAAGGATTTGGGTTCCTCTGTTTGGTGGATTAAGGGAAGTTATTTTCGACGAAGCGCACAAGTCACGGTACTCTATCCACCCTGGATCGGATAAGATGTACCAGGATCTTAAAGATTACTATTGGTGGCCTAGGATGAAAGGCGACGTTGCTGTCTATGTGAGCAAATGTTTAACGTGCGCTAAGGTCAAGGCAGAATACCAGAAGCCTTCGGGACTTCTGCAACAACCTGAGATTCCCAAATGGAAATGGGAACAAATCTCAATGGATTTTGTTACAAAACTGCCAAGAACGCCAAGAGGCCATGATATGATTTGGGTGATTGTAGACCGCCTAACAAAATCCGCACATTTTCTGCCAATCAGGGAGAAAGACAGTACTAGTAAACTTGCGGAAATTTACATGAGAGAGATCGTAGCACGACATGGAGTACCACTCTCGATCATCTCTGATAGAGACGGAAGATTTGTGTCAAGAATATGGCAATCTTTCCAAGAATCTTTTGGCTCACAATTAAATCTGAGCACTGCATTCCATCCGCAAACTGATGGCCAGAGCGAGCGAACAATACAAACGTTGGAAGACATGCTGAGGGCATGTGTTATGGATTTAGGAGGTAGCTGGGATAAACACTTACCCTTGGTCGAATTTTCATATAACAACAGCTACCACACCAGTATTGGTGTTGCGCCATTTGAGGCCCTATACGGACGCAAGTGCCGATCCCCACTATGTTGGTCTGACGCAGGTGATAGGCAGCTTGCTGGTCCCGAGATCGTCCAAGAGACGACAGATAAAATCGCACAAATACTCAAACGCATCGAAGCCGCTCGCCACAGGCAAAAGGCCTACGCGGATCCAAGCCGGAAGCATGTGGACTTTCAAGTCGGAGAAATGGTATTATTGAAGGTTTCACCCTGGAAAGGGGTAGCGCGCTTTGGAAAGCGAGGAAAGTTGAATCCACGCTACATTGGTCCCTTTAGAATTCTAGAAAGAATCGGGACGGTAGCATACAAGTTGGACCTACCTGCTGAACTAAATGGTGTTCACGATACATTCCATGTATCCAATTTAAAGAAAAGTCCAACTCAAGTTGACGTTGCCATTCCTATCGACGAGATTCATATTGACGACACGCTCCACTTCGTTGAAGAACCTGTCGAGGTCACGGATTGGAAAGTTAACAAGACCCGCCGGAGCAGTGTCAAACTCGTCAAGGTACGTTGGAATGCCAGACATGGTCCTGAATTTACCTGGGAACGCGAGGATCGGATGAAAGAGAAATACCCCCACCTATTTCCTAAGCACCCTGCTTCTACAGGCAGAACTTAAATTTCGGGACGAAATTTATTTAACGGGGGGAGAATGTGACAACCCGCACAAAACCAGGTATCCGTACAACTTAATTAATGATTAATTATTACTTGATTACTGTGCTTGATTGAAACTAGCTGATAAACTGCTACCCGCATACTGATACATGCACTTACTTGCATCATACTTTATTTGCTGTCACTACATTATTTACGTGCTGAACCCTAGTGACAAACATGATGCACAAAAAGCACAGTAGCACCAAACGGATACACAGTGAACATGCTGATATAACCAGCATCAGGCAAATACTGCCTCAAGGCCTGTTAAGAGCCTCATATATTTTGGCTACACTGGTAGTGAGTGTAGGATATAAGGGTTGTGTTACCGCGTCTCTAGGGGATAAGATACACTGATTCGGATGTGCCAGAACGTACTTTAAGTACCAAACACAGCACTTTAAACAATTTAACCAGCTTCTAGCTGACTAGTAAAGTGCCAGAAATGAGAAAATATTACTAGACACTTTCTAAAGTGTCGGGAAAACAAATTGTGTCACTAAAAATGTAATAACGACACTTTAAAGTCTTTTGTAACACTTTAACGGATTACTATCCAACCAGACACCCGGACTTTACCCGGATCATGAAAACTTTACTATTTTTATTATCACTCTTTTTCTGAGCCAGTTAGGGTCCCTGATTACCCTAACACCCGTCATAACACGTTACACGTAACTAACGGAGTTTAAACCTAAACTAACTTATTTAACATAACTAAACTCCTAACTATCTACTTGAAATCGAACAAGAGGACCCCCCCCCCCAACCGATCGGTTACCTTGGGAGCACCAACATGTACTTAAGATCTTTCCATAATCTTGCCAAACCCCATGTTGTCTAGTACTTATGTGACATAGTGACCAATGGGTATATACACTTGAACTTGCCTATATATTTACACACTAACCACAAGAGCTTATTCACTAAACACCACAACACAAAGTTACTCTCTCCCTCCCTATCCCACTCTCGGCCGAACACCCTACACACCACCATCACACTTTCGGTTCTTATCTCCACCATTCCAAGATCATTCACACATCACAAGACACGTATAAGGAGCTTTGGTGCAAGCGGAACGCGAAGGACCACTCTCGTTATCTTTTATCCACGCGGTTTTCGTCAAAGATCTTCCCTAGCCTTGAGCTAGAGGTATAACCTTTAAAACTCGTTTTTGCACATATCTAAAGTGGTTAAAAGAACTTTCGTCGGTTAAAAATCGTTAACATGCGTTTTGAATCTTTAAAGTCTAGTAAAATCACTAAAATGGAGGTTAATAGCATATTACTTGTGTAAAAGTCGTAGGACTTGAAATTTGTGCTTATTGTGACCCGATCTATAATGTGGTAGCTCAAAACTTCGTTTAACCCGACTTTGAAAAATCACGTATCATCACATAAGCTTGTTTTTTTGATAGATACAAGGGTTAAAGGTGAACACTACCACATTTTAGAGACATGAACTTGTAGAGAAATATTTTACTTGTGTAAAAGTATTTTAACCGGTAAAATGGTGTTTAAAACTAGCGGATCTACATATCCGCAAGTGGTATTTTTGAAAGACCACACTTTAAAGAAATCATGTTTTTCTAAAGATTGATCTTGCACTAATAAATATGATTTTATAAACCACAAGTGTATAGACACTTGTAAAATAAAGAGATCCGACAAAGAAGTGTATTTGTCACTTATTACTAGAAGTTGTAAAGACGGTTTTCTCTAAACACGAGGTTTTTACAAGATTAAAGTTACTTTATATAGAAATCTACATATATAAGGATGATTTACATTATTAATGCGGAAAAACTACAAGTTCGTGCGATTATGTGACTTACATATTTATTGACTAGTTTGATGTGTCGGAAATTGTTTGATTGAATAAAGAAGTTGATTGAGTTGATTTGTTAAAAGAAAATGATACGCTTAAAAGCGTGGCCACCTCCAGTTACAGAGGAAACTCTGGCGAAATTTTCTAAAAACCTAACACTTAGACTTTTTACACAACAAGTGTTAGAACTATTTTTGGGCATACTTTTGAAACATAAATTTCGCCAGTACTAAATTTTACTAAACATTCGGAGGTGGGATTTTCACAAAGATTAACGTGATAAATATATTTGTCACAACACTGTTTATGATTATTTTGTGAAATACATAAATATTATTTTAGAGTGAAAATAATATTTACAAGCGTTAATGATTCCAAAACTTTGCGAACGCTTCCATAAACATATAAGTTACACCGGTAATTACATTACCACAAGATTGATAAAACGTAACTTACGCACATGTATTGTATCCCCCATCCTTGGGAAGAAGAATAACTATCAAGCATATACAAAATGTAACACGAAATAGTTGTCTAACTATTTCCCGCAAACATAAACTGCAAAGCTAAAGCACGGCCGTCCGTCTAATAGAATTAGCACTTGTAGGTCGTTGCACAGATTACTGCTTCAGAGACGCTTGATAGAGTTTACGCATCCACTGTGAGTTCATGTCCCCCTTTTCTCTAACTGTTTTCAGTTTTCTTAACTGCGGGGGTGAAATACATGTTACTTTGTTTACAAGTACTTTATACACGGTATGAATAACGTAAGGAGGTTTAGATCATGTGGATGGGTAGTTAGAACCCCGAGGGACTCGAGCGGTAGATCTATTTGGGTGTAGCGAGCCCAGCTCCCGGTCCAACAGAACAGGCCTCTCGAAGGACTAACAGAACGGATCCGGAGTGACTTGGTACCCAACGCAAAATCAGCTAGGGTTGTATCTTACTTACTTGCATTTCACGACATGCTAATGGCCTTGCAAACCATTGGTGATCACAAGTCCTCTTACACTGCTACATACCAGGAAACTTTTATACTTACAAGTGTTTTACTCACTCACTTGCACATGAACTCGCTCAACATTATTGTTGATTTTTCAACTCACATGTATTTCAGGAAATTAAACGAGATCTGGCACGGTATGGAACGTTTTCCGCTGCATTTGTCATGGAGTCATCAGGGTTTAAGGGATGTGTCTCTTTCCTGGACAAGACACAGTCCTTAAACCACGTTTATGTTATGTTGTAGTGGTTATGTCTTTTGAACAAGGTTATTGTTGTTGGAGTATGTTCTCGTCAAACAAGGGTATTGTATGTTATTTTCGAACTTAATTGATGACTTGCATGGTTTTTAAATTCATATAGCTTGTTATGATTAAGCTATGGTATTAAGAAGTCACACCAAAATATACCACGCTTCCGCAAAAGCCAGGGTGTGACAATGTGTGAGACATCATATATCATTTATTCATGTCCCATATTTTGTCCTAGTTATCCTACACAACAAAGCATATTAAAGGTTACAATCACACTACACTTAATTTATTTGAAATTTGAAATACAATCAAATCAAGAACTCTTGTCAAAATATAATACCTCGGTTCACTATTCATATATAAACATAAATATAAATGAAGATCCAACCACATATTATACCAATCACACATATAAACAAACATAAACAAAATCACTTAATAATTATAAAATCCCAAATAAAAAAAAGGATTTACACCAACAATAACTCATCTTCTACCTAGAGGAAACCAACGTTCATGAAAAGAAGACTTGTAAGACACCATATACATAAGGAAAACAAGCACAATGGCTACACCCCATGGAGACCCTCCGGCTCGATGAAAAGAATCTTTCTCAGGCAATGGCACCAACAACGGCAACCATGACCTTTCGCGGCTAGAAAGCCAATGCACAATTACCAAAATCACTACGGGGGTGAGCAAGAGGAATATCTTCACGTTGCGCATGAAGCTCTCAACCTTCGACTCATAGTTAACGTACCAAGTAACACACATGAAGATGAAAATAACACATAAGAAGATGAAGAAGTGGATCGGGATCGAGAGCTGTCGGATATACTCATAGTATGATATGTTGTTGTTGTTGTAGTTGTTATTGTAGTACCTAGTCATGTTTTTTGAGGAACAAACTTTGTCTTAAGATGTTGGAGAGGATAGAAGAGTTTGTGTTTTATAGGTCAAAAGAATATCAAGTATTTATAGAAGAAAATATTGTTATAAAATAAATAGATTTGTATAAGAGTAAAATGCAATTTTGGTTCTTGAGGTTTAGTCAGTTTTGTGACTTTCGTCCAAAGGTTTGTTTTTTCGCATCTGGATTCAAAAGGTTTGAAATCCTGTCATTTTCATCCGGTTCGTTAACTCCATCCGTTAAGTCAGGGGTATTTTCGTCTTTTAAGTTAACTTAAAGGGCAATTCAGTCTTTTTCCATAAAGGAAAAATATTGAATTGCCCTTTAAGTTAACAAAAATGATGAAAATACCCCTGAATTAATAGAGAAAAGTAGGGGTATTTTCGTCTTTTAAGAAAATAAATGAAAATACCCCAAATACGAAAAAACAAACATTTGGACGAAAGTCACAAACTGACCAAACCTCATAGACGAAAATGAGATTTTACTGTTTGTATAAAAAGAAAATAAATGATACAATTTTTTTTTATATATATGTGGCTTTGCTTGGCATTGGGAAAGTAGAGACTTTATTTTTGGTTAAAGGGATTCCGTTTATCAATTAAGAGTTGTATGTGTTTCGAGGTTTAAGATTCTTTAAGATAATGGAGTTGACAAATAAGAGGGTGCCACGTAACACCGACCATGGGACAAGAACCTTGGAGGATGAGAGAAAATGAATAATTGTAGTGAAATTTGTGGGTGGTGTTTTGGGGTAAAGAAAGCAAGTGGACTTATTATGATACACATGCAATATTCTTGAAATATTTTCTTTTCGCGTATAACGAATTCTCTAAATGGGTTACTGTCGAAATTCATCACATCGGAAAAACTCGCCCCCGAACCGGGAAAAACCCTCACCTAGGGCCGAAACCCGTGAACACTCGCCCGAAGGCATGACAGTGCGGTAAGGTAAAACCCGTTCAGTTCCAGGATCGAACTAGCGATCTCCACCTATTCGCCTAGTCTCTCAGCATCACCAGGTGCCGCAGAAAATAACAGGGATGACAAGAATCGAACTTGGGTCCCTTAGAACACCAATACTCTCCCTTACCACTCCACCACCACCTCATTGGCAATATTCTTGAAATATTATTGTGGCACTTTCATGAGTCGAATCCTTTATTTTAAAAGGTTGAGATTGTATCGTGTATAATGAAGATCATTCCGTTTTGAAGTGGTTTTTGGTGATTGACGATTTATGATTCTTTTATCATTTTAAGTCGATCTTGAGATTCAGACGAAGGTCAAAGGGCCAGGGTGGTTAATCAGAATGGGTCCAAGTGCAAGGGTTGGTTCTTTTACGAAACAAATTTAGCCTAAAAAGTGTGAAAAGCAATGAGAGTTTTATGGGCAAGGGTATTTGCGTCCGTTTACTGGTCCCGTCAATTTTTTTTAAACTCAAATAATCTTTATACATTTTTTTAAGTTTTACTATAAAATTGAGCTTTTTTTCGGTTTAACGGGTCGAAAGAACCAATACGATTCGGTTTTTAACACTTTTTATTTGACTATTCATAGACATTGATTATCATTAGATTGACATTCTCCCATATGGTCACGTTGAACTTGTTGCAAGTGTCTAAAAGAGTCACTCATTTATTATTATAGGATCTTTATTTATTATTTATTCCCTTATTAAAAAATATCAACACTACACTTTCAATAATGTAACACATAAACATTATACCTAACAATAGCATCTCGTGTTTGCATATTGAATGTATGAGTGGTCGCATGAACATACCCTCTAGCAAACCTAAACAGCCCGGTACCGCCGATCACCGGCATTTCCCTCACCTTCTGAAACACCGGATTCCGCCCCAACACCGTCAACGTGCTCCCACTATACCTCCCGGTCGTAAACACAAACGTCATCGACATTAACAACACATATTCCTCTTGGGAAACCAGCCCGTAAAACCCTTGGGCCCGGCCCAACATCCTTGAACCGTTATCGGGCCTATCTGTCAGTGGGTCATCTATCATGTTAACAATGCCGAATCCGGTGGTGGATGAGGTGTTTCTAGGTGGTGGTTTGATGATGTTAATGGTGGTCGGGTTTGATCCGCTTTGGATGTCGTGCCAGTAGAATTGAAAGCGGCTTAGTTTAGCTGTTCCGAGCTTAAATGGTTTGTTTTTGACGGATTTCCAAAAGTGTCCCGCGGCCGGAATGGTTAGTGACATGGTGGTGAGAAGAGAAAGAGTAAAGAGGGACAATAAGTTGGCCATGTTTGTGGTTGAGAGCCAAGGTTTGAGTTGATTTTATAAGAATGGGTTCATGAAAAGGGCTTTCATTACCAAACACTTAATATCCTATGTTTCCTTGTTTAGGAAAGTGGTGTACATTCATTTTGAGTGACTTCAACTTTTTAATCATGTGTTTGGTAAACTAGGGTTTAGTTTTCATAGATATGATGGAGAGTAGATGTAAAACTAGTAATTATTGACTTGTGTGTCGGAGCGCACTCTAGCACGAGTTTCCTTAAATGTCTTTTATCTGTCTTTATAATATTAGAACACGGACCACTTGTTTCAAACCTGAGCCCTCTCCTAGATCTATGTAAAATAAATTGTCTTATGGATATTTAAGTTGTAGGGATATTGTCATTTGTCTTCACTGCCACCACCACCACCACCTACTACGTCTCAGGTTGTAAGAAAATTTACAAAGCAAACATGATTATTTTGTAACCAAATGCATCACAACTTGTAATTTTTCTTTAAATTCCGATTTCTTTTACTGATTCTAAGTTGTTTTAAAAACTCGTCAATCTACCACCCCTTAGAGCATTCATAACGGCTCGTCCGCTTGTGTGGTCCGGTGGGCGGACGAGGAGAAGATCGGACGACGTGCGTTGGAGGTTGATGACAAGGCGCAGTTTGGCGAAGGAAGTCCGCTTGAGTGGACGAGGTGGGGAGAGGGTGGGTCCATTGTGTGTGACACTTTGAATTAAATAAAAAAACCCGATTTAAATAATTATTAAGTGGGTGTTTGTTGTGGTTTATTATTGGAGAAAAAAGTGAGGGTTTGGACTGGTAGTAGTGGTATGTGACATGCTGACTAGGTAGTCTATCGTATGGACCACGGTTGTTGTTGTAGATGCTATTAGAAGGAGAAATTTATATGGTTAGATTTTAAAAAGAAAGAAAGATAGGAAGGGTGGTTTTGTGTTTGTAACTTTTATAGTTAAAAGAAAAGAGGTTTTCAAAGTGAACCCATCCAAGATGTGTGAGATTGAATTTAAGAATCAAGATTCTAGAGAATCTAGTGGTTTTGTGTTTCTTTTCCTTTTATTTTACAATAAAATAAAAATATAATTTTAATTAATATGATAACTTATAAATCAATACATTTTTTAATTAATAATCATGTATTTCATTAAGATGTCCAAAAACATGTAGGTAGTTGGGCCTAGGTACACGATAAGCCCAAATACAATATGATATGTTTCGGTCCATGTAACGAAACCCACAACGAGTGATTTCAATCTTCAAACATAAGAGTTATAAACATTTTCGAGATTAACACAAATCAATATGAAGTAAAAACTACTAAAAACATTATACATTGGTCTGCTGTGCTAATAAGATATAACATAATAAAAAGATAGTGATTACAAAGAACTATATTTTTTTAAATGCCAGATCAGCTGGATTTCCAGCTTACTCTAAAGGATCAGCATATGTTGTTCAAACCCTCACCCCAAGTTCGAATCCCTCCCAGTGGTACTCATCCATATTTACATAATTTACACCTAGTAGGGATCAAACATGAGACCTCCCCAGAAGGAAACCATTTAGTGGAAAACCGTATGATTAAATTAATAGATAAATTAATATGTAATTTCAACAGGTGCTTTTGTTTTGTTTCATATAGAAGTGAAGGGTAAACTTGACGCACGAGGCTTTCGCATGCGTAGGGTCCTGGGTGTTATGCTAATTTGGGCTTAAAGTATGCATCTTCACGATGCATTTCAGCAAGACCTTGTTTCCACAATTCGAAGACGTGACCTCCACGTTACATGACACAACAAAGGTGCCTTTGCTACAAGGTTTGCCCCTAATTTCATTTCAAAACAACGAAATTGATAAATGTTGGGAGTTCTGCGTTAATCTACGGGTCAATTTGAATCCCTTTCTGTTTTAGACAGGGGAAGATCAAGAATTGAGGGTTAAAACATCAATGCTTGAGTGACTACAATGCATCATACATCCGTATGCCCTCTTTCTCCATACTTCGTTCTTGGTATGTCGGGACTGATATCATCTAATACCGGTAAGAAAAAGTTTTTTATATGTATTTTGAACCTTTTTTATTGTGTATATCACTTTTCTTATAAATTTAGGCCCAAATCACAAATAACTATAAAACAATTGTGCTTAAACCGCATAGCATGATGTCTATTTTTTTGCGAGTTTTGAGTTAAAATACACACCTTGGTCAAGTTTTGAAATAAAAATCTTTTAAATAATTAATAATAAGACCCAACCGTTTAGCTAAATGCATTTGTGGGTTAGACAAAAACAAACCTGAACAATGGCGCAACCACAATTTTTTCCTATGTCATTTTTTTTTCGTTACTCAGATTTATAACAATCAGGTGTCAAAATTTTTGGGTCAGATCAGTTCAAACCGAATCTCACAATAAAAGCCAATATTATAATAAAAGTACAATTTTCTTGGAAAACACAATCAAAATACAAAGTCTTTTGAAATAGAAAAAAAAATACATATTATAGTTGTTCCTTATGAGTTTTCATGTTTTGAAAACGTCCATAACATATTCAATCTTAACTTTTGTAAATAACATTTTTGTCAATATAACAAATGCAAAACATCGTTAAAAAATCATCACTCATCCAATTATGCAAATTCGTCTTCATATGTTTTATATCGACTAATATTTTTTTTACTAGAACTCAGAAGTGAATAGCGATCAGAAATGAATTCTGAACAAAAGCCCAATACAGAATTGAGATTATCCACTATCCAGTTAATGAACCGATTTGGATTAATCAGGCAATCTTTGTATATTTAGGTTAAACAGTTGAGTAATTGATTATTGGATTATGAGTAAATAATAAGACATGGACCTTGAACTAATTAAATTAGAAGATATGAGCCTTTAAATGGTTAAATAATTATACATGGTAGGGACTTTTAAGTTAAAAAAAAATGTTAGGGGACTTTTGTGAGATAAAACAGAAAGAATGTTCGTTTGTTTTTTATGTGTAAAAAATTGTTGAGGACTTTTATGAGAAAAATCAGGAAGTATGCTGGTTTTTTATGGTATTTGTTCAACAATTTATTAGGTAAAACGTTCATATAATTTTTAAAATAGAAAAAAAGGGATATTATATTTAACTAACCTCATCTTTTATCAATTGGTCGATATTACTCACAAACTAACTGAACCCTAACCCAATTAGTTTTTTTTTTGCTGTTGTGACACTTATGTTTTGACATGGCATCTGACGTGGAATTTTTTGATGACGTGTCATCTGATATGGCATATGACTTGACTTTTTTGATGATGTGGCACCTGACTTGGTTGTTTTATGACGTGGCAACTGATGTGACACTGGTTTGGTGACATGACAGTTGATATCAGCAAACTGAGTTAGTGTTGTGTTAATTTGTGAGTGCTATCGGTCAATAAGATTAAAGTTGGGATTGATGCGGTACAAATCGAAAGTTGAGAGTGCTATCTGCTAATTGATGAAAGTTGAGGTTATTTAAATCCAATATCTCCAAAAAAATTATGCAAATGGAGTCAATTTTTTAAATAAAATCAATGGGTTCAACCGTATATAATATGCGAAATACACTAATGTCGAGAAAACCCAACCTTCCCTATGTGGCTCCACCATTGAACCCGAACCCGAACCCGTTTACGTTAATTCAAGTATTCAACCTCATGTTAAGCTTGTGTTGAGTTTTAATGTAATACCCATTAGACTTTTTTTCTTTTCTTGGTTATATTCAAGAGTGAAAGACCCTTTTCAAGAGAAAGCAGATAGGTTTCATCATTTGAATTTGATATTTATTGGATTATTTAGTTTTACAATACGTGTTCGATTCGAATTGTTTCATGTAATTAAAATATTCAAACGTGGAGGAATAAGAATACAAATCCAAATGTTATTTTATATGTCACGTGGTCAACAAGAAATGAAATTCAGAAATTTCGTGACCATCAAGGATTCAAATTATTGATGCTTGAACCTTCATGAATCATGATCCTCGTGATTGTATTCATCATATTTGATATTAAATATTATACACTTTGGCTGCTTAATACGTTATCCTATACGTAACCAGATGACTTCTTAGAAAAAAAAAAAAAAAAAAAAAACTATAAACTTCTAAGGCTCATCACACGTTGTGACCGAACTATTTTATGTAACTTGTCATTCTATGAATGGTTAAGAATTATATGTCTAAATGGTTAAGACCTTTTATTTGAATTAGTTAGACGTTTGCCTCAGAATGATTAAGCATTATACTGGCTCTTAATGATTCAGACCTCTTACTGGTTCGTCATTTACTTATTCAGAAGTTGCCAAACAGCTTAGTGGTTTTCTGGCATGATCTTTCAATGGCTTACACCAATTGTTTCCATCTGGCATGATCTTTCAATGGCTTACACCATTGTTCCATCTACATGATCTTTCAATGGCTTACACCAAATGTGTTCACGAACGGTTCATGAACACTTACCGAACGAGATTTTATGTTTGTTTTCGTTCATTAAGGAAATGAGCGTGTTCACGAACGGTTCACGAACACAAATAAATTTGGCGAACGCGACGAAGGATAAAGGTGGATGGCCCAAAGAGTAGCACTGGAACTTGAATCCCTTGTTGTGGAATAGATGTCGATCGTATTGCGATGTAAATAATGAGAAAGGAAATGGAAATGGTGCATAAACAAGGTGAAATGGGGTTTCTAGTTTAAATGTTAGGGTAATAAGATAAATAAAAGTTCAATAATATAAAAAGCATAGGTAAAATATATGAAAGTACACAAAATTGTAATTTAAACACAAACATACGAATATAAATGAACGCAAATGAACGAATGTTCACGAACACAATTGAACGAACGAGACCTCTGTTCATGTTCGTTCAGTTAATTAATCGAACGGAATTTCTTGTTCATGTTCGTTCGTTTATTAAACGAACGAACATAAACGAACTTCCCGCCGAACGGTTCATGAACTGTTCGCTGAACGTTCGGTTCGTTTACAACCCTATAGGGGAGGTCCTGGTTTACACGCGTGTAACACCTCGAAAATTCACGTCCTATAATGTGTAGACACGTGTCATATGTTTGAACGTGTGAAAGAATGTTATAGAAGGACTAAAGTTGACAGTCATGGAAAGTATGTGAATATACGGGTTCTAAATGTCAACAGTGAATAAAAATATTGTACAATAACCCTACATGATGTTTATAGCATCAAACGAATAAATCATGGATCATGCGAAGCTAAAAGTGAGAGATTACAAACTACAGGGGTTAAATGTGTCAACATGTTTAAGTTATACCTCTGAGTGACCTTTTGACAAACCCGAAGCTTTGTAACTGATAATTATGCTCACTAGAATGCGCGATATAAATTTCATAAAGTTTCGTTATCGTATGAGAAAGTTATGATCAAATGCGTGTGCGAGGGGTTAAAGCGTTAACATTGAAAGTTATGACTTTTCGGGTTAACCAGAAGTGTCCAGGGACTTGGCAAAGTGGGTACAAGTCTTAAGGCCCTTGTAGGTAAATAAGAAGGGGTCAAAGTGCAAAAGAATAAGCTAGTTGACCTTTCGAAGAGCCAAGGGACAAAGATGTGGAAACTTGAAAATGTGAAATCTGTTTACAAGGCTCATACGGGCCGCGTCAGACACACAGATACAGAAAGTGTAGACAGCAGCCTGTAAACGCGCTCAATCGACCCTTAACAGATATTTCCTCATCTTGGACGACCCCTAGGCACCCCCTAAGCACTAGGGACACTTGTGGGAATGTTATGGTCAGTAGTAGACTTATTTGTCAACACTTTGTGGTGTCTTGGTTACTATATAAAGCACCTAAGTGCAACACATTGATCATTCATTCCTCAAACATCTTCTGATCAATTGTGGAGCACCAGAGCACTTTCCAGGCCTTCCTCATCAATCATTAGACCTTTGTAAGTTTGCCTAACCTTTCTTAATTAAGTTTTAGCTTAGTTTTAGCTTAAAAGTCAAACCGTCGTAATTAACGGTTGACTTTAAGATTAATCACTAATGGTCCAGTGATTAGTCGAATCAAAAGTAGTTATAAGTTGGTAATTATGTGGGTAATAAACCCTCAAAAGGGTTCCCCCTGATTCCCACTCTAACCAGGTAAAATGTCGGGTCAAACTTACAAATAAAAAGTCAACAGAATGTTTAAATTACAATTTATGCATGATTAACAATGTAGAACACATACAACCTGTTTGATCATTAATATAACTTGGTAATGAATGTAGAAACATGTCTAAACATGTTCAACCCGACAATTTCCTGTTTAGACCCGGTTCGGAACCGAAAGTCGCATAGTTTGACTTATACTTTGACTTTCAGTTCTGACCCGTTATGGTATGTTTTAGAAATGCCTTAGAGCTTTATTTGGACCAGGTTACATGCTAGTATAACCCTCTGTGATTATACACCTCGGATCATTAGTTATCCAATTAATATGCATGATTCCGTTAATTGCTCATATGTTGACCATTATGCCCTTTTCACCTTAAAACGTGATTTTTGGAAATGTAAAAGAGTAGAAACCTTAATTACTGATATATAAACTTGCATACAAAATTTGACATCAGTTTGAGGTGTAGGTTAAGAGTTATGCTCGTTAGCGTAAAATTAAAGCTTTATGTTAATTAAACGGCGTATTTAGCGTATAGCCTACTTAAACATATTTTTTGATATCAATCTCTTTACCCACTGATGTAATATATTATTTTGGGATTTGTAAAGATTTTTAATTAATTTTAGGCTGAGCATAACTCATAGTCGTAGGCTTAATCCGGTAATTGTCGGTTTTGCCCATACGGACCATATGTTACACCCTAAATCATATTTGACAAAAAGTCGCAGCGGAAACACTAACCATAAAATTTCTTGCATTAAAAATATCTCAACTTATTTAAACTTTTAACTTTAACTTGATTCTTAATCAAAAATCTGTCATCCTCTTATTCGTTAACTAGAAACATAGCTTTCGCTTATTACATTTTACATTCAACGTCCCCGTACAATCTCTCAAGTGACTCGGTCTTCGATTCCTAATCCTTGTGATAACCGCTTATCATCCGTACAACCTGCATTCACCACATACATTCATAACATTAGTACATATTAAAGGAACAAAGTTCATTCGCATACACTTCACACTTCGTCATCTTTTAAGCTTTAAGCATTTCATCTGCATATCCATTTCCTGGTGAGGCTTCAATAATGTACCTGCATTACTTCTCATTCTCAAGGTACACCATTAGTACCATTAACACTCAATGTGTCTAGATCATGCGTACATACGTACTTACATACAAACATACATACACATTTGCATACATCCATACCTTTCCTACAACTTTACATACGTGCAAACTCTCATACATACCTCCATACGTACTTGCATACACAACTACATATGTACGTACCATTCCTACATCTTTACATACAGACATAAGCTTGTACATATCCTTATACATACCTACATACACATCCACATACGAACATACCTATCTTACATCATTACATTCATGTATTCAATCGTACATACCATTAAGCATACATGCATACACATCTACGTACAAACATACCTTCCCTACAACTTTACATACGCGCATATACTCATACATACCTTCATGCGTACTTACATACACAACTACATACGTACATATCAATCCTACATATAAACATACATGCATTCATAACTATACGCTTACTTACATTCGATAAATTAATGTAGCTATACATATACATGCTCTCACTCACACGTACATATACTTACGTAGTTTTTCCTAAATACATTCCTACAAACCCACATATTAGCTCAAACAAAGTTAAAGAGCCTTTCGGGAGCGTTACAAGTTAACCGGGTATGCATGACGCGAAAAAAACAGAGAAAACAATCAACATAACCCGTCGGCGACGGGCTCTATACCCGTCGGCGACGGGCTCGGGAAACACCCGTCTCGCACATCAGTCCGTCGGCAGAAACTTAAGGCGTCGGACAAGATCTGATCATACGAACCCGTCGGCGACGGGCTCTATACCCGTCGACGACGCCCCCTCCAAAGCCTCATTTTCTGCAGATTCGTTTCGTCGTCCGAACGCACTACAACGCGCGTAACTTTTGAACCGTTTACCCGTTTAACCTCCCGTTTCTTCCTACACGCTTGTAAATTCACATTCTATCATCTAAACTTATAATCCCACCTCCGGATCAAGGAAATTCTTAACTTACTTGCATTCGGTTTATTATCAAATTCAAGTTATTTGACCCGTATGTGCATTTATCAACATAATCTGTTCATTTGACCTCAAACTCGTATAATCTTTATAATTTCATTGACGCCTATCATAAAAGATTAAATTCTCGGATGCCTAGCATCCTCTTGACCCATTTTCGCTTAAAAGCTCATATTTGACCCGTTATGGGTATTTGTGCATTAAATAGTCTATGTCATAACAAAACCATACTCTTCGCTTTTACACATGACCAACACATTACTCTAATCAAATAACTTGCTTCAAAATTACTTTTAAGCTCGTTTACCCCAAAATACCCATCAAGGGCATTTTGGTCAACCTTAAACCCATCATTTACGACGAAGGACTTTAACACGTATTTGACCTCAAACTTCTTGTTTAATTCATTACAACACTTTATTACTTACTAGTACTAGGAAGTGATTACGGAAATCACTTACCTCATGCATCCGTGTCCACATCCGTTTCCACGCCTCTTCTTGACCCGTTAGCCTTTCGCGCTTGAGTCCGTCTCCACATGATTCCTATACTTTCATGTCATAGAAATCACGCTATCATTAGCATACTCATTTGTATATGATAACAATCGTATCAATCCCATATTTCACACTTAACTTTCATCAATCATTCCTAACCAACATAACTCATATAATCATGTTCGCATACGTTTAACTCATGTAACTCATCATGTCATTACATTTAACACGGATTGACATTACAAGTACCATACGACTTCTCATTAACCTATATTTATGACAACGAGTCAACTCATGTTGCTTATACTTAGTTGACTTTCAAAAGTCAACTATTAACCATACATATCTATCGACTTATCAACGTATACCCGTAACATCATAATCGACTATACGGACGACATTATATACATTTAATCATTCACTTGGTGTGCGTACCACCTTTTAAGCATAACGTACAACCAATTCATACACAATCTTCTAAATTCATACATAGTTCATGCATATCATTCTAATCTCATACACAATTCATCAATTTCTTCCTCCTTATCAACATGATTCATACATGCATAAACATCAAACATACTAGTATCACATTTCTTTCAATTCTTCTAACAAGAATACATCATACAACTCAAAATACATCAATATTAAGCAAGAACTTAGACATAGGTGATTTACCCATGTCATCATCTTCACCTTAACAAATGGGTTTCACCCTTAAACATCAAATTAACCTAATTCATGCATAATCCATGTTCCAAATGATGAATCTAACACATGCTCATACTCAATTTCATACATATTCGCGATTTACAACATAACCCACTTCGTGCATAATCACCAAGCTAGCTTTTAAGACATACCTTGTGATCCCCTTGTGAAGGTGATCGTTAATCTATGCTCGGTTATGAGTTTAAGCTTCATCTTGCCCTTCAATTTGAAGATTTTTAAGAAACTAGGGTTTGAACCCTCATGCTTCTTCCTGATCATCGATACACACACACACACTATGTGTGTGTGTGGTGTTTTAACTTTGTTTTATAAAATCATGTTTCAAGTTTGGCAATCCTAGTCCCTCATGTTCTCTTTCTTATTTATAATTTGCACAACTCTTATTCTCTCATTGTTTCTACCATATATTTAACTAGGATAAATAACCTAGTTATTTATTTCTTGATGTGCCATATCATAACATTTAACGAATGTAAACATTCGGGTTTTGGGGTGTTACAAGTCTACCCCCCTTAAAGAAGGTTTCGTCCCCGAAACCTTGCTCATTTATATTACACACACACATCTATGTTTGACTTCATAGTCGCATCATAATCATAAGCAATCATCCTATTCTCATTTCATAATTATTCATACAATTAGCTTCTTCTTCTTAACAAGTCTATACTTTCCATAGCATACTTTCACATAACATTTTTATTTCCTTTTTGACCCGTTAATAACAGGTCAATATACATACTTACAATACTGCTTACACTCACATGATCCGTTTATATACTTTCATTTCTTTCACGCATTCTATTATCCACTTAATTGGGTAACAGCATATATTCTCATAATGAGATTTAAGCATACCACTTACGACCCGGTAACATCGGGTTAATTACTTTCAACATAAATCTTCCGTTCTATCCATATAACGGATTGAACTTCATACATTCGTTATTGCATTCGCGACCACTCGTTCTAAACGGATGGTACCTTATCCTTACTCGACTTGTTCAACTTGAACCGGTCGACGTGCCTAGCTTATTACAGCTTTCGCTTATCATAACCAAATCCGCAAGGAATTTGCATCATTCATATCTTTCATTCCTTGAATCCGTCTTGCGGATTCAAACATTGCATATACGCTTTTCATCCCTTGAATCCGTCTAGCGGATTCAAGCATTGCATTCATATTTTAACCTCTTTCATGTTTCGAATCCGTCCCGCGGATTTCTAGCTTAGCATTTTATGTTTCGAATCCGTCTCGCGGATTCTAGCATAGCATATCATACTTCGAATCCGTCTCGCGGAGTCTAGTATAGCATATCATATTTCGAATCCGTCTCGCGGATTCTAGCATAGCATATCATACTTCGAATCCGTCTCACGGAATCTAGTATAGCATATCATATTTCGAATCCGTCTCGCGGATTCTAGCATAGCATATCATACTTCGAATCCGTCTCACGGATTCTAGTATAGCATATCATCTTCCGAATCCGTCTCGCGGACTCTAGCGTAGCATTTCATGTTTCGAATCCGTCTCGCGGATTCTAGCATAGCATTTCATACTCTCATTCTTGAGAGTCTTACATTTCTCTTCGCCCTCACGTCCACCTACTACTTAATTCTAACAGACATACCTGTATCAATTATCACGGTCACACGAACGTCATATGCTTCACGTGTACTGGCCAGGTACACAATCCACATACTAGTTTCGTGTCTTCGTGTAATTGTCACCTTATGTCCGAAGAGTTTGGTTTCGGCACGTGCATCATTTTTCAAAACATGTTTTCTATACCATCATGGTCATTCATTTAGCATTTTTCTTCCCTTAATGCACTTTACCATTTCATATACCGACATATTAAATTTACGTACCTTAACTTTATCTTATTTCATGCCTTGGTGTCGGTAGTTGACCGCACTCGCGGATCATCCTCTTCAAACGCTTATACTTACCTTGCATATACAAAACCGTCAGTTTCTTTGTGCGTATACATAAGTACATACTTACATTCTCTTTTACCTTTGGATCTTGACCGAGTCTTGGATTGTACGGGTTTCTTAACACAAGAGCACACAGGTTTGAGTTCAAGCACTTACCTTCTTACACTTGATTCTCTCAAACCAGGGCTCTGATACCAACTTGTTACACCCTAAATCATATTTGACAAAAAGTCGCAGCGGAAACACTAACCATAAAATTTCTTGCATTAAAAATATCTCAACTTATTTAAACTTTTAACTTTAACTTGATTCTTAATCAAAAATCTGTCATCCTCTTATTCGTTAACTAGAAACATAGCTTTCGCTTATTACATTTTACATTCAACGTCCCCGTACAATCTCTCAAGTGACTCGGTCTTCGATTCCTAATCCTTGTGATAACCGCTTATCATCCGTACAACCTGCATTCACCACATACATTCATAACATTAGTACATATTAAAGGAACAAAGTTCATTCGCATACACTTCACACTTCGTCATCTTTTAAGCTTTAAGCATTTCATCTGCATATCCATTTCCTGGTGAGGCTTCAATAATGTACCTGCATTACTTCTCATTCTCAAGGTACACCATTAGTACCATTAACACTCAATGTGTCTAGATCATGCGTACATACGTACTTACATACAAACATACATACACATTTGCATACATCCATACCTTTCCTACAACTTTACATACGTGCAAACTCTCATACATACCTCCATACGTACTTGCATACACAACTACATATGTACGTACCATTCCTACATCTTTACATACAGACATAAGCTTGTACATATCCTTATACATACCTACATACACATCCACATACGAACATACCTATCTTACATCATTACATTCATGTATTCAATCGTACATACCATTAAGCATACATGCATACACATCTACGTACAAACATACCTTCCCTACAACTTTACATACGCGCATATACTCATACATACCTTCATGCGTACTTACATACACAACTACATACGTACATATCAATCCTACATATAAACATACATGCATTCATAACTATACGCTTACTTACATTCGATAAATTAATGTAGCTATACATATACATGCTCTCACTCACACGTACATATACTTACGTAGTTTTTCCTAAATACATTCCTACAAACCCACATATTAGCTCAAACAAAGTTAAAGAGCCTTTCGGGAGCGTTACAAGTTAACCGGGTATGCATGACGCGAAAAAAACAGAGAAAACAATCAACATAACCCGTCGGCGACGGGCTCTATACCCGTCGGCGACGGGCTCGGGAAACACCCGTCTCGCACATCAGTCCGTCGGCAGAAACTTAAGGCGTCGGACAAGATCTGATCATACGAACCCGTCGGCGACGGGCTCTATACCCGTCGGCGACGCCCCCTCCAAAGCCTCATTTTCTGCAGATTCGTTTCGTCGTCCGAACGCACTACAACGCGCGTAACTTTTGAACCGTTTACCCGTTTAACCTCCCGTTTCTTCCTACACGCTTGTAAATTCACATTCTATCATCTAAACTTATAATCCCACCTCCGGATCAAGGAAATTCTTAACTTACTTGCATTCGGTTTATTATCAAATTCAAGTTATTTGACCCGTATGTGCATTTATCAACATAATCTGTTCATTTGACCTCAAACTCGTATAATCTTTATAATTTCATTGACGCCTATCATAAAAGATTAAATTCTCGGATGCCTAGCATCCTCTTGACCCATTTTCGCTTAAAAGCTCATATTTGACCCGTTATGGGTATTTGTGCATTAAATAGTCTATGTCATAACAAAACCATACTCTTCGCTTTTACACATGACCAACACATTACTCTAATCAAATAACTTGCTTCAAAATTACTTTTAAGCTCGTTTACCCCAAAATACCCATCAAGGGCATTTTGGTCAACCTTAAACCCATCATTTACGACGAAGGACTTTAACACGTATTTGACCTCAAACTTCTTGTTTAATTCATTACAACACTTTATTACTTACTAGTACTAGGAAGTGATTACGGAAATCACTTACCTCATGCATCCGTGTCCACATCCGTTTCCACGCCTCTTCTTGACCCGTTAGCCTTTCGCGCTTGAGTCCGTCTCCACATGATTCCTATACTTTCATGTCATAGAAATCACGCTATCATTAGCATACTCATTTGTATATGATAACAATCGTATCAATCCCATATTTCACACTTAACTTTCATCAATCATTCCTAACCAACATAACTCATATAATCATGTTCGCATACGTTTAACTCATGTAACTCATCATGTCATTACATTTAACACGGATTGACATTACAAGTACCATACGACTTCTCATTAACCTATATTTATGACAACGAGTCAACTCATGTTGCTTATACTTAGTTGACTTTCAAAAGTCAACTATTAACCATACATATCTATCGACTTATCAACGTATACCCGTAACATCATAATCGACTATACGGACGACATTATATACATTTAATCATTCACTTGGTGTGCGTACCACCTTTTAAGCATAACGTACAACCAATTCATACACAATCTTCTAAATTCATACATAGTTCATGCATATCATTCTAATCTCATACACAATTCATCAATTTCTTCCTCCTTATCAACATGATTCATACATGCATAAACATCAAACATACTAGTATCACATTTCTTTCAATTCTTCTAACAAGAATACATCATACAACTCAAAATACATCAATATTAAGCAAGAACTTAGACATAGGTGATTTACCCATGTCATCATCTTCACCTTAACAAATGGGTTTCACCCTTAAACATCAAATTAACCTAATTCATGCATAATCCATGTTCCAAATGATGAATCTAACACATGCTCATACTCAATTTCATACATATTCGCGATTTACAACATAACCCACTTCGTGCATAATCACCAAGCTAGCTTTTAAGACATACCTTGTGATCCCCTTGTGAAGGTGATCGTTAATCTATGCTCGGTTATGAGTTTAAGCTTCATCTTGCCCTTCAATTTGAAGATTTTTAAGAAACTAGGGTTTGAACCCTCATGCTTCTTCCTGATCATCGATACACACACACACACTATGTGTGTGTGTGGTGTTTTAACTTTGTTTTATAAAATCATGTTTCAAGTTTGGCAATCCTAGTCCCTCATGTTCTCTTTCTTATTTATAATTTGCACAACTCTTATTCTCTCATTGTTTCTACCATATATTTAACTAGGATAAATAACCTAGTTATTTATTTCTTGATGTGCCATATCATAACATTTAACGAATGTAAACATTCGGGTTTTGGGGTGTTACAAGTCTACCCCCCTTAAAGAAGGTTTCGTCCCCGAAACCTTGCTCATTTATATTACACACACACATCTATGTTTGACTTCATAGTCGCATCATAATCATAAGCAATCATCCTATTCTCATTTCATAATTATTCATACAATTAGCTTCTTCTTCTTAACAAGTCTATACTTTCCATAGCATACTTTCACATAACATTTTTATTTCCTTTTTGACCCGTTAATAACAGGTCAATATACATACTTACAATACTGCTTACACTCACATGATCCGTTTATATACTTTCATTTCTTTCACGCATTCTATTATCCACTTAATTGGGTAACAGCATATATTCTCATAATGAGATTTAAGCATACCACTTACGACCCGGTAACATCGGGTTAATTACTTTCAACATAAATCTTCCGTTCTATCCATATAACGGATTGAACTTCATACATTCGTTATTGCATTCGCGACCACTCGTTCTAAACGGATGGTACCTTATCCTTACTCGACTTGTTCAACTTGAACCGGTCGACGTGCCTAGCTTATTACAGCTTTCGCTTATCATAACCAAATCCGCAAGGAATTTGCATCATTCATATCTTTCATTCCTTGAATCCGTCTTGCGGATTCAAACATTGCATATACGCTTTTCATCCCTTGAATCCGTCTAGCGGATTCAAGCATTGCATTCATATTTTAACCTCTTTCATGTTTCGAATCCGTCCCGCGGATTTCTAGCTTAGCATTTTATGTTTCGAATCCGTCTCGCGGATTCTAGCATAGCATATCATACTTCGAATCCGTCTCGCGGAGTCTAGTATAGCATATCATATTTCGAATCCGTCTCGCGGATTCTAGCATAGCATATCATACTTCGAATCCGTCTCACGGAATCTAGTATAGCATATCATATTTCGAATCCGTCTCGCGGATTCTAGCATAGCATATCATACTTCGAATCCGTCTCACGGATTCTAGTATAGCATATCATCTTCCGAATCCGTCTCGCGGACTCTAGCGTAGCATTTCATGTTTCGAATCCGTCTCGCGGATTCTAGCATAGCATTTCATACTCTCATTCTTGAGAGTCTTACATTTCTCTTCGCCCTCACGTCCACCTACTACTTAATTCTAACAGACATACCTGTATCAATTATCACGGTCACACGAACGTCATATGCTTCACGTGTACTGGCCAGGTACACAATCCACATACTAGTTTCGTGTCTTCGTGTAATTGTCACCTTATGTCCGAAGAGTTTGGTTTCGGCACGTGCATCATTTTTCAAAACATGTTTTCTATACCATCATGGTCATTCATTTAGCATTTTTCTTCCCTTAATGCACTTTACCATTTCATATACCGACATATTAAATTTACGTACCTTAACTTTATCTTATTTCATGCCTTGGTGTCGGTAGTTGACCGCACTCGCGGATCATCCTCTTCAAACGCTTATACTTACCTTGCATATACAAAACCGTCAGTTTCTTTGTGCGTATACATAAGTACATACTTACATTCTCTTTTACCTTTGGATCTTGACCGAGTCTTGGATTGTACGGGTTTCTTAACACAAGAGCACACAGGTTTGAGTTCAAGCACTTACCTTCTTACACTTGATTCTCTCAAACCAGGGCTCTGATACCAACTTGTTACACCCTAAATCATATTTGACAAAAAGTCGCAGCGGAAACACTAACCATAAAATTTCTTGCATTAAAAATATCTCAACTTATTTAAACTTTTAACTTTAACTTGATTCTTAATCAAAAATCTGTCATCCTCTTATTCGTTAACTAGAAACATAGCTTTCGCTTATTACATTTTACATTCAACGTCCCCGTACAATCTCTCAAGTGACTCGGTCTTCGATTCCTAATCCTTGTGATAACCGCTTATCATCCGTACAACCTGCATTCACCACATACATTCATAACATTAGTACATATTAAAGGAACAAAGTTCATTCGCATACACTTCACACTTCGTCATCTTTTAAGCTTTAAGCATTTCATCTGCATATCCATTTCCTGGTGAGGCTTCAATAATGTACCTGCATTACTTCTCATTCTCAAGGTACACCATTAGTACCATTAACACTCAATGTGTCTAGATCATGCGTACATACGTACTTACATACAAACATACATACACATTTGCATACATCCATACCTTTCCTACAACTTTACATACGTGCAAACTCTCATACATACCTCCATACGTACTTGCATACACAACTACATATGTACGTACCATTCCTACATCTTTACATACAGACATAAGCTTGTACATATCCTTATACATACCTACATACACATCCACATACGAACATACCTATCTTACATCATTACATTCATGTATTCAATCGTACATACCATTAAGCATACATGCATACACATCTACGTACAAACATACCTTCCCTACAACTTTACATACGCGCATATACTCATACATACCTTCATGCGTACTTACATACACAACTACATACGTACATATCAATCCTACATATAAACATACATGCATTCATAACTATACGCTTACTTACATTCGATAAATTAATGTAGCTATACATATACATGCTCTCACTCACACGTACATATACTTACGTAGTTTTTCCTAAATACATTCCTACAAACCCACATATTAGCTCAAACAAAGTTAAAGAGCCTTTCGGGAGCGTTACAAGTTAACCGGGTATGCATGACGCGAAAAAAACAGAGAAAACAATCAACATAACCCGTCGGCGACGGGCTCTATACCCGTCGGCGACGGGCTCGGGAAACACCCGTCTCGCACATCAGTCCGTCGGCAGAAACTTAAGGCGTCGGACAAGATCTGATCATACGAACCCGTCGGCGACGGGCTCTATACCCGTCGGCGACGCCCCCTCCAAAGCCTCATTTTCTGCAGATTCGTTTCGTCGTCCGAACGCACTACAACGCGCGTAACTTTTGAACCGTTTACCCGTTTAACCTCCCGTTTCTTCCTACACGCTTGTAAATTCACATTCTATCATCTAAACTTATAATCCCACCTCCGGATCAAGGAAATTCTTAACTTACTTGCATTCGGTTTATTATCAAATTCAAGTTATTTGACCCGTATGTGCATTTATCAACATAATCTGTTCATTTGACCTCAAACTCGTATAATCTTTATAATTTCATTGACGCCTATCATAAAAGATTAAATTCTCGGATGCCTAGCATCCTCTTGACCCATTTTCGCTTAAAAGCTCATATTTGACCCGTTATGGGTATTTGTGCATTAAATAGTCTATGTCATAACAAAACCATACTCTTCGCTTTTACACATGACCAACACATTACTCTAATCAAATAACTTGCTTCAAAATTACTTTTAAGCTCGTTTACCCCAAAATACCCATCAAGGGCATTTTGGTCAACCTTAAACCCATCATTTACGACGAAGGACTTTAACACGTATTTGACCTCAAACTTCTTGTTTAATTCATTACAACACTTTATTACTTACTAGTACTAGGAAGTGATTACGGAAATCACTTACCTCATGCATCCGTGTCCACATCCGTTTCCACGCCTCTTCTTGACCCGTTAGCCTTTCGCGCTTGAGTCCGTCTCCACATGATTCCTATACTTTCATGTCATAGAAATCACGCTATCATTAGCATACTCATTTGTATATGATAACAATCGTATCAATCCCATATTTCACACTTAACTTTCATCAATCATTCCTAACCAACATAACTCATATAATCATGTTCGCATACGTTTAACTCATGTAACTCATCATGTCATTACATTTAACACGGATTGACATTACAAGTACCATACGACTTCTCATTAACCTATATTTATGACAACGAGTCAACTCATGTTGCTTATACTTAGTTGACTTTCAAAAGTCAACTATTAACCATACATATCTATCGACTTATCAACGTATACCCGTAACATCATAATCGACTATACGGACGACATTATATACATTTAATCATTCACTTGGTGTGCGTACCACCTTTTAAGCATAACGTACAACCAATTCATACACAATCTTCTAAATTCATACATAGTTCATGCATATCATTCTAATCTCATACACAATTCATCAATTTCTTCCTCCTTATCAACATGATTCATACATGCATAAACATCAAACATACTAGTATCACATTTCTTTCAATTCTTCTAACAAGAATACATCATACAACTCAAAATACATCAATATTAAGCAAGAACTTAGACATAGGTGATTTACCCATGTCATCATCTTCACCTTAACAAATGGGTTTCACCCTTAAACATCAAATTAACCTAATTCATGCATAATCCATGTTCCAAATGATGAATCTAACACATGCTCATACTCAATTTCATACATATTCGCGATTTACAACATAACCCACTTCGTGCATAATCACCAAGCTAGCTTTTAAGACATACCTTGTGATCCCCTTGTGAAGGTGATCGTTAATCTATGCTCGGTTATGAGTTTAAGCTTCATCTTGCCCTTCAATTTGAAGATTTTTAAGAAACTAGGGTTTGAACCCTCATGCTTCTTCCTGATCATCGATACACACACACACACTATGTGTGTGTGTGGTGTTTTAACTTTGTTTTATAAAATCATGTTTCAAGTTTGGCAATCCTAGTCCCTCATGTTCTCTTTCTTATTTATAATTTGCACAACTCTTATTCTCTCATTGTTTCTACCATATATTTAACTAGGATAAATAACCTAGTTATTTATTTCTTGATGTGCCATATCATAACATTTAACGAATGTAAACATTCGGGTTTTGGGGTGTTACACCATAAAATGAGTTTTACATATCTAAGCGACTCCAAACATTTCGCTACTGATCACATATGATAAATAAATTATTTTAAGCCTTCTGGAATAATAAAAATATCAGCTTTAAGTATCAAACCCGGAAATGGCTTCTAATCGCCTTTTTAAGCGTTTTTAACGCATAGTATGTACTAGAATTATTTTAAACATACAAGGGTTGATACCTACTGATATTTGAGGCAAATTATAATATTTTAACAGTAAGCAAAGGTTGTTAAACTCAGACTTCAGTTTTGAGCTTTTCGGCTTATGTGAAATTACCAAAATACCCCTACGGGGCATAGTTTGGTTATAATTGATAAATTTCACATATATACTTTACCCTACTGTTATAACATGGTAAAATAAGTATTTTTGCTGATTACATCAGACCTGTAACTCAGGATACTACTTAAACTCTTTTATCACCTTTTAAATGACCAAACTACCCCTACGGGGCATAGTTTGTGTTTAAATACATTTCGGGCATAATAAATGATATCTTACTGATGTCATAACATATTTGGAGCATATTAACTTAGGAAACCTGTGAATGGCTCATATGAATACCCGTTACGCTTATTACGCGTTCGGTTCGGTTTATGTAACTAGTTTACATAAACTAGCCTAAACTGGTCAAACCTTATCGGTTTTATCTCAAAATCCAGAATGTGTATGAAATACCCATAATAAACAAGTCTCTGAACTTGTCGGGTCTAAATCACATTATATCCGGTCTTCGCTTAATCGTGCGTACGAACCGTGTCTTTGAAACTAACCGGTCTAAGCTTAAGCTTAATTAAAGACCCGTTAGGATTCTAATAGGTTATTATAAACCTTCGTTTGCAGATTAGGAGGACCAGTAAAAGCTAATTGCAATTTGCTTATTGTGAATTATACTTTGCTCAGGTAAATACTTTTAACTTATTTTCCCTATACGGGCTTGGGTTACGGTATATAGAATACCGCTTGATCGGGCATCAAATCTTCCATCGTTGGGTGGTTAATTGAATAATTTGATCGGCTCGTTTAAACAGTCTTGTAACTTAAAGCCTTTGGGGGGGTTAATGACCATGTCCCGGATATCCTTGGCATCATTTTACGAAATGGCCACGACTTAAGCGCGGGGTGTAGGCGTACACCCGTCAGTGCACAAAAGAATAATGTGGTGTGTCTATTGATCTTTAACCCGGACAAGATCCGGGCTACTGAACGCACAAGGAACATGTAATTCGTTCACAAGATTATATATTTAAAATAATTCTCCCAAGTTAAATAAAAATGTTTATGCCACGTGCATCCAAATCAATTTTCAATCATTTTCCAAAATGAGTCAGTTGATTGTATTTACCAGTGTAAACTGACGTATTTTCCAAAAAGATTAAATGCAGGTACTAAGCGTAATTGGCTGGAATTTCTCCTTAGCATCATTAGAAGTCTCGCAAGCTTAAGATGCCTGAAGTCTGTTGAACTATTGTTTCATATTTTATTTTTCGATCCTTCTGTGGATAAACTTCCGAATATTGTGACATTTGATATTACAATATTAAATTCGGTTGAATTATATCTTACATTTTGCTTCCGCTGTGCATATTAAATATTGTGTTGTTTGACTATTATGTTGCCAACCACGTCACGATACTCCCCACCGGGCCCACCGGTGACACGTGGAAACCGGGGTGTGACAGGTTGGTATCAGAGCCAACACTGAGTGAATTGAACACTAGCCTTTTGTGTTTAATCTCAGTTACACAATTGCACAATTCTAAACTTTCGAGTCTAGACAAATAACATAGGACAAATTATACCTTGTTTGGTTTTTGTTTTTTCCTTTTATTTTAATATATATCGTTGTTGTTATCTCATGCTATATTGACAGGATTAACAAAATGCCGCCAAGATTATTTAGAAGAAGAGGACGAGGAAAGGGGCCAGTCACCGCCCCCAATGATAATGAAGCTGGACCTTCGAATGTGCGAGCTCCTTCGACTACAGAGAGTGACGATCCCCGGCAAAACCGGAGGAACCTCTTCGAGCCGGCAAGACGGTCGGTCTCACACAGTTCAACACCTCCTGTCCATAACCCTTATGGGCCACAGCCGGAGTATGAGCCCAACAACCCGCAACCTTCCTACATACCGTTGCAGCGATCTTTATCGCATAATTCTTTTGGTGACCCTACACCAGTTTTTCGGGGGCGGTTTAACCCGGCAAACTACATAGCAGAACCAGTGGGTTTTAACCCATTGGGGCCGGAGGATCATTTCTCGGGAGATCACGCGGACGATATGGACGAGGATACGGACCCCGTCGAGCCAGCCAGTGGTACACCAAACCTCCCGATAGAGATCTCTGACGGATCTTCTTTCCACGGATCACCCTATGTTGGTCCAGATAGCTTTCAAGCTATGTTTACCAGGCACGAATGGTACTATACACCTCCTCGCCATTCACCGCCTCAGCAGCAGCAACAACAGCAACAGGATCCCTCTGTGGATTCACGGTTTGTGGCAGTTACGTCACCGCCTCCACCGCCGCCAGTTCAGCCGGCACCTCCGCAACCGCCGAGGCGTAGGAGATCTGGACCGCGTATGTCTACACGGGGAGGAGATTTCCATTTCAGCTCTCCTCGGCAATCAAGTGGCAGCCATTACCCGCCGCATCAAGAAGATCCACAAATGGGTGGACCTTCACACCCAGTTGCACCGCAACCACCGCCGATGGGTTTTGATAACCCAATTCCAGCATACACGGGTTCCATGGCGTATAACCCGTTTGAACAGCCAGTGTACACCAACTACAACTACGCCGAAGCCGACCCATACATGGTAGCGGCTAACTACAACACCCAAGGACCCTATGGAGATCCATGGGGAGTAGGGTACCCAACACATGGGTACCAAATACCTCCAAGACCTATTATTAGGCAACAATCGCAACCACCAAGGTTCTCCCCACCAGAGCGTGAAGAAATTCTGCAAAGGCTGGACCATGTAAAGCGAGAGTTTCACAGGGAACGAAGGGAGAGACAAACTTTCTTCCAAGGATTAACGAGCCTGATTAAAGGGAAGAGCAAGAAGGAACGCTGAATCCTTCCATTTGTTATTGAGCCCCTGCGTGGGCCAGTCTTGCTATATAAACCCCTGCGAGGGTATGCTTGTTTGTTTTGACCCCTGCGTGGGTCTATCTTTCTGTAAACCCCTACGAGGGTATGTTATTTGTGTAAGTCCCTGCGTGGACTATTATGTTATTAAGCCCCTGCGTGGGTATGTGTGTTATTAAGCCCCTGCGTGGGTAAGTACTTGTTTAAACCCCTGCGTGGGTAAGTTGTTTGTTGAAAAGTCCCGTTTAGGGCAACATGTAACCTTTTGATAATTAATGGAATGTTATGTTTATAAATTTCATCTTGCTATTATATGCATAAATATTATATATGAAATAAATAAATCAAAATCATTCCTTTTAATAATAATCTGCCTATTTAAATATTGAATAAGAATCTTAAGAGTGAAACCTAGCCTGAGTGTCATTATAAAGACCTGGCCATGATGGTAAGACCTGTTTAAAAGATTCAAACCCCGGTTAACATCTGAGAACATGTTAACACTCCTGGCAGACGTGATTCATTAAAAATCACACACGTCATTCTTATTATAAGGATCTTTCTAAAGATTCCTAACCCAATTTTATGATCTCTGAATCATGGGTTTAGCTCATCAATTAAGATGATCATATTTTGACCATACGTGGTAATATAGCGCCTACGGGTCCTGCTCATTTCCATATGAGCCAAAAGACAGTGGTAGCGATGACTCCCTGTCAGATAAAGGTAATGAACTAGGTTCGAATCTTCATTCTTTGATTCTCTGAAATCATAGCTTATAAATTAAAATGTCCTTGTGACTAGGCCTTTTGTGCCACAAATAAAACTGTTATTGTTTTATAATTAGGATAAATTATGATAGAAATCCTAACTAAATACGATTAATAAATTAACCAAATATGGTCTCTGTTACCATGGTTGATGAATTACCCTAAGGGGCAATTCCATAATAAACTCCCAAATAAACTATTGTTCTTGTTTTCTGTAACAGTTCAATTAAAATGGCTAACTCAGACGAGATAAATAGTCATCCAGTGGAGAACATTGATAACGCCCGGATTAATTTAACGGGTGCTGAATTAAAAGCGTTAGTCGACGACGCAGTTACAAAGGCATTGGAACGGCAATACGGAGAGTATAGTGGGACTCGTAGTAGGACCCTATCTACGCAGCCTTCAAAGCCACCGTCCAAGAAGGACGAAGCGAAGAAAGATGATGATCGACACTCCTCGAACCACCACAGTGCTCCATCTCAGCAGGTTGTACTAAACCAGGGACCCCGTGACAAGGGTTGCTATTATAAATATTTTGTTTCCTGCAAACCCCGGGATTTCACTGGGGAGAAAGGAGCCATAGACTGTATGACGTGGCTGGATGAGATGGATACGGTTGTGGATATCAGCGGGTGCGCTGAGAGGGATGTAGTCAAGTTTGTGTCGCAATCTTTTAAGGGCGAAGCTTTAGCATGGTGGAGATCACTGATTCAAGCCACCGGGAAAATCCCATTGTACAACATGTCTTGGGATCAATTTGTTGCCCTTATCAGGGAAAATTACTGCCCTCAGCATGAGGTTAAGAAGATAGAGTCTGATTTTCTATCATTGGTGATGACAAACCTTGACTGTCAAGCTTACCTAACGAGCTTCAACACAATGTCCCGGTTGGTTCCTTATCTGGTGACCCCGAAACCAAAAAGAATAGCTCGTTTTATCGGTGGTTTAGCCCCGGAAATCAAGGCAAGCGTAAAGGCTTCTCGGCCAGCTACTTTTAGATCTGTAGCTGACATATCCTTGTCCCTCACTTTGGATGCGGTCAGGCAGAGATCGCTGAGGAATAAAGAGGCTGAGAAGAGAAAGCGTGAAGAAGATAGTTCACGGAGATCGAACAAGAAGCACCTTGGGAACGGTGACAACAAGAAAGGATCTGAGTCAAGGAAAGATAGGCATCATTCTGGTGAGAAGCCCAAGTGCAAGATTTGCAAGAAACAGCACTTTGGAAAGTGCAGACTCGAGTCGAACTCTCAGACTCAGTCAAAAACCTATGCTTGTGGTATATGCAAGTCCAAGGACCACAAGACCTTGGATTGCAAAAAGCTGAAGGATGCAACTTGCTACAGTTGCAATGAAAAGGGGCACATTAAAACCAACTACCCTAAATACGCCAAAAAGCCTGAAGAGACCAAGAAGACCAATGCTAGGGTCTTCAGAATGGATCCAAAGGAAGCGGTTCTAGACGACAACGTTATTACAGGTACTTTCCTTGTAAATGACGTCTTTGCTAGAGTACTTTTTGATTCAGGCGCTGATAAGTCTTTTGTTGATGATAAGTTTTGTGAATTGCTAAAATTACCTGTCAAAACCTTAAATGTGAATTATGAGGTGGAGTTAGCAGATGGCACACTAGAAACCGTCTCAACTGTGTTAGATGGATGTGTTATATCCATTAAGAACCATTCTTTTCCTCTGTCTCTACTTCCCTTTAAGTTGGCCGGTTTTGACATAGTTCTGGGTATGGACTGGTTATCTCATAACCAGGCTCAAATTGTCTGTAACAAGAAACAAGTGGTAATAGAGACTCCGTCTGGTGAATCACTTACCATTCGGGGAGATACACAGTATGGGCTGCCTGAGCAAGCGACTATGCTCAAGGCTTCAAAATGTTTAAAGAAGGGTTGTGTCATCTACATGGCACAAGTGATTATTGAAGAGCCTAAACCGAAGATAGAAGACATCCCTGTCATCTCTGAATACCCAGAAGTTTTTCCGGAAGAACTACCTGGTTTGTCACCAGATAGGCAAGTGGAATTCAGAATTGATATCATCTCTGGAGCAACACCAGTTGCTAGAGCACCTTACTGGTTAGCGCCCACAGAAATGAAGGAATTAAGGACGCAACTGGATGAATTGCTGGCCAAGGGTTTCATTAAACCTAGTTCGTCTCCATGGGGAGCACCAGTCCTGTTTGTCAAGAAGAAGGATGGATCGATGCGTCTGTGCATCGATTATCGTGAGCTTAATAAGGTCACGATAAAGAATCGGTATCCTTTGCCTAGGATCGACGATTTGTTCGATCAATTGCAAGGAGCAAGTTATTTCTCGAAGATTGACTTGAGGTCAGGCTACCATCAACTGAAGGTTAGAGATGAAGACGTACACAAAACATCATTTAGGACTCGTTATGGTCATTACGAGTTCCTAGTGATGCCTTTTGGGCTCTCTAATGCACCGGACGCGTTCATGGATCTCATGAATCGCGTTTGCAAGCCTTACTTAGATAAATTCGTTATCATGTTCATCGACGACATTCTTATCTACTCGAAGAATCAAGCTGACCATGAGAAACACCTTCGATGTATTCTCAAACTCCTGCATCGTGAGAAACTCTATGCCAAATTTTCCAAGTGTGAGTTTTGGCTTCGAGAAGTCCAATTCCTTGGACATGTGGTGAGTGAGAGTGGTATCCAAGTGGATCCCACTAAGGTTGAAGCAGTTATGAACTGGCAAGAGCCAAAGACGCCTACAGAGATTCGTAGCTTCCTGGGATTGGTAGGATATTACAGGCGTTTCATTGAAATTTTTTCAAGGATTGCTGCGCCCCTAACTTCCTTGACCAAGAAGAAAGTAAAGTTCGTTTGGGGCCCTAAGCAGCAAGAATCCTTTGATATTCTGAAGAAAAAGTTGAGCAACGCCCCAGTACTGACATTGCCAGATGGAATAGAAGATTTTGTGGTTTACTGCGACGCATCGCACACTGGCATGGGGTGTGTGCTTATGCAGAAAGGCAAGGTTATTGCCTATGCATCAAGACAGTTAAAGGTGCATGAAAAGAATTACACCACCCACGACTTGGAGTTGGGTGCCGTTGTATTCGCACTAAAACTGTGGAGGCATTATCTCTATGGAATCAAGTGTGTGATCTATTCTGATCACAAGAGCCTCCAGAACCTATTTAATCAGAAAGATTTAAACATGAGGCAACGCCGTTGGATGGAAACTTTAAATGATTATGATTGTGAAATCAGATACCATCCCGGCAAGGCGAATGTAGTCGCCGATGCCTTGAGTCGAAAGGAGAGGGTGAAACCCATCCGAATCAATGCCAAGCGCATGGAGATAAAGAACAGTTTGACTGAAAGGTTGTTAGCTGCACAGAAGGAAGCTGTGTTGGAAGCTAACTATCCTAACGAAAACCTAGGAGTAACTGAGGAGCAGTTAACTCTTAGTAAGGACGGAATTCTAAGATTAAATGGACGAATATGGGTTCCAATTTATGGAGGACTTCGTGATGTCATCCTCCAGGAAGCCCATAGTTCCAAATACTCCGTTCACCCTGGAGCTGATAAGATGTACCAGGATCTAAGGGCAACCTATTGGTGGATAGGCTTGAAAAATTCTGTAGCTGCCTATGTAGCTAAGTGCTTGACTTGTGCGCAAGTCAAAGCAGAACATCAAAAGCCGTCAGGCTTGCTACAACAACCTGAACTTCCTACGTGGAAGTGGGAAATGGTAACCATGGATTTTATTACCAAGTTACCTAAGACAAGGAAAGGAAATGATACAGTATGGGTTGTAGTTGATAGACTGACTAAGTCAGCACATTTCTTACCCATCAAGGAGACTTATAGCTCCGACATGTTAGCCCAGTTATACGTGGATAAGATTGTAGCCTTACATGGCATACCTGTGTCTATTATCTCTGATAGAGATACTAGATACACGTCACATTTTTGGAAAAGCTTCCAACAATCTTTGGGCACGCGTTTGAATTTTAGTACGGCTTACCATCCCCAGACAGACGGTCAGAGTGAGCGTACTATTCAAACTTTGGAAGACATGCTACGCGCATGTGTGATCGATTTAGGTGGTAGTTGGGATAACCACCTACCACTAATTGAGTTCTCCTACAACAATAGCTACCATAATAGCATAAAGGCTGCGCCTTTCGAGGCCTTATACGGTAGAAAGTGTAGAACGCCAGTTTGTTGGGCGGAAGTTGGAGATGTCCAATTATCAGGACCAGAGATAGTGTTCGAGACGACGGAAAAGATTGTCCAGATTCGTGACCGTCTCCAAGCCGCCCGAGATAGGCAGAAGAGCTACGCTGATCCAAAGCGTAAAGCTTTTAACTTCGAAGTAGGTGACAAAGTCCTACTTAAAGTATCACCCTGGAAAGGAGTGATGCGATTTGGTAAGAAAGGCAAGCTAAGCCCGAGATACATAGGACCTTTCGAGGTTATCGAACGTGTCGGGTCAGTTGCCTATAAATTAAACTTACCTGAAGAGCTCAGTGGAATTCACAACGTGTTTCACATCTGCAATCTGAAAAAGTGTTTCGCTGACGAATCACTGGTAATACCGCATACAGATGTGCACATAGATGAGAGCTTGAAATTTGTGGAAAAACCATTGTCGATTGAAGATCGACAGGTTAAGAAGCTTCGAAGGAAGCATGTACCTATTGTAAAAGTCAAATGGGATGCCCGTAGAGGACCCGAATATACGTGGGAGGTTGAAGCCACGAAGAAAGAAAAGTACCCTTATTTATTTCAGTAAATCTCGGGTCGAGATTTATTTTAAGGGGGTGAGAATGTAACACCTCGAAAATTCACGTCCTATAATGTGTAGACACGTGTCATATGTTTGAACGTGTGAAAGAATGTTATAGAAGGACTAAGGTTGACAGTCATGGAAAGTATGTGAATATACGGGTTCTAAATGTCAACAGTGAATAAAAATATTGTACAATAACCCTACATGATGTTTATAGCATCAAACGAATAAATCACGGATCATGCGAAGCTAAAAGTGAGATATTACAAACTACAGGGGTTAAATGTGTCAACATGTTTAAGTTATACCTCTGAGTGACCTTTTGACAAACCCGAAGCTTTGTAACTGATAATTATGCTCACTAGAATACGCGATATAAATTTCATAAAGTTTTGTTATCGTATGAGAAAGTTATGATCAAATGCGTGTGCGAGGGGTTAAAGCGTTAACATTGAAAGTTATGACTTTTCGGGTTAACCAAAAGTGTCCAGGGACTTGGCAAAGTGGGTACAAGTCTTAAGGCCCTTGTAGGTAAATAAGAAGGGGTCAAAGTGCAAAAGAAAAAGCTAGTTGACCTTTCGAAGAGCCAAGGGACAAAGATGTGGAAACTTGAAAATGTGAAATCTATTTACAAGGCTCATGCGGGCCGCGTCAGACACACATATACGGAAAGTGTAGACAGCAGCTTGTAAACGCGCTCAATCGACCCTTAACAGATATTTCCTCATCTTGGACGACCTCTAGGCACCCCCTAAGCACTAGGGACACTTGTGGGAATGTTATGGTCAGTAGTAGACTTATTTGTCAACACTTTGTTGTGTCTTGGTTACTATATAAAGCACCTACCTAAGTGCAACACATTGATCATTCATTCCTCAAACATCTTCTGATCAATTGTGGAGCACCAGAGCACTTTCCAGGCCTTCCTCATCAATCATTAGACCATTGTAAGTTTGCCTAACCTTTCTTAATTAAGTTTTAGCTTAAAAGTCAAACCGTCGTAATTAACGGTTGACTTTAAGATTAATCACTAATGGTCCAGTGATTAGTCGAATCAAAAGTAGTTATAAGTTGGTAATTATGTGGGTAATAAACCCTCAAAAGGGTTCCCCCTGATTCCCACTCTAACCAGGTCAAATGTCGGGTCAAACTTACAAATAAAAAGTCAACAGAATGTTTAAATTACAATTTATGCATGATTAACAATGTAGAACACATACAACCTGTTTGATCATTAATATAACTTGGTAATGAATGTAGAAACATGTCTAAACATGTTCAACCCGACAATTTCCTGTTTAGACCCGGTTCGGAACCGAAAGTCGCATAGTTTGACTTATACTTTGACTTTCAGTTCTGACCCGTTATGGTATGTTTTAGAAATGCCTTAGAGCGTTATGGTATATATATAATTTTGAAAAAATACATATAAAAATCCCATTCCGATTAATCCCGATTAATCCCTATTAATCCCGATTAATCCCTAGGCTGTACCTCACCGCCCGACTAGCGCCTAGCGCCTTCTACAACATTGCCTACGGGGCATAGTTTGTATTTAAATACATTTCGGGCATAATAAATGATATCTTACTGATGTCATAACATATTTGGAGCATATTAACTTAGGAAACCTGTGAATGGCTCATATGAATACCCGTTACGCTTATTACGCGTTCGGTTCGGTTTATGTAACTAGTTTACATAAACTAGCCTAAACGGGTTAAACCTTATCGGTTTTATCTCAAAATCCAGAATGTGTATGAAATACCCATAATAAACAAGTCTCTGAACTTGTCGGGTCTAAATCACATTCTATCCGGTCTTCGCTTAATCGTGCGTACGAACCGTGTCTTTGAAACTAACCGGTCTAAGCTTAAGCTTAATTAAAGACCCGTTAGGATTCTAATAGGTTATTATAAACCTTCGTTCCAGATTAGGAGGACCAGTAAAAGCTACTTGCAATTTGCTTATTGTGAATTATACTTTGCTCAGGTAAATACTTTTAACTTATTTTCCCTATACGGGCTTGGGTTACGGTATATAGAATACCGCTTGATCGGGCATCAAATCTTCCATCGTTGGGTGGTTAATTGAATAATTTGATCGGCTCGTTTAAACAGTCTTGTTACTTAAAGCCTTTGGGGGGGTTAATGACCATGTCCCGGATATCCTTGGCATCATTTTACGAAATGGCCACGACTTAAGCGCGGGGTGTAGGCGTACACCCGTCAGTGCACAAAAGAATAATGTGGTGTGTCTATTGATCTTTAACCCGGACAAGATCCGGGCAACTGAACGCACAAGGAACATGTAATTCGTTCACAAGATTATATATTTAAAATAATTCTCCCAAGTTAAATAAAAATGTTTATGCCACGTGCATCCAAATCAATTTTCAATCATTTTCCAAAATGAGTCAGTTGATTGTATTTACCAGTGTAAACTGACGTATTTTCCGAAAAGATTAAATGCAGGTACTAAGCGTAATTGGCTGGGATTTCTCCTTAGCATCATTAGAAGTCTCGCAAGCTTAAGATGCCTGAAGTCTGTTGAACTATTGTTTCATATTTTATTTTTCGATCCTTCTGTGGATAAACTTCCGAATATTGTGACATTTGATATTACAATATTAAATTCGGTTGAATTATATCTTACATTTTGCTTCCGCTGTGCATATTAAATATTGTGTTGTTTGACTATTATGTTGCCAACCACGTCACGATACTCCCCACCGGGCCCACCGGTGACACGTGGAAATCGGGGTGTGACAACGCGTGACTCCGTTGTGACCATCGTTCATAAACAAACACCGAAAGTGTTCTATATGAACTGAGGAATAGTGATGATTCTTTCAAGGCTTAACCCAAAAGACTTATAGCCTAGTGGCATTATACAAGAGGGGTTTTCTCAGATTTAGATTTACCAAGTTTTCTTCTGAATTGTTGTATAGGCATTATTGCCTAGTGGAGATGGATATGATCGGATGGTTCCACAGATGGCACGATGATACTCCGATGGTCCGTTATGTATTTAACTCTTTCAACCCGTGCTTCCGTTCTTGTAAATGGATCACCTACAATGGAATTTGAATGCTCTCGGGGGTTAAGGCAAGGTGACCCATTGTCACCGTTCCTCTTCTTAATCGCCACGGAAGCACTGTCTAGGATTATGAAGAAGGCTTCGGAGGATGACTTGTTCCACGTAGTTAGGTGTAACAATTCAGGTATGGTTCTCACACACTTCCTTTACGCGGATGACGTGGTGTTCCTTGGAAAATGGAATGAGTCCAATGCAACAAACCTCCGCCGTATTTTAAGATGCTTCTACCTTTTGTCTGGCCTTCAAGTTAATTTCTCTAAGAGTCGGTTATATGGGATCGGTGTGTCGGATGAGGAACTGTCGAGTTTGGCAAATACTCTCCGATGTAGAGCATGTTCCTTCCCATTCAAATACCTCGGTTTATATGTTGGAGCCAATATGAATTTAGCAAGGAACTGGAGGCCAGTCATTGATTTATTCAGAAGTAGACTGTCAATTTGGAAAGCAAAAAAGTTGTCGTATGGTGGGAGGATTACGTTGCTGAAATCAGTATTAAGTTCGCTTCCCATTTACTTCTTCTCTATTTATAAAGCACCGATTCAGGTTCTGAAACAGTTAGAAAGATTGCGGCGTATTTTTTTCTGGGGTGGGACAGAAGAAGACTCTAAAATGAGTTGGATGGCTTGGGAAAATGTGGTAGCTCCGATTAAATATGGTGGGTTGGGTTTCGGTACTCTACGGGACGCAAATCTTTCGATGCTTGCAAAATGGTGGTGGAGATTCAAGACTGAACCTGAAAGTTTATGGTGGAAAGTTGTTTGGGCCATTCATGGTAGATCAAGGGCCTGGAATTCCATACCGGTAAAACTATCTAGTGTAGGGCCGTGGAAACAAATACATAACATCGCTCCAATATTGTTGAATAAAGGAATTGATATCGGTAGAAGCTTATCAGGAGTGGTCTATAATGGTTTGGACATTGCTTTTTGGGTGGATATATGGGTTGGGTCAGAACCGTTACGCTCCAGGTTTCCGCTACTTTTTCAACTAGAAAAAGATAAATGTTGTACAGTTGCAGATAGGGTGCAAGCCGGGGACAATGGGAACAATTGGAAATGGGTTTGGAGTAGACAAGTGCTAGTAAAACTATCTAGTGTAGGGCCGTGGAAACAAATACATAACATCGCTCCAATATTGTTGAATAAAGGAATTGATATCGGTAGAAGCTTATCAGGAGTGGTCTATAATGGTTTGGACATTGCTTTTTGGGTGGATATATGGGTTGGGTCAGAACCGTTACGCTCCAGGTTTCCGCTACTTTTTCAACTAGAAAAAGATAAATGTTGTACAGTTGCAGATAGGGTGCAAGCCGGGGACAATGGGAACAATTGGAAATGGGTTTGGAGTAGACAAGTGCTAGTAAATGAAGAAGTACAGGAGCTACAACAACTTTCCTCGCTGATCAAAGGGTTCTCGGCCACAGTTGGCCGTGACAGATGGAAGTGGCATTTGGACTCTTCAGAATTATTCACTGTTGCTAGCATCAAAAAGTCAATTCAGGATCACATCGGCCCAAATCTGGAATACGTAGTTGAATGGAATAATTGGCTGCCAAAGAAAATCGAAATCGTCGCATGGAGGGCAGTGAAGGAAAGGCTTCCAACAAGGGATGCACTAGCTAAGCGAGGTATTGCGGTCCAATCACCGGAATGTATCCTTTGTAGAGAGTACCCGGAAACTAGCGAACACCTTCTCGTTTCGTGCTAGTATGCTCAGGTAGTTTGGCAGATTTTGTTTCAGTGGTGTAAGTCCCAGCCGATATTCGCTTTCAGCATAAAGGACATACTTGATTCTCATCATCAATTCGGTGGATCAAAAAAGAAAAAAAAGGTCTTTCATGCAATATGCCAAGTCGCGATTTGGAGTCTTTGGAACATGAGAAACGAGCTCATGTTTTCGGGTAGAGGAAAAACAATCAGTAATTTGGTGGAAGAGATCAAGATTAAGAGCTTTCTTTGGATAAAGAATCGGTCCAAACATTCGGAGCTGTCCTGGGAACAATGGCGGAACTTCGATGTGTTCTAATTTTGTACTTGTATTGGTGTAACGTCGTTTAAACAATTGGTGTCTGTAATTTTTGGTGCTAGCCGCTGGCTAGAGTTAATAAAAATTTTATGTTGGCCGTTAAAAAAAAAAAAAAAACTCTTTCAACCAAGGTGCATTTATAGCCCTCAACCTTAAAAAGGTGCATTTGTCTTTTCTTGTCTTTTTTTTTTCTTAATATTGAGCACAAAAGTCATGAACGGTCTGACTATAAATGGATTTTATAGCTTCTTGTCCAGTTGCTAAAAGACTTTGAGCACGAATTTGGATACTTCATTGCACAATACAAGCAATATGATTGTTTCTTGCTTTAAGCGACATAACAAGTATATTAATTACACATTGCCAAACGTTTGTTTTTTTTGGAAGGAGACTTTCTGTACAAGACCGATTGGTCTCCGGGGACATGTCAAAGACATTCCCCGTCAACCCCGCTTTTCCGGACGCGATGTTCGATCGGGCCCCGGCCGGCGCGCGAGCTGACTTCCGCCCGAAAACCATGCTGCCTCCACACGAGTTGCTGGGGTAACAGTTGGGTAAAACCGGGTTGCCCTCAAGACCGCTCCATACCTCGGAAGGAAACGATCCATCATTGGGACGTCCCCGCACCATATGCCATAAGTTGGAGTCGAACCGGCCAGGGGCGAAGGTTAGTTGTTGCCCGGGGGTGTATCCGCCCACCCCAATGTTTCGGTTACAAGTATATAGGTTCCGATTTTTCTTCCGGAAATTTTAAAAATTATATAGGATCGCCTCCCCCCAATTATTTTTCCTAAATATTTATATAATATATAAATTAAAGTAAAGTTTGTTACCACTTTGTATATCCTAAATATTTATACAATATATAAATTAAAGTAAAGTTTGTTACCACTCTGTATATAAGTGATGGGTAGTTTTGTAAATATATTTTAACTCTTATTTGTTTAACCCTAGATTTCCCACCACACAATAAACTTAATCGCAAGTTTTTATGTATAAGAACGGGTCCTTTGAATGAATGAAATTTTTTAGTTTTATTTGGAACTATTATTATTTGACCTGACCCGAATCGATAGCCGACCCGAAACATAATGATAGGAAAAAAATTTGGGTCCCATCACTTTACGCCCCCTCGAAACTTTTGGTCAAGCTCCGCCACTGGAACCGGCGACCTCCCAAAGGGAAGAAGCCGGCCTAACCAATTGGGCTATGGTGGGGGGATATTGCCAAACGTTTGTTAGTTTATGTTTTTTAGTATGTTAATTTATATACACATATTATCTATTTTTATTTGTGATATTTTATGTGATTGTTCTTGATATACTAACATTAGCTGTAATGGTTTTGCGAAAAAGTGAAACAACACGTGATGGTTTTGCTAAAAAGTGAAACAGCATGTGCCACGTCACTGCTACATAGACATGAAAGTTTTCACTAACTTTTTTCTAAAGTGTGTAATGGCCTCACACCTAGGGGCTGACTTACCCCTAGCCCAAGGTGGGCGGGCGCACCCCCGGGAAAAAAAAATTAGTGCTATTTTCCGTTGAAAATCTCGTCCGCACCCCTTGGATTTTTTCGTCCGCACCCCTTGGATTTTTTCATTCGCACCCCTTGGAATTTTTCGTCCACACACCTTAGGTAAAAAATGTTATCGATTTATATTTTAATTTTTTTTAGTAAACTCTAATTAAAAGAAGCTACCTAAATTATATAAACATATACTACCAACTTAACCCAAATACCTAATACCTTAACCCACTATTTCATTAAACATAATTAGCCCACTAATTACTAGCCCATTAACCAAACTCAACCTAAGTTCAAACGATAATAATTAAAATAAGCCCAATAGTTCCTTAGAATTCCTCCCGCCCTCCCTCTCTTGGGTCGTCTCCTGTAGCGATCATTGAACACAACAGCAACCACAACAGCACGTCATCAACAACCGTGAACCACCGCCGTCCGACACCAAAGGGTAACAAAATTCTTAAATAGGTTTGAAATTTCAGGTGTTTTGACGTTGTTTATGGTTGTTTAGATGATTTTTAGGGTGATTACACACGATTTCTAGGGTTGAAAATTAAAATTGAAACATTATGTTATGGAGCGATGAACTTATGGATCAATTTGTTTGTGATAGGAACCATGAGTAGGGACGTTATGGCGCGATTTCTTTTGTGTTATATGACCCGACCTGACACGACCCGAACCGACCCGATATGAACCGATTTTTTTTACTTATATACCTAGGGGTCTAAAACATTTAAGAATATTCCGCACCCCCATGGAAAAATTTCTGGGTCCGCCACTGCTCACACCCGTGGCCACAGTTACGATCTAGCCTGTCACGGCCTAGGGGGCGTTACACCATTACAAATACTCTAATAGTCATATATATGACATGACATTCTGGCTACATGCTTTAATAACATTTTAGGTAATAGAGTATAACGTCTCAAAAACTATCATATTCCTGGTGGTTCAAACATTGTTCTCCCATGAAATCCTCACATAAAGGATAAAGAATCCAGAATTTTGACCCTTTTACTCCGCCAACTTTAGCATATCTCTCTGAATTCACCACTATCAAGTAGGGGTGTGAATTTCTAATATGATACTAAAATACGACATGAAACGAATATAGATTTCAATTGTTTAGATAATTCATCTTTCTTATTCTTACATATAGCTTATTCGAAGGTTAGCCCCCTCTGCTAGCCTTAGAGAAGCGAAAGAAGTCAGGCAAGTTCAAGTGAAGTTGACATTATTTTTAATATAAACGAGTTTTTGTTGGTTTTATGTTGAACCCGTAAACCAGTTTAGCTAAATATGTCACGCTCATGTCAACCCAACAGGTTCACGGGTCGACCTATTTTTTGATTTTTTTTAGTTTTTTAAATGTGTTATAAATAACAATTTAAACTATGTGAGTATTTTTTTAAATCAAAATTCGAAAATTTTAAAAAATAAATTTGCATAGTATTAACATAATTGCTTAAAAACCCAAACATTACATATAAATTTAGAATTTAAAGTATTGTTACTATGTGATAAATATGAATTTCCAAGTTAAACGGGGTTGTCTACGTGTTAACCCGCAAACACAACCTTTGTGTGACAAGATTTTTTGGGCTTGTCATGTTTGAGTTTGTGTAAAACTTCAGGTTCGTGTCAGGTACACCTGTCAACCAGCAAACACAACATGTTTAACAACCCTATCAACACGTGTACAGTGGCGGACTCAGAAATTATTTGCTGGAGATGCGGATCATGTTTTCAACCATATTTTCAAGGGGTGCGGTCGGGTTTTTTTGCCTAAAATATACACTAAATTTGTTTTTTCAAGGGGTGCGGCCGCCCACCCTGGCCAAAGGGTAGGTCCACCAATGCACGTGTATTGAAAATTAATTTCATGACGCTACGAAAACGGATATCAATATCATTATGATAGATTCATACTTGTAAACTCCCATAAGCAAAGGTCCAAGTCTTAGTGGGATCACTACAAACGTCATAAAGGCACAATCGACAAGAATTCGAAAAAACTAAACATGAAGGAAGTTCCTTAATAATCAAAGGGATGTTTTCGAAGAAAAAGGTCAAGTTATATATCATAGCAAACTTGGATTTTGTTGATTACATTAATATATTTTGTTGATTACATTAATATACGAGAGTTCTAATAAATACACACTTCAAAATTTTAATTTCACACCTTGTATACGGGTCGTATAACATTATACGACCTGTATAGAATAATCTGACATGACAAATATTGGGTCGTATAATGGTATACGGCTCGTATAGAATAGATGAAGAACATATTGGGTCATATAACATTCTATATGAGGCGTATAACATTATATGGGTCGTATACATTATATGAGATTTGGGTTTTATACCATTATATGTGTCGTATAACATTGTATACGGGTCGTATAATGTTATACGAAGACAAAAAAACATTATCTGACATTTTATTATGCAAACATTTAAGAGTTATGAGTTATACTTGTTAAGTTGTTATGTGTCATCAAAGCTTCTATTACCCGTGACGTCAAAGAATTTCCATAGTCAAATTTATATCATAAAGGTTCCGTATTCAACTATTATAAAATCAAACTGTTGTTATCAATTTAGAAAAATATAACATTATCTGAATGGATCAGATATTTATTTTTTAATAAAGAGATTTGTATAAAAAGTTAGTTAGATTATGTAATCCTTCACGAAAACTATTTTATTTATTAGTAATCCAAGTAATTGTTTATACACACGTTTAATACGTTTCTTAGTATTTCATATTTTTTTTTTCTGTTGCAGCATAAATTAGTAAACAAACATATTAATCGTTTGTTTCTTAAAAATTTGTAAGTTTTTATTAAGGGCAAGTTAAGAAAACTTACTGAATTAAATTAATCGTTAAGATATTAATAGTATAGTATTTGTAATCACTTTTGATACATTAAAAATTTATAAACTAAGCAATTTTTTTTCTTTTCTTTTTGAACAGTTTATAAACTAAAACTTGATGGCAAATTATTAACGATACTATAAACTTTCACCAATAGGCCGATAATACTCCCAACTTTCGATTTGTACCACATCACTCTCAACTTTCAACTTATTTTCCTACAACACACTTAAACTAACCCAGTTTGTCGACATCAGCTACCACATCATCAAAAGCCAAATCAGATTTCACGTTAGTTGCCACGTCTTCAAAAATGCCATGTTAGATGTCACGTCACCACATAAGTGCCACATCAGAAAAAAAAACTAATTGAGTTAGTGTTTAGTCAGTTTGAGAGTGTCAGAGGAAAATAAGTTGACAGTTGGGAGTGACGTGGTATAAATCGAGAGTTGAAAGTGTCATCAGCTAATTGGTGAAAGTTCGGGTTATTTAAATCCAATATCCCCACATTAATTGATTCCTTCTCCTAAATACTAGTTTATAGTTGCTCTTGACAGTGATTTTCTTTAATTCATGCATACTTATGCAACTTTTATTTTGAAACGCTAAATATTATTAGAAACAAAGCTAGTCCGGAGCTAGATACAAAGAAAACGCACAAAAACGCTAAATATTATTAGAAACAAAGCCAGTCTGGAGCTAGATACAAAGGAAACATACAAAAAATTAATTATAAGCTCAAAATATTAAAATTACACCAGTAACCGAAACCTCTTTACAGAAGAAAGATGACTTCATTTCGGATTTTCCAAATAACCAACAAGAAACCAAAATGACACCCTCGACATGATCATCGTATCGTATACTTCATACTATTCCATTGATTGAAAGTGTTAATAAAAGTAAAGAGAGATATAAATTTAGAAATTTAGTAACATAAACAATTTGAAAGGAAGAAATTGAGCAGTTAGTTCAAATAAGGATACAAAAGAGATTATAGTTAAGTAAACATGTTAGTTCAAATAAGGATACAAAAGATTTTATAGTTAAATAAACATGTCCAATTTTAGATGGCCACCAAAAGAAAAGTGCTAAGAACGTGCGTACTCGTGAAGAAATTGGCGTTTTTAATGCCATCCACTCCCAAAGCATGCCCATTCTCGGCCCTCATGGGCGTTTTTTCGAGAAAAAAAAAATGCAAGGAGCGTGCAATATTCCACGCCCAACCCCTTTTCTTGTATCCAATCACCTTCATTTTCCTTTTTGTAAAATCAATCAGATTTTTTTGATTTAATTTTTTACAAACATAATGCCCCACAATACCCACATCCCCACTACACCCATTTTAGAAAACGCCCCATAATGCCCCATTGCTGACTGGGCTGTCACATGACGCAAAACGCCCAAGGGTGTGGTGTTAACCACTACACATGGTCTAAATACTATATTATTTTACCCATCACCTTTAATTATTTATTTTATTCATTTTTATTGGCAATTTTGTTCATAATTCGTTTGGGTTTATTTTTACTAGCATGATCATTTGTACTGTGTAAATACAAATTAATATCTATATATACTTAAAAATTTAGTTATATCAACTATTTTACAACCTTCATTATAAGCCTCTTAAATACATTTGTGTACAATATTGTAATTTTATCATATTTACAAGTTACGAAGCACAATGTACAAGAATGTGTAAGCTATTTAATCCAAAATTTTAAGACACCAAAGGGTAATTTGCCATCTTCTTCTAGAACCCTAATAGTAAAGACACGCCGCTTCACTTCATCTTCCCCCTAACCCCTCCAATCCCATAAATTCCACCACACCCTACATAGCTTCTCTGAAACACCCTAATTCCCAATAAACTCATTTCCATTTCATCTCCATCTTCAATTAACGAATCAAAATCCAGTGCGATGTCATCGGAGATCGAGGTGGTGACGATTAGCGTCCAGTTTTACCAGATCAACCAACGGGTACAGAGCCATCAAGAACAGGCTATTCACAAAAATCCATGGAGAAACAAACGAATGTGAGGAATGAAGTTCGATTTTTATCCGTCAAGGTAGGTTTTGCTGAAGCCGGATCATCACATGCTTTTCCCAGAGTTGAACTACAGGTTTAGGTATTTTACTTTGAGCCGGGACCCATGTGACAATAAATTAAAATTGATATGCGATATATGTAAAAGTGTTGTCTTTTTTGTATCAGTTCTGATTCCTGAATGTGTAACTTGAAATGATTGCTTCACCATCGTCTTCAATCGTTGGTTTCCACAGAAAACGACTGATGGATTCTAGGCGACAACGATGAACACCTGGCGGCGATGGTGGATCGATTTAGTGACGAACTTGGTTGTGGTGGTGAATGGAAACAACGGTGGATTGAACACCGACGGTGACGGCGAAATAGGATTCCCACGGGTATTTTGGTGACCGAAGTAAGATCACTTCATCTCTCATATGTTCCTATTTCTGATTTTAAGTTCTTTAGAATTGATCTTAAGGTTTTATATGTAGGATTATGTTTCTTGATTGAATGATGAAAATAGTTTGTTGAAGGAAAAACTTGATGCAACAAATAACTAATTTGGATCTAAGGTAGGCTTAACGTTATGTAGTTCTTTGATTTCTTTTATTTTGTTACTTTTCTATGGGTTTTGAGTGTGTACAAAATACTAGGTAGTCTGGGGGTTATAAACGTATTGCAGGTATTATCATAGTTGTGTGTAAAGAACACTTTTTCATTTTTGTTAATCTGGGTGATTAGATAATTCGGATTGTGTTGCCTGGTTTTTGTTATAAAAAATGAATTTGAAGATGATGATGGTAGTATAAGTATGGAACTTATATACTTTTCGGTTATTTGGAACCATTCTAAGATACTTTTTACATTAAAAGTTGCAAATTACGTTCCTCATGACCAGCTTTTATCTATGTTGGGTTGTTTAATGACTGGTCGATCCAGAGTTTTCTGCATTTAAATGGATCACACTTAGACTGTGGGGTATGGGGGGCTTGGGTTGGGGCATTTGTTGACACGTGGAATGTGAGCCCCCCCACCACCAAAACCCACGCCCATGGGGTATGGTGGGGCTTGGGTTGGGAGCTTGGGTTGGGGGCATGAATTTGGTTTGGCCATTGAGAGCATGCCATGTCACTTACTAGCCCGCCCCACGCCCGGCTTCAAACCCACGCCAATGGGGCCACGCCCAAACCCACGCCCCCGGGGTGGTGGCTTGGGCGTTTTCCCCCAACCCACGCCCAAACCCCCGCCCCATACCCCACGGTCTTATATTGACCCAAGAATTTATTTTTGCGGACATTCTTCACATCTGTGACACACTGTTAAGTTACTTAGGAGGTCCTCATGTATCTTAGTGCACTGTTTTTACATTGAAAGGGTGAAAAAAATGATATGGGTTTTAAAAACCCCCCATCGCTTCAAAAGGCGCAGTGCTTACATACAGCGCAGCTGAGGTCTACTTTTTGGCAAACAATTTACTAGACGGGGCAATCTTGACCCAAAGCCTTCCAAGTGGGTCACTTTGGGTTGCTTTTAAATTATATGGGTTGGTTTGGGTAAGATATTATCACTCAATGGGTCAATTAAAATTCCATCTCATATACTCTTGGGTCAAAACGGGTCGACAACTTCAAAGAAATGGATCAATGTGGGTTGGTGTCTTAAAGAAACGGGACAAGTTTCGGATCGAAACGGGTTCGGTTTAGATTTAGTTTCGGGCGGCCAGGACGGGTTTTAGATCAGAACGTAGTTGGTTCAGATCGGATTTACATCTTATGTGTGATATTTTTGCTCGTATAGGTCGAGAAAGCTGGTGGAGAGAAGTGGAAATATTTGAGTGCAGTTGTAAGTAAAATATGGTTTCGATCTTTCTTAGTTTCATACATATGCCATACTTTTTAACTTCTGTGATTCAATCAAGTAGTTGTGTAGTAATCCTATCAATCATTAAATATGTTTTTATCACCCAGTTTGTTTTAACGTATTGGCTTATGATCACAAGGACATGCTCGAACAGTTCTCATGTCTATGCTGCAAACCCAATGGTTGGTGCAGCCGAATTAAGCATTATAAACGGGCCGGCCTGGTATACGGAACCATTTCGGGTTGTGTGATTCTGGTTTCGCATAGCGCTAATAATATAAATTTACTTTTTTAACATATAAAAAGCTATGGAAGCTTAGTATTAATCATTCTAAAGTTGGACGTCTCTCCATTTGTCGTCTGACCCGGTTGGGCAAGGTAACGAGTCAAAACATCTTACTTCTTTTATGGGGTGGTTTTGGTTGTGCTTATCTAAAAAAACATTTACCCTCCATAGTGCTGGAGCGATCTCGCTCATCAACTTATGTATGATGTTATAATTTTTTTTTCAAGATGTATGATATATAACATGAAATACCGGGAATATGTATCAGGTTCTTTGTGGTACTCAAAAGACGCAAAAACCTCAACTTAAAATCTAGATTTCTTTTCCATCTTTAACCTTTTGACCCTTTCTTTAGTGGTAAATTAATGGTAAATTAATCCTGACCTCAACTTAAAATCTAGATTTCTTTTCCATCTTTAACCTTTTGACCTTTTTTTTAGTGTTTGGGATATAATGGTAAATTAATCCTGGCCCTATAGTTAAAATCTAGATTTCTTTTCCATCTTTAACCTTTTGACCCTTTCTCTACCCACTATTACTTACAGCTCTTTATTTCTTTAATACTAGCCTTTATTTCTTTCAGTAATTGTGTTTTAATACTGGCACTTATCGACTACCTTATAAGAATGGGTAAAGCTCTTCTTTTTGATATTTTTGATGAGGTTTCAATACAGGTAAAGCTTTTCTTGAAATCATACGAGTGGGGGGATAACGGCAACACAGATCATCAATCAACCAATAAAAAAACCCCTATTTTCTTATTCAAATCACCCACAACACTACAAATTTAACAACTTTTTCAAATCTTCTCGATTGATTCACACTATAAGCAATTCAAGACTCTAAAGATCACCACTTTAACAAAAATCTCAAGACACAGAGATATTCAGGTGCTGTCAATTTAAATTTTTAGAGTTTAATTACTTTAAGATCTTATTAGTGACTGCCCCATATGCTTTTATCTTCTTTTTATGTAATTATTATTATTGTTGTTGTTGTTCTAGATCCCTATCGATTTGTTTGATTAATTCTTCATATGGGTGTTTGTAAATTGCATTGTTTTATTGTGCCTCTTTGAATATCTCTGTCATTTAATATCATTCATTAGGATATGATTAATTTGTAGACAGTTGAACGGTCTTTGGTTATGCTATAAGATTGCCAACTTTGTTATGTTTGTAGGTTCATAGTTTCCTTTCCTCCTCTATTGCCATGGCCAACCCCCTTAGTTTGCAAACGTCCGACGGTGGTACAAGCAGTCATATGTTCCTTAGTGAACTCCGTGAAGGGAGCACCGGACTTATCATGATAATGGTTTGTAGAAAATGGGACGTGACAAGTGTTAACGGCAGGTACATGAGCACCGACTATATTGTCACTGACATAAAGGTAGTTTTTTACCCTCTGCTATCCCACATTCTTACGCTTTTCTACTTTTGATTCTGAAACAAAAATCTACGCCTTTATTTGCGCAGGGAGGTGTGATGCATTGCACCGCAAGGAATAACATTTCCCACTATTTCTTTGACAAACTCAAAGAGGGCGGTGTATATTTGGTCAACGGTTTCGCCGTGCAACCTACAAATGAGTATCGGGTTCTTAAAGACAGCCCCTTTGTGATTGGGTTGCATGGTTCGACAACTGTGAAACGGGTTGATGATGACGGTGGTCGTTTTGAACGCTACCCTTTCCTGCTTACGGCGTTTAATATTAATAGTAAAACGGTAATATTAATAGTAATAAATAAATAAATAATAATATTTTTTATATTTTTTAATAATAATAGTGTTAATACCTCCGATCGAGCTACGAACACGAGTAGGTAGGCGGCTAGGGGGCGGCAGGGCTGCGCCTTTTTTATTAAAGACGCTAATGATTATTGTTATTATTAATAATAGTAATTAATAGTAATAATAATAATATACAAATAGAATAATAATTAGTAATGTTAATAAATGAGTGTGAAAAGAATATTCTAAATTATACATGTTAATTTTTTAAGACCAACTTAAAGCAGATTATAGACACGACACAGTTATTACAGTTAGATGTTACTGGTTCATATCATCAGTATGCTACGTGTTTTAAAATAATTAATGATGTGATTCATTTAACATAGGTAAAACAGCAAAGTAAAAGTTCCCAAAAAAAAGTATTCTGATTATAAATTTATGTCGTTTTGGTAAGTTGATCATAACAATAACAATACCACAGGGTTTGTAGTATGGGTGCAATGTGGCCATTAAATCATAAATGCAATACTTGGCGTTTTTTATTTGGTGAGGGTAGAGCAGGCGATATGTTTTGTTTGCTAAAATGGGTCGTGTTAACATCGGGTAGACTATCATATTTAGGTAAACATGTAATATACGACATAAAGGAAAAGTTGCACAACATTGACATGTTTAGCATGATATTTGGCAAGTGGGGTTACATGCCGTTGACATACTTTTAACATGATTCAAAACAACAAGTTCAATAGCATAAAGGAATGTATATATTTAACTTGAAATAGTAACCAGTTTTCATATAAAAGGTTTTGGGCCCATTATATTTACAATGATTAAGATCCATACCTATTTTATAAAAAATAAATTTAAATATATAGAGAAAAATATTTGCCTCGAAAATTACCGGGCTTGGCTGATCGTCCGGCTCACACTACCCTGGAGCCGACGATGCTAACACCACATATGAGTCTTTGTGTTGAACATATATGTCACATGTTCATATTAATATTGTCATTGAACTAAAGAGTGCATTTCATAATGTGAGACCATGTATACCTGGAGCCGAGAATTGCTAAAACAGAAAAGGAAAAGAAAAAAAAAAAGCAAACGGCGAGCCGCCGAGTTCATTAAAAAGAAAAATAGCTACCGAATACCGCGAATTAGTAAATCAGAATTGCAAATAATTTAAAATAATTGAATATATATTTGTGTAAAAATAATCAGTTCATATATACCCGCATTGGTTATTGCTAAAGGATTTTATGTATCCAAAATGGGCAGTGGCGTGTGCACGTTTATTTATAACGGTAGAGGTAATAAATGGAGACGTTACTGTATAACCATATCCCCGCTAATTTCTTAAAATACCTAGGTTGATTATTTAATGACTCTTTGTCTCATTCCATTTCAGATGTCATCGGATATGTTACTGAGGTAGGTGCGCCATCTGTGAACGCTTCGGGTTCACGCACAGTCGAATTCAGTCTAACGAATGAACGGTTAGTAACACGTTCCTATTGCTTACGCAACCTTCTCTCCCTACGGGACAACTGAGACTTTTATTCTAATCGGTGTTTTGCAGCAAGCGCCAAGTCAGAGTGACATTGTGGGGCCACCTTGGTGATGTTATGATTCAGGGGAAGGGTGAGAACCCACCCGTTTACTCTCTTATCTTGACTTCCATGAGCGCGAAGTTCTACCTCGGTACATTTGTTTCCCGTTACATGTCTGCTTACCATTGAAGTTGTTATATTGTTTTAACTTTTTTCTTGCCTGGCGCAGGCACCCTGTGTTTGTCCAGCTCAACATCGACTATGCTCATCGATTCGGACGAGATACCTGCGCTGCAGTCTTTCAGGGCGTCCAACAAGTATTATTACACCCTGAACTAATTACCCTTTGCTTACCTGTGTTGCACTGTTCTGTGCTTTGCCTGACTATTTGTATGTGTTTCCCAGCTGTGTTGCCGTCGACGGTACTAGCGAGCCAATTACCGAGGATGTAGCCTGTGTTGGCACCCTAAGTGAGCTTTTGGACAAGGTGCGTGGCGACAAGACTAAAAAGAAGGTACGCTACTAACTTACTTTACAACTTAGACCCCACTTAGGCCTACGTAAGCCACATGAATGAATGAATGTGATTGGAGAATGAATGAATGAATGAATGAATGCGATTGGAGAATACTAACGGCCACATGATACCTTTTCCTTTTGTGGGACCCATTTTCAAAAATGGTCCAATAATCTGCCTTGTGGAAGTTTCACCTATAATTGATTGTGGAAGTTTCACCTATAATTGGTTGATTTCCATAAACATGTAATTGTGCATATATTTTTTTAGATAACCGTCTACATAAATTTTTGGTGCGTTTTCTTCGCAGGCCTGCTTATGCAGATTCGGATTCAGAAGAAACAGTTGACAGTGACCCACATGAAAGGTATACCGTCTGCACTTAGTGTTAGTAATGAAAACCCGTACTACTTTTCGATGCATATATACGTAAACATAGTATACCATTTTTAATAGTTTTCTTTTCGTTATTTTACTGTAGTCAGTTAGCTGGTGATAGGATTGGGGATGACGGTGGCATGCGTTAGCTAAAGTTTGGTCTATGTGTTATCCAATAAGATAGGAAGGCGTGCGAGAGTTTATGCGTTTTTCCTTTTTCTGTTTCATGTTTTTTTTCTTGGAAGACATCTTTTTCCACTTCTTTTTGGCCGGCAAGTTTTGCCAAGGAAACAACTTATGCTCCATGGTTTAATAAAGTTTAAGCACGCCCTTTGTAGGGGTATTGTCCTACATGTTATGCACCGGCCGTGTCAGACGTCTTACCACGAACAAACAATAGCTATTACACATGCCGTGCATCGCACGGGCTTTCTCCCTAGTAATGATAAAAGAACTATTTTATCATTTTTGCACACTTTAAACTGCATTTAAGCGGACAACAAGAGTTAAAAAAATATAATTTATATTGAATTTTTTAATTTAACGCTTATTAAATTCTTAAACATCTAAAAGTTAGACTAAAGATTAAAACAAATACATTTAACGTATAAAACATACGAACTGAAGGTTTTTTTTTTTTTTGAAAAAACGCGGTAGTATTTTCGTAATTATTTACTCGTATAGTAATTATCAAAATTACCCTACAAATGATCTTATAAGGTAATTTTGATCTTGTAGGGTAATTTTGTAAAACGGTCTTGTAGGGTAGTTTTGTAGAATATTATAATTACTCAACAAATGATCTTGTATGGTAATTTTGATTTTATAGAGTAATTTTGTAGAGTATCATAATTAATTTACAAATGATCTTGTAGAATAATTTTGTAGAGTATTACTCTACAAATGATCTTTTGGGTAATTTTGAATTGTATGTTGTTTGATAAACTTGTAGAGTAATTTTGATAATTACCCTACAAGATCAAAATTACCCTACAAGATCAAAATTACCCTACGAGATCATTTGTAGGGTAATTTGTTAATTACTCTACGAGTAAATAATTACGAAAATGTCTCCGCATTTTTTTATTTTACCTTTTCATGTCTTTTGTACGTTTTGTACGATAAGACTATTTGTAGGGGTTTTTCTTAATCAAATTAAATTCCTAATCTTCATTAAAAAAACCCCAACTTTAAAAATTCGTACAAAACGTTTTGTACGATAAGACTTTTTCATGTCCTAATATTAACTTTTAGGAATTTTTTAATGAAGATTAGGAATTTAATTTGATAAAAGTATCAAGTTTATTAAAAATTTAAGGGTTATTGGATTTTAATAATCCTAAGTCACACATGTTGGCCGATAATAACCTCAACTTTAAAAATTCACTCAAACGATCCCAACTTGTAAGAATTTGGCCCCTATTAATTATTTTCTAACATTTGAGAATTTGGTCTCCTCAATATATTCAAGTGCACGTGCAGACTCCTTAAATGATTTAAATGCACCTATGTTGGAAAATGATAAATGGAGCCAAATTCTTACAAGTTGGGATCGTTGAAGAGAATTTTTAAAGTTAAGATTATTACCGGCCAACAGGTAAAACTTAAAATTACTATAGACATAATTTCTTTTTTTTTTACAACCCCTTAATACTAATGTTTCATATTTTATATGTGGCTGAGTTTGAACTGGGATGGTATGGTTATGAGTTATGACTTGGTTGGGAAGACTAATTGGACTTTATTTGCACATCTTGCTGGTCATAAATGCTCCAGAAAAAGTATATATTTAATTTTATAGGTTAGGATCAAATACAAAGGATAAAATAAATAAGAAGTGCAAGAAGGATTCTAGTCCATTGATCTTAGATTTGAAGGGTTGAGATTGGTTGTAGGGAAAAGAAGATAATAGAAGGGCATAAAAGGAATCATATATTTATGGATTTTCTCTCTCCACATGCAAGGCACATGCCAATTCCCCCATCGATTTAAAACGTCCATAACTTTTTCATACGACATTTTTTTTCAAAAAAAATTTCACCATAATAACGAGCGTTTTTTTATCTTTAATATGAGTACCATATTATCATATAGAAATAAAATAAAAATTTTCATTTTTACTGGGTTTTTTGGCATTGTGTTAAATGTTCAGGTCATTGTGTCTTTTAACTGGGTTTTGGTCAGTAGAGTTTCTATACATTGTGTTATTATCAAAACCTATAACACAATGTTAATTTGAGTTCTATCCATTGCGTTTTTATAAAAACCTATAACACAATATATGACACAATGAAGATTTTGTTATATCTGGGTTTTCTATAAATTTTGTTATTAGTTCAGGTCATTGTGTTTAATATGTTATTCATTGTGTTTTAATATATTGTCCATTGTGTTTTAATAATTTGTTCAATTTTTTTTATTATCTTGTTCATTGTGTTTTAGTTTGTTATGTATTGTGTTTTTAGTTTGTTTTTCATTGTGTCTTCATCTGCTCTCCATTGTATCTTTTATCTGCTGTCATTAATTGTGTCTTTTATCTGTTGTCATCAATTGTGTTTTTATTTAGTCTGATTCTTATTGTGTTATATGTTATCGCCATTGTGTTATACGTTATGGTCATTGTGTTTTAGTATGTTGTCCATTGTGTCTTTATCTGTTGTCATTGATTGTGTTTTTATTCTAATTTACATTGTGTTTTACATCATGTCCATTGTGTAATATGTTATTCATTGTGTTTTAATATGTTGTCCATTGTGGTTTAATAATTTGTTTAATTTTTTTATTATCTTGTTCATTGTGTTTTAGTTTGTTATGTATTGTGTTTTTAGTTTGTTTTTCATTGTGTCTTCATCTGCTCTCTATTGTGTCTTTTATTTGTTGTCATTAATTGTGTCTTTTATCTGTTGTCATCAATTGTGTTTTTATTTAGCCTGATTCTTATTGTGTTATACGTTATGTTCATTGTGTTTTAGTATGTTGTCCATTGTGTCTTTATATGTTGTCATTGATTGTGTTTTTAATCTAATTTACATTGTGTTTTACATCATGTCCATTGTGTAATATGTTATTCATTGTGTTTTAATATGTTGTCCATTGTGGTTTAATAATTTGTTCAATTTTTTTATTATCTTGTTCATTGTGTTTTAGTTTGTTAAGTATTGTGTTTTTAGTTTGTTTTTCATTGTGTCTTCATCTGCTCTCCATTGTGTCTTTTATTTGCTGTCATTAATTGTGTCTTTTATCTGTTGTCATCAATTGTGTTTTTATTTAGTCTGATTCTTATTGTGTTATACGTTATCGTCATTGTGTTATACGTTATGTTCATTGTGTTTTAGTATGTTGTCCATTGTGTCTTTATCTGTTGTCATTGATTGTGCTTTTAATCTAATTTACATTGTGTTTTACATCACGTCTATTGTGTAATATGCAACTGGGTTTTTGAATTTTTTTTGAAAAATATAACAATATGGTACTCATATTAAAGATAAAAAAACGCTCGATTTTATGGTATAATTTTTTTTTTAAAACAAATGATGTATAAAAAAGTTACGGACGTTTAAAAGTTAGGGGGGTAATAGCATGTGACTTGCATGTGCATATTCTCTTTCCTCTTGTAGACAAAATTACCCTTTCCATTTAATTACTCATAGGACACTTGTCACTCTCTGGTGCCTTCTTACCCTTCTTATTTTTAAATCTTTTGTATTATAACTCAACCCTTAATTTTATAAGTCAAAATTTTCCCACCGAACAATATCCAAAATAAAAAATTAAATAAAAAACAAAAATAATTTACAACGATTATATGGTTTTCATTACATCATTCATCAAAGCATATAATATATGCTTTTTTTTCTCTTCCAGGTTATTTGTTTCAGTTTTTAATGGTTCAGACATCTTATTGGTTCAGTATTTAAGGGTTCAGATTGTTTGTTTCGTGAGCAGATATATGAATGGTTCAGACATTTACTCTGAATGGTTAAGCATTATACCGAGTCAGAATGGTTAAGATCTCTTATCTGAATTGGTCAGACATTTGTCTCTGAATTGTTAATGATTATACTGGTTCTTAATGATTCAGACCTCTTACTGTTTCAACACTTAAACAGTCAGAAGTGCCAAACAGCCCCTTAGTTTCAAACACAAACTTAACGTAACTATATTATTTGTTATTTCAGTTCAATATTAAATCTTAAAAAAGTAAATATTTATATAAAAAAATAAAATTAATCCGGAATAAATAAGGTCTTTCAAGAAGATTAGAACCATCATCCAAAGAAGCTCGACTATTTTGACAAATAAACTAGGGGAATTTAGTTTTGTGTGTTCCATATTTTTTCTAATTTATTATTTGAAACTGCCTAATTCTTTTATTTCTAGAAATACACAAGGTTAGTAATGCCACCTCATCCCTTAGCAAAAAATTAGTGGCTGGTATCAATTAGGTTTGTTCAGATGACGTAATATTTGATATTGAGGTTGAAAAATAGTATTGAAAACGGGTAAGATAAAAACAATTATAGAGTATGTTAAAAAGTTTTTAAAAATGAATATTTTTACATTAACATGGTAGATTTTCTAGAACCCATGAGCCTTAAGTGGGTAAAAATGAATATTTGTAAGTATTTGTCTATTTTTATTAAGGGGTAACTTTGTAGAATAGTAACAAAGTTTTAAAAGTGTTCTAATTAGGTCACTCAAGTTTCAAACGTGTTTCAATCAGGTCATTCAACATTCATTTTTTATTAACTTTGTAGAATAGTAACCAAGTTTTAAAAGTGTTCTAATTAGGTCACTCAAGTTTCAAAAGTGTTTCAATCAGGTCATTCAACATTCATTTTTTATTAAAATTAAGGATTTTTTCATCCGATTCATATGTAACCGTGGTGATGTGGATTTTTGTTTCTTTTTTCCTTTTATTTGATGCTAACATCGAGCGATAACGTGGATTTTAACTTGTTTTTTTAATTTTTAATGTAATTAAAGTGTTTTTATTTTTAATAAATATAATTTGTTATATTATAATAATCCGACCCCAGCATCTTATGCTCCATTTTTCTTTTGACACATGGAAAAAAAGACATGGCTCAATTTGAATGTTAAGTTATCTAATTGAGACAAAAACGATACGAGTGACCTAATTAGAACACTTTTGAAACTTGATTACTATTCTGTGACATATTCCCTTTTATTAATTAAAATTTACATAGTTATTTAGAACCCATGAGCCTTAAGTGGGTGAAAATGGATATATTTGTAAGTATTTGTCTATTTTTATTAATTAACATTTAGATAGTTATTAAATACATTTATTTTACTATTAAAATACCAATAATTAGAGGTTGCAAAAATCATAATAGGAAAAAAAGGAGAGTTATTTTTATTCATAAAAAAAACTTGCCAAGTTACATTAAAACAGAAGGTGGACGGACAATAAGTTGCGCCGCCACCACTTTCTGAATTACAAACCCTAACCTTTCCCTGGGGTTGAACAATTGTTTTATTTTTAGTGTGTTACAACTAAACTATTTGATTTGTTAGAGATAAATTATGATTGATAAAATATTTATTCTTTTAAAATATATATTCCTAGTATTTTTTTTTTTTTATAAAAAGAGTGGTTTAGTCAACTCTTATTAATTTCATTCCTTTAGCCACCAAATAAACTGCCATGTTAGTTTGTTCAAAGTTCCTATCTCATTCAAGCCCACAAGAAACATCTATAGACTAATACTAAAAAGATTTTTACATATCCTTATGGAAGCCTCTAGGTCTTCAACCCAACCCCCTTTAAAACCCCCTTTGTCTCTCTCAAAATATATCCACTTTTTAAGGTTCTTTTAAATTCTCTCTCTACAACTTACCATCTTTCTCTCTCACACACAACACTTAAAACACACACAATCTAACACATGGGCACTTTGGTGGGACATGTTGCACCAGGATTTGGTTTTCTTGTAATTGGTCTATGGCACCTTCTTAACCATATTAAACTTCATGTTCAAAATCCCAAAACCTACCATTCTTTACCATGGTTTCCCTCCACAAAAATAAGGTATTTGGAACTTTTCTTGATTATGGTTGGTTGCACCATGTCCATAGCCATGGAGCTAGTCATCGGGCCGGATCGCCACTAACCCTTTGACACGGATGGCACTATTCCATCCAATCATCTACACAACTTTGAGCACTCATTCATTTCCTTGACATTTTTTGTCTACGCCGCTTTCGCGATAATACTAGACAAGTTTATACCCAAAGCCCAATATGAATTGACTCAGTTACTTGCAAGTATCGCGTTCGGGCAACAACTTCTCCTCTTCCACCTTCACTCGGCGGATCACATGGGCGTCGAAGGGCAATATCATATGCTTCTCCAAATACTCATTCTTGTTTCTCTCATCACTACACTTATGGGCATTGGTTATAAGAAAAACTTTGTAGTTAGCTTCATAAGGTCCATTAGCATATTCTTTCAAGGTCTTTGGCTCATGGTCATGGGTTTCATGCTTTGGACACCAAGCTTGATTCCTAAAGGTTGCTTCTTGAACTTGGAAGAAGGTCACCATGTAGTTCGATGTCACGGGGATGAAGCCCTAGAACGCGCTAAATCGTTAGTGAATATTCAATTTAGTTGGCATTTAATATGTGTGACAATTTTCGCGATGTCACTATATTTAGCTATGCATAAAATGAACGAAGGAAGAATTGAGTACCAATCGCTAACAAAGTATGATCAATATCAAGAACAATTGGATCAAGACATTGAGGCTCAAAAGAAAACAATAAAACTCGACGAATCAAAAAGCTTTCTTTCAATGGAGAAATCTTTCGCCCCAGTCGACATGGAAAGGTAAAGCGACATCAAGTAATGTAAAGCTCATAATCGACGAGTTTTAGGTGATTTGGTGTGTCGATTTAGTCTATTTTTCGTAAAGTAAGTAGTTTTAAGGTAAGGACAAGATAAAAATGGTGTGGTTAAATTGTTTGGATTGCTTGATTGTTTTATTAGTTTTAGGGGTGGTTCTTGTTTTCTTTATTTTCAAGTTGTCGTTCAAGAATGTAACGGTTACCAATTTGTAAAGGGTTATGTTATGATATGAAAAAGTTAAATATTATTTGTAGTCTTTTAAATAAATGTGTTATAATAATATTATAATTTTATGAAATTGAATAAAAAATTTATAAATATTATGAAAGTGATGGGATGGAATCGTAGAAGCAAAAGGCATTGGGGCGGGGGGCCTGGATGAAGACATGGAGTTGGTAGCCGTAGCCAAGTCAGCCACAGTGCCTTAAATTTCAATTTTCATTTAATTAAGATTTAATAACTTTTTAATGAAAAAAGATAAGAGTTTAATCCTGGAATTAAGGGTTTAAAAATTTGTTGTTCAAAAAAAAAAAAAAAACAACAACGTATTTCTGGCAAAAACTCAATGACTTAAAAAAAACTTTTACAGGCGCATAAAAAACCTATATGAATCGACCCATTTCTCTCTCTCTCACAAAAACTCCTTATCTTATCAATGGACTATCTATCCAATGAACATTGTCACTCCCTCTCTCCTCCACATATCCGTCCGCCCATAAAACTCATAAACCCCATTCGAGATAGTGTAACTATAGAGCCCAACTTATTCCCTTTTTCAACAATTCCAAGTGTAATATCATTAATTATACCTACTTGGTTATCCAAATTTTGATCTATATGTTCATGAACTAAAGTCTAAACCTTTAACACGTGTACAAGGGTGGACCTAGTTTGTTGGGACGGGGCTCATCCGCTCCCCTCGAATTTTTTATAGCATACATATGATCTAATCTTGACCTATCCCAAAAATTTGGTTCGGCCTGAAACGATAAGTTGGTTTCGTGATCACCATGCTTTGTAGAAAATTGATTATATGGAAAATTGGAGGGTGGATATATTGATTAGATTCGATGGAGATTTTTCTAAGAATTATGAAGTGAAGCATAAACAAAAGCAAAATAGAGTATATGGACAAGATTAAGAAAATGTGTTTGGGGCTGTTTGGTTAATTTGAACATAGAACTAAGAAGACATAAGTGATGCACATATGAAAAGGTGGACAAGGAAAAGGGAGTGGGTTGGGTAAGTAAACTACAAAAATGGTCTTGTAAATAAACTATAAATGTTTCTAAAAATAAAGTGTTAAGGATGAGTGGCGTGGTATAAAGCCTCTAGGGGCTTTATCATGACACATCAGCGTTACGTATACGCCACGTAGACAGGGTCTTTATAGCTAACTACCATGCAATGGGATAAAGCTCCTTACCTGTTAATAAAGAAAAAAAAATATGATTGGCTCTTGAAAAGTGGCCTCCACATGTACAGTCCTTAATGCTCGCCAAACCTATGGCGAAATCATCTGTGGCGCCCCTCTTTGGCACCAAGGAAATAAAAAGAGGGGCGCTATCGAGGGTGATTTGACAGGGGCGCGAGACCACACCGCCTGATCTAAATTTATGATTATTATTAGGATAAAATAGTCATTTCGTCTAACTTTAAGATAACTATCAAGCAAAACCCATTGATGAAAGCAAACATTGTCATCAGAGATAATATTTGTAAAAACTTGAATTGAGAGACAAAATTCTTAATTTGGCCTAAACTACTCTATATGTGTAATTTACTCTAAAGTTTTAAATCAAACAACATAGGCCTAAACTAATTTTTAAAATTTGCCCTAAACTAATCCGAAAATATTTAAAATTCTAAAATAAATATAGTTGGTGTACAATAAAATATTATTTATTAAAAAAGGGTAATGTTTGTCCTAGTCTGGTTATAATTGCTTGTAATTATTTTAGGAAATATGAATATAATTTTTGTCATTAGGAAAAATCTAAAGATAGACAACTGAAGTGACCAAAATTAAAATTTAGCGATAAAAAACCGACCTTTGAAAACTTCTGACACTTTGTGTTGCTAACGATCCACCAAGAGGCTATCATGATCGTCACAACTACTGAGGAGATGGACTAGCCACACTTCATCTTATCTGTCTTGTCTTGGACGTTGTATAACACCATAAAAAACTCGTTAGAAGGGGTTCAAGGCCGAAGTCTCAGGCCAGGGGGATTCTAGTATGTAAAGATTGGTTCCCAGAAACACACTAGGGTTAGAATTATTAGAAAGAACCTTAATGTTCGATCATATGAAATTGGAGCATCAACCAAAAAGAACCCACTGAAAAAATCTCCTGACTATTTTATATCACCATTTGACACTCAAATGTCAAATTTCATCATCATAGACATAGACATGTATAAGATAGGGTTAACGTAGAAAACTAGATATCATAACATAAATTAAGCACATTTATCTAGGTGGGTTAAATCATTGTGAATCAACAAAGGTTGGGCACAAACCAATTGGGCCAGGCTTAATTTAAGGCATCCCCTTCACTTTGTAATAAAGATTTCTCTCTATAGTTTAGAATCTTCTAAATTCAATTGGGGTGCAATGGCGGCAGATGCTTCGGCAGTACGGAGCATCACTTTTGTTAGGGACAGAATTTCATAGCCTAAGGATCACGGATCCTCAAGTGTAGCATGGATCACGGATCCTCAGTTCAGTTTGAATTAAGGATCCTCAGGAGACGCTGCGGGAATAAGGATCCAGGATCCTCATTATTATTCTAACTTAACAATTGTTTCCATCACCTTTTGGCTTGTTTTGCAGGTATGTTTCGAAGAATACTTATTTCATGCGAGATTCCAGGGGAATATGCTCTATATTTTCAACATGTGCACGAGCTAATGACCGTTAGTGGTGATCGTGGGTGATGGGCTGATTTTTCGGATAGTTAGTTAGGATATTTTTAGCTAAGAATAAAGGGGTATTGAGCTCATTTTTAGAAACACTTTTGCACTCTGGTTTACGTACAACACTTCTACTACTCTCTCTCTCGAACACACACTAGAACTCATTGTAACAAGCTCAATACTTCCGAAGTTGTAAACTTGTTTGATTAATATACTTGGTAGTGATAGTTTTCACTATTCGAGGTTTTTTGTGCCGGAGATCATACATTGATCAAGGGCTTTTTCCTCGTATAAATCCTTGTGTTCAGCATTCATTTCATTCATTAACTGTTTATACATTTGTTCATTTAATCAAGCATCACACCTCACAAAATCGGATTTGGTTGCATTATCCTTGTGTGATTTTTGACCAAAACAGTTTGGCACCCACCGTGGGGCAATTGGTGCTTCAATTCTGAGAAATTTTGTTCATTTCTCTTCATTATGTCTAACCACATGGCTTCTCAAGTGAATAACACTTCAAGCTCCATGCCGGCGATCACCTCTTCACAGGGCATTCCACCTTTGCCTCCTATTTCTTATGGATCCCAGAAGAATGCTGAGAATGCTGCGAAGAAACAAACCCCCGTTTTCTCAAAATCAACTACTGCTGTTACTTCTGGTCCCACTAACAATGATCTTTATTCTTTGGTTTTGCAGATGAGGGATTACATGCAGCAGCAGGACAGAACTAATGACAGGATCCTTCGAGAAATTGACGACATCAAGAAATTGAAGAGATCAGCGGAGGATCACTCTCCTTTGATGCCGAGATCACTGAATTTTGACACTCCAGTCACAACCGCCCAGCACTCTACAGCATCATATGTCCAGTACCAGGGTGGATCATTGGGTATGCGTTATGGATCATCGGCAATGACTCAGGCTCAAGGATCCTGTTAGGGGAGGATTTTCTAACAATTAGTGATCCTTACACGTTATCCTAATTAATGATCCTTTCTTCTGTGACAGATAATGATCCTCAGAAGAGCTTCAGGATCAGGATCATGGATCACTTTAAGGATCCTCGTACTGACGATTGTTTATTTGTGTTTCATGTTACTTTGCAGGAGTAACAAGCTTGACTTAGTCTTGGCGACATTCCTGGAGAATATTCCCAAACTATCCCGCACGTGCTTGGCAAAAAATGGACGTTGTGGAGAACGTGGGAGCTTGACACAAAAGTCGGATAGTTAGTTTTAGTAGTTATTTCTATTTTAAAAAGGGGTAACGAGCTAGTAGAAAAACACTTAGTCATTTTTTCAGCTACACACTCTCATATACTCGCACACTTGAAGCTCTCGACGAATATACATTCAGTTTCACTCACTTTTACACATTTCACGATAGTGATCCTTGTACCTAGCTCGTTACTATCCGAAGTTGTAAACATTTATTCATTTATTTGAGCTTGGTGATCGGTAGTTTCCATCACCCGGGGTTTTTTGTGCTGGAGATCAACTCTTGATCAAGGGATTTTTCCCCGTATAAATCCTTGTGTCATTTGTGCAATTTATATTGAAGTGATCCTTGTCATTGTTCTACATTTCAAGCATCATACCCCGTAATAGAGAGTTTGGTTGCAATATCCTCATCAGATTTTTTGACCAAAACAGTTTGGCGCCCACCGTGGGGCAATCGGTGCTTCGTCCTTAGAAAAATTCGCATTTCTGTGCTCATTCCGGTTCACTACAACTAAGCAAATGGCTTCCTCAGCGAAGAATGCTTCAAATTTGATGCCCTCATTCACTTCTTCACAAGGCGTTCCCCCTTTGCCTCCACCACCTTCTGGATCCCAGAAGAATGCTGAGAATGCCGCGAAGAAACCAACTCCCATTTTCTCAAAACCTCCAACTTCTTCTGCTTCTTACACTCCCACTACTAGTGACATGTTTACTTTGATTTTGCAGATGAAGGATCAGATACGGCAACAGGATAAGACCAATGAGAGGATTCTTAAAGAAATCGGAGATCTCAAGAAACAAAAGACAACGGCAGAGGATCATTCCCCACTGGTGCCGAAATCCTTGAATTTTGATACTCCGGTGATTACTTCTCAGCCATCAGTGGTTCCAGACGTTCAATATGTGGGTGGACCGAAAGGAGTGCACTACGGAACAACAACAATCACCCAGGCAGCAGGCTCATATTTCCAGCCAGCGGGATCCTATCCTCAGCATATGGGATCCCTCACGAATTCAGGAGGATATTCAGGAATGCAGCAGGTTCAAGGATCCTCCTTTGTTCCAGGATCATCCCAGGTTCAAGGATCCTCCTTTGTTCCAGGATCATCCCAGGTTCAAGGATCCTCCTTTGTTCCAGGATCATCCCAGGTTCAAGGATCCTCCTTTGTTACAGGATCGTCCCAATTTCAGGGATCCTCCTTTGTTACAGGATCGTCCCAATTTCAGGGATCCTTCCAGATGCCAGGATCCTTAAGGAATTTGCAAACAGGAAGCTCAGATGTCCATCAGGGAGATTTTATTCCAATGCAGACCAATGCTTCTACTGGTCCCTCGATCATTCCAGAGCCCCAACAATATGGATTAACATCCAATCTTCCTAATCTGAATCCAATGGGAGGTAACACTTTTAATAATTCTCATACTACTAACCATGGTCTTATGCAGGATCCAGGTATCATTCATGCCATGGCCAGAGAATTGCAAAAGCTAAAGGATATGATATCAAGTGTTCCAGGAGTGGTCAAACCTATCCCAGAGATTGCAGATGGGAGCCACAAAATATCTCGTTTTGCACCACCAATCTGTGATGCTGAGATACCCAAGAGGTTCCATGTGCCAACAATGAAGCTGTATGACGGTTCGACAGATCCTGAGGAACACATAACACAATACAGGGAGAGGATGGAGATCAATCCAATTCCAGAAAGATTAAAGGAAGCATGCCTGTGCAAGGGATTCGGATCCACTCTTACTGGACCAGCTCTCAAATGGCTGCTAAGTCTTCCTCCCTATTCTATTACCTCATTTGCTAACCTAGTTAACTTGTTTAATAATCAGTTTTCTTGTAGTAGAAAATTTGAACGATTAACTTGTGATCTATATAGGATAACCCAGGGTCATAATGAATCATTAAGGGATTACATTACCAAATTCAGTAAAGAATCCTTAGACATTCCCAACTTAGATATAGCCACGACTGTTGAGGCCTTTAAAATGGGATTGCTTAGGGATTCGTCTTTCTATGATGATCTTGTTATGACACCATGCAGGAACTTAGATGAGGTAAGAACCCGAGCACTTAGGTTCATTCGGCTAGAAGATGACAAGAGGATCCAGGAGAGGTTAGCAGGATCCTCAAAGCAGGATAAGCAAGGATCCTCATTCAGGAACAACAAGTTCAGATCCTACAACAGATCTGATAACCAGAACGTGCATTCTATTGATCAAGAAGAGGATGATGAGGATTATCCTCCAATTTCTGAATATTGTTTTTGTGTTAATAACAACGAACTAATCCTTGCGATGCAGAACCTAGGTGATAAAGCTAGATGGCCAAGAAAAAATGATAGGCCAGCTGCAACTAAGGATAAATCAAAGTGGTGTGCATACCATGAAGATTTTGGGCATCTCACAGAAGAATGCATTGCACTAAGAAAGGAAATTGGATACTTGTTGAGCAAGGGGCATCTAAAAGAATTGTTGGGAAGGAAAAAGTCAAAGACTCAGGATCCTGAAAGGATCCCTGAGAAGGCTCCAGCCCCTCCAGCAGATGCACAAGTGATAAACTTCATTTCTGGAGGATCAGACATTTGCGGCACATCCTTCTCAGCAGCTAAAAGGCATGCAAAGGAGACTAAAATGGATAATGGAGAAAGACCTGTTCGAACATCAAGTGTCTCCGAAGGAAAAGTCATAACCTTTGATGAAGAGGATCGTGTTGATATCCAGGATCCTCATCACGATGGTTTAGTTATTACTCTTTTCATTTCTAACCATTTTGTCCGCAGGATCCTTATAGACGGAGGAAGTTCAGTGAACATTATCCAGCTTGATGTTCTAAAGAAGATGGGTATCCCTGAATCAGATATCATATCAAGATCCTCCGTGCTCGTGGGATTTAGTGGCGAAACTAAGAATACCCTGGGGGACATTAAACTCCCAATATATATCGAAGGCTTACACTCTTATCAAAAGTTTTGTGTTATTGACTGTTTATCTTGTTGTAATGTTATCCTTGGCAGGCCCTGGATACACGATATGAAAGCAGTCCCATCTACCTACCATCAATGTGTGAAGCTCCCTAGTCCTTGGGGAATAGTGAAGATTGATAGTGATCAGCAGGAGGCTAAGAATTGCTACACTTCATCGATGAAACCAGCCTCGAAGTCGAGGGAGCAATAGCAATCAAGGTATCCTCCAAGGGATGTCTTGGAGGCAAGGGAGCAGGATGTGGTAGAAATCCTCATGGATCCCAATGATCCTGAATCCAAAATCTATATCGGATCAGGGATCCTTGGCGAAATGAAAGAAGACCTCGTATCCTTCCTCAAAAGGAGAAAGACTACCTTTGCATGGAAACACGAAGACATGACTGGTATATCCAAAGATGTAATCACTCACAAACTCGGCATTGACAGATCCTTCAAACCAATCCATCAAAGGAGAAGAAAGTTTGCACCGGAAAGGAATGCCATTATCCAAGAAGAGGTAGAGAAATTGCTCCGGGCAGGTATGATTAGAGAGGTCAAGTATCCAAGATGGTTGGCCAATGTGGTTGTTGTTCAAAAGAAAAACGGAAAGTGGAGGGTATGTGTCGATTTTACCGACTTAAATAAGGCATGTCCCAAGGATCCTTTCCCATTACCCCACATTGACTCCATGGTGGATGCAACTACGGGTCATGAACTGTTAACTTTTATGGATGCTTCATCTGGATTCCAACAAATCCAAATGGAACCATCCGACCAAGAGGATACAACCTTCATGACTCCAACTAGTATATACTGCTATATTGCTATGCCATTCGGATTAAGAAATGCAGGTGCAACATATCAAAGGCTGGTGAATATGATGTTCAAGGATCAGATTGGACAAACTATGGAGGTGTACATAGATGATATGGTGGTAAAATCCTTAAAAGCTGAGGATCACCTAAGAGACTTGGAGGAAGCATTCGATATCCTTGACAAATATAACATGAAACTTAATCCTTCAAAATGTCACTTTGGTGTTAAAGCAGGTAAATTCTTAGGATATATGGTGACAAAGAGAGGCATTGAAGCTAGCCCGGAACAAACTAAAGCAATAGTGAACATCAAATCTCCGGCCAATGCTAAGGATGTTCAAAGGCTAACAGGCAGGATCGCAGCTTTGAACAAATTTATATCCAAATCCTCCGAGAAGTGCAAAGAATTCTATGATATCCTAAGGAAGAACAAGAAATTTGAGTGGACTGAGAAGCATGAAAATGCTTTAAGAGCCCTCAAAGATTACCTATCCTCAGCCCCGGCTTTGATGAAACCTGAAAAAGGCGATGTGCTATCCTTGTATCTTGCAGTATCCTCAAAAGCAGTAAGTGCGGTCCTTGTTAAGGATCATGAAGGTACACAACATCCTGTCTATTATGTAAGTAAAAGTTTACTTGATGCCGAATCCAGGTATTCACACCTTGAAAAGCTTATTCTTGCATTAATTATGGCATCTACTAAGTTAAGACATTATTTTGAAACTCATGTTATCATTGTTAAAACTAATTTTCCAATTAAGAATGTCCTCAGGAAACCAGAGATGTTAGGAAGGATGGCTAAGTGGGCAGTGAAGCTAAGTGCATATGATATAAGATATGAGCCTAGAACAGCCATCAAATCCCAAGCATTAGCCGACTTTGTGGCTGATTTCAGTAGTGATTTACAAGAAGAAGCTGAATTAGAAGTCCAGCAGCTAGAGGAGACCAAGGATCCTTGGATACTCTATACTGATGGATCCTCAAATGTCAAAGGCACAAGGCTTGGAATACTACTAAAATCGCCACAGGGGGACATAATACCCCACTCTATAGCTTGTGAGTTCCAAACCACTAACAACGAGGCTGAATATGAAGCCTTAATTGCTGGTTTGCAAATTGCAAAACATATGGGGATCAGGTGCCTTGAGTTTGACGCAGGTACCAAGGGAAGAAAATACAGAGGCTGATGCATTGGCTAACTTAGGATCATCCTTGAAGATCCCAGAGGATATCAAGATCCCTATTATCCATATCCTGACCCCGGCTATCGAGGATCACCAGGCTATGGAGATAGGAAATGATTCTGCAATTATCCCTAGTGAGGATACTCAATCCCATTCAGGATCAGGATCATGGATCTCACCAATTATGAGATACCTACAACATGGAGAGATTCCTACAGGAGAAAACCCTAGGGCTTTCAAATCTAAGGTATCTCAATTCACAATTTTAAATAATATGTTGTATAGACGATCTCTTGCAGGACCATACTTGAGATGCATTGAGGATCCTGAAATCCAAGAAGTTTTAAAAGACTTCCATGAAGGAGATTGTGGAAACCACACTGGGGGCAGGGCATTATTCTCAAGGATCCTGAGAACAGGATACTACTGGCCAACCATGAAGAGAGATGCTGTGGAGTATGCTAAAAGATGTGATCCTTGTCAGAGACACAACAACATCCTTCATCAACCAGCTGAATTATTGCATCCTATATCCTCCTCTTGGCCATTTATGAGATGGGGCATGGATATAGTTGGAAAGCTCCCTAAGACACCTGGTGGAAAAGTATTCATGCTAGCTATGACTGATTACTTCTCCAAGTGGATAGAAGCTGAAGCTTTTGCCCAAGTCAGAGAAAAGGAAGTTATATCCTTCATTAAAAGAAATATTATCACTAGATTTGGAATTCCTTCTGAAATTATATGTGATAATGGTTCCCAATTTATTGGGGACAGAACCACTAACTTTTGTGACAGCTGGGGGATTAAGATGATAACATCAACACCAGTCCACCCACAAGCCAATGGTCAAGCAGAATCATCCAACAAGATCATCATCAACAATTTGAAGAAGAAGCTTGGATCCAAGAAAGGGAAATGGGCAGAAGAACTACCCTATGTGCTTTGGGCTGATAGGACAACCCCTAAGAATGCAACTGTTCAAACACCATTCTCTTTGGTGTTTGAGACAGAATCAGTGATCCCAACAGAAATGGTGGTTCCAACTGCTAGAACAAGTACCCGTGATCCTGAGGAGAATAATGAGAACTTGGCTCAAGACCTGGATACTATTGAAGAAATCAGGGATATGGCTAGGATAAGGATGGCCAGTTATCAGCAAAGAATGGCTGGTGCTTACAAAAAAAAATGTCAGGATCAGGAGGTTTCAAGTTGGAGATATGGTATTAAGGAAAGCATTCCAAAATACCACCAATCCTGCTGATGGAAAATTGGCTCCAAAATGGGAAGGCCCTTATTTGATTGAAGCTGAAGCAGGAAATGGGGCATATAGATTGCTAACCATGGAAGGTGATTTGCTACCAAGAGCTTGGAATACTGTCCACTTGAAGAAATATTTCATGTGAGCAGGATCCTCATGGCACAGATGATCCTCAGGATAGGGATATCCTTAAAGGATCCTCAAAGTATCGGTGATCCTTACTTAGGTAATATCCTAAACTTAAACTATTTCATTTCTTTATTTTCTCATATAAGGATAAGGATCATGTGTCCTTCATCCGTATCTCACGTGAGTTCAAGTTTTGAAAGTTCAGGTATCCTTAGCATAACATTGGTTATCCGCAGAAGCAATCCGTTCCTTGGGTTTAACCCCAGTTATTTGGGTTTTACCCCAGTTTCGCCTGTAGCGCATGATGATCCTGGTATAGTTCAAGGCAGTGGGACCAGTACTCGTTTTAGGGGCTGATAATTCCATTGTACTGGCTATGCTTAGGATCCTACGTATAATGGTAGACGTACCATACATCCGTTCCTAAGGTTTCTAACGTTTTCACGTTAGCTAAGGTTTCTAACGTTTTCATGTTAGCTAAGGTTTTGGCATTTTCATGTCACTAAGTTTGGATAGTCGCCAGTTAGGGCCATACTCCAGTTTACATATGATCCTTGGGCTTGTCCCCAGTTATCCTTGGGCTTGTCCCCGGTTATCCTTGGGCTTGTCCCCAGTTATCCTTGGGCTTGTCCCCAGTTGTTAACTCTTATCTTATATTGGCTTAGTCCCAAGCTATGATCTATTTCAGGTCCTTGAAGATAAGAAACTAGGGATCCTTGATCCTTACTTCTTTCTAAGGTTTATCTTACAGTTATCCTTATTATGGTTAGGATCCTAACTTGGATCCTCAGGTATGATCCCTAACCATTTTTAATTCCATTCATTATTTATTTATTTGAATAACCCTTAAAATTTGACAACTAGACTTGTGATCCTTAAAAGATATTGCTTTTTGAGATTCTTTAACTAAAGGATATCTGATCATGGATCATATCCTAAATATTTTAATCTGACTTATTCAAAATTATTTATTCAATGAATATGCATCAAAACAAAGGAAAATCAAAGAAACACGATGATAACACCACAAGATAAGCGACAAAAGGTTAATATTTTATTTATTAACAAAGTAGTAACCCTTAAAAGGTTGTCAAAATTACCTACCCCGAGCATCTACCAGCAAAACGTGGCCCGTCCGCTGGGGTAGGTAAAGGGTGTCCATGATAACAAGTTCGAAAGTTATGCAGGAATATAAAGGCGGCAGGATCACAATGGCTTCATCCCCCAAACAGAGGATCCCTCCACCAATTGCAATCCTGCCTATTATCCAAAGGATCATACATGATCCTTAATCCTAAAACCTATTGTTCAAGTACAACCCATCATTGTTCAATAAAAAACACCATAACCAAAACAAACTATCAAGCTTAAAAAATGGGCTCCGGCTACGTCTAGAAATGTTCTTCATCGCCCATCCATGCAGCCTATGCCTTCGCTGCATCCTCTTCCCCTCCAGCTGCGGTATCCTTTATCATATCCTTTCCACTGCCACTTGCCTCAATCGCCAAGACCTCAGTAGCCTCCTCCTCATCATCCTCAAGATCAGCCAACCTTGCCTTCCAGCCCTCAACATCCCAGCTGCTTTTGTCAAAACTAGGATCTTGAGCTTCCTGGGCCATCTTCAATTTTGTCTGATACATCGTGATGGCGGCAGAGACCTTAGCATTTTCTATGAGATCATGCTTCTCATAGTCAAGGTCAATCAGAAGCTTAGCCGTCTTGGTCTTGGCATCTTGGAGTTCCTTCTGAAGATCAGCAATGGCAAGGTCCTTGAGCACTGCAACCTGTTGGAGGTCAGCGATCTTCTTGTCCTGCTCCTCAACATTCCCCACGTAATCTTCAATCTCAGCAAATTTCTGCAAAGAAAAGGATAAAGCAGTTCAAGATCAGGTGATCCTTATACGAGTAGGATACCTAGGCAGAGTTGGTGATCCTTACATCGTTGAAGTATTCGAGGAACTGGTGGCGGATCAGTGGTAGGCCTTGAAGATCCTCAGCATCAGAAGTTTTCCTCTTCTTGACACCCTTTCCTTTAGTGGGTGCCTTTGGAATGGAGATGCTAGGACTGGTGGTGGACCTCTTCTTCCTGGATCGTACGACATCAAGGTCAGCCGTGTTGAACTGGGATACAGGCTTGGCAGATTTTCCAGCGCCTACACATTTATAGCAAGATGAGTATCCTTATCCTATTTCAATTTATTTATTTATTTTAATATTCAGACTATGTAAAAGGCAGGATACTTACTTGACATGGTAATGGAACCTGAGGATACTTCTTGTGAGTCTTGGGTGTCTATCTTGAATGTCCTTGTTTCAGGATCAAGCTTCCAAAAAGAAGCAAGCCTATCCTTGGTTTCAGGTGATGTGATGATGTGTGAGACAGAAATAGCTGCATAACACAAGACAAAAAAGGGGTTAGTAATCCTTATACAAAAACAAGACTACTTGGTGATCCTCCTCAGGATCCTCCGGCCTACCATGGGTGGACCATGTTCTTGGTAAATGCTTTCCGTCGGGAATGGTATCCCTCCTGACAAAGAAGAAGCGACGTTTCCAATTTGTGTCATTCTTGGTAACTTTAAGAAGAGGGTGTTCTCCGCCGGGTTTTCGTTTGAACAAATAACGATGGGATCCAAAGGTGGTAAGATCATACAATTGTGTCAGCTCTGACATGCCTAAATCAATGCCCTCCTGCTCGATGATCCTCTCCAGGGTATACAAAACCCTCCAAATCATCGGCATGGCTTGGATGTAAGAGATGCCGGTAAGCGAAAAGAAGGATTGTGTAAATTCTGGGAAAGGATAGGTGTATCCTATGGCAAATGGAGTAACTGGAAAGGCAACCCATGTTTCTGAAACATAGTCGCTCAGAATAGTAGGATCAAAGGGCTTGAAAAAAGCACTCGCCGGAAAGCAACGACGAATCTTGTCTATCTGAGCATCATTAAAGTAACACCTCTCATTTGTGGAGTCTTTGATGATCTTTTGACTCTTCAAGGGACTATCCTTCTGGTGATCCTTGGCGGGGGAGGACCGGAGCATCATTCTCAAAGTGTTTGTGATAAAGAAAGAAAAACATAGTAAGAGATGGAGAAAGAGGAGAAAGAGATACCTGATTGATCTTCGACTGAGAATATAAAGGGAGTTTCTTTCGGATTTAAATGCATTTGATCCTATCTCTATCTCCTATTTATAATCATGATCGTGCAGGGTTGTCACTTCTGTGACGTCATGGTTGCAACGGCTAGTTCGATATCAACGGCTATATATCCGTTAGTTAGTTGCGGATAAGATTAAGAAAATATAACTCGCTTATTTTACAAATTACTCCTTATATTTTGGGGGCAATTGTTAGGGGAGGATTTTCTAACAATTAGTGATCCTTACACGTTATCCTAATTAATGATCCTTTCTTCTGTGACAGATAATGATCCTCAGAAGAGCTTCAGGATCAGGATCATGGATCACTTTAAGGATCCTCGTACTGACGATTGTTTATTTGTGTTTTGTGTTACTTTGCAGGAGTAACAAGCTTGACTTAGTCTTGGCGACATTCCTGGAGAATATTCCCAAACTATCCCGCACGTGCTTGGCCAAAAATGGATGTTGTGGAGAACGTGGGAGCTTGGCACAAAAGTTGGATAGTTAGTTTTAGTAGTTATTTCTATTTTAAAAAGGGGTAACGAGCTAGTAGAAAAACACTTAGTCATTTTTTCAGCTACACACTCTCATATACTCGCACACTTGAAGCTCTCGACGAACATACATTCATTTTCACTCACTTTTACACATTTCACGATAGTGATCCTTGTACCTAGCTCGTTACTATCCGAAGTTGTAAACATTTATTCATTTATTTGAGCTTGGTGATCGGTAGTTTCCATCACCCGGGGTTTTTTGTGCCGGAGATCAACTCTTGATCAAGGGCTTTTTCCCCGTATAAATCCTTGTGTCATTTGTGCAATTTATATTGAAGTGATCCTTGTCATTGTTCTACATTTCAAGCATCATACCCCATAACAGAGAGTTTGGTTGCAATATCCTCATCAGATTTTTTGACCAAAACAGATCCTACTTTCAGCCTTCAGGATCCTCTCTTCAGCCTCAAGGATCCTCCTTCCAGCATCAAGGATCCTTCACTAGTTTACGGGGATACATTGGGACGCAGACAGTTCAGGGATCCTACTCTCAGTATCCAGGATCCTCATTTCAGGTTCATGGATCCTCATCCCAGGGTCAAGGATCCTCATCTCAGGCTCACGGATCCATGGATTATCCTCCAAGACCCCCAGCTTCGATTTATCAAGGGTCCAACATCTTTTAGGATCAAGGATCCTTAAGAAGTGCAGAACCCATAAGTTCAGAGATTCACTTGGGAGACTTCATACGTATTGTTAGGGCATGAATTTTATGCTAAGGATCATCTATCCTGAGTCTGGGCATGGATCACGGATCCTTAATGGATGATGCAGATAGTCTGAGGATCCAGAGTCTGAGGATCACGAGTCTGAGGATCACGCGTCTGAGGATCACGAGTCTGAGGATCAGGATCCTTAACAGAACTTATGTTTTGCACGTTTTTAATGTGTAAATGCAGGTAATGGACGTAGTGGACCATTTCTCTGCTGGAATCTCGTGGAATATGCTTTTAGGCACGTGCATATTGAGGAGATAACCGTTAGTGGTGGTTATGGGTGACTTCCACCTTTTTCGGGAAGTTAGTTAGTTGTTTATTTCTTATCTTTTTAAGGGGAAAACAGCTCATTGAAGGCATAAGTCGTGCACACCACTGAAATTACACACAACACACGAATTCTCTGCAAACACTTAGCAAAAAACACACACTTTCACTAGAAATTCATTGTATTGAGCTTGTTTTCTTCCGAAGTTGTACAAGGATCACTGCTGTTTTTGCAATATAGTTGGTGATCGGTAGTTTCCATCACCCGAGGTTTTTTATGCCGGAGATCTTCTAAAGATCAAGGGCTTTTTCCTCGTATAAATCTCGGTGTTCATCGTTGATTTCATATACTTGTCGTTCATACAATTAACCAAGCATCATTCCTCACAAAATCAGATTTGGTTGCATTATCCTTGTGTGATTTTTGACCAAAACAGTTTGGCGCCCACCGTGGGGCAATTGGTGCTTCAATTCTGAGAAATTTTGTTCATTTCATTTATTTCGGTTCATTATCTTCAACCACATGGCTTCTCAGGGAAAACTACTCCAAGTTCTATGCCGGCGGTCACTTTTTCACAGGGCATTTCGCCTTTGCATCATCTCCCCCTTACATTCCAGAAGAATGCTGAGAATTCTCCGAAGAAGACAACCCCCGTTTTCACAAAACCAACTGTTGTTTCATCCTCTACACTTACTAACAGTGATTTTTATGCTTTGATTGTGCAGAGGAAGGATCACATGCAGCAGGTCAAAACTAATGGCAGGATCCTTCGCGAAATTGATAAAATCAGCAGAGGATCACAACCCTTTGATGTCGAGGTCGCTGAATTTCGACACTCCGGCCATAACTTCCCAGCACTTTGCGGCTCCACATGTCCAATACCAGGGTGGATCAACAGGAATACGTTCTGGATCATCGGCAATGTCTCAGGCTCAAGGATCCTCTTTCCAGCCTTCAGGATCCTCATTTCAGCATCAGGGATTCTTCACCAGTTTAGGAGAATGCATGGGGACGCAGCCAATTCAAGGATCCTCGCAGGTTTAAGGATCCTCTCAGGTTCAAGGATCCTCGCAGGTTCAAGGATCCTCGCAGGTTCAAGGATCCTCTCAGGTTCAAGGATCCTCGCAGGTTCAAGGATCCTCTCAGGTTCAAGGCTCCTCTCAGGTTCAAGGATCCTCTCGGGTTCAAGGATCCTCTCAGGTTCAAGGATCCTCTCAGGTTCAAGGATCCTCTCGGGTTCAAGGATCTTCTCAGGTTCAGGGATCCTCCTCCCAGGTTCAAGGTTCCTCCTTCCAGGTTCAAGGATCTTCATCTCAGGTTTCCGGATCCATGGATTATCCTCCAAGACCTACATTCACAGCACTTCAAGGATCCAACATCTTCCAGGATCAAGGATACTTAAGGAGTGTGCAACCTAGAAGTTCAGATGTTTATCTAGGAGACTTCATACCAATGCAGACCATTGCTTCATCTGGTCCTTTGATCATACCAGAATCCCGTCAACATGGATTCACATTTGGAATTCCAAACTTGAATCCTTCAGGAGGTAACACTTTGAATAATTTTTGCAATGCTAACCATGGCTTTGTGCAGGATACAGGTATCAACCAAGCTATGGCTAAGGAATTGCAGAAACTTAAGGATATGATATCCAACGTTCCAGGAGTGGTTAAGCCCATTCATGAAATTCCAGATGAAAGCCACAAGATATCTCGTTTTGCACCACCTATTTGTGATGCAGAGATACCGAAGAGGTTTCAGACACCAAACATGAAGCTTTATGATGGCTCAACGGATCCAGAAGAACATGTCGCTCAATACAGAGAAAGGATGGAGATCAATCCCATCCCGGAGAGGTTAAAAGAAGCATGTCTATGCAAGGGTTTCGGATCCACACTGACAGGATCATCTCTTAAATGGCTGCTAAGTCTTCCTCCTTACTCTATTACTTCATTTGCTAATCTAGTTAATTTGTTTAATAGCCAATTCTCATGCAGTAGGAGATTTGAACGATTAACTAGTGACTTATATAGGATCACCCAAGGTCATAATGAATCATTAAGTGATTACATAACTAAATTTAGTAGAGAATCCTTAGAAATCCCTAACTTAGATATTGCTACTGCTATTGAAGCTTTTAAACTGGGTTTACTTAAGGATTCTCAGTTCTATGATGATCTTGTTATGACACCTTGCAGGAACTTAGATGAGGAAAGAAACAGGGCCCTTAGGTTCATCCGTTTAGAGGATGACAAAAGGATCCACGAGAGATTGTCAGGATCCTCAAAGCAAGACAAATAAGGACCCTATCTCAAGGATAACTGATCCAAGCAATACTCCAAGCATGACAACCAGAGTGTGCATGATGTTGAACAAGAGGAAGATGATCAGGATTATCCTCCTATTTCTGAATATTGTTTTTCTGCTGATAATAATGAACTAATCCTTTCTATGCAGAGTTTAGGTGACAAGGTTAGGTGGCCAAGGAAGAATGACAAACCGCCTACCACCAAAGACGAATCGAAATGGTGTGCTTACTGTGGGGATTCTGGTCATCTCACAGATGAGTGCATAGCATTAAGGAAGGAGACATGTTATCTTTTGAGCAAAGGATACTTGAAGGAATTGCTTGGAAGGAAAAAGTCAAGGATCAAGTATCCTGAGAAAGTTCCTGAAAAAGCTCCTCTTCCACCATCCGATGCTCAAATCATCCATTTCATCTCCGGAGGTTCTCAGCAGCTAAGAGACATGCAAAGGAAACAAAGATGGAGAATGGGGGCAGACCTGTTCGGGCCTCCATCCTTACCCAGCAGAAAGTGATATCATATGATGAGGATAACTGTGCGGACATTCAGGATCCTCATCACGACGGTGTAGTTATTACATTATTTATATCTAACCATTTTGTTCGCAGGATTCTCATTGATGGGAAAAGCTCAGTGAACATAATCCAGTTGGATGTCCTCAATAGAATGGACATCCTTGAATCCTATATTGTCCAAAGATCATCTGTCCTTGTGGGATTCAGTGGAGAGACAAAGATTACATTGGGGGACACCAAACTTCCTATCTACATAGAGGGAGTGAATTATGTTAAAAAAATTCTATGGTATTGATTGCTTATCTTGCTGTAATGTTATCTTTGGCAGGCCATGGATACACGATATGAAGGCAGTCCCCCTCAACATATCATCAATGTGTCAAGGTCCCAACTCTATGAGATATGGTGAAGATAGAAAGTGATCAGCAGGAGGTAAAGAACTGTTACACTTCTTCAATGAAGCCAGCCTCCAAGGAGCAAGACGTCATGGAGACAAGAGAGCAAGACGTCATGGAGACAAGAGAGCAAGACGTCATGGAGACAAGAGAGCAAGACGTCAAGGATATTCTGTTGAACCCAGAGGATCCTGAATCCAAAATTTTTATAGGATCCGGGATCCTAGACAGTATTGATCCTTAACTATTTTGATTTTATTCATTATTCATTTGATCCTTAACTTGGATTCTCAGGTATGATCCTTAACTATTTTGATTTTATTCATTATTCATTTGAATAGCCCTTATACTGTCACACCCCCAAAATCCACACGCGGAGTACCACCGCTTGGAGGCGTGACTGACCAGGATCAAGCCACCAATCATATTGAACATATAAGTAAATACCAAAAATCATTCATCAATACGAAAGGTGTTTTCAAAACCAAACATCAACAAGTATGTAGCGGAAGCATAAGTATGTAAACCCAAAGTAAATCATAAATTCAAGTGTTTAGATAGTTAACATGGCATCATCGATCCATGTCCCACAACGACCTGCTCCTCCCCATGCAAGCTCCAAATGTACCTAAGGTCCTGCAAGGCATGCAGCAGAGAGTCAACAACTAGTTGAGCGAGTTCACAGTTAATAAGTTCGTTATACAAATCATGTATGCATTTAGTGGGGGCTTCCCATGTAGGTATGTGCTAATAGTGGGGGTTTCCCATGATCATATGTATTACTAGTGGGGGTTTCCCACGTTTAACTTTACTAATGGGGGTTTCCCATGTTTGTACTTACTAGACTATTTACAACCATGTGTTCTTCTAAATCCGAGAACAGGAATACGTACAAGGTCACGTAGGATTTACGTGAGTGCCCTTCCCCGAGGACAGTGGTACGTGTGGGGTTTACGTAGGTTTTACGTAAGTGTCTTTCCGACCCGGAAGACAGTAGTGGGTATTAGTTTACGTAGGTTTTACATAAGTGTCCTCCCGACCCGGGAGACAATGGTAGATACTAGGTTACGTAGGTTTTACGTAAGTGTCCTGACTATCCTGAGGACGATGGTCTATAGTCTAGCGATAGCGTAAGTACGAGTAGTTATCCATTACAAATAATCCAACCCAATTCCCAACCCGGGAATCCCATGCCTTGGCTGAGTGAACTCACCTTGGTTTGCTCGGTATGTTAAGTATGTATGCTCGCAAATAATCAATCACGTCCTAAAGTATGCACGTATGTGAAATCAGTTTGTTTTCATGTATAGACACACAGTTGGTAAGCAAGTAGCACGTAGCACGTATTTCAGATCATACACAAGATGGTAACACTTAACAGCAGTTAACTAACCCGGTCAGCTTTTTAAACAGAATATAAACATGTTACTGTGCAGATTGTGTATACGACGAAACACCCCTGTTTCGTCGTTCTTACCCTTCGACGAAACACCAGTTTCGTCATTGCTCAGATTCGTCGCAGAGGTCTCGACGAAACAGATTCCTGTTTCGTCGTTACCTGCGTTTCGTCGATAGCGATCTGATTCGTCATGCATTTGATTCGTCACAAGTCAGTTACGTCATGAATGTCAGTTACGTAACATACAGAAACCCTAATCAACCTAACAGCCATCACAAATATCAGAAATCGTATGGAGATCAATGTGCACCCAAAATCATCATAACTCAATTATCAAAGTATCATCGTCTAGCATAACCCTAGTTTATGTGAACAACGTATCGATTAATCAAACCACAAACATATCATCGAACCCTATCAAGATCATATTAACAACATACAGAACCGAGAATCTGATCGTATTAAGTTTCGCTTATAACTACACATCCGATTAACCATGTATATCGACATCTATGTCATCATGCACATATATTCATAATCCGTTTCGTAAATCAGCAGGTACATATACACATAACAAGTAATCAGAAACATTAACGGAACCGAGTTAACAAACACGCAACTAACCGCGGTAGAGGGTACGAGGGTTTGATCGTTCACGAGAGCTTGGGGTACACAAGGCTGCCGTCACACTAAGAGAGCTCTAGGGTTTTCGATTGTGGTGATGAGTTTTACGAATGAACGGTTTTGTGAGATATAACTCACGTAACAATGTTGGGCCCGTAACTGGGCTTCGGCGTAACAGTTGGGCCGACGAATCAAAACGGCGAAACAGATTCCCGGCGAATCAAACATGATTCGTCGTATATATGATGGCGAAACAGATTCCTGATTCGTCATGTGTGATTCGTCGTCTACTTGTGGTTCGTCGAAATGATTAGATGTTCAGGGGGTCTAAGTGTTTACGGGTACAATATAAGATTAACACATATACAACAAGTACATTCACACATAAATTCATACGTTGAAGCCCAGTGTTTTACAATTACAACTCAGACAGACAAACGATCAAACAGTTATCGTGCATTTAATGCGAATAAAGAGTGTCGAAAATTCGAGTTGTCACATTATCCCCAACTTGAAAGAAATTTCGTCCCGAAATTTAGCATGCGGCTACTGAGGAAAGCTAATGGTGTGACGTTGTTTACCTGTATTGTATCGCGGCTCCCCGAGCATGTTTGCGAAGATTACTGGTTTTCTTGGGGTGTCACATTATCCCCCCGTTGATTTGGAATTTCGTCCCGAAATTCTGCATTGGTAGCTTCAGCCTCAGTAGTAGTTGCTTGGTTTCCGAATAACTGGGGATATTTGAGTTCCATTTGATCTTCACGCTCCCAGGTGAACTCTGGGCCGCGGCGGGAGTTCCAACGAACTCGTACAAGAGGGATTCTCGTGTTCTTGAGGACCTTAACATCCCGGTCCGTGATTTCAACAGGTTCCTCGACGAAGTTCAACCGCTCGTCGATAGTGAGTTCCTTCAAGGGAACTACGTGGGTCTCATCTGACGTACATTTCTTCAAATTTGACACGTGAAAGACATTGTGAACTGCACTGAGTTCAGGTGGTAAGTTCAATCTGTAGGCCACTTTGCCTATTTTCTCAATAACTTCGAAAGGTCCGACGTATCGTGGATTGAGTTTGCCGCGTTTGCCAAAACGAACCACACCCTTCCAGGGTGAAACTTTAAGTAGCGCTCGATCCCCAACCTGGAATTCGAGTAGTTTCCTGTCTTTATCAGCGTATACTTTCTGACGGTCACGAGCTGCCGCCATGCGTTGTCGTATTTGTGCAATCTTTTCAGTAGTATCAACTACCATTTCTGGACCTGTGATTTGACTTTCTCCCACCTCTGCCCAACAGAGAGGTGACCGGCATTTACGCCCGTACAATGCCTCGAATGGAGCAGCTTTAATGCTTGTGTGGTAACTGTTATTGTATGAAAATTCCACAAGTGGCAGATGTTTCTCCCAACCGTTGCCAAAGTCAATTACGCACGCCCGAAGCATGTCTTCTAGAGTTTGTATAGTGCGCTCAGACTGCCCATCTGTCTGAGGGTGATACGCCGTGCTCATGTCTAAACGAGAGCCAAAAGATTTATGCATTGCTTGCCACAATTCTGAAGTAAAACGTGCGTCCCGATCAGAGATAATGGAGGTTGGCACCCCGTGCCTTGAAACCACTTCTTTTAAGTAGATGTCTGCTAGTGTAGAGAACTTGTCTGTTTCTTTGATGGCCAAGAAGTGTGCAGACTTTGTGAGTCGATCCACGATCACCCAAATAGTATCGTTTCCGCGCTGAGATTTAGGTAAGCCAGTAACAAAATCCATGGAAATCTGTTCCCATTTCCATTGTGGTATCTCAGGTTGTTGGAGTGGACCTAACGGTTTCTGATATTCTGCCTTGACTCTCGCACAAGTCAAGCATTTGCTAACGTATGTGGCTATGTGGGCCTTCATGCTAGGCCACCAGTATGTAATCTTAATATCGTGGTACATTTTATCCGAACCAGGATGTACCGAGTAGCGAGACTTGTGAGCTTCATCCATTACCAGCTCGCGTAAGTTGCCGTACAGTGGCACCCAAATGCGTCCTGTTACGTAATAAGCGCCGTCTGCCCTTTGTTCTAATCGTTGCCTTGAGCCGCGTAGGGCTTCAGCCCTGACATTTTCTGGTTTCAATGCTTCTACCTGAGCATCTCGTATCTGAGAAGGAAGACTAGACTGTATAGTGAGTTGTAGAGCTCGTACGCGCTTAGGCGCGGTGTCCTTTCGACTGAGGGCGTCAGCCACAACATTGGCTTTGCCCGGGTGGTACCTGATTGAGCATTCGTAGTCGTTTAGCAGTTCAACCCATCGTCGCTGTCGCATATTCAGCTCTTTCTGTTTGAAGATATGCTCAAGGCTTCTGTGGTCAGTGTAGATAGCACATTTGGTACCGTACAAGTAGTGTCGCCATATCTTGAGCGCAAAAACAACAGCTCCCAGCTCTAAATCATGCGTAGTGTAATTCCGTTCATGAACCTTAAGTTGGCGCGAAGCATAGGCAATAACTTTATCCCTCTGCATCAATACACATCCAAGACCTTGGATAGATGCGTCGCAGTAGACTACGAAATCATCCGTGCCTTCAGGCAATGAGAGGATAGGTGCGCTACAGAGTCTATCCTTTAAGTGTTGGAACGCTGTTTCCTGTGCATTACCCCAACGATAAACAACACCCTTCTGTGTCAGTAGTGTAAGCGGCTGAGCAATCTTCGAGAAGTCTTTGATGAACCTTCTGTAATAACCCGCCAAACCCAAGAATTGGCGTATTTCTGTTGGTGTGCGAGGTGCAGGCCAGTTCTTGATCGAATCCACCTTGGATGGATCTACATGAATCCCATCCTTGTTTACCACGTGGCCTAAGAAGTGGACTTCACGAAGCCAGAAGTCACATTTGGAAAACTTAGCGTATAGCTGTTCCGTTCGTAGAAGTTCCAGTATAAGTCGTAAGTGCTGCTCGTGTTCCTCCTGACTTTTCGAATAGATTAGGATGTCGTCGATGAAAACAATGACGAACTTGTCGAGATAGGGTTTGCACACCCTGTTCATAAGATCCATGAAAACCGCAGGCGCGTTCGTTAGCCCAAATGGCATGACTAGAAACTCGTAGTGGCCGTAGCGTGTTCTGAACGCTGTTTTGGAGACATCCTCATCCCGGACTCTCAGCTGATGATAACCTGACCTCAAATCTATCTTGGAGTAGTAGCTCGACCCTTGCAACTGGTCGAATAGGTCGTCGATGCGTGGAAGAGGATAGCGGTTCTTCACAGTCACCTTGTTCAGTTCGCAATAATCGATACACATGCGGAAGGTACCGTCTTTCTTCTTCACAAATAGCACTGGAGCTCCCCAGGGCGAAGAACTAGGTCGTATGAAGCCCTTTTCTAAAAGTTCTTGCAGTTGCTTAGATAGTTCTTCCAGTTCAGTTGGAGCTAAACGATAAGGTGCTCGAGCTATGGGTGCTGCTCCTGGAGCTTGTTACTATGAGTTACCAAAGGTTCTTAACCAGCACGAGGAATGTGGATGATCTTTTCTTTGCAAAGAGTCTCTGCTCGATGTTGAGGTAGCCCATCCATACCAATATCGATGTCGAAACCATCACAACGTTGGGGTCATTCCTAGTATGGCCCTGACCAATCACGAACATTCGACCCCTGGCACCATTGCCGTCGTTATTACCCTCATTGTTGCCTCCATTGTTGTTCCTGTTTCCTTGGTTGTGGTTCTGATTCTGGTTCTGGTTCAACTGTGGGCGGTGTCTTTTGAATTAACCTTCAGCACCATACTGATAACATCCCTTGTTACCCTGCTGTTGCTGCTGATTCTATAAATCTTGTGGCTGTTGTTGTTGGCTCTGGTTTGCAGGACGTGAATTTCTACCATCTTTGGCTCCATGACCAAGTTTGTTGCATCATTAGCAATGATTTCTGTTGCACTGCTCGCTGTGGTGCAAGTTACATCGCTTGCACTTAGGGTGGTTTCCCCTGTGTCCACCCTGCCCTTGGCTACTGAAAGGTTGCTGACCAGGACTTTGGTTGTCATCGATCTTTCGCTGCTGTGCCTGGGCTGAAACCGTAGTCGAACCCTTGCTAGAGGTTCCATCCCACTTTCATTTGTTGTCACTGAGGGTAGCAGAAGTAGTTGAAGTGGTAGTGGTAGTAGTAGCGCTGATACGTTGAGGCAGCTTGTTCTGTTCCACTGCCTGTTCTGTGAGACGATGAGCAAGACGAGCATTCATCCTGGATGGTAGCAAGGTTGGCAGAAGTCACATGACTCTGAATCTCTGGTACTAAGCCTTTGAGGTACAGCTCAGTGCGTTTGATGAGAGGATCCACCATAGTTGGGCATAACACTGCCAGTTCGTCGGATCGTTTCGTGTATGCTTCTAATTCTGACCCCGTCGTCTTCTTGTTAGAGAACTCCACTTTCAATTTGTGGGTGTCATAAAAATCATTCCCTGGGGTGGCATTAGCAGCCGTCAGCCCCAGCATCTGAACTTGCACGTTCCACCAAGTTAACGCAATGCCTTCGAGAGTATCAGTGGCATATTTCACCTTACGAGCCTCGGGTCATTCACACATTCGAAGACCGATTCGAGTTCCTCGAACTAATGGAGGAGTCCAACAGCTCCTTCAGTGTCGCTGAAAGTAGTAGGACGACAGTCCATAAAAGTCTTGTATGTGCATACAGGTGGCTGAGCGTGTTGACTTGTCATGTGCGTAAGAGTAATCAAAATTAAGCACAAGTGTTGAGTTACAAGAGTAGGATCTAAAGATCCTAGAGTAAGTGGTGATGGCAGGTTACACCTCCTGCCTGGGAAGCTGCGAGTGCTGCAGTATCTTGTTCACTGATCGAAGCCGCCAACTGGGCTTGAGTTAAGTTAACGCGTCCACTCATGATCTTGATATCAGGGAGAACAATGAGTGAGAGAGGTTCGCGAATAGTGCGATGACAGAAGAGTGTGAGCATATAAGCGTTCTCAAGCAGTAACGAATAGTAGGCAATGTAATCTAAGCATACCACGAGCAAAGTTCTATGTAATTCTAGCATGTAGGCAATAAACATAAACCTTATTACCTAGGATGTTGAGTCTTGCACGTGGAGCGAGGCGTCGTTGTGGATCGTTGAGCACTGTACTGGTTATAGTCTGGTTTTAATAAAAACGTTTTCCCCTTATTAAAACCGAGTTCTCTATAACCAATGGCTCTGATACCAATCTGTCACACCCCCAAAATCCACACGCGGAGTACCACCGCTTGGAGGCGTGACTGACCAGGATCAAGCCACCAATCATATTGAACATATAAGTAAATACCAAAAATCATTCATCAATACGAAAGGTGTTTTCAAAACCAAACATCAACAAGTATGTAGCGGAAGCATAAGTATGTAAACCCAAAGTAAATCATAAATTCAAGTGTTTAGATAGTTAACATGGCATCATCGATCCATGTCCCACAACGACCTGCTCCTCCCCATGCAAGCTCCAAATGTACCTAAGGTCCTGCAAGGCATGCAGCAGAGAGTCAACAACTAGTTGAGCGAGTTCACAGTTAATAAGTTCGTTATACAAATCATGTATGCATTTAGTGGGGGCTTCCCATGTAGGTATGTGCTAATAGTGGGGGTTTCCCATGATCATATGTATTACTAGTGGGGGTTTCCCACGTTTAACTTTACTAATGGGGGTTTCCCATGTTTGTACTTACTAGACTATTTACAACCATGTGTTCTTCTAAATCCGAGAACAGGAATACGTACAAGGTCACGTAGGATTTACGTGAGTGCCCTTCCCCGAGGACAGTGGTACGTGTGGGGTTTACGTAGGTTTTACGTAAGTGTCTTTCCGACCCGGAAGACAGTAGTGGGTATTAGTTTACGTAGGTTTTACATAAGTGTCCTCCCGACCCGGGAGACAATGGTAGATACTAGGTTACGTAGGTTTTACGTAAGTGTCCTGACTATCCTGAGGACGATGGTCTATAGTCTAGCGATAGCGTAAGTACGAGTAGTTATCCATTACAAATAATCCAACCCAATTCCCAACCCGGGAATCCCATGCCTTGGCTGAGTGAACTCACCTTGGTTTGCTCGGTATGTTAAGTATGTATGCTCGCAAATAATCAATCACGTCCTAAAGTATGCACGTATGTGAAATCAGTTTGTTTTCATGTATAGACACACAGTTGGTAAGCAAGTAGCACGTAGCACGTATTTCAGATCATACACAAGATGGTAACACTTAACAGCAGTTAACTAACCCGGTCAGCTTTTTAAACAGAATATAAACATGTTACTGTGCAGATTGTGTATACGACGAAACACCCCTGTTTCGTCGTTCTTACCCTTCGACGAAACACCAGTTTCGTCATTGCTCAGATTCGTCGCAGAGGTCTCGACGAAACAGATTCCTGTTTCGTCGTTACCTGCGTTTCGTCGATAGCGATCTGATTCGTCATGCATTTGATTCGTCACAAGTCAGTTACGTCATGAATGTCAGTTACGTAACATACAGAAACCCTAATCAACCTAACAGCCATCACAAATATCAGAAATCGTATGGAGATCAATGTGCACCCAAAATCATCATAACTCAATTATCAAAGTATCATCGTCTAGCATAACCCTAGTTTATGTGAACAACGTATCGATTAATCAAACCACAAACATATCATCGAACCCTATCAAGATCATATTAACAACATACAGAACCGAGAATCTGATCGTATTAAGTTTCGCTTATAACTACACATCCGATTAACCATGTATATCGACATCTATGTCATCATGCACATATATTCATAATCCGTTTCGTAAATCAGCAGGTACATATACACATAACAAGTAATCAGAAACATTAACGGAACCGAGTTAACAAACACGCAACTAACCGCGGTAGAGGGTACGAGGGTTTGATCGTTCACGAGAGCTTGGGGTACACAAGGCTGCCGTCACACTAAGAGAGCTCTAGGGTTTTCGATTGTGGTGATGAGTTTTACGAATGAACGGTTTTGTGAGATATAACTCACGTAACAATGTTGGGCCCCTAACTGGGCTTCGGCGTAACAGTTGGGCCGACGAATCAAAACGGCGAAACAGATTCCCGGCGAATCAAACATGATTCGTCGTATATATGATGGCGAAACAGATTCCTGATTCGTCATGTGTGATTCGTCGTCTACTTGTGGTTCGTCGAAATGATTAGATGTTCAGGGGGTCTAAGTGTTTACGGGTACAATATAAGATTAACACATATACAACAAGTACATTCACACATAAATTCATACGTTGAAGCCCAGTGTTTTACAATTACAACTCAGACAGACAAACGATCAAACAGTTATCGTGCATTTAATGCGAATAAAGAGTGTCGAAAATTCGAGTTGTCACATATACTTTGACAACTGAACTTATGATCCTTAAAATATACTACTTTTCGGAACTTTTCAACTATAGGATATTTGATCCTGGATCATATCCTAAAATTCTTAAACTTAATTTGTTTAACTTTTCTTATTCAAACAAATGTATATCACAACAATTGAAAACTAAAGGATACATAAGGATAACAACACATGGAGAATCGTTATCCTTATACTTAGCTATTTCAGCTAAAGCAGTAAGTGTAATCCTAGTTAAGGATCATGAAGGCTCTCAACATCCGGTATACTATGTAAGTAAAATTCTACTTGATGCTGAGGCCAGGTATTCTCATTTAGAGAAATTAATTCTTGATTTAATTATGCCTTCCGCTAAACATAGACATTATTTCAAAACTCACACCATTATTGTGAAAACTAACCTCCATGTCAAGAATGTTCTCAGGAAACTTTAAATGTCAGGAAGAATGGCAAAGTGGGCAATCAAGCTTATTGCATATGACATTAAGTATGAACCCAGGACTGCCATCAAGTCCCAAGCTTTAGCTGACTTTGTGGCTGATTCCAGTAGTGATCTACAAAGGGAAGCTGAACTAGAAGTTCAACAACTTGAGAAGACCAAGGATCCTTAGACACTCTTCACGGATGGAGCTTCAGATGTTAAAGGAACTAGACAAAGCACACTACTAAAATCGCCACAGGGGGACATTATACCCCAATCCATTGCATGTGAATTCCAAACCACTAATCATGAGGTTGAGTATGAGGCCTTAATAGCAGGTTTGCAATTAGCTAATAATATGAGGATCAGGTATCTTCAAGTATATGTAGATTCTCTATCAATTACTAATCATTACAACAGTTCTTACACTGTCAAATGTGAAAAGCTAATCAAGTACTTAGAAATAGTCAGGAAACTGGCAGATTCTTTTGCTTTTTTCAGTCTACCACAGGTACCCAGGGAAGAAAATGCAGAAGCTGACGCTTTAACTAACCTTGGATCATTCCTAAAGATGCAAGAAGATGTGAAAAATACTCATCACCCATGTTTTAACTCCTGCAATTGAGGATCACGTAGCCATGGAGATAGTGGAGGATTCTGCAATCATACCTGGTGATCCTGCACAGTCGAATTCAGGATCCTGGATCCTTCCAATCCTAAGATATATACAACATGGAGAGATCCCTACAGGACAAAATCCTAAAGCTTTCAAAGTCAAGGAGACTGTGGAAACCACACTGGGTACTATTCTCAAGGATTCTTAGAACAACATACTATAGGCCTACCACGAAGAAGGATGTTGTGGATTATGCAAAGAAGTGTGATGCTTGTCAAAGACACAGTACTATTCTACACCAACCAACATAACATCTGCATCCTAAGAAGAAGCTTTTGCTCAAAGTCAGAAAAAAGGAAATGACCAGTTATCAACAAAGAATGGCTGGAGCATACAACAAGAATGTCAGGATTAGAAGATTTCAAGTTGGTGATTTTGTGCTAAGAAAAGCATTCCAGAACACTACAAATCCTTCTGATGGCAAGCTAGCACCAAAGTGGGAAGACCCCTATCTAATTGAAGCTGAATCAGGAAAGGGGGCATATCACTTGTTAACAATGGATGATGATCTCCTACCAAGAGCTTGGAATGCTGTTCATCTCAAAAAATACTTTAAGTAAGAAGGATCAGGGATCCTCAGCGATACCGGTATTCTGATTAAGGATCCAGGATCCAGGATCCTCAAAGGATATATGATTCTACATTTGGTAACACATTACTTTCATTTTCATTTTCATTCATTTTATACTTATTACTTATCATTAGTTAAAGATGTTAATCAGTTAACATCTATTTTCACAAAGTTTAAGCTTTTGCAGAGTTGTTATCATTTTATAGAAGATCAAAGTGGTTGGCCAACTCTCCAAAGTTTTGGGCTTGTCCCCAGTTTGGGCTTGACCCCAGTTCCGCCTGTAGCGCACGATGATCCTGGTATAGTTCAAGGCATTGGGACCAGTACTCGTTTTAGGGGCTGATAATTCCATTGTACTGGCTATGCTTAGGATCCTACGTATAATGGTAGACGTACCATACATCCGTTCCTAAGGTTTCTAACGTTTTCACGTTAGCTAAGGTTTCTAACGTTTTCACGTTAGCTAAGGTTTCGGCATTTTCATGTCGCTCAAGTTTGGATAGTCGCCAGTGAGGGCCATACTCCAGTTTACATCCGTTTATATGGGCTTGACCCCAGTTTACATCCGTTTATATGGGCTTGACCCCAGTTTACATCCGTTTATTTGGGCTTGTCCCCAGTTTATTTGGGCTTGTCCCCAGTTACTAACTCTTATCTTATATTGGCTTAGTCCCAAGTTGTATCCTATTTCAGGTTTTTGGAGACAAACGACCAAGGATCCTTGATCCTTACCTTCCATTAAGGTTTGTCTTATGGTTATCCAGTTTATAATGATAAATGTTAGGATCCTAACTTGGATTCTCAGGTATGATCCTTAACTATTTTGATTTTATTCATTATTCATTTGAATAGCCCTTATACTTTGACAACTGAACTTATGATCCTTAAAATATACTACTTTTCGGAACTTTTCAACTATAGGATATTTGATCCTGGATCATATCCTAAAATTCTTAAACTTAATTTGTTTAACTTTTCTTATTCAAACAAATGTATATCACAACAATTGAAAACTAAAGGATACATAAGGATAACAACACATGGAGAATCGTTATCCTTATACTTAGCTATTTCAGCTAAAGCAGTAAGTGTAATCCTAGTTAAGGATCATGAAGGCTCTCAACATCCGGTATACTATGTAAGTAAAATTCTACTTGATGCTGAGGCCAGGTATTCTCATTTAGAGAAATTAATTCTTGATTTAATTATGCCTTCCGCTAAACATAGACATTATTTCAAAACTCACACCATTATTGTGAAAACTAACCTCCATGTCAAGAATGTTCTCAGGAAACTTTAAATGTCAGGAAGAATGGCAAAGTGGGCAATCAAGCTTATTGCATATGACATTAAGTATGAACCCAGGACTGCCATCAAGTCCCAAGCTTTAGCTGACTTTGTGGCTGATTCCAGTAGTGATCTACAAAGGGAAGCTGAACTAGAAGTTCAACAACTTGAGAAGACCAAGGATCCTTAGACACTCTTCACGGATGGAGCTTCAGATGTTAAAGGAACTAGACAAAGCACACTACTAAAATCGCCACAGGGGGACATTATACCCCAATCCATTGCATGTGAATTCCAAACCACTAATCATGAGGTTGAGTATGAGGCCTTAATAGCAGGTTTGCAATTAGCTAATAATATGAGGATCAGGTATCTTCAAGTATATGTAGATTCTCTATCAATTACTAATCATTACAACAGTTCTTACACTGTCAAATGTGAAAAGCTAATCAAGTACTTAGAAATAGTCAGGAAACTGGCAGATTCTTTTGCTTTTTTCAGTCTACCACAGGTACCCAGGGAAGAAAATGCAGAAGCTGACGCTTTAACTAACCTTGGATCATTCCTAAAGATGCAAGAAGATGTGAAAAATACTCATCACCCATGTTTTAACTCCTGCAATTGAGGATCACGTAGCCATGGAGATAGTGGAGGATTCTGCAATCATACCTGGTGATCCTGCACAGTCGAATTCAGGATCCTGGATCCTTCCAATCCTAAGATATATACAACATGGAGAGATCCCTACAGGACAAAATCCTAAAGCTTTCAAAGTCAAGGAGACTGTGGAAACCACACTGGGTACTATTCTCAAGGATTCTTAGAACAACATACTATAGGCCTACCACGAAGAAGGATGTTGTGGATTATGCAAAGAAGTGTGATGCTTGTCAAAGACACAGTACTATTCTACACCAACCAACATAACATCTGCATCCTAAGAAGAAGCTTTTGCTCAAAGTCAGAAAAAAGGAAATGACCAGTTATCAACAAAGAATGGCTGGAGCATACAACAAGAATGTCAGGATTAGAAGATTTCAAGTTGGTGATTTTGTGCTAAGAAAAGCATTCCAGAACACTACAAATCCTTCTGATGGCAAGCTAGCACCAAAGTGGGAAGACCCCTATCTAATTGAAGCTGAATCAGGAAAGGGGGCATATCACTTGTTAACAATGGATGATGATCTCCTACCAAGAGCTTGGAATGCTGTTCATCTCAAAAAATACTTTAAGTAAGAAGGATCAGGGATCCTCAGCGATACCGGTATTCTGATTAAGGATCCAGGATCCAGGATCCTCAAAGGATATATGATTCTACATTTGGTAACACATTACTTTCATTTTCATTTTCATTCATTTTATACTTATTACTTATCATTAGTTAAAGATGTTAATCAGTTAACATCTATTTTCACAAAGTTTAAGCTTTTGCAGAGTTGTTATCATTTTACAGAAGATCAAAGTGGTTGGCCAACTCTCCAAAGTTTTGGGCTTGTCCCCAGTTTGGGCTTGACCCCAGTTCCGCCTGTAGCGCACGATGATCCTGGTATAGTTCAAGGCATTGGGACCAGTACTCGTTTTAGGGGCTGATAATTCCATTGTACTGGCTATGCTTAGGATCCTACGTATAATGGTAGACGTACCATACATCCGTTCCTAAGGTTTCTAACGTTTTCACGTTAGCTAAGGTTTCTAACGTTTTCACGTTAGCTAAGGTTTCGGCATTTTCATGTCGCTCAAGTTTGGATAGTCGCCAGTGAGGGCCATACTCCAGTTTACATCCGTTTATATGGGCTTGACCCCAGTTTACATCCGTTTATATGGGCTTGACCCCAGTTTACATCCGTTTATATGGGCTTGACCCCAGTTTACATCCGTTTATATGGGCTTGACCCCAGTTTACATCCGTTTATTTGGGCTTGTCCCCAGTTTATTTGGGCTTGTCCCTAGTTTATTTGGGCTTGTCCCCAGTTTGTTGGGCTTGTCCCCAGTTACTAACTCTTATCTTATATTGGCTTAGTCCCAAGTTGTATCCTATTTCAGGTTTTTGGAGACAAACGACCAAGGATCCTTGATCCTTACCTTCCATTAAGGTTTGTCTTATGGTTATCCTGTTTATAATGATAAATGTTAGGATCCTAACTTGGATTCTCAGGTATGATCCTTAACTATTTTGATTTTATTCATTATTCATTTGAATAGCCCTTATACTTTGACAACTGAACTTATGATCCTTAAAATATACTACTTTTCGGAACTTTTCAACTATAGGATATTTGATCCTGGATCATATCCTAAAATTCTTAAACTTAATTTGTTTAACTTTTCTTATTCAAACAAATGTATATCACAACAATTGAAAACTAAAGGATACATAAGGATAACAACATGGGAGATAGCCAAAAAGTTAAAGTTATTTTATTCACAAAACATTAAACCTTTTAAGGTTGTCAAAATTGCCAACCCACGTTTCTACCAGCAAAACGTGGCCCGTCCACATGGGTTGGCAAAGGGTGTCCATTGTTTACGGGTCTTTGTAGTGCAGAAAATAAAAGACGGAAGGATAACGAGTGGCTTCATCCCCCCAAACAGAGGATCCATCCACCACCCATTATCCTGCCTATTATTCAAGGATCCATGATTCTTCACCCTAGAAACTACTGTCTAAAGTTATACAAGTTCTGACGATAAGGACCCTTGATCCTAGAAGCTTTACTTTTCATAGTTTGCTTATTCAGCAATAATTTACAAGGATATAGAATCCTAACTTGGATTCTCTGGTATGTTATATTCTAACTTTTTCGAAGCTATAAGTTGTCTCTTATCCTTTTTGGTTAATGATCATTGATCCACATTTATATGAACACTTCAAGTTTTTTGTTAAAAGTGTAACATTATCATCAGATTTTCAATAACTTTCCAGTTGTTTGGTGATGATATTTTTGAAAATAGAAAGCATACATGAAAAATAAAAAGGGAAGAAACAACAATAGATGTAGCTAAAAAAGTTTAATGTTATTACCCATTCATTATGTATCAAATCATCTGGCCTGGATTTCACCAGCAAAACCGTGGACCATCCACCCAGGCCGGATAAGGCTATCTAACAGTTAAAGTGTCTATGCAGAAATTAAAGTGCAGGAAGGTTAATAGCAAACTGTGTAGAAGGATTCATTCTCCACGAATGGAAGGATCTTCTGATCTGTAAAGGCACTTGAGGAGTTATCTCTAACTCTATATTTTGCAATGATCATTATAGCAGGTCTTATCAGTGACGACAGGCAGTGTAACAACTAGTTACCAGCAGCAACGGCTAGTCCGCTTCTGACGGAAATATGACAGCTGTGAATCCTTATCACAACTGCCATATTGGGGGCAATTGTTAGGGCATGAATTTTATGCTAAGGATCATCTATCCTGAGTCTGGGCATGGATCACGGATCCTTAATGGATGATGCAGACAGTCTGAGGATCCAGAGTCTGAGGATCACGAGTCTGAGGATCAGGATCCTTAAGAGAACTTATGTTTTGCACGTTTTTAATGTGTAAATGCAGGTAATGGACGTAGTGGACCACTTCTCTGCTGGAATCTCGTGGAATATGCTTTTAGGCACGTGCATATTGAGGAGATAACCGTTAGTGGTGGTCATGGGTGACTTCCACCTTTTTCGGGAAGTTAGTTAGTTGTTTATTTCTTATCTTTTTAAGGGGAAAACAGCTCATTGAAGGCATAAGTCGTGCACACCACTGAAATTACACACAACACACGAATTCTCTGCAAACACTTAGCAAAAAACACACACTTTCACTAGAAATTCATTGTATTGAGCTTGTTTTCTTCCGAAGTTGTACAAGGATCACTGCTGTTTTTGCAATATAGTTGGTGATCGGTAGTTTCCATCACCCGAGGTTTTTTATGCCGGAGATCTTCTAAAGATCAAGGGCTTTTTCCTCGTATAAATCTCGGTGTTCATCGTTGATTTCATATACTTGTCGTTCATACAATTAACCAAGCATCATTCCTCACAAAATCAGATTTGGTTGCATTATCCTTGTGTGATTTTTGACCAAAACACGTATGCAAACTATTGCTTCATCTGGTCCCTCAATTATACCAGAATCCCGCCAATATGGATTCACATAAGGAATTCCGACCCTAAATCCTTCAGGAGGTAACACTTTGAATACTTCTTATAATGCTAACCATGGCTTTGTGCAGGATACAGGGATCAACCAAGCTATGGCTAGGGAATTGCAGAAACTCAAGGATATGATATCCAACGTTCCAGGAGTGGTCAAGCCAATTCCTGAAATCCCAGATGGGAGTCACAAGATATCTCGTTTTGCACCACCTATTTGTGATTTAGAGATACCGAAGAGGTTTCAGACACCAAACATGAAGCTGTATGACGGCTCAACTGATCCAGAAGAGCATGTAGCCCAGTACAAAGAAAGAATGGATATCAATCCCATTCCTGAGAGGTTAAAAGAAGCATGTCTATGCAAGGGTTTCGGATCCACACTGACAGGATCAGCTCTTAAATGGCTGCTAAGTCTTCCCCCTTACTCTATTACTTCATTTGCTAATCTAGTTAATTTGTTTAATAGCCAATTCTCATGCAGTAGGAGATTTGAATGGTTAACTAGTGATCTATATAGGGTAACACAAGGTCAAAATGAATCACTTAGAGATTATATCACTAAATTCAGTAGAGAATCCTTAGAGATTCCTAATTTGGATATTGCTACGACTGTAGAAGCTTTTAAAATGGGTTTACTTAAGGATTCACAATTCTATGATGATCTTGTCATGACCCCTTGCAGGAATCTTGATGAAGTAAGAACCAGAGCCCTTAGATTCATCCGTTTAGAGGATGGTAAAAGGATCCAGGAGAGACTGTCAGGATCCTCTAAGCAGGAAAAGAAAAGATCATACTTCAGGAACAACAAGTCCAAATCAAACAACATGTCTGATAATCAAAATGTGCATACAGTGGAGCAAGAAGAGGATGATGAAGATTATCCACCCATTTCTGAATATTGCTTTGCTGTTGATAATAATGAACTAATCCTTGCAATGCAGAATCTAGGTGAAAAAGCAAGATGGCCCAGAAAGAGTGATAAGCCAGCTGCAACAAAAAGCAAATCCAAATGGTGTGCATATCATGAAGATTTCGGTCATCTCACTGATGAATGCATAGCACTCAGGAAAGAGATTAGTTACTTGTTAAGCAAAGGGCATTTGAAGGAGCTGTTCAAAAGAAAGAAGTCAAGGATCCAGGATCCTGAAAAGGTTCCAGAAAGAGCTCCTGCTCCTCCTGCTGATACACAAATTATCAACTTCATATCTTGAGGATCAGACATATGTGGCACTTCCTTTTCAGCAGCAAAGACGCATGCCAAAGAGACAAAGATGGATAATGGGAACAGACCCATTCGAACCTCAATCCTTATACAGGAGAAAGTTATATCCTTTGATGAGGATGATCGTGTGGATATTCAGGATCCTCATCATGATGGTCTTGTTATTACTTTGTTTATATCTAACCATTTTGTTCGCAGGATTCTCATAGACAGAGGGAGTTCAGTGAACATCATTCAGCTTGATGTCCTCAAGAAAATAAATATCCCTGAATCAGAAATCATCCCAAGATCATCGGTTCTTATAGGATTCAGTGGAGAAACCAAGAACACATTAGGGGACATTAAACTTCCCATTTATATAGAGGGAGTTAATTCTTTTCAAAAATTGTGTTATAGATTGCTTATGTTGTTGCAATGTTATCCTTGGCAGGCCATGGATACATGACATGAAAGCGGTTCCATCTACATACCATCAATGTGTGAAACTCCCTACTCCATGGGGTGTGGTGAAGATCGAAAGTGACCAACAAGAAGCCAAGAATTGTTATACTTCATCAATGAAGCCGGCCTCAAAACCTAGGGAGCAATAGCAATTAAAGTATCCTCCAAGAGATGTCCTGGAGGCAAGAGAACAAGATGTGAAAGATATACTGATGGATCCTCAGGATCCTGAATCCAAGGTTTTCATAGGATTCGGGATCCTCAATGACATTGAACAGGATCTAGTATCCTTCCTAAATAGAAGAAAATCTACCTTTTCCTGGAAGCATGAGGACATGATAGGTATTTCTAAAGATATTATCACTCATAAACTTGGCATTGACAGGTCATTCAAACCCATACATCAAAAGAGGAGAAAGTTTGCACCTGAAAGGAATGCCATCATCCAGGAGGAGGTAGATAAACTGCTCAGAGCAGGTATGATTAGAGAGGTTAAGTATCCAAGGTGGTTAGCCAATGTGGTTGTTGTTCAAAAGAAAAATGGAAAGTGGAGGGTATGTGTCGATTTCACTGATTTAAACAAGGCATGTCCCAAGAATCCTTTCCCATTACCCCACATTGACTCCATGGTGGATGCTACCGCAGGTCATGAGTTGTTGACTTTTATGGATGCTTCATCTGGATTTCCACAAATTCAGATGGAACCATCTGATCAATAGGATACAGCCTTTATGACCCCTACTGGTATCTATTGTTATATTGCTATGCCATTTGGACTAAGAAATGCAGGTGCTACCTACCAAAGGCTAGTTAATATGATGTTTAAAGAACAAATTGGACACACAATGGAAGTCTATATAGATGACATGGTGGTTAAGCCCAAGAGAGCTGAGGATCACCTTAGAGATTTGGAAGAAGCATTTGATATCCTTGATAAATTCAACATGAAATTGAATCCTTCCAAGTGTCATTTTGGTGTCAAAGCAGGCAAGTTCCTAGGTTACATGGTGACAAAAAGAGGCATAGAGGCAAGTCCAGATCAAATCAAGGCGATTGTGAACATTAAGTCTCCTGCCAATGCCAAGGATGTGCAAAGATTGACAGGGAGGATCGCAGCCTTGAACAGGTTCATCTCAAAGTCATCAGAGAAATGCAAAGAATTCTATGACATCCTGAGAAAGAACAAGAAATTTGAGTGGACGGAAAAGCATGAGAATGCTCTCAAAGCCCTTAAGGATTACCTATCCTCAGCTCCAGCCTTGATGAAACCGGAAAAGGGGATATATTATCCTTGTACTTGGCAGTTTCTTCTAAGGCGGTAAGTGCAGTCCTTGTAAAGGATCATGAAAGTACCCAACATCCTGTGTATTATGTAAGTAAAAGTTTGCTTGATGCTGAATCCAGGTATTCACATTTAGAAAAACTTATTCTTGCTTTAATTATGGCATTTACTAAATTAGGCCATTATTTTGTGTAACACCTCGAAAATTCACGTCCTATAATGTGTTGACACGTGTCATAAAGTTTGAACATGTGAAAGAATGTTATAAAAGGACTAAAGTTGACAAACATGGAAAGTATGTGATTATACGGGTTCTAAATGTCAACAGTGAATAAATATACTTCATAATAACCCTACATGATGTTTATAACATCAAACGAATAAATCATGGATCATGCGAAGCTAAAAGTGAGAGATTACAAACTACAGGGGTTAAATGTGTCAACATGTTTAAAGATATACCTCTGAGTGACCTTTTGACAAACCTGAAGCTTTGTAACTGTTAATTATGCTCACTAGAATGCGCGATATAAATTTCATAAAGTTTCGTTATCGTATGAGAAAGTTATGATCAAATTCGTGTGCGAGGGGTTAAAGCGTTAACATTGAAAGTTATGACTTTTTGGGTTAACCGGAAGTGTCCAGGGACTTGGCAAAGTGGGTATAAGTCCTAAAGACCTTGTAGGTAAATAAAGAGGGCTCAAATAGCAAGAAATAGGTCAGTTGACCTTTCGGAAGGGCCAAAAGGTGAGATGCAACATCATGAAAACGTTTTTGTCTGATCAGGAGGTCCAGGCGGGCCGCGTAAGAGATTAAGATATCTTACGCGGGCCGCGTCAGTTGCCCAGTAACAGAATCTCCAAACAGCAGCCTGCAAACGCGCTCAACCGACCTTTAATCGATATTTTTGCATTGTGGGCGACCCCTAAACAGTCCTAGGCACTTAGGGACACATGTTGGTGGGTTGTGGTCAGTGATAGAGTTGTGTGTCAACTTCTTGTGGTGAAAAATTCACTATATAAAGGCCATAAGTTGCAACTCATTGATCACACCTTCATCTGCACATTTGGAGCATTTATGGAGCTAAGGATCTCTCTCTAAGCTTCACATTTCGTGCATAGGACTTCAGTAAGTTTGCTAATCCTTCTTTAATTGAGTTTAGCTTAGTTATTTAGCTCAAAGTCAAACCGTCGTAATTACGGTTTGACTTCGAGATTAATTAATAATGGCTCAGTCAAATCTCGAATTAAAAGTAGTTATAAGTTGGTAATTATGTGGGTAATAAACCCTCAAAAGGGTTCCCCCTGATTCCCACTCTAACTAGGTCAAATGTCGGGTCAAACTTGTATTTAAAAAGTCAACAGAATGTGTAAATTACAATTTATGCATAATTAGCAATGTAGAACACATACAACCTATTTGATCATTAATATAACTTGGTAATTAGTGTAAGGACATGTCTAAACATGTTCAACCCGACAATTTCCTGTTTAGACCCGGTTCGGAACCGAAAGTCGCATAGTTTGACTTATACTTTGACTTTCAGTTCTGACCCGTTATGGTATGTTTTAGAAATGCCTTAGAGCTTTATTTGGACCAGGTTACATGCTAGTATAACCCTCTGTGATTATACACCTCGGATCATTAGTTATCCAATTAATATGCATGATTCCGTTAATTGCTCATATGTTGACCATTATGCCCTTTTCACCTTAAAACGTGATTTTTGAAAATGTAAAAGAGTAGAAACTTTAATTACTGATATATAAACTTGTATACAAAATTTGACATCAGTTTGAGGCGTAGATAAAGAGTTATGCTCGTTAGCATAAAATGAAAGCTTTATGTTAATTAAACGGCGTAATTAGCATATAGCCTAATTACACCTACTTTTTGATATCAAACTTATTACCCACTGATGTAATATATTATTTTGGGATTTTTGAAGATTTTTAATTAATTTTAGGCTGAGCATAACTTATAGTCGTAGGCTTAATCCGGTAATTGTCGGTTTTGCCCTTACGGGCCATAAAATGAGTTTTACATATCTAATTGACTCCAAACCTTTTGCTACTGATCACATATGATAAATAAATTATTTTAAGCCTTCTGGAATGGTAAAAATATCAGCTTTATGTATCAAACCCGGAAATGGCTTCTAATCGCCTTTTTAAGCGTTTTTAACACATAGTATGTACTAGAATTATTTTAAACATACAAGGGTTGATACCTACTGATATTTGAGACAAATTATAATGTTTTAACAGTAAGCAAAAGTTGTTTAACTCAGACTTCAGTTTTGAGCTTTTCGGCTTATGTGAAATTACCAAAATACCCCTACGGGGCATAGTTTGGTTATAATTGATAAATGTCACATATATACTTTACCCTACTGTTATAACTTAGTAAAATGAGTATTTTGGCTGATTATATCAGACCTGTAACTCAGGATACTACTTAAACTCTTTTATCACCTTTTAAATGACCAAACTACCCCTACGGGGCATAGTTTGTGTTTAAATACATTTCGGGCATAATAAATGATATCTTACTGATGTCACAACATATTTGGAGCATATTAACTTAGGAAACCTGTAAATGGCTCTCATTACTACCCGTTACGCTTATTACGCGTACGGTTCGCTTTATGTAACTAGTTTACATAAATTAGCCGAAACGGGTCAAACCTTATCGGTTTTATCTCAAAATCCAGAATGTGTATGAAATACCCATATTAAACAAGTCTCTGAACTTGTCGGGTCTAAATCATATTCTATCCGGTCTTCTCTTAATCGTGCGCACGAACCGTGTCTTTGAAACTAACCGGTCTAAGCTTAAGCTTAACTAAAGACCCGTTAGGATTCTAATAGGTTATTATAAACCTTCGTTCCAGATTAGGAGGACCAGTAAAAGCTACGTGCATTTTGCTTATTGTGAATTATACTTTGCTCAGGTAAATACTTTTAACTTATTTTCCCTATACGGGCTTGGGTTACGGTATATAGAATACCGCTTGATCGGGCATCAAATCTTCCATCGTTGGGTGGTTAATTGAATAATTTGATCGGCTTGTTTAAACAGTCTTGTTACTTAAAGCCTTTGGGGGGTTAATGACCATGTCCCGGATATCCTTGGCATCATTTTACGAAATGGCCACGACTTAAGCGCGGGGTGTAGGCGTACACCCGTCAGTGCATAAAAGAATAATGTGGTGTGTCTATTGATCTTTAACCCAGACACGATCCGGGCTACTGAACGCACAAGGAACATGTAATTCGTTCACAAGATTATATATTTAAATAATTCTCCCAAGTTAAATAAACTGTTTATGCCATGTGCATCCAAACCAATTTTCAATCATTTTCCAAAATGAGTTAGTTGATTGTATTTACTAGTGTAAACTGACGTATTTTCCCAAAAAGATTAAATGCAGGTACTAAACGTAATTGGCTGGATTGTCTCCTTAGCATCAATAGAAGTCTCACAAGCTTAAGATGCCTGAAGTCTGTTGAACTATTATTCCTATTTATTTTTCGATCCGTCTGTGGATAAACTTCCGAATATTGTGACATTTGATATTACAATATTAAATTCGGTTGTATTATATCTTTTATATTGCTTCCGCTGTGCATATTAAATATTGTGTTGTTTGACTATTATGTTGCCAACCACGTCACGATACTCCCCCACCGGGCCCACCGGTGACACGTGGAAAGCGGGGTGTGACATTTTGAAACTCATGCTATTATTGTTAAGACTAACTTTCCAATTAAGAATGTTCTCAGGAAACCTGGAATGTCAGGAAGGATGGCAAAATGGGCAGTAAAGCTTAGTGCTTATGATATAAGATATGAACCAAGAACTGCCATTAAATCCCACGCCTTAGCTGACTTTGTGGCTGATTTCAATAGTGATCTATAAAGGGGAGCCGAGTTGGAAGTTCAACAGCTTGAAGAGACTAAGGATCCTTGGATACTCTTCACAGATGGGGCTTCAAATATCAAGGGAACTGGACTAGGAATACTACTAAAATCGCCACAGAGGACATAATACCCCACTCAATTGCTTGTGAGTTTCAAACTACTAATAATGAGGCTGAATATGTAGCCTTAATAGGTGGTTTGCAAATTGCCAAGCACATGAGGATCATGTATCTTGAGGTATATGTAGATTCATTGTTAATTACTAACCACTTTAATGGTTCTTATGCTGTTAAAGGTGAAAGACTAATCAAATATCTTGAGATAGTCAAGAAATTGGCAGACTCTTTTGCTTCTTTTAGTTTGACACAGGTACCTAGGGAAGAAAATACAGAAGCTGATGCATTAGCCAACCTTGGATCATCATTGAATGTCACACCCCCAAAATCCACCATGCGGAGTATCACCGCTTGGAGGCGTGACATGACCAGGATCGAGCCACCAATCATATTGAACAACGTAATTAAGTAAATAAAACCAACCACAATACAATTGGTGACCAAATACTAGTTAACCAAGTTCATATTAAACAGCGGAAGCATTAAGGGTAAAACCCAAAACATAAGTTCAATAAGTTCATAAAGTTCATATGTTAAGCACGGGACATAACCGTCCATATCCCACAACGACCTCCTCCTCGTGCAAGCTCCATAAGCATCTAACGACCTGTAAGGCATGTAACAACGAGTCCACAACAAAGTTGAGTGAGTTCACGGTTGGTTGTTTAGTTTTAAGTTGTTTCCGAAAACATGGTTTGTCTTTTTGCTGGCTTACTTGCCGTGAGGGTTACCCCATAGTTGAAAATATGATTAACCAGTTCCTTCTTTAATCACCCAAACCATATCCATAATCAGTGGGGGTTTTCCCCATAGTGAACCACTAGACTGTTACGATATCGACAACTGACGAACAATAGTTGTGCCTTACGTCAATGTCTATCATCATTGACAGTTTGCCATAGTCCATTAGTACACGCCCGTCCGAACGGCATGGTGTGAGGTTTGTTAAACCTAATAGCGCTATTAACTAATGACCCGCTCGCCATTGGCCTCGGCGATTAAGTCGATATAAAATGAGGGACTTTGTCACACCCTCAAATTACCACCTAGGGAGTGTCCCTGTTAGGCGTGTGACGACTAGCAATGAGCCACCAATTACATTGAATCCCAAGTTTAAAATGAAGCTCCATTGTTTAATAATACTGAAATCCCAATCACAAGTTATTCAAAACCATAAGTTCAACGGAAGCGTTAATATAACATAATGTAAATACTTTTCGTTCAATCATAAGAAATAAATATTTGATGAATAATCCCATCTGAGTAACCATGACCACTCTCGCTCTCCAGCCAGCAAGCTCCTGTATCAATCACCTAACGACCTGCGAGCATGTAACAAGTGTATCAGACAAAGCTGGCGAGTTCACAGTTTTAGAAAATGTTTGTTACTAGTTGTATGTAAAACAGTTCAATAACCAATGCAAGTAATATTGTTAATATCTCAATTCCGAACAAGACGGCTCCTGAAATACATGACTGCCCTTCCCACGTACTCCTATCTAGTACTGGGCCCCGACTGGGTCATTAGTTCACATCCGTCCTATCTAGGAGCGGTGTGAGGGTGCCAAACCTAAGTAGCGCTACCAACTAATACCCGTTACCCTCCAGGTAACATAATAAGGGACTTACAAAAATGATAGGTGAGAATATTAACCAATATACCCGTTATTACCCAGACCACTGACTGTCCCCAACCACTGGGACGCATGCTCGAATGTAGTGAACTCACATTTGATTGCTCGGTAGATTATTTACTCGTTTGACTATTTGATCAACCACGCCCTAAAAGGGTTATCGATACAGTTAGTTATGACTAATCCATGTACCCATGATTTACACCAACACGTATATTGTTCACATAGCACGCACATATAATTTAACTCGCAACAGTAAGCATGTTATGCATATGTAAACACAATCTATTAACCCATTAACAGTCCAATAATATGTGTAACTCTGTTGAAGTGTTTAACCTATTATTTCATTCATCAGGGTCACTCATGTAATACGAAAACTCTAAATCATACATAACAATATCAATATCATATGTACAGCCCATTAACACATCGGCCCACAAGACCTTAAACCGTGGATCAGTTACACAAGTGTTATACGTTAAACATCATGTTTGCCGTTTTCGATCGGTTTACCAAATAGACACAATAGTTGACCTGATGATTGTTATTCACATGTTATCATACGAACCAACAACCATTAAATCAAATCTGAACCTGTACTAGTTATCGGTTCTCACCCAATACATATATTAAATTTCAAATCAATAGTCCCTACAACCTTTTGATGGTGATAAGATTATTCCCACCCCAACATGCAATAATATCCGAACCATTAATATATGCATATATATTTGTGTACCCCTAAATCTTACATCACCCTATTAATGAAAGTATGTGAACTCTATGTCCTATGCATTTAGATCCTATCCTTAACAAACAAGGCACCATCACATCAATTTACTCACATAGTATTACTATACTTGACTTTCCTGACAATTGTAATAAGATGTGCACATGGTATGACTATCCTTGACTCACATAAAACACACATGGGTCGCCATATTATGAAATCACATGCATCAACAGTAATTAACATCTATCATCTCATATCACAGAAACAATCCATATTCATGCATCATTATACAAACTTTCATATTTTCAAGATTTAATTATGTATCATGCCCATCTAGTTCACACAACCAAAACGTACAGACAATCATCATCACAATTCATTCATGAACAAATACCTAAAGAACAATCAATTAGCAATTAATATGACATAGATTTACTAACCAAGATGATATCTCACGAGAGGGGAGGGGTGTCGCTACTGCCGTCACACAATGGGTGAAAGGGTAGGGTTGTTTAGGGTTTGAGATAGTTATTAACATATAAGTTACCTACGTACTCAAATATTGATAAGAAGGGAACCGGCCTATATCTTTATACGAAGAGCTGGCCCAACTTATTTAATCAGTTGCGGCCCAAATAACATGACTACTTAGACTTGCGCAGATTTGTGAAATCAGTTAACACTTCCGTTTAGAGTTAACACACAACGTTTAACATGCCTAAGTCAAATAATGCACAGTAAAAGAAAACAATGAGGATCTTAGAACTGTTAAGATAAACGACACTAACCTGTACAGTTCGGGTTGTCACATCATCCCCAACTTGAAGGAAATTTCGTCCCGAAATTTGACAGGTAAGCACAGAAGAGTAAAGTGAGGAATCAACATAAACAAGACAACATCATACTAGCATTATTTCATCCTATTATATCTTTTAACCACCTAAAAACATGATGTATCAAGAGTGTTCAAGAAGCATACAACTAGCTTAAAGCTAGGGAAGAACACAAAGGAAAATGATGGTGAAGATGGATGATGAAAGCAAGTAATGAAGCTCCTTCAAGTTCCTCAAGCTTCCTACTTCACAAGGCACCTTCTAACACATGAATGGAGCTTGGAAATGGATGAAGATGATGGTGATAGAGTGGTGGTGGTGGCGGTTCTAGTGAGGGCCGAGAGGGAAGAGGGAGAGATGAGGGAGGTGGAGTGAAGATATGGAATGATATGAGATGATATGGAGCCATACATATAAGATCCTTTATTATATTTTGGCTATAAGATCAAGCAACAATCTTTTCATATCTTATAGGATCTTGGCAAGATCACACAAGATCATGGGTGATCTATGGTGGGGTCCTCATGATCGATTACTAGTATGGGGGGGGGGGGGTATGTGTAAAATTTCATGGTAAGTGGTAAATACTAGTTCAAATCCAAGTATATGATTACATATGTTAGTTAGTGGATATTCTAGTTGGTGTTATGGTGTTCGGGGATCATAACTTGCCAAGAAATAATTAAACAATGTTTCTTGCAATATTTTGGTGTCCCGGGCAATGTCCGGTTGTTCGGTTAGATACCGGTTCATTAAAGTGCTAAGTTGTTCCGTTTAGTGTCTTTTATGTATCTTTTTCTAACACTTTTAATTCCCAACACTCAGGAAAACATACAGGACTATTTAGTCAATTTTTCTGCACAAGACTAGTATGTTAACAAGCACATGTAAGTATGACGCAGTAATCAGAAAGCAGTTAAGTAATTCAACACAATCATCAAGCACTTTAGTTAACATTAATAAATCGTACGGATACATGTAATTATGAGGGTTGTCACATTCTCCCCCTGTTAAGAAAATTTCGTCCCGAAATTTAGCGCGTGGTTACTGAGGAAGCTAGTTAAGTTGCGTGGTTTCCTGGTTTTCCTGGGGTGTCACATCATCCCCCCGTTGGTTTGGAATTTCGTCCCGAAATTCTGCAGTAGCTTCAGCCTCAGTAGTGGTTGCACTTTTCTTAAACAACTGGGGATACTTGAGTTTCATTTGGTCTTCTCGTTCCCAGGTATACTCTGGGCCACGACGGGAATTCCAACGAACTCGAACAAGAGGTATCCTGGTACGCTTGAGAATCTTAACGTCTCGGTCTGTGATTTCGACTGGTTCCTCGACGAATCGCAACTGGTCGTCGAATGTGAGCTCCTTTAAGGGAAATATGAGGGTCTCATCGGACAGGCACTTGTTCAGATTCGACACGTGGAATACGTTGTGAACTCCGCTGAGTTCTTTAGGTAGGTTCAACTTGTAGGCGACTTTGCCAATTTTCTCAATAATTTCGAACGGTCCGACATTACGTGGATTGAGTTTGCCTCGTTTTCCAAAACGGACTACACCTTTCCAAGGTGAGACTTTAAATAGCACTCGATCCCCAACCTGGAACTCGAGTGGTTTCCTGCGCTTATCAGCGTAGCTTTTCTGACGGTCATGAGCTGCCGCCATTCGTTGTCGTATCTGAGCAATCTTCTCGGTTGTATCTACCACAAGTTCTGGGCCAGTGATTTGACTGTCGCCAACCTCTGCCCAACAAAGAGGTGATCGGCACTTCCGTCCGTACAATGCCTCGAACGAAGCGGCCTGGATACTGGTGTGGTAACTGTTGTTATACGAAAAACTCCACTAACGGGAGGTGTTTTTCCCAGCCATTACCAAAGTTGATTACACATGCCCTAAGCATGTCTTCAAGGGTTTAGATGGTGCGTTCAGATTGCCCATCCGTCTGTGGATGATATGCCGTGCTCATGTCTAATCGAGAACCAAAGGACTTGTGCGTAGCTTGCCACAATTCAGATGTAAAACGTGAGTCACGATCAGAAATGATGGAGGTTGGCACTCCGTGCCTTGATACTACTTCCTTTAGGTAGACGTCTGCTAGAGTAGAAAACTTATCCGTTTCCTTGATAGCCAAGAAATGTGCAGACTTGGTCAATCGATCCACTATCACCCAAATAGTGTCATTTCCGCGTTGAGACCTAGGCAGGCCAGTAACGAAATCCATAGAAATTTGCTCCCATTTCCATGTCGGGATCTCTGGTTGTTGGAGTAGGCCTGATGGTTTCTGGTATTCGACCTTGACCCTAGCACAAGTCAAGCATTTACTGACGTAGGTCGCTATGTTGGCTTTCATACTAGGCCACCAATACGTAGTCTTGAGATCATGGTACATCTTATCCGAACCAGGATGTACTGAATAACGAGACTTGTGGCCTCATCCATCACGAGCTCACATAGATTACCATAAAGTGGAACCCAGATGCGCCCGTTTACATAGTAGGCGTCGTCTTCCTTTTGTTCTAACCGTTTCCTTGATCCTCGTAGGGACTCCGCCCTGATGTTCTCTGCTTTCAATGCTTCAACCTGAGCATCTCGTATCTGAGTAGGAAGACTAGATTGGATGGTAGGTTGTAACGCACGCACACGTTTAGGTATAGTATCCTTTCGACTGAGGGCGTCGGCTACAACATTGGCTTTGCCCGGATGGTACTTGATCGCACATTCATAATCATTCAAGAGCTCGACCCATCGGCGTTGTCGCATATTTAACTCTTTTTGCTTGAAGATATGCTCGAGACTCCTGTGATCGGTGTAAAATGGTGCACTTGGTACCGTACAGGTAATGTCTCCATATCTTAAGTGCGAAAACAACGGCTCCCAATTCCATGTCGTGCGTAGTGTAGTTCCTTTCGTGAACTTTAAGTTGGCGCGGTGCGTAGGCAATGACTTTATCTCGTTGCATCAACACACAACCCAATCCTTGTATGGACGCGTCGCAATAAACCACAAAATCATCTGTGCCTTCAGGTAATGAAAGAATAGGCGCGCTACAAAGTCTATCCTTTAAGTGCTGAAATGCAGATTCCTGTGCATCACCCCAACGATAGGTGACACCCTTTTGAGTTAGTGAAGTGAGAGGTTGCGCAATCCTTGAGAAATCCTTGATAAACCTTCTGTAGTATCCTGCTAAACCCAAGAATTGGCGGATTTCTGTTGGTGTACGGGGTGCAGGCCAGTTCTTGATCGAGTCAACCTTGGATGGATCAACATGAATCCCATCCTTGTTTACCACGTGGCCTAGAAAATGGACTTTGCGAAGCCAGAAGTCACATTTTGAAAACTTAGCATACAGCTGCTCTACTCGAAGGAGTTCCAAGATAAGTCGTAGATGATGCTCGTGTTCCTCCTGACTCTTAGAATAGATCAGGATGTCGTCGATGAAAACGATAACAAACTTATCCAGGTAGGGTTTGCACACTCGGTTCATGAGGTCCATGAAGACCGCAAGTGCGTTTGTCAACCCGAAAGGCATGACCAGAAACTCGTAATGGCCGTAACGAGTTCTGAATGCTGTTTTGGAGACATCCTCATCTCGGACTCTCAGCTGATGGTATCCCGATCTGAAATCAATCTTAGAGTAAAAGCTCGACCCTAGCAGCTGGTCGAATAAGTCATCAATGCGTGGAAGAGGATAACGATTCTTCACGGTCACCTTGTTGAGTTCGCGGTAGTCAATACACATTCTGAAGGTACCGTCTTTCTTCTTCACGAATAACACTGGAGCTCCCCAAGGTGAAGAGCTAGGGTGAATAAAACACTTATCCAAGAGCTCTTGTAGTTGCGTGGACAATTCTTCAAGTTCCGATGGAGCTAGACGATAAGGTGCTCGAGCTATGGGCGCTGCTCCGGGAGCTAGCTCGATTTGAAACTCAACTTGACGATGAGGCAGAAGACCAGGTAATTCATCAGGAAATACCTCAGGAAAGTCGCGCACAATAGGAATGTCTTCAATCTTCCTTTCTTCCGAGGATGTATCAGAAACGAGGGATAGGATAGCAGTGTGGCCCTTTCGCAAACACTTCTGGGCCTTAAGGAAAGAGATGATGCCCACAACAGCACCACTCTTGTCACCACAAATCACGAGGGGTTCTTCACCAGAACGAGGGATGCGGACAATCTTTTCGTTGCAAAGAATTTCCGCTTGCTGATGAGATAACCAATCCATTCTAATAACAACGTCAAAACTACCCAGAACGATAGGAATAAGATCGATAAAGAAGGTCTGACTAGCTAAGACAAGGTTACAACCCTTAACTATGTGTGTGGCCTCGAGACTTTTACCATTTGCTAGCTCTACCGTGTGTTTGGTGTTCAAAATTGTTGGAGTGCGCTTAAGCATTTGGCTAACTTTTAAGGACACATAACTAGTATCGGCACCCGAATCAAATAAAACAGTAACATAGAAGTCATCCAGAAGAAACTTACCCATCACCACGTTGGGGTCGTTCCTTGGATCACCCTGACCAATCACGAAGGCACGACATCGGGCGCCATTGCCATTATTGTTACCCCCGTTGTTGCCCCCATTGTTGTTCCCGTTTCCTTGGTTGTTGTTATTCTGATTCTGGTTCAGTTGAGGGCAGTTCCTCTTAAAGTGGCCTTCAGCGCCACACTGAAAGCATCCTTTATTGCCCTGCTGTTGCTGCTGCTGCTGGTGGTTCTGTGGAGCTTGTTGCTGTTGTTGGCGATTCTGATTTGCTGGTCTTGCGCTCCTGCAATCCTTTGCCTCATGACCAATTTTGTTACACCTCAGACAACGACCCTTGTGGCACTGCCCGCTATGATGCTTGTTGCACCGGTTGCACTTGGGGTGATTCCCTCGGTATCCACCCTGTCCTTGACTACCAGAAGATTGCTGACCAGGACTCTGGTAGTTATCAGTCTTTCGCTGCTGGGCCTGAGACTGAACTGAAGTAGAACCCTTACCCGAATTTCCATCCCACTTGCGCTTGTTATCACTGGGAGCATCAGTAGTAGTAGCACTAATACGCTTGGGCAGCTTGTTCTGTTCAACTGCCTGATCAGTGAGATGATGCGCCAACCGGATGATTTGCTGAATGGTGCCAAGATTAGCTGAGGTCACGTGGCTTTGAATTTCTGGCACCAAACCCTTAAGGTACAACTCGATACGCTTGATAGGAGGATCCACCATAGTGGGACACAAGATAGCTAATTCGTTCGATCTCTTTGTGTATGCCTCGATTTCAGATCCCGTCATCTTCAAGTTGAAAAATTCCACCTCTAGCTTGTGGATGTCGTCACGACTACAATACTCTTCTTTGATCAACTCTTTGAAGTCATTCCATGGGGTGGCATTAGCAACCGCTAGCCCTAGCAGTTGAACCTGTGCTTTCCACCAGGTTAACGCAGCACCTTCGAGTGTTCCAGTAGAAAATTTCACCCTACGATCTTCAGGGAATTCACACATTTCGATGACAGACTCGAGCTTCTCGAACCATTGAAGAAGACCTACAGCTCCTTTTGTGCCGCTGAAAGTACTAGGTCGGCAATCCATGAACGTTTTGAACGTACATACGGGAGGCTGAGCATGTTGGCCTGTGGCGCGAGAATGAAAGACAAAGTTAAGCACAAGAGTTGGTTCGCGAGAGTACGATCTAAGCGTCCTAAGGTGGGTTGATATGGCAGGTTATACCTCCTGCAGGGACAGCTGCGAGTGCCTCAGCCACTCATTCGTTGATTAGAGCCGTCAGCTGGGCTTGAGTCAAGTTCAAACGTCCACCCATGTTCTTCACAACGAAGTAACGTAAGTGAGAAAAGTGTCGCGAAAGTGCGTAAGCGTGGGACGACAGTAGAGAATAAGCAAACAAGGTTCAAATAGCAGTTATCACGTTAGCTAATGCACTTTGTGAACTATCAAACAGACAACATAAATCATACCACCTATTGTGTCGAGTCTTGCACGTGGAGCGAAGCGTCGTTGTGGATCGTTGAGCACTGTACAGGTTATAGTCTGGTTTTGTCAAAAAACTTTTTCCCTTTTTAAAACCAAGTTCACTATAACCAATGGCTCTGATACCAATCTGTCACACCCCCAAAATCCACCATGCGGAGTATCACTGGTTGGAGGCGTGACATGACCAGGATCGAGCCACCAATCATATTGAACAACGTAATTAAGTAAATAAAACCAACCACAATACAATTGGTGACCAAAAACTAGTTAACCAAGTTCATATTAAATAGCGGAAGCATTAAGGGTAAAACCCAAAACATAAGTTCAATAAGTTCATAAAGTTCATATGTTAAGCACGGGACATAACAGTCCATATCCCACAACGACCTCCTCCTCGTGCAAGCTCCATAAGCATCTAACGACCTGTAAGGCATGTAACAACGAGTCAACAACAAAGTTGAGTGAGTTCACGGTTGGTTGTTTAGTTTTAAGTTGTTTCCAAAAACATGGTTTGTCTTTTTGCTGGCTTACTTGCCGTGGGGGTTACCCCATAGTTTAAAATATGATTAACCAGTTCCTTCTTTAATCACCCAAACCATATCCATAATCAGTGGGGGTTTTCCCCATAGTGAACCACTAGACCGTTACGATATCGACAACTGACGAACAATAGTTGTGCCCTACGTCAATGTCTATCATCATTGACAATTTGCCATAGTCCATTAGTACACGCCCGTCCAAACGGCACGGTGTGAGGTTTGTTAAACCTAATAGCGCTATTAACTAATGACCCGCTCGCCATTGGCCTCGGCGATTAAGTCGATATAAAATGAGGGACTTAATGATAGAGTTTTGTCTAGTAAGTTTTAAGGTTGTTGTCCTACCCAAGGATGACGAACGTACGTATTCTACCCGAGGAGAATACGCAGGATTAATATTGGCATCCTACCTATGGAGGATGGCGGTACATATCCTACCCAAGGAGGATATGTAGGTTCCGTTTTAATTATTTAACCCATTCCCAACCACCGGGAATCCCATGCCTTAGAAAGTGTGAACTCACCTTTGGTTGCTCGGTTTGACTCTCAAAAATAGCTAACAGTCAAGGTCGGTCAATCACATCCTAGTATGATTACCACTTAGTTTATTAGTGACTTCAAATAAGCACGAAGTTTCCTACACGCATCTACCACATAACATGCACTCACTTTAACGGTTCATGCCCATATAAACTTCCCATCTATTCCCATCCATAAGCAAACATACGACATTACACATAACACTTTCATTGACATATAACATGTTAGATCATTCTCAGATAACCTACCTGACATTTAGACATGCAAATTACTACTTATGTCGTTTCAGCTTTAACATTCAAAACCGGGTTGTTTTCGGGAACTTTAAGAAAATAGTTAACCTGTTCCAAAAATTCCCAACTTTTTACAGAAGGTCTTAAACAATCAAAATATTATTGTGTAAAAATATCGGGATCCAATTCATTACCAATATTTTATAAAATTTCATTTACCGGACTGCAATCTGATTCATCACTTTCTGACTGCAGTCCACAGAATAATTCATTTAAAATTCATCGTAAGTCCGATTTATGAAATTCCCATGGGATAATTACTATGACATCAGTGTCCATCTACAGTATAAATTTCATGACCTAATTCTACACAGATTTCAAGTTATGACGAAAAACATAACACATATTTTCAGCAGTAAAAACGTAGCTTTTGCTGCTGTGAAAAATGACCCTTTAAAAATAGCAAACGATGTCCAAAAATTATGATTCCAGTGCCATTAGAATCGTATTTTGAAATAACACGTTATAGACTCAAGAAAATCAGTTTTTCGATAAGTATCAACCTACTTACAGCCGACTGAAGTTGGCTGTAAATGTTTGGACATAAGCTGTTTCAGCTTATAGCGTTCTAACGCAAGTTCTATTTGTTCCGTTAACATGTTTAGTGATCAACAACGACATTTAACATTTCTTGCAGCAGGTTATCGTTTATTTAACTCAGATTTATCATGTCAAGTACCATTGTTCATAACAAATTTCTAGAGTACAAGTTTTCATCAAGTAAGCATCATCAACATAAACAAGACAACATCATACTAGCATTATTTCATCCTATTATATCTTTTAACCACCTAAAAACATGATGTATCAAGAGTGTTCAAGAAGCTTACAACTAGCTTAAAGCTAGGGAAGAACACAAGGGAAAATGATGGTGAAGATGGATGATGAAAGCAAGTAATGAAGCTCCTTCAAGTTCCTCAAGCTTCCTACTTCACAAGGCACCTTCTAACACATGAATGGAGCATGGAAATGGATGAAGATGATGGTGATAGAGTGGTGGTGGTGGTGGTGGTTCTAGTGAGGGCCGAGAGGGAAGAGGGAGAGATGAGGGAGGTGGAGTGAAGATATGGAATGATATGAGATGATATGGAGCCATACATATAAGATCCTTTATTATATTTTGGCTATAAGATCAAGCAACAATCTTTTCATATCTTATAGGATCTTGGCAAGATCATGGGTGATCTATGCTGGGGTCCTCATGACCGATTACTAGTATGGGGGGGGGGGGGCTATGTGTAAAATTTCATGGTTAGTGGTAAATACTAGTTCAAATCCAAGTATATGATTACATATGTTAGTTAGTGGATATTCTAGTGGGTGTTATGGTGTTCGGGGATCATAACTAGCCAAGAAATAATTAAACAATGTTTCTTGCAATATTTTGGTGTCCCGGGTAATGTCCGGTTGTTCGGTTAGATACCGGTTCGTTAAAGTGCTAAGTTGTTCCGTTTAGTGTCTTTTATGTATCTTTTTGTAACACTTTTAATTCCCAACACTCAGGAAAACATACAAGACTATTTAGTCAATTTTTCTGCACAAGACTAGTATGTTAACAAGCACATGTAAGTATGACGCAGTAATCAGAAATCAATTAAGTAATTCAACACAATCATCAAGCACTTTAGTTAACATTAATAGATCGTACGGATACATGTAATTATGAGGGTTGTCACATTGAAGATTCCAGATGATATTAAAATTCCCATCATCTACATTTTGAATCCTGCTATTGAGGATCATACAGCTATGGGAATAGTAGAGAATTCTGCAATCATACCTACTGATGGTGCACAATCACATTCAGGATCCTGGATATTTCCATCATGAGATATATACAACATGCAGAGATTTCTACAGGAGAAAATCCCAGTGCTTTCAAAGTCAAGGTATCTCAATTTACTATATTAAATAACATGTTATATAAACGATCTCTTGCAGGTCCATATCTAAGGTGCATTGAGGATCCAGAAATCCAAGAAGTCCTGAAGGATTTTCATGAAGGAGATTGTGGAAACCACACTGGGAGCAGAGCACTGTTCTCAAGGATCCTTAGGACAGGATATTATTGGCCTACTATGAAGAAGGATGCTGTGGAATATGCCAAGAAATGTGATGCTTGTCAAAGACATAGCAATATCCTTCATCAACCAGCGGAGCTCCTACATCCTATATCCTCTTCTTGGCCATTCATGAGATGGGGAATGGATATAGTTGGCAAACTTCCAAAAGAACCAGGAGGAAAAGTGTTTATGCTTGCCATGACTGATTACTTTTCAAAATAGAAAGAAGCTGAAGCATTTGCTCAAGTCAGAGAAAAAGAAGTGATATCCTTTATTAAAAGAAACATTATTACCAGATGTTTTGGTCAAAAATCACACAAGGATAATACAACCAAATCCGATTTTGTGAGGTGTGATGCTTGAATGAATGAACAATGTATGTATGAAATGAATGTGGGACACAAGGATTTATACGAGGAAAAAGTCCTTGATCAAGATATGATCTCCGGCACAAAAAACCTCGGATAGTGAAAACTATCACTATCAAGTATATTGAATAAACAAGTTTACAACTTCGGAAGTATTGAGCTTGATACAATGAGTTCTAGTGTGTGTTTGTTCGAGAGAGAATAGTAGAAGTATTGTACGTAAACTAGGTGCAAAAAGTGTTTCTAAAAATAAGCTCAATACCCCTTTAATCTTTGCTAAAAATATCCTAACTAACTATCCGAAAAATCTGCCCATCACCCACGATCGCCACCAACGGTAACTAGCTCATGCACATGTTGAAAAAGTAGAGCATATTCCCCTGGAATCTCGCATGGAATAAGTCTTCTTCGAAACATGCCTGCAAAATAAGCCAAAGGTGATGGAAACAATTGTTAAGTTAGAATAATAATGAGGATCCCGGATCCTTATTCCCGCAGCGTCTCCTGAGGATCCTTAATTCAAATTGAACTGAGGGTCCGTGATCCATGCTACACTTGAGGATCCGTGATCCATAGGCAGTAAAATTCTATCCCTAACACCAGATTTGGTATTCCTTCTGAAATTTTTTGTGATAATGGATCCCAATTTATTGGGAGTAGAACTACTAACTTTTGTGACAGTTAGGGGGTTAAGATGATAACATCAACACCAGTCCACCCACAAGCTAATGGTCAACCAGAATCATCCAACAAGATCATCATCAACAACTTGAAGAAGAAGCTTGGATCCAAAAAGGGAAAATGGGCAGAAGAGCTACCATATGTGCTATGGGCTGATAGAATAACTCCCAAGAATGCCACTGGTCAGACTCCATTTTCTTTAGTGTTTGGAGCTAAATCAGTGATCCCTACAGAGATGGTGGTTCCTACTGCTAGAACAAGCATCCGTGATCCTGAAGGAAATGCTGAAAATTTGGTTCAAGAATTGGATACCATAGAAGAACTCAGGGATTTGGCAAGGATAAGATTGGCTAGTTATCAACAAAGGATGGCTGGAGATTATAACAAGAATGTCAGGATCAGAAAGTTTCAAGTTGGTGATATGGTATTGAGGAAAGCATTCCAAAATACCACAAATCCTGCTGATGGCAAGTTAGCTCCAAAGTGTGAAGGCCCTATCTTATTGAAGCTGAGGCAGGAAAGGGGGCATACCGCTTATTAACAATGGAAGGTGATCTATTACCAAGAGCTTGGAATGCTGTCCATCTAAAGAGATACTTCATGTAAGAAGGATCCAGGATCCTTAGTTATCCTCATATCTGGTATACATAAAGGATCCTTAGAGGATATATGATCCTCACTCTGGTAACGATTTGATTTTGATTTATCTAATCCTTTAATTTATTTGACTATAAGGAGAAGGATCCAAGATCCTTTATCCTTTTTAACTAAGTTATGTGTTTTGCAGAAATGGGTGCATCTTTGACAAAGCATCAAGTATCCACAGAGGTCTCTTAAGTTTTATGGGCTTGTCCCCAGTTTAAGGTATCTTCTACCTTCTACGAATCAGGTTCTTACACTTTCGCCAGTAGTGCACGATTATCCTGGTGCAGTTAAAGGCAATGTGACCAGTACCCGCTTTAGAGACTGACAATTTCATTGTACTGGCTGTATTTAGGATCCTAAGTATAATGGTAGATGTACCATACATCCGTTCCTAAGGTTTCTAACGTTTTCACGTTAGCTAAGGTTTTGGCATCTTCATGTCACTAAGTTTGGATAGTCGCCAGTAAGGGCCATACTCCAGTTTACACAAGATCCTTTGGGCGTGTCCCCAGTTTTTTGGGCTTGTCCCCAGATTGTTGGGCTTGTCCCCAGATACTAACTCTTTCTTTTACAGATTGGCTTAGTCCCAAGTTATGTTTTATTTCAGGATTCCAAAGTTAAACAGTTAAGGATCTTGGATCCTAACTTTCTATAAGGGTTTGTCTTATAATTGTTACAATTGTATGCATTAAGGATTTAGGATCCTAACTTGGATTCTCTGGTATGATCCCTAGTTACTCTAACTTTATTCTTGGTTTGTCAATGTTACCCTTATTCTTTGACAACAGGATATATGATCCTAAAGTTGACTTGCTTTTCAAACTTTTCGATTATAGGATATTTGATCCTTGATCATATCCTAAACTTTTTGACTTAAACTGATTTTTATACCTTCACTAATGACTTGTAAATCTAAAAAGTTGTACAATAACAATTAAAAGGTAAATATACACAAAATGGACAACACAAAGATAGTCAAAAGGTTAATGTTTTATTCATCCAAAGTTAAAACCCTTTAAAGGTTGTCAAAATTACCTACCCCGAGCGTCTACCAGCAATACGTGGCCCGTCCGCTGGGGTAGGTAAAGGGTGTCCATATTAACAAGTCTTAAAGTGGAGGAAAGTAAAGACGGCAGGATAATAGTGGCTTCATCCCCCAAACAGAGGATCCATCCACCAACTATCATCCTACCTATTGTTCTAAGGATCACTAATCCTTAACCCTAATAGCTTTTGTTTAGTTATTACAGACCATAATTGTTCACCATCAAACAAAAACCATTAAACCATAAAAAATGGGCTTCGGCCGCGTCTAGATATATCCATCATCGCCCATTACTGCAGCCTAAACCTTCGCTGCATCATCACCACCTTTACCAGCTGCCTCCTCCACGGGATCCTTAACCCCACTGCTCCCGGATCCATCAGCTGCTGCCTCCTCAGATTCATCCTCATTATCCAGCTCCGCCAACCTCTGCCTCCAAGCCTCCTGGTCCCAGGCAGACCTATCAAAGGCAGGATCCTCAGCCTTGTTAGCCATTTGCAGCTTAATCTTCAGCATGGTAATAGTGGCAGAAAGCTTAGCCCCTTGCATGACCTCTGCCTTCTCCTGCTGAGCTGTGATCTGAACCAGGACCAATTCCTTCTGCAGCAGGTTGATATCCTTCTCAAGGGAAGAAATCTTCTTGTCTTTAGCAAGGAACATCTGCTGGAAGTCTAGCTTTTGCTACTCAGCTTCGGCCACCTGTTGATCAAGGAGCATTTGGACCTCGGCGAATTTCTGCATAAAAGAAGTGTACAATCAGGATCCCATATCCTCCGAAAGGAAAGTTCAGACTTAAGGATACAGGATCCTTACCTCGGAGACGTATTCCTTAAACTGATGTTGAATGAGAGGGAGGCCTTCAGTGGGCTCAGCGGTCTTTCTCTTTTTGGAACCCTTTGTCACACCCCCAAAATACCACATGCGGAAATACCCCGGGACGTGTGACAGACCAGGATCTAGCCACAAATCACATTGAACTCATACATGATTTAAATAAAAACTTTCATTTATTAAGGTAAAGTATTACATTACATAAAATATAACTCGTCGTATTCAGCGGAAGCGTAAATCATTTGTTAAGTGATACATAAACCGTATGTACGAAAACCATTAGACTTATCTCGCGAACCCAAGCATTACGACCCATGACCAATCCAGCATCCCAGACAGCAAGTTCCACGATCCTCATAATCTATAACCTGTGAGCATGCACACAAGTGTATCAGACAAAGCTAGTGAGTTCATAGTTTTACGAAAACGTTAGTTACCAAGTGTTTAGTTCAGTTCATTGATAATAATGTTGATAATACCCCGAATACAAGACGGCTGCTGATTATTTTGCCCTTTCTCCAATGCTCCTATCAAAGCATTGGTCATGACTAGGTCATTAGTTCACACCCGTCCTCTCAGGTACGGGGTGAGGGTGCCAAACCTAAGTAGCGCTACCAACTAATACCTTGTTACCTCTCAGGTAACAAACAACAAGGAGGGACTTTAATGGTGATAGTATGAGTATATTATCCAACATTCCAGATTTACCCAAAAGACGTATTCCTCTCAGGAATACCCATGATTTACCCAAAACCTATCCCTCTCAGGGATACCCACTGACTGTCCCAACCACCGGGACGCGTGCTCAAGAGGAATGAACTTTTTGGCTTATTTTGTGTTGATATCCTTGTTAATATCTTACTTTCCAACTATTGTAATGTTCATTCTGTTTATACTTATCAAGCCTTGAAAAATTAAAAAAGATATCCAAAAAGTTTAGGATATGATCAAAGATCACATATCCCATAACCGATAAGTTCTAAAAAGTGATATAGTTTAAGAATCACAAGTTCAGCTGTCAAGTATAAGGGTTATTCAAATGAATAATGACTAAAATCAAAATAGTTAAGGATCATACCTGAGAATCCAAGTTAGGATCCTAACCTTTATCATTATAAACAGGATAACCATAAGACAAACCTTAATGGAAGGTAAGGATCAAGGATCCTTGGTCGTTTGTCTCCAAAAACCTGAAATAGGATACAACTTGGGACTAAGCCAATATAAGATAAGAGTTAGTAACTGGGGACAAGCCCAACAAACTGGGGACAAGCCCAAATAAACGGATGTAAACTGGGGTCAAGCCCATATAAACGGATGTAAACTGGGGTCAAGCCCATATAAACGGATGTAAACTGGGGTCAAGCCCATATAAACGGATGTAAACTGGAGTATGGCCCTCACTGGCGACTATCCAAACTTGAGCGACATGAAAATGCCGAAACCTTAGCTAACGTGAAAACGTTAGAAACCTTAGGAACGGATGTATGGTACGTCTACCATTATACGTAGGATCCTGGGTACAGCCAGTACAATGAAATTGTCAGCCCCTAAAACGAGTACTGGTCGCACTGCCTTGAACTGCACCAGGATCATCGTGCGCTACTGGCGAAACTGGGGACAGGCCCAAACTGGGGACAAGCCCAAAACTTTGGAGAGTTGGCCAACCACTTTGATCATCTGTAAAATGATAACAACTCTGCAAAAGCTTAAACTTTGTGAAAATAGATGTTAACTGATTAACATCTTTAACTTATGATAAGTAATAAGTATAAAATGAATGAAAATTAAAATGAAAGTAATGTGTTACCAAATGTAGAATCATATATCCTTTGAGGATCCTGGATCCTTAATCAGAATACCGGTATCGCTGAGGATCCCTGATCCTTCTTACTTAAAGTATTTTTTTTAGATGAACAGTATTCCAAGCTCTTGGTAGGAGATCATCATCCATTGTTAACAAGTGATATGCCCCCTTTCCTGATTCAGCTTCAATTAGATAGGGGTCTTCCCACTTTGGTGCTAGCTTGCCATCAGAAGGATTTGTAGTGTTCTAGAATGCTTTTCTTAGCACAAAATCACCAACTTGAAATCTTCTAATCCTGACATTCTTGTTGTATGCTCCAGCCATTCTTTGTTGATAACTGGCCATTTCCTTTTTTCTGACTTTGAGCAAAAGCTTCTTCTTAGGATGCAGATGTTATGTTGGTTGGTGTAGAATAGTACTGTGTCTTTGACAAGCATCACACTTCTTTGCATAATCCACAACATCCTTCTTCGTGGTAGGCCTATAGTATGTTGTTCTAAGAATCCTTGAGAATAGTGCTCTGCCCCCAGTGTGGTTTCCACAGTCTCCTTGACTTTGAAAGCTTTAGGATTTTGTCCTATAGGGATCTCTCCATGTTGTATATATCTTAGGATTGGAAGGATCCAGGATCCTGAATTCGACTGTGCAGGATCACCAGGTATGATTGCAGAATCCTCCACTATCTCCATGGCTACGTGATCCTCAATTGCAGGAGTTAAAACATGGGTGATGAGTATTTTTCACATCTTCTGGCATCTTTAGGAATGATCCAAGGTTAGTTAAAGCGTCAGCTTCTGCATTTTCTTCCCTGGGTACCTGTGATAGACTGAAAAAAGCAAAAGAATCTGCCAGTTTCCTGACTCATGATTAGCTTTTCACATTTGACAGTGTAAGAACTGTTGTAATGATTAGTAATTGATAGAGAATCTACATATACTTGAAGATACCTGATCCTCATATTATTAGCTAATTGTAAACCTGCTATCAAGGCCTCATACTCAACCTCATGATTAGTGGTTTGGAATTCACATGCAATGGATTGGGGTATAATGTCCCCCTGTGGCGATTTTAGTAGTGTGCTTTGTCTAGTTCCTTTAACATCTGAAGCTCCATCCGTGAAGAGTGTCTAAGGATCCTTGGTCTTCTCAAGTTGTTGAACTTCTAGTTCAGCTTCCCTTTGTAGATCACTACTGGAATCAGCCACAAAGTCAGCTAAAGCTTGGGACTTGATGGCAGTCCTGGGTTCATACTTAATGTCATATGCAATAAGCTTGACTATCCACTTTGCTATTCTACCTGACACTTGAAGTTTCCTGAGAACATTCTTGATAGGAATGTTATTTTTCACAATAATGGTGTGAGTTTCGAAATAATGTTTATGTTTAGCAGAAGCCATAATTAAATCAAGAATTAATTTCTCTAAATGAAAATACCTGGCCTCAGCATCAAGTAGAATTTTACTTACATAGTATACTGGATGTTGAGAGCCTTCATGATCCTTAACAAGGATCACACTTACTGCTTTAGCTGAAATAGCTAAGTATAAGGATAACGATTCTCCATTTTCTGGTTTCATCAGGGCTGGTGCTGAGGATAGATAATCCTTAAGAACCTTAAGTGCAGCTTCATGCTTATCAGTCCACTCAAACTTGCCTTGAGCAATTTTTCTACCTCTTCTTGGATAATGGCATTCCTTTCAAGTGCAAACTTTCTCCTGTCATATCTTCATGTTTCCAAGCGAAGGTAGATTTTCTTCTTTCCAAGAAGGATACTAAATCCTGCTCAATACTGTCTAGGATCCCGGATCCTATAAAAATTTTGGATTCAGGATGCTCTGGGTTCAACATAATATCCTTGACGTCTTGCTCTCTTGCCTCCATGATGTCTTGCTCCTTGGAGGCTGGCTTCATTGAAGAAGTGTAACAGTTCTTTGCCTCATGCTGATCACTTTCTATCTTTACCATATCTCATAGAGTTGGGACCTTGGCACATTGATGATATGTTGAGGGGGACTGCCTTCATAACGTGTATCCATGGCTACACCGTCGTGATGAGGATCCTAAATGTCCGCACAGTTATCCTCATCATATGATATTACTTTCTGCTGGGTAAGGATGGAGGTCCGAACAGGTTTGCCCCCATTCTCCATCTTTGTTTCCTTTGCACTTCTCTTAGCTGCTGAGAACCTCCGGAGATGAAATGGATGATTTGAGCATCGGATGGTGGAGGAGGAGCTTTTTCAGGAACTTTCTCAGGATACTTGATCCTTGACTTTTTCCTTCCGAGCAATTCCTTCAAGTATCCTTTGCTCAAAAGATAACCTATCTTCTTCCTTAATGCTATGCACTCATCTGTGAGATGACCAGAATCCCCATGGTAAGCACAACATTTCGATTCGTCTTTGGTGGTAGGCGGTTTGTCATTCTTCCTTGGCCACCTAACCTTGTCACCTAAACTATGCATAGAAAGGATTAGTTCATTATTATCAGCAGAAAAACAATATTCAGAAATAGGAGGATAATCCTGATCATCTTCCTCTTGTTCCACATCATGCACACTCTGGTTGTCATGCTTGGATCAGTTATCCTTGAGATAGGATCCTTATTTGTCTTGCTTTGAGGATCCTGACAATCTCTCGTGGATCCTTTTGTCATCCTCTAAACGGATGAACCTAAGGGCCCTGTTTCTTTCCTCATCTAAGTTCCTGCAAGGTGTCATAACAAGATCATCATAGAACTGAGAATCCTTAAGTAAACCCAGTTTAAAAGCTTCAATAGCAGTAGCAATATCTAAGTTAGGGATTTCTAAGGATTCTCTACTAAATTTAGTTATGTAATCCCTTAATGATTCATTATGACCTTGGGTGATCCTATATAAGTCACTAGTTAATCGTTCAAATCTCCTACTGCATGAGAATTGGCTATTAAACAAATTAACTAGATTAGCAAATGAAGTAATAGAGTAAGGAGGAAGACTTAGCAGCCATTTTAACGATGATCCGGTAAGTGTGGATCCAAAGCCCTTGCACAAGCAACCAGATTTGGTGTCTGAAACCTCTTCGGTATCTCTGCATCACAAATAGGTGGTGCAAAACGAGATATCTTGTGGCTTTCATCAGGAATTTCAGGAATGGGCTTAACCACTCCTGGAACGTTGGATATTATATCCCTATGTTTTTGCAATTCCTTAGCCATAGCTTGGTTGATACCTGTATCCTGCACAAAGCCATGGTTAGCATTGCAAAAATTATTCAAAGTGTTACCTCCTGAATGATTCAAATTTGGAATTCCAGATGTGAATCCATGTTGGCGGGATTCTGGCATAACTGAGGGACCAGAGGAAGCAATGGTCTGCATTGGTATGAAGTCTCCTAGATAAACATCTGAACTTCTGGGTTGCACACTCCTTAAGTATCTTTGATCCTGGAAGATGTTGGATCCTTGAAGTGCTGTGAATGTAGGTCTTGGAGGATAATCCATGGATCCGGAAACCTGAGATGAGGATCCTTGAACCTGAGAGGATCCTTGAACCTGAGAGGATCCTTGAACCTGTGAGGATCCTTGAACCTGAGAGGATCCTTAAACCTGCGAGGATCCTTGAACCTGAGAGGATCCTTGAACCTAAGAGGATCCTTGAACCTGCGAGGATCCTTGAACCTGAGAGGATCCTTGAACCTGGGAGGATCCTTGAACCTGCGAGGATCCTTGAACCTGAGAGGATCCTTGAATTGGCTGCATCCCCATGCATTCTCCTAAACTGGTGAAGAATCCCTGATGCTGAAATGAGGATCCTGAAGGCTGGAAAGAGGATCCTTGAGCCTGAGACATTGCCGATGATCCAGAACGTATTCCTGTTGATCCACCCTGGTATTGGACATGTGGAGCTGCAAAGTGCTGGGAAGTTATGGCAGGAGTGTCGAAATTCAGTGACCTCGACATCAAAGGGGAGTGATCCTCTGCTGATTTTATCAATTTCGCGAAGGATCCTGCCATTAGTCTTGACCTGCTGCTGCATGTGATCCTTTATCTGCACAATCAAAGCATAAAAATCACTGTTAGTAAGTGTAGAGGAAGAAACAACAGTTGGTTCTGTGAAAACGGGGGTTGTCTTCTTCGGAGAATTCTCAGCATTCTTCTAGAATGCAAGGGGGAGATGATCCAAAGGCGGAATGCCCTGTGAAAAAGTGACCGCCGCCATAGAACTTGGAGTAGTTTTCCCTGAGAAGCCATGCGGTTGAAGGTAATGAACCGAAATAAATGAAATGAACAAAATTTCTCAGAATTGAAGCACCAATTGCCCCACGGTGGGCGCCAAACTATTTTGGTCAAAAATCACACAAGGATAATGCAACCAAATCTGATTTTATGAGGTATGATGCTTGGTTAATTGTATGAACAACAAGTATATGAAATCAACGATGAACACCGAGATTTATACGAGGAAAAAGCCCTTGATCTTTAGAAGATCTCCGGCATAAAAAACCTCGGGTGATGGAAACTACCGATCACCAACTATATTGCAAAAACAATAGTGAACCTTGTACAACTTCGGAAGAAAACAAGCTCGATACAATGAATTTCTAGTGAAAGTGTGTGTTTTTTGCTAAGTGTTTGCAGAGAATTCGTGTATTGTGTGTAATTTCAGTGGTGTGCACGACTTATATCTTTTTTGAGCTTGTTTCCCCTTAAAAAGATAAGAAAAAACAACTAACTAACTTCCCAAAAAAGGTGGAAGTCACCCATGACCACCACTAACGGTTATCTCCTCAATATGCACGTGCCTAAAGCATATTCCACGAGATTCCAGCAAAGAAGTGGTCCACTACGTCCATTACCTGCATTTACACATTAAAAACGTGCAAAACATAAGTTCTGTTAAGGATCCTGATCCTCAGACTCGTGATCCTCAGATGCGTGATCCTCAGACTCGTGATCCTCAGACTCTGGATCCTCAGACTCTCTGCATCATCCATTAAGGACCCGTGATCCATGCCCAGACTCAGGATAGATGATCCTTAGCATAAAATTCATGCCCTAACAGTACCGTCCAAGTAATGCCCCCAATTTAAATCCAAGGCCATGGTTTCCACCCCCAGGTTGTGAGTCGTGCAATTCTTCTTGTTAATCCATCACATAAGCCACCACCTACTCGTGTTGCATTGGCATGTGACTGGGACTCTGATTCATACCATAATGGTATACCACTAGATCATCAGTACCCTCGGGTAGAAGCGATGCTCAGCGCATTGCAGAGTTGGGTTTTAAAAGCTGAAAAGACGTTCCCCTGTTTTGTTTCCCAAGAATTCACAGCTCCCCGCTGTGCCTAAGAGTGTGAAGAATGCTTGTGTTAGAACAAGAAAAGGATAATTGAACCCCTATCAGAAAAGGGGTTGCCGGGAAAGTGATCCAAGCATCAGAGACGCAATCACTCTTCATGGAAGAGTCAAAGGGTCTAAAGATGGTTCCTTCCGAGAAGCAATGACGTATCCGATCAATCTCGGGATCGGTGAAACGACAAAGTTCCAGTGAAGGATTTTTGGTTACACCCTAGCTCTTCAGGGGGCTCACCTTCTTAGGATCCTTAGCAGGGGAGGATCGAAGATTCATCTTGGCTATGGGATTTTGAAGAAGCAGAGAATCGGAAGAAGAAAATTTAGAGAGAAGGAAAGAGAGATACCTGTTGAGGTCTTCGAATGAAGATTTAAAGGGAGAAAGTCTCGAATTTAAATGCAAAATATCGTCGCTATCTCTATCCTATTTATAATCATTGTTTGTTGTAGGGATGACCCTCGCTGACATCAGCCTCGCAACGACTATATCTCCAAGTAACGGCTAGTCCGAATTTCATTCAAACATGACTATTTAATTGGATATCAACTAGTCATGTTTGGGGGCAATTGTTAGGGATAGAATTTCATAGCCTAAGGATCACGGATCCTCAAGTGTAGCATGGATCACGGATCCTCAGTTCAGTTTGAATTAAGGATCCTCAGGAGACGCTGCGGGAATAAGGATCCAGGATCCTCATTATTATTCTAACTTAACAATTGTTTCCATCACCTTTTGGCTTGTTTTGCAGGTATGTTTCGAAGAAGACTTACTCCATGCGAGATTCCAGGGGAATATGCTCTATATTTTTAACATGTGCACGAGCTAATGACCGTTAGTGGTGATCGTGGGTGATGGGCTGATTTTTCGGATAGTTAGTTAGGATATTTTTAGCTAAGAATAAAGGGGTATTGAGCTCAGTTTTAGAAACACTTTTACACTCTGGTTTACGTACAACACTTCTGCTACTCTCTCTCTCGAACACACACTAGAACTCATTGTAACAAGCTCAATACTTCCGAAGTTTTAAACTTGTTTGATTAATATACTTGGTAGTGATAGTTTTCACTATCCGAGGTTTTTTGTGCCGGAGATCATACATTGATCAAGGGCTTTTTCATCGTATAAATCCTTGTGTTCAGCATTCATTTCATTCATTCATTGTTTATACATTTGTTCATTTAATCAAGCATCACACCTCACAAAATCGGATTTGGTTGCATTATCCTTGTGTGATTTTTGACCAAAACAACTTTGTTATGGGATTTCTTTACGGAGGGTAACTGTCACACCCCAACCGATGGCGGAAACATCGGGGCGTGGCACTAAGCGAAACAGATTGTCCAGAAGTTTCCATAACAACTACGATTACCAATTATTTAAAACATCACGTCCCATACCATGGCATAAAAGGTAGCATAATTATTACAGGCAAATTCAAGACAGATTGTTCTGTTCCGACAACTCAGAATTTAAATACAGACAACTCGTTTATTTGCTTCTAGACCTTTCCTAGCCTCGATTTCACAGCAAGCCAAGCATTTAAACATTTTAAGCACCTGCCACATAAGTTAAAGTAAAAGTCAATACACATAGTCTAAAGGTGAGCATACAAGTTTAATAATAGCATATAGAGTTCGAAAATAGTTTACGCATAACCAGCACGTACACAGTGTGAAATGAAGCACGTAAGTTATCGACATGATCCTATCAATACCAGTGACTGCGGGTTGACTGCGCAAGGCAGTTCGCGATACATATTCACCACTATGAATCATGTAATTAATTGTCCTTAACAACCCCTGAGTGAACAGGTGTTGAGTCCAAACTATAGTACTATCGTTGCTAAGGCAGGTAGACAGCAATCCATGTGTAAACATAACAAACAAGCATTCATTAAGTCACGTATAACATGCGGTAACGGTTAGCGTTAAAGTATTGAGTAGTGTGTTCGATGTGATTTAGAATAGGTAACGTATGTAACACCTAAAAGTGCGTAAAGCAAAAAGGGTTCGAGTATACTCACAGCGATGATGGATTGAAGGGAGCGCTTAGAGTGAGATTAGCCTGATCAGAATGATAGTATAACGATAAGCGACACGAAAAACGAAGAAAAGTACCAAGTGTCGAACGGTAACCCGATCGGAAGGCAATCCGATCGGATGGCCAGTCGATCGGATGGCAATCCGTTCGGATGGTCACCGGTCGGGTGGCCATTCGATTGGAGTGTCATCCTGTTTGTGGTGTGGATGTGTTTATGTATGATGGTTTGCTGTCATTCGATTGGGCAGAGTTCAATAATATTGAGGGGTTGGGCCGGGAAGCATTAAGTTCAAGAATTAACTTAAGGAGGTTGGGCCAAGTTGTTTATAAATGGTGGTGGCCCAACGACATCTGCGAGGCCCAACTCAACCCAGTGGCCCACTAAACACATAACATACACAATCACGTTTAACAATCAGCATGTTTACTAAAGTCACGAGTGTAAAATAATTTTTATCATCGAAAGGAGACGTGAAAGAGGAATAATAATAAAACAGGATCACGTGACTAAGAGGCACTGACCTTGAAAGTTCGCGTTGTCACATCATCCCCAACTTGAAAGAAATTTCATCCCGAAATTTAGTACGTAGTTACTGAGGAAGCTAGTTAGCTTGCATGGTTTCCTGGTTTTCCTGGGGTGTCACATCATCCCCCCGTTGGTTTGGAATTTCGTCCCGAAATTCCGTAGTAGCTTCAGCCTCAGTAGTGGTTTCATTGTTCTCGAACACCTGGGGCGTTCCAACGAACTCTGGGCCACGACGGGAGTTCCAACGAACTCGAACAATAGGTATCCTGGTGCGTTTGAGAATCTTGACCTCCCGGTCCAAGATTTCCACTGTTTCTTCGACAAATCGCAGCTGATCGTCGATGGTGAGCTCCTTGAAAGGAACGATGAGGGTTTCATCTGACAGACACTTCTTCAGATTCGACACATAGAATACGTTGTGAACTCCACTGAGTTCTTCGGGTAGATTCAATCTGTAGGCCATCTTGCCAATTCTTTCCGTGATTTCGAAAGGTCCAACATCTCGCGGTTTGAGTTCGCCTCGTTACCAAAAGGAACTACACCTTTTCCAAGGTGAGACTTTTAAGTGGTGCTCGATCCCCAACCTGGAACTCGAGTGGTTTCCTGCGCTTATCAGCGTAGCTTTTCTGTCGGTCACGAGCTATCGCCATCCATTGTCGTGTCTGAGCAGGCTTCTCTGTTATGTCCACGACAAGTTCTGGGCCAGTGATTTGGCTGTCGTTAACCTCTGCCCAACAAAGAGGTGATCGGCACTTCCGTCCGTACAATGCCTCGAACGGAGCAGCCTGGATGCTGGTGTGGTAACTGTTGTTGTGCAGAAACTCCACTAAAGTTAGATGCCGCTCCCAGCCGTTACCAAAGTCGATTACACATGCTCGAAGCATGTCTTCAAGAGTTTGGATGGTGCGTTCAGTCTGCCCATCTGTCTGTGGATGATATGTCGTGCTCATGTCTAGACGTGGGCTAAAGGATTTATGCATTACTTGCCACAAATCAGATGCAAATCGTGGGTCATGATCAGAGATAATGGAGGTTGGCACCCCGTGCCTAGCAACCACTTCATTCAGGTAGATAACTGCAAGTATAGAAAACTTATCCGTTTCCTTGATGGCTAGAAGGTGTGCTGGTTACGTGAGACAATTAACGATCATCCAGGTGACATTGTTTCCGTTTCGAGTTGTAAGTAGACTAGCGACCAAATTCCATGGCAGTCTGTTCTCATTTCCATGTGGGTATTGCTGGTTGCTGATACTTCACTTTGACTTTCCCACCAGTCAATCCATCATTCACATACTTAACTAGGTGGGCCTTCATGCCCGATCATCCATACAAGGTTTATAAATCCTAGTATCTCTCATCCAAACCCAGACAACTAGAATATCGAGGCCGGTGTGCTTTACTCAAGACGAGTTCCCTACAGTTGCCGCAAAATGAGACCCACATCCGTTCCATGAGGTAACGAGTATCGTCCGACCGATCAAAGATTGCTTCTCCATGCCCCGCATGGGTTCAACTTGAAAATCCTCTTCCTTCAGTTCTCCAGTTTGAACAGAGCGAGTCTGATCAGGTAAGTTAAAGTCGATAGCGAGCTACCAGGCTCGTGCACATTCAAGTTGCATAGTCGAAATCATCCAAAAGTTCCATCCAGTGATGCCATTAACTGATTTAGCTCTTTCAAAACTAGGGTACACGGGAGGCCCTTGTGATCGGTCTAAGCAACGCATCTGGTACCGTCCAAGTGATGCCTCCATCTAAAATCCCAATGCCACGGTTTTCACCGCCAGTTGTGTGTCGTGCAGTTCGTCTCTATAACTCCATCGCGTAAGTCATCACTCTCTCGCGTTGCGTCGGTGTGTAACTGGGACTCTGATTCGGTCCATCATGGTATACCACCAAATCACCCGCACCCTTAGGTAAAGACAATGCGCAGCGCGTTGCAGAGTTTGGATTCGAAAGCTGAAAAGACGTCCTCCTGTTTTGTCTTCCCCGAACACATCACCCTGCTATGCTAAAGAGATTTAAGTTGCGCGATCTTCGATAATCCTGCGACGAATCTGTGATGGTGTCTAGTGAGACCAAGGAATTGTTGTATCCTCTAAGGGATCTTTGGTGTCGATCAGTTTCTATCGGCATGCTGAAATAGGATACATATGCCACCCATGGTGTTCCTTTCTCCTGGTCAGGATTCAGAACGTTGTTAACAAATACGGTCGATTCATGCGATCCCTGAAGCTGCTGGTGTGTTGATCAACTCAATGATCATGGTGTACAAAGTTAAAATGGCTGCATTGCGTTCGATATGTTGTTCTAAGAGCATTCTCCTCTTGGACTTCCATCTGATGATAGTTCGTTCACTAGCCAATCCTCGAATGGAAGCTTGTTCCTCGCAACTGGTTAACAGGGTGTTACTACATGGTCGAAGCGAACGGTTCTTGACTGTCACCTTGTTGAGTTCTCGATAGTAAGTACACATACGAAAAGGCTTCTCTTCATGGGTATAGCGAGGGCTCCTTAAAGCGAAAACTCATGTCCGACTGTTCCTGTAGTTGGTTAAACAGCTCCTGCAACCCTCCTGATGCAAGACGGCAAAGAGTACGAGTAGTTAGAACTGCCTCCGGCGCGAGGTCAAACTGAGTTCCTACCTAACAGTTGTAGAGATGATCCTGAAAGTTCCTCGAGTAGCACATAGAGGGTAATTACGAACAACTGGTGGATCCTCGATCCTTTTTTTCCTAACCCTACATCAATAATAGTTGCTAACATAGCGGGGTAATCCCTCCGTGGACACTCCTGGCTTTCATTGCTGAAATGACGCTAACCGTTGCGCCACTCTGACGTGTTAGAACAAATAACAATCCCCCACTAAGGAGAGGGGTACGTAGAATCTTCTCCTTACAGGGTACATCTATCAAGAGCAACAGAAGAAAGGTCGATGTCAGACACTTGTCCCACAAAGTCGAGTTTGCATCCCAACGATCATATGAGGTTTCCATTGTCTTGCCATCAGCCGATTCCACAACAGGTTGGATTTCAAGAAACATCAGGGTTATAGTGAACAGAGACGAAGTGGTTCGTTACCCAGAACATGTATGCTACCATGTTATTACAATCCTGGAGTCGCCCACACCATTCCTAAATGCCCCTCCATGAGCATCATTTCCCGTGTAGTTGTACTTGTTGCGAGGATTTCCAGAACGGTCGTCGTTTCCTTGGTTGTTGTCGTTTTGATTTAGCAACAGCCACTCCATGTCGTGGGCACCTTCATTTCTATACTGTTGGTCGCCTTTTCAAGTTCCTTGATGTTGTCGTGACTGTTGCCGTCGATGCTGTTGTTTGAAACGGAGCTCTACGATCTTTCATCAACAGGGTCCATCTTTTCATATTCTGTGCCGCGTTCTAAGGCGCTACTCAGTGTGTTGGCAGTTACCCACTCCACGTTTAGTCGATTGTCATTGCTTATGTCCCGGTTGATTCGTAAGAGTTGACTCCCATGAGTCGCTGGCAAGGGTAAGGATTCGATTGAAGCCAATTCGCTGGTGCTCGTTACCGGTAATCAGGGTCGTCAAGGTACTGAGGTCGGTAAAGTACTACGCTCATCCTCCGGTCCATCGATGTTGCAAGTTGTTTGAGTAATACCCGGTATGTGACGAGAGTGTTGCAGAAGTGATTGCACTTCGGGATCCAATGCGTCAATACATGAGTTCCAGCAAACGAAGAGGGTAAGAAAAGTATCGATCAGTCATTCGACGCTGCGACATCCAACCCAGAGACGTTCGTATAAGCACATAACATTCTACACGGTTCGCTAGGTGTTCAGGTAATACTCGATAGCATCGAGATTCGAAAGGATCCAGAGAGGAATGAAAAGTTCACGTTCGAGTAGGGGACAATCACTGCTATGACCCCTATAGGTTTGTTAAGTTTCACGTCGATCAAATAACGGAACGGAACCCCTTTTTCACTTGTTAAGCCTCACTAGGACTCGCATGCACCCCACATTATTATTATGTGTGCACCCACAATAATATTGTGATTTGCATGCTCATCTCAGTTCCTCCTAACTCATGTCAAATGGTTCCCCAATTCGAATGCCAAACAGAGGATATCAAAACGATAGATCACAAAAATCTAAGGACTATGACATGCTATCAACGTATCATAATGTAAGCAAACAACCCATGCTATCATGCTACAGTGACGAGTGTGTGTTCGCATGTTGCATCATAAACAAACGTGTACTAGTTATGCAATGTATGAAACAGGTGTAAAAGACAAACCTTGCAATCTGGAGCTGAGTGTCATGGTCGATTTCGGGTCTGTTCAGTTATAGTCTTGTTTTATAAAAACGTTTTAAAACCAAGTTCACTATAACCAATGGCTCTGATACCAATCTGTCACACCCCCAAAATACCACCTATAGGGAATGTCCCTGTTAGGCGTGTGACGTACCAGGATCCAAGCCACCAATCATGTTGAACTCATAGCAATTATTCCAAATAAAACTTTCATTTATTATTGATAGAAGTGTTACAAAACATTATTTAACGTTCAGCGGAAGCATAATATATTAATTAAGAAATTCATAAACCAAGTGTGTGAAAGCCATTAAGTTCGTCCCGCGTTTCCATGTATCTCGACCCATGACCACTCCAGCATCCCAGACAGAAAGTTCCAACAATATGCACCTAAAGGCCTGCAAGGCATGTAACAACGAGTCAACAACAAAGTTGAGCGAGTTCACAGTTGGTTGTTCAGTTTTAAGTTGTTTCAAAAACCATATGTTAATTCGAAAACCAATAGTTAATCAATTCCTTGTTTCCCAAACCATAACCAGTGGGGGCTACCCCATGTTGTGAACCACTAGACTAGTTATATACATTGGCGTCCTTCCCAATCCGAGGACGGAGGTACGTATTCTACCCAACCGAGAATACGTAGGTTAAATATAGTCGTCATTCCCAATCCGAGGACGGAGGTACGTATTCTTCCCAATCCGAGAATACGCAGGTTTAGTGTAGGCTATTAGTGGTGAATATACAGGTTTCATCTTAGCTTCTTAATCCCATTCCCAACCCACCGGGAAACCCATGCCTTAAGAGAGTGAACTCACCTTGGTTTGCTCGGTAAGATTTGTTACTTGTTTATCAGTTGAACCAACACGCCCTAAAAGGGTTACCGATAACAGTCAATTCTACGTACACATAAACCACATGTTTCACGTATAACAAGTCATGTATTCCTTATTCACTTATCACACAGTCAAAATACATGTAGCACACCCGTGAAGTTCAAGCCATAATAGTAAATCAAATAGTCTCTAGTGTATGCCTAGTTCATGAGCCAATTTGTCACATTAATTTATATATTCAAATCATGCACAGTACATTCGTTGACACCCGAAAATACGCAATGTACAAACCAGTGATCCAGTTTTGACTCGTGCGGCCCAATGTTTTGCTTAAATTGTATGCGATCCAGCATATACTAACATTGTATGTGTGTGGCCCAATATTGTATTAACATTATTTAATGGTAACAATTACTAACAGTTTATGTTTATTTCACACCAAATTAACTCAATAACCTGGCCGGCCCAACATACACCAAGAAAGATACAGCCCAATTACCATTCGGGTATAATTGTATTTATACGGCCCATATGTTGTACAATTGACCTATTTGATTCCTTTCAATGAATTCTCAGATCACTCCCCACTAATTTCAATCAATATGGTTACATAATGGGTAACAGTTAATAATCCAATTATTCAATCACATGGGTATTTATAATATTTCACATGCACACTCTCCTTTCTATTGGACCTCCTTAATATAGTGGATCTGACAAACATTACTACTAGTTTATCAACACATGGAAACCGTCAATCATATGTCATGCCATGTGAACCGAAAATCATTATTCTAATTAATGTTAATGTTGAATTAAGCATCTACATCTTCATTGTTAAAGTTAAACATGCAACACATAAGCCTTAATATCCATCCTAACATTTAAATTATATTTGCAACCGTTCGATCCACATCAATCATTCTTTCATATCAGATTCATTAGTGTTATTACTAACATGCAATCCTACGTGTCATTTAACATACCAAAACATAACCTAACTTCTCACATCTACAAAACATACATGTCATCTTTGTTAACTACGAATACACATAACCACCATCACTAAAAAACAAATTAGCATAAATATAAAGCTACTAACCACAAGTTCGATCAAATCAGATGATGTCTCGAAAAGGGGGTGGGGTCTCCTGCCGTTCACAACTTGATTAGGGTTTGCAAATATGGCAAAGGTTGTGTATCACATTCAAGTTTACGTATACATAAAGCAAAGAAAGGAGTTTGGGCAGAGTTCAATAATATTGAGGGGTTGGGCCGGGAAGCATTAAGTTCAAGAATTAACTTAAGGAGGTTGGGCCAAGTTGTTTATAAATGGTGGTGGCCCAACGACATCTGTGAGGCCCAACTCAACCCAGTGGCCCACTAAACACACAACATACACAATCACGTTTAACAATCAGCACATTTACTAAAGTCACGAGTGTAAAATAATTTTATCATCGAAAGGAGACGTGAAAGAGGAATAATAATAAAACAGGATCACGTGACTAAGAGGCACTGACCTTGAAAGTTCGGGTTTTCACATTTGCCTTTTGAAGTTTTCGTTGTAACATTTTGAAAACAGAGAAGTATCTCTATCTTTCATGTCGGTCGATCGAACGGCGGCTCGATCGGACGACGACCTGTTCGGTGAGCCAGTTCTCAGAGAACAAGTTCACAGCAGTGTTGTCACTCGATCAGATAGTCTACCGATCGGGTGGCAATCCGTTGGAACTGGTAATGCATTGAACATGTGAAAATTGTTTAAGTGTTGAAGTTCAAACATCACATGGTCGGGTGGTAATCCGATCGGACGGCAAACCGTTCGATGTTCAACCTCAAAAGTTGAAATAAAAGTTAAGTGTGGGACCAAGGTGCAAGCCGATCGGGTGGCAATCCGATCGGGCGGCAATCCGATCGGACGGCAATCTGTCCCAGTCGACCTGATCATCTTCTTCACTTGGTTGTTTTGATAGTTGTAGTTTTCTCGAGACTATACGATGACGTGCCAAACAACAGAACCCTTGTCAAGACTTAGTGAGCCGATCAGATAGGAACCACCCTAGTCCGACTAGTTAACTGTTCGAGACGGTGTTTCATGTTTAACCTGAAATCAGTAATCTCGTGGATAGAATCCAGATCTTGAACCAACTCATCAACAAGAAGGAGTAGAAGATTTGAACAAGCTCCGATTCTATCGGTTTTGAGTGCATTGAGTGTAAAAGAGTTGAAAGAAAGTTAGAAACCATCTTTCAATCCTTTTTCACCGTGAATATGTTCAGATCTATGCAAGATCTTTGTTAATTCCTGTGGAAATCATTCAGATCTAAGTTGTTCTTGGTGGATTGAAGCCAAAACATGAAGTTCATAAGAACACCACGATGACATCATCCTAGAACACCTCAAATCTTGTGATTTCACGGTTAAAAGTTAAGAATCAAAAGATAGAAAGGTGTAGGAGTGCGTGTAGATCAAGAAAGTACAAGATTTAGGTTGAAAACTTACAAGAATCGCGAGAAATCGAGAGAAATAGAGGTTGGAGCGAGTTTTTTCGAGTGAGAGCTGTCAACACCAAGTGATGTTGACATATGAGGGGTATTTATAGGGTTTCCATAAAAGGAAAGTGGGAGAAAGTGGCTGGTCGATCGGGTGGCAGCCCGATCGGGTGGCTGCTCGATCGCTTGGCCACTCGGTTGGTTAGCCACTTGATTCGAGTGTTCGGCGCGACGAGTTTTGCTGTTTCGATTCGCGTATAGAACGTTGCGATGCGATAGAGTCTCTCATCAAAATACTTTTAATCCCAACTACTATATCTAACATACAATCATCATAATTAACCTGCGTTTAGCGTTTATGATTCGATTGCGATTGCGTTTCGATTAATCACCACAACATAACATAAATAAACATGCACAAGTAACACATAAGTAGCACACACACATAAAACAATGAGTAAATTTCAAAGTTCGTCCTTTATGTATGTCTAATATATCAAAGTATGTCCTTTATCTTTAATATCTTCAAGAAACATACTTAATGTTTGAAAAACCATTCAGGTTATGTCCTTTACCCAAAACCTGGTTTGTTTTCCCAGTTAAGTCAGGTCATGTGAGAGGCACATGAGGGTATTAATGTCATTCTACCTACCAATTAATATGCACTGTTATAAAAACCCTAAAACCTCACCATCTTCTTCTCCATCTTTCAAAGATTCAGCTGCACAAACATACCTAACCCTAATCCCCTAAAACCTCACCATCTTCTTCTCCATCATTCAAAGATTCAGCTGCACATTCAAAGTCACCCTCAAATACGCAATCGTGCAAGAGAAAACAACAATGGTGCTATGTGAATGCGGAAAAAAGCTGTAATTGTGACATCTTGGACTAATCGCAATCCTGGCCGTCGTTTCTATGCATGTCCTGATCAGGTATGCGATAATTAGGGTTTTGTAATTGATTTGTACCTGAAATTGAAACTTGTTATGTCTGTGTTAATTAGGGCTCGGATTGTCGATTCATTGGTTGGGTTGATACAAGGTGTCAAAGGTGTGTGGACATCATACCTGGACTGCTTAGGGGAAAGAACCATGCTGAAGAACAGAAGAACAAGCTTGAGGTCAGAGTCAAAGAAAGTGAAGAAGAGGTTATGAAACTGAAGAAGTGGTTGATTATCAGTTGGATATGTTTCATTTGTTATATAGTGTATTTCTAGTGTAATTTTGGTCTGTAACTGCTGGTATCTAATGTAATTTTGACATCATGTAATGAAAATTGTGGTATATTGTTGTTAGAAATTGTGCAATAAGCTTTGTAAATTTCTGACATGTCCGAAACACCTGACAGTGTGCAACAAGCTTTGTAAATCTCTGACATTTCCGAAACACATGACAATGTGCATTAAGCTTTGTAAATAAACCACATTGTGCATAACCAACTAAGATATCATACCAAACACTTCATAATCCATAACACTTCATAAGTTAAACCTGTTCAAAAGACTGACCCATTCCATGTTCAACCTAATACATTAGTACATAACCACTAAAAGTTTTCAAAAGACATAAACTAACCCTTAAACATGTTCAAGACCAAAAGACACAACCCTAAACCATAAAGACAACCCTAAACAGTACCAGCCCCTTTGCAAGTCCTTGAGTTATGTCCCACATGTCCACACTTGCCACATTTTCCCTTGGTGTGTTTCTTGGACAGCCTTCCACTCTGAGTCATTTCCTCCACTTCTAATGCAGACCTTTTCCTTGCCTTCTTGGGTCTGCCCACCTGCTTATGATGATTTGGTGGTGTAAGGGTGGTAAGGACTTGAGATTTGACCCATAAAGACCTTCCATTGATAGGGTTAACCTTGTAAGCATAAACCTGCTTCCACCTAGCCATTGTGTAGATGGGATTACACCAACTCTCTAATGAACCCACCCTTCTACCATTAGTAGCCATGTTCCATATTGCTGCAACAGCATGCCTACATGGCATTCCTGCAAATTAAATGGATTAGCACAGGTCCTCTCAGCCAAATTAATAGTACACACCAAACAAGTAAACAATACAACAAAAGTACCTGTGATCTCCTAAGCTCTGCAAGCACATGTCCTGTTAGCCAAATCCACAACCCTTGCATGATTTGGTTTACCACTTACTGAAAACATATCCCCTCCATTCCACTGTACATGATAAAATGCAGCATCTTTTTTTATTGTCTCCAGCTTTAGGGCAGCAAAGGGTGTAAGCAGGCCTTTAGTTTTCTCTATAACCTTCAAAACTATGACAATTCTTCTCATCAAGTACTCTCTAATGTATTCAAGGGCAGCAATAATGGGCTTGTCTCTACCATCCAAGATCTTGCCATTATAAACCTCACACATGTTGTTCAATAACACATCAGATATTGCCCTGCCTGTGGACAGTTAGAACAGTTTACAACATACCAGAGAAATATGACCTAGACCAATGCAGTGGTGGGATTTTGGACAACCAAAGGTGGGCCTCCTTGTTGAATGCCTTCACTTCATCCATTGCAATCTGAAATTCAGGAACAGTTGTTGCACATGCACACTTCCAAAGCATGTCCTTGTACAGATTCCCTCTAAAAGTGACTTTCATATTCTCATGAATATGCCTCAAACAGTATCTGTGTTCAGCATTGGGATACAACCTGTTAACAGCTTGAAGTATACCCTGTTCAATTCAAGAAGTTAGTATATGAGTTGATACAAATGCAAAGTATACAACATTACTAAACATACCTTCTGTCTATCAGATACAAATGTGAAGTTTGAGTTTCTGTGCAGATCCAGATCTTCTCCTAACAGTTCTAGAAACCAAGTCCAGGAGTTGATGTTTTCAGCCTCTACAATTGCATAGCATACAGGGTATATTCCATTGTTAGGGTCTATACCCACAGCACTGAGTATTTGACCTGGGAATGGTCCCTTCATGAATGCACCATCCAGACCCAACAGATCCCTCCCAATGGCCTTAAAACCCTGTTTTAAGGCACCCAAACATACATATATCCTTTTAAACTTTCTAGTTGTTTCCCTATGATCAGAAGGTGGTTCAACCTCTAACCTAATAGTAGAACCTGGATTCTTATCTCTCAGCTCAAGAATGTAGTCTCTTAGCAAAGCATACTGTGAGATGTAGTCTCCTTCAACATGTTTCTTTGCTTTTGTCTTTGCCCTGTATGCCTTCTGCTTAGAAACACCAATTGAGTATCTTCTCTGGAACTGTTCTTGCACAGCAGTAACTGGAATATTAGGATTTTCTTCAATTTGTTCTATCATCTGTTCAGACAAGAAGGTGTCTGTGCAAGCCCTAATTTTTCTAGATTGACAGCATTTATGTTCACTTATGTATGTCTTGACCAACCAAGATTCAGTACCACTAACTTTAGATATTAACAAAGCCCAAGGACATAAATATTCCTCAGGTTTTGTCTTTTTCCCCCTTCCACCAACATTTACCACTTCAGCCCCTTCCTTGTCTTTGTTGTTCACATCAGCCCCCTCCTTGTTTTTTTGTTTACTTTAGAACCCTTTTGTTTCCCTTTTCCTTTACCTTGCACATCTGCCACCTTTTGTTTCCCTTTTCCTTTACCTAGCACATCTGCCACCTTTTGTTTCCCTTTTCCTTTACCTTGCACATCTGTCACCTTTTGTTTCCCTCTTCTGCTTCTTTGAGTATCAATATGGACACCATTATCATCAACCTCAAAATCTGGTAGCATGCCATGACAAACTGCCCTTACCCTTGTATTATCATCCTTCACAATCTTAACACACCTCCTATTTTCAACAGCATACTTGTTAATCAGCCTCTTGCCTTCTTGTTTGGTACTAAATACCTGGCCTAAGTAAAAATTTGCCAAGTTTTCATGTTCCTTTCTAATGGTTCTTAGGTGGTGTCTCCTAATGCTAGTCTCAACATCATCAGAATCTGAGCCACTTGGAAACTTATCATTGTCTAACACTTCATCTCCCAAATCTATATCTTGATGATTGCCTGCCATATTGTCATCTATTTCTAAATCAATGTTCAACCTATAATCTGTCATATCAACCTCAGGATCTACCATGGCATTATCCTCATCAACAATAAAATCACTATCACTATCATTCTCTTCACTACCTTCATCTTCTTGATCCTCTTCTTCCTGATCATGCACACTATCCTGGGCAACCTCCTGATCAGGCACACTATCCTGGGCAACCTCCTGATCAGGCACACTATCCTGGGCAACCTCCTTATCTTGCACATTATCCTGGGCAACCTCATGTTCCTGTTCTTGCACAATATCTTGATGTTGCTGATCATGCACATTATCCTCCAGGAAATCATCGAAATCAAAGTCACCAATATCAGCTTCTTCCAGCACACTACTTGACTGCCCAAACACACTTGACTGTCCACCTACATCTGATTGTCCAAACACACCTGATTGTCCACCTACACTACTTGACTGCCCCAACACACTTAATTGTCCACCCTCACTAGAATGGTTGCCTACACTTTTAAAGACTATTGATGCTGGGACAAGAGCATAAGGTCCAGGAACATCTATCTCTTCTATAGTAAGAGGGTTCTGAGGTTTTAGTGGTGGGTTGAAATAATCCTTTATGTTACTTAACCCATGCGTGGTATACAACTCGATCACCTTATGCTCTTCAACATGTGCAGACAATCTTAAAACATCACTGTCAGTGCCTAACTCCTCAATACCATTATCCATATCTTTTTTAGGGGTAAGATAATGGTATATTATAACATCATTCAAAGAATAACCTAACTCATTAATCATTAAGGACACCTCATGGACAGAGAACATATCGATATCAATTAGGTCAACGTAGTTAATCCTACCTCCAACATAAGTGCGACCAGGAGGATGTGTTAACCTACCACCATGATGAATCCGAAAGGAGAAAAGATTAGGGAATCCGTCTGCATTATTCAACAATTTCGAACTTGATCAGTAACGTATTGTGGAAAATTATAAGTTTATAGAAAGAAATCTAGGATTCATTACCGTATAGCTGAATCACTTGATCGTTATCAAGTCCTTCTCGTATGTACTAGGTCTCCGATTGAGACATGGTTCTGCTTCGTCGTTGAAATCGTCTTTGCAATCGGTGAACAAACCTAAGGGACGAGTTGAGCAAGTTTGAGAGTGAGAAAAAGACAGAAGAATGGTCCGCTACGGGTTGGAAGAGAAAGGCGGAGGCTGAGGCAGCCCGGCTTGCAGAAGCCCATAAACGTTGGAAAGATATTTGTGCTAAAGATAACAATGAGAAGATAAATCTTCGAAATGTTATCAACAATCTCAAAGCGGAGAATGGGAAGTTGAAGAAAGAGAAATCTGAAGCGGAGGTGGCTCGGGAGAGAAGCGAGAAGAGAGAGGTACAAATTCAATGTAAGTATGCCATCTTTCAATATATCTGATAAGCTTTGTATGTCTTCTTATTTGCAATCTTTTGCTTGCGTAGGTTACAAATTCAATCTTAAATTCCACAGAGTTGGACCGGACGGTTGCAGATTTGATGGTGGCCACGCGAAGCGATGGGTATGCGCAAGGTTATGCTGAATGTACTCAGCATGTTGTTGAAGCGTTAAAGACTGATTGGGAAACCAGCAGGTCTGCAATGTTTGTTGTTATTACGCTGTTGCGCAAGTAACTTGTTCATGCACTTCCGTGCAGGTAATTTTTGTAAATGTGCTGTCGCGCAAATACTTTTTGAATGCAAGATATGTTTTTAGTTACAATATTTGCATGAGTACAATTACTTTATTTAGGTAAGACAAATAAAGATGGACTAAAGCTCATGTGTGAACGTAGGGATGGACCTTGCGTAGTACTTGTGACTACTGACCGTTCATGAGACTTGTATTAGATTTCCATAGTGTTTTTGTGCTTACCAAAAGAAATTGCATGCATTTGTAATAGAACATATAAGCATAGAAGGTAAAACTTTGTATTAATTTGAGATAGGACGCAGAGGCCATGTACAAAGTTGTTATTTAGGATAAATAACTTTAATTAATGCGCGCGTATATCCTTTGACAAGTCGAAGAACCTGAAAAAATCTATGCGCGATTGTGCTGCCTTGGGTGATTAAGTTTGCTTGGCCTTTTTACTGCTTGGTCCTTCGTCTCCACGAGTAATCTGCTTGATTTCTTTGCACATATTTTGAACCAAGTGGGTAAGTTCCCCACTCTTGAGCGCCTTCTCAATTTCATTGCGCAAGCTGAAGCAGTTATCTGTGGTATGACCATTGTCCTTATGATACTCGCAGTAGAGATTTGGATCTTGCCTTCTCTTATTTTTCATCTGCAGTGGTGTTTTGAAATTGTGATTTTCGGTGCTAAGCACCTCCGCCGGTATCTTTGTGAGAGGGGTCCACTGCTTTTCACGGTTTTCTTGTTTGCTTTCTTTCTGAGTTGTGAGTTTGTTGATTGTAGCGCGAGCGTCGTCCGTAGAGTATGCGCTTGAAGAAGAATCTCTCCAATTTTTCTTAAATTTCCTACCACTGCTTCCGCTCATGTCTTGCGGACGATTTTGAGGCAGTGGGGGTCTGTTAGAGCTCAAATTGCGTTCGGTCTGTGCAGTGTGTTTTCATTCTCCGTCAGATGATTTAGCTCTTGCGATTAAGTTTAGATGGATAAAAAATAATATCTAAGCATGGTTAAAAATTGAGAAGAATCGAAGGGAGGGTGTTTATGGCGAAAAAAGAGACGGCTGGCGAATTTAGAAAAATTGGCGGATGAGAGAATGTTATTGGTAGACGAATTAGAAGAACGAGCGGAATGCAAGAATTATGTGGCGGAATCCGATAGAATCAAACAAATGGATATTCGACAAAAATCCAGGACAAGATGGGCCTTTGAAGGAGATGAAAATTCTATTTTCTTCCACAATATCATTAATTTGAATATTAGCACAAATCGACTAAATGGGCTAATGATTGATGGTGTGTGGGTCGCGAACCCTCTAGTGATTAAGGAAGCACTCTACGAATTTTTTCATCATTAGTTTACGGAACCCATAAATGATAGACCGGTAATGGTATGTCCAAACTTAGCTACCATAACCGAATCCGAGGCAGATATACTAGTCGCTTCCTTTTCATTGGAAGAAATCAAGGCTGCTGTTTGGGAGTGTGAAGGGGATCGTACCCCGGGGCCGGATGATTTCAACTTCAAGTTTATCAAGAAGTGTTGGTCGGAATTTCAAGAAGACTTCATTAAGCTCTTTAACCAGTTCTATGTGGAAGGCTCGCTTAATAAATGATGCACGTCCTCGTTTATTGATCTAATACCGAAAGTTAAAGATCCTGTCGGTCCATCGGACTTTCGACCAATCAGCTTAATTGGTGTAATCAATAAAGTAATCTCAAAAGTTCTCGTAAACCGGCTTAAAGTAGTGATGGGTAAATTAATTTCGGAACAACAATCAGCTTTCTTGGCAGGTAGGAACATCATGGATGGCCCACTCATGCTAAATGAAATTTGGAGTTGGCTAAAGAAATCAAAAGGGAAAGGTATGTTTTTTAAGGTAGATATTAATAAAGCTTATGATTCGGTCAATTGGGTTATGGCAACACTATACTCGGCGCGAGCTTCGGTTCTTGTGAATGGGTCTCCAACTAGGGAGTTTGATTGTTCACGCGGTCTTCGTCAAGGAGACCCTTTGTCCCCTTTCCTCTTTGTAATCGTTATGGAAGCACTAACCGGTATAATGGAGAAAGCCGTCTCCATAGGTTTGTTCAATGGTATAAAACTTACTAATGACGGACCTTCTATTTCACTTTTGGATGAAAATGACAACAAAATTGAAACCACATGGACCCAGATTCAAAAGGTTTGAGTTTTGGACTAAAATGACAAAAGTGACCAAATCTCAGGGACCATTTTGGCAGTGTACTCCACTAAAAAAATAATAGTAAACCTCCTCTTATAGCTTAGCTTATTTGGTAAATTATAGACGGGTAATATTATTAGTGAATTGAATGAGTGAATGTCATGTGACATTACATGGACTCTTTTATTAGTATTAGATTTAGTATATGGTTTAATCAAACAGGTATCACCTAATATCACGCTCATATGGCATTTGTGAATTTTTTTTTAAAATTAAATCTATTCGTACAGCTACAAATTGCATGTTTGTTGTTTTGACCAAAAGTTAAATCAATTCAAGCTAATATCACCTTTTCATAAAAGTGTCAAGTGATTCATCAATTTTTGTTTAAACAACTAGAATTTTCAATATAAAAGACTTTGGTTACGTGAATAAATTTATGTAAATAAGTTTGTTTTATAGAGTTGGGTAAATGAAATGCTATTGGAATGAGGTATGATTGAGATAGGGGAATGATCATATGGTTTCACGAGAATTGATTTGGTGTTATGTTTGCCATGGGGTGTTTTGGTAAAGGAAATTCATAAACATGTCTTGACTACAAATGAATGGTTTGTTAAGTGTGTTTTGGTTGAGAATTTGGAATTTGTAACATGGGATGGGATGGATGATTAAGATTCTTTCTAATTCTAATAATTCAAAACCTAATAATTCTAAACCTAGTGTGTTTCTAGGAACCAGTCTTTACATACTAGATTCCCCTTGGCCTGAGACATCGGCCTTGAACCCCTTCTAACGAGTTTTTTATGGTGTTATACAACGTCCAAGACAAGACAGAGAAGATGAAGTGTGGCTAGTCCATCTCCTCAGTAGTTGTGACGATCATGATAGCCTCTTGGTGGATCGTTAGCAACACAAAGTGTCAGAAGTTTTCAAATGTCGTTTTTTTATCGCTAAATTTTAATTTTGGTCACTTCAGTTGTCTATCTTTAGATTTTTCCTAATGACAAAAATTATATTCATATTTCCTAAAATAATTACAAGCAATTATAACCAGACTAGGACAAACATTACCCTTTTTTAATAAAAATTATTTTATTGTCCACCAACTATATTTATTTTAGAATTGTAAATATTTCCGGAGTAGTTTAGGGCAAATTTTAAAAATTAGTTTAGGCCTATGTTATTTGATTTAAAACTTTAGAGTGAATTACACATATAGAGTAGTTTAGGCCAAATTACGAATTTTGTCTCTCAATTCAAGTTTTTACAAATATTATTTTTGATGACAATGTTTGCTTTCATCAATGGGTTTTGCTTGATAGTTATCTTAAAGTTAGACGAAATGACTATTTTAACCTAGTAATAATCATAAATTTAGATCAGGCGGTGTGGTATCGCGCCACTGTCAAATCACCCTCGATAGCGCCCCTCTTTCTATTTCCTTGGTGCCAAAGAGGGGCGCCACAGATGATTTCGCCATAGGTTTGGCGAGCATTAAGGACTGTACATGTGGGGGCCACTTTTCAAGAGCCAATCATATTTTTTTTCTTCCTTTTTTCTTTATTAACAACTAAGGAGCTTTATCCCATTGCATGGTAGTTAGCTATAAAGACCCTGTCTACGTGGCGTATACGTAACGCTGATGTGTCGTGATAAAGCCCCTAGAGGCTTTATACCACACCACCCATCCTTAACACATTATTTTTAGAAACATTTATTGTTTATTTACAAGACCATTTTTGTAATTTACTTACCCAACCCAGTCCCTTTTCCTTGTCCACCTTTTCGTATGTGCATCACTTATGTCTTCTTAGTTCTATGTTCAAATTAACCAAACATCCCCAAACACATTTTCTTAATCTTGTCCATATGCTTCACTTCATAATTCTTAGAAAAATCCCCATCGAATCTAATCAATATATCCACCCTCCAATTTTCCATATAATCAACTTTCTACAAAGCATGGTGATCACGAAACCAACTTATCGTTTCAGGCCGAACCAAATTTTTGGGATAGGTCAAGATTAGATCATATGTATGCTATAAAAAATTCGAGTGGAGCGGACGAGCCCTGTCCCAACAAACTAGGTCCACCCTTGTACACGTGTTAAAGGTTTAGACTTTAGTTCATGAACATATAAGATCAAAATTTGGATAACCAAGTAGGTATAATTAATGACATTACACTTTGAATTGTTGAAAAAGAGAATAAGTTAGGCTTTATGTGAATGAGAGTAATTTAATGGAACTCAAGGTTGGTGGGTGGAGGTTAGGTTTCTCTATTATTATATAACGGAAGACCCTGACCGAGTATTGAAAAAAACATGTGGACATTAGTAAAAATGAGTTGTCACGCACTGGAATCAAACAAAAATCTATCATCATGTATCAGTGTTTCAGACAGAACTGAAAACTACATCAGTTTCAAGGCTGAATCACTACAAATTCACATCACGAGTAAGTTGCATAACTACAGATGAATTCACCAAAAATCATCCTATCAAAATCACTAAACCCATATCAACAGGGGAAAGAATCCATACCATATCAACAGTTGCAAGAATCCATACCATATCAACAGTTGCAAAAATCCATACCATATCAACTGTTGCAAAAATCCATACCATTCAACTGTTGCAAAAATCCATATCAAGCGTTTGGAAGCTAATTTCGATGAACAGTGATACCAGTCTGTTCCCTGGATTCTGCTGCGAGCTTTCTGAAGAAAACCAATTCGTCGTCCTCAGCCAGCTCTACATCTCGGACTCCATCCGAGTAGGAAAGATGGAATCCGCCAATCACCAGTCTGAATCTAGATGCAATTCGCTCGTTCAGGATCTGGATTCCCTGATTGGGAGGGAAATCCAATCTTATACACACCTCGTCTGATGGGTTATCGGGATATTAACGAATTGCTTTTCTCCTTGCTCCCCTTGAATAATTTTGAAGAAGACAAAAAAACATTGTAAGTTTTTTATTATTATTATTATAATTATAGAAATTAATGGGAATAAACAACTTATTACCTTCTTGACGTTTTGAACTTTCCATCGAATAGCCTTCATCAGTTATGGCACGTTTCATTTTTCCAAAACCTCCAAAACAGTTTAACATATCAACATGTTTTTTTGAGCTCGACCTAACAATTTCATCAACAATTCTTTTTGCGCTCGACCTTCTAGCTTTTGCATTTTTATAATCATTTGGACCCCTACATGTATGATAATAATCGGATGTCATCGCCAAGTGTTTGCCGGAATATAACGTGTATTCAGACAATTTCTCAGACAAAGTTTCAAGTACAACCTTGATGATTTTTTGGTCCAGACTCAAAACAACCAATTCTATTGCAAACCGATGATGATCTGCAGCCTCCCCCGCTCTCTTCACTCCGACAACAAGAACACCATTGGGGCTGAGTCTCGGTGCACGAGTCCCCAAATCGGCCAGCATGCGCGAATATAACTCCTCCAAAACCCGTGTTTCTCCATCCTCAAGTGTCGTAAGGACATGTTCAGCCGCAACCACAAGAAAGACATCAGACAGTTTGTTGTAGGCTGCATACACGCTGTTTACAAACCCTTCCATAAGGTAGGAGTACAATTTTAATCCCATGTTCTGGGGCTGGTCATCACGAGCATATCAAGAACTCTGCATCCATGCGTGCGCGAGTGGTATCCTCTGTGATTTACAAACTTCCTTCAATGCATTTCGGAAATGCCCTAGGGCTGTCATGGGTAGCATGCTTGCATTCACCAAGGGGCTAATACGCTCCGTACCTTTTACTATCCCCAACCCAAAATTCTGCAAAGACATCAAAATTATCTATAAGTTAAAAATTCATTATAATAGTTTAAGTCATCAGAAATGGATACCTGCAGTTGTTGAATAATAGTTAAAGTCATCCTCCTCAAATCAGTGTTTGTAAAAACAACCGATCTAGTACCCTCATCATATTTTTTGTGGTTCACTTGTATGTCTACAATTCCTACACAACCAGAAGGGTCTTTCCATAACTGATCACACACGGGAAGTAATACTCTAAATCCCTCAGCAGCATCCCGATACACAAGTGGCATGAAATAACTTGTCCTTGGGTTCGATTCATCAGGTTGCCCATCTTGCTTATAATTGTGACGCCACATTTTGATCATGCGGCCATGTGTTTCCATAACATATTCAGTTTCACAACTCGAACCCCTTCGGACAACCAATTCCAATGTTAGTTTCCCTGCTATGAAGGGTTGTGCAGTTGCATTGAGTGTAGCTTTGTTTCCCTGAATTTCTTTCTTCCAGAAATGTATAAGCACAGGTTCATGCAAAGTGTCCATGCTTGAAAATACCTCAACTATCTTTTCATTCAAAGTCCTCATATCGACTGCGTGCATTATTACCCGTAAATTAATAACAAATACGTATAAAACAAGTATAAAGAAGAATACTCACAAATAAAGCTAGGTACATCTCCTTCAACAACCAAAGGTTCATTCCAAAAGACGTATTTGTTGACGTCTCCATTTTCTTCAAAAAAAGGTCTGGTGTGCAAAGGCGATGAAGGTTCAAGTGCCAAATTGAAATGCTCGATACTAGTTTCCCTCAACATCCTGATGTCATCTGACATATCGGTTTGACTGTCATCCAAAAACAAGCCACTATCACTGAAATTCTCCCACCAATCTTGTCCTTTATCATCATCCATCTGTAAACAAACAATAAACAAAGTATCAATCTAAACCCTAAAGAAACATCAATTCTTTCAAACTGAACGGAAGTATCAATCTGAACGAACATTATCAATCTAAACCCTAAAGAAACATCAATTCTTTTAAAGAACATCAATCTGAACAAACATTATCAATTTAAACCCTAAAAAACATCAATTCTTTCAAAGAACGTCTGAACAAAAGTAACAATGTAAACAAAGTATCAATCTAAACCCTAAACAAACATCAATTCTTTCAATGAAAGAATGCAGCACTTAACTGAAGTACTTAACGGCGTCGAGTAGCTCCAGCTAGCAATGTGGTGGGCTGGGAGACGAGTGATGGAGCGTGTTCTGCTTGTGAGACTGTGACTTCGGTTCTGTGTGTCTACGCTTGGCTTGGGTATGAGGGTAAACAAGAAAGGCGACAAAAGTAAACCCTAAATTTGTTATCGCATTCGATCGGTATTGATTTGATTCGTTATAGTCCTGGGACGATATATCCACTAGGTATAGAAATCTAAACGTGTTTTACATCGATCGAAAACAATAAAAGCGAACACCGGTTTCAGAAGCGGCGCCGATGTTGTTCGAACGGTATCGATAACTTCAAATCGTCACGGTACTGGAACTGATATTCATTTATCATCGTAGACAAGGTTGTATAAATGAAAAGTTATCGAAATCGAAAACCATAAAAAATGAATACCGGAACCGATGTTGTTCAGTACTATACGGTAGCGATATGGTGTTAGTTTATCAAGTGCAAAAACAATAACGTATATCCATTGATAGGAAGTTCCGATGAATAGTAGTTTAGATTTTTGAAGCACTGATTTAGTTTAATTTGTTTTAATATTAGTTTATTAATTTTTTTTAATATTAGTATATCCATTGATTAATTACAACCTGCAATGGATACTACTAATTTAAGTTTTATATGTATTATTTTTTTTAAATATTTCACTTATTATTGCATTTGATTATTTCCTATATGATAACGGATACCGTGCCACTTTCTAGTTCGGCATCGTTATTTATTTTTTATTGTTTTTGCACTTGATAAACTAACACCATATCGCTACCGTATAGTACTAAACAACATCGGTACCGGTATTCATTTTTTATGGTTTTCGGTTTCGATAACTTTTCATTTATACAACTTTGTCTACGATGATAAATGAATATCAGTTCCAGTACCGAGACGATTTGAAGTTATCGATACCGTTCGAACAACATCGGCGCCGCTTCTGAAACCGGTGTTCGCTTTTATTGCTTTCGGTCGATGTAAAACACGTTTAGATTTCTATACCAAGTGGATATATCGTCCCAGGACTATAACGAATCAAATCAATACCGATCGAATGCGATAACAAAATTAGGGTTTACTTTTGTCGCCTTTCTTGTTTACTCTCATACCCAACCAAAGCCAAGCGTAGACACACAGAACCGAAGTCACGGTCTCACAAGCAGAACACGCTCCATCACTCGTCTCCCAGCCACCAGCCCACCACATTGCTTGCTGGAGCTACTCCACGCCGTTAAGTACTTCAGTTAAGTGCTGCATTCTTCATTGAAAGAATTGATGTTTGTTTAGGGTTTAGATTGATACTTTGTTTACATTGTTACTTTTGTTCAGACGTTCTTTGAAAGAATTGATGATTTTTAGGGTTTAGATTGATAATGTTTGTTCAGATTGATGTTCTTTGAAAGAATTGATCTTTCTTTAGGGTTTAGATTGATAATGTTTGTTCAGATTGATACTTTTGTTTTGAAAGAGTTGATGTTTCTTTAGGGTTTAGATTGATAATGTTCGTTCAGATTGATACTTCTGTTCAGTTTGAAATAATTGATGTTTCTTTAGGGTTTAGATTGATACTTTGTTTATTGTTTGTTTACAGATGGATGATGATAAAGGACAAGATTGGTGGGAGAATTTCATTGATAGTGGCTTGTTTTTTGATGACAGTCAAACCGATATGTCAGATGACACCAGGATAGGATGTTGAGGGAAACTAGCATCGAGCATTTCAATTTGGCACTTAAACCTTCTTCGCCTTTGCACACCAGACCTTTTTTTGAAGAAAATGGAGACGTCAATAAATACGTCTTTTGGAATGAACCTTTGGTTGTTGAAGGAGATGTACCTAGCTCTATTTGTGAGTATTCTTCTTTATACTTGTTTTATATGTGAGTTCATTTTTTATACTTGTTTTATACGTATTTGTTATTAATTTACGGGTAATAATGCACGCAGTCGATATGAGGACTTTGAATGAAAAGATAGTTGAGGTATTTTCAAGCATGGACACATTGCATGAACCTGTGCTATACATTTCTGGAAGAAAGAAATTCAGGGAAACATAGCTACACTCAATGCAAGTGCACGACACTTCATAGCAGGGAAACTAACATTGGAATTGGCTGTCCGAAGGGGTTCGAGTTGTGAAACTGAATATGTTATGGAAACACATGGCCGCATGATCAAAATATGGCATCACAATTATAAGCAAGATGGGCAACCTGATGAATCGAACCCAGGGACAAGTTATTTCATGCCACTTGTGTATCGCGATGCTGCTGAGGGATTTAGAGTATTACTTCCCGTGTGTGATCAGTTATGGAAAGACCCTCCTGGTTGTGTAGGAATTGTAGACATACAAGTGAACTACAAAAAATATGATGAGGGTACTAGATAGGTTGTTTTTACAAACACTGATTTGGGGAGGATGACTTTAACTATTATTCAACAACTGCAGGTATCCATTTCTGATGACTTAAACTATTATAATGAATTTTTAACTTATAGATAATTTTGATGTCTTTGCAAAATTTTGGGTTGGGGATAGTAAAAGGTACGGAGCGTATTAGCCCCTTGGTGAATGCAAGCATGCTACCCATGACAGCCCTAGGGCATTTCCGAAATGCATTGAAGGAAGTTTGTGAATCACATAGGATACCACTCGCGCACGCATGGATGCAGAGTTCTGGATATGCTCGTGATGACCAGCCCCAGAACATGGGATTAAAATTGTACTCCTACCTTATGGAAGGGTTTGTAAACAGCGTGTATGCAGCCTACAGCAAACTGTCTGATGTCTTTCCTGTGGTTGCGGCTGAGCATGTCCTTACGACACTTGAGCATGGAGAAACACGGGTTTTGGAGGAGTTATATTCGCGCATGCTGGCGGATTTGGGGACTCGTGCACCGAGACTCAGCCCCAATGGTGTTCTTGTTGTCGGAGTGAAGAGAGCGGGGGAGGCTGCAGATCATCATCGGTTTGCAATAGAATTGGTTGTTTTGAGTCTGGACCAAAAAATCATCAAGGTCGTACTTGAAACTTTGTCTGAGAAATTGTCTGAATACACGTTATATTCCAGCAAATACTTGGCGATGGCATCCGATTATTATCATACATGTAGGGGTCCAAATGATTATAAAAATGCAAAAGCTAGAAGGTCGAGCGCAAAAAGAATTGTTGATGAAATTATTCGAGCTCAAAAAAACATGTTGATATGTTAAACTGTTTTGGAGGTTTTGGAAAAATGAAACGTGCCACAACTGATGAAGGCTATTCGATGGAAAGTTCGAAACGTCAAGAAGGTAATAAGTTGTTTATTCCCATTAATTTCTATAATAATAATAATAATAATAAACTTACAATGTTTTTTTGTCTTCTTCAAACATTATTCAAGGGGAGCAAGGAGAAAAGCAATTCGTTAATATCCCGATAAACCATCAGACGAGGTGTATAAGATTGGACTTCCCTCCCAATCAGGGAATCCAGATCCTGAACGAGCGAATTGCATCTAGATTCGGACTGGTGATTGGCGGATTCCATCTTTCCTACTCGGATGGAGTCCGAGATGTAGAGCTGGCTGAGGACGACGACTTGATTTTCTTCAGAAAGCTCGCAGCAGAATCCGGGGAACAGACTAGTATCACTGTTCATCGAAATTAGCTTCCAAACGCTTGATATGGATTTTTTTCAACAGTTGAATGGTATGAATTTTTGCAACAGTTGATATGGTATGGATTTTTGCAACTGTTGATATGGTATGGGTTCTTGCAACTGTTGATATGGTGTGGATTCTTGCCACTGTTGATATGGGTTTAGTGATTTTGATAGGATGATTTTTGGTGAATTCATCTGTAGTTATGCAACTTACTCGTGATGTGAATTTGTAGTGATTCAGCCTTGAAACTGATGTAGTTTTCAGTTCTGTCTGAAACACTGATATATGATGATAGATTTTTGTTTGATTCCAATGCGTGACAGCTTATTTTTACTAATGTCCACATGTTTTTCAATACCCGGTTAGGGTCTTCCGTTATATAATAATAGAGAAACCTAACCTCCACCAACCAACCTTTAGTTCCATTAAATTACTCTCATTCACATAAAGCCTAACTTATTCCCTTTTTCAACAATTCCAAGTGTAATGTCATTAATTATACCTACTTGGTTATCCAAATTTTGATCTTATATGTTCATGAACTAAAGTCTAAACCTTTAACACGTGTACAAGGGTGGACCTAGTTTGTTGGGACGGGGCTCGTCCGCTCCCCTCGAATTTTTTATAGCATACATATGATCTAATCTTGACCTATCCCAAAAATTTGGTTCAGCCTGAAACGATAAGTTGGTTTCGTAATCATCATGCTTTGTAGAAAGTTGATTATATGGAAAATTGGAGGGTGGATATATTGATTAGATTCAATGGGGATTTTTCTAAGAATTATGAAGTGAAGCAGAAACAAAAGCAAAATAGAGTATAGGGACAAGATTAAGAACATGTGTTTGGGGCTGTTTGGTTATTTTGAACATAGAACTAAGAAGACATAAGTGATGCACATACGAAAAGGTGGACAAGGAAAAGGGAGCGGGTTGGGTAAGTAAATTACAAAAATGGTCTTGTAAATAAACTATAAATGTTTCTAAAAATAAAGTGTTAAAGATGGGTGGCGTGGTATAAAGCCTCTAGGGGCTTTATCACGACACATCAGCGTTACATATACGCCACGTAGACAGGGTCTTTATAGCTAACTACCATGCAATGGGATAAAGCTCCTTACTTGTTAATAAAGAAAAAAGGAAGAAAAAAAATATGATTGGCTCTTAAAAAGTGGCCCCCACATGTACAGTCATTAATGCTCGCCAAACCTATGGCGAAATCATCTGTGGCGGCCCCTCTTTGGCACCAAGGAAATGGAAAGAGGGGCGCTATTGAGGGTGATTTGACAGGGGCGCGAGACCACACCGCCTGATCTAAATTTATGATTATTATTAGGATAAAATAGTCATTTCGTCTAACTTTAAGATAAACTATCAAGCAAAACCCATTGATGAAAGCAAACATTGTCATCAGAGATAATATTTGTAAAAACTTGAATTGAGAGACAAAATTCGTAATTTGGCCTAAACTACTCTATATGTGTAATTTACTCTAAAGTTTTAAATCAAATAACATAGGCCTAAACTAATTTTTAAAATTTGTCCTAAACTACTCCGGAAATATTTAAAATTCTAAAATAAATATAGTTGGTGTACAATAAAATAATTTTTATTAAAAAAGGGTAATGTTTGTCCTAGTCTGGTTATAATTGCTTGTAATTATTTTAGGAAATATGAATATAATTTTTGTCATTAGGAAAAAGAGTAAACTGCTAAAATCGTCCCTGAGGTTTGTCTGAAATTGCTAGATCAGTCCAAAATCAAGTTTGTTTGCTAAAACAGTCATTGGGCCTAAGTTCTCTTGCTAATTCAGTCCATTGAAGGGAAAATGATTGGACTAAATTAGCAATTTGAGTCAAACCTTAGGGACGAATTTAGCAATTAACTCCTATTAATTGGACTGAATTAGCAATTTGAGTCAACCTTAGGGACGAATTTAGCAAACAAACTTGATTTTGGACTGATCTAGCAATTTGAGACAAACCTCAGGGACGATTTTAGCAGTTTACTCTAGGAAAAATCTAAAGATAGACAACTGAAGTGACCAAAATTAAAATTTAGCGATAAAAAAACGACATTTGAAAACTTCTGACACTTTGTGTTGCTAACGATCCACCAAGAGGCTATCATGATCGTCACAACAACTGAGGAGATGGACTAGCCACACTTCATCTTCTCTGTCTTGTCTTGGACGTTGTATAACACCATAAAAAACTCGTTAGAAGAGGTTCAAGGCCGAAGTCTCAGGCCAAGGGGAATCTAGTATGTAAAGACTGGTTCCCAGAAACACACTAGGTTTAGAATTAGGGTAAACTAGAAGCGCAACCCGCCGCTGGATTTATATTTCTAGTCAGCCGACATCAAGACACGTAAACTGTCCATAAAATGCGTTCAAATGCTCATATTAATGACTCTCTGGCATCACTTTGGAATCCGGCTTATATGGTAAAGTTGCAACTTGGAATTCCCTCTCATGCCAATCGAAAAATCAACAAAATAACAATAAATATACCTTTAAATTGAAAGGAAAATAAAGATTATCAACTGTGGTCTAGTTGACTCATCTGCCAGGCTCTTAAATAATTATTTGTGCGAGTAATGTTCGCCTGATAGTATAAGAAAACGTTAAATAATTATTTGGTTAATCTTTCCTCTTGCACTCTTTTAAGAAAAAGTAGACACGTAGCCATTAAAAGTTCAAAACATATGTGTGTAGCTTACCTGTGATAAGGCCGCAGCCACGAAATCATTAACTGGTTCTTCAACATTGTAGTCAAATAGGTCGATGTCATCCTTCAGTATAAAAGACACAATTACGTTACATGTCTCCATTAACATTCATAAACCTTGATTCTTATTTAATAGGTTACCTGGACAATCGGGGAATCATCATTAACTTCAAAGTAAAAACCACCAGGTGGAGGTTCGTAGCTCTCGGGGAAAGCACCCGCGAAAATCTGTCAAGATTAATGATCATGTTAGGCAGTAATTCCAATTACAAAAATCGATGATTATGATACCAAAATTAAAAAACAACCTGTGAAGATGAACCAAGACTCATGGAGCCCCGCCAGATAACTTCAAGACGTTTATCTCCTTTTCGCTTAGCTCTATCTTGGTAATCAATTCGCCCAAAGAAAACAGAATCAAATCCAAGCTAAACAACCATAAGAACATAAGTTTAGATGAGTTAAAAACATGTAGCAAGATTATAATCCATCGATAATGGTAGTTTACGGACTATCGATAGAACAGAATAACTAACCTCTGCCCCCAATAGGTAAGCCTGCACAGCTGAATGACCAAACGGGTCTATTTGCCAACCAATCCGTGCCGTTACATTAAACTGCTCTTTTATAAACTTATGCCCATACGTTGTTTGATCAATCATATCAATATAATGCGGTAAAAACAATTCAGATTAAGTAAAAACAAATTTAAATGTAACTTAAATTTAGGAAAGCTTACATGACTGTCTAAGAAAAGATAACATATATCTCCTTTACCCTTGTGAGCTTCTATTTTTCTGCTTATTTTTCTTGAATATGCCGCTGCTATGTTATTAAGTAGAAAGTAGCAATAGATTCATCCAACTTAATAGCTCCGGTATAATAGGCTACAACTTCATTTCATTGTCAACATTTCCCTGAAACAACATACCAAATTATATATATAAAGAAAACTAAAAACTTAAAGAGATATAAAAAACTAAAAGTTAATTTTAAAAGTCACTTAAAAAAATATGGTCAATATATTTTGCTGAATTGTCAGTATCAAGCAAAATTGGAAATCCAAATAGGCTTTTGGTAGCCTGTCTTCCGTCCATATTATACTTGTATCTCTTGCATCAGTTTGTTTTATGCTGATGCTTGTTGTATCTTTTGTATAAATAAAAATGAAATACGAAGTTTTGTTGTAAGCCTAACATTACGTACATTGATGAAAAAATGGCAATGAAACTGGTAACCAATAAGCATGCCAAAATTCCCTAACAACATAACACTCTCATCTGCCAACACCACCATCATTCAATCCAGTGGCGGATCTAGGATTCACGCCAAGCAGGAACGTTTTATAAGAAAAGCGGTAACGAAATCGAAAAAACGTCAAATTTTTCCAAAATTTACACTAAAAACGTCAAATTTTTCCCCGCCAAGCGGTAGCGGGCGCTCCCCCTTGTGTCCACATAGGTCCGCCCCTGATTCAATCTGATCTTTCTCATCACCAATGGTGATCTTTGCATCACTCACACTCTGATCTTTATATTTTTGAATTACTTTTCATATAACAAAAATCAAGAATGCATGGTTATCTATTATATCACACTAACTCAAGAACCCTCATCAGTTCCTTACTTTCATAATAAAACTAACACTATGTAAGAACCCTAAAAGTAAAATAAAAAAACACTCAAAAACACTATGTAAGAACCCTAATTCTTCAAATGTGAACTCTATAATACTTCAAAATCAATATATAATCAACATCGACAGATCAAACCTCCACAAAATCAAACCTAAAGAATGCATGAAGATCATCTTATATATGTAAACCACAACAACCACAAAATCAAACATTAGCCTCTTCAAATGCAATATAAGCAGCAATTTAACAAATCCCATACCTAGGTGAACGCTCGAGGTGCTCCGGTGAACGGCTGGGAACTCCGATGGTGTTCGTGCGGCGGCAGGGAACTCCGGCAGTGATGCTTCGGCAGCGGCAGGTGCTCGTGCGGAGGTTCAACCCACGTCACCTTCACCATTTCACTTCACTCTCTCTAACTCTGTCTCTATCTCTAGGGTTTGGTGTTTTGCGGGTAGGAAAACAAAAAGAAGGAAAATAGGTAGATGATAGATAGATAAATGAAAAGGCAGGAGATACCTATAACATAACAAACCACAAACTAAGCACAAAGTACAACCTCTTATGCTTAGAAATGTTAAAAATTAGAGTATTATATAATTACACTTTTCGTCTTTTATGTTTGTATCAGATTACAATGGATGCCCTTTAACTTCAATAATTACAGTCACAATCTTTTATTTGTAAAACACACTACACCCTACGTCCTTTAGCAATAACCCAGTTAATTTTAGAGTTAAATGCTTGGTTGGTCCCTGTGGTTTGCAAAAATTGCAGATGTGGTCCCAATGGTTTACTAATTACACGCGTGGTCCCTGTGGTTTTCAAAAATGCACTCGGTTGGTCCCTAGACCTAACATCAGTTAAATTTCTCAGTTAAGTCCATGTTAAATGACCAAAATACCTTTGCCTAACTACAAAAGGGTAGTGAACCCTGTCTCATTCATCAGACCTCTGCTTCTCCGGTGATCAGAGTCGGTCCGGCGATCTCCGGCAACAGGTCAAGGGAGTCCGATTTCCGGCGATCTCCGGCAACAGGTTCCTCCGGCGAACCCCCATAACCACCGTCCTCCTCTTTCTCTCACACATCCACAGCCAAACACCCTATTTCCCCTCTCTTCTCCGGTGATCAGAGTCGGTCCCGGCAGTTCAGATCTGAGAGAGAGAATCAGAGACGAGGCAAAAGAAGGGGCGACGCCATTCGCGGCGGCGGCGGCTTGGTTCCGGCTGTTCAGGTCTCGAGTTGGGCTCCGGTTTGGGTCTCCCAACACAGTCGGAATTGTAGGTCTCCGATCCGACGGTTTTGAGGTTGCAGGTTTTATTATTGGCCGGCGATGGAAGGGAAGGGGTTTGTTTGAGTTTGCAGATCTGGGATTTGTGAATTGTTGTTAATTGATGCAGATTTCTTAGTGTTGCGAACTCGATTATCGGATAATCGGTGTTACGGAATTGTGAATTGTTGTTAGTTGAGTATAATTAGGGTTTTGATGGAGGGAAGAGTGAGGAAATATGGGCAGCAGCATCAGCGGTTGAGTCCGGATCGAGCTAAAGTGTGGAAGGAGAGGTCACCGAGGTATCGGTTACAGATTTATGTGATTTCCATAAGAAATCACACTGGTATACGTCACTGGCACGCAATTCCGGCAACGACACAGTCGTCCGGTTAGTGATGGATGGTGTTGGTGGTGGTTTTCTGATCTCCGATAGTGATTGTGGCTGATAGTGGTGATGTCAGTTAGGATGGTTGCTGATGGGGGTGAAGTCTTGGTGGTGTCGTGGTGTGGAGTCAGATGGTGGCTGGTGGTGGAGAGGACTTAGAACTCGTGGCATTCCTGAAGGTGGGTGACGGTGGTGGTGGGGTGTGATGGTGGTGGGTGGTTACTGGTGGTGATTGGAGGAGATGATGGTGTTTTTTATATATTTTTTTATTTCTTTTAATTGTTCTAAGGGTAATATAGTCATTTCACACATAGTTAACTGAGAAATTTAACTGATGTTAGGTCTAGGGACCAACCGAGTGCATTTTTGAAAACCACAGGGACCACGCGTGTAATTAGTAAACCATTGGGACCACATCTGCAATTTTTGCAAACCACAGGGACCAACCAAGCATTTAACTCTTAATTTTATTAGTTAAGTTTGGCATGTGCCTTACACATGAGGGTATATTAGTAATTTTACTAGTATAAAGGACGAAAAATGTAACTTAGCCTAAGACAAATAAACAATCCCAAATCTCTCTGTCTTAATCTCAGTCCCCCCACTTTCTACAACCAACTCCACCGCCGTACCCACCACCACCACCACTAAATCCACCACATCCGGCCACTGCCACGCTACAAAAGAATTGACTAATATAATATATAAAAATCAATATACGAGATACCATTCAATATTGGGGGATACCTACTCGCTACTGCTATATATTACAAACCCACTTTATTTTTCACAACTAAGAGCATTCTCATCCAATCCATCTAATTATACATACATTCCACTAAAAAACAACTCATATATCAATATATTTTCACTAAAAACAAATACTTTTTCTCTCTCCTTTTCAATTAAATAATATTATCATTACATTTTTCTCTCTCCTTCACTCACAACCACTTTCAATATATATTAAAAAATTATACTGGGTGAACAGTGTCTCCCCCAAATATACAGATGAACAGCAGCATTCTCTCTCCTCCACTCACAACCATTTTTTATACCCTTTATAATATAAAAACTACTCCTCACATATTTTGATGGTTTGGATGAGAATGCTCTAACAAGCTTCTAATTTTCTAAAACTATTTTCTTTCATTTTACAAAACAAATTCCATCTCTCAGTGATCCTCAAGCAAGTTTACTATACTTCCTTCTCAGATCCTGACCGGTTTTAAGCCAAAATTAAGAAATCTAAGAACTGGGTTTTCTAAACTTTGTATAAAAAAGATCGAAACCCAGTTCACAAGATCACAACTTTTTTTTATATTTCATCTTCATTTTGAGATTTACAGGCTAAATCTACTTTCTTTAAGCCAAAATCCATTTGGGTATTCATTCAGATTAGTGTTTTCAAGATTCCCCATTTAGTATTCTTGGTAATGGATCCCGGAAAAAATGAGCAGTAAAGAAAGGACTTACAGGTTTCCGAGTTTCGAGGAGGGTGTGTTTGGTAAGTACTTGCAGGTTTCCGGCATTATCTTTCTGTTGATGTCAAGGTTTTTTTTTTTTTTTTTTTTTTTTGCAGATCTGAACTTTTGCAAAATGTTTGGGTGGTTCCGTTGTTAGAGAAAGGGACGACGAGAGGTGAGAGTTTGAGAGTTGACAATAACAGTGGTGGTGGTGGTGGTGGTGGTGATGGTGATGTTGGTGATGGGTTGGTGGTGGCAAGTGGAGAAGAAGAACAATGGCAAAAGATATGGTTTTATCCCGATACTCATTTAACAGGGGGAGGGGAGGGAAAAGAGATGAAAATATTAAAAACCATGTTCCCGAGTTTCATTTAACAGGGGGAGGGGGGGGGAAAAGGGAAGAAAATATGACCAAATATGACCATATATTCATCCTCCCAAATTGGAGAGATTAGGAGAGAAAATTTTCCTTCCCCTCCACTCCCCTCACCTCCCCCTGTTAAATGACTCGGGAACATAGTGTTAGAGTAAACTGTCATTTTGGTCCCTGAGGTTTGTTCACTTTTGCAATTTTAGTCCAAAACTCAAACATTTTACATCTGGGTCCCTGTGGTTTCAGTTTTATTGCCATTTTGGTCCAAAAGTGAAATCAGATCATAATTGTCTTATAAAATCCTGTTATTTTGTCTTTTTCTCAAAGGCAAAATAGTCATTTTAATTAAAAACATATGTTAATTAAAAAATAATAAAACCAAAATAGTTGGCCCCTCATCTTCTTCCCTTTTCTCTCTCAACCACACTTCTTCACTCAACCACAAACCCCTCATAATCAATTTCACTACAAAAGGTAATCTTTCTACCCTCAATCCTCTGTCTTATTACCAAAGCCTCACCACCACTACCACCATCACCGTCTGCTTGGTGAAACTAATCTCTTCTCTGATCCATCATCCAAAAAAACATCAGTCACTTTTTCTTTCACAAAATCTTTTCATTCTATCAAAATAAATCCTTAAAAACCATGTATTTTCTAAACACCCAAACATTCTAATTATTATAAATTTCCAACGATAGAAGCAATACAAACAAAACCCACCATAATCACTTTCAAAGACACCCGTGTATGCAGACAAAATATCAAGAAAAAAGGTTAAATGAAAGCACTCATACCTAAATCTTTTGTGGTCACTGGGCCTGTGAAGGCAAACAATCCAGCTTGCTGGGAACCTCGTGGAGAAGGAGATAAGGATCGCCCTTTTCAACCAGTGGTGTTATTGAGAGAGAGAAAGAGAGAGAGAGAGGTGTGGTGGGTTGGTGGAGGGTGGTGGCAACATGTGGTGGCGGCGGCGTTTGGTGGAGGTGGAGGCATGGTGCTGATGTTTGATCCAAAGCTAATGGATTTTGTGAACTATGCTTTAATTCAGTCAAAGGTCAACAAAGTTACTTTAATAAAACTTTAAATAAAATAAAAAAGAAATGACCATTTTGCCCCTGAGGAAAAGGACAAAATAGTAGTATTTTATATGAAAATTATGAACTGATTTCATTTTTGGACCAAAATGGCAAAAAATAAAACCACAAGGACCTAGATGCAAAAAGTTTTAAATTTGGACTAAAGTTGTAAAAGTAACCAAACCTCAGGGACCAAAATGGCAGTTTACTCTTTTATTTATAAATATACTTTTAAATAAATGGGTAGCTTAAAATGACTGAAATACCCTGCCTTGCACATGACCAGACTTAACAGATAAATTTAATGGGGTTAGTGTTAAAGGACGTAGGGTGTAATGTGTTTTACAAATAAAGGATTGTGACTGTAATTATTGAAGTTAAAGGGTATCCATTGCAACCTGATAAAAACATAAAGGACGAAAAACGTAATTTACCCATAGAATTATTAGAAAGAACCTTAATGTTCGATCATATGAAATTGGAGCATCAACCAAAAAGAACCCACTGAAAAAATCTCCTGACTATTTTATATCACCATTTGACACTCAAATGTCAAAGTTCATCATCATAGACATAGACATGTATAAGATAGGGTTAACGTAGAAAACTAGATATCATAACATAAATTAAGCACCTTTATCTAGGTGGGTTAAATCATTGTGTATCAACAAAGGTTGGACTCAAACCAATTGGGTCAGGCTTAATTTAAGGCATCCCCTTCACTTTGTAATAAAGATTTCTCTCTATAGTTTAGAATCTTTTAATCGTCTAAACTATAATATAGCAACATATATATTTAGAGGTGTGTGATATTCGGATAAAATCAGAATAATATTCTATTATATTAAGTATAAAATTTTGGTTGGTTTGGTAATATATTAATATCATATTCAGATGTATTATATTAAGTGGATTAGGATCAAATACAAAAATACAAAGAGTAAAATGCACGGATAGTCCCTGTGGTTTGGTGAAATTTCACCTTTAGTCCCCAACTTTTCAAAATTACACTCTTAGTCCCTGTGGTTTGACAAGTTGTTACTCGGATAGTCCCCAAACAGATGGAGGTTAGTTTTTCTGGTTAAGTGGGTGTGAAATGACAAGGACTATCCGAGTAACAATGTGTCAAACCACAGGGACTATCCGAGTAACAACTTGAAACCATAGGGACTATCCGAGTAACCTTCATCCGCTTTAGGGACTATCCGAGTAACAACTTGTCAAACCACAGGGACTAAGAGTGTAATTCTGAAAAGTTGGGGACTAAAAGTGAAATTTCACCAAACCACAGGGACTATCCGTGCATTTTACTCAAAATACAAAGGATCCTAATTGTAAGAAGTGTAAGAAGGATTTATAGAGTGACAAGTGTCCAATAACCTAAATAATCCACTACACAAAAAAACCCTACTACAAAAAAAAAAAAAAAAAAAAAAAACCTTTAAACATCCACCACCACCAAAGGGTGATTAGGATCAAATACAAAGGATCCTAATTGGGGTTTTTTGGTGAGGTATAGTTTTTTTTTTTTGCCCGGAGGGGGGTGGGGGGTTTAGGTTTTTGGGTGGTGGTGGGGTGGGGTGGGGTGGGGTGGGGGTGGGTGTTTAGGTTTTTGGTGGTGATGTAGTGAGTTTAGTTTTAGGTTATTGGACACTTGTCATTCTATAAATCCTTCTTACACTTCTTACAATTAGAAGCCTTTGTAGAATAACTTGACCCTAGTATTATTAAACCATATTTTATTGTTAAACATCACAATTAACTAATACACATAAGTAACTCAAAATCAACCCTTTTTTTCTAAAAATGTGTAATTAACTAATTATCAACCACAAATGAAAAAGAAAGTACACAATAGTGAAAACAAACGTCGTTATCGGGATTCAACCAGAGTTAGGGCTAGTTTGTGCTTTGCTTGGTTTGTAAAAGAGTCTAGCCAAGCCAGCTTAGTTTGTATACGAGCTTAGCCGACTCACGAGCCAATTTCAAGCCAATCTTCTTCGACCAAAGGTCACGAGTTATATGAACATCTCTTTTGACTTAGTATTTAGGTTTTTGGGGGGTGTGGGGGGTAGGTTTTTTTAGGTTTTTGGGGGGTGGGGGTTAGGTTTTTTGGGGGTTTTTTTGGTGAGGTATAGTTTTTTTTTTTTTTGCCTGGGGGGTGGGGGGGTTTAGGTTTTTGGGTGGTGGTGGGGTGGGGGTAGGGGTGGGTGTTTAGGTTTTTGGTGGTGATGTAGTGGGTTTAGTTTTAGGTTATTGGACACTTGTCATTCTATAAATCCTTCTTACACTTCTTACAATAAGAAGCCTTTGTAGAATAACTTGACCCTATATTAAGTATAAAATTTGTTATGAGTGTTACATGTTAATTTTGAGATGCAATTTCATGGGGGTTTCGATTATGTTGATCATTACTGGATTTGAAGTAGATTAACATGTTATTCTCTTCTTTTTTTTTTTTTTTTTTTTTTGGGGGGGGGTTGATTTTTTTGATCAACAGGTAGCTTAAAGCAAACACGAATTTTTTTATTTATTTTATTTCTGGTGCTATGAACTATTTCTTTGTTTTTTTTCGGTTGGTTTTAAGTTCGATGTACCGGAATAAACGTAATCTTTTTAATTATGGTTTGATTTATTATTTCAGTTGGGTTTTTATCGACATGTTTCTTTTTTCCGCTTGAACCTGAGAGAAAACATGGAATATTGGAGGGGTGTCCTTGGAGCAGTTCGTGTTGAGCCCAAACCAAACAAAAAATGTCAACTTTTGGTTTAGCGCTTTTCAAAACTGATCGGTTTTGGTTAAGGACGAGCTTTTGATTATCGACTTTGCAACTAGGTTTGGTTCAGTTTTGAGTTAATAACCAAACATTTGACTTGGGCTACATTAGAAGGTATGATTACTTAGGTTGGAATATAATGTTTAGGCTTAGATTAGATGTATGCTTTCACTAGAAGTTGGAATACAACCATTGGGTGTCAGCCCAGTGGCCACCGACCCCCTCCTTAAACCGGCCCGAGGACACTCGAGGTCACGGGTTCGAAACATGTTTCAGCCCCTCGGGTTGGCAGGGGTTTCACCGCCAGGCAGCGTTGTCGGGTCGCTAGCTTGGGAAGGGGGATCCCTTCCGCGGTCGGGGGTACTGTGCATCTACCCTTTAGAAGTTGGAATACAATATTTTGGATGTAAGCAGCCAGAACTTTACAAATTGCAACTTATTGATGGTATTGATTCCAGCTTCTTTCAGTGGTAAATCCGACAAAACGATAACATTACTTAGAAAGTTAAAAGATTCTACTCATGTTAATTTTATGACAAGATACATCAATGCAACATGACTTGACATAAGCGGGTTAGGATTTGATTAGAAACGTGTTAGATGTCTAGTTAAATTTAAACGTGTTAAACACGTTCTATCAAGTAACCAAACATATGAAAACATCTGTGTTAGTGTTTTAATATATGGCACGTTTAGATGAGCGTGTCGTGCTGTATAACAGTGCGACATTTGTTGCCCCCAACAACAAACTCTTAAGAACTATTGGCGTAACCTATCACACACTAGCAGATTAATCTACACGACATCAAAACAAAGAACACAAAATCATCGTATACTCAAACCAAAGACGCAAGGAAAAATGTGTTTTGGGTAGTCGTCAAGAATTGTGCATCTAGCTTAATCTAATTCTCACATATTACACTTTAAAAAAAAAGTCCTCACATAGAGTGTCATAACAAGTGATCACCAAAACATGCCTAATCATTTCACTCCAACAGATGCCATCAAGTCATCATATTCAGGATCACTATCTTGTTTTCTCGAACTTTGTGGGTTACCATGCTTATGTGGCACAGCCGTAGGCGAAAAAGGATCATACACCTGTTGCGGTCCAGATGCGTTCAACCCAGGCCTGCCCATAGTATACGGCACATTGCCACGAAATGGCTGTAGGTTCTGGGGTCGAAATCCCGGTTGAATTTGCTGAGCCGATCCAAAGTTTCCGGGCCTGGGTTGGAACGGAATGGGTGGTGGACCCAGACCAAACTGCCTGGGCCCTGGCCCCGGGCCCAAATGATTGGGTGGTGGTCGTGGACCATGCCCAGGGAAACCCGACTGTTGACCTTGACCAGGACCTTGATGTTGACCCATTTGATTACTATTCTGTGGCCTATGAAAACCTTGCATGACAGGTGGCGCGGCATTATTGCTCATTCCTGGACGGAAAGATGGTGATTGTGCACGGTTGGTTTGAAAGGTGAAATCGTTAGAACTGGGCTGCTGTGGTCTTACGGAGGGGGTTATGGGTGGTGACTGTATAGACGGTGGTGGTATCGATGTTGGTGTCGTCGGTGACGGAAACCATGAAGTGGGACCCGGGTTAGGCGGCCCGGTCCGAAACCCAACCGGTGGCGGTGGCAGAATTGGTTGTGATGGTTGAGGACGAGCCATTGGTTGCATTTGAGTTCGAGCCGGTGGCTGGGACCAACCGCTAGAAGTTAAAGGTCGTTGTTCAGGAAACGTATAAGGTGGAACCGGTCGAGAACTAGTAGGCCCCATCGGACGCACATTCGGGTTCGGTCCAGTTGGAGCCAATATCGGCAACGGTGGCAAAGAAGGATTCCGAGGTGGACCAGGATAACCCGTATTATGCATGTGAACCATATTCGGTCCAGATACACCGGGTCGTGGGCTGAATGATGATGACATGGGTCCGGAATTTGGCGGTGTTGGAAAAGGCGGAGCAATAAACCGTGGTGACTGACCGGGTGGAGCCCATTGGTTAGGGTATGGCTGGAACCGAGCTAACGGTGGCTCTAGTCCGGATCCTGTATTTACAACCACAGGTGTGTCTTGATTGAGACTAACTGTGGTTAGATCATCCCCAGAAACTGGATCGTTTGTCGAAACAGGTACAACATTTGCCTATTGAAAGAAAATATAATATAAGCAAAACAAAGTTTATATCTTATAGCTTATTATGAAAAATAAAGAACTTACTAAAACAGGTGTGACGAGTAACTCAATCAGAGAAACCGCAGCGTCAACTTTCTCGTAAGTTTCAGCAGTCACGTGAACATACAACTTTTCATAGTCACCGTTAACTTCATTGCCTTCAGATGAAGTTATCTCACTCTGATTGTACCAAGAAATTAGTCAACTTTTCGTCCCTTAGGTTTGGCCAGTTTTTGCAACTCTCGTCCAAAGGTTTGTTTTTCCGCATCTGGATCCAAAAGATTTGAAATCTTGCCATTTTCAGCCGGCTCGTTAACTCCATCCATTTTTCTCTCTTAAGTCAAAGGTATTTCCGTCTCTTTTGTTAACTTAAAAGGCAATTCAATCTTTTTCAGGGGGAGTGGTATTCGGTCCTTTTACATAAAGTGACGGAAATACCCCTTTACTTAACGGAGAAAAACGGATGGAGTCAACAAGCCGGATGAAAATGGCAAGATTTCAAACCTTTTGGATCCAGATGCGGAAAAACAAACCTTTGGATAAAAGTCGCGAAACTGGCCAAACCTCATGGATGAAAATGGCATTTTACTCGCAAGATAAAAAATGTTAAAATACCTCTTTCTTTGTACCGGCTTTGGTTCCATAAACTCGTATTTTCGCCCCGGTTTCCTAATACAAAAATCGTAATAAGATTTAAGTTTATCAGTAATATTGGCAAAGCCTAGAAATTATATAATTGTTACCTTTTCTAATCTTTTTTGAGTATCACCGGCTGGTCCAAATATTAACCCAATAAAATTGTGTCCAGGATTCTCTTTGATCTATCAATCAAAAGGTACAAAATCAAACAAAAAAGCCAAACAAAATATAAAAGCATAGGGTTGCAAGCGAACCGCACGTTCGGCGAACAGTTCGTGAACCATTTGGCGGGAAGTTCGTTTGTGTTCGTTCGTTTAGTAAATGAACAAACACAAAAAAAATCAGTTTGTTTAGTTAAATGACCGAGCATGAACAGAGGTCGCGTTCGTTCATTTATGTTCGTGAACGTTCTGTAATGTGTTCGTTTATGTTCGATAGTTTATTAGTGTTTTTAATTTTTATATTTTTTAAATACTTCAAAATTCTAATAAATAAAGTATTTAATAAGTATCAGTGTATTATATACTGTGTTCATGAACATTTGTTTGTGTTCATTTGTTTTCATTTATGTTCATGAACATTGGTTTGTGTTCATGGAGGTTCGTTTGCATTCGTCACCTTAATTAACAAACACGACCACGTTCATTTCCTTAATGAACGAACATGAACAAAAAATCTCGTTCGGTAAGTGTTCTTAAATGGTTCATGAACACATATATTTCCTTAACAAGCAACCACGAACAAGGTCTTGTTCGTGTTTGTTCGGTTCGTTTGCAGCCCTAAAAAGCATTCTAATTCTAACATGTGACTCTTGAACTTACTGGAATTACAACTTTATCCTCTTTTAACAATGGCTTGTAATCAGGCGGGGCCTTAAAACTTGGATTCAGCTTAAGTATTTCTCCTGTCAAACATTATAAATCACATAAGAGATAGAATTCCGGCATATAATGCATACTGGGGTGAGCAATAATCGAACCGTTAACCAAAACCGAACTGAAATTAACAGAAAAATGAATTAACCGAAAACCGAATTAACCAAAAATCGGTTATCGGTTTTTTGTACTCTCGGTTAACCAAAAGTAACCGAACCATTCATATTTTCATATATTTCCAGCTTGTATACCTCCATTTCATGTACTTATACCTCCATTTCATGTATTTATACATCTATTTCATGTACTTATACCTCTATTACACATATCTCTAAGCAAAAATTTTAGTCTAAGTTTGGTTTCGGTTATTAACCGAAAATAACCGAACCGAAAACCAAAAAAAATAACAGAATAAACCGAACCAATTAACCGAATGATTAATAAAATAAATTAACCGATGACTTCGGTTTCAGTTGATGCTAATAACCAAACTGAACCAAATCATGCACACCCATTGTATAGAAACTAATGTAATAACTTAACCTACCAATAACCTCACGTCTTTCAGCTTCCAACTCTGATTTCTGCATCAAAAAATATATATTTTACGTGCATTTTAACTTTTAAGTGGGAGTTCGGTAACGTAACGATTAAAGTACGAAAAAGAAACTTAACCACAATAGATTGGCGGTCTGAAGATTCTTGAGCTGTGGGTGAATCATGATCGACATCATCTCCGACCTCCAGAATCCCAGATTTTAGTTGTTGTGTAATTTGATCCAATCTAGTCTGCTCAAATATTGTACCATGACAGAGGCAGTGATGTCATTAACAGACACCTGGATATCGGAGCGCATGCAGATCATTCACAGAGAAAACACTGACATAAAATGTTCCTCCCTTAACCATAAATACAGGCTACAACTAATGCAGTTAATATCGCCGATGTATCACCGATATATTGGTGATATATCGGTTATCGGTCCCGGGGGAGATATCGGTGATATATTGGTTATCGATCCATTGGTGAGATATCGGTGCAAAATATCGGTACCAATATTATTGGTGATATTGACCAATATTTGATCGATATATCACCGATTTTCATGATATCAGTACCTTTTTTCTTAGTTCTACCATTCGCCTTTCTTCTTATTGCTGCTATTAGTGTTTTAAGTCTTAATTGTTAATTAGTTTTAAGTCTTAATTAGTTCCTACTTGCTACAATTGTTAGCATTTTGCAAGTTGCAAAAGGTTAATTTGTTAATCGTAGGAGAGCATACTGAATTGTTAGTGTTAAATTGCTATATACATAAAAATTCTGCATGATATTAAAATTACCGACATCCCACCGCGATTACCGATATCTCAAATATCAGTCCTTGACCGATGTCAGGTTTTTTTACCGCATTAACTGCTTACGCTACATTGCTACAAGTTGTTGTGTATGAGACCAAATTCTCAAATGTGTTCATGAATGAAAATTCAGACTTCAATGATAACAAAATGGGCCATAATAACACAAAATTCACATTTACAAAGCCTCAAGGAAAACACATTATGATATTTGAATAGAATTCTAGAAGTACCTGATATGCAGAAGCTCTTCCTTTCTTAACAAAAGCATCTTGTGTCAAATCAGGGCCCCATTTTGTTTTTCTCAGTATCTGTTTCGTACTGTCTTCGCTCTCCACGTCAGTGCCACCTGGCTTTTTATTGCGACGAAAAGCGGGCACCAGGGAACCTGATAGCTTGTTTTTTGGTATTACAAATCCAGATTTTTTTGCAAACAGAGAAACTTTTGGGCTTGCTGTTGATGATACAGATGCAGTAGTTGTTACACCAGCCTGAATGTTGTCCTCCATGGATACTGGTTGAACCTTTGAACTCATTTTGCTAATGTTTTCATTACCGAATCTTAACAGGAACACATAAACGTATATTAAGGTCAGATGCTCAAATGGTGTACACTATATATTCATATTAACTTCAATGACATATGATGAATTACATCAATGAACACAAAATATAAACTTCACAAACCCTGTTATAGCATTTTCCGAAACACGTATAAACGTAATTGACACACGTATTCAATTCATATCAAACAACAAAACCTATACATTCATCACAGCATCATCAAATAAGGCTTAAACGAACCGAACGAACACGAACGAGGCTATGTTTGTGTTTGTTTGTTAAGGAAATACAGATGTTCGGGAACTATTCGCAAACACATGTCGACAGAAGTTTATGTTCACTGGTAACGAACACAAACGAACATTAAACTTGAAATTTAAAATAACACCATTAATCTTAAACATCTGACACAAGTAGTCAAATACAACCATTAAATAATAATACAACTATACAAGAATTCAAGACACAAGAAGTTTACTACAACCACCATACCATATGATAAATCAAGTTTAGCTAACTTATCTAAAGTTACTTAGACATATCCCAAAAAAATGTCTTTAGTGTCCAACTTATTCATATGTTTAGATAAGGGTTTACATTTACTTTTTTTTAATATAATTATAAACTAATGTTTATGGGGGCAAGTAAAACTTACGAGTGAATCTTAAAATCTTTTAACAAATTAACAATAATTAACATAAACAAAAGAACGTAAACGAACATATTACCGAACGTTCACAAACGTAGTCGAACTAACGAGACTTTTGTTCGTGTTCGTTCATTTAGTTAATCCAACATAATATCTTGTTCGTGTCCGTTCATTAACTAAACAAACGAACATAAACGAACTTCCCGACGAACTGTTCGCTGAACGTTCAGTTCGTTTACAGCCCTATCATCAAATCTTAACATGAACACATAAATGTATATAAAGATCAGATGCTCAATAGGTGCTCACTATGCACTCCTTATTAACCTCAATGATCTATGAGAATCAATCAGATCAAAGAGCACGAAATAGAACCTTCACAAACCCTAAGATCGCAATTTCCAAAACACATATAAACGTAACCGACACACATATTTAATTCTTATCGAACAACAATGAAACCTATATATTCATTACCAAATCTTAAGATGAGCACCTAAAATGTATACAAAATTCAGATAGGTGCACAGTGCACACTAATGCGCTAAATATCCATATTAACTTCACTGATATACGATGAATCACATCAAATAGCACAAAACAGAACCTTCACAAACCCTAAAATCGAAATCCAAACGTAATTGACACACATATTCACTTCTTATCGAACAACAAAGCCTATATCTAAGCAGAATATGTAAATCAAACAGAACAATAAGCAAATTGTTCGATAATAATAGCATCGTAGCAATACATTTGGTACTTATGAAAAAACGGAGCCCTAATTTCGACAACTACAAGTATATTCACACAAATCAGTGCATACTAAAATTGGACATAGAGCATACTTACCGGAAACTGTTAACGGTCAACGGTTAATCCGGTGAAGAACGGTGGATGTGTTATCGTCGACGGTGACGACGGAAAGTGGAAGCAGAGTGCCGACTGAAGTTTATATTCGACCCGATCGGGTTTGCTTTTGGTTTTATTGTTTGGGCTTAGTGATATTTGGGCCTGGGCTTTTGAAAAACTGTTTATTTAGAGCCTATGTAACCGGGTTCGGGTAGAGGTGCACAAATCGGTTAATTTTAATAACCGGTTCGGTTAACCGGTTATAGCGGTTAATTTGACCTTTTGACTTTAACCGGTTAATGCTTTAACCGGTTATTACTTTAACCGGTTATTTTTTTAACTGGTCCGGTTAATTACTTTAACCGGTGTGGTTAATTAACCGGTTATTTTCGGTTATTAACCGGTTTTTTTGCCTTTTTTTTGAATTTTTCGGTTTTTTTTTTCGGTTAACCAGTCTACCGGTTAAAAAAACCGGTTAATAACCGGTTCCTAACTAAATACTTATAACCGGTTACTAACCTACGGTTAAAAATAACCACTAATCGGTTATTCCTAAATCGGTTATTAACCGGTTACGGTTTCGGTTAATAACCGGTTACGGTTAATTAACCGGTTATTTTGTGCACCTCTAGGTTCGGGTATGGTTAACAAAGTCAAAAACCGGGTATTGCAATGCCTGGTTATCGAAGAAAACGTGATCTGTTTTTTTTTTTGGGTGAGGATAAGGGGTTCAACCATATTTTCAAGGGGTGCGAACTGGTTTTTGCCTATTAAATACACTAAAAAATTTAATTCAAGGGGTGTGCCCGTCCGCCGGCCATGTAATCCATATACATGGGTCCACCCCTGGAGTTGGCTTAACCAATCTTTAAACAACCACTCATCTTACTTACTAAACACCAAGAGACCTTGTAGGCATGTGACAAGAATCTCATACACCCAATGCAAATGAGTCATTGATCTTGAATACGAGGCTACGATCATTGTGATCCTTGATCAACCTTATCTGCACAATGTTCTTCATCTAATAATCTAAGTTCATATCAGCATATGCGGCACCCTAAATCACCATCACGACCATGGTCAAGCATGACCAGATCTGCTAACCGGCTTGACCTGTTTCTTGAACGCATATTTAGAGCCGTTTGTGAGTAAACTAATAGCGGTTTTACACATGCTTTGCCCGCCAGTTCTTCATCATATGGACGCGTGTAACTTACCTTCAGGTTAAAGGTACCACCGATTACCGCACACAGGCTAATGTAAACCATTTGATTACATAACCTGAATTTTATCTATAACAGTGTGGAAAGTTTAGTAAAGATAAAGCACTTGAAACTCAAGAGATCAAAATTAAACGTCTCAAGAATCAGAGGGTTAAAAAATTGTTAAGTTTGATGATTAGATAATCATACTGTTAAAATATAGCTTAACTAGTAATCAAAGAGCAACAAACACTAATCATAAGACATTAAAGCACACTTTCATTTGACCATAAGAGGCTCTGCAGAAAAGCCACAACACGAAACCCGCAATAATCTACAGACCCTCAATTCGGGTTGCAGAAATCAACATTTCATCGTATACATTATTCGACTGAATTCCACAACCCGTTAACCACCAAATTAAACCGCGAAAATAACCCCGTAATATAAAAACTACCCGAATTACCCACAAAGGGTAAAACAAATCCACTAAATCAAAGTTAATACTTCCGACAAAAGACGACTCAGTCCCAGGCACTGGCAACACCGGGACCATAACCACCGCCGCCACCATACCCGCCAGAAGCTCCATAACCGCCGCCATACCCACCAGAACCTCCATAAGCGTTATTCATATTCCCACCACCATAATAATCACCGCCGCCGCCGCCACGGTTATAATTTGAGTCTCGCCGGAAATCGCGGCCGCCAAACCGACCACCGCCACGGCGGTTCTTCCCGCCGCCGTAAGAAGCTCGAGCGGCATAACGAGCCAGCCAAGCTGGAACTTCTTGGTTAGCTTCTTGCATAAGATCTGATAACGGTCTAGCCATCGAGGCGTTATTGTCGTTAAAGAAAGCAGTGGCTAGGCCTGACTTTCCAGCCCGGCCCGTTCTTCCTATACGGTGCACGTAGTCATCGATGTCGTTTGGTAGGTCAAAATTGACCACGTGGGCAACATGTGGAATGTCGAGACCTCGTGCTGCTACATCTGTTGCAACCAAAATCGGTGTGTTCCCACTTTTAAATGATCTTAACGCCTGCTCACGTTCCTGTAAATGATTCAAAATCACCCACGTAAAATTACACGTATTAATAAAAAAATCCTTACTAGATTTTATAAATTTAAAAGAGTAAAATGCCATTTTCGTCCCTCAGGTTTGGCTAGTTTTGCAATTTACGTCCAAAGGTTTGTTTTTCCACATCTTGCTATTTTCATCCGGCTCGTGAACTCCATCCATTTTTCTCCATTAAGTCGGGGTATTTTCCGTCCTTTTTGCTAACTTAAAGGGCAAGTCGGTCTTTTTCACTTTATGTAAGAAGACCGAATACCCCTGTAAAGACGAAAACACCCCCGACTTAACGGAGAAAGATGGATGGAGTTAATGAGCCGGATGACAATGACAAGATTTCAAACCTTTTGGATCCAGATGCGGAAAAACAAACCTTTCGACGAAAATCGCAAAACTGGTCAAACCTCAGGGACGAAAATGGCATTTTACTCAATTTTAAAACATGTACCTGTTGTGTTCTATCACCATGAATGGTAGTGGCAGGGAAGCCATTCATGCATAACCAATACTCTAGTGAATCGGCACCTTTTTTCGTCTCTACGAAAACTAATGTAAGCGCTTGCTGCAGTTGATAAAAGATATCAAGAAATTAAAATCATTACGTCTTTTTATACTTATCCTTTATAAAATAGTTTATCATCAAATATTACCTTGCCATGAACACCATTGGACCGTTGTGCATGTAAAAGATCCATAAGGTGGCTTCTTTTATCACTTTCTTGTACATATTCAACTCTCTGAACAATCAAATCCGTACTGGAACCCACTCGCCCCACAGCCAAAAATATATAATTTGCAAGAAAATCAGACGCCAATCTCTGCGTATTAACCAAAACCATTTAAAAATCATACATACGCTCTTACAAAATAGCATCATTGGCTCATTGCTACATAATATGAAAGAAAAGAAACCTGTATCTCCTTGGGGAAAGTGGCACTGAATAACATTGTTTGTCTGACACCTGGCGGAGGCATGTCCATTTGCTGAACGATTTTTCGTATTTGCGGTTCGAAACCCATATCAAGCATCCTGTCAGCTTCGTCTAATGCTAAATACCTGATGTATTGTAGGGATACACGGGCACGCTCTAACAAATCTACCAACCGCCCAGGGGTTGCAACGAGAATGTCGACACCTCTCTCTAGTTCACGAAGCTAACGCAATGAAAGTTATTTAAGTTGATAACAGAACAACTTTTAAAAGAAAACTATAAGTAAATTGAGTAAATTGTCATTTTTGTCCTTGAGGTTTGGCTAGTTTTGCGACTTCCATACAAATGTTTGTTTTTCCGCATCTGGAACCAAAAGGTTTGAAATATTGCGATTTTCATCCAGCTCGTTAAATTCATCCATTTTTCTCCGTTAAGTCAGAGGTATTTTTGTCTTTTTACCTACTTGCTTTTTTTTAATTAGTAAGGGTATTTTAGATACCTGTACATTATGCTAAATGCTTGTACATAAAGTGAAAATGACCGAATTGCCCTTTAAGTTAACCAAAAAAGACAAAAATACCCCACACTTAACAAAGAAAAATGGATGGAGTTAACGAGCTGGATGAAAATGGCAAGATTTCAAACCTTTTGGATCCAGATGCGGAAAAACAAACCTTTGGACGAAAGTCGCAAAACTGGCCAAACCTCTGGGATGAAAATGGCATTTTACTCTAAAAACTATAACTAAATATGATACGTAACGAGACCCGTTAAAAGATACAGTTAGTAAAATTACCACACCTGTTGATTAATTGGGGCTCCACCGTAAGCAACAACCACCCTTACCCCGGTTTGATAAGCAAACTTCTTAGCTTCTTCATGAATCTGCATATCAAAAAGCACAAATTACGAAAACCAAAATTTAGTCCTTTAGAAACACTAATGTATGAAAGAAAGATATTATCATAAACATACTTGACATGATAACTCCCTTGTCGGTGACAGAATAAGAGCAAGTGGACACGCTGTACGAGGCATCCGCGACGCTCTTTGAGCAAACTGCCCCCGCATTATTCCACTAATAATCGGAAAACAAAACGCAGCAGTTTTTCCAGACCCAGTTTGCGCACACGCCATCAAATCCCTACCACCAAGCGATATCGGTATCGCGTGGCGTTGAACTGGTGTTGGTTTCACATACTTGCATCTCCTAATGTTCAAATTAAGCGCTTCACCTAAATCAATCTCGGCAAAAGTGTTGACAGGTGGCGGCACATTGTCGCCACTTGTCTCAACGGGAATGTCTTCATACGCATCGAAGTTAATCCCGGTATTATCCTGTTCAACAAACGGTTGTTCCGTACCATCATCATCTCCAAAAGGGTTAACCTCACGACTTCTTCCACGGTCCCAACCACCACCCCGATTGTTCCAACCACCGCCACCGCGTCCACCACTAGCGTACCCGGACCTAAAGTCGTTTCTAGGAGCAGCCCAACGATTACCACCACCAACACCAACACCGCCACCGCCACCGACAGCAGGAGCAGCAGAAGTAGGCCCACTGTTGGCTACAGCTGGCGGTGGTGCCACTGCCGCCTCTGAACTAGACGGCCTGTTACGCAGGTGCGGCGGAACGTATGTCGGTCGGTTTCGGGCTAAAGAACTTGAATTTGAATTCGAATTCGCTACACTATACGAACCACCAGCAGCTGCTTTCTCAGCTGCATCAACTGAATCAGCCCAAGAAGTTGGCATACTCAAACACAAACCCTAATTTTAACTTTCCACCCCTCAACTCTTCAAACTTTTCTCTAAAAACTCCAATTTTCTTAACTCAAATCTATCTTCAACTTTTCGTCAACATCAAAACCTAAAAATTAACCTTCTATCTTGTATCCACAGTACCAAAACCCCTGATCAAATCAAAACATCAAACAAACCCTAAATTCAACATTTTTCAAACAATAAACTCAAAATACGTCATATATTTCAACAATACAATAACAACACAATACACAGATTACACAAACAATCTACATAACTTAACAGAACAATACACAAATTGTAGAAAATTGTAGAGAATTACGAAGATATGAAGCAAAATTCATGCATAATGAGTTGGATGTATGCTTTTAGGATGCAGGAATGCTGATGTAAGGAGGAGATTGAAGTAAATTGATGAGGAAACTTACGAGAAGATTGAAATGTTTCGTGCGAGTAGAAACCCTAATTTTGTGAAGGCGATACGAAAAATAAAAAATATCTATGCGAGTCTTTCTCTCTCTACCCACTTTCTGCAAATCTTTATTTATTATTTTTTAAAATTTAATTGGATTTTCTTTTTGAGTCTCTGGTGGGTCAAATTTATTTATTATTAAGAGTAAATTATGATTCTAGCCCCTCTGGTTATATCACTTTTACACTTTTAGCTTAAAAAGAATCTTTTAACATCTAAGTTCTAACGTCTTTTTTTCTAACCATTTTGGCCTCTAACACTAACCTCACCCATTTACTTTTAGGGGCCAAAAGGGTTAGAAAAAAAAAGACGTTTTGGGTCAAAAGGGTTAGAAAAAAGACGTTGGCGCTCAGTTGTTAAAAAATTTATTTTTGGGCTAAAAGAGTAGAAGTGATATAACCACATGGGCCCAAAATCGTAATTTACTCTATTATTAATTTAATATATTTTAATTTAATTGGAATTTCTTTTTGGGTCTCTGGTGTGTCAAAGGATACAAATAAGCTGATGGGTTCCAATTTACAAATTTTGTGGTGAGTATTTGCATTAAATTTATTCTTTTTGTAACGGTAGTCATTTACAAACCTTTGTTAGAGCAAAGGTCATTTGATGGTGAGCAACTGAGCTTTTCTATTGTTTATTTTTTTCTAAATTACATTTTTCGTCCTTTATTTTTGTATGAGATTATAATAGATGTCTTTTAACTTTATGTCTTTTAACTTTAAAAATTATAGTCATAGTCTTTTTTTTTTTTAATCACTACACCCTAGGTCCTTTGATACTAACCTGGTTAATTTTAAATGTTAAGTCATAGTGTGTGCACTCATGTGAGGCCAATTATGTCTTTTCACACATTGTTTCTTTGGCCCTTAGAAAACCCCCATTTAACCATCAATCCCTTATTTATAATACTGTTACCACACTAGACTCGCTGTCACCACACCACTATCGTAGACACTACCGCCATACCACCATCATAAGCACCACCACCACTATATGTAAAACCGCAGATCTGTCATTACCACTTTCATGGAAGCTTTGGTGACCGTCGCACTTCTTCGGAAAAGTTCTTGAGCTTCCGTTCTACTCTGAGGCTAACGTCACGGTTCAGGAAACGTCAGATTCTTGAGATTTGTTGTTGATACGGAGGATGATATCAAATTTGGGGTGGTGGTGGTGAGGTTAGTGAGATGAAGTTAGATGACAGAAATACCCTCATGTGCGTTGCACGTGATTAGACTTATGTAACACCCTTAATTTATACTAGAATTAACCACTAGCTTTAAACATGATTATACCAAAAGATAATATATTTTGGTGACATAAATCGTAGTCAACACATGACCAAGTTAGAAAATTCAAAAGTTGTTTAAAGATGTGTTTACAACCCATACATAAGGGCTACAAAAGATCTAAATCGTAGCGGAAGCTTCAAAAACGTAGTGTTCGGTTCTTCGTCGTATCACTTGATCGTCATCCGTGAGACTCGTTGATTTACCTATGATCAAAACCAATTAAAACATTAGTTTTGATGTTATCGTATAATATAAACACAAGATTGAACGTGACATTTGAAATAACAAAAGCAAAAATAACCTTCCTGGATCCACCGTAAATTACGGTATCACCGTAATTTACGGTGATCCCTGATAGTTCCTGGTCACCGTAAATCAGGAAGTCTGCACCGTAAACTGATATCTTCTTCACCGTAAATTACGGTATCACCGTAATTTACGGTGGTACCTGGATATTTCGAGTTTTGCTTGTTTTGATCATTTCACTCAATTCCAACTCTTAGAATTTAGTTTTCTAACATATACCACATCAATTTTCTAGAAGTTCTAACATGTTATATAGTGAGCTATATCAAAGATCAATCCATCATATTCCGAACTTTAATCAAACTTTACTTGATTAATTGACCCGTTTGGCTCGTCTACGAAGTCCACCTCCATGACGACTACCAACGAGTACTAACAAGTTTAATAAATCAATCAATTTGACGATTTCATCGCTTACTTCAACAACTCTTATTCAAGGATTCATTTACACAATAAAATCATCAAGCCAAATAAATGTAACGGGTCAAGTTACATACCTTAGCGCACGCCCTTCAATCGTGAGTCACCACCGGCTTATGCATTCGACGTTCCGGTATCTTGTCCTATAGAGTTCAATGTTATCATGTTTAGAACTCTTTGTAACCACATTTCACATAATAGTCAAAACATCACGATTAGGTGTTTTTAACTACAAAATTCTAGTTTTCAAGCCTTCTTTGAGGCATTTCAACAAACACTTCATATGCAGAATTTGTATATCTTTAGTAATCAACTTCATAGCTTGCTAATTAGCTAACTTGACAACATAAAGTCCTCCTATAGTGTTTAAGCATCATATCTTTCTGGAATCACTATTCTATAATCAATTTACACTAGGATAATCATCTAAACCCTAGTGTTCATCATCATCATGAAAAACCCACAACCCACCTTCAAGGTGTTCATGGAAATTTCCTGAATTTGGTCATGATTTTACATGTAGTTGATTAGGTTTTACTTCTAAACACCATATCAACTCTAATCTAACCATATAACACACATGCAACCTTAAATTTCCAGATTTCCTAAATCATGAGAATTTCAAGTTTAGAGATTTCACAAGATTTTACATACCTTATGATCCTCTTGTGATGAGGATCACGATTCTAGGCTCCGATTTCGTTTTAGACCAGATTTGCACATCCAATTTGAGAGTTTTAGTGATTTTGAGGTTTGGAGCTATGGGGTGTCGCCCCTGCTCTTGTTCTGTACGACCAACCCTCCTAATGGGGGTGTTTGGTTTGTTTTATTTCTTTAGTTACAACTCAAGTTTCAATTTTTACAAGTTAAGCCCCTCCATTTTAATTATCTTTCCATCTAGCTGCTTTTAACCTTAGTTTGAGTTATTCCTAGAAATTAACTAACTAGGTTAAAGTCCCAATTAAATAAATTCTCGTTTATTTAAACTTTATAATTCTATTATAAAGTTTTTAAAATTTTCGGGGTGTTACAAGTCCACCCCCCTTAAAAAGGGTTTCGTCCCCGAAACCTTCTCTATGCAGTCCTTTGGTCTTGACCTAACTATCTTTATTGCCTTTTTGACCAGGCTGTGTTTTAACCCTCCAGTCACTGAGCCCGTCAGTATGCTTACTTCACGCTAGTCTTATATTGACAAGCGTTCTATATAGGTCACCACATTATTTTGATCACAACTTGTTTATTGCCTAGAATAATTGGTCATCATCTTACCTCATACCTCGTCATTCGGGTATACTATATCACCGTCATCAGCCCTTTGCGTGTTTATGATTGCACATCCAGAGACTCATATTACAACGTGGTTGTACTCTGTGTCCCATCATGCCATATTTAGGTTTTCATCAGCATTTTCATTATTATGAATCTTCTCTCGAATACGTCGTCTTACACTTCTCGGCGTTAAGACTTATATCCTTTAGTATTAACCATTTTCTGGCTTCTCTCATATTGCTCATATTTGTTTGAACATTGTTTCTTTCCAAAGACTGAATTTTAATTTAATGTTTTTCTCTTTAATACATGTTGATTAGTCATCTCCAGAGAATTGACGACAAAATTATTCTTCCCTGTTATCAATTTACGCGAGAAATCATAACTGGTTCCCACGCTTTATGTTATCGACCCTGTGGTCATTTCAGTTCCGTAGACCTTTGTAATTGTTTATAACCTGAAGGTTATGGTGATCCCATGGATCATCTTCTATTCATATCTTTATTTTATTGCATAAGTATACATATGGTGTCAAAGCACCCCCTTTTTATATTTTGAATAAATGACTTTTGTCCTCAAAATTTATTTGACCTTAACCGTAGTCTAAAGCTATACTCATTTTCTTTCGGATTATCCTTCCAACTCTATGACTTCTTATGTTACTTTCGCATTGGTTTATTTTACTTAATCCATTATCTGGTTTATGCCTCTAATTCCTTTCAACCCGTTACCGGGTTCGTTATCTTATTATATATATATATATATTTTTTTTTTTTTACACTCCGGTTTTATTGGGTTGCGTTTTCCTTTCCATACTCTTTCACGACCTATCGCATAGATTTCAGTAATATTTCGCGCTCGAATCGAATAAAATTTGTGTTAAAATTAAATTCACAAGAAACATACCCGAAACGACATCAGGTTCCACCTTTACTTCGGTTGCAGTTAATTGGAAGGATCTGGCCCTTGCCTTTTGTGCCTCCATCTGCACATCCTTCTCATTCCTTTTCCCATCCGATTCCGGGCACTCCGACTTTTTGTGGCCCGGCTGATAGCACTTATAACACACGGAAACTTTCCCGGGACACAGCGCGGCCGTATGCCCTGTCTTTCCGCATATGGGGCATGGTTTGTCTTTAAAGCGGCATTCGCCCTTGTGCCCCTTTCCACAAACTTTACAACTCGGTGTTCCACCCTTCGCGTCTGTCTCCTCTACCGTCTCGGTTGTTCGAGCCTTCTTAGCAGGGCTTGGGTTCACATCTTGTGCTTTCCGTTCACCCCTTTCAATGCTCTTTTTCAGTTCGATCTCCCTCTCCCGAGCAGCATTTATGATCTCGGTAAGGGTCTCGTATTTGGAAGGGGTGATGAATTCTCTATACTCCGCACTTAGCATGTTATGGTAGTAATAAACCTTTTGTTCTTCATTTGTCACCAAGTCATCACAGAACTTTATCTTGTCCATAAACATCCCCGTGATCTTGTCTATGGATTCACCCTTATGCCTGAGCTGCATGAACTCTTCTTTGATTCTATTTATGACCGCTTTGGGACTATGGTGTTTAAGAAACGGCGTCTTAAACTCCTCCCATGTCATGGCCTTAGCCGCTTCACTTCCAATTTCTTTCTTTTTGTTATCCCACCAGTCTTTCGCTTGACCTTTTAATTGACCCGTACCATAAGCTACGTAGTCATTTTCATCACAATGAGTTCTCTCGAATACTCCTTCCATGTCACTTAGCCATCGTTGGCACACAATTGGATCAACCTCCCCATTATATATTGGTGGTTTACAGGCCATGAATTCCTTGTATGAACAAGGCTTTCGTCCACCATGCTTTTCCTTTGCTGAATTGGAATCATCTTCCAATTTCTTGATCCTCTCTTCTACTATTGATAAAACTGTGTTTTGAATTTTATCAATAAAGCCCGACAAACTGTTTTCGATCGCCTTTCCAACCTCTTCGGCAATCACTACTTTCATTTGTTCTGTGACTCTTGGCACCGCATTATCATTACCTCCATCAGCCATCTTTATTTCTGAAACGTTTACATAGTTTGTTAAACATTTCATTTATAACACATGCTTTACTTGTTTTGATTTAATCAAGTTCATATATTGATTTAATCATTCTTGTTTCAATTTAATCAAGTTCGTAACTTGATTTAACCATTCTTGTTTCAATTCAATCAAGTTCGTAACTTGGTTTAACCATTCATGTTTCTATTTAATCAAGTCCGTAACTTGATTTGATAATTCATGTTTCTATTTAATCAAGTCCGTAACTTGATTTGATAATTCATGTTTCTATTTAATCAAGTCCGTAACTTGATTTGATAATTCATGTTTCTATTTAATCAAGTCCGTAACTTGATTTGATAATTCATGTTTCATGCATTTCTTGCTTTTTGAGTGAGCTTACACACTCTTTTCATGCATATTGTCCATTTCTCATTTTATACGTAGTACATAATTTATTAACAAAACAAGTTAATTCTTACCGGACGATCGATCAAGCTTGAACCGAACACTTATTGACAACCTTGAGCTCTGATTACCAACTTGTAACACCCTTAATTTATACTAGAATTAACCACTAGCTTTAAACATGATTATACCAAAAGATAATATATTTTGGTGACATAAATCGTAGTCAACACATGACCAAGTTAGAAAATTCAAAAGTTGTTTAAAGATGTGTTTACAACCCATACATAAGGGCTACAAAAGATCTAAATCGTAGCGGAAGCTTCAAAAACGTAGTGTTCGGTTCTTCGTCGTATCACTTGATCGTCATCCGTGAGACTCGTTGATTTACCTATGATCAAAACCAATTAAAACATTAGTTTTGATGTTATCGTATAATATAAACACAAGATTGAACGTGACATTTGAAATAACAAAAGCAAAAATAACCTTCCTGGATCCACCGTAAATTACGGTATCACCGTAATTTACGGTGATCCCTGATAGTTCCTGGTCACCGTAAATCAGGAAGTCTGCACCGTAAACTGATATCTTCTTCACCGTAAATTACGGTATCACCGTAATTTACGGTGGTACCTGGATATTTCGAGTTTTGCTTGTTTTGATCATTTCACTCAATTCCAACTCTTAGAATTTAGTTTTCTAACATATACCACATCAATTTTCTAGAAGTTCTAACATGTTATATAGTGAGCTATATCAAAGATCAATCCATCATATTCCGAACTTTAATCAAACTTTACTTGATTAATTGACCCGTTTGGCTCGTCTACGAAGTCCACCTCCATGACGACTACCAACGAGTACTAACAAGTTTAATAAATCAATCAATTTGACGATTTCATCGCTTACTTCAACAACTCTTATTCAAGGATTCATTTACACAATAAAATCATCAAGCCAAATAAATGTAACGGGTCAAGTTACATACCTTAGCGCACGCCCTTCAATCGTGAGTCACCACCGGCTTATGCATTCGACGTTCCGGTATCTTGTCCTATAGAGTTCAATGTTATCATGTTTAGAACTCTTTGTAACCACATTTCACATAATAGTCAAAACATCACGATTAGGTGTTTTTAACTACAAAATTCTAGTTTTCAAGCCTTCTTTGAGGCATTTCAACAAACACTTCATATGCAGAATTTGTATATCTTTAGTAATCAACTTCATAGCTTGCTAATTAGCTAACTTGACAACATAAAGTCCTCCTATAGTGTTTAAGCATCATATCTTTCTGGAATCACTATTCTATAATCAATTTACACTAGGATAATCATCTAAACCCTAGTGTTCATCATCATCATGAAAAACCCACAACCCACCTTCAAGGTGTTCATGGAAATTTCCTGAATTTGGTCATGATTTTACATGTAGTTGATTAGGTTTTACTTCTAAACACCATATCAACTCTAATCTAACCATATAACACACATGCAACCTTAAATTTCCAGATTTCCTAAATCATGAGAATTTCAAGTTTAGAGATTTCACAAGATTTTACATACCTTATGATCCTCTTGTGATGAGGATCACGATTCTAGGCTCCGATTTCGTTTTAGACCAGATTTGCACATCCAATTTGAGAGTTTTAGTGATTTTGAGGTTTGGAGCTATGGGGTGTCGCCCCTGCTCTTGTTCTGTACGACCAACCCTCCTAATGGGGGTGTTTGGTTTGTTTTATTTCTTTAGTTACAACTCAAGTTTCAATTTTTACAAGTTAAGCCCCTCCATTTTAATTATCTTTCCATCTAGCTGCTTTTAACCTTAGTTTGAGTTATTCCTAGAAATTAACTAACTAGGTTAAAGTCCCAATTAAATAAATTCTCGTTTATTTAAACTTTATAATTCTATTATAAAGTTTTTAAAATTTTCGGGGTGTTACAACTTAACTTGATAATTTTAACCAGGTTAGTGTCAAAGGATCTAATGTGTAATGTTTTTAACAAATAAATGATTATGATTGTAATTATTAAAGTTAAAGGGCATCTATTGCAATCCGATACAAATATAAAGGACGAAAAGTGTAATATACCATTTTTCTTTTTATATAGAGCATTCACATTGGAGCCTCCGTTTCCATCTGTGTAAAAACACACTTTTTCTCTAAATTTTGTTGATTTTTCAAAAACATCTTACATCCCACTTTTTATATCTATGTAGTTCTTACTCACCCAGGTTGGTGTTCAAAGATATGATGAAATAGATAGTGATGTCGCTCACCGTGTCTAGGTTGGAAGGTGTAGGTGGAGAGCAGCTACTTGGGTATTGTGTGAGAAGAGGTTTCCAACTAAATCAAAGGGAAAATTTTATAGGGTTGTGGTCAGACCTGCTATGCTATACGGAACAGATTGTTGGGCCATCAAGAAGACGCAAGCGCGTAAGCTAGAGGTAGCAGAGATGTGAATGTTGAGGTGGATTTGTGGGAATACTAGGTTGGATATGATAAGAAATGAGGTTGTTAGGGATATATTAGGGTAGCCAGTATAGTAGACAATATAAGGGAACGAAGATTGAGATAGTTTGGGCATATCAGGAGGAGACAGATGACAGTCACAGTTAGAACCGTGGAATCTCTTATTGTGGAGGGAAAATGGTGTAGAGGCAGGCCGAAACTGACTTGGGAGGAACGGATTAGACATGATATGATAGACTTGCACCTCTACGAGGATATGGTCTAGGGGAGGCGTTCGTGGAGACGTAAGATTAGGGTTAAGGACAATTAAGGGGTTTGGTTTTTATAGTATTATCTTAGGAGTCAAACTTTTCATTTATTTTGGCACGCTTTATGCTATCGCTTACTTGGGTGCCTAGATGATGTGTTATCTATCCCTTTTATACGTTCTCATATATTCCTTGTTTGGTAGCTGTAAAAAGAATATGTTAGTACCTTATGTGTTATAGTTGCTTTAGTGTAGCTATGTGCCTATCTATGCTTCATTTGTCTCTTATATTTACTAGTGGTTTTAGAGTTGGGGGTCTAATTGGAAGCAGTCTCTATATCCTTAGGGATAGAGGTAAGTCTTACCTACATCTCACCCTCCCTAGACCCTACCAATAGCTTGACTATAGGCGGGACTATATTAGATATGGTTGTTGTATTTCTTACTCACAGACACTTATTTTATAATTTCTCTCTATTTCTTACGCACTCACAATAGAAGTATAGAGGGTTGAATATCAACCTCTAAATATAGAGGTGTACTTTACTTTCTATAGTAAATTATGGTTTTGGTTCATGTGGTTTAGTGGTTATTGTTATTATTTACAAAATCTTAATGTTTTGCAATTTTAATATCAAGGTGTCTATTTTATTGCGGTTTTGGCCCACCACGCTAACTCCATCTAACTTATGTTAAATCCTTGTCACACGAGAGGCATGTGTAGGGTATTTTGGTAAATAACCACTCAAAATGATTAAAGAGAAGATTGGGGAAGATTCATTTAAGAATGGAAAGCACACATACTGAGATGATGCAGTTGTAAACTCGGAAGCACGGAAACGCCATTAAGGTGTCGTCTCCCGTCCTGGGGACTGCTAGGGGACGGAAACGGCACGGGGACGGCCGGGAAACGTCCCCGACATGTTGGGTACGGCCTGGAAACGTGCTGCAGAAGGGGACGGGGTTTGGGGACGTGCAGGAAACGTTTCCGTCAAGTTTCCGGCTGTGAATTCCGGCGCCGGTGCTGCAACTTCTGCCGGAAACGAGGAAGTTGGAAACCGAAGGCTCAAATTGATAGGAAAGAAAGAAGAGATACCTTTCTGTTTGGGCTAACGAGGAAGATGGAAACCCAAGGCTCAAACGAGGAAGATGGAAAAGTGCTGCAACTTCTACCGGAGGTTACAATTGGGCTACGATCCAGCTATTTTAGGTTTAAATTAGTTTGTAGTTTTACAATTTAACCCCTCAATCTTTCTGTAGTTTACATTTATTCTCTAACTTGTAAATTTTTACATAAAAAGAGTAAAATTAGTTTGTGCATTTTAACATTTACCCCCTCTATCTTTACTAGTTTACATTTGGTTCTTAAACTTACAAATCTATGAATATAAAGTATCAAATTAACATTATAATATATGTATATAATTATAAATAGATATATTTTTATTTTTAAAATTTTCTACTACCTTATCTCAATACACAAAATAGCGGGCGCTATTTCGTCGCTATCGCTACGTAGCATATAGGTCGTCTGTCGCTATTGACCGTTATTTGCTATCGATAACTATGGTTAACGTTTGATTAGATTAGGAAGATATGTGATTTTTGAACTTTACATCAAATATATAACTATTTTGGGGTTTTGTATTACATTATCTTTAATATATATTTATTTTTTATATGTTTTTATTCCCGTACCCATCAATTCCCCGCTTCTTGATTTTTTTAGTTTTGCCGTTTCCCGTTCCCGTACCCCGTTCCCGTACCCGTCCCAGTGCATCATAGCAGGAAGGTTAACATAGTGCTTGTATACTAGTTTGGAGTTCTCGCAGCAAGTGTTAGTTCTAGAGTAGTCAATGTGGAATGCATGTCCGTTACAAGGAATCATTCCCACTAACATCTTTAGGTTTTTGGGTGGTAGCTGGTGTTTTTTTAGTGGGTTTTTTTAGAAGTCTTTGTACCCTTCTTACAATTAGAAGCCTTTGTATTTGATCTTAATCCCTATTTTCATATTATAAGTTCTCACTTCCCAAGCATATGGTATTTTTTTTTCTAGACACTTCAACAAATTGAAGGACCTTTGTATTATATAGGTGCTTAAGAAGTTGATCTAACCTAATCTAAGTCCTTCCACCATAGGATAACTTAGAACTCATGTTAAACAAACTTCGAACAACCAGTAAGATATCTTTCTTTGGGCAAAATTCTAAGCAAAATACCTTTCTGCCCATATGACCTCATATGTAATCATCGTTCACCAACTTCTAAGCAAAATAAATTACCAAAATACCTTGCACATACCTCTCATGTGTAAGGAAATTTTACTATAAGTTGGATGGAGTTAGTGTGGTGCATCAAAACCGAATAATATATAAAACCTTTGTATTAAAACTGCAAGACATTTGAATTTTGTAAATAATAACCGTAACCACTAAACCGCATGGACCAAAACTGCATGCAATTTACTATACTTTTTATATATATTTCTCTATTATAGAGATTCCAATATCATGGTATTTTTATTGTTTTCTTTATATTATATAGAATAGAGGCTCCAATGTGAATGCTCTTAGGTGTGTATATTACGAAGGTAGTTCATTTTAGAACAATGATTATGCTGAGAAGTGAGAACTGTACATTATACATTTGTACATAATGTTTTGAATACGGTGCATAAGAAGCTTTGGTAATTGTCACACATTCTTTCTCTCACCACTTGGATTATCTTTCAAGACACTGTGTAAGAGTAGTTTTGCAACACTCAACGCTTATTCGGTGCTCGACACCCTCCTGAGGCACATTTACTTAAATCGGCCATTATTAATTTGGGTTAATCAACACTGGTCTACTCGACGATTACTCGATCAAGCCTGTCTAGTCGGTCAACACCTCATAGTAACTTGAAATGTGCTAAAGCTTTATTATCACCGATATACAATATTTTCTATAATGGTCGATCATCATAAGCAAATCTTCATGACATTTGAGTTCAGGGCTGACCTATCAATTTTGAGACCCTAAGCAAAATACAAAGAGGTGCCCTTTTAAATTTGAATTTGTATAATTTCACGAAAAAACCTTCAATTTACTTAATTGGTTGTCTTGTATGATCATTATAAGTTGTAGGTAATTTTCAATTCTTGGTCTTTGAATCTTCTTCACATGTTGCTTAGATTTTCACCTTTGCATATGATATTCTTTAATGATCTGTTACACTTAATGATTGTTGTAACTGATACACCATGCTTGAACATTATATACTTGATTTTTCAAATTGTACGACTTGATCATTGCACTTAGTAAAACTTGTATGTGGTGATCTTTGTGCGTGACTCATTAAGTGTTAACTGACATCTATATGGTGCATGCACAACCTTAATCAACAACCATTAACACAAATAATAAATTCAAGACACTTTTAAAACAAGGAAACCATTAACACAAGTAATAAATTAAAGACATTATTAAAACACGAAACCATTTGGGATTTTAATAAGAGTAAACTGCTAAATTCGTCCATGAGGTTTGACTCAAAATGCTAGATCAGTCCAAAATCAACTTTGTTTGCTAAAACAGTCCCTGAGACTAGTTTCTATTGCTATTTCAGTCCAATTAATAGGAGTTAATTGCTAAATTCGTCCCTAAGGTTTGACTCAAAATGCTAGATCAGTCCAATCATTTTCCCTTCATTGGACTGAAATAGCAAATGAAACTAGGATCAGGGATTGTTTTAGCAAACAAAGTTGATTTTGGACTGATCTAGCAATTTGAGTCAAACCTCAGGGACGAATTTAGCAGTTTACTCTTTTAATAATTTAATAGTTTTTTTCTAACGACAAATTTGGATCACTGACGGACCACTGGAGTATCATCGTGCTGTTGGGATTGAACCCTACCAGAGGAACAGATAATGTAAAGCCAAAACCGGTTCACAACGGTGGATTCATAATAAGCAGACGTTTACACTAAGCCCTCCCCTTGACAGTGGTTATCTATCTGCTGATACACTCTAAGTACTGCTCTGAAGAACAACTGATGAACCAAACACTGATGAAACAACTAAAGACTGCTAAAAGGCAAACACTGAGCTCTATCTACTGCTGTCACTTAAGTACTGCTGAAGACCCAAGCACTGCTCATTCAAAGACTGATCACCTTTTGAAGAAAGCACTGATGTTCAAGTAATCAGTGCTTAGGCTACAACAGTGGAACGTGAACAGTGTTAGACTTGTTTTGTATTTTATTATCAATCAGTTGTTAGACATCAGTAGTTTGTATAGACCAGTGTTTATAGGTTGTTAGGCTGTTAGATGTCACTATCATGGTGACGTCAGCTGAGGTACATCAGTAGTTTGGTTTGCCTATAAATATGACAGTACTCTGTACTGTTATATTTGATCGTTTTGAGTGAGTTCTTCTCCTCAATCCAATCCTTTCATCTTGTGCAACCAACCCTGAAGTATCAGGCTGAGGGGGAGTTTAGACTGTAAGCTTGCATTGTAACCTTTTGCTTTTGATGTAATCTTTCGACTCTATGAAAAGCAATTGTTTATCAAACTATATTCTCCTTTGATTGTGTTTACAAAGTTTGTTATTCATTTCCGCTGCACTTAAAACTACTCATATCTATTTGATTTGTTCAAATCTCACAAACAAGCACAATCAGTAGATCCTCAGATCCTAACAATTGGTATCAGAGCCTGGACAGTCAAATTCGATCTAACAATCAATTTGACATAACAGTTCGGCTCAAAATTCATTGATACTAAGGTTGGTTGTATTTTGTTGAAAAACAGAGTATCGAGTAAATCATGTTCAAAGTGGTTACTCAAATATTCTGTAAATCAACCAAGATGTCATATGACACATAAATTTCACACAACAAGTGAATTCATCCACAAGACACTCATGGTTTCTAGATCTGAAAACAATATCTGTTAAACTATGAGATTATTTCTTATTTTCTAGATTGATTTCAATTGTTGATGTATAAATTGTGATGTCACCCTTTTGAATGCTAGAGTATGAACCTCAGATTAACAAAACCTGTGTTCATAAAAACATTGGTGTTTTGCTAACATAAAAAGAGGGAAAGTAAAACTTTAGTCATTCAGATCTTATGTGTTGAAAACAGGTTGAGTTCCTCAAAAGGACAAAATCAACTATGTTAAAATACATTAAGAAAATCAGGAGTCAAAAATGTCCAGATCATAGGTAATGAGAAGGTTGGCATAAGCATGTGCCAAAATGACCAAATCTCTCAAAACATTATTGCAAAATGATCTTGGAATAAGTATTCCTTCAATAAATACCTCTCAGTAAGTATTTCATTACTTATGAATGGGAAGGATAAAAAGGGAAGAAGAAAATTCACAAAACTCAGAAGTGTGTTTATCTCAAAACTTTTGAAGTCAGAAGAAAAGAGTATAAACATAAAACACTTATGAGTCATAGTTTAGGGTAATAATGATCATTAAGCAACTGTGTGCATTCATCTGCTCAGGAAAAGGTTTTGATTCCGGTGAATGAACTCCAAAGAGGACTAGACAAATGATCAAAAATTCATCCATGTGTCCTCATGTTTGCAATCAGCTGACAAAGAAAATGGTACCAAACAATGGTCAAAACGTATTCAGAATGTTCTACCATCTGCTGTAAGACCACTGACCATTGTCATAAACTTGAGAATGATATGATTACGTATTTTATTGAAATTTACCAGATCCTTTTTGATGCTATTCTCAGAAAATCCTTTAACCATTTTCTTTCAAAGGATTTTCTCTAATAACCAGAATATATTATTCAATTTTTTTAAGAATAATATATTTTGAACTTTTGCCTGTTTTTGCTAGCAATAGTTTGTGTCTTCTGTCAGGATATAGTACCTTATTTTTGTTGGTATTATTATTCTCACAAATGGGTCAAAAAGGAAATGGTACATTCGTCAAGATCATACTCAGGTTTGTTCTAAACATAAATCAAAGGTTGACTGTCAAACTGTACTTAAATTACTGGGGCACTCATGTCTTAATTGGATATTAAACGAAAATGAGGTGCCTTAGTAAAAAGTTCACAACATCTGGGGTACTAAACCACTGTTCTTCAAAATTGACATGTGGCAAAAACCTTGAATGTAAATTCTCAAAACAGTTGCTGAAATATTTGTTCTTCAAATCTGTATCATTTACCCTAATCACTGTTTTGTTCAATCATCTGATCACTAAATACTATCCACTGCTGAAAGTCAACCACTGATTCTTCATTTTGCTAAGACAAGCATTGATGCTCAAAATCAGTGTCTTATCCACTGATATACTATCCACTGATAGTAAAAATCTTCCACTGTTGTCACATTATTACCGTTGTAACCACTGATGCTTGATTCATCAGTGGCTCTTAAAACAACTGTTCTCCACCCTTCATCCATTTCATCAGTGTTTGACACGTGGTCAGTTTTTTAGCCCTCAGATCAAAATAACCGCTGCCACATCAGCGATCACTTTTTCCCTAAATAAAACCCTGCCCTAAACCCCCAAACAGGGTTTTACACTGTCGAATTGAATTCCAAAGTTCTCTTCTCAAAGCAGTTTCCAACCTTTTCTTCCCAAAACATTCTCCGATTCTTCTTCATCAAAATGACGAAGCCAAAATCAAAATCAAAATCTAAACCAAAATCACCATCATCTTCAAAAGAGGTCGCTCAAACGACCGAAGAACCCATCGAGATACCATACAAATCTCCTCATAATTATCTGGGTTTGCTCACAAAACCTACCGATAACCACACTTTCGACTCCATCATTGATACACTATCTGCATCAAAGTACAAAACTTTGTTGACAGCAGATGCTACCATTTACTTGCAAACCCAGAGGGAGTTCTGGAAAAAGGCGACGCTTGAAAAACAAGACGATAAAGCCACAGCCATTAACTCTTCGATACAGGGTAAAGTGATTCAAATCACTCCACAATCAATCTCCGAGGTTTTTAAACTCGATGATCTAAAAGGTAAACTTTCTTTTGATAAAGACGAGATGAAAACTGATTTCACAAAAAGGGGATATGCAGAACAATCAAAGGTAGATACCTTACAAAAAGGTTATTTTCCATCTGCACCCAGATTTTTATTTCACACACTTTTAAGCTGTGTTTCAAACAAAACAACATCGTTTAACGAAATACCATTGAAGATTCAATGCCTAGGCTATGCTATTTTAAACAATAAAGATTACAACTACTCCCAGGAGATCTTCAATGACATGGTAAAGAATGTTGTTAGCAAATCATTTCTTCTTTTTCCAAGATTTCTGAGCTATTACTTTAAACAAAAATTTGAAAAAGAGGATGAAAATTTGCCCAAACAAGGTGTCCATTTTCAAATAAAAGATTTAACAATTGAAACATTTTCAAGAATGATGGCACCAATAAAATTCAAAGCAAAGGTGCCTGAGCAGACTTTAGAAACTGCCACTGATCCTCAGGCAACTTCTGCTGAGCCCACTGCTCCAGGTGATCAGAGCAACACAACCACTGCTTTGAAACCCACACCTGACATCACCAAAAAGACCAAAAGAAAATCTTCCAAAAAGCCCACTAAACCTAAGAAAAAGGCAACTCTGGAAGATGAGATCCCAGAGCAACTGCCTGTGACAACACAAATGTCACCACAAACCACTGCTGCTACTTCCTCACAGTAGTTGGAAGAAAGATCTCAACCTATGCCTAAAACTCCTCCTGCATCCTCACAAAAGGATCAGGTTGTAATCACAGGGACACCAAATTATGAAGCTCTGGATCCACTTGGCTCTATCTTCCACAGTCCTGATCCCAAAGACATGTCTCTTTCAACACCCATACCCTCACCAATCATAATGCCACAATCAATAATACCCCTGTTGCATGCAGTTGATATTGCACAGACACAAACCAGTTCCTCTCTATCACCTATCACTGAGAGTACACCCCCACAAGTGACTGGGTCTGATGCTTATACCTCTGCTATCCCAGCAACAGTTGAGGAGGTTACACTGCAGGAGTTACAAGTAACTCTTGTCAGTAGTTCAAGTGGTGCAGCAACTACAACTGATGGATCAACAGATCTTCAGTTGGACAGTTGTTTCATTAGTAAGACTCCCTTGAAGGCAATTTCTTCCATAGCAACTTCGGTAACCACCAGTGAGTTGGATCTAACCACTGGTACCATCAAAGGTTTATCGAGTGCTGAAGAAAGAAGTCCCCAGTACCGAGAACAAGGGGCATCAATGGGTGATTTTTGGGACTCAGTTCCTAAGTCACACATTGATACAACCACTGCTGGTGGGGATTCAGATGATCCTACTAAAGTAGGTGATGATTCAAAATATCAGGAATTGACGGACAGAGTTGAAAAACTTGAAGATTCAGTTGCTGAAGTTAAAGATATGGTGCAAGAGATCTTAAAAACTCAAAAAGCACAAGCCACTGTTGTTCCTACTCAAGCATCTGCACAACATGCATTTGCTGCAAATGAGCTTTGGAATATCTTTCAACCCATGCTTGAAAAACAGCAACATATGGCTGATCAAAAGCATGCTATTCATGTACAAATGTTGACCAACATGGTGGAATCAAGATTTAAAGACACTCAAGCAGATATCAAGGCTATAAAGGCTAGCATTCAAAGTGCCTCTGGCAAAGTTCCTTCTTCCCTATCATTTCTTGATAACCCCTTCAGATAATGCCAAAAGGGGGGAGAATATCAAGCTGTTGAGAAAAATGAATAAGATGGGAATAGAACATGGCCTTTATATTGAGCCTGAAAAAGAAAAAGAAAAAGAAAAACAGGTCTCAAAACCTGTTAGTCAAACAGCTGATACAGCAGTAGTTACAAAAACTGCTGTCAGTAGCCAAACAGCTGCCATTTCATAAACACACACACCTTCAACACACATCATCACAACCACTGTTCCACCATCATCATTATCTACAATCATATCACCACCACTGCCTCCTGCCATAAAGCAGAAGACAACAGATGTTACAACATCTGCTGTAATGACAACAGTGATTGAAACACCAGTTGTTTCAACCACTGTCAGTCAATCACAATCACAAACCACTGCTATCCAATCTCAAACCACTAATCCACCCAAAACATCACCAGCCTCTCCTACATTAAAAAGGAGAAGGGTTTTCATTCCTGATGATGAGTCACCACCACCATCACCAACATCAAAAACTACCTCACATCTTCCATCCCCTGCTCAAAAGCAGAAGACATCTGCTGACATATCAGCAGTTGTAATGACAACAGCGGTTGAAACACCAGTTGTTTCAACCACTGTTAGTCAAACATCCACCACTGATCTCATCATTCCGACACCACAACCTCCAAAGCCTCACAAAAGAAAAAGAGAAACAACACAGGCTACTGATGAAAAGTATGATCCTGTTGCTGCTAAATATCCATTGGAATTAGAAGCTGTGAAAAATGAGATGAAACAATTTTACACTGAAGATGATCCTACAAAAAGGAAATTTCCTTCTCTCATAGGTTTCATAATTCCAGAAAACATGGATGAATATCTCGAAATAAAAGCAAGACAAGCAAGGATAAGAGCCAAAGTTGAGTGCAAGGATCAAGGTGATGAAGCCATTTTGGAAAGAAGGGAATTCCTGCTCAACAAAGTCAAACAAATAGAAGAATATGCAAGTGATCTGAACAAAGAAATGTCAAGCTTATCCCCTGAAGCAGATCATCGAAATGAATTGAGAAAAGAATATCTTGCATACATAATGAAAGAAAAGTTCTATCCTGCTGAAGAAACAGAATTCAAAGACTGGCCAATCGTTGCACTAAAGCATGAGGCTAACAGAATTGAAAAGATTAAACTTGATCCACGGAAGAAAAAGACAGCTCCAAATTGGAACAAATACAAGAAATTCATAGCTGATCTCATTTCCGAGCATAAAAGAAAGAAGCAGGAGTTGGTGGATGGAAAAGTGGATACTGCGGATGCCATATCAAAATGGTCAAAGCAGCAAACTGATGAAGCTTATGAAAGGCTTGAGAAACAGAGGATGAAAGTCTCTGACATTCCTAAAAAGTCTAACTACAAAAAGCTACAGGAGCAAGTAAAACCTTTGAAACACAAATCACCACAGCAGAAGCCTTTGTCACAAAATTGAGAAAAGAAAGGAAGGAAATGCTGTCTGCTGGAGAAGAAAAGGATAAAGAAGCTGATCAGATTGAAGAAGCTATCAAGAAAATAGCTTCAGATAAAGAAAGATTAGCAAAACTACAAGACCTTGCCAAAAGGGTCAAAGTAGTAAGCCAAAAGTCATCAGCAGATGTCACAAACAGTGAGCTGTCTGACAAAGAAGTTGAAGCAGACATAGCTGCAGCTAATGAGATTATTGAAAAAGCATTCACACGAGTGTCTGAAGCTCATGATACTGCTCTACACTTCTTCTCTAGGCCAAACACTTTAAGTTCATCAGTCAATAAACCTCTCCCAAGAAACCCATTTGGTTTAAAAATACTAAAGTGTCTCTCTGATCAAAAGACCCACGTATTGACTCTGATCAGAACCAATGGAGAAGTGAGGCATATATCAAGGAATCAAGCACTAGGCCTAAGTGTTGAAGATCTACAAGATCTCCTTGAGCTTACACTGTGCAGGGATGAGGCTGATTTAAGTTCCAAAGAGTTTGAAGAAGAATTTAAAAGAAAAGCAAAGGAACTTCTGATGAAGAATAAAAATCCAGAATAATGACAGGTTTTGGCATTATTTGTTCCAGGGGGAGATTGTTGGGATTGAACCCTACCAGAGGAACAAATAATGTAAAGCCAAAACCGGTTCACAACGGTGGATTCATAATAAGCAGACGTTTACACTAAGCCCTCCCCTTGACAGTGGTTATCTATCTGCTGATACACTCTAAGTACTGCTCTGAAGAACAACTGATGAACCAAACACTGATGAAACAACTAAAGACTGCTAAAAGGCAAACACTGAGCTCTATCTACTGCTGTCTCTTAAGTACTGCTGAAGACCCAAGCACTGCTCATTCAAAGACTGATCACCTTTTGAAGAAAGCACTGATGTTCAAGTAAGCAGTGCTTAGGCTACAACAGTGGAACGTGAACAGTGTTAGACTTGTTTTGTATTTTATTATCAATCAGTTGTTAGACATCAGTAGTTTGTATAGACTAGTGTTTATAGGTTGTTAGGCTGTTAGATGTCACTATCATGGTGACGTCAGCTGAGGTACATCAGTAGTTTGGTTTGCCTATAAATATGACAGTACTCTGTACTGTTATATTTGATCGTTTTGAGTGAGTTCTTCTCCTCAATCCAATCCTTTCATCTTGTGCAACCAACCCTGAAGTATCAGGCTGAGGGGGAGTTTAGTCTGTAAGCTTGCATTGTAACCTTTTGCTTTTGATGTAATCTTTCGACTCTATGAAAAACAATTGTTTATCAAACTATATTCTCCTTTGATTGTGTTTACAAAGTTTGTTATTCATTTCCGCTGCACTTAAAACTACTCATATCTATTTGATTTGTTCAAATCTCACAAACAAGCACAATCAGTAGATCCTCAGATCCTAACACGTGCCACCAACGGAACCATCATATCCATTTCCATTAGACTATAATGCCTATACACAAATTCTAGAAGAAACCAATAAATATGGGAAAAACCCCATTGTGAGACTCGAACCTAGGACCTAATGGTCCTAAGCCTTATCTCACTCCCAAAATGCCACTAGACTATACTGCCATGGCTCATAGTTTTTCTAAATCTTTGTCTTCCTAACAAACATGTATGACTTATTATGTGTCAACTGTTACAACGTGGGAAAATGTAGATCATATGTAGGTGTCATGCGTATGGTGTAGGATCCCTATCCCTATATATCCGGTAAAGAAGACAGTGGAATTGCCCAAAAACTTGGACCTACAACCAAAGATAAGGAAGATAATGCAAGCCATATTCATGACAACCCGTTGGATTATTTTACAGAGCATAAATGAAAGAACTTCTAACAAGAAAATGTCATAATTGTTCAAATGTTTGAGGAAAGGGGCACCTCCATTCGTCATTTCCATCTCTCAGCCTATGTAAACTTGCGGGGTAAGGGGAGGGGCACGATGCTCCGTCTCCATCCTTCAAAGTGCCACATCGTCACCCCATACCCCCGCCCCCGACATATATAACAAGTAGCCTTACAGGTGAAACATAAAGCAACTTAGACAACCTCAATTATCGTATGTGGAGTAATTTTGATATTAAGTGTTTTGTGGTATAATTGTTAGATGAACGTTTATTCTTTTATTCTAGGTGGTGTTCGGTGTGTAGTAGGGATGGACATTTGGTACCGGGTACCGATACCGTATCAATTATTTTTGGTACCCGGTACCAGTACCCATTTTTCTTGTTTTTCGGGACAGGTTTAGTACGATACCGATATTTTGGTTGATATATGTAACACCCCGAAAACGGGTTTGGTAATCCAACCACGTTAATACTAAAAGATGAGTAAATTACCGTAAAGACGGGTAAATTACCGTAATGGTGAAAGTAAACCGGTGAATATTAGTATTTTTAAATAAATAAGCCTAATATTGAATAAAAGCTGAAAGAAAGCTTTTGAGAAAATAAAGTTTATGTAAGCCCGAGTTAACGGGACTTAAAATAAACTTAGTCATAAATCTCCCCGAACTCACTAAATTAACTAGGAATGTTTAACCTAGTTAATAAGTGGGAATATTGTTAGAAATTAACTGGGTTGTGGCCTACTTAATAAACTAACCAAACAAGAGGGGCCAAAGTGGATAAACATGAAAGTTTATTACATAAAAGAGGTTTAAAACAAAAACACACATATGTGTGTGTTCTGTTCGTCGACCTCAGGAGCTCCTTGGAGCCAAAACCCTAAGTTCCAACAAAATCATCAAATTGAATGATCAGATGAAGCTCAAATTCACAATTGAACGTGAATTAACGATCACCCAAGCTAGGGGATGATAAGGTATATCAAATTTTGATGATTTGTGAAGTTGTGAAATCTGAATAATCATCATAATCGCGAATTATGAATGAATTATTGAAGCTATGATTGAATTAGTGATGTATAAGTGCTTAGGAACAAAACCCTAAGTGAAAATTATACATATGATGTTATAAATTGAATGATTATGTGATTTACCACACTAGGATAAGTGGGTTTTAATCATATGATGAATTTGAAGATATGATTATGTCACGGCCCCCGTCCCGGTTTTACCCGGTCCAGGAGCCGCGGGACAGAAACCCGTGGTATTTATTAATTTAGTTGACAGCGGAAGTTTAACAGGATCGTTTAAAACTTAAAAATGCCCGATTATTTTATTTCATAAGTTGGGATAAACCCTGTAATTTACAATAGAGGAATTTCACAAGGAATTCCCTAGTTTTACAAAACATGTTTATTTATTTATTTGAGCCATTATTTCAAGCTTGTTAGTGCTCCGTAGCACTTTTCCTTGCTTCACAGTAGGTCACCTGAAACATGTTTTAAAAATATTTTATCAGCGGGGAAATACTGGCGAGTCATTCAAATTTGATAAAATGACACATAGTTATAAATTACAGCATAAGAGCGATTACAATGGCTTCTATCTTATTTTTATCTGGCGCCGTGTCACCTCCTAGTGACGATGGTCATACCACTATTGGGTCCTTTCACCCAAGTAGTGATGATTATCACTGTTAGGATTATTAGCCTAACCGTGAGAAATTAGTAAAGTGCACAATACCCCACTAGCCAGTGATTCAAGATAACCACGACTTAATCCTTATAATTATAACTTTTGAAAATGCTTGGAGTATTGTAAAACAATGTTGGTAAAAAAAGAATGACTCACATTGCAGATTTAAACGGGCAGAGTTTTAGCCTACTGATAAGCCTTGTAACCTAATTTAAACAACAATGCACATGAACTAGGTCAGTAACTAATACAACATTTACGATAACTCACGAGATTAAAATCCTCACAACGAATGACAAAGTGCAATACTTAAACATCCATCGAATTCACGACGAATGGCAAAGTATATCCCTAATGTGGGCAGCACTTAAACATCCATTGGATTGGTTTCAATCGATCGGACATTGAATCGTAGCAGCGATCGAGTTAATACCCTGTATCGTAGCAGCGTCTCCCTAATGGAATTTATGATTTTAAGTAGTGGAACTTCATTTTTGACTGAAATCTTGAGCACAGATGAACTGCTCATGGCCTAGCAATTTATAGCTGAAAAATGGGGTTTACGCGGCCCGCGTAAACCCTCTCTTCATCTTACGCGGCCCGCGAGGGCCACCTAGTCGTAGACTAGGGCTAGCGTGTCATCGGTAGACCTGCCACGTGTGCAACACGTGGCCCAGGGACGCTTATCCGGTCAAAGTCGAGTTGATGCAGCCCGCGTAAACTCCTCTTATGGTTTACGCGGCCCGTGTGAAACCCATTTTTCTTGATTTCTTGGTTTTTCATGTACGTTAGGGTTTCAGGGGTCCGGGTTTTCACTTAGGGGTCGTTTTGGGACATTTTTGCAGGTCCTTACAGATTATGATTAGAATCATCATATCTGATAATAATCAGGAAATACTTGAACAAATTGTGTGTTTGAGTACATAATCATACTTGCTAAGTAGTGAGTTTAATATGATAAGATGAAAAATCAATGATATATTCATGTTGAATGATGTATGATATCATCATGTGTTAAAAATGATCAAGTTGTGTTAAATTGATAAAATTCGATTACATGAACTTGGTTAATAAAAGTGGGTAAAAACGGTAGCATAAGAATGATGTTTACCGGATAATTGACCAAGTAATTAAACGAGTAGTTAAGCTACCTCGTGTAATTATTTATGTCAATAAGCAGTTGACTTTAAAAAGTAAAACTGACCAATAATATGATCGATTGATAAATTTGACATGAGAAGTGTAGGATGGAATAGTCGTGAATGATTATGACTAGTCTAACCATCTTACAACTTACAATGATAGTTTGACGCTTGACAAGCTAAGTGGAAGCTTGGGAATGAAGCGGGTCAAATGAATTGAGTATGAAGAAAAGCATATCAGGATGCAAGGTAAGTAAAGTTTACACCCTATTTATTTAATACCTATTGGTTTTATAGGTTATGAATAATATAAAGTCTTGTTTGAATTATGATGTTCCGACACGACATGTGCGGTTCGGAACAAAAGACAGTAATGATAAACCATGTTTAATGGTTGAAAAGAGTTAATACGATTATTTAGTCATGAAATGACTAATAGATAGCGAATTTTAAATGATTACCTTATAAGGTAAACCAATACAAATAATAAGGGTAAAACGGTAATTCGGTCACTCATTGACAATAACCGTTAGTTTTGATAGACACTTTATGCCGTAAGACATAAAGGGGTCAAAAGAATTAAGAAACGGTTTATAAGTAAAATGACCGTACGGTGTAAACCGGAGCGAGTCATGTAGACGAGATGATAATAAATACCATCTCGCAAAGATAAACGGTCACTTAGACCAAACGGGTCAAAAGGTGAAAATATCACCCTTTGACGATATCGACTAATGACTTTGTCGAGTGTATGATTACAGGAATAAATATCGAATGGATATTTGCATTGCTAATACTTAGCGATTATTAAGCAAAGCATTAAAATGGGTCAATATATTGATCCGAATCAGGTATGCATAATGGTTCAACTCATCATTTAGAACTTGAGATTCTATAAGAGCTAGACATGGTCAAAATGAACATTTGGTTATCTTTTAGATAAACCAAATAATTTAAATTATAACCATAGTGTTTTTAGAAACGTAATGGTTTCTAAACAAGATTATAGTGAAAAGTCGGATTTTTGGTCAAACAAGTACTTAAAAGTCCTTCGTCGTAAAAGAAGGAATAAAATTGACCAAAACGCCCTTGTAAGCTAAATCGAGTAAACGATTCTTACAGGTTGTCTGGAAACGAGTTTTATGATCAAATAAATACACGAGTCTTTGCTGTAAAATGATAATCCGAGGGGTAAAACTCGGAATACATAAATCACCACATTAAATTCGCCACAAATATAGTTGTGGAGGAAGATTAACTGATAAGAATTGTAGTAATATAATGCTAAAAACGAATGAAAGCGATTCGTGTCAAAAATATGCTTAAAATCCCTTATCGGGTCAAAATAAGCATATGAATGAAAACGGGTTTAAAATACTTATGAAACCCGTGATTTGAACTTAATATGATAGAAAATATCGAAAATATAAGGTTCATGAGAAATTGGAGTCAAACAAACATGTTTGTTTGATAAATACATGAACAGGTCAAATTTTGGTAAAAAGATAATAAGCCGAAGGCTTACAAGTCTCAAATTTATTCAATCCGGATGTCGGATTTTAACTCCATGTGATGGAGAATTGAATTACGATCACGTAGGAATAAATGTGACGTAAATCCGATAAAAATGGGCAAGTTATGCTCGTTTCCGTAAAATTTGGTTATGCTGGGAATATGCAGCAACACCTGGGAAACATTCTGTCAAAACAAGGGCCTCGCGGCACGCGATGGCCAAAGGCCTTTGTGGTCGCGGCACGCGACAGCCGTCGCGGCATGCGACAAGCAAACCAAATCCCGTCGCGGCGCGCGACGAGTACTAAATTCAGCCGAAGCTGCTGTATTGTTTGTCTTTGCATTTCGAACTCGTTTAAACTCGTTTTAAACGTCATATGACTAAAGCGTTTCATGTTTTATGAAATGTAGGTATTATGTAAAGTACCGGAGGACGATCAAGCTCAACGAGTAACCGAACACAATCAAGAATCAAGCTTCCGCAAAAAAGTTTCGTCGTCACTTTTAAACGGCGAATTTATACATGTTATGTTAAAATGTTTTAACAAACTCGTATTTTAAGTGTATGTTTAACTATAACTACACTATTATAGTCGAAATTTATATGATAATTGTATAAAATAGATTAAGGGTCTTACAATATACCAGTAAATATCAGTACCGTACTGATTATTTTCGATACCAACACCCATTATTGTTGTTTTCGGTACTAGTCTGGTACTATACTCATCCCTAGTGTGCAGGAATGAGAGATAGAATGGAACAGAAGATTGTAAGTAACAAAAAAAAAGGTATTTGGTTGGTTAATGAAATAAAATCATCTATTACAAAAGTATTCTCATTCCATCTAAACATTCTAAATTCAGTCCACACCCCTATTTTTGTTTCATTTCACCCCCATTTCACCCTTTATCACCACAACCATTCTCTTACCATCGCCACCCACCCACCCACGCACCACCAACCACCACCACCACCGCCGCCACCCACCCACACCACCAACCACCCTCCCAACATCGCCATCTGCCACCACCACCGCCGATTTTATTCATTTGTCTTATCCTGCTTACCAAACAACGCAAAATAATGATTCATTGCATTCATTTGTACTCTTATCCTTTCTATTACCCCACACCAAACAAACTCAATTTAAAAAGTTTTTTTTTATATATCTATACTCTCTATTAAAGGAGCTTAGAGGATGACTTAATTTTGCCTACGTGTCAACCATTCAGCTATGCCACATAGTCCAAGGTGATGTAATAAATCCGATTTTTATTAAGATAAATTACTGATTTTTTAGGAGGGAGTTTCAAAATCAAATTCAAAATTCAAATGGGTTTTTATTAAGTAAAAAGTTTAATCTTATTCTCTCTCAATCAAATCTCAATCAAATATAGTCCATCTCATTTTCAAAATTCAAAACCTTCACACCTCTCTCTCTCTATTCAACTCAGAAGAACATCTTCGATCCGGTTGTTTAGAAACACGATGATGCTTGAACAACATTCATTCACCATCACTACTAGACAAAATCTGCTGCTGCTTAATAAACAAAAGCCCCCCATAGGTCTGATTCTTTCTTGTATTTATCTTATTATAGCTACGTTTGAACAACATTCATTAGCCGTTGATGCAATTATTTACGTTTCCCATTTACCCTTTTCTTGAATCTTGATTGATCTCATCTGGGTTGTTTCTATTACCCTGTTTTGTTCTGTCAGATCTTGACATTATTTGTTTATGTCGTCAAATTGAAGTAACCCATGTGTTAAAGTTTTGATTTTTAACATGGGTTTTTGTTTAAATTTGATTTGAAGTTGGTGGTTTTGGTGGCAGGGGAGTGGGGGTGGAGGGTTGTCTCCTGCAAAGTTGAGGAACATGTTGAAGAAGAAGAAGAAGAAAGATGAAGATGAGTTTGAGGGTGTTAATTTCTCTTTGGGATCTCAAGTTTCTGAGATTGATGACTCTGGTATGTGATTAATTGATTATTGTGTGTAGGAATAGGGTTTTTTTTGGGAAATTAGATTTTATAATAATCTCAATTGGATTAATCTCAAATTAGGGCTTCCATCCTGTTCTTTCGGTAAAGTGTCAAGTGTTTCAGGCTACCATCCTGCTTTTTGGTGATCGGCCACAAAGCTTCAGTCCGCATCGTTTGGTTCGCTTGGATCTACGTCTTTACAGTTCAGGTTTGTGTTTAGGTTTTTGATGAATTGTTTGATTTATTGATTTTCGTGGTGGTTTAATTTGAATTTAATCATGCAGGACATCTCATTCACGAACAAATTGTTTAATTTGAATTGTTTGATTTATTGTTGTTTTTAATTCTTCTTTTTAAGGATATTTATGTGATATTCAGGCAATTTATGTGCTAATTGTGCACATTTAAGGTGGATGAGATTGAAATTGGGGCTTCAGTTTTGACAACTTACATTATCTTATGAAAGTGAACATGTATATCATTTTGTTTGTTACAGTCTATAAGCGTGGAGATCGAAGAGCATTGTCGTGTTAACCTTGCAGGTTTTGGAAGAATTGGAAGGCTGGTATTGAGAATAGCTACATTTAGAGATGATATCGAGGTTGTTAATAGCTTTTTTTGGTTAATAGCTACATCTAGCCAAAGGTATATAAGTGGTCTTTGTTTGGTTAATAGCTTTTTTTTACATTTGTTACTTGTGAAATGAGCTTCTATTTGTTTTAGCCTAAACGTTAACTTCCTTACTACATTATTTTACTTTCATGTGTTCAGGGATTGAAGTGCAAAACTGTGTTATTACCTAAAAAATAAAGTGTGGTGCCTTGCCCTTCTAATGTATTGCTACTTTTTCGTTTACAAATAGTCTAAAGTGTAACAATATTCATTGAAACACCAGAGTAATTTCTAAAGGCAAGACACCTATAGCTTTCATGCGATTCTTTGTGGATGTTTACAAAATCATGGTTAAGTTTTATGCCTAAACTCTTATGTCCCATTAGATAGAAATTAGAATGGTTGTATAGTAGTTGTAGTTAGGGGTGTGTATGGGTCGATTTTGGGCTTAATCCGAACAAAGTCGAAATTTTGGTTTCAAGAAACTGATCGGTTTTGGTTTTATGTATGAGTTCGGTTTAGTCATGGGTCAACTTTTGATTTTACATTTGAGCTTGAAAAAAACTAACCCAAAAAATGATGCAGTGAACGAGCCTCTGAAACTAATAACGGTCGCCAGAAATTAAGAGACGGTGCAAATATAAACCGATCACTTCTTGCGTTGGCAAACTGTATAAATGCTTTAAGAAAACAACATAAAAAGGGTCTAGCATACTTCCCTTATCTCAATAGGTAGGATTTTAATAACTAATAAGTAGCTTAACGCTTTAACATAATTCATTAGCATTGGTTGACTAACTCACTAATATTTTTCAGCAAGTTGGCTCGAATTCTTAAAGTTGGCTTGAGTGGCAATTCTCAAACGGTTATGTAGGAACGTTTTCGGACCCGAACGAGTCGATCAAAAGAGTTTATACTCAGAATGAAAGGCGGAAACAGACATTCTGAGGTCAATTCAGCACAATATACACTTTAACTGTCGTTTTTATTGAATTGATGACAAAATACAGCGAGACTATACTTCAGCAGCACTTCGTTGCACAAACCGGAACTGTTACATATGATTTCGCATGAACAAGTATTTTTAGGGCCTCTAATTTCGCTTGAGACTGTTCCAAACGGAATTAGGATTCCATGCGGAATCTAATTCCGTGCGGAATTACATCAACACACATTTCAAGCGGAATTAGCCTCTCATGCGAAATTACATATTATCTCGAAAAACGTGCCCTATTCTATCATTCTAAGTACAAGAGTCGATACAAGACGAAGTCGACAGACGCATGCACCAACAGACTCCCCCTCGAATGTTGACGAGTCTTAAGTGTCGAGTCTCCAACATCTTCAGTCTTTATCAGTCTCCGGCCTTCTCTTCGAAGTATCTGACATTGTAAAGTATCCTCAAATCTTCTCCTCTCTTTTTAGAATCAATCTCCCCCTCGAATATTGATCTTTTCTCTTCTTCCCAGAATCGCAACCTGACTCTATTTTCTCTTGATCAGATCTCTTGATTCCTTAAGTTCATCAGCATCATCATCTTGCGTGAACTTTAGCTCCAAGATCGTTACTTGGCTCTTGATTAAATCACAGAGCCCTCAGGTATCGGAACCTGGCTTTCAGGATCAGAACCTGACTCTTCTCAGGTTTCATATCTGCACAAGCTCTACCACACAATAAATTTCACAATTTTAACATTTTGACAAATTTATTCTCTCTGTTAACCACTTGTAAAATCTCATTTCAAGAAAATGATTTTACAATATTAATCTCTGATAAACCACTTGAAATCAAACACACACCAACTCCCAAACCTGTTCGTCATATTTAGTACTTGAAATTTTGAAAATCAGATTTTCAAAATCAGTTGTCAAAAATCTTTTGGAATATATCAAAATTTATGCTAAAACACACTGAAAATCTTTTTGGATTTTTGAATAACTAAAATGTAGAAAAGAAATATTTACAGACACTATTTTTGTGAGTTTGTGTAAGAGAATCAAATCAGTTTTGAGACAAATCACTAACATCGTTAAGCTTTAAACATTTTAAGCTCTAAACAATTCACCTAGATTGTCAGTATACTGGACCACTTAAATTTTCACACAAATTTCAACTATTTCGAGATACGAGATTACTGTTTTAAGCACTTAAACTTAATCGCGTGTCCCACCTCAGAATATACTCCCGTATCCAGATCCCAATATTCAGTCTTACAGGTGAGTATACCACAAATGATATCTGTAAGGGGTTAAATTGCGAGGGCCGTGAGAGCTCAGGTCAGAACTTCCGTTCAGCAGAGAGATGACGGCTTCGACTTTTGGTGTGTCCCCTTTAGAGGATCTTTTCTTCAACAGCACATGATTAGCATTTTGCAATGTTTCACTATTTTTTATGCTGAGGGTAGGCTATATTTCAAGCAAATTGCAAAGTATTATACGGGGACTAGGCCATTGCTTCCGCAAAATCAGAAGTCCCGGGATAATACCCCAGATATCACTGAGCATAAAAACCTAGTATCTCAGAAAGAGGGACCTTTCAAACAAGATTTTGGGGGATACCCATATATCCAAGAAATGTTCCCCACGATATAAGCAAGTTTGAAATTTATGTTTATATCTCGTCACAATCTACTAAATGTGTAAAAACCTACTGGCATATCCACAGTGAGACTGTTTATCACATTTAAACATTTCATTTCTTTAGCATGTTGTGATAGTCCACTGATGTACTATCATTTCCTTTTTTCACAACAAAACTCATTTTTGATTTTATCATGTTTTTGGCTTTTTCAAATTTTCTAATGTTTTTGGATTTTCTGAAATTCTTACTCCCCCCTAAAATGCAAACACATTGAAGAAAAATTGAAAACAAACTGTACAAGTAAAATGACAACTGATATCGAATCACTTCAATTCGCCATCCACTTGGCATAAACAATCAGAACTCCCCCTTACAACAAACTATTTTCTCATTATGATTTCAAAATACTTAAGTTTGTTTTAATCAAAATGGTTTTCCAGAAAATAAGTTTAGTTGATTTTACCACTTGTAGGTTCGGGGATCATCATCACACTGTCCATTTTTTTTAACCACTTGTAAGTATGACATTTTCTGATTTTATCACAAACCACTTGTAGAAAATCAAGTACAACTTAATGTCCTTGATTTACCATTTGTAAGACGAAATATCACAAATGTGAATTTCTCAAGAAATGTGCCGATTCCTGCTCCTCGCTTACCAACCTGGGAGCTCCGGCAAGTCAGGTGTTTAATCAAAAAATATATCCACCCAAGCCTGACCAGCCTTGGGTGAATCCGAGTTACCAACACTCGGTTTCTTACCTTCCATCTTCTTCTCATAGAACTCTTTAACCCCTTTGACTTTTTCTGTCAATCATTTTTCCAAAGATGTGTTTCACTTTGGGGTTAAAGGCCTTCTCAACATCAAAAACCTTTTTCTCAGAATAAAATTGGTTTGAAATTTCAACATTACCAATTTTCTTCTTAAAATTTTCAGCCCGAAGTGGTGGAAAATTCACATCATCCACAGTCGGCACTGATTTTTCACTCTTTTCTTCAACCTGTGGCTCATGTGACCTTGTGGAATCAGATTCATCGCTAAAATATAGCTCCTCTGATTTTGATGAATCAGAATCATTGCTTGAACTATCAATAGACTTCTTAACAACCCACTTTTGGTTGTCAGAATTTGCCCTTCTCTTGTAAAATCTGTTTGAACATTCACCAATTTCAAATTTTGAATCTTTGAAAAGTTTTGATCTATCAATTGGTGGTTCAAACTCAACCACTTTTTCTTTCAGTTTACGAGACACTCCCTGTTTTGATTTAATTGCCTTAGAACACTCCTTGGCAATATGACCAACTGTGTTGCATTGGAAACAGGTTCTCGTTTCTTTCTTCTGATCAGCAAACTTCATCTCTTCTAGCTTCTTTGCAAGGAACTCTTTATTAGATTGCTTCCAGAATGGGCTATTTTGTTCTTATTCAGCACTTGTCCCTGAAACAAATACCATCTTTGATTTAAAATCTCTAACATATTTTTCATTTTTATGATTTTCTGGTGGGATAAAACCTAAACCTTTCTTTTTGAAATTACCGTTATGGTTTGGTTTCTTTCGATAACCAGAACCAGAACTATAACCCTCTTTCTTGTTTTTTCTTTGTTGAACTCTTGAGGTGTATTTTTTAGGTTTTTCATTAAGATTTAAATCTTTTATTTCAGAAATATTAATTTCTGTCAGTTTGAAAACCTTTTTGATCAATTCAATTTTGACACCTCTTATTGGAAATTCCTCATCAAAATATAATTTGTCAGAATCATTCAAAGTATATGCAACTTTAAACGTTTCGTCATCCAAATTAGATTTTGATAACAGGAATTCTTTATTATAAAATCTTTTGCCCTGTTTTTCGGTTTGACTCGGAGTGCTGGACTCAGACTTTGACTCTGACATATACTCCGATTTTGACTCCTCTATTTCATCGTTATCTAACACATGATCCACCACTTTCTTCATCAATTGAGATTGTTGATCAGTGTCAGACGATGTAAAAGTAACATCAATGTTATCTGGCAGATTAACTGACGGTTCAGACTCCCACTTTAAATTGGTTGCTTTTTCGACTATTTCTGAATTTGGATTTCTTGGCGAATATCCATTTTCCAGCGGGGGTGGACACTTGTTGTAACTGGCACTTTGTTTCTTACCAGATGTCTTCACTTCAGTATCCTTCTTCTTTTTGTTTTTCTTTTCTGGAGCCTTTTCTTTATTTGCCTTATGTTCTTCAGTTACCTCATCATCTTCAAATGCCTTCATGCCTTCAACTATTGGACAGATCCTGTCAATAACATAAGAAGTACATGAGTAACTTTTTAACAAACGATTAACTCTTTCTGTTTCAATTCGTTGAGTTTCCAGTTTTTGTTCTAGCACAGCACACTTCTCTATGTAATTGTTCACTACTTTCTGCTTTGTCATGAAAGCTCCTTGAAGTGTCTTCATTGCTGTTGCTTGTTCATCGCTCGTTTCATTGTACATATTCATTGCTTTGTTCAGCACATCATAAGACTCTTTCAATCTATTCAAATTGTGAATCAACGTACTGTTTTGTTTCTTTACAACTTCACAATTTTCACAAATCACTGGACTTTTTCTTGCATCAGCTTCTTCATCAATCTTGAAAGCTGGAACTTTTTTCACTTTTCTTCTGACCACCGGAACATCTTCATCATCACTGCTAACCAGTGTTTTGACCTTCTTCTTTTTCTTTTTAGCTTTCTCATTTTCACTATCACTTTCTTCCATCATTTTCAAGTGCTTTGCCATCCTTCTAGCATAATACTCAGTACCATCATCACTGTCTTCTTCAATACGAGCAACAAAAGCTTTGTGACTTGAAGTTTTGTTAGGATCATAGTCATCCCAACTGAAATTCTCCCAACTAAAACCTTCGGGCAACTTTTCATCGTCTTGGTCTATCAAACATGCTTTACCATCAACTGAGATATATTTATCCCAATTGAAATCTGTTGAAGCCTTTTGATCATCTTGATTTACCAAACATGCTCTCTTTGAAGATTCTTTTGTAATTTTTCTACCATGTGCCACCTGTGGTTCTTGTAGATGTTGAGCAACTTGATGATAAATGGACTTTCGGTAGTAGTCATTGTTGTTGAATGGATTTTGAGCTCCACTTGCTTCGCGATTAGTGCATTCCCTTTTGAAGTGTCATTTTTCCTTGCAACGAAAACAAGTGACTTTAGATTTATCAAAACCTAAATTAGAAACAAATGCATCACAGAAGTCATCTCTTCTTGTGATTTGTTTAAATTTCTCAGCTCGTCTCAACACACTAGCCAAACACCATTTTATGTCCATCAATTCCATCTCCTCAGCATCGATCTGATCGTAATCCTCTTTTGTAAGCATTGGATTCCCGATCCGACCTACAACTAAACTTCCATAGGACTCTAAAACAGTTCCTAACAAAGACATGTGACTTTTTGCAACTTCTTCAGAATAATCTTGATCATTCTCAAGATTTAGCACAATATTGCACTGTAACTTTATGCCATTCTTTGTTGTAGACAAGTTTGGATCAAATGATGGAAATGATGAGAAACTTATGTTGCTGTTTGATCCTTTGGATGAACTTCCAGAAGAATTCTTTGCATTGAAGGTTGTCTCAACCTTTGGTGACATGTTGGTGGTTTTATCATTCAACCCAGCTTTGTAATACAGCCCAATGTCTTGTTTACAATCAAAATCTTTCATTCTTGAAATCTTTCTCTGTTCCATCTCCTGAGCTTCAATCTTTTCAATGAACTTGCTCAGAGTCAGATTACTAAATCCTTTCTTGTTCCTTAGCATCATGAGATATGTGCCCCAAGTCTCATGTGGCAATGCATCAGCAAGCTTTTCAATCAACTCCTCATTGTCCTTATTGATGCTCACCCTCTTCATGTTTACCAACAAATTGCAGTATCTTTCAATTATCTGTTTTGTGCTTTCAGTTTTCAAACCTCAAAATAGATCAAATTCTTTCTTCAGAAGCGATTTTTTATTCTTTATCATTTCTTGACTTCCAACAAACTTTGATCTTAAAGCTTTCCAAATCGAATAAGCACTTCCATTATGTTGCAACAAGACCAATATATCTTCTTTCATAGCTTGTTGTAGAAGGCTCAACATCATTTTCTCATTTTTGTATTTCTTTCTATCATCAGCACTCATATCTTTAATTGCAATTTCCTCTTCGTCATCATTTGTCGGCCTAACATATTTCGTCTCTACGCATTCCCAAGCATCCAGATAATTTGCTTGAACCCAGTTTTCAAAACGTCCTTCCCAACCCTTATACTCCTCTATGTTCATGAGCTTAGGCAGTTTTTGCATCGTCCCCGTTTCATTTTCCAACATTGTTTGCTGAGTAACTGTGATCGGGGTAGCAAAGGCGTTATAAAATTCCTCTTCCATGTTTCGGTTTTTCAAAGATTTCACAAACAAATTTTTCAAACGGAATTATCTTTCAAACGAGATCACTTTCAAACGAGATTACACAAACCAAACGAAAATACTTCCTCTCAAACGAAATTCCCTTCAAACGTAATTAACTTTGGAACGAAATAACCCTAATTTCGTTTGAAGTTGTACACTTTCAAACGGAATACTAATTCCGTGCGAAATTATCAAGCGAGATCAGATCTTTCAAGCGGAATCACTAATTCAACGCGAACCTCTCAAACGGAATTATGACTTTGGTGCGGAATTAGCTGATATCGTTTGAACTTTCAAACAGAATTATATTCTGAAGCGAAAATAACCCTTGATTCCGTGCGGAATTAGGCTGACGTCATCATCTCGATGTGAAATTTGTCAAATTGATCAAGATATTGGCCGATTTTAGTTCTGAAACTTGCTAGGGTTTGTTAATACACAAAAGCGTACATGATGTTTGAAAATCAAGACATTTTGACCGTGAAAACAAGTTTAATTTGAAAAAGAAGGTGTAGAAATCAGAATTTGCAGCTGAATTAGTATGAACTCTTCCTCCTGAGCTCTGATACCACTTGTAGGAACGTTTTCGGACCCGAACGAGTCGATCAGAAGAGTTTATACTCAGAATGAAAGGCGGAAACAAACATTCTGAGGTCAATTCAGCACAATATACACTTTAACTGTCGTTTTTATTGAATTGATAACAAAATACAGCGAGACGACACTTAGCAGCACTTCGTTGCACAAACCGGAACTGTTACATATGATTTCGCATGAACAAGTATTTATAGGGCCTCTAATTTCGCTTGAGACTATTCCAAACGGAATTAGGATTCCATGCGGAATCTAATTCCGTGCGGAATTACATCAACACACATTTCAAGCGGAATTAGCCTCTCATGCGAAATTACATATTATCTCGAAAAACATTCCCTGTTCTATCATTCTAAGTACAAGACTCGATACAAGACGAAGTCGACAGACGCATGCAGCAACAGGTTATGATTGCAACTATATCACCAGCTGATAATCAGTATCATCACACTGCTAATACCTTGAAATACGCAGACCGAGCTAAGGAAATCAAAACACACATCCAGGTACAAGTTGTTAGCATGGTTTTTACTTTTTAGACTCTTATGTAAAGAAGTTAATGATGATGATGATATTTGTTTAATCAGAAAAATATTGGCACAGTTGATACTCATGTATCAGATTATCAACGTATGATCGACAGTCTTTAGGTAAAGACAATTTTTGGGTCCATCTCAACTTAGATCATTTTCATATTTGGGTTAGTTCTGGTACTTAATTACATTTTCAAATAAACTAACTACAAAATCTGGTGTTTTCGGCCGTTTTGTAGGTTCGAATGTTGTTAACGGGGCATGGGACAGTTGACTTACAAACCATGTTTTTGTCTACTTAAATTGTTTTTATAAATAATGAATTGAAAAAGATTTTCAAAAGTTAATATTAGTACAACATTAAATTAGTTTTTTTTAGTTAGCCATTTAAGAGGGCACATGAACTATAAATATACTTTAAGGGACATTGGACCCAATCTGTTTGACCCATTTAAATTTAAGATAAGAATATTAAATTAATAATTTAAATATTTTAGGCTATTTTTTTAAATATAAAAATTTAAAATCCCCCTAAACATGATCAATTTTGTCACCACTCCAACAGAGCTAAGGTGAGGTGTAGTATCTTTTTAAAAACTTATAATATGTTGTACTGTTACGTATTATTGGTGCACTTAAAACTAATAAATTTAGTCCTATAAAGTAGATACAAGTTATTAGTTCTGATTAGAGGTGGTTAATTCAGATGATACTTGACACACTACAAAATCTCCTAGATTCCTTTTTTTTAAACCTAGACAGTTATTGATTTAATTTAAATTATGTGCTCATAGTTGACACACTAGATATCTATATAATTAGAGATAAAATTAATAGAAATATTACATGTAGATAAGGATCAGTTATGATGGAAATTCTACTGCAAAAGTTCAGGGTAATTCATAATTGGGTCAAAACATGTGTAGGTTGAAACAAGTTTTAAAGTGGGTTATAAGGGGTCGGATCAGGTTCACCCACAGTTTTTTACCACTTGATATAATAACAATAATCAAAATGCTTATGAGGTTGTGTGCACCAAATAGACATTTTGGGTTTCGACCCGTTAACGTGTTTGGGGTTTTCATTATTCGAAACTTTCTTTTATAATAAAGGTGATTTGTATTACAGATCAATCACAACTAAGAACTTCATGACGTCTGTCAAAAGACATTTAGAGGATAACCAGAAGGCTTCACCTTTGGTAAGTGGTGTGATGAACTCGATTAAAACAGGTTTGGATGAAATGAGTCTTTTCTAAAATGGGTCATTTTCAAAATTGGTTTACTTTACTCAATTAAAAATTAAAACTATTCATAAATTTTATGCTTGCATTTTCTTTTTTATTTCAAGATACTTTTCTATTACTACTATTAGTGTTCGGATCTTATTAGGTTGTTAATGTTGATTATGTGTCAGATATGCGGAGTGAGCTTCGCTACCAAATCTATATTATCTATTAAAGGAGTTTGATTTAGAGTATTGAATGTTATTAGGGTTTGATTTAACTTATAAGCCTAAGGTAACTGATTGTCAGCTAGCACTTTGTGATCTCTTTTTTAATATTTCTGTTGCGTAAAGTTAATGAAGTGAATAAACAATTTGGTTTTGCAGCTATATGAAGGTAGGTATGAGGACCAGTGTCGAAGCAATCTTACTGGTTAGTTTTTAACTCTTTTGCTAAGTTACCAGTTTTTAGACCAGCTGAAGTTACCAGTTTTTAACTCTTTTTCTAGATTTCTATAAGAAAGTTTGATGCTAGCATTTGGTCGTCCATCGAACCGAAAAAACCGAACTGCACAAAGAACCGAACTGAAATTTACAGTTCAGTTACGGTTTTGCAGTTTATAAAACCAAACCGAACTGAATAACTTAAAAAATCATTTTTTATCAATTTTTATATAATTGTTTACGAATTACCTATCTCAAAGATGATTTATCTATTGCCTACAATAAATAACAAAATTTAACATAAAAAGTAAATGGTTTTCAAAGTATATAAAAGCAAATGTCTTAATAAAATCTTTGAAGAAACATAAAAATAGATTAGAAAGTTCGGTTTACGTGAATAATATTAATTAAAAAGGTTAAATATAATAACTTAAATGTGAACATCTAAGAAACAATTTTAAATCTTGGTTTGTACTTTTTATTTTTGAATCCTACGTAATTTTGTTCCAAAAGCCGAAAAACCGAAGCGTTGTTAAAACCGAAAACCGAACCGTGCACCCCGACTCACATTATCTACTTTCCTTCTATGATTGCATTATTCGAAATATTACCGCCGAAGTAGAGGCTGATGTACTTTTAAGTCACTCGACCAGTTTGAATTTTTTAAATCTTGGTTTGTACTTTTAAGTCATTCGACCCGTTTGAATTTTTTTGTTATTAATCCAACTGAACCGTTTGATTTCTTAAAGTTTTCTACTAAGAGGCATGATAAAAGCAAGAACCGTTCGATTCAATTACTTAAAAAGTAATTGCAATACTGACATTGTTGTTGTGATAATTTTTAGGCGTTCAGAGAATCTGGAAGAAATTCTGAAGGGGAGTCGTGGTTGTAAGCCTGACTAGAAGATCTTCATCAAGATGAATGAATGGAGTTTCTTTACTGCGATAATTAATAATTTGGAGTCAACATGATTGAGTTGCTATTGCTTCTAGAGGAGTTGATGACTTACACAAGCAACCAAGAAAAGTGGGTCCATGGTGTCAAGTAATGACATTTATTTTCTCTTTGTTCGTAACATAGTAATGAAATTTTTATGTCCTAACATATACTGTCTTTACCATTGTTTTATAAAATATGTAACTAAACGCAAACAATTTAAACGATATATTATAATATGTTTTTTAGTATTTGATTTCGATCGTTATTAAACATACCCGTGTGAATTATTCACACGGGTGTTACAACCAGTAAATAAATAAAAGTACCCATCTATTTATCATAATTTTTGTAAAAAAGAATCGGAAAGAGAACCCCAAAACAACCTCAACCGTTGATGATCAATCACACAACTCGACAATAGTCTCTTTATTTCCCAAATTTCAAAACTTTTAGAAAATCGAAAAAAAGGTTGTGGCTTTCAAAACAAAACAAAGGGTTTCGTTCTTTCTTTTTCGTTTCATTTCATCCCCCACTGTCTTCTTCACTCATTCATCCCTTTTTGGGTTATGTTTCAATAAAAACCCACAAATTTAATTCCAATAAATCAACCTAATTTCCCATCAAATTACCCACAAGATATGAGCTTGGATCCAGTTATGCAGCCTGTTAATCACAATGTTGATGAACATATCTCGCAGCTCATGGAGTGCAAACCCTTGTCTGAGCAGGAGGTAATTGCATTTTGAATGTTGTAGATTTATTGTTTTCATTTGGTGGGTGTGTTTGTGATTGATCTTCTGATTTATGGGGTTGAAAGATTTGATTTTGGTAGATCTGGGTTTGTTAGATCTATTGTGATTAAATCAAAATATTTTTTAATTTTTTTTAGAGATTATGTGGATGCATGTTTTGTGAATTTGAGGTGTGAAAATTGGGTATGAGTTCATAAGTGCTTATTTAGTTTTGGTGGATTTTTAATTTAGTTTTTTGTTTATGGATAAGATTGTTTCAGGGTTTAATAAATTGGTTTAATTTGTGCTGTATGATGATGTGTAGACTTTGATGATATGTTATTGGTGAAATTTGAATGCTTGTTTGCTTCTTTTTAACCAAATTTGGATCTGGTTTTAAAAACAGTTGATGATTTTTTGAGTCATTTAAAGGGTGTTTAGATGTGTGTTTTTGGAAGTAATTATATGATATTGAATAGTTATAATCGGGTAATTAGGTGGAATGAATTGCTCCATAGCATAGTTATTAAAAGCCATCGCCTCTTGCGCCTAGGCCCATTTTCTAAGCTAGGCGAGGCCATTGCGCTTTAAGTCAGGCAATTGCGCTTTCATTCTCTAGATGATGGTTCAGGCACAAATTTCGGCAAGATTCCTAGATTCCGGAGAGTTTCCGGCCAAATTCTCTAAATTCTGGCAAGATTTCAGCCATATTTCTACTTTATCTATGGAAAACAGAAGAAAACAGAAAACTACTTCTCTACACTAATATTTTAGAACTTTTGGTACTAAACAAATGATATTAAATGTTATATAATAGCTTTTGTTTATTTTATTTGAAGAATAGTATTAATTCTCTAATACATAAAATATTTAATTTTTTTTTCATTATGCGCTTTTTTTCCCTCAGGCTCTCGCCTTTTTTGCGCCTTGCGCCTAGGCCCCAGGCGAGGCATGTGCGCCTTGAGTGTGCCTAGCGCCTTTAATAACTATGCTCCATAGGAGGTCATGTTTGGCTGTGCTTATCTTGGATTAAGAAAGCGCGTCTGAGGTGTGATGCGCTGAGAAAAACTTTGTACCTATTAGGGGAAAAAGGCACGCGTCAAGTAGTTATGGGTCAAAATTGGTTAGGGTCTGGGGAGGTTTACATGTAAAAACAAGCTAATGGATGAATAAATTATGAAAGGTTTACTTGATAAGTAAGTTTATATGTAAACCAGACGAGAGATATCCAGCTTATGGACTTGTAGGTATTTATATGTTAAAACTTAAAGTGGATATTTGTGTTAATTTTGTTAATAGATAAACGAGTAAAGTACATGGATAGTCCATGTGGTTTTTCAAAATTTTGGATTTGGTCCCTAGCTTTTCGAAAGTACACGGATGGTTTCTGTGGTTTGCATTTTGTAACACATTCAGTCCACAGCAAACAAATGTAAATGCTTTAGGAGGTCCAAGGTATGGACTAAATGCGTTACAAAGTGCAAACTACAGGGACCATCCATGTACTTTTGGCAAAAGTTGGCGACTAAATGTGTTACAAAGTGCAAACCACCAGGACCATCCGTGTACTTTCGAAAAGTTAGGGACCAAATCCAAAATTTTGGAAAACTACAAGGACTATATGTGTACTTTACTCTTAATAAAATGGTGATCATTTTAGCTAAATAAAATCGATATTTTTATGTTAAAGAGATATTCACCTTTGGAGTTTTTTCTAAACCTATCAATGCATTAGTCTTTGACTTGACTATTGTGGAAAAGTGTTTCCTAACGTTTTACTTCAATGAATTTAGGTTAGGTCATTATGTGATAAGGCAAAGGAGATCCTGATGCAAGAAAGCAACGTGCAGGTATATTCTATTTAAATTTATACGATGCACATAGATTTTGTTGATATTTTGGACAATGTGTATTTCCCTTAAATAATTAATCAACTTTTTACCCATATTTATTTCAGCCTGTTAAAAGCCCTGTCACAATCTGCGGGGATATTCACGGGCAATTTCACGATCTTGCAGAGCTTTTTCGGATCGGTGGGAAGGTGTGTTTTCCTGCTATCTTATTATTTGAGGGTATTTTTTAGGAAAAATTACAAGTTTTGTCCTTTATCTTTATACCACTTTTCAGGCGGTGTTCTTTTTAACGAATGTTGACAAGCGGTGTCCTTTACTAGGTATTTTGTTGCAAGTTTAGTCCTTTATACCCAACCCAGTTAAAAAACCCTGTTAATTGTTGACAGGCGGTGTCCTTTACCAGGTATTTTGTTGCAAGTTTAGTCCTTTACCTAGGTATTATGTTGCAAGTTTAGTCCTTTACACCCAACAATTAACAGGGTTTTTTAACTGGGTTGGGTGTAAAGGACTAAACTTGCAACAAAATACTTAGTAAAGGACACCGCCTGTCAACATTCGTTAAAAATGACACCGCCTGAAAAGTGGTATAAAGATAAAGGACAAAACTTGTAATTTTTTCTATTTTTTATGTTAATGACAAATAAAAGAGTAAAATGTCATTTTCGTTCCTGATATTTGGTTAGTTTTGCGACTTTCGCCCAAAGGTTTGTTTTTCCGCATTTGGATCCAAAGGGTTTGAAATCTTGCCATTTTCATCCGGCTCGTTAACTCCATCCATATTTCTCTGTTAAGTTAGGGGTATTTTTGTCTTTTTTAACTTAAATGGCAATTCGGTCTTTTGAATACTTGTACATTATGTTAAATTCTTGTACATAAAGTGAAAAAGACCAAATTGCCCTTTAAGTTAACAAAACACGGAAATACCCCTAACTTAACAGAGAAAAATGGATGGAGTTAACGGGCCGAATGAAAATGGCAAGATTTCAAACCTTTTGGATCCAAATGCGGAAAAAACAAACATTTGGATGAAAGTCGCAAAACTGGTCAAACTTTAGGGACGATTATGCATTTTACTCTAAAATAAATTGGTGATCATTTTAGCTAAAAATTTGAGTTTTTAGTAGTTTAAGATTTTATTAGATTTTTTGTTGGGAGCTAATTATGTTGCTCTTTTTTTCGTTTTCTATATAGTGTCCGGATACAAATTATTTATTCATGGGAGATTACGTTGATCGTGGTTATTACTCGGTTGAAACAGTGACGGTAAGTGTTATACCACCATATGAACTTGGTGCATATATGTTTTATTTTTTCATAAGTTTAGCATGAAATGTTTTTAAATGGCTTCAATTTTTATACAAGTCTTGCTGTCATTTTAGCTTTTGGTGGCCCTAAAAGTGCGTTATCCACAAAGAATTACTATTTTACGAGGAAACCATGAAAGTCGCCAGGTACACTTTTTTGGGTTTCAGAGTCACGTGATAACTTTTTTTAATAGTTCGTTTAATAAAAATAATAGCATGTGCAACGTTGTTTCTGCAGATCACTCAAGTTTATGGGTTTTACGACGAATGCTTAAGAAAGTGAGTTTCCGATCTTCGTTAATATTTGTCTCACTCCTGTTTGACTATCTTTCAAATGTCTAAATTACCCTTCAATAACCAATCAAGAATGTCAATATTTTGCGAAGATGACGATGTGCATATCATCATCATTATCATACTCAGTAAATCCCACCAATAGCAAAGCTAAGATAGGGTCTGAGGAGGGTAAGATGTTGACAGCCTTACCTCTACCCCGTAGGAATAGAGAGGCTGCTTCTGGTGAGACCCCCGGCTCGATAGCAGTTTTGCATCAAGCCTTGGACATAAGGCACATAACACTCAGCAATTGAGACAACTACCGATTAGTGCATGTACCCCCTTGTTTTTCGGCTATCAACGCCACCACATGATGCATGATTAACCATCCCCCTCTTTTAACGTTATTTTCACGAAATTAGTAAAATAACATTAAAATTAGTGCACTTTCACTTTTGCCCCCCGAGCGCCCACACATATATACATTATATGCGCATACAACAAGCGGGGCGAACGATGTGCATATAGGAAATCAAATCTTATATGCATATTTTATCTGACACAAGGGGTAACACTTGTTTTATTTTCATTTTGAACGTAAATAATTATGGTTTTCCGTTTTCCCAACGCGTTCTCTGTGCTTTTATTTACCAAGTCAACCGTTGACTTTTTGCAGATACGGTAGTGCTAATGTGTGGAAGACGTTTACCGATCTATTTGATTATTTCCCCCTAACTGCATTGGTGAGTAACACTTAATTTGTTGGAGTAAAGAACACAGATAGTCCCTGTGGCTTTCCAAAATTTTGGATTTGGTCCCTAGCTTTCCAAAAGTACACGGATGGTCCCGATGGTTTACACCTTGTAACGCATTTAGTCCCCAACTTTTTCCAAAAGTACATGGATGGTCCCTATGGTTTGCACTTTGTAACGCATTTAGTTTCTAACTTAGACAAGTAGTTAGACCTCCTGAAACCTTTAGATTTGTTGGCTGGGGGACTAAATGCGTTACAAAGTGCAAACCACAGGTACCATCTGTGTACTTTTAGAAAGCTGGGGACCAAATCTGAAATTTTTGAAAACCACAGGGACTATCCATGTACTTTACTTCTTAATTTTTCTCGAGTTTTAACCCTTGTGTATCATTGTTTTAACTTTGTGATTTTACGTGCCTTTTTTAGGTTGAATCGGAAATTTTTTGTCTTCATGGTGGATTATCCCCTTCAATCGAAACACTTGATAGTATAAGGAATTTTGACCGCGTTCAAGAAGTGCCCCATGAGGGGCCCATGTGTGATCTTCTATGGTCCGATCCCGATGACCGTTGTGGTTGGGGTATTTCACCTCGGGGTGCTGGATATACATTTGGTCAAGTATGTTTCTCTCGCTAAATATATATTTTTTTCTTTGATTTTATTTACAACTAATTGCATAAAAAAGTAACCAACTTTCTTCAGTTATCTATTATGGCAATATAGATTTTTTTTAATGTTTCGTCCTTTATAAGTTTGAGAGTAAAATGCCATTTTGTCCCTAAGGTTTGGTTAGTTTTGCGACTTTCGTTCAAAGGTTTGTTTTTCCGCATCTGGATCAAAAAGGTTTGAAATCTTGCCATTTTTCCATCCATTTTTCTCTGTTAAGTCAGAGGTATTTTCTTTTTTTTTATTAATTTAAAAGGCAATTTAGTCTTTCTCATGGGTATTCGGTATTTTTACATAAAGTGAAAAAGACCGAATTGCCCTTTAAGTTAACAAAAAAGACGGAAATATCTCTAACATACGGAGAAAAATGGATGGAGTTAACGAGCCGGAGGAAAAGGGCAAAATTTCAAACCCTTTGGATCCAGATGCGAAAAAAACAAACCTTTGGACGAAGGTCGCAAAACTAGCCAAACCTCAGGGACGAAAATGGCATTTTACTCTAAATATGAGGAAAGCTGGTTACTTTTTATGCAGTTCACTTTATATTTTATTTTGTTACTTATTTTTGGTTTTTTTAATATTGTAATTCAGGATATATCTGAGCAATTTAATCATACAAACAGCTTAAAGCTAATTGCTAGAGCACACCAGCTGGTTATGGAGGGATTTAACTGGGGTCACGTAAGCATTTTATTATTATTTTTTTCTTTATCGATGTAATTATTGTTCTGAAAAACTCCTTTTTTACTGATTATACAATTGGTTTTAACAGGAACAAAAGGTGGTGACAATCTTTAGCGCACCTAATTATTGTTACCGTTGTGGGAATATGGCTTCGATTCTTGAAGTAGACGATTGCAAGGGTCACACTTTCATTCAGGTTTCTCTCTTTCATGCTACACACACACAGATATACATATGTGTGTGTGTGTGAGCTATGCCTTAGTGCTGTTTCTGTGTAACTGCGTATAGATAGGGCTGCAAACGAACCGAATGAACACGAACATGACATTGTTTGTGTTTGTTAAGGAAATAATGTGTTCACGAACAGTTCATGAACATTTACCGAACGAGATTTTTTTGTTCGTGTTCGTTCATTAAGGAAATGGATATGTTTGTGTTCGTTCGTTAATTTTAGGTACCGAACACAAACGAACGTTCATGAACACAAACGGATACAAACAAGCGTTCTTGAACAGAAAAGAACACAAATGAACGTTCATGAACGCAAATGAATACAGACGAACACAAACAAACGTTCATGAACAGAAACACAGAAACGAACACAAACAAACATATTAAATTTCGAATAAAATCGGCATCTTTCGTCACAAACATTAAGTAGATCCACTCAAAATATAGTAACCTAATTATTCAAACATACTTGAGTACTTAACATACTCTTGATAAACATCTAATACTAATAAAAGAATACTTCTAATGCCACATGGCATTTTCTCCTCTAACATCCTTCCAATTAATGCCACATGGCATTTTCATCTTTAATTCATTTATAATATATAATAATTAATATCTAATTCTAATTTATAATAATTCATTAATAATATATAATAGAGTAAATTGCCATTTTCGCCCCTGAGGTTTGGGCACATTTGCCATTTTAGTCCAAAATGACACTTTGTTACCATTTTGCCCCCCACGTTTGTAACTTTTTGCCATTTTCGTCCAAATGGCTCAAAAAGTTACTTTATTTTTGGACGAAAATGGCAAAAAGTTACAAACGTGGGGGGCAAAATGGTACCAAAGTGTCATTTTGGACTAAAATGGCAAATGTGCCCAAACCTCAGGGGCGAAAATGGCAATTTACTCTATATAATAATTAATATCTATTTCTAATTTATGATTAAAAAATATACATAAGTGATCTATAATATTTAAAACTATGATTTTAGTACTTCGCTTAAAATAAAATAGTTTAAATTACATAAGCAAAAAAAAAAAAAAACTGTTATCCATATCTGATATTATCTATAAAATTGATATATGAGTTTTTCTAACATATAAATGAAAGCTAAAAAAGAGTAACTAACCAGAGGACTATCTCGCAACAAGACTAAAATTTTATTGAACTCGGTTTTAAAATGATTGACGGAGAGAACTTAACGTTTTGAAGTTTTATAGATGAGATAATATTAAGATTTGTAGCTACATTGATTTATGATGTGTTTTCAATTTAGTAGAGATAGTGTCTCCAAAACAAACGAACATAACCTAATTTTAGGTACCGAACACAAACTAACATAGACGAACATGTTACGAACATAAATAAACGAACGCGGTCTCTGTGCATGTTCTTTCATTTATTAAACGAACAAACACAAACGAACTTCCCGCCGAACGGTTCATGAACTGTTCGCTGAAAGTTCAGTTCGTTTGCATCCCTACGTATAGAACTTTTAGGGGATTGTGTAGGTACTGACGAAGGGGTTAGTGATTTTGTTTCCGTTTGTTTGCTCTTTTATCAGTAGCTAATATAGTTTACTCATCACTTCAAAAGGCAACATCTAAACGTACACATGCTTCGACTAATGATAATTTTGAATCACAGTTTGAACCGGCTCCAAGGAGGGGAGAGCCGGACGTGACACGTAGGACACCGGATTATTTCCTATGATGCTGACTTGGCCGTTCTCATCCGACCAACATGCGCCTAACCGCTCGTGGGAAATAAGGAGGCCGAAAATGGAATATATGAATATTTAAAATGTGGCAGTGATGCTGGAGTTAACTTGGTGCACAAACATCAGTTTGGTCATTTTCTGTTGTTTTTTTTTTGTCTGTAGAGGGAAGGCATATAAAGTGTTTGTTCTTTAATTGATGTCTTTCCTTTTCTTGTTATTTTTTTTTATGTTATAATTCTTTTTGACATTAGTTAAGAATACTCTATTAATTTGTTATCAAGATTCATTTGAAATTTAATATCTCAGTTACATCTGTATTTTGTTTTTCAGAACGGCTCGTATTCTGACCATCATTTTTTTGGTTTGATTCGGTTATTTTGGTATGTTTAGGTCGGGTAATTGGATTACAGGTTGGTTAATTGGTATATTTTGTTTTTCAGAACGGCTCGTATTCTGACCTTTTTATCGATTCTATTTTTACGGAACATGAGTTTTCTACTTTATTTTCTATTCCTGGTAAGACTTCTCTATATAGAGTAGAGCAAAGCAATGGATTTGAACATGCTTTTCTATAACGATCGGATAATGGAAGTTTACAGGGGAAAGTCACTAGACGAATTCATTGATCCATGATTTAGGTTTCATCTTTCGTTTCCTTTTTGTTTGTATCGAGAATTATATTGATCAATTTCGATTCTTTCTTTATCGCTTGATTCTTTTCTAATCGAGATGTATAGATCCTCTTCATGGATTAACGTAAATGTGCAAAAGCTCTACTTACCTCTTTCATTCTGTCTCTTCCCTTTTGCATATGGCACCGCCACTCCCATTGGCAGCATCCACTAATTTGAAACTTAATTTGAAAGCCATATTTCAACCTGGAGGTTTTTCGGATGCGTCTTATAAAGCTAGGCAATCAAGGTTTGTCGAATAGAGTTAGTCTTAGGGTGAAGATCATCGAACGAAAAAATGGACCGAGCTGGCTAATCACTTGATGGCCTGGTGGAGAATGGAACAGAGAGTCACTCCCATAAACACGCACCTTCTGATTTCATAATAAAAATGGAAAAATTGGTTGTGGAGATTCCGTGCAGGCATAAATTAATTAAGACACAAAGGACTTCATTAGGAAAGTCGTTTCGATCCAATCCAATCCATTCTTGGGGTCATAAAAAGAAAAAAAAGGATAACTAGCTTAGGGCTTTTCTTCTCGTGCCCAACGCTCTTTATTCTTGGGGGGGGGGGGGGGGGATATGATACATGGGTTCCGGTAGGAGGAGATGTAAAAAAATTACCAACTTGACGCTTAGCCCAATTATCATATTTGATTATTTACTAAATTCGCCCCGAAAGGGGGGGGGGGGATTGTTAGTGTAGATGATTTGGAAGATATAATTGGAGGCTTCCATTTGTACACTTGGTGAGATTTGGGCCATTTTGCATATCTTAACCAAACCCTTCACATGGGATGATAATTTCTAAATGAGAAACACAATATAAGCAGATTTGGGCCAAAAGCAGGTCGTGTTTGGTTGGCATGTTTGTACCGGTAGACGGTAGTTAAACATGTTGGCCCGTCAACCCGTTATATTGAACAAGGAGATTCTTCAACTTGATAACAACCCGTCTACAACGTACCAACTTGTATACAACTTGTTAACCTGGTTGACTTGTTTAGATAGCCGGATCAAATGATGTGTTCAAATCAAATGATGTGTTCAAGTTATAGCAGATAAGAGTTGACGTATTTGACATAAGTAAACAAGTCATGTTCGAATTCAAACAATTTAACCTGCCAACCTGACACAATTATCGCCACTAGTCGAACTACAAGAAAACAACAACGTTAAAGTACCAAGTAAGTAGTCCATTAAGGCTTCTTTCATTTCAAACCATCCTTATGGCCAAATATACAAATAATATATGAAATTAAATATGATATGTATATCATATCAACAAGACAACACATATCTTGCACTCTATACATCATTAGAAGGCAAAACTGGTTGATAAAGATCTAGTGTATGATACAGGCAACATAAGAAGTTTCTTAGTCCTACCAACATAAGCTCTCTTGGTCAAGTTATCATAATCATTCTCCTCAATAGCATCCAATATGTTGCGGTACAACAACAATGATGACCAAACCTACAACCACAATGTTCGGTTTGAGACGAGTAAATTTTATTTAAAATATAGATTCAAAATTTAGATATGAACATACCGGCCAACGGCTATCTTTGTCGAGCTTAGAAGCTCCTTCTTCGGCTTGGTTGAAGTAAAACCGAGCGCGTCTGATTTGCCCTTTCATGAATTCTCTCCAGTTATCGGTAACTCGCCTTGAGTAAACATCCTCATCACATAGCCCAAATTGTGCTAGCTCATCTTGGGGAAGATAAACTCTACCTCTTAATGCACTAAAAATAAAACAAGATGATTTAATAAGAAATAACACCAAGTTAAATATAACACTACAAATCTAAGGATCTTCAACCAACATAAACTTTAACGTTCTGTCGCTTGTTTCATCGTCAGAATCATCGACTTTATGTCGAAAATCTGTTGGTTTTCTTGGTTTTTAATGATAAAAAAAGTATTTACAATTTCCTGGAAAAAAATATAGTAATATGTAGGAATAATATTTTTACAAATTTTAAAATAATTTTGGTAAATTAAATTAAATTCTATAATAATATATGAAAATTGTTTTTACAATAAAACAATTTTGTTTATTTGAAATCTACAAAAATATATGAAATATGTTTTACAGAAAAAAAACTTACTCTTCTCCTACATCTCTAAGGATGTTAGTGAGCTGATTTCCAATGCCAAGACTAAGAGCAGAATTATAGATGTTTGGTGCATCCGATGACGATTCCGGCGCGATACCCATGACCGGAACACTCATCAAACCAACAGTTCCAGCAACATAGTAACAATACAAGTAAAGTTCTTGAAAGTTTTCATATCTACTTTTCTTGATATCCATTCTCATGCCTTCAATCATGTCTCTAAATGGCTGTAAACCAAACAAGTAACTTCTTTTAGCATGTATGAATGAGTCATATATAAGAACTTTAAGGTAGTGTTCGCTTCACAGAATAAAATGAAATTTGGACGGAACTGGAGTCTGGAATGTAAATCCCGGTTTTTTATGTTGTTTGTTTCAGGAACAGAATCTACATTTCAATTCCATCCGGATTTCATTCTATTATGTGAAACGTATGCACCTAAATTCCAAATCAAATTTCCGTTCCTACACAAATTCCAACTTAATTCCAATTCTATTACATTCCATGAAACGAACGCTACCTAATTATTCTGGAGTTTAATTAATTATAATACCTTAATGTCTAGTGGGAACTTTTGAACTGTGTGTGTTAAGGCAGCATCGAGCATATCGAAGGGGCGCCCGTGAAAGAGATCATGGAGTCTTTCTTCCCATCTGTCGAGAACTGCATCACTCATGTGGATCGCGTTTGGGCCATCGACTAGTTCATCTGTTCTCCTGCACCAAACTGTAAATAGAGTTATGGTTTTGATCATACATAACCATATGGGGGGGTCCTTGGGTTGAAGTCCCATATGCGACAGGAATAAAAGAAATTTGCCGTAAAAAAAATAAAAAAAGTTTAAAAAGTTGATGCATAAACTTACCATATATAGCCCAAATTGCCTTCTGTCTTTCTTCAGTCATTAATCTTGTTCCTGTTAAATTTCAAAGCAAACTCATCACCAAAACTACAAAAAAAAACTTTCCATTTTAGGAAACTATTTAGTAACCCAAATCAAGAATTTAACCTAGATAGAAAGTCTTGGCATACTCAGCACAAATATCTCTACATCGATCATACGCTTCGTCAAGAAACTCCGGATGGAACTCGGGCTTTCTTGAAACAGAATGATCATCGTGTCGTGTTAGCAATTGTCTTTGAACAATCTCTCGAACGCGTAGATCATTGTGAGGAACGCCTTTTATCGATAACTCAGGCAAATTTGGTTTTTTTGGTGCTACAACCCTAGCTGTTATCGCGTATTCGCGATAACAGTTCTTGTGATTATTGATCACTGATCCTGTACAAGACTTTCCCAAAATAGAAACTGCACATGCCATTTGCAAATCTTTGATAAAACCCTAATTTTCTTTTCAATCTTTTTCTAAAAAGATTGTATCTTTTTTTGTGGGATACTTTGATATTCTCTAAGAACTTGGTTTGAGACTTTCTTGTTATGAACTATGTGTGTATATATATAGCAACCATGCATAGATATAATATATATATAGGTAGAACTTATCACCTTTTATATGTCTCTTTCATACACTACAGAATAATTTGAAAATCATGTGGGACCAGGGTTTTCAAGAACCATAGGATTTTGAGTTGTTGGAAATTTTAGTGAAAATAAGTTTTCACTAAATATTTTGGACATCAATAATTATATTTATATATGTGTTGTATAAATAATAATTCGTGGGTTTGCGTTCTATGTTGTGAGAGCATCATAACAATGAATCAAACTGTGTCCAAAATGGAGCTAAGATGAATAGAATATCGATGCTCGAAGTTGGTGATTGAATTGAATATTTCTAAACTTTGGGGACTCTAGTATAAATTCATCTTTGTCATAAATTGGTGGTTTTATGACTTTTAATCTCTTTTCAAGAATCATGATGTAAGTTTTGCCATGTCTTATTATTTTATTTAATATGACATTAACATGTCATGAATGTAAATTAATCCTTTTGACTCATAATAAATTACTAGACTCATAATGAATGTTTTTATTGTTATAATTATCATTAAACAATAGAAATTAAATATAGAGTTTTAGTTTTGAGTATAAAATGAACCTTATGACTCTTTGTTGGAGGCAAGAAAGAAAATAGAGAAAAATGAAATGAAAGAAATATACTAGAGAAAATTATGCACAAAGTTTTATAGAATTTAGAGAGGAGTACTCTCTAATTTTTCACCATCACCAACTTATCTTTATTTTCCTACGTAAATTAGAACACTATGATACCCGGTGTAATCTCGGGCGTGAGTGCCATCTCCGGCAGTACACATACTGTTCCGGTTGTTGTACCCTGGGAGACAGACCGTCTGAGAGGAGGCGCGGAATCTGTTTTAAGGGAAGCGTGTTGAACACGTGCCTCAACCAAAAACCGTCAACAATTTTGCTTGTCCTGCAGCGGAGTTTCGATCTCGTAGATGCGGTTGAAGTTTTCAAAGACATTGGCTTTGAATCAAGATTGGTATAGTTTACTTGTATTTTATATTCGTTTTATTTAGTTTTTTGTAACCGGTATTGTACTAATCGAATTTCCCACAAATAACGAGAGTCTCGTTATTATTTATTATGTATTTTGTAATATATTTTATTGAAAAGTGAACCTAGTTCCTACAATCTTAAAACAGACTTTCGTGAAGATTGTTGCTACAATCTTAAATCTCTTCTATACGAGGATTTAGGTTCACGAAAGTTTAAAATATTAATTGGGATTTTTGTTAAAATCTTGTAAATATCTTTGGGAAATATTTTTTTTTAGTACAATGAGTCGGATTAGTTTTGATGATTGGAGTACAATCTTTAATCCGAATACCATGTTGCAAAACGAACGTTTTGATTCATGTTTTAGAGTTCATGGGTTTTTTGTTCGTGTTTAGATAAACCGAACCATATACAAAATAATATGTATTTCAATATGTTTTGAAATACTAAATTTTCTAATGAGCGTATTAGAAAAATATATTTTGTAACCCCATAAAAAAAATGTTTGTAACATTTTATTTATTTACTACAAGCATGTTATAAACTTTAATTGGTATATTAATATTGGTTTAAATGTCTTGAAACACATATATTTCTAATGAGTGTATTAGAAAGTAATTTTTTTTTTTATAAAATTACAAGTTTTAAAACATTTAGGTATTCTAACAAGCGTGTTAGAAATAATTATTTTGTATAATAATAAGTTTTAAAACAACTATATGTTCTAACGAGCGTGTTAGGAACAATGTTTTAAAGACGGTTGGATGTTCTAACGAGCGTGTTGGAAACAATAGTTTAAAGACGTTTAGATTTTCTAACGGGCATGTTAGAAAAAAATATTATTACAAATAATTGTTAAACGAGCGTGTTTGAAACAATTATTTTGGATAATAAGAAATCTTGAAATGGTTTCGTATTTTTTTTTATTTCTAATGAGCGTATTAGAAATAGTTTTTTATAAACTTCAAAAAAAAATTGTAATAAGTTATTTCTAATGAGTGTGTTAGAAATGATTTAACGACTTTGGCAATTTTTTAATTTTCTAACGAGCGGGTTAGAAAACGTTTATTTTATATAGGCCAAAAACGGCTTATGGCAATAAATGATCGTTTAATTCTAACGAGTGTGTTAGAATTTTATAGAATAATAAGGTTTAATATCATCTATTATATCTAATGAGCGTGTTAGATACGATGATTTTGTAAACCTAACTACTTAAAAGACGATCAGATTTTCTAACGAGTGTGTTAGAAAAGATTTTTGTTGCAAATAATTATTAACGAGTGAGTTGGAAACAATTTATGGATAATAATTAACCTTGTAACGGTTTTGTCTGAACCTTTAAATTTCTAACAAATAAGTTAGAAACGGTTTTTTACATAAATGTTAAAACGGTTTCGTATTTGTTTATTTCTAATGAGCGTATTAGAAATAGCTTATATTTTTTTTATAAACTTCGAAACAAATTCTGTAATCGTTTAGTTCTAACGAGCGTGTTAGAAACCTTTTAACGATTTGCAATCGTTAATATCTAACGAGCGGGTTAGAACCGGGTTAACCATGATAAATTATTTAACATGATTTGTATCCGGTTTATATATTTTCTAACGAGCGTGTTAGAAAAGGTTTGTGTTTATTTCTAACGAGCGTGTTAGAAAACGTTCATTTACATAAACCAAAAGTGAATATATATATTCATTTTATTTCTAACGAGCGCGTTAGAAACGGTTTACTTTATAAAAAACCCGAATATTTTGAATGTTTGATAAACATTTAAATTCTAATTAGCATATTAGAATTGGTTATCATATAAACCACTCATTTCAACGATCGGTAATCGTTATTATCTAACAACGGTTAGAAATGGTTTAAATATGATAAACTAATTATTAAAACGACGTGTATTCGTTTTATTTTTCAAACGAGCGAGTTTGAAATTGTTTTATTTAATAAACTATTATAAGGTTTATTGTTTGATTTTTAATCTAAACATAAACATATAGTTTATTTTTAAAACACTTGGAAAACGAGAAATGTTTTGAACGAATAAAACATGTCTTTGCGAATTATAAGTGATTCGATATACTTCCACGAGAAGTATAACTTCTTGAACCATATAATAGTTTCGGAAAGACTATTTAGTGAAAAACAACTCGATGTTGTTATAGACATAATAAGTTGCTTAGCTACTTGCGAGTAGTTACTTGTAAACAACTTTATATTTTTGGACAACTTGTGATTATTCAAGTTTAGAATTCCAAGATGAGGGAGTACCTCAAAACATGACACCGAACGAAATAATTGCGTTTATTTCGGTCAAAAGTGTTTAAGATAATAACACTTTGGCATTTGATGTTTAGACATCTTTAGTGTATCCGTTTTATTTTTTGTCCACCTTTATTTTATTATAAATGGTAGACTATCGTTTGGGTTTATTTCACATAAACAAATGGTCTAAATATAATATAAGATAAATATTTATTTTGGACTACTAATAATTTGTCAAAAGGATACACATTTTGGTACAAAGTGTAAAAAGTAATTTACACAAACACAACGAGCGGGTTGTGATCATGACTTAGGTAATAAGTCACAAATCAAACATCAAATGCATAACGGCGTCGTAAGAAACGTGGTGAATGGTTTGAGATGAAATACACGAAAACGAGATATGTCATTTAATGTTGAGAGCATCAACATGGAAATGCACATGTGAGTTTTTCATAGAATATAACATATGAAAGAAATATATGTTATTATTGTAAATGATTTTAATAAATTTAGAAAATTTATTAATGGAATTTACAATAGTGATGGATTTGTAGATGTTTCTCCCACCATCAATGTTGTTTAAACTATGTGGAGGCTTGGTCCTCAATTTGGGAGAGTATCCCAATACATGGTATTAATGAAACAACGTAAATGTATATATCACTATAGGTATACGTGAATGCTTTGTTGTTGAGAGTCAATCTAATTGGCTATATCTCAAGACTCAAGTGATTTTATACAAAGATTTTTCATCAAAGTGACTTGGATTAAGACTTATGTTTAAGTCCTTAGGAAGTCAATGGTGAAGCCTTGGAGATAAAAAGGCAAACTAGTTATGATCCTAATGGATGAAGTTAACTATGGTTTTGAGGCCTTCCTAAAACCGATGGTTTTGGAATGGTGAAATAAAATTTCATTATTGTGTCTAAACTAAGAAACGAATGTTCGGAAGAGATAGTGCGTTATCTCTTAAGGCTGTGAAGAATCAGAATGATGCATCTTCTGTTCACATGCTAGAGTATTGTGGTCTAAAGCATGCTAGACTAATACTTGTTAATTTATATGCTCGACGGAGATTAAATTAACTTTAAACATTCAAAATATGTGATGACACAAGAACGAATTTTGAGCTAACACAAAACTATAAAAATAACTTCATTTTAGTCCAAAGCGATACTTAATTAAAATGCAAGCAATGTGGGGGGGAGGAGCCATTTAAGAAACAAACCCTTTAGGGTATGAAGAAATGGTAGTTGAGAAGTTTTCTCAAACTCAAAATGAAAGGGAGAACCTTTCATCACCCCATTTGGATGCTATCCAAATTACACTTAAATGTGGGGGTGACTTGCATTTGAATGTGGAAATGGTAGTTGAGAAGTTTTCTCAAACTCGAAATGAAAGGGAGAACCTTTCATCACCCCATTTGGATGCTATCCAATTACACTTAAATGTGGGGGTGACTTGCATATATTGCAAACGCATGACCAAGTGGAGTACACAATGGTTATATGGAGTCAATCGAGTAGATTGGACTCGAATGCCAATTGGTTAGATTCAAAATCTAGTAAGATGTCAGTCATGACACACCAAAGGCATGGTGAAAACGTGTCTAGCCATGAATTGAGTTTCATGTCATTCTAAAGACAAGGTACATAACTGAATCCAGGTTGAGATCACGAGTTATAAGTCTTATGAATCGACTAAAAGGCAAAAGTGACTAGTGAGTCAAGAACACGTTAGAACAACTGATCTAAACTGAAAATTATTGTTGTTGACTTAGCGAAGTTAACAAATAATTTTGGATCCAACAACCAGTGGGTTGATAACAGATCAGGTTGTGGAATGGGACTAAAGCCATGGAAAAAGGGACACGAGGGAAACCTAACCTAGTTGACTGGAGATCCCAAGATCTAGGTTCAATAGGCCAACTTAATCATGAACCGAAGGGTAGTCACTGTGGGGGCATGGCTAATATATATGTTTATGTATAAGCTAGTGTATGTGTTTATATATCCCCCTAAACTATAAAAGGGTGTTTAATTACATCCTAGTCCATTCCTATAATATTCAGTGACATTGTTGCGAGGTTAAGCGTAATATGTGGGTTATATGATTTGTGTAAATCATAGTAAACCATAATGCTTTTAATGATTTAAAGGGAAATCACCTATGTTGGAGAGAAGTGTGGTCGTTTCGAATGGAATTAGGGCATAATTCCTAGAGCTCCCGCAGAACCAGGAAAGTGCTCCATGACCATTATAGGACACGATAGTGAGGGGATGGCCCGGCTAGGGAAAGTATTGTGTGAATGTATATTGTCGTTTACACAAATGGGGGGTTGTTCAAGGACATCACGTCTACAAAACCCTAGTAGACTAAGTATGCTTCACAAAGGAAGGTTCAAAGGCAAAACCTACCTATCCTGCAATACTCGACTGTCGAGGTTTCATCGGGGAATTTTGTGTGTTTTAATCGATCTCCATTCATGTGGGGGATTGTTGGAAATTTTAGTGAAAATAAGTTTTCACTAAATATTTTGGACATCAATAATTATATTTATATATGTGTTGTATAAATAATAATTCGTGGGTTTGCGTTCTATGTTGTGAGAGCATCATAACAATGAATCAAACTGTGTCCAAAATGGAGCTAAGATGAATAGAATATCGATGCTCGAAGTTGGTGATTGAATTGAATATTTCTAAACTTTGGGGACTCTAGTATAAATTCATCTTTGTCATAAATTGGTGGTTTTATGACTTTTAATCTCTTTTCAAGAATCATGATGTAAGTTTTGCCATGTCTTATTATTTTATTTAATATGACATTAACATGTCATGAATGTAAATTAATCCTTTTGACTCATAATAAATTACTAGACTCATAATGAATGTTTTTATTGTTATAATTATCATTAAACAATAGAAATTAAATATAGAGTTTTAGTTTTGAGTATAAAATGAACCTTATGACTCTTTGTTGGAGGCAAGAAAGAAAATAGAGAAAAATGAAATGAAAGAAATATACTAGAGAAAATTATGCACAAAGTTTTATAGAATTTAGAGAGGAGTACTCTCTAATTTTTCACCATCACCAACTTATCTTTATTTTCCTACGTAAATTAGAACACTATGATACCCGGTGTAATCTCGGGCGTGAGTGCCATCTCCGGCAGTACACATACTGTTCCGGTTGTTGTACCCTGGGAGACAGACCGTCTGAGAGGAGGCGCGGAATCTGTTTTAAGGGAAGCGTGTTGAACACGTGCCTCAACCAAAAACCGTCAACAATTTTGCTTGTCCTGCAGCGGAGTTTCGATCTCGTAGATGCGGTTGAAGTTTTCAAAGACATTGGCTTTGAATCAAGATTGGTATAGTTTACTTGTATTTTATATTCGTTTTATTTAGTTTTTTGTAACCGGTATTGTACTAATCGAATTTCCCACAAATAACGAGAGTCTCGTTATTATTTATTATGTATTTTGTAATATATTTTATTGAAAAGTGAACCTAGTTCCTACAATCTTAAAACAGACTTTCGTGAAGATTGTTGCTACAATCTTAAATCTCTTCTATACGAGGATTTAGGTTCACGAAAGTTTAAAATATTAATTGGGATTTTTGTTAAAATCTTGTAAATATCTTTGGGAAATATTTTTTTTTAGTACAATGAGTCGGATTAGTTTTGATGATTGGAGTACAATCTTTAATCCGAATACCATGTTGCAAAACGAACGTTTTGATTCATGTTTTAGAGTTCATGGGTTTTTTGTTCGTGTTTAGATAAACCGAACCATATACAAAATAATATGTATTTCAATATGTTTTGAAATACTAAATTTTCTAATGAGCGTATTAGAAAAATATATTTTGTAACCCCATAAAAAAAATGTTTGTAACATTTTATTTATTTACTACAAGCATGTTATAAACTTTAATTGGTATATTAATATTGGTTTAAATGTCTTGAAACACATATATTTCTAATGAGTGTATTAGAAAGTAATTTTTTTTTTATAAAATTACAAGTTTTAAAACATTTAGGTATTCTAACAAGCGTGTTAGAAATAATTATTTTGTATAATAATAAGTTTTAAAACAACTATATGTTCTAACGAGCGTGTTAGGAACAATGTTTTAAAGACGGTTGGATGTTCTAACGAGCGTGTTGGAAACAATAGTTTAAAGACGTTTAGATTTTCTAACGGGCATGTTAGAAAAAATTATTATTACAAATAATTGTTAAACGAGCGTGTTTGAAACAATTATTTTGGATAATAAGAAATCTTGAAATGGTTTCGTATTTTTTTTTATTTCTAATGAGCGTATTAGAAATAGTTTTTTATAAACTTCAAAAAAAAATTGTAATAAGTTATTTCTAATGAGTGTGTTAGAAATGATTTAACGACTTTGGCAATTTTTTAATTTTCTAACGAGCGGGTTAGAAAACGTTTATTTTATATAGGCCAAAAACGGCTTATGGCAATAAATGATCGTTTAATTCTAACGAGTGTGTTAGAATTTTATAGAATAATAAGGTTTAATATCATCTATTATATCTAATGAGCGTGTTAGATACGATGATTTTGTAAACCTAACTACTTAAAAGACGATCAGATTTTCTAACGAGTGTGTTAGAAAAGATTTTTGTTGCAAATAATTATTAACGAGTGAGTTGGAAACAATTTATGGATAATAATTAACCTTGTAACGGTTTTGTCTGAACCTTTAAATTTCTAACAAATAAGTTAGAAACGGTTTTTTACATAAATGTTAAAACGGTTTCGTATTTGTTTATTTCTAATGAGCGTATTAGAAATAGCTTATATTTTTTTTATAAACTTCGAAACAAATTCTGTAATCGTTTAGTTCTAACGAGCGTGTTAGAAACCTTTTAACGATTTGCAATCGTTAATATCTAACGAGCGGGTTAGAACCGGGTTAACCATGATAAATTATTTAACATGATTTGTATCCGGTTTATATATTTTCTAACGAGCGTGTTAGAAAAGGTTTGTGTTTATTTCTAACGAGCGTGTTAGAAAACGTTCATTTACATAAACCAAAAGTGAATATATATATTCATTTTATTTCTAACGAGCGCGTTAGAAACGGTTTACTTTATAAAAAACCCGAATATTTTGAATGTTTGATAAACATTTAAATTCTAATTAGCATATTAGAATTGGTTATCATATAAACCACTCATTTCAACGATCGGTAATCGTTATTATCTAACAACGGTTAGAAATGGTTTAAATATGATAAACTAATTATTAAAACGACGTGTATTCGTTTTATTTTTCAAACGAGCGAGTTTGAAATTGTTTTATTTAATAAACTATTATAAGGTTTATTGTTTGATTTTTAATCTAAACATAAACATATAGTTTATTTTTAAAACACTTGGAAAACGAGAAATGTTTTGAACGAATAAAACATGTCTTTGCGAATTATAAGTGATTCGATATACTTCCACGAGAAGTATAACTTCTTGAACCATATAATAGTTTCGGAAAGACTATTTAGTGAAAAACAACTCGATGTTGTTATAGACATAATAAGTTGCTTAGCTACTTGCGAGTAGTTACTTGTAAACAACTTTATATTTTTGGACAACTTGTGATTATTCAAGTTTAGAATTCCAAGATGAGGGAGTACCTCAAAACATGACACCGAACGAAATAATTGCGTTTATTTCGGTCAAAAGTGTTTAAGATAATAACACTTTGGCATTTGATGTTTAGACATCTTTAGTGTATCCGTTTTATTTTTTGTCCACCTTTATTTTATTATAAATGGTAGACTATCGTTTGGGTTTATTTCACATAAACAAATGGTCTAAATATAATATAAGATAAATATTTATTTTGGACTACTAATAATTTGTCAAAAGGATACACATTTTGGTACAAAGTGTAAAAAGTAATTTACACAAACACAACGAGCGGGTTGTGATCATGACTTAGGTAATAAGTCACAAATCAAACATCAAATGCATAACGGCGTCGTAAGAAACGTGGTGAATGGTTTGAGATGAAATACACGAAAACGAGATATGTCATTTAATGTTGAGAGCATCAACATGGAAATGCACATGTGAGTTTTTCATAGAATATAACATATGAAAGAAATATATGTTATTATTGTAAATGATTTTAATAAATTTAGAAAATTTATTAATGGAATTTACAATAGTGATGGATTTGTAGATGTTTCTCCCACCATCAATGTTGTTTAAACTATGTGGAGGCTTGGTCCTCAATTTGGGAGAGTATCCCAATACATGGTATTAATGAAACAACGTAAATGTATATATCACTATAGGTATACGTGAATGCTTTGTTGTTGAGAGTCAATCTAATTGGCTATATCTCAAGACTCAAGTGATTTTATACAAAGATTTTTCATCAAAGTGACTTGGATTAAGACTTATGTTTAAGTCCTTAGGAAGTCAATGGTGAAGCCTTGGAGATAAAAAGGCAAACTAGTTATGATCCTAATGGATGAAGTTAACTATGGTTTTGAGGCCTTCCTAAAACCGATGGTTTTGGAATGGTGAAATAAAATTTCATTATTGTGTCTAAACTAAGAAACGAATGTTCGGAAGAGATAGTGCGTTATCTCTTAAGGCTGTGAAGAATCAGAATGATGCATCTTCTGTTCACATGCTAGAGTATTGTGGTCTAAAGCATGCTAGACTAATACTTGTTAATTTATATGCTCGACGGAGATTAAATTAACTTTAAACATTCAAAATATGTGATGACACAAGAACGAATTTTGAGCTAACACAAAACTATAAAAATAACTTCATTTTAGTCCAAAGCGATACTTAATTAAAATGCAAGCAATGTGGGGGGATGAGCCATTTAAGAAACAAACCCTTTAGGGTATGAAGAAATGGTAGTTGAGAAGTTTTCTCAAACTCAAAATGAAAGGGAGAACCTTTCATCACCCCATTTGGATGCTATCCAAATTACACTTAAATGTGGGGGTGACTTGCATTTGAATGTGGAAATGGTAGTTGAGAAGTTTTCTCAAACTCGAAATGAAAGGGAGAACCTTTCATCACCCCATTTGGATGCTATCCAATTACACTTAAATGTGGGGGTGACTTGCATATATTGCAAACGCATGACCAAGTGGAGTACACAATGGTTATATGGAGTCAATCGAGTAGATTGGACTCGAATGCCAATTGGTTAGATTCAAAATCTAGTAAGATGTCAGTCATGACACACCAAAGGCATGGTGAAAACGTGTCTAGCCATGAATTGAGTTTCATGTCATTCTAAAGACAAGGTACATAACTGAATCCAGGTTGAGATCACGAGTTATAAGTCTTATGAATCGACTAAAAGGCAAAAGTGACTAGTGAGTCAAGAACACGTTAGAACAACTGATCTAAACTGAAAATTATTGTTGTTGACTTAGCGAAGTTAACAAATAATTTTGGATCCAACAACCAGTGGGTTGATAACAGATCAGGTTGTGGAATGGGACTAAAGCCATGGAAAAAGGGACACGAGGGAAACCTAACCTAGTTGACTGGAGATCCCAAGATCTAGGTTCAATAGGCCAACTTAATCATGAACCGAAGGGTAGTCACTGTGGGGGCATGGCTAATATATATGTTTATGTATAAGCTAGTGTATGTGTTTATATATCCCCCTAAACTATAAAAGGGTGTTTAATTACATCCTAGTCCATTCCTATAATATTCAGTGACATTGTTGCGAGGTTAAGCGTAATATGTGGGTTATATGATTTGTGTAAATCATAGTAAACCATAATGCTTTTAATGATTTAAAGGGAAATCACCTATGTTGGAGAGAAGTGTGGTCGCTTCGAATGGAATTAGGGCATAATTCCTAGAGCTCCCGCAGAACCAGGAAAGTGCTCCATGACCATTATAGGACACGATAGTGAGGGGATGGCCCGGCTAGGGAAAGTATTGTGTGAATGTATATTGTCGTTTACACAAATGGGGGGTTGTTCAAGGACATCACGTCTACAAAACCCTAGTAGACTAAGTATGCTTCACAAAGGAAGGTTCAAAGGCAAAACCTACCTATCCTGCAATACTCGACTGTCGAGGTTTCATCGGGGAATTTTGTGTGTTTTAATCGATCTCCATTCATGTGGGGGATTGTTGGAAATTTTAGTGAAAATAAGTTTTCACTAAATATTTTGGACATCAATAATTATATTTATATATGTGTTGTATAAATAATAATTCGTGGGTTTGCGTTCTATGTTGTGAGAGCATCATAACAATGAATCAAACTGTGTCCAAAATGGAGCTAAGATGAATAGAATATCGATGCTCGAAGTTGGTGATTGAATTGAATATTTCTAAACTTTGGGGACTCTAGTATAAATTCATCTTTGTCATAAATTGGTGGTTTTATGACTTTTAATCTCTTTTCAAGAATCATGATGTAAGTTTTGCCATGTCTTATTATTTTATTTAATATGACATTAACATGTCATGAATGTAAATTAATCCTTTTGACTCATAATAAATTACTAGACTCATAATGAATGTTTTTATTGTTATAATTATCATTAAACAATAGAAATTAAATATAGAGTTTTAGTTTTGAGTATAAAATGAACCTTATGACTCTTTGTTGGAGGCAAGAAAGAAAATAGAGAAAAATGAAATGAAAGAAATATACTAGAGAAAATTATGCACAAAGTTTTATAGAATTTAGAGAGGAGTACTCTCTAATTTTTCACCATCACCAACTTATCTTTATTTTCCTACGTAAATTAGAACACTATGATACCCGGTGTAATCTCGGGCGTGAGTGCCATCTCCGGCAGTACACATACTGTTCCGGTTGTTGTACCCTGGGAGACAGACCGTCTGAGAGGAGGCGCGGAATCTGTTTTAAGGGAAGCGTGTTGAACACGTGCCTCAACCAAAAACCGTCAACAATTTTGCTTGTCCTGCAGCGGAGTTTCGATCTCGTAGATGTGGTTGAAGTTTTCAAAGACATTGGCTTTGAATCAAGATTGGTATAGTTTACTTGTATTTTATATTCGTTTTATTTAGTTTTTGTAACCGGTATTGTACTAATCGAATTTCCCACAAATAACGAGAGTCTCGTTATTATTTATTATGTATTTTGTAATATATTTTATTGAAAAGTGAACCTAGTTCCTACATGAGTTTTATCAAATCTCTGTACATATCACTGTTGTCTCGATCTTTTTTAAAGAAATATTTTTTACGAAATTGGAAAGATCTTTTTAAAGAAATATTTTTATGAAATTGGAAATGCCGGCAATGATAACTATTTTTTTTTTTAAACTATTAAATACTTCATTTGGATAACAAATCCAATAACTAACTCATGCCTACACCACACCCATGACCCACCTCACCGGTGATTTTTTTTACGTGTTATATATATATCTGATATGAAACTCTATAGTTGAACGTTTTTTTTTAAATCGAACACTACGAGTATTTTTCCCATAAAATATTTTTGTGTGAAAATTTTCAATAAACTTTTAACGACACCTGTGTCGTCGAAAATCACCAAGCTTTTTACTAGTGAACAAAATTGAAATCAAAAGAATATTGAATCAATGCATTTTTTACGTGTTATATATGTATCTGATATGAAACTCTATAGTTAAACGTTTTTTGAAAATCAAACACTATGATTATTTTTCCCACAAAATATTTTTTTGTGAAAATTTTCAACAAACTTCTAACGATACATGGGTTGTCGAAAATCGTCTTGCTTTTTATTAATGAACAAAATTGAAATCAAAAGAATATTGAATCAAATACACTTTTGATTAAATTAATTGTGTTTGTGTGTGTTAATTGAATTAATCGCAAAAGTAAGGACAACTTGAACTAAATCAACAAGTACGAGTGGTTTGTTGAACTTGTGTGTGTTTCTTGATTAAATATATGAAGTACAATTTTCTTCAAGAAAGTTTCAAACTTTAACAAGTAATGTTAATTAACAAAGTTTAAGAGGGTTATAAAATTGTTTTAAGCTTTTAGCATTTCAACAACACATTATTTATTGGGGGTGTTAATAAAACCACACCCTAAAATCTTATTTTCATACCCTCTATATAGGTCGTATAGGGTTATACAACCCCATATAAAATAATCTGACATGAGAAATAATGGGTCGTATAATGTTATACGGCTCGTATAGATGGAGAAAACATTAGGTCGTATAACATTCTATACGAGTCGTATAACATTATACAGATTGTATAACATTGTATGAGGTTTGGGTCGTATAACATTATATGGGTCGTATAACATTATATACAGGTCGTATAATGTTATACGACTTGTATACATGGAGACAAAAAAAACTTTCTCTGACATTTTTTTTTGGTGAAACATTCTCATATACGACCCGTGTAACTCTATATGAGTCGTATAAATGCAAGAATGCAAAAATAAAATTTGAAGGGTATAGGAATAGTAGAAGCTCTTAATGATTAATTTTTCATATATTTGTTTTTTCTATTGTTTGTACACTATTATTAGAATTTTGATGAACCAACTCTTGTGAAATCCACAAAACTTCGAAAATCGAAATATTGAACTTAATTTTATTTTCTTATAAACCACTCAACAGAATCAACTTGTTATATTCACATTTTTTGTTTTATACCATGCATTTATTCGGTAATTTAGCTTTTTCAAAAATGTGCCACGTCGTCCTAATTAGGGTTTTTGGCTTTATTACATTAGAAAAAAAAAATTGTCTTTATATGCGAACCGAATTAAGGATCTTGTAACATATGATACCCCTTGTTTCCCGTAGGTGCTATTGCATTGGTTTTGTCATCATCCAACCAATGCCTTATTTTCCAAGAAAAAAATATATAATAAATTCTAAAGTACTATTTTTAATTATCTTCAAGCACCAAGTGAACAAAATCAACTACATGAAATTTGTCTTAGTTTAACTACTGATATCAATTAAAATATATAAACCAATATCATGCATGTTATATGTTATATTATTAGTCAAAGTGTAACATACAATGTCTTATTGTATGAGCGTATGAGATTTGAAGATCGCATGTTATAAATTTCAATCGCATGTTATATAAAAAAAGTCGCATGTGTATAAACTGCAAAATCACGTGTTTGTTTATATAAGAAATCACATGTTGAAGTAACAAAATTCGCATGTTATATTTATATAAGAAATCGTATGTTAAAACCCAAAATCGCATGTTGAAAAACAGTCTCGTACGCACCGTACGTTAACACAAATTGTACGTTAACCAACTTCATATTATTATACAACATTCAGGCTCGCAACTTTGTAGGGTCCGGGGGGGGGGGGGGCGTCTGACCCCCCGAACTTTTCGCTCAGTAGTGTCCGGTATGTAGTTTTCGTAATTTTTTAGGTATATACGTTTTCGACTGCCCGGTTTTATAATTTTATTAGGTATATACGTTTTCGACACTCGGTCCGAAATCTCAAGCTTCACCATTAATTAATCACAAGGACCTAAGATTATTTTTTATTTCATTTCATACTGTATTTATTTTAATTATTCATACCAAAAATATTGTTTATTTTGCCTCCTACAACCTTCCAAACTTAAAGCTCACAACTTTATTTCTAGATATAATAATACTTTAAGAGATGGAGATTTCCCATATCTCCGGTATCTTAATTCTTAAAGCATTTAGTTCTCTCATGTGCAACGAAGACATTGAGAACGTGTTTAGTGGTATATAATGTCATGCATTCTTTTACGTAGGGGTGTAAACGAGCCTGGCCGAGCCCGAGCTCGACCAGGCTCGAGCTCGGCTCGTTAGGATTTTATAAAGTTCGAGCTCGAGCTCGGCTCGGTTCGAGCCTACTTCTTTGAGCTCGAGCTCGGCTCGTGAGTAAAACCCAAAGCTCGAGCTCGGCTCGGCTTAAACTATTTTGAGAACAACCTTAAACGAGCTAAAAGCTCAGCTCGAGCTCACATCAACATTGCTTAAATGAGCCAAAGCTCGGCTCTAGCTCGGCTCTTCAATGTTATCATCATTAATAATATATTATATAAAAAAATTAAAATTTTGTATGGGCTCGTTTAGGCTCGCGAGCCTAAACAAGCTTTGTATTACAGGCTCGAGCTCGATAACAAAACGAGCTCTATTTCAGGCTCGAGCTCGGGCTTGTTAAGGCTCGGCTCCTTCGAGCTTTTAACCGAGCCGATCACGAGTAGCTATCGAGCCTCTGGGCTTGTTTACACCCTACTTTTATGATCTCTCTCTCTCTTTTTATTTTATTAAAATGCCAAAACACTAAATTACAAGCAAGTGGCAGGTAAATGGACAACAAGCTGCACACAATCCCCTTTTGAATTGCAAAACCGATTCTACTAAATACGAATCGACTCTTAGGGGTTGATAAATTAGTATTCACGATACTCTGGACTCTGTTTAGGAATTCCATGGCCTCCGTGGCTAGGAACCATATGTATAAAAAAAATGGTATGATGAGTTTAGGGGGTGTTTGGGATTTTGCTTATTTTAGCTATCTTATAACTTATTGAATTTTTGAAATGTTAAATGGTGTTTGGGATTGAGAGTGTATGTGAGGTGAAAAGTCAATAAGTCACTCATTGTGACTTATTAACTTTTCTAAAAAGTCACAAGGAGTTTGGTAAAGCTAAGTCAAACACCCTCTTAATTACCTAATGTTACACGTAATTGTGACGTGTTTAATTACCTAATGCTACACATAATTATGATGTTTTTAGTTATAGATATATTCACAAAACATATAACTAAAATATTGTGAATTTTTTCTATAGATGCTAAACTTTTTTAAAACCAAGTGATTTAAATGGATATGTATGAATGTCGGCCACTAGTTAATAAACATGTATTTCCAATTATATTTTTATGAATTATTCAAAACAAGCAAACACCTAGACATGTATTTAAAAATTATAAAAAACGACATAACAAAATAGCGTTTGTAGTCCAACGGTTAGGATAATTGCCTTCCAAGCAATAGACCCGGGTTCGACTCCCGGCAAACGCAAATTTTTTTCTTCCAGTTTATAAAATGGCTATAAATGATAAAAAAGGTTATTTTCCATTAGTCACATTCACCATAAATAGGTCATTTTCCGTGTGACCCAGGTTTAACTCTCACTCTCCCCATTATTTTATGCGGCATCCAGGTGAAGAGCGAATACGGGTGGCGCTGGTTTGTCTTGGATGGGAGGCGGGATTTTACCGATTATTCCACTGTCGTGCCTTCGGGCGGGTGGAGATCGGGTTTACGCGCATCTGGGAGAGCCAAGGGGCTGATGGCGGTCAAGTAGTCGACCTTGGCCACAGCGCCCGGTGTCACGGTGATTGACATCATTCCTTGCTGTTAAAAAAAATGTCATTTTCCATTGGTCACATTCACCATCATATAATACCAAGAAGAAATGGCATTGCCGACTTACCACCTTAACATCATCCAAAACAATAAAACGATTTACCACTTTAACATCATCCAAAACAATAAAATGTTGAAACAGACAATGATATTTCTTTCGTTATCATTAATGAGTAAACAAGTATTACAAAGCAACCTTGTTTCAAAAAGTTAAGCTTTGTAGAACTTGGGCATTATACCTTTTTTACACAATCTTTCACATGCTTCTTGTTGCCAAAGATGCTTTTGGTACCAACAATGTTGGTTGCATATAAAAAGTTTTATGTCGTGGAAATACACACACATCAATAGAGCCGTCTCCGAAAATGACAAAAAAAAAAAAAATTTGGTCCTGTGCAAGATAAAAGAATTATACCCTACTCACAAATCTTCGTACATTCAAATAATCAAAGTCTAAGCATTGACAAATTGGGTCACAACCTGGCACTTGCTCTGGGCTGGCCTTGTATATCAAAATCACAACTCGTTATATTGTGATAGTCAATTTGCAATATTCATTTTTCGATTTATAAAATAAAACTTAAATAAACATGTATTCTCGATAAAATTAATTAGATTCGGTTTTCAGTTAGCTACTCTTTCACCCCCCCCCCCCCCCCACAACCCATCACACACACGAGTTAGGTGACTAGTAAAACGAAAATGTTTTCTTCGACAACAAGCGAGGAGGTGCTCGTATACATGTTTATTGAAAAAGTTAAAAAAAAAAGTTATCGATGGGGGAAATTACCAATCGACAAAAACTCACCATATCATATATAGCTTCAACATTCCTTAATTCCTTGAAAAGGTTTAAGAATCAAGACGACGAAGAAGGGATGTTGTGGAAAACCGTATGATCATATCAAAGTTTTATTGTTAAGGTTAAAAGATGTAGAGATATGCAGGTTTTGGATTCCGTATGTAAATCACAGGTATCTTTATTAAGCGTGCAATTTCACTTTCAGATTAAAGTATTTGTTGTACACAAAATCAACAATCAGATAAGACAAAAATAAATATTTTTTTTTTCCTTTTATATAGGTCAAACGTCAAACCATCATAATGATCATAGTGAAACGTTACAAGTTTTCGTGAAAATGTGTAGCAGTTGGGGTGTAGCTACTACAGTTACAATGTAGTAACCCTATTTCCTACATGTGTGGCAGTTCGTGTATCTTGCATTAGCGATCTTGTAAGCTCTGTTGTCACTTGACCCACCAAGCCAATTAACGTAGGCGTTGTTGTAATAACCGTTGAAGATTGATATCTTCTTATTCGTGTCTCTAAACTTTGTATTAATCAAATGTTGTTGTTTGTATGGTTCACGTGGCATTACGTGTGAAATCTATCCGTAAAGCGCATTTCCAACATGTGTTTACGATGTATAAATAAATAAAAAGGTAATTTTTTTTGGATCCTCCAAAATAGTACAAAACGCGCGTGTTAAAGCCTCCTCATCGATAACGCTCCACGGTGTACTTTGCGTCTTACAGAACGACTCTTTTAACTTCTTTGTTCCCCCTTTGTCGGTCAAGTCTTCGGTTATATTTTTTCAGCAGTATCCGAGTCGGGTTCGGTCCAATCCGATGCACACCGGGCTCACCCAAATAACTTTCTTTACGGGCCTAGTTTTCAATTAAATCCCAACGGCCCAAAACAATGTCTTTCAATTGCAACCCACCATTTAACTATTGGCCCAACGGCCCAAAACAATGTCTATTGCATGGATCCGTACGTAGCTTTTTAAACTTTAATCACAAATTCTAATCACAAGTGATGTATGTAGTTATGATGAAAATAATTGATAAATAAATTTATTAAAATTTTATTCTTTAAGATATTTAAAAATTAATACAAATTTATAAATAGATAACTTAACTTATACTCTTATAGATAAATCAACTTAATAATATTCATAGATTTAATATCCATTCAACAATGAGAAATTTTGATAAATAAATCTATTAAACTTATATTCTTTAAGATATTTAAAGATTAATATATATTTATAAAGTAGACAACTCAACTTATACTATTATAACTCAACTTATAATGTAGATAACTCAACTTATATTATTATAGATAACATATTATTAATATATTTTTAAATCGATTCAACAATGAGAAATTTCCGTGAGGCATAACAATTGGCTTCAAACTCGTTCTATAACTTCTATATATACCATAAACCTCAAACAAATACTCTTTACACTTTACATACCACAATCACAACTCAATCTCAACCGTACCATGACGTCCGAGCCACCGTCTGCCGCAGCGCCTACCGCCATCCTTCCGGTGACCAACCCATCAACAACCACCAAAGAAAAACCAAGCAAGAAACTCACCCTCCTCCCACTCATATTCCTCATATACTTCGAAGTCGCGGGTGGTCCATACGGAGAAGAGCCCGCGGTCAAGGCAGCCGGGCCACTTTTCGCCATTCTCGGGTTTTTAATATTTCCCTTTATATGGAGTGTACCCGAGGCTCTCGTCACCGCGGAACTCTCAACTACCTTCCCGGGCAACGGCGGGTACATCATATGGGCCGATAAGGCGTTCGGCCCGTTCTTCGGGTCGTTAATGGGCACATGGAAATTTCTCACGGGGGTTATCAATCTAGCTGCATTCCCAATTCTATGCATAGATTATATAGAGAAACTGTTCCCGATTTTTAAATCGGGATTACCTAGAACGTCGGCGATATTAGTCGCCAACGTTGTACTATCTTTTATCAACTTTACAGGGTTGAATATAGTAGGCTACGCCGCAATTACTCTGGGCGTAGTCTCTCTCCTCCCTTTTGGTGTCATGTCAGCAATTGCTGTCCCTAAAATTCAGCCACACAGGTGGCTGAGTTTAGGCCAAAAGGGTGTTAAAAAAGACTGGAATTTATTCTACAACACCCTTTTCTGGAACCTAAACTTTTGGGACTCCGTGAGCACGATGGCTGGTGAAGTCGAAAAGCCGAAAAGGACTTTTCCATTAGCGCTTTTTTACGCCGTGATCTTAACGTCTGTATCCTACATTATCCCTCTCGTCGCAGTCACGGGCGCGGTTCCACTCAACCAAACCGAATGGGAGTCCGGGTTCATGGCAGTCGCAGCCGAAATAATCGCGGGCAAGTGGCTAAAAATCTGGATCGAAATCGGAGCTGTCTTATCCGCCATCGGCTTATTCGAAGCACTATTAAGTAGTTGCGCGTATCAAACACTTGGTATGGCGGATTTCGGGTTTTTACCAAAGTTTTTCGAGCTTCGGTCGAAGTGGTTCGACACGCCTTGGGTTGGAATATTGGCATCAACTTTGATTGCCATAAGCTTTTCGTTCATGCATTTTACGGATGTTATATCATCCGCTAATTTTTTATATAGTTTGGGGATGTTGTTGGAGTTTGCGTCTTTTTTATGGCTTAGGAGGAAGTTTCCAACTTTAAAACGACCGTTTAAAGTGCCTGGTAACGTGGTGGTTTTAGGGATTATGTGTTTGATACCTTCGGCTTTTTTGGTGTTGATTATGGTTATCGCTACGCCGATTGTGTATTTGGTTAGTGGTGTGTTGACGGTTGTTGGCGTTTTATGGTACTTTTTAATGAAGTTTTGTAGATCAAAGAAGTTGTTTAGTTTCAAGAATCGTGATGAAGTTGAAGTTTGTGAAGAGAATTAGTTTGGATTATTTTCTATATTTTATTTGTAAATTTTTGTTTATATGATCGATTTGGTTTATCTTATAGAATATTTTTAATGATTAAGCATTAATTTTTAGTTTTGTATGTTTTTTTTTTTTTTTATTTGCTAGTGATATGGTCAAATGTTAAACAAACTTTTACCAAGTTATCGAAAATAGTGGGATAATTAGTTAATCCTGTATGGCTGTATTGTATTTTAATATATATATACAAAAATTAATTTATGATTTAACTTTTGCATAGTTAAGAAAGTAAATGTAAACGTGTTTTGTGTTTTAGAAGATTTCGATATATTTTCTATTAATTAGAATTTTATCTTGAAAGGAAAATAAAATAAATTAAAATAACTATTTATAATTGATTAAATCAGTTTAAAAAACTACGATAAGAGATATCTCTATGTTCTCTATACACTCTACACAATATTAGATCGTCACCAAGACCATCTGAGCTGATTGTGTCATCTCCTTAATTTTCAAGTCGCGACACAAACCTGTTACTCCTACTCAGACCATCTGAGCTGATTGTGTCATCTCCTTAATTTTCAAGTCGCGACACAAACATGTTACTCCTACTCAGACCATCTGAGCTGATTGTGTCATCTCCTTAATTTTCAAGTCGCGACACAAACCTGTTACTCTTGCTCTGGCCCAAGAAGAGGAAAATAATGTTACGTCGTCACCAAGACCATCTGAAGTGATTGTCATCTCCTTAATACGAGTCGAGACACAAACCTTTTACTCTTTGTAGCAATGTACAACATGTAAATTGTAATATGTTATTCCAGATGAAGTTTCAGAAGTTAAGACGACCTTACCATGTGGCGCTAAAGTTGCGGGAGAGGAGGTAGTTTATATTCTTAATTTCGTGTTAATCTTGGTTATTGTTTGGCTATGATCCATGCCTAGTAGAGTTGCAATTTACACGGTGTAACCTCTTTGTCATTGTAATTGTTTATAAGATCCATCATCAATTTTATTTGCTACTATGTACTGAGTAGCAAGAAACCTATGAAATACCAAAACATTGAAATGGTTTATCCTAGCCTTAAAAATAAAATTGAACTTTTATTATTTTTAATATGAGCAAATAATTAAAATGCATCAGTGACAACTAAAAAAACGAAAAGAGGAAATGACATTCAATAGATAAAAAATAATATTTTGAAAGCTTGAATGATAATTGAACCGATGGTTTGGTAAAATTGGTCGCGTACATGGATAGTCCCTGTGGTTTGCACTTTGTACACGGATAGTCCCTTTTGATCTGTTGGTTGGGGACTAAATGTGTTATAAAGTGCAAACCACATGACCACCTGTGTACTTTTGAAAACCTAGGGACCAAATTCAAATTTTGGTAAAAGAATAAAGCACAAGGATGGTCCATGTGGTTAACAAAATTTTGGATTTGGTCTATAACTTTCAAAAAGTACACAGATGGTCCGTGTGGTTTGCACTTTGTACACTGATGGTCCCTTTTGATTCTGTTGGTTGGGGATTAAATGCGTTATAAAGTGCAAACCATAGGACCATCTGTGTATTTTTGGAAACCTAGAGACTAAATTCAAATTTTAGTAAAACACAGGACTATTGGTGTACTTCACTCAATAAATAATATATCAATAAGTATAAATAACTCGTCCAGCCCAAAACTGATCATTATGGTGGGTTATTTTTTATGGGCTTGGCGCTCTTGGTCCACATTCTTTTAGTTGGGCCCATTAACAATCAATTTGAACAAGTTTACCAAGCACTCTTTAAAAACACCAATATCGTTCCATTAACCAAAATAAAGCCCTAACTAACCTATAAAGACTCACTTGCCCTTTGGTAACTAGCTCGGTTCTAACTTTGCGACTAACCACCGTTGGATTTCTCGTGTTAAATTGGGTCATAAAGGGTTAGTGTGTAGTGGTTGTGGTAAGTAAGTATGCCATCATCGGCTTCACTTTTGGAGGTTGTTAAAAACGAACTCATCATGACTCGTTCTATATTCTGCTATAGGTTTTGAACCTTTTGGTTTCCACTTGGACTTGTAAGGTGCTTTAGGAGTTATGGCATTACCTCCCCCCCCCCCCCCCCCCCCCCCCCCCCCCAATAGTGTCTTGAATGTGATAAAAACTAAGGGTTTAAATTGTGAGGTTAAGTGTTTAGAGTTGGAGCAAAGTTTAACCATTTTACTAACTTATTCTTAAGAGGTAAATGCGATTTTAGTCCATGTGGTTTGGCCATTTTGTCAGTTTAGTCCAAAGGTTTGAAAAATTGTCATTTTAGTCCAAATAGTTTCAAACGTTGCCATTTTAGTCCACTGGGTTAACTTGATCCATTTTTTCTGTTAACGAGAAGGGTAATTCGGTCATTTTATATGTATTTCTGTTAACTAGAAGGGCAATTCGGCCATATAAAATGACCAAATTGCCCTTCTCGTTAACAGAAAAAATGGATCAAGTTTTATTGGTGAATTGATAAGTATACTTTCGTAAATATTATTTGAAAAAAGTTATATAAAGGTGAGTTTGAGAAAACTAGTGTGTGTGTGGATTTTATATCACACATGAAAGTGAGATTATATAGAATTTTAAATATTTTAAAGTTCAATTGCTACCAGTCAAATTAAGCAGCTATGATATCACAAAAAAAAAAAAAAAAAAAAATTGTAGTGACCCGTGAAAACATATTACAGGTATATATTGTATGAAAAAAAATGAACTCATAAATTTATCACAAGTAACTAAAAGACAGTTTGGGTTTTCTAACGAAGGCCTAAGTTCAATTCTCACTTGTGTTATGTAGTGACCTGTGAAAACATATTACAGGTATATATTGTTTGAAAAAAAATGAACTCATAAATTTATCACAAGTAACTAAAAGACAGTTTGGGTTTTCTAACGAAGGCCTAAGTTCAATTCTTACTTGTCTTAATTTGATAGTCTGGCTGGAGTGAGTCAACAAGGCTCTCTAACTTGAGGAGTGCGGTGGCCTAACACAAGAAATTCATCATTCCAGAAAAAAAAAAAAAAAAAAAAAACTAAAAGACATCTCTTCACACAAATTGAAAGTTTCAACAATCAGACAAATTATTTCTCGACTTTAGCGACAAAACGTCTGTCAAGTGGCAGTCGGTGGTATGGTTTCCCAGGGGAACGGCCAAGCCAAACTCTTAAGCCAGCGTGAGCCAGTTAAGACAACATAATTTGGCCAAAATGGGACAACATGACTTTCCAATTTGAAAAATGCGATGGCCTAACACAAGAAATTCGTTGTTTCATTTTTAAGTTATAGTGAGTCGTTGTGCATAATGCAAACTTGTGCTCCACTTTAAGTTACAAGTGTAGAAACTAATACAATACCATTGATTAGCACAAAAATGGGATTTTGTCGTAGTTTATGAGATGATCCACTTTAAAGCTAGGATGATCCTATTGAAGCTTCGTGTGCATCATTTTAGAACATAAACCTTGAATCTCAATTTACCAAATAGTTTTTGAAAAAAGTATTTAATTCACGTTCTAATTAATAGTTTAGGAACTAGGGTAAACAATTTGCCAATCCAACAATCAAACACTAGCGTACACCATACTATAAGTAATCAATTTATTGAACCCACATGCACATGTGACAACTAAAAATGACTAAAATTACTTGGATCCAAACTATACTCCATGGTAACGATCAACTCCCAATCTTAAGATGATCACAGGGCAGGCTCAATTGCCACCCAAATACAATACTCCGTATGCAACGCCTCTACAAATCTGCTATACATCAATAATATCCAACCCTGCCCAAATATCATATATAATTATTACTAATTTTTTTAAAGATGGAGGCTCTGTTTATTTGGAGGCCCAAAGCCCAAGCCTCAAAATACTTGGGCTTGGGTTGGGCCGGCCCTGGATGATCAACTCCCATAAAGGGTTTTTTTTTTTTTCATATTTATTGGGTTTTCTGCTGAATTAGTGTATATGCGTTATAGCCTAGTGGAGATATGATCAGGTGGTTTCGCTGGTGGCACAAAGATACTTTAGTGGTCCGTCAATAATACAAATTTGTTGTAAAAAAAGATGGTACCACACTTGTGTGGCGGACCTAGGTAATGGGTTGGGTGGGCGGTCGCACTTCTTGAAAAAAAATTATTGTATTTTATAGGCAAAAATCCTGATCATACCCCTTGAAAACTTGATTAAACCCTTCGTTCGCACCCCTAAAAATAATTATTGAATCCACCACTGCACCACAATGATTTCTTTTAACATACTATCCATACCAAGTTTCTCCATTCCCCAAAATTTCCAATCACAAGCACTTAAGCATGTTATGAATCTTAGGAAATCAATTTAGCATGAAAAAACTTCATGAATAACTCATGTATTTCAATACCAATAGGCTATAAAGTAGCATGTATGTGTACGGTGTACCCTGTTTAATATGCACATCATGACCCAAAAGAAACAAGTAATAAATGCTTAATTTGCAAGGAAAATTAGTCGTACACTTTGTTTGAAAAAACAAAACAAAGTTGTCTTTAAATAAAAAAAGGCTCAAACTATCTACACACTTGGTGTGTAGATAGGCACCTCCAAAAGGTGTTTTTTGTCATGTATGGACACTCTGCAGTGTCGAGCTGTGGTCAAAGCGCGGCGTTTTGGTCCAGTCAACCAGACAAAGACTGACGGGTGTCTGACGGGTCTGTTGACCGGACCAAAACGCCGAGCTTTGGCCGCGTTTTGGTCATGTCAACCAGACACCCTGTCAGTCTTTTGTCTGGTTGACAGGACCAAAACGCGGCCAAAGCTCGGCGTTTTGGTCCGGTCAACAGACCCGTTAGACACCCGTCAGTCTTTTGTCTGGTTGACCGGACCAAAACGTCGCGCTTTGACCACAGCTCGACACTGCAAGGTGTGCATATAGGACAAAAACACCTTTTGGTGTGTAGATAGGCAATGTGGTGTGCCTAGGGCTGTAAACGAACCGAACGTTTAGTGAACAGTTCGTGAACCGTTCGGCGGGAAGTTCGTTTATGTTCGTTCGTTTAATAAACGAACGAACATGAACAAGAAATTCCGTTCGATTAGTTAAACGAACGAACATGAACAGAGGTCTCGTTCGTTCGATTGTGTTCGTGAACGTTCGGTAAGATGTTCGTGAACGTGTTCGTGAACATTCGTTGATTTGCGTTCGTTTATGTTCGTATCTTTGTGTTTTAATTGAAGATCTTTGTACTTTCTTATATTTTATTTGTACTTTTTATATTATTAAACTTTTATTTATTTTATTTCCCTAACAATTAAACTAGGAAACCCACTTTCACCTTGTTTATGCATCATTTCACTTTCATTTCTCATTATTTACATCCACGAATACGATCGACCTCCGTTCCACAATAAGGGATTCAAGTTCGAGTGCTACTCTCTGGGCCATCTATCTTTATCCTTCGTCGTGTTCGCCGAATTTATTTGTGTTCGTTTGTGTTCGTGAACCGTTCGCGAACACGCTCATTTCCTTAATGAACGAACACGAACATAAAATCTGTTTCGGTAAGTGTTCATGAACCGTTCGTGAACACATTTATTTCCTTAACGAACGAACACGAACAAGGCCTTGTTCGTGTTCGTTCGGTTCTTTTACAGCCCTAGGTGTGCCTAAAAACCAAAGTTTTCTAATTGATGTTCACATTGCTACTTCCTATGTTTATAGGATCCTATAAAATATTTGCTTCATCATTTTAGTGCATTTTGCACATTTTAATCAACTCACCTAGTAATCATTCATTGATCATTTCTTTTAGTTTTTTCTAATGGAGAAAAAGGTGAATATATTAAAAACTAGCAATATACTATAGCAAGTACAACAAAATTAGAAGTTAAAGTTACACAAAGAACTCCATTTTAACATATGCATATTCGCCCTATGTTTAATCTAAATGCAAGAGTTTGCTTTAATGGGCTCTATAATCTCTTTTGTGCGTTGTATGTATTCTGCCATTGAAAATATGATCGTTCTGGGCCTTCCAAAGAAACCACAACGCAACAATAAAAATAATTTTACGTATGTAGTTTTGAAATGAAACAACGAAGTGGTTTTTTATTTAAAAACTTCGAAAAGTGTGCTGAATGAAATGCAGTTTGTTTAAGGCTGAGTGTTATCGATTAACGCCCAAGGGCGTTATCACATCCACGTAAGGTAATTTCATCTGGGTTCGGTCATTGAGCCAAACGAGTTTTACCGGTAATTTTACCTTCGTGCTTACGGGCGGGTGGGTTACTGGGTTTTCCCCAGAATTGGTGGTGGACTCGGGTTACTCTCGGAGTACTCCGTTTGATCCAGTGGATGCCTCAAGAGTGCTCGAGATTGATTCTGTTGGCCGTTTAAAAAAAAAAAAAAAACTTACCAACAAGGCGACAAGTGCTTTTGAATCACGTGGGTAGTACCGTCTTCTTTGTTTTAAAGTCTTACGTTGATAATAAAGAATATAAGAATATAATCTCTTTAAATTATCATTAATGCAACAAAATAATTTCGTCACATACACACAAAGTTTTCACATGTACACACACTTATGCAATTTGTACTAGAACCAGTGAGATTTGCTGTGTGTTGAAGCAGGCATTTGGTCGGTACATATTCGGTTTGTTACGATACCGTTACTTAGTAACGTTATTCGGTTGGAATTGGTTGGGCTCGTCACGATAAAGAACAAAAAATAACTTTTATCGAAATATAGATAAAAAATAAGTATGTCGTTATGGTATGATCAATATTACATAAAGTATTATATTATTAACATACGGAAAGGGTAAACACCACTTTTTGTACGTTAACTAAACGTGAGGTACTTTCGATGACATATACGTTTGTGTTTAGATCATTTGTAGATTGTTCAGTTCTAAAAAAACTTGTAGATTGCGATTCACAAGTCGGTTGTGAGTAAAATTTATATTAAGAAATAGATAAATATAAACATGTTTGCAACATAATCAATAATAATAGAACATCGTATTTATATACTTAAAAATTACTAGTATATAATGCATGACTTACGAAACTTTGATAAAGGTAAATATTCACACACTCCTCTTCTCTATCTCTCTCTATATATACATAGACATATATATATATAGAGAGAGAGATAAAGTGAAAAGGGTGCGTGAATAAGAATTTAAGGATATGAGAATAGAATGAGCCCATAATAATACATAATTCTAAGACAAGAGAGGTTCGACTTTTTGAAAGCGATAATGATAACGATAACGATAACGATATCCATGGATAAGGTCATGAATAAGCTACTTGTGCATTTAAGAACATATTCCATCTTTTAAAAGGTCCAATCATGATCAAAATTCATCCAATAATAAGTTTTGAACCAACAAGGCAACGACCATTTATTCAACCACATGATATCATTGATAGTGCCATATACTTGTAAGGAACAATATTTGATACTTACTTTTGTCACTTGTGCATATGAATTGGATTCCCTTGTAAACTTAGGTATAGTTTTTTAAACACACGGATTATAACAAGTCAATCTTGATTTCTAATTTAACGCTTTCGCTTTTAACGAATAAGAACATAACATGTAATGAGTTGGAATAGCTTCAAAAGAACAAAATCATCTCGAAAGACACATGATTATCACAAAATCATGGAGCAAAGTATTATCTTGTAAAAAGTTAAAATCACTTAGAATTGTGATTTCAACACGATTGTGTAAGAAACCTTAAATCACGAAAAAGGATAAAATGAGGAAAAAAAACATCATCATCAAAAAATCTTACATGAAATAAAAAAAAAGTAAAGAGTAAACTGCTAAAATGGTCCCTGAGATTTGGTCATTTTTTACACTTTAATCCAAAACTCAAACTTTTTAAATCTGAGTCACTGTGGTATCAATTTTGTTGTCATTTTCATTCAAAATCAAAATCTAGACATATTTTTCAGTTAACATCCAGTTTTTTGTCTTTTTCCTATCTTTTAATGAATGGCAAAATAGTTTTTAACGTTTTATTATAACAAATTAAAAAATCTGATAATTTTGCCCTTCATTAAAAGGGAGGAAAATGAAAAAAAAAAAAAAAACTGGATGTTAACTGAAAAATCTAAGAAGATTTTGATTTTGGATGAAAATGACAACAAAATTGAAATCACAGAGACCTAGATTCAAAAGGTTTGAGTTTTGGACTAAAGTGGTAAATGTGACCAAACCTCAGTGACTATTTTGGCAGTTTAGTTAAAAGAAAAAGATTGAATCACTAAAAGCTCATACCGAGGCACCATTTTCTAACCGTTTTTCCTAGAGTGAAGTTTATAGATGTAAAATGAATTTTAAAACATTGTGTTCTCAAAATCAGTTGATAAAAATGATCATTTGGAAGTTTATTTTTAAATAAAGTCGTGATGCATCTTTTTTTTTCGACGCACACACACTCTCTACTCTGTTCATAGAATCATCACACCTGCGTTACCTACGTTTTACAGAACTTGAACTCACAACCAATTCCGATGTATCCAATAAAATTGTACAAACTTGAGATCAACTAAAATATATAAACTTGTACAAACTTGAGGTTAACTAATAGTGACCTCCTTGGAGGTCACCGGTTCGACTCCCACTTGTGGTCTTAGGGGGGGGACGTCCCAATGATAGATCGTATCCTACCGAGGCATGGTGCGGTCTTGAGGGCAACCCGGTTTTACCTAGCTGTTACCCCAGCGAGTCTCTCGTGTGGGGGCAGTATGGTTTCCGGGCGGAAGTCAGCTTACGCACCGGCCGGGGCCCGATCGAACATCGCGTCCGAGAGTGCGGGGCTTACGGGGGATTGCCTTCGACATGAACCCGGTAACCACTGGTCCAGTACATAGAAAGTCACATTCCAAAAAAAACTAATAGTGACCTCATCTAAACAAACCTACACTAGATACAACCCAACCCTATCACTCTAACTAATCACCAACCATGAGCCAGCTAGTCAACTTACCACCAACCATGACCCCACAACCCACACCTCCAAACAAAATAGAGAAAAAAATATCAAGACGACAACGTTTCATCCCCCTTTTCATTTTCATCCCCATTTGCAAACACAAACCACTTCTTTGACTTGCAATAATTCATCAAAAAATACCACAAAACAGCCCCAACAGTCATCAACCCACTAACCAAAAACACAATCTTTGTAGCAATAACCATAATAACCACCAAAAACGCCGAGGGCACCAAACACATCACAACCAACCCGGGCACGCGTAGCGGCACCTTATAAGGCCGCGGCAACGTTGGAAACTTCCTCCTTAGCCACACGAATGACGCGAACTCCAACAACATCCCCAAACTATATATAAAATTCGCGGATGCTACAATATCCGTAAAATCCATTTGTGACACACTAAGTGTGATCAAAGTGGATATCAATATCCCCACCCACGGCGTGTCGAACCACTTGGACCGCACCCCAAAAAACCTCGGTAACACCCCTAGTTCGGACATACCAAGAACCTGATACGCGCAACTACTTAACTGCGCCTCAAACAAACCTATACCCGATAAAACCGCCCCGATTTCGATCCAGATTTTTAACCATTTCCCCGATATCATCTCCGCCGCAACCGCCATGAAACCCGATTCCCATTCGGATTGGTCGACCGACACAGCTCCCGTCACGGCCATCAATGGGATTATATACGCTAAACAAGTGAGTATCACCGACGAAAAAAGCGCCGCCGGGAACGTTTTTTTCGGGTTTTCGACTTCGCCCGCCATCGTACTAACCGTATCCCAAAAATTCAAATTCCAGAACAAAGTGTTGAAAAATAAATTCCAATCTTTACTAACACCCTTTTGCCCTAAACTTAACCACCTATGTGGCCGAATTTGCGGTATCGCGATAACCGACATGAGTAAAAACGGGAACAGCGAGATCACGCCAAGCATGATCGCGGCAAACCCGACAATATTCAACCCCGTGTAATTCACGAGTGATAAAAAAACAGTAGACAATAATATTGCTAGTGTTCTAGGTGCACCTGAACTAAAAACAGGAAAAAGTTTTTCTAAATAATCAATGCATAGAATTGGAAAAGCTGCAATGTTAATAACTCCTGTCAGAAACTTCCATGAGCCCATTAAGGATCCACAAAATGGGCCGAAGGCTTTGTGGGCCCATATAACGAACCCACCGTTGCCTGGAAAGGTGGTGGAGAGTTCAGCTGTGACTAGAGCCTCTGGGATGCTCCAAATGAATGGGAAGATTAAAAAGCCCAAGATGGCTAGAAGTGGGCCGGCGGCCTGTACGGCGGGTTCTTCGCCGTACGGGCCGCCAGCGACTTCGAAGTAGATTAGGAAGATGAGGGGGATGAGGGTTAGTTTTTTGCGGGTGGTGGCGGCGGTGGGTGGTGGTGGGTGTGGTGGTGAGGGTGGTTTTTCTGATAGGATTTCTAGGCCCATGATGGTGTGAGGATGTTGAATGGGAAGTTTTCAAGGGGTTTGTTGTATTTAATATAGGGAAAATAATAGAAGCAAAGTGGTGGCAAGTTGGTAATAAGATATGAAAAATTGAATGAAGTTATGATCAAGTATAAGGGGTAATATGGTCTTTTTACATATACAATATTATATACTTTAAAAAAGAAAAAAAATTGATAGCGTTGATAATGAAACATGAACTAAAAATGCCGAATTAGATCTTTTGAATAAAATGATTATTTAACGACGATTTTTTTTTGTGTTAGGCCATTGTACTTTTTAAATTGGAGAGCTCCGTTGTCTCACTTTTGTCAGACTACGCTGTCTTAACCGAGCTCATGCTGGCTTCAGAGTTTGGCTTGGGCGTTCCCACGGTGAAACCATACTGTTGGCTGCCACTTGATAGTCTCGCTGTGCCACTACAAGAGCAGAAGTGCAGAACTCTCTAACGTAACACATGGTGGGACGAAAACCCAGGTGGCCTTGGGATTCAAGTTGACAACCTCGTACAAGACGTAGCTCAAATCCTTTATTATTTTAATCCACCAAAAATAACACAAGTGTGAATCGAATTTTGGTCTGCACTATAGAGAATCCAAAACCAGCCACCACTTACTTTTATTTATCTATTAATAAAATAACATATATTGAACATATTTGAGGTATTTGTTTCATTTTTGTAAATCAAACATATTTTAAAAACAACAGTGTTTAGGGTGAGCGGTGTGGATAATCACTCTAGGGTGATTGAGTGATTCTCTACCCAATAATATTATGCATGTCAATTCCTCATTCCACTCCCTATTTTGCACTCAATCACTAGGTTGGTTAATCACTCTAGGGTGTTTGAGTTTTATACTTTTTGATTGGTTCTTCTCTCCTCTCTCCTCCATCACTCTTCAATCACATTCGGTGACTATACACCGGATTTCTCACCCTCTCTCCTACTCAAAAACCCAACTCAATCACCACGGTGTGGTTAATCACTCGGTGACTCCACTCACCGATGAAGTCCCTGCAAACAACACCGCCCACCCTTATATTATTTGTTAAAAGTAAGTGGTTGTTATTATTAGTCAGCCATCCGATTATGGCATTGATCTCCACCATCTTTTGTATTTAGAAGATTATTGTATTACCATGTTTATAGGAGGATAGTTTCCATAGTGTATCCTATATATGTACATTGTATCAATATTGAAAGGCATCGAAAACAATTGATATCATAGCTACTGTTATGGTATCAGAGCCATAAAGATTTTTTTTTCTTTTCTTCTTCGTCGCCTTTGTCCACCGGTTTCGACCATGAACGGCAAAGAAAGCTCCTCTCTCACTCCGGTTTCGACCGACACCAAACCTTTACATCCCGTTTATTCTGTTACCAATATACAAAACAAAGTCAGAACTCTTGACGGCGAAAAGGTCACGTACTTGGCCTGGGTAAAATGTTTCAAACTCCACGCGAAAGGATACGACGTGCTAGATCATATAGACGGCTCCGGACCTCCGGCTAAAACTGATGAGGGATACGAAGCCTGGATGAAAGTCGACTCCGTGGTTCTCCAATGGATATACGGAACGCTTTCCGACGGCTACTGGGCTCGTGTTCTTGATGACACCATCACGGCTCAGCAAGCTTAGGACAAACTCCAATCGATTTTTCACAACAACAAGAATGCTCGTGCTTCGTCCCTCCTACATGCTTTCACAACCACCACTCTGTCTTCTTGCTCGTCGCTGAACGAGTACTTCCAACGACTCAAAGACATCTCGGAGCAACTGAAAGATGTCGACCAACCCATACCCGAGTCCAGGTTAGTTCTCCAGATGATTCAAGGATTGCCACAGGAATATGACACCACTGCTGCCTTTATTACTCAATCCAATACTTCTTGGGATGATGCTCGCGACATGATTGAACGCGAGCAACGTCGTCAAGCTGCTAGACAGCACACGGCTTTCACGGCTCCACGCGGGTCGGCTCCCACCAATAACAACCTACCCCCACCCTCCAACAACACACCGTCTCCACCACCCTCTTACAACCCCTCCCAACAGTTTAACCCTTACTCACAACGTCACCCATCCCGTGGTCGGGGTCGTGGCCGAGGCGGTTACCGCGGTCGTGGCAACAACTACGGGGGACGTGGCCGATCCTCACATTACAACACCTACCCAAATACCCACTCCCCAAACCCGAACCACACCACCTACTCCTGGTGGCCCACTCCACCGCCGTGCCCACATCCGGCCCAATCACCTTGGGTCTCCAACTGGAACCGGCCCACCTCTCCACCCATCCCAAATCAAGCCCAAACAGCCCCTACACCTCAGCCCCAACAGCCCCTTCCGCCCACTCCCTATCCCGGTTATGGCCTAGCGGCCCAACTGCCACCCCAGCCCAACACTTTCCCCTACGGCCCACCTCCTGGTTTTCCCTACCAGCCCAACTACCAACCTTCAGCAGTGGATCCTTTACAACCTACCGAACTCGGTGCAGCCCTCTCTACCCTCACCTTGAATCAGCCGGATCACACCTGGAACATGGACACGGGCGCCTCATCTCACATCACTTCAGACCAAGGTCAGATCACCTCTCATGTTTCTTCTTCTGTTAATACTAAAATACTTGTAGGTAATGGTCAAACTTTAAAAATTTTGGGCTCGGGCCACGGCTCACACACTACCAACGACAAATCCTATACCCTAAATAACATACTTTATGCCCCTAACGTCGTTAAAAACCTTATCTCTGTTAGAAAATTTACACGCGATAATTGTTTGTCTATTGAATTTGATCCTTACGGTTTTACTTTGAAGGATCTCAAGACTGGACAACGTCTTTCACGCCATGATAGCACCGGTGATCTTTACTCTTTCACTCCACCAACTCAAGTCCTTTTGACAGCGTCTTCCAATAAGTGGCATGACCGTTTAGGCCACCCCGGTTCTCAAGTTTTACATTTTCTTTCCAGTCATTTTAACATTTCGTGTACCAAGGATTCTTTTGGTTTTTGTGATTCGTGTCATATGTCAAACAGTAAAAGGCTTCCGTTTGGTGATTCTATTTCATTTACTTATGCACCCTTTGATATTATTCACTGTGACCTATGGACATCTCCAGTCCTTAGCAATGCCTCGTATAAATATTATATGGTCCTCGTGGATAACTATTCTAATTATGTGTGGGTGTACCCCCTAAAGTTTAAGTCTGAAACATTTTCCACGTTTATAAAGTTTCACAAATTTATTCAAACACAATTTCACAAAAACATAAAAGCATTTCAATGTGACTTAGGGGGAGAATTTGACAACAATGCGTTTCATACTTTTGCGTCCCAACACGGTCTTACCTTTCGTTTTTCCTGTCCACAAACCTCACCCCAAAACGATCGTTCTGAACGTATGCTCAGACGTCTCAACGACATCATAAGAACCCTTCTTGCACATGCACAGATACCACCCGTTTTTTGGGTAGAAGCACTCCACACTGCTGCCTACTTACATAACATTCTTCCTACTAAACGTTTAAATTTCAACACACCCACATATGCTTTGTTTCTTTGTCATCCCACATATGACCACCTAAAAGTGTTTGGGTGTGCCTGTTTCCCAAATGAGTCTGCCACCCAACCTAACAAACTCCTACAACGCTCTCACCGGTGCATCTTTCTCGGCTACCCGCCCAACTTTCGCGGGTATCGTTGTCTTGATCCTTCAACCGGCAAGGTTCATATCTCCAGACATGTACAATTTGATGAGTCATCCTTTCCCTTTGCCGAAACCCCACACCAACCTACATACCACTTCCTTGATACCGAACCACTACCCGATATACCATACACTTTCCCTACACCTACTGTCACTTCATCCGCTCCCCTACAGCCCAATTCCAATACCGGCCCAATCACTTCACCGGCCCATACTTTTCCTTCACCCGTTACCCTACAGCCCACTTCCTACACCGGCCCAAACACCACTACCCAACCATACCTCGGCCCACTCCCCACCCAGCACCCCGTGTCCTCCACCCGACCCGCGTATCACCACAGCCCCCCCAACTAACCCTCTCGGCCAACCTCCTACCCCCATCACCACATCTCTACCTCTACCACCACCAACCAACACCCACCCTATGACCACCCGGGCAAAGGAAGGTATCACCAAACCTAACCCCAAGTATAACCTAACCACCACCTCCTTTCCCACTGTTTCTCCCATTCCCACATCCCACCTACGAGCCTTGGCCGACCCAAATTGGCAAAGTGCCATGAACTGCGAGTATAAAGCATTAATAGATAATGGTACATGGGAGTTGGTACCTCGACCTCAGTCTTATCCTATCATCAGGTGTATGTGGTTGTTTCGGCATAAGTTCAAAGCCGATGGTTCTCTAGACAGGTACAAGGCACGTCTGGTTGTGAACGGGAAATCCCAGACAGTTGGCATAGATTGTGCAGACACTTTTAGCCCGGTTGTAAAACCGGCTACCATTCGAACAGTTTTATCTCTGGCTATTTCTAAGGGTTGGGCCATAAATCAGCTTGACGTAAAAAATGCTTTCTTACACGGGGATTTACAGGAAACAGTTTTCATGCACCAACCCCCAGGCTTTGTGGATACTTCACGTCCTAATTATGTGTGCCGCCTGCGAAAGTCTCTTTATGGTCTTAAGCAGGCGCCTCGGGCTTGGTTCAGCAGATTTTCAACTTTTGTCATATCTAAGGGATTCAGGAGCAGTGTCTGTGACCCCTCCTTATTCATCTATCATAATGGTGGTCATATGGCCTATTTACTGCTTTACGTTGATGACATTATTCTGACAGCTTCATCTCCAACATTACTTAACAACATTATTAGGCTTCTCTCTCGAGAGTTTGCTATGTCAGATATGGGAGCTTTGCATCATTTCTTAGGTATCACTGTTCAACGGGATTCTCATGGGTTATTCATGTCTCAGTCTCAATATGCTAAAGATATCCTACATCGGGCCAACATGACAAACTGCAAGCCCTGCTCTACCCCCGTTGATACTAATTCAAAGCTTAGTGCTCTGAATGGTGACCCACTTTAGGATGGTACCTTATACCGCAGTTTAGCAGGAGCTCTACAGTACTTAACATTCACGAGACCCGACATCACTTATGCGGTACAACAGATATGCTTATTTATGCATGCTCCCAGGGAACCTCATTTTGCATTCCTAAAACGCATACTACGTTATATTCAGGGGACTTTGGAATATGGCCTACGTTTATCTGCCAGTCCCAGCTTGTCCTTAACCGCCTATTCCGACGCTGACTGGGCTGGATGCCCCGACTCTCGAAGATCGACTTCTGGCTACTGTGTCTACATGGGCTCCAACCTTCTCTCTTGGTCCTCAAAACGGCAACCCACCATATCACGTTCCAGTGCTGAAGCTGAATATCGAGGGGTCGCCAATGCCGTTGCAGAGACCACATGGCTTCGCAACCTCCTACTAGAGTTACACACCCCGATTCATCAAGCAACAATAGTATATTGTGATAACATTTCAGCCGTTTACTTATCAGAAAATCCGGTTCAACATCAACGGACAAAACATGTGGAACTTGATATCCATTTCGTCCGAGAGAAGGTTCAGTTAGGTCATGTTCGTGTCCTCCATGTGCCGTCCTCCTTTCAGTACGCCGACATCTTCACCAAGGGTCTTTCAAGACAGCTATTTGAAAGTTTTCGTGCCAGTTTGACCGTCTGTCGGAGCCCCCGCTCAAACTGAGGGGGAGTATTAGTCAGCCATCCGATTATGGCATTGATCTCCACCATCTTTTGTATTTAGAAGATTATTGTATTACCATGTTTATAGGAGGATAGTTTCCATAGTGTATCCTATATATGTACATTGTATCAATATTGAAAGGCATCGAAAACAATTGATATCATAACTACTGTTAGTTATTCCTTATAAATTTTTAACGGTGTTTGAAACTACCTCTAATATCTGGGTGAGCCGGCTTCTTGAGACGGGATGTCAACGTCTATATTGATTTTAGCTCCAGACTTGGCTTTTCTATGAACACCATCAAAGAGGAAACTCTTCACTGTGAGAAAATGGTTTAAACTTAAAGACCTTAAATAACAATTACGTTATTGATTATAATTTATTTGGATGATACATGAATAAAAAGATTAAAAAACAGACTCACGTATTTTAAAAAAGATATAGCTGATGAGTATTGACTATTGACTATCGACATACCTATAGTAATTATTTTTGAAATAGAAAACATGTGAAAGTTGACTTCTGTTTTGAATTTAGTAGGCCTCTGTCATCATCCAAATAATTGATAGCCCCCTCACTTGTGACGTATTGATAGGAGGTTTGGGTTTTCTAATTGAGACTCAAGTTCAATTTTTACTTGTGTTATATTCGGATGAATATAGACAATGAAGGATTTGGACTAGACCTTGTATGAGGTTGTCAGTTTGATTCCCGAGCCCTACCGGGTTTTCGTCCCTCCGTGTGTTACGCCAGAGAGTTCTGCTCTTGTGTGACACAACGACTGTCAAGTGGCAGCCTGCGGTATGGTTTCCCGGGGGAACGCCCAAAAAAGCCAAACTTTGAAGCCAACGTGGACCCGGTTAAAACAACATAGCCTGGGCAAAGTGAGGCAATACGAGACTCTCCGATTTAGAGAGTGTGACAACCTTATACATGAAGTTCACCATTAAAAAAATTTGCTAAGATTTCACACTACTTATTAAATTGGACATTAATTAATTATTAATATTGGACTCTAACTTATTAAATGATATGTTGATGTGTAAGCTTTTAGCACGTTGTCCATCATTTATTATATCATAACATAGTCCTAAAGTTAGGATCTTATGTGATTTACCATATCTGCTTATTATATATTTTAGTATATAAAGCAATAACCTATAAAATGTGTTAAATGTTCTTGAAAGCTGGGATGCCCGTACCTACCTTTATTTTTTACTATAAAATCTTGATTTGTTGAATTGGAATCCAATTTTTAATATTATGTAGTTCACAAAGGGTGTTTTAAGCATACGAATCTGAGTTAAAGTAATAATAACATTTTGTTAGAGAAAATAATGAGAATTGGAATTATATTATATTATATACGTATTAATAACACAATGGAATGAACAGTGATGAAGGGCATTTTAAGGATTTAACATAACCATGTGGGTGTCTCCCCAACATCCACCGCTTCCCATCCCATTAATTTATACGGTATCATGTGTTAAGCATACGAATCTAAATTCAAGTAATAATAACATTTTGTTAGAGAAAATAATGAGAATTGGAATTTAAATTAATTCTTCATATTCCTTCCATATTGTGAAATTACTCAACCAAAAACACGCCATAGTCGTCACACCGCCATTAATATATACATATCGTATTATGGTTTGGAACTGGTCGTGTAAACTGAATCAGCCGTTTAACTTTTGTTATTTGTATTTTTTTATATTATAAAATATGAAAATGTATGTTACTAATTTAGAAACTAACACAAAATTATATTCTTTGAAAGAAATGGTCTCATTCAAATTACAAATTCCCCCATTACTAGCCAATTAAGACTGAGGGGAGTGGGGCGACTCCCACCCCCAAGTCGCCCCCAAGTCGCCCTCCACACCGCCCCCCTATGGCAACCTCTTGAAAATTTTGGCTTGCCCGTCTTGCAGAGAACGCCACAAACCAACAACAAACCAACTTTTCAAACAACTTTTCAAAACCAACTTTTCAAACAACCAATCAAAAAACCTTAACTTTTCAAACAACCAATCACATCTTTCTTTGGCAACTTGAGTTGCCCCAAACACCACGCCCCCTTTTTTGCTTAAAATCCTCTGATCTGACGTGGCGCCACGTGTCGCAAGACACCCCCTCTAAAGGTTGCCCCACTCCCTTCAGTCGATATCAATAACAAGCATCACAAATCATTGCTGAAAACTAAAACAAACCTGAAATTCAAAACTTCAATATATATTATTGCTGAACCTTAAGCACATTTGTCAAAAGCATCATCAGCCTGTCAAATGTCAATCCCAAGCCCCTAGAATTAAATTACACCATGAATAACATCAAAACTTAAAAAAAATGAATAAAATAACGTCGAAACATACATTTCCTAACACGGATGGTCTCCCGTATTCCAAAGCTGCTAAAAAACCTTCATCAAGAGCATATTGGTCTTTTTCACTTTATGTAAAAAGACCGAATACCCTTGAAAAAGAGAATGTAAAAAGCGGTACTTAACGACTTAGCATTCGGATATACGTTGCTTTCAACGAGGTTAGCTAAAAACGAAACATATGCTTACACCAAACTTTACACCTAATTTGGTGTAAACAAAACATATGCTTACACCAAATATGATGCAACTTCAATGTATGCGCCAAATTTTGTTACCAACATGTTTCACATGTCCATTTGTTTCAAGTAAATTGTTTTATTTATATAATTGCTATTACACGTTGATTTAAATATTAAGAATTATAATACACACACTATAATCATATACATGTAATACTGTTATGAATAAAATAGCTATAATCATATACATATACATTTCTGAATATTCTTTCGATTTCGTATACCTTTTCAAATCCCCCAACCTATATTGCAATTAGAACTCTAACCATATGAATACATGTAAAATCTTACAAAACATTTATATCAAAACAAGAGTAAAATGCCATTTTTGTCTCTGAAGTTTGGTCTGTTTTGCGACCTTTGTCAAAAAGGTTTGTTTTTCCGCATTTGGATCCAAAAGATTTGAAATCTTGTCATTTTCATCCAGTTCGTTAACTCCATCTGTTTTTCTCCGTTAAGGCAAGGGTATTTTCGTCTTATTACATAAAGTGAAAAAGACTGAATTGCCCTTTAAGTTAGCAGAAAAGACGAAAATACCACTGACTTAACCGAAAAAATGGATGGAGTTAACGAGCCGGATGAAAAAGACAAGATTTCAAACATTTTGGATCCAGATGCGGAAAAACAAAACGTTTAGACGAAAGTCACAAAACTGGCCAAACCTCAGGTAAGAAAAATGGCATTTTACTTTCAAAATAAAATAAAATAAAATCCTAACTGAACCATGTTTATGTATATTTACTTATTATAGGTACAGTATATAGAATCTCACCAACATTCTCTTCAAATGGAGTTCGGTAGCAATCCTCACGTAAAGATCCCGGCCAAGAGAGTTATCGTGTTTAATGAACGGTCTAATAAAACGACTAATAACTTTAAAACGACTAATAAATCGCATATAATGTGGTAACTAGTACTTAACAATGCTTTTAGTAAATTATGAATGGATGATGATGCAGAATCAAACCTTTTATCTGTTCGTTTAATTGAACCACATGCACCCAATATATCAACAAGGCTTTTTAACTGCTTGAATTGATCATTTTCGAGCCTTTCCTTCTCACAGTATAGCTGAAATTATAAGTAGATATAAGTCCACTCTAGATTTTAATGGCAAAATACAAATTATATTAGTGGTGTAAATCTCTGGCATAACACAAACCGAACACTTCACAAGTTTGTGTTGAGTCGAATGGGTTTGGGTCAGATTCGGGTTGAACCCACGAATGCCTTTAGCTAAGCAGGTTAGGTCAGGTTAATCTAGCACAATCGTAATTTAAATTTGAGGATAATATTTTATTAGAAAAATAGAAGGAATGGATAAAAAATGGAATAATGGATTTTTATAATCCTAACTATTAGTCGTTGGTCGGCAAGGGCGGACCTACCCTATGGGGTGGGTGGGCGGCCGCACCACTTGAAAAAAAAAATTTAGTGGTATTTTCCGTGAAAAATCCCGACCGCACCCCTTGAAAAATTCCAACCGCACCCCTTGGAAATTTTCGTCCGCACCCCTTAGAAAAAAATGTTAGGAATTTATATAAAAAATATTGTGAACACGATTTGAAACCCGACCCAATTATGTAAACAAGTTAGCAGACTAACCCTTTTAATAAAACTTGAATTCATTCCATCAAGCCCAATAAGTTAATATCAATTCAAGCCCAACCCAAATACAACTTTAATTAAACAAAATCGGTCCAGTTTACAAAAAAAAAAAAAAAAACCTAATCGACTGTCAACTTTGTGCGACTCCTGCCCTCCCTCTGCCCCACCTCACTGCTAGCGACACCCCCACCCCTGACGGCGACTACAACATTCCGGCGAAGAATAACTTAATTCCGGTCACGAACATGTACATGTTTTGTTTTTTTTGTTTTGTTATTTGAATGTTTATGTGATTTTGTTCAAGACTCATGATATAATAGGATGGGGTAAAAAAGTTTAAACTTTTATGTGTTTTGAGGTAATTTGGGGTTGTTCTAGTCTTTATAGGATGAGTTTCTTGTCTTTTAATCTCTTATTGATTATATAATTTAGTATAGGGTTTGAAAAGTTGAAATTCAAAACTTGAAAATTAATGGTTGAACACTCAGATTTTAGTTTGATTTTTTTTGTTTTACATGACCTGACCCGACCCGAACCAAATTTTTTATTTATTTATCTAGGTGGCCTAAAATTTTTAAAAATATTCTGCACACCATGGAAAAATTACTGGGTCCGCCACTGTTGGTCGGCAACAGTTCCAACTTAAAAAAACAACCAGTGGTGGTCTCACCTTTCCATATATTGTAAACTAATTGACCTGTAGTAACAGAACCTTAATTTTTTTTTGTCCACTCATCTTTTCAATTTAGTAAAGTTACATTAGTTTCGTATATTGTAAACTAATGCTATGACAATCGATTCAAATTTTGTTTTTCATTGTTTTAGTCTTTTTGGTTTTTGCAAAAAGAATATTTAAACTCACTGACTACACTCTGTGATTTCAAAATATTGGCCGGTTGGTTATCTGCTCTCGATGAAACCTACAGAAATACCCATGAAATCCGGCGACACTGAACTAGTCGCCGGAAAGAGAGAAGCTACCAAAAATAAGCCTCATTTCCGGCCGGCTACCGATGATACGAAACCCCTTCTCCAAGATCCGGTACTCTCTTTCCCCAACTTCTTCTTTTTATTTTTATTTATTTATTTATACGCACATAATAATAAATTAAAATTAAAACTTCTGTTCTTCTATTTTCTCAATGATTATTTATTTATTGTAGATTCTAAGATCAGACCCAATTGAGACGGAGGAAGCTGTTCTCCGATTGCCCCCTTTTCCTCCTATTTATTAGTTCATGATTTTCTATGTATGTACTCTTCTTCTTGCACTTACTTATGTATTCATTTGATGGTTTATTGAGTGTTGTTAATTTGATTTAATAATTTCTGGTTAGAAGTAGTATTTTAATGAGCTTGTTATTACTACTGGTGTGAATTTCTGACACAGAACCCGAAAACACGACATGAACCTAACACGAAATCTGCGGGTTTGGGTTTAGTCTAAACGGGTTCGAGTCAGTTTCAGGTTAAACCTGTGGATCCATTTAGCTAAACGAGTCAGGTTCGGGTGAATCCGGTTGGATTAGCAGTTATTTACGATATGTTTTATGTCATAAATTAATTTGGTTGTGTATTTTATGCTATAATTATAACTTAAAAAGGGAAATCGACATAAGATTTTATGATTTTAATGTAATTTTATTATATAAATTTGTGTTTTTTTGTAGTAGATGTTAATTTTAATATATATTTTGCTGAAAAAAAAAACAAAAAGTTCGGGTTGAACGGGTCAGGGTCGGGTTCGGGTTCATATGTATGACATGATTTTCGGGTTCATAGCTTCATATGTATGACACGATTTTCGGGTTCGTGCCAGGTTGAACTCACCAACCCTCAAACACGACCCGTTTAGCACCCCTACTTGTTACATTTTTAAGAAATGCTACTGCTGAGGTTATTTTACAAGGGGCAAATCAGTCATTTTGGTTTGTTGGAATTGCAATGTTTATTATGTACAATGAGTGTGTTCTTCGCGTACAATTGAAACCATCAAAGAAAAGACGTTCACGTGGGTTAGAAATAGATCGAAATTTGTAACTTTGAATCAGGAGAGATGGAGAGATTTCAATATTCATGACATTGTGCTGTAAGCCTGTAACTTGTAAATTCATAGGTTGGCCCGTTTTCTATATTTTTATATAGATTCTCGCCGTTCCAAAAAAAGTCTACGAGCTTATGAATTATTGTACTTAAGTCATGCACTCATGCATGTTTTCGTTGTTGAACACGAGTTTGCGTTCTTAAACGTGTTTTTTGAATACTGTTAAAATGCAGTTAAGGCCTTATATTTCTAGTGAAGTATTAATCTAGAACCATTTGTCAATGTTTGCATGATTTCACCTCTAGTTGAAATACCATTATTGTGGTAACCTAGAGCAGTTAAGTTTGTTAAAAGGGCTTGGATCTATGACTAAAAAAGGTGCGCGTAAAACTGGACTAAACACCAACAAATGTGTGTATGCAACGCCATGTAGCAAATCAGTCAATTAGGCGTGTCGCTGTGATTCGCGGTTCTCATGAAATATATGCGTTTTCATTTTAATCCTCCCCTATATATAGGGTTAGGATCGTGTGAGAAGTACTAGGGTAATTGAGAAACGTGAGAAACATTCTGGATCAAACATGTTTTTTTATTTTATTTCTAATGTACATATGTGTGCTTACGGTTGAGAACTAACGTGCCACATACTATCCAAAAGCCAGTAACAAAACCAATGCCCCCACCAATATAAAACCACCTTTGAAGTTCATCTACGTCTTCCCTGCCGCCTTAACTTTCACCAAGAGTGGGTGGTACTTCAGATTCGTCATCTCCAATACAATTTTTAGTAATGGGAGGTCCACATAGTCCTGCGTTTCCACTATATCTTGACAGTTCAAAGGACTGGAGTTGAGTGCTAGACGGAATTCTACCTGACAAGTTATTATACGACACGTCTAGATAATTTAATGAAGTCATCCGAGCCATGCTTGACGATATCCCTCCTGAAAAGTTGTTTCTTGATATATCCAAAGGATATATCCAAAGTTGAAAGTCTTTTCATCTCACCAGTTTTCCATGGAATCTCTCCACCTAAAGCGTTCTTCGACAAGTTTAATGCAATTAGTCCATGGAGATTTGTTAGCTCGTATGGAAATCGTCCTGTTAGGTTGTTGCTTGATAGATCAATGATCCTAAGCAATCGAAGAATGCTACTGAATTCACGTACATTTCCTTGCCACTCAATCATTGCATGGTCAAAATACAAAAGAACAATGAAATCTTGATGAGCATATCTTGGATTATACCATGGAATGGCAAAAACGTACTCAGCTCGTGTTGGAATAAGTCCTTCTTGAACCATGGTAGTAAGATTATTCATGCATGATGGGATGGTTCCGAATAGATTGTTTTTTGACAGGTCAAGAAGTTGAAGATTCACTAGTTGACACAATTGTAAAGGGATAGTTCCAAAAAAGTTGTTTGCACTAAGGCTAAGAATAGTGACAGAACTTGAACATTAACTCAGGGGTATCAAAAAAAAAAAAAAAAAAAAAAATCACCGTGCAATCATACAATATTAAAAAAACGACAATAAATAAATAAATAAAGTAAAACAAATACCTACTAGATTTGTCCTCTTTTTTTTTCATTGCTAACAATTCAAGAACTCAAGAAGAAAAGAAATAAAGAATACTCATAATGTGTGTGTAAGATTTGCGGATGATCAGCGATTTGCGGATGATCAACTCAGTTTGCGGATGATCAGCACTTCAGTTTGCGGATGATCAACAGTTGAATCAGCGATTTGCGGTTTGTGGATGAATGGATGATCACGATCAGCAGCACTTCTTCAGTTCTTCTGCCTCTGGCCCTCTGCGTCGTTCATAATCACAGCCCTCTGAGTCGACGTTTGGTATCCCTGCGACATATAACATTATAACTGGGCTAACATATAACATTATAATTGGTTTGGGCTAACATATAACATTATAACTGACTTTAATAACAATTGGTTGGGCTTATTACATACAATATTCATTATTGAATGCCTACTCTTCATAACTGGACTTTAATAAACTGATTTGGGCTTATTATTTACAATTGCAATTTGGGCTTACAATTTTTTTAGTGGTGTGCTCGTAGTTGTTTAGGGGCATCCTTTGTATAAAAATCAATTTTTTTACACTACCGGTACAAAGTTGAGCCGTAGCCCGTGCTACGGCTAATTACTCTACAGGTCCGCCCCTGCATCAATTCGTGTTCGTTCATTTAAAAAACCGAACGGAATTTCTTGTTCATGTCCATACATTAATTAAACGAATGAACGTAAACGAACTTCCCGCCAAACAATTCACTAATTGTTCACTGAATGTTCGGTTCATTTACAGTCCGATGCCTTTAAAGGAGAGGTCACAAGTTCAATCTTGGACAAGAGTGAATAATGTAGAATTATTGCTACTAACAGAGTTGGAGCAAATATTCCTATTAAAAAATATAGCTTTAAAAAAAATCTTCATTTTTTTTTTATACTAAGGACAGGTCAAAATAAGTTATGTTTTGGTGTCACTAAACCTTTTTATAGTGGAATCAATCCATTGATTAATATGAACATCTACGAGTTAATATTTATTGTGGACCATTTACAACTCGTCAATTTTGAACATAAAGGACAACACCTGAAAATGGGTATAAAGATAAAGGACAATTCTTGAAATTCACTCTTTTTTTTAATTTCTAATGTACATATGTGTGCTTACGTGTTTAAAACTGAAAAATAAGTATCGTACATACATGTTTGACTCAGATATAATTTGTGTTCACTCATCATTATTTGGATATAAATACAAATCCATCTTCAAAGTCGATCTAATGATGATTTTTCCAGCATAAACATGTTGCTTGCATAAGAATTCTGCTGAATAGTGAATATAATATACCATTCAAGATAAACTAAATAGTCAAAGAACCTACACTAATGTGCCTTGTTAATAGATACATAACTATTTCTTAACAAAACAAGTTATGTAAACAATGAGAATGGTTTTGAGAAGAAATAAAAAAGAAGAAAGAAATACAACATACCAGTACCAGTACGGATGTGCCTGTGACACCCGTTCGATAGCGGAAGCGCGCGATGTGAACTTGATTAGTTTTAATCGCATACGATACAAGTAAACAACTATAAGATTAAAAACACACGATGTTCATCCATTGGCATAACTAAAAGATACACACCATAAGTCGTTTAAGGTACAAGACGACATAAGTTATAAGTTTTTACAAAAGACCAGTTCAACATAATTTTGAAACATAAGGCTTTGCTTCCTATATCCCATTGCAGATGAGATATATGGATCAAACCCTTCAAAAGGATGACATTGATAATATGATAACCCAAAAGCTTCTTGAGAACCGACTGCACCAAGATCCATTCATTTACCTGAAATACATGTAAGTTTTGAAAACATCAACAAAAGTTGGCGAGTTCATGTGTTTTGTATGTGCATCAAATAAGTCTTAAAACATTTGAGAGTTCATATATAACAATGTGGTATGTAAAGCGTCTATGAAGATATCATTAATGTTTTGCAAGGACATTAATATGTGTGACGACATAGGAAACATTCAACCCTAGACGATTTTCTCCGGTCCACCCGGTTGAGACAACAAAAGCACTACATGCGGCCACACAAGGACCCATGAGTGAGGCTCGCTACACCCGATAGATCTACCACTCTTGCTCCTCGGTCTTATACAAGATTAATGGCGCTTAAGAGAGACCCTATTCGCACATGATCTAACAATTCATTCCATAGCTAAACCATACCATCGAAACATGTATTTCCCCCCGAGAGTTGTAAACCGAAAACATTAAGAGAAAAAGGGGACATGAACTCACAGTATTGTGTCTAGAGAGAGATAGTGCTAGCAACGGTGTTCCAAAACGTGAGTTAACCTACAAGGGTTCTAACTCATTACTCATTAGACACTTTGGTCACTTCTAGACCTTGTACTTGTTGCTCATATTGAACGTTATTGTATTCGTTTTGTTCTTGGAACCCTTGTGTATTTTTAATAATATGTTGGCATTTGTTTCATGTATATGCTTTGATTTGAGATTGTATATTTGTTACACAAATATAACTGTATACCGTTTAGAGATGTGAGTTGTATATGCCATTTACTAGCTCGTCGGCGCGAAATCGGGCAAGTTGTGAGTGTACCATCGTAGTACCGAAAGCTTGTGTTTCGGATATCCCATTGATATCCCCAAGCTTATTTAGAGTGTAATATATTATTTACAAGTCCTACGCACATTAAAATGCTGAATTTTAGTGTCGTGGACATTTTATTTTGTTACAGTTTAGCGCAGAACAGACAAATCGTAATTATGTGCGTTTACCGGAAAGTTAAAGTGTATTAGTATTTGGTGTCCCTAATTAGGGATTTTTATTTGTATTTCAACTATAAAGTGCGTTCATGCCATTCGTCGCTCGTTCGGACAGTTTTCGGAACTTGCTGGCATGAATAGTGTGTTCCGGTGAATAGTGTTTTCAGCATTTTGCCAACATATTTGGACATGGTTTGCAGTTTTCTCGCGACTCGGTGATTGTATTGATATTATTTGACATATTTAACCATGTCCTATGATTGCTAGACTTCACACGACCTAATTACGCATAAATTTAATCGGAACAAACGAAATTAAATGTTTAATCAAGTTGTTAAGTTGTACGGAATTACCATTATTTTTGCCGGTTGTCACAGTGCCGCTCTTTGCAACTTTGCAATGAACGCCATCACCTTCACATAAACCACATCTTTCACGCGATCAAGAAAGTGAAAAAACGCATGTCTCAGATGACGGTTGAGAACTAATGTGCCACATACTATCCAAAAGCCAGTAACAAAACCACTGCCCCCACCAATATAAAACCACCTTTGAAGTTCATCTACGTCTTCCCTGCCGCCTTCACGTTCACCAAGAGTGGGTGGTACCTCGGATTCGTCATCTCCAATACAATTTTTAGTAATGGGAGGTCCACATAGTCCTGCGTTTCCACTATATCTTGATGGTTCAAAGGACTGGAGTTGAGTGCTAGACGGAATTCTACCTGACAAGTTATTATACGACACGTCTAGATAATTTAATGAAGTCATCTGAGCCATGCTTGCGGTATGCGCATATAATGTATATATGTGTGGGCCATCGGGGGCAAAAGTAAAAGTGCACTAATTTTAACGTTATTTTACTAATTTCGTGAAAATAACGTTAAAAGTGGAGGACGGTTAATCATGCATCATGTGGTGGCGTTGATAGCTGAAAGACAAAAGGGTACATGCACTAATCGGTCTTTGTCCCGATTGCCGAGTGTTATGTGCCTTATGTCCAAGGCTTGATGCAAAACTACTATCGAGCCGGGGGTCTCACTGGAAGCAGCCTCTCTATTCCTACGGGGTAGAGGTAAGGTTGTCTACATCTTACCCTCCTCAGACCCTACCTTTGCTTTGCTATTGGTGGGATTTACTGAGTATGATGATGATGATCTGAGCCATGCTTGATGGTATCCCTCCTGAAAAATTGTTTCTTGATATATCCAAAGTTAAAAGTCTTTTCATCTCACCAATTTTCCATGGAATCTCTCCACCTAAAGCGTTCTTCGACAAGTTTAATGCAATTAGTCCATGGAGATTGGTGAGTTCGTATGGAAATTGTCCTGTTAGGTTGTTGCTTGATAGATCAATGATCCTAAGCAATCCAAGAATGCTACTGAACTCACGTACATTTCCTTGCCACTCAATCGTTGCATGGTCAAAATACGAATGAAAAATGAAATCTTGATGAGCATATCTTGGATTATACCATGGAATGGAAAAAACGTACTCAGTTCGTGTTGGAATAAGTCCTTCTTGAACCATGGTAGTAAGATTATTCATGCATGATGGGATGGTTCCGAATAGATTGTTTTTTGACAGGTCAAGAAGTTGAAGATTCACTAGTTGACACAATTGTAAAGGGATAGTTCCGGAAAAGTTGTTTGCACTTAGGCTAAGAACATACAACTTTGATAGGTTTTCTCCAATCCAAGCAGGCACATTACCAGAAAAATTGTTAGCCCCCAAATTCAAGAACTTCAAATTCGTGCAGTTCTTTAGAGACAAAGGCAGTTCTCCCGTAAACTTGTTCTTATATAGATACAACACCTCGAGATTGAACAAAGATCCGATAGAAGCAGGAAGCCTTCCAAAAAAATTGTTGTGGCCTAGATTTAGCACATATAGAGATTTAAAATTCCATAAACAATCCGGAACTTGACCAGTTAAGAAGTTATTGGAGAGATCAAGAAAGTATAAGTATCCACCAACAATTTGGCATAAAAAAGAGATTCCTCCAGAGAATTTGTTTCTAGAAAGATTTAATAACATCACAGTGGAAGAAACATTTGGTATCGGACCATAAAGGTTGTTGGAACTCAAATCTATTGCCGAAAGAAGACCATTGAAATTCGACAATAAATCTGGTACTTCCATTGTGATGTTATTGGAAGAGAGATTCAAATATGCTAATTGAGATGGCCACGTATTCCAAAAGTCTAGAGGAACCGAATCTGAAATTCCATTATTCGCAATATCAAGACGAGTAAGATTTTTGAGTTTTTGAATCCATCTAGGGAAGCGAGGCCCGAGCTTGCAAGAGCTCAAATCAATATACTCTACATAAGACATGTTTAACATATGATCTGCGGAACGATCTGAAACTCCATTCAGTGAGTTGTTTGAAAGATGTAACTTCCAAAGCTTCGACTTTCCAATGTTTTCAGAGATAGCACCGCTAAGAAAATTCGAAAAAGCCACAAAAGTTTCAAGCATAGGTAGTTCCCACAATTTTTCACTTATAGCCCCATTTAAGTGATTATTAAACAGGTTTAAGAACTTTAGGGATGAATACACTTGGATCTCATCTGAAATTGGCCCTGTAAGTTGGCTACTTACAGCTTGTAACAGTTGTAAAGTATCCGATGTGCATCCAGACAAATTTCTTAGGAAATCAGGAAACTTGATAGGAGCAGAGTTGTCATTAATTCTTAATGATGTTAAACCACAAAGGTTTCCAAAATATTTTGGTATTCCATCTAGCATGTTTTCAGATAGATCAAGTCTAGAGAGGTTGTTGCTAGTTAACGGAAACAACCAATGATACATGGATGAGTTGAGATTGTTGTTCGAGAGCTCAAGGGTTTGGATAGATGATGAAAAAGAGTTGTCAAATGACGAAGAATACGCAGGATACATGACTTGTGAAAGGTCACATTTATATAGTGTTAATGAGGATAGTTTTTGTAGAGTTTGAAATACATCTACCCAATGATTTGCTTTAGCTATGAAAATTCCTTCCATACGAAGTGTTTGTAGATGAGAAAGATTCGCTAACCAGTCTATGTTTTCGATCACACATCTTTCGGGGCATTCAAGTGCAAACTGTTCCAAGTAGGCTAAGTCACCCAAAGAAGGGCCAATCTTACCTCCAAGGCCGGACAATTCAAGTTGTGTGACATGACCTGTTGTGCCGTTGCATGTGACTCCGTTCCATTTACAGCAGTCGCCGGCTTCTTCTTCAGTTATCCATGTAGACAAAACGCCTTTAGGGTCTTGAAGGCGAGTTTTGAGATCAAGGAGCGCACGTCTATCTTTATCGATGCATTTCTTATTGATAACAACACCGTTATTGTCTCCCCCCATTGCTACCAATTGGTTTGTAGTTATAGTCTGAAGGTCTAGCAAGAGAAGTGAGAAAATGAAAAACACTTGAGGATGCATGATGTAAATGCAAATTTTGGTGATCATGATTGATCAAAATGTGTTTGGTCAGTTGTTTGTGTAGATACACATATGTATATGAACAGGCCTTGATGAAGGTTTATATGGTGCCAACTGCCAATGTGAAGATAAAAGATATGAAGTGTATTGCCTTCAATGGTTGTCATTAATTAATATTAAAGTATTTTCCTATTTATTATTATTATTATTATTATTATTATTATTATTATTATTATTATTATTATCTATTCACAAACTATGAGGCAAAACTAAACCAATGGTTTAAAAAATCTTACATTTTGAAGTTCATATGTAATTTTTTTTCTTTAAATAGTGTAAAATTAGAGTCGTGTTATGAATTTACATCGAGATAGTTGGTAAACGGGCAACAAGCTGCGCCGCTACCCCTTTTTGAATAGCAAAACTAAGTCTTTTAAAAACTACGTCCATAGATCTCGGGTCATAACATTACTATGCATTACTATGTAAATTATAAAAGTAATTTATTATTTTTGTTGATTTGGTTATTTATTAGTTTTTCTCTTTAGCTGAGTTAAGATTTAACTAAAAAGCACACTTCAACATTGTTAACCTAATCCTTATATATTCACACTTTGTTTAGTAGATTAATTCTATTTGTACGAAACCTAATCCTTATATATTCACACTTTAAGCGGTGAAGGAATAACAGTGAGTTTTTATTTTGTTTATAATGTTTGTAAAAATATTTATTGTATTTAGTAATGGGTACAAATATTTCAAGGTTACTAAACCCATATACCCAATTTTTTTGTATTTATATTAATTAAACCCATACACCCAAATTTTTTGTGTTTATATTAATTAAATCCATGTATTTAGTGGGTTTGAAAAATATTTATTGTATTTATTTTAATTAAACCCATATACCCAATTTTTTTGCTCCGAAGTTTTATTAGTTAAAAAGAGCTCCAAAGTTTTATTAGTTAAAAAGAGTGCGACCCGAAAGAAACCAGAAGAAAAAAAAAATGAATGTAAATAATGGTTCCAAATTTGGTGTAAGAAGACTCACAAGTCTTTTAAGTGTGGTCCTTATCCATTATTGGGTCACATGCCTCGAAGACTCATATGTCTTTAAGTCTTTGTCCTTGTAAGGACCCCAAGCCACTTACTCTCACAAGGACCCTAAACAAAAGTGTGGACCATTGTTCACACGATACCCATGACGCGGAACTTATCAACCTATGGGTAAACCCAAATCGCCGTATCATATGGTATGTGGCAGAGCTGGCGGTGTGGACAAACGGCGATGGGCGGGGAGGGTAAGTAAGGATGTTTTTTATTACATCAAACAAACAAAAGAAGTCGTTAAAAAATCAAACAGACTTGCTTGACATGACCCATATATTGGAATTCGACTTTTAAAATCTAGCTAGTTATTTACACCATATTGAAGAGTTACTCTGTTCCACTTTTATTTTTTGAACGGCTAAAATTACACCACACCAGTCTTTTGTCGAATATAAACCAACAACCACTTAGTTGGGAACACACCACTTTACGATGAGTTCAATCTTGGGCAAGAGCGAATAATGTAGAATTATTGTTACTAACAGAATAGAAGCAAATATAGCTATTAAAAATATAACATTAAAAAAATCTTAGAATTTTTTTATACAAAGGACAGGTCAAAATAATAAACCTTTTTATAGTGGAATCAATCCATTGATTAATATGAACTTTTGATGTTAACTACGAGTTAATATCACCGTATAGGGGTTAAGTTATTCTACAAATACTCATTTTTTTTGAACGGCCAACAGAATCAATCCCGAGCACTCTCGGGGCGCCCACTGGACAAACGGAGTACTCCGAGAGTAACCCGAGTCCACCACCAATTCCGAGGAAAGATCCTGGCCAAGAGAGTTATGGTGTGTAATGAACGGTCTAACTTCAATAAAGCCCTCCGATTCGACAGTCTGGCGTATGACTGATACAATCTACTGAAGTGACGCACAAATCAGCAAGGCTTTTTAACTGCTCGAATTGATCATATTTGAGCCTTTCCTTCTCACACTATAGCTGAAATTATAAGTAGATAGATCAGTAACAGAACATGACCCCGTTATGCAGATAATCAATGATAGAAGCATGTTCATTTAGCTGTCTAAAATCTTCTATGATGCACTGGTTATTTAAAGTTCGTTCTTAAGATTAATGGCCAAATCCAAATTATATTAATGGTGTGAATTTATTACACGACACAAAACCTAACACAAAAATTGCGAGTTTGGGTTGAGTCTGAACGGGTTATGGGTCAGTTTTGGGTCGAATACGTTTAGCTAATCCGGCTGGGTCAAGTTAATCTAGTAGGTTCGCAGGTTGACCTTTGTAACACTTTTACTTTATATTTAAAAAATGTGTTTTATCTCATAACTTAAACTTGTTGGGTATTTTATGCAAAATTTAAAGACTAAAAGAGAAATTGACATAAAGTTTTATAGTTTATATGTGGAGTAAATTACTTTTTGAGTCTTTGTGTTTTAGTGGTTTTAACCATTTGAATCCAAAATCAAAAAGTTAACGGCTTAAGTCCCTAATTGCTCATTGTATAACGTTTTGAGTCCAATTTTTAATACTTATACTTTTGATTTTGGACTCAAGTGGTTAAAACCACTACAACACGGGAACTCAAAACGTTATAAAATGAGCGGTTAAGGACTCAGAGCGTTAAACTTTTTGATTTTGGACTCAAATGATTAAAACCACTAAAACATAAGGACTCAAAAAGTAATTTACTCTAAATTAATATTTTTTTTCGGAATAATGGATTTTAATATGTGAAAACCACTAGTTTACAATATGTGAAAAAGTGGGACCATCACTAGTTATTTTTTAAATTGGAACCGTTGTCGGCCAACGGCTAATAGTTTGAATTATTAAATCCGTTATTCCATTCTTTTTATCCTATTTTGAATAGATTCCTTCTATTTTTCTAATAAAATATTATCATCAAATTTAAATCGTTAATTTAAGATATTTTTAAATAAAACAAATTATTTATAACGAAAACTAAACTTTGTATTCATATATATTTTATTTATTTTTATTTTCATTATTAAAAATTATTGTATCGATTGTATTACATAATTTATAAATCAAATTGTCGGAATTGGTATCAACATTTTATTACTCAAATGACTGTTGATTTGTTTCTTGATTAACATATCTCCACAATCACCCTATCCATAACGTATCAAGTATATCAGTTACTATTTTTAAAGATATAACTTTTTTATTATTTGGTATATAAATTTATATTTATTCAACCTGCGAAACACACTTGATTTTTTAAAGATATAATTTTTTTATTATTTACTATACAAAATTACATTTATTCAACCAGTGTAATACGCATATTTGGTATATAAAATTAGATTTGTTCAACCCCTACAATAAATGAGGTCTTTTAAAGAAACTTTTTTATCATTTAGTATATAAATGTATATTTATTCAACCCGTGTAATACACATGGTTTTTAAAGATATTAATTTTTTTATTATTTTTGTTATATAAAATTACGTTTATTTAATCCGTGTAACAAATGAGGTTTTTTTTAACGACAAACAACACTTTATATATATATATACACACACACACACACACACACACAGAGCCAACAAGAAGCCGAGAACAACAAAACAAAGAAAACGAAACCAACAGAACATATTACAACATATCTAAAATATCAAAAGTCTTCCATTTCTCCCAACTTGTCGACTTAAGATTGGATCGGTTGCTAATCCAAAGGAACACATCTTCTTTGATCTTTTCCACCGTTATATTAATAGGAATGAAGTGATCATCAAAAACCTTCTCGTTTCTAGCATTCAAAATCCTCCAAACAGTCCCCATGGCAATCGTGTAGACCAAACGCTTCCAAACTTTTCCTCCCGGGCAAGCCGTAATGAAAGATATCAGATTTTTAAGGTTGATAATATCAACTGGGAAGTTGATACAGATCCACATCAGAATATTCCACCAAATACTTTGAGCCCACAGACAATTAACAAAAATATGGTCGGGATCCTCGTCGTAAATCCCACACCTAGGGCAGGTGCTATCAGATAGCGGAACACCCCTATGAATCAGACCCACTTTAGAGGCTACTTTTCCAATGATAGCCCTCCAAAGCAGAAAATTCGCTTTCGGAGGGGCCCAATTGTTCCAACCAAAACATACGGATCATTTCCATCCCCCTCGGCAGCCTTCTCGATGTCCGAACGGACCTGCTTGACGGAAAAGGATCCGTTCAGATCACTCCTCCATCTCCATGAATCCCCCTCTGCCACTAAGCTTTCTTTAATGTTAATACCAATTTTTGACAAGGCCACCTCAACCGACCCAACGTCCTTCCACACCCCCGGGATTGTTTTTTTCAAAGGAATAAAAGGAGGGGGATTGCTAGAAACATTACCTTTGTGAATCGCTGTCACCACTTCGGCCCATAAGTGATTTGTGATCTCTTTAAACCACCACCACCACTTAGAAAGCATCGCATGGTTGATACCTTGAATCCCCTCAATACCCATACCACCGGCCTTTTTTGACTTCACTAAGAGCTCCCACTGAATCCATCTTAGCTTGGGTCTCGATTTTGATTTACCCCAAATGAATTCCCTTCTAATCTTTTCAAGTTTACTGATGACACATTTAGGAGCTGCAAACAAAGAGAGAAAATAGGAAGGGAGGCTTCCGAGGACCGACTTGGCTAGAGTCATGCGACCCGCAAAAGAAAGATACTTAGCTTTCCATTTTGATAATTTCGCCAAGAACCTATCCATCATCGGTTTCCAAAATTTTGCTCTTTTCATATTAATTCCGATTGGAATACCCAGATGTGTAAATGGGAGGGAACCCACTTCACATTTGGCCAAACGCGAAAAGCGAGTCACCTCGGAATCCATAACACCGATGCCAAATAATTTACATTTTTTGCGGTTTACTTTGAGCCCCGAGACAAGATTCAGCCATATCAAGAGACGATTCAGGCAATAATATTATGTTCCGACCAAACTCCGAAAACCAAGACATCATCCGCATAGCAGAGGTGAGTTATGTTAGGTCCTCCATTGGGAAGTTGGCAACCATGAAATAATCCCAAATTGCTCGCCCTTTTCATGAACATACTTATGACCTCCATAGCAACGATAAAAAGAAAAGGGGAGAGTGGATCCCCTTGGCGTAAACCTCTCTTAATTTTGAATTCCTTTGTAGGTGACCCGTTCACTAGGACCGAACCCATACCCGAACTTAGACAACCCTTAATCCAATCCGTCCATTTCTTCGGGAACACCATTTTCTCCAACATTCGAAAAAGGAATTTCCAATTTATAGAGTCGTAAGCTTTTTCAAAATCCACTTTAAAAATAAGCATTTTATATTTTGACTTTTTTGCCCACGCCACCATCTCACTCACCATGAGAGGGCTATCAAGGATGTTTCGCCCACCAACAAAAGCCGATTGGTTCGGAGAAGTAATCTCATTAATCACAAGCTTGAGCCTATTAGCCAACACTTTTTCAATGATTTTATATATCGGACCCACCAACGAGATAGGCCGGTAATTAGCTAGCTCTTGCGGGTCGTTTATTTTTGGGATTAGAGCCACAAAGGAGGAATTACACCCCTTGCTGATCGAACCATTGTTGTGAAACTCATTTAACATCCCCATAACCAAATGTTTAATATTACTCCAAAAGGATTTAAAGAATTTTAGGGAGAATCCGTGAGGACCTGGCGCTTTCACTCCATCACAACTCTTGATAGCAGTAAAAACTTCTTTCTCCGAAAAACGATCACAAAGAAGCCTGCCCGTTTGCTCCGACACGCTGGGGAGCCCATAATTATCGAAGTCGGGCCTGCGTCTGCTAGGTTCCGAAAACTGCTTTTTGAACCACTGTTTGATCTCCTCTTTGAGCTCCACGGGGTCCGAGATAAATCTGCCATGAAAACTCAGACCATTGATTCTGTTTCTAGCCAAGTTCACAACGACCACCTTATAATAAATGAGGTTTTTAAAGATATATTGTTTTGTTATTTAGTATATAAAATTATATTTATTCAATCCATGTAACACACGAGGTTCTAACAAGATATAATAGATAGCGCTCATCCAAGTTCCACCACTTGATATAATACAGTTCTTAAAATTTAAATTCGGTCCAAATCAAATAAAAATATGAATTTGATCCAACTCAACTTTAGCTTTTATTTTTGTTAACCCAACCCAATTCAGAATGGTAAAAAGTATTTACAAATCGATTTAAATTCTTTTTTTTAATGATAAATTTGGATTACTCTCATCGTGTCATCAACGAGGATCTAAGGAGAGGGCTGATCGAAATAAAATCTAAACTATCTACTTAAATAATAGTATAAACTAAGTAATTACTTATATAAAAATGCATCTTATGTTATTCATGATGCAATTAAAAATAATGTCAACATTAATTATTTTTTTCTTAAATCCTATCATTTGTGAGACTTGAACTCGTAATCTTCAACCTTGAGAAATGGTCCTGAGCCTTATCCACCCAAGATGCTACTAGACTATAATGCTACTGCAATGGATTCAAATTCTGTTTTTCATTGTTTTAGTCTTTTTGGTTTTTTGCAAAAGAGTTAAATGCCATTTTAGTCCCTGTGGTTTGAGTCATTTTGCTAGTTTAGTCCAAAGGTTTGAAACGTTGTCATTTTAGTCCAAATAGTTTCAAGCGTTGCCATTTTAGTCCACTGGGTGAACTTCGTCCATTTTTTCTGTTAGCTAGAAGGGTAATCCGAACATTTTATATGGTCGAATTGCCCTTATAGTTAACAAAATTACATATAAAATGACCGAAATGTCCTTCTAGTTAAACGAATAAAGGAATAGAGTTAACTCAATGAACTAAAATGACAACGTTTGAAACTATTTGAACTAAAATGCCAACTTTCAAACCTTTAGACTAAACTGATAAAATAGTTCAAACTAAAATGACATTTAACTCTTTGCAAAAAGAATATTTAGGGCATGTTTGGCTAAGCTTATTTAACCTAAAAATGACTTTTTATGAAAATGACTTATTGACTTATGACTTTTCGAAAAGGAGTTTTTAAAAAAGTGTTTGGATTAGCTTATAAGGTGAGAAAAGCCAATAAGTCAATAAGTTGGTTTTTAAAAAGTGTTTGGCTTAACTTATAGATGTAAAATGACTAAAAGGGCTCAAAAAGTTATAAGTTACTCAAAAAGTCACACCATCGTAACTTCTCAAAAATGACTTTTTCTTCTTTACAAAAAGTCATTTTGAAAAGTACCCTTTTAGATTTGACAAACACAAAATCTCCTTATTAGCTTTTTGAAAAAAGCTAATAAGTTAATAAGTTGGTTCAAAAAGGTTAGCCAAACATGCCGTTAAACTCACTGGCAAAAGATCAAATACAAATAATCTTAACATACTAAACATACAAATTGAAGGAAAACCCAAAAGACAAGGTGACATTTTTGTAATTACCACCAACTATCAAAGTTACAACAAAAAATACCTAAAAAAACACAATTTTTTTTTTTAACATTTTTTATTAAAAAATCGCTACATTTCGTTAGCAAAAAAAAAAAAAAAAAAATATTTTTTTTGCTGCTACTAAAAGTAGCGATTTTTTAATAAAAAATGTTAAAAAAATAAAATAAAATAATTTGTGTGTTTTTTTTTTTTAGATTTTTTTAGGTTTTTTGGGGGTTTAGTTTTTTAGCATTTTAGCTTGGGTGGGGGGGGGGGGGGGTTAGGTTTTTTTTAGGTTTTTGGGGGGTGGGGGGGGGGTTAGGTTTTTTTTTAGGTTTTTGGGGGGTGGGTTAGGTTTTTTTAGGTTTTTGGGGGGTGGGGGGTAGGTTTTTTTTAGGGTTTTGGGGGGTGGGGGGTAGGTTTTTTTTAGGTTTTTTGGGGGGGGGGGGGGGGTGGGGGGTTTAGGTTTTTTTTGGGGGGGGGGGGGGGAGTGGTTAGGTTTTTTTAGGTATATTTGTAGAGTAACTTTGATAGTTATTGATAATTACAAAAATGCCACCTTGTCTTTTTGAGTTTTCCTTCAATATGTATGTTTACTATGTTAAGATTATTTCTACGATAACTTTACCCTAAACTCACTACACTCTCTGATTTCAAATTTCAAAATATTGGCCGGTTGGTTATCTGCTCTCCGATGAAACCAACAGAAATCCCCATGAAATCCGGCGACACTGAACTAGTCGTCGGAAAGAGAGAAGCTACCAAAAATAAGTCTCAATTCCGGCCGGCTACTGATGATACGAAACCCCTTCTCCAAGATCTGGTACTCTCTTTCCCCAATAAAACTTCTGTTCTTATATGTTATTAATGTTTTTATTTATGTAGATTCTAAGATCAGACCCAATTGAGACGGAGGAAGCTGTTCTCCGATTGCCCCCTTTTCCTCCTATTTATTAGTTCATGATTTTCTATGTATGTACTCTCCTTCTTGCAGTTACTTATTATGTACTGATTTGATGGTTTATTGAGTGTTGTTAATTTGATTTAATTTAATTTCTGGTTAGAAGTAGTCTAGACGGGTTCGGGTCAGTTTCAGGTTGACCTGTTTAGCTAAACGGGTCAGGTTCGGGTCAATCCGGTTGGATTGACGGGTTGACCCGTTTAACCCATTTCTATTATATTATGTTTTTATGATATGTTTTATGTCATAAATTTAGGGCTGTAAACGAACTGAACGAACACGAACAAGGCCATGTTCGTGTTTGTGTTCGTTAAGGAAATTAACATGTTCGCGAACTGTTCACGAACGCATACCGAACATAAGTTTATGTTCGTGTTCGTTCGTTAAGGAAATTCAATTGTTCACGAACAGTTCTTGAACACTGGTCTTGAACACAAACGAACGCAAGCAAATAAAAATGAACGCAAACGAACATTTAACTTGAAAATAAAAAAAATGAAAACATTGTTATCCTTAAACATTGGATATAAGTAGTTAAATACAACCATCAAATGATAAATCAAAACACAAGTAGTCTACCACACCATCAAACAATGAATAAAGTTTAACTAACTTAGACATAATTATCCAAAAATGTCTTAGAATGCCCAAATTTTAGCTAACTTAGAAAAAAAGGGATAATTGCATATTTCCCCTTAAAAACACCCTTAATTGCATATTTATCCAAGCCTAAATAAAAATTGCATATTTCCCCTTCTCTATTAAAATGACAAAACTACCCTTCTCAAAATTGAAAGATCTTGCTTAGAGAAAAATCAGGTTCATAGTTATCATTCTAGATTCACACGCACGACTTTTCAGTTCCTTCTACGGCATTTCTTTGGTCTGGTCGATTGACAGAATCCTTAAATATCTTTCGATTGACGGAGATGTTGTTGCTAGATTGTGTATCTTAGACTGTGGGGTATGGGGCTTGGGTTGGGGGAAAATGCCCAAGCCACCACCCCTTGGGGCTTGGGTTGGGGCGTGGCCCTTGGGGCTTGGGTTTGAAGCCGGGCGTGGGGCGGGCTTGAGATCCGATGTGGCGGCCTCCTATTCGCTGTCCACCGCCAACCCACACGGTGCACCCACGCCCCGCCATACCCCACGGACACGTCACTAGGCGGTGGGGGGGGGGGGGGGGCTCGAACTCCACGTGTCAACTCATGTCCCCAACCCAAACCCCACCATACCCCACGGTCTTATAATGTTATCATCACTGGATTTGTTTGGTCTGGTCGACTGACGGAATCCTTAAATATTTTTCGTGAATTACAACGGACTAAATTCAACAGGAAACAATTTCCTTTTGCAACAATGCTGAGTGTGGCAGCAACTGAAATGAATCTAAAGATGGGTATGTTGGGTTAATCTGATGCTAATGTGATCTTTGCAAGCCTCCCCCTTGGAAGCGCGGTTCCATGGACCGCTATAATATCCGCATATGTTCAAAACGGATGCTACGATGAAGCTCTTCAGCTTTTCAAGCAAATGCGTGAAGCTTACGTTTACGGTGACCAAGCAACTTTTGCAAGCACGTTAAGAGCTTTTGCAAATCTGACATCTCTTTCTTTAGGGAAACAGTTACATTCGGTTATGATCACGTTAGGTTGTATTTCGAATGTATTTTGCGGTAGCTCTCTACTCGACATGTATGCGAAATGTGGGTACATAAAAGACGCTATACAGGTGTTTGACGAAATGCCTGTTAGAAATATAGTCTCATGGATGCTGCACCATATGTTAACATGTCGAATATATACGCAGAAGCGGGACAATGGGAAGATGTTAGTAAGGTGAAAAAGGCGATGAAGGATAGGGGCGTTAGGAAAATAACGGCGTACAGTTGGGTTGAGGCGATGAAGGATAGCGGCGTTAGGAAAATAACGAGGGCGTACAGTTGGGTTGATAAGAAGTAAAAACGCCTTGAGCTGACTAGATATTCTACAACCCATGTTTCCAACAATTTTGTGGCATGCACCTCTCTTGTACTTTCTGCCATTCTGCTCAAAAAAGTTACATAACTTGAGCTGTATATCATTTATTAATTGAATGATTTATGTAAATACTGAAAAGTATTTGACTTCTGATTGTAACTGAATGAAATATTACTGTTAGTGTTAATTACTGTTTTCGTCCCTGTGGTTTGTCAAAAATCACTATTCAGTCCATTAGTCTAAAAATTGCGATTTTAGTCCCTATGGTTTCACTTTCGTAACCATTTCAGTCTACCTCGTAACCATTTCAGTCCCTGTACTTAACAGAATAATGGATTGAAATGGTTACGAAAGTGAAACCACAGGGACTGAAATAGTGATTTTTGACAAACCACAGGGACGGAAACAGTAATTAACTCTTACTGTTATTATTGTTCTTCGGTTGGATTGATGATCTTGTTAAGTAGACAAGAGCATCGTGTCTGGTTTTTAGGTATTCTTGAAAGAGCAGGGTGCTAGGTTTCAATTGTATTTTTTATGATTGTTACTTAGTTCGTGAGGAAAAATATTGAAAAAAAAATAACTTAATGAAAAAATGCAAGTAGTGAAAAAAGACAAAAACTAGTATAAAAAAGGGTAAATATGTAATTTTCTAAAGTTTAGTAAAATAAAGGGTAAAATGGTCTTTCTATTATTTAATTTTAGTAAATTAAATCAAAATGGGTAAACTTGCAATTTTACTAGTTAATAGAGGGGAAATATGCAATTTAATTTTTGGCTCGGGTATATATGCAATTTCAAAGTTTTTTAAGGGGAAATATGCAAAAAACCCTAGAAAAAAAGGGTTTCAAGTTTTCAATATGCTAAGATAAAAGGTTTATTATTTATATTTATTATTTTTTAATATAATCAAACGAACATATTACTGAACGTTCACAAACGCAGTCGAACGAACGAGACCTGTGTTCTTGTTCGTTCGCTAAGCTAACCAAACGAAATTTTTTGTTCGTGTTCGTTCGTCAATCTAATCGAACAAACATAAACGAACTTCCCGCCGAACGGTTCACAAATTGTTCGTTGAACGTTCGGTTCGTTTATAGCCTTACATAAATTAATTTGGGTGTGAATTTTATGCTATAATTATACATTATAAATAAGCAACAACTTTTAGCATAAGGTGATTGTACCCTTGGCTTTGGGTATGTTTCAAAAAAAAAAAAAAAGAGGATTATGTCCACACATCTACCATCTTCCAGGTTGGGTCAAAAGTCAAAACCTTTTTATAAGTCAAAACCTTTGTCCCAACTTTTTTATTGTTAGTCTTTTGTGAAAGATAGTTACAAATACAATAGCTTGATTTCACTAATATAATTCTATTGAATATAACTATTTAGGATTGTTCTTAAAATTCACACCTTATGTGACTTTCGACTCGCTTGACAAGTTCATCATGTTTCCTTAACCTATATTCATTACTATATTAGGCGTTAGAGATTAAACAATACCAAAATCGCCTATTGATGTGCAAACCTAATGCATGACGCCCAGAGTTCTACTACATGGATATAACAAATGCTTTGCATTGTAGGCATTATTTTAATTAATAATTGAGGCTTTAATGATGATGATGCTTTACGTTGATTTGTATTAAAGTTTGAGAAGGTCTTAAATTTGATTGAAAGTAATGGAAATGTTTGCAATTTTACTGATCAAGTATGAGATAGTGGTGGAGTGGTTAGGGAAAGACTTGGTGTTTCTTGTGACCCAGGTTCGACTCCCACTCTCCCTATTATTTTCTGCGGCATCCAGGTGAAGGGCGAATACGGGTGGCGCCGGTTCGTCTTGGATGGGAGGCGAGGTTTTACCGATTATTCCACTGTCGTGCCTTCGAGCGGGTGGAGGTCGGGTTTTCGCGCATCTGGGAGAGCCAAGGGGCTGGCGGCGGTCGAGTAGTAGACCTTGACCACAGTGCCCTGTGTCACGGTGGTTGGCACGTCGTTCCTTACCATTAAAAAAATATGAAGATGTTTTTAGGGAAAGTTGGATAAGTGCCTAGAGAGTTGTGAGGGGGGAAATGGCTACCAGTTTCATCGAGGAGTTCGAGATTAGCAGATCGTTAGAAGGCTTGTCAAATGAACATTGGTCTAGGAATGGTCGTTTTATGCTAACATGTATTCATATTACCTTCTTTTTGTAAATGCAATTTGTACCTTTTCCCTTACAACGCTTGACTCAGATGTTTATATTTAGGGTTTACTCTTTTGGTGCTCTAGCGAGTGCCGATGTTGTAACGAATCAAACAATACCAAACAGGGCTTTTATGAAATGTGAATGTCAACCCGGCCGCAACGCGACGGGTGTTACATCTAGTTATTATATTCTTATAAAGAAGCAACATGTTATTGCATATGTGTGTTGTAAGTTGAGCTTAGGGTGTATTTCAAAAAAAAATTGGGGTCTGCTTGCTCTTCTCCTTTTGATTGGCTAATTTGGGCCATACGTGTCTTTTCTCTCTCTCCCAGATCTTGAAAATCAAGTCTGATTTCAAAGTCTTCAAATGTCCTTTTTCTTTTGATTCACAACATCTGGACACATATAGTTAGAGAGAGCCAGAAGAAAGATGGCAGTGGCCGACATGGTGGTGCACGGCGACGACCATGGCGGCATGAGGGTGTCTGGCACTAGCATCCTTAGCTTGGAGGGTTGTTTAAGATTATCTACTGGCGATGGCTTATACTACACGCGTCTTGATCTGTAGATTCGCTCCCTCTTTTCTTTTTATCTTTGCTAGGTTTCATCATCAGTTACTTTGCTCGGTGATACCACCGCCCCATAAAGAAGTTACAGAAGCGTCCATCGCTGTCGGCGAACACGACAAGGAATCAAAGTGACGATGGTGGTGCTCTTTGTTTTCACGACAATCATCAGTTTATATGGTGATTTCGGTGGTTGATTTTGCGTTACATGATCGTCAATCATTGGTCGTTTGTTTAGTTCCTCTTCACCATAGACGGGCGATGATTGTATGTGATTGTCTGGTGTTTCGATTTTGCTAGAATCGAATGTCGGTGAATTAGTTAGAAACCTAAATTTTTATGAGTTGTTTTTTCTTCATTGCAGGTGGTTAAATCCGTTAGGGTTTTATTAAGCAAAGGATGTCACGTATGAGCGGAGGTGAGAAACATGGTAAGTTTTTAAATTTAATCTGGTTTACTATTTGCAGTTCCTTCAATGTTTTCACATGTAGGGCATAATTTTTAGGCTAAGTGTAAATATATGTGAAGGTGTAGGCTGTTTGGAATTTTAACTACCTTTATATGAAAGTGATGCAACATGGAGAGAGATTTCATGTGTTTAGATTCCAAGGAAAAAGCCATTGAAGCAAGTATGTATGTTTTAAATATATTTCTCATAATATGTGCTTTTATGAAATCAACTATCAACCATCAATCTTTCTTAAAATTTTGTGATATACGTTGCATTAAATAATATTTTTATCCTAGATTTCAAACTTAATTTATTTTTAAATTCATGAAAAAAAATGTTATTGAAATTATGATGAATTTTGTTGGTGTTTTGCATAATCATAAAGAGCTAAAAGAAATCTAAATTCTGCACACCAGGTGTTCGACTTAATGCTCACTTGAAAGTATATGTAAATTTGAGTTTAATTTGGCTTTGTAGATACTATATATGGTTTCCTATAAAATAAAATGATGTTTGTGCATATGTTCTCTGTTGATGGATGTCCTGTTGTCAAACTACTTCAAGATATGAGTAATGATGGTGATGTCGGTGACGGTTGGCAGAATCTTTAGGTTTCTTGGTAGAGTGTTGCTAGCGGGAGTATGGGTCGGGATGGTTTGAGATACAGGATTTCACAATGAGGGACATCATAACGCCTACAAGCTGTGCCAACTAAAAGCAACAGTTTTAAAGGTGCTTCACACATTGCAGGCCAACTAGAAACAATAGTTTCAAAGGTGCTTCACAGAGCGACTCATCGGGAGATGGCAGGATGGGTAAGATGGTAAGATAGGCATTGACAATCAAAAGGCGACAACTAATGATTTGCTCATTTGTGTGATGATATTGTTCAAGATATAGCGAGCGAGTTCACATGGAATTGTTTTTTGAAAATGATGAATTGGAGGAGGGAATATGTTTCCATTGTAAGGCATAAACTTTAAATCCATGTACGGTTGTATTTAATCATCGTTATGTACATTACTGTGTTTTATCTTGAGCTAAAAAGCATTTTATATATATAGAGGCCGGTTATCATACAAATCCTCTAATCATACATTATGTACGCTACAACAACAACCGTACGATCATCTCATTAAAAGCGCGTGTTTAAACAATTAAATTAATCTAATTAAAATTAATAAAAGAAACCGCCAAGGTTATAATTTTCCATAGCGAGAACAAAACCCCTGATTATCAGCACCCAAAAACTCAAAATCATTCTCCTTCTCCAAAAACATTACCTGCAACTCATTGCGATTTCAACTACGATTCACTGCTACTCTCCATTGCGATTTCAACTACGATTCAATGAATATTGAGAAAAGAAGCAAAGCAAACAACGACAGACCACAAGCGAAGAATATGAATCCAGGTATCTATTTACATTTGCGATTTAAGGTGTAATATACAGGGGCTTTAAAATCAAATGCGATTTTGTTTGTTTATTAACGTTTTACCTGAAACATATAGTCCTATAACATTATATATTGATAACAACTTCAATTTTGCTAGGGTTTATTGCAGGAATATTTATTTGTTAGGTTTTGCATTTTTTATGCACTTTTCTTAATGAAACTGATGGGTGTGCGATATCATAAAGGATTTTGTTGTGGTTTTAATGACATTTGCGATTTCATATGATAAAAAGCTAGTATGTATAAGTTTGTTTGTTTTAGGTTAAATTAGATTTGCGAATTGATATAAATGCAAATGCGATTTTATATGAGAAGTTAGTTGTATTGTTTAGGTAATGCTTATGAAACAAATGCGAAATCATAACTCATAAATGCAAATTGATAAAAATAACACATGCGAATTGATATCTAACACATGCGAATTGATGGATTGTTTTGCATAATTAACTGACAAATGCGATTTTGTACGTGTTTTTAACTATAGCTTGCGATTTTGTAGAAATAGAATCTGATGAAGACTTTGAAGGACCAATATCAACTCTGATAAAAATTAAAAAGAATAGAAAGAGATTGGTGATTCAAGAAAGTTCAGAAGATGAAGAAATTGTTAAGCCACCCCCAAAAAAGAAAAAAACATGAGAAGAAAGAAGATAAAAGAAAATCAAAGATACTCACAAAAAGACATTCAAAAAAAGGGCAACAACCTAAAACAGAACATAGAGAGTTTTTCAAATACAGCAATGAAGCAATACTGCTGAGATGCCAACCTAACTCATATATGGATACTGTTAGAAGATTTTCAAAAAAACAGATAGATGATGTTAGGGATATGGGGTTTGGAGCTATTCTTGATATCAACATCAACCATATTTCGACAAGATTGGCATATTGGCTAGTGAGAAACTTTGATGAGAAGTTCGATAAGCTAAACTTGGGAAAACACCAAATAAAAATAACATCGGACACAGTTTATGAGGTATTTGGTATACCAAAAGGTCCAAAGAAGGTTGAAATAATAGCCGATAAGAGAAAAGTCAAAAAGCAAGACAAAACTGAAAAAAGTCAAGAACCAGGAAATGCGGTCCGGGATACATTCATCCACCAGTGGGGACAAAACGCGAGACTTACCCATGGCTTAATAGCAAATACAATGGAAAATCAAAGAGACGGCGGGAGCCTGTTTAAATTAAATTTCCTTGTATACTGGATGACGTTCTTTGCAGAAATTACAAAGGCAACACTTGCAAATGATAGATGTTTGCTCGGTGTAGAAGATGTTGAAGAAATAAAAAATCTAGATTGGTGCTCATATCTACTCGAAACCTTGCGCCGGACACGAGCGGGCTGGAAAAACTATAAGATACAGTTCGTAGGACCTGTTGCCTTTCTTACGGTATACATTACTACATTTAATAACACATTTAGAATACTAGTTTGTTTTGTTATATAATTACATGATCTTGCTATTCATATAGCTTCTGTACACGCATGAGTACAACAAGAGGCTTAACCTGTTTGAGAAAGCTGTGGAAATACCGGTTATTCGTTATATCACATCTTCAGAGATTGATAAAGTCGAAGAACATATTTCGGATAACGGACCTCTATGGATATCAAGTGAGAGTGAAGAAGAAGAAGAAAGTGAAGAAGAAAATGAAGAAGAAAATGAAGAAAAGAATGAAGAAGAAAAGGGTCCTCCGGTGGATGATTATACACTACGACCGCCGGTTGACACGACGATAAGCTACAAAAGAAGGACTGCGCGTGCAGTACACAACGAAGAAACCGGGGAAGAGCCAAAAGATAAGGAGAACATTGATGAGTTCATGGATTTCGGTTTTGAAATCAATGAAATGTCTCAGATGAACATTGACTTTGAAGTTGGAACGCAGACGCAGAAAATGATGGATTATTGCAACACTCCTGCTCAACTTTCACCGTCGGTATTCTATGACACAGCCAACGAACAACAACTAGAGGCTTCGAGAGCAAACAAAAAGGTAAGTGTATAAAAATGTTAATTTAACTTATTTAACTTTATCAATTATATTTAACTTCTATACTGATATTACAGAATCTGTTGAAAAAGATGAAAGCAAATGTCAAAAAATACCTTAAAATGGTTCGAGATGTTCAAGAGATGAACAAATTAGTGTCAGAGGCAAAAACTAAGTGTTTTTGGGATGTTGATGTTATGAATGCTTGTAAGGAGTGGGATCAAACGCTTCAGAATAATCCCATCTGTCTGCCACCTGAACCGGTTCAAGAGCATGGACCTGCAGCCTCTCCTGTTCATCAAGAACCTGAAAACCCAGCTTCTGAAGTTCATCATGAAGTTGCTACAAACACAGAAGGTAAAGAGGATGAAGAAGCACAACAAGTAATATCCAATGTTTTGCTACAAATGGCATCAGAAGGTAACACTTGCGAAATCAATATTAACACATGCGATATAATGTAAAAATTCACTAAAAATTATACATTTGCGAAACCTATGAAAAACACATGCGATACTATCAAAAACATTTTAGCTTTGATTTCGCACACGATGTCATGTATACACCTGCGATTTTGACTCTGCTGTATTAAATAAATAAAATAATTTTAATCTATAGGTACACTGCAACCAGATGATGGAGGAGTCACAGACACCCTTATTGCAAAAATTCAAACTGTGGAACCGGGTGTATATGCTTACCAAACAACTGCCAATGGTAATAAAAACCCTTCACTTTATGACAAAAATTAAACATCATAAATTATTGTATATCTTAAATTACTCTGGCATGCAGAAACTGGTGAAAATGAAAGTGTTGTCGAAGAGACAGTGAACTTGGCAGAATATACACAAAAAGTCCAGGAAGAAGTGCCAGAAAAAGACCCCCAACAACTCGATACGGACGTTGAAATTGAAAAGGAAATGGAACCTGAATGCCCTCAGGTAACTGCTGAAGAATTGCATTCAGTTGAGTTGGTTTTGAGCATAGTACCAACATTGGTAGAAGATAAAGGAAAAAAACCAACTAGAGGGAGAAAAACCACAAAGCCAGATCAAGTTCCAAAACAAGTTATACCAAAAGGGTTAAACGAACTACTTTATAAGACGATAGAACAAGCAAAAAAAAGAGGTGAAAAAAGATGTGCAGATCTTGGAGACAAATTTTGTTCACCTTACTGCAATAGAGTGGTGAACATGCATGAAGCACTCTTGACCCAAGAATTAAGTGTGATCCGCTTCACATTTGCTACCTTTGCAGGCTTGCAGTAAGTAGAAAAACATATATCAACAAACAAACATCTAATAAAAAATATACACAAAACAAAACTAATTATTTATTTTATGCCTGGCAGAGAAGAGTTTTACCGATCCAAAACTGAGGTTGCAACATTCAAAGTTGTGTTTGAAAGCTTCTTCAGGGAACAATACGTAGCATCAAACGGAATAGATGCATTTGTAGATATTCTAAACCTTGAAGAGAAGAAAAGGGATAGAAAATCATCACCACACAGATTCTTCTTGTATTCCACAATGATGGTATGTTTTCATATACATTTTGTCATTTTAAATTTTAAAACATAAATGAATAATAATGATTTCGCAAACTAGTTATCTCTAAATCGCATGTATTATGGCAGAATTTTTTCTTTTGAAACATTTTCATACTGTTTGTAAAATATCGCATGTGTTGTATATACTATTCGCATGTGAAAAAAATCAAATGTTTGCCTTTATACCACTGTTGTAATTTCGCATTTGGTACATACACTATTCGCATTTGGTACATTGTTTGCATGGATTTTGACTCTGGTTACATAACATACAGCCGAATATCTTTTACGACGAGGAGAAATACACAGACAACCAACGACTCAGAATATTTGCCTCGAATTTTGAAGACATGTTAAATAGATATGAGGTAAAAAAACTTGAATCGGTTGACCTGGTCTTTATTCCAGTACTTCAAGGTGACCACTTCTATGTCTTGTGCTTCAACTTGAAATCCGGCAAAATTGAGCTGATTGACAATTCAGCAGCTGAACAAGAATTCAACGAAAGATACAAGGGGCTACCAGACACACTGGTAATACAAAACCCTATACTTATACATGTTATATTTTATGTAAAAGCTACTAACACAATGTTACAATGTTACAGAGAAGGGTATTGGTTTTATACCTAAAAGATGCTTTAAAACCAACACCGGCTATTGAAGAACTTGCAACCTCAGTGATAGAAAGAAAGCAAATGGTTTGGAGGACAAAGAATAACGGCGTAGACTGTGGAGTGTTTACGATGCGTCACATGGAAACCTACAAGGGAGACCAAAAACCATGGGTGACAGGATTTGTGAATGAAGATGAAGTAAACAACAGACAGAAGGCACAACTTCATCTCCTAAGGACAAGATATCTCAGCAAAATCATTCTATCAGAGCACAACATGCATCGTCTAAAAATAATTAAAATGGCCAATGATTTCGACAAAAGGAAAGACAAAGAGAGGTATATGAAAGATCTGGATAATATAATCCCAGAAAGGATGAAAACATATTTTGACAGGGACAATTAAAGTTCATTTGATGATGTACTTATGATACATATTTCAACTGTTTCAACTGCTTTAGTTCTCTCATTTGATGATGTACTTATGATACATATTTCAACTGTTTCAACTGCTTTAGTTCTCTTATTAATTTAGAATATATATTGATGTTTGTTAACTGGCATTTGTGTTCTTATTTCACATGTGTTTTGTATTAAAATCGCATGTTTCACATTGAATTATTAACATTTGCGAAATACAATTCCATTACATGACAAAACATGCTAATTTATTGGAACATACACCAAACAAAAAAAAAAAAAAAAAAAAACAGTTCATTCAAAAGATGAAAGAAACTCTAATTTCATCTTCATTGAGCATCTTAATATAGTTATTGCACCAGCCAACTCTTTCAACTGTTTCTCATCCCTCTCACCCAAATCCACCATAAACATAACTGCAATTTCTTTAAGACTACTCACTTGCATCTGGGATAAAAAGTTCAGAATTTCTTGTCTTCTCTTCATGTTTTCTGTTACACGAGAAATGTTGGCTTCCAACATCTCTTGACAAGTTTGATCCTCTTGAATCTGTTGCTGAATCCTTTCCCTCAAAACCTGCTTGATACTTGGTTCAGAAGAAGAAGAAGAGGATGATGGTAGATCTGCCATTTTTTAATTGGATGTTTTCAATAGTAATGAAAACATAAAATCATCATCATCATCATCATCATCATCATCATCATCGTACTCAGTATATCCCACCTATAGCAAAGCTAAGGTAGGGTCTGAGGAGGGTGGGATGTAGACAGCCTTACCTCTACCCCGTAGGAATAGAGAGGCTGCTTCCAATGAGACCCCCGGCTCGATTGTGGTTTTGCATCAAGCCTTGGACATAAGGCACATAACACTCAGCAATTGAGACAAACGCCAATTGGTGCATGTACCCCCTTGTCTTTCGGCTATCAACGCCACCACATGATGCCTGATTAACGATCCCCTCTTTTTAACGTTATTTTCACGAAATTAGTAAAATAACGTTAAAAATTAGTGCACTTTTCACATAAAATATATAATCAAAAAAAAAAATTATTGATATGAATTATTGAAATCAATTATTGAACTGAATTATTTGATTTCAATAATTGAAACACACTGTGCAAAAAATAAAAATAATTACTCAAAAAAGATTGGGAAATCAAAAGCACAATTAATAAAAAATCTTTAAGGTTTGCGAAATCTCGAATTAAACTTGCGAAATTATATATATAACTTCATTGTGTGCGAAAACACTATATTTAAACATGCGAATTTATGCAACATATCCATTCCTTTACTAGTTGGATTATTTTAAAGCATCACATGCGATATATAAAAAGACACATGCGATATAGTAACACAACAATTAATTCCAATAAACACTTAACTTCTACCCCCTGATTATAAATCTAATAAAAAAAAATACAAATGAAAAAAAAAAACCAAAACTCACCTAAATGACGAAGAATAAAATGGCCGTTCTGTGTGGAATCAATCAAAACCCTACAATCGAATTCAAAAACGAATAATACTTGAATGGAACGGTTAGGAAACGAACTCCATAATTGACGGTTAGGAGATGAAGAATAATTGACGGGATTCAATTATTAGCAGTCGTAAATGTTAGATTAGAATGTCTGATATACCCTTATTTGTTAAAATTGAATCAGGACACGTGTATGGCTGCTGTTGTAGCGTACATAATGTACGATAGTGAGATTTGTACCATACTCTTTACCTATATATATAAATGATATTTTTTTTATTTACTATAATATAATTATAATTATATAATACCCAGCAATTGATATATTATGTTACTAAATATATATTATGTTATAAGTTAAAGAAACTATATATGGTCTAATCATTTCCAATACACATTTCTTATGGTTATTGTTGCTCAGGTACTGAAGCTATCTTAGCTAATCTTGGCCATTTTACAGCCTTCTCTATAAGTGCAAGTCCACCCCGGTCATTCGGGTCAAGCTTCGCCACTGAGTGGGATGTAGTCGACTACTTTTTATCTATAAAAGCCTATATACTTACGATATGCAAAAAGATAGAAACGTCCATGGTTTTAGAACAATGTTGGATGTCTAGAGAAAATGTCAAGTTTGGTGATCTAAGGTTGACTTGGTATCATGTTCTTATTTATATAGTCATTCCAAAAAACATATCTTTTTTTTTTTCAGGCTAATGCAGACACAATCTCGCCGTGCAGTCGCAGATAAGGCATATGCTCTTATGAGTTGTGACACTGCAATCCGTTCCTTCGGTATGGGTGAATTAATTATTTAGTGACTCAAATTTAGATAGCTGACTAAATTATATATAGATGTGTACATTTGTTTGCAATTTGATAGAGAAGAATTAGCATGATCTGCTTAATGAAAGCAAGGGGATACTTTTGTGTGCTTTTCCTCTTTTTAAAATGTCATGGGTTAACCTTTTCTTTATAGAAGATCGCCTTATATGTAATTAAACTTGATTCGTTTATAAGTAAATTATTTCAGAAAGACTTGGCATAGCGCGCCGCAACGCGCGCGGGTTAAACCCTAGTATTATATAAATTAGTAACATTTCTAGGCATAAGGAGTTGTAACTTCCGCTTATTTGGTGTTATGTGCTTTGTGATCTTGTAACTATCAATTTGTAACATATTGGTGCATATATGAGTTGTACATAGTAGAATACAGGTGTCCACAGCACAGCAGGGGGGTTGTATCTTTAAGTTTTAGGGTTGGTAAATATATCTGGCTTGACACCACCGCCTACACGAAAAGAGCATTTGCAGTTTCAATCACGTGTTCCTCAATACCTAAATCCACCGCATATCACCGGTGAATTCACGGTTCTTGGCCGTTGAGTCAAGCGGGCATCTGAATCCACCTAATGAATCCACCTCCTTGTCCGTACCGACTGAAACCCTAATTGTGCTTTATCTCTAACATCCGACTCGGTCAATAGCGGCATCCGATCTCCACGACTCCGGAAACGCATCTCCTGCATCGAATTTCACGTACCTCCGTTGATCGATTAGCTTATTTAGCAGTTCGTTTGCATTGTTTTTCGAACGTCGACAGGTATATGTGATCTTCCTCGTCTCTTTAGACTGTTAATTTCAGTATGTAGTTGTTTTGTTTAATCGTTAATCAGGTGATGGTTAATGAAACTGTTGGATTTATGGATTGGATATGTTGGTTTGATTGGTCTGTATTTTAGGGTGTGTGTGTAGGGGATGCTCAATGCTAGCTCAGAATGTCATGAGAAATGAGGGTTAGGGTTCTTAAAGTTTGGGATTTATGGATTGGATATGTTAATTTGATTGGTTTGTGTTTCAACGGTGGTCAGAATGGGGTGGTTCAGAAAAGGGGAAAGACGAGAATGTGCTTGGATATGTCTAACTTCCGATCGACAATCTGCTACCCCATTGCAGTTGTCGAAGACGAAAATCTGAGGTTGATAGTTGTAAGGTTTACTAGCGATTCCGTGAGTTTTATGTTGTGCGGTTTCAGGTGTTTTACTTGATTTCAAAGAAGCATATTGTTAAGATGTAGCTATTATATGGATTAATGAGTATCGTTTTTTGAAGAAATCCAGCTGCAATGTTCGACCAAACTGTACAGTTAAACTGCTGTCCATTAGGATCTTTAACTAGCTAAACTTGCTACACTCCGTGGTTGAGACACAGGTTCACTTCCCATCTTAGTGTCTTACCCTTTTTACTTGTCACAATTCACTTATGCAGGCCTGTTTGATAAAACATATATGTTTTACTTTTGGCAAACTCTTTTGTCCTGGCCCAATTAGGTTGGCCTGACACGCGTTTGCCAATTCTTTACACATTATTGTGGCTTAATAGAATACCTTATCTGAAATTACATGGCCTTGCCTCGATCTTTGCAAGCATGTAAATCATAACAAAAACTTGAATTTATGATTCATGAATGTATTTATTAACGATAATGTGAAATACTCAGCAATGGATTTGGCTTATGCTGCAGGGCGAGCTGGTGGCACGATGAGCAGAGTTCTTAGAGCCACTAATGCGAAAGCGGCTTAGATGTTCATCGATGAAAAGTAAGTAATTGTTTTAATAAATGTAAATTTCCGATAGGTATTGAAAAGTGTTTGATCATTGATTACCTCATACGTGAGGCTTTTAGGAAAACACATTAGGGGCTTGAGGCGGAGAGAGCACCTCATCTTTTGGGCCCTCAACGCATCAGAGCACCTTGCTCTTTTTTTAACCAAGTTTGTAACTCAGAGATGGTTTATGCTAAGCGCAAACCTTAAACCCTTTTGTTTATGGCTTGAAAGAAGTAGATTGATTATTTATGCGTGATGAATAAGTAAAGCCAAAGTTGTATTGTTGCCTATTTTTGTAGGGAACTATAATAATTGAGAAAATGAATACAATAGAGATGGTGGTTGGGAAGGAGGAAGAGGAAGAAGTCGTGGTGGATATCATGGACGTGGTGGTGGTTATTGCAAATTCATTGGGTATTATGATTATGGAGGTAAACTCTATTCTAAGCAATCGTGTAATAGATTTCAGTAGAGGTGAATATGGGTACGCCGACTCTTTTTAGTTAAAACATAACCCAGATCTTCTCATTTCAAGTTAATAGGCTCATATAATCACTTATGAGTTTTAGGAACCATCTTATCTTGCCATTCAATAACAAACTAGCCACTGCTATGAACCTATCATTTGAAAAAAGTAAACAAAATTTTGAGCCAAAACAGGTAGCTTTGTTTAGGCTGATTCTTTCTTTTGGTGATCAAATTGTTTTTAATTTGCTTAAAATTATTAGTTACATGGTGTAGAGCGTGTGGCTGGTCATACATTTATACAAGTTGCTTTAATGATTTTTTTTTACATTTTTATTGTTTGTTTACAGGATGAAGCTGATGGTTATGATGATTGATGATGGCCTACTAAGTGTTGCTGACCGCCTCGATGAAGATTTACTTTCTTGCAAAATTTGTACCATGGGTTTCAATGCCGCATCGGTTAGGTGCTATTATAAGGGCTTGCTAAATGGATTTATTGGGCTTTGTTTGTATCGTTTTGATATGTGAATGTCAACCCGGCTGCAACGCGGCGGGTACTAACATCTAGTTATAACTTAAAAAGGGAAATTGACGTAAGATTTTATGATTTTAATGCAATTTTATTATATAAATTTGTGTTTTTTGTAGTAGATGTTAATTTTAATATATATTTTGCTGAAAAAAAAGTTCGGGTTGAACGGGTCAGGGTCGGGTTAGCCTGCGAATATTCGGGTCGGGTTAGCCTGTGAATATTCGGTTCGGGTTCGGGTTCATATGTATGACATGATTTTCGGGTCCATAACTTCATATGTATGACACGATTTTCGGGTTCGGGCCGAGTTGAACTCGTCAACCACACGACCCGTTTTCGGGTCCATAACTTCATATGTATGACATTCATGACATTGTGTTGTAACTTGTAAATTCCTAGGTTTTACAGCTTCTTGCTGGCCCGTTTTCTATATTTTTATATAGATTCTCGCCGTTCCAAAAAAAAAATTACGAGCTTATGAATTATTGTACTTAAGTCATGCATGTTTTCGTTGTTGAACACCAGTTTGCGTTCTTAAACGTGTTTTTTGAATACTGTTAAAATGCAGTTAAGGCCTTATATTTCTAGTGAAGTATTTATCTAGAACCATTTGTCAATGTTTGCATGATTTCACCTCTAGTTGAAATACCATTATTGTGGTAACCTAGAGCAGTTAAGTTTGTTAAAAGGGCTTGGATCTATGACTGAAAAAGGTGCGCGTAAAACTAGACTAAACACCAACAAATGTGTGTATGCAACGCCATGTAGCAAATCAGTCAATTAGGCGTGTCGCTGTGATTCGTGGTTCTCATGAAATATAAGCGTTTTCATTTTAATCCTCCCCTATATATAGGGTTAGGATCGTGTGAGAAGTACTAGGGTAATTGAGAAACGTGAGAAACATTCTGGATCAAACATGTTTTTTTTTTTTTTTCTAATGTATATATGTGTGCTTACAGTTGAGAACTAACGTGCCACACACTATCCAAAAGCCAGTAACAAAACCAACGCCCCCACCGAATATAAAACCACCTTTGAAGTTCATCTACGTCTTCCCTGCCGCCTTCACTTTCACCAAGAGTGGGTGGTACTTCGGATTCGTCATCTCCAATACAATTTTTAGTAATGGGAGGTCCACATAGTCCTGCGTTTCCACTATATCTTGACGGTTCAAAGGACTGGAGTTGAGTGCTAGACGGAATTCTACCTGACAAGTTATTGTACGACACGTCTAGATAATTTAATGAAGTCATCTGAGCCATGCTTGATGGTATCCCTCCTGAAAAATTGTTTCTTGATATATCCAAAGTTAAAAGTCTTTTCATCTCACCAATTTTCGATGGAATCTCTCCACGTAAAGCGTTCTTCGACGAGTTTAAGGCAATTAGTCCATGGAGATTGGTGTGTTCGTATGGAAATCGTCCTGTTAGGTTGTTGCTTGATAGATCAATGATCCTAAGCAATCCAAGAATGCTACTGAATTCACGTACATTTCCTTGCCACTCAATCGTTGCATGGTCAAAATACGAATGAACAATGAAATCTTGATGAGCATATCTTGGATTATACCATGGAATGGAAAAAACATACTCAGTTCGTGTTGGAATAAGTCCTTCTTGAACCATGGTAGTAAGATTATTCATGCATGATGGGATGGTTCCGAATAGATTGTTTTTTGACAAGTCAAGAAGTTGAAGATTCACTAGTTGACACAATTGTAAAGGGATGGTTCCAAAAAAGTTGTTTGCACTAAGGCTAAGAATAGTGGCGGAACTAGAACATTAACTCAGCGTTATCCAAAAAAAAAAAAAAAAAAATCACCGTGCAATCATACAATATTAAAAAAACGACAATAAATAAATAAAGTAAAACAAATACCTAATAGATTTGTCTTCTTCTTTATACATAACTAACAATTCAAGAACTCAAGAAGAAAAGAAATAAATAATACTCACAATGTGTGTGTAAGATTTGCGGATGATCAGCGATTTGCGGATGATCAAAAGTTGAATCAGCGATTTGCCATTTGCGGATGAATGGATGATCAGGATCAACAACACTTCTTCGGTTCTTCTGCCTCTGGCCCTCTGCGTTGTTTATAATCACAGCCCTCTGAGTCGACGTTTGGTATCCCTGCGACATATAACATTATAATTGGGCTAACATATAACATTATAATTAGTTTGGGCTAACATATAACATTATAACTGACTTTAATAACAATTAGTTGGGCTTATTATATACAATCTTCATTATTGAATGCTTACTCTTCATAACTGGGCTTTAATGAACTGATTTAGGCTTATTATTTACAACTGCAATTTGGGCTTACAATTTTTTTAATGGTGTCATCGTAGTTGTTTAGGGGTGTTCTTTGTATAAAAATCGATTTTTTACACTACCGGTACAAAGTTGAGCCGTAGCCCGTGCTACGGCTAATTACTCTACAGGTTCGCCCCTGCATCAATTCGTGTTCGTTTATTTAAAAAACCGAGCGGAATTTCTTGTTCATGTCCTTTCATTAATTAAACGAATGAACGTAAACGAACTTCCCGCCAAACAGTTCACTAACTGTTCACTGAACGTTCAGTTCATTTACAGTCCTATGCCTTTTAAAGGAGAGGTCACAAGTTCAATCTTGGGCAAGAGTGAATAATATAGAAATATTACTACTAACAGACTAGGAGTAAACTTTGCTATTAAAAAATATAACATTAAAAAAAATCTCCAAATTTTTTTTATACAAAGGAAAGGTCAAAATAAGTTATGTTTTGGTGTCACTAAACCTTTTTATAGTGGAATCAATCCATTGATTAATATGAACATTTGTCGTTAACTACGAATTAATATCACCATCTAGATGATGGATTGAGTTATGCTCATAAATAGCATATTTATTGTGGACCATTTACAAGGACTTCTCGTTCTATTCACATTATATGTTTCATATTTCCTTCTTTATACGTTATCTTCATTAACCACTTGCCATGAAATTTCAGTGTTATAGTCTACCAAAGACTTGGGAGTTATCAAACATCTAGTTTGAGCCTTTTAGCCAATGGGGTATGGAGGTGGCGGATTAGATCATGGATTGTCATTTTTCACGTAGGACATGGTTCTCGTGATACACCATCCCTATTCCAAAACCATGATGGTTTGCGTGGTTTAATCCATGGCAACCACAACCCTTTTCAATTAATTAGGGGTTTTTGATTGGGGGGGGGGGGGGGGGGGGATAGTGGGGGTCATGGTCCATACCATATAGGGTAATGGATTAGGTCGGTGGATAAGGGTAGAGTGACATGACGCTGACGTGGAGGGTGATGGTGATCATTTGGGTCATGAGTTCTACAATTTCCATGAAACTCAGTTTTGGGTGATCTCAAATTACCACAAAGTCTACTTTGATTTGATGTTTAATCTTGATTTTTATCTTGCACATGTACAAGAATATAAGTACATGTTCATAAGGCTACTCGGTGTGGGAGGAGACAAGTCCTTGGAGGATGCCCCTCCACTTGAGCGTCACGTCAACATCCAAGGATGATGCCTCTTAAAGGATGGACCAGGGGAAATGAGGATGGACCTATATATATGTGTGTGTGTGTGAGAAGGGGGAGGCCCGGCCTCAACGTCCTGGGAAAGACGCTGAAGACAACCACGCACAAGGGGAAATGGTGTTGGGACCGGCGCCGTGGCTGGAAGGGCCGGGGCCGTCCCCCACACCGAGCAACCTAAGAGTCCCAAGGGGGGCTTGCGCGTAACCACTCATCAACTGGTTTTAGTGTCATGAATCTATTATGGACAATCAGGATTTACTTAAACATCAAATGATAAATCACAAAAAAACATTGATTCAAGTTGGGAGGAGGTTAAGGCCCGACCGTTATGAGGTACAAGGGTCGCGTTGCTGATCATCGTAGCAACTTAGTTTATTTGATCTACATTTTTTATTTTACATAAAAGATGATTCATTGGAAGTGCATCAAATTTGCTAACGGTGCTAAAATGTTCTTATGTAGTAAGTGATTCACGAAATACTTTAATCTGAAAGTGATATTACACGATTCAAAAAGCTATCTGGGTGATTAAAGTACGAAATATGAAAAATCAGGTGGTCGTTATGGGTAAATGCTAAAACATGGCTAGTTGGCTACATCAACTTATATTTTTAAACTAGACAGGAAATCCTAGGAATCTGAGTTTAGATGTCATGATTATATATCAATAATTTGTATTATATCATCTTAGTTTATGGTTTCATTATATGATTGTGACTTTGTACAAAAGCTAATGTCATGTTATCTTCATCAATGCAGCCAATGGCAATTAATAAGTGTAGAAATTTATTATTTTTATTCCTTTAAACGTGAACAAAAAAAATGTATTTTGGGTTAATGACAACTTTGACCCACATGTATTAAAGTTGAGTTGTTTCAACGAAATACCGTTTTTGGCCCACGACATACGCCGGTCTATATTGTGAAGTGGATGTGAAAATATCAATTTTGTTTAAAGCGCATTGGTAGACAAATTAAGTCAAGCGGATGAGAAAATGTCAATTTTGTTTAAAGCTGTTGGTAGATAAATCAAAGTCGTCAGAAAATATTCTTTAAGTAGAATTCTTTTACTATTATTTTTAAAAACTTGTAAGTGTTAGTACTCTGTGATGGTTTATAAATTTTCAATTTCTTTTATTAAATTATTTTAAGAATTCAAATAGCTTTATGAACTTTTTACTTTTATAAATATATTTTGGTTTTATAATATGTTATTGGTGATCACTATTTTTTAACACCTTGTATACTTGTTGATCTTGTATTTTGATCGCCAATATTGTATGTTATCTTTTTTTTTTCTTTCTATCATGTAATTTGAGTTTGTCGATTTTGCAATTGAATTTGTTGATCTTGAATTTTGTTTTGGACAAATTGTAATTGAACGTGTGGACTATGTATCTAATTTGTTGATTTTATAACTTGCTTTATCAATCTAACACTTTTTTATGTACTTGTATGATGATAGAGAATGTTTTACAATAATTGATGTGCACATATTATCTATAATATTTAGTTATGTGTTATGGAGTAACGTTTCGGTGAGGTGGTTTGTGAAGGGGAGTGAAACACCGTTCCATGTGGCGTGAAAACCCCTTTCCGTGAAATGCATAACGGCCGTTGGGATGAAGTAGAAGGGTAAGGGTGGTGGGCCAATGGAAATCAACCAATCAAATTGCATTTTTTTTTGGGATAAATTACATTTTTCGTCCTTTATGTTTGTACCGTATTGCAATGGATGACCTTTAACTTCAATAATTACAGTCACTGTCCTTTATTTGGAAAACTTGTTACACCTTTCGTCCTTTAACACTAACCAGGTTAAAATTATCAATTAAGTCTATTCACTTAAGGGTATTCTGGTCATTTCACGCTTTTCTTTAAAATGTTTTTAATAAATAAAACCAATAATAATTACATATATCCATCATCTTCCCCAATCCCCAATCCCCCAACCCTAGAACCCTAACCACCACCACATCCTGCCATCGCCACCACCATATGAACCCTAACCACTTTACAAGATAAGTTACAATCTGATCCTCTAACCCCATCATCTCAATCCCACGCGAAAAGAAACACGAAATCACAATGAAACTAGACTCTTTGCAGATCGGGACACAAGATTCTTCGCAGATCTGAAACAAATCAGAGAATTTGCAGAGTGTGAAGTGTGGGGAGGGTGGAAATCGACGGGAATTGATGAGTGTGAACTGTGGGGAGTGTGAAGAAGATGCCGCAGCTTAGGTCTATCGATGATGTTTTTCATCTTTCAGAGAGTCATATTATCGAAATTATCTACTTGTTTCGATCAGGGAGGTTTGTATGCGATAGCATTTTATCTTAAATTGCATTCCTCCTGTGGGAACATACCACCTTTGAGCTACCAATCATTGGAGGTACCTAGTACATCGGTATTAGTAGTTAGGAAATTATGTTTCATTGACTTTGTTTGTTTACCGATTTATTATTATTATTATTATTATTATTATTATTATTATTATTATTATTATTATTATTATTTGTTTAGGAGGTATGGTATTATTGTTATCACAGAAACCAGTTACTTGATTTGGTTTGGTATGAAACAAGGGTTAATAATAATAATTTATGTTTTTGGTGGTTGTATTTGACATCTCTTAGAGGTCGCTGCCGGCCATTGGACTTTGTTTACCCATCTTATTTTATTTGCTTTGCTTCTGTGATTGTTTAGGAAGAACCCCTCCCCTCGCCAGATGGGATCTCGTCAGATGATGAGGTATTCTTAATCACATAAACCTATCTATCTGGGTTCATTTTAGGAGGAAGTTATTATTATGTTTTTGCTAAACCTTTTGGTTGGTTTAAAACTGCTCTGATTGTTTAGGTGATTGGTAAGATACCAGAATATTGAGAAAGATAGAGTTGAGGAGTCTGAGCTTAAGAAAAGAGAGGAGTTTCATAAAGGAGAAGAAACAAAGTCTGAAAAGACAGAAATGCCCTCACATGAGGCGCACATGACCAGACTTAACTTAAATTTTTAACCTGGTTAGTACTAAAGAACGAAATGTGTAACAAGTTTTCCAAATAAAGGACTGTGACTGTAATTATTGAAGTTAAAGGTCATCCATTGCAATCTGGTATAAACATAAAGGACGAAAAGTGTAATTTACCCTTTTTTTTGTCTTTTTTTTAATTTGTTAGATTTGTATATTATTTTAGTAGGCGCTAGACGGTGAAAACTTACAAAACCATTACTACTAAAGGTGGAAAAAAGTAAGAGCTCATGGTTTTGGGACATAAAAAACCGGAATATTAATGACACAATACAATCATTTAAATGGGTTTAATCCACCTAACCCGTTTAGGACATAAATAACACATTTAATTAATCGTGTTAAATGAGTTAACAAGTTGACACAACACTCTTATCAAAACGACGTAAATTTATAATTGAGTAAAATACCCGGATAGTCCTTGTGGTTTTGTAAAATAACACCTATAGTCCCCAACTTTTGAAAATTACACCGGTGCTCCCTGTGGTTTGACAGTTTGTTACTTGGATAGTCCCTGGAGTGGATGTCCGTTAGTTTTCTCCGTTAACTCCAAGTAAAATGATCAAAATACCCTTAGAATTAAATTAAAATACTAAAATTAGTTATATACCCCTACCCCCACGGCCCCACCCCACCCCACCCCACCTCCTTCTAAAAACCCCCAAATCGTCTGTCTCTCATCTCCCTCATCTTCATCTGCATAATAGACACCAAGCACCATCGTGACTTCGCCCCATGTCGCCGCACCAGATTAATTCGCTGATCAATCCCACCCGTTTCATCTTCTTCTTTGCAGACCACACCTACCTCCACCCTTATCACCACCTGCTTTATAAATGTACAGCAGTTGATCGATCGGTGCAATTGAGATTGAGGATCTTGCAAATCAGAAGGTGAAAAGGAAGCATAATATGAGTTGAAGGTCTGGTCTCGAGCCCATGGGTTGGAGAAGATGATGACGTGCCGGCGGAATGGTGGCGGCGTGATTTCAAGACGATGATGTGTAACAAAGAATGAACGGTTGCAGATCTAAGCCCATCTTTTTCATCTTTCAAGATCTGAGCCATGAGTTGTGAGCCGGATTTGAGCTGGTTCCAAAACAAAATGTTTTTCAAGTACAAATCTTCTTCACAGATCCAAAGCTTCCAACGTTTTTGGGCACCGTAAATCTGTTAAATTTGCAAATATATAAAGATGGGGTTTGAAGTTTGACTACCATTACACTCGAATCTGCATTCAACCAAGTCGAATTTTTTATGTTAAGCCTTTTGTTTTATGTGGATTTTTCAATTTTTGATGGAATTATAACTGCGTGGATTTGTATAATTTTTTTTTTTGGCACGATGTACAAGTTCTTGTGCTTAAAATATAATTGTGTCGAGTTTAGTCTGTTTTTGTTAATTTAGTGGGTTATCTAGTGGTAGAAAGCATGACTGACAAAGAAGATGGTGGACGAAGGGATCTGGGATGGAGGAGGGAGTTCTGGTGGCGGAGATGTTGATGGTGGTGGAGTTGCAGGTGGTGGCGGATGGCTATAGTGATGGTGGCAGGTTGTTTTGTAAAAAACAAAAGAGTTTGTGGGCCTAAACTTTCAATATAATAATATGATTGTGCATAATATTTGTTTTTTTATTTTTTTAAAGAGGGGTAAATAAGTAATTTCATATGGAGTTAACGGTGAAAACTAACCCTCATCTACTCCAGGGACTATCTGAGTAACAAACTGTCAAACCATAGGGAGCACCGGTGTAATTTTCAAAAGTTGGGGACTATAGGTGTTATTTTACAAAACCACAGGGACTATCCGTGCATTTTACTCTTTATAATTTTATAAATAATTAATTATATCATAATAACTATTCTTCTTCAAACTGGCTAACGCGGTTCGTTATAATTTTATGGATTGTGTTTGATGACAAATTTATTTTATCATATCTTGCTATATATTAAAGAGTGTTAAGTCTCATCAATGATGGTGTTAAATGTGCAATTATATTCATGTTATTGAACTGCTTATAGTTATAACTAATCATGTTAAATGTGTCATTTGTATCATTGAACCAGTTGCATTTAATTTTGTTAAATGTGTCATGCAACCCTCTTTTATATGTATAAACATGTTAGTGTTTAAGTAAATGACGCATTAAGTTAAGGGTAAAGTTCTTGTACAAATAATCTTAACATACTAAACATACAAATTGAAGGAAAACTCAAAAAGACAAGGTGGCATTTTTGTAATTATCAATAACTATCAAAGTTACTCTACAAATATACCTAAAAAAACCTAACCACTCCCCCCCCCCCCCCCAAAAAAAACCTAAACCCCCCCCCACCCCCCAAAAACCTAAAAAAAACCTAACCCCCCCCCCCCTCCCCCCCCCAAGCTAAAATGCTAAAAACTAAACCCCCAAAAAACCTAAAAAAAATAAAAAAAACACACAAATTATTTTATTTTATTTTTTTAACATTTTTTATAAAAAAAATCGCTACTTTTAGTAGCAGCAAAAAAAAAAAACATTTTTTTTTTATTTTTTTTTTATTTTTTTTGCTAACGAAATGTAGCGATTTTTTAATAAAAAATGTTAAAAAAAAATTGTGTTTTTTTAGGTATTTTTGGTTGTAACTTTGATAGTTGGTGGTAATTACAAAAATGCCACCTTGTCTTTTTGGGTTTTCCTTCAATTTGTATGTTTAGTATGTTAAGATTATTTGTATTTGATCTTTTGCCTTAAGTTAAACGTCTTATGTTCGGTTGAATAATCATCGTATTGAACATGCCCCTTATTATGAATAGACTAGTGGTGTAAACAAGCCCAGAGGTTCGAGAGCTACTCGTTATCGGCTCGGTTAAAAGCTCGAACGAGCCGAGCTTTAACAAGCCCGAGCCCGTGCTCGAGCCTGAAATAGAGCTCGTTTAGTTATCGAGCCCGAGCTCGAGCCTGAAATAGAGCTCGTTTAGTTATCGAGCCCGAGCTTGAGCCTGAAATACAAAGCTCGTTTAGGCTCGCGAGCCTAAACGAGCCCAAACAAAAATTTATTTATTTTATATATAATATAATAATAATGATGATAACATTGGCGAGTCGAGCTCAAGCCAAGCTTTGGCTCGTTTAAGCGATACTGAATTGAGCTCGAGCCGAGTTTTTAGCTCGTCTGATGTTGTTCTTAAAATAGCTCGAGCGTTTAGGCTCGCGAGCCTAAACGAGCCCAAACAAAAATTTATTTATTTTATATATAATATGATAATAATGATGATAACATTGGCGAGTCGAGCTCAAGCCAAGCTTTGGCTCGTCGAGCTCAAGCCAAGCTTTGGCTCGTTTAAGCGATACTGAATCGAGCTCGAGCCGAGTTTTTAGCTCGTTTTAGGTTGTTCTTAAAATACCTCGAGCCGAGCTCGAGCCTTAGGTTTTACTCGCGAGCCTAGTTCGAGTTCAAATAAGTAGGCTCGAACCGAGCCGAGCTCGAGCTTCAAAAAAACATGAGGAGCCAAGCTCGAGCCCAGTCGATCTTGGTCTCGGCTCAGCTCGTTTACACCCCTAGAATAAACACATTAAAATCAAATTTAATTACTCTGGTTATAATTTTACCTAAAGACTCTTTCTAAAAGTCAACACATCCCTTCCAACAACTTCTAAGAAGTACCCCTTGATTGTCAAATGTTTTATATATGTGAACCTACCTTCTCCTTAACCAAAATATCAAAACAAACATATCACATATACCATGGATGAGCTTTCCAATATAGCCATGGCTCATTATCAGGCAAGCCCGGACAACTTTCAAAAGTTGGCTCGAGACTTCTTTAAAGCGATGGACCAAGATGGCGATGGCAATATAGACAAAAGAGAGTTCTTGGAGTTCATGGAAGAGGAAGGGCATATGCGAATGACTAATACCGACGTCTTTGAACAGTTGGATCATGACGGAAATGGTACACTTGATTTTCGTGAAGTGATGACAGTTTACTATATACTCAAAAGCCGAAGGCCGTTTTGTGATTGTTGTAGAAAGTTCATCACTTCTACATACTTCACATGCCTTGGATGCTTAGATGGTCCGGATGGTTTGTCATTCTATCTTTGTCTCGAATGCTATGCTCATCAAAGATCTGACCACTTGCACGATAAAGTGTCTCGCTTTGTGGACAATTATTTGTTACTTGAAGAAATGATCAAGTTAAAGTTAGCCGAGGTACGTCTTTGATGATATTTTCCGTCTATTAATAAGCGTAATATCGTTCTTTTAATACATTATTACCATCTAAAAACATCTGTTAAATAAAATAACCTACCGAAAACATCCAAGACATGTGCCTTTTATCCAAAGGAAACAATAATCTCATCATCATTGTTAAAGTTTTAATACCATGTTTTTAATTACCTTACTTTACTTTTAGTCAAATTAGTTTATTTTTAATAACCTGCACCTTCTCAAAGCATATATTTTGGATCTTTATACCAAGTTAAAATGAAATAATTAGTTTTTATATGATTTCTCCCATTTTATAAGTTACAATGTCAAAAGTATTTTCAGTAATCATTGTGTATTTTTTTTTGGGACGGTACAGCCTGTTGGATTCTTAAAATTCCGTTTTTGTATCACTCTAGATTTTTCAAGTTAACACGTTTCAGTGCACATACTTTTTTCACGCGTAACGCGCGGCTTTCCGTTTACTATGTATCTGTGGCTCAACGTTCTTACGTCTATATTTGTTTGGTTTAACGGTCCCGTCACAACGCACGGGTCCTAGAAACTCGTTGAAATTAAGCAAGGTTCCAACATTTGTCTCGCTTTCTGACAACCATTTGTTGTCTCTGGCAGCTAGCTAGACGATCAACTACTGTTCATCATCCTCAACCTACATACAACAATAGCCAAACTAATCATCATCATATCAATCTGTACCTGCCAGCATCTAACGCAATCAAACCGCCAGAACCTAACGCAGTGGTCAACCGGCAACGAGTGAGTTCTAAAACTTCAATCATATTGACTAATTTTGGTTTGCTTTCATTACCTGTTACTTGTTAATTAATTATGTACTCTATTGGATATAAACACGTACATATATTAGCCTTAGGGGCTGTTTGTTTAGCTCTTAACGAGGCTCTTAATTAATGGTTTAGACCTCTTACTGGTTCATCACTTAATGGTTCAGACTGTTTGTTTCGTGAGCAGATGTCTGATAGTTCTAACATTTGGCTCTGAATGGTTAAGCATTCTACGGAGTCTGAATTGTTAAGACCACTAATCTGAATTGGTCAGACATTTTCCTCTAAACGGTTAAACATTATACCGGCTCTTAATGGTTCGGACCTCTTACTGGTTCAACACTTAATGGTTCAGACCTCTTATTGATTCAGCACTTAACCGTTCAGAAGTTGTCAAAAAGCCCCTTAGGCAACTTGGATGCATGTTTGATATATATGTACTTTATATATTTAATTAGGGGTGTAAACGAAATAATTACTCTACGAGTAAATAATTACGAAAATGCCAACACGTTTTTTTACCGTTTTATGCCTTTTGTACGATAAGACTATTTGTATCTGATCTTTTGCCTATATATATAATAACCAGGAACATTAATCGGTACCGAGATATTATCACAATATCATTTTTTAGTATTCGATTTATGTTCTTCAGTTTCTTGTTTATTTCATTTTGATTGTGAGATCGAGTGTATACACACAACACAATGATTACTTAATTTGCTAATGGTAGATGAGCTAATTTGTTTAAAATGACTATTGATTTATTGAATTTCTAGGAATTAACACGAGTCCAATTAAGTAATTACTTGTTTCTTTATAATTCTTTTTTATATATGTAGCTTTTTTTTATATCATAAATCACTTAAATTTTGTTTTACTAATCTTGTCTCTTGTACTATTTTGATATCTCCAGCAACAATGGAAGGTAGCTCTAGAAGTCTTGAACGTGGCACTCAGTAGTGCTGCTATCGCGAGTAGTTTTTGTACCATATTATGACTCGTTTGTGGGTCGTTCGTTAATCTTGAACTGTGTTTACATAATGGAATATGAACGGGTGAGTTACCTCATGGGAGATCAAGGTCGGGTGTCGAAGTTATGCTGAGTTTACAACCGGTTAATGTTTTTAATTTGGATTAATGTTTCCTTTATTATGGGTAGAAGAATAGAAAGAGTTGTGGGTTTCGTTTTAGTTTTCTTTCTTTATACATTGTGATCTTTGAAGTTGAGAAATATACAAGAAATTGTGCAAAAGACTGTCTTTTGTTTTTAATTCATTACTTGGTGCCCAAGTATCATTGAATTGCCTATCCATTTCATGACAACATTTAATAATAAAATATAGATGAGCTTCAATTTTAATAGTTTAGAGTAAACTGCCATTTTGATCCCTGAGTTTTGACCAGTTTTGCCGCTATAGTCAAAATCTCAAACTTTTTGTATCTGGGTCCCTGTGGTTATAAATCACAAGGACCTTCAAACCATGGACGATCATCCTGTCACCATTTAAACCTTCCGGTTTCAAACCCTCTAACTTCAAACCCTGAAGTGGCAAACTCTTTTCGTCCGATCGTCTACCGTCTTCCAACTTCAAACCCTCCCCGGTGATAAACCCTCATTCGGTGAGAAACCTTCCTTCGGAGACAAACCCTCAAGATTATGATCCATTTTTTTACGGATGAAGAGTTGAATTGGGCGTATGACTATACCTTTGCTCAACTACAATTTGGTGAACTGCGAATTGGGGAGGGGCATCAGCGTCCGGTGGCAAAACACTCCTATAGTGCCAAACCATCCTCCACCTTCAAACCCTTCTCATATGGAAAATCCCAGTCTGGGCTGAGGGGTACGAAACTGACCTTGGGGTGGAATACGAATCACCCTTGGATGAAGAAATGGTTTGGGAACCTTAAGACAACTTTGATGATGGGTGACTTAACATATTTATTACGCTAAAGCTCGACGCGAACTAATACAAAATACGCATATTTTAAGCTAACATCACCTATTAGAGTTCCATAGGTGTCTTCCTGAGAAGGGTCGGGGTTCCTGTTCGGTTTCTCTTAGGGTTTAGCATATAAAGATCCCGGTTCCGTAACACATTAGCATCCGATAGAAACCATACGATATCAATTGAGATTCCAACCTAGGTAGTCATTCGTCATCATTGATTTCAATCTCTTTTAAGTCGCGTTCTTAGTTATAATTTAATTTTATTTTAATTTAGGATTTTAGAACCCCCCCTCCCCTTCAAAATATAAAATCAATTTAGTCGTGTCAGTCTGTCAAGTCTATAGAGTCTAATTAACGTAATTAATGAGTCTCGTGGGTTCGATACTCGGACTTACTTAAGTTATACTACATTGACCGGTACACTTGCCAATTGTGTGGTCAAGGTTAGAAAGTGTTAGTTTTTATAAATTTAAAACTTAGCTTGTCTAATTTAGGGTTTAATTTAGTTAATTTATTTAGACCACTTTTAGGCTTTTAGCACATCAAGTTTTTTACGCCGTTGCCGAGGACTCTTGGCGAATGCGTTCACTAGTTTCGTTAGACTTGCTTGAATCTCATATGTGCTAATTATTTGTATATTGAGTCGTAGAGGTTTAATTGTCCGTGTCTTTTTTTTATGTATTTATTTTGAGTTTAGTAAATATGAGTGAAATTTGTGGAAGGCCCCATTTTACAGTTAAATGCCCACAATACGAGGGGTCCTCTACAGATTATTATACTAACCCCTTTGTACAGTCGTAACCATATCTTTCGCAAGGGTAGGGCCCCATTTTACAGTTAAATGCCCACAATATGAGGGGTCATCTACAGATTATTATACTAACCCCTTTGTACAACCGTAACCATATCGTTCACAAGGGTATTCCACATATTACCCCGCGCGGTGAAGAGGAACGATTGGGGGGGGGGGGTGTTCCACGGTGAACCTTCACCCCACACCCGCCCCGTTCACCCTTATGAAACAGTTAATTTGGTTTTTTACACAACCCTAGTTTTAAACCTAGGGGGTGTTTGTGTTGCAACCCCCTTCCCCTAATTACCCGAGAACGGGCGGACGCGAGACCAGATTTAGTGGTATCGATGTTTATCATTTTGGCAGCGGAAATTACACCAGGACCGTAGTTAGGAAATATTTTATCAGAGTAAAATACCACGCGTTTATAATATTAAACACGTGGGAAATTCCCAAGTTTTTCAGTACACACATTTTTATAGGGATAAACCCTATTTTATTTAATAAAAACATCTCTTTATTCAGGTAACTTTTATAGCCACTTTTCCAAGCCTTCAGTGCTGTCCAACTGGCTTCTATTTGGCTTTCATATTTTGTTACCTGAAACGCGTTTAAAACATTTTGTCAGTGGGAAATACTGGTGAGTGAATCCCAGTTTAATCAAGAAGAGTTTTATCCTTTAACAGCATTGAGAGCGATTACAATGTTTATTTCTATACAATTACTCATTTAGTACTGTCAAGCCTGACTGGTGGGTCATATTACACATTGGCTAACTCTTTGTCCAATGGTAACGTGTTCCACATTTTGTATACAAAACCCCAACATACCGGCAGTAATTGAAGAACTACAAAAACTCAATCACTGCTAATCACATTGTAAATTATTTAAGGTTTTGTAAAAACAGTTTACAAAAAGGAGATTACTCACATTGCTGTCTTAGGGTTTTCCTTTAAGATTTCCTGGTGATTATCTATTAATTACACAAATGCACACGCGTTAGTATAATAACCCAATATTTACATTAGTAATACCCTCCCCGAGACGGCATTCCAACGACTACGTCGGGCAGAACCTCGACATCCGTTACGGAACCCTGGATCAATCGGGCAGCGTATCTAATACGTAATCGGGCGTTATAATACTTACAATGAGGCATAACTTCATTATTTAGGGGGGTATTATGCCCGAAAATTACTATTGCTATGCAGAATTTCGAGAGAGAAAGTTTGTGTGGTGCGAATTGAGACTTAAGGCCGAATGCATCTATTTATAGTCCTGATCGACCACCTTGTCGCGGCCCGCGAAGGATTCAGCAAGGGTCTACATGGCCCGCGAGGCATCTCAGGGTGCGGCCCTGGTTGTGAGCTGTCGCACCCCGCGTAGCCTGAAGGCAAGGCCTTCGCGGCTCGCGAGAGCTCCACAGAATTTGTTTTTATTTAATTTTTAAATATGTTAATTATGTTAAATTTATAAATATTTAAAAGGAGTATTACAGCTATAACTAGTAGCCAATATGGTATAGCCCAGTTGGTCAGGGGGTTTTCCACTAAGTGGTTTCCTCCTGGGGAGGTCTCAGGTTTGATTCGTACTAAGTGCAAATTATGTAAATATGGGAGAACACCTCTGGGAGGGATTCAAACTTGGGGTGAGGGGTTTAAACAACATATGTTGGCCCTTTGGAGTAAGCTGGAAATCAAGTAGATCTACCGTTCAAAAAAAAAAAAAAAAGCTACAACTAGTTGTATAGAAAAAAGATTAAATACAAAGTATCTTATGGTAGAAAACACACGAATGAAGTGGAAAAGTAATAAAAAAAATACGGTGACATTTTCGTAATTATTTTACTCGTAGGTTAATTTTCAAAATTACTCTACAAATGATCTTGTCGGGTAAGTTTGATCTTGTAGGGTAAATTTCACGACCCCTGACCACAACCTGGACGGGAGCCGCGAGCAGTCAAGTGGTACCGGTGGTTATTTTGAAAATATTGCAGCAAAAATATTCATCAGGACCGTGAGTTAGGAAAAATATCAGAGTTTAGAAAACACCGGATTTTATTTATTAAATAGATGGGATAAAATCATGTTTTGAAAGGTAGTTTTAATATGGGATATACCTGAATACGTAAAACAACGTTTAATTTAATTTAATTTATTTGATAAAATAAGCCACTTCTTTAAGCCTTTCGGTCCCGTCTCGCTACTCTTGTTCCAATCTACTGTAATTACCTGAAACGTGTTTTAAAAACATTTTGGTCAGCAGGAAATACTGGTGAGTTCATTCATTTTGTATAATAACACATTTGTTATAATTCACAGTATTAAGGGTTTTTATATTTGCTCTTTCAAGATTGGCAAAGACTTAATCACTGCAATTATAACTTTGTTATAATTTACAGCATTAAGGGTTTTTATATTTGCCCCTATCTTATAATTAGCTGGTTCAGCTGTCACTCGACCGAATCTATGACTGTGGACATATCACTAATTAGGCTATCCCACCTAAAGTGATAAATCGTTAGTAGTAATGTGCACAAAACCCCCACATACTGCCAGTAATTAAAGATTAGCAAAGACTTAATCACTGCAAAGCATAACTGGAAAACATTTATGTAGGATCGTTCGACTGATCCGAATGAGTCGATTAGAGAAGTTTTGATCTATTTCAGGTGCGGAAAACAAGAAATAGACTTAGTAACAGCTTAATCTTCACTAATTTCACTAATTGTATTGATTTTCCGTTGTGTACAATCAATCTTCACACCGGCAGAGCTTCGGCATGGAATACAAGATCTCTCCTCTACTACTCTACTGATTTCGTTTATGTGACCTTTATATAGAGTTGGTGATTTCGCTTTTGTGTCACATGTTCACATAAGCGAAATCCCAATTGACCATATAAGCGAAATCACATTGACACATGAACGAAATCATAAACTATGACACATAAACGAAATCGGATATTGACAAAAGTACGAAATCACAATTACAATGATATAAATGCTTTTGTCTTTTGTGTAATGATGTCATGATGATGTCACTTTGATGATGTTATCATGACATCATGTTTGAACAACTTCGCAACGAACCCGAGACTCGATATAAGACGAAGACGACAGATGAATGCACCAACAGACTCCCCCTCAGATGTTGACGAGTCTTAAGTGTCGAGTCTTCGCATCTTCAGTCTTTATCAGTCTCTTTTCTTTCTTAGCATATACCAGGATCTTCTCTTTGGCTCTAACCTCGTCAGACTCCCCCTCTCATCATGATGGGATCGCTGTCTGGAATTAGCTATCACCTTGAGATCAATTCCTGGCTTTATCTCTGATCAGCTCATCACCTACACAAAATTTTCTCACCACCACATAAGTTTTCACTTAAATCAATAAGAAAAACTTACTAGTAACAGTTACATCAAGTTCAGATTAATGATCTCGATTAACTAATCAAACTTTTCTATCTCAAAATAAATTTCTCAATTCAGTATACACACTCCCAAACCAGTTCATCTTGTTTAGCACTTGGAATTTTGAAAATCAGCTCATCAACATCAGTTGTCGAAAAATCTTTTTGGATTTTTTACTGAAAAGAAATGCAGTAAAATAATATTTACAGACACTATTTTTGTGAGCTTGTGTAAGAGGATCATATCGGTTTATGTGACCAATCACTAGCACCGTTAAGCTTTAAACATTTTCAGTTTTAAACGATTCACATTGATTGACGTTATTGTTGTCCACTTAAGCTCAATCTAAAAACTTTCGAAATGCTTACCGATACGTTAAGGTATATTAATATTGCACTAAATTCTTATGGACCCCACGATCTCAGCATATCCCCTCATCATGCAATACACTAACTAAAATAATGCCTTTAAACTTTTATCAACTGTGATTTGTGCGAAAACAAAGCAGAACGTTTAAACATTAACAATCAGGTCGATACTTTCGTATACGCAGAGAAAGTCCAATGTTTAAACAAAATAAGAAAAATAAAACAAGTTGAAGTTGTTTAGGCTTTAACCACCAGGTCGATACTTTCGTATACGCAGAGGAGGTCCAAAGCTTAAACGAAACACCAAAGAAAATAAAGCAGAACGTTTAGGCAACAACATCCAGGTCGATACTCACGTATACGCAGAGGATGTCCGATGCTTAAACAAAATAAAGAAATAAGACAAGTTTAAATCTTTGCAAAATAAAATGCACAATCACAGCGACTTTTCAGCAAAGTTGTGAAAGTTCACAAACTTAACCAGTTTTATGTCTTTCGACAATCAGCGATTACTGAGTAGGCACACAGTCAAGAAGGACAAAACTAAGTACTATGCTTTTGACCATGTTTCCCACTAGAACTAGGCTTTTTCATTTAGGTTTGTATCGTTCTCGCAAATCTACTAGTCTAGCTGAGCCTATCGTCACATCGTTAGTAAGATCGTTTATCACATTATATCTTTCCATTTCTTTAGCATGCTGTGACAGTCCAACTGATCTACTATCATTTCCTTTTTTTCACAACAAAACTCATTTTTTCATTTTTCAATGTTTTTGACATTTTCAAATTTTCTAATTTTTTTAAAATTTTTACTCCCCCTAAAATCAAAATATGTCTCAATTTTGATTTTCTGGGAAAATTTGAAACAAAACTGTACAAGAAATGTGACAACATGATGAGAATCACTTCAATTCTCCATTCGCTTGGCTTGAACAATCAGAACTCCCCCTGACAACAAACTATTTTCCCATTATGATTTCAAAACACTTAAGTTTGTTTTAATCAAAATGGTTTTTCCGGAAAAATTAGTTTGTTAACTAATCATTTGTAGATTCGGGGTCACTTCATCACATTGTTTTCTTTGTATACATGACATATTTTACAATTTCAGTTTTAGATATCAAACATCACTTGTAGAAAATCAAGTACAACTTAATGTCCCTGATTTACCACTTGTAAGTCGAAATATCACTTTCGTGAATTTCTCAAGAAATGTGCCGATTCATGTTCCACGCTTACCAACCTGGGAACTCCGGCAAGTCAGGTTTTTCATTTAAACAGATTCACCCAAGCCTGACGGTCCTTGGGTGATTTTGAATTCTTGTTCAACAATGGTGGAAAATTTGCATCATCCATTGTTAGACCAGAATTCTCAACTTTTACCTCAACAAATGGCTCCTCTGGCTTTACCACACCAGATTCATCGCCTGAACGTGGCTTGTCTGACTTTGATGAGCCAGATTCATCGCCGACATGTGGCTCTTTTGTTTCCGAAGAAACAGATTCATTGCCAACAACTTTCTTTTTCTTCTTTCTCTCTTCTGTCCTCAGATTTGTATCTGATGAATTCGTCTTGCTTAACTTTGCAGTCGAGGGAGTTGATTCATCAGAACTCTTATTCGATCTATCCGATGAACCCGAGGACAAAATCCTTTCAGGATATTCTCTCGCTTTCTTCCTCTTTTTCCTCAGTCTGTCTTTCTGCCCCTGTGAAAGTTTAACTTTCTTTTCTTGAACTTTAGGTTCTTGAACCTTCTGTTCTTTGGGCTTGACATTGACTGGTTTCTTCACCTGCTCCTGAGATTCAACCCTCGATCTTCTCATTGATCTCTTTGAGCAATCTCTAGCAATATGACCAATGATGTTGCAGTTAAAACATCTTCTTGACTCAAAATTCCAACCTTGGCAGTTAACAGCAATGTGTCCTCGAACACCACAGTTGTAACACACTCTGTTATCGTACCATTCACCACTATCACTATCACACCACACACTCAGATCATAGCATTGTTTGGCTTTATGGTAATCAGCACTCCTCCTGAAAGCTGGATTTGGCCTTTGAGCACTGTGGTCCGACCTGCACCACTTATTACCAACAGATTTTGAGTTTTGATTTTTCAATTTTTGTGGTTTTTGATTGCGATTGGATGATTGAACTGATGAGCTTTTATTCTTGTTTTGACCATTTTCTGAATTTTTAACTTTTTGTTTCTATTCCACTTTCTTCTTCAAAGGTTTTTGCGTAGAACATTCACCCTTTTCAGTCGATTGCAGAACAGTTTCTTGAAAATTTTCTTTTAATTTCAAAAATATTTTCTTTTTCTCATTTTCAGCATCAGACTCTGACTCAGATTCGTCTGCTGAATAAAAATCCTCATTTTCATCATCAGTTTTCTCATCACAATCTTCAACCTTGACTTTGTCAAAGTTTGTGACATAGTCACTTATTGGAACGGAATTGATCGGTTTTGGACAGGGGAACTCAGATAAAATCACAAAACCTTTCAATTTCTTTTCAAGCTCATCAATTTTGTTCCTCGAATTCTCAGCTTCATTTTCAAGCTGAGATATTCGTTCAAGATGAGACTTGATTGTTTTTTCGTTTTCAATTTTAATGTTTTCAAGAACAGATTTTTCATTTTCCAAAACTTTTAACTGTTCTTGAAATTTTGTTTCATTTGCTTTCAAATTTTTGTTCTCCAATTTTGTCCAGAAATCTTCATCTTCTGAAGATTTCTTTTTGCTTTCAAAATCTTGTTCTTTCTCTTTCAAAACCTTGTTTTCTAATGTCAAACTGTTCAAATCATTTAACAGTTTGTCATTTTCAGATTTCAACCTCTCACAATTTTCCTGCAAAACAAGAATATGTTTATCAGCAGATTTCTTTTCATTCTTCATAACTGAAATCTCTTCAGTTTGTTCCTCTCCCACTTGGACACCTTTACTCTTGCTCTTCTTTAATATTGATTTTCCACTTTGACTTTTCTTCTTCTCAGCATTCCTCTCCATCTGTTCTTCAAGTTTCTTAATGAATTGACCAATTGCCAAATCAGAGTATTCTCCGGTTCTTTTTAAATCCAAAAGATATGTACCCCATTCTTGTTGAGGTAAGGAATTGGCTAATTTATCAACCCATTCATCTGGACTTTTCTTAATACCCTTTTCAGACATCGAGCGAATAAGATGGCTATATCTCTCAATGATACTCTTTGTACTTTCTCCTGGATAACCTGAAAATGAATCAAATTCTTTCGTTAATATATTTATTCTATCAATTGTTTCTCTTGTCATATTAAAGAAATTGATATCCATGATTCTTGTAGTTCAAGCGGAAAAGCAACCTGTCTTTCAAGCGGAATACCTGAAACAAACAAACAAACAATCAGTTTAAACAAATTGAATACGTAAAAATGTGAATGACGGTTGAACCAATCTAGGACTCGTGTCGAAGATTTACGGACTGACTAAACTCCAAATTGTGCAAACTGAGTGAATGAGCCGATAAAAATATATTCAATTGAGCCGAAACCAACTTTGACTTCAACAGTTCACGTGGATTGCACTTGGATTTTCTCAATTAAAAAACAAATCTAGACAACACCAATATTGTCTCAACCAAACTGATTTGGCCTAGCAACTTCACTAAACCGAAATATGATTGGGCCGCATATATGAGTCACATAGTAACTTGGGCTGCGCAATAATGCACTAATTAAAATGTTGATTGAACCTAGATGTGTTTCAAATGTCTTGGGCCAATAACAGTTTCTGATTGGGCCGATGAATGTAGTGGGCAGACACAAATGACTTTTACATGCAAACTGGAATTCTCACTAGACCTCCATTTACACTAGCAGACAACTTTAGTTGTTAAACTCAAACAACTGACAACACTTTGAATCACATGAACTGATACACGCATGTGATATCTTTTCCCAAAGAACTGACAACCTTGATTAATGAATCACAGTAAAATGATGAACATATAGTCTTGTAAAGCAAGCATCTTGATTAAGCAAGCATCTTGATTAAGCAAGCATCTTGATTCTAAGTCTTCTGATGATTAAACATCTTGTTTGATAGTATGTTTATGGAGTTTTCGGATAGTTAAACATATAGTTTAACAGAGTGGAATACGTTTTAGTGTAAAACCACATCAAACCTAACGATGGTTACGAGATCAGAACCTTAACGAAATTCACAAAGTATAGTCTTATTTAGACATCACTTTGGCATTCGTTTCAGAGCAAAATTCACAAAGTATAGTCTTATTTAGACAGCACTTTGGCATTCGTTAGTTGGTTCCCGAATCGATCGGACATAATATCGCATCGGTGATTATTGGTTAGAACATCAACGTATAGAGAGAAGAATAGAAGAAATGAGCAAAGAAAAATGAATCCTAAGCTTTCTATTTATAGGTAGGAAATATGCAATTTCCAGGAAGTTTCCTATATACTTTTATAGGAAGTTACCTATACATTTTCTAAGAAGCTTCCTACCCACATATATATCCTTTTGCATCTTCCTTGCACCTTCCTTATATATATCTATTTTCATGTATATCTATTTAGGTGTTTAATTAACTTTAGTTAATTAATCTTACTTAGCTTAATTAATCTTGCTTAACTGATTAATTAATCTTGCTTAGCTTAATTAATCTTACTTAACTAATTAATTAATCTTACTTAGCGGTTTAACTGGTTACTTTTCCTTAACTGTTTAATTAAGTAATTTACTTAGCCGATTAATTCGTTAACTTAATTAGCTTTACTTAGCTTGCTTAACTGTTAAGTTTCCTTTCCTGTTAAGTTTCCTTAGCTATTAAGTTTTATTAACCGCTAAGTTTTCTTAACTTCTAAGTTATCTTAATCACTAAGTTTACTTAATTGCTAAGTATTCTGGTTAAACAGCTCCTCGAGTATAAGTTCTAATTCTAGATACAATGGAACTCGTATTAGTGTATTAACTCAATTCAACTTTAACGATAATCACGAGATCGAAACCCTCACAACGAATGACAAAGTATAGCCAGATATTGGCAGCACTTAAACATCCATTGGATCGGTTTTAATCGATCAGATATAGTATCGTACCTGTGATTAGAGTTATTACCCTAATAACGAGCAGAGTTTCGGGGTTTTGGTATTAGAATGATAAAACAAGGGAGGAAGAAGTATCGATTTCTGATCGAAACTGGTGCACTGAATTCATCCCAGACCTGTCCTTTATATAGGCCAGTTTGGTTCCTCCCGCGTGTCGCGCACGTGTCGGCCTCCCCTGGCGCGTGTCGCGGGGAGGGTCGACCTGGCTTCGGTTGCCACGTGTCACACGTAGGCCTGACACGTGTCGCAGTATCGTGACGCGTGTCCTTGGCCGCCCTTCTCGTCCAATCGCGCATTTTTCTTGATTTTCGTGCTGGTGCTTATCGTGTATTTTTGGGTCTTGATCCTAAATTGTTCGGTTTATAATTACAAGTTTAATAAAGGTACTTTTGTTCGGGTTGGTTCATCAACCATCTGGTTTTCAAGTTTTATCGTGCATACTTCGGATTTTGTTTATGGATCTTTCCGAGGGTCGTTACATCCTCCCCACCTTGTTTTAAATCTCGTCCTTGAGATTTGCTGGAACAAGCGTGGTTACTTTTGTCTTATTTCGATTCCCAAGTATATTCTTGTCCACGTTTTAAAATCCTACTTCATCTTGACCAGAACCAATCTCATATGCTTTGGAATTGACTTGCAAGGTCTTTTAACAGATTTAAAATTTTCATTTAACTTTATATCTTGATGAGGTATCACTAAATATTCATCAGCTAAGTATTTCCTTAAGTTGCATATAGGAAATACAATATATATATATATATATATACTTATATATCTTTCTTCTGGAAATTTAGCTAATAAGCTAATGATTCAATTCTTTTAATAACTTTAGACGGTCCAACCCATCTTGGGCTTAGCTTTTCTTTATTACTAAATCGGACTTATTCCTTTCCAAACACGACGAGACTTTTAGTAGCATCCTTTCTCTGTTTTAAATTTCAATGGTTTGCCGATCTCATGGTGTGATAGTTGTTTTTCTCATATGTATGTCTAACATACTGGATGATACTATCACCCATGAAGTGCTTTAAACGGGTAACACTAATACTTGTAGGCCAATTATTGAAAAATATTATGAGTGATAACTGATATTTCTACTTTCATCAATATTTATCGCACATGTACTTAGCATGTCTTTTTATGTTTGTAGTGTTCCTTCATACTGCTCGAAATAAGTCGGGTTAAAATTTTCGTAGGAGTGAAATGATTATCTCGATTTACTACAATAGATAACGGAATTCTATGTAATGAGACTAATTTATCCACATACAACTTAACTAAGCGTTTCATACTAAAGGGTTTCCTTTATTGGTAGTAATTTAACTGACTTGGTTAGTCGATCCACAATCTCCCAGATTGTGTCGTTACATTTTCTTATGTTGGGTAATTTGGTAACAAAATCCATTGTTATCAGTCTCATATCCATACTTGCTTTTCTAATTGTTGAGGTAAGCCTAAAGGTTCTAATGTTTAGTTTTAACTTGCAAATAAATTAAATACTTAGAAACATAACTTGCTATATCCCTTTTCCTTCCTATCTACCAGTAATTCTTATTCAAACCTCGATACCTCATATTACTTACACGATGCATCAAATACTTAATTCTATGAGCTTCTTCGAGAATCCTTTCTTGTAGGTTTCCTTGAATAGGTACCCGAATTCTTTATGGAATCTCCAATTTCCATTAGTTCCCTTTTTTTTCTGATTCCTTCATTATCCCTTTTTATATCTTTCAGCATCATCCTTGATTGCTGTTTCTTGGGTATTTTTTTAATTGTTCCATTAAATTTATCCGTAAATTTAATCTAAGAGCACGTACTTGTTTCGGCTTCTTATGAAACTTATGACTTAAAGCATCAACTACTACATTAGTCTTGACCTTGTGATATAGCAATTGGTGTTGTTCCTAGTCTCAGATGAATTCTGAGTTTCTCCTCACGATCGGGTGTAGTCCAAGTAGATCCTCTGGGAAAACGTTTGTCGGAATTTCTTCCGGTTCCATACCTCTAGTGTTAATGAACCCCGAGACCATATACGCTATATCTTACTTTCGTGCATAAATCGCAGCTTTCATCACAGAGACGAACTTTGTCGGCTGATCTGTCTTGTCTCCTTGTGGTCACTTCTCCGGTTGGCTTGCAAATCTAAACCTAATTCAGCAATCACCTCAGGAATCATTGTTGCCATTTTATTCTTTTTTTATGAAGCAGACGGGATTTCCTTTCTGTCAGTTCTTTCCATTTCATGGCATACGTCGTGATCATGGGTTTTATTCCTTTCTGTCGGGTCTCCCTATCTTAATGTCTAAATTTTGAAGCATACATTACTTCATTCTTCTTAGCATATATATTAATGGTTTGGGCAACTTTAGTCCTTTGTAGCCCATGTATTATCGTAACAGCTTCTTTATTACTGGTAATCTTAGTAGGATTATAGGTGAAGAGAGTCTTAGTGAGTGCATCTAGTCGTGGTTACTCTTATCTTCGCAAGAGTTCTTAAAGAAAGTAGAATTACTCTCATTAGCGTAGGTTTTGAGACGTTTTGTGCCTAGCACAACTTTTAGTTACAGGTTTCCTAATGCGTTAATAATCTAAGGTAACGCAAAAAGGGAATTTTTATACTTTCGATGGCATCTCAACATAAAGGGTTCACATCGTTCATCTTGTCTCACGAGTTACGAGACGGATGATCAAATGAAATAGTATATCGATATCGGAATTATAGATGGATACGAGAGATTCCTAATAAAGAAATCTAGAATTATCATTGACACACATGCTCCTGCTTTATTCTAAGTTGTCAATTCTTATGGTTTTTTTTTTGGATTTCCTTATAGATATAAATATCTATATAATCATATTTTTCACATACTGTAATATACATACCATTCATAAGGTCAATTTATTTAACAGATTCATATTTCCAAAAACAAGTCAGACATCAGGTCATGATATTATTTAGGAAATTCTGTCACTTGTTTGACATATCCTATACCCCATCTTACCCGGTTCTCGCCGGAGAGGTAATTATTATTGTATTTCCCACAAATAGAATTTTCTCAATTCATAAAAAAAATGAATCTTTTATTAGAGCTTTTATCAATGAACAAGGAAATTAGTATTCACATGACGGATCATATTCCAGAACCAAGTAGTATCAATAAATAAGAAATAACAGTGGCCAAGTGTTATTGCTTATTTACCATACTTGCAATGTTCTAGTTATCATCCTTATGGCATACCAATATCCATCACACTTGATTTATGCAAGCTTATTCCAAAGCTAATACTAAAGTATCTTTCTTAAGTTCAAGTCTAAATACTATCCTGGGTGCTACTAGTTAATAACAATTTCCTAACTCTTTCGTTTAAGCTTAGGTATTATTACAAAACCTAATTTCTTAAGCAAGTGGCTCTGATACCACCTTCTGTCACGACCCCTGACCACACCCTTGACGGGAGCCGCGAGCAGTCAAGTGGTACCGGTGGTTATTTTGAAAATATTGCAGCGAAAATATTCATCAGGACCGTGAGTTAGGAAAAATATCAGAGTTTAGAAAACACTGGATTTTATTTATTAAATAGATGGGATAAAAGCATGTTTTGAAAGGTAGTTTTAATATGGGATATACCCGAATACGTAAAACAACGTTTAATTTAATTTAATTTATTTGATAAAATAAGCCACTTCTTTAAGCCTTTCGGTCCCGTCTCGCTACTCTTGTTCCAATCTACTGTAATTACCTGAAACGCGTTTTAAAAACATTTTGGTCAGCAGGAAATACTGGTGAGTTCATTCATTTTGTATAAAAACACATTTGTTATAATTCACAGCATTAAGGGTTTTTATATTTGCTCTTTCAAGATTGGCAAAGACTTAATCACTACAATTATAACTTTGTTATAATTTGCAGCATTAAGGGTTTTTATATTTGCCCCTATCTTATAATTAGCTGGTTCAGCTGTCACTCGACCGAATCTATGACTGTGGACATATCACTAATTAGGCTCGCCCACCTAAAGTGATAAATCGTTAGTAGTAATGTGCACAAAACTCCCCACATACTGCCAGTAATTAAAGATTAGCAAAGACTTAATCATTGCAAAGCATAACTGGAAAACATTTAGGGTTTTGTAAAGCAATTTGATAAAAAGAGAATGACTCACCTTGTTAGCATATAGTCTTGATTAAGCAAGCATCTTGATTCTAAGTCTTCTGATGATTATACATCTTGTTTGATAGTATGTTTATGGAGTTTTCGGATAGTTAAACATATAGTTTAACAGAGTGGAATACGTTTTAGTGTAAAACCACATCAAACCTAACGATGGTCACGAGATCAGAACCTTAACGAAATTCACAAAGTATAGTCTTATTTAGACAGCACTTTGGCATTTGTTTCAGAACAAAATTCACAAAGTATAGTCTTATTTAGACAGCACTTTGGCATTCGTTAGTTGGTTCCCGAATCGATCGGACATAATATCGCATCGGTGATTATTGGTTAGAACACCAACGTATAGAGATAAGAATAGAAGAAATGAGCAAAGAAAAATGAATCATAAGCTTCCTATTTATAGATAGGAATTATGCAATTTCCAGGAAGTTTCCTATATACTTTTATAGGAAGTTATCTATACATTTTCTAGGAAGCTTCCTACCCACATATATATCCTCTTGCATCTTCCTTGCACCTTTCTTATATATATCTATTTTCATGTATATCTATTTAGGTGTTTAATTAACTTTAGTTAATTAATCTTACTTAGCTTAATTAATCTTGCTTAACTGATTAATTAATCTTGCTTAGCTTAATTAATCTTACTTAACTAATTAATTAATCTTACTAAACTAGTTAATTAATCTTACTTAGCGGTTTAACTGGTTACTTTTCCTTAACTGTTTAATTAAGTAATTTACTTAGCCGATTAATTAGTTAACTTAATTAGCTTTACTTAGCTTGCTTAACTGTTATGTTTCTTTTCCTGTTAAGTTTCCTTTCCTGTTAAGTTTCCTTAGCTATTAAGTTTTATTAACCGCTAAGTTTTCTTAACTGCTAAGTTATCTTAATCACTAAGTTTACTTAATTGCTAAGTATTCTGGTTAAACAGCTCCCCGAGTATAAGTTCTAATTCTAGATACAATGGAACTCGTATTAGTGTATTAACTCAATTCAATTTTAACGATAATCACGAGATCGAAACCCTCACAACGAATGACAAAGTATAGCCAGATATTGGCAGCACTTAAACATCCATTGGATTGGTTTTAATCGATCGGATACAATATCGTACCAGTGATTAGAGTTATTACCCTAATAACGAGCAGAGTTTCGGGGTTTAGGGGTTTTGGTATTAGAACGATAGTACAAGGGAGGAAGAAGTATCGATTTCCGATCGAAACTGATGCACTGAATTCATCCCAGACCTGTCCTTTATATAGGCCAGTTTGGTTCCTCCCGCGTGTCGCGCACGGGTCGGCCTCCCCTGGCGCGTGTCGCGGGGAGAGTCGACCTGGCTTCGGTTGCTACGTGTCTCACGTAGGTCTGACACGTGTCGCAGTATCGTGACGCGTGTCCTTGGCCGCCCTTCTCGTCCAATCGCGCATTTTTCTCGATTTTCGTGCTGGTGCTTATCGCGTATTTTTGGGTCTTGATCCTAAATTGTTCGGTTTATAATTACGAGTTTAATAAAGGTACTTTTGTGCGGGTTGGTTCATCAACCATCAGGTTTTCAAGTTTTATCGTGTATACTTTAGATTTTGTTTATGGATCTTTCCGAGGGTCGTTACAGTAATTTTGTAGAGTATTATAATTTTGATCTTGGAGTGTATATATAGATTGTTAAAATTACGAAAATGCCACCGCGTTTTTTACTTTTCCATGTCTTTCGTACGTTTTGTACGATAAGGCTATTTGTATTTGATCTTTTGCTTATATATGTAATAACCAGGAACATTAATCGGTACCGAGATATCATCACAATATCATTGTGTATTTTTTTTGGGACGGCACAACCTTTTGGATTCTTAAAATTTCGTTTTTGTGTCACTCTAGATTTTTCAAGTTAACACTTTTCAGTGCACATACTTTTTTCACGCGTAACGCGCGGCTTTCCGTTTACTACGTATACGTGGCTCAACGTTCTTACGTCTATATTTGTTTGGTTTAATGGTCCCGTCACAACGCACGGGTCCTAGAAACTCGTTGAAATTAAGCAATGTTCCAACATTTGTCCCACTTTCTGACAACCATTTGTTGTCTTTGGCAGCTGTCTAGACGATCTGAATCTATGCCGGTTATGCAAAACCGGCCATCACTCTATAACCGATCAACTACTGTTCATTATCCTCAAGCTACATAAAACAATAGCCAAAATAATCATCATCATATCAATCTGTACGTGCCAGCATCTAATCGGTACCAAGATATTATCACAATTTCATTTTTTACGATAAGACTATTTGTATATGATCTTTTGTCAATATATATAATAACTAGGAACATTAATCGGTACCGAGATATTATCACAATTTCATTTTTTAGTATTCGATTTATGTTCTTCAGTTTCTTGTTTATTTCATTTTGATTGTGAGATCGAGTGTATACACACAACAAAATGATTACTTAATTTGCTAATGGTAAATTAGCTAATTTGTTTAAAATGACTATTGATTTATTGAGTTTCTAGGAATTAACACGAGTCCAATTAAGTAATTACTAGTTTCTTTATACTTCTTTTTATATATATAGCTTTTTTATATCATAAATTACTTAAATTTTGTTTTACTAATCTGGTCTCTTGTACTATTTTGATATCTCCAACAACAATGGAAGGCAGTGTTGATCAGTTCTGTTTAAACATAATGGAAAACATGAATAACATACCTGTTACAGCAGACAGGCCAGCAGAGAATCCAGTCAGAGATGCAGCCATTGAGTTTGACATACTTGTCAGGATGATCTGGTTCCTCCTTAGGGTGTAAGATTATGATGGTGATGAAACCGAAACAAGGGTTGATTTCGGTTATGGAGAGAGAGCCGATTATTGATGTTATGAGGGTTGTGTAATTGTCTAATTGTCTAACTGTGTAACCCTTAAACTCTCTAATAATCTCCTTATATATACACCTAAGAGGAAACCTAATTAGTTAATAAGGGTAATATGGTCCATCAACAATTACCAACTAATTATTAATAGGTTATTAATATATTTTGATCTATATAATATAAATGATTATAATGGCTACAAGATTAAATATTATAACAATAATATATTTAATCTCACATTCTCCCACGTAGCTGAGTAATCATTTATCATGAGTATTAGATGAGCCTGGCCAGGAGTTAACACTCATTTTAGCCTTAAACCAAGAACTATAGCAGAGAAATACAGCCGTTGAATCATAATTCGACTCAGGACCCCCATTAGTCTTAATATAGCCTTAATTTAAAACCTAATAGTTATAATCAAAATATGCATAAGCCCTTTAGCGTCTAATTTGTATTTATATTTGTCTATATGTCATTACACCAGCAGAACATATGTTAGAGACATACAAAATCAAACTGAGGAAATTTCATTAATTAAAACATAAGCTAGTACAATATGCCATTAAATAAGGTCTTTAGTAAGTCCCATATTCGATACATGTTCTTTGAAAACTTTAGGTGGGAGACCTTTAGTCATCGGATCCGCAAGCATATCTTTAGTACTAATATACTCAATACAAAGATTATTTTCCTCAACTCGTTCACGTATGAACAAATATTTTGTATCGAGATATAAACCAGCTCCAGTCGAACTGTTACTGTTCGAGAAACTAACGGCAGCTGAGTTATCACAGTAAAGCTTCAATGGTCTAGAAAAGGAATTAACGATTTTGAGTCCAGTGATCAGATTTCTAAGCAACATTCCATGACAGGTTGCGTTGTAAACAGCAATGTATTCTGCCATCATTGTGGAAGTTGTAGTTAACTATTGTTTATGACTCTTCCATGAGATAGGTCTGCCTGCTAACATAAAGATGTAGCCCGAAGTGGATTTCTTGTCATCTTTGCATTTGGCAAAGTCAGAATCAGAATAACCTACCACTTCTAAGTGATCACTTCTTCTATAAGTCAGTTTATAGTCTTTCGTCCCTTGCAGATATCTAAGGACCTTCTTAGCTGCTTTCAAGTGATCTAGGCCAGGATTAGTCTGATAACGGCCTAGCATTCCAGCAATATAAGCGATATCTGGGCGAGTACAGACTTGGGCATACATCAGGCTCCCGACTACTGACGCGTAAGGTATCTGGCTCATTTGCTCCTTTTCAACCTTTGTTGTCGGACACTGGAATGAACCGAAAACATCTCCCTTAACTACTGGAGCGACTGACGGTTTGCACTGTTGCATGTTGTAACGTGTAAGGACACGATGTATGTAAGTCTTCTGAGACAATCCTAAGATCCCTTTGTGTCTATCTCGGTGAATTTCAATGCCAATGACGTAAGAAGCATCTCCGAGATCCTTCATGTCGAAGTTATGCGAGAGTAACCGCTTCGACTCATGCAACATGTCTAAACTATTACTTGCCAATAGAATATCATCTATGTAAAGGACAAGTATAGTATAGTAAAGTTACTCCCACTCATCTTGAGGTAGGTGCATTGATCCACTTGATTCTTCATAAACCCTTGTCTCTTCATGACTTCATCAAACTTAAGGTACCATTGATGTGATGCTTGTTTTAACCCATAAATGGATTTCTTCAACTTACAGACTAGATGCTCCTGACCTTCAGGTTTAAAACCTTCAGGTTGTTTCATGTAAACATCTTCGTCTAAGTCTTCGTTAAGGAAAGCAGTTTTGACGTCCATCTGATGCAGCTCTAAATCAAAATGAGCTACTAGGGCCATAACGATCATTAATGAATCTTTACGAGAGACAGGTGAAAACGTCTCTTGATAATCAATTCCCTCTTTCTGAGTGTAGCCCTTTGCAACCAATCTCGCTCTGTAGTGTTCAACGTTCCCATTCGGATCCAGTTTTGTTTTGAACACCCATTTACATCCTACAGGTTTGACTCCGTTGGGTAATTCTACCAAGTCCCAAACGTCATTTTTCTTCATGGATTCAAGCTCATCAATCATTGCTTTGTTCCATTCAGAAGACTGATCACTGCTAATGGCTTCATTATAAGAGATAGGATCATTGAGCTTTCTAGCATCCATTTCAGTCAGGTAGGTAACATAATCATCCCAATTAGTAGGCCTTCTTTGCCTAGATGACCTCCTGAGTTGATTATTAGGTTCAGGGTTGTCTTGGTTTTGAGCCTTTGATGTGCCTTCGTTATGAGGTATAATGGGTTCTGATTGTGGAGATGAAATTTGTGCAGTAGTTTTAGGTGTAGTTGTTGCATTGGGTACAAGAGGAGTAAACAGAGTAATGGTAAGCGACGAGTCTCTTCCCTCGCGTCTTGTACTTCTTGCAATTCTTCGTAAGGGTTAGTACTGCTCCCACTGACCTTGAAATCCTCCAGGAACGCAGCACGCTTGGTTTCAACAATACGGGTGATATGGGAAGGACAATAGAAACGATAACCCTTCGAATGATCAGGATACCCGATAAAGAAACAGGTAACTGTTTTAGGGTCAAGTTTCCTTAGGAAAGGATTATAGAGTTTTGCTTCAGCAATGCAGCCCCATACTTTCATATATTTAAGACTCGGTTTCCTTCCTGTCCAAAATTCATAAGGAGTTTTAGGGACATACTTGGAAGGAACTCTATTGAGTATATGAACAGCTGCTTTTAACTCTTCAATCCAGAGGAATAATGGTAAATTAGTGTTGGCTAACATACCGCGCACCATGTTCATAAGGGTACGATTTCTTCGTTTAGTGACACCGTTCTGCTGAGGTGTACCAGGCATGGTGTATTGGTTCACAATCCCTTGGCCCTTACAAAACTCATAAAATGGACCAGGAGCTTGACCTACATCAGTATGTCTTCCATAATATTCACCGCCTCTATCTGATCTCACAACTTTAATCTGACGATCTAATTGCTTTTCAACTTCAGTTTTATAATTTTTGAAAGTTGTAAGAGATTCAGACTTTCCTTAATGAGATACAAGTACATGTAATGAGAATAATCATCAATGAAAGTGATAAATGAAGTATGTCCTGTTATGCCAGCGATTTGGTAGGGACCACTAATGTCAGTGTGAATGAGTTCTAATAAATTAGAGCTCCTAGTGGCACCTTTCTTATTCGCTAATGTCATTTTGCCTTAAGACATTTGACACATGTTCCAAAATCAGTGAAATCGAGAGGAGGTAAGACTTCATCTTTTATGAGCCGATTTAATCGTTCTCTTGAGATATGGCCTAAATGTTGATGCCATAACATAGATGAAGTCTCTAAGTCTCGATTCTGGTTCATCTTTGTGAGTGATTCATTAATTTTATATGACAACAAAGATTTGGAAAAATTATCATCTAGTTCTAATCTATAGAGACCACCATCCAGAATGCCAGTACCATAAACAACGGAATCATAGAGAATAGAGAGTTTGTGATGACCATGGGAAACAACAAAACCGTCCATGTCTAACTTTGGTCCTAATACAAGGTTCCTAGTTAGCTCAGGAACATATAAGGTATCATAAAGTTTAATACATAAACCAGTTTTCAAAAATAATTGTAATGTTCCTATGGCCTTCACTTCTAATTCCCGATCATCCCCAACTTTAAGTGTTCTTTGGTTTCTTCCCAGCTTTCTGATTGAAAGGAATCCCTGAGTAGAGTTGGTTACATGAACCATAGAACCAGAATCAAACCACCAAGAATTAGTAGGAACATTTAAATTAAAGGACTCAAGTATCATGAAAAAATCGTTACCTTTCTTAGCCAGCCACTCCTTGAAGACAGGGAATTCCTTTTGCTTATGTCCTGATTTCTTACAGAACTTGCAATAGGGTTTGCCTAAGGAGCTCTTAGAGCTGGAAGGTGTACTTGTATTAGGATTTGGCTTTTAGACTTTGGAAGCATCCTTTCTTTGATGACTGTTCTTCCTCTTCTTAGAGTTGGAGGTGGTGAAGTTAGCAACGTCAGTAGTGCGATCCATCTTCATACGCTCTTCCTCCTGTACGCACATAGCGACCAGCTCACTCATCGTCAATTTGTCCTTCTGAGTGTTGTAATTGATCTTGAATGTTTCATAGGACGAAGGAAGCGAAATGATGATGAAGTGAACAAGAAAACCATCACTGATTTCCATCTCTAGCCCTTTCAGCTTATTGGCCATGTCATGCATCATCATGATGTGCTCGCGAATGCCGCTCTTCCCATCATACTTAGTCGTCACCAGCTTGAGGATAAGAGTGCTAGCGTATGCCTTTGATGTTCCTTTGAATTATGCCTCCACAGAAGCCAGGCAGGTTTTAGCGTCATCAGAATCAGGAATGGCTCCTCTGATCGCATTGTGTATGGATTGCTTCATGAACATGAGAGACATGCGGTTACACCTAGTTAAATTTTCATGAACTATCTGCTTAGCAGCAGTACTTTGAGTGGTAAGGTCCGCTGGCTTATTCTCTCTTAGAGCATAATCGAAGTCTAGCAATCCAAGTGTAAGCATGAGGGCATCCTTCCATTCAGCAAAGTTATCACCAGTCAAAGGTGGAATCCCGCAATTGGGTGCTGATAGTGGAAATAAGATGAGCAAGTTATGATACTAAGAAAGAAGTCTTAATGTGATCTAAGGGCATGTTATACTAAGGCAGACATAAATAATGACCATTTTAATTATGAAGCTGTGATATTATCTATTACTAACATCAAAATAATAGACTTAGTTAAAAAATTCTACTTAAACGAAGACAAATCAGCTTTAGCCAGAAGTGTATTCATTTAAGTATGTGTGCAAAGTAATCGTGACAAATCAGCTTTGGCCAGAAATGAGACAATCACTTTAGTTATGCACTTGTCAAGTATGCTAGACATAAATGAATTAAAATCAGCTTTGGCCAGAAATTAAGACATTTCACGTTTGTAATGCATACTCAACATAGCTTTTATAATACTTGAACAATAAATAGATGTATTAAATTAGCTTTAGCCAGAAATGATACATCAGAAGCTCATTCAAGTTAAGCTATTTTGGTTTTGTAAAAGTTATCTGATTCTGATTAGTTAATTAATTGTTCACAAAACCAAGTATTTAATAGCAAACCACCTGTTAGCGCGGATCGAACTAAATCTTAGTTCACATTAAACAGCCTAAAATAATGAGGTTTCGAGTGAGGTCTCGAGTCAGGTCTCGACTGAGTTATGAGATCTCGAGTCAGTTATGAGGTCTCGAGTCGCACCCTTGGTCTCGAGTCGCACCCTCAGTGTCTCGAGTCGTAATCATGGTCTCGACTACTGTGTTTTATGAGATCTCGGATCCATAATGAGATCTCGAGTCACAACCACGGTCTCGAGTTGTGAAGATTGAAGCCTTTAGTCGAAAACTCAGTGGTCTCGAGTCGAGACTGTTGTCTCAAGTTGTAAAGTTTTAAGAACCCTTATGATTTCGAGTCGAGACCTTGTAGTCTCGAGTCGAGACCTGATGGTCTCGAATCGCAATCTGATGGTCTCGAGTCCACTGTTAACCGCTGTTGTTGTGATAATAACTAAAAACTCGAAATTTTAGGGATTGTGGGACAATGTTTCCTGTTTTATTGCTGATCTAAACTTATCAAAGATTTTGAAAATTATAACTGATTATCTATTAACAGTTTTCAAGAATTTTAATAGATAAAATTCAGATCAAAACAGAAAAAAAAAATCCACTAATCCAAATTATATTCCAAAACTTAATGAATTTTCGAGTTTTCCTAAGAACAAGTGATGAACCCTAGAAAATTAAAACATAATTCTAGGATTCGAAACCTTAATTTTAAGACTTTTTTTAACAGATTTCGGACATTAATTTACCCATAGTGATTTCGAGTGACATGATTAACCACCCTTTTCTCAAAACAGTGATTTCGGCATAATAAGAACCGAAACCAGCCGTGATTTATTAAGGCTTTAAAAATTTCTGTTTTCCAGATTTTAATCCCAGAATAATGGACACGAAAACAGAGCTGATTTATCAACATATGCTCTGATACCACATGTTGATCAGTTCTGTTTAAACATAATGGAAAACATGAATAACATACCTGTTACAGTAGACAGGCCAGCAGAGAATCCAGTCAGAGATGCAGCCATTGAGTTTGACATACTTGTCAGGATGATCTGGTTCCTCCTTAGGGTGTAAGATTATGATGGTGATGAAACCGAAACAAGGGTTGATTTCGGTTATGGAGAGACAGCCAATTATTGATGTTATGAGGGTTGTGTAATTGTCTAACTGTGTAACCCTTAAACTCTCTGTTAATCTCCTTATATATACACCCAAGAGGAAACCTAATTAGTTAATAAGGGTAATATGGTCCATCAACAATTACCAACTAATTATTAATAGGTTATTAATATATTTTGATCTATATAATATAAATGATTATAATGGCTACAAGATTAAATATTATAACAATAATATATTTAATCTCACAGGCAGCTCTAGCAGTCTTGAACGTGACACTCAGTACTGCTGCTATTGCGAGTAGTTTTTGTACCATATTATGACGCATTTTTGGGTCGTTCGTTAATCTTGACCTGTGTTTACATAATGGAATATGAACGGCTGAGTTACCTCATGGGAGATCAAGGTCGGGTGTTGAAGTTATGCTGAGTTTACAACCGGTTAATGTTTTTAATTTGAATTAGTGTTTCCTTTATTATGGGTAGAAGAACAGAAAGGGTCGTGGGTTTCATTTTAGTTTTCTTTCTTTATACATTGTGATCTTTGAAGTTGAGAAATATACAAGAAATTGTGCAAAAGACTGTGTCTTTTGTTTTTAATTCATTCTGAATTTTAATATTTGGTATCAGATCAGGTTTCATGGTTTGTTTATGCCCAATTATCATTGAATTGCCTATCCATTTCATGACAACATTTAATAATAAAATATAGATGAGCTTCAATTTTAATAGTTTAGAGTAAACTGCCATTTTGGTCCCTGAGGTTTGGCCAGTTTTGTCACTTTAGTCCAAATCTCAAACTTTTTGTATCTGGGTCCCTGTGGTTTCATTTTTATTGCCATTTTAGTCCAAAAGTGAAATCAGACCAGATTCCCCAAATTAAACCCTCAAGTTTTTTCCTTTTCCACAGGGGTAATCTTGTCATTTTCATTTTATTATAACTTATTATTAATTAAAAATAATAAAACTAAATTAATCAACCTGCACATCATCTTCCACAAGTATACCCTAACACTAACCGTAATCGTATAAATTTTGACCCAAATTGAAATTGCATTCAACTGGTCAATCACAAACCCCATATCTATCTATAAAAATCAACGACAACATAACATATTCCGTAATTAAAATCTAAATCAAGATCCAATCAATCAAGTCTTACTCAAATCATCCACATCAGTCTCCTCCTTTGATTAAACACACTCGAGAAATTGACCGACAAATCCGCATACATGGCCACAAATCTGGAAACATTATTATTATCTCTTGTATCAGGGCAACATTCGACACCATACTTTCATGATTCTTCGATCGGTGATTCTCGTTAACCTGTTGGATCAATACCCGGCTCTGTTCCAATACAGATTGCACTTCACGGAAGCTGTCGGTGAAGGTGGTCCACAAGGCCTGAGATTTCCCGCTGTTCTTTTCTTCTTCTTCGTCGGAGTGTCCATTGTTGTTGTTGTGATGGTGGTTTACGGTGGAAGATGGTGGTTGAGGTTTTGATCGTTCGTCCATGGTTGATTAAGTGCCGGAGGAGGAATTGAGGGTTGTCATTTAGGGTTTGTGTTAGGGTATATTTGGGGAAGATGATATGATTTTATAGGGTAAGGTTGATTTATTTAATTTTATTATTTTTAATTTATAATCAGTTATAATAAAACAAAAATGACAAAATTACCCCTGTGGAAAAAGAACAAAACTTGAGGGTTCAATTTGGGGAATTTGGCCTGATTTCACTTTTGGACCAAAATGACAACAAAAATGAAACCACAGGGACACAGATACAAAAAGTTTGAGATTTGGACTAAAGTGGCAAAACTGGCCAAACCTCAGGGACCAAAATGGCAGTTTACTCAACAGTTTAACTATAATCTATCTATACTATATATATATAAAAGCATATTCAAAGGGCAATTTTCGTAATTTGCCACTTTTTAAGAGAGATACAACATTTTATGCATCATGTACACCTCTTTAATAAAAACACGTGTTTCGTACTACTGATTAGGGTTTCTCTTATTATCACATTTTCTCATTTCATAATTCATTTCCTCCCCCATTGCTTTCTCCCCCCCCCCCCTCTCTCTCTCTCTCTCTCTCTCTCTCTCTTTGGCGATTCTAGAAGTTCATGGCTATTGATGAAGATTTCACAAGATCCATATTAAATCTGACCTCTACGTTTAGATTCAAGGCTATTGGTGGTAAGATCTGACCTCTAGATGAAACCGTTTCCGATTTAAATAGTCAACAAACCCTAATCAGCAGATTTGACCTCTCGGTTCCGATTTAGGTCTCATCGGCGGCTATAGATGGTGGTTTTCTGGTAGATCTAAGTTTTAAACCCTCAGCCGCTCCTTTTCGTTGTCTCTCTCATAGGTCTCATCGGCGACTGTAAATGGTGGCATGGCGGGATCCCGTTCATCGTCCAGATCCATGTCCTGGTACTTAGGATAGTGGTCCGCAGGTCCCAGTGGGTTAGGACCAACTGGTTCGTCAACTTGGTTCATTGGGTTGAACCGGCTCTGAAAGTAGGGTGTGGGGTTTTGAAAGGAGTGGTAAGAGTCAGAACGCTGCAAGGGTATGTACGAGTGGTGTGAGTCATAGGGCTCGTCTTCCTGGTATGGCCCGAAAGAGTTGTGGTACGAGGGCGAGGAGCCAAGCGAGACAGAGCATCTCGGTGGTTCGAGATAGGTCCTCCAGTCTTCATGCGGGTTGGAGCCAAAGGATGCTGAGGGTGTGCGCCGGTGTGACAGTCCTGCTTCATGATCATTTCTTCCCCTCATCGGGGCTTTGCCTCGGCCTCCACGACTACGTACTCTCGGCGGCATGATCAAAGTAACCTGTCAAAACAAAGTACAAACAAAAGATATAAACCAAATAAGATTAAGATTACTCCTAGGTCATTTGCCTAGACTCGGAAGTCAAGGAATGTGCTACTGTGTCATTGAGATTAAACATAAAAGGCTAGTGTTTAATTCACTCATGTTGGCTCTGATACCAACCTGTCACACCCCGATATTGTAACAACTCTCATCAAAAGTCATAGTTATTAAATTAATTTATCCAATAGGAAACCCTAATTGAGACACCCAAGTGATTCTGCGCAAACCCTAAAATTTTCAGAATTATCAGAATCAGGATCAGGGCCCCTAAAACTCAGGGGGGGGGGGGGGTAAAACCCTAGTTACGATTATCTACAAAAGATGTTGTCAAAAGCGAATTTGAAGAAACCGTCAACTCAGCAAGCCTACTCACACACGGGGCTACCCTATGAAAATAGGTAAGCCGTCGCGTAGCGCGACGACTATAGGGGTAACCAGTTGCGCTACGCGACTGGGTCAAATTGCATGTATAAATAGGGGTGTCTAGGACTTGAATTATGGCGCTTGAACGACGTTAAAACTCAAAATATACGCTGAGTTATAGTAGAAACACTATCAAAACACACACGATTCACGAATCGCTGCCGCAAACAGGGTAATGACTCGATCGCTGATACGATTCAATGTCCGATCGATTAAACTATCCAATGGATGTTTAAGTGCTGCCCACATTAGGGTTTATGCTTTGTCATTCGTTGTTAATTCAATGGATGTTTAAGTATCGCACTTTGTCATTCGTTGTGAGGGTTTGATCTCGTGAGTTATCGTAAATGCTGTATTGATTACTAACCCAGTTTTGTGTGCATTATTATTTAAATTAGGTTAACAAAGGCTAATCCGTAGACTAGACTCTGTCCGTGTTAAATCTGCAATGTGAGTCATTCTCTTTTTATCAAATTACTTTCAAAATCATGTTTATTTTTAAAGGTTATAATTACAGGGATTAAGTCTTTGTAGTCACCATATTACAGCCGGTATGTGGGGTTTTGTATACATTACTTGATAATCTTCACCATTGGACAACGAGTTAGCCAATGGGTGATATGACCATAGTCACAGAAACGAGTCGAGTGACAAATACCGAGGGTAGTTGGTTGATATAAAAACATTGTAATCGCTCTTAATACTGTATATTATAACACATGAATCGTTTTAGCAAAATGAATGATTCACTCAGTATTTCCCGCTGACAAAACCTTTTTCAAAACATGTTTCAGGTGATCTGTTGTAATCCAGGAAAAGTGCCGGGAAGCACTGCAAGCTTAAGAAAATGGCTCATTATAAAATAAAGAAATATGTTTTGTAACATAAAGATTTCTCCGTGAAATCATAGTATTGTAAATTACCGGGGTTTTATCCCGAGTTGTGAAATAAAATAATCGGGAAAATTTTAGCTTTAAAAAGATCCTGATGATAAACTTCCGCTGTTAAACTCAATTAAGTAAATACCACGGGATTTCTGTCCCGCGACTCCTGAAACGGGTCAAACCGGGTCGGGGGCCGTGACAGAAAAAGGTGGTATCAGAGCCACTGATTTAAGCCAATTAAGTATTGAGAAAATACTTAATTTTTATTAATTACTATTTTGTGATTATGTGTTTTATTACCTGACTAATTGTGTACAGTATGGGCAGATCTCTATATGCTAGCCACTGTAGCAATAAATACAAATCTTTAAAATAATCTGACTCAAAGTTTTAGCACCCGGATTACCTACAGTCTAGAAACCTTACCCAATAAATAAATAAATAAACCTTAGTGTGTTTTAATTTTCCGTTGTTTTGATAGTTACCCAGTATGAAATAATATTTAAAAGTTTTTCTATAAAATTTTATTATGATTTTTAAATTGTGTGTATTTTGCTAAACAGCATGAGTGACTTATCTGACGCCCTTCAGAATTTAAATCTCTATCCAGTAAGAATAGAGGTTTCCAGAGATTTTAATAGGTATATACCAGACATAGAAGAACCTATAGAATTCAACGCTTTACCTCTCGAGAAACCCAAGCCTAAGAAAATAGAAATTGGGGAAAGCTCTATACAAATTGAGGGGTTACCATCTCAGGAAGAGCTAGATTTTATATTGGTAAGCTATAATACTATTAAGCCTATTAATGAAAATGTTTTTATTCATTCTCTTGAAACACAACTACCAATGAACTTAGAACCAGCTATTCCAAACCCTTAAATCCACTCGCAAATAGACGAATGGTTGACTAATGTAATACAGTTACAAAACAATCCCTATAAGCCTTTTCGTCAGTTCAAACCAGAACCTTTACCAAATTCACCAATAAGTAACGAGAATATGGCTAAACTCCGCCACTTTGGCGAAGAACTAATGGATGCTGAGAATAGGATCCAAGAGATTAGGGGACAGATCTCCTGGAAATACGATGAGAGGAAACGCCATTACTAGAATATCATCTGACAAAGGATAGGGGATTATGGAACTGTGGTTGTGTAATAGTAATAGTAAAAAATCAGTCTGTAAAATAACTACCAATAAAACTCTGTAAGATAATAGTGTGTATTGATGCATACTATTAAATATAAATGGAAATCGAGAAATTGATAGTTTTTGCTGAATTGGTATTATGAACTCTGTATAATTGGGTTATGTATTTATTTGATACTAATAAAATATATATATATATATATTAATTATCAGATGGAAAACGCTAATAATGAACCAGTTAATGAAGTTAATCAATCTGAGCAACAACCGGGGGATCAATATATGACTAGGCAAGATATAGAAAATATCGTTGCTCAAGGGATAGCCGACGCTATTCCAGCAATAGTTTCTCAAGGGATAGCCAACGCTATTCCAGCAATCGTTGCTGTTGTTAAAAATCCAATCGAACCGCAACAAATCATTCCTAGCAAACGTATTTCTGAAGATAACTTCAGTAATAGCGTAAACGGAGGCAATGATCATGTTAATCAAGATAATGAACCACGGCAAGCTCCACTCCGTAAGAAAATAAAAGCTGCAACGCCTGGTTGCACTTACAAAGAATTTCTTGCTTGTAAACCCACTGAGTTTGCAGGCAATGAAGGAGCGACTGTGGCACTGCGTTGGTTAGAGAAAACCGAGGCAGTAATTGCCATAAGTAAATGTGCTCAGGATGATCAGGTCATGTATGCGTCAAATTTGTTCAAAGAAGGAGCATTAGAATGGTGGAACACAGTGCTACAGGCTAAAGGAAGAAATAGGGCTTATGCCATGAAATGGGAAGAATTTAAGAGTCTCGTAGAAAGAAAATTCTGTCCCGAATATGAAAAAGATCAAATGGTAAATAAGTTTTTAAACCATAGAATGATGGGTGTAGATTGTCGAGGTTATATTTCGACATTCTTTGAATATGCTAGAGTGGTACCAACACTGGCTTCGCCAGAATCGGTACTCATTTCTCGTTATATTTGGGGATTAATTGGTGAAATCCGCAATATCGTTAAAGCTGCGAGACCTCGCACTATTGACGATGTGGTGGAATTAGCTAATACCCTAACCGATGAACTGGTACGCACTCAAGATGAAAACAGGAAGAAGGAACTGGCTCAGAAAATTACCCATGGATTTCGTATGGGTAATAATAACAGCTTCAAAAGAAAAGGAACAGGGCAATCTTCAACTTTGCCATTCTGCAAGAATTGCAAAAGGAAACATTATGGAAGATGTAGTATAACCTGCAATTTTTGTAAAATGGTAGGACATCGTGAAGAAGACTGCAGAAAGAAAACAACGATCTGTTATAACTGTGGTGAAAAGGGACATTTTAGACCAGAATGTCCTAAATTGGTCAAACCAGCAGACAACAAAGCCAAGATGGCCGATGGAGCTACTAAAAAGAATGTCAGAGCATTCCAGCTGACTACTCAAGAAGTAGAACTTATTCCAGATATGATAGCTGGTACGTTCTTAGTTCACAACATTTACGCCAAAGTATTATTTGACTCTGGTGCAAACCAAAGTTTTATAAATATTTCATTCTGCCAAACTTTTAACTTACCTTTAACCAGCATTAGGCAAATTTCTACAGTAGAAACGGCAGATGGGAATTCAGTTAAAATAAATAAGGTTCTGCAAAACGTAGAAATAGAACTTTTAAGTCATAAATTTTCTGCAACCTCATTATCTATGAAATTAGTTGAATTCGATGTTGTGTTAGGAATGGATTGGTTAGTAAACAACCATGCTCGAATTATCTATGATAAGAATTCTATAGAAAATTGTGCACCCACTGGAGAAGTAATAATGATTACAGGAGATAAGTCATGTAAACCATAAAGTTCATATCAGTAATGAAAGTTGCTAATTATGAACGAAAGCAAGGAATAGTATATATGATTTCAGTAATCAGTAATACTAAAGATAAAGAACTTAAGGAAATTTCTATAGTTTCAGAATACCCAGATGTATTCCCAGAAGAGTTACCTGGGTTACTACCAGATAGGGAGGTAGAATTTAGGATTCATCTAATTCCAGGAACTATACCGATAGCCAAGGTACCTTATCGGTTAGCACCCACAGAAATATTAAAACTGAAAAAGCAATTGGATGAATTATTAAGTAAGGTTTCATACAACCTAGTATATCCCCTTGGGAAGCACCAGTATTGTTTGTTAAGAAAAAGGATGGTTCGATGAGAATGTATATTGATTATAGAGAATTGAATAAGGTTACAATTAAGAATCGATACCCATTACCTAGGATTGATGATCTTTTCGATCAACTTCAAGGAGCTAGATATTTTCTAAAATCGACTTACGTTTCGGATATCATCAATTGAAAGTACAAGAGGAAGACATACCTAAAACTGCTTTCAGAACTAGGTATGGTCATTACGAGTTTACAGTCATGCCCTTCGGATTAACGAATGCACCTGCAGCATTCATGGACATAATGAATAGGATCTGTAAACCATATTTGGATAAATTTGTAATTGTCTTCATAGATGATATACTTATTTATTCAAAAAGTCAGGACGAACATTGTCAGCACTTGCATGCTTAACTTTGTTAAGAAAAGAACAGCTTTATGCCAAATTCTCGAAGTGTGAATTTTGGTTGCAAGAAGTGTAATTCTTAGGACACATGGTGAATCACGAAGGTATTCATGTAGATCCTGCTAAGATAGAGGCAATTACCAATTGGAAGGTTCCACAAACTGCAGTGGAAATTAGAAGTTTTATAGGTTTAGCTGGCTACTATAGACGGTTTATTAAGGATTTCTCTAAGATAGTTGTACCATTAACTAAGCTAACCTGTAAAACAGTTAAGTTTGAATGGAAACAAGAAGAAGCCTTTAGGATCTTAAAGCATAAATTAACAAAAGCCCCAATTCTAGCCTTACCAGAAGGAACAGAAGATTTTAAAGTATACGGTGATGCTTCAAAGCTAGGATTTGAATGTGTGTTAATGCAACGCAAAATGGTAATTGCGTATGCATCAAGGCAATTGAAAAAGCACGAAGAAAACTATACCACTCATGACTTAGAATTAGGAGCCATAATTTTTGCCCTTAAGATTTGGAGACATTATCTGTATGGAAGTAAGTTACTGTCTATACGGATCATAAGAATTTAAGATATATATTTGGGCAAAAAGAGTTAAACATGAGGCAAAGGAGGTGGATGAAAATCCTAAGGAACTACGACTGTGATATTTAGTATCACGCAGGAAAGGCTGAAGACAGCTAGAGATCGCCAGAAGAGTTATATAGATAATAGACGAAAGCCGTTGAAGTTCAAGTTGGAGACAAAATGCTATTAAAAGTATCTCCTTGGAAAGGAGTTGTTAGATTTGGTAAGAAAGGAAAGCTAAGTCCAAGGTACGTAGGACCATTTCCAGTGATCCAACGTATAGGACCAGTTGCTTATCATTTACAACTACCAGGAGAGTTAGCTGGAGTACATGATGTATTTCATGTATCCAATCTCAAGAAATGTCTATCAGACGAATCTTTGGTAGTACCTCTCCAAGATATAAAGGTAAACGAAAAATTTAAAATTTGTAGAGAAACCTCTTCAGATAAAAGATAGAAAGATCAAAATTCTCAAAACACAAACGATTAGTGTTAGTTCAAGTAAAATGGGATTCAAAGATAGGACCCTAATACACTTGGGAACTGGAATCAGAGATGAAGCGAAAGTATCCTCAATTATTCCAGTAAATCTCGAGGACGAGATTTTTATTAAGGTGGGGAGGATGTAACAACTCTCATCAAAAGTCATAGTTATTAAATTAATTTGTCCAATATGAAACCCTAATTGAGACACCCAAGTGATTCTGCGCAAACCCTAAAATTTTCAGAATTATCAGAATCAGGATCAGGGCCCCTAAAACTCAGGGGGGGTAAAACCCTAGTTACGATTATCTACATACGATGTTGTCAAAAGCAAATTTGAAGAAACCGTCAACTTAGTAAGCCTACTCACACACGGGGCTACCCTATGAAAATAGGTAAGCCGTCGCGTAGCGACGACTATAGGGGTAACCAGTCGCGCTACGCGACTGGGTCAAATTGCATGTATAAATAGGGGTGTCTGGGACTTGAATTATGGCGCTTGAACGATGTTAAAACTCATAATATACGCTGAGTTATAGCAGAAACACTATCAAAACACACACGATTCACGAATCGCTGCCGCAAACAGGGTAATAACTCGATCGCTGATACGATTCAATGTCCGATCGATTAAACTATCCAATGGATGTTTAAGTGTTGCCCACATTAGGGTTTATGCTTTGTCATTCATTGTTAATTCAATGGATGTTTAAGTATCGCACTTTGTCATTCGTTGTGAGGGTTTGATCTCGTGAGTTATCGTAAATGCTGTATTGATTACTAACCCAGTTTTGTGTGCATTATTATTTAAATTAGGTTAACAAAGGCTAATCCGTAGACTAGACTCTGTCCGTGTTAAATCTGCAATGTGAGTCATTCTCTTTTTATCAAATTACTTTCAAAATCATGTTTATTTTCAAAGGTTATAATTACAGGGATTAAGTCTTTGTAGTCACCATATTACAGCCGGTATGTGGGGTTTTGTATACATTACTTGATAATCTTCACCATTGGACAACGAGTTAGCCAATGGGTGATATGACCATAGTCACAGAAACGAGTCGAGTGACAAATACCGAGGGTAGTTGGTTGATATAAAAACATTGTAATCGCTCTTAATACTGTATATTATAACACATGAATCGTTTTAGCAAAATGAATGATTCACTCACTATTTCCCGCTGACAAAACCTTTTTCAAAACACGTTTCAGGTGATCTGTTGTAATCCAGGAAAAGTGCCGGGAAGCACTGCAAGCTTAAGAAAGTGGCTCATTATAAAATAAAGAAATATGTTTTGTAATATAAAAATTTCTCCGTGAAATCATAGTATTGTAAATTACCGGGGTTTTATCCCGAGTTGTGAAATAAAATAATCGGGAAAATTTTAGCTTTAAAAAGATCCTGATGATAAACTTCCGTTGTTAAACTCAATTAAGTAAATATCACGGGATTTCTGTCCCGCGGCTCCTGAAACGGGTCAAACCGGGTCGGGGGCCGTGACAGATATTTCCACATATTACCGGTGGGCCCGGCGGGGAGTATAGTGACGTAGTTGATATCATCATAGTCAATTATACACAGATCATTGCACAACGGAAGTCTTTGTAGAAAATACTATTACAAACCGAAATGTAAAGTGCGAATAAAACATTATACAAACGGTTGTAAGATACGATCCACAGGCGGATCTAAAATAAAATACAAAAAAACTTGTTCAACGGATTTAAGGTATATGAGCTTGCAAGATTCACTATCTATACCCCGAAGCTTCCGGCCAATTATGGAAAGTACCTGCCACTTAACCTTTTTGAAAATACGTCAGTTTTCACTGGTAAATACAATTAACCGACTCTTTTGAAAACATTTATGAAAACTGATTTGTATGCACAAGGCACAACATTCTTTTATAACTTGGGACAATTATGTTAAAAATAGTCTTGTATCAGATTTACATGTTTGTCCAACATTTAGGGCCGATATAAATAAACCGAACAAGATTAAACAATACACCACAAATATAAACCCACAGCGGGTCACCCCAACGAATGAGTATATCTTTTACATACGCAACTGACAGTTGTATGCCTACACCCCGTGCTTAAGTCGTGGCCATTTATGATTTTTAAATGAGCCAAGGATATCCAGGACACGGTTGTTAACCCCCAATGTTATTTATTATCAAGCAACACTGATTAAAATGGGATTATGCAATTTAACCATATTCGATTAAAATGTTTCTACACCCGACCAACCGGTAATATTTTACCGTATCCCAAGCCCGTATAAGGGAAAATAAGTTAAAAGTATGTACTTGAGCTTAAAAATGCAAGTTTTGTATGTTAAGCCGTATATCCTACTTAGACAAGTGCAAGTAACTTCTACTGGGCTCCTAATCTAGAACGAAGGTTATATTAACCTATGATATTACTAACGGGTCTTATTTTAGTAGTAAACTTAGACCGGTTAGTTTAAGGAAATGTTTACGGTACGAAACGCTAGATTAAGCGATGACCGGATCGGAATGTAATTTAGACCCGACAAGCATGGAGACTTGTATTTTATGGGTAATGTCACACCCCGATTTCCACGTGTCACCGGTGGGCCCGGTGGGGGAGTATCGTGACGTGGTTGGCAACGTAATAGTCAAACAACACAATATAATAATGCACAGCGGAAGCAATTTAAAAATAATATACAACCGAATTTATTTATTGTAATCAAAGTCACAATATCCGGTGTTTATCCACAGAACGGATCGAACAAAATAACATTTATGGTTCAACAGACTTCTGGCATCCTAAGCTTGCGAGACTTCTATTGATGCTTAGGAGACAATCCAGCCAAATTTCGTTTAGTACCTGCATTCAGTCTTTTTGGGAAAATACGTCAGTTTACACTGGTAAATACATTCAACTGACTCATTTTGGAAAATGATTGAAAATTGGTTTGGATGCACGTGGCATAAATCATTTTATTTAACTTGGGAGAATTATTTAATATTATAATCTTGTGAACGAATTACATGTTACTTATGCGTTCAGTAGCCCGGAACGTATCCGGGTTAAAGATCAATAGACACACCACTTTAAGTGAGTTATACACGGGAGTACGCCTACACCCCGTGCTCAGGTCGTGGCCATCTCGTAAGATGATGCCAAGGATATCCGGGACATGGTCATTAACCCCCCAAAGGCTGTAAAGTAAACAAATCTGTTTAAAACGAGCCAATCAAATTATTCAACTACCCACTAAGCGTGGAGATTTGATGCCCGATCAAGCGGTACGCTATGTACCGTAACCCAAGCCCGTATAGGGAAAATAAGTTAAAAGTATTTACCTGATGCAAGTATAAATCACAATAATCAGAATGGCAAGTATCTTTTACTGGTTCTCCTAATCTGGAACGAAGGTTTAATATAACCTATTAGAATCCTAACGGGTCTTTTATTAAGCTTAAGCTTAGACCGGCTAGTTTCAAGATACGGTTCGTACGCACGATTAAGCGAAGACCGGATAGAACGTGATTCAGACCCGACAAGTTTGAAGACTTGTTTAATATGGGTTCATTATTCACATTCTGGATTTTGAGATAAAACCGTTAAGGTTTGACCCGTTTCGGCTAATTTATGTAAACTTGTTACATAAACCGAACCGTACGCGTGATAAGCGTGACGGGTAGTCATGAGAGCTATATACAGGTTTCCTAAGTTAATTATGTCTCAAATATGTTGTGACATCAGTAAGGTGTCTTTCATTATGCCCCGAACTAGTTTAAACACAAACTATGCCCCGTAGGGGTAGTTTGGTCATTTTAAGGTTTGTAAAAGAGTTTAAATGTTTAACTGAGTTACAGGTCTGATGTAAACAGCAACCATATTCAATTTGATGAGTTATAACAGTAGGCTAAAGTATATATGTGAAATTTATCATCTTCAACCAAACTAGGCCCCGTAGGGGTATTTCGGTAATTTCACATAAGCCGAAAAAGCTCAAAACTGAAGTCTGAGTTTATCAACCTTTGCTTACTGTTAAAATATTATAATTTGCTTCTTATATCAGTAGGTATCAACCCGGGTATGTCCAATATGATTTTAGAACATACTATGCGTTAAAAAAACGCTAATTTAGGCGATTAAGGGCCATTACCGGGTTCGATACTCAAATCTGATATTTTTATATTTCCATAAGGCTTAAAATAATTTATTTATCATAACTAATCAGTGGCAAAAGGTTTGGGGTCGTTTAGATATGTAAAACTCATTTTATGGCCCGTAAGGGCAAAACTGACAATTACCGAATTAAGCCTACGACTATGAGTTATGCTCAGCCTAAAATTAATTAAAAATCTTTAAAAATCCCAAAATAATATATTACATCAGTGGGTAAAAGATTTGATATCAAAAAGTATGTTTAACTAGGCTATATGCTAATTACGCCATTATGTTAACATAAAGCATTAGTTTAGCGATAACGAGCATAACTCTTAATCTACAAGTCAAACTGATGTCAAACTTTGCATGCAAGTCTATATATCAGTAACAAAGGTTTCTACACTTTTACATTTTCATAAATTACGTTTTAAGGTAATAAGGGCATAATGGTCAACATATGAGCAATTAACGGAAACATGCATATTAATTAGATAACTAATGAACCAAGGTGTATAATCACAGAGGGTTGTTCTAACATGTATCCTAGTCCAATTAAAGCTCTGAGGCATTTCTAAAATATGCCTAAACGGGTCAGAACTGAAAGTCAAAGTGAAAGTCAAACTATGTGACTTTCGGTTCCGAACCGGGTCTAAACAGGAAATAGTCGGGTTGAACATGTTTGGACATGTTCTTACACTAATTACTAAGTTACAACAATGATCAAACAGGTTATACATGTTCTAGATAGCTAATTATGCATAAATGACATTTTAAGCATTATGTTGACTTTTTAATTAATCGTTTGACCCGACATTTGACCTGGTTAGGATGGTGATCAGGGGAAACCCTTTTGGGGTTTTATTACCCACATAAATACCAACCTATAACTACTTTTAATTCGAGATATGACTGAGCCATTATTGACTAATCTCGAAGTCAAACCGTAATTACGACGGTTTGATTTTTAGCTAATTAACCTAGCTAAACTCAATTAGAGGGGAAGAAGAATACTTACTGAGGTCCTATGCACGAGATATGTTCACTAGGAAGCAAGCTTGAGCTCCAGAATCATCCAAAAATGTAGGAGAAGGTGTGAGGAAAAGTTGTGAACTTGGAGTGCCTTATATAGTGGTTTCACTCACCATAGGAGCTTGACAACTAGGTCTAGGACTGCCCACAATCGATTAACATGTGTCCTAGAGGCTTAGGGGATGTTTTAGGGGCCAGGAGAAGTGGAAAAACGGGTAAAGGTCGCGCACAAAGGCATTGGCAGGCAAGAACCCACGTTTTGCGGAGCTGGGCACCCCTCGCGTAGCGCGAGGGACCCGTCACGCGACGCGACCCCCCCTGCAGATCAGCATTTTGATTTCATTTGTTATTCAGTCCTTGGCTCTTCAAAACTTGAATAGGTACTGATTTATTGCACTTTAAACCCCCACAATCGATCTACTAAGGCCTTAAAACATATACCCACTTTGCCAAGTCCCCGGGTAACTTTATTTTCACCCGAAAAGTCCTAACTTTCAACGTTTACGCTTTAACGCTTCGCACACGAATTTGATCATATCTTTCTCATACGTTAACGAAACTTTATGAAATTTTTATGGTGCATTCTCGTGAGCATAATTAATATTTACAAAGCTTCGGGTTTGTCAAAAGGTCACTCAGAGGTATAAATTAAACATGTTGACACAATTGGTCCCTGTAGTTTGAAATCACTCACTTTTAGCTTCGTATGATCCATGATTTATTCGTTTGAAGGTATGAGCATCTTGTAGGGTTAACATACAATATATTTATTCACAGTTGACACTTAGAATACGTATATTTACATACTTTCCACGTTTGTCAACTTTAGTCCTTCCATAATATTTCTTTCACGCGTTTAAACTTTATGACACGTGTCAACCTATTATAGGACGTGAATTTCCGAGGTGTTACATCCTCACCCCCTTAAAATAAATCTCGACCCGAGATTTACTGAAATAATTAAGGGTACTTTTCTTTCATCGTGGATTCAACCTCCCACGTGTAATCGGGACCTCTACGGGCATCCCATTTGACCTTTACAAAAGGTATATGCTTCCTTCGAAGTTTCCTTACCTGTCGATCTTCAATCGACAAAGGTTTTTCAACAAATTTTAAGCTCGCGTCTATCTGCACATCTGTATGTGGCATGACATGTGATTCGTCAGCGGAACATTTCTTTAGATTGCAGATGTGGAACACATTGTGAATTCCACTGAGCTCCTCTGGTAAGTTCAACTTATAGGCAACTGACCCGACACGTTCGATAACCTCGAAAGGTCCTATGTATCTCGGGCTTAGCTTGCCTTTCTTACCAAATCGCATCACTCCTTTCCAGGGTGACACTTTAAGTAGGACTTTTTCACCCACTTCGAAATGAAAATCCTTACGATTTGGGTCAGCGTAACTTTTCTGCCTATTCCGAGCAGCTTGGAGATTGTTACGAATCTGGACAATCTTGTCCGTTGTTTCGAACACGATCTCCGGTCCTGATAACTGGACTTCTCCAACTTCCGCCCAGCAAACTGGCGATCTACACTTTCTACCGTATAATGCTTCAAAAGGCGCAGCCTTTATGCTGGTATGGTAGCTATTGTTGTAGGAGAATTCGATCAATGGTAGGTTCTTATCCCAACTACCTCCCAAATCGATCGCACATGCGCGCAGCATGTCTTCCAACGTTTGAATAGTACGCTCACTCTAACCGTCTGTCTGAGGATGGTAAGCCGTACTAAAGTTCAAACGTGTGCCCAAAGATTGTTGGAAACTCTTCCAAAAATGTGACGTGTACCTAGTATCCCGGTCAGAGATAATAGCTACAGGTATACCGTGTAGGGCTACAATCTTATCAACGTATAACTGGGCTAACATATCGGAGCTATAAGTCTCCTTGATGGGTAAGAAATGAGCTGACTTAGTCAGTCGGTCAACTATAACCCATATCGTATCGTTTCCTTTCCTCGTCTTGGGTAACTTGGTAATAAAATCCATAGTTACCATTTCCCACTTCCACGTAGGAAGTTCAGGCTGTTGTAGCAAACCTGACGGTTTCTGATGCTCGGCTTTGACTTGCGCACATGTCAAGCATTTTGCTACATGGGCGGCTACAGACTTTTTCAAGCCTATCCACCAATAATTTGCCTTTAGATCCTGGTACATCTTATCAGCTCCAGGATGAACGGAGTATTTGGAACTATGGGCTTCTTGGAGGATGACATCACGAAGTCCTCCAAAAATCGGAACCCATATTCGTCCATTTAATCGCAGAATTCCATCTTTGCTAAGAGTTAACTGCTCCTCAGTTACTCCTAACTTTTCAGTAGGATAGTTAGCTTCCAACACAGCTTCCTTCTGTGCAGCTAACACCCTTTCTATCAAACTGTTCTTTATTTCCATGCGCTTGGCATTGATTCGAATGGGTTTAACCCTTTCCTTTCTGCTCAAGGCGTCAGCGACTACATTCGCTTTGCCGGGATGATACTTGATTTCACAATCATAGTCATTCAAGGTTTCCATCCAACGGCGTTGCCTCATGTTTAATTCCTTCTGATTAAACAGATGTTGGAGGCTCTTGTGATCCGAGTAGATCACACATTTGATACCATAAAGATAGTGCCTCCAAAGCTTTAGTGCGAATACAACGGCACCCAACTCCAAGTCATGGGTGGTGTAATTCTTTTCATGCACTTTCAATTGTCTCGATGCGTAGGCAATCACCTTGCCTTTCTGCATAAGCACACACCCCATGCCAGTGTGCGAAGCATCACAATAAACCACAAGGTCTTCAATTCCATCTGGCAGTGTTAGCACTGGGGCGTTGCTCAACTTTTGCTTCAGAATGTCAAAGGATTCTTGCTGCTTAGGGCCCCAAATAAACTTAACCTTTTTCTTAGTTAAGGAGGTTAGGGGTGCAGCAATCCTTGAAAAGTTTTCAATGAAACGCCTGTAATATCCTGCCAATCCTAGGAAACTACGTATCTCCGTAGGCGTCTTTGGCTCTTGCCAATTCATAACGGCTTCAACTTTAGCGGGATCCACCTGGATACCACGCTCACTAACCACGTGTCCAAGAAATTGGACTTCTCGTAGCCAAAATTCACACTTAGAGAATTTGGCGTAGAGCTTCTCCTGACGTAGGAGTTTGAGAATACAACGAAGGTGTTTCTCGTGGTCAGCTTGATTCTTAGAGTAAATAAGGATGTCATCGATGAAGACGATAACAAATTTATCTAAGTAAGGCTTGCAGACGCGATTCATGAGATCCATGAACGCGGCTGGTGCATTAGTGAGCCCAAAAGGCATCACTAGGAACTCGTAGTGACCATAACGAGTCCTAAATGCAGTCTTGTGAACGTCTTCATCCTTAACCTTCAACTGATGGTAGCCTGACCTCAGATCAATCTTTGAGAAGTAACTTGCCCCTTGAAGCTGATCGAACAAATCGTCGATCCTGGGCAATGGATATCTATTCTTGATCGTGACTTTGTTAAGCTCGCGATAGTCGATGCACAGACGCATCGACCCATCCTTCTTCTTAACAAACAGGATTGGCGCTCCCCAAGGAGATGAACTAGGTCGAATGAAACCCTTAGCCAGCAATTCATCTAGCTGCGTCCGTAACTCCTTCATTTCTGTGGGTGCCAATCTGTATGGTGCCCTAGCAACTGGTGCCGCTCCGGGGATGATATCTATCCTGAATTCAACTTGTCTATCTGGTGGTAAACCAGGTAGATCTTCAGGAAACACTTCTGGGTATTCAGAAATGACAGGGATGTCTTCTAACTTCGGTTTGGGCTCATCAATAATCACCTGTGCCATGTAGATGACACACCCCTTCTTCAAACACTTGGAAGCCTTGAGCATAGTCACGTGCTCCGGTAGTCCATACTGGGTATCTCCCCGAATGGTAAGTGACTCACCAGACGGAGTCTTTATCACTACTTGCTTCATGTTACAGACGATTTGGGCCTGGTTATGAGATAACCAGTCCATACCCAGGACTATGTCAAAACCGGCTAACTTAAACGGAAGTAGAGACAGAGGAAAAGAATGGTTCTTAATGGATATAACACATCCATCTAACACAGTAGAGACGGTTTCTATGGTACCATCTGCTAACTCTACCTCATAGTTTGCGTTTAAGGTTTTGACAGGTAAATTCAAAAATTTACAAAACTTATGATCTACGAAAGACTTATCTGCGCCTGAATCAAAAAGTACTCTTGCAAAGACATCATTTACAAGGAAAGTACCTGTTATGACATTATCGTCCTGCACAGCTTCTTTCGCGTCCATTCTGAAGACTCTAGCATTAGTCTTCTTAGCCTCCTCAGGCTTCTTGTTGTATTTTGGGCAGTTGGTCTTGATGTGCCCCTTCTCATTGCAACGGTAGCATGTTGCGTCCTTTATCTTTTTGCAATCCAGGGTTTTATGGTCCGTGGACTTGCAAATTCCACAAGCAAATGATTTTGACTGAGTCTGGGAGCTTGACTCCAGTCTGCACTTTCCATAGTGCTGCTTCTTGCAAATTTTACACCTGGGCTTCTCATCAGACTTATGCCCATCCTTCCTCGACTCAGATCCCTTTTTGTTATCACCGTTCCCACGGTGTTTCTTATTCGACCTTCGCGAACCATCATCTTCATGCTTCCTCTTCTCGGCTGCCTTATTCCTCTGCGATCTCTGCCGGACCGCATCCAGAGTGAGGGATAAGGAAAGGTCAGTTACAGACCTGAAAGTAACTGGCCGAGAAGCTTTTACACTGAACTTGATCTCGGGTTCTAAACCACCAATAAAGCGAGCGATCCTTTTTGGCTCCGGGGTTACCAGGTAGGGAACCAATCGGGACAGTGTATTGAAGCTTGTCAGATAAGCTTGACAGTCGAGGTTCTTCATCACCAACGATAGAAAGTCAGATTCTATCTTTTCCACCTCATGTTGAGGGCAAAAATTTTCTTTGATCAGGGCAATGAATTGATCCCACGACATGCTATACAACGGGATCTTTCCGGAGGCCTCCATCAGAGATCTCCACCATGCCAATGCTTCACCCTTGAAGGACTGTGACACAAACTTAACTATATCCCTTTCAGCGCACCCGCTGATATCCACCACCGTGTCCATTTCGTCCAGCCAAGTCATACAGTCGACGGCCCCTTTTTCCCCAGTAAAATCCCTGGGTTTACAAGACACGAAATACTTGTAAGTGCAACCCTTGTTACGGGGTCCTTGATGCAGTACTATTTGCTGAGATGGGACACTTTGATTGTTGTGGACTGACGGTCATCACCGTCTTTCTTGGTTCCATTCTTCTTGGGATGAGGCTTGTTATGAGCCTCAGAATGTGTCCTGGGCTTTGAATGTGATGCAGAGTGGGTCCTACTTCGAGTATCACTGTATTCCTCATACTGTCTATTCAAAGCCTGCGTAACAGCGCCGTCTATGATTGCTTTTAATTCGGCACCCGTTAACGTAATCTGGGCGTTCTCATTTGGTTCCACCGGATGGCTATTTATCTCATTTGAGTCAGCCATTTGAATTGAACTGTTGCAGAAAACAAGGACAATATTTTATTTGGGAGTTTATTATGGAATTACCCCTTAGGGTAACTCGTTAACCATGGTAAACAGAGACCATAATTGGTTAACTTATTAATCGTACTAATTTAGGATTTTAATTTAAAATTTATCCTAAATATAAATAATAACAATATATATTAGCACATAAGGCTTAGTCACATGGACAATTTAAATTATAAGCTATGATTTCAGAGAATCAAGGCTTTTAAGGTTTAAATATATTTTGTTACCTTTTTCAGACAGTGAGTCAAAGCTACAATTGTCTTTTGGCTCATGTAGAAATGAGCAAGGCCCGTAGGCATCATATTACTACGTATGGTAAAAATATGATCATCTTAATTGATGATCTTAACCCATGATTCAGAGATCACATAATTGGGTTTGGAATCTTCTAAAGAATCCCTATATATATAAAATGACATGTGATTGTAACGAATCACTTCTGCCAGGAGTGTTAACATGTTTTAAGATGTTAACAGGGATTTGAATCTTTTTAAACAGGTCTTACCATTTTGGCCCGGTCTTATAACTGACACGAAGCTAGGTTTCACACTTAAAGATCCTTAATTAAATAATTACATAGGCAAATTAATTAAAAATGATTTTAATTTATTTATTTCATTTGTAATTATTTATGCACAAACAGGCAATCATGATAATCGTAGAATAACATTCCATTAATTTAATCAAAGCATTACACACTTGCCCTAAACGGGTCTTTCAAATTACCAACTTACCCACGTAGGGGTTAGATAACACACATGCCCACGCAGGGGCTAAATATCATACATGTCCACGTAGGGACTTATACTAATAATACACCCACGTAGGGGTTCAAACAATAGGCATGCCCACGCAGGGGCTCAAAGCAACATACCAAATACACTCACGAAGGGGTTCAAACAATAAATACAGGAGAAAATAACTGTGGAAGGATTCAACGATCCTTCTTGTTCTTTCCCTTGATCAAACTAACCAACCCTTGGAAGAACGTCTGTCTTTCCCTACGATCCTCGTGAGCTTCTCGTTCAACTTGCTGCAACCTATGAAGAATTTCCTCCCTTTCTGGGGGAGAAAACCGTGGTGGCTGCGATTGAGCCCGGATGATGGGTCTAGGAGGTATCGAGTATCCCTGAGTCGGGTAACTCACCCCCCATGGATCCCCATAGGGTCCTTGGGTGTTGTAGTTTGCTGCTACCATGTATGGATCAGCCTCCGCGTACCCATAGTCGTGATGCATTGGGGGTTCAAACGGGTTGTAAGCCATGCCACCCGTATATGCCGGGATGGGGTTTTCAAATCCCATCGGTGGTGGCTGTAGTACAGCAGGGTTGGTGGGTCCACCCATTTGTGGGTCCTCCTGGTATGGCGGGTAGTGACTAGCACTTGACTGTTGTGGGGAACTGAAATTGAAGCCCCCCGGTCGTACCGACATGCGTGCACCGGTTCTCCTACGCCTTGGCGGTTGAGGTGGTGCCGGTTGAACTGGTGGCGGTGGAGGTGGTGGCGTAACTGCCACAAATCGGTGATCCTCAAATGAATCTTGATGATGCGGCTGTGGCTGTGGCTCCTGCTGCTGCTGAGACTGCTGCTGCTGATGCTGCCCATGAGACGATGAGTGGTGTGATGGTGTATAATACCACTGGTGTTGATCGAACAGGGATTGGAAACTGTCTGGACCACCATAGGGTGATCCGTGGAAGGACGATCCGTCGGAGATTTCGATCGGATGGTTTGGAGTACCACTTGCCGGCATGACGGGGTCCGTATCCTCGTCCATATCGTCGGCTTGATCTCCTGAAAAGTGGTCCTCTGGACCCAGTGGGTTAAAGCCCACGGGCTCTGGTATGAACCCAACCGGGTTGAACTGTCCCCGAAAAACAGGTGTAGGGTCTCCATATGAATGATGAGATAGGGATCTCTGAAGTGGTATGTAGGACGGTTGAGGGTTATTGGGTTCATAAGGATTTAGAGCAGGAGGTGTTGAAGTATGCGAAACCGACCGTCTGGCCGGCTCGTACTGGTTTCTTCGGTTTTCCCGAGGGTCGTCACTCTCGGTATTGGATGGAGCTTGCCTTCGTGAAGGTCCAGCTTCATGATCGTTGGGGGCGGTAACTGGCCCCTTTCCACGTCCTCGTGTTCGGAAGAATCTAGGAGGCATCTTTGTTATTCCTGTCAATAAAGCGTGAGATAACAATAACAAAATATAAAATTTAAAGGACAAAACAAATACCAAAAAGGTGGAATTTGTCCTAAGTTATAAGTCTAGACTCGAAGGTTTCGATATGTGCAATTGTGTAACTGAGATTAAACACAGAAGGCTAGTGTTTAATTCACTCAGTGTTGGCTCTGATACCAACCTGTCACACCCCGACTTCCACGTGTCACCGGTGGGCCCGGTGGGGGAGTATCGTGACGTGGTTGGCAACGTAATAGTCAAACAACACAATATAATAATGCACATCGGAAGCAATTTAAAAATAATATACAACCGAATTTATTTATTGTAATCAAAGTCACAATATCCGGTGTTTATCCACAGAACGGATCGAACAAAATAACATTTATGGTTCAACAGACTTCTGGCATCCTAAGCTTGCGAGACTTCTATTGATGCTTAGGAGACAATCCAGCCAAATTTCGTTTAGTACCTGCATTTAGTCTTTTTGGGAAAATACGTCAGTTTACACTGGTAAATACATTCAACTGACTCATTTTGGAAAATGATTGAAAATTGGTTTGGATGCACGTGGCATAAATCATTTTATTTAACTTGGGAGAATTATTTAATATTATAATCTTGTGAACGAATTACATGTTACTTATGCGTTCAGTAGCCCGGAACGTATCCGGGTTAAAGATCAATAGACACACCACTTTAAGTGAGTTATACACGGGAGTACGCCTACACCCCGTGCTCAGGTCGTGGCCATCTCGTAAGATGATGCCAAGGATATCCGGGACATGGTCATTAACCCCCCAAAGGCTGTAAAGTAAACAAATCTGTTTAAAACGAGCCAATCAAATTATTCAACTACCCACTAAGCGTGGAGATTTGATGCCCGATCAAGCGGTACGCTATGTACCGTAACCCAAGCCCGTATAGGGAAAATAAGTTAAAAGTATTTACCTGATGCAAGTATAAATCACAATAATCAGAATGGCAAGTATCTTTTACTGGTTCTCCTAATCTGGAACGAAGGTTTAATATAACCTATTAGAATCCTAACGGGTCTTTTATTAAGCTTAAGCTTAGACCGGCTAGTTTCAAGATACGGTTCGTACGCACGATTAAGCGAAGACCGGATAGAACGTGATTCAGACCCGACAAGTTTGAAGACTTGTTTAATATGGGTTCATTATTCACATTCTGGATTTTGAGATAAAACCGTTAAGGTTTGACCCGTTTCGGCTAATTTATGTAAACTTGTTACATAAACCGAACCGTACGCGTGATAAGCGTGACGGGTAGTCATGAGAGCTATATACAGGTTTCCTAAGTTAATTATGTCTCAAATATGTTGTGACATCAGTAAGGTGTCTTTCATTATGCCCCGAACTAGTTTAAACACAAACTATGCCCCGTAGGGGTAGTTTGGTCATTTTAAGGTTTGTAAAAGAGTTTAAATGTTTAACTGAGTTACAGGTCTGATGTAAACAGCAACCATATTCAATTTGATGAGTTATAACAGTAGGCTAAAGTATATATGTGAAATTTATCATCTTCAACCAAACTAGGCCCCGTAGGGGTATTTCGGTAATTTCACATAAGCCGAAAAAGCTCAAAACTGAAGTCTGAGTTTATCAACCTTTGCTTACTGTTAAAATATTATAATTTGCTTCTTATATCAGTAGGTATCAACCCGGGTATGTCCAATATGATTTTAGAACATACTATGCGTTAAAAAAACGCTAATTTAGGCGATTAAGGGCCATTACCGGGTTCGATACTTAAATCTGATATTTTTATATTTCCATAAGGCTTAAAATAATTTATTTATCATAACTAATCAGTGGCAAAAGGTTTGGGGTCGTTTAGATATGTAAAACTCATTTTATGGCCCGTAAGGGCAAAACTGACAATTACCGAATTAAGCCTACGACTATGAGTTATGCTCAGCCTAAAATTAATTAAAAATCTTTAAAGATCCCAAAATAATATATTACATCAGTGGGTAAAAGATTTGATATCAAAAAGTATGTTTAACTAGGCTATATGCTAATTACGCCATTATGTTAACATAAAGCATTAGTTTAGCGATAACGAGCATAACTCTTAATCTACAAGTCAAACTGATGTCAAACTTTGCATGCAAGTCTATATATCAGTAACAAAGGTTTCTACACTTTTACATTTTCATAAATTACGTTTTAAGGTAATAAGGGCTTAATGGTCAACATATGAACAATTAATGGAAACATGCATATTAATTGGATAACTAATGAACCAAGGTGTATAATCACAGAGGGTTGTTCTAACATGTATCCTAGTCCAATTAAAGCTCTGAGGCATTTCTAAAATATGCCTAAACGGGTCAGAACTGAAAGTCAAAGTGAAAGTCAAACTATGCAACTTTCGGTTCCGAACCGGGTCTAAACAGGAAATAGTCGGGTTGAACATGTTTGGACATGTTCTTACACTAATTACTAAGTTACAACAATGATCAAACAGGTTATACATGTTCTAGATAGCTAATTATGCATAAATGACATTTTAAGCATTATGTTGACTTTTTAATTAATCGTTTGACCCGACATTTGACCTGGTTAGGATGGTGATCAGGGGAAACCCTTTTGGGGTTTTATTACCCACATAAATACCAACCTATAACTACTTTTAATTCGAGATATGACTGAGCCATTATTGACTAATCTCGAAGTCAAACCGTAATTACGACGGTTTGACTTTTAGCTAATTAACCTAGCTAAACTCAATTAGAGGGGAAGAAGAATACTTACTGAGGTCCTATGCACGAGATATGATCACTAGGAAGCAAGCTTGAGCTCCAGAATCATCCACAAATGCAGGAGAAGGTGTGAGGAAAAGTTGTGAACTTGGAGTGCCTTATATAGTGGTTTCACTCACCATAGGAGCTTGACAACTAGGTCTAGGACTGCCCACAATCGATTAACATGTATCCTAGAGGCTTAGGGGATGTTTTAGGGGCCAGGAGAAGTGGAAAAACGGGTAAAGTTCGCGCACAAAGGCATTGGCAGGCAAGAACCCACGTTTTGCGGAGCTGGGCACCCCTCGCGTAGCGCGAGGGACCCGTCGCGCGACGCGACCCCCCCTGCAGATCAGCATTTTGATTTCATTTGTTATTCAGTCCTTGGCTCTTCAAAACTCGAATAGGTACTGATTTATTGCACTTTAAACCCCCACAATCGATCTACTAAGGCCTTAAAACATATACCCACTTTGCCAAGTCCCCGGGTAACTTTATTTTCACCCGAAAAGTCCTAACTTTCGACGTTTACGCTTTAACGCTTCGCACACGAATTTGATCATATCTTTCTCATACGTTAACGAAACTTTATGAAATTTTTATGGTGCATTCTCGTGAGCATAATTAATATTTACAAAGCTTCGGGTTTGTCAAAAGGTCTCTCAGAGGTATAAATTAAACATGTTGACACAATTGGTCCCTGTAGTTTGAAATCACTCACTTTTAGCTTCGTATGATCCATGATTTATTCGTTTGAAGGTATGAGCATCTTGTAGGGTTAACATACAATATATTTATTCACAGTTGACACTTAGAATACGTATATTTACATACTTTCCACGTTTGTCAACTTTAGTCCTTCCATAATATTTCTTTCACGCGTTTAAACTTTATGACACGTGTCAACCTATTATAGGACGTGAATTTCCGAGGTGTTACAGGTAAACTAAATATATTCTGGAATTTGAAGTTAAAATGATAAGTTTTGACCCGTTTCGGCTAGTTTATGTAAACTAGTTACATAAACCGCACCGTACGCGTATAAGTATAAACGGGTAATCGGATGAGTCATATACTAGTCCCACAAGTTATTATGCTTAAAATATGTTGTGATATCAGTAGGATGTCCCATAAGGGCATTTTGGTCATTTTAAAATTTATAAAAGAGGTTTTAAAGCAAACTGATGTTCTGGTCTATAATATTCTGTAAATATATTTATTTTATGAACTTATAACAGTATGATATCATACATATGTGTGGTTTACCATTTATGGCCAAACTATGCACCGTAGGGGCATTTTGGTCATTTCACATATGTTTTTAAGGGCAAAATTGGAATTCTGAGTTCATGACTTATACCTACTGTGAAAGTATTAAAATTTATTTATAAATTCAATAGGTAACAAGTCTTAGGTGTTAAATATGGTTTTAAACCATACTATGCACCTAATTAGCGTAAAATTCGATAATTGATGATATTAGCGAAGTTTATGTGATTCTGAGATTTTGACCAGCCTTGAATGTTTAAAATATTTTATTTTTCATATAGAATCGGTAGGAAAAGGTTTGGCATGCTAATCATTTGTAAATATCATTTTATTAACAAAAGGGGCATTATCGTCATTTATCAAATTTATACAAGAACTCAATGATATGGTCATTATCAAATCTGACCCAACCTTCCAAAAATCCCTAAAAATAATATCATAACAGTAGGTAATGAGTTTGGTGCCAAAATTTAGGTTTAAACATGTTTTATGCACAAAAGTGTAATTTAATTAATAAAAATTTCAATTTTACGATATCGTGCATAACTTCGTTTTGAGACCAGAAAATAATCTCAAAATAATTTAACATGTTTATATATCAGTAACAAAGCTATTTGCATGCTTATATATTCAAAAATCTCGTTTTTTACATTATAAGGGCATAACGGTCAAAGTTTAAGCATAATAACGGAGATAAGCAAATAACTTGGATTACTTAGGGACCATGTAGTATAACCTCAGAGGGTTATACTAACACATATTATGGTCACATAGGAACCTTAATGCATAACTAAACAAAACTAATTCGGGTCAGAACTGAAAGTCAAAGCAAAAGTCAACTTTTGCGACTTTCGGTTGCGAACCGAGCCTAAACTCAGAATTGTTGGGTTGAACATGCTTAGACATGTTCTATTAATATTTACCAAGTTATTTAGGTGACAAAACGTGTTTCATAACTTCTACATTATCAGTTTTAATTATTATTTGAAAAATTGACTATTTTGACTAGTTACTTTGACCCGACAATTGACTGAGTAAATGTGATAATTAGAAGGTGCCCTTTTGAGGGGTTAACACCTACTTAATTACCAACACATAGCCACTTTCGTTTCGAATAATGGCTGGACAGAAAAGAATTAAACTGAAATTCAAAGTGTAATTACGACAACTTTGACTTTCGGTTCTAAAACATGAAAAACTTGAACTACAGGAGCTAAGAACACTTACAAGGGTCCTTAGCATGAAAGTTTGAACTTAGAAAGCTTCCTTTAATACCAGGGTGCTCCAGAGAAGAAGATATGAGTGAAAACTTGAGAGTGCAAGTTCAAAATGATCAAACAAGTGTTATGGGGAGTTACCAGATGTTTACAAGTGTTATGGTGGCAGTAAAAACCGTTTACAAGCCCCTGGTATCGCTCAGAAGCCATGCAATGGCAGTGGATAGCCTGCAACATGCAGCTGCCAGTCTTTTGGACGCTGGCAGCTTTGTCGCGGCCCGCATAGACATCAAAGGGAGCTTACGCGCCCCGCGACGCTCCTTGATTCCGGTAAAAAGGTTTCCAACCTTGGCAGTTTCAGTCCCTGGTCCTTTTTAACTTGAAATAACTTTCATTTATTGCATTTTTGACCCAAAAGTTAACTTTTAAGTATCTTGGGACATATTTAAACATCGTTAGGCTCCCGATTAGTTACGAGATCACCCGAAAGGTACTAGATTCTCTTGTTGTCGCATTTAATCCCTATTTCTTGAAATCTTGCACAACTTTTAAATAATAATACCGAAACCACATGAGTTTATCATTTGGCATTTTCGGAAGCATAATTGGGCATTTCGAAGTTCCGGGTTCGTTAAAGGGTCACTCAGAGGTAAGAATTAACATGTTGACACATTTAACCCCCCTTTTCAACTATAGTTTTTCATTCGTTTATCACAAATGGCTTCCCACGCCCAATTATTTAATTGTTTAAGAATATGAACATTGTGCGAAGTTATCTGAAGGCATAGTTTTCATATGCTGACACTTTTAGTCCCTCTGAATTCACCTTTTTACTACTTGTCAACTTTAATCCCTCAATTGTCAACTTGTTACATCTCTAGGGCTCATGACACGTGTCTTCACTTTATTGGTCATGGTTTTGCTAGGTGTTACATCCTGACCCCCTTAAAAGAAATCTCGACCTCGAGATTTATTGAAACAAATAGGGGTACTTTTGACGCATCGTGGATTCAACTTCCCACATGTATTCTGGGCCTCTACGGGCATCCCATTTCACCTTAACAATTGGTACATGTTTTCGATGAATCTTTTTAATCTGTCGATCCTCGATCGATAAAGGTTTCTCAATGAACTTCAAGCTTTCGTCTATCTGCACGTCCTTATGTAACATTGCTAGCGATTCATCAGCTAGACATTTCTTTAAATTGCAGATGTGGAATACATTGTGTATTCCGCTAAGTTCTTCAGGTAGATTTAGCTTGTAGGCCACGCTCCCAACACATTCGACGATTTCGAATGGTCCAATATATCTTGTGTGACAACTCGTATTTTAAAATCCTTCATTGTGCTTGATGTAACTTATATGGCCATTATGTGACTAGTTGATATGTGTGATTTCAATGGAACATTATGTTTTTACTATGTTATGTGTTATGAAGTGTAATGTGTATATGTATGTCTAGTCACACAACATGAAGTCCGATCGCACAAGCCCTTTTGGGCCGCACAACTTGTACTCGAATCAAAAGGGCAGGCCAAGTTTGGGTTCGGCCCACTCCCCTTCTCCTCTTATACGTTAACACATACCCAATAGTGGGGTTTGTTTTCTCATAATTTATAAAATACTTAACACACACAAAACCCTAAGCTCCCTCTCTCTTCTCTTGGAAACCCGACGACAACCCCCACTCGAAGCTTCCCATCGATCTAACCAACTCATTCAATCATCACGGTTAGTGTCTCACTTTTATTTGTTGTTAGATGATGTTGTGGTTGCTATGATTGTATGTGATAGCTAGGGTTGTTCATATGCATGATGATTGATTCTTGATGTTGTGATAAAGTATGAACACATGATTAAGTGATGTATATTTGGTTGACATTTCTAAATGATTGAATCAAACCCACATGATGATCATGAGATTAGTGTCGGTCTAGAATTAGGGTTTATGTGATGATGTTCATATGAACCGGTTTGATGATTTAAACGATGGTTATGTAACGATCTCATAATAAGATGGTTAGTCATGATTCATATAATGATTAGGGTTGCATGTTAGTGTTCAAAATCACTGATTTGATTATGAAATTGAATGTTATGATAGGTGGTGATCATGATTAGTTGTAATTAGGGTTCATAAGAAGTATTTGGAAAATGCTTGATTTAATCGATTGACACAGAAGTTGGAAACTGTTAAATCGGTTTTGCAAATTAAATGGAAACAACGAAATTGATCGCATGATTTTAGGAAACATATAAGTAATCGCACAAGTCCCTTAATCGCACAAGAGCTGGTCGCACAAGCTAGGATTGTATGTGGTACCACTGTTAAAGCACTGTGTACAACACTGTTATGCAGGATCGCACAATATATTGTGGATCGCACAAGACTGTGCTGATCGTGCAATATATTGGGCCGCACAAGAAGCTTCTCTGTTTAATATTGTTGGACCGCACAAGTGGTTTAAGTATTTGATTGTTGGGCTGCATGTTTTAAATGGGTCGGGGTATGTTGTGGATCGCACAAGTTTGTGCTGATCGCACAACATGATGGGCCAGGCCATTATTGGGCTTCACCTGCTGACTTGCACAAGATGATTTGGGCTCGCACAACCACAACGGCCCAATCATCTGAATCGCACAATTTGGGCTTATGTGTATATTTGATTGATATTGTTAGCATGTTTCTATGTGTATGCCGTGATCGTTGTGTGTACGTAACTTGCTACTTTATGTGTAAACATACGTGCATTACCTGAACCTAGACCTGAGTTATATGGTAACCATGCTAGGACATGGTTGACCACAAATAGCTAAAGTGACCTTTTGTTTATCTGCCGAGCTAATCTAAGGTGAGTTCACACTTTCTACAAGGCATGGGATTCTCGGTGGTTTGGGAATGGGTTAACGTTTAATAAGGAAACCTGCGTATTCTCCTTGGGTAGAATATGTACTTCCACCCTCTTAGGTGAAGGATGACAACATTGAAACCTGCGTGTTCCCCTTAGGTAGGACACGTACTCCCACCCTCTTAACTGAAGGGTGACAACATTGACACTAGACAAAACTCTATCATTAAGTCCCTCATTTTATATCGACTTAATCGTAGGGCCAATGGTGAACGGGTCATTAGTTAAATAGCGCTATTAGGTTTGACAAGCCTCATACCGTGCTGCAGAGGACGGGCGTGGACTAATGGACTTGGGCACTAGTCAATGATGATAGACATTGATGCAAGGCACATAAACATAACTACAGTCAGTAGTCGATATGGTAACGGGTCTAGTGGATAACATGGGGAAGCCCCCACTGGTTATGGTTTGGGAAACAAGGAACTGGTTAAACTCGTGGTTTTCGAAACAAGTTATGGTTTTTGGAACAACACTAAAATGGACAACCAACTGTGAACTCGCTTAACATTGTTGTTGATTAGTTGTTACATGCCTTGCAGGTCGTTAGGTACTTAAATGGAGTTTGCACAGGAGGAGTCGTTGTGGAACATGTACATTGAGTGTTCATGATAAACTTATGAACTTTTAAACTTATGATTTGGGTTTTGAACTATTTGCTTCCACTGATAACTTAGACTTGTTAAACTGTTTTGACACCAATTATATTGTTTGGTTTGGACTTTTACTTATTTAATTATATTGTTCAATATGATTGGTGGCTGGATCCTGGTCAGTCACGCCTCATGCAGTGATACTCCGCATGTGGATTTTGGGAGTGTGACAGATTGGTATTAGAGCCATTGGTTATAGTGAACATGGTTTTAAAAAGGGAAAAATCTTTTTGATAAAAAGCAGACTATAACTTGTTCAGTGCTCAACGATCCACAACGACGCTTCGCTCCATGTGCAAGACTCAACACTATAGGTGATATGGTTTATGTTTGTATTGCCTGCCTCTTAGTTTAAATAGTGGATTGTTCACGATATGCTTATTTAACGTAACAACTGTTGCTTGAAACCTTGCGTGCTCACTCTCTTCTGTCATCTCACACTTTACACACCCCTACGTCACCATTCTTACTTGTGCTTTTCTCGATGTGCAGATCATGAGTGGACGTCTCAACTTGACTCAAGCCCAACTGACGGCTCTAATCAACGAACGAGTTGCTGAGGCTCTCGCAACAGCTCAAGCAGGAGGTATAGCCTGCTATTTCGACCTATCCTAGGATGTTTAGATCCTACTCTCGTGAACCTACTCTCGTGCTTAACCTTGTCCTTTCTTTCTCGCGCGACAGGTCAAAATGCTCAGCCTCGAGTGTGTACGTTCAAGACCTTCATGGACTGTCGACCAAGTACCTTTGACGGCACTGAGGGTGTCGTGGGTCTCCTCCACTGGTTTAAGAAGATCGAATCCGTTTTCGAAATGTGTGAATGCCCTGTTGCTAGTAGGGTGAAGTTTGCAACTGGAACTCTTGAAGGTGGTGCGCTCATTTAGTGGAACGCACAGGTGCAAATGCTAGGGTTGGCAGCTACTAATGCCACCCCATGGAACGACTTTAAGGATCTGATCAAAGAAGAGTATTGTCATCGTGATGACATTCACAAGCTAGAAGTGGAGTTTTACAATTTGAAGATGACAGGGCCCGAAATTGAAGTGTATACTAAGAGATCGAATGAATTAGCTGCTTTGTGTCCCACCATGGTGGATCCTCCCTACAAACGTATCGAGCTTTACATCAAAGGTTTAGTGCCAGAGATTCAGAGCATGGTAACTTCAGTTAACCTCCCTACAATTCAGCGGGTTATACGACTGTCCCACCGTCACACAGATCAGGCAGTCGAGCAGAACAAACTGCCAAAGTGTATTAGTGCTACCACTACTCCTGATGCTCCAAGCGACAAAAAATGCAAATAGGATGGAAACTCAAGCAAGGGTTCAAGTTCTGTTTAGCCTCAGTCTCAGCAGCGAAGGACTGACGACTACAAGAGCTGTCACACCCCCAAAATACCATACGCGGAAACACCGCGGGACGTGTGACGTACCAGGATCTAGCCATCAATCACATTGAACCATAAGATAGAATTTAAAAAAAGTATCCATTTATTTCATAAAGTAAATCCAAACACAATCAAAACCATTTTGTTCAGCGGAAGCATTATGTAAACAATGTTATCAAGTGTTTCAAAACAAGAGTACGATAATCTTAAAACTTGTGTCCAAGAGCTACGACCCATGACCACTCCAGACCTCCCAGATAGCAAGTTTCAATCCAAGTACCTAAGGACCTGCAAGCATGCAAAAAAAGTGTGTCAGACAGGCTGGTGAGTTCACAGTTTGCTTTAACCGATTAATACCAAGTAGTGTGTTATGATTTGTGATGACTGTTATGTTGATAATAACTCGATACCGTAGACGACCCGTTTTTCCCTCTCCAATGCTCTATCAACATTGGTCAGTTTTAAGTTATTAGTTCACGCCCGTCCTATCCAGGTACGTCATGAGGGTGCCAAACCTAATAGCGCTATCAATTAATAACCCGTTGCCCTACAAGCAACTTATCAATGGTAGGATGGGACTTAAGTGATAGAAAGTGAGTGTATTATCCAACGTTAACCTTTACATAAAACTGCCACATATTCCCTACAAGAATATGGGTTTGAGAAAACGGCCTCATATCCCCTACGAGGATATGGGTTATTGAAAACTGCCTCACATCCCCTGCAAGGATGTGGGTTTATGAAAACCCGTTTAACTGTTATGTTTGTTTGATTGTCCCCACTGGATGCATGCTTTTTTTGAGAGAAGTGAACTCACCTTGGTTTGCTCGGTATGATTAGTTACTTGTTCACACAAAAACAGTCAAAGCCTACGGTATTCATGTATGCGTGATCAGTTTCACATATGCAAGGTTTACGTACAATTAAAAGTCATAGTGTTCATTCAATCAGCGATAACCAACTAGCACATAGTAGTTACACAAACTCATTCAAATCCTCAATTCTCATGCATGTATCGTAATAGTGCCTACAGTTAAGTGTGTTATACATTGCAATCCACTCATGTTTCCTTGATTATAGTTAATCATCATTAACGGTAAGTAATGTGATTTATAATAATATAATCATTCATCAACAAAGTCATGCATATAACTCAAGTTCCCACCTCAGACTATCATAAACCATTCACTGGCGACGAAACCTCAGATGGCGAAACTCCAATAAGTTTCGTCGACCATGTGTGTGTGACGAAAGTCCAATGAGTTTCGTCGACCATGTGTGTGTGATTAAAGTCCAATGAGTTTCGTCGACCATGTGTGTGTAACGAAATTCCAATGAGTTTCGTGGGGAATGGACATTCGTCGGCAAGCATAACAGTTCCAAGTTTCATAGCCCTAAACATGTTACTGAAAACCATAATCAACCGATCGCAACCATTAACAATTTGACAGTTTCTATTCAGATCAAACCAAGATTATCCACAATAGATAACATAATATACATACTGCCAACCGAATCATCAGATCCATATAATGCATCAAGAATAAACACGAGCCACCGAATTCTCCTTCCACTGGATCAAATCTATTTGATCAACACAAAATACCCAAACCCTAATCAATCATAACATAAGATTACAGTTTCTAGTAACACCCTACATTCACAGGAGATCATCAAAACAATTAACCACAGTCTAATCAAAAGGTGTTTGCTACCATTCACATTCACATACAATCGTAAATAAGAATGTTGTTCCAATCACACCAATAAATCACATAATCATGTAGGACCAATAGATAAACAGAATGTTCGGGGCAACATATGCTAACCTTAAGCAAGACAGAATCGAAGGATAGCTTGGGTCAAGATAGGGTTTGCCGTTGGTTGCCAAGAGAGTGCTAGGGTTTGATAACTGACGTTTTACGTACAATGAGCAAATATAACAGATTTGACTTAGATGATGTTGGGCTTCAACTGGGCCGAAAGCCCATCTTGGCGAAACCTCCCTCCCATCTCGACGAAACAATAAGTGTTTCATCGCTAAGGGTGTGACGAAAGGGTAGTGTTTCGTCGCATAGAAGTGATGATGAGAGTCTAATGTTTCGTCGAGTAGGATTGCATGTTTAAGTTTATCTAATCTACAATTGTTCATAAGCTTTCATTCATTCACCAAATATTAAGACAACTCATTTATCATAACACAAAGGTGCACATTTTACAACGCAATGAATCCTGAAAATACAAGTAACGTGTCAAGGAAAAGTCTTGGAAATTCGGGTTGTCACATCATCCCCAACTTGAAAGAAATTTCGTCCCGAAATTTGGTAAGTACTCCGAAAGCGTCGAAGTGTCAACTCAGGATGACTGTGGATTTTCCCCAGGTGCCACATCATCCCCAACTTGAATGGGAATTTCGTCCCGAAATTCGCTAGTTGCATTAGATTTAGATTTGCCAGACTTGGACTTGTCATCTGGGAATAAATGTGGGTACTTGAGCTTCATCTGATCCTCGCGTTCCCACGTGAACTCCGGTCCACGTCTTGAGTTCCAACGAACTCTCACGATCAAAATACGGCTGTGCTTACGAATCTTGACTTCCCGGTCCATGATTTCAATTGGTTCTTCGACAAATTGCAACTTATCGTCAATTTTCAGCTCCTAAAACGGTACTACATGTGTTTCATCCGACAAACACTTCTTCAATTGTGAAACATGGAAAACATCATGGACGTTGCCCAACTCAGCAGGTAACTCGTGCTTGTATGCCACTTTACCGATTCGTTCAAGAATTTTGAATGGCCCGACATAATGCGGATTAAGCTTGCCGCGTTTCCCAAAATGTACCACCCCCTTCCAGGGTGAGACCTTCAACATAACACGATCATTAACTTCGAACTCCAGAGGTTTTCTACGCTTATCGGCGTAGCTTTTCTGACGATCACGCGCTGCCGCAATACGATTTCTGATTTGCACAATCTTCTCAGAAGTTTCGAGCACAAGCTCCCCTGTGACTTGGCTGTCACCCACTTCAGCCCAGTAGAGAGGTGAACGACATTTGCGGTCGTACAATGCTTCGAATGGAGCTGCTTGAATGCTGGTATGGTAACTGTTGTTGTAAGAAAACTCTATCAACGGCAGGTGTTTCTCCCAACCCTTGCCAAAATCAATTACGCATGCTCGTAACATATCCTCTAGTGTTTGGATGGTTCGCTCACTTTGACCATCCATCTGTGGGTGATAGGCAGTGCTTATGTCGAGACGCGAGCCGAACAATTTGTGCATCGACTGCCACAAATCCAAAATGAAATGTGGGTCACGGTCAGAAATAATAGAGGTTGGCACCCCGTGCCTAGAAACCACTTCCTTAAGATAGACAACAGCTAGCTGTGAGAACTTATCCATTTCCTTGATTGCAAGAAAATGCGCTGACTTTGTAAGACGATCAACGATCAACCAAATGGTATCGTTCCCGCTTTGAGTTCTAGGTAGCCCAGTGACAAAATCCATTGCGATTTGTTCCTATTTCCACATGGGTATTTCTAGTTGTTGCAGCAATCCAGACGGTTTCTGGTATTCCACTTTAACTTTCGAGCAGGTTAAACATTTACTCACATAAGTCGCGATGTGAGCTTTCATTTTAGGCCACCAATACATGACTTTGAGATCCTGATACATCTTATCCGAACCTGGGTGAACAGAGTATCGAGACTTGTGCGCTTCATCCATCACAAGATCTCTAAGGTTGCCAAACAACGGAATCAATATCCGCTCCATAAAATAGTAAATGCCATCTGATCTCTTCTCGAGTCGTTTCTCCATGCCCCGTAAATACTCAGCTTCATAGTTTTCTTCCTTCAATGCTTCGGTCTGAGCCGAACGGATCTGGTCAGGGAGGTTTGAGTGAATGGTGAGCTGCAAGGCGCGAACATGCTTTGGTTTCGTTTCCTTCTGACTAAGGCCATCAACTACAACATTAGCCTTACCCGGATGATACTTGATGGCGCAATCGTAGTCGTTCAGTAGCTCTACCCAGCGACGCTGTCGCATATTCAATTCCTTCTGGTCGAAAATATGCTGAAGGCTCATGTGATCGGTGTAGATAGTGCATTTGGTACCGTACAGGTAGTGCCTCCAGATCTTCAACGCAAACACCACGGCCCCTAACTCCAAGTTGTGGGTTGTGTAATTCTCTCATGAACCTTCAGTTGTCGAGAAACATAGGCTATCACATTGTTGCGTTGCATCAGCACACAACCAAGACCCTGAATGGAAGCATCACAATAAACCACAAAATCCACAGTACCTTCAGGTAGAGACAAAATCGGTGCACTGCAAAGTTTCTGCTTTAACAGCTGGAAAGCCTCTTCCTGTTTCGTTCCCCAGGAGTATACAACGCCTTTCTGCGTCAATGAGGTAAGAGGTTGAGCGATCTTCGAGAAGTCTTTGATAAATCTGCGATAGTACCCAGCGAGACCAAGAAATTGCCGCACCTCCGAAGGATTCTTCAGTGCAGCCCAATTTTTGACAACATCAATCTTAGCAGGGTCTACGTGTATTCGCAATTCGTTCACAATGTGACCAAGGAAGTGTACTTCTCGAATCTAGAAGTCACACTTAGAAAACTTCACATAAAGCTGCTCCTTCCTCAAAAGATCCAAGATAAGACGTAGGTGCCGCTCGTGATCTTCCTTGTTCTTCGAATAAATCAGGATGTCATCGATAAATACGATAACAAAATCGAGGTAAGGTTTACATACACGGTTCATAAGATCCATAAATACCGCTGGTGCGTTAGTTAACCCGAATGGCATGACTAAAAACTCGTAATGACCATAACGCGTGCGAAAAGCTGTTTTGGGACATCCTCCTCTCGGACCCTCATATGATGATAGCCCTATCTTAAGTCGATCTTCGAGTAGAAACTGGACCCTTGCAACTGGTCAAATAAGTCGTCGATACGTGGCAGAGGATAACGATTCTTGACAGCCACCTTGTTGAGTTCTCGATAGTCTATGCACATATGAAAGGACCCGTCCTTCTTCTTCACAAACAAAACTGGGGCTCCCCAGGGCGAAGAACTGGGTCGGATAAAGCCCTTATCCAACAGTTCCTGAAGTTGATTTGACAATTCTTGCAACTCCCCAGGTGCATATGGTGCACGAGCAATCGGAGCTGCTCCTGGTGTAAGATCAATGTGGAATTCCACCTGACGATGTGGAGGTAAACCTGGAAGTTCCTCAGGAAAGACATCAGGAAACTCCCGTACAATTGGTATATCATCGATTCCCTTCTCTTCATGCCGAGTATCAGTAACAAGTGCAAGAATAGCAGGGTAGCCCTTTCGTAAACACTTCTGGGCCTTCATAGATGAAATGATGTTGACAGTTGCACCGCTTCGATGGCCCTGAACAAATAATAATTCCCCGCTAGGGAGAGGTACATGCACGATCTTCTCCTTGCAAAGCATTTCTGCTCCAAGTTTGGACAACCAGTCCATACCAATGACTATATCAAAACTACCAAGAGTGATGGGAAGAAGGTCAATGTCGAACACTTGACCTAGAAGATCGAGTTTACACCCTAAGTATACATGTGTGGCTTCTATCGACTTACCATCAGCTAATTCCACTACATGCTTGTTTACAAGTGGCGCAGGACTTAACCCTAGCTGACGACTGAATCCCAAAGACACATAACTCCAGTCGGCACCAGAGTCGAATAATACAGAAGCAATAATACCATTAACAGAGAACGTACTGGTTACAACAGTGCCATCGTTCCTTGCATCGCCTGCCCCAATAGTGAACGCCCTACCGCGAGCGCCATTCCCACCATTATTCCCATTGTTGTTATTCCCAGCATTGTTGTTGTTCTGGCTGTTACCCCCATTGTTGTTGGCGTTCTGGTTTAATTGCGGGCAATCCTTCTTGAAATGCCCTTCTCCGCCACACTGATAGCATCCCTTTTGATTACCCCGCTTTTGCTGGGGTTGCTGCCTCTGCTGCTGGTGCTGGGACTGTTGTTGTTGATTAGTAGGGTGTGGAGCTCTACAATCTTTCGCCATGTGACCCTGCCACACCGTTGACATGCTCGGCCACACGGGCTATAATGATGGAGACCGCACTTGTTGCATTTGGGTTGTTTTCCCGCATAAGAGCCCAAAGTTTGGCTGTGACTTTGGTTCTGGTTGACTGATGATGACTGGCTAAAGCTACGACTGGGGTTGCTGTCAAACTTCTTCTACGACTGATTTGAATTGGTCGCCTTATCTGTGTCACCCCATTTACGCTTGTTGTCATTGGCAGGTGTAGTAGCGGTAGCAGTAGTAGCAGTGGGAACAGTTGTAGCAGAGACACGCAGTGGTAGGGAGCCACGCTCCACCTTCTGGTCCGTGATCTTGTGTGCCAACCTGATGATCTGGGGCAGATTGTTAAGATTTGTAGCAGTGACATAACCCTTTACAACTGGTGCTAGGCCCTTGAGGTACAACTCAATACGTTGATGTGGTGGTCGAGACAGGTTAGGGCACAAAATTGCTAATTCATGAGATCGTTTTGTGAAAGCCTCGATCTCGGATCCTTCCATCTTCAGATCATAATATTCATTTTCCAGTTTCTGAATCTCATCACGAGGACAATACTCCTCCCGCATCAACTCCTTAAAGTCATTCCAAGTGGTTGCGTTAGCCATTTCAATACCCAACATCTGCACTTGGGCATTCCACCAGGTCAGGGCACCATCCTCTAAGGTGCCTGTAGCATACTTCACACGGTCCCCCTTACACATAGCGAACACCGATTCGGCTTTCTCAAACCAACGCAGGAGTCCCACAGCCCCTTCAGTCCCATTGAAGGTCTGTGGCTTACAGTCCATGAACGTCTTAAACATACATGCAGGCGGGTTGTTCTGGTTTTGGTTCGCTTGAAGACCTAGGAATGAAAGAAACCACAATACACGGGTAAGAATTGGGTACGCGACACAAGATTAATGATTAGTTGGCATATACCGTACCAGCTTGATAGGCTGCCAAAGCCTCAGCTACACGGGTGTTAATCAGATTGGTCAACTCGTCCTGAGTCATAGCAATGTGTCCACGTCCATGGCCTCGTCCACTCATGATTCTATATAAGGAGAGGGGACAAGTTTAAGAATCGAGATAAGGTAGGAATCAAATCTCACGTCCAAACAATAGGGCAGAACCCTTCTCACACTCGTTAAGCCTCACTGGGACTCACATGCACCCCACATTATTATTATGTGTGCAAGGGTAATAATAAGGAAATTTTCATGCTTATCTCAGTGCCTCTTAACTTGCGCTAAAAGTTTCCCCCACATTCCAATAACAACACGAAAGGCATTACAAGGTTAAGAATCACAAGAGTCAAAGAGTAGTGTCACACTATCGAATTTCTCTAAAACATGCAGCACAGGTAATCGCATCATGGTATCTGACGTGATGTCGTGGTCACAATCAAATTTAATCCAATTACTACTAAGTAGATAGCGGTAAGTGGGTATCGAACACAGGGAGTTTGTGGAATATGTGTTATTTGAGAATTTATCTAGATTAACTAAATTAGACTAATTGTAAGAAAATAAAATTCAAGAGTTTATGTGAGTGAATTGGTTTTCGACTAAACTAAACTAATTAAATTGCAAGATGAAAGTTTTGGTTGTAAGCAAATTAGAGACAAATGACCATCCTAGATTTCCGGTTTGTTTCGACATTCATATTATCATTTCACTAGAAAGAACTACATAGACATAGCTCATGAGTGATTACTTGCAGTGATGAAAGGGAACTAAGTACTCAGATTCCTAGAACGTGAGGTTGTTACCCGATGGTCAATCAACCCTTACCCAAGCCTAACTATACCCATGATATCTCGATTGCCAACGACACCAAGAACGTATGGTTTCTAATTAGTTCAACATAAGAATTAACAAGTTACTAACAAACAATCACACACCATAACAAATAAATCATAAAGACAAAATTTGTTATTCTAGAAATAAAGAAAATCAAACATGAAATGTCTCAATCAAACCTTCAATCCAGGACAATCATCAAGTGTTTAGCCACTCATGGCTTGAAGCAACATCATACTACTAGTATTATTGTTCATAAAGATCAAAGCAACAAAAACTCATGATTAAGGAAGTGTTCTTCTTGCCAAAAAGTCTCCAAAAATTGCTCCCAAAATCGTCCCAAGACAAGTGGTAACCGAAAAAAACATCATTAGAACCATAAAACATCATCAAAATGACAATAAATGCCATAAGTTACAAAATGGGATCAGTCGGCGCCATAACCTACGGCAGATCACCATAGGTTACGGCGGTCAGTATAGCTGCAACATCATAAGGCGCCGTAATCTACGGCAGATCACCGTAGGTTACGGCGATAAGTGGTTCTTTACGGCTCCAAGACTCTGAGCTACGGCAAGGGTTTTGTTCACATGTGGAGGCCGTAACCTACGGCCAGATGCCGTAGGTTACGGTGCTGAGTGAGGTTTTTTCATTGTTTCTTGATCGAATCTTCACTCCATCAAACCTTTGAGTCCACTAACTTCTAGTATCCATCCAAGCTTCCTAAAACCTGCATTTTGAGCATTATAGCACCTGTATCATCAAACATCTTGTGATTACCAAATTCAAGCTAATAACCGGATAAGGTATGGAATTTTAGTCTATTTAAAGGTCTTAAGGGTTATCCTACGGACCACCTGTCAGTATCTAGTATGTAGTTTCAAGCAAGTCGTGAGTGTGTGATTACTAAACAAGTAATGCATAAAGTAAACAGAGGACGAACCTTGCAATCTGGAGCTGAGTGTCATGGTCGCTTTCGATACTATTTGGTTATATTCTGGTTTTATGAAAACGTTTTAAAACCTAGTTCACTATAACTAGTGGCTCTGATACCAAACTGTCACACCCCCAAAATACCACACACGGAAACACCGCGGGACATGTAACATACCAGGATCTAGCCACCAATCACATTGAACTATAACATAGAATTTAACAAAAATTTCCATTTATTTCATAAAGTAAATCCAAACACAATCAAAACCATATTGTTTAGCGGAAGCATAATGTAAACAATGTTTTCAAGTGTTTCAAAACGAGAGTACGATAATCTTAAAACTTGTGTCCAAGAGCTACGACCCATGACCACTCCAGCACTCCCAGATAGCAAGTTCCAATCCAAGTACCTAAGGACCTGCAAGCATGCAGAGAAAGTGTGTCAGACAGGCTGGTGAGTTCACAGTTTGCTTTAACCGATTAATACCAAGTAGTTTATTATGATTTGTGATCACTTTTATGTTGATAATAACTCAATACCGCAGACGACCCGTTTTGCCCTTCTCCAATGCTCTATCAACATTGGTCAGTTTTAAGTTATTAGTTCACGCCCGTCCTATCCAGGTACGTCGTGAGGGTGCCAAACCTAATAGCGCTATCAACTAATAACCCGTTGCCCTACAAGCAACTTATCAATGGTAGGATAGGACTTAAGTGATAGAAAGTGAGTGTATTATCCAACGTTAACCTTTACTGAAAACTGCCAAATATTCCCTACAAGAATATGGGTTTGAGAAAACGGCCTCATATCCCCTACGAGGATATGGGTTATTGAAAACTGCCTCACATCCCCTGCAAGGATGTGGGTTTATGAAAACCCGTTTAACTATTTTGTTTGTTTGATTGTCCCCACTGGACGCATACTTGTTTTGAGAGAAGTGAACTCACCTTGGTTTGCTCGGTATGATTAGTTATTTGTTCACACTTAAACAGTCAAAGCCTACGGTATTCATGTATGCATGATCTGTTTCACATATACAAGGTTTATGTACAATTAAAAGTCATAGTGTTCATTCAATCAGCGATCACCAAATAGCACACAACAGTTACACAAACTCATTCAAATCCTCAATTCTCATGCATGTATCGTAATAGTGCCTACAGTTAAGTGTGTTATACATTGCAACCCACTCATGTTTCCTTGATCATAGTTAATCATCATTAATGGTAAGTAATATGATTTATAATAATACAATCATTCATCAACAAAGTCATGCATATAACTCAAGTTCCCACCTCAGACTATCATAAACCATTCACTGGCGACAAAACCTTAGACGGCGAAACTCCAATGAGTTTCGTCGACCATGTGTGTGTGACGAAAGTCCAATGAGTTTCATCGACCATGTGTGTGTGACGAAAGTCCAATGAGTTTCGTCGACCATGTGTGTGACACGAAAGTCCAATGAGTTTCGTGGGGAATGGACATTCGTCGGCAAGCATAACAGTTCCAAGTTTCACAGCCCTAAACATGTTACTGAAAACCATAATCAACCGATCGCCAACATTAACAATTTGACAGTTTCTATTCAGATCAAACCAAGATTATGCATAATAGATAACATAATATACATACTGCCAACCAAATCATCAAGAATAAACACGAGCCACCGAATTCTCCTTCCACAGGATCAAATCTATTTGATCAACACAACATACCCAAACCTTAATCAATCACAACATAAGATTACAGTTTCTAGTAACACCCTACATTCACAGGAGATCATCAAAACAATTAACCACAATCTAATCAAAAGGTGTTTGCTACCATTCACATCCACATACAATCGTAAATAAGAATGATGTTCCAATCACACCAATAAATCACATAATCATGTAGGACCAATAGATAAACAGAACGTTCGGGGCAACATATGCTAACCTTAAGCAAGACGGAATCGAAGGATAGCTTGGGTCGAGATAGGGTTTGCCGTCGGTTGCCAAGAGAGTGCTAGGGTTTGATAACTGACGTTTTACGTATAATGAGCAAATATAACAGATTTGACTTAGATGATGTTGGGCTTCAACTGGGCCGAAAGCCCATCTTGGCGAAATCTCCTTCCCATCTCGACGAAACAATAAGTGTTTCGTCGCTAAGGGTGTGACGAAAGGGTAGTGTTTCGTCCCATAGAAGTGATGATGAGAGTCTAATGTTTCGTCGAGTGGGATTGCATGTTTAAGTTTATCTAATCTACAACTATTCATAAGCTTTCATTCATTAACCAAATATTAAGACAATTCATTTATCATAACACAAAGGTGCACATTTTACAACGCAATGAATCATGAAAATACAAGTAACGTGTCAAGGAAAAGTCTTGGAAATTCGGGTTGTCACAAGAGCCCTAGTCAACAATCTTCTGGTAATCAAGGTCAGGGTGGGTACAAGGGAAACCACCGTAAGTGCAATCGATGTAATATGAACCACAACGGGCCGTGTAGCAAGAAGAACTGTCAGAGATGCAACAAACCAGGCCACGCAGCAAAAGATTGTAGGAGTCTTTATCCTGTGAATCAGAGGCGACAGCAGCAACAGAGTCCACAAAACCAGCGCCAGCAGTAGCAGCAACATCAGGGTAACAACAAAGGATGTTTCCAGTGTGGTGCTGAGGGCCACTTTCAAAGAGATTGGCCCAGCTGAACCAGAACCAGAACAATAATAACAATCAGGGGAATGGGAACATCAGGGATAACAATAATTGTAATGGTGCCAGGGGACGTGCAATTGTGATTGGTGAGGGTGATGCGAGGAACGATCCCAACGTCGTGACGGGTAAGTTCCTATTGGATGATTTCTTTGTTTCTTTTTTATTCGATTCAGGAGCCGATACTAGTTACGTGACCTTAAGAGTTAGTCAGATGCTTAAGCGTACCCCAATTTCCTTGAATACCAAGCATGTTGTAAAACTTGCAAATGGCAAAATCTTGAGGCCACACACATAGTTAAGGGTTGTAATCTCGCTTTAGCTGGTCAGACTTTCTCTATCGATCTTATCCCCATCGTTCTTGGTAGTTTCGACGTTGTTATTGGGATGGATTGGTTATCCCATCATCGAGCGAAAATACTCTGCAAGGAGAAAGTCGTCCGCATTCCTCGTTCTGGTGAAGAACCTCTTGTTATTCGTGGTGATAAGAATGGTGCTGTCGTGGGCATCATCTCTTTCCTTAAGGCCCAGAAGTGTTTACGAAAGGGCCACACTGCTATTTTAGCCCTCTTCACTGACACCTCAACGAAAGAGATGGAGATTGAAGATATTCCAGTAGTACGCGACTTCCCTGAGGTATTTCCAGAGGAATTACCTAGACTTCTTCCTTATCGTTAAGTCGAGTTTCAAATCGAGCTAGCTCCTGGAGCAGCGCCTATAGCTCGCGCACCTTATCGCTTAGCTCCATCTGAACTAGAAGAATTATCAGCACAACTGCAAGAGCTTTTGGACAAGGGTTTTATTCGTCCTAGCTCTTTGCCCTGGGGAGCTCCAGTTTTGTTTGTGAAGAAGAAAGACGGTACCTTTCGAATGTGCATAGACTATCACAAACTCAACAAGGTGACTGTGAAGAATCGCTACCCTCTTCCGCGTATCGACGACCTGTTCGACCAGTTGCAAGGGTCGAGCTTCTACTCTAAGATTGACTTGAGATCGGGCTACCATCAGCTGAGAGTCCGAGGCGAGGACATCTCTAAGACAGCATTCAGGACTCGTTACGGACACTACGAGTTTCTGGTTATGCCTTTCGGGTTGACAAACGCACCTTCGGTCTTCATGGATCTCATGAACCGAGTGTGCAAACCATACTTGGATAAGTTTGTTATCGTTTTCGTCGACGACATCCTGATCTACTCCAAGAGTCAGGGGGAACACGAGCGTCATCTGCGACTCATTTTGGAACTTCTTCGAGCAGAACAACTTTATGCTAAGTTTTTGAAATGCGACTTTTGGCTTCGTGAAGTCCATTTCCTAGGCCACGTGGTTAATGAGGATGGGATTCACGTTGATCCATCCAAGATTGACTCGATCAAGAATTGGCCTGCACCTCGTACTCTAACTGAAATCCGTCAATTCTTGGGTTTGGCGGGTTACTACAGAAGGTTTATCAAAGATTTCTTGAAGATCGCGCAGCCTCTTACTGTTCTAACTCAGAAGGGTATCACCTACCGTTGGGGTGATGCTCTGGAATCCGCGTTTCAGCAGCTGAAGTTGAAACTTTGTAGCGCACCTATTCTCTCATTACCTGAAGGCACAGACGATTTTGTGGTTTATTGTGACGCGTCAATCCAAGGACTTGGTTGTGTGTTGATGCAACGTGAGAAAGTTATTGCTTACGCATCGCGCCAACTCAAGGTTCATGAAAAGAACTACACTAGTCACGACTTGGAGTTGGGAGCGGTAATGTTCGCTCTTAAGATATGGAGACATTACTTGTACGGTACCAAGTGCACCATTTACACCGATCACAAGAGTCTCCAGCATATCTTCGATCAGAAGCAGTTGAACATGCGACAACGTCGATGGGTCGAACTCCTTAACGACTATGAATGCGCAATCAAGTACCATCCAGGCAAAGCCAATGTTGTGGCTGACGCCCTCAGTCGTAAGGAAACCAAACCTAAGCGTGTACGCGCATTACGGCTTACAATTCACTCCAGTTTTCCTGCCCGAATTCGTGATGCTCAGGTCGAAGCATTGAAGGAGGAGAATCTTAAAGTAGAGTCCCTGCGGGGCATGAAAAAGAAACTCGAATATAAGGGAGATGGCACTTATTATTTCATGGAACGTGTTTGGGTTCCATCCTTTGGAAATTTATGAGAACTTGTGATGGACGAGGCACACAAATCTCGCTACTCGGTGCATCCTGGTTCTGACAAGATGTACCAAGACCTCAAAACTCTCTACTGGTGGCCCCACATGAAAGCTAATATAGCGACATATGTTAGTAAATGTTTGACCTGTGCTAGGGTCAAGGTTGAATACCAGAAGCCAACAGGCCTACTTCAACAACCAGAGATCCCCACATGGAAATGGGAGCAAATTTCTATGGACTTTGTTACTGTCTTACCTAGATCTCAACGAGGAAACGATACCATTTGGGTGATAGTGGATCGACTAACCAAGTATGCATGCTTCTTGGCTATCAAAGAAACGGATAAGTTCTCTACTCTAGCAGACATCTACCTGAAGGAAGTAGTCTCGAGGCACGGGGTGCCAACTTCCATCATTTCTGATCGTGATCCACGTTTTACAACTGATTTGCGGCCAGGCGATGCACAAATCTTTTGGCTCGCGTCTAGATATGAGCAAATCTTATCATCCGCAGACAGATGGGTAGACTGAACACACCATCCAGACTCTTAAAGACATGCTTCGAGCATGTGCAATCGACTTTGGTAACGGCTGGGAAAGACACCTACCTTTAGTGGAGTTTTCGTATAACAACAGTTACCACACCAGTATCCAGGCTGCTCCGTTCGAGGCTTTGTACGGACGGAAATGCCGATCACCCTTATGCTGGGCAGAAGTTGGCGACAGCCAAATCACTGGCCCAGAACTCGTCGTCGACACAACGGAAAAGATTGCCCAAATACGACAACGAATGGCGGCAGCTCGTGACCGTCAGAAAAGATACGCTAATAAGCGCAGGAAACCACTCGAGTTCCAGGTTGGGGATCGAGTGCTACTTAAAGTCTCACCTTGGAAAGGTGTGGTTCGCTTCGGTAAACGGGGCAAGCTTAATCCGCGTTATGTTGGACCTTTCGAAATCACTGAGAAAATCGGCAAAGTGGCGTGCAGACTGAATCTGCTCGAAGAGCTCAGTGGTATTCATAACGTATTCCATGTGTCGAATCTGAAGAAATGTCTGTCAGATGAGACTCTCATAGTTCCTTTTAAGGAACTCACTATCGACGATCAGCTGCGATTCGTCGAGGAACCGGTGGAAATTACGGACCAAGAAGTTAAGGTTCTCAAACGTACCAGGATACCCATTGTTTGAGTTCGTTGGAACTCCCGTCGTGGCCCAGAGTTTACCTGGGAACGAGAAGACCAAATGAAACACAAGTATCCCCAGTTGTTCAAGAAAAGTGAGACCACTACTGAGGCTGAAGCTACTGCGGAATTTCGGGATGAAATTCCAAACCAATGGGGGGATGACGTGACACCCCAGGAAAACCAGGAAACCACGCAACCTAACTAGCTTCCTCAGTAACTACGTACTAAATTTCGGGATGAAATTTGTTTCAACTTGGGGATGATGTGACAACTCGTATTTAAAATCCATCATTGTGCTTGATGTAACTTGTATGAACATTATGCGACTAGTTGATATGTGTGATTTCAATGGAACATTATGTTTTTACTATGTTATGTGTTATGAAGTGTAATGTGTATATGTATGTCTAGTCACACAACATGAAGTCCGATCGCACAAGCCCTTTTGGGCCGCACAACTTGTACTCGAATCAAAAGGGCAGCCCAAGTAAGGGTTCGGCCGACTCCCTTTCTCCTCTTATACGTTCACACATACCCATTAGTGGGGTTTGTTTTCTCATAATTTATAAAATACTTAACACACACAAAACCTTAAGCTCCCTCTCTCTTCTCTTGGAAACCCAACAGCAGCCCCCACTCGAAGCTTTCCATCGATCTATCCAACTCATTCAATCATCACGGTTAGTGTCTCACTATTATTTGTTGTTAGATGATGTTGTGGTTGCTATGATTGTATGTGATAGCTAGGGTTGTTCATATGCATGATGATTGAGTAAAGTATGAACACATGATTAAGTGATGTATATTTGGTTGACGTTTCTAAATGATTGGACCGAACCCACATGATGATCATGAGATTAGTGTCGGTCTAGAATTAGGGTTTATGTGATGATGTTCATATGAACATGTTTGACCATTTAAATGATGGTTATGTAATGATCTCATAATAAGATGGTTAGTCATGATTCATATGATGATTAGGGTTGCATGTTAGTGTTCAAAATCACTGATTTGATTATGAAATTGAATGTTATGATAGGTGGTGATTATGATTAGTTGTAATTAGGGTTCATAAGAATTATTTGGAAAATGCTTGATTTAATCGATTGACACAGAAGTTGGACACTATTAAATCAGTTTTGCAAATTAAATGGAAACAACGAAATTGATCGCATGATTTTAGGAAACATATAACTAATCGCACAAGAGCTGATCGCACAAGCTCAATCGCACAAGCTAGGATTGTATGAGGTACCACTGTTAAAGCACTGTGTACAGCACTGTTATGCAGGATCGCACAAGACTGTGCTGATCGCACAATATATTGGGCCGCACAAGAAGCTTCTCTGTTTAATAATGTTGGGCCGCATAAGTGGTTTAAGTATTTGATTGTTGGGCTTCATGTTTTAAATGGGCCGGGGTATGTTGTGGATCGCACAAGTTTGTGCTGATCGCACAACATGATGGGCCAGGCCATTATTGGGCTTCACCTACTGAGTCGCACAAGATGATTTGGGCTCGCACAACCACAACGGCCCAATCATCTGAATCGCACAATTTGGGCTTATGTGCATATTTGATTGATATTGTTAACATGTTTCTATGTGTATGCCGTGATCGTTATGTGTACGTAACTTGTTACTTTATGTGTAAACATAAGTGCATTACCTGAACCTACACCTGACTTATATGGTAACCATGCTAGGACGTAGTTGACCACAAATAGCTGAAGTGACCTTTTGTTTATCTGCCGAGCTAATCTAAGGTGAGTTCACACTTTCTACAAGGCATGGGATTCCCGGTGGTTTGGGAATGGGTTAACGTTTAATAAGGAAACTTGCGTATTCTCCTTGGGTAGAATACGTACTTCCACCCTCTTAGGTGAAGGGTGACAACATTGAAACCTGCGTGTTCCCCTTAGGTAGGACACGTACTCCCACCCTCTTAACTGAAGGGTGACAATATTGACACTAGACAAAACTCTATCATTAAGTCCCTCATTTTATATCGACTTAATCGTCGGGCCAATGGCGAACGGGTCATTAGTTAAATAGCGCTATTAGGTTTGACAAGCCTCACACCGTGCCGCAGAGGACGGGCGTGGACTAATGGACTTGGGCACTAGTTAACGATGATAGACATTGACGCAGGGCACATAAACATAACTACAGTCAGTAGTCGATATGGTAACGGGTCTAGTGGATAACATGGGGAAGCCCCCACTGGTTATGGTTTGGAAAACAAGGAACTGGTTAAACTCGCGGTTTTCGAAACAACTTATGGTTTTTGGAACAACACTAAAATGGACAACCAACTGTGAATTCGCTCAACATTGTTGTTGATTCGTTGTTACATGCCTTGCAGGTCGTTAGGTACTTAGATGGAGTTTGCACAGGAGGAGTCGTTGTGGAACATGGATATTGAGTGTTCATGATAAACTTATGAACTTTTAAACTTATGATTTGGGTTTTGAACTATTTGCTTCTGCTGATAACTTAGACTTGTTAAACTGTTTTGACACCAATTATATTGTTTGGTTTGGACTTTTACTTATTTAATTATATTGTTCAATATGATTGGTGGCTGGATCTGGTCAGTCACGCCTCCTGCGGTGATACTCCGCTTGTGGATTTTGGGGGTGTGACATCTTGGGCTCAGCTTGCCCTTTTTACAAAATCTCATCACACCTTTCCATGGTAACACTTTAAGTAATACCTTATCACCTACTTCAAATTTTAGAGGTTAGCGCCTCTTATCAGCGTAGCTCTTCTGCCTATCCCTGGCAACTTTCAAACGGTCACGGATTTGAACAATCTTATCCGTCGTTTCCAGAACTATTTCTGGTCCTGATAGTTGGGTTTCCCCAACTTCCGCCCAACAAACAGGCGTTCTACACTTCCTCTCATACAAGGCCTCAAAAGGCGCTGCTTGGATGCTTGAATAATAACTGTTGTTGCATGAAAATTAAATCAAAGGAAGGTGATCATCCCAGCTTCCACCTAAGTCGATAACACAAGCCCGCAGCATATCTTCTAGCGTTTAAATAGTACGCTCACTCTATCCATCCGCCTGAGGATGGTAAGTAGTACTGAAATTTAAACGAGTGCCTAGGGATTGCTGTAAACTTTTCCAGAAGTGAGAAGTATATCTAGTATCCCTATCAGATATGATTGATACTGGCACTCCGTGGAGAGATACAATCTCATCCACATACAGCTGGGCTAGTTTATCGGAGCTGTGCGTTTCTTTAATGGGCAAGAAATGAGCTGACTTGGTCAGCCTGTCGACTATAACCCATATCGTATCATTCCCGTGTCTCGTCTTGGGTAACTTGGTTATGAAGTCCATAGTTACCCTTTCCCACTTCCAAGTAGGGAGTTCTGGTTGCTGTAGTAAACCTCACAGCTTTTGATGCTCGGCTTTAACCTGTGAGCACGTCAGACATTTAGCTACATGTGTGGCTATGGATTTCTTCAAACCCATCCACCAGTAGTGTGCATTCAAATCCTGGTACATTTTATCACTCCCCGGATGAACCGAATATTTGCAATTATGTGCCTCTTGGAGGATGACATCTCGAAGTCCTCCACGAATTGGAACCCAGATTCGACCATTAAATCTGAGGATTCCATCGTTCCCAGGTGTCAACTGATCAGCAATTTCACCTAATCTTTCTTCAGGAAAATTTTCTTCCATTAAGGCTTCTTTCTGAGCAGATAACAATTTCTCGTTTAAACTGTTCCTTAGTTTGATGCTTTTAGCATTGATCCTTATCGGTTTAATCATTTCCTTTCTGCTCAATGCATCAGCGACCATATTTGCTTTGCCAGGATGGTAGCGTATTTCACAGTCATAATCGTTTAATGTTTCCATCCAGCGTTGTTGCCTCATATTGAGATCTTTCTGATTAAATAAGTGTTGGAGGCTTTTGTGATCGGAGTAAATCACACACTTGGTTTCATATAAGTAATGCCTCCACAACTTTAGTGCAAATACAACAGCACCCACCTCCAATTTATTGGTGGTGTAGTTCTTTTCGTGCACTTTCAGCTGCCGCGATGCGTAGGCAATCACTTTACCTTTTTTGCATAAGCATACAACCCATACCAGTGTGCGATGCGTCGCAATAAATAACAAACTCATCTATCCCTTCAGGTAACGTCAAAACATGAGCATTACTTAATTTTTGCTTAAGAATCTCAAAAGATTCTTGTTGTTTGGGACCCCAGTCAAACTTTACATTTTTGCAGGTTAACGAAGTCAAAGGTGCAGCTATCCTTGAAAATTTTTCGATGAAACGCCTATAGTAACCTGCCAGTCCCAAGAAAATGCGAATCTCTGTAGGTGTTTTGGGGGCCTCCCAATTCATAATGGCCTCTATCTTGGCGGGATCCACCTGGATACCACGTTCGCTCACTACATGTCCAAGGAATTGGACTTCTCGAAGCCAAAATTCACATTTGGAGAACTTCGCATAAAGCTTTTCCTGCTGCAAAAGTTTGAGAATACATCGGAGGTGCTCCTCGTGGTCAGCTTGATTCTTAGAGTAAATGAGTATGTCATCAATAAAAACAATGACAAACTTGTCCAGATATGGCTTGCAGACTTGATTCATGAGATCCATGAATGCTGCGGGCGCGTTAGTGAGCCTAAAAGGCATCACTAAAAACTCGTAGTGACCATATCTTGTTCTAAATGCAGTCTTGTGTACATCTTCCATCCTGACCTTTAACTAATGGTATCCTGACCTTAGATCGATCTTCGAGAAGAAACTTGCCCCTTGTAGCTGATCGAACAGATCGTCGATCCTGGGCAATGGATATCGGTTCTTGATTGTAACTTTGTTCAGCTCACGATAATCAATGTATAAATGCATTGACCCATCTTTCTTCTTCACAAATAAAATCGGCGCTCCCCATGGAGACGAGCTTAGTTGAATAAAACCCTTCTCTAATAAATCATCCAACTGGGCCCTTAATTCTTTCATTTCAGTCGGTGACAAACGATAAGGAGCCTGGGCGACTGGTGTTGCTCCAGGTATAATATCAATCCTGAATTCCACTTGCCTGTCACGGGGCAAACTAGGTAACTCTTCGGGGAAAGCGTCTGTGAACTCCGAAATAACAGGGATATCTTCAATTTTAGGCTTTGGCGTATCTACAGTCACTTGTGCCATGTAAATGACACAACCGTTCTTCAAACCTTTGGACGCCTTAAGCATAGCTACTTGATCAGACAGTCCATGGTGTGTATCTCCTTGAACAATAATTGACTCTCCTGATGGGGTCTTAATGATAAATTGCTTCTTAGCACAACCAATTTGGGCTTGGTTCAAAGATAACCAATCCATGCCTATAACTACATCAAAACCTGCCAGTTTCATCGGTAACAAAGACAACAGAAAAGAGTGGTTCCTAATGGATATGAAACATCCATCTTGAGGCAGTTTATAAGGTACCATCGGCCAATTCTACCTCATATTTTATGTCAAGAGTTTTTATATGCAGATTTAACAGTTTACAAAATTTATTGTCTACAAAGGACTTATCCGCACCCGAATCAAATAAAACTCTAGCATAAATATCGTTTATGAGGAAAGTACCTGTTATAACATTATCATTCTGCACTGCCTCTCTCGCATTCATCTGGAACACTCGTGCGTTGGTCTTCTTGGCCTCTTCAGGCTTCTTCACATTCTTCGGGCAGTTGGTCATGATATGCCCCTTCTCGTTACAACCATAACATGTCACATTCTTCAATTCCTTGCACTCTAAAGTTTTGTGACCCTTTGTTTTACAAATCACAAAGAGTTTAGCCTGCGGGTCAATTGTTCACTTACCGAGATGGCGCTTCTTGCAGTTCTTACATACGGGTCTGTCACCCGACTGATTTGAGTTTTTCTTAAACTCAGAACCTTTCTTATGCTCAAAATTACCTTTCTTCTTCTTATCGGAGCGATGTGAGCTATCGTCTTCCCTCTTTCTCTATCCCTCATCAGTAGCCTTAGCAGACTTATTCCTAATTGCATCAAGCGTGAGTGATAAGGACAAATCTACCACGGACCTATAAGTGGTAGGCCTAGAATCCTTGACATTTCCTTTTATTTCCGGGGCCAGGCCTCCAATGAAGCGTGCTATGCGCTTAGGCTCAGGTGTAACCAAATAGGGAACAAGTCTGGACATAGTGTTGAAACTCGTGACATATGCTTGGCAATCCAAATTCTTCATGACCAGAGTCAAGAAGTCAGTTTCAATCTTTTCTACCTCGTGCTGAGGATAAAAGTTTTCTTTCATCAGCGCGACAAACTCTGCCCATGACAAGTTATAGAGCGGGATTTTCCCCGTGGCTTGTGTTAACGACCTCCATCAAGCTAATGCCTCTCCTTTAAACGTCTGCGATACAAATTTCACAACATCCTGCTCAGCGCATCCACTGATATCCACAATGGTATCCATTTCATCAAGCCATGTCATACAGTCTATGGCACCCTTTTCACCTGTAAAATCCCTTGGTTTGCAAGAGACAAAGTACTTATAAGAACAAGTCTTTGAGCGCGGTTCATGATCAAACACAATTTTCTTAGACGGCTGGCTTTTCTGATTCGAAGAATGGTGCGAATCGTCCTTCTTTGATTCATGTGTTTTAGAAGGGGGCTTAGTATGAGCCACAGATTGGGTCTTTGTGCGAACAACACTCGAATCTTTAAACATTCTTCCTACGGCTTTGGTTACAGCATTGCCTATCAATGCTTGCAGATCTGCACCTGTTACGTTCATTCTGGTATTATCATTCCTTTCATTGGGATGACTATTAACTTCTTCTGATTCAGCCATGGTGAAGCCTGATTGCTATAAACAATTGAAAACAACTTGTTTAGTGGTTTATTATTGAATCATCATCTTCGGTGATTCATTAACCATGGTATAAATAGACCACATAGGTTAATTTGATAATTGGATTTATTTAAATTTTTCATTATATTTATCCTGAGTTATACAAACATTTTGAGTATTAGGGTGGCACAAAAGGCCTTTTCACAAGGACAGTTTTTTTTATTTTATAAGCTGTGATCTTCTTGGATCGAGGTGTTAAGGGTTGAACATGGTTCTTCATCCTTCTTGACAGGGAGTCATAGACTACTACTGTCATTTGTTATGTAGTTTGAAATAGTTTGGCTCGAATGTGAAATAATGGCATCACATAGTGAATGCTTTAATATGGTCATCTCAATTGATGATATCTGTCATGATTTTCTAGATCATTTGACTAGATAAGGAATTGGAAGAATCCAATATTAGGATGACTAGTGTGACTTTCTCGAATCACATTTGCCAAGAGTGCTAACACGTTCTTAGGTGTTAACAAGGATTTATTATCTTAAAAAGGCTTTACCATCACGACCATGTCTGTAATGACATATAGGCTAGGTTATTCCTTTAAGATTGTCTTTTGAGATTTAAAGGCAGATCAATTATAAATTGAAATGATACTTTAATTTATGACATAATGTATAAGCATACGTATAGTGACAAATGTAATTTTAAAAGGAAACTTTTCATAAATGGTCCTAAGAAGTACAATAGTTGCCCTAAACGGGACTTTAAACAAATAAACTTGTCCATGCAGGGACGAAAATAAGAAAACATGTCCATGCAGGGACTAAATACTCAAATAAAATGTCCACGCAGGGACTTAATTGAAATGGAAATTACAAAATAATAAATAAGGGTTCTTCAACTGTCTTTCTTCTTTTTCCCCATGATGAGGTTTGTTAAACCCTTGAGAAAACTGTTGTGCTTCTTGTCATGCTCTTCCACCTTACTCTCCACTTCATGCAACCTTTGGAGAATTTCATGTTGTTGCGGTTGTTAATATAGAGGTTGCGGTGGCTGTTGCTGCTGAGGCGGTGGAGGTGGCGGGTATTGATGCCCATATGTAGGGTACCCAGTTGGATACGCAGGCGGAAAGGGAGAGGGGTAAAGAGCATTAAAGTTTGCTGCCTCTAAGTATGGGTCGACAGCAGGTGCATGGTACTGATAACCCGAGTAAGCTTGCTGATACGTGGTCGAAAACCGGTGCTCGTAATTGTTTAATTTGATGTTTTTACGCAAGTTTTAATTTCGAATAGCCTACTTGTGATTAGATACTTGTTTTGTAGGTCTAGCAGAGTTTAAGGAGCGGCTAATTCTTGGAGGTTTCACCCCGGAGTAGATTTTTTGTAAGTTCTTAGGGTTTAAACATTGTATTTGAGATTCGGTTTGTGACAAGTTGCAATTTGATTTTGAAACTTATGATAATTGTCTTGCATTGGTATTGTGTTCGTGAATTGTCGAGTGAAGATTAAATTTGACTTTGCGAAATGTTTATGTGCAATTATGCCTTATCTAGGTTAGAGTTTACATGTTCTTGGTAACGAAGTGCATTGTGGTCCGTCACTTACGACGTTGATAGCTTTTGGCACCTAAGCCTTGTAACACTAAATTTGTTAATCATATTTGCAATTGAATCGAATCTAAAACGTGTAGAAACCCTAGGACTTCAATCACCGAACCGGGTGTGAACCTTGTTTACATATCTTGTTTTTAAACTATCAATTATGTTTCTTGCAATTGTTTGTTTATTTCCTTTAGTTAATCCAACTCATTTGTTATTCACATTTCAACATCTTTTTAAAATCAATTAAAAATCACAAAAACAAATTAGCAAGCTTCATAATTGTGACATCTTTTGATAATTCAATTGAATCCACTCGCAAACCACATACTCTTCGTGGTTCGACCCCTTACTACCACTAACTATTTGTTAAGGGTAATTTGGGACTATAAATATTATCTTTGACCGGAGCGCGACACTCCGATCAAATTTTGGCGCCGTTGCCGGGGAGTGCGTGCGCTTTGTGTTTGGATTATTGTTTGAATTTGCGTGATTATCTGTTTAATTTGTTTAGTTTCTTTTTGTACTTTGTCTTTTTCCTTGTTACGCGAGTGTGTTACTTGTGTAGGTTACAGGTAGTGTATGCATACGCGAAACTCCGGGAGGACTTCACCGTTAGTCTACGAACCGGAAATCGAAAGAGTAGCAAGAAGAAACCTAGCAAGCCGGTTGGAAGCAACTCTTGCTTCTAATCAAACCAATCAAACACCACAACTCACACCATCCATTGAAACCGATTCAATGGCGAACCAAAACTCGAACCAATTTCAATACCGAAGCAACTTCAATCCCATCCAAAATGTCCAACCTATACCTCAAGAGCAACCGGGTGGCAATAACAACTCTAGACCACCCACACCACCTTTCCGAAACCAAAATCCCAACAACACCCAAAGAACACCCCAACAATAAAACCTTCACCGACAAAACTCCTTACCTATCAATCTAGATGACCAGAATGTCAATTCCGACCGTCGAGGCAATCGAGATCGTGACAATCCCGCGAATGAAGACCCGTTCTTTAACATCGATGATTTGAGAAACGCCATCCCCGATGATGAGCCGTTTAGTGTTCCTGGTTATCAATCGCCGAAACATGTGAGTGTTCATACGGAAAATTCAGACGATGGGGGATATTATGATGATCGGGCTAATGATGATGAAGATTGGGAGGTATGTGAATCAAGGTAACATCTATAATGCAAGAGGGTTTGAAGATGATGAGTTTGGCTATCAAAACGCCAACTTTGTGGGGAACGATGATTATGGGTACGGGGATAGGAGAAATGACGGTTACGAAAATAACCGCCAACCACGAAACAATAACCAAAGGAACCGGAATGATGGGTTTTACAACAACAACAATGCTAACCCTAACCGGATTCCTCGTTTCATGGGAGGGGGTAATCAAAGGGGTAACCAAGGTGGAAACCGAAGAGGTGATAGGGGAGGTGATAGAAGGGACAATCGAAGACTGGTCGATCAAGAAGTTAACGGTCCGCATCATCGTCAACAACCTCCACGGGGAGTAAATGACCGTTTTAGACCGGTGGTTACGGATAATACTCTCCAATAGTTTGTGAAATGAGAATGTTCGACTGTAAGCCTCATTACATCAATATACTTCCCCACTTTAATGGGATGTCTAATGATGAACCGTACACGCATTTGGCGGAGTTTTCCTCCATTTATAACACTATCGGGGGGCACAACTTTGCATTGGAGGAGGTCAAGCTTCGATTATTCCAGTTTTCGCTAAAAGACAAAGCGAAGCAATGGTTTCTTACACTTCCGGCGAATAGTATTCGGACAAGGGGTGAGATGCAACAAGTTTTTCTTGATGAATACTATTCGATGGCGAAGACTGATGATGCTAGAGACGAAATTAGATCTTTCCGCCAACTATCAAGCAAACCGTTGCACGAAACATTTACAAGGTACAAAGAGTTGATTCGGAAATGCCCACATCACCAAATAAAAAAGTGGGAGTTGGTGAAGTGTTTTGTACGTGGTTTGGATGATGCGACATGGAATCGTCACGAGTCAACGAGCAACGAAACTTTGTAGAGCAATCATGAAGATGATGATTGGGAATTCCTCAAGCGGATGAGCAAGCGGTCTGAAAAGGAATCGGCCGATAGAGCCAAGAAACATCCCGTTTCCCGATCACTTCCCGATCTTGATTCTAAGGATCGAATTTCTACCTTAGAACGGGAAATGGCTCGTATGAAGAAGAATGAGGTGAATGCGGTTCAATTCGCAGTGTGTGAAGAGTGTGGAGATATCGGCCATAGAACCGAGCAATGTCCAATGGGGCCGAGTGATTACACCGAGGAGGTAAATCAAGTGTATGGGGATCGAAAGCAATACGATATGAATTCCAACACTTACCATCCAGGTTTGAGAAATCACCCTAACTTCCGGTATGGTAATGCCTCGAATCAAATGAACCTAAATTTTCAATCGGGTAATCAAGGTGGTCAAGGTGGGTCATCGTACAACAATCATCAAGGTGGTAACCAAGGGGGTTACCAAAGGAATTACAATCAAGGGGGTAACCAAGGGTATTAAAACCGTGAAGGTAATTATCAACGTGGTTACAACCAAAGTGGAAATGGGGGTAATGCTTCTAACTCTCAAGGTGACGATTCGTTCAATTAAAAAATGGATGCTCTCATGAATGCTATGAGTACCCTTACAACCGAAGTGAGGAAAGAGTTTGAAGTAAGGGATAAATCTCATAAGGCACTGGAGAAGCAAGTGGGGCAACTTGCTCAAGAGATGGCTCAAATTCGTGGAAGTGGAGGAGGACTTCCAAGTGACACCACGGTGAACCCTAAGCATCAAGGGTCGAACTCGAAGAACACACGTGAGGTACCAATAAATAAAATTTCTTTACGTAGTGGTCGAGTGATAGATAATGGTGTTGAGCCACCACCACCCAAGTTTGTTGAAGGGGTGGTGGAAGATGCGAGTGATGATGAAGGTAATAACGGTCAAACGGGTCAAAATAAAAATGATTCAAAAATTAATAAAAATACACCCGTTGTGACCGTTCCCATCCCAAAGGCTAAGGAAAAGGGTGTGGAGGTTAATACCGCCCCTTATCCCGAAGCTTTGTTGGGACCATCTAAGAAAGTGGTAAATAAACGAGGCCCACAACAAGAAGAGATGTGGGAAATTTTTAAACAAGTTAAAATCAATTTACCACTCTTAGATGCAATTAAGCAAGTAAATACTTGAAAGATTTATGCACCCAAAAGCGGACTCACAAGTTTCCTAAGAAACTTGATTTAACTGAAAATGTGAGTTCGATTCTTTCGGGTGCACTTCCACCAAAACTCCAAGATCCAGAGGTGCCCATTATTTCAATACAAGTCAGTGAATTTAAAATGACTCGGGAACTTTTGGATCTTGGGGCAAGTGTGAGTATCTTGCTGAGTAGTTTATATGACCAATATGATTTTGGTCCACTTCAAGTGTCAAACACCACTGTGGTGTTAGCCGACTTAACCCCTAAACTACCCCGTGGGATAGTCACGGATGTAATAGTCAAGATCGAGGACTTTTACTATCCGGTGGACTTTCTTGTATTAGATTATGTTTCCTTGGACCGAACCAAGCAACCAACGGTGATCCTCGGTTGACCATTTTTGGCAACATCGAATGCCCAAATTAATTGCAAATCGGGCACAGTCGAGATGACTTTTGGTAACCGTCGGTTGCGGTTAAATGTCTTTTCGAGATTGATGGATCCTCTAGTCGGCGATGAATGCTATATGGCGAACATCGTTGATGAGTGTATACCTCTATGGGACATTAGTGTTGAAGAGGAAAACACAATAGAGGAATGTTTCATGTTTGACAGGTTACAAGGAGAGACGAATCAGAGCATGGATGAAGAGGTGAAGGAGTTGGAGATCTTAGCGGCTAGGGAAGGAAGGCCCACTTGGACACATCAATTGGAAAGCCTTCCGGAAAGCATCGACACAAAATTAAAGCCGTCATTGGAAAAGCCTCCGGTGGTAGAATTGAAGGCGCTACCCAAGCATCTTAAGTATACTTACGTGGGTAAGGGTAGCACGCTCCCGATTATCATTGCATCCAATTTGACCGGGATGCAAGAAGAGAAGTTGATGAGAGTTTTGGTCACACATAGAGCAGCTATCGGGTGGACCATTGTGGATTTGAAGGGAATTAGTCCCTCGGTAGTGATGCACAAGATCATCACGGAAGATGGCATGAGTCCTTCTCGTGACACACAACGGAGACTTAATCCGAACATGTGAGAAGTGGTTAAAAAGGAGGTATTGAAGTGGCTAGATGCGGGTATTATCTACCCTATCTCGGATAGCCAATGGGTAAGCCCAACACAAACAGTTCCTAAGAAAGCGGGCATTCAAGTCGTCACAAATGACGCAGGTGAAGAGGTCGCCACTCGGCCGGTAACCGGGTGGCGTATTTGTATTGACTATAGGAAGTTAAATGCTGCAACTTCCAAAGATCATTTCCCTTTGCCATTTATTGACCAAATTGTTGAGAAATTGGCCGGACAAAAATTTTATTGTTTTCTGGATGGTTATTCAGGATACAATCAAATTGCTATACATCCGGAAGACCAAGCAAAGACTACTTTTACTTGTCCATACGGCACATTCGCATTTAGGCGAATGCCCTTTGGACTTTGTAATGCCCCTGCCACCTCCAAAGGTGTATGATGAGTATCTTTTCAGATATGGTGGGGGAGTCTTTGGAAATCTTCATGGATGATTTCTCAATATTTGGGTCATCATTTGATACATGCCTCGACCAACTCGAAAAAGTTTTAAAAAGATGTGTTGAGAAAAATCTTGTTTTGAGTTGGGAAAAGAGCCATTTTATGGTTCAAGAAGGGATTGTGTTGGGGCATGTCGTCTCGAGTCGTGGGATTGAGGTGGATAGAGCAAAAGTGCAAGCCATTTCCACTTTGCCTTATCCCACAAGTGTTAAGGGTATTCGGTCATTCTTAGGACATGCGGGGTTTTATAGGCGGTTTATAAAAAGTTTTAGTGATATAACAAAACCCCTATGTAATTTGTTATTAAAGGACAAAACTTTTTATTTCGATAAAAATTGCCAAAATGGCTTTAACGTGTTGAAGAAAAAGTTGGTTGAGGCCCCAATCTTGCAATCATCGAATTGGTCTTTACCATTCGAAACTATGTGTGATGCAAGCGATTATGCGGTGGGGGCCGTATTGGGTCAACGGGTAGACAAGAAACCAGTTGCCATTTACTACGCAAGTAAGACTCTCTCGGATGCACAATTAAACTATACAACTACCGAGAAAGAGCTACTTGCGGTGGTATATGCGTTGGATAAATTTCGTGCTTATATATGGGGTACTAAGGTCATTGTATATTCTGATCATTCTGCAGTTAGGTATCTCATGGACAAGAAAGACGCAAAGCCGAGATTGATCCGATGGGTCCTCTTGCTACAAGAATTCGATTTGGAAATTCGGGACAAGAAAGGGAGTGAGAATGTAGTTACGGACCACATGTCCCGATTGGTTGTGGAGGAGGATTCTTCCCGTGAAGAGATTAATGAGAACTTCCCAGATGAGCAAATTTTAAAAGTTTCAATATTACCATGGTATGCTAATATTGTTAATTATTTGGTCACAGGTGACTTGCCGGCTCATTGGGATAGAAGGAAGAGGTTGCACTTCCTATCTCAAATCAAGTACTACACGTTGGAAGAATCGGACTTATTCAAGATATGTCCGGATCAAGTCGTTCGAAGATGCATACCCGACGAGGAGATTCCTAGCGTCTTGATGCACTTGCATTCATTTGCTTGTGGGGGCCATTTCAGTGGTCACAAAACTGGGCATAAAGTGCTCAATAGCGGTCTTTATTGGCCGACTATTTTCAAGGATGCTTTTAATTTCGCTAAAAATTGTGTTGAGTGTCAAAAGTTAGGGGGTATTTCAAAAAGGGATGAAATGCCCATGCAACCGATCCTCATTGTAGATATTTTTGATGTGTGGGGGATCGATTTCATGGGCTCATTCCCTAATTCGTATGGCAACTTATACGTCTTGGTGGCGGTCGATTATGTATCAAAGTGGGTCGAAGCGATTGCCACCAAGACGAATGACCATACCGTTGTTTGCAATTTTGTACAAATAAACATAATTTCTAGATTTGGGATTCCCCGAGTGATCATTAGTGATGGGGGATCTCACTTTAAGAATTTTAACTTTGGCAAACTCTTGAAACGGTATGGTGTTGACCATTGAATCGCTACCCCTTACCACCTACAAACAAGCGGTCAAGTGGAGGTTTCCAATAGGCAAATAAAAGAAATTTTGCAAAAGACCGTTCGACCCGACCGAAAGGATTGGTTGACGAAGTTGAATGATGCTTTATGGGCTTATAGAACGGCTCATAAAACACCTATTGGAACTACACCTTATCGCTTAGTTTATGGGCGAAATTGCCATTTACCAGTTGAACTTGTGCATCGTGCTTGGTGGGCTATTAAAGAAGTTAACATGAAATATGACGATGCAGGAAAAGAGTGAAAATTAAAGCTTTGCGAATTGGAGGAGCTTAGGGAAGAAGCGTATGAGTGCGCCTCGAAATACAAGGATGATATGAAGAGGGCATATGACGCGAAGTTGAAGCCGAAAGAGTTTGAAGTGGGTCAAAAGGTTTGGCTATACAATTCACGGCTTAAATACTTTCCCGGTAAGCTAAAGAGCAAATGGATGGGTTCGTACGTGATTATACGGGTCGGAAAACTTGGAGATGTTACAATCAAGGACCCGAAGGATGGGTCGAAGCAAACGGTTAATGGGCATCGCCTTAAACCGTTCCTTGATGGTAACGAGGATAAAAAGGATGAGAATGTGGAGTTGGTGAACTTCGTGGTAAGTGTACCAACTTATGAGGTTAACTGAAAGAATTGGTAATGAATTTTGTAAAGTTATGTATCATTTATTTAATTGTGTGAGTGTTTATGTTAATCGTTCTCGTGTTGCACTAACCCTCTTGTTTGTGTGAAGTTCGGATATCATGAACGGGTCTTAAAGACGAAAGGTATGTTTTTAGACTTATTTGTGTGTATTAGGGACAATACACGACTTTTTGGGGGGTGGTAGGACCGTTAACGATTCTCGCGATTTAAAAATTTAACTTATAAAAAATCACAAAAAGATTATTAATAATTTTTAGGAATTTTTAATGTATATAGTCCTTTTATAAAATATTCATAATTTTCTTCAATTTTCCATAAAAAAATGAAAAGATTGAAAAATTAAAAAAATTGAAATTGTGGACACCATCGCCGACGGTAGTTGTGGGCGTCGCCCACGGTCTCTCAAAACCTCCGTCGCCCATATTCATCCGTAGACAGCGAGTTAATCCGTCGCCCAAAACCCATATTTACTTTAGCCGTCACCGACGACCATATGGTCCGTCGCCGACGGTCCCTGTAAATCGGTCCGACGCACCTTTTTGGTTAACGACCTAGGATCAAACCCAAAACCTTTTTCACCATAAAACTTGATTAAAAAACTCGATTTTAACCATACATATGCCCTAAAATCCATCTCATAACAACCACACTTCCAATTGATCCTAAACAATCAGGTCCATACGTTACCTTATCTCACTCCCACCTTCATATTCTTCACAACTTCAACCAAGAACCCTAATCTTCTACCTTCCATAACTTCTTCAAATCTCCACCAAATCCACTGATTGTTGAGCCTATTTTGTGTATTTTTTCGAGAGGAACAGAACCCCCATCACGGTTTTCATTAATTCTTGCTCGTTTGTAAGATTTCTAGGCGTGATTTCTAGGGTTTTTGAAGAGTGTTCATCAAATTTCTTGCTTTGCACTTTTTCTTAGTTTTTCTTGATCAATCTACATCAAAGGTATGAAATTTCATTAAATCTATGTATGATTATCATATGAAGTGTTGATTTCTTCTAAAATTTTAAACTTATTGTTTAAGAGTAGGTTGTTTATCATAATGTATGATGTTTTAGTATGAATTTAAGAGTGATTACTTGATTTGGGTGGGATTTGAACATGCTCTAGTCTTAGTGATGTCATTACACTAGTTAGTTGCATGATTGAGCATAGCTGTGATGTTGAATATTGTTGAAACCATGAAACTTTGAGAAGTTTTGTGAATAAACATGTTTAATTGATATGTAGATGTTAAAATGTGCGACTTTGGAAGTTTAAAAGGGCGATTTTACATCTAATTGTTGATTGAAATTCAACATGGCATATTATGTTCAAAGTTTGAGACTGTTTGAAGATTTGGGTATGCTAATTGTTGTTTTGTCTTTTGATTGTAGCTATGTTCAGAGGAAGAAAGAAAGCAAAAACTTCCGGGCAAGGTTCATCTTCTGGAGCCGGTTCAGGCTCGGGGCAATATCAAAGATGTTGGGAACAGTTAAGTAATGTAGAAGAAGGTGATGGGCAACTCTATAGACAGGATTGGGATTGGGAGGAGGCCAAGAATAGTAGGTCGGCCTTAGTTTGGAAAGACGAAAAGCAGAAGGCTCTTTCCCGGTACCGAAACAAAAGATTAGAGGCAAAGATGTGGAGGATGAAGATGGTCACGGGTGTTTCAAAGCCCGTACCCGATAGAGTAGTATGTGAGCGTACGGTGAATGTCGAAGAATTTTGAAAAATTGGCATAGTTCAAAGGTTTGAAAAGATTGGGTGGGAACGAGTACTAGATTGGTGTGAGGATATCACCACCCGGGTGTATTTGGGCGCGGTTTGTGAATGGTTGTCTACTCTACGGTTTGAACATTCTGATGGGCCGGCTCCTACGTGGCAGTTGATTGGCAACATTGGCAAGAATCAAATGATTATGTCATTTGAGCACATGAATGCCATCGCAAGATTTGATTTGCTTGGGGTTGAAGCGTATGATTATTACGATTATGATCAATTTTTGGATAACAAGGCAAACACGGCTGATCCGGATCAAATGTTAGCATCGGTATTGCCAGGTTCTGGGGGTGTAGGGGAATCTAGAAATGATTTGTCCTTGGAGGGCAGAATATTACAAGGCATTTCATTGGAGAATGTTATGGTGCGGTTTGGGGACCGTGAGACAGTAAAGGCACCCGACTGTCGGGTCTTACATTCGTTGTTGTATGGGACGCCAAGGGTATCAGGGTGTCAAATCGTGATGATAAACACGTGGGATACAAGGGAGTCGTATAAACGGAAGATGATCCCTTACGTGAGGTTGATCAGTGCGATGATTTTGCAGCAAAACGCGTTGCCCCAAGAATTGTTGTGGGTATCTAACCCCATCGATCAGTTTGACTTCGCCTCCATGAAGCGGCATTGGAGGATAACGGTTAAGGTCTTTGGTCATCTTCACATAGTTGAGGATGAACAAGGAAACAGTTACAGGATCACTGATCGGGGTGATGATGAAGAGGGTGATGAAGATGAGGAGATGGTTGATATGGAGGATGAGATGGAGCCTTCCGGTCCACGGGGACCAAGGCAGAGATACAGGAGGAAACATCGGGAAATTTCTGCCGATGTAGCAGATTTTGTGAATCAAAGGCAGGGGCCGGCGTACAGGAAATATAACCGCGGGCAACAAGCGGTTTATGATAACGTCACGGCATATATAGGCGAAGGGAGAGAACACGAGGCGAGAAGGAAAGCATGGGAAGAGACGCAAGGGGCCTACACGCAAGAACAGTGGGCTTTCCAAGCATCTTATCGTGAGAGGATGGAGAAACAAATGGAGGAACAACAATTGCAACAAGCGCTACAAAGGTCACAAATAGAACGCTTGTTACAATTGCAAGAGGAAGATAGGGCCCGAAGACGGGCATGGGAGGAAGAAGAGGCAAGGCGTCAAAATGAACAAAGAGAATTGGAACGACGCCGTTGGAGTGCCTTATATGTCTCTAACCAAATGGCTATTAATAACGCCAAAATTCTCCACAATCAGGAGAGACATAGAAGAGACTATGAAGCCGGCCTCCTTTATGCCGAACACTCGGGGTGGACCGATTACCCCAACCTCCCCCATCCACAAGGCCCATCCGATCCAACCCCTCACTGGCCTGAGGCAGTAGGCTCCAGCTTCATCCCGATTCCCTACCAACCGCCACCTCAAGGAGAGTAGAGTCCACTTGATAACTATAGGGAGATGTTTGAGTCCCTCACTGGTTATCCATACCAGCCAAATCCGCCAGTTAACCCCAACGAGCGATATCAGCGGTAAAGGCAAGGTATGCTTTGTGTTGTTGTTGTATATTTTGTTTTCTTTATTAATTATTTTTGCGAAGTTAAATGAACGTTGTGGGTGTGTTCCCTATATAACCCTCACGAGACCTCTCGTCCTCCCAAGCTATTGGGGGGGGGGGGTTTAAAAGGGCTTGTTGCATAAGCTAAATGCAACCGTGATTCCTACGAAAGTGTGTTAGGCTTGTTATTGTTGTAAATTATTTTCCCCATAAATCAAAGTGAAATAACGTATGGCTTGGTAATGTTTTCATAAAAGTGGTAGAATTAGGTAACTAACAAATTTTGATGGTTGTGAGAAGCATGCTTCTACACAAGGGTTAAGATTTGTAGGTACATTATGTTTGTGGGACGACCGCTTTCTTGAAGAGAAGAAGAGCACACGAGAAATGATCTCAAAAATCAGGTGCATATGTTTCTTTTTACTTTTGATTTTTAGTTAGCAAATAAGTGGATTGTAAATTGTATTTTATTTTCCGGGGTGAAATTTTTGGGAAGTTAGCCGTGTCACATCCCTTGAGCGTTTTTAAAACTCTAGTTCTTACACATTGAGGACAATGTTTACCTCAAGTGTGGGGATGGGGGAGTAGTAAAAGTTTTCGATTTTGACCCGTTCATTTAAACACTACACATTGAGGACAATGTTTACCTCAAGTGTGGGGATGGGGGAAAATTTCAAAAAGTTTTTTTTTCAAAAATGCTTTGTTCAAAAGCGATCTTAAAACACAAGTAACTAAGTCAACGAGGGATGTCACAACCCATTTGGTCTTTTGTCATGGTCAAGTTCAAATTAATAACATGTCGGGTATTTAGCGGGTGGTTATTTGGGAATAATCCGCTTAAGAAACTAGCGTTTTATGCATATCACATACCATACCCTTATACGTGAGGTCTTGAGCCACTTTATATCATAGATTTACATATACATGTTTCTTTGTTTGAGTGGACCATTAGTCGCGTATTGTAGAACTTGCAACTTTTGATACGTTCGAGACCATAGACCGAATACAAGCACGAGAATGATTAAGGCATTAGGTAAACCTTTTCATTTTACACCATTTATATATCCTTACCCAAAAATCATCCCCTAGTAGCCAACTTTGAGCTTAATCCTTTCGTTTGACCACCCTATAGCCCATAACCTTAAACTTTTTTCTTTTAAACCCGTGTGCTGGAAATTCAATTATAGGAGTCGAGTTGTATAGTTGTATTTGTTTATTTTGCATAAAAAAAATCAGAAAATGTTCTGAAAAAGAATTGAAAATTATTGAGAAAAGAACAAAAAATTTGAAGTTAGTAATTGTTGAATAAAGGCTAAAGTTGTTGCCTTGTATGGTGTTTATAGTTTAGTTTTGTTTAGAGTAGTTAATTGTAATAAAAAATCGAATTTTCATCGCCTCAGCCACTTTAAAATATCCTATTTCCTACCCTTAGCCTAGCCCCGTTACAACCCTTACAAAGACCTTATGACTTGTGCTTAGTATTCGTGATCGGTGGTGGAGAATGATTGAGTTGCAAGCCTATGCGGGTACGTGTTCTAACCGGTTTTGAGCGATTATTCTTTGAAGTGCTAATACATTATAAACATTAGCCAATTTACAAGCCGAGTGGAGAGAACATTGTGAGGGATGTGCATGACTTGTTGGTTTCACGGGCGGGTTAATCTTGGATAACCATTTTATATATGAATTCACTTTACCGTTAAATATATTGAAAATTGTAAAGAGTTTGAACTTTAGCATGACAATAGACCTTAACCTTCGTCTCGGGAATGGGGAGTGTATTCGTTGTTCGACCCACGTGAAAGTGAAAAACAGATTTGCTTGAGGGCAAGCAAAAGACAAGTGTGGGGATGTGATACGTGGTCGAAAACCGGTGCTCGTAATTGTTTAATTTGATGTTTTTACACAAGTTTTAATTTCGAATAGCCTACTTGTGATTAGATACTTGTTTTGCAGGTCTAGCAGAGTTTAAGGAGCTTTTCGGGAGCTTTACGGGTCACCGGGTTGAAAAACGAGCCATTGGGAAGCGAAAAGGGTCAACCGGACTCAAGATAGTGGAAAAACGGAGAAATAGACTTCTGGGGACCGTCGCCGACGCCCATATGGGCCGTCGCCGACAGTATGTATAAAGATCCGTCGCCCGAGATGTCCGTAGACAGCGAGATAACCCGTCGGACGAAGTTGAACAATGCACACACCGTCGCCGACGGGGCATCAAGCCGTCGGCGACGGCTCCTCAATATTGCCGACGCGAAATTTTGTTCCCTTGGTCTTGGAATGAATCAAAAGACATCCCAGCCATCATTATTCGGGAGTTACACTTTGACTTGAGTTTTGAACTTGATTTTGGAGCCATTATCATCCATCTATCGTTACCAATTCACGAACCATCATCATCACCATTGGAATCACCATCCGAATCACAATCAAGAACCCTAATTCATCATTATTCCATTTATCTTTCACTTCACCATCACCAACCATCCACAACCCTAATCATTCACCCATTCATCCATATGCAAGCTTCAAGATGACCCAATTCAAGTTTCAATCATCCGTTGATCGTGTCTCTTCGACCATGAGCGGCTAATTCTTGGAGGTTTCACCCCGGTGTAGATTTTTTGTAAGTTCTTAGGGTCTAAACATTGTATTTGAGATTCGGTTTGTGACAAGTTGCAATTTGATTTTGAAACTTATGATAATTGTCTTGCATTGGTATTGTGTTCGTGAATTGTCGAGTGAAGATTAAATTTGACTTTGCGAAATGTTTATGTGCAATTATGCCTTATCTAGGTTAGAGTTTACATGTTCTTGGTAACGAAGTGCATTGTGGTCCATCACTTACGACGTTGATAACTTTTGGCACCTAAGCCTTGTAACACTAAATTTGTTAATCATATTTGCAATTGAATCGAATCTAATACGTGTAGAAACCCTAGGACTTCAATCACCGAACCGGGTGTGAACCTTGTTTACATATCTTGTTTTTAAACTATCAATTACGTTTCTTGCAATTGTTTGTTTATTTCCTTTAGTTAATCCAACTCATTTGTTATTCACATCTCAACATCTTTTTAAAATCAATTAAAAATCACAAAAACAAATTAGCAAGCTTCATAATTGTGACATCTTTTGATAATTCAATTGAATCCACTCGCAAACCACATACTTTTCGTGGTTCGACCCCTTACTACCATTAACTATTTGTTAAGGGTAATTTGGGACTATAAATATTATCTTTGACCGGAGCGTGACACTCTGATCACTTGCTGCTCAAACGGGTTATACTCAGCTGTATCTGGGTAAGCGAGGATCGGGTTTTCATAACCCATGGGTGGTGGTGGTGCTGCAGGTGCGACCGGTGCAGAGTCGACTTCTGAAATAGCATTTGAAGGATCGCCCAATTGTGGGTCTTCAAAGATGGGTGGATAGTTGCTGGAGTGTTGGGGGTGCTCAAATGAAAACCCCCACGCACGGACATCCGTGCATTTCTTCTTCGCCTCGATGGTTCTGGAGGCGGTGGCTGCTCTTGCGCTGGTGGTGGCGGTGGTGTAACCGCCTGAAAGTGTGGTTCCTCAGAGGGAACCTGCTGGTGAGGAGGTGAGTCGTGATGTGGGGGAGTAAACTCCCACTTGTATGTGCTCCACCTTTCGGCCATAGGTCGAGGCCTCTGTATGGCGACCCTACGAATGAAGAGCCGTTGGAAATCTTGATGGGATGCGTCGGCGTCCCCGATGGTGGCATGGCAGGATCCGGATCGTCGTCCAGATCCATGTCCTGGTACTGAGGATAGTGGTCCGCGGGTGACAGTGGGTTAGGACCCCACTGGTTCATCAACTTGGTTCATTAGGTTGAACCGGCTCTGAAAGTAGGGTGTGGGGTTTTGAAAGGAGTGGTGTGAGTCATGGGGCTCGTCCTCCTGGTATGGCTCGAAATAGTTGTGGAACGAGGGCGAGGAGCTAAGCGAGACAGAGCGTCTCGCTGGTTCAAGATAGGTCCTCCAGTCTTCATGCGGGTTGGAGCCAAATGATGCTGAGGGTGTGCGCCGGTGTGACGATTCTGCTTCATGATCATTTCTTTCCCTCATCGGGGCTTTGCCTCGGCTTCCACGACCACGTACTCTCGGCGGCATGATCAAAGTAACATGTCAAAACAAAGTACAAACAAAAGATATAAACCAAATAAGATTAAGATTAATCCTAGGTCATTTGCCTATTCTCGGAAGTCAAGGAATGTGCTACTGTGTCATTGAGATTAAACAGAAAAGGCTAGTGTTTAATTCACTCAATGTTGGCTCTGATACCAACCTGTCACACCCCGATATTTCCATATATTACCGGTGGGCCCGGCGGGGAGTATCGTGACGTAGTTGATATCATCATAGTCAATTATACACAGATCATTGCACAGCGGAAGTCTTGGTAGAAAATACTATTACAAACCGAAATGTAAAGTACGAATAAAATATTATACAGACGGTTGTAAGATACGATCCACAAGCAGATCTAAAATAAAATACAAAAAAACTTGTTCGACAGATTTAAGGCATATGAACTTGCAAGATTCACTATCTATACCCCGAAGCTCCCAACCAATTATGGAAAGTACCTGCCACTTAACCTTTTTGAAAATACGTCAGTTTTCACAGGTAAATACAATTAACCGACTCTTTTGAAAACATTTATGAAAATTGATTTGTATGCACAAGGCAAAACATTCTTTTATAACTTGGGACAATTATGTTAAAAATAATCTTGTATCAGATTTACACGTTTGTCCAACATTTAGGGCCGGTATAAATAAACTGAACAAGATTAAACAACACACCACAAATATAAACCCACGGCGGGTCACCCTAGCAAATGAGTATATCTTTTACATACGCAACTGACAGGTGTATGCCTACACCACGTGCTTAAGTCGTGGCCATTTATGATTTTTAAATGAGCCAAGGATATCCAGGACACGGTTGTTAACCCCCAATGTTATTTGTTATCAAGCAACAATGATTAAAACGGGATTATGCAATTTAACCATATTCGATTAAAATGTTTCTACACCCATCCAAGCGGTAATATTTTACCGTATCCCAAGCCCGTATAAGGGAAAATAAGTTAAAAGTATTTACATGAGCTTAAAAATGCAAGTTTTGTATGCTAAGCCGTATATCCTACTTAGACAAGTGCAAGTAACTTCTACTGGGCTCCTAATCTGGAACGAAGGTTATATTAACCTATGAGATTACTAACGGGTCTTATTTTAGTAGTAAACTTAGACCGGTTAGTTTAAGGAAAAGTTTACGGTACGAAACACTATATTAAGCGATGACCGGATCGGAATGTAATTTAGACCCGACAAGCATGGAGACTTGTATTTTATGGGCGAATGCGTTCACTAGCTTCGTTAGACTTGCTTGAATCTCATACGTGCTAATTATTTGTATATTGAGTCATAGAGGTTTAATTGTCCGTGTCTTTTTTTTTTTTTTTTTTATGTATTTATTTTGAGTTTAGTAAATATGTGTGAAATTTGTGGAGTGCCCCATTTTACATTTAAATGCCTACAATACGAGGGGTCATCTACAGATTATTATACTAACTCCTTTGTACAGCCGTAACCATATCCTTCGCAGGGGTTGGGCCCCATTTTACAGTGCCCACAATATGAGAGGTCCTCTACAGATTATTATGCTAACCCCTTTAGAGCATACGTAGTGGGGCTCCATATAAAGCCCTTTTGTCACATAAAGCCCCTATAAAGCCCCCAACACCATTACGGGGGGCTTTATGAGAAAAAAAATGGGTGGCGCGATGATAATGGCGCCGTGATTCTGATTCCTTTTTAAGCTTTGACCAATCACAAACAAGTAATCTTTTTAATATTAATTAAATAAAATTGAAAATTATTAAATAGGTAATGATGGGTAGGGGCTTTATGACTACGGGCTCTAGTGATATAACGCCCCATAAAGCCCCCGTGTGACGTGGCACGACACGTGTCGCATAACGCCCCACAAGGGGCTTTATGACTACGGATGGCCTTATACAACCGCATCCATAAGGTTATTCCACACATTACCCCGCGTGGTGAAGAGGAACGATGGGGCGGTGTTCCACGGTGAACCTTCACCCCCACACCCCGCCCCGTTCACCCTTATGAAATAGTTAGGGCATGTTTGGGTAAGCTTTTTGTAACAACTTATTGACTTATTGGCTTTTTGAAAAGTCATAAGCTCTAAAATGATGTTTGGCAAAGAGGGTGTATGTGAGGGGAAAAAGCCAATAAGTCAATAAGTCACAAAATCCTGACTTTTCCAAGAAGCCAATAAGTCAATAAGTTGTTTCTAAAAGCTTACCCAAACATGCCCTTAATTTGGTTTTCTACACACCCTAGCTTAAAACCTAGATTTCAAATTATTATCCGCCTCTTTGCTCTCAAGAACAACAGGGAGATGAAACCTACAGAAGTCCCCATGAAATCCGGCAACACCCAACTACTTTCCGGCAAGAGAGAACCTACCAAAAACAATAAGCCCCAATTCCGGCCAGCTACCGATGATACCAAGCCCCTTCTCCAAGACCCGGTACTCTTTGTCCCCATTTTCTTTTTCTTTATTTATACCCACATAATAATATTTTTAAACTTCTAATTTTTATTTATTGTAGATCTTAAGATCAGACCCAATTGAGACGGAGGAAGCTGTTATCCGATTGCCCCCTTTCCCTCTTATTAGTTCATGATTTTGTATGTATGTACTCTTCTTCTTGCAGTTACTTATGTATTAATTTGATGGTTTTATTGAGTGTTGTTAACTTGATTTAATAATGGGTACATTGTTAAGAAATGCTACTGCTGATTTAGGTTATTTTACAAGGGGTAAATTAGTCATTTTGGTATTTTGGAATCATAGTTATCAAAAGCGTGCGCTTTTGGCGCCTAGGCGTTTTTTCTGGGCGATTCCCAGTAAATGCGCTTATGCTTCCAAGCTAATTATAGCGCGGCCTAAATCCTAATGATATTTAATATTTTTCTTTATTAATTCATAAATTCCACCTTTTCTGCAGTAATTTTTTTTTGAACGGCCAACAAACTCAATCCCGAGCACTCTCGGGGCACCCACTGGACAAACGGAATACTCCGAGAGTAACCCGAGTCCACCACCAATTCCGGGGAAAACCCGATAACCCACCCGCCTATAGGCACAACGGTAAAATTACCGGTAAAACCCGTTTGGCTCAAGGATCCAACACAGGTTTCCCTGGGTCTCCTATCATTGCCTACCAGTGCCTCACTCTGCATCAAGTGGGAGTCGAACCTGCATCTCTCAAGAGAAATGCAAGCCCTCGAACTTGCAGTAATTTTTTTGCTTTCAAGTTTTACTATTTTATTACTTTAATGAACCCTTTGTTTTCGAATATTAACATGTTGGTTTTGAGTATTTTGTTATCTGAGACTTTTTAAGTGCGAGTATGAACATTTTGGTTTTGGTTTTGAGTACTTTATTGCTTTAATGAACTTTTTTTTTTATTTAAGTGCGCTTTTTTTTCCTCAGTCCCACGCTTTAATTATAGCGAATACCGTAGCGCTCATGTGTCGCTATATAGCTAGTAGTGACAAATAGCGGTAAATAGTGAGATTTTTGTAATTTTTTTTATTAACTTTTTTGGTAAAATTTACATAAAAGTTATTTCTAAAATTTTCTTCTACTGTATCGATAAACATGAAATAGCGCCCGCTATTTCATCGCTATCGCTACGTAGCGTATAAGTAGCTTGTTGCTATCCTCCGCTATTCGCTATCGACAACTATGGTTTGAAGCATTGTTCGATAATAAGTTAGGTGTCGGGTCTTTGCTAAATTACAAATAGCATTTAGTTTCATTGATGTAGTTCTTTTTATTAAAATTTAACTGTATGAGTATCAGAATTATTTTCTGGTGTTGTGTCTAGTAGGGCATCCTCAAAGGCTCGTGTTTTAAACAATGTATAACTTATATTCTAGTCATCTTTTTAAAAAACGTTTGAGGCGAAATGGCCAAAAAACGAGTCTGAGGCGCGCCTCATGGTGTTTTTAATGTTGGTATAGAGCACAAGATATGACAGTAATAATAGCAAGAACAGGAAGCTTTTCTCGTATTAGAATACTAGGGTTTTTTGAGATGATTTACATGCATCACCTAGGAGCTTATTTATAACAGAAAAAGCTCAACTAATCCTATAGACTAGGATCACCTGAAGAACCGGTAAAGCCTAACAAAGCTACCGTTACTTTATTTGACTAACAAAGCTACCGTTACTTTATTTGACTAAAAACAAAAACTAAATAACAAGGCTCCTCATGCATGCATAAAGCTTCCTCGTAAACTTTGGATCATCATTCTTCACCCTTCCTTGAGCCAAAGTTCACCACCCCCATGGCTTCTCTATAGAACACAAACTTCTCCTTTGAAAGGCTCTTTGTCAAAACATCAGCAAGTTGAGCATGTGTGTTGCAGTACTCTAAACGAACTCTTCCTGTCATAACCATCTCCCTAATATAATGATACCTCAACTCAATGTGCTTGGACCTGCTGTGAAGAACTGGATTTTTAGACAAATTAATGGCAGATTTGTTATCACAATAGATCACAGTAGGTTCTTCTTGCTTAAAACCAAGATCCTCCAGAACTCTCCTTAGCCATATGGCTTCACACGTGGCTCCTGCTGCAGCAATGTATTCGGCTTCAGTGCTGGACAAAGCCACAGTGGCTTGTTTCTTTGAGCTCCATGCAATGGCACCACTACCCAAACTGAATACATAAGCTGACATACTTTTTCTATCATCTGCACATGCTGCCCAACTACTATCACAGAACCCAACTAACTTGCAATCTTGAGTTTTCTTGTACCAAATACCATAGTCAATGGTGCACCACACATACTTGAGAACTCTTCTAGCAGCTCCGAGATGAATTCTTGAAGGGTTCTGCATGAACCGAGAGATTAGACTCACAGCATAAGCAAGATCCGGCCTCGAGTGCGTCAGGTAGATCAACCCTCCTACCAGACTTCTATAACGACTTTCATCAACTCTTTCAGCACCATCATCTAACATAAGCTTCTCACTTGTATTCAATGGTGTAGACTCTGGGTTGCACTTCAACATACCAAATTTTTTTAGTAAAGCCTCAGCATACTTTTCTTGTGATAAAAATATCCCATCTTGAGTTTGTCTAACCTCCAAGCCAAGAAAGTGCCTCATCACACCCAAATCAGTCATTTCAAACTCATTTTTCATCCCTTCCTTAAACTCCAATATTAACTTCTCACTTGAGGCAGTACAAATAATATCATCCACATACAAACAAACATAAATGATATTACCTGTTCCGTCCTTTCTTGTATACAAAGTGGCTTCATTAGAACTTCGATCAAACCCATGCTTTACAAAGTATCCATCGATTTTGGCATACCAAGCCCTGGGGGCTTGTTTTAACCCGTATAAAGCCTTGTACAATTTATAAACCATTCTTTCTTTCCCAGGAATAACAAACCCTTCAGGCTGTTCCACATATATTTCCTCATCCAAATCTCCATTTAAGAACGCTGACTTCACGTCCATTTGATGCACCATCCAACGGTCACGCAGCTGCTTCAATCCAGCAAAGTGCAAATGCCCCAACCGATTGTGCCACTTAAGAGTTTCAGCATCACATGGTTTTGAGGGAGAGTCTTGGGTAGTCAAGAGACAAGCCGTATCAACAACAAACATATTATTGCTAGCCACTGGTGCCTGAATAAGTATCTTCCCTGTAGACTTATTACGAACAGTGCAGAACCCATCATCAAACATTAAGGAGTAGCCTCTCTTCATGAATTGACCAACACTTAGTAGGTTATATTCAAGTGAGGGAACATAGTACACATTTTCCAAAAGTTTGAAATCAGTGTCACTGGTGTACATAATTACTGTTCCCTTCCCCTCAACACCAAGAGGTTTTTTATCTCCCAACTTAACTGTTAATTTAAAGGAATCATTCATATCAATAAAACTTTCGAGATTACCAGTCATATGGTTCGATGCCCCAGAATCCATGAACCATGTTTTCACCTTGTTACCCGGTTGGCCTGTGCTGATCATAAACACATGCTGCTCTTCTGTCTCCGCTGGTTCCTCCCTTTGTTCATTTTCTGCCACATTTGCCTGGGGTTCTTCATTGTTGTACCAGCAATCTTTTTTTAGATGGCCAAATTTTTTACAAACGTAGCACTGTGGAACCTTGCTTTTGTCGAGGTTACCCCTTCCTCGTCCAAAACCTCTACCTCTTGAGACTCCCCGGCCTCTTCCTCTCCAGTTTGATTCACGCCAGTTGGAGTTTCTATTACCATCTTGTACAACAGGTAAGGCTTGTTCATCATTTCTTTCAACCGTGGTATTCACTTTGTTATTTGACAATCGATTCTGGATTCGTTCTTCCTGAGACTGAAGCAACCCCATAAGCTTCACAGGTGTTACTTCAGCAAGATCAAAAGACACCTCAATAGAGGGAATCACATAATCAAACTTAGGAGAAAGACTCCTAAGTATTTTTTTCAACAACCTTTTGATCAGTGACTTCTTCCCCATAGGATCTCTACTGACCAACATTATTCATAACCCGAGAAAAGTAATCTCCCACGATCTCATCTTCCTTCATGTTGAGATTCTCAAAGGCCCGGCGCAAACCTTGGAGCTTGACCGATTGAACTTGAGAATCGCCTTGAAACTCCACTTGTAGAGTTTCCCAAGTCTCCTTCGCAGTCTCAGCAGCAGCTATTCGTGAAAAGAGTGTGTCATGGACCCCTTGTTGGATGATGGTCATAGCCTGAGCATCTTTCTTTTTTATTTCACGAGTATTATCAGAACCATCTCCAACAGCAGTAATTCCCAAATACACCACATCCCACAGATCCTTGGATCGAAGGATAGTTTTCATTCTAAGACTCCAGTGTTCATAACCATCCCCTTTGAAGACAGGAATGATCGAAACACCAGATCCAGCAGCAACACCTGAATTTTCAGCCATGTGTGCGAAGGTAGGGTTACAAAGAGGAAGAAAGGCAACGAAGCAGGAGAGGGTTTATGGAATCTGGCTCTGATACCACAAATGTTGGTATAGAGCACAAGATATGACAGTAATAATAGCAAGAACAGGAAGCTTTTCTCGTATTAGAATACTAGGGTTTTTTGAGATGATTTACATGCATCACCTAGGAGCTTATTTATAACAGAAAAAGAACAGAAAAAGCTCAACTAATCCTATAGACTAGGATCACCTGAAGAACCGGTAAAGCCTAACAAAGCTACCGTTACTTTATTTGACTAAAAACAAAAACTAAATAACAAGACACCTCATGCATGCATAAAGCTTCCTCGTAAACTTTGGATCATCATTCTTCATTTAATGTATGCGCCTCAGAGGGGCTGAGGCGCTAAGAAAGCTGCGCCTCAGGTGCGCCTTAGTGGATTTTGATAGTTGTTTTTGATGTTTTTGACTTTTTGTGTCAATTTCAAGCATTTCATGTCTTTTTTAAGTGTGTTTTTGATGATTTTGTTGAATCTAATGATGAAATTAGTTAGTATTATTATTTTTATAATATATATAATTTTTATATTTATTTATTAATACCGCCTTGGTCTTATGCCTTGTTTCGCTTCGAGGCTTACGCCTCGTTAGGTGAAGGGAAAACGCCTCGAAACTCGTTTCCGATCTCTTAAACCTTGATTCTAGTTTAGTATTTACCTAGAACCCTTTCTCAATGTTTGCATGATTTCGCCTCTAGTTGAAAACAAATGGTGTTTTGGGCCTTTGACACCCTAAACTTAGATTCAAACTGCCGCAAGACCAAAATGTAGGAAAAAAAAGTTCAGCCTTAACTAGAACGGTTAAGTATGTGAACAGGGCTTGGATCTATGACTGAAAAAGGTGTGTAAAACTGGACTAAAAACCAACACTTAAGATCCCGTTTGCTTTGTAGAATTCCGTAGGTCCCCTTTTGGTTCACATAATTCGTGGGGTTGGTATTAATCAGTTATCAGGAAAACATGTTTGGCTGTTTAAACATAGAATTGGATTTCTTTCATATTACTAGTGAAAGGGTACATAATAGCATAAATTGTTTATAATACGTGAAGAAAGTTTGTTTGAAAGCTTGAAAGTCGGCTTGTTACATGTTATAAACTATTTAGGAGGTTGTAAGACTTTTAACCTGTTTGACCCGTTCCGCTTTATAGTTAACTTTTTTTTTCCAAATCATTTAGCTTGTCGTAGATAAATCACAAACAAATCAACCAATTTATAAGTAAACAGGTCGAAATTGTGAGTTTGTAACCATTTTATATGTAATTCTGTGAACTAGAAGGCTCGGTTTTAAAAAGCGAGAGGCGCACAAAAGCGACGAGGTTTAAAATTGAGGCGCAAAGCGCAAAAGCGGTGGACTTTTCGTACCCGAGGCGCAAACTGTTTATATTTTTTTTTATATATCCCATACATATCCCATAGGTTTTTAGCTTCCTTTAATCAAAATATAGCTATAAGTAATTACATGTACAAGTCAAAAAACCCAAGGTACAACATTTTTATGCAGTAAAACGCCTAAGTTACATGAGGCGCGCGCCTCAGGCCAAAAAGCCCACAAAAAAAAAAAAAAATCAAAAAATGCGCCTTTTGGTCGCTTCCTGTAAAACCAAGCTAGAAGGGCAATTCGGCAATATAAAATGACCGAATTGTCTTTCTCGTTAACAGAAATAATGAATGAAGTTAACCCAGTGGACTAAAATGGCAGCGATGAAATCTTTTTGGATCCACAGGCCAAAAATGAAACCTTTGGACTAAACTGACAAAATGACCCAAACCACAGGGACTAAAATGCCATTTAACTCTTAATCTAGAACCATTTGTCAATGTTTGCACGATTTCACCTCTAGTTGAAATACCATTATTGTGGTAAGCTAGAACAGTTAAGTTTGTTAAAAGGGCTTGGATCTATGACTGAAAAAGGTGCGTAAAACTGGACTAAACACCAACAAATGTATGTATGCAAAGCCATGTAGCAAATCAGTCAATTAGGCGTGTCGCTGTGATTCACGGTTCTCATGAAATATATGCTTTTTCATTTTAATCCTCCCCTATATATAGGGTTAGGATCGTGTGATAAGTACTAGGGTTTTGGCGGGGAAGTTAAGAAGTTAAGAGGCCGGTTTTCTCAGAAAGCATATATGTATGAATGTATCTATCTGTGGTTTTATAGTTGCAGAGATTCATTGATGAGTAGAGGTTGTTAGTAGGGCTGCAAACGAACCAAACGTTTGGCGAACAGTTCGTGAACTGTTCGGCGGGAAGTTCGTTTGTGTTCGTTCGTTTATTAAACAAACAAACACAAACAAGAAATTTCGTTCGTTTAGTTAAATGAACAAACATGAACAGAGGGCGCGTTCGTTAATTTATGTTCGTGAACGTTCGGTAACATGTTTGTTTGTGTTCGATAATTCATTAGTGTTTTTAGCTTTTATATTTTAATTAAATACTTCAAAATTCCGACAAATAAAATATTTAATAAGTGTCAACGTATTATATATATTGTTCATGAACGTTTGTTTGTGTTCGTTTGTGTTCATCATCGTTCGTTTTCATTCGTTGCCTAAAATTAACAAACAAACACAAACGAACACGAACAAGTTCATTTCCTTAACAAACAAACACGAACATAAAATCTCGTTCGGTAAGCGTTCATGAACAGTTCGTGAACACATATATTTCTTAACAAGCGAACACGAACAATGAATTGTTCGTGTTCGTTTGGTTCGTTTGCAGCCCTAGTTGTTAGGTTTGAAGTGTTGGAAAAGGTGGGGGTGTAAGATTTTAATTTTTAAAAAGGTTGGTTATTTATATTATCTACACAATTAGTCCCTCTAAATATGAATTGACAAAAATGTCTTCATGTGCAAAGCACATGATCAGATTTAATAGAAAAAATTAACTGAGTTTGGCTTAAAGGACAAAACGTATATGATTTGAAAACATAAATGACACAACTCGTCAATTTTGAACATAAAGGACAACACCTGAACATGGGTATAAAGATAAAGGACAATTCTTGAAATTCACTCTTTTTTTTTAATTTCTAATGTACATATGTGTGCTTACGTGTTTAAAACTGAAAAATAAGTATCGTACATATATGTTTGACTCAGATATAATTTGTGTTCACTCAACATTATTTGGATATAAATACAAATCCATCTTCAAAGTCGATCTAATGATGATTTTTCCAGCATAAACATCATGCTTGCATAAGAATTCTGCTGAATAGTGAATATAATATACCATTCAAGATAAACTAAATAGTCAAAGAACCTACACTAATGTGCCTTGTTAATAGATACATAACTCTTTCTTAACAAAACAAGTTATGTAAACAATGAGAATGGTTTTGAGAAGAAATAAAAAAGAAGAAAGAAATACAACATACCAGTACCAGTACGGATGTGCCTGTGACACCCGTTCGATAGCGGAAGCGCGCGATGTGAACTTGATTAGTTTTCACCGCATACAATATAAGTAAACAACTATAAGATTAAAAACACACGATGTTCATCCATTGGCATAACTAAAAGATACACACCATAAGTCGTTTAAGGTACAAGACGACATAAGTTATAAGTTTTTACAAAAGACCAGTTCAACATAATTTTGAAACATAAGGCTTTGCTTCCTATATCCCATTGCAGATGAGATATATGGATCAAACCCTTCAAAAGGATGACATTGATAATATGATAACCCAAAAGCTTCTTGAGAACCGACTGCACCAAGGTCCATTCATTTACCTGAAATACATGTAAGTTTTGAAAACATCAACAAAAGTTGGCGAGTTCATGTGTTTTGTATGTGCATCAAATAAGTCTTAAAACATTTGAGAGTTCATATATAACAATGTGGTATATAAAGCGTCTATGAACATATCATTAATGTTTTGCAAGGACATTAATATGTGTGACGACATAGGAAACACTCAACCCTAGACGATTTTCTCCGGTCCACCCGGTTGAGACAACAAAAGCACTACATGCGGCCACACAAGGACCCATGAGTGAGGCTCGCTACACCCGATAGATCTACCACTCTTGCTCCTCGGTCTTATACAAGATTAATGGCGCTTAAGAGAGACCCTATTCGCACATGATCTAACAATTCATTCCATAGCTAAACTATACCATCGAAACATGTATTTCCCCCCGAGAGTTGTAAACCGAAAACATTAAGAGAAAAAAGGGGACATGAACTCACAGTATTGTGTCTAGAGAGAGATAGTGCTAGCAACGGTGTTCCAAAACTCATTACTCATTAGACACTTTGGTCACTTCTAGACCTTGTACTTGTTGCTCATATTGAACGTTATTGTATTCGTTTTGTTCTTGGAACCCTTGTGTATTTTTAATAATATGTTGGCATTTGTTTCATGTATATGCTTTGATTTGAGATTGTATATTTGTTACACAAATATAACTGTATACCGTTTAGAGATGTGAGTTGTATATGCCATTTACTAGCTCGTCGGCGCGAAATCGGGCAAGTTGTGAGTGTACCGTCGTAGTACTGAAACCTTGTGTTTCAGATATCCCATTGATATCCCCAAGCTTATTTAGAGTGTAATATATTATTTACAAGTCCTACGCACATTAAAATGCTGAATTTTAGTGTCGCGGACATTTTATTTTGTTACAGTTTAGCGCAGAACAGACAAATCGTAATTATGTGCATTTACCGGAAAGTTAAAGTGTATTAGTATTTGGTGTCCCTAATTAGGGATTGTTATTTGTATTTCAACTATAAAGTGCGTTCATGCCATTCGTCGCTCGTTCGGACAGTTTTCGGAACTTGCTGGCATGAATAGTGTGTTTCGGTGAATAGTGTTTTCAGCATTTTGCCAACATATTTGGACATGGTTTGCAGTTTTCTCGCGACTCGGTGATTGTATTGATATTATTTGACATATTTAACCATGTCCTATGATTGCTAGACTTCACACGTCCTAATTACGCATAAATTTAATCGGAACAAACGGAATTAAATGTTTAATCAAGTTATTAAGTTGTACGGAATTACCATTATTTTTGCCGGTTGTCACAGTGCCGCTCTTTGCAACTTTGCAATGAACACCATCACCTTCACATAAACCACATCTTTCACGCGATCAAGAAAGTGAAAAAACGCATGTCTCAAATGACGGTTGAGAACTAACGTGCCACATACTATCCAAAAGCCAGTAACAAAACCACTGCCCCCACCAATATAAAACCACCTTTGAAGTTCATCTACGTCTTCCCTGCCGCCTTCACGTTCACCAAGAGTGGGTGGTACCTCGGATTCGTCATCTCCAATACAATTTTTAGTAATGGGAGGTCCACATAGTCCTGCGTTTCCACTATATCTTGATGGTTCAAAGGACTGGAGTTGAGTGCTAGACGGAATTCTACCTGACAAGTTATTATACGACACGTCTAGATAATTTAATGAAGTCATCTGAGCCATGCTTGATGGTATCCCTATGAAAAATTGTTTCTTGATATATCCAAAGTTAAAAGTCTTTTCATCTCACCAATTTTCCATGGAATCTCTCCACCTAAAGCGTTCTTCGACAAGTTTAATGCAATTAGTCCATGGAGATTTGTAAGTTCGTATGGAAATCGTCCTGTTAGGTTGTTGCTTGATAGATCAATGATCCTAAGCAATCCAAGAATGCTACTGAATTCACGTACATTTCCTTGCCACTCGATCGTTGCATGGTCAAAATACGAATGAACAATGAAATCTTGATGAGCATACCTTGGATTATACCATGGAATGAGAAAAACGTACTCAGTTCGTGTTGGAATAAGTCCTTCTTGAACCATGGTAGTAAGATTATTCATGCATGATGGGATGGTTCCGAATAGATTGTTTTTTGACAGGTCAAGAAGTTGAAGATTCACTAGTTGACACAATTGTAAAGGGATAGTTCCGGAAAAGTTGTTGGCACTTAGGCTAAGAACATACAACTTTGATAGGTTTTCTCCAATCCAAGCAGGCACATTACCAGAAAAATTGTTAGCCCCCAAATTCAAGAACTTCAAATTCGTGCAGTTCTTTAGAGACAAAGGCAGTTCTCCCGTAAACTTGTTCTTATATAGATACAACACCTCGAGATTGAACAAAGATTCGATAGAAGCAGGAAGCCTTCCAAAAAAATTGTTGTGGCCTAGATTTAGCACATATAGAGATTTAAAATTCCATAAACAATCCGGAACTTGACCAGTTAAGAAGTTATTGGAGAGATCAAGAAAGTATAAGTATCCACCAACAATTTGGCATAAAAAAGAGATTCCTCCAGAGAATTTGTTTCTAGAAAGATTTAATAACATCACAGTGGAAGAAACATTTGGTATCGGACCATAAAGGTTGTTGGAACTCAAATCTATTGCCGAAAGAAGACCATTGAAATTCGATAATAAATCTGGTACTTCCATTGTGATGTTATTGGAAGAGAGATTCAAATATGCTAATTGAGATGGCCACGTATTCCAAAAGTCTAGAGGAACCGAATCTGAAATTCCATTATTCGCAATATCAAGACGAGTAAGATTTTTGAGCTTTTGAATCCATCTAGGGAAGCGAGGCCCGAGCTTGCAAGAGCTCAAATCAATATACTCTACATAAGACATGTTTAACATATGATCTGCGGAACGATCTGAAACTCCATTCAGTGAGTTGTTTGAAAGATCTAACTTCCAAAGCTTCGACTTTCCAATGTTTTCAGAGATAGCACCACTAAGAAAATTCGAAAAAGCCACAAAAGTTTCAAGCATAGGTAGTTCCCACAATTTATCACTTATAGCCCCATTTAAGTGATTATTAAACAGGTTTAAGAACTTTAGGGATGAATACACTTGGGTCTCATCTGAAATTGGCCCTGTAAGTTGGCTACTTACAGCTTGTAACAGTTGTAAAGTATCCGATGTGCATCCAGACAAATTTCTTAGAAAATCAGGAAACTTGATAGGAGCAGAGTTGTCATTAATTCTTAATGATGTTAAACCACAAAGGTTTCCAAAATATTTTGGTATTCCATCTAACATGTTTTCAGATAGATCAAGACTAGAGAGGTTGTTGCTAGTTAACGGAAACAACCAATGATACATGGATGAGTTGAGATTGTTGTTCGAGAGCTCAAGGGTTTGGATAGATGATGAAAAAGAGTTGTCAAATGACGAAGAATACGCAGGATACATGACTTGTGAAAGGTCACATTTATATAGTGTTAATGAGGATAGTTTTTGTAGAGTTTGAAATACATCTACCCAATGATTTGCTTTAGCTATGAAAATTCCTTCCATACTAAGTGTTTGTAGATGAGAAAGATTCGCTAACCAGTCTATGTTTTCGATCACACATCTTTCGGGGCATTCAAGTGCAAACTGTTCCAAGTAGGCTAAGTCACCCAAAGAAGGGCCAATCTCACCTCCAAGGTCGGACAATTCAAGTTGTGTGACATGACCTGTTGTGCCGTTGCATGTGACTCCGTTCCATTTACAGCAGTCGTCGGCTTCTTCTTCAGTTGTCCATGTAGACAAAACGCCTTTAGGGTCTTGAAGGCGAGTTTTGAGATCAAGGAGCGCACGTCTATCTTTATCGATGCATTTCTTATTGATAACACCACTGTTATTGTCTCCTCCCATTGCTACCAATTGGTTTGTAGTTATAGTCTGAAGGTCTAGCAAGAGAAGTGAGAAAATGAAAAACACTTGAGGATGCATGATGTAAATGCAAATTTTGGTGATCATGATTGATCAAAATGTGTTTGGTCAGTTGTTTGTGTAGATACACATATGTATATGAATAGGCCTTGATGAAGGTTTATATGGTGTCAATGTGAAGATAAAAGATATGAAGTGTATTGCCTTCAATGGTTGTCATATTCGTTGGTCAAATTTGTAATGCTTACTAATCATTAATTAATATTAAAGTATTTTCCTAATTATTATTATTATTATTATTATTATTATTATTATTATTATTATCTATTCACAAACTATGAGGTAAAACTAAACCAATGGTTTAAAAAATCTTACATTTTGAAGTTCATATGTAATTTTTTTCTTTAAAAAGTGTAAAATTAGAGTCGTGTTATGAATTTACATCGAGATAGTTGGTAAACAGGCAACAAGCTGCACCGCTACCCCTTTTTGAATAGCAAAACTAAGTCTTTTAAAAACTACGTCCATAGATCTCGGGTCATAACATTACTATGCATTACTATGTAAATTATAAAAGTAATTTATTATTTTTGTTGATTTGGTTATTTATTAGTTTTTCTCTTTAGCTGAGTTAAGATTTAACTAAAAAGCACACTTCAACATTGTTAACCTAATCCTTATATATTCACACTTTGTTTAGTAGATTAATTCTATTTGTACGAAACCTAATCCTTATATATTCACACTTTAAGCGGTGAAGGAATAACAGTGAGTTTTTATTTTGTTTATAATATTTGTAAAAATATTTATTGTATTTAGTAATGGGTACAAATATTTCAAGGTTACTAAACCCATATACCCAATTTTTTTGTATTTATATTAATTAAACCCATACACCCAAATTTTTTGTGTTTATATTAATTAAATCCATGTATTTAGTGGGTTTGAAAAATATTTATTGTATTTATTTTAATTAAACCCATATACCCAAATTTTTTGCTCCGAAGTTTTATTAGTTAAAAAGAGCTCCAAAGTTTTATTAGTTAAAAAGAGTGCGACCCGAAAGAAACCAGAAGAAAAAAAAAATGAATGTAAATAATGGTTCCAAATTTGGTGTAAGAAGACTCACAAGTCTTTTAAGTGTGGTCCTTATCCATTATTGGGTCACATGCCTCGAAGACTCATATGTCTTTAAGTCTTTGTCCTTGTAAGGACCCCAAGCCACTTACTCTCACAAGGACCCTAAACAAAAGTGTGGACCATTGTTCACACGATACCCATGACGCGGAACTTATCAACCTATGGGTAAACCCAAATCGCCGTATCATATGGTATGTGGCAGAGCTGGCGGTGTGGACAAACGGCGATGGGCGGGGAGGGTAAGTAAGGATGTTTTTTATTACATCAAACAAACAAAAGAAGTCGTTAAAAAATCAAACAGACTTGCTTGACATGACCCATATATTGGAATTCGACTTTTAAAATCTAGCTAGTTATTTACACCATATTGAAGAGTTACTCTGTTCCACTTTTATTTTTTGAACGGCTAAAATTACACCACACCAGTCTTTTGTCGAATATAAACCAACAACCACTTAGTTGGGAACACACCACTTTACCATGAGTTCAATCTTGGGCAAGAGCTAATAATGTAGAATTATTGTTACTAACAGAATAGAAGCAAATATAGCTATTAAAAATATAACATTAAAAAAATCTTAGAATTTTTTTATACAAAGGACAGGTCAAAATAATAAACCTTTTTATAGTGGAATCAATCCATTGATTAATATGAACTTTTGATGTTAACTACGAGTTAATATCACCGTATAGGGGTTAAGTTGTTCTACAAATACTCATTTTTTTTTAACGGTCAACAGAATCAATCCCGAGCACTCTCGGGGCGCCCACTGGACAAACGGAGTACTCCGAGAGTAACCCGAGTCCACCACCAATTCCGAGGAAAGATCCTGGCCAAGAGAGTTATGGTGTGTAATGAACGGTCTAACTTCAATAAAGCCCTCCGATTCGACAGTCTGGCGTATGACTGATACAATCTACTGAAGTGACGCACAAATCAGCAAGGCTTTTTAACTGCTCGAATTGATCATATTCGAGCCTTTCCTTCTCACACTATAGCTGAAATTATAAGTAGATAGACCAGTAACAGAACATGACCCCGTTATGCAGATAATCAATGATAGAAGCATGTTCATTTAGCTGTTTAAAATCTTCTATGATGCACTGGTTATTTAAAGTTCCTTCTTAAGATTAATAATGGCCAAATCCAAATTATATTAATGGTGTGAATTTATTACACGACACAAACCTAACATGAAAATTGCGAGTTTGGGTTGAGTCTGAACGGGTTATGGGTCAGTTTTGGGTCGAATACGTTTAGCTAATCCGGCTGGGTCAAGTTAATCTAGTAGGTTCGCAGGTTGACCTTTGTAACATGTTTACTTTATATTTAAAAAATGTGTTTTATGCAAAATTTAAAGACTAAAAGAGAAATTGACATAAAGTTTTATAGTTTATATGTGGAGTAAATTACTTTTTAAGTCTTTGTGTTTTAGTGGTTTTAACCATTTGAATCCAAAATCAAAAAGTTAAAGGCTTGAGTCCCTAATCGCTCATTTTATAACGTTTTGAGTCCAATTTTTAATACTTGTACTTTTGATTTTGGACTCAAGTGGTTAAAACCACTAAAACACAGGGACTCAAAACGTTATAAAATGAGCGATTCAGGACTCAGAGCGTTAAACTTTTTGATTTTGGACTCAAATGGTTAAAACCACTAAAACACATGGACTCAAAAAGTAATTTACTCTAAATTAATATTTTTTTAGGAATAATGGATTTTAGTAATCATATCTATTAGTCGTTGGCCGGCAACGGTCCCAACTTGAAAATAACTAGTGGTGGTCCCACCTGTAACACCCCGAAAAATGCAAATCGTTTATTTAAATATAAAGTTGATAAATAAACTAGTTAACTAACTAGGATTTTAAATAACCCAATTAGGTGAAGGCCTTGTAGTAACCTACAAATGGGTTAAAACGCTAAATTAGAACCACAGGAAAGTCTAGGGACCAAATGTGTTCAAAATGAAACTAATATTAATAAAATCTAAATAAATAAAACACAAACATTTTGTCTGTGTTTTGGTGGAGATCGACCAGGAGCGACCCAAGCTCCCTCAAACCCTAGTTCAGCATAAAAACTCTAAATTAAAGGATCAAACTCAGTCCAAATCAAAATCCGAACATAGATTACTGATCCTCATCACAAGAGGATTATAAGGTATGTAAAATTTTGAGAAAACTCCCAACTTGAAATTCTTATGAAATTGGGAAAAATCTGAAATTAGGGTTGCATGTGTGTCTTATGATGATCTAGGAGCAACTATAGTGTCTAGGGACAAACCCTAGACAAATACAAGTTGAAATCATGTAAATTTTAGTAAAAATCCATGATCATCATTGTAGGTGATTAGTGGGTTATGTAGAATTTGATAATCACTAGGAAATTGGGTGGTAATCTAGTGAAATTTGACAATGTTGAAGTTATTTCAGAAATTTAGAGGTTAACAATCATGTAAAATGGTTGAATGATGTGAAATTAGGGCTAAGTAATAAACTAGAGATTTGATGTTTAATCATGTAAAAAAATCTGCCCTTAAAGTGTTTGTTGAAATGCCTCTAAGAAGGCTTAAAACTGAAATTCCAAGTTTAAACGCATAATTATGATGTTTCGGTGTATTATGCGAATTATGATTTAAAGAGAGTTCTAAACATATCATAAATGAACTCTATAGGAACGGGCGCAGGAGCGTCAAGTGGACAAGCGGGTGGCGAACCACGTTTGAAAGGCCTACTTTGAAGGTATGTAACTTGACCCGTTACATTAGATGAATTTTTGTTAAACTATGCGTTGTCGATCAAAAGTTGTGTTGATTGTAGCGACCATGTTCGTTACTTAAATCCGTAGGTTAAGAATTGATTTGGAGTCGTTTGGTAGTCATCAAAATGGAGGATTTTCCGTAGATGAACCAAATGGGTCAATTAATGACACTTTGTAGTATTAGTATTGTAAGTAGAAGGAATTGGCGGAAAGGGTCACAAGAGCACGAAGCCATAGGTTTGGTAATGAAGTGCCAGTGATAATAAGCCCTGGAGTTTGGGTAATAAACGCCTTAGGTTTACTAGTTAAATGGTAGTAAAATGGTTAAGTTAGAATGGGTCGAATAATTGCAAATGGACATATAGTATTTCGGTCCGTAAACAAATTGTTCAGTATGAAACTTGTGATAGGCATGTCGGTAATGAATTTACAGACACATAGGAAAAAGAATCACCTAAAACGGACCTACGAGTCAAAAGTTATGGCCATTTTAAGTTAGAATTTGATTAAACTTGGAACTGGAAATCTGCAGCAACAACAAAGTGAACATTCTGTGAATATGGGGGCTTGGCGTGACGCGAGGGTCCTTGGCGTCACGCGACGCCCCCCTTCCGGAAATTTTTTATTTTTTTTGTGTTGTAATCCCTTGGAACTTGTTTGTATCCATTGTAACTTGATCAAAACTAACATTTGTTATGATTTTGATCTTAGGTGATGTTGGCAACTATCCGGAAGATGGTCGAGCAAACTTTTGAAGAACCGAACACTACTACAAGCTTCCGCAATGTTTTTAAATCCTTACTAGACTTGTTTATGGGTTGTAAACAATTGTTTAACAACTTTTGAAATGTTTTAACTTAGTCGTTAGTTGACTAAGGTTTATGCTACTTATGAACTTCTTGTATGAAATTTATGTTAATTAAGCAACTTTTATTTACAAGGGTATAATCTATTATTAAAATCGAGTAAAATTAGACGGGTGTTACAAGTTGGTAATCAGAGCTTAAGGTTGTCAACAAAGTGTTCGGTTCAAGCTCGATCAATCATCCGGTAAGAATTAACTTATTATGCTAATAAATTAGGTCTTACGTAAGAAATAAGAAATGAATAGAGATGCATGGGAAGAGTGTATTAACACACTCAAACCCGGAAAGTGCATTAAATGTGAACGGTTAAAGCAAGTTAAGAACTTGGCTAAACCGAAACAAATGAAACAATGTTATAAATGAAATGTTTAACGTTTAAATGTAAACATTTCAGTTTCAAGATGTCTGATGGGAATGATGATAATTTGGTGCAAACAAGCACCGAACAAATGAAAGAGATAATTGCCGAAGAGGTAGGGAAGGCAATTGAAGGAAGTCTATCAGGGTTTATAGACAAAATTCAAGGCACGGTGTTGTCGCTTGTCGAAGAGCGAGTTAAAAGGTTGGAGGATATTGTCAACCTTATGAAGGAGAAAACGAGAGAACGCAAAGGGTGTTCGTACAAGGAATTCATGGCGTGTAAACCGCCAATCTATAACGGGGAGGTTGACCCGATAATTTGTCAAAGATGGATAAGTGATGTTGAAGGGGTGTTTGAACGGACCCATTGTGAAGTAGGCGACTTTGTTGCATACGGAACGGGTCAATTGAGAGGCCAAGCTAAAGATTGGTGGGATAATAAAAAGAAAGAAATGGGAGCCGAAGCGGCGAGGGTTATGACTTGGGACAAGTTTAAGGTACCATTCCTTAAACACCCAGTCCCAAAGCGGTTATTAACAGGATCAAGGAAGAATTCATCCAACTAAGACAAAAGGGTGAAACAATTGACAAGATCACGGGCATCTTCATGGATAAGCTGAGATTTTGTGACGAGTTAGTCACCACTGAAGAGCAAAAGATATACTAGTATTACAACATGTTGAGTGCCGAGTACCGTGAGTTCATGACTCCGTCAAAGTATGAAACCCTCACGGAGATTATCAACACCGCCCGGGAGCGGGAAATAGAGTTAAAGAAACAAGTAGAAAGGGGCGAGCGGAGGGCACAAGATGTGAATCCAAGCCCTACAAAGAAAGCTAGAACTGCTGAATTGGGAAAGAAAGTGGATGCTAAAGGCGGGTCGCCAAGTTGTAAAGTATGTGGAAAAGGGCACAAGGGTGAGTGCCGCTTCAAAGACAAGCCGTGTCCGGTATGTGGGAAGACGGGGCACACTGTATCGCTATGTCCCGGGAAGGTTTCCGTTTGTTACAAGTGTTATCAACCCGGTCACAAGAAAACTGAATGCCCCGAGTTGGTGGGAAAGAGAGACACAAAAGAGTCTCCAACAGAAGCTCCCAAAGCGAAGTCTAGGTCCTTCCAACTTACCGCGGCTGAAGCGAAGACAGAACCCGATGTGGTTTCAGGTATATTCACAATTAACTCAATTCCAGCACGTGTACTGTTTGATACGGGTGTGAATAAATCCTTCATTTCGCATGGATTTATTCGGCATCCTTCTTTTGTATTGACAAAATTATCTGTGCCCTTAGAAGTTGAAATAGGGGACAACAAAAGTTTTATAGTTTATGATGTTTGTCGAGGCTGCAAATTAAGCATCGACGATGAGGAATACTTGATAGACTTAATCCCGATGTCAATGGGGGAATTTCAAGTAGTCGTTGGAATGGATTGGCTATCTCAGCACCATGCAAAAGTCGTGTGTTTTCGTAAAGAGATAAAACTAACATCTCCGAGCGGGAAGCACATCACCATCTATGGCGAAAAAGGGGCAACCCCATAGTATGCTCAATGTTGAAAGCTCACAAGCTTATGAAGCGAGGATGCAAGGCATTCATGATATACGCAAATGAGCCTGAGAAAGAATCACGAAAGATTGAAGATGTACCGGTAGTACGAGATTATGAAGATGTGTTTCCGGAGGATTTACCGGGGATACCGCCCGAACGGGAAGTAGAGTTCGGGATCGAATTGGTTCCGGGCGCAAAACCCGTAGCTAAGGCACCGTACCGACTCGCACCATCGGAATTACAAGAGTTGATGTCCCAAATTCAAGACCTGCTTGACAAGGGATTCATAAGGCTTAGTGTGTCTCCTTGGGGCGCACCGGTATTGTTCGTGAGAAAGAAAGACGGAAGCATGCTCATGTGTATCGATTACCGGGAGTTAAACAAACTCACGGTAAAGAACCGATACCCGCTTCCGAGGATAGATGACCTATTCGACCAATTACAAGGTGCGAACTGGTTTTCAAAAATTGACCTTAGATCGGGGTACCACCAATTAAAGGTCAAGGAGGAAGATGTGCCGAAGACGGCTTTTCGTACGAGATACGGACATTACGAATTCCTCGTGATGTCATTTGGGCTAACAAATGCACCCGCGGCTTTCATGGACCTCATGAACCGGGTTTGCAAGCCAATGTTGGATAAGTCGGTCATTGTGTTTATCGATGATATTTTGGTGTATTCAAAAAGCGAAGCTGAACACGCACACCACTTACAAGAAGTGTTAGAGACACTTAGACGAGAAAGGTTGTATGCGAAATTCTCTAAGTGTGCCTTTTGGTTACGAGAGGTACAATTTCTTGGCCACGTCATAAGTGCCGACGGAGTATTGGTGGATCCGTCAAAGATAGAGGCTGTGTCAAAATGGAATCCCCCGAAGAACCCTTCGGAAATTAGAAGCTTTTTGGGGCTTGCGGGATACTACAGGAGATTCATTCAAGATTTCTCCAAGATTGCGTCACCGTTAACAAAGCTAACCCGAAAGAAAGAAAAGTTCATTTGGGGTGTTGATCAAGAAAGAGCGTTTCAAACGCTAAAAGAAAAGTTGACTCAAGCTCCGGTACTGACATTGCCGGACGGAGTCGAAGACATGGTGGTTTATTCGGATGCTTCACTATCGGGGCTCGGATGCGTTTTGATGCAACGGGGCAAAGTTATAGCTTATGCCTCGAGACAATTGAAGATACACGAGAAGAAATATCCCACGCACGATCTCGAGTTGGCTGCGGTGGTATTTGCATTAAAAATATGGAGGCACTACTTATATGGAGTAAAGTGCACCATATTCACAGATCACAAGAGCTTAAAATACTTCTTCGATCAGAATGAGTTAAATATGCGACAAAGGCGATGGTTAGAAATGGTGAAAGATTTCGACTGTGAAATACACTATCACCCCAGAAAGGCAAATGTGGTGGCGGATGCTCTGAGCAGAAAAGCGGACTATGTCCCAATACGAGTAAGGTCGATGCAGCTCGTGGTGACCTCGGGTATACTTGAACGTATTCGAGAGGCGCAATTAGAAGCAGTGAAAGAGGAAAATTGGAAGAAAGAAAGAATAATCGGTCAGTTGAAAGATTTGTCGGATGGGAATAACGGGTTGAAGACTCGATCCAGAAGGATATGGGTTCCACATACTTGTGAGGTGAAGGCGCTTCTACTAGATGAAGCTCATAAATCCTGATATTCAATTCATCCGGGTGCGACTAAGATGTACAATGAACTGAAACAAAATTATTGGTGGCCTGGAATGAAGAGGGATGTGGCAAAGTATGTGGAAAAATGCTTGACATGTCTACAAGTCAAGGCGGAGCACCAAAAACCTTACGGCAAACTCCAACCGTTAGAAATCCCGGTTTGGAAATGGGAACAGATTACAATGGACCTATTAACCAAATTGCCTAAGACAAATCGTGGTTTCGATGCCATATGGGTAGTGGTGGACAGATTGACGAAAAGTGCTCACTTCATTTCGATTCGTGAGACTTATACGTCAGAAAAGATATCAGAAGTTTACACTAATGAGATAATAGCACGTCATGGAGTACCGGTATCCATCGTGTCTGATAGGGATACCCGGTTTACTTCAAATTTCTGGCGAGATTTCCAAGAGCAAATGGGAACCAAATTGTTCATTAGCACTGCGTACCATCCTCAAACCGATGGACAGAGTGAAAGAACAATACAAACCTTGGAGGACATGCTACGGGCGTGTATAATCGACTTTGGAGGAAGTTGGGATGTTTACCTACCGTTAGTCGAGTTTTCGTATAATAACAGCTACCATGCTAGTATTAAGATGGCACCGTACGAAATGCTCTATGGTAGGAAGTGCCGAACCCCGGTATGTTGGGGTGAAGTGGGTCCACGTGAACTCGCCCACCAAGATATAGTACAAGCCACTAATGAAAAGATTGATGTGGTTCGGGCACACTTGAAAGCGGCTCAAGACAGGCAAAAGGCGTATGCTGATAAAAGGAATAGGCCAATCGAATTCCAGGTTGGCGACATGGTTATGCTAAAAGTTTCCCCATGGAAGGGCGTTATTAGATTCAGAAAAAGGGGGAAGCTAAGCCCGAGGTTTATCGGACCATTCAGAATCACCGAACGGGTTGGTAAGGTGGCATATCGTCTCGAATTACCCGAGGAGTTGAGTGGGATTCATAGCACATTCCACGTGTCACATCTCCGAAAATGTTTATCAGACGAAACTGCTCGTATCCACTACGATGATATCGAGGTGGATAACAGTCTCAGCTATGCCGTAAAACAAATTGCGATTTTAGATCATAAAGAGAAGAGCTTGAGGAACAAAGTAGTCAAGCAAGTCAAGGTCAAATGGGAGCATAGGAAAGGTTCGGACACTACATGGGAGTCCGAAGAAGAGATGCGACGTCTCTACCCCACACTATTCGGTATGTACTTCGGTTTCGGGGACGAAACCCTCTTAAGGGGGTGGACTTGTAACACCCCGAAAAATGCAAATCGTTTATTTAAATATAAAGTTGCATCATGTGGTGGCGTTGATAGCCGAAAGATAAGGGGGTACATGCACCAATTGGCGTTTGTCTCAATTGCTGAGTGTTATGTGCCTTATGTCCAAGGCTTGATGCAAAACCACAATCGAGCCGGGGGTCTCATTGGAAGCAGCCTCTCTATTCCTACGGAGTAGAGGTAAGGCTGTCTACATCCCACCCTCCTCAGACCCTACCTTAGCTTTTGCTATTGGTGGGATATACTGAGTACGATGATGATGAACTAACTAGGATTTTAAATAACCCAATTAGGTGAAAGCCTTGTAGTAACCTACAAATGGGTTAAAACGCTAAATTAGAACCACAGGAAAGTCTAGGGACCAAATGTGTTCAAAATGAAACTAATATTAATAAAATCTAAATAAATAAAACACAAACATTTTGTCTGTGTTTTGGTGGAGATCGACCAGGAGCGACCCAAGCTCCCTCAAACCCTAGTTCAGCATAAAACCTCTAAATTGAAGGATCAAACTCAGTCCAAATCAAAATCCGAACATAGATTACTGATCCTCATCACAAGAGGATTACAAGGTATGTAAAATTTTGAGAAAACTCCCAACTTGAAATTCTTATGAAATTGGGAAAAATATGAAATTAGGGTTGCATGTATGTCTTATGATGATCTAGGAGCAACTATAGTGTCTAGGGACAAACCCTAGACAAATACAAGTTGAAATCATGTAAATTTTAGTAAAAATCCATGATCATCATTGTAGGTGATTAGTGGGTTATGTAGAATTTGATAATCACTAGGAGTTTGGGTGTTAATCTAGTGAAATTTGACAATGTTGAAGTTATTTCAGAAATTTAGAGGTTAACAATCATGTAAATTGGTTGAATGATGTGAAATTAGGGCTAAGTAATAAACTAGAGATTTGATGTTTAATCATGTAAAAAAATCTGCCCTTAAAGTGTTTGTTGAAATGCCTCTAAGAAGGCTTAAAACTGAAATTCCAAGTTTAAACGCATAATTATGATGTTTCGGTGTATTATGCGAATTATGATTTAAAGAGAGTTCTAAACATATCATAAATGAACTCAATAGGAACGGGCGCAGGAGCGTCAAGTGGACAAGTGGGTGGCGAACCACGTTTGAAAGGCCTACTTTGAAGGTATGTAACTTGACCCGTTACATTCGATGAATTTTTGTTAAACTATGCGTTGTCGATCAAAAGTTGTGTTGATTGTAGCGACCATGTTTGTTACTTAAATCCGTAGGTTAAGAATTGATTTGGAGTCGTTTGGTAGTCATCAAAATGGAGGATTTTCCGTAGATGAACCAAACGGGTCAATTAATGACACTTTGTAGTATTAGTATTGTAAGTAGAAGGAATTGGCAGAAAGGGTCACAAGAGCACGAAGCCATAGGTTTGGTAATGAAGTGCCAATGATAATAAGCCCCGGAGTTTGGGTAATAAACGCCTTAGGTTTACTAGTTAAATGGTAGTAAAATGGTTAAGTTAGAATGGGTCGAATAATTGCAAATGGACATATAGTATTTCGGTCCGTAAACAAATTATTCAGTATGAAACTTGTGATAGGCATGTCGGTAATGAATTTACAGACACATAGGAAAAAGAATCACCTAAAACGGACCTACGAGTCAAAAGTTATGGCCATTTTAAGTTAGAATTTGATTAAACTTGGAACTGGAAATCTGCAGCAACAACAAAGTGAACATTCTATGAATATGGGGGCTTGGCGTGACGCGAGGGTCCTTGGCGTCACGCGACGCCCCCCATCCGGAAATTTTTTATTTTTTTTGTGTTGTAATCCCTTGGAACTTGTTTGTATCCATTGTAACTTGATCAAAACTAACATTTGTTATGATTTTGATCTTAGGTGATGTTGGCAACTATCCGGAGGATGATCGAGCAAACTTTTTTGATCTTAGGTGATGTTGGCAACTATCCGGAAGATGATCGAGCAAACTTTTGAAGAACCGAACACTACTACAAGCTTCCGCAATGTTTTTAAATCCTTACTAGACTTGTTTATGGGTTGTAAACAATTGTTTAACAACTTTTGAAATGTTTTAACTTAGTCGTTAGTTGACTAAGGTTTATGCTACTTATGAACTTCTTGTATGAAATTTATGTTAATTAAGCAACTTTTATTTACAAGGGTATAATCTATTATTAAAATCGAGTAAAATTAGACGGGTGTTACACCACCTTTTCATATATTGTAAACAAATGGACCTTTACTAAACCGAAAAGGATAAGCGGACAAAAAGAAATTAAGGCTCTGTGTAACGCCCAATTTTTCACATCCGAAAATAACAAAAATGACGTACAAAATTTGTAACAAAAAGTTAAAAAAATGGGCATGACCCGTTCGTACAATAGTCGATTCCCTGCTTTTAACAAACTTCATTCAAAATTAAGTGCTACGACACTTTTTAAAGATATAAAGATTTGCAACCATACAAAATTCATTACAAGTATTTTGATCAAACTACCCAAAATATTATTTTAAAGAAAATATCCAAACTACTTACGAACATGTAACACCTCGTAAAATCACGTCCAATGATGTATCGACACGTGTACTAAACCCTAATAAAGTCAAACGTCGAATTTGAGGGACTAATTTTGCGAAAAATCAAAAACTTTGATTATAGAAGGACTGGAAATGTTAACATGCTTAATATAAGCCTTTGAATAACGTTATATGGTAATCATATTCACAAATGAGCCACTTGTTGATCGAGAGTAGCCGTTTGCGTAATTAATTGAAAGTTTGCGCGACGAAGGGTTAAAAGTGTCAACATGTTAATTCTTACCTCTGAGTGACCTTTTAACAAACCGGGAGCTTCATGATGTTTGATTATACTCTCGGGAATTCCAAATATTGTCCATCAAAGGCTTTTATGCCTATAAGCGATGTTACGCGCAACTTTGCAAGTTTGAGGGGTTAAAAGCGTCAATATGTTTAATTATACCTCTGAATGACCTTTTTACGAACCCGAAGCATCATAATGTTTAATAATACTCTCGGGAATGTCTAATATGGATTAGATATGGCTTTGATGCCATTAAACGATGATATGCGCAAGTTTGCGCATTAGAGGGACCAAAAGCGTCAACATTTAAAACTACACCTTTAAGCGACCGTTTAAGCGGATTGGTGTGAACTGGAGTGTCGTAATACTCCATTATACTCTTGGGAATGATTGTTATTAACCTTGTAAAGCTTTTACGCCATTTCGCGATAATACGCGCAAGTTCACAAATTAAAGGGTTAAAAGCGTCAATATGCCAAACTAGGCCTTTGATTGACCCTTTTAACGTATCGAGAAGTTTATGATGCTTGGTTATACTGTTGGATGTGCCTAATATTGAAATTACAAGGCCTTGTGTGCTAAAAACATCGTTTCATAAGAGTTTGGAAGTGTAGGGGCTGAAAGTGTCAACAAATGAAAGTAGTTGTGATCTGTACATGTCCTTACGGACCGTATAAGGACCCTTACGGTCCGTATACCAATACCCAACAGCAGAAAATTAAAAACCAGCTTTGGTTTGCTTCCTTGTCTCACATATTTGATTCTAGGGGCTTGTTGATGGTAATAGACACCTGTTAGGACACATGTACTGATCTTAGAAGGCCCCTAAACACTTGTTGATAATCCATACAACCTCCAAACACTATAAATAGAGGTGAAATCCTTCATTCATTACAAATTCTTGGGTTCTTGCTCTCTCACTCAAATCTGAGGATCCTGATCATTTGGAACCTCCTTTTGAGTTCTTTTCACTTCCTTGGACCATTTGTAAGTGTCCTTTCTTGGCTAGTTCAGTTTATTTGGCTCTTAAAGCCGAAAAGTCAAACGTTTTCGATAAACGCTTTGACTTTTAGTTAGACCTTGTATGGTCGAGCCATGGTTCGCAACGAACATGGCTACGTGATCGTAATTAAGTATGTGTTAAACCCTCAAAAGGGCACCTCCTAATTACCACGTTTACTTAGTTAAATGTCAGGTCAAAGTAATTAAAATAAAAGTCAAACCGGTCAGTTTTTAAATAAAATTCATAACTAATAATATAGAAGCTAGAAAATCAGTTTTGCCACTTTAATAACTTGGTAAATATTAATTGAACATGTCTAGGCATGTTCAACCCGACAATTCTAAGTATAGGCTCGGCTCGCAACCGAAAGTCGCAAAGTTGACTTTTGCTTTGACTTTCAGTTCTGACCTAAATTAGCTTAGTTTGATTATGCCTTAGGGTTCCTTTGTGACCATATTATATGTTAGTATAACCCTCTGAGGTTATACCACATGATCCTTTAGAAATAGAGTTCATATGCATATTTCCGTTAAATGCTTAAAATGGACCATTATGCCCTTTTATCAATAAAATGAGATTTTTGAAAATGTGAGTGGACAAAAATCTTTATTATTGATATTTAAGTATGTCCTAAAGATTTGACATCAGTTCATGGTCTAAAATAGAAGTTATGCGAGATATCGTAAAATAGAAGCTTTTTATTAATTAAATAGCATTTTTATTATAAATCACATTTAAACTCAAATTTTGACACCAAACTTTCTACCCACTGATGTAATATAATATTTAGGGATTTTTTTGAAGATTTTTATTAAATTTTAAACTGATCATAACATAGAGTTCTTGCATAGACTCGATAATTGACGATAATGTCTTTTTTGCTAATAAAATGAGTTTTACACATCCTTTACATATCAAACCTTTTTCTACTGATTTTATATATTAAATAAGTTATTTTAAACAGTAAAGGCTGATCAAAATCTCAGATTCCCTTAATTAACCCGAATATCGTCAAATACCGACTTTTATGGGATTTAGGCGTATAGTATGGTTTAAAACCATATTTGGCACCTAAGACTCATTACCTACTGATGTTATGAATAAATTTTTATACTTTTACAGTAAGTTAAAGTTTTAAACTCAGATTTCCAAATTTGACCTTTATAGCTTATGTAAAATGACCAAAATACCCCTACGGATATGCTATTTGCCATCTCCAGCCTTATGTGTGTTTAAAATTCCCTAAGACACCCCGTACCACTTGTGTTTTGTCAAAATGTTACTTTTGACTAAAAACTAAGTTCTTAGTTTACGTTTCCTCTTTGTCGTACATCTTTCTCCCATTTCCAGGAATGTTACTTCCGAGAATCTAGTCCTTTCCGTTATTATTTAATGCGAGGAATTATAACAAATCCCCAAGCTTAACCCCTATGACCCGTAGGTTCTTTCACTTAGCCTCGTAGGCTATTTATTTAGATTTTCACATTTTTATCCTTTTTAAGGTGAGACCTTTACAATTCGTTTCTTTCTATTTGTGAGTGACGATTATCATCGTTATCCTTGCTTTATTACGGCTAAAGTTAACAACCTCGATCATCTTTTTCGTGTGGGCAACACCTTTGTTTTCATGATCCGGCGGATCATCTATACTTTGGTTTTACTCGCCCATTTTACTCACCATAGCTCTTTCGTCCAAGATGATTTATTTTGTGAATTTTATTTTGATCATTCATTTATATCATCATTTACATTAATCCTTGTCCCTTCTCTCGGGCTTATTATCCTAATGTAATACGCTTCCGTCACCCGGCTGTGCGTTTACATTATTGTCAACTATTTTGTTCATTTGTTTCATTTGGGTACTTTTTAATCTGTCCCATTCACCCCGTCATTAATACATCGGATGTAAATGTGTCCATCATAAAAGTTCATGGTACCACGTGTTCACTACTTACTTGGTCAGAGTAAGCGATCAACACCTGATATACATGACCCTTTAAAATTTTCACATTACACCCCATGTAAGTAACGCCTCTATTTAATTTTCTTGGAAATAAAATTCTGGATAGGTATTCTATTCAGGTTTTCCAAGCTTTTAATTTACATATGCAACAATCATTCTCTACATGTTTGTTTCATATTGCTATTTCTACGATTAAGTTTAAAATGTGCACCTGGTAATGCCTGCCATAACGGGCTTCTTTTGCCGTTAACCTTGTTCGCGGTCGTTACGCGATTTAGTCCTTGGTGAGCATGCTCCTCTTGTCATACTTCGGACCGTTCCTCCATCATATCCGTAATTTGTTCAACTCTTGTCATCTTTAAATGCAAGTGTCCTTCAAGTTAGGCATTCACAGAAGTTAGTAATGTCAACTTTACTAAATGCCCGTATCATAATACTAGGCTTTTCTACAATATGTGTCAACGCACCAAATTTTGTTAGCTATATCTATCATTTAATTGGGGTAACGTGTATTACACGATAACACTATGTGTTGTTTACAACACTTTAATACGCTAAACGATTAATATACATGCACTTACCGGATTTGCTATCAAGCCTCGAACCGAACACCAATCTTTATTAAGAGCATAAGGTTTAAGTCCAAGCATAGTTTTCCCACCATACTTGAATCTCTTAAACCAAGGCTCTGATACCAACTTGTAACACCCTTGTTATTATTTCACGTTTATCGTATAATTTAAATCCATAATCATGTAATAATAGTCACAATTACACTGAAAATACGGGTTTGTTAAAAACTTTTACCATTTAAAGTGATACAACATAATATGATTTAATTCGCCGTTTTAGAATAACGACGAAACAACGTTGCGGAAGCTTTGTTTAACGTGTGTTCGGTTCTTGCTCGATGCTTGATCTTCATCCGGGACTCTCGACATTCATCTGTGATCAAAACCAACTTAAAGGTCAGATTTGATAATTAAATAACTAATACAACAAGGAAATAAGGAAAATCCAACATTGATATCTTGATCCAAAAACAATTACTTGAATCTGGCCTCCACCGTAACTTACGGTGGACACCGTAAGTTACGGTGGCCCCTGTGTTAAAATTTCTCTACCGTAACTCAGGAGGCAACCACCGTATGGATTTCAGCCCCACCGTAACTTACGGTGGGCACCGTAAGTTACGGTGGCCCCTGTGTTATGCCCCTTCCATTTTGCCGTTTTTGACACGAAAACCCTCGTATCTTTCGATCCACGTATCCGTTTGACCTCCCGTTACTTCCTACATGATCGTAATTTGATTCTCCATCTTGTAGAGTAAAATTCAACATTTAAAACTAATGAAATTCTAAATCTTTAAGCATTCGGCTTATTGTTCAGAATCAATATTTCGACCCGTTTGTATTTAGGACCTCTAAACTGTTGGTGCACACATCTGTTGTCTTCGTCTTGTATCGAGTCTCGGGTTTGGTGCGGTTCTAAACAAGCATGATGTCATCATCTTTGATGATGACATCACACTAGTGACATCACACTAGTGACATCATCACTGCATCATGGAATCAAGTATACGTGGATTTGCATGCAATCTTGAAACAGAATGCTAATTTGTCAATTTCGCTTCAACAAGATTCTAGAAGGTTTCGCTTGAACATTAATTAGATGATTTCGCTTGAATGTCTTCAAGCGAAATCTAGAACATTATATATAGGTGTAATGTCATTTCAGTTGTAATTTTTCAGAGATTCTTCCGGTGAGCCACGAAGTGCTGCCGAAGTGTTGTTAGGTCTGTAATCGCATTCGTTATCAATACAACAACAGTTTAAAGTGAAATCTCGCTGAATTGACCTCGGTTTCTTAGTTTCCGCCTCTGAAACCGAGATAAACTCTTCTAAACGACTCGTTCGGGTCCGCAAACGATCCTACATAAACTTGTTCCTAGTTAGTCATAAATCAGAAACTAAGATATCTAACTTTAAATCTCTATATTGGATTCCTAACTTTCATTTAAAAGATTAGAAATCAAGGCATTTGAACAAAATAATTAAATACAAGAAATTATATATTTTGTTTTCAGCCCCTTCACCCGGCCGTGTCAAAAGATCACCCGGCCGTGTCAGCTTAACATATATTTTTAACAGCCCCTTCACCCGGCCGTGTCAAAACTTCACCCCCCGTGTCAACTCTGCACGTTTATTTCTCATCAAATTTGCATCCAAACCTATCCAAACTCATTTTAATTGCTTGGGTTCGTTTCTTAACATGTCTAAGCTATCATCCATTACCCGGATCCATTATTCATATATTTTACGCTCCCGTTACCCGGTTTACGTTTTTTTCTTTATTACACTTAAGCCTACATTTCACCACCTACTTTATTTTGACCCGTTTAGAAGTTTTCATGCATTTGAGCATTCAAACTCGCTATTTTCTTTTCGCGCCTCTTCTCTCCTTGCTAATTAACTACTTATCTTCCACCCAAACTATTTCTATGGTGGATTCAACATAAGGAACCCAAAATCCCAAAATTTTACCCTTTGCTTAGTCCTTTTTCGCAATTGACTATTTCTAGGCGTTCGACCCACAAATGTTTTTGGCCTAATACTTTTATACACATCTAAAGGTTACAAACTCATAATATAAATTTCTAAACAACCTCTAAGGGTCGTTTACACTGTCTACCTATTAAGGGCTCTTTGGTCACATTTAATCCTTCATTTTTGCAATGAAGGATTTCGGCTAGATATTTGACCTTCTTTGCACTTTTAACTATAAGTCCACATATGCGTACCTGGCTCGGGTCATAGCATCGACCCATATACATACCTTTTGCTTTAAATTTTCTAGTTAAAGCGATGCGATCACATGTTACATCCTGTTATCACAAAACTCAACAAGTAGTCGTCAGTCATTGTTGTCAAATGGTATTTGTACCCTATTTGACCCGTTTAGTCGACATGACCTTTTGTCAACGTATGATGGTAGATTAATACCATCATGCCCCTTGAACCTATTCCGGTTCGCGCCATGGTTCTTATTACTTAAAAGCAATATTTTTAAATTGTTTCGACCCATTATACTTTTACCAAATGGTGTCTTCATTTTAATCATTTTTATTTTAACTATTAATTTGACCCATTTGATTGTCGAGTGAATTCCATCACTTCAATGACATACCAAACACAACCATTTTCGTTATATCAACATTACACATATTTAAACTAAGCTTGTCTACATAAATGTAACGGAGTGACAAGCCACTTACCTCAAAGCTTTCCCTTCAAACGAGCGTCCGCACCAGCTTGACTTCCCGACGCCTCGCTTGTGTTGTGTAACACCCCGAAAATGGGTTTGGTAATTAACCCACGTTAATACTAAAAGGCGGGTAAAATACCGTCAGTGGTAAAAGTAACCCGGTGAATATTAGGATTTTAAATAAATAAACCTAATATTAAATAAAAGTAGAATAAGGCTTTGGAGGAAATAAAGTTTATAGAAGGCCCGACCTAACGGGACTTAAAATAAACTTAGTCATAAATATTCCTGAACCCGCTAAGTTAACTAGGAATATTAAACCTAGTTAATAAGTGGGAATATTGTTAAAAATAAGTAGGTTGTGGCCTACTTAATAACGAACCAAACACGAGGGGTTAAAGTGGGATAACTAGAAAAGTTATTTAACTAAACAAAACACAAACACACACACACATGTGTGTTCTGGATCGATCTCAGGAAAGCTCCCATGGAGCTCAACCCTAAACTTCAACAAAACCCTCAAATTTGAGGATCAAACAAGGGTCAAATTCGGATTTGAACACATAGAAACGGTCACCAAGTCAAGGGGATCGTAAGGTATGTCGAATTTCTAACAATCTTGAAGTTGTAAAAATTGGATAATCATCCTAATCGCGAATTAGGCATGGATTAGAGAAGCTATGGCTAGATTAGTGATGTATATTTGCTTAGGAACAAAACCCTAAGTGAAAATCATACATAACATGCTATGGATTGAATGATTGAATGATTTACCACACTAGGTTAAGTGGGTTTTAATCATATGATGAATTTGATGATATGATTGTGATTAGGATCATCATGCATGTTAGTAATCGGGAAATACTTAAACAATTTGCAAGTTTGAGTATTGATCATAAGTGATAGTGGTGAATTTTAATGTTAATTTTGGTAAAAATGACTAGTTATGAACTAGTTAGCAAATGTGTAGAATTATGCCCATTAGGTGTTTGTTAAAATGCCTAAATGAGAATTATAGTGTTGAAATTCGAGTGGAACGCGTAATTGGCTAACTTGACTAATTACACGAGATATGGGATAAAATGGTTTCTAATCATAATGTTGGTTTGCCTTGATTGTGCATGTTATATGAGTAAGGTAGTTGATTTTAGAAAATCGAACTAACCAATGATGAAGTCGAATAAGAGCTTCGACATAAAATCCGTAAGATGAAATAGTCGTAAATGATTATGACTAACTTAATCATCTTACAATTACAATGATAGTTTGACGCTTGGCAAGCTAGGTGAAAGCTTGTGGAAGGAAGCGGTTCAAACGAATCATGAATGAAGGAAAAAGCATAATTCAGATGCAAGGTAAGTATATCTTACACTAGTCATATATTTATAATATTCTTTCGTCGTATTAGTTACGAAAAAATAAAAATACCTAATTTAGATATGATGTTCCGACGTGTGGTCGTACGGAACAAGATAATCAAATATGACAAGAAAACATAGTGATGGCTAAAAATGAGTTAAACCGGTAATTCGATCATATTATGACGAATGAAGCATGTACCTTTAATGGTTATCATATAAGTTAAATCATAATAACCATTAAGGGCAAAATGGTAATTTTGACAATTTGACAATGGTAATTGATCATTTAGACCAAACGGGTCAAAAGGTGAAATTATCACCCTTTGACAATATCGACTAATGGGTTGTCAAGTTGCATGATTTTAGGAAATAAATAGCACATGGATGCTTACATCGCTATCACTTAGTAGCAACTAAGGAAAGGTATTGAAACGGGTCAATATATTGATCCGAGCCAGGTATGTATAATAATACAACTCACCATGTAGAATTTGGAGTTTTATAACAGTTAGACAAGGTTAAAATAAGATATTCGGTTATCTTTTAGGTAAGCGAATAAATTGACTTATGATTATGGTGTTTTAGAAACATATTGGTTTCTAAACAAGAATATGGTTAAAAGGTCGGACTTTGGGGTTCAAACAAGCACTAATAGTCCTTCGTCGTAAAAGAATGACTAAAATCGACCAAAACGCCCTTGTAGGCTAAATGGAACAAATGACCCTTAGAGGTTGTTTGAAAACGAGTTTTATGACTAGGTAAATACTTAGAATAAGTATAGAAGTTGAAAGATGTGATATGTTAGTCACATAGCACTATTTGAGTCTTGCCGTAAAATAGCAATCCGAAGGGTAAAACTCGGAACATATAGATATACACATTGAAATCCACACACATATAGTTGTAGTGGAAGATTTCTTGATAAGAAATGTAGGAATATGATGCTAGAAAAGAAGGAAAGTGATTTCAAGCTTTAAAGTGCTTAAATACCCTTAACGGGTCAAAATAAGCATACGAGCGAAAACGGGTTTAATTTGTGTAATAAACCTATGATTAGAACCTAATATGGTATATAACATTTATTTGAAGAAGTGTATGAAATATAGGAATCAAATAAATACGTTTGTTTGATGAAATATATAATCGGGTCAATATTTGATATAAAGGGTAATAAGCCGAAGACTTAAAAGTCTTAAATTTTGTTAAGCCGAATGTCGGTTTTAACTCCATATGATGGAGAATCAAATTACAATCACGTAGGAAGAAACGGTAGGTCAAACGGATAAGCGGTTTGAAAGATACGAAAGATTTCGTGTCAAATTACGGCAAAATGGAAATGCTGAATGCAGGGGCCACCGTAAATTACGGTGTCCACCGTAATTTACGGTGGAGCTGAAAATGTTACGGTAATTCTCTTCTGATTTACGGTAGAAGAATAAAGTTTCAGGGGCTACCGTAAATTACGGTACCCACCGTAATTTACGGTGGGCTCTGTACAAAAATGTATTTTTTTTTATCAAGTTTAGCTTCCCGGACTCGTTTAGACACATTTTAATCTCTGTATGACTAAAGCATTTCATGTTTATGAAATGTAGGTACATTTTGGATGCCAAAAGACGATCAAGCTCAACGAAGAACCGAACACGATAAAGATACACGCTTCCGCACTTTGCCACGTTGTAGATTTTAAACGACATATTCGATCAAGTTATGTAGAATAACTAATGATTGGTAAAAGTTTTAATAAACCCGTATTTCTAATGTATATACAATCTTAATTACATGATTGTTTACGTAAAATATACGTTAAACCTTGAATAATGAGAACGGGTGTTACAAGTTGGTATCAGAGCCTTGGTTTAAGAGATTCAAGTATGGTGGGAAAACTATGCTTGGACTTAAACCTTATGCTCTTGATAGAGATTAGTGTTCGGTTCGAGGCTTGATCGCAAATCCGGTAAGTACATGTATGTTAATAGTTAGCATGCTAAAGTGTTGTAAACAACACATAGGGCTATCGTGTGATACACGTTACCCCAATTAAAATGATTGATATAGTTGATGAAAATACGCGCGTTGACGCGTATAGTAGAAAAAGCCTTGTATTATAATACGGGCGATTATTGAAGTTGACGTTACTAACTTTTGTGAATGTTTTAATTGAAGGACACTCGCGTTTGAAGACGACGAGAGTCAAACGAATTGTGGATATGATGATGGAACGGTCCTAGATATGACAAGAAGAGCATACTCATCAAAGACCTGAATCGCGTAACGATCGCAAATAAGTAATGCAAGAAAGCCCGTTAAGGCAAGCATTACCAGGTGCACATTTTAAATATAATTGCACAAATAGTAATATGCAACAAATATGTAGAAATTGAAAGTTGCATATGTAGATTAAAAGCTTTGAAAAACCCGAATAGAAAATGTGTTCGGGATGTTGTTTCCAAGAGAAACAAATAGAGGCATTACTTACATAGGGCGTGATGTGAAAACTATGAAAAGGTCATGCGTGTCATGTGTTAATCGTTTACTCTGGCCAAGTAAGTAGTGACATATGATACCATGAACTTCTTATGGCGGACACGTTTACATCCGATGTAGTAAGGGCGGGGTGAATGGGACTAATTAAAAAGTACCCAAATGAATCAGATAAGCAAAATATTTGATAATAATGTAAACGCACAACCAAGTGACGGAAGCGTATTACATTAGGACAATGAGCCCGAGTGAAGGGACAAAGAAGCATGTAAAATGATTTAGACAAGTATTGGGAGGGAGTGTACTTACACTCGAACCCAGAAAACGCAAGCATGTAAAATGATTTAGACAAGTATTGGGAGGGAGTGCACTTACACTCGAACCCAGAAAACGCAAGCATGTAAAATGATTTAGACAAGTATTGGGAGGGAGTGCACTTACACTCGAACCCAGAAAACGCAAGCATGTAAAATGATTTAGACAAGTATTGGGAGGGAGTGCACTTACACTCGAACCCAGAAAACGCAAGCATGTAAAATGATTTAGACAAGTATTGGGAGGGAGTGCACTTACACTCGAACCCAGAAAACGCAAGCATGTAAAATGATTTAGACAAGTATTAGGAGGGAGTGCACTTACACTCGAACCTAGAAAACGCAAGCATGTAAAATGATTTAGACAAGTATTGGGAGGTAGTGTACTCACACTCGAACCCGGAAAATACGAATATGTCCCTTAATGGGTCGTTTTTGTAAAACGTCAAACGTAAGGATAAAGTCAGAAAATTTCGACCGGAAATAAACAAATGAAGCCTTAGACTACGGTCAAGGTCAACTAAAGCTCATAAGCGAAAATATACGATTTTAAACATAGCAAGACATGCTTTGAAGCTATATATGAATATATATATATACATTTGAATGTAGATATAAATAAAAGATGATTTACGGGATCATCAAAACCTACGGGATTAAACACAGTGTTAAGGTCTACGGGACCAGAATGACCCTTGGGTCACGAAAAGAAAAGGAAATAAACCTTAGTGTTTTCAGTAAAAAGGGGGTGAAGACCTAAGGAAATAGCCTACGAGGCTACGTGAAAGAACCTACGGGTTACTTAACAAAGCGAGAGAACCAGTTGAAAATCCCCGCATAAAACTAAGACTGTAAAAGAATAAATTACAGACTGTCAATGTCCTGTTACGGAAAATTGACGAAAGATAAAGAGAAGATCCTAAACTAAAACCTTGGTTTTAGTAAGAAATAACGTTTTTACGAATGAGAATCCTGATAGGAAAATTGAATATTAAGCATGAAAGGTTCAAGTCTTGACACCGATAGGCGCAAGACGTTATATTCAAAAAGTGATATTTCGGAAAGGAAATCTTGATATAAATTAAACATGATGTAACACGATCACGGTCAAGAAAAGTAATGTGAAGTAGAATCACATTATAACCAAGCAAGCGGTAAAAAGTAACTGGATTAATAAGTCTAAGTAGTGAGATCGGTCAAGGTCATTTAAATAAATTTGGTTTGCTTGTAAGCGGTAGGTTCGGTATGATTGAATCGAATAAATAAATTTGGAGACAAAAGAAATTTGCTGCTAAAAGTGAAAAGATTTCACTAAAGGCCTTTAAACGAGTCAAAATTTCGGATTCATAAGGAATTCGATAGTATATGAAAGCGATGGATATCGCTAAGTTAACTAAACTAGTGGAAATAACGAGATTACGTTATTTTAAGTTGCGCTAAGTCATATGAGATACGTAGACAATTAGTGACCAAAAAGATGTTACCATGCTTATCTGGTAATACTAATAATTGGTTAAAAGTATAAGTAATGTTTAAATGAAATCTCGGATCAAATACATTGAGTTTAAACTCAATGAATTATGTAAGAAAAGGTTTCGAGGATGAAACCTCTTTAAGGGGGGTAGACTTATAACACCCCGAAAATGGGTTTGGTAATTAACCCACGTTAATACTAAAAGGCGGGTAAAATACCGTCAGTGGTAAAAGTAACCCGGTGAATATTAGGATTTTAAATAAATAAACCTAATATTAAATAAAAGTAGAATAAGGCTTTGGAGGAAATAAAGTTTATAGAAGGCCCGACCTAACGGGACTTAAAATAAACTTAGTCATAAATATTCCTGAACCCGCTAAGTTAACTAGGAATATTAAACCTAGTTAATAAGTGGGAATATTGTTAAAAATAAGTAGGTTGTGGCCTACTTAATAACGAACCAAACACGAGGGGTTAAAGTGGGATAACTAGAAAAGTTATTTAACTAAACAAAACACAAACACACACACACACACATGTGTGTTCTGGATCGATCTCAGGAAAGCTCCCATGGAGCTCAACCCTAAACTTCAACAAAACCCTCAAATTTGAGGATCAAACAAGGGTCAAATTCGGATTTGAACACATAGAAACGGTCACCAAGTCAAGGGGATCGTAAGGTATGTCGAATTTCTAACAATCTTGAAGTTGTAAAAATTGGATAATCATCCTAATCGCGAATTAGGCATGGATTAGAGAAGCTATGGCTAGATTAGTGATGTATATTTGCTTAGGAACAAAACCCTAAGTGAAAATCATACATAACATGCTATGGATTGAATGAATGAATGATTTACCACACTAGGTTAAGTGGGTTTTAATCATATGATGAATTTGATGATATGAATTTAATCTTTTTCACGTGATTTCAGTTAGGTTTATGATCCTACACTCTAATCACACATTCTTGAATCATAACATTACTCAATCATTCAAGAATTTCTACTAATCAAACTTTACCCAAAAATCAAACATCACCAAATCTGAAATTGCAACTTACCTAGTGTTAGACAAGTGTAGGTGATCAAGATTTTTGATTAATGCAGTGATTACAAGCCCAATTCACCCTTCAATTGATCAAATTGGATGAAATAAGGGTTTGGGGGTTCTTCCCCTCTCCTGGTCGCTCCCACGCACGCACACACTGATGTGTGTGTGTGTGTTTGATTTGTTTTATTTTTATAAAAATCAAGTTTGGCCATTTATACAAAATCAGCCCCTTTAGTTTATCTTTTTGGACTAGTGCACATCAAACTAACTTCTTTCCTTTTAGTTCATAATTTAGGTGCTTTTAACTCACTTTTGAGTTAACACAAGTCTTATAACACAAGTCTTATAACTGACATGGGATGAGCAGATTAGGCATGATTTACTAGAGTTGCATCTTTCTGAGGACATGGTCCATGATAGGACCTCGTGGAGGCGTAGGATTAGGGTTAAGGACTTCTAGAGGATATTGCAGTAAGATCTTATGTGCATTTCAGGGACGTGGGTTTTTCTTTTTTAAAGGGACTTTTCCGGTGATTGCCTTCTTGTGTCTATGCCCAAATGATGTTGTATACTATTATACTTGATGTACATTGTGTTTATGCCTAATTGATGTTACATGCTATTATACATGATTTACATTTTATTATAGTGTACATTGTGCCACTCAGATCGCTTTTTGGTATGGGTGACTTCCTATTTCTGATTTCTATATTCTTTAACTTGATGTGTTGGTTTGCTGTTCATTTTCGAGCCGGGGGTCTCTCTGGAAGCAGCCTCTCTATCCCTATGGATAGAGGCAAGGTCTGTCTACATCCCACCCTCCCTAGACCCTATAAATAGCTCTGCTATTTGTGGGATTTACTGGGTATGGTTGTTGTTGTTGTTGTTGTTGTTGTAATTTTAAGAGTTAAATGCCATTTTAGTCCCTGTGGTTTGGGCCATTTTGCCAGTTTAGTCCAAAGGTTTCATTTTTAACCTGTGGGTCCAAAAAGGTTTCACAGTTGCCATTTTAGTCCACTGGGTTAACTTCATCTATTTTTTATGTTAACGAGAAGGCCAATTTGGTCATTTTGTATGTAATTCTGTTAACTAGAAGGACAATTCAGCCATATAAAATGACCGAATTGGCCTTCTCGTTAACAGAAAAAACGAATGAAGTTAACCCAGTGGACTAAAATGGCAACTGTGAAACCTTTTTGGACCCACAGGTTAAAAATGAAACCTTTGGACTAAACTGGCAAAATGGCCCAAACCACATGGACTAAAATGGCATTTAACTCTAATTTTAATATAAAGTTTTATATTTTCCTAGTTATAAGGTTTTAACCCACTAGTATGTCACTACAAGACTTCTCTTCTAACTAGGTTATTATTATTCCTAGTTAACTTATTGGATTCCGGGAGTTATAACCCGTCTTATTTAAGTTCCGTTAACTCAGGCTTTTTATCCCTTTTATCCCTTGAAAGTTCTTATCCGCCTTTTAATTAATATTAGGATTATTTATTTAAATTCTAATATTTATCGGGTTGCTTTTGCCGCTAACGATACTTTACCCGTCTTTTAGTATTAACGGGGTTTGATTACCAAACCCGTTTTCGGGGTGTTACAAGTCTATCCCCCTTAAAGAGGTTTCGTCCTCGAAACCTTGTTTACATAATTCCTTTAATTTGGATTAAACGAACTTAGTTTCGTTTTTCAAGGCATTCATTCGTTCCTTTTAATCTAACATTTCCATTTATATTGACGTGTAAATCTTTCGTGTGTAAGGCCTCGCAGGCCGTTACTTTTCGGCTTGTATCCATTATCTTTATCATTTATTCATTTTGGCGGTTAGACTTGTTAGTCACCGGCTACTTCATACCCCGTTGCCCGGGAATGCTATTTGCTATCTCCGGCCTTATGTGTGTTTAAAATTCTCTAAGACACCCCGTACCACTTGTGTTTTGGCAAAACGTTACTTTTGACTAAAAACTAAGTTCTTAGTTTACGTTTCCTCTTTGTCGTATATCTTTCTCCCATTTCCAGTAATGTTACTTCCGAGAATCTAGTCCTTTTCGTTATTATTTAATGCGAGGAATTATAACAAATCCCCAAGCTTAACCCCTATGACCCGTAGGTTCTTTCACTTAGCCTCGTAGGCTATTTATTTAGATTTTCACCTTTTTATCCTTTTTAAGGTGAGACCTTTACAATTCGTTTCTTTCTATTTGTGAGTGACGATTATCATCGTTATCCTTGCTTTATTACGGCTAAAGTTAACAACCTCGATCATCTTTTTCGTGTGGGCAACACCTTTGTTTTCATGATCCGGCGGATCATCTATACTTTGGTTTTACTCGCCCATTTTGCTCACCATGGCTCTTTCGTCCAAGATGATTTATTTTTGTGAATTTTATTTTGATCATTCATTTATATTATCATTTACATTAATCCTTGTCCCTTCTCTCGGGCTTATTATCCTAATGTAAAACGCTTCCGTCACCCGGCTGTGCGTTTACATTATTGTCAACTATTTTGTTCATTTGTTTCATTTGGGTACTTTTTAATCTGTCTCATTCACCCCGTCCTTACTACATCGGATGTAAATATGTCCATCATAAAAGTTCATGGTACCACGTGTTCACTACTTACTTGGCCAGAGTAAGCGATCAACACCTGATATACATGACCCTTTAAAATTTTCACATTACACCCCATGTAAGTAACGCCTCTATTTAATTTTCTTGGAAATAAAATTCTGGATAGGTATTCTATTCAGGTTTTCCAAGCTTTTAATTTACATACGCAACAATCATTCTCTACATGTTTGTTGCATATTGCTATTTCTACGATTAAGTTTAAAATGTGCACCTGGTAATGCCAGCCATAACGGGCTTCTTTTGCCGTTAACCTTGTTCGTGGTCGTTACGCGATTTAGTCCTTGGTGAGCATGCTCCTCTTGTCATACTTCCGACCGTTCCTCCATCATATCCGTAATTTGTTCAACTCTTGTTATCTTTAAATGCAAGTGTCCTTCAAGTAAGGCATTCACAGAAGTTAGTAATGTCAACTTTACTAAATGCCCGTATCATAATACTAGGTTTTTCTACAATATGTGTCAACGCACGAAATTTTGTTAGCTATATCTATCATTTAATTGGGGTAACGTGTATTACACGATAACCCTATGTGTTGTTTACAACACATTAATACGCTAAACGATTAATATACATGCACTTACCGGATTTGCGATCAAGCCTCGAACCGAACACCAATCTTTATTAAGAGCATAAGGTTTAAGTCCAAGCATAGTTTTCCCACCATACTTGAATCTCTTAAACCAAGGCTCTGATACCAACTTGTAACACCCTTGTTATTATTTCACGTTTATTGTATAATTTAAATCCATAATCATGTAATAATAGTCACAATTACACTGAAAATACGGGTTTGTTAAAAAATTTTACCATTTAAAGTGATACAACATAATATGATTTAATTCGTCGTTTTAGAATAACGACGAAACAACGTTGCGGAAGCTTTGTTTAATGTGTGTTCGGTTCTTGCTCGATGCTTGATCTTCATCCGGGACTCTCGACATTCATCTGTGATCAAAACCAACTTAAAGGTCAGATTTGATAATTAAATAACTAATACAACAAGGAAATTAGGAAAATCCAACATTGATATCTTGATCCAAAAACAATTACTTGAATCTGGCCTCCACCGTAAGTTACGGTGGCCCCTGTGTTAAAATTTCTCTACCGTAACTCAGGAGGCAACCACCGTATCGATTTCAGCCCCACCGTAACTTACGATGGGCACCGTAAGTTACGGTCGCCCCTGTGTTATGCCCCCTTCCATTTTTCCGTTTTTGACACGAAAACCCTCGTATCTTTCGATCCGCGTATCCGTTTGACCTCCCGTTACTTCCTACATGATCGTAATTTGATTCTCCATCTTGTAGAGTAAAATTCAACATTTAAAACTAATGAAATTCTAAATCTTTAAGCATTCGGCTTATTGTTCAGAATCAATATTTCGACCCGTTTGTATTTAGGACCTCTAAACTTGTTCCTAGTTAGTCATAAATCATAAACTAAGATATCTAACTTTAAATCTCTATCTTGGATTCCTAACTTTCATTTAAAAGATTAGAAATCAAGGCATTTGAACAAAATAATTAAATACAAGAAATTATATATTTTGTTTTCAGCCCCTTCACCCGGCCGTGTCAAAAGATCACCCGGCCGTGTCAGCTTAATATATATTTTTCACAGCCCCTTCACCCGGCCGTGTCAAAACTTCACCTGCCCGTGTCAACTCTGCACGTTTATTTCTCATCAAATTTGCATCCAAACCTATCCAAACTCATTTTAATTGCTTGGGGTTCGTTTCTTAACATGTCTAAGCTATCATCCATTACCCGGATCCATTATTCATATAGTTTACGCTCCCGTTACCCAGTTTACGTTTTTTTCTTTATTACACTTCAGCCTACATTTCACCACCTACTTTATTTTGACCCGTTTAGAAGTTTTCATGCATTTGAGCATTCAAACTCGCTATTTTCTTTTCGCGCCTCTTCTCTCCTTGCTAATTAACTACTTATCTTCCACCCAAACTATTTCTATGGTGGATTCAACATAAGGAACCCAAAATCCCAAAATTTTACCACTTGGCTAGTCCTTTTTTGCAATTGACTATTTCTAGGCGTTCGACCCACAAATATTTTTGGCCTAATACTTTTATACACATCTAAAGGTTACAAACTCATAATATAAATTTCTAAACAACCTCTAAGGGTCGTTTACATTGTCTACCTATTAAGGGCTCTTTGGTCACATTTAATCCTTCATTTTTGCAATGAAGGATTTCGGCTAGATATTTGACCTTCTTTGCACTTTTAACTATAAGTCCACATATGCGTACCTGGCTTGGGTCATAGCATCGACCCATATACATACCTTTTGCTTTAAATTTTCTAGTTAAAGCGATGCGATCACATGTTATATCCTGTTATCACAAAACTCAACAAGTAGTCGTCAGTCATTGTTGTCAAATGGTATTTGTACCCTATTTGACCCGTTTAGTCGACATGACCTTTTGTCAACGTATGATGGTAGATTAATACCATCATGCCCCTTGAACCTATTCCGGTTCGCGCCATGGTTCTTATTACTTAAAAGCAATATTTTTAAATTGTTTCGACCCATTATACTTTTACCAAATGGTGTCTTCATTTTAATCATTTTTATTTTAACTATTAATTTGACCCATTTGGTTGTCGAGTGAATTCCATCACTTCAATGACATACCAAACACAACCATTTTCGTTATATCAACATTACACATATTTAAACTAAGCTTGTCTACATAAATGTAATGGAGTGACAAGCCACTTACCTCAAAGCTTTCCCTTCAAACGAGCGTCTGCACCGGCTTGACTTCCCGACGCCTCGCTTGTGTTGCCTAAAATATACAAGCCAATTATCATTAGAACCTTCCGGCTCATAACTAAAGCTTGTTACTTTGCCAATCACCACATTTAGTGTCTATCAACGTCTTTTAGGCATTTTGTCGAGCACCTTATGTGCATACTACTTAATTTGCCATTTTTATTCAATTAAACCTTGGTAAATCCAAGAATTTCATTCTTATTCAAGCTTCATTGCTCATCACAGCCCATACCATCATACTAGTTCAATCAACCTAGATTATTACTCACATAGTTCATACAATATGTTGGGGTTTCTCATTCTAGATAGAAACCCACTTCATGATATGGCACATAGTTACATTAACACACAATTTATTAATCTTTTTCACATGATTTCAGTTAGGTTTATGATCCTACACTCTAATCACAAATTCTTGAATCATAACATTACTCAATCATTCAAGAATTTCTACTAATCAAACTTTACCCAAAAATCAAACATCACCAAATCTGAAATTGCAACTTACCCAGTGTTAGACAAGTGTAGGTGATCAAGATTTTTTATTCATGCAGTGATTACATGCCCAATTTACCCTTCAATTGATCAATTGATCAATGTGTGTGTGTGTTTGATTTGTTTTATTTTTATAAAAATCAAGTTTGGCCATTTATACAAAATCAGACCCTTTAGTTTATCTTTTTGGACTAGTGCACATCAAACTAACTTCTTTCCTTTTAGTTCATAATTTAGGTGCTTTTAACTCACTTTTGAGTTAACACAAGTCTTATAACTAACTGGGTTAGTTTGTCCTAGTTAGTTTGTCCTTGTTTATTTAAAACTTTATAATTTTAATATAAAGTTTTATATTTTCCTAGTTATAAGGTTTTAACCCACTAGTATGTCACTACAAGACTTCTCTTCTAACTAGGTTATTATTATTCCTAGTTAACTTATTGGATTCCGGGAGTTATAACCCGTCTTATTTAAGTTCCGTTAACTCAGGCTTTTTATCCCTTTTATCCCTTGAAAGTTCTTATCCGCCTTTTAATTAATATTAGGATTATTTATTTAAATTCTAATATTTATCGGGTTGCTTTTGCCGCTAACGATACTTTACCCGTCTTTTAGTATTAACGGGGTTTGATTACCAAACCCGTTTAAGGGGTGTTACACATATGTCCCTAAATACACCCCGTATGTGAAAACCGAGCCCGAAATACAATATAGCATTAAAAATAAATAAAAAAACAAGAAAAATTAAGTTGAGGCGGGCCGCGTGAACCCCACCTCAACCTCTACGCGGGCCGCTAGAGGACCAAGATGTGGCGCAGCCCGGTGTGGCCACGTGGCCTAACACCCGACGGACCTACTTGTTGACCCAGATAAGCTACTCGTTGACCCAGGGTTGACGCGGGCCGCGTAAGTCCCTGTCTTGTTTTACGCGGGCCGCGAGAGAAGCAGACTCAGCAAGTATATAAGCAGGCCATCGGGTTTCACTCAGAATTCGTTCAAAGTTTATTTCTCAATCTCAATTCTGAATTATAGGCATAATCTACGGGTCTAATACCCCCCTAAATAGCGAAGTTCTGCTCCGTTGTAAGTATCATAACCCCTGGATACGTATTAGATACGCTGCCCGATTGGTCTAGGGTTCCGTAACGGCTGTCGTGGTTCTGCCCGACGTAGTCGTTGGAATGCCGTCTCGGGGAGGGTATTACTAATGTTAAAATGGGTTATTATACTAACGTGTGTGCAATTGTGTAAATTATAGATTGTCATGTAACACCCCGTGTTTTCGGAAGTCAAAGTAAAAGTCAAGGTCAAAGTCAACGACCGATTGTACGAATTTGACTTATAGTAAATTCGTCATTTTAATTGTATTATGTGGAGTAAGTGTTGTTAATTGCAAAATCGATGTGTGTTAATCGCTATCTAATCGACTCGCGACTGTGAATTATAGGAAGTAACAATGCGATAAAGTTAACTAATCAATAATCAAGCTATGCAACTCGACATCGGATCGTGATACGAACCGCAACTCGATTTAATTTGGTTATTATACGTGTGTGTGTGCCTTATGTGTTACTTGTGCGTGTTATATATATATATATATATATATATATATATATATATATATGAATATTGTGGAAATCAACCGAACTCAATCGAAACTCGAAACGCAATCGAACACGAATCCGAATCAAAATCGAACTATGATAATTAGTAGTTGGGACTGAAAGTAATTTGAGTAGGAAACCTTATCGTGACGAGCCGCTCGCAAATCGAAATCGAAACATCACAAATCGTCGCGTCAAATAATCAAACCAAGTGTCATCCGGCCGGATAGCCATCCGACCGGATAGCCACTACGCTACAAAACAAACGCCATCCGACCGGGACGCCATCCGACTGGATAGCCACAATGCCCCAGGTCAGGCATCATCCGACCAGGACGCCATCCGACCGGATCGTCATCCGGACGGAACGTCATCCGATCGGATAACCCTTTCCTCTTTTGGAATCTTATAAATACCCATGTCATTGTCATTCTTTCCATTTCTGGAAACACTCTGTCCGAACCATTCGTGCTCCTCACCTTTTCTTCAATTTCTCTCAATCCAGGTAAGATCTCGCCCTAAATCTTGTACTTTCTTGATCTACACGCACTCCTACACCTTTCTATCTTTTAAATCTTAACTTTTAACCGTGAAATCACTTGGTTTCGGGTGTTCTAGGATGACGTCATCATGTGTTCTTCAAGAACTTCATGTTTTGACTTCAATCCACCAAGAACCACCGAGATCTAACCGATTTCCACGCAACCATACAAAGATCTTGTAAACATCTCGACACAAGAATGGTGAAAAAGGATTGAAAGATGGTTTTAACTTTCTTTCAACTCTTTTGCACTCCAAGTACTCAAAACCGATAGGATCCGGCCCTGATTTAGTCTTCTACTCGATTGTAGTGTTGTACTAGCTCAAGATCCGGATTCTACTCACGAGACTACCGATTTCGGGTTAGCCAAGACCAACCGTCTCGAGCCGGTAACCGGCCGGATTAGGGTGATTCCTGGTCGGGTTTGGTCATCTGGGTCGAACTAGGGGTTCTGTTGGTTAACACGCTGTCAAAGTGTCTCGACATAACGACAAACCTTCAAAACAACCAAGTGTAGGACGAACAGGACAATCAGAATGGATTACTGTCCGAACGGATTGCTGTCCGATCGGATAGGTCATCCGAACGGATCACACTTGGGTCCCACTTTTAAAAACAATCTTATCTAAAGTTTGAGTATTGAACGAAATGTAATCCGATCGGACGACCATCTGACTGGATTACTCTTCGGATCATGAGATACTAAGACTTAAAAAGACTTAAACGATTTTCAACAGATTCACTAACAAGGTTGCCATCCGATCGGATTGCCATCCGATCGAATGACGCTTCTGTTGTGAACTTGCTTTCAATAAGTAACCTCGTCACTAAGTCGCCGTCCGACCGGACCACTGTTCGACCGGATGACCATCCGAACGAATTGCCATCCGCACGACTAGTCATCCGATCGACCGACTTGAAAGATAGAGATACTTCATTGTTTTCAAAATACTACAACGAAAACTTCCAAAGTCAAACCATCATACACAAACACATTCTTCTTACAGGAAGAAACAATCCACTCGAATCGTCATCCGACCGGATCACTGTCCGACCGGATGACCACCCGAACGGATTGTTATCCGCACGGATTGCTGTCCGATCGGATTACCATCCGATCGAACCACTATCCGACCCTTTCACACTTCGTGACGTTTTACGCATCACTTATCGTTATCATATCAAATATATTCTGGCTAAACTTACTCGCTAAGCGCTCCCTTCAATCCATCAATCGATGTGAGTATACTCGATCCCTTTTTGCTTTATGCACTTTTGGGTGTTACATACGTTACGAATATTCAAACTACAACAATCACACTACTCAATACTATTTGAACGCTAACCGTTAATGCATGTTATACGTGGCTTATGAATGCTTGCTTGTTATGTTTACACATGGAATGCTGTCTACCTGCCTTAGCAACGATAGTACTATAGTTTGGACTCAGCACCCGCTCACGGGGGTTGTTAAGGATCATTACTTGCATGGATTACGGTGGTAATCATGTATTGCGAACTGCCTCAGGCAGTCAACCCGCAGTCATTGGTATCGATGGAACTATGTCGATAACTAACGTGCTTCATTTCACTATGTGTACGTGCTGGTTATGCGTAAACGGATTCGAACTCTATATGCTATTATCAAACTTGTATGCTCACCTTTACATTATATGTATTGACTTTATTTTAACGTGTGTGACAGGTGCTTAGGACGCACACTTGGTAGGAATTTGAAGCTAGAATAAAGCTTTAGAGCCCAACAAATAGTTGTCTGTAGTGGTCGAACTAAGGGTCTCTAGAAGCAGATAAACAATTGCTGTCTATTTAAATCTGAGTTGTCGGAACAGAATATTTGCCTAGATTTTGTCTGTAATAATTGTTTTACTGTTTGAGATATGGTATGGGACGTATTATTTAAATTGAATGGTATTGATAATTGTTATGGGAACTTCTGGACAATCTGTTTCGCTCAGTGCCATGCCCCGATGATTCCGCCATCGGTTGGGGTGTGACAGATTGGTATCAGAGCCATGACTATAGGGAATTAGGCAAGACTCGACCTAGTCCGGGTCGATGTCTTAGAAACCTAGTCTATAGTTAGGAACCAACAGACCGATTTATGCATATCCAGTAGGGATTATGTACGAGCTTATTCCTCGTTATTCCTCGCTTATGCTACACTATCACTACACCCGAATTTACAGCTATAAATAGGCGATAAAGTCGAGATTAGGTGTGAAAACCACAAACTCTTGACTAAATTGCTTGAATTAGTGATGTTTATCAACTTATCAATGATTTCTTCTTCCCTTTTTAACAACAAACGCTTGTTCAACGGGGGGATTATACCAAATCAGGAGTGAAAACCATATTTTGATGAATAATCTCCTCTATTTTATCAGAAACAGGGACAAAGTTGTTGAGCCAGGGGTGAAACCCTAACCTTGATGACTTGTTCCGCACATTTTACAAAACTCTCACCAAAGCCTCGACGGACTCCAACGACCTGAAGTCACGACACGACTAGCGGGATGTGTGCTAAACGCCCAAGAATCGAGGCAAGGACACAGTCCTGAAAGTCAAACGTAGACGACAAGTCCTTGCGAATAGTTGAATCGCTTTGGTTAGTCGAAGTCTACTAGCCGCAGACAGTTTACCTCTCGATTTTTACGTGTTTCAATTCTGAGCCCGCAACTGCTGACTCTGATAATTCGTCGATTTTATGTGCTATACATGTGTTTAAATTTTTGGAGATTTACTCGGTTTCGCTTTCACTTCGATCGACACGTACGACTCACACTGCGTTTCCATCTTAAAACGTTAACAAATCGCGGAATTTTGGACGACTTTATGCAACGATATACGCTTATACTACGCTATTTTCGAACAACCGCAGATTTTGAATGATAGGTTTCTGTTTTCTAACTGCCTCTGGTGATTAAATGCGTATGTGTTTCCTTGCTTCTTTGCTCTACATGCTTAGGTATTATGTGATTATGTGCTCTATGCGCTTATGTGATTTGTGCTCTATGTGTTATGTGTTTACGTAATTATGTGTGTCCCTGAGCTTTAGTAAGTAGTAGACGTGTGAGGTGAGATTCGAATACAATGTGTTGGAGTCCTGTGACGATGTCTGTTGCAGACAATGTCGTCTGGATCCCGTCACGCACTTTCTCGTCAAGAAAAGAGAGACAAACGCCTTGCTTCCATCATCGCTAAGAGTGTAGCAAAGGCCGTGAGTGATGTATATGAGAATGCCAGCATATCGTCTGAGGAATCGAGAACCGAAGCTCCCAAAGCTACCGCAAAGACCTTCAATTTCAAGCAATTCAAGTCATGTGGGCCAAAAGAATTCACTGGCAAGGGAGGTCCTACTGCTTTATTCCACTGGTTTGATTCCATTGAGGTTACTCTGTGACAGAATGGTTGCCCTGATGACCTCCGTACTCTGAATGCTACCGGCGTTTTCCAGTCCCGTGCACTAGACTGGTGGACGGCCGAGAGGAACAAGCGAGGGAACGATGCAGCCTATGGTCTGTCGTGGGACGAGCTCAAGGAAGTTATGCTAGAGGAATTCTGCCCTCCTCATGAACGTCAAAAGCTAGAAGATGAATTTTGGCACATACAGCAGAAGGATGGTGACAATGTTGGTCTCACTGCTCGTTTCAAACAGCTCAGCATTATATGTCCCGACCAAGTCAAGACTCCAGACATGGCAATCAAGAAGTACATCCGGGCCCTGCCCGACTGCGTTGCTGATTTCGTGCAAGCGGCTAAGACTACGACGATCGAGGAAACTTATCTACTGGCCGCTGAAATCAACGACAAGCGGGTTAAGGCTGGTGTCTAGGACAAGACTTTGAAGCATCTGCATCAAGCTACCGCTACCGCACCAACTGCTGAACCCACCTCATCGAGCAACAAGAGGAATAACAGCTCCAGCAACAAGAACTGTGCGATCACTGCTGCACCAGTTCAATCAGTACCAGCTCAACAGCGCCAAGTGGCAGCGCCTGTGGCCAATGCACCCCTTGCTAAGCGTGCATACACTGGGCCACATCCGCTCTGTCCTACTTGTACTTACCATCACCCGACTGCAATCGCTTGCCGTTTCTGTGCTCATTGCAATGTGTACGGTTATTTTACTGCCAACTGTCGTATTCGACAAGCTCCTGCTCATCAAGCTCTACTCACCGCCCAACAGGGTCAACAAGCTCCTCCGGCACCCACGGTCAAAGCCAGAGCCTGCTTCGCATGTGGCGATCCTAACTATTTCGCCAACATGTGCCCAAACAGGGTTGTGAAACAAGAGCCCCAGCAGCAACAGCCTCAACAGCAGCAGCAACACCAGCAACAGCAACAGCAACAACAGGCCGCACGCGCCAGAACTTTCAACATTAACGTGCGCCAAGCCCAAGCCGACAACAACGTGGTTAATGGTATGTTCCTTGTGAATGGTATTTATGCATCATGTTTGTTTGATACTGGAGCCGATAATTTCTTTGTGTCGTTCGAATTCGAGAAGCTCCTTAGTCGTAAACGCTCCAAACTCTCCTCGACATTCGACGTAGAAGTCGCCACTGGAAGAACTGTCGCTGTCAATTCCGTTATCCGTGATTGTACTCTTGAGCTCAACAATCACATCTTCCCAATCGACCTCATTCGATGCAACTCGGAAGTTTCGATGTCATAGTAGGCATGGACTTTCTTCGCGAAAACCATACTGAAGTTGTGTGTTACGATAAGATGATTCGATTCTCGCTCGCAAACGGTGATTTGTTGTGTGTATACGGTGAAACTGCCTCGAAAGGGCTCAAGCTCATGTCATGTGTCCAAGCTAGCAAGTATCTCCACAAGGAATACAAAGCTTTCTTGGCGAACATTGTAGTAGCGGAGAAGGAAAAGAAAGAGAAGAAGGAAGTGAAAGACGTTCCTGTGTTTCGTGAATTTCCTCATGTGTTCCCTGATGATCTTCCAGGTTTGCCGCCAAGTCGTGATATCGACTTTCGTATCGACCTCATTCCTGGAGCCAATCCTGTTGCCAAAGCCCCTTATCGACTAGCGCCATCCGAATTGCGTGAACTCTCAAACCAACTCCAGGAATTACTTGAGAAAGGCTTCATTCGCCCGAGCACCTCTCCATGGGGCGCTCCAGTCCTTTTCATCAAAAAGAAGGATGGGTCATTCCGGATGTGCATCGACTATCGGGAATTGAATAAGTTAACTATCAGGAAGCGCTATCCCCTACCTCGCATCGACGACTTGTTTGATCAGCTACAAGGTGCTACGTGTTTCTCGAAGATTGATCTACGTTCAGGCTATCATCAACTACGCATACAAGAGGAGGATATACCCAAAACCGCATTTCGCACCCGATACGGTCATTACGAATTCGTTGTTATGCCTTTTGGCTTAACCAACGCACCAGCGGTTTTCATGGATCTGATGAATCGCGTGTGTAAACCATATCTCAACCGTTTCGTCATCGTATTCATTGACGACGTCTTGATCTATTCCAAAACGAAAACCGAACACGCGCAACATCTACGTTTGGTTCTCGAGTTACTCCAAGGGAACCAACTCTATGCCAAATTCTCCAAGTGCGAATTCTGGTTGGGGGAAGTTCAGTTTTTGGGTCACATTGTTAATAGTCAAGGCATTCACGTCGATCCTGCAAAGATTGAAGCCGTTAAGAGTTGGGTTACGCCTAAGAACCCGTCTGAAGTCCGTTCTTTCCTCGGACTAGCGGGCTATTATCGACGATTTATCGAAGGATTCTCAAAGATCGCTGTGCCGCTTACCTCTCTCACGCATAAAGATCAGCCTCTTGTCTGGGGAACCAAATAAGAGACTGCCTTTCAAACCCTCAAGCATAAGCTTTGCAATGCTCATGTTCTCACATTATCCGATGGAAATGACGATTTCATTGTCTATTGTGATGCTTCCAACCTTGGTCTCGGTTGTGTCCTCATGCAACGGAACAAGGTTATAGCTTACGCGTCTCGTCAGCTCAAAATCCACGAGAAGAACTATACAACCCATGATCTCGAGCTTGGCGCGGTTGTTTTTGCATTAAAGATTTGGCGACACTACCTGTATGGTACCAAGTGTACGATCTTCACCGATCATAGAAGCCTACAACATATCTTTAATCAGAAGGAACTTAATATGCGTCAACGCCGATGGGTAGAACTACTCAACGATTACGACTGTGAGATCCGTTATCACCCAGGCAAGGCGAATGTTGTTGCCGACGCACTCAGCAGACGGAGTTATCTGCTCAGCACTCGTAATGTTCAAGCTCAACACGACCTCGAAACCCTTATTCGTGAAGCCCAGCATGCATGTTTTAATGAACGCACGCTAAAGAGGGAACGAATCTACCATGATGGAGCCCATCTTGTGAGCAAATCCAATGGGATATTCCACTTTCTGGACTGAATCTGGATCCCTAAGCGGACCAATTTGCGACAAATCCTGATGGACGAAGCCCACAAATCCCATTACTCTGTTCATCCCGGTGCTGACAAAATGTACCAGGATCTTCGCTACAGGTACTGGTGGCCCGGCATGAAAAGGGATATTGCTCTCTACGTTGGAAAGTGCCTAACTTGTGCAAGAGTCAAGGCTGAACACCAAAGACCCTCTGGCTTACTCGAACAACCACCTATTCCTATGTGGAAGTGGGAAAGTATAGCTATGGATTTCGTAACAAAGCTTCCGCACACGTCATCAGGTCACGATAGCATTTGGGTTGTGGTCGACCGTTTGACTAAATCAGCTCACTTTCTGCCAATACGGGAAGACTACAAGGTAGAACGATTAGCCCAAATCTACACCGACGAGATCATTTGTAATCATGGGACGCCTCGTGACATCATCTCTGATCGTGATGCTCGGTTTACCTCGCGACTGTGGGAAACGTTTCAAACGGCACTCGGTACGTCGCTTAATCTAAGTACCGCATTCCACCCTCAAACCGACGGTCAGACTGAAAGAACGATTCGTACTCTTGAAGACATGCTCCGTTCGTGTGTCTTAGACTTCGGTGGTAATTGGGATAAATACCTGCCGTTGGTCGAATTCTCGTATAACAACAATTATCATTCCAGCATACAAATGGCACCATTCGAGGCATTATACGGAAGAAGATGTCGATCGCCTATTGTGTGGCACGAGATCGGTCACTCGCAACTAACCGGTCCCGAGCTACTGCAAGAAACGACAGACAAAATTTTCCAAATCCGATACAACCTAGTGAAAACTCGGGATCGACAGAAAAGTTACGCCGATAAGAAACGCAAGCCCCAGGAATTTGACGTTGGTGACTACGTACTCCTAAAGATATCACCTTGGAAGGGTGTAGTCCGATTCGGCAAAAAGGGAAAACTCGTGCCTCGATATGTTGGACCTTTTAAGATTCTGGAAAGGATCGGAAAAGTCGCCTACAGACTCGAACTACCGGAGGAACTTAGTAACGTCCACCCGACTTTCCATGTGTCAAACCTCCGAAAGTGCCTAGCCGACCACGACTTACATGTCTCTCTCGATGACTTACAAGTAAACGAAACATTACACTTCGTGGAGAAGCCTGTCGAAATCATGGATCGCCAAACCAAGCAGCTCAGACGCTCTCGCATTCCTATTATGAAAGTCCGATGGGAAGGCAAACGAGGCGCAGAGTTCACTTGGGAGCTCGAAAGCGACATGAAGGCGAAGTACCCGCAGTTGTTTAGATAGAGAAGCTAGAGAGAGAAAGTGGCATTGTGATTCAAGCGCTTTGTACGATTCCATATCAATCTATAGAATCACCGATTATATTACGTTCTCGTGTGTTTGGTCACGTTCGTGTACAGATTCCGCACGTCACACGTTCGGTTCTCAAACGTAAATCACGGCGTGGTACAGCTTTCAGCTTAATTTCGGGACGAAATTCCCTAAACAAGGGGAGGCTGTAACACCCCGTGTTTTCGGAAGTCAAAGTCAAGGTCAAAGTCAACGACTGATTGTACGAATTTGACTTATAATAAATTCGTCATTTTAATTGTATTAAATGGAGTAAGTGTTGTTAATTGCAAAATCGATGTGTTTTAATCGCTATCTAATCGACTCGCGACTGTGAATTATAGGAAGTAACAATGCGATAAAGTTAACTAATCAATAATCAAGCTCTGCAACTCGACATCGGATCGTGATACGAACCGCAACTCGATTTAATTTGGTTATTATACGTGTGTGTGTGTTCCTTATGTGTTACTTGTGCGTGTTATATATATATATATATATATATATATATGAATATTGTGGAAATCAACCGAACTCAATCGAAACACGAAACGCAATCGAACACGAATCCGAATCAAAATCGAACTATGATAATTAGTAGTTGGGACTGAAAGTAATTTGAGTAGGAAACCTTATCGTGACGAGCCGCTCGCAAATCGAAATCGAAACATCACAAATCGTCGCGTAAAACAATCAAACCAAGTGCCATCCGACCGGATAGCCACTGCGCTACAAAACAAACGCCATCCGACCGGGACGCCATCCGACCGGATAGCCACAATGCCCCTGGTCAGGCATCATCCGACCAGTACGCCATCCGACCGGATCGTCATCCGGGCGGAACGTCATCCGATCGGATAACCCTTTCCTCTTTTGGAATCTTATAAATACCCCTGTCATTGTCATTCTTTCCATTTCTGGAAACACTCTGTCCAAACCATTCGTGCTCCTCACCTTTTCTTCGATTTATCTCAATCCAGGTAAGATCTCGCCCTAAATCTTGTACTTTCTTGATCTACACACACTCCTACACCTTTCTATCTTTTAAATCTTAACTTTTAACCGTGAAATCACTTGGTTTCGGGTGTTCTAGGGTGATGTCATCATGTGTTCTTCAAGAACTTCATGTTTTGACTTCAATCCACCAAGAACCACCGAGATCTAACCGATTTCCACGCAACCATACAAAGATCTTGTAAAGATCTCGACACAAGAATGGTGAAAAGGATTGAAAGATGGTTTTAACTTTCTTTCAACTTTTTTGCACTCCAAGTACTCAAAACCGATAGGATCCGGCCCTGATTTAGTCTTCTACTCGATTGTAGTGTTGTACTAGCTCAAGATCCGGATTCTACCCACGAGACTACCGATTTCGGGTTAGCCAAGACCAACCGTCTCGAGCCGGTAACCGGCCGGACTAGGGTGATTCCTGGTCGGGTTTGGTCATCTGGGTCGAACTAGGGGTTCTGTTGGTTAACACGCTGTCAAAGTGTCTCGACATAACGACAAACCTTCAAAACAACCAAGTGTAGGACGAACAGGACAATCAGAACGGATTACTGTCCGATCAGATAGGTCATCCGAACGGATTGTCATCCGAACGGATCACACTTGGGTCCCACTTTTAAAAACAATCTTATCTAAAGTTTGAGTATTGAACGAAATGTAATCCGATCGGACGACCATCTGACTGGATTACTCTTCGGATCATGAGATACTATGACTTAAAAAGACTTAAACGATTTTCAACAGATTCACTAACAAGGTTGCCATCCGATCGGATTGCCATCCGATTGAATGACGCTTCTGTTGTGAACTTGCTTTCAATAAGTAACCTCGTCACTAAGTCGCCGTCCGACCGAACCACTGTTCGACCGGATGACCATCCGAACGGATTGCCATCCGCACGACTAGTCATTCGATCGACCGACTTGAAAGATATAGATACTTCATTGTTTTCAAAATACTACAACGAAAACTTCCAAAGTCAAACCATCATACACAAACACATTCTTCTTACAGGAAGAAACAATCCACTCGAATCCTCATCCGACCGGATCACTGTCCGACCGGATGACCACCCGAACGGATTGTTATCCGCACGGATTGCTGTCCGATCGGATTACCATCCGATCGAACCACTATCCGACCCTTTCACACTTCGTGACGTTTTACGCATCACTTATCGTTATCATATCAAATCTATTCAGGCTAAACTTACTCGCTAAGAGCTCCCTTCAATCCATCAATCGCTGTGAGTATACTCGGTCCCTTTTTGCTTTATGCACTTTTGGGTGTTACATACGTTACGAATATTCAAACTACAACAATCACACTACTTAATACTATTTGAACGCTAACCGTTAATGCATGTTATACGTGGCTTATGAATGCTTATTTGTTATGTTTACACATGGAATGTTGTCTACCTACCTTAGCAACGATAGTACTATAGTTTGGACTCAGCACCCGCTCGCGGGGGTTGTTAAGGATCATTACTTGCATGGATTACGGTGGTAATCATGTATTGCGAACTGCCTCAGGCAGTCAACCCGCAGTCATTGGTATCGATGGATCTATGTCGATAACTAACGTGCTTCATTTCACTATGTGTACGTGCTGGTTATGCGTAAATAGATTCGAACTCTATATGCTATTATCAAACTTGTATGCTCACATTTACATTATATGTATTGACTTTATTTTAACGTATGTGACAGGTGCTTAGGACGCACACCTGGTAGGAATTTGAAGCTAGAATAAAGCTTTAGAGCCCAACAAATAGTTGTCTGTAGTGGTCGAACTAAGGGTCTCTAGAAGAAGATAAACAATTGCTGTCTATTTAAATCTGAGTTGTCGGAACAGAATATTTGCCTAGATTTTGTCTGTAATAATTGTTTTACTGTTTGAGATACGGTATGGGACGTATTATTTAAATTGAATGGTATTGATAATTGTTATGGGAACTTCTGGACAATCTGTTTCGCTCAGTGCCATGCCCCGATGATTCCGCCATCGGTTGGGGTGTGACATGTCACCAGGAAACCCTTACGGAAAATCTAAGACAGCAATGTGAGTTGATCCACTTTTTGTAAACCTATTTTGTGAACTGTTTATACAAAACCTGAAATATTTTTCCATGCGAGCGACAGTTATTGAGTATTTGTAAGAATACAATTATCATGAGTATGTTGGGGTTTTGTATACAAAATTTGTTACTACACTATGAGTAGTAACATGACCACAAGTCGGGTTCGACAGTACCATGGATGAAATTGTTATAACTTGGAAACAAATGTAATTGCGGGATCGCCCTCAATACTGTACACTGTGAATTGGTTTTTATTTAAACTTGATTAAACTGGGATTCACTCACCAGTATTTCCCACTGACAAATGTTTTTAAAATGCGTTTCAGGTAACAAAATGAGAAAGCCAAATAGAAGCCAGCTGGATAGCTCTGAAGGCTTGGAAAAGTGGCAATAAAGTTACCTAAAATAAAATAGATGTTTTTATTAAATAAAATAGGATTTATTCCTATGAAAACGTGTGTACTATGAACTTGGGTTTTATCCCATTTGTTTAAATACTATGAAAATGTGGTATTTTACTCTGATCAAATATTTCCTAACTACGGTCCTGATGAAAATTTCTGCTGCCAAATTTGAAAATCATGCGATACCACCGAAACTGGCTCGTGGTCGCCCATTCCCGGGGATCAGGGATCGGGGGTTGCGTCAGGAGGTGGTATCAGAGCTAAGCCACTAATTCAGCCACAGAAGTGTTCTGCTGACATCAAAATTCAAATTGTTAGGAAATAAATTACGGAAATACGTGCATAACTGTATTTATTGTTATGTGTTATTTGACTATTTGTTAGTTTACATTATGAGCGACCAAGGACCATCTGACGCGTATCGTCAATTGTCTGGTTCGCCTAGAAGTGAAGGCACCTCCTCTTCTCAGCCTGCCCTCTCAGGGTACTCTGCTGATACGGAAGATGGAATCTTTGTATTTAAGGCTCAGTCCGAGGAGCCGTTTCCTCAGAAAAAGAGGGGATGGTTCAGTCGAGGGGCACACGAGCGTAGAAAACGTATCCATATCCTAGCAACCACTGCAGCTGACCCTAATCTGGAGCAAATGATAGCACCCCAACCACAACTACCAATCCCTGACGAACCGATGGAGATAGAAAATCCCGAAAACCAAGTAGAAATGCATGACTTCAATCCGGAAGAAATACCTAGGATACCAGCACCAAACCCCCTAGACCCAAATTACGACCCCTGGTGGGACGACAATAGGGACTATGTGCAACGTTATCCGATACACGAAGACATGCCCATGCCAAACATAGGAGCCTACCCAGGTTTGGACCCTTTAGATCCCTATTACCACGATGAATACATTAGGGAGATTTTAGAAGATCCTTACCGATTCCAGGCACCTACACCCCCATACTAGGAACCTGCACCCCATATTCCAAACCCAGTCCTAGAACCTGCACCCCCAATGAGTGCAGAAAACGTACAAGAACTTAGGACTTTTGGTGAGGAAATTCTAGAAAGTAGTGAACGAATGAGACAGGTGGGAGAGCGACTCGTCTGGAAATACGACGAGCGCAATATGGATTTCTGGATGAATCCATATCCGTAGATGTGATGGTGGAAATGGTAATAGTAATAATAATAATATAATAAAATAGTAATAATAATAAAATAAAATAAAATATGTGTGTACGGATGCCTACTATTATTAGTATAATTTCATTTCAGTCGGTATTGTAATTTTTATTTCAATAATGGTGTGTAATAGATGCATAATAGATGAATAGAGTAAAGTCGCAATGATCGACGCTTTTGACCAAAATGCGTGTCATGTGATTGACTATATTAAATATTATTTTGTGATATTAATATGTGGTAAATGTTTAAAATTCAGATGGCCGACGAAGAAAATCAAGGAAATCTGAATAACGATAACCAGAGTAACATTAACTTGGTTAATGAGAACCCAAGCATCAATAACAATGGAAACCAAATGGATAATAGTGCCGTTCAACACATAGTGGCACAAGGAATTATAGATGCAAGGCCATTTATTATTCAAACGGTTCAAGAAGCGAATAATAAAAGTAAGCATAGTAATAAGCGACCAATTGAACTAGAACACAGCGTGAACAATGGACCCGTACTTCAAGCGCCCATTCCCAAAAGAAGAAGAACCATGCCTTATGGTTGTTCTTACAAAGAATTCTGGTCCTGCAAACCAATAGAATTCTCGGGCAATGAAGGACCCATTGCAGCTCTACGCTGGATAGAAAAGACTGAGGCTGTTTTAAAAATAAGCAAGTGTGCTGAAGAAGATAAGATAATGTTTGCTTCTAATCTGTTTAAGAACTCAGCCTTAGAATGGTGGAATACTATCCTCCAATCCTGAGGAAGTGATAGGGTATACAACCTGGAATTGGAAGAATTTAAGAATATGGTAGAAAGGAAATTATCTCCTCCCATTGAAGAGGAACAAATAGCAAATAAGTTTCTGAATTTAAGAATGACCAGGGTAGATAGTAAGGGCTATACTACCACATTCTTTGAATATGCTATAATAGTACCAACCCTTGCATCACCTGAACCGGTATTAATCTCCCGTTACATATGGGGATTAATTGGAGAGATTGGGCATGTAGTCAAGGCAGCTAGACCTCAAACTATAGAAGAAGCTGTAGAACTAGCAAATACCTTGACAGATGAACTAATCCGTACCAGAGAAGAAGACCATAGGAGAAACCTAACCCAAAGACTTACCCAAGAATTCCGTTCTGGGAATTACAACCGTAGAAATATAGGTTCTACCTCTGCACCATTCTGCAAGGTCTGCAAGAAAAAGCATTCGGGAAAATGCTCCACTCTTTGCAATTTCTGCAAGATGCCCGGACACAAGGAAGAAGATTGCAGGAGGAAACCTAGTAATGGACTATTCTACAACTGTGGAGAAAAAGGCCATATCAAGTCGAATTGTCCGAAATTGGCTCCAGCAGTAAACAACAGGAACATTAAAAATGCTAGAGCATTCGTTCTGACTGCAGATGAAGCTAAAATAATTCCAGACGTGATAGCCGGTACGTTTCTAGTTAATGATGTTTTTGCCAAAGTATTATTTGACTCTGGTGCAAACCAAAGTTTTATTGATACTTCGTTTTGCAAACTTCTAAATCAGTCATTAACTAAACTACCACAAGAATGTCTAGTAGAGACAGCTAATGGAGAAACTGTTAGGATTTCTGAAATCTTGCAGGGAGCAAGAATAGAACTTTTAAACCAGAAGTTTATGGCAAACCTTTATCCCATGAATCTGGCAGGATTTGATGTCGTTTTAGGAATGGATTGGTTAATAGCCAATAAAGCCAGTATTTTATGTGATCAGAAGTCAATTCAAGTAAATTCACCAAAAGGTCAAACGATCACAATTAAAGGAGATAAACCCTCTAGATCCACGAAATTCATCTCTGTGATGAAAACTGCAAGCTATATAAGAAAAGGATCTATAGTGTATTTGATTTCTATAATCACTAACACTAAAGGAAAGGAATTAAAAGATATTCCAGTAGTGTCTCAGTTTTCAGATGTATTTCCAGAAGAATTACCAGGACTACCTTCAGATAGAGAAGTTGAATTCAGAATTCAACTACTACCAGGAACAACACCGATTGCCAAAGCACCTTACCGTTTGGCACCAGCCGAAATGCAGGAACTGAAGAATCAATTAGATGAATTGCTTGAAAAAGGATTCGTACAGCCAAGTTCATCGCCATGGGGAGCACCAATATTATTTGTTAAAAAGAAGGACGGATCGATGCGTATGTGCATTGACTACCGTGAATTGAACAAGGTCACAATTAAGAATCGGTACCCATTACCGAGGATCGATGATCTGTTCGACCAACTGCAAGGAGCTCGAATTTTCTCTAAAATCGATTTAAGGTCAGGATATCATCAATTAAAGGTACAGGAAGAGGATATTCCTAAAACCGCCTTTAGAACAAGGTATGGTCATTATGAATTTACTGTCATGCCATTTGGTTTAACCAATGCCCCAGCCGCATTTATGGACATGATGAACCGAATATGTAAGTCATATTTGGATAAATTCATAATTGTTTTTATAGATGATATTCTAATTTACTCTAAGAGTAGAGAGGATCATGCAAAGCATTTGCACGCACTTTTAAGTCTATTAAGAAAGGAAAAGCTTTATGCTAAATTTTCAAAGTGCGAGTTTTGGTTAGAGCAAGTACAGTTTCTTGGACACTTAGTTAATCATGAAGGAATTCATGTGGATCCCACAAAGATTGAGGCAATTACCAAATGTAAAACCCCTGAGTCACCAACCGAGGTTAGAAGTTTCTTAGGATTGGTCGGTTATTATAGAAGATTTATTCGAGATTTTTCTAGAATAGCCATTCCTTTAACTAAGTTAACCTGTAAATCCATTAAGTTTGAATGGGGACCAAAGCAAGAAGAAGCCTTTAGAATTCTTAAGCAAAGATTACCCCATACACCCATATTAGCATTACCAGAAGGAACTGAAGACTTTGTAGTCTATTGTGACGCCTCTAAATTAGGTTATGGATGTGTGTTAATGCAACGTCAAAAGGTTATAGCTTACGCCTCTAGACAACTTAAGAACCATGAAGAGAATTATTCAACCCATGATCTAGAATTAGGAGCTATAATTTTTGCCCTTAAGATTTGGAGACATTACCTTTATGGTAGTAAGTTTACCATATTCACTGATCATAAGAGTTTAAGGTATGTTTTCGGGCAAAAGGAGTTGAATATGAGAAAAAGACGCTAGATGGAGATGCTTAGTGATTATGATTGTGATATCCAGTATCATGAAGGAAAAGCAAATGTAGTGGCAGATGCTTTAAGCCGAAAGTATCACGAAAAGCTAAAAAGGGTACGTTCTCTTAAATTAAATCTACAAGTAGATTTAAATGATCAGATTAGAAAAGCACAAGAATCAGTAATCAAGGAGGATACTGAAAAACTAAAAGGTATGATTAAGGAATTAGAACAAGGAACAGATGGAATTTGGAGATTCCATGAAAAGAGAATGTGGATACCTAAAATAGGAAACCTACGTCATAGTATATTAGAAGAAGCCCATAAGTCTAAGTATACAATACATACTGGAAGTGATAAAATGTACCAGGATTTAAGGAAAAATTTCTGGTGGATAGGAATGAAAAAGGACATAGCAGTCTATGTTTCTAAATGTTTAACTTGTTCACAAGTTAAAGCTGAACACCAGAAACCCTCAGGTCTGTTGCAGCAATTAGAAATGCCAATGTGGAAATGGGAATTGATAACAATGGATTTTGTTACCAAATTACCCAAAACAAGGAAAGGTAATGATACAATCTGGGTGATTGTAGATAGGCTAACCAAGTCAGCTCATTTCTTACCAATGAAAGAAACTTTCAGTATGGAACAGCTAGCTAAATTATATGTAAATGAAATAGTTTCGTTACATGGAATACCTTTATCAATTGTTTCTGATAGAGATAGCCGCTTTACCTCTCATTTTTGGTCAAGTTTCCAAAAGGCAATGGGAACCAAGTTAAATCTAAGCACAGCTTATCATCCTCAAACGGACGGACAAAGCGAAAGCACAGTTCAGACGATGGAAGACATGCTTAGAGCTTGTGTAATTGATTTCGGAGGTAATTGGGATGATCACTTACCTTTAATAGAATTTTCGTATAATAATAGTTATCACACAAGTATCAATGCTGCACCATTCGAAGCACTTTATGGACGAAGTGCCGAACCCCAGTCTGTTGGGCAGAAATTGGGGAAAAGCAACTATCTGGACCTGAGATAGTGCAAGAAACGACTGATAAGATTATTCAAGTCAAAGAACGACTGAAAGCAGCACGTGATCGACAGAAAAGTTATGCTGATAACCGACGCAAACCATTGGAATTTCAATTAGGAGATAAAGTATTGTTAAAGGTCTCTCCTTGGAAATGAGTAGTAAGATTCATCAAAAGAGGAAAGCTAAGTCCCAGGTATGTTGGACCTTTTGAGATTATTAGAAGAATAGGACCTGTAGCCTATCAGCTACAACTGCCAGAGGAAATGGCAGGAATACATGATGTATTTCATGTATCCAATCTCAAGAAATGCTTAGCTGATGAATCTATGATGGTACCTCTTAAGGATATAGAGGTAAATGAACAACTTAAATTTGTAGAGGGGCCTCTACAAATTGAAGACAGGAAGGTCAAGAACCTCAAGCACAAGAGACTAGTTCTGGTCAAGGTGAAGTGGGACTCCAAAAGAGGACCTGAGTACACATGGGAACTTGAATCTGAAATGCAAAGGAAATATCCACACTTGTTCCAGTAGATCTCGAGGACGAGCTCTAAAACAAGGTGGGAAGGATGTAACAATCCTCAATAAACCGACACCCTCGAATATTTTCCGACACCCCAAAATATTTTAAAATATTCCCATATGTCCCTAAATACACCCCGTATGTGAAAACCGAGCCTGAAATACAATATAGCATTAAAAATAAATAAAAAAACAAGAAAAATTAAGTTGAGGCGGGCCGCGTGAACCCCACCTCAACCTCTACGCGGGCCGCTAGAGGACCAAGATGTGGCGCAGCCCGGTGTGGCCACGTGGCCTAACACCCGGCGGACCAACTTGCTGACCCAGCTAAGCTACTCGTTGACCCAGGGTTGACGCGGGCCGCGTAAGTCCCTGTCTTGTTTTACGCGGGCCGCGAGAGAACCAGAATCAGCAACTATATAAGCAGGCCATCGGGTTTCATTCAGAATTCGTTCAAAGTTTCTTTCTCAATCTCAATTCTGAATTATAGGCGTAATCTACGGGTCTAATACCCCCCTAAATAGCGAAGTTCTGCTCCATTGTAAGTATCATAACCCCTGGATACGTATTAGATACGCTGCCCGATTGATCTAGGGTTCTGTAACGGCTGTCGTGGTTCTGCCCGACGTAGTCGTTGGAATGCCGTCTTGGGGAGGGTATTACTAATGTTAAAATGGGTTATTATACTAACTAGTGTGCAATTGTGTAAATTATAGATTGTCACCAGGAAACCCTTACGGAAAATCTAAGACAGCAATGTGAGTTGATCCACTTTTTGTAAACCTATTTTGTCAACTGTTTATACAAAACCTGAAATATTTTTCCATGCGAACGACAGTTATTGAGTATTTGTAAGAATACAATTATCATGAGTATGTTGGGGTTTTGTATACAAAATTTGTTACTACACTGTGAGTAGTAACATGACCACAAGTCGGGTTCGACAGTACCATGGATGAAATTGTTATAACTTGGAAACAAATGTAATTGCGGGATTGCCCTCAATACTGTACACTGTGAATTTGTTTTTATTTAAACTTGATTAAACTTGGATTCACTCACCAGTATTTCCCACTAACAAATGTTTTTAAAACGCGTTTCAGGTAACAAATTGTGAAAGCCAAATAGAAGCCAGCTGGACAGCACTGAAGGCTTGGAAAAGTGGCAATAAAGTTACCTAAAATAAAATAGATGTTTTTATTAAATAAAATAGGATTTATTCCTATGAAAACGTGTGTACTATGAACTTGGGTTTTATCCCATTTGTTTAAATACTATGAAAATGTGGTATTTTACTCTGATCAAATATTTCCTAACTACGGTCCTGATGAAAATTTCCGCTGCCAAATTAGAAAATCATGCGATACCACTGAAACTGGCTCGTGGTCGCCCGTTCCCGGGGATCAGGGATCGGGGGTTGCGTCAATATACGCGTTCGGTACGGTTTATGTAACTAGTTTGCATAAATTAGCCGAAACGGGTCAAACCTTATCGTTTTTACTTCAAAATCCAGAATGTATTTAGTTTACCCATTTTATACAAGTGTTCAAACTTGTCGGGTAATCACATTCTAATCCGAACTTCGCTTAATCTTGCGTTTTGAACCGTAAACCTTTCTTTAAAACTAACCGGTCTAAGTTATAACTTAAGTAAGACCCGTTAGGAATCTAATAGGTTATTAAAACCTTCGTTCTAGATTAAGGAACCCAGTAAAAGATACTTGTACTTGCTGATTGTAATACGACTGGGATTAAAATTATAGTTTAGCTCATGTAAATACTTTTAACTTATTTTCCCTTATACGGGCTTGGGATACGGTATTATAATAATACCGTTTGGTCGGGTATGTAGTTATTTAAATCGGATTGTGATTAATACATTTACATAACCCGTTTTAATTTGTTTTGTTTGATGCAATGCCTTTGGGGCGTTAATGACCATGTCCTGGATATCCTCGGCTCATTCATTTGAAATGGCCACAACTTAAGCACGAGGTGTATGCATACACATGACAGTTGCGTATGTAAAAAGGTAGCCCACTCGGGAGGAAACTTCATGTGGGTATTATACCAAGTGGTGTGTCTATTAATCTTTAACCCAGTACTTCTAACCCGGGCTACTGAATGGACGATAAACATATAAATCTGTATATAAGATTATATTTTTAAATAATTGTCCCAAGATATAAAAGAACATTTGTGCCTTGTGCATTTAAATCAATTTTTATAAACCTTTTTCAAAAGAGTCAGTTAATTGTATTTACCAGTGTAAACTGACGTATTTTTAAAAGGTTAAGTGCAGGTACTACACGTAATGGGCTGGAAACTCCGAGTGATTAGATAAATAGTCTTGCAAGCTTTTATCACTTTAAATCTGTTGAATAATATTTCCTTTTGTTTTAGATCCGCCTGTGGATCCATCTTACAATCCGCAATATGATATTTTATTGTACTTTTAATCAGTTTGTAATATAATTTACTTTCAGACTTCCGCTGTGCATTAAACTGTGATTAATTGTCTATGATGATATCAACTACGTCACGATACTCCCCACCGGGCCCACTGGTAATACGTGGAAATATCGGGGTGTGACAGAACATCCTAGACTTAAGTTTAACATTACATCACAAAAATCATTTTGACTCTTTTACAAGAAAACGACTTTAACCGGAAGCGCATATATGGGTGATGTGGTGTGTTCGATCCGAGCTCGCCATCCTAAGCATGATATTTACCTACATCCATAACATAAACTTACATGTTAGTTCGGATAAAACATTATTACTAATACATTTTTAGCTTTTTCCTCATTCTTTGACCTATTACCGAGTCATTTCATCTTTACATCATTTCATTATAACTTCTCATACGGCAATTCCGCTTTAACGGATTTCATGCCATTTAACTTCCATCACCATAAATCATCATATTTCATTCGACCCGTTCTCACGGATCATGCATATTCTTACTTTCTCGATTATTATACTCCACTAGTTTGACTTATAAAAGATCAAATTTTTTTTTTCATCCGACCCGTTCTAACGGATATATATGATCAAATTTTTTTTTCAAACCTTATGTAGCGTACTTCATCCCATACTATCAAAGTATGTCTATTTTATATTCAAAATATGTTAAGATTAATACTTTACTTCGTATATATTCGAGATCTATATTCAAGTATTTAACTAAATAGATCTTTTATAGATTCACGTAACCTACTTTATAAACTTTATTTGTGTCACGGGTACATCACTGATATTTTATTACTACAGTTATTTTATGAGAACTTCCATCTTTATTATTATTCTTTTAGTATTAAGTTTAACCAATCACAATTCAATCTTATCTCTTTTATTTTCCTTATAATCTTCTTAAAGTATGAGAACTTCGAGATCACTTAAGGTAAGTTTAACATCCAATTCATCAACTCAACTCATTTACTAATATTGTATTATTTAGCTATTATACATCAGCCAGCTGACTCGAATACTTTTCTTTATAATTTAGGGTACACAGTCCTATAACTAATATGACTGGTTAATCTTATAATATTAATTATTTCCATGCATAATACCTATCCTGGACATACTTTAAAGATTTGTAGAAATGCTTTCAACGTTTAGTTAGGCCTTTCTACGTAGTCCAACCAACCCAAATCTCAAAAATTTCAAATGATTTTATTTAATCATGAATATCCATCATATTCATTTAACCATTTATTTTATTACTAAGTATTTTAATAGAAACCTTTACAAGTAATCCCAACATCAGTTATTTCATAAAACTATGAAAGTATGAAGTCTTATGGTCAACTGGTTACAAACCAGAAGGGATAAAATGAAGTGGGAAATTGGTACACCTGGGTTTCAAAACTTGCTTTGGCTCGATCCACTAAAGCAATCTTTTAAATTTTATTAATTCTTAAAATCCTTTCGGTTATTTTAATAGCTTCGGTTTTATTTATTTAAATATAAATTATTTTGAAATAATATTATTAAAATCACAAAGGTTTAAAGCTTTATACCATATATTTCAATATGTATTTTAAACCAAAGTAAATGATTGGTTCCAAAAGAGAGTCATAAACATGACTGCTTTGTTAATAACTAACTTAGTTTGATGTATATTATGATATTATTTGAGTAGGTGGTATTAATTATCACAGACAAATTTCTAGTATAAACATTTGGGTACAATCATAAAAATAGATTGGTTAAAAAAACAGCGAACATTGCGACTTATATATATATATATGTATTTATTTATTACAAACTACAACTGGAATTCAAAATATACTAGTGATTATGCATCCATAACTTATTTTAGTCTATCTAGGTTATAAGAGTATTATGCTCAACATGCCTTTATGTAAGGTTTATTCTATCTTATGTCTCTACTAAATTGTTATCTAATGGGCGAAGTTCCTTTTAAAGTTTCTAGCTCCTAGGTGGCATGGGTGCTGGTACTGGTTTGGCGGTTCAACTATTTAATATAAGTTAGCATTTACTGCTATAGTGGCTAACATATGGAGATTTACCCATTGTTCATCTAATTCATCTTCCCATGGTAGGTTATTGCCTGTTTCCTGAGTTTGTGCATTTATTTCCTGATTGATAATCGCTCCCTTTGGTTGTGACTTCTTTATTTTCTCTCGACTTTTTCTAATAATCCAACTTCTCTTCTTAGTGGTAAATGGTTTCTTAGACTGTGCCTTATGAATAAATATTCCTTCCTCAGTATCTGCTGAGTATCCTGAGGGATTTGGTTGAAATGAGGTTCCCTTATCTTTTGGTGAACTATCTAATTGACGATAGATGTCCGAAATTCTTTGCTTACCCATACTGTAGACTAACAAATAGTCAAATAACATAATAATCACATAAGTTATTTCCTAACACAGAATTTAAAACTTAAGTGTCAGCAGAACAGTTCTTTGGCTTGAACCAGTGGCATGGCTCTGATACCACCTTCTGTCGCAACCCCCGATCCCTGATCTCCGGGAACGGGCGGCCACGAGCCAGTTTCGGTGGTATCGCGTGATTGTCTAATTTGGCAGCGGAAATTTTCATCAGGACCGTAGTTAGGAAATATTTGATCAGAGTAAAATACCACATTTTCATAACATTAATCACATGGGATAAAACCCAAGTTCATAGTACACACGTTTTCATAGGAATAAATCCTATTTTATTTAATAAAAATATCTATTTTATTTTAGGTAACTTTATTGCCACTTTTCCAAGCATTCAGTGCTGTCCAGCTGGCTTCTATTTGGCCTTTTCATTTTGTTACCTGAAACGCGTTTTAAAAACATTTGTCAGTGGGAAATACTGGTGAGTGAATCCCAGTTTAATCAAGTTTAAATAAAAATCAATTCACAGTGTACAGTATTGAGGGCGATCCCGCAATTACATTTGTTTCCAAGTTATAACAATTAACATCCATGGTACTGTCGAACCCGACTTGTGGTCATGTTACTACTCACAATGTAGTAACAAATTTTGTATACAAAACCCCAACATACTCATGATAATTGTATTCTTACAAATACTCAATAACTGTCATTCGCATGGAAAAATATTTAAGGTTTTGTATAAACAGTTCACATAATAGGTTTACAAAAGTGGATCAACTCACATTGCTGTCTTAGATTTTCCGTAAGGGTTTCCTGGTGACAATCTATAATTTACACAAATGCACACGCGTTAGTATAATAACCCATTTTAACATTAGTAATACCCTCCCCGAGACAGCATTCCAACGACTACGTCGGGCAGAACCACGACAGCCGTTACGGAACCCTAGATCAATCGGGCAGTGTATCTAATACGTATCCAGGGGTTATAATACTTACAACGGAGCAGAACTTCACTATTTAGGGGGGTATTATACCAGTGTATAATGCCTACACTTTAGATTTGAGAGAAAGAAAACGATTTTGAACGAATTTGAATGAAGATCCGATGGCCTGCTTATATAGTGCTTCACTTCGGTTTTCTCGCGACCCGCGTAAAACAAGGCAAGGGCCTTACGCGGCCCGGGTCAACTATAGTCAACGCGTAGCTTGGCTGGGTCATCAAGTAGGCTTGCCGGGTGTTGGGCCACGTGGCCGCACCGGGCTGCGCCATATTCTTGGCCTCTCGCGGCCCGCGTAAGGGTTAAGGGTGCCTTACGCGGCCCGCCTAAAACCAAAAATCATTATTTTTAATTAATTTTAATAATATTTAAGGTATTCGGGGGCCGTTTTCACGTATGGGGTATATTTTTGGACATATTGGAATATTTTAAAATATATTAGGGGTGTCAGAAATATTTTGGAGGGTTGATATATCTTGGTACAACTCCAGGATTATTTAATAAAATATATAGTGCATTTACATTAAGTATAGTAACCCAATTCCACTTTTCCCTACGTCACGAGACAGAACCCCAACGAATTTAGGCAGAGCCTTGACATACGTTACGGGGCCCTACGTCAATCGGACAGGGTATCAGTGATTAAGGGTAAAAACACTTAAAACAGAGCAGGGTTTTATTATTATTATGGGGTGAAAATAAAACTAAAATTTATAAATATAATTTTGAGAAGAAAGGGGCGACATAGCGAGAAGAAAGAAAAAGGACTGAATGATTTTTGATTGTGTGCATTTCTCTTATTTATACTAAATTTGAAGCTTGGGGATCACTGCTTCTTTGGACACGTACCTATAACCATAAATGTCATATTCTGCTTATCCTTCCACGTAATGTATGCATGAATTTCTAATTTCATATGTTAGGTTATAGTTATTATTATTTTATTGGTTATAATTATATACGTAACATGTATATAGAATTAAATGTTAATTTTTCTTTAATTATTTTATTATTTATATATTATAATTAATTCAACTGCTTTGTTTATAACTTCTAAAATATGACGTTTTATAAAATGATGAATATGCCATTAGAATGAGAATATTTTTATCTACATTTTGAACCAAGTTTTATTAAAAACGGAGTAGGGTTATTTATAACTTATTCTCATTATTATAGTTATTAAACAGTTCCTACAATTGCCAAAATATCTCATTTTTCTATCGGTCAACTTACCCATGATCTAACCGTTTAATAACTAAATTTGGAAATTAAAAATTTTGGGAATGTTACAGTAAATTTCATTACTCTCACATTCCTTGTCATACAATATGATGTTTATGAGCCATATACATTCCCACCATAATCATATCTCATCAAATTTGCAAGTATTCATATAAAATCACAACTAAATTAATTTAGACATTTCATTGAACACATGGCGTGCGTACCATCTTCAAAGCATAAAGTACAAGTATCTTAAACACATTCTTCCCTAATTCATTCTTTGATTAGCATGAACATCCTTAATTTCCCAATTTTCCATCCTATCTATAAACATCTAATTCTAATTCAATTACTCATCAAGGTCTCATCAACATTTTGCTTCAATCATCAACATCATACTAACTACATATAGAGTGTTCTACAAATTATAAATCATCCTATGGCATACAAGTGGGTTTTACCCCAAATCATCACTATACACAAAATTAAACATATCTTACCATCTACATATTCATAACAACTATCATTCAGGTTAAATTTTACATTACATTCATAGATTACACAAAAACCCACTTAATCAAAGATCACTAAATCACTTAATTCGACTTACTTGATGTTAGAGACACTTAAGGAATCAATCTCCTAACTCATGTACTGATAATTAAGCCTTTTCCTCCTTTAATTTTGTAAAATTCTAAGGAACTAGGGTTTCCCCTCTCCCTCTCTCTCGTTCGATCGCACAAGCCAACTGGCTTTTTTTAATCAAATTTTCATTACACAATTACACTTTTAGTCCCTTGTCTTTTAAAGTGTGTCCAAATGGTTATTTTCCCATACTAACTTGGTCTCTTTTCTTTTGTTTAACTTAGTTACATACATATATTTTAAATTATCATTTTCTTACGGTACCGTTTTCTTTTTTTTTAGCATCACGAGCATAATATTATTTTATAACATATGAAATTTGGGGTGTTACATTCTGTTAGTATAGGTCCACTAGTCTACAATATGTGAAAAAGTGGGACCACCACTGTTTATTTTTTAAATTGGAACCGTTGCCAGCCAACGACTAATAGTTTGGATTATTAAATCCATTATTCCATTCTTTTTATCCTATTTTGAATAAATTCCTTCTATTTTTCTAATAAAATAATATCCTCAAATTTAAATCGTTAATTTAAGATAATTTTAAATAAAACAAATTATTTATAACGAAAACTAAACTTTGTATTCATATATATTTTATTTATTTTTATTTTCATTATTAAAAATTATTGTATCGATTTTATTACATAATTTATAAATCAAATTGTCGGAATTTGTACCAACATTTTATTACTCAAATGACTGTTGATTTGTTTTTTGATTAACATATATCCACAATCACCCTATCCATAACGTATCAAGTATATCAGTTACTATTTTTAAAGATATAACTTTTTTATTATTTGGTATATAAATTTTAGGCGTCTAGATATATACATAAAAAAAACCGGTTCGGGTCGGGTCATGTAAAAAGGGAACATCAAACTTAAATTTATATAATTATCAAAAACACGTCAAACATTGTTACAAACATATTTAAAAAGTTGCCCTACGGGTTTTCATTTTTTGAAATCTATCCAAAACATCATCTAGAGGTACTTTCTTAAACATTTTATTTAATCAACAATCGGAATATGATCCAAAATAAACATTTTATTATTAAATATTAAATTTAACATTTAATAATGAAATCAAGTTGAACATATAAATCAACAGCAACCTTTTTTAATATTTAATCAACAATCCAGTAACTTCTTTATAATATTTAATAATAAAATGAACCCTATAAATCTATTTTCCTAATTTCCTACAATTGCCATTTGCCGTAACTTTACAACAGCAACCTTATCAACATTCAACAACCTTATCAAAACTCTTGAAGAATAAAATCAAGGAGTGGTACCTGGTCGGCTAGTTGCACTCTGTCTACGGCGACTCGGCGAGATTTGTGGCTGATCGATCGAAGCCTGCCTGCAGGTTGATCCTTCTTCTGTTTCTTGGTCGCTGCAGCAGAGAGGGGAGGGCGGGAGAGATTGAAAGGTCGATTGGCCGATTGGGTTTATTTGGGTAATTGGGTTATGTTTTGTTAATTGATTTTGTTATTTGGGTTGTGTTTTACCATAAACTTATTCAATTGGGCTTGATGTTGGGTTATAGGAATACAAGTTTTATTTAAAGAGATTAGTGGGCTAACTTGTTTACATAATTGGGTCGGGTTTAAATCCGTGTTCACAATTTTTTTTATATAAATTCCTAACATTTTTTTTCTAAGGGGTGCGGTCAGAATTTTCCAAGGGGTGTGGTCGAAATTTTCCAAGGGGTGCGGTCGGGATTTTTCGCGAAAAATAACACTAAATTTTTTTTTCAAGGGGTGCGGCCGCCCACCTACGGGCTAAGGTAGGTCCGCCCCTGTTTAGTACATAAATGTATATTTATTTAACTCGTGTAATACACATGATTTTTAAAAATATTATTTTTTTATTATTTTTGTCATATAAAATTACATTTATTTAATACGTGTAACAAATGAGGTTTTTAAAGATATATTATTCTGTTATTTAGTATATAAAATTACATTTATTCAATTCATGTAATACACGAAGTTCTAACCAGATATAATAGATACCGCTTATCAAAGTTCCCATCACTTGATATAATACAGTTCTTAAAATCTAAATTCGGTCCAAATCAAATAAAAATATGAATTTGGTCCAACTCAACTTTAGCTTATTTTTGTTAGCCCAACCCAATTCAGAATGGTAAAAAGTATTTACAAATCGATTCAAATTCTTTTTTTAATAATAAATATGGATTACTCTCATCGTGTCATCAACGAAAATATCCATATTATCTACTATAACAAAAACCAACGCCAACAATAGTGCTTTCATTTGATTGGTTGAGTTGGGCGGCCACCTGCCACCCAATTTTTTTTTATTTTTTTTTGCTAAATTACGATTTTGTTCCGTTTATATTTATAGTCATGCAAGACACTCCTCTATTGGCCCAACAAATTTACGATTTTATCCCGTTTTAAAATTACGATTTTACCATTAGTTCAAAATTTTGCTTTTACCCTCATTTGAAAATAAATTTACGCTTTTGCTCCCAGCTAAAAATTTTCAATTTTTCCCTCGGTTCAACATTATGATTTTGTCCCGTTTAAATTTACAGTTTTGTCATTAGGTTTTTTCCCTTATAATAACGATTTTGTTATCTATTCAAAATTATGTTTTTACCCCCCATTTAAAAATAAATTTACGCTTTTGTTCCCAGCTAAAAATTTCAGTTTTGCCCTCGATTCAAAATTACGATTTTGCTCCGTTTAAATTTACAATTTTGCCATTAGGTTTTTTCCTCACACAGCCAAGTTACGATTTTGCTCTCAACCCCATTGGTCCATTTAATTTATGATTTTATCCCTGTAACAAAATTATGATTTCCCCCTCAGTTTAAAGTTACGTTTTCCCCATCGTTTTATTTTTTGTAGCAAAACTATAAAAGTTTTTTTTAATTGGTTGAGTCGATTTAATTTTTTTCCGTCTAAAGGAGCTGCCTAACACGCGCTCATTAGTCCTGAAAAATTATAGTTTTGCCCTGAGCCCAAAATTACAGTCTTATCATCGTTTTTGTTTTTTCCTAGCAAAATTATAGCGGTGTTTTTTTACTTGATTGAAAACTATTCGGCCATCGCCCCGCAACGCGGGCGGGCATCAACTAGTTTTCAAACACATTTTCAAATACAAAGGTCGGCGGGAATAGTGCCTCCAATTGATTGGAGGAAAGAGGCTGCAAGGGGAATAGTGTCAGGCACCTGCCTGACACTTCCCTATTGGCCTAATTAATTTATGATTTGATCCCCACTTTAAAATTATGATTTTGCCGTCCGTTTAAAATTACGTTTTTGTCCCCAGTTAAAAATCTATTTACCCTTTTGCCACCAGCTCAAAGTTACGATTTTGCCCTCGGTAGAAAAAATACGATTTGACCCTCAGCCAAAATTATGGTTTTGCCCCAGTTCAAAATAAAAATATGTTTTTCCCCTAGCTAAAATTTACGATTCTACACCACTTTATTATTTTACACCTAATTTAAAATTACATTTTTCGCCTCCAGTTTAAAATTACGTTTTGCCCCCCCCCCCCCCCCAAAAAAAAAAACAATAATAATAAACATATGCTTTTGCCCCCCGCTAAAAATTACGATTTTACCCTAATTTCAAAAATACGTTTTCGCCCACAGTTCAAAATAAAAATATGGTTTTCCTTTGGTTCAAAATTACGATTTTACCATCGGCTCAAAATTATGATTTTGCCCCCAATTCAAAATAAAATATAGTACTGTTTTTTTAATTGGTTGAGAATTATTCGGCCATCGCCCCGCAACGCGGGCGGCGGGCATCAACTAGTTCCCAATACATTTGGCAAAAACTCCTTGAGAAATGGTCCTAAGCCTTAGACCAGAAGGTATGGTGTGGGGATGATGGGCCGTTACGTCACCCGCCACGTAAGCGGATGTAAGGATGGGCCTAAAGGGGATGGACCAAGGGGGTGGGGATGAAGCTAAATATATATATGTATGTATGTATAGGTCTGTGTGTGATGGAGGGAGCCGTCGAGTTCGTCTGGGAGAAGGCGATCAAGACGGGGACGGGCCAAGGAGGGCGGTGTTCCGGGGCGGCGCCGTGCCTCGCCGGCCCTTGGCCGTCCCCCATACCGACTGGCCTTATCCATCCAAGATGCCACTAGACTGCTACCGCAATGGAATGAAATTCTGTTTTTCATTGTTTTAGTCTTTTAGGTTTTTGCAAAAGAGTTAAATGCCATTTTAATCCCTGTGGTTTGAACCATTTTGCTAGTTTAGTCCAAAGGTTTGAAGCGTTGTCATTTTAGTCCAAATAGTTTCAAGCGTTGCCATTTTAGTCCACTGGGTGAACTCCGTCTATTTTTTCTGTTAGCTAGAAGGGTAATCTGAACATTTTATATGGTCGAATTGCCCTTCTAGTTAACAAAATTACATATAAAATGACCGAAATGCCCTTATAGTTAACAGAATAAAGGGACAGAGTTAACCCAATGAATTAAAATGGCAACGTTTAAAATTATTTGAACTAAAATGACAACTTTCAAACATTTAGGGGCTGTTTGGCAACATCTGAACCAATAAGTGCTGAATGAACTGGTAAAGTGCTATTTGGTTGCACATCTGAATGACTATGTAAAATGACATTTTTACCCCTGCTTTATATAAAAAAAAAAAGGACAAAAAATCTATGTATCGTGACTTATTCAAACTTATCCTATCCTACTTTATATCTAGGAGACTGATCAATATTTCCTACTTTATATCTAGGAGACTGATCAATATTTATAATACATCCACTAATAGCAACATCATATATACTTTATTCCAGTTCAAGCATAGCAAGTAAGTAAATGATAAACATAAGAGTGAAATTTCCAAATTCAGAGTCACTTAATAAACCTGATGATACAAGTGAAGAAGATGAAACTGGTGACGGCGGAGAATCAGAAGAAACCTTGTACGACGAAAAAGACCCAAGAATCAAAGACTTCATGATTCGAATCAAACCCAAATCTTTATATGAAACTGGTGACGGCGGAGAATCAGAAGAAACCGGAGCTTCTTCCGGTCCTGTGGTGGAGGAGCTTCTTACGGTTGTGAGTTCTCCGGTGACTGTGTCGAGGAGAGAGAGAAGAGAGAGGGTGGAGAGGGAACCGTGGGGAGGTGTGAAGGAAGATGGCGGCGCTGCAGAGGTCGCGGATGAGGAAGAGGACGCCGGTTGTGGAGCTCCGATTGAGGGGTAGGGCGGCGAGTATGTGGAGGTTTGGAGTGGAGGAGGTCGATGGTGGAAGGAAGGGAAGAAGATGCAGCTGTGTGGAAGAAGAGATGTGGTTAGGGCAAGGGTATACATGTCATACGTTCTATTCAGTTCTATTCAGACATCAAATATATCTGAACCATTCAGTCTGAATGGTTTCATTCAGATGTGCTTATTTGGGTGAACCAAACACCTTAGCCTCTGACCGATTCAGAGGCTAGCCTCTTAATGAGGCCATTCAGACCCAAACAAACAGCCCCTTATACTAAACTAATAAAATAGTGCAAACCACATGAGTAAAATCACATTTAACTCTTTGGAAAAAGAATATTTAAACTCACTACATTGACTGATTGACACTCTCTGATTTCAAATTTCAAAATATTGGCCGGTTGGTTATCTGCTCTCCGATGAAACCAACAGAAATCCCCATGAAATCCGGCGACACTGAACTAGTCGCCGGAAAGAGAGAAGCTACCAAAAATAAGCCTCAATTCCGGCCGGCTACCGATGATACGAAACCCCTTCCCCAAGATCCGGTACTCTCTTTCCCCAATTTCTTCTTGTTTTTTTATTTATTTATACCCACATAATAAATTAAAACTTCTGTTCTTATATATTCTTAATGTTCTTTTTTGTAGATTCTAAGATCAGACCCAATTGAGACGGAGGACGCTGTTCTCCGATTGCCCCCTTTTCTTTCTATTTATTAGTTCATGATTTTGTATGTATGTACTCTTCTTCTTGCAGTTACTTATGTATTCATTTGATGGTTTATAGTCTTGTTAATTTGATTTAATAATTTCTGGTTAGAAGTAGTATTTTAGTGAGCTTGTTATTACTGCGGGTGTGAATTTCTGACACATAACCCGAAAACACGACATGAACCTGACACGAAATTCGTGGGTTTGGGTTTAGTCTAGACGGGTTCGAGTCAGTTTCAGGTTGAACTGCGGTTCCGTTTAGTTAAATGGGTCAGGTTCGGGTCAATCCTGTTGGATTGGCGGGTTGACCCGTTTAACCCATTTCTATTATATTATGTTTTTTACGATATGTTTTATGTCATAAATTATTATGTTTTTTTTACAATATGTTTTATGTCATAAATTAATTTGGGTGTGTATTTTATGCTATAATTATAACTTAAAACGGGATATTGACATAAGATTTTATGATTTTAATGTAATTTTATTATATAAATTTGTGTTTTTTTGTAGTAGACGTTAATTTTAATATATATTTTGCTGAAAAATAAAAAAAATACAAAGTTCGGGTTGAACAGGTCGGGGTCGGGTCAGCCTGCGAATATTCGGGTCGGTTCGGGTTCATATGTATGACAGGATTTCGGGTTCGGGTTCGGGTCGGGTTGAACTCGCCAACCCGCGAACACTGCCCGTTTAGCACCCCTACTTCTTACATTGTTAAGAAATGCTACTGTGAGGTTATTTTACAAGGGGCAAATTAGTCATTTTGGTTTGTTGGAATTGCAATGTTTATTATGTTTATGACTATGATTCTGGTGCAATGAGTGTGTTCTTCGCGTACAATTGAAACCATCAAAGAAAAGACGTTCACGTGGATTTGAAATAGATCGAAATTTGTAACTTTGAATCGGAAGAGATGGAGAGATTTCAATATTCATGACATTGTGCTGTAACTTGTAAATTCCTAGGTTTTGCAGCTTCTTGCTGGTCCGTTTTATGTTTTTATATAGATTCTCGCCGTTCCAAAAAAAAATCTACGAGCTTATGAATTATTGTACTTAAAGTTATGCATGTTTTCGTTGTTGAACACGAGTTTGCGTTCTTAAACGTGTTTTTTGAATACTGTTAAAATGCAGTTAAGGCCTTATATTTCTAGTGAAGTATTAATCTAGAACCATTTGTCAATGTTTGCATGATTTCACCTCTAGTTGAAATACCATTATTGTGGTAACCTAGAGCAGTTAAGTTTGTTAAAAGGGCTTGGATCTATGACTGAAAAAGGTGCGCGTAAAACTGGACTAAACACCAACAAATGTGTGTATGCAACGCCATATAGCAAATCCATTCAATTAGGCGTGTCGCTGTGATTCGCGGTTCTCATGAAATATATGCGTTTTCATTTTAATCCTCCCCTATATATAGGGTTAGGATCGTGTGAGAAGTAATCTGGGGTAATTGAGAAACATTCTGGATCAAAGATGTTTTTTTTTAATGTACATATGTGTGCTTACGGTTGAGAACTAACTGCCACATACTATCCAAAAGCCAGTAACAAAACCAATACCCATACCAATATAAAACCACCTTTGAAGTTCATCTACGTCTTCCCTGCCGCCTTCACTTTCACCAAGAGTGGGTGGTACTTCGGATTCGTCATCTCCAATACAATTTTTAGTAATGGAAGGTCCACATAGTCCTGCGTTTCCACTATATCTTGACGGTTCAAAGGACTGGAGTTGAGTGCTAGACGGAATTCTACCTGACAAGTTATTATACGACACGTCTAGATAATTTAATGAAGTCATCCGAGCCATGCTTGATGGTATCCCTCCTGAAAAGTTGTTTCTTGATATATCCAAAGGATATATCCAAAGTTGAAAGTCTTTTCATCTCACCAGTTTTCCATGGAATCTCTCCACCTAAAGCGTTCTTCGACAAGTTTAATGCAATTAGTCCATGGAGATTTGTAAGTTCGTATGGAAATCGTCCTGTTAGGTTGTTGCTTGATAGATCATTGATCCTAAGCAATCCAAGAATGGTACTGAATTCACGTACATTTCCTTGCCACTCAATCGTTGCATGGTCAAAATTCGAATGAACAATGAAATCTTGATGAGCATATCTTGGATTATACCATGGAATGGGAAAAACGTACTCAGCTCGTGTTGGAATAAGTCCTTCTTGAATGATGGGATGGTTCCGAATAGATTGTTTTTTGACAATTCAAGAAGTTGAAGATTCACTAGTTGACACAATTGTAAAGGGATAGTTCCAAAAAAGTTGTTTGCATAAGGCTAAGAACAATGTCGGAACTAGAATAATAACTCAGGGGTATCAAAAAAAAAAAATTCACTGTTCAATCATAAAATATTAAAAAACGAAAATAAATAAATAAATAAAGTAAAACAAATACGTAATAGATTTGTCCTCTTTTTTTTCATAGCTAACAATTCAAGAACTCAAGAAGAAAAGAAATAAATAATACTCACAATGTGTGTGTAATATTTGCGGATGATCAGCGATTTGCGGATGATCAACTCAATTGCGGATGATCAGCACTTCAGTTTGCGGATGTTCAACCGCTGAATCAACGATTTGCCGTTTGCGGATGAATGCATGATCACGATCAGCAGCATATCTTAGGTTCTTCTGCCCCTGGCCCTCTGCGTCGTTCATAATCACAACCACCTGAGTCGACGTTTGGTATCCCTTTGACATATAACATTATAATTGGGCTAACATATAACATTATAATTGGTTTGGGCTAACATATAACATAATAACTGACTTTAATAATAATTGGTTTGGCTTACTATATACAATCTTCATTATTGAATGCTTACTCTTCATAACTGGGCTTTAATAAACTGATTTGGGCTTATTATTTACAACTGCAATTTGGGCTTACAATTTTTTAGGGGTGTCATTTGTATAAAAAATCGATTTTTTTTACACTACCGGTACAAAGTTGAGCCATAGCCCGTGCTACGGCTAATTACTCTACAGGTCCGCCCCTGCATCAATTCGTGTTCGTTCATTTAAAAAACCGAACGGAATTTCTTGTTCATGTCCGTTCATTAATTAAACGAATGAACGTAAACGAACTTCCCGCCAAACTGTTCACTGAACGTTCGGTTCATTTACAGTCATATGCCTCTTAAAGGAGAGGTCACAAGTTAAACCTTGGGCAAGAGTGAATAATGTAGAATTATTGCTGCTAACAAAGTAGGAGCAAACATTGCTATTAAAAAAAATATAAGTTTAAAAAAAATCTTCAAATTTTTTTTATACAAAGGACGAGTCAAAATAAGTTATGTGTTGGTGTCACTAAACCTTTTTATAGTGGAATCAATCCATTGATTAATAATTTAATATGAACATTTGTCGTTAACTAGGAGTTAATATCACCATATAGATGATGGATTGAGTGATGCTCATAAATAGCATATTTATTGTGGACCATTTACAAGGACATCTCGTTCTATTCACATTATATGTTTCATATTTCCTTCTTTATACGTTATCTTCATTAACCACTTGCCATGAAATTTCAGTGTTATAGTCTACCAAAGACTTGGGAGTTATCAAACATCTAGTTTCAGCCTTTTAGCCAATGGGGTATGGACAGTGGCGGATTGGATCATGGATTGTCATTTGTCACACATGGCATGGTTCTCGTGGTACACCACCCCTATTCCCAAACCATGGTGGTTCGCGTGGTTTAATTCATGGCAACCACGACCCTTTTCAGGGGATTTTGATTGGTGTGTGTGTGTGTGTTTGGGGGGGGGGGGGGGGGTTGTGGGGGTCATGGTCCATACCATATAGGGTAATGGATTAGGTCGGTGGATGAGGGTAGAGTGACATGACGCTTACGTAGAGGGTGGTGGTGATCATTTGATCTGCGTTTTTTATTTTGCATCAAAGATGATTCATTGGAAATGCATCAAATTTGCTAACGGTGGTAAAATGTTCTTAAGTAGTAAGTGATTCACGAAATACTTTAATCTAAAAGTGATATTACACGATTCAACTTTTCAATTTGGCGTCCCCCCTTGCCCGTCTTCTTCTCGTCGCCCAGCTCTCCTCACACAACTCAATTTGGCACAAAATTTCAGGAGACTCCCCCCTCCAACTTTTCAAACAACCAATAAAAAAACCTCAACTTTTCAAACAACCAATCATATCTTTCTTGGGCATCTTGAGTTGCCCCAAACACCACGCCCCCTTTTTTGCTCAAAATCCTCTGATCTGACGTGGCGCCACGTGTCGCAAGTCGCTCCCTCTAAAGGACGCCCCACTCCCTTCAGTCTTATGGGTAAATGCTAAAACATGGCTAGTTGGCTACATCAGCTTATATTTTTAAACTAGACAGGAAATCCTAGGAATCTGAGTTTAAATGTCAAACATCAAATCAAAGTAGACTTTGTGACGATAAAAGGCCTCAAATTAGATGTTAAATAACTCCCAAGTGTTTGGTAGACTATGGGGCTGTTTGTTTACCTCTTAATGGTTCAGACCTCTTACTGGTTTAACACTTAATGGTTCAGATTGTTTGTTTCGTGAGCAGATATCTGAATGGTTCAGACATTTGCCTCTGAATGGTTAACTATTATACGAAGTCTGAATGGTTAAGACCTCTAATCTGAATTGGTCAGACATTTGCCTCTAAACGGTTAAACATTATACTGGATCTTATTAGTTCAGATATTTTACTGATTCAGCACTTAATGGTTCAGATCTCTTATTAGTTCAGCACTTAACCTTTTAGAAGTTACCAAAATATTTCATGGCAAGTGGTTAATGAAGATAACGTATAAAGAAGGAAATGTGGAACATATAATGTTAAAAGAACAAGAAGACTTGTAATGGAAGATAATCCACAATAAATATGCTATTTATGAACTCCACTCAATCGGTCATCTATATAATTAATGGCGATATAAACTCGTAGTTAACGACAAATGTTGATCATAGTTAACGACAAAAAGGTTATAAATACAAAATTATTTTATTTATTTTTTCTTGGGGGTTTTTTTTAGTTTTTTAATGTATCAAGTGGCGTGTAACATCCCGATTTGGATTTTCTTTATAAAATATCTTTCACCCATAATCATTATTATTCGAGAGGGTATTAAAGAAATTAGCCGTTAAAAAAAAATCATTATTATTATTATTTTTTTCTATCACATGGATTTCTGCAAGGAACGAGTAGTGTTTTTCTAAGATAGTCCTATGTAATATTAATCCCGTGGGATCGTTATGCATGATTCAATAAAACGGTTCTTTTTTTGTATGTTATTTCATATATCCTATGCTTTTATCGGTTCTTTTAAAATTATTACATGCATGTATGTAAATCATCAATGACAATGGTTAAGTTATATTACAAATGCTCCTAAAAATAAGAAGTGTACAAAGACATAATAGATCGCACAATATCGAGCAAAATATAACACAATATAAAGGAAAAAAACACAATGAATCGCAAAAAAGACAATGACGCAAATATAGAAAATAAACAATGATAAATAAAAAAGAGTAAATTACACTTTGTGTCCTTTAAGTATAACCAGAATTATGAAATATGCCCTTTAAAAGATTTAATTTCAGTTTATGTCCAAAAATTGCATGTTATATAACAGGTTATATATTTTTTTTCACCTAACTGAGTTAATTCTATAAGTTATGTTAAATTAATGTCAGGGGCAATATTGGTAATACACAAATAATGAAGGGTAATATAGGTGTTTTACAAACCAATGAATATAAGACCCCTAAATAACACCCAATCTTTTCATCCATCACCTTCCCCAAATCAGATTAGGGTTTTTAACATCACAAACAAAAAATTGGTATCTCTCTCTCTCTCCGATTTAAACAAGGACAACAATTGTTCTTTCTCTACTCTTTACTCTCTAACAAAATAATAAGACACAATCGATGAAATTGAAGAGGGTTTTCTAGTAGTTACCATCGAATTGTTTGAGGGCTTCGATGGGTCGGCGTTGAAAGGGGAAGTATTTGGCGGAGAATTTGTGGTCGGTGATGGGGTGACGATGGGCAGCTTCACGGATGGATTCATCGACGGGACGACAGGGTTTGGTGACGGGGGTTGTGGTGGTTTCGGTGGGTTTGTTGGAGGAGATGGTGGCTTTGATAATTGGGAATTTGGGGCGTAGTGAGAGGATGCAGGTGGTGTTTGGTCAGGCTAGGGTGGCAAATCAGTGGTGGTTGTAGGTTTGTGTGGCGGAGGTGTAGGATGGTGGGGGTTAGTTGTGGATGGATGATGGTGGATAACTAATCAGTGGGGTTGGGCGGAGAATGGTTATGGTTTGTCGTGGTGGTGAAGGGAAAGGGTTATGCAGGTGTAATGGAGGGTTGCAGGTAGTGGAAATTGTCACACCCCAACCGATGGCAAAAACATCGGGGCGCGGCACTGAGCGAAACGGATTGTCCAAGAGATTCCATAACAACTATAATTACCAAATATTTAATCATTACCTCCCATACCGTAACATATAAAGTAACACAGTTATTACAGACAAATTGTTCTCAAAGACAAATAAAACTGTTCCGACAACTCATAATTTAATTAGTTCGTTTCTAGACTCCCCTAGCTCGATTCCACAAATCAAAGCAAAGCATAGCACAACATCCTAAACACCTGTCACATACGTTAAAATAGGTCAATACACATAGTGTAAAGGTGAGCATACAAGTTTAATAGTATAATTAGTAGCGAAAGTGATTTACGCATAACTTGCATGTAACACGTAGAAATGTGAAGCTAGTAGGCTATTGACAATGAAATATGCACAGACATGACTGCGAGTTGTAGAATGCGCAACACATATCACCACTGTGACACGTGAAGAAATACACTTAACAACCCCTGTCCACAACAGGTGCTGAGTCCAAACTATAGTACTATCGTTGCTAAGGTGTTAGGCAACAATCACTGTGTAAACATAACATACAAGCATTCATCGAATAACACGTATAACATGCGAGAGCGGTTAGCGTATAAAAAGTGGTTGCGTTGTGTGATCGATGTGATTTGATATAGGTAACGTATGTAACACCCAAAAGTGCGTTAAGCAAGAAGGGATCGAGTATACTCACATATCGTGTTTAATGAATAAACACAGTCTTGGATTGAAGGGAGCACTGGAGAGATAAGCCTGATAAGATAACAACAGTATAAGCGTTGAACGGTGCGTTAAACAGTGTGTCAGAGTGATAAGTGATGAAAGGTGATCCAATCGGATGGCCGTCCGGACGGATGGCCATTCGCTCGGAGGGTGATCCGTTGGGATGGATGTGTTTGTGTATGATATGAACTTTGAAGTTTTCGTTGTAGCATTTTGTAAAATGAGAAGTGTTCCTACAATTCAGGTCATCCGGATGGATGACCGTTCGGTCGGATGGCCCTTCGTTTGGATCTGATCTTCTTTGAAGTTTTGCAAAATGTTTAAGTGTTGGAAAGTATCACAAGTCATCCGTTCGGATTGTCGTTCGATCGGATGGCGATTCGTTCGGTAACCTGTTCGTTTTGAAAACTTGTAAATTTCTTCCAAGTTTGGAAAGTTTTGCGATTGAATCGAGACGGTATGACAGCGTGTCAAACAACGGAAACCCATCAAGCCCAAGTCATCCGATCGGATGGGAATCACCCCGTCTGACCCGTTAAGTGTTCTTAACGGAACTTCATGTTCAACCCGTGAATCGGTCATCTCTTTGATAGTAATCCATTCTCAGACCGGCACCTCACTAGAGGATGAGCAGAAGGCCTGAACGAGCTTGGATTCTACCGGGTTTTGAGTAAAAGTGAAGGTTGTTGGAAGAAAAGTTTGAAACATCTTGATTATGCTTAGATTTAGGTGAAATCAGTGTTTAAACATTGTAGAAATCCCTTAGATTTGAGTTGTTCTTGGTGGAATGAGGTCATACTTCAATGTTCATATGGACACCATACATGGATCGAAGATCCTGGTACAACTTGTCGGCACATGGATGAATCGAATAACTAGACTTGTGAGCTTCGTTCATCAAAATATCCCTGAGGTCGTTGCGATTAGGGATCCAAATGCGGTCATGATAGTGGAAGATGCCATTGGATTTGTTGACCAATTGGATTTCGGAACCAAGTATTCTTTCCTCTCGCGTGGTATTCTCAAGAAAAACAGAGTGCTGTGCGTCGTGAATAAGAGTCTCGAGATCATGTTGGGCTCGGACATTGCAGATACTATGCACATCGCTTCGTCGACTAAGAGCATCAGCCACGACGTTTGCTTTGCCCGGATGGTAACGGATCTCACAATCGTAGTCACTGAGCAGTTCGACCCATCTGCGTTGGCGCATGTTCAGCTCTTTTTGACCATTGATATGTTGTAGGCTCTTGTGGTCGGTGAAGACCGTACACTTAGTACCGTAAAGGTAGTGTCGCCAAATCTTTAATGCAAAAACAACTGCACCTAGTTCCAGGTCATGGGTCGTGTAGTTTTTCTCGTGGACTTTGAGCTGACGAGAGGCGTAAGCGATAACGTTGTCTCGCTGCATGAGAACACAACCAAGACCTAGGTTCGAGGCATCACAGTAAACGACAAAATCGTCGTCTCTGTCGGGTAGAGTGAGAAAAGGAGCATTGCAGAGCATATGCTTGAGAGTCAGAAAGGCTTCCTCTTGTTCGGTTCCCCAAACAAAAGGTTTATCCTTGTGCGTTAAAGCGGTAAGCGGAACAACGATCTTAGAGAAACCTTCGATGAATCGGCGATAATAACCGGCCAATCTGAGAAAAGAACGAATGTCGGACGGGTTCTTAGGCATTAACCAACTCTTAACTACTTCAATCTTCGCGGGGTCGACGTGTATACCTTAACTATTGACAATATGACCAAGTAATTGAACCTCCTCAAGCCAAAATTCGCACTTAGAGAACTTGGCGTAGAGGCGATTCCCTTGGAGTAATTCGAGAACCAAACGTAGATGTTGCGCATGTTCGGCTTTCGATTTCGAATAGATAAGAATATCATCGATGAACACGATGACGAAGCGGTCGAGAAAGGGTTTACACACGCGATTCATCAATTCCATGAAAACCGCGGGTGCGTTGCTTAGACCAAAGGGCATAACGACGAATTCATAGTGGCCGTATCGAGTTCGAAAAGCGGTTTTGGGAATGTCTTCCTCCTGAATTCGCAACTGATGGTAGACTGAGCGTAAATCGATTTTAGAGAAGCACGTAGCACCTTGCGATTGATCAAACAAATCATCGATTCAGGGCAGGGGATAGCGATTCTTGATAGTAAGCTAATTCAGTTCCCTATAGTCGATGCACATCCGGAACGATCCATCCTTCTTTTTGACGAAAAGGACATGTGCGCCCCAAGGAGAGGTGCTAGGGCGAATGAAGCCTTTATCAAGCAATTCCTGGAGTTGACTCGAGAGTTCGTGCATTTCGGATGAAGCGAGTCGATAAGGAGCTTTAGCGACAGGATTGGCTCCAGGAATGAGGTCGATACGAAAATCGATATCACGAGACGGCGGTAAACCAGGTAGATCATCAGGAAAAACATTAGGAAATTCACAAACAATGGGAACGTCTTTCACTTCTTTCTTTTCCTTCTCCGCTACTACGATGTGCGCCAAGAAAGCTTTGTATTCCTTTCGGAGATACTTGCTTGCTTGTATGCACGACATGAGTTTGAGTTCCTTCGAAGGTGTTTCGCCATAGACACAGAGTTGATCACCATTAGCAAGAGAAAAACGAATCATCTTATCAAAACAGACAACTTCAGCACGATTTTCCCGAAGGAAATCCCTGCCTACTATGATATCGAAACTTCCAAGCTGCATCGGGATAAGATCGATTGGAAAGACGTGATTGTTAAGTTCGAGCGTACAACCACAGAGAACAGAATTAACAGAGACGGTTCTTCTAGTGGCAATTTCTACGTCGAACTTCGTTGGGAGATTAACGCATTTACGGTTTAGGAGCTTTTCGAATTCTAACGATACAAAACAGTTATCGGCTCCAGTATCAAATAAACATGAAGCATAGATGCCATTGACAAGAAACGTACCATTAACTACATTGTTATCAGCTTGAGCTTGGCGAACGTTAATGTTGAAAGTGCGTCCGCGAGGTGCTTGTTGAGCTGGCTGCTGCTGCTGCTGTGGCTGCTGCTGTTGATGTTGTTGCTGCGCTGGCTGCTGATGTGGCTCTTGTTTCACCACTCTGTTCGGGCAGATGTTTGCAAAGTGGTTAGGATCACCACATGCATAGCAGGCTCTTGCGTGAGCAGGAGCTGCTTGTTGACCCTGTGGAGCGGGAAGAGGAGCTGGCAGTGCAGGAGCTTGAGCTTGACGGGGACCAGTACGGAAGTTAGCAGTAAAATGGCCGTAAAGATTGCAGTGAACACAAAATCGACATGCGATCCCAACAGGGTGATGGTAAGTACAAGTAGGGCAGAGCGGGTGAGGACCAGTATATGCACGCTTGGCCGGCGGTGCATTGGTCACCAGTGCCGCTACTTAGCAGTTCTGAGGTTGCGGTTGAGCAGGGACAGCTTGGAGTGAAGCGGCGGTGACAGCGCAATTCTTGCTGTTGTTGTTGTTCTGCTTGCGTTTACGGCGAGAAGATTTGGAAGCTTGCGGTGCGGCGGCGTCAGCGGTGGGGGAAGCGGTAACTTGGTGGAGGCTCTTGGTGGTATTCTTGAAATAACCAGCCAACACTCGCTTGTCATTAATCTCGGCAGCTAGTAGATATGGCGCGACACTGCATCCTGCCCACAAGGCAAGTGGGACTGACACCACAGAGCAAGTGGCACCAATGACATTCACCTGTCAGCCCCCACGTAAGCAACAGACTGACACTGCAGTAGGACGTGGCTTCACCTCCACAACCAACAAGCCTGACACACCTGCATAAGGGTGGCATGTCGTCAGTCTGTCCCATCAACCACCTCCTTCACTCCTCGACTATAAATACCCATCCCAAACCAGGTTTGAGGTATCGTCTCTTTACTCTCACACTACTACTACTATCACACACTTTGCTTCTCAAGCAAATCACTGATTCTCACGCCGGAGAGTGGTAACAAGGAGCACCCCCCACCCCTTCCTCCTTGTTATGAGTCACGGTGTGTTTTCCTTGTGCAGGAGACAACCCAGCTGAGGGTCCAGCCACCGATCCTCGGAAAGAAGGGATTAACCCTACTTGACGAGACCAGTGAATTAACCCCTCTTGGTTAACCACTGTTTCATCATTGGCGCTCACCGCTACTCTTAGCACTTTTTTCGCATCTCTTTCTTTCCGGAGATCATGTCTGATCTTCCGAATAATGCTACCGGGGAAAATCTAAACCCCGCAAACCTAGGGCCTACGGGGACCGCTCCCCCAGCTCAAAATGTTGGCCACGTAGGCACATCTGCAGCAGGGGGCACTCCCCCCGCATTCACACCAGATCTTTCACAGTATGCTTCTGTGATACCCCCAGGCATGGACCTTCATGCCTGGTATTTGCAACAACAAACTATGCTGGTCGCAACATACAATAAAGCTTGCGCTGATGCGCAAATCCCTGGCGGACCAACACCCGCACCATATACACCTGCGGGTCGTATCTTGCAATACGACAGCAGGATCCCCAGACACCCAGTCTCTCACAGTTGGCACGAAGACCGCAATTCCTCTTACTGCGAGATCCGCACACTTGATGAGGACGATTCCTGGTACGGGTCCCACCGCAGGGGCCCTATACAGAGCCGCCTAGGCCCTCATGGCGAACCTAGGCGGCAGTCCGCAGCCCACCGCGGTTCCGGCATCCATAGCCGTCTGGGACCTCAGTCCCACAACGAAGGGTACGGTCGTACCGACCCAGACGACCATACATATTGCGGGGAATCCCACGCAACTAATAGCCGACCAGGAGGACACAATTACATTCCTCCTACGGAACCCCGCACTACATACCTCTGCGCTGCTAAGCGCAACCAAACCCAGGCCTATTGGCCAAGATCCGCAGCCCAAAACTCTAAATTTGTGCCGGAGATTGCCCATGCCGGAGTCACAACGACTAAATTCCCATTAACAATTGGGAAATACAATGGTTCGTCCGACCCAGATGACCACATGAACATTTTCACCGGCGCAGGGTGCAATGGCAAGTGGGACGAGCCTACTTGGTGTCATTTTTCCCCCAGATCCTTACTGGTCTGGCGACTGGTTCAATTCTTTGCCAGTGGGATCACTGGCCTCATTTGAAGATCTGTAAGCAAGATTCCTTGCACACTTCGGCCAGCAACGACGTCACAAACGAGATTCCATGGACGTCATGAACATCTGGCACGGAGACAGCGAAACTCTGGAGTCGTTCGTCGTCCTCTACAATAAAGAATGCCTAGAGATCGGCGGCGTCGCAGATCAAATGGCACGCAACCACTTCATTTGGGTCGTTAAGGACGATGATATGGTGATGACCATCTCAGGCAAGGAGGGCTTGCCAGAAAGGTGGGACGAGGTCATGGCCGCGGTCAAAACGTACTCCCAAACTCAGTGGTCTCTTAAACCGCACACTGCAAAGGCACAACCCCAAGCGGAAGGCCAGTCCTCCCGCCAAGACTTCAAGCGCAACAACAAGTGCAACCGAGACACGTGGAATCGCGGCAGCGATTCCAAGCCGTACGTCCCGCGTAGTCACCAGCCCGATGCAAGGGCAACGATCAATGCCCAACGCGACAACCGGGCATCAAAGAAGGAATCTCGGGACCGTAACTGGACCGAGATTAACCAGTCGCCAAGCGACGTCCTCCTCACGGACGCGCAATTCTTGCGACCGGCCCAACCGATGAAGTCCAAGAAGAACCAGGATCTCACGCTTTACTGTGAGTATCACAAGGACTCGGGCCACACAACAAACAACTGCATCAGTCTCCGACTGGAGATTGAGCGAGCCCTGAAAGAGGGGAGGCTGCAACATTTGTTGCCAGCCGCGCAAAAGTAAACCAAGCGCATCACTCCCCACAACGAGGGCACCTCCACGGGTAAAAGGACCATGTATGTGGCCTCAACCCACATGATCAATGGAGGACGTTGAAAGCCGCGCAAGGCGGCAATAAGACCGGATAATGACTGGAAAGACGAACAAGTCGTCTTTCCAAAAGTCCGAGCCGGACCGCGCGACAGGCGCCCCGTCGTTATCACAGGCTTCCTGGCTCACTACTGCACGGAGCGATTATTCATCGACCCGGGCAGTACATCTGACATCATATATGAGCAGTGCTTCAACCAGTTTGATCAAGAAGACAAGGATCGGTTGCAGCCGGTAGATTACCCTTTGGCCGGATTTGCGGGGGAAACCGTATTCCCCCTGGGCCAAATAACTTTCCCCGTGCGCCTCACCAACGGAAGGCACATGCGAATAGAGGAGGTAAACTTCATGGTTTTACCCCACACCTCCAAATACGACGTACTTCTCGGGAGGGAGTCCCAGGGCGATTTCAACATGATTACATCCGTCCCCCACTCTGCCATTGGTTTCCCAACCGAGACCGGGGTCGCGATAATATACGCCCGCAGAGAAGTTATGACCACGGACGAGCTGCGTCCGACAAAGACGGCAAGGCTCACCCCCAACACCCAACCGGAGAAATGGGTTCTTAACGCAAGACACCCAGAACAAACGGTCACGTTGGGTCATGCCTTGTCCAACAACATTAGAGCGCGCCTGAAGCAACTCCTCTTCAGGAATCAAGATATTTTCGCATGGACACCCGCATACATGACAGGGGTGCTACGCGAAGTCGCGCAACATTTCTTGAATACCTTGCCAGGTATCAAGCCGGTGATCCAAGGCCAACGCCACCTTGGATCCGTAAAGAATGAGGCGATGCACGAGCAGGTCAAAGAACTGCTCTCCGCAGGCATCCTGCTGGAAGTCAAATACCAGACTTGGTTGTCCAACCCACTCATGGTAGAAAAACCAAGCGGGGGCTGGCGCATGTGCGTCGATTATAAAGATCTCAACAAAGCCTGCCCCAAAGACTGTTACGCACTTCCCGAAATCGACGAAAAGGTCGATAACCTCGCCCCATTCCGATGGAAGTGTTTCCTCGACTGCTACAAAGGCTATCACCAGGTACAGATGGCAATCGAGGACGAAGATAAAACGGCATTCCGCACACCTACAGGGAATTACTGCTATACGAAAATGCCGTTTGGGCTGCGCAACGCGGGCGCAACCTATCAAAAGTTGATGAACGACACTTTTAGTGATCAAATCAGCAAAAATTTCGAGATCTACATGGACGACCTGGTCGTCATGAGCATGGAAGAGGATACCATGCTCACCGATATTGAAAGAACATTCCAGACTATGCGTAACGTCAACATGAAGCTCAATCCAGGGAAATGCTCGTTTGGAATGGAAGAAGGCAAATTCCTTGGATTCATCGTAACGAAAGATGGATTCAAGGTGAACCCGGAAAAAGTTCAGGCGATCGAGCGCATGCCATCGCCTTCCACAATGAAGGAAATGCAACGACTAGCTGGCCGGCTAGCCGCACTCAACAGATTTTTAGCCAATCACGCAGCTAAATCTTATCCTTTCATCAAAACTCTGCGGAACTGCTTAGAAAAGGAACAGTTCCACTGGACCGCAAAGGCTGAAAACGCATTCCGGGAGATGAAAGAGTGTCTGGTCCAACTCCCAACTTTAACCGCGCCACGCAAGAAAGAACCGCTTATCTTGTACCTATCTACCGCAGACAACGCGGTAGGCGCGGTACTCATCGTGGAACGGGAGGGACTTCAAACACCCATCTACTACATCAGCAAAATGCTCAACGACCCAGAGACAAGATACTCTATCATTGAGAAATTGGTACTCGCATTGGTGCGCACATCAAGACGTTTACGACGTTACTTTGCAAATCACGTCATCACCGTGTTAACCAATTACAGGATCGGGCCGATCCTTTCCAAGCCCGACATCTCTGGGAGATTAGCAAAATGGGCCATTGAACTAGGCGCGCACACATTGATCTACAAACCGCGCCCCGCGATTAAAGGCCAAGTTCTAGCTGATTTTGTTTCCGAAGTACCGGCGAATCGCATCCAAGAATGCGAAGAAGATCAAAACCCCACACCACCACCATCCACAACAGATACTTGGGCACTATTTACCGATGGTGCATCCAACGAGGATGGCGCAGGTGCGGGTCTGCGACTCGTCAGCCCCGATGGCCAAGAGCTCACCTATGCAATCCGCCTCGATTTCAAAAGCACCAATAACGAGGCAGAATATGAAGCTCTACTGGAAGGACTGCGTCTGGCAGTCAAACTCGGCGTCCAACACTTGGAGGCAGACGTTGATTCACTACTTGTTGCAGGGCAGGTGCGCGGCAACTATGCCCAAAAAGGGGATATCATGATCCTCTATCTCGAACAAGCCCTGCAACTGAAATCAAAGTTCACTTCCTTGAATATTCGCCATATCAACAGGAGTGAAAACAAACCCGTGGATGCACTTTCAAAACTCGCATCCACCAGCTTCCAACACCTGGCAAAGGAGATATGCATTGAGATTCTGCAAAATCCCTCAGTACCCCTACGCCAAGTCAACGTCATCCAGTACGGTACCACATCCTAGATGACACCAATCATTGCATACTTACAATCAGGTGTTACTCCCGATAGCAAAGCAGAGGCACAGAAATTGCAACACAAAGCGTGCCATTATCAAATGGGAGACGGTATTTTATACCGCAAATCATACCTGGGGCCACTCCTACGATGCGTCGATCCCCAAGATGCCATGTATCTAATCGGAGAGATACATGAAGGGATGTGTGGCATACACGCGGGCCCACGCATGGTAGTGGCCAAAATCATGAATGCTGGGTATTACTGGCCCGACATGCACCTGGACGCAGTCACGGTCTTGCGAAAGTGTTTCAACTGTCAGCGACATGCTCCCAAAACCTTGCGCCCCAAGAACAACCTGATCCCCGTCACCACCGCATGGCCATTTCAAAAATGGGCAATCGATGTGGTGGGACCATTTCCAGACGCACCAGGTGCGGTGAAATTTATCATAGTGGTTGTTGATTACTTCACCAAATGGGTAGAAGCAAAACCGCTAGCCTCTACCACCGCTATGATAACAAGGAAATTTGTCTGGGAACACATCATCTGCCGTTTCGGTCTACCAATGTGCATCGTCACCGACAACGGTACCAACTTCGCTGCCGAAGAATTTCAAAAATGGCTAAAGGAACTAAACATTGAACACACATTCTCCTCAGTGGTGCATCCGCAAGGGAACGACCAAGTAGAGAGTATCAATAAAAGTTTAGTCGAAGGCATAAAGGCACGATTGGGAACAGCCAGACGCGACTGGGTCGATGAACTCCCTAGTATCTTATGGGCTCACAGGACTATCCCAAAGACAAGTAACGGTGAGACACCCTTCAGCCTGGTCTATGGTTCTGAAGCGGTGATCCTTGCTGAAGTAGGTCTCCCTTCACCCCGACTGTTGGCTATCAGCAAGATAGACAATAGCGTTGAACGCAGGGTTGACTTGGACCTCCTAGAGGAATGGCGTGAAAACACAGCAATCAACGAGGCCAATTATAAAACCAAACTCGAAAAGTACTACAATGCCCGCGTCCGCATTTGTACCTTCAACCCGTGAGACTATGTCCTCCGCGACAATGAAACATCTAACGCAGAACGCCCAGGGAAACTTTCCCCCAAATGGGAAGGACCCTACCTCATCCAGGAGGTCCTGGATAAAGGTGCGTATAAACTACAAACATTGGAAGGCGAACCTATCACACGCACATGGAATGCACAACAGCTTCGACGCTGTTACATGTAAGCCATGTTTTACATTTTCCATGTAACCTACCAGGGCGTAGGCCATTGGCAAATAAATAAATAAACAATTCAGTGCAATATTGTTTGTTTCCTTCTATTACAAATGCGTGTTCCACTTTGAGGTATCTGCCAAAAACAGATTGGCAAAATCTTCATTCGCGATACCCACACAAAGTGGTGATCACACACAAATATTGTAATAGGCCAGCAAAGGCAAAACATTAAATATATATCCGGCTGGATACGCATATATGGTTTTTACAAAACCGACACAATTCCTAAGCCCTAACGGGATAAAAACAGGAATTGACTAATACTCATACGACAAAGGTATAGAGTATACTCAACTGCGCTTTACAGCCAACAGAGTTCCCCATATGTACGCTCACACAAAGACAAAGTAAATATTCTTTACTTACACACTTTGAGCCGCACATACTTGCATATCACCTAGATATGCAAAAGGTAACTTCAGACTTAATGTTATTCACAAAAACATTAACTCACACAGATTCAAGAATGCAAGTACTAAAACAGACCTGTACAAATTGAACGAAAAATTTCTACACCTGTGCGGTGCACAAGAAATTTACATAAAGTTTTCTAACATTTACATCAAAGAGGAAATCAAAAAGGGCACGCAGGCCAACCTAGTCCTTCTTTGTACCGCTGGTACCCGCATCACCCTTGCCACTACCAGCGGTCTCTTCCTCGTATTCCTCTTCTTCAAGATCACCATACAACAACCGCAAGCGGTCCACATAATCTTCCACCTCCAAACAGTTATCAATGTCATTAATGGCGGAAATGGACAGGGTGTTGTACGCCTCAATAGATGCAGCATAACGCGCTTCAGTATCTACTCCATAGAACTCAGACCGTTCATCAGTAAATTTGCTTTGGTACAAGGGGTTCATATGGCTAATGCATCGATTGTAACCAGTCTTGAATCCTGCCTCCCGCGCGCGCTCCTTAAGCTCATTCATAGCAGCCGCATTTTCAGGCGCATCAAGAATGGTTCCAACAATCTGCAAAACACAAGTAATATGATTAGCAAAGGCAAACCTAATGATAGCAAGGGCAACTGATACTTACATGTCCGATACCGTGATAACGCATCCAATCACGATCAGCCTTCAGCTGCTCAAAGGAAGAAGTCAGGCTATCTCTAGCCTCAGCAGCCTCCCTTGCCCGCCCTTCAGCTTCAGCAGCGAGGGCAGTGACCTCCTCAATAATGGTCACCCGGTTCTGCACTTCAACCTATCAACAAATAAGAAAATACAAGTACAGAAAAGTAATCAGTTGTATTTTTAAAGGAAAAAGAAAGCAGACTCAAGTAGTTTCAGGGTTCATACCTAAAGACCCTCAATAACCTTGTTCAAATGGTTGCGGTCAGCATTCGCCTCTTCAAGAGCCTTGGCAGCGCGGGCCTCCGCCTCCTTGGCCTCTTTGGCAACCGCTTCAGCTGCGGCCTTCTCCTTGACCAAAGCAGCATTCACTTCCTTGACATCAGTCAGCTCCTGACGAACACGAAACAACTTTTCATTCTGTTTTGCCCTAGATTCTTTCCAACTCTTGCGCTCATCAGAAAGCAATTTTGCAAGAGTACGAACCTGTTTAAGGCCAGCAGTTGCAGCCCACTCCTCAGTCTGCTTATGCTTCTCAAAAGCAGCTTTCTCTTTTTCAAGCTGCTCCACACCTCCCGAGCAGCTTTAACCAACGCCTCAGCCTCAGCCCGCAAGCGAGCATTTTCCTCCTCCTTGCGTCCCAGGATCTTGTAGTCTTCTATAATGGCATTCGCCATTATGGAACTCCCAATAAGCATGGATGAGAGTTGGTTTATCCGATTTTCACGAGGTAGGGCGCGGGCGCGAAAAACCTCGAAAGGGGTGCCCAAACCACTTAAGATATCCCTGCACGCGGAGGGATCAGTGGAAATATCATCCCCTTGCATAACATTCCAAGGGGGTCGATGATAATCCACGCTCCGATTTTCCGTATAGGTACGGTAATAGAACTCCAATTCAGACTCACCAGGCTGAATGGAGGGTTCTTCAAAACCCGCACCCACGGAAGCAGAACTAGAAGCCTTCTCAGCAACAAGAGATTTTTGCTTTTCAGCATCAGCAAATTTCAGGTTCAAATTATCCCGCGGAGGGATCAGATTATCAGAAGAATCCACCGTATCAAAGATCTGATCCGCGGTCTTCTTCCCAGTATCCTCTGCCTGCAAAGAGGGCTCATTAACCACTTCGAGAGAAGGGCTTCTTGTAAACTCTTTGTTCACCCCCGCATCTGTAGTTGCGTCATGCGCAGGGGAAGTGGAGCGTCAAACAAGGAAAAACCTCCCTCTTGCGATTCTACAACAAAGCAAAAACAACTATAAGTTACAAGCTTACAATAACAAACACTTGAAAAGTTATGATCCACTTACCAGCCACAACCGCGGGTTTTGGCTGCGTAACAGCAGCTGTCCGAGTCGTTCTCAACCTCGGACGTTTCCGCTCACCAGCACCAGCGGCCTTTTCCTCTGCTTTCATCTTCTTCTTTTCATCAGCAGGTTTGGAACCCGCAGAGGAACCACCTGCAGCCGCACCACCACCTGGAACACCCAAACCCTCAAGGGTGTCAGACACTACCACGTAATCGGTGTATCTGCGGAAACGAGAAGGAGAGATACCTGCCACCTGCGGCACTAAAGGAGGAATAACAGCAGGCTCATGCTTTTTCTTCTGGCGAAACCGCACACCTTTCACCACCTGCTTTTTGGGAACACCCTTCGCGTCAAGGTCTCCCAAGGCCCCAAGATCACCTATGTTCAATCAAGCAGATCAGTAAGGCCACGTTCTTTACAAAAATAAGTAAAGGGAAAATATTCATTATACCTTTGCCTTGCGGCAACACAACCGCCAATGCGGTAACACAACCGCCAATGCGGCCTCCGCAGGCACCCGGAAGTTGTCACGGATGATGACATTGAACCCATCCTCATCATCCGCACAAGCAACTATCTCAACCTTGCCCTCGAAGCCCGGATCAAATATCCTCCACAGGGCAGCATCCTCTGACAACACACTTACAAAATCAGTAACACAAATAAGGAAGTAAGAAACCGCACAGGAAGAAAGGTACTTACCACCACTCTTCTCCCGCACAACGGGCCTTGCTTTCCTATTCATCCTGGTCAGCATCATGCACAGCACCCACAACTGCGAGTTGTTCAGCTTCTCAAACTCAATGGTCCGCAACCTTGGGAACCAGTCCATCGAACCAGCCCTAGGGACAACAATGGTCTCCGATATGATCGTCTCGGTCACATTCCGATATGTCATCTTCGCAACTACCGCGGCAGCCTTGATATAGAAGAACTTTGTCTTCCACTTCGTAATACCCTTGGGTGGGGTCATCAACTTCGGACTCCCATGTCATTGACTAAAAGAGAAGAAACCAGTATGCACGGTCAACTGATAAAATCGCTGGAAATCGCCGACGATAGGTTCCATACCAAGAGCATGAAAAGTGTACTCAAAATTCCGAACCCGAATCATCCCGAAAGGGCTCAGTTGAGAAACGTGGATCTTGTACCACTCCAAAACCTCAGCGACGAATACTGTTAACGGCAGTCGGAGGTTGCCATCAACAAAAAAGTCAGCCCACATGGTGACGTAACCCGCCGGAGCATCGGCACCAGTATCACCCTCGTAGGGATAAACAACCCCATACTCCTGGGGCATCTGAACGGTGGTCATCAGAGTATCGAATTGAGCCTTCGACCACTTCAACACCGGTAAGCCTCCGCCAGGGGCACCACCACCTTCCTCCTCCTCCGCTGCCACCGACGACGAAGGGTCTGGGTTTTCACCCTCAGCAACATGGGGATTAGATGGTTCAGCCATCAGAATGTGGAAGAAAGTAAATGAAGAATGAGTTCAAAAAACTCAGATACCTCACCGGAAAATCAAACAAATGATCGGAGAAGACGAAGGAATTTTTCTTTCTCTCACCGGAAATTTTTTGAAAATTTGAAGAAGTGAGGGGAAACCACAAACGGTTTCCCCTTATATACCCATCGCAATTAATGCGGAGCAGTTACCGAAACGTCGTGAGTAAAAGGAACGAACCATGCGGCGACACGTGTACATCGACGGTTCCGCTGACAGTTACCACGCGCGAGTGGCCGCCCACGCGCCTGACAAAAGAGACTTTTACACTCCCGCTACAGTGCAGTGATTACCTCGGGCAGTGCAAACGCCCTTTCGTTTCAGCACATGTCAAGAAAATCTCACCAACTTCCACCAACTCGCAAGTGCGGTCTATAACATTTCCCAAAAAAAGCGACAACAATATCCAGCATGAAGCGGCATACGGTTTCTCTACCAGATCCCTAGCTTGATTTTCGAGAAGCAGGAGCCATCTACATGGCCTAGAATCTTCTCCAAACTACGAACTACCTTCTAGACCCCATAGTCCAGTACTCCTCCCACATGCAACTTGCATGAGGAAGCAACACTAGACTGGGGGGACTTGAAAGGGTATGGTCCCAGATCTCGCGTCAGCATAACCGCGAGTGACCATTACCCTTATCAAAAACCCCCACCAGCAAGAACTTATCTGTGTCCGTGCGGGCACGCGCGAACACAACGGTCAATTCTAATCGGTCAAGTGATGAAAGAGGACTTACCTTGTGTATGAAAACGGGTGTACGCATAGCGATGCGGCCTAGCACCGCATCCTATGAACGTTCTCGTCACGGTAAGGGATCAGGACAACACCAACATTCACCATAAGCGGAGATGCGGCCTAGCACTGCACCCCGCAGTCTTTGCCAGAGTGGGAACGCGGAAACAACAGCGGTTACCGCAAGCAGCGATGCGGCGCAGCACTGCATCCTGCCCACAAGGCAAGTGGGACTGTAACACCCTTTCTATTATTTAACGATTTTCGTATAATTTAAGTCCATAATCATGTAATTACGGTTACAATTACAATGAAAAATACGGGTTTATTAAAAACTTTTACAATTTAAAGTAATACAACATAATGTGATTTAATTCATCGTTTTAGAATAACGACGAAACAACTTGCGGAAGCTTCATTTTTCTTGTGTTCGGTCCTTTGCCATCGCTTGATCTCCATCCGGGTACACTTGATATCACCATTGTTTATGATTTCTCACCATTGCACTAGTTCCGACTCATATTATTTGCGTCGGAACATTATAACTCTATTACTAGCTTTTCCTTATTCATTTTCAATACACACAACTGATGTATACTAAAAAGGGTGTAAGTTTTTACTTACCTCGCATCCAAATTACGCTTTCCTTTTCGTACTTGCTCCGTTTAACCCTCTTCATTCCCAAGCCTCCATCTAGCTTGTCAAGAGTCAAACTATCATCATAATTCACAAGGTGGTTAGATTAGTCATTATAACCACGACTATTCCACCTTACGTATTTTCTATGTCAAAACTACTATTCGACTCCGTCCATGGTTACTTTAACTTTTCAAAAGTTAACTACCCTTAATTACATGATATGTGCATATAAGCTAAATCGACTTCATAATTAAAATTTGTATTACCCCACATTGCACGTAATTAGTCGAACTAGGAAATTACGCGTTTGATTCATAATTTCAACATATGAACATTGTGGACATAATTTATAACATCAACAATCAAGTTTCGTATCACTGAAAATAGGCTGTTTTTGGTGACCTGTTTAACCTGCTTACAAGTCTTCAAAAATTATGATTTTTTTATGTGGCGTACCTCTCGGAGGGTTAGACCTTGTGTTAAAATTTCAAGATCTAACTCTTTACAAAAAATTCGTAAAAATTCATCTACTAAGCTGCAATCAGATTCGTCACTTCTGACTGCAGCTTACGGAAAAATTCATTAAAAATTCCTCGTTTATCCGATTGACGAAATTCCAATTGGCGATTCTTTTAATCACTTAAAAATTTCTACAGTAAGAATTTTAGATCATAACTCAATTCCTAAATTGAGTTATGACATTCGTAATGGGCTGCAAATTCTGCCAGAAAAAGCAGCTTGAACCTTTGATACAGAAAAATTCATAAAACGCTCAATTTTCGTCGAAAAAATGCGATTCCAGTGGGGTTTTAAAGATATTTCCTGGAATTACATTTTAGACTTAAGAAACACATGTTTTTGTCAGGTTTTGTCCAGGTAACAGCCAATACAAGCCGGCTGTAAATTTTGATCAAGAGCCGTTTGAATTCAGCTTTCAATTTAAGCATGTTCTTGACATCATAACACTATTTTTTTAGCAATCAAAACCCTAAAAGCATCTCATACATGAATTTAGCATCAACAAAATCTGAATTTACTTGAGCTAGGCATGATTTCAATATATACTAGTCTAGGGTTTACTCCTAAACACTACAATGTTCCTATTTCATCCATATAACAAGCATGCATCAACAACTTTTGAATTCTATAGGTTTAGTCAGAAATTCAACTAGAGATTTCTCATGAAATTTACATACCCTGTGACTTCTTTTTCAGTGGAGATCACTAATTCGTGCTCGGATTTTGATTTGAGATTGATTTGGACCTTCAATTTGGACAATTTGCATGAACTAGGGTTTGGTGGAGGATGTTTGGTCGCCCTTGTGTTTTTGATCGAACCAAACATGTGTGTTTGGTGTTTTTTTTTGTTTTAATAATATTAGTTTCAAACTTAACACCTTTGGTCCCCAAACTATTATTAGGTTCTTATTTTAGGAGTTTTTTTTTAACCTTCTAACATATTACTACAAGGCTTCTTTCTAACTAGGTTATTTTTATTCCTAGTTATTTTAATGGGTTCGGGAAATTATAACCCGTTTTATTTTAAGTCCCGTTAACTCGGGCCTTATAAACTTTGCCTTCTCAAGTCGTTTGCTCTCTTTTTATTTATTATTAGGCTTATTTATTTGAATCCTAATAATTTCCGGGTTAATCTTTTCTGCTAACGGTATTCTACCCGCTCTTTAGTATTAATGGGGTTTAATTACCAAACCCGTTTTCGGGGTGTTACAAGTCTACCCCCTTAAAGAGATTTCGTCCCCGAAACCTTCTTTATGTAGTTCGTTGATTAAACCAAACGAACTTAGCTTCGTTTTCAAGGTTTTCCTTTTGTTCGGTCTATAATGATCATTTGTATTGATGTGCGCGTCTTTCATGTGTATGGCCTCATGGGCTGTAACTTTTATCATGTATTTCTTATCCTTGTTGTTTATTTGACCGAGTTGTCATCTGATCACCCGGTCACTAAGTCATTCAATATATTTACTTCACGCCAATCTTATATTGATGAGCGCTTTGCATAATTCCTAATCTTATTTTGACTTCGAATGGTTTTACCGGCTAGACAAATTAGTCGCCTTCACTTCATACCCCGTCACCCGGGTATACTATTTCGCCATCATCGGCCTTATGTGTTTGTAAGATTTTCTAAACCACCTCATACCACTTATGTTTTATTAAAACATTGCTTTTGACTAAAGACTAAGTTTTTAGTTTACGTTTCCTCTTTGTCTTACCTCTTTCTCTCATTTTTAGGAATGCTACTTCTGATGATCTATTCCTTTCCATTATTATTTAATGCGGTGAATTATAACTATTTCCCACGCTTAACCCATATGACCCGTAGGTTCTTTCACTTAGCCTCGAAGGCTATTTATTTAGATTTTTTTAACTGTATATATAATTAGGGTGTCAAGGTACCCTTTTTATGTTTAGAATCATTTATTTTCGCTTTTGTATTTCATTTGACCTTGACCGTAGTCTAAGGCTACATTTGTTTTCCTTCGAATTATTCTTCCGACTCTATGAATTCTTCCGTCATTTACACGTCGGTTTGTCCCACTCTTATCATTATTCAGTTTACGCCTCTATTTCCTTTCGAACCGTTACCCGGGTTCCTTATCTTATTGTTTTTAACACTCCAGTTTCACTGGTTTGCGTTTTCCTTTCAATACTCTTTTACGACCTATCACATAGGTTCATTAATATTCCGCGCTTTCATTATCCAGCTTGCGCTTAGTTTCATTTTCCAGCGTTATTCTTTATTAATCTCGTTTGACTTGTTTGAGTGAAATTTCGTCACTTATGAACGTCAAACTTCGTTCTTTGTTCGACCCGTTTACTTTAAAATAGTTGAACGTAATTATCAAAAATTTATGTTTGCAAAATCTTATCGTCTTTTAGTCATGACCCATAATCCGAGTCTTTTGACTTTCTAATCCGCGTTCCCGTCTCTTGGTTTATGCATATTCTTAAAATCCTACCCATCTATCGGGTATCTTACCAAAGTCATTATTAAAGCAACCGTCCCGGAATGTATTAAGACCTTGTTTTAATTTATTTGGTCATCTTAGAGAAATATATCACTTTTATTCAATCAAGTCCTTTATTCTTTATTTAATTCGTTTGACTTGTCCGTGTGAATTTCATCACTTGTGACAGTCAAACTTTTATCTCTATGCCTTAGCATTCCTATTAGTCGGTCTGTATTTTCATTTACTTTGTTCCTTGTCCCTTCTCTCGGGTTCGTTATTCTAACGTAATACGCTTCCGCCATTCGACTTGCATTTACGTTTATCATCAAATATTTTGCTTATTTGATTAATTTGGGTATCTTTTTAATTTATCTCATTCACCCCGTCCTTACTACATCGAATGTAAGTATGTTCATCATAAAAGTTCATGGTACCACGTGTTCACTACTTAGTTGGCCAGAGTAAGCGTTCAACACTTGATATACATGCCCTTTTATAATTTTCACATTACATCCCATGTAAGTAACGCCTCTATTTAGTTTTCTTGGAAATAATATCCTAGATAGGTATTCTATTCAGGCTTTTTCCAAGTTTTTAATTACATATTCAACGGTCAGTCTCTACGTATTTGTTGCATATTACTATTCGTGCAATAAATTTAAAATGTGCACCTGTAAATGCTTGCCCTATCGGGCTTTCCATGTCATTAACCTTGTTCGCGATCGTCACGCGATTTAGGTCCTTGATGAGTATGCTCTGCTTGTCATACCTCGGACCGTTCCACCGTCATATCCACAATTCGTTCAACTCTCGCCATCTTCAGATGCGAGTATCCTTCAACTAAACATTTACAAAAGTTAGTAATTTCAACATTAATAAATGCACGTATTGTAATACAAGGATTTTTACTGCACATGATTTCGTTAACTATAGTAATCATTTTCGTTGGTGTAACATGTATTACACGATACCCTATGTGTTGTTCACAACACTTTAATCCTACTAAACTATTAACATACATGTACTTACCGGCATTGCGATCAAGCCTCGAACTGAACACACTTTATTCTTTAACCATGAGCTCTGATACCAACTTGTAACACCCTTTCTATTATTTAACGATTTTCGTATAATTTAAGTCCATAATCATGTAATTATGGTTACAATTACAATGAAAAATACGGGTTTATTAAAAACTTTTACAATTTAAAGTAATACAACATAACGTGATTTAATTCATCGTTTTAGAATAACGACGAAACAACTTGCGGAAGCTTCATTTTTCTTGTGTTCGGTCCTTTGCCATCGCTTGATCTCCATCCGGGTACACTTGATATCACCTATGATCAAAACCAACTTAAAAGTTAGTTTTGATAGCTTATTAACATGTATAAACAAGTTTCATAAACAAACAAATAAAATAAAAATAAAATTTCGGAATTTTGCCTCTCGCGCCACGCGAGAGGCTCCTTCTTTTCCTTCGCGTGCCGCGACAGCACCCGCGTGTCGCGCCCGGTGCCCGTTTCTCCTTCGCTTGCCACGGGGGAGATCGTTTCCCAGCAGGGCCGCATCCGGGACCTGCATTTCTACAAGCTATGTTTATTTATCAAAAATCAAACTTTCAAAGGCCATAACTTTTGATCTAGAAGTCCGTTTTACGTGATTCTTTTTCCTACGCGTTCGAAATTTAATTCTCCATCTTATGGAGTCAAAACCTGATATTCAACTACTTCAAAAATTCATATTTCAAGCTTTCGGCTTGAAATTCCTTTTTAACACTTTTGACCCGTTTCATGATTCATGAAACCACTTTTGTTTAAATCATTGCAAATTTTTGAAATATTTATTATCTCAAAACTATCAACTCGTAAGTCTAAAACTTTCATACATTATACCACTAAAGGTTGAGTTATGCGTAAAACTTCATTTTGACCCGTTAGAGGGATTTACCATCTTACTTTAAATTTCACACTCCTTTCACCCCTCATTTTACTACATTAAGGTATCTACCTATATTTCGTAATCTTAATGCAAATTCCTAAACAACCTCTAAGGGTCGTTTGCCCGGTTTTCCCATTAAGGGATTTTTGGTCAATTTTAGTCCTTCATTTTACGACGAAGGACTTTCGCTAATATTTGACCAAAAATATCGCCTTTAACAATAATTTCTAAATATGCGTACCTGGCTCGAGTCATAGGATTGACCCGTTTAAATATCTCTCACTATTAATTTCTAATTAATACCAACGCGAACCGTATGATATATCCTGTAATCACAAAACTCAACAAGCGATCATCAATTAATATTGTCAAATGATCTTGCCAATGTCATTTGACCCGTTTAGTCCGAACGACCATTTTTCATTATGAGATGATATCTAGTTACCATCTCGCCCTTTTACCCATTCCGGTTTACACCATAACGTAATGTTTCAAAATTTCTTATTAGTTCATCGTCACATGACTAATTTACCAATTTACCCTTTTTTTGCCATTGTTTATGATTTCTCACCATTGCACTAGTTCCGACTCATATTATTTGCGTCGGAACATTATAACTCTATTACTAATTTTTCCTTATTCATTTTCAATACACACAACTGATGTATACTAAAAAGGGTGTAAGCTTTTACTTACCTCCCATCCAAATTACGCTTTCCTTTTCGTACTTGCTCCATTCGACCCGCTTCATTCCCAAGCCTCCATCTAGCTTGTCAAGAGTCAAACTATCATCATAATTCACAAGGTGGTTAGATTAGTCATTATAACCACGACTATTCCACCTTACGTATTTTCTATGTCAAAACTACTATTCGACTCCGTCCATGGTTACTTTAACTTTTCAAAAGTTAACTACCCTTAATTACATGATATGTGCATATAAGCTAAATCGACTTCATAATTAAAATTTGTATTACCCCACATTGCACGTAATTAGTCGAACTAGGAAATTACGCGTTTGATTCATAATTTCAACATATGAACATTGTGGACATAATTTATAACATCAACAATCAAGTTTCGTATCACTGAAAATAGGCTGTTTTTGGTGACCTGTTTAACCTGCTTACAAGTCTTGAAAAATTATGATTTTTTATGTGGCGTACCTCTCGGAGGGTTAGACCTTGCTTTAAAATTTCAAGATCTAACTCTTTACAAAAAATTCGTAAAAATTCATCTACTAAGCTGTAATCAGATTCGTCACTTCTGACTGCAGCTTACGGAAAAATTCATTAAAAATTCCTCGTTTATCCGATTGACGAAATTCCAATTGGCGATTCTTTAAATCACTTAAAAATTTCTACAGTAAGAATTTGAGATCATAACTCAATTCCTAAATTGAGTTATGACATTCGTAATGGGCTGCAAATTCTGCCAGAAAACGCAGCTTGAACCTTTGATACGGAAAAATTCATAAAAAGCTCAATTTTCGTCGAAAAAATGCGATTCAAGTGGGGTTTTAAAAATATTTCCTGGAATTACATTTTAGACTCAAGAAACACATGTTTTTGTCACGTTTTGTCCGGGTTACAGCCAATACAAGTCGGCTGTAAATTCTGATCAAGAGTCGTTTGAATTCAGCTTTCAATTTAAGCATGTTCTTGACATCATAACACTATTTTTTTAGCAATCAAAACCCTAAAAGCATCTCATACATGAATTTAGCATCAACAAAATCTGAATTTACTTGAGCTAGGCATGATTTCAATATATACTTGTCTAGGGTTTACTCCTAAACACAACAATGTTCCTATTTCATCCATATAACAAGCATGCATCAACAATTTTTGAATTCTCTAGGTTTACTCAGAAATTCAACTAGAGATTTCTCATGAAATTTACATACCTTGTGACTCCGTTTTCAGTGGAGATCACTAATTCGTGCTCGGATTTTGATTTGGGATTGATTTGGAACTTCAATTTGGACAATTTGCATGAACTAGGGTTTGGTGGAGGATGTTTGGTCGCCCCTGTGTTTTTGATCGAACCAGACATGTGTGTTTGGTGTTTTTTTTTGTTTTAATAATATTAGTTTCAAACTTAACACCTTTGGTCCCCAAACTATTATTATGTTCTTATTTTAGGTGCTTTTTTAACCTTTTAACATATTACTACAAGGCTTCTTTCTAACTATGTTATTTTTATTCCTAGTTATTTTAATGGGTTCGGGAAATTATAACCCGTTTTATTTTAAATCCCGTTAACTCGGGCCTTATAAACTTTGCCTTCTCAAGTCGTTTGCTCTCTTTTTATTTATTATTAGGCTTATTTATTTGAATCCTAATAATTTCCAGGTTAATCTTTTCTGCTACCGCTCTTTAGTATTAACGGGGTTTAATTACCAAACCCGTTTTCGGGGTGTTACAAGTCTACCCCCCTTAAAGAGATTTCGTCCCCGAAACCTTCTTTATGTAGTTCGTTGATTAAACCAAACGAACTTAGCTTCGTTTTCAAGGTTTTCCTTCTCTTCGGTCTATAATGATCATTTGTATTGATGTGCACGTCTTTCATGTGTATGGCCTCATGGGCTGTAACTTTTATCATGTATTTCTTATCCTTGTTGTCTATTTGACCGAGTTGTCATCTGATCACCCGGTCACTAAGTCTTTCAATATTTTTACTTCACGCCAATCTTATATTGATGAGCGCTTTGCATAATTCCTAATCTTATTTTGACTTCGAATGGTTTTACCGGCTAGACAAATTAGTCGCCTTCACTTCATACCCCGTCACCCGGGTATACTATTTCGCCATCATCGGCCTTATGTGTTTGTAAGATTTTCTAAACCACCTCATACCACTTATGTTTTGTTAAAACATTGCTTTTGACTAAAGACTAAGTTTTTAGTTTACGTTTCCTCTTTGTCTTACCTCTTTCTCTCATTTTTAGGAATGCTACTTCCGATGATCTATTCCTTTCCATTATTATTTAATGCGGTGAATTATAACTATTTCCCACGCTTAACCCATATGACCCGTAGGTTCTTTCACTTAGCCTCGAAGGCTATTTATTTAGATTTTTTTAACTGTATATATAATTAGGGTGTCAAGGTACCCTTTTTATGTTTTGAATCATTTATTTTCGCTTTTGTATTTCATTTGACCTTGACCGTAGTCTAAGGCTACATTTGTTTTCCTTCGAATTATTCTTCCGACTCTATGAATTCTTCCGTCATTTACACGTCGGTTTGTCCCACTCTTATCATTATTCAGTTTACGCCTCTATTTCCTTTCGAACCGTTACCCGGGTTCCTTATCTTATTGTTTTTAACACTCCAGTTTCACTGGTTTGCGTTTTCCTTTCTATACTCTTTTACGACCTATCACATAGGTTCATTAATATTCCGCGCTTTCATTATCCAGCTTGCGCTTACTTTTATTATCCAGCGTTATTCTTTATTAATCTCGTTTGACTTATTTGAGTGAAACTTCGTCACTTATGAACGTCAAATTTCGTTCTTTGTTCGACCCGTTTACTTTAAAATAGTTGAACGTAATTATCAAAAATTTATGTTTGCAAAATCTTATCGTCTTTTAGTCATGGCCCATAATCCGAGTCTTTTGACTTTCTAATCCGCGTTCCCGTCTCTTGGTTTACGCATATTCTTAAAATCCTACCCATCTATCGGGTATCTTACCAAAGTCATTATTAAAGCAACCGTCCCGGAATGTATTAAGACCTTGTTTTAATTTATTTGGTCATCTTATAGAAATATATCACTTTTATTCAATCAAGTCCTTTATTCTTTATTTAATTCGTTTGACTTGTCCGTGTGAATATAATCACTTGTGACAGTCAAACTTTTATCTCTATGCCTTAGCATTCCTATTAGTCGGTCTGTATTTTCATTTACTTTGTTCCTTGTCCCTTCTCTCGGGTTCGTTATTCTAACGTAATACACTTCCGTCATCCGACTTGCATTTACGTTTATCATCAAATATTTTGCTTATTTGATTCATTTGGGTATCTTTTTAATTTATCTCATTCACCCCGTCCTTACTACATCGAATGTAAGTATGTTCATCATAAAAGTTCATGATACCACGTGTTCACTACTTACTTGGCCAGAGTAAGCGTTCAACACTTGATATACATGCCCTTTTATAATTTTCACATTACATCCCATGTAAGTAACGCCTTTATTTAGTTTTCTTGGAAATAATATCCTAGATAGGTATTCTATTCAGGCTTTTTCCAAGTTTTTAATTACATATGCAACGGTCAGTCTCTACGTATTTGTTGCATATTACTATTCGTGCAATAAATTTAAAATGTGCACCTGTAAATGCTTGCCCTATCGGGCTTTCCATGTTATTAACCTTGTTCGCGATCGTCACGCGATTTAGGTTCTTGATGAGTATGCTCTGCTTGTCATACCTCGGACCGTTCCACCGTCATTTCCATAATCCGTTCAACTCTCGTCATATTCAGATGCGAGTATCCGTTAACTAAACATTTACAAAAGTTAGTAATTTCAACATTAATAAATGCACGTATTGTAATACAAGGATTTTTACTGCACATGATTTCGTTAAGTATACTAATCATTTTCGTTGGTGTAACGTGTATTACACGATACCCTATGTGTTGTTCACAACACTTTAATCCTACAAAACTATTAACATACCTGTACTTACCGGATTTGCGATCAAGCCTCGAACCGAACACACTTTATTCTTTAACCATGAGTTCTGATACCAACTTGTAACACCCTTTCTATTATTTAACGATTTTCGTATAATTTAAGTCCATAATCATGTAATTACGGTTACAATTACAATGAAAAATACGGGTTTATTAAAAACTTTTACAATTTAAAGTAATACAACATAATGTGATTTAATTCATCGTTTTAGAATAACGACGAAACAACTTGCGGAAGATTCATTTTTCTTGTGTTCGGTCCTTTGCCCTCGCTTGATCTCCATCCGGGTACACTTGATATCACCTATGATCAAAACCAACATAAAAGTTTGTTTTGATAGCTTATAAACATGTATAAACAAGTTTCATAAACAAACAAATAAAATAAAAATAAAATTTCGGAATTTTGCCTCTCGCGCCACGCGAGAGGCTCCTTCTTTTCCTTCGCGTGCCGCGACAGCACCCGCGTGTCGAGCCCGGTGCCCGGTTCTCCTTCGCTTGCCGCGGGGGAGATCGTTTCCCAGCAGGGCCGCATCTGGGACCTGCATTTCTACCCGCTATTTTTATTTATCAAAAATCAAACTTTCAAAGGCCATAACTTTTGATCTAGAAGTCCGTTTTACGTGATTCTTTTTCCTACGCGTTCGAAATTTAATTCTCCATCTTATGGAGTTAAAACCTGATATTCAACTACTTCAAAAATTCAGATTTCAAGCTTTTGGCTTGAAATTCCTTTTTAACACTTTTGACCCATTTCATGATTCATTAAACCACTTTTGTTTAAATCATTGCAAATTTTTGAAATATTTATTATCTCAAAACTATCAACTCGTAAGTCTAAAACTTTCATACATTATAATACCACTAAAGGTTGAGTTATGCGTAAAACTTCATTTTGACCCGTTAGAGGGATTTACCATCTTACTTTAAATTTCACACTCCTTTCACCCCTCATTTTACTACATTAAGATATCTACCTATATTTCGTAATCTTAATGCAAATTCCTAAACAACCTCTAAGGGTCGTTTGCCCGGTTTTCCCATCAAGGGCTTTTTGGTCAATTTTAGTCCTTCATTGTACGACGAAGGACTTTCGCTAATATTTGACCAAAAATATCGCCTTTAACAATAATTTCTAAATATGTGTACCTGCTTCGAGTCATAGGATTGACCCGTTTAAATATCTCTCACTATTAATTTCTAATTAATACCAACGCGAACCGTATGATATTTCCTGTAATCACAAAACTCAACAAGCGATCATCAATTAATATTGTCAAATGATCTTGCCAATGTCATTTGACCCGTTTAGTCCGAACGACCATTTTTCATTATGAGATGATATCTAGTTACCATCTCGCCCTTTTACCCATTCCGGTTTACACCATAACGTAATGTTTTAAAATTTCTTATTAGTTCATCGTCACATGACTAATTTACCAATTTACCCTTTTTTTGCCATTGTTTATGATTTCTCACCATTGCACTAGTTCCGACTCATATTATTTGCGTCGGAACATTATAACTCTATTACTAACTTTTCCTTATTCATTTTCAATACACACAACTGATGTATACTAAAAAGGGTGTAAGCTTTTACTTACCTCGCATCCAAATTACGCTTTCCTTTTCGACCCGCTTCATTCCCAAGCCTCCATCTAGCTTGTCAAGAGTCAAACTATCATCATAATTCACAAGGTGGTTAGATTAGTCATTATAACCACGACTATTCCACCTTACGTATTTTCTATGTCAAAACTACTATTCGACTCCGTCCATGGTTAGTTTAACTTTTCAAAAGTTAACTACCCTTAATTACATGATATGTGCATATAAGCTAAATCGACTTCATAATTAAAATTTGTATTACCCCACATTGCACGTAATTAGTCGAACTAGGAAATTACGCGTTTGATTCATAATTTCAACATATGAACATTGTGGACATAATTTATAACATCAACAATCAAGTTTCGTATCACTGAAAATAGGCTGTTTTTGGTGACCTGTTTAACCTGTTTACAAGTCTTCAAAAATTATGATTTTTTATGTGGCGTACCTCTCGGAGGGTTAGACCTTGTGTTAAAATTTCAAGATCTAACTCTTTACAAAAAATTCGTAAAAATTCATCTACTAAGCTGCAATCAGATTCGTCACTTCTGACTAAAACTTACGGAAAAATTCATTAAAAATTCCTCGTTTATCCGATTGACGAAATTCCAATTGGGGGTTCTTTTAATCACTTAAAACTTTCTACAGTAAGAATTTGAGATCATAACTCAAATCCCTAAATTGAGTTATGACATTCGTAATGGGCTGCAAATTCTGCCAGAAAACGCAGCTTGAACCTTTGATACGGAAAAATTCATAAAACGCTCAATTTTTGTCGAAAAAATGCGATTCCAGTGGGGTTTTAAAGATATTTCCTGGAATTACATTTTAGACTAAAGAAACACATGTTTTTGTCACGTTTTGTCTAGGTTACAGCCAATACAAGTCGGCTGTAAATTCTGATCAAGAGTCGTTTGAATTCAGCTTTCAATTTAAGCATGTTCTTGACATCATAACACTATTTTTTTAGCAATCAAAACCCTAAAAGCATCTCATACATGAATTTAGCATCAACAAAATCTGAATTTACTTGAGCTAGGCATGATTTCAATATATACTTGTCTAGGGTTTACTCCTAAACACTACAATGTTCCTATTTCATCAATATAACAAGCATGCATCAACAATTTTTGAATTCTCTAGGTTTACTCAGAAATTTAACTAGAGATTTCTCATGAAATTTACATACCTTGTGACTCATTTTTCAGTGGAGATCACTAATTCGTGCTCGGATTTTGATTTGGGATTGATTTGGACCTTCAATTTGGATAATTTGCATGAACTAGGGTTTGGTGGAGGATGTTTTTGATCGAACCAGACATGTGTGTTTGGTGTTTTTTTTTTGTTTTAATAATATTAGTTTCAAACTTAACACCTTTGGTCCCCAAACTATTATTAGGTTCTTATTTTAGGTGCTTTTTTTTTAACCTTCTAACATATTACTACAAGGCTTCTTTCTAACTAGGTTATTTTTATTCCTAGTTATTTTAATGGGTTCGGGAAATTATAACCCGTTTTATTTTAAGTCCCGTTAACTCGGGCCTTATAAACTTTGCCTTCTCAAGTCGTTTGCTCTCTTTTTATTTATTATTAGGTTTATTTATTTGAATCCTAATAATTTCCGGGTTAATCTTTTCTGCTAACGGTATTCTACCCGCTCTTTAGTATTAACGGGGTTTAATTACCAAACCCGTTTTCAGGTTGTTACAGGGACTGACACCACCGAGCAAGTGGCACCAATGATAGTCGCCTGTCAGCCCCCACGTAAGCAAGAGACTGACACTGCAGTAGGACGTGGCTTCACCTCCACAACCGACAAGCCTGACACACCTGCATAAGGGCGGCACGTCGTCAGTCTGTCCCATCAACCACCTCCTTCACTCCTCGGCTATAAATACCCATCCCAAACCAGGTTTGAGGTATCGTCTCTTTACTCTCTCACTACTACTACTATCACACACTTTGCTTCTCAAGCAAATCACTGATTCTCACGCCGGAGAGTGGTAACAAAGAGCACCCCCACCCCTTCCTCCTTGTTACGAGTCACGGTGTGTTTTTCTTGTGCAGGAGATAGCACAGCTGACGGTCCAGCCACCGATCCTCGAAAAGAAAAGATTAACCCTACTTGACGAGACTAGTGAATTAACCCCTCTTGGTTAACCACTGTTTCATCAAACACCAAAAGATAATTTACAATAAACAATGATTTGAGGTGGGAGGAGGTCAGGGGCCGGCCCTTGTGGTATACAAGATTCGTACAACCATCCGTAGCAACTTAGTTTATTGGATTTGCAGGGGCCGGCCCTTGTGGTGTACAAGATTCGTACAACCATCTGTAGCAACTTAGTTTATTGGATTTGCATTTTGCATTAAAGATGATTCACTCAGGGGCGGTTCTTAAAAGAGCCGTGGCAGGGCCACGGCCCGGGCAAGTTTTTCGGCCGTAGTGCTAATTTTCCGCATTTCGATCGAAATTTTTTATATGTACTATGTTTGGCCCGAGCTTTTCTGGGCTTTTTTTAGTGCCCGTGGCTTTCGGCCCTGGCATGTTCAACGGACAAGATTCGCCACTAGATTCACTAGAAAAAAATTGCTACAGGTGGCAAAATGGTGTTAAGTAGTAAGTAATTCACGAAATATTTTAATCTAAAAGTGATATTACATGATTTAGAAAACTATATAGGTGATTGAAATATGAAATTTGAAGTTTCTTATTGTTATTATTCTTTTAGCTGGTTTTATTTTCATTTTAATGAATGACACATACTCCATAAAATATGATGGTTATTTTATTTAATATGTTTACAATTCGTTATTACTGTTTGATTTCTTAGACGTCCTAATAAACACGTTATATTTTAGAAAGTGAATCTAAAATATTTTATTTGTTTATCTACATCACTGAAATTTTAAGAATTATATATATTGTTGATAAATTATGATGAATAGTAACTTTATTTTTATAATAATATATAGTTTTTATTATTTTTTATTAAATATATATTATAATAGTTTATTATTATATTTACTTTTAATAACATATTTTTAATATTTTTTACCTTTTAAAAACATATATTTCTTTTACCATTTTTTAATAATTATTTTTTCTTTGTTTAGAACATATATTAATTTATCGATTAATTTGATACTTCTCTAATAATTTTCCTTTGTAACTTTTTTCTAAAAACTTAAGTACGTAGTTGTGTTAGATTTTTTTCCTGACTTTCCGTTATAAGTTTTGTTACAAACGAAGTTGTACTCAAAATAAATTATTTATTTGGTATTATAAAATGGTACGATATTAAACTAAACCGTTCCAATGGTTTGTCTTTCTAAACAATATAGTTTATTTTCAAATCACGTTTTTTTTTACATTATCATTTGTTTGGTTTCGCCGCAACGCGCGACGCCAAGAAAAACTAGTTATTTATTATAATTGATGGAAAAAGTTCTGTAATATATGCACCTTATTAGTGTAAATTATAATAAAAGGTGACTTTGGTTCATTATGGGTAGATGGCTAGATACTAAAACATGGCTACATCAACTTATATCTTTACACTACAAAGAATTTTCGCAATAGCGGCGACTTTTGTCATTGCTAATACTCCCAAATGTCGCCGCTAATGAACCGTCGCTAATACCTGCCATGTCTCCGCTAATAGTAGTTGTCGCCGCTAATTCTTTTAACTTTTTAATGACGACTTCTGTGGTCGCTAAAGCAATCCATCACTCTACCGAAGCACTGCCGCACCGCCCAGATGATGTTAAATGTGCGTGTCCCATATCAAGACCTTTAGCAGCGACTTTATAGATGTCGCCGTTAAAAGTGTCGCCACTAATGCTTGTATTTCTTGTAGTGTTAATCAAGACAACTAAACAAATAATGTATTTTGGGGTGATGACAATTTACTGATTTAGGCCTATTTGTATTGAGTTGAGTTGTTTCGACGAAATACCGTTTTTGGCCACAATATATGTAGTCTATACTGTCACGTGGATGTGAAAATGATAGTTTTGTTTAAAAGCGTTGTGGAAGACTAATCAAAGTCGTTGGAAGATATTCTTTAACGAATTTTTATCGACTATTATTTTTTAAAAACATGCAATTGTTAGTACTTTGTAAATGTTTATAAACTTTTAATTTCATTTATTAAATTCTTTTAAGAAATTAAATTGCTTCATAAACTTTCTACTTTTTAAAATATATTTTGGTTTTATAATACGTTATTAATGATCACTGTTTTTTAACACCTTGTATTTGTCTCCATGATATATCATAGTATAGTAAACTTGTTAATCTTGTATGTGAACTTCTTTTCTTTTTCTATCATGAAATTTGAGTTTGTTGATTTTGCAATTGAATTTGTTGATCTTGTATATTAGGTTATGTGTATTAGAGTAATGCCCTGGTGATCGGCGATTGGGATTTACTTAAACACCAAAAGATAAATTACAATAAACAATGATTTGAGCTGGGAGGAGGTCAGGGGCAGGCCCTTGTGATATACAAGATTCGTACAACCATCCGTAGCAACTTAGTTTATTGGATTTGCAGGGGCCGGCCCTTGTGGTGTACAAGATTCGTACAACCATCTGTAGCAACTTAGTTTATTGGATTTGCATTTTGCATTAAAGATGATTCACTGGAAAAAAATTGCTACGGGTGGCAAAATGGTCTTAAGTAGTAAGTGATTCACGAAATACTTTTACACGATTTAGAAAACTATATAGGTGATTGAAATATGAAATATGAAGTTTCTTATTGTTATTATTCTTTTATTCTTTTAGCTGGTTTTATTTTCATTTTAATGAATGACACATTGATACGTGGTTGAAAACCGGTGCTCGTAATTGTATAACTTTATGTTTTTATATGAGTTTTAATCTTGAACGGCCTACTTTTAATTAGATTTGTATTTATGCAGGTTTGATGGAGTTTAAGGGCTTTTCGGGAGCGTTACAAGCCACCGGGTCAAAAACCGGAGCACCGGGATGCGTTACGGATCAACCGGGATTGCAAGAAGCGAAGATTGGAGAAACGGAGCTGGACAAGCCGTCGACGACGGGTATAGGCCGTCCCCGATGGGTTCGGGAAATGCCCGTAAGCTGAAAACACCCGTAAACAGTCATATAACCCGTCGGTCGTATCCACGTTTTTGGGAGCCCGTCGGCGACGGGGTGGGACCCGTCGGCGACGGGTAGCAGAAGTCCATTACGCGAATTATTGGGTTTTCATGGCTAAAATCGTTTCTGATTGCTTCTTTTTGGCATTGAACTCGGGAGTTACACTTTATGTGGAGTTTGAATTGATTCTTGGAGCCACTTTTGATCACCATTCACCTACCATTCCATCTACCTTCATCATCACAACCTGAATTCGTCAAAGATCATCACCATCAACAACCCTTAATTACCAATTCCTTCATAAACCCTAATTCTCCATACTTCACCATTACCAATCATTCCACAAACCCTAATCATCCACCATTCATTCATCAATCAAGCTTCAAGATGCTTTCATTCACGTTCCAAACATTCGGTGATCAAGCTTCTTCAACCATGAGCGGCTAATCATCTCGGTTTCACCCCGGTGTAGGTAGTTGTTAATTCTAGGGTTTCGAATTGTTCTTGTTTCAACTTAGTGACAATTTGTGTTTGATTTTTGAAACTTTTGACAATAGTGTTACATTTGTTGCGAATTCGTAAATTGTCGAACGATGTTAAAAGTTATGACTTTGCGAAATGGTGATATGTAATTGTGCATTGTCGTGGTTAGGATTTACTTGTGTTGATTAGAAAGTGTATTCTTGTCCGTTCTTCGGGACGTTGATAGTTATTAGCACCCAAGTCACGGTACACTAAATCCGTTAATCGAATGCATTTGAGTTGAATCTAAAACTTGTAGAAATCCTAGGTTAGCAATTACCGAAACCGGGTGTGATTCCTTTTTCTTATTATTGTTCTAGTAACCAATTTTATCGTAATCGTTAATTATTAGTCGTTAATCAATTTAATCAATTCACTTAGTCTAAACTCACATCTCTCAATTAAACAAAAACATAAAGATATTCTAGTAAGCTTCATAAGTCGTGACATTTGTTCTAATTCATTCGAATCCACACACAAACCACATACTCTTCGTGGTTCGACCCCTTGCTACCACTAACTATTTGTTAAGGGTAATTTGGGTATATAAATATTATCTTTGACCGGAGCGCGACACTCCGATCAAATTTTGGCGCCGTTGCCGGGGAGTGCGTGCGCTTTGTGTTTGGATATTGTTTGAATTTTAGTGATTATCTGTTTAATTTGCCTAGTTCTTCCCTGTACTTTGTCTTTTTCCTTGTTACGCAGGTGTGCTACTTGTGCAGGTTACAGGTAGTGTATGCATACGTGAAACTCCGGGAGGACTTCACCTTTAGTCTACGAACCAGAAATCGAAAGAGTTGCAAGAAGAAACCTAGCAAGCCGGTTAGAAGCAACTCTTGCTTCTAATCAAACCAACCAAACACCACAATCCACACCGACCATTGAAACCAATTCAATGGCAAACCAAAACTCTAATCACCCAAACCTCAACCAAAACCAATTCCAATACCGAAGCAACTTCAATCCCGCCCAAAACGTCCAACCTATACCTCAAGAGCAACCGGGTGGTAACGTCAATGCTAGACCACCCACACCACCTTTCAGAAACCAAAATCCCAATAATAACCAACGAACACCCCAACAACAAAACCTTCATCGACAAGCTTCTTTACCCATCAACCTTGATGATCGGAATGTCAATTCCGATCGTCGAGGTAATCGTGATCGCGGCAATCCCGCGAATGAAGACCCATTTTTCAACATCGATGACTTGAGGAATGCAATCCCCGATGATGAGCCTTATAGTGTTCCCGGTTATCAATCGCCGGAACATGTGAGTGTTCATACGGAAAATTCGGATGACGGGGGATACTATGATGATAGGGCTAACGATGACGAAGATTGGGGGTATGTTAATCAAGGAAATGTTTACAATGCAAGAGGCTATGATGATGAGGAGTTTGGCTATCAAAATGCCAACTATGTGGGGGATGATGACTACGGTTATGGAAATAGAAGAAATGACGGTTACGGAAACAACCGTCAACCACGAAACAACAACCAACGGAACCGAGATGATGGGTTTTACAACAACAACAATAACAACAATGGTAACCCTAATCGGATTCCTCGTTTCGTGGGAGGTGGTAACCAAAGAGGCAACCAAGGTAGAAATCAAGGTGGGGATAGAAGAGGTGACCGAAGAGACAATCGAAGACCGGTCGATCAAGAGGTTAACGTTCCACAACGTCGTCAACAACCTCCACGGGGAATGAATGATCGTTTTAGGCCGGTTGTCACCGAGAACGACTCACCAATCGTTTGTGAGAGGAGGATGTTTGATTGTAAACCACATTACATCAACATACTTCCTCATTTTAATAGAAGGTCTAACGACGAACCATACACACATTTGGCGGAGTTTTCTTCCATTTGCAGCACTATTGGGGGGCATAACTTCGCACTAGAGGAGGTCAAACTTCGTTTGTTCCAATTTTCATTGAAAGACAAAGCGAGCAATGGTTCCTTACACTTCCAGCCAATAGCATTCGCACATGGGGAGAAATGCAACAAGCTTTTCTAGATGAGTATTATTCAATGGCAAAGACCGACGATGCTCGTGATGAAATTAGGTCTTTTCGCCAATTATCGGGCGAACCATTGCATGAAGCCTTCACAAGATATAGGGAGTTGATGCGAAAGTGCCCACATCATCAAATAGAGAAGTGGGAGTTGGTCAAGTGTTTTGTACGGGGTCTAGACGACAACACATGGAACCGACTTGAATCAACGAGCAACGAGACCTTTCTAAGCAACCATGAAGATGATGATTGGGAGTTCTTGGAGCGAATGAGTAAACGGTCGAAAGAGAAAGAATCGGCCGATCGAGCTAAGAAACATCCCATTTCCCGGTCACTTCCCGATCTCGACTCTAAAGATCGGATTTCTACCTTAGAGCGGGAAATGGCTCGAATGAAGAAGAAGGAAGTTAGTGCGGTTCAATTTGAGGTGTGTGAAGAGTGTGGTGACATTGGACATAGAGCGGAGCAATGTCCAACGGGGTCGAGAGACTACACCGAGGAAGTCAACCAATTGTATGGGGACCGAAAGCAATATGACATGAACTCCAACACTTACCATCCGGGCTTGAGAAATCACCCTAATTTCCGGTATGGTAATGCTTCGAATCAAATGAACCCGAATTTTCAATCGGGTAACCAAGGAGGTCAAGGTGGGTCTTCGTACAATAATCGTCAAGGTGGTAACCAAGGGGGTTACCAAAGGAATTACAACCAAGGTGATGATTCGATTAGCTCGAAACTAGACGCTATCATGAACACTATGAGCACTCTCACCAACTCGCATCAAGAACTTAGAACTGAAATGCAGAATTCAAACCAAGAAATTAAAATTGAAATGCGGAAAGAGTTTGAGGTGAGAGACAAATCCCAAAAGGCATTAGAGAAGCAAGTGGGGCAACATGCTCAAGAGATGGCTCAAGTTTGGGGAAGTGGAGGAGGACTTCCAAGTGACACTACAGTGAACCCGAAGCATCAAGGTTCTAGCACAAGCAACATTAGGAATGCACGCATTAGCGCGGTAAGTATTCTTTTAAATGATGAAGTTTGTAGTGTTGAAAGCATTCCACCACCACAATTCATTGATGGTGTAGTGGAAGATATATGTGATGAGCCAGAAAATGAAAATAAACAAGAAACGATTTCACAAAGTACACTTGAAAATATAACTAAAAATGCTTTTTGTGAAAATTGTTTAAATAAACTTAACCCGCTTAATACATCGAAAAGTGAAGAACGGTGCCCACCAAAGGACGAGGGGTGAGAAAATTTTAAACAAGCTAAAATTAATTTGCCGTTACTTGATGATATTAAAAAGGTTCCGGCTCATGTGGAATGCTTGAAGGAGTTAAGCATCGAAAAACGGCACAACAAATTACCCGAACCGGTTGACTTGATATCTCATGTGAGTGCCGTTTTATCGAGTGCCCTTCCCCAAAAAGCTCAAGATCCGGGAGACCCACTTATTCAAATTCAAATCGGAACATTTAAAATCGAGAGGGCGCTCCTAGATCTTGGAGCTTGTGTGAGCATCTTGCCCGGGAGTTTGTATGACCAATATGATTTTGGTCCATTAAAAAAATTTGATACTCCCATGGTATTGGCCGATCAGACTCCCACGCATCCAAGGGGGATGGTGGAGGATGTGATTGTTAAGGTGGATGATTGCTACTACCCAGTTGACTTTTTGGTAGTAGACTATGTTGGGTGTGTTGGGGACACCCAACCGATAGTCATACTGGGTAGACCGTTTCTGGAAACTGCTAATGCCATAATAAATTGTGAAGTTTGGGGACCGGGAATTGAATTTAAATGTTTTTCCAAAATTTACTAACCCACTCGGTGAGGATAATTGTCCTAAAAAGGACATGAATCCAAACAAAAAAGTATGTGCTATGGTTGGTAGGTTGGGAGAAACAAAGAAGAAGACAGTCAAGAAAAAGAAAGCGAAGAAGTCACCTTTAGAAAAGAAAGAGGAAGAAGAGGTGAGGAAATTTGGACCGTTTGGCAACAAATGGTACGAATCACCGGTGGGTGATTTTGAGGAGCTCGTGGACGGCAAGCATGCCATTCGACCACCATGAGGTGGTAAGTCAATTGTTGTTGTATATTTTATTTCGCATTTCGTTTTAGTTGTTATTCGTAGTTTAGTTAGTATTGTTGTTGTTGTATAATTTGTTATTTTGTTTTAGTAGATAAATGAACGTTGTGGGTGTGTTCCCTATATAACCCTCACGAGACCTCTCGTCCTCCCAAGCTATTGGGGGGTTTAAAAGGGCTTGTTGCATAAGCTAAATGCAACCGTGATTCCTACGAAAGTGAGTTAGGTTTATTGTTGTTGTAAATTATTTTCCACAATAATCAAAGTAAAATAACGTATAGCTTGGTAATGTTTTCATAAAAGTGGTAGAACTAAGTAACTAACAAATTTTGATGGTTGTGAGAAGCATGCTTCTACACAAGGGTTAAGATTTGTAGGTACATTGGGTTCGTGGGACAACCGCTTTCATGAAGAGGAGAGGAGCATACGAAGAATGAGCTCAAAAACCAGGTGCATACGTTTCTTTTTACTTTTGATCTTTAGATTAGCAAATAAGTGGAATGTATTGTGTATATTAATTTTCCGGGGTGAAATTTTGGGGAAATTAGCCGTGTCACTTCCCTTGTCCGTTTAATACTCTAGTTCTTACACATTGAGGACAATATGTACCTCAAGTGTGGGGATGGGGGAGTAGTAAAAGTTTTAGATTTTGACCCATTCATTTAAATACTACACATTGAGGACAATGTTCACCTCAAGTGTGGGGATGGGGGAAAATTTCAAATTTTTTTCAAAAATGTCTTGTTTCAAAAGCGGTCTTAAAGCACAAGTAACTAAGTCAATGAGGGATGTCACAACCCATTTGGTCTTTTGTCATGGTTAAGTTCAAATTAATAGCATGACGGGTATTTTGCGGGTGGTTATTTGGGAATAATCCGCCTAAGAAACTACTCTTTTATGCATGTCACATACCATACCCTTTTAGATATGTGAGGTTTTGAGCCACTTTTATATCATAGATTACATACTTATGTTTCTTTGTTTGAGTGGACCATTAGTCATATATTGTAGAACTTGCAACTTTTGATACGTTTGAGACTATAGACCGAATACAAGCACGAGAATGATTAAGGCATTAGGTAAACTTTTTCTCTTAAAACCATTTATCTATCCTTACCCAAATAAATCCTTTAGTCGCCCATTTTGAGCCTAAACCTTTCGTTTGATCACCCTATAGCCCATAACCTTAAACCTTTTTCTTTTAAACCCGTGTGATGGAAATTCGACTATAGGAGTTGTTTTTGTATAGTTGTTCTTGATTGTTTGCATAAAAAATTAAAAAAAAATCAGAAAATATTATGAAAAAGAATTGAAAATCGTTGAAGAAAAACACAAAAAAAAAAGAAGTGTTAGTAGTTGTCGAATAAAAGGGTGAAAGATTATTGCCCATAGTTGATGTTTATATTTAGTTTTGTTTAAGTTAGTGGTTTGTAATAAAGATCGAATTTTCATCGCATTAGCCACTTTAAAATACCCTAATTCCTACCCTCAGCCTAGCCCCGTTACAACCCTTACAAAGACCTTATGACTTGTGCTTAGTATTCGTGATCAATAGTGGAGAATGATTGAGTTGCAAGCTTATGCGGGTATGTGTTCTAATCGGTTTTGAGTGAATATTCTTTGGAATGCTAATACATTATAAATATTAACCAATTTACAAGCCGAGTGGAGAGAACATTGTGAGGGATGTGCATGAATTGTTAGTTTTACGGGCGGGTTAATCTTGGATAACCATTATTATATGTGATTATTCACTTGACCGGTAAATATGTGGAAATTGTAAAGAATGTGAACTTTTGTATGACAATAGACCTTAACCTTTGTCTCGGGAATGGGAAGTGTAGTTGTTGTTCGACTTACGTGAAAGTGAAAAACAGATTTGCTTGAGGACAGGCAAAAGACAAGTGTGGGGATATGATACGTGGTTGAAAACCGGTGCTCGTAATCGTATAACTTTATGTTTTTATATGAGTTTTAATCTTGAACGGCCTACTTTTAATTAGATTTGTATTTATGCAGGTTTGATGGAGTTTAAGGGCTTTTCGGGAGCGTTACAAGCCACCGGGTCAAAAACCGGAGCACCGGGATGCGTTACGGATCAACCGGGATTGCAAGAAGCGAAGATTGGAGAAACGGAGCTGGACAAGCCGTCGGCGACGGGTATAGGCCGTCCCCGACGGGTTCGGGAAATGCCCGTAAGCTGAAAACACCTGTAAACAGTCATATAACCAGTCGGTCGTATCCACATTTTTGGGAGCCCGTCGGCGACGGGGTGGGACCCATCGGCGACGGGTAGCAGAAGTCCATTACGCGAATTATTGGGTTTTCATGGCTAAAATCGTTTCTGATTGCTTCTTTTTGGCATTGAACTCGGGAGTTACACTTTATGTGGAGTTTGAATTGATTCTTGGAGCCACTTTTGATCACCATTCACCTACCATTCCATCTACCTTCATCATCACAACCTGAATTCGTCAAAGATCATCACCATCAACAACCCTTAATCACCAATTCCTCCATAAACCCTAATTCTCCATACTTCACCATTACCAATCATTCCACAAACCCTAATCATCCACCATTCATTCATCCATCAAGCTTCAAGATGCTTTCATTCACGTTCCAAACATCCGGTGATCAAGCTTCTTCAACCATGAGCGGCTAATCATCTCGGTTTCACCCCGGTGTAGGTAGTTGTTAATTCTAGGGTTTCGAATTGTTCTTGTTTCAACTTAGTGACAATTTGTGTTTGATTTTTGAAACTTTTGACAATAGTGTTACATTTGTTGCGAATTCGTAAATTGTCGAACGATGTTAAAAGTTATGACTTTGCGAAATGGTGATATGTAATTGTGCATTGTCGTGGTTAGGATTTACTTGTGTTGATTAGAAAGTGTATTCTTGTCCGTTCTTCGGGACGTTGATAGTTATTAGCACCCAAGTCACGGTACACTAAATCCGTTAATCGAATGCATTTGAGTTGAATCTAAAACTTGTAGAAATCCTAGGTTAGCAATTACCGAAACCGGGTGTGATTCCTTTTTCTTATTATTGTTCTAGTAACCAATTTTATCGTAATCGTTAATTATTAGTCGTTAATCAATTTAATCAATTCACTTAGTCTAAACTCACATCTCTCAATTAAACAAAAACATAAAGATATTCTAGTAAGCTTCATAAGTCGTGACATTTGTTCTAATTCATTCGAATCCACACACAAACCACATACTCTTTGTGGTTCGACCCCTTGCTACCACTAACTATTTGTTAAGGGTAATTTGGGTATATAAATATTATCTTTGACCGGAGCGCGACACTCCGATCACACATACTCCATAAAATATGATGGTTATTTTATTTAATATGTTTACAATTCGTTATTACTGTTAGATTTCTTAGACGTCCTAATAAACACGTTATATTTTAGAAAGTGAATCTAAAATATTTCATTTGTTTATCTACCTCAAATAAATTTTAAGAATTATATATATTGTTGATAAAGAACGATGAATAGTAACTTTATTTTTATAATAATATATAATTTTTATTTGATATATATTATAATAGTTTATTATTATATTTACTTTTAATAATATATTTTTAATAGTTTTTACCTTTTAAAAACATATATTTCTTTTACCATTTTTAATAATTATTTTTTCTTTGTTTAGAACATATATTAATTTATCGATTAATTTAATACTTCTCTAATAATTTACTTTTGTAACTTTTTTCTAAAAACTTAAGTACGTAGTTGTGTTTGATTTTTTTTTCCTGACTTTCCGTTATAAGTTTTGTTACAAACGAAGTTGTACTCAAAATAAAGTATTTAATTGTTATTATAAAATGGTACGATATTAAACTAAACCGTTTCAATGGTTTGTCTTTCTAAACAATATGCTTTATTTTCAAATCACGTTTGTTTTACATTATCATTTGTTTGGTTTCGCCGCAACACGCGACGTCAAGAAAAACTAGTTATTTATTATAATTAATGGAAAAAGTTCTGTAATATATGCACCTTATTTGTGTGAATTATAATAAAAGGTGACTTTGGTTCATTATGGGTAGATGACTAGATACTAAAACATGGCTACATCAACTTATATCTTTACACTACAAAGAATTTTCGTAACAGCGGCGACTTTTGTCATCGCTAATACTCCCAAATGTCGCCGCTAATGAACCGTCGCTAATACCTGCCATGTCGCCGCTAATAGTAGTTATCCCGGCTAATTCTTTTAACTTTTTAACGACGACTTCTGTGGTCGCTAAAGCCATCCATCACTCTGCCGCACCGCCCAGATGATGTTAAATGTGCGTGTCCCGTATCAAGACCTTTAGCAGCGACTTTTTAGATGTCACCGCTAAAAGTTTCGCCACTAATGCTTGTATTTCTTGTAGTGTTAATCAAGACAACTAGACAAATAATGTATTTTGGGTTGATGACAATTTAGGCCTATTTGTATTGAGTTGAGTTGTTTCGACGAAATACCGTTTTTGGCCACAACATATGTAGTCTATACTGTCACGTGGATGTGAAAATGATAATTTTGTTTAAAAGCGTTGTGGAAGACTAATCAAAGTTGTTGGAAGATATTCTTTAACGAATTTTTATCGACTATTATTTTTTAAAAACTTGCAATTGTTAGTACTTTGTAAATGTTTATAAACTTTTAATTTCATTTATTAAATTCTTTTAAGAATTTAAACTGCTTCATAAACTTTCTACTTTTATAAAATATATTTTGGTTTTATAATACCTTACTAATGATCACTGTTTTTAACACCTTGTATTTGTCTCCATGATATATCATTGTATAGTATACTTGTTAATCTTGTATGTGAACTTCTTTTTCTTTTTCTATCATGAAATTTGAGTTTGTTGATTTTGCAATTGAATTTGTTGATCTTGTATATTAGGTTATGTGTATTATAGTAATGCCCTAGTGAGGTGGCATGTGAAGGGGCGTGAAGCATCGCCTCACGCAGCGTAAAAAGCCCTCCGATCACACATACTCCGTAAAATAACATATAAAACTAATAAACTAAAAAAATAGTTTGCAATTTGATAGATTGATTTCCATGGAGGCCACCACCCAACATGGTCCCTTGTTGTGAAAAGACACATTAAAATAAAATTTTACTTACTTAGTTATTGGTTTACTTAAAGTCTTTTTTGAAAAGTCAACAGTACTCCTTCCAACAACTTCAAAGAAGTGTTGTATATATATGTGTGAACCTACCTTCTCCTTAACCAAAATATCAAAACAAACATATCACGTATACCATGGATGAGCTTTCCAATATAGCCATGGCTTATTACCATGCAAGCACAAACCAATTTCAAACATTGGCTCAAAACTTCTTTAAAGCGATGGACCACGATGGCGATGGCAAGATAGACAAAAGAGAGTTCTTCGAGTTCATGGAAGAGCAAGGGCATATTCGAATGATTAATATGTCCATCTTCGATCAGTTGGATCGCGACGGAAGTGGTACACTTGAGTTTCGTGAAGTGATGACGGTTTACTATGTACTCAAAAGCGGTAGGCCCTTTTGTGATTGCTGTACAAAGTTCATCACATCTACATACTTGACATGCGTTGGGTGCTTAGAAGATCTGGATGGTAAGCCACACTATCTTTGTGTCGATTGCTATGCTAATAAGAGATTTGATCACTTGCACAATGATTTGTCTCGCTTTGTGGACAATTATTTGTTACTTGAAGAAATGACCAAGTTTAAGTTAAGTGAGGTAAGTATTTGATGATCATATTGTTGAATTTAAGCAAGGTTCCAAGTACATTTGTCCCTCTTTGTGACAACCATTTCTTGTTTCTCGCAGCTAAAGGCTAGACGAGTTGAATCTATGCCGGTTCAGCACAACCCGCCTTCAGGCTATCCTGATACTGCATACAACTATAGCCAAAATAATTATCAACATATCGATCCTCCGTACCCACCACCACCTAACTATCCTGATACTACATACAACTATAGCACCAATCCTACGTACCTGCCACCACCTAACTATCCTGATACTGCATACAACATCCATCCTCAGTACCCGACATCATCTAGAGGACTCACACTCCACTCAAAACGAGTGAGTTCTCAAACTTTAATCATATCGATCAACTAATTTTGGTTTGCTTTCATTACCTTTTACTTGTTATTTATGTACTCTATTGAATACAGGGGATGTTTAAATGAGAACGTTAAATATTGTGAGAACCGTGAGAACGAATGAAAAAACCACGAGAACTTTGTCAAAAACAATTCAAATTAAAAAAAAATATTTACACTTATTATTATTCGAATACAATGTTAGAAATTAAATTTACACATTTAAATTTACGTGAATTCGTAAATAAAGAAAATTTACACATGTGTAAAACATCTAATAATAGTGATTTTGAGAGGAGAAATGAACTATATGATGTTGTATTTTAATTACAGTGAGGTTTGTATTAAAAAATTGGGTTTGATTGGTTTTTTCATTAGTTCTCACGGTCCTCGCAATATTTAACGTTCTCAAGATAACCTTCCCCATTGAATATAAACACCTACATAACTAGCCTTAGGCAACTTGGATGCATGTTTCATATACATGTACTCTATATTTCATAATATTGATGAATGGTGATTATATGTTGAAGCTGCAAATTTTACACCCATATCTTTGACATCCACTGTTAAGTTCCTGGAATTCAAGGATAAGATGATAATTTTATATCACTTAGCTTAAATGATCTATCTTTTGCTTATATTTGTTTTAACTTCGATTAATAAGAGTCGCAATTTATAAACTGGTACTTGATAGAAAGAGTTCAAAAAATCATATTAAGAGTTCGTAGCCCCTGTGCGACTTGGAAAAATGACTCCCTTAAGTTCTTTAGCTTTAGAATTGCCGCTGTATATCTATAAATAAACTATACGTGAATTAGGTTAAATATATGAGTGTTTAAAAGGGGTATTGGGTTAAATGATTACTTTGCTAATAGCATATGGGCTAATTTGTTTAAAATGATTATTGACTTGCTGAGTTTGTAGAAGCTAACACGGCAATGAGTCCAGTTAGGTAATTGCTAATTTGTTTATAATTCTTTTTATAAGGGAAGGCTAGATAGAAAACCCTCATTTTGATAGAAAACTCTGGAAACCCAAATCTCCCCCCATTTTTACCCAACTTCCCGACATTTTTTTTTTTAAAAAAATAACACATGTAATATACATGTTTTAGAGTGTTTTGGGCCAAAAAAATCAAAAAAGCGCCGAAGGGATTTTTTTTAAAAAAAAATAAACAAATTTCAGCAATGTCCGGTCGCCTAACATGTGTTAGGCACAAAAGACAGAAATTGCTGAATTTTTTTTTTTTAAATTATCCCTTCGGCGCTTTTTTGATTTTCTTGGCCCAAAACTCTTAAAAACATGTATATTACATGTGTTATTTTTTCAAAAAAAAAAAAAGTCGGGAGGTTGGGTTTTCTAGGGTTTTTTATATAGATAGTGTTTTCTATATAGCCTTGCCCTCTTTTTATATATGTAACTTTTTTTTTAATTAGAAATCACTTAATTTATGTTTTACTGATTTTGTTTCTTGTACTGTTTTGATGTCTTCAGCAACAATGGATAATTTATGTTTTACTGATTTTGTTTCTTGTACTGTTTTGATATCTTCAGCAACATTGGATGGAAGCTATGGGACAGATGAACGACGTAGTCAATGCCGCTTCTTACATGAGTGCTTTTTGTACCATATTATGAAACATTTGTGGGTTGTTAATCTTGAATTGTGTCTACCGATTGGAATATGACCGGGTGAGTTACCTCATGGGAGATCAAGGTCGGGTGTTGAAGTTATGTTGAGTTTACTACCAGTTATTGTTTTTTATTTGAATCAATGTTTCCTTTATTGTGTGTAGTAGAATAAAAAGAGTCATGGGTTTCTTTTTAGTTTTTTTCCATATAAATTGTAATCTTTGAAGTTCATAAATATACAAGAAAATTGTCCCAAAGATTGTATCTTTTGTTCTTGATTCGTTCTGATTTCTAGCACTTGGTATCAGAGCTTTCATGGTTTGTGTATGCCTTGATTCAACACCATGTCTGTTGTTGCTACAACCTCCGGAGTAGTGAAAGAAAAAAGCTTGGTATCTCTTCATATTCCGATGCTAAATTACACTTTATGCCTGTAAAAGTGGAAGCTATAATGGATGTTCAAGGCCTATGGGAATCCATTGATGTCACACCTTGCCAAGGCGGAAACGTGGGATGAAACATTCATGGTTTTCATTGCAACTGTTTAAGCAAACACTTAATTGAGATATTGACACCAAATGTAACAAAATTCTTTTACATGCACAAAAAGTTTGAAAGTCAAATGACAAGATTACAATTAAGGCCTAAGTCAAAAATGCTATAAAAGACAATCTCCAAAATAGGTATCCTAGAATGCATGCTTTTACCTAAACACAGTTTCCTTGACTTGAATTAATTAAGATATTGTTGGTGACTTCACAGTTTTAATCGACACTCTAGAAATTAGGAGTGGCAAAATGGGTGGGTTGGGTAGGTTTGGGTAATGGGTTAGGATGGGTATAGGTTAGAATGGGTTTAGTAAGAAATAGGTTAGAATGGGTTTAGGTCAATATGGATTTTTTGTCAAGATTTATTTAGGCATTATAAAAAATTCTAAAAAATCCAATAAAATATAAAAAATTAAAAAAAGTAATAAAAAATTCTAAAAAATCAAAAAAAAAAATCAAAAAAATCAAAAAAATAATAAAAAATCCAAAAAATTCTGAAAAATCAAAAAAATTCAAAAAAAAAATAAAAAAATTCCAAAAAATCAAAAAATAATAAAAAAATCCAAAAAATTCTAAAAAATCCTAAAATCATAAAAAATTCTAAAAAATCAAAAAAATTCTAAAAAATCAAAAAAATAATAAAAAATGAAAAAAAAATAAAAAAACTCTAAAAAAGTAATAAAAAATCCAAAAAATTCTAAAAAATTCTAAAAAATCGAAAAAATTTCTAAAAAATCTAAAAAATAATAAAAAAATCCAAAAAATTCTAAAAATCCAAAAAAATCAAAAAAATTCTAAAAAATACAAAAAATAATAAAAAAATCAAAAATATTCTAAAAAATCAAAAAGTTAAAAAAAATAATAAAAAAAAATCAAAAAAATTCTAAAAAATCCAAAAATTCGAAAAAAATCATAGAAATTCTAAAAATAAAAAAAATTCTAAAAAATAAAAAAAATTCTAAAAAAATCCAAAAAGTTCTAAAAAATCTAAAAAAATTATAAAATATTCTAAAGAAAAATCTTTGAAATCCTAAAAACATTTTTTAGAATTTTTTGGATTTTTTTATTAATTTTTATGATTTTTAATACGTTTTTTATTTTTTTAGTATTTTTAATTTTTTTTTAGATTTTTTTGGATTTTTTATGGTTTTTTAGAATTTTTTGAATTTTTTTATAACTTTTTATAAAATTTTGGATTTTTTTGAATTTCTTGAGTTTTTTATTATTATTTTTTTTGATATTTTAGGTTTTTTTGGTTTTTTAGAAATTCCTGATTTTTTAGAATTTTTTTGATTTTTCTATAAATTTTTTGATTTTTTAGAATTTTTTGGATTTTTATTATTTTTTGGATTTTTAAGAATTTTTTTTACTTTTTAGAAATTTTTTTATTTTAAAGATTTTTTGAATTTTTTTTATTATTTTTTTTTTTGATTTTTTAGAATATTTTTGATTTTTTATTATTTTTTGATTTTTTAAGAATTTTTTAGAATTTTTAGAACTTTTTTTATTTTTATGAGTAGAATTTTTTTATTTTTATGATTTTTTTTATTTTTATGATTTTTTTGATTTTTTAGAGTGTTTTGGATTTTTTTTTATTATTTTTTTGATTTTTTAGATTTTTTTTTGGATTTATTATTATTTTTTTTATTTTTTGGATTTTTATTATTTTTTTGATTTTTTAGAATTTTTTTGATTTTTTATTATTTTTTTAATTTTTTTATTATTTTTTGGATTTTTTAGAATTTTTTGGATTTTTAATTATTTTTTGGATTTTTTAGAATTTTTGGATTTTTATTATTATTTTTTATTTTTCTAATTTTTTTATTATTTTTAAAATTTTTATTATTTGTGAAGCTAACATCTACGAACACTCGAATAGGATGAAAAATCTGTCTGTGTTGCTCTTTTTTGAGTTATCCATGTACCTTGCGTAATACCATCATAACCCACGAATTATTTTAAATAGATATCATATAACCCATCCTGACTCATCCTTAGTTATTTCTTAACCCATCCTAACCCATTCTCATTTTTAAAATGACCCAAAATAACCCAAAAAACACAAATGGGTTTTATTTGTCAGGCCTACTAGAAATCATTTTCTTTGAAAACCTTGATAAACATATGATAGACAAAACAAGTAGTTGAAGATCATCATTGTCTTTGGCTGAGCTTTTCAAAAGAGCTTATTTGCTTATTTGCTTTTCTGAAAAGCAAATAAGTCAATAAGTTGTTTTGAAAAGCTAAGACTACAAAATATACGACACATGAGCCTATAACTGAACAAAGACGAAATTCACACTTGCCCAATCAATTGTACTTTTAAACAATGGGAGATCATTTTGGATGATATGCGATCTTTCAACATGTTGGTCGGGGTTAGCGTGATCACCATGAGAGGGGGTATCAAACTCGATAGTATTGTTCATATATTCTATGGCTAGTCCATAGCTGATGATTGCAGTTGGAATTTTCGGGGACTGTATGCGTATATTAGGATTCTTGTTAACTCATGTACACATAAGTATCAGATCCTCGTTTTCTTTTTATTATATAAATTAAATTCATGCATGTGTTAGTGCATATGCATTTAGTGTGTATGTTACTGTTCGTATAGACTAGACTTAGTCATATGCTGAATAGGTGCGTTAAAATAAATAAATTGGTCGCTTTCAGAGTTATAGTACTTGCAAGTTTTTCAAAATAAACAAAACATACTTGGATCAATTTGTTTTCTAGATTTTCTTTTCTTGGGAGAGTGGAAAAATCATAAACAGATTCTATTCTTCATCATTGAAAAGGGGGAAAATTTCAAAGGCTTTCAGAGTTCTAGTACTGGCAAGTTTTTCAAAATAAACAAAACATCTTGAAATGTCAAGTTTGAAAGTTATCTTTATTAAAGAAAGTTATGCTAATTAAGTCGTGAGATTTAAGAACATGACAGTGAACTGCTACACATCTTTATTATGTTGAGTACCATAATGATTTGCAGCAGAACAAACATGAGTATTTGGATTCATGTTTATGATTTACAGGATTGAATACGTGCAGTATTGAGACAAATGGACAATTTCGAGTAGAAAATGTCTTGGTACCGGTAAAAGTTCCCGGCAAGACATATATACACATAATACATGACGGTTACATGGTGGTTGATTAACGAGGGAACAACCGCCATTGACCATTGAAACGGTGTCTCTCAAACCAACATAACCGTTCGAATATTTTCGTTACACACATATAAATATAGGTTTAATATCCTAATACATACATAATACAAATATAATTAAGTTTATATATTCTAATACACTCCCCTAAACATAATTATATTTGTGAGAGTGCATCAAAACACTTCGATTTGCATCATCCACAGCCTTCTTCACTTGCTTGAAGTCGAATCTTCTCCTCTTTTGTAGCCTTCTCATCCCTTGCCAATCATTACCTGCATAAAATGCATAATGTTCTCCTTCATGTTCTGCAACATTGTCACTCCTTGTGTTCCTCTCCACTTGATCTGCAACAGTCCCTTGTTTATCATCATCATCTTGACTTCGGCTTCTTCTCGGATCCACCATATTCTTCACCTTCTCTTTCTCATACACCCTCGTCTGAGTGGATTTGAACTTATAGTAATAAACTAAAACATCTAAATACATTGCATACATCAACCTCATAAATTCCCCATCATGATACTCGAACCCCATATCCTTAGCAACCACTGCCCATAGATTGTTTTCAGTGACACTTCTATGTCCTCCTTCTCTATTCACCACCAAATATAGTTCGAGTAGGTTGATTTTCCGGTTGTCGGAAGCATATGCAGGAACAGGCCTCGTCATTATTTCCAGTTTCTTTGTTAGAAACCAGTCCACCATTTCATCAAACTTTGATTCTAGGTTGAACCTATATTTCCGGACATAATCAACATCATCTAACATCTCAAGCAATGCTTTACAGTCCTGAAAGTCATTGAACTGCATTGCTTGAAGAATCATAATTTTCCAATCGGGTTCATTTGAGGATAAATTTAGATTTTCGAAATAATTATTCAAATAATCTGTTTTATACTCATCGTTATCCGATCCTTTGTTGATTATGGATTGCTTTTCCATCATGCCGATTTTCTTCCATTTATTCCTATTCCAAGGCAACGATTCAAGAATCCCTTAATCCAAACCAAGGAACTATTCATACATTGTTGAATCGAAATAAGGAATCTCAATCTTTGATAATTTTGTCATCATCCAATTGTTCTCGAATAGGCCCATTCAACGATGTAAAATATCCCAATGTGATCAAAGAATCAATCAAAAAGGACCCCCTAATTCCAATTAGGAATTCGTTGGGCCCCTTAGGAACAGGTTTTCCAATTTATCATTTCGATTTATTTTCCCATTTAATAACCCATAATCAGATCTTGGTAACGAACTATTTGCAACTTGACAATTTAAAACAGATTTTTCAAATACTTAAATATTATTTACTGGATGAAAATGGTAAAATTTATAATCCCTATTCATGCAGTAACATCATTTTGAATCCATTCAAATTGAATTGGTATTTTCTCCATTACAATTATTGTGAAGAGTCATCTACAATCGTTAGTCTTGGGCAGTTTCTTTGTGAAAATGTATGTATAGCCAAAAAAGGACCGCATTTAAAATCAGGTCAAGTTCTAATTCTTCAAGTTGACTCTGTGGTAATACGATCAGCTAAGCCTTATTTGGCTACTCCAGGAGCAACTGTTCATGGACATTATGGGGAAATCCTTTACGAAGGAGATACATTAGTTACATTTATATATGAAAAATCAAGATCTGGTGATATAACGCAAGTTCTTCCAAAAGTGGAACAGGTGTTAGAAGTGCGTTCGATTGATTCAATATCGATGAATCTTGAAAAGAGGATTGAGGGTTGGAACAAATGTATAACAAGAATTATTGGAATTCCTTGGGCATTCTTTATTGGTGCTAAGCTAACTATAGTGCAAAGTCGTATCTCTTTGGTTAATAAGGTCCAAAAGGTTTATCGATCCCAGGGGGTGTAGATACATAATAGGCATATAGAAATTATTGTACGTCAAATAACATCAAAAGTGTTGGTTTCAGAAGATGAAATGTCTAATGTTTTTTCGCCCGGAGAACTAATTGGATTGTTGCGAGCGGAACGAATGGGGCGCGCTTTGGAAGAAGCGATCTGTTACCAAGCCGTCTTATTGGGAATAACAAGAGCATCCATGAATACTCAAAGTTTCATATCCGAAGCGAGTTTTCAAGAAACCGCTCGAGTTTTAGCAAAAGCAGCTCTCCTAGGGCGTATCGATTGGTTGAAAGGCCTAAAAGAAAACGTTGTTCTGGGGGGATGATACCTGTTGGTAGCAGCTTCAAAACACCTTCAAGCGAACCTAACAACATTCCTAACAACATTGCCTTTGAACTCAAAAAAAAGAATCTATTAGAGGGGAAAATGAACGATATTTTGTTCTACCATAGAAAATGATTTGATTCTTGCCTTTCAAAGAATTTCCGTGATACACAAGAACAATCATTTTTTTAGGATTTTTAGGATTTCATGATACCTAAGAGCAGATTCACCCCTTTCTTTTATCTTTTACTTTCTTTTATCTTTTAAAAGGATCCGTTGGTTTTTTGGTGCAGTCATTTGATTTGGTAATAGTAATAAAAAAAATAACAAATAGAAAAGAATAATGGCTTGGGCTGTGTATCTACGCCAATCTACGGTAGAAGAGAAGGTTCCATCGGAACAATTATTTATTTCAGTGTACCTCTTCGCTTTTTTCAAAAAGGGGGGGGGCAGTATGGGGAGAAATGACAAGAAGATATTGGAACATTAATTTAGAAGAGATAATGGAAGCAGGAGTTCATTTTGGCCATGGTACTAGGAAATGGAATCCTAAAGTGGCACCTTATATCTCTGCAAAACGTAAAGGTATTCATATTACAAATCTTACTAGAACTGCTCGTTTTTTATCAGAAGCTTGTGATTTGGTTTTTGATGCAGCAAGTAGGGGAAAACAATTCTTAATTGTTGGCACTAAAAATAAAGAAGCTGATTCAGTAGCATGGGCTGCAATAAGGGCTCGGTGTCATTATGTTAATAAAAAATGGCTCGGTGGTATGTTAACGAATTGGTCCACTACAGAAACGAGACTTCATAAGTTTAGAGACTTGAGAACTGAACAAAAAACAGGGGGGCTCAGCCGTCTTCCGAAAAGAGATGCGGCTATGTTGAAAAGACAATTATCTCATTTGCAAACATATCTGGGCGGGATTAAATATATGACGGGGTTACTTGAGTTGGGTTAAAAGCACGGAATGTATTTGCGCCATCACCATCTTCAAATAAAGTATTTTCTACGGTAGCACCATGAATAGCGCATAGCAAAGCAGCGCCCAATACACCGGCAACTCCCATCATATGAAATGGGTATGGGCTTCTATTGAATCGAGAAATAGGTTTGATTGTCCATCTTTTTGATATATTGGATATCTATATAAGGCATTCTCCGGATAATTCAAATCGAAGCAATTGGATGTCCAATTCGGGCCTATATGACATGACCGATCAATAGAAATACTCCAACACTCCACTATTCCATACATCACACTAGATAGATATCATATTCATGGAATACGATTCACTTTCAAGATGCCTTGGTGGTGAAATGGTAGACACGCGAGACTCAAAATCTCATGCTAAAGAGCGTGGAGGTTCGAGTCCTCTTCAAGGCATAATATTGAGAATGCTCATTGAATGAGAAATTCAATAAGAGAGCTCGGATAGCAATACCGATTCGATCCGAGCTCTCTTGGAATCAGTTCGACAGCGGATCACGAAATCTTGGTCATCTTCTCTATCTAATGAATGAGGAGTCTGCTTTAAAATTGAAAATCGTCCGCCCTGCACCCACCCCTCGAGTATATGCTTCAACAGGAATCACACAAGGGTAGATTATAAACCTCTAGTAAAATGACCGCCCGTAACAAAGTACATTACATAGCATTACATAGTCCGTTTTAGGGATTGGCGACTTACCCATTCAGTGACTTTGGCACTGGACGTTCCCCAAACGGGTACTGTCGGGTCGGGTGAATTCAATAATAGACGCCTGTTGGCATTCCAGCCTTCCTTCGCCTTTCATGGCCACATATCTTTCCGGCTAAGGAATGGGAAATCCTTCTCCTGTTCCATGAATCCAATTTGCATTTCATCCGGGAAAAGCCATCTTTTTCTCAACAATGCCTTTGTCATTTGATCCAATAGTGTTCCGTTAGATAGGAACAGATTTGATAAATACTGATAACTCTCGGATAGAGTATTAGAACGGAAAGATCCATTAGATAATGAACGATTGGTTCTAAGCCATCTCTGGCGATTAATCAACAATTCGAAGTGCTTTTCTTGCGTCTTCTTGATAAACCAGCGTTTATATAGAGATGTAGGAGGATTTGTTTGGGGAGTAAGAAGCACCTTTGACATCTCTTCATCTGCAAATAATTCTCGATGTGAAAACACAGAGACAAAGGGTTGAGCTTTGAATAGGAAAAAGAGTGGATCTGCAGGGTCCCAAATGAATTGTCTTATTCGAAAAAGGCCTTGTTCTTTGGAAGATCTATCTCGTGTCTGGTACTGCGCGGTTCCACTCTGCAAGAACTCCGAATCATTCTCTTGAAGCTCATCCTCTTTATCATAAATGATCCGCTTGCCCCGAAATGACCTCATCTTCTTTTGTTAAACCAGAAACATCGTTTCTTCTGTTTATGACTGGAACACTAAACGTTGGAAAGATTCTGCACTTGTCTCCTATAAACTTCACCGTATACCCTTGAGTCACTAATTGGTCCAGACTCAGTATATTCCGATTTAATTTAGGAGTATAGAAAACACTCTGAATACGGAATTTGTCATTCCCAGACATTACTTCCACAACCCCTATACCTCTTCTGAAAAAGAAGTTGTTTTCGCCCGTTTTTGTTTCCACACCAAATATGTTCTTGATTCTTTTAAAAATATCTAAATTGCCCGAGTAATGATGTTTAAAGTTTGTGCTAACATACCAGATCTCGGACCACAATCCTCCATCTGTACCGGTGACAATGAATTCCAGTCTGTGATCTTCATCTTCATTTTGTTGTTGTATGCCGATATTGATGGCTAGACGAATTAATTGAGTCGCCTCATCATTCTCTTTCGTTTTGCATGAAATAATTTGATGTCCCGGTTCGTTGCAATAGTAGCATCTCTTCTGCAGACAATTTATCTTTCGTCGTTCCCTTCTTTCATCAGAACAGTGTTTGCACGGCAACACAGATGATGTTGGTTTGAGATCTTCTTCACTTTCAACCGTGGCTCTGATACCACTTTGTTTAGTATCATAATGATTTGCAGCGGAACAAACATGAGTATTTGGATTCATGTTTATGATTTACAGGATTGAATATGTGCAGTATATAGACAAATGGACAATTTCGAGTAGGAAATGTCTTGGTACCGGTAAAAGTTCCCGGCAAGACATATATATGCATAATACATGACGGTTACATGGTGGTTGATTAACGAGGGAACAACCGCCATTGAAACAGTGTCTCTCAAACCAACATAACCGTTCGAATATTTTCGTTACACACATATAAATATAGGTTTAATATCCTAATACATACATAATACAAATATAATTAAGTTTATATATTCTAATATATTATTGATACTTGTTTTCTATTTAAGTAGTGATATATTTCAAACATCAAGCTTTTTGTATAAAAAAACATATTGTCACTAGGAGGTGGCATGTTAAAATTGCTAAATACCATTTTAGTTTTATGTTCAAATATGGAACAATTTAATGATTAGCAATTGAGTTGAGGGGGAAAGCTGACGTACATCAACTCAATTTCACCATTCCTTTTATGATTTGGATTTTTAGGTTGCTGATTGGCTTATTATTTGTGGGCTGATTACTTTGGAACTTATGGGTTGCGGGAAATGTTAGTTGGTCAACTTAACGTATAAAGAAGCTAGGGGCACTGATTTGTTTAAGGGCTCATTCAACTTTTGTCGTTCTCTTTCACAAGTAATCGCCATCTTCAATGTTTAAAACCTGCAACTAATTGTTACAGGTTATGGTTTTGAAAAATGGTATCTAGGTGTTCATTATACTTGTTATAATTCTAGATCTGTAGACGTTTAATGTAGTAGTTCTGGTTGTACAAATTTTGATTTATTTTTGTAAAAATATTTGTAGTTCTAAGCAAGATAATCTCTTAATAATAACACACTCATTTTAACTACTTGTTTATACAAAATCTCAAAACAAATACCTATGTATAGGGGATTTTGTCTGTCCTTTTCATATCCATTCTTAGACCAGTGTTATTTTTTGCTTCTTCTGTTACACAACATGCAGGTGGAAAATAAAAGTTATATTGTTTACACATTGTTTTGTTGAACTAGTTATGCAAATATTTGATTTTGATTGTTTTGGTTTGTGCAACAGGAATATCTTTAATCAATGAAAATTTAATCATGTTCTAATCAGCGGTCAAGGTCAATCGCATATAAATTAACATAGTGGTAAGTTTTTACAATAGCTAATATTTAACATTGTCATACCATTGAGATTTTTATTTTGAACAACGTTCTCATTATTATTTCTTTAGTTATTCTTTGCTTTGTGTGAGTGGTTGGTGGAGAGTGAATTAAATGAAGTGATGAATGTTGATGCAGATTTTGTGTTCGATGTTGTTCGAATAGATTAGTTTTATTTTATGCTGATTATGTAATAGTTAGTGAAACGGTCAAACGAATGTGTATTGACCCGCTCGTTTGAAGTGGTCAAACGAGAGGGTTATGTGTTTGACCGTGTGTGTTTGCAAGACAAAGGGGTGTGACTATAAATAGCAACCATTTGGTTCATTTGCAAAGAGAGAGAGGATGAGCTCATTGAGAGAGTTCACTGTGAGTTTTACTGTTTGGGGAAAGATCACCACTTGGTCTCTCCCCGGATGTATACTCCTTTGGTATTGTTCGGTTATCTTGTAATCGGGCTGATTTGTAATGTTATACTACCGGATTAATACAAAGAAGTTGTTTGTTAATCTCTAATATATCCCGTCTTTGAACAAATCACTCACTAATCACGGTTTCGGTCCGAAGCACGGTCCTACAAGCTCCAATGTGAATTCTTGATGCACTTTTGTGTGGATGTGGCACGATTCGGTTCTGTTTGTTTCGTATCAAGGCCACATATATAACATTCTCCTGTTAATATGTGAATGGACGATAATACATCGAAATAGACAAGAGTTCATCGAAATGGAACTAGTATCGAAATAGAACTAGCACATTGGATTGAAATAAAGTTAATATACAGGATCAAAATAGGAGGTTGATTTTATAATGTCATGGATCGAAATAGACATTAGTCTATTTTGATTATACATGCTATTTCGATTATACATGCTATTTTGATACATGGTGTTTCGATAAATGTGTATGTATTTCGATGTGTTTCACTTTTATGTGTTGTGTTTCGATGTACCTCTACTGGTTTGAGTATAAATACTAGCAGAAGGCTCTGTTTCTAACAAGAGAGCACGGTTCAGAGTGTTAGGGCAAAATATTATAAACATTGTAATGTTACTTTGCTGAAATCAATACCATTGAGCTTTGAAGTGATAATCTTCTTGTATTGATAGTGTTCTTGCTTGATTTACATACAAACTTGGATTCCGAATATGTTTGTGTGTTCAACAACAAAGAATAGGTTCTCTAAGATCCTCCATAGGGACCTACAAGTGGTATCAGAGCTTTGGCTCGATTCCTTTTTGAAAATCAAGCATATTGGTGGGATTTGAGTGGTTTTTTTAGTGTTTATTAAAGTATTCTTGGACAAAAACTGAAAACCCACTCTTTTGGATGATAATATGGACTAAAATTGATTAAAAGGATGTCATTTGTTGATGATTTTGGTTGAAAACTTGTTAAAACAGTGAAAGATCATCAAAAATTTGAATTTTAGTGAGTTTTAGTGTTTGAAATTTGAATTCCATATTTTCAGGTGACAAGTTTAGCCGGAATTCTTACCGAAATAGTACTTTCCGATGAAGGTTTGTTATTGGTTGACCTGCAAAAAGATTGGTAGAGCAGGAGTGTACCATTTGTCTTACCTGTTGCATATCCAGTTTCTGTCTCCTTGTTTCGATACACTATATTTCGTTAACCCCATCTATTTCGATCACCTTGTCTTGTTCCAAACATACTATTTCTATCCATTTCTATCATTTTCCCTATTTCAAAAATCCATTAACTTCCTGTTTCGAAAATCCATAACATTAATTCTTATATCGATACACACTTTATTCTTTCCTATTTCGATCCACTCAATTCAATAGGACTTAATACATCTATTTCAAACTTTGAATACATCTATTTCGAAATACAAAGGAAACTCATTCCTTCCTATTTCGATCCACTCAATTTCGAAATAACATCTCAGTTTGTCATTAACTCCCACTCCTGTTTTGATTCAGACCTATTTCGGGTCCTACCCTTTGTCACCTTGTTAATGCAGTGTTATCACAGTAGCCTTATAACTTGGTGTAACAACCATAATTTTATTTAGCGATTTCCGTAAATAATCACAAATTACTGAGTATTTATATTTAAACATTCATGCTCAAATACGAGTTTATTAAAACTTTTCTAAACTTGAAAGCAAAACAACATAATGTAATTCAATTCATCGTTTTAGAATAACGACGAAACAACTTGCGGAAGCTTCATTTAACGTGTGTTCGGTTCTTACTCGACGCTTGATCTTCATCCGGGACTCTCGGCATTCACCTATGATCAATACCAGCTTAAATGTTAGTATTGATAGTTTAAATGACGGTACAAGACAAGATAAATGATAATGGAAGGAAATCCCCAACATTAATCTCTTGATCCAAAACACAAGGGCTTCAAACTGGCCTCCACCGTAGCTTACGGTAGCCACCGTAAGCTACGGTGGCCTCTGTTTTAAAATAACCCCACCGTAAGGCAGGAGGTAACGATCGTAAAGATTTCAGCCCCACCGTAACTTACGGTGGGCACCGTAAGTTACGGTGGTCCCTGTATAAGACCTTTCATTTTTATTTTTTTTTGAAACGAAAACTTCCGTATCTTTCAATCCGCATATCCGTTTGACCTCCCGTTTCTTCCTACATGATCGAAATTTGATTCTCCATCTCATGGAGTTTAAATCCAACATTCAAACTAATAAAATCCTGAATTTTTAAGCATTCGGCTTATTATTAAAAATCCACATTTTGACCCGTTGGTATTTAGTACCTCCAAACTTGTTTCTAGTTAATCATAAATCATAGACCAAGGTATTTAACTCAAAATATCTATCTTGGATTCATAAGTTTTGTGAATTACGCGGCAAACACCCAAGTTACGCGCGTAATTCATTTTGACCCGTTTAGGAGATCTTTTATGCATTTTGGTCCAAAACTAGCTCCTTTCTTTTCAATACTTCGTAATGCCACATCTAAATATCTGCTTATGTTCCACCATAACTATTTTTGTGGTGGATTTAGCATAACTAACCTATTATTCCACATTTACCCATCGGTTGATCATTTTACGCAAATGACCATTTTTGTGCATTTGACCCACAAATGTATATTCCTATAACTTTTATTCATATTTAATGATTCCATAATCTTAATGCAAGTTCCTAAACAACCCCTATGGTTCGTTTGCCCAATTTACCCTTCACTTGCTATGAAGGGCTTTTGCTACATATTTGGCCATGAAGTACGTTATCCACAACCATATTTATACATACCTGACTCGGGTCAACTTATTGACCCGTTTCGATACCTTGCCTCTATAATATGCTAATTCGTAGCGCTTTAATCCATAAACCATTATTATCCTGTAAGCATAAGACTTGACACGTACTTATTAGTCGTCATTTGTCAACTGGCACTAAAAATCACCCTTTGACCCGTTTGGTCTAAACGACCAAACATTTTGCATTTGAATTTAGAATGGTATATATATATATATACCATCTCGTTATTTAACCCATTTCGGCTTACGCCGTAGGATATCTTATAACTTTTACTTATATTTATCGACACCCGACTAAATTACCATTTTATCCCTATCCTTATTATGAGTTACCCCATACGGTAACATCTCAAGATTCATTGTATGCTTGTCATTTACGGCTATATTACCATTTACCCATATTTACCATTCATCATGGTTTTTATCAATTTTGTGTATGTCCCGACTCGTATCATTTGCGTCGGAAATCCATATTTGTCAATATTGTTTTTATCGAGTTTAAAGCTTATAGAATAAATAAGTATTCTACAAAATGGTGTAAGTTTCACTTACCTTGCATCCGGTTATTGCTCTTTTCGCGTACCCTTTGGCCCGCTTCTTTCCCAAGCCTCCATCTAGCTTGTCAAGAGTCAAACTATCATCATAATTCATAAGACGGTTAGATTAGTCATCATTATTATGACTATTTCATCTTACGGATTTTATGTCGAAACTTCTATTCTACTTCATCATTGGTTAGTTTGACTTTCTAAAATCAACTACCTTTAATCATATAATATGCACAATCAAGGCAAATCAATATTATGATTAGAAATCGTTTTATCCCATGTCTTATGTAATTAGTCAAGTTAGCTAATTACGCGTTTCTTTCATAATTCCATCTTTTCATACAAAACCCAATTCATGGTAATTATGATTCATGTACCCAAACACCTAAATTGTTCAAGTACTATATCTTTACTATCTAATATGATGATTCTAATCACAAATTAGGCACTAACATCATCATATTATAAAAACCCATTTCAAGTCATGTATGATCAACACTCAAACTTGCAAATTGTTCAAGTATCTTGTTTCTACTATCAACTATGATGATTTTAAACATGTGTATCTCATCATCTTCACTACATAATCAAAACCCACTTGTCTAAAAGTGGTAAATCATCAAATTACTCAAATCATAGCAATTTTACTTCAATTTTCCACTTAGGGTTTGTTCCTAAGCAATCACACTTCATAAATTCGTCCATAGCATCTACGATTCATGCATAGATCGCATCATGCAAAGTTAACTAATTTTCACAACCTCATGAATGTTAGAAATTCGACATACCTTACGATCCCCTTGACTTGGTGATCGTTTCTATGTATTCAAATCTGGATTTGGCCTTCGATTGATCCTCCAATTTGAAGGTTTTGTTGAGTTTTAGGGTTAGCTCCCATGGAGCTTGTCTCCTGATCATCTCACGCACACACACAAGAGTGTGTGTGTTGTGTTTTGTTTTTAAGTTTATAATTCCATTTGCAAGATACCCGGCTTTGGTCCCTCGTGTTTGGTTAGTTATTAATTAGGTCACAACCTAATTATTTTCAACAATATTCCCACTTATTAACTAGGTTTAATATTCCTAGTTAATTTAGCGGGTTCGGGAATATTTATGACTAAGTTTATTTTAGGTCCCGTTAACTCGGGCCTTTTATAAACTTTATTTTCCTTAGAAGCATTTATTCACGTTTTATTAAATATTAGGTTTATCTATTTAAATCCTAATATTTACCGGGTTACTTTTACCGCTAACGGTATTTTACCCGTCTTTTAGTATTTACGGGGTTTGATTACCAAACCCGTTTTCGGGGTGTTACACTTGGTTAATTTGAATTAAAATGAGTACACATCTTTGGGTTACGGGCAATACCCAGTGAATACCGTTTTGGGAGCAACCACTCAAGCCGTCCGCGATGATTCCGGAAAACCAATGGGCATTCGTTGCTAATCAACATTGATCAAACTTCTTCCTCACTCAAAGATGGAAAATCATTGGGTTTTTCAAATCAGATTTACCTTCTTTTGACTTTTGTTCAATTATTCATGTTGTTAATTGTTGTACCGTTTGCTAATTGCTATACAATGGGTATTTAAGCATGAACTTTTGGATAATTTTTTAATTATGGATTAACTTTTGAAATATATTTTTTTTGTTATGGAATGATGTAGTTTTGGATTATTTTTTGAGTTGAAATTATATTTTATGGATTTATAGAGTTAATTCGTCAACACGGTTGAACCGCCCGGTACAACCTGGTTAAACCATTTCTGAGTATAACCCCGTACGATTAAAATGCTGGTTTTTAAAACATTGCTTTTGACCCATTCATTTCTGAGTTAACGATATATTTTAACTGAGTTAGTGATTTGGATGGAAATAACAACAAAAATGAAACCTTAGAGAGACAGATACAAAAAGTTTATTTTTGGACTAAAGTGACAAAAATGACATAAACTCAGGACCATTTTAGCATTTTACTCTTATAAGATTATGATTTCTTAGAAAAATATTTGTTATGACCTTCTAGCGTTATATATTATTATTATTATTATTATTATTATTATTATTATTATTATTATTATTATTATAAGGCATTAAATTGTTTCTTTCACTTACCAACTGCCTTGTGATTGACCATGCAATTCTTAATTAAGGCATGAATACAGCAACCTCATAAAATAAGTTGGCAAATGGTGTTTCCTTGTGAGACCCCGGTTCGATTCCCGGCAAAGGCAAGTGGGTGTGACATGTGCGCTATGATGGTGAAAAACCTACCGAGGAGGGTTTGATCCTGAGCGTCACTCTGCTTTTCATCCGGCTGTTACTCCAGCGAGTAAAATCGTGTGGAGGCAGTACGGTTTCCGGGGGAAAGCCTTCGACCCAAGACTGGTTAACCCAGCGCTGGCCCTGTTATCTGGGCCCACGTTCTTGGAGAGGGTCCGCAATGTGCGGATGTGACAATGGTCACCATTAGAAGTTCACCTTTCAAAAAAAATCAAAAATAAGTTGGCAGCAGCATTATTCAACTCATATCTATAAATAGCAATCAAACTACACAAACGCATATATATACATATACACACACATCACTATCCAACACACTCCAACCAACCATGGCTCCATCAGTCTCCATGATCCACTCAGACTCAACCCCACAAAACATTATGGATTTTGTTGTGAACAAAGGTCATGGAGTGAAAGGCTTAGCAGAACTAGGACTCAAGACCCTACCACAACAATACATTCAACCTCCACACGAACGATTTGATTCAAGCGACGACGAGGAACCAAATAATGCCATCCCAGTTATTGATATGTCCAACTGGGATGACCCAAAAGTAGCCGAAGCAGTATGTGACGCAGCGCGAAAATGGGCCTTTTTTCAAGTGGTGAACCATGGTGTCTCTATTCATGTTCTTCAGGATGTTAAAGATGCAACTCGGCAGTTTTTCGGGTTGCCAGCAGAAGAAAAGCAGAAATACTCGAAACAAGGATCGGTTACTGATGTGTGAAAAATGCAACATATAAATTACATCAATTGTGGCATAAAACTAACCCCTTTTTAGTACTAATGTTGGAAAAAGTGTGTTTTTGTCTTCCTTTTTTATTTTTAGGATTAAATGAGCTCAAATTAACAAAAGAAGCAAAAAGGCAGCTAAATCTAACATAAATACAAGAAAAGGAACAAATGTGGCATGCCCGATGTAACAACCCTCATTAAAAGTCCTATTTATTTTATTATTTTATCCAATAGGAAACCCTAATTGAGACACCCAAGTGATTCTGCACAAACCCTACAAATTTCAGAACAATCAGAATCAGGATCAGGGCCCCTAAAACTTAGGGGGGCATTCCCTACTCAACGATTATCCTTATAAGTTATTATAAAAATCGAATTTAATCAAACCGTCGACTCACCTGCACTTCAAACACACGTGGCAAGAAAATGAGAAAAATGTATCCCTTACGGACCGTAAGGGTTGATGCTTAAGGTCCGTAAGCCTGACAAAATTTGTGTATAAATAGTTGCGTCTGGGACTTGATTCTGGGCACAAAAACGACGAAGAAACTCAAAATACACGCTGAGATATCGTCCAAATACTCTCAAAACACACACGAATCACTAATTAGTATAGCGGGGTGCTGCCGCAAACAGGGTATTAACTCAATAGCGGGGTGCTGCCGCAAACAGGGTATTTTCTATTAACGATTATCCATATAATTCGTTGTCGAAATAGAATTTTAAGAAACTGTTGACTCAGCAGGCCTAGTCCCACACGTGGCTACCTTATAACAACTTTGTGACCCTTGCGCACCGCAAGGGTTGAGTCTTACGGTGCGCAAGCAACATCAAATTTCGGGTATAAATAGAGGACACTGGCACTTGATTCTGGGCGCTTGAACGACGAAGAAACTCAAAATACACGCTGAGATATCGTCCAAATACTCTCAAAACACACACGAATCACTAATTAGTATAGCGGGGTGCTGCCGCAAACAGGGTATTAACTCAGTCGCTGCTACGATTCAATGTCCGATCGATGGAAACTATCCGATGGATGTTTAAGCGCTATCCTTTGTCGTTAATAAATTTATGTTTGAAATAAATCTAAAAAGTGTATACCATAATAAAATAGTCAAGTATAATGTATTCTACTATACGAAGATTATATTGTTAGTCACGTTAATATATCAAATAATGATATTACAAATATTTAATTAACATATTATATTTGATAAGTAATAGTAGTTTGACATAAAATGATATATGTCATTTTCTGGATTGAATGGTTTTGTGCCATAAGTAATATATTTGACAAAGTAATGTCACCGGACACAACTAAGTCCAGAGTCACTAGTTGAAAGAATGATCAACAGTGATATGACCAGAATCACTAGTTGAAAGAATGATCAACAGTGATATGATCACCGTCACAGGAATCGCCTAGTGACAGATAAATTGAATAATAGTAAATTATAATTACTTGATAAATTCACTATTGGACGGAACTAAGCCAATGAGTGATATGATTACTGTCACATCGGAACTACCACCATGTGACAAATACTGATTGAGTTGGGTAAATATAAACAAATATAAAAACCTTAATGCTGTAAGGTATAACAATATATTTTATAAAAATGGAATGAACTCACTCAGTATTTCCACTGACAAAACCTTTTTCAAACATTTTTCAGGTAAATACAGTAGATTGGAATAAGAGCTGGTTACGACACTGAAAGGCTTCAAGAAGTGGCTTATTTTATTAATTAAATCAAATTAAGAAATATTGTTTTATGTAAACAAATTTATCTTATTAAAGCTACCTTTGTAAAACATGGGTTTATCTCATCTATTTAATAAATAAAAAAATCCGGTGTTTCTAAACTCTGATATTTTTCCTAACTCACGGTCCTGATGAAATTTCCGCTGCAATATTTTATAAAATTAATCACCGGTACCACTGGGCTGTTCGCGACTCCCGATTCTATCTAGGGTGGGTCGGGGGTCGTGACAGAAGGTGGTATCAGAGCCACTTGTTTAAGCTATTTAGGTGTTCTTTTAATACCTAAACAATAAAGTTAGGAAACTGATACAAATTAACATATGTGTTATACATGAATATATATATATGTCGATATCCACATATAATATCCTGGAAGTATTGTTTTGTTTTAATTATTCTATGATATTAATAAGTGAAAATGTTTGCAATTCAGATGTCGAATGAAGTACCACATAATCCAGAAGTTCATGCTAATAATGAAAATCCATTGGATAAAAATGCTATAGAAAATCTAATAGCCCAAGGAATAGCTAATGCTTTACCTTTAATAATTAAAGATGTTAAAAACCCCGTAGAACCCACCAAAGTTGTGAGTAGCAAGCATACTCATGACGACTGTTTCAGCCATAGTGTCAATGGAGGTAATGATGATATTATCAAAACCCCATTTCCAAAGAAAAAGAAGGCGGTGACTCTCGGGTGCACCTACAAAGAATTTCTAGCCTGTAAACCAACTGAGTTCGCAGGCAGTAAAGGTGCCACGGCTGCTCTGCGATGGTTGGAAAAGACAGAAGCTGTTCTTACAATCAGCAAATGTGCCGAAGAAGATAAGGTGATGTATGCATCTAACCTCTTTAAGGAAGAAGCCTTAGAATGGTGGAATACAATTCTTCAGGCAAAAGGAAGTGACATGGCTTATGCCATGAACTGGGAAAAATTCAAGGAAATGGTAGAAAGAAGTTTTTGTCCTCCTTATGAAAAGGAACGAATGGCTAACAAGTTCCTAAATCATAAAATGATAGATGTGAATTGTCATGAATATACGACAACGTTCTTCGAATATGCAAGAATGGTACCAACTCTGGCTTCGCCAGAACCTGTACTAATTTCTCGTTATATTTGGGGATTAATTAGCGAAATCCGAGACATAGTCAAGGCCGTTAGACCACAGACTATTGAAGAAGCAGTTGAACTAGCTAATATGTTGACAAATGGACTAATCCGCACAAGAGAAGAAAACAAGAAGAAAGAGTTAGCCCAGAAAATTTTTCAAGAATTCAAAAAGACAGGAACTGAATCGTCATTGGAGCAACCTATCTGCAGAAGCTGTAACAAAAAGCATTTAGGAAGATGCCGTTTTAGGAGAACACCCTACTGTGACTTCTGCAAGATGACCGGCCATATAGAGGAACAGTGTAGAAGGAAAACTAATGTTTGTTTCAATTGCGGAGAAACAGGACACATCAAACCATATTGCCCAAAACTAACCAAAGCACCCGACAACAAGGCCAGAACAACAGACGGAGCTAAAAAGAACGCGCGAGCATTCGTACTTACTACGCAAGAAGCAGAAATGATTCCAGACGTAATCGCTGATATGTAATATCTAAGTTAAGTTACTATTTGACCCTAGTACAAATAAAAGTTTATAAATAAATACATTCTGTCAAAGTACTTCATCTATTCAAAACCATAAGAGACTTGTTTGGTTTTCACTTTCACCGAATCATTTATTTGGTCACGGTCACCTTGTGGTAACGTTTTCACAAAAATTTGAAGCTTGTGCTAATCTCGTTGCACACCTTATATACGAGTTTAATTATTTATTTATATTGAATCCGCTTTGTTGGTTTATTCTATAAAATCAATCTTAACACAATCATGTGCTAAGATAATGATACACAAATTCATTTCATATTTCAGTGTATCTCTTAAGGATTTTTATATCAGCAATCGAGCGCTTCGTAATCTTTATTGCTTTATCATCTTTGATCGAAAAACATTATTCAATTATTTCAATTTCAATCAAAAAATCCTACTAGATTTATTTGAAACATTCGGACTAACTTCATTTGATTTAAAGCATGGTGAAACTCATTTCATTCACCGCTACTATTTCCAATCATTTCGACACCTTGTGGCGTCACAATAAATTTGTAGCTTGAGTTAATCTCAATTTCACACTTGATATACGGATTTATTTATTTATTTATTTCCTTTTGTTGGTTCATTATCTTAAACAGTCTTAATACAATTATGTGTTAAGATAAGAATACACAAATTCATATTCCGGTGTACCTCTTAACGTTTCTTTCATCATTTATCGAAAATTCTATAATAATTCATTTGGTCTTTTCATTATCAATTGAAAATCATATTCGAAATAAATATCCAAGTTTACTTCATTAAAGCTTTCAGTTATTTATACGGTGGAATTGTTCGGTCACCGTAATTATTGAATTATTTCAATCATTTCGACACCTTGCGGCGTCGTTATAAACTTATAGCTTGGGCTAATCATAATCATACGAACCATTCAAAACCACGTATGTCTTTCATTTGACTCGTTATTAAAAATAGTCTTAATGCAATTATGTATTAAGACAATGATACACTAAACTCTGTTGTATTTCGGTGTATCCTTTATGTCAACACACTGATTTCTCTTTTGTTATGGTTTGATAATTGACAATCATTTTTGTACGTCTATTTTGAGCTTATTGATTCTGAGTCTTCCTCAGTTGACAATCAAATTAATTTTTCCTTTGATCAAGAATTCTATTGTTTCTAAAAAGTCATTTACAAATTGTAAACATTCGATCTAGACATCTAATTGATCATATATCTTTTGGCTTGAACCTAGTCACCTTGGAAATTATGTCATTTCACCTCATTCCTTTGACATTGATTTCTTGAAATAATTCAGTTGAACCATTGAGTCCTATTTATTATAACTCATATTCACAAAATTTAATTCTGTCTCATTTTGTTGACTGAAATATGACATAAGTCTAAAAGAAATATCATAACCCAAATCTCGAGGACGAGATTTTTATTAAGGTGGTGAGAATGTAACAACCCTCATTAAAAGTCCTATTTATTTTATTATTTTATCCAATAGGAAACCCTAATTGAGACACCCAAGTGATTCTGCACAAACCCTACAAATTTCAGAACAATCTGAATCAGGATCAGGATCAGGGCCCCTAAAACTCAGGGGGGCATTCCCTACTCAACGATTATCCTTATAAGTTATTATAAAAATCGAATTTAATCAAACCGTCGACTCACCTGCACTTCAAACACACGTGGCAAGAAAATGAGAAAAATGTATCCCTTACGGACCGTAGGGGTTGATGCTTACGGTCCGTAAGCCTGACAAAATTTGTGTATAAATAGTAGCGTCTGGGACTGGATTCTGGGCACAAAAACGACAAAGAAACTCAAAATACACGCTGAGATATCATCCAAATACTCTCAAAACACACACGAATCACTAATTAGTATAGCGGGGTGCTGCCGCAAACAGGGTATTAACTCAATCGCTGCTACGATTCAATGTCCGATCGATGGAAACTATCCGATGGATGTTTAAGCGCTATCCTTTGTCATTAATTGTGATTCCGACAGGATGTTGAGTACCACCCGAATTGGGGGGAAACTCTGTCCTTCATTGTGAATCCGATGGATGTTTAAGTGATTGCACTTTGTCATTCGTTGTGAGGGTTTTAATCTCGTGAGTTATCGTAAATGATGTATTAGTTACTTACCTAGTTCGTGTGCACTAGGTTACAAGGCTAATTAATAGGCGAAGCTCTGCCTGTATAAATCTGCAATCTATCAAGGCTTATCTGTAGACTAAACTTTGCCCGTAGAAATCTGCAATGTGAGTCCATTCTCTTTTATCACCTTTTTGTGATATAATTATATTTACAAATGCTTTCCAAAATCATAAAGATTTACCTGTTATACTTACAGTGATTAAATTTTTATATTCTATAATAAATGCTGATATAGGAGGTTTTATACATTATTTGATCCTCATTACTATTAGCCAGAAAGATAGCTAATAATAGCATGACCACAATCACAGTGAGAATTATGCCTCAGTAGCCATAACCTATAACTAATATTATTTTAACATTAAATCGTTAATAAATTTATGTTTTAAATAAATCTAAAAAGTGTATACCATAATAAAATAGTCAAGTATAATGTATTCTACTATACGAAGATTATATTGTTAGTCACGTTAATATATCAAATAATGATATTACAAATATTTAATTAACATATTATATTTGATAAGTAATAGTAGTTTGACATAAAATGATATATGTCATTTTTTGGATTGAATGGTTTTGTGCCATAAGTAATATATTTGACAAAGTAATGTCACCGGACCCAACTAAGTCCAGAGTCACTAGTTGAAAGAATGATCAACAGTGATATGACCAGAATCACTAGTTGAAAGAATGATCAACAGTGATATGATCACCGTCACAGGAATCGCCTAGTGACAGATAAATTGAATAATAGTAAAATATAATTACTTGATAAATTCACTATTGGACGGAAGTAAGCCAATGAGTGATATGATTACTGTCACATCGGAACTACCACCATGTGACAAATACTGATTGAGTTGGGTAAATATAAACAAATATAAAAACCTTAATGCTGTAAGGTATAACAATATATTTTATAAAAATGGAATGAACTCACTCAGTATTTCCACTGACAAAACCTTTTTCAAACATTTTTCAGGTAATTACAGTAGATTGGAATAAGAGCTGGTTACGACACTGAAAGGCTTCAAGAAGTGGCTTATTTTATTAATTAAATCAAATTAAGAAATATTGTTTTATGTAAACAAATTTATCTTATTAAAGCTACCTTTGTAAAACACGGGTTTATCTCATCTATTTAATAAATAAAAAACCCGGTGTTTCTAAACTCTGATATTTTTTCTAACTCACGGTCCTGATGAAATTTCCGCTGCAATATTTTATAAAATTAATCACCGGTACCACTGGGCTGTTCGCGACTCCCGATTCCGTCTAGGGTGGGTCGGGGGTCGTGACACCCGACCTCCCCGAAAGCATCTTCCCAAGCAAAACAAGAGAACAGAAGGCTGAACACGCCCCGTGTTCAGTGAACACGGGGGCGTGGCCAAGTGTCAGCATAAAAGACAAAGTTGTAGAAGCTTCCATCGCCCACCACGGGGCCGTGGTCAACTATAAGATTCGCAGAATCCAGGCAAATCTTGATAGTACAGATATGCTTCTGCACACGGGGTCGTGCCCAACGGACACGGGGCCGTGGTCAACTAATGCAGACAAAAGCAATTAATGAAGACAGAGAAGAGGATGGACACGGGGCCGTTCCCGAGCTTCTGTTCAGTCTATAAATAGGAGTGCTTGGCTCAAGCTCAAACCATCCCTTGGCACACCACCTCTCTCACACTTCACCCACCACCCACCACCACCATAACACCATCATCCACCACCATCCACCACCATCATCCATTGTCCATCATAGAGTGTGTAGGTCGTCTCGGGATCCAAGATTGATCGTAAGAGTTCTTGACAATCAAGGCCATGCTTGCCTAAGTCTCTTACATCACTTGGTGAAGATAAAGTGTCTAGTGTAATACTTTTTATTTTTAATCTTTTCGCACTTTTTAATTGGTTATGTATTAATGACTTTAATAACTAGTTTCTTATGTTGAAGGTGATTCTTCCTTATCGTTTGTCCGTGGTGTCTTGGCATTTTTACTATCTATATAAAATAAAATATTTTCACCATTCATATCTCCACGGTCTATATGGAGTTATGTTGGCTACCTGGTCGGGGGTTAAGGGAACGGTTTGGTAAGAGTCTTGCCATTGTTCAATGTATAGATCCTGCAAAGGACCTGGGTCAAATTTAGTAGGACCTCCTTCAATACTTAACGGTATTGGATGGCGGGGGTCCAAACTCTTTGATCCCCTCATAAGTTAAGCTACTATTAAAACTTTAACCCGGCTACTTAGGACTGTATCCCTGCTGACTCAGACTACTTAGCCGAGGGTAACGTCACCCTCAAAAGAGGGGCCTACCATATTATGCATTAATAACTTAATTAATTATCTTTCAATAATCCGACCCTTTAGGATTGTATCCTTGCTGACTCAAACTACTGGGTTGAGGGTAACGTCACCTCCAAAAGAGGGGCCTACTACAATAACTAAGATAATCTCTTAAATAGTGCAAAAGTGCGAAAATAATTAAAGGTTACACTAAACACGAGTCGGAGCCAAGTGATTCATCTTGTCTATCTGTTTTTATTTTTATTTTTCAGCATTTTAGTTAGTTTTTATTTTCTTAGTTTAAAACATTTTTCTAAACTTTTGATTGGATTAGACGTTGAGGATAAACCGGTACTAAAAGCTCTTGTGTCCTTGGACGACCTCGGTATCTTGCCAACACTATACTACGCTCACGATGGGTGCACTTGCCCATATGTGTGTTTAGTGTTAGTAAATATCGTGTTTTATAAATTTAAAACTTGGCTAAAAAGTGTAAAAGGGCTTAAAATATACTTAAACTTATATACACACTTCACACGCATCAGTTACTAATAATGTTCGTTTTGGTACAAGCTTTACGCCTGAAGCCGAGAAAGCTCTCGAGTGGAAGGATTATCTCAGCATCTTCTTTGTCTCTGATGATGAGGCTACTTCCCTCTGGCCTCCAGTGTGCAGGTAAAGATTATTAATATTTTTGTGTTATATTTTATCAATAAATCTTGTAAAATACGAGCTCGAGCTTAGCTTGTTTAACTTACAAGCATTTGGTTTCGAACTTGGCTCATTTCGAACTCTAATTATAAAAATTTAAGTGCGTCAGATAAGCAGTTTTTCACGCTCAAACTAGGCTTGTTTATCATCTACTATTTAATTATTTTTGTATATAACATAAAATATACATACAATCTTTTTATATAAAAAAAACTAGATACAGAATTTTTTAAAGTATTTTAAAGTTCCATTTATGTAGTTTTTTATGCCCACCCTCCCCAGACCCTATAAGTAGCTTTGCTATTTGTGGGATTTACTGGGTATGCTTGTTGTTGTTGTTTGTTGTTTATTTATGTAGTTTTTTAAATTTTATTTAATCGAAATTCCGATTTTAGTTTTATTGAAAACGAGTTGTATTCAAAATTAAGTGTTTTTATCTCCAAAATATAAAAGCTACTTTATATAGATTTGTTATGCCTCTTCAAGCTACCTATAAAACCCCAAAAGAAAACTATGTAAATATGGTATGTATGCAACAATGGTTTGTGACATGCACATGTCAATACATTCAAACTTAAGAGGCTAGTTTTTTTTTGGGGGGGGGGGGCAGAAATCAGGCTTTGGAATATGTCAAGAGTTCCGAACCCGTTGTCAAGAAGTTGCTCGCGATACTAATGAAGGGATTGAACGTAAAAGAGATCGACGAGAGCAAAGAGTCGATGCTAATGGGGTCAAAGAGGATTAACCTAAACTACTACCCAAAATGTCCCAACCCTGAGCTCACTGTCGGGGTTGGGCGTCATTCAGACGTATCCACACTCACTATCCTCCTTCAAGACGAAATCAGAGGACTTTATGTGCGAAACATCGAGACCATGAAATGGATTCATGTCCCTCCGGTTAGCGGATCTTTGGTGATCAACGTTGGGGATGCGTTACAAATTATGAGTAATGGGAACTACAAAAGCGTTGAGCATCGCGTAGTTGCTAATGAAAGTAGTAACAGGATTTTAGTCCCGATATTTGTTAACCCGAGGCCTAGCGATGTGATCGGACCGCTACGCGAAGTGCTTGAAAGTGGTGAGAAACAAATCTATAAGAATGTACTCTACAAGGATTATGTCATGCATTTCTTTAGCAAAGCACATGATGGGAAGGCAACTGTTGAGTTTGCAAAGGCATGATTTTCTGTGTTACAAAGCCTTTTTTATTTACTGAACAAATAATTATAAAGTTTAATATAAGTATTGTATGAAGCTTTGAGCTTGCTTGATGGCTTGATAGAGTGATTAGAGTCAATTAAGCTAGTAAAAACATATGTTTAATCGTAATGTTTATTATGATATTGTAATATATTTAATTTATTTTCTTTAAGTATTTTCAGTTTATTTTTATTTGTGTCTCTCTACACACATAACTGTTCAAATTTAACAAATTGACAAAATTTATACAAATTATTAAAATAAATTAAACAAGAATAGCATATTAAGGATCAATAATAATCATTTGCACTACTTCATCATCGGATTTTCATACTCATTGTTTTCACACTAAAATAATAAACTCTAAAAGAAGATAGAAAAAATGTTTAAACTCAGTCAAAACAAACAAGATTGACAATATATTTTTAAACCTACAACATTTAAATATAGAAAATCTTAACTAAATTTAACAGCGTATAATGTAACGGGCAAATTAAGCTCTAGATATATAAGACCATTTGAGAAAAATCAAATATGTCAAGATCGGTAGCCTATAAACTAAAACTTACCTAAGGAGCTTGGTGGAATTTAAAAGGTGTCCCACACTTGTGATTTCAGGATATGTCTAACCGTTAAGTCAATAGCATTATCACATAACGATATGCAGATTAATGAGATCTTATGGTTTATTGATAAATCAGTATCGATTAAAGATCGACAAATTTAGAAGCTCCGAAAGAAAATCTGTACCTATTATAAAGGTCAACCAGGACACCCGTAGAGGCCCCAAATATGTTGTGGAGGTTAAGTCCATTATACGACAGAAAGTACTTCCATCTTATGAGCAAATCTTGAGGTCGAGATTTCTTTTAAGGGGGTGAGGATGTAACACTTCGTAAAATCGTGCCCAACGATGTGTTGACACGTGTATTAAACCCTAATGAAGTCAAACGTGGACTATAAGGACTAATTTTGCAAAAAATTAAAAACTTTGAATACGAAAGGACTGAAAGTGTCAATATGCTAAAACTAAGCCTCTGAATGACCTTACACGGTATCCGTATTCGCAAATGAGCCACTTATTGGTCGAGAGGAGCCGTTTACGTAATTAATTAAAAGTTTTCGTGACGAAGGGTTAAAAGCGTCAACATGTTTAAATATACCTCTGAGTGACCTTTTAACAAACACGGAGCATTATAATATCTAATTGTATTCTAGGGAATACATAATATTGGCCATATAGGGCTTTAATGCCGATAAATGATTATACGCACTAGTTTGTGCGTTAAAAGGGTTAAAAGTGTCAACATGTTAATTCTTACCTCTGAGTGACCTTTTAACGAACCCAAAGCAGCGTAACGCTTGATAATACGCTCAGGAATGCCTAATATTAGCCATGAAAGGCTTAAATATCAATAAACAATATTACGCACAACTTTGTGCGTTAAAAGGATTAAAAGCGACAACTAGCGAAACTACGCCTTTGAGAGGCCTTTTGAACGAACCGGGAACTTCGTGATGTTCGGTCATCCTTCCGGGTATGCCAGAGTTGGGCCACTAACACTTTTATAACTTATAATAACATAACATATTGAATATGTAAAGTTTGTGCCAAAAATGTAAATTATGAAACACTAAAAATATTTAAAACATTACAGGGACTAGATCAGCCAAACTGCCAAACTTTTAAGCTGGGTCAGATGCCCTGTCTGGCCGCGAAGCCTTCTTGGGCTGCCCTTACGCAGGCTGTCAACATGCAGCAGCAACAGTAACATTATATTTGCGAAATTTTAAAGTTATGTGCTTAAAATATAAGTTTTGTAAGTTTAATTAGGCATAACAAAGGACAGGGACCAGAACTGCCAAAGCAGAAACATTTTATGCCAGACTGGGACGGCTCGCGGGCCGCGTAGGCCTGGGCCTGCCTCGTTCGCGGGCCGCGACCTATCAACAGCAGCAACCAGATTTCATATTTTGATGGTTTTTTATTTTTCCTTGTTCACCACTTCTAGAAAAACCATTTTCAATCAATCTATGGATTAGTATACTTATTCTAAAACCAGCAAGACACCTGTAATGATCCTAAGCAATCCCTTAACACTTGTCAAGATCATATCCCATTCCAAAATCTATAAATAGGCTTCAATTCTCACTTGAACATTTGCATCATTTCCATTCTTCCTTCTACTCTCTCAACCTGGAAGTTCCTGAGTTGTTAAGGAGCATCCTTTGAGTTCTATTCAGTCCCTAGGACCTTATGTAAGTGTAACAACCCTCATTAAAAGTCCTAATTATTTTATTATTTTATCCAATAGGAAACCCTAATTGAGAGACCCAAGTGATTCTGCACAAACCCTAAAAATTTCAGAACAATCAGAATCAGGATCAGGGCCCCTAAAACTCAGGGGGGGGGGGTATTTTCTATTAACGATTATCCATTTAATTCGTTGTCGAAATAGAATTTTAAGAAACTGTTGACTCAGCAGGCCTAGTCCCACACGTGGCTACCTTATAACAACTTTGGGACCCTTGCGCACCGCAAGGGTTGAGTCTTACGGTGCGCAAGCAACATCAAATTTTGGGTATAAATAGAGGACATTGGCACTTGATTCTGGGCGCTTGAACGACGAAGAAACTCAATATACACGCTGAGATATCGTCCAAATACTCTCAAAACACACACGAATCACTAATTAGTATAGAGGGGTGCTGCCACAAACAGGGTATTAACTCAATCGCTGCTACGATTCAATGTCCGATCGATGGAAACTATCCGATGGATGTTTAAGCGCTATCCTTTGTCATTAATTGTGATTCCGACAGGATGTTGAGTACCACCCGAATTGGGGGGAAACTCTGTCCTTCATTGTGAATCCGATGGATGTTTAAGTGATTGCACTTTGTCATTCGTTGTGAGGGTTTTAATCTCGTGAGTTATCGTAAATGTTGTATTAGTTACTTACCTAGTTCGTGTGCACTAGGTTACAAGGCTAATTAATAGGCGAAGCTCTGCCTGTATAAATCTGCAATCTATCAAGGCTTATCTGTAGACTAAACTTTGCCCATAGAAATCTGCAATGTGAGTCCATTCTCTTTTATCACCTTTTTGTGATATAATTATATTTACAAATGCTTTCCAAAATCATAAAGGTTTACCTGTTATACTTACAGTGATAAAATTTTTATATTCTATAATAACTGCTGGTATAGGAGGTTTTATACATTATTTGATCCTCATTACTATTAGCCAGAAAGATAGCTAACAATAGCATGACCACAATCACAGTGAGAATTATGCCTCAGTAGCCATAACCTATAACTAATATTATTTTAACATTAAATCGTTAATAAATTTATGTTTTAAATAAATCTAAAAAGTGTATACCATAATAAAATAGTCAAGTATAATGTATTCTACTATACGAAGATTATATTGTTAGTCACGTTAATATATCAAATAATGATATTACAAATATTTAATTAACATATTATATTTGATAAGTAATAGTAGTTTGACATAAAATGATATATGTCATTTTCTGGATTGAATGGTTTTGTGCCATAAGTAATATATTTGACAAAGTAATGTCACCGGACACAACTAAGTCCAGAGTCACTAGTTGAAAGAATGATCAACAGTGATATGACCAGAATCACTAGTTGAAAGAATGATCAACAGTGATATGATCACCGTCACAGGAATCGCCTAGTGACAGATAAATTGAATAATAGTAAAATATAATTACTTGATAAATTCACTATTGGACGAAAGTAAGCCAATGAGTGATATGATTACTGTCACATCGGAACTACCACCATGTGACAAATACTGATTGAGTTGGGTAAATATAAACAAATATAAAAACCTTAATGATGTAAGGTATAACAATATATTTTATAAAAATGGAATGAACTCACTCAGTATTTCCACTGACAAAACCTTTTTCAAACATTTTTCAGGTAATTACAGTAGATTGGAATAAGAGCTGGTTACGACACTGAAAGGCTTCAAGAAGTGGCTTATTTTATTAATTAAATCAAATTAAGAAATATTGTTTTATGTAAACAAATTTATCTTATTAAAGCTACCTTTGTAAAACATGGGTTTATCTCATCTATTTAATAAATAAAAAATCCGGTGTTTCTAAACTCTGATATTTTTCCTAACTCACGGTCCTGATGAAATTTCCGCTGCAATATTTTATAAAATTAATCACCGGTACCACTGGGCTGTTCGCGACTCCCAATTCCGTCTAGGGTGGGTCGGGGGTCGTGACAGAAGGTGGTATCAGAGCCACTTGTTTAAGCTATTTAGGTGTTCTTTTAATACCTAAACAATAAAGTTAGGAAACTGATACAAATTAACATATGTGTTATACATGAATATATATATGTCGATTTGCACATATAATATCCTGGAAGTATTGTTTTGTTTTAATTATTCTATGATATTAATAAGTGAAAATGTTTGCAATTCAGATGTCGAATGAAGTACCACATAATCCAGAAGTTCATGCTAATAATGAAAATCCTTTGGATAAAAATGGTATAGAAAATCTAATAGCCCAAGGAATAGCTAATGCTTTACCTTTAATAATTAAAGCTGTTAAAAACCCCGTAGAACCCACCAAAGTTGTGAGTAGCAAGCATACTCATGACGACTGTTTCAGCCATAGTGTCAATGGAGGTAATGATGATATTATCAAAACCCAATTTCCAAAGAAAAAGAAGGCGGTGACTCTCGGGTGCACCTACAAAGAATTTCTAGCCTGTAAACCAACTGAGTTCGCAGGCAGTGAAGGTGCCACGGCTGCTCTGCGATTGTTGGAAAAGACAGAAGTTGTTCTTACAATCAGCAAATGTGCCAAAGAAGATAAGGTGATGTATGCATCTAACCTCTTTAAGGAAGAAGCCTTAGAATGGTGGAATACAATTCTTCAGGCAAAAGGAAGTGACATGGCTTATGCCATGAACTGGGAAAAATTCAAGGAAATGGTAGAAAGGAAATTTTGTCCTCCTTATGAAAAGGAACGAATGGCTAACAAGTTCCTAAATCATAAAATGATAGATGTGAATTGTCGTGAATATACGACAACGTTCTTCGAATATGCAAGAATGGTACCAACTCTGGCTTCGCCAGAACCTGTACTAATTTCTCGTTATATTTGGGGATTAATTAGCGAAATCCGAGACATAGTCAAGGCCGTTAGACCACATACTATTGAAGAAGCAGTTGAACTAGCTAATATGTTGACAGATGGACTAATCTGCACAAGAGAAGAAAACAAGAAGAAAGAGTTAGCCCAGAAAATTTTTCAAGAATTCAAAAAGACAGGAACTGAATCGTCATTGGAGCAACCTATCTGCAGAAGCTGTAACAAAAAGCATTCAGGAAGATGCCGTTTTAGGAGAACACCCTACTGTGACTTCTGCAAGATGATCGGGCATATAGAGGAAGAGTGTAGAAGGAAAACTAATGTTTGTTTCAATTGCGGAGAAACAGGACACATCAAACCATATTGCCCAAAACTAACCAAAGCACCCGACAACAAGGCCAGAACAACAAACGGAGCTAAAAAGAACGCGCGAGCATTCGTACTTACTACGCAAGAAGCAGAAATGATTCCAGACGTAATCGCTGATATGTAATATCTAAGTTAAGTTACTATTTGACCCTAGTACAAATAAAAGTTTATAAATAAATACATTCTGTCAAAGTACTTCATCTATTCAAAACCATAAGAGACTTGTTTGGTTTTCACTTTCACCGAATCATTTATTTGGTCACGGTCACCTTGTGGTAACGTTTTCACAAAAATTTGATGCTTGTGCTAATCTCGTTGCACACCTTATATACGGGATTAATTATTTATTTATATTGAATCCGCTTTGTTGGTTTATTCTATAAAATCAATCTTAACACAATCATGTGCTAAGATAATGATACACAAATTCATTTCATATTTCAGTGTATCTCTTAAGGATTTTTATATCAGCAATCGAGCGCTTCGTAATCTTTATTGCTTTATCATCTTTGATCGAAAAACATTATTCAATTATCTCAATTTCAATAAAAAATCCTACTAGATTTATTTGAAACATTCGGACTTACTTCATTTGATTTAAAGCATGGTGAAACTCATTTCATTCACCACTACTATTTCCAATCATTTCGACACCTTGTGGTGTCACAATAAATTTGTAGCTTGAGTTAATCTCAATTTCACACTTGAATTACGGATTTATTTATTTATTTCCTTTTGTTGGTTCATTATCTTAAACAGTCTTAATACAATTATGTGTTAAGATAAGAGTACACAAATTCATATCATATTCCGGTGTATCTCTAAAAGTTTCTTTCATCATTGATCGAAAATTCTATAAATATTCATTTGGTCTTTTCATTATCAATTGAAAATCCTATTCGAAATAAATATCCAAATTTACTTCATTAAAGCTTTCAGTTATTTACACGGTGAAATTGTTCGGTCACCGTAATTATTGAATTATTTCAATCATTTCGACACCTTGCTGCGTCGTTATAAACTTATAGCTTGGGCTAATCATAATCATACGAACCATTCAAAACCACGTATGTCTTTCATTTGACTCGTTATTAAAAATAGTCTTAATGCAATTATGTATTAAGACAATGATACACTAAACTCTGTTGTTTTTCGGTGTATCCTTAATGTCAACACACTGATTTCTCTTTTGTTATGATTCGATAGTTAACAATCATTTTCGTGCTTCTATTTCATTTGAGATTGTTGATTCTGAGTCTTCCTCAATTGCCAATCAAAGTAAGCTTTCTTTTGACAAAGAATTCTATTGTTTCTAAAAAGTCATTTACAAATTGTAAACATTCGATCTAGACATCTAATTGATCATATATCTTTTGGCTTGAACCTAGTCACCTTGGAAATTATATCATTTCATCTCATTCCTTTGACATTGATTTCTTGAAATAATTCAGTTGAACCATTGAGTCCTATTTATTATAACTCATATTCACAAAATTTAATTCTGTGTCATTTTGTTGACTGAAATATGACATAAGTCTAAAAGAAATATCATAACCCAAATCTCGAGGAAGAGATTTTTATTAAGGTGGGGAGAATGTAACAACCCTCATTAAAAGTCCTAATTATTTTATTATTTTATCCAATAGGAAACCCTAATTAAGACACCCAAGTGATTCTGCACAAACCCTAAAAATTTCAGAACAATCTGAATCAGGATCAGGGCTCCTAAAACTCAGGGGGGGTATTTTCTATTAACGATTATCCATTTAATTTGTTGTCGAAATAGAATTTTAAGAAACTGTTGACTCAGCAGGCCTAGTCCCACACGTAGCTACCTTATAACAACTTTGTGACCCTTGCGCACCGCAAGGGTTGAGTCTTACGGTGCGCAAGCAACATCAAATTTCGGGTATAAATAGAGGACACTGGCACTTGATTCTGGGCGCTTGAACGACGAAGAAACTCAAAATACACGCTGAGATATCGTCCAAATACTCTCAAAACACACACAAATCACTAATTAGTATCGCGGGGTGCTGCCGCAAACAGGGTATTAACTCAGTCGCTGCTACGATTCAATGTCCGATCGATTGAAACTATCCAATGGATGTTTAAGCGCTATCCCTTGTCATTAATTGTGATTCCGACAGGATGTTGAGTACCACCCGAATTGGGGGGAAACTCTGTCCTTCATTGTGAATCCGATGGATGTTTAAGTGATTGCATTTTGTCATTCGTTGTGAGGGTTTTAATCTCGTGAGTTATCGTAAATGCTGTATTAGTTACTTACCTAGTTCGTGTGCACTAGGTTACAAGGCTAATTAATAGGCGAAGCTCTGCCTGTATAAATCTGCAATCTATCAAGGCTTATCTGTAGACTAAACTTTGCCCATAGAAATCTGCAATGTGAGTCCATTCTCTTTTATCACCTTTTTGTGATATAATTATATTTACAAATGCTTTCCAAAATCATAAAGGTTTACCTGTTATACTTACAGTGATTAAATTTTTATATTCTATAATAACTGCTGGTATAGGAGGTTTTATACATTATTTGATCCTCATTACTATTAGCCAGAAAGATAGCTAACAATAGCATGACCACAATCACAGTGAGAATTATGCCTCAGTAGCCATAACCTATAACTAATATTATTTTAACATTAAATCGTTAATAAATTTATGTTTTAAATAAATCTAAAAAGTGTATACTATAATAAAATATTCAAGTATAATGTATTCTACTATACGAAGATTATATTGTTAGTCACGTTAATATAACAAATAATGATATTACAAATATTTAATTAACATATTATATTTGATAAGTAATAGTAGTTTGACATAAAATGATATATGTCATTTTCTGGATTGAATGGTTTTGTGCCATAAGTAATATATTTGACAAAGTAATGTCACCGGACACAACTAAGTCCAGAGTCACTAGTTGAAAGAATGATCAACAGTGATATGACCAGAATCACTAGTTGAAAGAATGATCAACAGTGATATGATCACCGTCACAGGAATCACCTAGTGACAGATAAATTGAATAATAGTAAAATATAATTACTTGATAAATTCACTATTGGACGAAAGTAAGCCAATGAGTGATATGATTACTGTCACATCGGAACTACCACCATGTGACAAATACTGATTGAGTTGGGTAAATATAAACAAATATAAAAACCTTAATGTTGTAAGGTATAACAATATATTTTATAAAAATGGAATGAACTCACTCAGTATTTCCACTGACAAAACCTTTTTCAAACATTTTTCAGGTAATTACAGTAGATTGGAATAAGAGCTGGTTACGACACTGAAAGGCTTCAAGAAGTGGCTTATTTTATTAATTAAATAAAATTAAGAAATATTGTTTTATGTAAACAAATTTATCTTATTAAAGCTACCTTTGTAAAACATGGGTTTATCTCATCTATTTAATAAATAAAAAAATCCGGTGTTTCTAAACTCTGATATTTTTCCTAACTCACGGTCCTGATGAAATTTCCGCTGCATTATTTTATAAAATTAATCACCGGTACCACTGGGCTGTTCGCGACTCCCAATTCCGTCTAGGGTGGGTCGGGGGTCGTGACAGAAGGTGGTATCAGAGCCACTTGTTTAAGCTATTTAGGTGTTCTTTTAATACCTAAACAATAAAGTTAGGAAACTGATACAAATTAACATATGTGTTATACATGAATATATATATGTCGATTTGCACATATAATATCCTGGAAGTATTGTTTTGTTTTAATTATTCTATGATATTAATAAGTGAAAATGTTTGCAATTCAGATGTCGAATGAAGTACCACATAATCCAGAAGTTCATGCTAATAATGAAAATCCTTTGGATAAAAATGGTATAGAAAATCTAATAGCCCAAGGAATAGCTAATGCTTTACCTTTAATAATTAAAGCTGTTAAAAACCCCGTAGAACCCACCAAAGTTGTGAGTAGCAAGCATACTCATGACGACTGTTTCAGCCATAGTGTCAATGGAGGTAATGATGATATTATCAAAACCCAATTTCCAAAGAAAAAGAAGGCGGTGACTCTCGGGTGCACCTACAAAGAATTTCTAGCCTGTAAACCAACTGAGTTCGCAGGCAGTGAAGGTGCCACGGCTGCTCTGCGATTGTTGGAAAAGACAGAAGTTGTTCTTACAATCAGCAAATGTGCCGAAGAAGATAAGGTGATGTATGCATCTAACCTCTTTAAGGAAGAAGCCTTAGAATGGTGGAATACAATTCTTCAGGCAAAAGGAAGTGACATGGCTTATGCCATGAACTGGGAAAAATTCAAGGAAATGGTAGAAAGGAAATTTTGTCCTCCTTATGAAAAGGAACGAATGGCTAACAAGTTCCTAAATCATAAAATGATAGATGTGAATTGTCGTGAATATACGACAACGTTCTTCGAATATGCAAGAATGGTACCAACTCTGGCTTCGCCAGAACCTGTACTAATTTCTCGTTATATTTGGGGATTAATTAGCGAAATCCGAGACATAGTCAAGGCCGTTAGACCACAGACTATTGAAGAAGCAGTTGAACTAGCTAATATGTTGACAGATGGACTAATCCGCACAAGAGAAGAAAACAAGAAGAAAGAGTTAGCCCAGAAAATTTTTCAAGAATTCAAAAAGACAAGAACTGAATCGTCATTGGAGCAACCTATCTGTAGAAGCTGTAACAAAAAGCATTCAGGAAGATGCCGTTTTAGGAGAACACCCTACTGTGACTTCTGCAAGATGATCGGGCATATAGAGGAATAGTGTAGAAGGAAAACTAATGTTTGTTTCAATTGCGGAGAAACAGGACACATCAAACCATATTGCCCAAAACTAACCAAAGCACCCGACAACAAGGCCAGAACAACAAACGGAGCTAAAAAGAACGCACGAGCATTCGTACTTACTACGCAAGAAGCAGAAATGATTCCAGACGTAATCGCTTATATGTAATATCTAAGTTAAGTTACTATTTGACCCTAGTACAAATAAAAGTTTATAAATAAATACATTCTGTCAAAGTACTTCATCTATTCAAAACCATAAGAGACTTGTTTGGTTTTCACTTTCACCGAATCATTTATTTGGTCATGGTCACCTTGTGGTAACGTTTTCACAAAAATTTGATGCTTGTGCTAATCTCGTTGCACACCTTATATACGGGATTAATTATTTATTTATATTGAATCCGCTTTGTTGGTTTATTCTATAAAATCAATCTTAACACAATCATGTGCTAAGATAATGATACACAAATTCATTTCATATTTCAGTGTATCTCTTAAGGATTTTAATATCAGCAATCGAGCGCTTCGTAATCTTTATTGCTTTATCATCTTTGATCGAAAAACATTATTCAATTATCTCAATTTCAATAAAAAAATCCTACTAGATTTATTTGAAACATTCGGACTTACTTCATTTGATTTAAAGCATGGTGAAACTCATTTCATTCACCGCTACTATTTCCAATCATTTCGACACCTTGTGGTGTCACAATAAATTTGTAGCTTGAGTTAATCTCAATTTCACACTTGAATTACGGATTTATTTATTTATTTCCTTTTGTTGGTTCATTGTCTTAAACAGTCTTAATACAATTATGTGTTAAGATAAGAGTACACAAATTCATATCATATTCCGGTGTATCTCTAAAAGTTTCTTTCATCATTGATCGAAAATTCTATAAATATTCATTTGGTCTTTTCATTATCAATTGAAAATCCTATTCGAAATAAATATCCAAATTTACTTCATTAAAGCTTTCATTTATTTACACGGTGAAATTGTTCGGTCACCGTAATTATTGAATTATTTCAATCATTTCGACACCTTGCTGCGTCCTTATAAACTTATAGCTTGGGCTAATCATAATCATACGAACCATTCAAAACCACGTATGTCTTTCATTTGACTCGTTATTAAAAATAGTCTTAATGCAATTATGTATTAAGACAATGATACACTAAACTCTGTTGTTTTTCGGTGTATCCTTAATGTCAACACACTGATTTCTCTTTTGTTATGATTCGATAGTTAACAATCATTTTCGTGCTTCTATTTCATTTGAGCTTGTTGATTCTGAGTCTTCCTCAATTGCCAATCAAAGTAAGCTTTCTTTTGACAAAGAATTCTATTGTTTCTAAAAAGTCATTTACAAATTGTAAACATTCGATCTAGACATCTAATTGATCATATATCTTTTGGCTTGAACCTAGTCACCTTGGAAATTATATCATTTCATCTCATTCCTTTGACATTGATTTCTTGAAATAATTCAGTTGAACCATTGAGTCCTATTTATTATAACTCATATTCATAAAATTTAATTCTGTGTCATTTTGTTGACTGAAATATGACATAAGTCTAAAAGAAATATCATAACCCAAATCTCGAGGACGAGATTTTTATTAAGGTGGGGAGAATGTAACAACCCTCATTAAAAGTCCTAATTATTTTATTATTTTATCCAATAGGAAACCCTAATTAAGACACCCAAGTGATTCTGCACAAACCCTAAAAATTTCAGAACAATCTGAATCAGGATCAGGGCCCCTAAAACTCAGGGGGGGGGGGTATTTTCTATTAACGATTATCCATTTAATTTGTTGTCGAAATAGAATTTTAAGAAACTGTTGACTCAGCAAGCCTAGTCCCACACGTAGCTACCTTATAACAACTTTGTGACCCTTGCGCACCGCAAGGGTTGAGTCTTACGGTGCGCAAGCAACATCAAATTTCGGGTATAAATAGAGGACACTGGCATTTGATTCTGGGCGCTTGAACGACGAAGAAACTCAAAATACACGCTGAGATATCGTCCAAATACTCTCAAAACACACACGAATCACTAATTAGTATCGCGGGGTGCTGCCGCAAACAGGGTATTAACTCAGTCGCTGCTACGATTCAATGTCTGATCGATGGAAACTATCCGATGGATGTTTAAGCGCTATCCTTTGTCATTAATTGTGATTCCGACAGGATGTTGAGTACCACCCGAATTGGGGGGAAACTCTGTCCTTCATTGTGAATCCGATGGATGTTTAAGTGATTGCACTTTGTCATTCGTTGTGAGGGTTTTAATCTCGTGAGTTATCGTAAATGCTGTATTAGTTACTTACCTAGTTCGTGTGCACTTGGTTACAAGGCTAATTAATAGGCGAAGCTCTGCCTGTATAAATCTGCAATCTATCAAGGCTTATCTGTAGACTAAACTTTGCCCATAGAAATCTGCAATGTGAGTCCATTCTCTTTTATCACCTTTTTGTGATATAATTATATTTACAAATGCTTTCCAAAATCATAAAGGTTTACCTGTTATACTTACAGTGATTAAATTTTTATATTCTATAATAACTGCTGGTATAGGAGGTTTTATACATTATTTGATCCTCGTTACTATTAGCCAGAAAGATAGCTAACAATAGCATGACCACAATCACATTGAGAATTATGCCTCAGTAGCCATAACCTATAACTAATATTATTTTAACATTAAATCGTTAATAAATTTATGTTTTAAATAAATCTAAAAAGTGTATACCATAATAAAATAGTCAAGTATAATGTATTCTACTATACGAAGATTATATTGTTAGTCACGTTAATATATCAAATAATGATATTACAAATATTTAATTAACATATTATATTTGATAAGTAATAGTAGTTTGACATAAAATGATATATGTCATTTTCTGGATTGAATGGTTTTGTGCCATAAGTAATATATTTGACAAAGTAATGTCAGCGGACACAACTAAGTCCAGAGTCACTAGTTGAAAGAATGATCAACAGTGATATGACCAGAATCACTAGTTGAAAGAATGATCAACAGTGATATGATCACCGTCACAGGAATCACCTAGTGATAGATAAATTGAATAATAGTAAAATATAATTACTTGATAAATTCACTATTGGACGAAAGTAAGCCAATGAGTGATATGATTACTGTCACATCGGAACTACCACCATGTGACAAATACTGATTGAGTTGGGTAAATATAAACAAATATAAAAACCTTAATGTTGTAAGGTATAACAATATATTTTATAAAAATGGAATGAACTCACTCAGTATTTCCACTGACAAAACCTTTTTCAAACATTTTTCAGGTAATTACAGTAGATTGGAATAAGAGCTGGTTACGACACTGAAAGGCTTCAAGAAGTGGCTTATTTTATTAATTAAATCAAATTAAGAAATATTGTTTTATGTAAAAAAATTTATCTTATTAAAGCTACCTTTGTAAAACATGGGTTTATCTCATCTATTTAATAAATAAAAAAATCCGGTGTTTCTAAACTCTGATATTTTTCCTAACTCACGGTCCTGATGAAATTTCCGCTGCAATATTTTATAAAATTAATCACCGGTACCACTGGGCTGTTCACAACTCCCGATTCCGTCTAGGGTGGGTCGGGGGTCGTGACAGTAAGTGTCCTTTCGTGACAAGTTTATTTTATTTGGCTTAAAAAGCCGAAAAGTCAAGCGTTTACGATAAACGCTTTGACTTTTGGTTAGACCGTATACGGTCAAGCCATTTGTTCGCAACGAACATGGCTACATGATCGTAATTAGGTAGGTGTTAAACCCTCAAAAGGGTACCTCCTAACAATAACGTTTGCTTGGTGAATTGACGGGTCAACGTAATATTGTTTTTAAAAGTCAACGGGGCAGTTTTCGAATTAATTACGATATACGTTTAAAAGTATTCTAAAATATGTTTTATCATTTAAACAACTTGGTAATAATTATTAGAACATGTGTAAACATGTTCGGCTCGTCAGTTCCAGTTTTAGGGTCGGTTCGCAACCGAAAGTCGCGAAGTTTGACTTCTGCATTGACTTTCGATTATGAACCGAATTAAGTTAGTTTGCTACTGATTTTAGGTTCCGTTATGATCGTAATTTAATGTAGCATAACCCTATAAGGTTATATTACACGATCATACTAGAAATCTGAGTTATTTGCTTTTTTCCATTATTATGCTTAATTTTGACTATTATGCCCTTATAGCTTAAAATTAGATTTTTAAATATATGGTCATATAAAAAACTTTGTTACTGATATATAAACATGTCTAAGTTAATTTGACATTATTTTCTGGTCACAAAACGATGTTATGCAAGATATCGTAAACTTAAACTTTTTATTAAGTAAATTACGCTTTTGTGCATAAATCATGTTTAAACCTAAATTTTGGCACCAAACTCATTACCTACTGTTATGATATTATTTTTAGGGATTTTTGGAATATTGGGTCAGATTATAAACTGACCATATCATTGAGTTCTTGTATAAATTCAATAAATGACGATAATGTCCTTTTTGTTAATAAAATGAGATTTACATATGATTAACATGCCAACCCTTTTCCTACTGATTTTATATGAAAAATAAAATATTTTAATCATTCAAGGCTGATCAAAATCACAGAATTTCATAAACATCGCAAATATCGTGAATTGTCGACTTTTACGCTAATTATGTGCATAGTATGGTTTAAAACCATATTTAGCACCCAAGACTTTTTACAGTAGGTATAAGTTATGAACTCAGACTTCCAATTTTGTCCTTAAAAACATATGTGAAATGACCAAAAATGCCCCTACGGTGCATAGTTTGGCCATAAATGGTAAACCACACATATGTATGATATCCTACTATTATAACATCATAAAATAACTATTTTTACAGAATATTATAGACCAGAACATCAGTTTGTTTTAAAACCTCTTTTAATAAATCTTAAAATGACCAAAATGCCCTTACGGGACTTAATTTGGTTTAAAAATCTTTTTGGGCATAATTGTTGATATCCTACTAATATCATAACATATTTAAAGCATAATAACTTATGGAACTTGTCCATGACTCATCCGGCTACCCGTTATGCATATACGCGTTCGGTACGGTTTATGTAACTAGTTTGCATAAATTAATCGAAACGGGTCAAACCTTATCATTTTAACTTCAAAATCCAGAATGTATTTAGTTTACCCATTTTATACAAGTCTTTATACTTGTTGGGTCTAAATCACATTCCAATCCGGTCATCGCTTAATCTAGCGTTTCGTACCGTAAACCTTTCTTTAAACTAACCGGTCTAAATTTACAACCTAAATAAGACCCGTTAGTAATCAAATAGGTTAATATAACCTTCGTTCCATATTATGAGCCCCGGTAAAAGATACTTGCACTTGTTTGAGTAGATTATACGGCTGAGTATACAAATCTTGCATTTTAAGCTCAAGTAAATACTTTTAACTTATTTTCCCTTATACGGGCTTGGGATACGGTAAAATATTACCGCTTGGTCGGGTGTAGAAACATTTTAATCGAATATGGTTAAATTGCATAATCCTGTTTTAATCAGTGTTGCTTGATAACAAATAACATTGGGGGTTAACGACCGTGTCCTGGATATCCTCGGCTCATTTAAAAATCGTAAATGGCCATGACTTAAGCACGTGGTGTAGGCATACACCTGTCTGTTGCATATGTAAAAGATATACTCATTTACTGGGGTGACCCGCCGTGGGTTTATATTTGTGGTGTGTTGGTTAATCTTGTTCGGTTTTTATACCGGCCCTAAATGTTGGACAAACATGTAAATCTGATACAAGATTGTTTTTAATATAATTGTCCCAAGTTATAAAAGAATATTTGTGCCTTGTGCATTTAAATCAATTTTCATAAAATATTTTCGTGCCTTGTGCACCTAAACCAATTTTCGTAAACATTTTCAAATGTGTCGGTTAACTGTATTTACCATTGTATACTGACGTATTTTCAAAAGACTAAGTGACATGTACTATACGTAATTGGCTGGAAGCTTCTGGGCGTTAAGTAGAGGATCTTGCAAGTCCGTAATGCCTTATGTCTGTTTAACATATTGTGTAATTGATTTAGATCCGCCTGTGGATTTAATATTACAAGCTCGTATGTAATTATCATTTCAGTATTTTCTAACATTTGAGTTTGTAATAATATTTTATATTCCAAGACTTCCGCTGTGCTATTCTGTGTATGTTTGACTATGACGATATCAATCTTACGTCACGATACTCCCCGCCGGGCCCACCGGTAATACGTGGAAATATCTGGGTGTGACAATCACCTTAGCCACTTTAAAAATATCCTATTCCATACCCTCCACCTAGCCCCGTTACAACCCTTTAAAGACCTTTTGACTTGTGCTTAGTATTCGTGTTTGGTGGTGGAGAATGATTGTGTTGCAAGCCTATGCGGGTACGTGTTCTAATCGGTTTGAGTGATTATTTCAAAAGCGCTAATGCATCAATTATTAGCCAATTTTAAACCGAGTGGAGAGAACATTGTGAGGGATGTGCACGATTTATTGGTTTCAAGGGCGAGTTAATCTTGGATAACCATTTTATATGTGATTATTCACTTTACCGTTAGATATTTTGTAAATTGTAAAAAGTTTGAACCGGGTATGACTTTAGACTTTAACCTTAGTCTCGGGAATGGGACGTGTGTTTCTCGTTCGACCCACGTGAAAGTGAAAATAGATTTGCTTGAGGGCAAGCAAACGACAAGTGTGGGGATGTGATATGTGGTTGAAAACCGGTGATCGTTTATGCTTAAGTTGATGTTTTTACGTAGCTTTTAATCTTGAATAACCTACTTTTAATGGGATTTGTGTTTTAAAGGTCTAAAAGAGTTTAAGAAGCTAATCGGGAGCTAAACAGAGCACCGGGACGTGAATCGGGTCAACCGGGGATGTGAAATGAACAAAACTGGGTTAACCACGAAGATCATAATAAAATACCAGTTAGAGAAAATGTCTTCAAAAACAATATTTGAATTGTGCAGAGAGGTAAAATTTAACAACTTTTAAACCGTATTTTTAGAATGGGAGTATGGGGCTGTTTGGTAGCCTCTGAATGGTCATTAAGAGGCTACCTCTTAATGCAACCATTAAGAATTTTACCAATGAGAAGGTAGAAGAATGTGACGTGATGATTTACCATTCAGATGTTACCTCTTAACCATTCAGACTTGAGGTTACCTCTTATTGGATTTAAATAACCTCAGCTTTCACCAATTAGTCGATAGTACTCTCAACTTTCGATTTGTATCACACCACTCTCAACTTTCAACTTATTGGTTTATAGCACTCCCAAACTAACCGAGTTTGCTGACATCAGCTGCCACGTCACCAAACTAATGCCACATCAGCCGCCATGGCATCAAAAAGCCAAGTCAGATGTGCCACATCAGCAAAAAACTAACTGGGTTAGGGTTCAGTTAGTTTGGGAGTGCTATCGGCCAATAAGTTAAAAGTTGGGAGTGGTTGTACAAATCGAAAGTTCAGAGTACTATCGACCAATTGATTAAAGTTGAGGTTATTTAAATCCAATATCATTTTATTATTATTTTATATAGGGTCAAGTTATTCTATAAAGGCTTCTAATTGTAAGAAGGATTTATAGAGTGACAAGTGTCCAATAACCTAAAACTAAACTCACTACATCACCACCAAAAACCTAAACACCCACCCCCACCACCACCCAAAAACCTAACCCCCCCCCCCCCACCCAAAAACCTAAACCCCCCCCCCCCCCACCCACCCTCGGCAAAAAAAAAAAAAAAAAAACTATACCTCACCAAAAAAACCTAACCCCCCACCCCCCAAAAACCTAACCCCCCCCCCCCCCCCCGGGCAATAAAAAAAAAAAAAAAAAAAAAAACTATACCTCACCAAAAAAAACCCCCAAAAAACCTAACCCCCCCCCCCCACCCCCACCCCCCAAAAACCTAAAAAAAACCTAACCCCCCACCCCCTAAAAACCTAAAAAAAACTAAACACCCACCCCCACCCAAAAACCTAAACCCCACCCTCTCGGCAAAAAAAAAAATATATATATATATATATATTTAAAATTTTTTTTGGATGGGTGATTGGGGGGGGGGGGGGGTTTGGTTTTTGGTGGTGGTGGATGTTTAAGGTTTTTTTTTTGTTTTTTTTGTTTTTTTTTTTTTGTTGTGGGGTTTTTTTGTGTAGTAGGTTTAGTTTTAGGTTATTGGACACTTGTTACTCTATAAATTCTTCTTACAATTAAAATCCTTTGTATTTAATCCTAATCCTTACATGTAATATGCAAATTACGAAGACCAAAGACTTGGGAGTCTTCTTACACCAAATTTGGAACCATTTATTTCAATTCTTCAACTTTTTGTCTCTGGTGTCTTTTGAATTATACAGACTTTTCCCTAATAAAATATTTAAGAAAAAATGGGTTATTTAATATAAACCCTATTTTCCAACACTTGTAAACTTTAAATATTTGCATATCTATAAATACAATAAATATTTATTTAGTTTTATTTTTTTAACCGACAAATTTCTTTACTACTGTGAGACATAAACCCAAGACTTCTAAACATAGTTGTTTCAAGAAACTTTGCCTCTGCTACTAAGTCACCAACCGTAGTGCTAATTGTTCAAATTTATAAATGCTACAAAAACTCGTTATTATTCCTTCACTTCTTATTGTGTATGAATACTTATAAATATAGGAGTGGGTTAACGTACAATATTCCTTAACGTACGATGCGTACGAAATGAAATTACGCACGTTATAAAACTCAAAACCCTAATCACGCATGTTGAAAAAACATAATCACGCATGTACAAAATCAGAAATCACGCATGGGGTAAAACCCTAATCACGCATGTTATAAAACTAATTATGCATGTTATTATTTGATCTCGTACATATTGTACTCGTAAGGTATATTGTATTTTACACTTTTACTATAAATATACGTGTCCACTCCAGATAAAATCTAAATACTAATAAAAGACTCCATTAAATGACACATGTCACTTTCTCCTTCACCCTCATAATTTACAATTATTTTATTTAAAAATATATTTTGATCCTTATCCTAATTATTATTATTATTTATTATATTAACTATTAAAAAAAACTTGTCTTGACCCACTTTTGGGTCGGTCGACTGGACTTCAACACGAATCAACAACCAAATGGTTGTTAATTTATGTTTTTTCTTTATAACAATTTATTTCACCTACACTATAATTATTTTTTAACAAGTTACAAGTTATAATATCTAACTTTAACTTTTTAGAAAGATATAAAAACACACTTTTGTTTTAATGAATTTTAATATTTTATATATATCATTTTAACTCTAAAAACTTATCAAACTTCATAATACCAGGAAATAAATATAATAATAAATATATTATACAATAATAAAAATATTATTATAATTTTAGCTTATCATATACCAGTTGTGCACAAATCTTATAAACAAAAAAAAACAATTGGATTTATCAGACTGTAAACTTAAATACTAATATAATTTATGAAACAATTGATATATTCATAACAAGGGTAGGGATATGGTAAAAAGTGTCTAAAATGTGAGAAGGGTAAGAAGTGTTTTAAACTATTGGATATTTGATCTAATGGTTGAGATCAATAGGGTATAAAATGTAAATTGTGTTTTAATTAGAATGACCTTATGTAAAAATTGAAGGACAATAGTGACTTTTCCAAACGTTTCAAATATGGTAACCGTTTCAAAACCACCATCAATCTCCTAAAGATCAGCGAATTTATGGTAACCGTCGCGAATTTATGGTAACCGTCATCAATCTCCAAAAATCAGCGAATTTCTCGTTTTAAAACAACTGGATAAATTGACTATGATTCAAGTCATGGTGTTTTATCTGGAGACATTGTTCATGGCGTGGTGTTTTAAACATCTATGATTCAAGTCATGGTGTTTTATCTGGAGACATTGTTCATGGCGTAGTGTTTTATCAATACAAAAACATTCCCAGATTTTAAAACATCATGACTATGATTCAAGTCATGGGGTTTTATCTGGAGACATTGTTCATGGCGTGGTGTTTTAAACATCTATGATTCAAGTCATGGTGTTTTATTAGGAGACATTGTTCAAGGCGTGGTGTTTTATCAATACAAAAACATTCCCAGATTTTAAAACACCATGACTATGATTCAAGTCATGGTGTTTTATCTGTAGACATTGTTCATGGTGTGGTGTTTTAAACATCTATGATTCAAGTCATGGTGTTTTATATGGAGACATTGTATAATCAGATACATTCCCAGATTTTAAAACACCATGACTATGATTGAAGTCACGATCAGAAATGAGGATGACGAAGATGAAAGACGATGACAGTGAATGATTTGTGGAGACGAAAGAAATTGGTGACGGTGGTCGGAGATGCAGGTGTTCAAATTGGAGAAGATGACGTGAACTGTGATGATGATGGTGGTCGGAGAAGATGATCTGAATCGGAGATGGAGATGAAACGATCAATCCCTAAACATTCTCATCGCCAGTTTTTTTCAGTTATATTGGAAATCAATTAATTGACAAGAATGTACGATTACTAATATACTCTTTTGAATTAATTAAGATGAGGGACACTTGTCATTCCCAAATTATTTCTTACACTTCTTACAAAAGATGGACTTTGTACAGGATCCTCTACCTTCATAACAATACACATATTCAACCGTGTGATAAGATAATAATATTATTATTACATTTGTTATTCGTAAATAACATTTTTATAAGATCATAATGTATATTTTCTCAACCCTTGTGATAAAATTCATGAATTATGAATGTATAAAATTAAAATAGTATTACTTTTTAACCATGTAATAAAGATTATATAGAAGTTGATAATTTACATTCATTTCGATATCCGACCTATATGATACATGGGTTTGTAGCACCTATAAATTACTATAATAGTCAATCTATTTTTTTTTTGTATAGTTAGACCGTGTAATACACGGGTTTATAAGCTAGCTTATAATAAAAAACTTCAAATAATACCACATGGCAACACCTCCTCCACTAAGATTTTAAAAATATTATTCATAAATTTCAAAAATATCTCGTGTCAACAACATATCCTTTCATATAAAATATATAAATCATAGATCACATGGTTTGTAAATCTTTTGAAAATTATCAATTGAAATAATTTGATATAACAAATATGATATATTGTTTTATCACTTCATCCATCCTACACCACCGGTCTCTGTTATTATTAAATTAAATTGTAAACAAAATATTCAATGTATAATTATAATGATAAACAATTATGATGTTAAATTTCATTGTTCAAGGCCATCACTCAAAGCAAGAAAAATATAAAGCGTGTTATTATGTTATAACTTTATATCTTTATTTGTAAATCAGTTAAATTCGAATCAATTATAATTCCTTTTGAGAACTAGAGAAATCACTTTGAAGTTACAGGCATGTTGGTTATTTTTGATCACCGAGTTTTTTAATATACAACTAAATACTTAGTGACATTTATCTATTGCTTTTTAAATTATAAAATATTTTCTTACTTTAAATTTACCAAATAAAACATAAATCATTTGTATAACAACCATATCATCATTATTTATAATTAGTATTCATTCAATATTTATTTATAGATCAGAAATTAAGAGGTATATGTATAATACAAGTCTGATCTAAATCACCATACCATCATCTCGCCACCTATTCCCATGTCCATATTCAATTGCATTTTAAAGAGATCATAGATATGTTATTTTTTTTTTTTGGAGAAGTATTGTAAGTTATATTCATATTATACCTTCACGTTTTGTGAAATTTGATTCGAAATGTATTTTTATTAATATTTTATTTTTTTAACCCGTGTAACACACGAAATGAATAACCTAGTATAATATAAAGTAGCTGATATGTGTATAGGTGTGCTACGTGTGTTTGTATCTTTGGTGAAACTTTTTCAAACTAAAATTTAGGCTACAATGTCGTAGGATTGAAATAGCAAAAGAGAAATAATATTTAATTCAACATATAGTTGAATTTTACAACTCAAAATATCATATTTAACTTACTAATAATAATAACAATTTAGTTAACTTTCTCTATGTATATTTGTGTACATAAACACATTCACATAGGTTATAGGTTATTTTTAGGGAAATTTTCTAATATGAGTTATATCATGTATGATAGTCAATGAAGTTCAGTTTCATATATACATAATAACTAGATTTTGCCCTGCCTGCGTTGCGGGGCACTAAGCCAAATATTTCTCTCTCATAACATGTATGTCTGTGTTTCGGTTACTTGTATATACTACTCATAACACGATCCCAAAAAAATTACATTGAGTCAACCAACTAAATTAAAACACTATCATATGTTTGCTTAAGGAAAAAAATGATAGGAAAACAATAATTTTAAACAGGGGGCAGAATTGTAATTTTTCAGGATAAATGAGCGTGTTCCAGGCAGCCGTCTGGCACGAATAAAAATTACACCGAGTCAATCAATTAAAACAAAGCACTTCTATAATTTTATTTTGAACTGGGGTAAAAACGTAATTTTAAAATGATGGCAAAATCATAATATTAAAGCGGTGACAAAATCGTAAATTAATTGGGCCAAAGCAGGTAAACTACTGTTCACCATACTTCCTAAATGTTATAGAGGTAATATTAAGAACATCTCCAACCAGGATGTCCCTTGGCGCCCTTGCGTTGATGTGGAAAAGATAGGCAGGTATGGAGGATGTGACGAGAACAGTGGCGGATATAAGAACTTTTTTACTGGGTTCCTTTTGATAGATTCTTACTATTTTTTCCAAATCATACGAGGTTCTCACTATTTTTTCCCATTTTTTCTTAAACCGAATGGGTTCCTGGGAACCCACAAAAGTAGCCTAGATCCGCCCCTGGACGAGAAGAGAGGAAGGGTGAAATTCGTGAGGAATTGCCATGTGAGAGGTGATGAGAGAGAGAGAGAGAACGCGCGGTGGTCCCCCTCCCTCTTTTGTTTGTCATGGCCGTTTGTTGAGTGTGTTTTTATAATTGAATTTGTAAGTAGTCTAAAGAGAAAAATCATAAATCATTGGTTTATTTTAGTCGATTATAGCATGGTAGTGTGTGAATATATATGATACGAAAATGACTTCAGTGATCCAAATTTGCCGTTCAAACAAAAAAAAATTAACTAGTTAATGGCCCTTAGTTTGTGACTAAATATGGCACATAGTTTTGAAAAGAATGGTCATATATCCAAGCAAAAAAAATATTACAATAGTTGTACTGTCACACCCCAACCGATGGCGGAATCATCGGGGCGCGGCACTAGGCGAATCAGATTGCTCAAGAGAATCCATAACAACTATATTGCGATAATATTTAATACATTCGTTATCCCATACTAACAAATAATACAATCACATAAGTTATCACAGATTTCTTGTCCTCTCGAACAATACGAATCCGACAACCTAGATTTAATTGAGTTTCTAGACTTCCTAGCTTGATTTGATATAGTCTGCGATCTAACCTGCAACATACGTTAAAATATTTGTCAATACAAAAGTATTGGCGAGTATACAGGTTTGATAAGTATAGCATAATAGATTAAAGAGCTGGGAATTTCCTCATGCATAAACGTAATACACGACATATATACTCACAAAACTGATACTACCAACTAAGTCCTCGATGCTCGAATGTACGATGGCATAACTAGACCCCGTCGGGCGCAATAGTACTATACTAGTCGTGGTGGGACGTCGCGAGTATAAGCCCTAGCACATATGCAACTAGCATCACGTATAACTATGCATAACAGTTGTTCGCAAGTGATAATTCGATTGCTTGAATATTTCGTTGATGAGTTCGATTTGTTAGAAACGTATGTTACACCCAAAATTCGATTAAAAATGGTTCAAGTATACTCACAGTGCGTATTTAGCGAGAATACAACTTGATTGAGTCGGTTGCGAGTACGTCTGTGTTGGTCCTTGAAGAACAGAGTAAACGATGTACGGTTAAACAAGATTTCCTTGAAAAGTCACTCACTTGGTCGAATGGTGCTCATCCGTGCGGGTTGACATGTTATCCGTCCGGATGGCAAGTCATCCGTCCGGATGGCAAGTCATCCGTCCGGATGACATGTTATCCGCCCGGATAACAGGTAATCCGTGCGGATGATGTGTGATCCGTGCGGATAGTGTGTCATCCGTGCGGATAAGTGGTGGTTCGTGCGGATTGTGTGTCATCCGTGCGGATAAGTGTCATCCGTCCGGATGGCATGTATTCCGTCCGGATGACATGTATCCGTCCGGATGACATGTTATCCGTGCGGATTACATGTTATCCGTGCGGATTACATGTTCTCCATGCGGACAGCACGTCTGTTTCGCATTCTAACTGCTGTTTCTGAGCGTTTGTCGGAAGGAATACGTGTAGAGTTACCGGGACAGTGTAATCTCGCACTAACACTTGAAGTCCCGTCAATCCCGACCCGTTCTAACGGCCGGGAATCACCCTGTTCCATCAGATCTGGCCGTTCGTGATGGTTCTTCATGGTTAACTCGAAATCGCACAGTTCCTTGGGTAAGTACATAGATTTAGGCGAGATTTATTACCAAAACATGTGGAAATCACCCAGATCTGAGCCATTTATGGTGGGATGAGGTCACAACTGAAATTTCATAAGAACTCTTGGTGACATCACCTCAAAAATGCCTCAAATCCGTAGATTTTACGGTTAGAAATTGAGTTTTGAAAGATAGAATGATGTAGAATCGAGTGTAGATTGTAGAAGTACAAGCTTTAGGTTGGAATCTTACCGGAATCGCGAGGAAATCGAGAGAAAGGGTCCTGGAGCGTGTTTGGTCGAGTGGGAGCTGTCACATCACTGTTCAAGTGATGTGACATGGTATTTATAGGCAACGGAGGAGAAGAAGGGAGTTCTGGCCCGGATTGCTCATTCGTGCGGATTGCCCATCCGTGCGGATGGCCCATCTGTGCGGATAGCCCATCCGTGCGGATTGCTATCCGTCCGGATGGCCATCCGTCCGGATGGCTATCCTGACGCGTTGGACTTCTCCGTTTTCGATCATTTTGATAGTTTTCGAAGTACGTACTTTCCAGAATTAATTTATATTATCAGTATATTGTTATTATATATACATATATATCACTAGGGGTCGTATTTACGTATCCGATATCCAAGGTTTCGATAATTAACAATCGGTCCCCGATTCGAGTATGCGATTATTAGCGACGTTTCACGGCAATCAATGAGGGTAGTATAGGTCCTTTCTTGATATCCTCGTGAACGTTATTTTGTGTAGTGCCACAAAGACTGACGGGGTACCGTTCACTCGTATTGTCATCATCGTCATGACGACTGGAGCTACATCACTCACTCGAGAGTCCTTGTTAGCGTTAATTGTTTACGTTCGACACATCACGGCCACTGAGGAGGGTAGAATAGGTCCTCACTCAATGCCTCCGTGAGTGTTAGTGTGATAATAGTGTATAGTATAGCAATATCGTATTTCGAAAATATGCGATTATCCTTCGAATAGCGATGTATACGATATAGTTACATTATGATCCGAATCTCTGGTGCTAGGCGTAACGAGTATATCGAGTGGTAACAACGCACGAAAGTGCGGGTTGTTACAGTCTCCCCCACTTTAGGAAATTTCGTCCCGAAATTAATCTAATAGGTAGACTTCTAAGAGTTGATCTTGTATGGATAACGATACAGCGAGCGATTTGATCGTAAGTTGACAGCGAGAACGTTTCGAATAAGAGAGATCGACTGCGATAGCGAGAAGGCGACGTAGGACAGAAGTAATAACTCCACAAGTTGGCATTCCAAAGTACCACGGGTCTTGGAGAATTCGATGCGACTAAAATTGAAAGGTTTCTCATGACGTAGAGTTAACTGAGTCGATCGTTAACCAACGTTACAAGAAGCGTTCGCCTTTAGATACTTAAAAAGGAATTTAGGATGAAAACCTTTGAAAATATTCCTTTTAACGTGAGGTCAGCGGAGTCGATGCCAACCGATGTTGCAAGGAAGTTTAAGTTTTTAAACATTTTAAGGAATTCGAAGATGAAAATAAGGGTTACGAAAACTCTCCTATGACATGGGTTCAAGCTGAACTCGATGTCGAACCAATGTCTTAAGAAGGGTTTTGTTTTGAAGTTGTAAAAGTTTAGGGAAAAACTGGGCTTATGAAACTTTTCTTGGACATGGAATTAAGCTGATTCGATGTTAACTCCACGTCATGAGAGAATTTCACTTGCCCACCGGTTTTAAATCAAAATTTTATAAAAAGACGTTTTAATTAGTACAAAAAGGTAGTTAATTACCGAGCCCCACTTGGCACTTTCCCACGAAAGTTTGTTAATATGTTTAAAACACTTATATATAGGAAGTACCAGCGGCGTATCCACCATGCTTTGCCCATATTACTTCCGTTTCGTGAGGCAGTGTCAGGTGTGCCGATATGACACGGATAGAATTTGCGCTTACTCGGCCCAATCGACAGAAGGTCAGACCGAGTATAAGATAGAATCGAATAAGTTAAACCAGCGTGTTGATAAGCGAGAAGCGAATAGCGCGTTTTCGATTAGATTCCACATTAAACCCACATGGCACGTTTCCACGAGAGTTTGCTAACATGGCGAAACACCATGCTTAACCAGGTTAGTTTTGCCTCGTGAAGCGGTGTCATGTGTACTTAATACCACACAGACTGCATTGAACACCAAGCGAGCGATAAGCGGTGGATTATACACGATAGGCGATCAGCGATTAGATGTTTTAACGAATAATACAAACACAACACTAGTAATGATGGTGATGAAAATCGAATTACGATAGGCGGCAGTTGTTGCGTGCAAGCGATAAAGGTATGCGGTTCGATTTTGATTGATTAACACCACAGAGTTTGACTAACATTAGACCCCACATGGCCCTTTTCCATGAAAGGTCGCTGATATGACTAAAACATCCTGCCTTAACCACATGAGCTTCATCTCGTGAAGCGAGGCCATGCGTGCTAACTTAACACGAATATCACAGCTAATGGTATAGCGATAGATTGATACACAGCAAATGATATAGATTCGCATAATAAGCGATAGAGATTGCGAGGTGCACATGATGAGCGATTGCGATTAGTCGAGTTTTGTTTCGAATAAGCTTAACGTTACGTTGCGACGCACCACGGTTATCGAGGAGGGTAGAATAGGTCCTCACTCAATAACGTCGTGAGCGTTTAAGTACTCGATGAGATTGATCGCTATAGACTTACGACCAGTCTTGCGTTGATGCAATTGTCCCGCGAGGTAGACTCTCCAGAGTCCATCGATTGAGGCGATTGCATTGCGTTTACAGACTTACGACAAGTCTCGCGACGATATGGTTTCTGTTACGCCTTGCGATTGAGTGTAGTGTGTTGAAATTAATCGCAATAGTATACTAGGTCTAATAACGTTCAACTCCACGTGGCACTTTCTTCACGGAACTTTGGTGGTATGATAAAGCACACCTTGCTTGACCCCTACTACTTTCATCCCGTGATTTGGTGTCGCCTTTTGTCAAAACGCTATGGCACCTTAGAATTTACTACGATCTCCGTGCACTGACCCAAATAATCCCGTGTGCACCCGTGATTAATCGTTCCTTGCACGTTTATCGTACCTCCTTCTAAGAGTGTAGTGAGGGTAAAACACATTATTTCGTGATATAGTATATAGTGTGTGCGTGAATATAGTCTAAGTGCGACGATTAGAGAGTGAAAGAGAATACGAGAGCGAGAGTTAACGTTACACATAGTGGCAACATTGAGTAAATAGAGTAGGTTCAAAACTTAGAAATAAACGTCGAAAATCGTATCATTACAACTTTATCCTACGCTTGCCAGATACTTGATGCTGAAGACTTTTGCTGGAGCTGTTGTTGTCGTACGCGAGTTCATGGTTCGACGCGGCAGTTGCGGGTGAAATGACCGTAGCGGTTGCAGTTATTGCAATAGCGACAGTCAGCCCCAACTGGATAATGATAGGTACACGAGTAACACTGAGGATGAGCTCCAGTGTAGGCTCGTTTTGGAAACATCGGAACTGTTCGGAGAGGTTTCGGTTGCAGCAGTTCGGTGGTTGACGAGCTTGGGCTCGAAGTCTTTCGTTTGCGACTGGGTTTGGCGGTGTCTTGCGAAGAGATGTCGTCGGAGGAGGATTCGTCTGAAGACTCACTTGCAGAGTCTTTGGCTGATTTGTCGGAAGATCCGTCGGCAGATTTGTCAGAAGAATCGGCAGCAGATCCGTCCGAAGAATCGTTAAAAGATTCGTCAGAAGAATCGTTAGCTGATTCATCAGCAGGGTCGTTAGCCGATTCATTAGAAGAATCGCCAGCAGATTTATCAGAAGATTCATCAGTAGACTCATCAGAAGATTCGTCAGCATGTTCGCCTGAAGGATTACTGGCGATTGCTTGATGAGCTTGCTTGACAGGATTCCTTGAGAATAATCCTTCCATGAGTCGTTTGTTGTTGATTTCTGCGGCTAAGCGGTATGTTTCTTCGATGGTAGCCGGTCTTGCAGCTTCGACAAAATCACCCACACACTCAGGTAAGCCGCGAATATACTTCGAAATGGCTTTCCCTGAAGTGTTGACTTGACTTGGGCAGATTATGCTAAGCTGTTTGAACCTTGCGGTGTAGCCAGCGTTGTCGCCTTTGGTTTGCTTGATTTCCCAAAATTCGTTTTCTAGCTTCTGAATCTCGTGGGGAGGGCAGTACTCTTTCTTCATAAGCTCTTTCAGCTCATCCCAAGAGAGAGCGTAAGCTGCGGAGATCCCCCGTTTGTTACGTTCAGCGGTCCACCAGTCGAGTGCTCGCGACTGAAATACTCCGGTAGCGCAAGTAGTGCGAAAACTATCGGGACACCCGTTTTGACGAAGGGTGACTTCGATAGAATCGAACCACTGGAGTAGTTGAGATGCACCTCCTTCACCCGTGAACTCCATCGGGTCACAGGCTTTGAAGTGCTTGTAGAGAAAAGTAGATTGCGGCGCTTCCGTCCTGGAGTCTTCCGAGGCTCGAGAGTTGCTGAGAGAGTGCACTTGAGCGGCAATTCGAGGAACAAGCTTACTCACTTCCTTAGTCACAAGTGATGCAATCCTCTTATTGACACTTCGTTTGGCTCTCCTCCTAGCTACTCGTCTCGAGGTAGAGTTGTTGGAAGGCATCTAGACAGAAAGAGACTTGAAGTGAGATTTGATCATAATGATTTTGAGTTTTGTGATGCGATTGAGCGCGTTCAAAACTTGGTGCGATAGTATAGTAGTAATACGAGTCACATAGGAGCCACATAGGAGACATGAAATTCCTAAGTTCTCACGCAATGACTTGTTGTTTATATGTATATTTGTATATATATATATATATGTACATTTGTATAGATGTAACTTGTAATCATACACATTCGGGTCGATTTAGAATATGCGAGGTCGCGTTGAAGTGAGAAAACGATAGTGAAGGTGATAGATTATGCATTGGTTTTGTTGCGAACATTCGGGTTTCGTTTTAGATTGCGATGGCTGTGCGATTTGTGCGTTTATAAGGTAGGGAGTGGAAAACGTTAATTCGAGGAATCGATAAAGCGTAAAGTTTTCAAAACGTAGATAAGTCCCAATCATTTGTAAAATTGACGAGTCGTTTGGTAGAGTGCCTTGGGTGTTTAGGCGTCGACTAACCCAGGTAGCCCAACTACATTCAACAAGCTCGTGCACGCGCGTTGATTTAGAAGACTCTATGCTTCCACTGGGATGCAGCTCACGGCATTCGTCTTCCTAGTCATCACGTGGCTCGAGTCATCATGATAGTCGAGTCCTTGGTGAGAGCTTTTGAAAACCGATTTAGAGAGTGGAACGACTTACTAAGGTACGGGTTTCACCCCTGACTCAACAGTTTCGTTCCCAATTGTGGTTATGCTCTTCGAATAAATTCGTGAGTTCCACCAGATTTTGAGATGGAGATTTTCGTCGAGATGTGGATGTCACTCCTAACTCGATGAAAGGTTCTCGTGCTAGAAAAATTTCGCTGAGTGAGCAATCCTATCGAGGGTTCTTGGTTTTCACACCTGGTCTTGACTGGATCGCTTGGTTTCGTTATGCGAGTATTTTTGAAAACATGTGTATTGTGTCGGCCTTAGGAAAGGCTAAGTAGTATTTCATCCTTAGGAAAGGCTTCTTCGTGTGAAGTTGTAGTACGCGATGTTCACACAAAGTTGTAGCTTTTAGCGATTTCGATCGAAAGTATTAAGCAGGCCCGATACAAACCCCACTGGGTTTGTACGAGTCGGCCTGTTGGTACTTAGACTATAGACTAGGTCAATTTCTAAGACGTCGACCCGAACTAGGTCGAGTCTGGCCTAATTCCCTATAGTTATGGCTCTGATACCAATCTGTCACACCCCAACCGATGGCGGAATCATCGGGGCGCGGCACTAGGCGAATCAGATTGCTCAAGAGAATCCATAACAACTATATTGCGATAATATTTAATACATTCGTTATCCCATACTAACAAATAATACAATCACATAAGTTATCACAGATTTCTTGTCCTCTCGAACAATACGAATCCGACAACCTAGATTTTAGTTGAGTTTCTAGACTTCCTAGCTTGATTTGATATAGTCTGCGATCTAACCTGCAACATACGTTAAAATATTTGTCAATACAAAAGTATTGGCGAGTATACAGGTTTGATAAGTATAGCATAATAGATTAAAGAGCTGCGAATTTCCTCATGCATAAACGTAATACACGACATATATACTCACAAAACTGATACTACCAACTAAGTCCTCGATGCTCGAATGTACGATGGCATAACTAGACCCCGTCGGGCGCAATAGTACTATACTAGTCATGGTGGGACGTCGCGAGTATAAGCCCTAGCACATATGCAACTAGCATCACGTATAACTATGCATAACAGTTGTTCGCAAGTGATAATTCGATTGCTTGAATATTTCGTTGATGAGTTCGATTTGTTAGAAACGTATGTTACACCCAAAATTCGATTAAAAAGGGTTCAAGTATACTCACAGTGCGTATTTAGCGAGAATACAACTTGATTGAGTCGGTTGCGAGTACGTCTGTGTTGGTCCTTGAAGAACAGAGTAAACGATGTACGGTTAAACAAGATTGCCTTGAAAAGTCACTCACTTGGTCGAATGGTACTCATCCGTGCGGGTTGACATGTTATCCGTCCGGATGGCAAGTCATCCGTCCGGATGACATGTTATCCGCCCGGATAACAGGTGATCCGTGCGGATGATGTGTGATCCGTGCGGATAGTGTGTCATCCGTGCGGATAAGTGGTGGTTCGTGCGGATTGTGTGTCATCCGTGCGGATAAGTGTCATCCGTCCGGATGGCATGTATTCTGTCCGGATGACATATATCCGTCCGGATGACATGTTATCCATGCGGATTACATGTTATCCGTGCGGATTACATGTTATCCGTGCGGATTACATGTTCTCCGTGCGGACAGCACGTCTGTTTCGCATTCTAACTGCTGTTTCTGAGCTTTTGTCGGAAGGAATACGTGTAGAGTTACCGGGACAGTGTAATCTCGCACTAACACTTGAAGTCCCGTCAATCCCGACCCGTTCTAACGGCCGGGAATCACCCCGTTCCATCAGATCTGGCCGTTCGTGATGGTTCTTCATGGTTAACTCGAAATCGCACAGTTCCTTGGGTAAGTACATAGATTTAGGCGAGATTTGTTACCAAAACATGTGGAAATCACCCAGATCTGAGTCGTTTATGGTGGGATGAGGTCACAACTGAAAGTTCATAAGAACTCTTGGGGACATCACCTCAAAAACGCCTCAAATCCGTAGATTTTACGGTTAGAAATTGAGTTTTGAAAGATAGAATGATGTAGAATCGAGTGTAGATTGTAGAAGTACAAGCTTTAGGTTGGAATCTTACCGGAATCGCGAGGAAATCGAGAGAAAGGGTCCTGGAGCGTGTTTAGTCGAGTGGGAGCTGTCACATCACTGTTCAAGTGATGTGACATGGTATTTATAGGCAACAGAGGAGAAGAAGGGAGTTCTGGCCCGGATTGCCCATCCGTGCGGATTGCCCATCCGTGCGGATGGCCCATCTGTGCGGATAGCCCATCCGTGCGGATTGCTATCCGTCCGGATGGCCATCCGTCCGGATGGCTATCCTGACGCGTTGGACTTCTCCGTTTTCGATCGTTTTGATAGTTTTCGAAGTACGTACTTTCCAGAATTAATTTATATTATCAGTATATTGTTATTATATATACATATATATCACTAGGGGTCGTATTTACGTATCCGATATCCAAGGTTTCGATAATTAACAATCGGTCCCCGATTCGAGTATGCGATTATTAGCGACGTTTCACGGCAATCAATGAGGGTAGTATAGGTCCTTTCTTGATGTCCTCGTGAACGTTATTTTGTGTAGTGCCACAAAGACTGACGGGGTACCGTTCACTCGTATTGTCATCATCGTCATGACGACTGGAGCTACAGCACTCACCCGAGAGTCCTTGTTAGCGTTAATTGTTTACGTTCGACACATCACGGCCACTGAGGAGGGTAGAATAGGTCCTCACTCAATGCCTCCGTGAGTGTTAGTGTGATAATAGTGTATAGTATAGCAATATCGTATTTCGAAAATATGCGATTATCCTTCGAATAGCGATGTATACGATATAGTTACATTATGATCCGAATCTCTGGTGCTAGGCGTAACGAGTATATCGAGTGGTAACAACGCACGAAAGTGCGGGTTGTTACATGTACACTTGATGTTTTTTTAAAAGGTTGTGTAACCGTGTTGAAAACTTTTTTATTGTAATGTGAAATTCCTTTTTTCCAGTGTATTTTTTTCTTCCAAATTTGACCAATGAATATGAACAATCCAAGATCACCACTTCATTTCTTCATCTTCACAATTGGCACCATATAAACCTTCATTGGGCTGGGATGTTCAAATATGACCAATGAATATGAACAATCCAAGATTTGCATTTACACCATGCATCCTCAAATACCTTTTATTTTCACACTTCTCTTGCTAGACCTTCAGACTATAACTACATATCAGTTGGTCGCAGCGGGAGCAAACAGTAACACTGCCGTTGTCAATAAGATATGCATTGATAAGGAGAGACATGCTCTTCTTGATTTCAAAGCTCGCCTTCAAGACCCCGATGGTGTTTTGTCTACATGGACGGACAAAGAAGATGATGATTGTTGTAAGTGGAGCGGCGTCACATGCAACGACACAACAGGTCATGTCACACAGCTTCAGTTGTCCTACAATTTTGGCACTACTAATCTTGGAGGTGAGATTAGTCCTTCGTTGCTAAACTTAACATACTTGAATTATCTTGACCTTTCCGGTAATTTTTTAGACGGAACCATCCCTAAGTTCATTGGTTTCATGACTCAGTTAAGGTACCTTAACCTTGGTTCTAATAACTTTAGTGGAACCATCCCCAACTCCATTGGTTCCTTGGCTCAACTTAGGGATCTTAACCTTGCCGATAACTCTTTTTATGGAACCATTCCTCCGGAAATTGGAAACCTGACCAACTTGGAACGGTTTCAACTTGGATACCCCGAAAGATGTGTGATCGAAAACATAGACTGGTTGGCGAATCTTTCTCATTTACAAACACTTAGTATGGAAGGAATTTTCATAGCTAAAGCAAATCATTGGGTAGATGTATTTCAAACTCTACAAAAACTATCCTCATTAACACAATATAAATGTGAGCTCTCACAAGTCATGTATCCTGCGTATTCTTCGTCATTTGCCAACTCTTCTTCATCATCTATTGTTACCCTTAAGCTCTGTAACAACAATCTCAACTCATCCATGTATCATTGGTTGTTTCCGTTAACTAGCAACAACCTCTCTAGTCTTGATCTATCTGAAAACATGTTGGATGGAATACCAAAATATCTCGGAAACCTTTGTGGGTTAACATATTTTAAATTCAATGACAACTCTGCATCCATCAAATTTCCTGATTTTTTAAGAAACTTGTCCGGATGTACATCAGATACTTTACAATATTTGTTCGCTCCAAGCAACCAACTTACAGGGTCATTTTCAGACGAGATCGAAACGTTTTCATCCTTACTATATTTGTACCTATATGATAATCACTTAAGTGGGGCTATAAGTGAGAAATTGTGGGAACTACCTATGCATGAAAATTTTGAGGTTTTTTCTAATTCTCTCAGCGGTGCCATCTCCGAAAACGTTGGAAAGTCGAAGCTTTTGAAGTTAAATCTTTCAAACAACTCACTGGAGGGAGTTTCAGATCGTTTCGCAGATCATATGCTAAACATGTCGTATGTAGAGTATATTGATTTGAGCTCTTGCAAGCTCGGGCCTTACTTCCCCAAATGGATTCGAAAACTCAAAAATCTTACTCGTCTTGATATTGCCAACAACGGAATTTCAGATGAAGTCCCTATGGAGTTTTGGGACACATGGCCTTCTCAACTAAGATATTTGAATCTTTCTTCCAACAACATCACCGCGAAGGTACCAGATTTATTATCAAATTTTGATAATCGTTCTATAATAGATTTGAGTTCCAACAACCTTTATGGTCCGATACCAAATGTTTCTTCCGCTTTGACATTGTTAAATCTTTCTGGAAACAAATTCTCTGGAGGAATCTCCTTTTTATGCCAAATTGTGGATGGGTTCTTAGAATTTCTTGATCTCTCCAATAATTTCTTAACCGGACAGGTTCCAGATTGTTTATGGAATTTCAGAGAACTAAGGGTTCTAAATCTAGGCCACAACAATTTGTTTGGAAGGCTTCCTGCTTCTGTTGAATCTATGATCAAACTCGAAGTGTTGTATTTATATAAGAACGAGTTTTCGTGAGAATTGCCTTCGTCTCTAAAGAACTGCACGAATTTAAACTTTTTGAATTTGGGGGCGAACAACTTTTCTGGTAACGTACCAATTTGGATCGGGGAAAACCTTGTTGGATTATTCGGGTTTGTTTACGGGACACGGGTCGGTGCGTTATCGGATCACGGGTACGGGTCAATTGGTTAGGATTCGAACGGGTCATGGGTTATGGTTATGGATCAGTTCGTTGCATTTTGTTTGGCTAAAGAAATGGTCAGTTTGACCGAGTATGTTGGATTTGAGATATGCACGTTGCATATTAGAATTAGAATTAGTAGCATAGAATATTATTTTATTCTTTTTTTATTCGACATGTGCATGTAATTGTAAGCCTATTTAAAGGCATTTGCTTTAATGCATAATTAACCCTCTTCATATTAAACAGAAGCTTTTCTTTACTGCAAACATTTCCTTCACATACATACGTAAAAGTTTAAGTGTATAGCTAGTGTGTTGAGGGGCCTGTAACCAACAAACCTATCAGGTTTGTATGTTCTTAGTCTAGGATCAAACTTCTTTGGAACCATCCCTTCACAATTGTGTCAACTAGTGAATCTTCAACTTCTAGATTTGTCGAAAAACAATCTCTTTGGAACCATCCCATCATGCTTGAATAATCTTACAACCATGGTTCAAGAAGGACTTGTTCCGACACAAACTGTATATCAGTTTGCAATTCCATGGTATGGTTCAAGAACTGCTCGGCCAGATATCATTTACGATGAATACATTGACCGTGCGACCATCGAGTGGCAAGGAAACGTACGTGAATTCAGTACCATTCTTGGATTGCTAAGGATCATTGATCTATCAAGCAATAACCTAACAGGACCATTTCCATCTGAACTCACAAATCTCCATGGACTGATTGCATTAAACTTATCGAAGAACGGGGTGGAGAGATTCCATGGAAAATTGGTGAGTTGAAAAGACTTCTAACTTTGGATATATCAAGTAACAAGTTTTCAGGAGGGATACCATCCAGCATGGCTAAGATGACTTCATTAAATTATCTAGACGTGTCGTATAATAACTTGTCAGGTAGAATTCCGTCTAGCACTCAACTCCAGTCCTTTGAACCGTCAAGATATAGTGGAAACACAGGACTATGTGGACCTCCCATTACTAAAAATTGTATTGGAGATGATGAATCCGAAGTACCACCCACTGTTGGTGAAACTGAAGGTGGCGAGGAAGACATGGACGATCTTCAAAAATGGTTTTATATTGGCGGAGGCATTGGTTTTGCTACTAGCTTTTGGATAGCATGTGGCGCGTTAGTTCTCAACCGTCGTCTAAGATATGCCCTTTTTCACTTTCTTGATCGCTTGAAAGATTATGTTTATGTGAAGGCGATGGTGTCCATTTCAAAATTGCAAAGGGCTGCACATCCATAGTGGTTTGTTGTGTTTCATTCATCTTTTTTTTTATTTCTTTTTATAACAAATCTCATTATTCGCACAATTCACCTCTTTTGTTAAGAAAGAGTTTTGAATCAGGATACCCTGGACTTAAATTCACTAGCATCAGTTTCTTATAGCATATAATAAACAATAGTGATTCTAGTCAAAAACTGACTCAAACCGGAGTTGTGATCCAATTGTTAACCAAAGTAGTAAATAATGGTTCTAATCTGTCTAAACTACTTAAATCCAAAAGCATAAACAAAATCAAGCTAAAAGTCAACGATTACAACATTTACCACATACATAATTGATCCTTATCTCTTTCAGTCTTTCTCTAGTCGAAGAGTATATCACGCCAAAATCAAACATAGCGCCAGAGACACCGCCCCCGGGGGCTATGGCTTCGAAATTTTGTTCCCTGTGAAGATTATCACGGTTCCAAACACTCTCACACAGACATATATATACATGCATATATAAACCCACATCTACATAACCCTCTACTACACACTCAAGTTATATAAGACCACACGGATTGAAGGCATGGGCGAAGTATAGAAGGGGCGGAGAGGGGCGCCCGACCCCCCAAACTTTTCGCTCAGTAGTGTTATATATGTAGTTTCATATATAAATTTTTGGGTATATACGTTTTCGACCCCCCAGTTCTATAGAATTTTTTTGGGTATATACGTTTTCGACCCCCCCGTCATTCGGGTCAAGCTTCGCCACTGATTGAAGGGGCATGAAGAATGAGTGCTATTCGACATGTGGATGCCACTTCAGCACCAGAGCCGTCCCTGAGAACCTTTAAAAAAAATTAGGCCTCGGGCGACAAAAAAAATTGGGCCCAAAACTGTGGTTAAGGGTAAATGAATTTAAAAAAAATAAACTTATGGTAGTGGAGCCAAAATTTGAACTTGTGACCTCTACATTATCTTGAGATGGTTTTTACCACTCCGCCACTAACATTCGTTTGCATAATAAATGGATGTATATACTAAATATATAATCTGGTATACAAAAAAACTTATAAAAACCTTTTGGGCCCTTTGAAAATTTGGGCCTTGAGCGGCGGCACGGGATGGCTGGCCCAAGAGCCGGCCCTGGTCAGCACACGTTAGAAAAGTGACGTGGTGGAAAAAAGGGAGGGGTGGGAAGGGGGTGGAATCTGACACGTGCCACAAATTTTTTATTATTAAATTTATTTAATAATTTACATATTATCTATTAATTTTTAAAAAATAGCATTATTACTAATATAAATAATAAAAGGTAGGTTGGCAAAAAGATGACCGTACACTATGTCCGCATAGTTAAAACGTGGTCGGTTCAGTTGAGACCCTTGAGGCGGCGAAGCGATGTTCGGTAGTTCGCCGAAACCATACGGGTTGTTCGGATCAAAGTTACGGTTATGTGGATGCGGTTTTTTTTATAAAAAGGTTGAGATATTTCATAAAAATGAATATTTGGTAGAAGAGAGTAAGGTGAAAGTGGTGAAAATTGTGAGTTTTTTATATAGGTAGGGTGATTGATTTTTAAAATTAAAAGATCTTTTTCTTTTTTAATTTTGTTGGGGTCCAACGGCTACCTGCCACATCCAACCAATGCACGCCACGTCAAGGAACAATAAACACAACGCCGGTGGGATTCTTCAAGGGCTTGAAAGAACGCCGTAGACAACCGGGGGGGGGGGTTGTGGTGTATGCGGCGTGGAAGGGCATAAACACCGCTCCTCCACGCCCACATCGTGTGATCTAACCCCCTATAACCTCCTTTTTTTTTACACAATTGCCACGTGTTATATAACATCAATTTATATAACCCCACTACACATATCCTCGGTTTAGGGTATGTTTGGCATGGAGCTTTTAGGAGCTTTTAGGAGCTTCAAGCTTTAAGCTTTTAAGAAAAAGCTCATACTCAATAAAAAGTCTTGTTTGGTTGAAGGAGCTTTAAGCTTTTAGGTTAGGAGCTTTAAGCTTTTGGTTGAACGCTACTACTAGTAGCGTTTAGAAGGAGCTACAAGCTTTTAGGGAAAAAATGACTTTTTTAACCTCTAAAAATAAGAAACTTTTTAATGCACCAACTTTCTAAATTTTTAGTGATGTCTATTTTGGTCATTTTATACATTTTATTAAAAGCTCCAGCTACTCTGCCAAACACCAAATATATCTAAAAAGCTACAGCTATTAGCTACCAGCTACAGCTACCAGCTTCCAGCCACCAGCTACCAGCCTCCAGCGTCCAGCGTCCAGCCACCAGCTAGTTTTGCCAAACATACTTTTAATCGGAGGATGATTTTGACCTAAAAAAATATGAAGTTTTTTCTAACTTCACTTAATTTTTTTTTTTCAAGAAGCTCTAAAACCCAATTCTAAAAGGCATCTCGATCAAACCGTTGCCTCTCAAAAAAAAAAAAAAAAAAAAAAAGTTAAAGTCATCTATATATCTTAAACGTTATCTCTATATATATTCTTAGAACCCACTAACAAATAAAAATAAATATACAAATTGGGGTAAAATCAAATAAAAAGTTTATTTTGCTTAAGTAGGATGAGAAGAAATCTTAACCATTCATTTTTCAAATTAATGGTTAAAATTTGTGTAGGAGAAAGGAGGAGTGCAAGGGTATCTTGTGAAAATCCTATTTATAGACTTTCTTTCTCCACATACTAGGCACATGCATATTCCACTGTCATTTTTTAAACATTCATAACTTTTTTATACGACATTATTTTTTCATGAAAAATTCACCGTAAAATCGAGCGTCTTTTTATCTTTAATTTGAGTACCATATTACTATATAAAATATGAAGACTAACAAAACACACTAAAATGTTTTGTATTTCTATGTTGTATAACATTTTTTTGTGCTGGATTTTTGTACTATATTCTTATGCTATATTTTTTGTGCTGAATTTTTTTGTCTTAAAATTTTTTTCTCAATTTTTGTGCTGAATTTTTTTGTACTATATTTTTTTGCTGAATTTTTTCGTGCTATATTTTTTTGTACTAGATTTTTTGTGCTATATTTTTTTGTACTACATTTTTTGTGCTATATTTTTTTGTAGTAGATTTTTTGTGCTAGATTTTGTTTTGTATTTAAAAAAAACAAAAGGGGTGCCACATGTCATTTTCACTCCTATTTATAAGGACCAAAATGCCCTTCATTCCTACTTATTAGGAGTGTCACATGTCATCTTCACAATTCTTCTCAGCTATTTAGGCAAAATCCACTTTTTAGTGGATCCTTCCCCTATACAAATTATTCTTGACATATATATACACACACATATACATACAGCTTCTTGCTAAGGGTTGTATCAAATGAGAATTGAACCCTAATCCAGTTGTTTGTTCATTTCCAATCTCTCAAAGTGTTTGTCTCTTCAATAGAGTTAAAGTGTTGTGTTTTGATTCAACTTGCAAAACAGATGAAATCTATGGCGATCGGATTGGCTATCCAGCCATCTTTTCGTTCTTCTTCTTCTTCAAAATCTTTATTGGTGCGAAGTGCAGTTGCTTCATGTAAGAGTTCTTCATTCTTTTCAAGCTATTATTTCATCTAATATGATATACTTTAGTTAACATGCTTCACAAGTTACACCAAATTGGAATTTGTTAAATTTATCAAGTTTAAATAAATTCTTAAATGTAGTTCATGGAGAAGTAAATTTTTCAAGGCTGAACACCATTAAACTGGAACATGTTAATATCGAATTTGGAAGGAAGGATCGTCGCATACTGAACTGTTTCGACAGCAGCGATCCACAACAAAAACGAGAAGCAAAATATGTTGCAAAAGCTGCCTATGAATCCCATCAGGATGCGGGAGTTGTTAAGCAACAATTCAATGGAAAATCTCTTGGAGCTACATTGGATGTTATTTACAGATATTCAAGAGCTTACACGCTTAAAGGATCGGTATAAACTCTTATTTTTTGTTATATGTACACTCGATCAACAATCGTTAATAATACCACGGTTGTTAAAAACGGGCGCTTCAAGCGCCTAGGCGCAATTCTAAGGCGCAACACATTAAATGCGCTTCGGTAATTAAAGCGCAACATATTTTTCTATTAAATCTGAAATTCTTTATTAATTGCAACCCATGAGCAATTAATGTTAATTAATTCAGTTTTTTACTTAATCCAAAATTATTTATTAGTTCATTAATTGCAACCAATGTGCAATTAATGTTAATTAATGAACTTATTCAGTAACTAATAACATTTTGTATGAAAAAAAATTAATAATTAAATGTCCAGTAATTAATAATAGCCTCACTTAAATGGTTTTAATAAAAAAAAGGCATATGCCTGTTGGAGATGAAGTTAGAGGTTCAAACATATACATTGCATGGTTGAATAAAATATAGTGCAATTTGTTAGCATATACAATTGGCAATATATAAATTTTATAAAAAATGAACACTGACGTGACAATTATAAATTTTGTTAAGTTGACAATTATTTCTTTCAATGGACGTTAACTTTGATTTCTTAATACCATCTATTTTTTATTATTTAAAATATTCTATTTTTACTAATCTTACCATCCTACCACATTAAATATTTGAAAATTTATAGAACTCACTCGTAAAAAAACAATCATCATAATATTTTAACCAACGTAATTTTAAACTTGATGATGCTTTTAGGTAAAAAAAATAAGTTTATTTGAAAATTTAATAAATAATTTCATATTAGTTTCATTTCGTTAATGATATAATAACCATAATTAAAGAAATAAGTATCCATAGTTAAGTAGGAGAGAGAAGCGGAAAAAACCAAAAAATAGATGTCTCTCTCCAGAATGACACGTGTCTCCCATGCATTTTTCTTTTATTTCATAGTAACAATGCATGTATATATAGGCCAAGTCAAATAAATAGATAAAAGAACGTATATTTGTGGTAGATTCAAATGAGAAAAACATTTTATTTCGCTACATAAAAAGTTATACAAAGTCATTTTCATAACTAACGTAAAAACATGTATTCCCAATGTAATATACTTATACTGTATTCATACATGAATACGTCATCTCAACGGGTGACATTAGTGTAAACACATTGTATACACACTGTATACAAATTGTGAAAACAAGTAAACAAGGTGAAAATTATCACAAACTGTAGTGTATCTCCTATTGAATGCAAATAATGTATTATCCAACTAAAAACATCTATTCGTTATTGAATGCTACAAACATGTTTTACCTTGATTATTAATTACTATATCAAAGTCTAAAAAACATGATAAAGATGATCCAACAAAGATAAAATAATTTTCAAGTGTTAAATGGCTCTATTATGTATGTTCCCTTTACACAAGTGTTTGTATGTGTGTGTTTAGTTAAGAATAGAGAATCACATAGAATTTCCACATAACGGCTAAATTGTAGTTTATGATTTTTTTTTTATATTAAACAACTGTGAAATTAAAATAGTGTTATATATTTCTACAATTAGCCACACCTCACCTATATGTTGTTCTTGAGCAGGCATTGTCCATTGTTTCGATTTGTTTGCTCGCCGTCCAGAGTCTTACAGATTTCACTCCATCTTTTTGCCTCGGAGTTTCGCAGGTTTGTATTTTCTGAAAATTTCAATTAAAACCTTTTTGTGTGTTTAAAATTTAAACATGACATGTTAGGCAGTTATTGGTGGTTGTTTGGCCAATTTGTATGTCGCGGGCCTGAATCAACTCTCAGTCGAGATCGACAAGGTTAACAAGCCACATTTACCACTGCCATCGGGTGAACTTTCGGTAAAAACTGGAGTTCTAATCACCTCTTTGTATGCGATTTTGGTATGACAATTTAACAATTATATTTTTATGGTAAAATAGAGAAAATCACATATTGAAATTTTTGTGCATTAGGGTTTTTGCCTCGGATACTCGGGCCAAAACGGGTTAGCTCCTAGCTATGCATCTTCGATAAGCTTGCTATATATCTATCAAGTTCAAACAATCTTTAACTATTTTGCTGAAACTTAATTATAACATGATGAACTTTTTGTTGGCAGGTGTTTTGGATATGTATATGGCTTCTTGAAATGGTATACGGTTTAGCTATATTAATTGGGTCATCATCAACCCATTTTTGGATCCGATTGATAATGGTAATTATTCTTAATAATATTATTATGAGATTACTGGTAGTCTTTGATTTGCTTAAATCAAATCATATGTCTCTTTATGGTGACACAAAAGAAACATTTTTTGCCTAACCTTGCCTTGATCATAATTTATGTTGCCTATAAATCACAAGTTCGTCTTCGGTTTTGGGTCGACGTCTTGCATATTATAAGTTATCGTTATATGCTTTAATCAAACCTTATTGCATCTAACTGTGGTTAATTGTATAGGTAATTTGTCATAGTATTCTTGGCTTTATACTTTGGAGAAGGGCAAACTTGATCGATCTCGAAAGCAATGAAGCCATTGAATCATTCTACATGTTTATTTGGAAGGTAAGTAGTACATATTATCAAAGTATAATCTAATATTTTTAAGTTCTTATAAAAATAACTAAGATTATAAAGTCCACTTTTTTGTAATTACACGTTGCAAAACGTTGTTTCCTTTTTTCAGTTATACTATGCGGAGTACTTGTTGGTGCCCTTTTTAAGGTTTTAAGCGTGAAGAAGCTATAGTGAGATTGGTCTCTCTTGTTTTATCTTCTGGGAATTCTGTTTGTTAGTTACTTTCAAAAATAACTACTCTTTGTATAATTTGTTGGAAATAGTTAAGGGAAAACTTGTCCATTCATTACTAACTAACTTTTCCAGATAGTGATATTATGCAGAATATTAAATCTCTTGGGTTTATGTGGTATATGAAGCGTTCTAAAGATAGGAATTTATCCTGGGATATGTGGTGTAAATATGTGTTTTTGTAGTTGTTGTTTGTGCCGCTCCCGGTTCGGAGAGTTTTGGCGTTTGTGAATAAAGTATGCCTTTCAAAAAAAAAAAAAAAAAAAAAAAAACTAAAGTAAAGTAACTGAAAAACTTTTGTGTTTCTCTAAGATCACTCAACTTTCTTGTGTGTGGGAACTTGGGAAGATGTATTGAGAAGAAACTTAACTTTAATGTGATAAGAGCATTCATATTGGAGCCTTAATCTCCATCTATATAATTCATTCAAAAAACATATTTTTCTCTAAATTATGTTTATTTCTCAAAAATGTCTCACATTCAACTCTCTATCTCTATCTTACTCACATACACTTATTTTATTATTTCTTTCTCTTTCCTCCACACTCACAATAACAATTTAGAGAGTTGGATAAAAGCCTCTATATATAGAGGTGTACTTTAGTATATCTAAAACTTTCTCTATTATAAAGCTTTCAATGTAGTGTCGTTTTTGTTGTTTCCTCTATTTATTCCTCTATATTATATAGATTGTCCTAGTATAGAGGCTCCAATGTGAATTGTTGATGCACTTTTGTGTGGATGTGGCACGGTTCGGTTCGGTTCGGTTTGGTCCTGTTCGTTTCGTATCAAGACCACATATATAACATCCTCTTGTTAATATGTAAATGGAAGATAATACATCGAAATAGACAAGAGTTCATCCAAATAGAACTAGTATCGAAATAGAACTAGCACATTGGATTGAAATAAAGTTAATATGCAGGATCGAAATAGGAGGTTGATTTGATAATGTCATGGGTCAAAATAGACATAGTCTATTTCGATTATACATGTTATTTTGATACATGGTGTTGCAATCAATGTACATGTATTTCGATGTGTTTCGCTTTTATGTGTTGTGTTTCGATGTACCTCTGCTGGTTTGAGTATAAATACCAACAGAAGGCCTTGTTTCTAACAAGAGAGCACGGTTCAGAGAGTTAGGGCAAAATATTATAAACATTGTAATTTTACTCTGCTGAAATCAATACCATTGAGCTTTGAAGTGATAATCTTCTTGTATTGATAGTGTTCTTGCTTGATTTACATACAAACTTGGATTCCACACTTGTTTGTGTGTTCAACAACAAGGAATAGGTTCTCTAAGATCCTCTATAGGGACCTACAAGTGGTATCAGAGCTTTGGCTCGATTCCTTTTTGAAAATCAAGCATATTGGTGTGATTTGAGTGGTTTTTTAGTGTTTATTAAAGTGTTCTTGGACAAAAAACTGAAAACCCACTCTTTTGGATGATAATATTGTTGAATAATGCATTTCCAACTCATCATATAGTTAGTCCACGTGCTATTTGGGTTATTAACATTAGTTGTTTTTATTTATTTGTTATGTTCTCTTAGTGGGGAGTAGGAGTCAAAGTAGTTAGGATTTCCCAGATTTATTTCCTAGTATTTGGTCAGTCATGTGAACGTGGGAGTAGTGGGTCTCTAATATTTAATTTCTTGTAATGCTTTTGAGTTATTTTCATTCAGAAATAAACACAGAAGTTGCCACAAAGTGTGAGTTTTTTGTTCTTGAGTGTTGTGTGTGTATTGCCTATTTTGATCCACTTATCTCAACAAATATGGACTTAAACTGATTAAAAGGATTTCATTTGTTGATAATTTTGGTTGAAAACTTGTTAAAACAGTGAAAGATCATCAAAAACCTGAATTTTAGTGAGTTTTAGTGTTTGAAATTTGAATTCCATATTTCCCGGTGACAAGTTTGGCTGGAATTCTTACCGGAATAGTACTTTCCGGTGAAGGTTTGTTATTAGTTGACCTACAAAAAGATTGATAGAGCAGGAGTGTACCATTTGTCTTACCAGTTGCATATCAAGTTTGTCTCCTTCTTGTTTCGATACACTATATTTCGTTAACCCCATCTATTTCGATCACCTTGTCTTGTTCCAAACACACCATTTCGATCCATTTCTATCATTTTCCCTATTTCGAAAATCCATTAAATTCCTATTTCGAAAATCCATAACATTAATGTTGGTTCAGTTCTGTTCTAAACATAAAGAAAACATGAAATCATACCTGTTACAGCAGACAGTGCGTTGGAGAATCCAGTAATGGAGTTCGACATGTTTGTCATCTTGATTTGGTTCCTCCTTAGGATGCTAACTAATGATGGGGACTTAGAGAAAACCGAAAAGGGATATCGGTTTGGAGAGGAGGTTTCGTGATGATGTTATGGCTAATGGGGTGTGTGAATTGTGTAACTGAGTAACCCCTTAACCTCCACTTAATTCTCCTTATATAAGCACCCAGGAGGAAACCTAATTAGTTACTAAGGGCAATATGGTCCATCAACAATTACCAACTAATTTAAATAATAGGTTCTAATATATTTTGATCTCTATAATGTAAATGATTAAGATGGCTATAGATTAAATATTAAACATAATATATTTAATCTTACATTCTCCCACTTAGCCGAGTAATCATTTACTATGAGTATTAGATAAGCCTGATCAGGAGTTAACACTCATTTTAGCCTTAAACAAGTACTATAGCAGAGAAATACAGCCGTTGAATCATTATGCGACTCAGGACCCCCATTAATCATACTATAGCCTTAATTTAAAACCTAATCGTTATGATCAAAATACACGTAAGCCCTTTGTTTGATTTGTAATTTTATTTGTCAATATGCCATTATACCGGTTGAACATATTCTAAGAGACATACAAAATCAAACTGAGGAAATTTCATTAACATAAAACATAAGCTAGTACAATATGCTCAAATAAGGTCTTTACAAAATCCCATATTACGAACATGTTCTTCATAAACCTTAGGAGGGAGACCTTTAGTCATCGGATCCGCAAGCATATCCTTAGTACTAATATACTCGATACAAAGATTATTTTCCTCAACACGTTCACGTACAAATAGATATTTCGTATCGAGATATAAACCAGCTCCAGTCGAACTGTTACTGTTCGAGAAACTAACGGCAGCTGAATTATCACAGTAAAGCTTCAATGGTCTAGAAATGGAATTTACGATTTTGAGTCCAGTGATCAGATTTCTAAGCAACATTCCATGACAGGTTGCGTTATAAACAGCAATGTACTCTGCCATCATTGTGGAAGTTGTGGTCAACTGTTGTTTATGACTCTTCCATGAGATAGGGCCGCCTGCTAACATAAAGATATAACCCGAAGTGGATTTCTTGTCATCTTTGCACTTTGCAAAGTCAGAATCAGAATAGCCCACCACTTCTAAATGATCACTTCTTCTATAAGTCAGCTTATAGTCTTTCGTCCCTTGCAGATATCGAAGTACCTTCTTAGCTGCTTTCCAGTGATCTAGGCCAGGATTAGTCTGATAACGGCCTAGCATTCCAGCAATATAAGCAATATCTGGGCGAGTACAGACTTGAGCATACATCAAGCTCCCGACTACTGACGCATAAGGTATCTGGCTCATTTGCTCCTTCTCAACCTCTGTTGTCGGACACTGGAATGAACCGAAAACATCTCCCTTAACTATTGGAGCGACGGGGGGTTTGCACTGTTGCATGTTGTAACGCGTAAGGACACGATCTATGTAGGCCCTCTGGGACAATCCTAAGATCCCTTTGTGTCTATCTCGGTGAATTTCGATGCCAATGACGTAAGAAGCCTCTCCGAGATCCTTCATGTCGAAGTTATGCGAAAGTAACCGCTTCGACTCATGCAACATGTCTAAACTATTACTTGCCAATAGAATGTCATCAACGTAAAGAACAAGAATAGTAAAGTTGCTCCCACTCATCTTGAGGTAGGTGCATTGATCCACTTGATTCTTCATAAAACCTTGCTTCTTCATGACTTCATCAAACTTGAGGTACCATTGACGTGATGCTTGTTTTAACCCGTAAATGGATTTCTTCAACTTACAGACTAGATGCTCCTGACCTTCAGGTTTAAAGCCTTCAGGCTGCTTCATGTAAACATCTTCGTCCAAATCTCCGTTAAGGAAAGCGGTTTTAACGTCCATCTGATGCAGCTCTAAATCAAAATGAGCTACTAGGGCCATGACGATCCTTAATGAATCTTTACGAGAGACAGGTGAAAATGTCTCTTGATAATCAATTCCCTCTTTCTGAGTGTAGCCCTTTGCAACCAATCTCGCTTTGTAGCGTTCAACGTTCCCATTCGGATCCAGTTTTGTTTTGAATACCCATTTACATCCTACGGGTTTGGCTCCGTTGGGTAATTCTACCAAATCCCAAACGTCATTTTTCTTCATGGATTCAAGCTCATCAATCATTGCTTTATTTCATTCAGAAGACTGATCACTGCTAATGGCTTCATTGTAAGAGATAGGATCATTGAGCTTTCCAGCATCCATTTCAGTCAGGTAGGTAACATAATCATCCCAATTAGTAGGCCTTCTTTGCCTAGATGACCTCCTGAGTGGATTATCGGGTTCATCGTTGTCGTGGTTTTGAGCGTTTGATGTGCCTTCGTCATGAGGTATAATGGGTTCTGATTGTAGAGGTAAATTTGGAGTTGGTGCAGTAGCTTCAAGTACAGTAGTTGCATTGGGTACAAGAGGAGTAATCGGAGTAATGGTAAGCGACGAGTCTCTCCCCCCCGCGTCTTGTACTTCTTGCAATTCTTCGTAAGGGTTGGTACTGCTCCCACTGACCTTGAAATCCTCCAGGAACGCAGCACGCTTGGTTTCAACAATACGGGTGACATGGGAAGGACAATAGAAACGATAACCCTTAGAGTTCTCAGGGTACCCGATAAAGAAACAGGTAACTGTCTTAGGGTCAAGTTTCCTTAGGAAAGGATTGTAAAGTTTTGCTTCAGCAATGCAGCCCCATACTTTCATATATTTAAGACTCGGTTTCCTTCCTGTCCAAAGTTCATAAGGAGTTTTAGGGACAGACTTAGAAGGAACTCTATTGAGTATATGAACGGCTGCTTTTAATGCTTCAGTCCAGAGGAATAATGGTAAGTTAGTGTTGGCTAACATACTGCGCACCATGTTCATAAGGGTACGGTTTCTTCTTTCAGCGACACCGTTCTGCTGAGGTGTACCAGGCATGGTGTATTGGTTCACAATCCCCTGGCCCTTACAAAACTCATAAAATGGACCAGGAGCTTGACCCACATCAGTATGTCTTCCATAATACTCACCGCCTATATCTGATCTCACAACTTTAATCTGACGATCTAATTGCTTTTCAACTTCAGCCTTATAATCTTTAAAAGTTGTTAGAGATTCAGATTTCTCCTTAATAAGATACAAGTACATGTAACGAGAATAATCATCAATAAAAGTGATAAATGAAGTATGTCCTGTTATGCCAGCGATTTGGTAGGGACCACTAATGTCAGTATGAATGAGTTCTAATAAATTAGAGCTCCTAGTGGCACCTTTCTTATTCGCTAATGTCATTTTACCTTTAAGACATTTGACACATGTTCCAAAATCAGAGAAATCGAGTGTAGGTAAGACTTCATCCTTCACAAGACGATTTAATCGTTCTTTTGAAATGTGGCCTAAACGCTGATGCCACAACATGGATGAAGTTTCTAAGTCTCGTTTCTCTTCCATCTTTGTGAGTGATTCATTAATGTTATATGACAACAAAGATTTGGAAAAGTTATCTTCGAGTTCTAATCTATAGAGACCACCATCCAGAATACCAGTACCATAAAGAACAGAATCATAATGGATAGAGAGTTTGCGATGACCATGGGAAACAATAAAACCGTCCATGTCTAACTTTGGTCCTGATACAAGGTTCCGAGTTACCTCAGGAACATATAAGGTATCATAAAGTTTAATACATAAACCAGTTTTCATAACTAATTGTAATGTTCCAATGGCCTTCACTTCTAACTCTCGATCATCCCCAACCTTAAGCGTTCTTTGGTTTCTTTCCAGCTTCCGGATTGAAAGGAATCCCTGAGTAGAATTGGTAACATGAACCATAGAACCAGAATCAAACCACCAAGAATTAGCAGGAACACTTAAATTATAGGACTCAAGTATCATAAAATAATCGTTACCTTTCTTAGCCAGCCACTCCTTAAAATCAGGGCACTCCTTCTGCATGTGTCCTGTCTTCTTACAGAACTTGCAGCGGATACTGCCTAAGGAGTTCTTAGAGCTGGAGGGTGCACTTGTATTAGGATGAGGGTTAGGCCTTTGGACTTTAGAAGCATCCTTCCTCTGATAATTGTTCTTCCTCTTCTTAGAGTTGGATGTAGTGAAGTTGGCAACATCAGTATGGCGATCCATCCTCATACGCTCTTCCTCCTGTACGCACATGGCGACCAGCTCACTCATCGTCCATTTGTCCTTCTGAGTGTTGTAATTGATCTTGAATGCTTCAAAAGAAGAAGGAAGCGAAGTAATGATGAAATGAACAAGGAAACCATCACTGATTTCCATTTCCAGCCCCTTCAGCTTATTGGCCATGTCATTCATCATCATGATGTGCTCGCGAATGCCACTCCTCCCATCATACTTAGTTGTCACCAGCTTGAGAATAAGGGTACTAGCGTGTGCTTTAGACGTCCCCTTGAACTGAGCCTCCACAGAAGCCAAGTAGGTTTTAGCATCATCAGAATCAGGAATAGCTCCTCTAATAGAGTGATTAATGGACTGCTTCATGAACATGAGAGACATGCGGTTACTTCTAGTCCACTTATCATGAAGTATCTGCTGAGGAGCAGTACTCTGTGGAGTAAGGTCCGCTGGCTTATCCTCTCTTAGAGCATAATCAAAGTCCAGCACTCCAAGTGTAAGCATGAGGGCATCCTTCCATGCAGCAAAGTTTTCACCAGTTAAAGGTGGAATTCCGCAATTTGGTGCTGATAGTGGAAATAAGATAAGCAAGTTATGATACAAATGAAGAAGTCCTAATGTGATCTAAGGGCACGTTAAACTAAGGCAGGCATAAATAATGACCATTTTACATTATGAAGCTGTGATATTGTCTATTACTAACATCAAAATAATAGACTTAGCTAAAAGTTCTACTTAAACGAAAACAAAACAGCTTTGGCCAGAAGTGTAATCATTTAAGCATATGTGCAAAGTGGTTGTAACAAAACAGCTTTGGCCAGAAATCGAAACAATCACTTTAGTTATGCACTTGTTGAGTATGCCATCTATGAATGAATTAAATCAGCTTTGGCCAGAAATTAAGACATTCATGCTTATGATGCACACACAACATAGCTTTCATAATACTTGAACGATAAGTAGATGTATCAAGTCAGCTTTGGCCAGAAATGATATATTAAAAACTCATTCAAGTTAAGCTATTCTGGTTTTGTAAAAACATTATCTGATTCTGATTAAATTAACTAAGTAAATTACAAAACCATTTATTTAATAGCAAACCACCCGTTAGCGCGGATCGAACTAATGACGTTATGGTTGCGAGTCGCATATTACGGTCTCGACTAATGACGTTATGGTTGCGAGTCGCAACCACGGTCTCGACTAATCACGTTATGGTTGCGAGTCGCAACTACGGTCTCGACTAATCACGTTATGGTTGCGAGTCGCAACTATGGCCTCGACTGATGACGTAATGGTTGCGAGTAGCAACCTCATGGTTGCGAGTGATGACGTTATGGTTGCGAGTAGCAACCTCATGGTTGCGAGTGATGACGTTATGGTTGCGAGTAGCAACCTCATGGTTGCGAGTAGCAACCTCGCTAACAGCTGTTAATTGTGATATCATAACCGAAAATTCGAAATCTAAGGGATTAAGAGATATTCTTTCCTGTTTCAAGCTGATCTAATTTTGTCAACAGATTTCGAAATTTCAATCTCTTTATCTTTTTAACAGTTTTCTAAAAACTTTAGAGGACAAAATAGATCAAAACCAGGAAAAAAACACTTAATAATCCGAATCATATTCCAAATCATAACAGAATACTTCGAATTTTCTCAAGAACATGATGAACCCTAAAACATAAAACATAAATTCTGGAACCCGAAACCTGAATTTTTAATCTTCTTCTAAACAGATTTCGGTTATAAGATTATCCAGTTGATTTCGACCAAACATATAAGTGATCTTTTATCCGAAAACAGGGATTTCGGTCCAAGATCCAAAACATCAGTTATGTTTACGAAATTAATTAAAAAATTCTGTTTTCATGATTTCTATTCCAGAATGATGAATACAAAAACAGAACCGACTAATCAACATATGCTCTGATACCACATGTTGGTTCAGTTCTGTTCTAAACATAAAGAAAACATGAAATCATACCTGTTACAGCAGACAGTGCGTTGGAGAATCCAGTAATGGAGTTCGACATGTTTGTCATCTTGATTTGGTTCCTCCTTAGGATGCTAACTAATGATGGGGACTTAGAGAAAACCGAAAAGGGATATCGGTTTGGAGAGGAGGTTTCGTGATGATGTTATGGCTAATGGGGTGTGTGAATTGTGTAACTGAGTAACCCCTTAACCTCCACTTAATTCTCCTTATATAAGCACCCAGGAGGAAACCTAATTAGTTACTAAGGGCAATATGGTCCATCAACAATTACCAACTAATTTAAATAATAGGTTCTAATATATTTTGATCTCTATAATGTAAATGATTAAGATGGCTATAGATTAAATATTAAACATAATATATTTAATCTTACAATTAATTCTTATTTCGATACACACTTTATTCTTTCCTATTTCGATCCACTCAATTCAATAGGACTTAATACATCTATTTCGAAATTTGAATACATCTATTTTGAAATACACAGGAAACTCATTCCTTCCTATTTCGATCCACTCAATTTCGAAATAACATCTCAGTTTGTAATTAACTCCCACTCCTGTTTCAATTCAGACCTATTTCGGGTCCCACCCTTTGTCACCTTGTTAATACAGTGTTATAATGAGTAACCTTAGACCATGTGTAGTGGGCGGTTTTTTTTTTTTTTTAAATTCACAAAAAACGCCCAAAAACGCCCAACACCCATTACATAGGGCGTTTTTAAAAAAAAAATCAAAAAAGCCCCCTTGGCGTGGTTTAAAGCACGCCCAACACCATTCTCCTTGTCCAATCATCTTTGATCTCCTTTATTGTTAACCAATAAGATTTTTAGTTGTTTTTTCTTTATTTTATTTAATGCCCCAATAATGCCTCATCCCCACTACACCCATTTTAGAAAACGCCCAATAATGCCCATTTGCTGACTGGACCGCCACATGGCGTAAAATGCCCTAGGGTGGAGGCATTATCTTCCCCTACCACTACACGTGGTCTTATAACTTGGTTGATTTGAATTAGAATGAATACACATATTTGGGGTACGGGCAATACCTAGAGAATACCGTTTTGGGAGCAACCACTCAAGTTGTCCGCGATGATTCCGGAAAACCAATGGGCATTCGTTGCTAATCAACATTAATCAAACTTCTTCCTCACTCAAAGATAGAAAATCATTGGGTTTTTCAAATCGGGTTTACCTTCTTTTGACTTTTGTTCAATTATTCATGTTGTTAATTGTTATAATGTTTGCTAATTGCTATACAATGGGTATTTAATCATGAACTTTTGGATAATTTTTTGATTATGGATTTCTTTTGTTATGGAATGATGTAGTTTTTGATTATTTTTTGAGTTGAAATTATATTTTATGGATTTATAGAGTTAATTCATCAATACGGTTGAACCGCCTGATACAACCCGGTTAAACCATTTCTGAGTATAACCCGGTACGATTAAAATACCGGTTTTTAAAACATTGCTTTTGACCCATTCATTTCTGAGTTAACGGTATATTTTAACTGAGTTAGTGACTTTGATGGAAATGACAACAAAAATGAAACCTCAGAGACAGATACAAAAAGTTTATTTTTGAACTAAAGTGATAAAAATGACATAAACTCAGGGACCATTTTGTCATTTTAATCTTAACATTATGATTTCTTAGAAAAATATTTGTTATGACCTTCTAGCGTTACATATTATTATTATAAGTCATTAAATTGTTTCTTTCACTTACCAACTGCCTTGTGATTGACCATGCAATTCTTAATTAAGGCATGAATATAGCAACCTCAGCAAAAATAAGTTGGCAGCAGCATTATTCAACTCGTATCTATAAATAGCAATCAAACTACACAAACCCATACACACATCACTATCCAACACACTCAAACCAACCATGGCTCCATCAGTCTCCATGATCCACTCAGACTCAACCCCACAAAACATTATGGATTTTGTAGTGAACAAAGGTCATGGAGTGAAAGGCTTAGCAGAACTAGGACTCAAGACACTACCACAACAATACATTCAACCTCCACACGAACGATTTGATTCAAGCGACGACGAGGAACAACCAAATAATGATACCATCCCAGTTATTGATATGTCCAACTGGGATGACCCAATAGTAGCCGAAGCAGTATGTGACACAGCGCGAAAATGGGGCTTTTTTCAAGTGGTGAACCATGGTGTCCCCATTCATGTTCTTCAGGATGTTAAAGATGCAACTCGCCAGTTTTTCGGGTTGCCAGCAGAAGAAAAGCAGAAATACTCGAAAGAAGGATCGGTTACTAATAATGTTCGTTTTGGTACAAGCTTTACGCCTGAAGCCGAGAAAGCTCTCGAGTGGAAGGATTATCTCAGCCTCTTCTTTGTCTCGGATGATGAGGCTGCTTCCCTCTGGCCTCCAGTGTGCAGGTAAATATTATTAATATTTTTGTGTTTATAGGCATTTTATCAAAAAATCTTGTAAAATACGAGCTCGAGCTTAGCTTGTTTAACTTACAAGCATTTGGTTTCGAACATGGTGTAGGAATTAGGTTCACCTTTTGTAAAATATAATTACAAAATATATAATAACGAGACTCTCGTTATTCGTAGGAAATATCATAGTACAATATCGGTTGCAATAACTAAATAAAAAGAATATATAATATAATTATATATACCAATCTTGATTCAAGCCGCATCTCTGGTGGGTCCTTCACGCGCACTTGATAGCATCCTAGACTCGAGTATTCATCATCTTTAGTCTTGAAAAATACTTCTTGACTGCAACAAAAAGAACACTAAAATGTTGACGATTTTGGTTGAGGCACGTGTTCAACACGCTTCCCTTAAAACAGATTTCGCGCCTCTACTAAAGACGACGCGTCTGTCTCCCAGGGTACAACAGCCGAAACAGTCTGTACTGCCGGAAATGGCCACACGCCCGAGGTTACACCGAATAGAATTATAGTGTTTGAACTTGTGGAAAATAATGATATGAAGGTGATGGAATCGAGTAGAGAAAACTTATCTCTCTATAATTCCCAACATATGGATGTTCAAGTCTTCACCACTTCTCCAAGAATTCTTCATACATATTATCTTTCTCTTGTAGTTTTCTCATAATTCCAATGAGTCACATGGCCTCCCATTTTTTACAAGAGTTGTGTGTTATGAAGAGTTTCTCTTAAGTGGTGATTTTATTAGAGACATAAAACTCTAATAAAAGTTTCACTTAATTAGTGATTTAATTAGAGCCATAAAAACTCTAATAAAAGCTAATCAAGTGATATAAAACTCTACTCAAGAGTTTCACCATATGAAGAAGTTTAATTAGTAATTATAATTTCACTAAATTATAAATTAACTAAATATCCATTCACAAATTTTCCCAACAATCCCCCACATGAATGGAGATTGTTCAAAACACATAAAATTTCCAATGGAACCTCGACAGTTGAGTTTTGCATACGATAGGTAGGTGTTACCCTTTGAACCTTCGCTCATGAAATGCACTTAGCCCACTAGCTCTGAGTAGATCTCGATGTCTTTGAACTCGTCTGCCGTTTGTGTAGACGACAATACACTTCACACAAGACTCTCCCTAGCCGGGTCATCTCCTCATAGTCGTGTCCAATAATGGTCGTGGAACACTTTCCTGGTTCTGCGAGAGCTCTAGGAATTGTGCCCTCAATTCCATTCGAAGCGACCCCACTTCTCTCTAACATAGGTGATTATCCTTAGATCATTAAAAGCATTGTGGTTATCGTGATCTATCCAAATCATTTACCACATATTATGCTTAGTCTCACACTTGTCACTTTTAGGAATGGACTAGGAAGTTTATTAATCTTTATAATAAACTACCTTATTAAATGCGTAGGGTTATTCCCCCACAGTGACCTCACTTATTCATACAATTAGGTTTTCCTATTGAACTCAATTCTTGGGATCTCCAGTCTACTGAGTTAGGTTTCCATCATATGAACTTCATTTTTCAAGGGCTTCAGTCCCATTCCACAACTTGATCTCTAATAAACCCTCAGGTTATTGGATCCATAACATTAGCAAATAACTTTGCGTATTTGAGATCAGTTGTCATGATGTGTTCTTAACTCGTAAGTTAATTTTGCCTATTGTCAACTTCTAAGACTATAACCACAGTGGCCATCTGAATCTGGTTATAACATATGTCTTCGTAAAATACGTGTATCATTTAAGGCAAACACATCTCTATTATGCACTACGACCTTTGTGTCCTCCACTTAGTCGTCTATTTGCAATGTTAGATTGGATTACAAAATCCTTATTGCTAAAAACAAATGCAAGACACCCCCACATTTAAGTGTTATTGGATAACATTTAGATGTGTTAATGAGAACCATTTCTACATACCCTTATAGGGTTGTTTCTTAAATGGTTCCTCCCCCACATTTCTTGCCATTTGATCAACATTTCCATAACACCACTTATGACGACATTTATACACATATGATTGAACAAGACCAACCTTATTGTATCAGTGAATTCAACTCATATTGCATTAGCTTACACAAGCTTCCGAGCTGATCAAAGCAACACATGCCATTGTCATAAGTTTGTCACCAACTTAGAATAATTCTAATTTAACATCTAGAATAAGCTTAGACAATGAGTTCTCCTCATTAGCTTTTCGAACAAACTTTTAAAAGTTACATGTCATTTCCTTATAATGAATGAAAATTCTCTCTCAACTTTGTCCATACACAAATTCTTTTTGTGTGTTCATACACATTTGAATGTTTAGAGTTAATTAGTCTTCGTCAAGACCCATAATTAACCAAGTACTAGTCTAGCATGCTTTAGACTACAATACTTTAGCTTGTGAACAGAAGATGCATCATTCTGATTCTTCACAGCCCTAAGGATATCATAATATCACTTTGCAACATTCATCCATTGTTAAGACAAAATAATGAGACTTATTCATAATCCTAAAACATCAATATTTAGGAAGGTCTCACAAATTATTGTATATAGCACAAAGCTAAATTTCATCATTCATTTAAGGAACATAACTTGTTTACCTTTGATCTCCAACGATCTACCATTGACTCATAAGTACTTAAACATAAGTCTTAATCCAAGTCACTTGTTGAACACATTCATCACCAACAAGATAAATGTTTCTCGTCTACAATCACTATTATGTGTGAGATAGAGTCAACTAGATCGACACTCAACAACATGGCATTCATAATTTTGCCATAAGTGATTTGCATACATGTATTGTTATTCATTAGGAGATATGTATATTTAGGATGCTCTCCCAAATGAAGGTAAAATCTCCATATATATCTAACAATAATCAAGTGGTAGATGCATCTACTTATAAATCTCGCAAGATTTATTAAAGGTATACAATAACATATAGTACTTTTACTTTAATATGTAAGAATTCACACTTGTGAATTTTCCAATGACTTCTAATGAAGTATGTCGACATGAATGTCGTTAGTGTATTTCATCTCAATACACTCACTACGTTCTTTCCTTACTCACTCATGATGTGGTTATACATTTGATGTTTCGTTTTTTACTTTTAGTCAATGTAACAACTCTCAAGTTGTTTATGTCCAAGTATTTTCATGTACTATCCGTTTAAAACCATATTCTTTTAAACAATGTATAACCGACGTTATAATTATTTTCCACAAAAAATAATTTATACGTCACAACCATTATTGATTTATTTCTTTGTAAAAAACTGTATGTGTTATCCGAAGATATTAAACACAAAACAATAAAATACATTAGAAACTAAATCATAAGTGTCAATCACTTTTGAAATTTAAACGGAAACATAGACAATATGTAGACATCAAATAGCAAAGTGTTTTTATCTTCAACACTTTATAATCTGACCGAAATCTTCTCAACAATATCGTCCCATAGCATGTCTTGAGGTACTCCCTCAATAAGACTCCATGCACTTGTAAGTACAAGTTCCCATTTCATCTTTAAACTTTAAACTAGGACAATTATGCTCAAAACAACACCAAGTTGTTACAAATACTACGTTTAAGTAGTAAACTTGAACTATTAAATTTGTTCACAACAACACCAAGTTGTTTTTCACCAAATAACATTTTCTAACACGCATGTTATAAAAAAAATGTTATAACAAGTACACTATAGAATCGAACGTTTACATAAAACGTTTTTCTAAGATATAGTTTATAAAATAAACCATTTCTCATCATCTTTAATGCACACATAGACAATTAAATGTTTACATAAAACATTTCTGTTCATTATGAACAATCTCTAACCTCGTATTCGTGATACACATTTTCTAACACACGTGTTAGAAAATTTAAGTCATTTTATATATACAAAACATGACCAAATTAGAGCATTAAATGTCATCAATAAAACTCATCAAATGTCATCATTAAAACTCTACTCAAGAGTTTCACATACGAAGAGTTAAGAGTCTTACTAATTATATATTCAAACTCTAATAAAACTCATCAAATGTCACCATTAAAACTCTACTCAAGAGTTTCACATATGAAGAGTTAAGAGTCTCAATAATTATATATTTAAACTCTAATAAAACTCATCAAATGTCACCATTAAAACTCTACTCAAGAGTTTCACATATGAAGAGTCTCAATAACTATATATTTAAACTCTAATAAAACTCATCAAATGTCACCATTAAAACTCTACTTAAGAGTTTCACAATATGAAGAGTTTAATTAGTAATTAAAATTTCACTCAAATTGATTTAGAAATCACAAATTAAAGTTGGTGATGAACCCACACAACTACACTAGCACTTTATTGTGATTTAATTCTTGAAGCCAATCAAACATCAACTTCAATGTATGACCTTTTATTTCTAAATCATACAAAGCATTAAAATCAATGCTACAACAAATTACTTATATAAAATGTTTACATAAAACATTTCAAAGCATTTGTATTTTAACCATTTTTAACAATTATGTTAAAATGAAAGAAATTCTAACGCGCACGTTAGAAATATTAACATTTTCACAAAATGTTAATTTGACTTGCTAAAAGCACATATATGGTTCAAATAAATAAGTCATTTCTAATACACACGTTAGAAACTAAACAATTAAAATTGCTTCCAAAATAACGCGTTTCATGAACGTTTCTAACACACATGTTAGAAGACAAATGATTACAAAAATCATTATGAGACTTATTTGTTCATATCAATCCATGGGTGGATGAAAAGTCTACTTTAAATAGAGACTTGATTAGATACATAAAACTCTAATCAAGTAACATAAAACTCTTATTTAAAGACATAAAAAACTCTACTTAAGAGAATTTAACGTTTACAAAAAACGTATGGTTTACACCAATAATTCCGGTCTAACACACATGTTAGAGAATTTAACGTTTACAAAAAACGTATGGTTTACACTAATAAACCCGATCTAACACAAAAGTTAGAAAAATTAACGATTTTCAAAATCGTTTCAAAACCAAATGTTGGAACCAAAACTATTCGTTTTGTACCATGGTATAAGATTTAAGATTGTATCTTAATCTCAAAAATCCAAACACAACAAGTTGTACTACATTCATATTTCCCAAAAAAAATATATTTATAAGATCATAATCTCTAAAATATTTTTTTTATATTCTATTATAAATCCTTTCATAAACCCAAAATCCTTATAAATAATGTTTTAAGATTGTACCAACAATCTCACGAAATCTGTTTTAAGTTTGTAGGAATTAGGTTCACCTTTTGTAAAATATAATTACAAAATATATAATAACGAGACTCTCGTTATTCGTAGGAAATATCATAGTACAATATCGGTTGCAATAACTAAATAAAAAGAATATATAATATAATTATATATACCAATCTTGATTCAAGCCGCATCTCTGGTGGGTCCTTCACGCGCACTTGATAGCATCCTAGACTCGAGTATTCATCATCTTTAGTCTTGAAAAATACTTCTTGACTGCAACAAAAAGAACACTAAAATGTTGACGATTTTGGTTGAGGCACGTGTTCAACACGCTTCCCTTAAAACAGATTTCGCGCCTCTACTAAAGACGACGCGTCTGTCTCCCAGGGTACAACAGCCGAAGCAGTCTGTACTGCCGGAAATGGCCACACGCCCGAGGTTACACCGAATAGAATTATAGTGTTTGAACTTGTGGAAAATAATGATATGAAGGTGATGGAATCGAGTAGAGAAAACTTATCTCTCTATAATTCCCAACATATGGATGTTCAAGTCTTCACCACTTCTCCAAGAATTCTTCATACATATTATCTTTCTCTTGTAGTTTTCTCATAATTCCAATGAGTCACATGGCCTCCCATTTTTTACAAGAGTTGTGTGTTATGAAGAGTTTCTCTTAAGTGGTGATTTTATTAGAGACATAAAACTCTAATAAAAGTTTCACTTAATTAGTGATTTAATTAGAGCCATAAAAACTCTAATAAAAGCTAATCAAGTGATATAAAACTCTACTCAAGAGTTTCACCATATGAAGAAGTTTAATTAGTAATTATAATTTCACTAAATTATAAATTAACTAAATATCCATTCACAAATTTTCCCAACACATGGCTCGTTTACAAGGGCGGACCAAGTAAGAGATCAGGGTGGGCGGGCGCACCCCTTGAAAAAAAAAATTAGTGTATTTTATAGGGTAAAATTCTGGCCGCACCCCTTGAAAATTTGGTTAAACCCCTCATCCGCACCCCTTGAAAATATTTTCTGGGTCCGCCACTGCTCGTTTAACTTGCATGAGCTAGGGCTTTACGTGGCTCGTTTCAAGCTCTAAATATAAAAATTTAAGTGCGTCAGATAAGCAGTTTTTCACGCTCGAACTAGGCTTGTTTATCATCTACTATTTAATTATTTTTGTATATAATTATGATTGTTGTATATAACATAAAATACACACACAATCTTTTTATAAAAAAAAAAACTAGATACAGAATTTTTTAAAAGTATTTTAAAGTTCCATTTATGTAGTTTTTTTAAATTTATTTAATCGAAATTCCGATTTCAATTTTATTGAAAACGAGTTGTATTCAAAATTAAGTGTTTTTTATCTCCAAAATATAAAAGCTACTTTATATAGATTTGTTATGGCTCTTCATAAAACCCCAAAAGAAAACTATGTAAATATGGTATGTATGCATGTCACAATACATTAGAGGCTTGTTTTTTTTTTTTGGCAGAAATCAGGCTTTGGAATATGTCAAAAGTTCCGAACCCGTTGTCAAGAAGTTGCTCGCGATGCTAATGAAGGGATTGAACGTAAAAGAGATCGACGAGAGCAAAGAGTCGATGCTAATGGGGTCAAAGAGGATTAACCTAAACTACTACCCAAAATGTCCCAACCCTGAGCTCACTGTCGGGGTTGGGCGCCACTCAGACGTATCTACACTCACTATCCTCCTTCAAGACGAAATAGGAGGACTTTACGTGCGAAACACCGAGACCATGAAATGGATTCATGTCCCTCCGGTTAGCGGATCTTTGGTGATCAACGTTGGGGATGCGCTACAAATCATAAGTAATGGGAGTTACAAAAGCGTTGAGCATCGCGTAGCTGCTAATGGAAGTAGTAACAGGATTTCAGTCCCGATATTTGTTAACCCGAGGCCTAGCGATGTGATCGGACCGCTACCCGAAGTGCTTCAAAGTGGTGAGAAACAAATCTATAAGAATGTACTCTACAAGGATTATGTCATGCATTTCTTTAGCAAAGCACATGATGGGAAGGCAACTGTTGAGTTTGCAAAGGCATGATTTTGTGTGTTACAAAGCCTTTTTTATTTACTGAACAAATAATTATAAAGTTTAATATAAGTATTGTATGAAGCTTTGAGCTTGCTTGATGGCTTGATAGAGTCAATTAAGCTAGTAAAAACATATGTTTAATCGTAATGTTTATTATGATATTGTAATATGTTTAATCGTAGAGAGCCCTTTGCACAATAGATCCCCAATTTAAATCCCTCAATGAGAAACCCCTATCACCCAAACTCGAACTTGAGACCTGGAGGGGAAAATCATCCAGACCCACCATAGGTGGAACTTAAATACCCGTGACCACCACTAGAGCACTAGTGATGGTTTTAACAACATATAAGTCGCCGCTAATAGTATAAGTTGGTCGCCAACTATTAGCGTCATTTTTTTTTAAATATCGGGCAACCAACTATTAAACCAAGAAATTAAAGGAAGTTTGTGTAAAAGATTGATTCTGGCAACAAAAATTAAAGTAAAGGTTGATCCCAATATTTTTTGAACTAAAAGGTATAAGTTACAAGTTGATACACTGATATATATAAAGATTGATTTGTGTAATTTTTTCTTTAAAAATTAATAAGTTTTTTAGGATTTTAAAGTTGTTAAGTTGAGTTATGATTCCATTCATGTTATAATACTGCAATATTATTATTAGACCACTTAAAAAAATTAATGGACCCAACAAAGTCTACTACATATTCGTCAGTTACTCACAAAGTACTAAACAAATAAAGAGTTTATGACTTATTGAACACAAAATCAGAGTGGCGCAGCGGAAGCGTGGTGGGCCCATAACCCACAGGTCCCAGGATCGAAACCTGGCTCTGATATTAGAGAAAGGCTTCCAAAACTACTTTTTTTTATTTGCATGTTTGTTTAACTGCAAACTGTCTTTTATGTTTTGTTTATCTAATACCACAATGGGTTTAATTGTTTAATCTAACCGGGTTCTGCTTACTTTCAGCCTTTCGGGTCAATTGCTTTTAGCTGAACGAGTTGGTCTCGAGTTAATCTATTTATTTTTGTAACGATTTTGAAGGGTGTTATATGTCCGAATTTTGATTGGTACAAATACACGAGTCTTGTTGTTATCGAAGTATACTTGTATTCAAGACTATGCGGTTAATATCGGTGATATATCGGTACCGATATTATCAGCGATTTTGACCGATATTTGACTAATATAACCAATATATCACGGATATAACCGATATGTCACTGAATTATTAGTGTTAAATTGCAATGTATATAAATTTTGCATTATATTAAAATTACCGATATCCCACCAATATCTCATTAAGATAACCTATATCTCAAATATCGGTCCTTGACCGATATCCGATATTTTACCGCATTAACTATATAGATTCAAGAAAATCTTACATTTATTTAACATATAGTGATAGAAATTTTCAAATTTACTTCGGCTTTATGTGCGGAACACATATACCATGTAATGGGTTCACGTCCCTTCGGTTACCATTATGTCGAACACTTTGTTTCTGTCGGATCAGGGATCGGTTATACATTTACGAACACTCGATGAACATTGTGAGTATACACAGATTCCATGCAGGGACTCGGAACCAAAATCACAGGGACGATACACAGATTCTATGTATCGTACAATTACAAATGAAGAATTTGATCCTATTTATAGGTACAAGATGCCTTGGGGAACAAGGCACATAACTAACGTAAAAATAACTAACTTAACTACTTGTTCATCACGTATTGATTTCTGCACAGTTGGCTTTCTTTATGAACAAGTTTGACTTTTGTGTTTGACCTCTAAAATCCAGATTTTCTTGATTAATAATCTTCCAACAGTTTCCAAAAAGTACATGAGGGCAAACGGGTCGTGTTTTGTCAAACAAATAGAAAAAAGCTTCATAAGAAGCTTGTTTGTATAAGCCTGTGAGGCTGTGACAGTAATTGTTACCAAAGCACACTTTTTATTCAAGAAAGTCTTACATTTATTCAACATATCAATGACAGAAATTTACTGTGTTTGTTATATTTTACTTCGCCGGTGAAGCACTTCTTTCAGTTGATCTCTCAAAAGTCTTCTAAGTAACTTGTTTGAAGCCGTTCGAGGGAACTCTGGAACAATCTTAACGATGCTCACCTGTTCATTTACAAAGTTAGAAACACATAACAAACTCTTGTAGTAAAATCTTGAACACACAAGATAGCGGATTAAGTGAACCTTAAACAACGGGTTAAGGTTTCTTTGAATGGCCTTTGAGAATATCATCTTCAGCTTGTCTTGTTCGGCGTTGAATCCTTCCTTAAGTACGACAAATATGGCTAACAGCTCTGGACCACCGGTTGCTGGTTGACAACTGACTGCAGCGGTTTCCATTATGCTGGCGTCAGCTTGTTCACATACTCGCTCGATTTCAATCGAGCTTGTCTGCATGCACACAATCGTTTCAAGTTTTAACGTCTCGCTTTTTATATAGTTTTCTTAATAGAGTTGTAGATAAACTGATAACTGATTGTTTTTACCTTTATGCCACCAAGGTTATGGTATCATCGGCCCTGCCTTGTACCATATAATAGCCTCCGATCGTTCTCTTAACGATGTCACCATGTCGCCTGAGTTGCTGGAAAAACACAATGCGCAATTATTTTTATCTGTATTATTTAAGTTGAAAAATGACATGTTATTAGGGCTGCAAACGAACCGAATGTTCAGGGAACAGTTCGTGAACTGTTTGGCGGGAAGTTCGTTTTTGGTCATTCGTTTAGTAAATGAACGAACATGAACAGAGGTCGCGTTCGTTCATTTATGTTCGCGAACGTTTGGTAATGTGTATGTTTGTGTTCGAGACAGTTTATTAGTGTTTTTAACTTTTATATTTTATTTAAATACTTCAAAATTCCGATAAATAAAATATTTAACAAGCATCTTGTGTGTATTATATTACGTTCATGAACGTTTGTTTGTGTTCGTTTGTTTTCATTTGAGTTCATGAACATTGGATTGTGTCCATTTGTGTTCATGGACGTTTGTTTGCATTCGTTGCCTAAAATTAACAAACAGACACAAACGAACACGAACACGTTCATTTCCTTAACGAACGAACATGAACAGAAAATCCTGTTCGGTAAGTGTTCATGAACGATTCGCGAACACATATATTTCCTTAACAAACAAACACGAACAAGGTCTTGTTCGTGTTCGGTCGGTTCGGTTACAACCCTAAACGACATGTTATCATACCATTCCGTTGTAAACAGGCATTCCCTTAAAGTAAATCTTGTCATGATCCGCATTAAGTAGTCTGTCAGTTGCTCCCATGTATACAGGAAACAAGCCCACTTCACCGACACACGGTTGATCATCCGGCTGCATATGAACAAAAAGACCAAAATGAATCAAAGTATCAAACACAACAAATCTAGAATAACCCGAATATCGATTTGGAATTTGAGAGATTTTACATAAGGAACTCCATGATCGTCAAGAATTACAATGCCAGTTGTCATTGAAGCAGAACTAAAAGCAGCAAAAGCTTGTGGCTGCAAAACGTTCCCTTGAACGTAAGATGAAGCAAGCTCGGTACCACCGCAACATTCGAGAACAGGTTTGTAATAAGCCCTTGAAGAAAGCCAGAGATCATCATCAACACTAGACGCTTCACCAGTAGTCGCAAATAACCTGAAACGTTAGCAACAGTAGCAGATCAAGTTTAATAGTCATTAGCATAAGTTTTTTTTATTCGACTTTGCGGTAAGAACCAAGTGTTTTACTTTATGTTTGTCCAATCTAGTCCTTCCATACATCCTGTACTGTTCCATAACTTAACTAGACTTGGAACGGTGCCCAAAAGTGTAACTCGTGCATCCTGTAAAACAAGTAAACAACTCGTGTAAAGTAATGACGATTAAACAAGCACTCGATTTTCTGTGGATTCTTCAAGGGTAAATTGCATTAAAGAGTAAACGGATTTGGTAAACTTTTTGTTTTTGGCAACCAACTTTTTTTAAAGAAATCTTTAGTGTTCATAGATTTCCATATGCCGCAAAAAAGTCAACATGGTCAAAGTTACGAACATGCCAATTAAATGAAGAAAGTTTGTAACTTCGCATCAAATGTTTGGAAACTTTGATTGTTTGGAAAGTTTACTTTGCATCAAATGTTTGGTAACCATGTTTTTCACCTAACAAAAGACCATCTAAGTTTCAAAATTTTAAGGTAATCTTCTAAACTAACCACCAATTTCCACACGCCAAAAAAAGTCAACATGGTCAAAGTTACCTCCACGTAGGGCTGCAAACGAACCGAACGAAGTTCGTTTGTTATGGAAATGCATGCGTTCATGAACACTTACCGAACAAGATTTACTGTTCGTTTTCGTTCGTTAAGGAAATGAACTTCTTCATGTTCGTCTGTGTTCCTTCGCAAATTTTAGGTACCGAACACAAACGAACGTTCATGAATGCAAACGAACACAAACGAGCATTTACGAACACAAACAAGTGTTTATGAACAAAAACGAACACAAACGAACATTCGTGCACACACACAAACGTTAATGAACATAAACAAACACAAACGAACATATATTAATTTTTGAATAAAATTGGCATCACAGACAGTAAACGGATTCACCCACAAACGAACATATATAAATAAAAATAAGAAACCCCACACAGAAATGAACACAAAACACAAACGAACACGTTCACGAACATAATTGAACGAACGCAGCCTTTGTTCATTTAACTAAACGAACAATATTTCTTGTTCGTGTACGTTCATTTATTATACAAACGAACTTCCTGCCGAACTGTTCATGAACTGTTCACTGAAAGTTCGGTTCGTTTGCAGCCCTACGGTCAGTTTAGCTTAAACCACAATATTTGAAAGTTTGTTACCATGCATCAAAGTTTTTACACTTTTATGCCTTTTCCTCGCTAAAATAGAAATGTGACCAAAGTTGGTTACTTGTTTATGCAATTTGCCCTTTATTTAAATCTTATATACTTGTGACAAGGTTTTAAAAAGAAACCTGAATAAATTTTCCGAAACCACGACCGAGTGGAGAGCCATGATAAAGAGCTAGTGTACCACCAGTCAGAAAACATGAATACAGTAGAATGGGCCCCATTACCCAGCCCAAATTAGTGGGCCAGCAGAATACATCTTCGGGCTGAACATCCATATGGGCCCATGCATCGGCTGCTCCTCTAATGGGAGAGATTTGAGTCCATGGTATAGCTTTTGGATCTCCTAAAAGAAACAAATATTAAAGATATTTTAATAAGTAATAGCATAGAAAAATAATAAAATCAACAGAAATGAGGTTATGAAAATAACAATCATTAAACCTGTTGTTCCTGAAGAGAAAAGTATGTTTGTTACGGTCTCTGATGATTGATATACTGGATCACAATAATCAGGCCTGCATTTTTTTATAATTAGATTGTTAAGACCATAACTAACAACACAGAGCAAAAGCATAAATAATATAGTGACTATTCTTGAGGAAAATTATATATACTATATAAATATGCTATTTTGTCCCATCAACCAACTTTGGTCCCTTAACTTTAGCATTAACCAACTTTGGCCCCTCAACTTTAATAATGGCATGTTTAGCCCCTCAACTTTAATAATGACATGTTTAGCCCCCCAACTTTGGTAACGACATTTTAGCCCCTTAACGAAAACAACTTTAGCCTCTCAACTTTAATAATAAACAACTTTAGTCCCTCAACTTTAATAATCACATGTTTAGCCCGTAACTCTAAAAAGAATTAGTATACGGTACCTAGGAAGCTGTTTGGCACTACACAGAAAATCGTCCCACGAGATATCCTGTTTTCTAAGCTGGATGTCGACATTTTCTCCAATTGCAGGAACCACAATAACTCTACGATCAGTAGCCTCAACAACGCGGCTGCAAAAAATATATATATATTGAGTGTTTTAATTATAATTCTGAACTCGCCGAAAATTGCAATTAATCAAAGATGTAGTTAATTATTTATTACCTGTACAAAGGAAATTTTTTACCACCTCTAACAATATAGTCTTGAGTAAAAGTAGCCTTCGCTTTTGACACACGTAATCGTGTAGCAATCTCCTTTGACGCAAAACTATCGGCTATGGATACAACCACAAATCCAGCATATATAATTGCTAAATATATAACAACTGCAGTGACAGTCATTGGCATATCAATTGCAATTGGATCTCCCTTTGTAAACGATCCTTTTAACGCATTTGCAACCAACCTGTATATTTAACAAATAAGTTTAATATAAAAAAAAAGTTATTTAAGCAAAATAGAAGCGTATTATGATAGAACTCTTAATCTAAGCAAAATAGAAGAGTATTATGCTAGAACTCTTAATCTAGAAACCAAGTATAAAAATTCTCCAGAATAGCGATAATTTTATTAAAAAATAACATTTTTTACAAGATTACTAGCTAGTTTGGTATATCAGTTTTGTCATTTTCAGTTTGTCGTCTTCAGTAATTTAAACAAATACATATTTTTAAGTAAAATGCCATTTTTGTCCCTGAGGTTTGGTTAGTTTTGTGACGTTCGTCCAAAAGGTTTGAAATCTTGCCACATTCATCCGGCTCGTTAAATCCGTCCATTTTTCTCCATTAAGTCAGAGGTAATTCCAAAAAGACCGAATAGCCCTGGAAAAGACCGCATTGCCCTCTAAGTTAACAAAAGAGACGGATATACCCCTAACTTAACGGAGAAAATGGATGGAGTTAACGAATCGGATGAAAATGGCAAGATTTCAAACCTTTTGGATCCAGATGCGGAAAAACAAACCTTTGGACGAAAGTAGCAAAACTCGCCAAACCACGGAATAGAATGGCATTTTACTCCATATTTTTTAATAAAACTTTCAGAAAATAAAAAGATATTCCAAAAACGGTCAAAATGACCTGGTGATCATGTAAAAAATCGTTATATTTTGCTAAAAAAAACAAAAGTTTGGTGCTAATTTATACAATATTTGTAGTTGGCTGCAAGAATTAGGAACCGAGCCGTAGTATCTTGACAGTTTATAAAAAAAAAAAGAGGCCCTAAAATCAAGTGATTAACAAAGAACTGTTTACTAATAGAATGAAAGTTGATCATACATTACTTGACGTCTCAACTCGTTTAATGTCATCTTGTTGACTTCAAGATCATCAAATCTTTCATCTCGCCACACAATCGCAACTTTTTCATTATCATTATCTCGTTCATTAGGCGACAGCAAACAACACTCAGCAATGTTCAAAACCGAACCAGGAAGCCATGTGCCGCCAGGTTTTGATTTATCCGAGGTGTCCAAAATACATTTAGGAGGTTGTTGAAAGCGGACCGAAAGCTTTTCCAAAACAATTGACCAGTATACCTGAACACAAATACAAAAATAACAAAATTCACTAAATGAGTAAATGACAACAAAAATGTGAACTGATCTATGTTGAAGAACTTGCCTCCTGATGTTGAACAGAAAACTTTTGAAATTGTTTATAACTTGTTATGGGATCCTTGTATGCTGCTCCTAGAAGCTTTGGACCGTGGGCTTCCATAATACGCCCCAAGTTTGTTTGTCGAGAATCAACGCTAATTCATAAAGAGAACCCGCTCAGTTTGGAAGCATAAGAAATTAACAAGTAGTTTGTTTGCAGATTAAACTAACACTTTCTCATAATCAGTTGTTATTTACATTCTATGCAGTTAAGGCGGTAAAATATCGGATATTGGTCAAGGACTGATATTTGAGATATAGGTTATCTCGGTGAGATATTGATGGGATATCGGTAATTTTAATATAATGCAGAATTTATATATATATATAGCAATTTAACACTAATGATTCAGTGATATATCTGTTATATCGGTGATATATCGGTTATATCGGTCAAATATCTGTGATATATCGGTCAAATATCAGTGATATATCGGTCAATATCGATGATAATATCAGTACCGATATTCCCGATATTCCGACCGACATATGACACCTATATTTTACTAGGGGACCGATATAACCGATATATCACACATTTTTACAACTAAACGAAATCAATCATAAAATTTGGGGAAAACCGACAAAACTCAAAATCGGAACACCAAACGAGAGAATTTGTATCCAGAACTCCGGAAATTTTTCTTTCTTAGAACGGCAAAACCACACACCCACCAGACGAGAGAATATTCGTCGAGAAGTCCGACAAACTTTTTTAGTTTTTAGGACGGCAAAACTGTTGGAAATCAGACCCTTGATCAAACACAAAAAATACGATTTGAACAAACTTGTTCGACTCTTTTTATTATTATCAACAGTGTTTTCAGACCCGGACCGACCGGTCGGACAGGGAACCGGAGGTTGAGCCGGTCCGGGTCATGGTATCGGGCCGGAAATGCATTGAACCGGAAGTTGAACCGGCGACCCGGCGGTTGGACCGGGAAACCGGACGGTCGGACCGGTTTTTGGAAGGGTTGGACCGTTTTTTACAGGGGCGGACCTGTAGGCAAATCGGGCGTAGCCCGGGCTACGGCTCAAGTTTTTACCCGTAGTGTTAAAAAAAAAAATTTCCGATTTTTATACACAGGACACCCCTGAACAAGTACGAGGACACCCTAAAAAATTTTGGGATACCCCTGAGTTGAAGTTCTAGTTCCGCCACTGGTTTTTTATATATTTTTTAGATTTAACCCTATTATTTTTTATAATATTTACGATACCTCCCGGTTCTTACGTCCGGTCCAACCGGTCGGACCATTGAACCGGTAAGAAAATCAATTAAATTTAGTGCTGATTGTGACATGACACTTTCACTAGTTTAGAATATCTGAAAACAACACATCATGATCTTTCAGCTTATAAACTATTATCAATATTATATTATTAATAAAAAAATTAAAATTAAATCATCTAATTTCATAACAACTTACTCAGAAGGGAACCAATAGAGAGGAGGACCATGAGCAGACACATCGTAGCTACCATACACCGCGTCGTAGACGATCCGATGAACAGAATGAGGATAAGACGGTTTAAGCAGCCTTCGAGAAGTGATTTCGCGCCATAAGTCAACTGGGTTGGAGCCATTGGCGCCATTAATGGTGGATTTGAGGTCGATTTGGAGGAGTTTTGCATCGTGTGAGTTTAATCCGGTGTTGAGAAGGTCTTGGAGATCTAATTGGTGGATGGATTTAGGTTTTGACATGTTGAATTTGATGAATTTGAAGTTGAATTAGAGGTTTTGAAGATGAGAGGAGTGGATTGGTTGGTTGACTGGTAGGTGATTCATGCAGTGATTGAGAATGTGTTAACGTGTACCAATTTTGCAGGAATATTATTGGGGAAATGTTGTTGTGATGGTCCATTTGTGATTAGACTTATTAATACTTGTTAAACCTCAAAAAAAAAAAAAAAAAACCTTTATGAGAAAAAAAGTTTTAACGATGTAGACTGCTTATCTGACATATAAGTCAAAATTTTGATAACGTGAATTGTTTATGTGACAGTCCACGTCACACGGAAAAAAAAAACTAATTGGGTTAACTTGAGTTAGTATGGGAAAGGAAAACATATTCAAAGTATGGACTTGTCTATAAACATTTCATGAGTTGGGACTAATCTGAGCCAATTTATACCATGTCATGTTATTTTAACACGCTAACACGTATACGACTTGTATACTTGTATATAAGTCTTATACTAGTAAGGGAATGTCAGTCGTTAGAGTATGTTTGCCTGCACAAGTATATGACTGGTATACGAATCGTATATACGATCCATAAGTATAAATATGTATCTTATATACGGACAATATAAATGTATACGAGTTGTATACTTGCGAAACTAAACACACTCTAATATTCCCTTAACTGACTCGTATACAGTATACTAGGTGTAAAAATAAATTTTTGAGTGTATTTTTTATTGATTATATATAGCGATTCGATCTGTTAGAATATTAGTTGAACTGGTTTGAATTATTAATTAATTTTAGTGACAATGTTTCCGTTAGGTGGTGCTAAACATATGTTTCTTTATTAGAGAAATTTGTTTGGAGATTCTTTATGCTTTATTCAAATTTCACCTTTAGCCCTATTTTTCTAAAGTTGCATTTCTTCTTTGTATCCGTCTCTCTACGTCTCTACTCTCTACCCTCTGAAACTTCCGATCATCAGCTACTACCACCTCATTAACTAGGGCTTAAAACGAACAAACTGTTCAGCAAACAATTTGTGAACCATTTGGCAGAAAATTCGTTTACGTTCATTTATTTAATAAATGAATAAACAAGAACAAGAAACTTCGTTTGATAAGTTAAACAAGCGGACATGAATAGATGTGGCATTCGTTCATTTATATTTGTTAACGTTCGGTAACGTATTCATTTATGTACGCTCGTTTATGTTTGTATGTGTTTATTCCTTTAAAGGTTTTTGTATGTTATATTTTATTTTATTGGTTTTAGTTTTTAAAAGATTTGAAACCATAGTTATTCTATACGCATCCGCCAACATTCCTCATCTAACCATTTCAACTTCCGTTTGTGTTAAAGCTTGATAGTTTTCTTAACTTTTGCTTTAGTTATGTTTATGATAATTATATCAACTATGTTTGGATTTTTATGTTAAGTACTTGTTTATTTTTTGTGGATGTTTCGTATTTTTTTTATGACGAAACATGTGGATTCAACTTTAAAATAACGTTCGTTTGTGTTTATTTATGTTCATGAACATTTGTTTGTATACGTCTGCGTTTGTTTGCATTCAGTACGTGTTCATAATCATGTTCATTTCCTTAATAAACAGACACGAACAAGAAATCTCGTTTGATAAGCGTTCGTAAACTGTTCATAAACATGTTCATTCCCTAATGATCGAACACATACAATACCTTGTTTGTGTTCGTTCAATTCATTTACAGTCTATCATTAACTAAAGAAAACTCCCTTTAAAAGGGTTATGTACATAGTGAATTCAAATAAAACAATAACCCACTACCTAAGAACATGGATGATATGGTTATCCCACTATACCTCCTTTATTTTCAAACACAATACATGCACAAAAAATAACTAAAAAAAACATGAAAAACTAGTTAATAAAATAGTCAAGGGTATAGTGAAATTAGATTCTAATCTTAGAAGGCCAAGAGCTAACTACCAAGACTTTGGATTGTTGTTCTAACACATGAAAAACTAGTTAATAAAATAGTCAAGGGTATGGTGAAATCAGAAAGAATTATTTAAAAATTAGATCATGGTCTATTTAATTATAGGAAAATCATCAATAAAAAAGATTTGATCTATTAAAATACTCGGTGAATTCTTTCTAAATAATTAAATAATCACTACACACTAAGCTCGATGACACAAAAGTGGCTAATGAAACGTGTGAATGTGTTATTATAGATTAATGTATTCGGTATTGTTCGGTGTTTCATTTACTAAAATATTTTTGTAATGAAATGAAATTTTCCAAAAAGGAATATCAATGAATATTTTGGTAATATATAGTGCACACGATTATTGACTTTTATAGCAAATTTCCATTTAATAAAGTGTGTTTATATAATATAAGTAGTTATATAATAACTATTATTTTGTGTATAACTTTATTAATTGAACATGCTAAAATTTTTAGTTTTGTTGGTTGGGGACTAAATGTGTTACAAAGTGTAAACCATATAAACCATCTATGTACTTTTGAAAAATTAGAGACCAAATCCAAAATTTTGATAAACCACGGAACCGTCCGTGTACTTTACCCTAAAATCTAAATACTAATCTATCCGAGTTAAAAACTTGTAAATTATTAAGCTAGGATTGAGTTATATTAAATAAAACATGTTAAACGCTCGACTTGACTTGTTTACGTCCTAATTATTGTACAATGGTTGAATTTATAGGTACAATACTACAATTGATTTTTTTTCAAACCATGTATTTAATAACCTTTTATAGTTGTCCTGAGAATTTGGTCAAGTGGTAAGAGGCCTACCTTTTTAGTGGAGACACAGGTTCGATTCCAACTCGGACCATTTTCGAAAGACAACTGGGTGAAGAGGTGAATTGAGGCTTTAATCCTGGGTTCGAACCTGTCGGAGGCGAGGGTTTACGGATTCCATCCTGTTCCCGCGCATCAGGGGGTACGGTCTCATGGCGGTCGAGTAGTCGACTTTGGACATAGCCCCAAGAAGGGGTAGGTTTACACGTAAGATTCTTTGCCGTTCAAAAAAAGAAACTTTTATAGCTGAAAATTGTTTACTTTTTAAATAGTTAGGTTGAATTAGGTTGGCGCCAAACCCTGGGTTTTATATTTCTATGTTTAGGAAACAACCGAATGAACTTATTAAGTTTAGTTACGTATTAAATTTGTCATTTACAATAACAAATATGATTTATCAAGATGTATAATCTTTCAAAAGAAGCAAATGAAATGACCAAAAATAAAATGACTGGTATGAATCACGAGTGTATTTAATTTTTTTTTTTTAGTATATCTGCATAGCAATATTCATGGCATATATAATTCTACCTCTATAATGATTATAAATAATACAAAAAAAATCTCATATACACTTTATGTTCATATATCATCATAAATATTTTGTAATATACATATATAACTCACTTTTTAAGAAAATATATTACATCACAAATATCTTATATAATATATATACATCAAGTCTAGTGGGCTAGCGTCCCATGCCACATCACCTTGCCGTCAATTGACGGGGCATTAACACCACTCTGGGTTGTTATATGGGGTGCCAAAGGGTGTGAAGAGTGTGAGAGATGGGGTCCCACTCCAATCACACATTTTTTTATTATTTTTTTTAATTCAGTTTTAGTTAAACCACTACACCCTTATGAACAAAAAGAAAAGAAAAAGTGGATTAGTTAAATCCTCACTATCTCCGTGATAGAAACTTTTACACTTTTTACTTATTTCACTATACCTGGTTTAATATTGTGTAGCTCAAACAACAATCTGGTATAAAGTGAGACAAATTTGTATATTCCAAGGCAATATATCAACAACACCATCATCATCATCATACTCAGTAAATCCCACCAATAGCAAAGTAAAGGTAGGGTCTAAGGAGGGTAAATGTAGACAGTCTTACCTCTACTCCGTAGGAATAGAGAGGCTGCTTCCAGTGAGACCCCCGTCTCGATAGTAGTTTTGCATCAAGCCTTAGACATAAGGCACATAACACTCAGCAATCGGGACAAAGACCGATTAGTGCATGTACCCTTTTGTATTTAAGCTATCAACGCCACTATATGATGCATTAACGTTATTTTCACGAAATTAGTAAAATAACGTTAAAATTAGTGCACTTTCACTTTTGCCCCCGATGATCCACACATATATACATTATATGCGCATACCGCAAGCGGGGTGTGATATATCAACACCACCATATATCAACACCACCAATATCATTATATCAAACATACCTGAATTTAAGATAAATAAGGGGTTATTTGAACTTAAAAGAAAATTTTATTACATACACAAGTACAAAACCAACCAAACCAATGGCATGTACAAGCATATACTCCCATAAATGACTACTCCTCCAACCATGAGCCTCATAAACTAACACCTTAGCAAACCAACAACAAAAAATAACCCAAGATTTGGCAATCAAACCCAAATCTTTACCAATTTAATCTAGAATAATTTCTCGTCTAGTTTCGTGATGTTCCAAACACTCGGCATTCAAAACGCTAAGCGCAGAAACATCAGCTATACAAAACCGCCGAAAATCTACACAATCAACAATACAAGCGTTGTCAAAAGCAAAACCACGATGTCAGGAAGTTGACCCGGTGATGCATTTCCAGGTGGCCCTTCTGGTCCAAAGGCAGGTGTTAGCGTTCCACCGATGCTCGAGTTTGTACTGTTCACAAACCGATTTACATGTCAGCATTCAAATACAAACGGGTTTTAAATGGAATAAATAAAACTGTTTATGTTTGAATCCAGCGCAACATAAGTTGCGCTTTACTTGTCCCACTTGTTAGCAGGGTATTGGTGGGCCCGTGAGTTTTCCCTAACGGGTCTCACGGTCACCGAATAAGAAAACTGTTCTATAGGTTCATAATCTTACCTTCCTGTAAATATGCATGACCCGTTACCTGAAATTAAGACAAAAAATTAAAAGCGTTTTGTCGACATACATAATACAAAAAAAATAAAGAGTTAACTGCCATTTCCGTCCCTTTGGTTTGTCCAATTATGCCCGTCTAGACCAAATTTCAAATTTGTACCATTTGCATCCCTGACATTCTTGAAACATACTAGTTCCGTTCAAAAAACTAACGCCTGTTAAAACCTACTGTTTAATGAAGGGTAAAACCGTCATCTTCCTTTTTTATTCCCCTTTTCTTAAAACCCTATTAATAGGGTTTAAGAGAGAAAGAAAAAGAAAAATGACGTTTTTACCCTTCATTAAACGGCAGGTTTTAACAAACGTTAAGTTTTTGGACGGAGCTCGCATGTTTCAAGGATGTCAGAGACGAAAATGGTACAAACTTGAAAATTGGCCTCGACTGGCATAACTGGATAAACCACGGGACGAAAATGACGGTTAACTCAAAAATAGATAAATAAGTAAAAGAAAAGAAAACAGGCAGGTTGCACGTACTAGGGTCGACCGTGATTATCATCGCGGTACCACCAAAGTCGCAGGTTCCACCCACGCTATGCATTTTCTGGTAATAATCATTATAAGCATAAGAAGCATGGTTTTCGATCGTATCAGGCATATAACACGGCTGGCCCGATTGAATAGCACTACAGTTAGCCTGGCCCGGCCCACAAGCCCAATTCAGCCCATCTTGCAAGCTACTTGTATCAGCTCCTTTTTTCGCAACACAAAACCCGCCCGAAGCATTCGCGGTGGCCCCACCAGATGTATCCAAACTAAACGTATAAACAGAACTCCCGTTGCTAAAATACACACCATAGCTTTTTTCAGATAACGGGCCGGGCTTCTTGTCTTCGTTAAAAAGCTCGTAAATGTAAGTGTTCATCGGTATTGCGGGCTGGCTAGGCGGGCCGGAACCGTTTAGTACACGTTTAATCAAATTGTTGTTAAACGTCTCGGCGTTTTCCACGGTGGCGTCTTGTTCGTTTGCGCCACCGGCCCATGGCCAACCGGTTTCGGTTACGACGATTGGAATTACGGAAAGGTTATAAGCTGATATGGAGTTATAAGTAGCATCCACCATAGCGTCAAACATGCTGTCGTAATGGAAGAGTGTGTTCGGGTCAACTATTTGTTTGACCGGTGGCAACGGTTGAAAAAGCGCGTACTCGATCGGAAATATACCGCTGCTTTGTACGTAACCAAAGTACGGGTAAGCGTTTAACATGAAAAAGGAGTCGGTGGATTTCAAAAAGTCGAGAACGCCAGAAATTATCGAGTCCCATGAAGAGTTGAAAGTGGCGGCGGATGGCGGGAACGGTTTCGGGATTAAATCCATCGATAGCGGGGTCGACACTTTGACTTGCGAATTCAGGTTTGACGAAACTAACGATTTGTGAAGGTTTTTCATGGCGGGAACCAGAACCGGTGCGGCGTTCGGGATTGCGGAAAGAACTTCGCTACCGACGGCTATGGCGGTGATGTTGGTGGAGGGTACGAAGGCTGCAACGTTTTTGTTGATCCAAGCGGCGGCTGCCGCCGGTGATTGTCCGATTCCTAAAACTTCTTCGTTTGTTACGCTGATCATCACTTCGATTTCGGTGTCGGAAAGTGCGCTAAGGAGATGATTATCGGCATCGAAAAGACGCACGTGTGTTATTTGATGGGATCGAAGGATTGCCACCACTTGTTCTGGTGACGGTAGGTTTAAAAGATCGGTGCCGATGTTTATTCCGACAAAAGCACCTGCAGTTTCAAGACTTTAGTATGATTTGTATAACTGCATCGAGTTTAGTTTGACCTGAAAGTCAAAGTCAAAGGGAATCAAGAGAACAGTTGACATTACCTAATGCAATGGACAAACTTCCAAACATAAGCAGAAGACATCCGAACAAGATTTCATGCCTCATTGTTCCAAAACGGTTTGACTAGAAGTTTGACCAAGAGTCTTCTCTCCTGAAAGTCAAGATTAATGGTCAAAATCTGTATATTTGACTTTAGTTAGCGCATAGAGCAACAGTTAAGAATTACTAAACATAAACTCATTGAACTAGTTTAATACCCGTCCGGTGGACGGGTTATGTTGAACAGTGTAACAAACAAAGCTAATATATATAAGCGTACACAATTTTGGACAACGTTACAAACAAAAGCATCATTCTTTAATATATAAAAGGAAAACGAACGTCAACAGTTTACAACCACAAAAAGATAGCAAATAAAACTAATAGAGTAGTAAAACATGACATGGTGTCAGTTTAATGAAAAAGTAAACTGTAGGCAAAACATATGCATGGTAACGTACAACAACATGGGCGGAAAGTGTAATAACATTCAAACATGGTTTACTGCCTCAATTTTTAGGCTTTTGGATCATCCTCTTTGACCTCAAAGGGGGCCTCTTTTCGACCTGCTGACTTCGTGCCCATCTGTATACCTTTCCAGTGAACAGGTAGATTAATGGTATAATGACAATATATATATATATATATATATATATATATATATATATATAGGGGAAGGTTAAAATGAGAACCACCTCGAGTTGTAAGAACCAGTGAGAACCACCCCCGCGGGGGGCCGTTGACCACGAAATTTTTTTTACACCTAGATCCGTATATTTTAACACGGGGGGTAAATTTTGGGTTCAAACGGCGCGCCCGAGGGGGTAGTTTTTTACGCCCAAAGTTTGGGTTTTTTTAATTTTTTTAATTTTTCTTTTTTTTTTTACCAAACTTTGGGCGTAAAAAACTACCCCCTCGGGCGCGCCGTTTGAACCGAAAATTTAAACCCCCCGATAAAATATACGGATCTAGGTGTAAAAAAAATTTCGTCGCCGACGGCCCCCCGCGGGGGTGGTTCTCGTGGTTCTTACAACTCGAGGTGGTTCTCATTTTAACCTTTCCCTATATATATATATATATATATATATATATAAAATATTTATATTTTGACCCGCTGTGAGCCCTACCCATTTTGACCGAATAGTTTTGGTTTTATAAAAGAATTAGAAACCACTTTTCGGAGTTTATTGCTTAAAACACCTATCCATTTTCCTATCGCTACTTGACCAATATAACACACATTGAAAGTCACCCATTTGACCCGTTACCCAACCCGACCATTTTCCTATCTGTACTTGACCAAAATAAACACATGCACTAAAAATGGTTATGTAGCTAATATAGATTTGAAATGGTAGACATTAACAGATTACATCAATTCAAGAACAATTTGAAATACGCTAAGCAACATTTTAGCAAAAATGGGGCTCAAATTATGAAAAGTGAACAAAAAACAACAGAACATGATTAGAGATTATTACTTTTTTCAAATTTCCGAAAAGAACAAAACTTTTAGGGTTTTAGGTATATTTTGCTAGATCAGTTAAATACTTAAATCTTTACCTCAAAAAGCCCAATTGAGCTCAAATCATTATTTCAAGAAAATACTCACAAAACACAAAATACCCAGTTTAGCTAGAATATATATATTCACACAACAACATTGATTTTAGTAAATATTAAAGAAAACAAAATTCAAGATTTCAAGAAACCCACATTCCCAATTGAATTAGCAGACATAAAAGGTAAATCTTGCATTCTTTTGTAGCTAATATACATTTAAATCAGCAGACATTAAAACATTACTTCAAATTAAGAAGACTTCCATTAACCCTAAACAACAATTTAGCAAAATGGGGGCTCAATGTACTTAATTGAACAAAAAAACAGCATAATATGAAACTTTTATCCAAAAAGAACAAAACTTTTAGAGTTTTTATGTAAATTCTGCCAGATCAGTTCAATCTTTACCTAAAAATGCCCTATTGAGCTCAAATCTTTATCCAAACACCACCTGCAAATAGATGTCATCAAAATTCAAAATTTCAAGAAACCCACAAAATACCCAACTGAGCACAAATCTTTATCCACACAACACATGCACATTGATTTAAGAAAGGTTAAAAACACCAAAATTCAAGATTTCAATACAAGATTCAAGATTTCAAGAAACCCACAAACTACCCAATTGAGCACACAAATCTTTATCCACACAACACTTGCACATTGACTTCAGAAAGATTAAAAACACACCAAAATTCAAGATTTCAAGAAACCCACAAAATACCCAATACAAAATTCAAGATTTCAAGTAACCCACAAAATACCCAATTGAGCACACAAATATTTATTCACAAAACACCTACACATTGATTTCTGTAAGATCAAAGACATTAAAATTCAAGATTTCAAGAAACCCACAAAATACCCAGTTGAGCACACAAATCTTTATCCACACAACACATGCACATTGACTTCAGAAAGATTAAAAACACACCAAAATTCAAGATTTCAATACAAAATTCAAGATTTCAAGAAACCCACAAAAAACCCAATACAAAATTCAAGATTTCAAGTAACCCACAAAATACCCAATTGAGAACACAAATATTTATTCACAAAACACCTACACATTGATTTCTGTAAGATCAAAGACATTAAAATTCAAGATTTCAAGAAACCCATATTTAAAAACCCTTTAAACAAAAGAGTAACTACCTGTACCCTAACTTTTGAACTCACCAACCAAGAAAGTTGTGCTTTTGAAGTTCTTTATCAGCACCAAATGAAGAACAAGAAGATGAAATCTAAGAGAGAATCCAAAGCCACATTACAAAGCAGTGAGAGTGTGACTGTGAGAGAGTATGAGTAAAAGTTGGAACTTTCTGAAGATGAGACTAGAACAGCTGGTGTCCATTTTTTTTATTTTTTTATTTTTATTAGTTTTATATATCAATCATGACCCTTCAATTTATTGCATAATAATTGTCTAATAAATAAATTTACCCTTCATAAATGGGAATGTGTTGTGTGTTCAGAGATCTGGCTTTGACCTTTGTTTTGAAAATTTATAGTTTTTTTTTATTCTTTAACCTTAAAGAGTTAAAAGCTTGATCCTTTTTTTTATTCTTTAATCTTAAAGATTTAAAGTTTGAATGTTTGTGACTTTCCAACAACAATTTTGAATTTTTGTCCGGTATTGATTTAGCAGGGGTATTTATAAGTCTTTAAAAGAGTTAAATGTTATTTTAGTTCCTCTGATTTTGGTCATTTTGTCAGTTTAATCTAAATGTTTTATTTTTTGCCTATGGGTTCAAAAATGTTTCGTCGTTTTCATTTTAGTCAACTGGATTAATTTCATCAATTTTATCTGTTAACAAAAAGATTTAGCAGGAGGGTTCCAGGATTCCCAGGAACCCTCTCTGTTTGGAAAAGTAGTGGAAACCTTGGATGATTTTGAATAGAGTAAATTACAAGTTTTGTCCTTTATGTTTGTCCTAAATTGCAGGCGCTGTCCTTTGTCTTTAAAATTGATGAGTTTTGTCCTTAATGTTTGCAAATCTTGCACGTTATGTCCTTTAGGCCAAACCCAGTTAATTTTTTTTGTTAAATCTGGTCACTCAAGGGCATTTTAGTCTTTTTACCTCATTTATTTAATAGTATTTAAAAAATAAAACAAAATAATTAAAAATATTATTATTATTTTAACTATATATATATATAACCTCCATCACCACCACCCTTCACCACCACCAGCACCCTCCACCGCCACCACCCTCCGCCGCCACTACCACCCTCCACCTCCACCTCCACCTCCTCTGCTCACTGCTACTTGCATAAAAAACCCCCAAAAATCAAAAACCTAAATACCAAATCAAAAACCTCCAAAAATCCCCAAAACCAAAAATATCAAAAACCCCCCAACAACAATTGATGATCAAGAGAAAAAAATCAATAGCAGCGGTTTCACTCGAATGGATTGCCAACAAGAATTGGTTGGTTGCCGACCAGAGGTCATCATCCATAATCACCTGCTCATTCACCTAAACAATCGGTCAACACCACCTCCGTTCACCTAAACAATCGGTCAACAAGAATTCAGCACCACCACCACCACCTCTGTTCACCACAACCACCACCTCCGTTCACCTAAACAATCGGTCAACACTTTACACCCTAAACCCGCACCTCTACTACCACCCATCGGACTGTCGTCCTTCACCACCGTCACACCCATCACAACCTTCGATCCACCATCACCAAAAACAAAATAACCAGATCTCATTCTACCAAATTCTTACCCAAATAGCTATTAATCTTCAACAGAGACCTTAGAAAAACAAAGAAATTCAAATCCATGTATATAATCCAAACGCCCTTTTTGCTAAGATCTGTTATCGTCACATCCCCTAAATCGATGATGTTCTTGTTGATCGAGTCCCAAATCAATTGCATCAGGTGGCCGGAAATTGCAGGAGGGGGTGAAGTTTGGTTGGTTTTGTTCAGGTGGCCGGAAATTGCAGGAGGTGATGGTGGTGGTGGTTGTGGTGGCTGGGAACGAGAAGAGAGATCAACAGAAGGAAAGAGATGAACCACCGCCAGCTTGAATCTGTTACCACCACCGCCGCCCCTAACCACCGCCACACACCAGCTTTATCAGATGTTAGAGAGAGATAGAAGAGAGAGATAGAGTTTATCAGAGAGAGAGGAGAGAGAGTTTGTATATATAGTGTTTTACTTTTAAGTTTGTACAAAATGGCCCCTGAATAGAAGTTCTTTACAAAATAACCCCTGTATAGTTGAAATGACAAGAATACCCTCATGTGCATTGCACATGACCAGATTTAACTAAAAAATCTAACTGGGTTTGGCCTAAAGGACATAACGTGCAAGATTTGCAAACATTAAGGACAAAACTCATCAATTTTAAAGACAAAGGACAGCGCCTGCAATTTGGGACATACATAAAGGACAAAACTTGTAATTTACTCTTTTGAATAAATTAGTGAGAATCTACCAAAAGAAACCCACTTGATAAATTTTCTGGATCCGTGAGACTATGTATGGTACTTTGTGAAATACATTTCTAATCTAAATAAAACTAAAGGAACAAAAAAAGAAAAAAAAGTCATCTACACTTATTATGAAATGTCGGGTCAAGTTATTCTACAAAGGCTCATAATTGTAAGAATTGTAAGAAGGATTTATAGAGTGACAAGTGTCCAATAACCTAAAATTAAACCCACTACATCACCACCCAAAACCTAAACACCCACCTCCCCCCACCCCACCTAAAAACCTAACCCCCCACCCCCCCAGAAGAAAGAAAAAAAAAAAAAAAAAACCTCATCAAAAAACCCCCAAAAAACCTAACCCCCCCCCCCCCTCCCACCAAAAAAAAAACCTAACCCCCTCCCCCCACCCCAAAAAATCTAAAAAAAACTAAACACTCACCCCCACCCTACCACCACCCAAAAACCTAAACCCCCACCCCCTCGGCAAAAAAAAATTCTTTTTTTTTTTTTTTTTGGGTGATGGGGGAGGGGGTGGGTGGGGTGGGGGTTTAGGTTTTTGGTTGGTGGTGGATGTTTAAGGGTTTTTTTTTTTGTAGTGAGTTTTTTAGGAGCCTTTGTACCCTTCTTACAATTAGGAGCCTTTGTATTTGATCCTAATACATGAAATTTCATCATGCGAATTATTGAAATTGGAAAAAAAATGAATTAAGGATGTCTGTTGCAAACTTGTGATCATTTTACATAAACATAATATTTTTCAATATAACGTCATATTTTTTAAACTCATTTTAAATTATTTTGTGATGTTTTTAAACTAAGATGGGTATTGTTAATTAGTTTTCTATTTGATTCAAGATAGCTATAAAAAGTTTTACAGCAACTATAAATGAAATTTATTTTTATGTGAACTTCCACTAAGACTGTGGGGTATGGTGGAACGGAGGTTTGGGGTATGGGTCGACCGCTGGTCAGTTACATGTTGGGTCGGTATGGCGGGGCGTGGCTAGCCCGCGTGGGTTGGCCACATGTTATAATTTTTTTTTCAATTATTATAAAAATACACACAAAATTAAAAAAAAAAAGCCTAAAATTATTATTTAAATCCCAGCCACCTATAGCCTAGCCAACCCAGCCAATGAGAGCCGGCCACGAAAGACCGCTAGGCCCACCCAACGCCCGGGCTGAAACCCCCGCCCAAACGGCCACCCCGAAACCCAAGCCCACCCGGGGTGGTGACTTGGGCGTTTGTACCCAACCCACGCCCCATACCCCATAGTCTAAACTCTAAATTATTTATTTATTATTTATTGGTTTATCCATAGCATGGTAAAAAGGCTGTAGAAAAATAAAAGAAAAAAAAAGGTTTTGAAAAAAGTGGACCTTGAGAATATTTCAAGTGTGAATGAGTCATTGTATTTCAGCTAGTTAATACTTTAGTATCCACCTCTTATCTATCCAGACAGACACAGGGTGTTCTTTTTAACTCACACTCGAACAATGAACCCGACCCGAAACCATCCAGACCCGAAGAATCCGAACCCAAGGTAAGAAAGGCTAATTGTTTGTCACTTGCACTATTTTGTAGTGAAGATAAGATTTTTAATAAATAAACATTTTTAAAATACAACTAAACATTTTCTTGTCTGTCATCCAACTTTTTTTTTTTTTTTTTTTTTTTAAGATGAACTTCATTAAAAACAAAAACGGGAAATCTCTAAGCTAGAGATAACCACAAAACCAATACATCAAGTAATATCAAAATTACACCAATCTTTCCAAACCAACCCACCCTTCTTCGATCTACTATTGAACCAAAGAAACCCAAAAGATTTAATATCCGCGCACTATCCTCGCCACATTAGCATTCTTCTGTGAGAATAAAGCTTCGTTCCTAGCTGCCCAAATCCTCCAAAAAGTTAAAACGAAAATACCAAACAGAGCCTCCGCCTTCGAAGTCGAAACCTTCAGATGCTCCACCAGTTCCAAGATATCTTTAACAGAAAAAAACAAACACCAGGGGAATTCTAACCCAAGACGCAATACCATTCCATACACCATTAGCCAAAGACAAAATTGCAGAAAACAACCTTTATGTATACCCCAAACTGCACTTTATACCTTTCACTATGAAATCCGCCAAAACCAACCTTTACGTTCATGTTTTGCTACAAGTTCAACCTTTAACACAAACTCTGTTAATATTCTTGGTTAAATCACCTCACATGCTTTGCATGTGAGGGTATTATTATCATTTCAACCTTGTTTTTTGTTTATTAATAAATTATATAATTACACATGACCCCATCACACCTTTATCCCTTTCATCTGTGCATATGTTATTATGTTTTAAACAGAGCATCAAACACACGAGGTGTTGAATCACACATCCTGTAACAACACAGAACTCACAATCGAATCAAAAACCTTGGAGTGCATCGAAACATCACGACGTATCTGAAATTTCAAAACGTGTATTTTGATACCAAAATCAAAATCAATCAAAACATATCTAAAATTTCAAAACTGAAAGATGACACAAATTTTGCTATAAACCGTACAAACAGAATACAGTTACAGTAACAGCAACAGATCGTAAACTTAAAACATAATAACATAATAAAATTTCAATTTCAAGTGAAAAAAATAAAATAAAATAACTGATTGTGAATCACAAATCAAGCATCTATAACAACAAATCAACAACAACAGTACAGTATGCCAGTACTAATAGCATAAACAGAGTAGATTACTATTGATTAACCATCGTATATGTGAAAAAAAAAGATAAACAAAATTGCAGAAAACGAAAGTATTTACCAGATTATCGGAATTGATGAGACAAACTCCGACGTTAGGGCATTTTTCTTGGAATCATTGGTCTTGGAATTGGGTTATTTCTTTGTGTTTGTCTTGGGTTTTATAGGGACGATTGGAGCTTGAATCACTGAAAATTGAACGAAGTTATGCCGGACTTTACAGGGACGATCGGAGCTTGAATGACCGGAGTTGTGCGGGACTTAGAAGGGATGACCAGAGCTTGACCTATGTTAAGTAGCAACAACCCAGATCCGCAGTAAACGGTTCCGTCAACAACTACCTCCAATGTCAACAACTACCACAGCTTATGTTTGTGTTTTCGATTGCCTACGCGGCCGAAGCGTGGCCGGCGAGAGTCCGTGGCCACCATCTTCTCCGACTCTCTCACTCCTACTCTCTCTCTACGCTTTCTCTCTCATCTGATCTCTCTCTACGCTTCACTCTCTAAATACATAAATAAATAAATTGTATTGAAAAAATTTAGAAAATACCAAAATACCCTCACATGCAAAGCATGTGAGGTGATTTAACCAAGAATATTAACAGAGTTTGTGTTAAAGGTTGAACTTGTAGCAAAACATGAACGTAAAGGTTGGTTTTGGCGGATTTCATAGTGAAAGGTATAAAGTGCAGTTTGGGGTATACATAAAGGTTGTTTTCTGCAATTTTGTCTTAGCCAAATGGCACGCCGTAAAAATGTGTTCTGTAGTTTCCTCAACCTCGCCACAAAAAGTACACAAGCCTTCACCAACATTGATGTTCCGCCGATTAAGAGCAAGCTTCGTTGGAATCCTATCCAAATTAGCCCTCCACATAAACACATTGCATTTACTTGGTAACCATTTACACCATTTATACTTAAATCCCTCCTCAATCGGTCCCTTCCTACTCAACCACAACCGAGCCTCCTTAACATTATATGGACAATTAATACCAACATTCCATCTCCATACATCCTTCCTATCCCCAAGCCGAATGGTCGACACCATTCTATGACACTCCAACAGTTCTGCTACTTCACTACTAGAGCTAGGATACCTTTTCCATTCCCAATTAATCACCCCTATCTGAGCATCATTACCAACTCTATCACACACTTTACACCACTTGTTTTTTTCTAGACGAAATAGGTTCGGAAATAAATCTTTCAGCGGTTCATCATTTATCCAAGTATCCAACCAAAATCTAATGTCAAGGCTGTTACCCACTGACCCGCGAATCATATTAACAAATTTAACTTCCTGAACCTTTAGCGCATAACCCACTTTCACATGTCTCGTCTGTCATCCAACTAACCTATCTAATTTACCAACAGTAACTAAAATGAATGCCGGTTGTCTCCATTGGAGGCGCTGGTTCTATCCCCGACTGGTGCTAGGTATTGGACATCTCGGTGAGGGCTTGGCCCGGGGTTTTACCCGGGTTCGAGACCGAGAGGGGGCGCGGTTTTACCTATTCCACGGGGTTTCCGCGCATCAGGGGTGTGCTACGCTTTCTAGCGGTGGTCGAGTAGTCGGCCTTTGAACACAGCTCCAAAAAGGTGGGTTTACACGTGGAAAGCAGTTAGCCATTAAAAAAAAAAAGAATGCCCATGCAAATTGTTAACGTAAACTTAATCACAAAAAGAAAATTTAAAACAGTAAATTAATTAAGTTTATTGATTCGTACTCAAATACATATTAATTAGAAGGTTCAAAATAGATAGGAAGTGGTTCACAATCCCCCAAATTCACTGGAAACCCACCAATTTCATCTATCCAAGGATTTGTACCATCTTTATAATCAACACTCTTCATAGCACACCAGATCACACTATTACACTTGAAACCCGACCCGAATGCAATCTGCCAAACCCGATCTCCTTTCTTCACACGACCTTTTGCCTCCACGTAAGCCAACGCGTACCATATGGAGCTGCTGGAGGTGTTTCCATACCGGTACAATGTCATTCTGGAAGCCTCCACGTCATCCTCGGAAAACCCTAGGGTTTTCTGTAGTTGGTCCAACACGGGCCTCCCGCCCACGTGAGGGATGAAGTGTTCCACCGCGTTGCTGTAGTTTGGTGTGTAAGACTTTTTGACAATGTAGTTTATGATGTACATGAGTTTCTCCTTTGTCGGAAGGATGAGGTGGCCTAAGGTGGTTAGGTTTGGTCGGATGGTCGCTATGGCAGCGGTGAGAAGGTCTTTGTTGATTGTGATGCCGACTATCCCACTACTATCTTCTTCCCGAAAGATGGAGTTGTAGGAGCTATCGGAAGCTGATGTGTTTGTGTGGACCGCGTGGAGAAGTTGATATTTGGATTTTTCTACGTGGGAGGGGCAGTTGGAGAGGAGAATGGCCGCCCCTCCCACGCGGAACAGACAGTTAATAAGGAACTTGGAATAATCTTTTCCAAGGTACACATTTTCCGTGATACTTTCTGTACTTACTATCAACGCGCATGTGTTGTGGTGAATATGAAGTAGCTGTTTAGCAAGCCCTATTGCTAGGAGTCCCGCACTACATCCCATCCCAGCAAGATTGTAAGTAATGATGTTATCTCTAAGCTTATACCGGTTAACTACAATGCTCGAAAGAGACGGCATTGTGTTATAGATACAACAATTCACAATCAATATCCCAATGTCTTCACATCTTACACGCGTCTTTGCTAGAACCATGTCTATTGCTCCAAAGACGCTCATCTCCACTTCCCTTCTTGCGGCTTTCATTGATGGATGATATTTTCGGGCAAAGAAGATCTCTGCTAAGTAAGTGGAGTCACCAAGCCCGGATCTTTCGAGTATCTTCTTCATAAACACTAGTAGTTCTTCTGAGAAGTGTCCACTTTGTATTGCTTGCTTCATAACAAGCTCCTTTGAGGCCTTTTGAGCGTCTGGAGGCTTGTAACACGCGAAATCAAGTAAATAAACTTTAGTTGAAGTTTTTTTTATCATCATCATCATGATCATTAGTAGAAAGGCAATGAACATGATAACTTTTGTATCTAAGAGATCTTTAAAATCTAGGTTGAAGAACATGATCATCTTGTCATGACTCATGAGCCAATTTCCTTAAGGTTACAAGTTCTTTAATATTATTATGTTAGTGGCACACCATTGAATGAAGATCTTGAGGATATGTAAAAGTCTACATAGTACACAACTTGTCTAGATTTTTATGGCTAAAAGTGACTTATTTTCTTTAACTAGCATGTGAATGTTCATTACCTATTAAGTATATGCACATGTATTTTTTTGCTTTCTAAAATGAATATGTACAATGTTAACAAGATTAATGTTAGAATTTGTACGCTATTTTCTAAAAACATTTTTATTCAAACATTTACTTCATCAGTTTAAACAACAAATAAAAACATGACTAAAAAAATAATTCACACTTAAATAAATGATACTTGCCCATCCTCTAACCTCTTGATAGTACGTGCACACTTTTCCTTTTATATTTGTACTCTCAACTTTTAAGGGTCGTTTCATCTTTATTCTTTAATATGATTGATTTTGCAATTCAAAAACGGGTTGCGACGCAGCTTGTTGCCCGTTTACTTACCATTTGTTTGTAATTTGTTACTTTGGCATTTTAATGAAGTACGATAATTGGATTTATTAAAAAAGGTACTTATGAATAGCTTTTCAAAAAGTCCAATTTAACGTGCCCTGTTACCTATAGTTAAGGTAGTGGGCTATGCCCCAATTGCCTAAACTTTCTAGCGTATGTTTAAAAACTAGTTGATGCCCCGCCCGCGTTGCGGGGCGATGGCCGAATAATTCTCAACCAATTAAAAAAACAGTACTATATTTTATTTTGAATCGGTGGCAAAATCATAACGTTGAACCGATGGTAAAATCGTAATTTTGAGATGGGGGAGGGGGCAAAAACGTAATTTGAACCGATGGCGAAATCATAATTTTCAGCTGGGGGAAAGCATATTTTTATTTTGAACTGGAGGCAAAAACGTAATTTTAAACTGGAGGCGAAAAATGTAATTTTAAAGTGGGTGTAAAATAATAAATTGATGTAAAATCGTAATTTTTAGCTGATGGAAAAAACATATTTTTATTTTGAACTGGGGCAAAAACGTGATTTTGGCTAAGGGTAAAATAGTATTTTTAACCGAGGGTAAAATCGTAATTTTGTGCTGGGGGCAAAAAGGTAAATATATAACTTGGGGTAAAAACATAATTTTAAACTGAGGGGAAAACGTAATTTTAAAGTAGGTATAAAATTTACCTGTCACTATTCCCCCAAGCTTGTATTACTAATTTTAACAAAAAAAAAAAACTAATTGATTGTCGTCACTTTTAGCCAATCAAATAACATAACTATCCCCTAAGTAAAAACGTAATTTTAAAGGCTGATTCTAAAAACACCCCCCCCCCCCCCTCTCCTGATTATACCCCCATTGTGAGAGCAAAACTGCCGGTCCCACGCGGACCCCACTTGTAAGTATGTGAGAGGGGGTGAAAAAGTAATTAGGGGGTGTAGAAAGTAGCACCCAATTTTAAACTGTGACAAAAATGTAATTTTAAAGTGAGTATAAAATTTACCTGGCACTATTCCCCAAACTTGTATTACTAATTTAAAAAAAAAAAAAAAAAAAACCAAATTGATTGCCGTCATTTTGGCCAATCAAATAACATCACTATTCCCCTCACGTGAAACGCATATGTTGAAAATGTCCTTTCTTTTTCTTTAGACGAATTATAATCACCAATTTTCTAATTATAATATTCCCAAGTAATTATTGAAGTATAATTGTTTTAATTATTTAACTAACTAATTTTTAACTTGTGAATTTAAGGTTACTTTAAGGACCGAATCGATATCGACTGAGTTCTTAAATTCAATAAAGAACAATGAAACAGATACGTGTCAACACTTTATGCATATCATGGAATATATTATTTGAGTCTTCTTTTTCATTTGTCATAGCGTGTATATCAAAACCGACCGAAAAGATTTAACGGTGAAAATGCTTCCCATTGATTTACTTTGGTGGGTCATTGGCTGATTACTTTTTTTAATCTCTACCACGTGTCTTTACAATGCATACTATCTCGTGCCTTTACAATACATCCATACATAGGGTAGGGTTCTAAGAAAAACATATGGTAATTGAGAACGTTATAACCATTCAAAACCACACATTTTCACTAAACCAAGTTTTTTTTTTACTGCTAATCGCATCTTTTAAAGGTTTTTTTTTAATTATACATACGTGTATATTGTCAATTTATAATAATAAATAGTTAATAACTTCTCTTATTAGCTATTTTATCTCTCATTAATTAGTAAAAAACATTTTATCCTATACATATAAAAAATTGTGTTAAAATGGTATATTTTAAAAATGAGTTACGTAAAAAGATTAATTAGTTAACTAATCTCAAGAAATACATAACAACACCACATCCATGTGGCTCCTTGCAACACACACAAAAAGAGTTATGTACAATACAAAAGGCAAAAGGGCTGTGGGGGGACCCCACGAACTTTTCGCTCAGTAGTGTTATGTATGTAGCTTTCGTATATAAATTTTTGGGTATATACGTTTTCGACCCCTCGGTTCTATAGAAATATTTGGGTATATACGTTTTCGACCATCCGTAGAAAATCTCAAACTTCGCCACTGGTTTCATTGACATAGGAACTTAAGCTGAAATCATGAATGACACAACTAACTAAATGGCGAATTTAAAAATAAAAATCATTAAGGGGCAAAATAAATCGGGTTTAAATAGAGCCAAATAACAAAAAAAAAAAAAAAAAAAAAAACAACAAATACTCATGATTGCAAAACATAAGTTTCATTGACATGCAATTTAACAAGGGGACCATACAAATATGTACACTTACGTAATTTTGGATTCATTTGCTTCTTGTAATGGTTTTCAAAATTTGTAAAATAACAAGGGATACTTGTTATATCTTTCTTCAGTTTGAATGTTTAATTCTTGTAAATATTTCTTATATTTGTTTGTTTTGTGAGATGATTCAATTCGGCTCTGGTTTAAAGAGATTTGGGCTTGTTGCTGATAATGATGATGGGCTGGTAGCTGTGCATATTGGACTTGTGCTCGGCTTAGCTTGGCGTGGCCAGCTATGTGGATTTTTTTTTTTTGTTTGGCAACGGCTAGATTGAACCAACAAATCAAAGCCAGCCATGTCACCTAGCACCCCTCCCCCCCACGCCAGGCTCAATCCCCACGCCAAAGGGGCAACACCATGCCCAACGCTTGCCCGGGGTGGAGCAGCCGGCGTTGCACCCAAACCGCCGCCCCAACCCACGCCCCACACCCCACAGTCTAAAAAGGAGTCCACCACAACGTGTGAGGAATTTCGCTAGTATGTAATAAAAATACAACATATTTGTGAAAATCAAAATACCGAATAATATGTAAGATGATTTTTCAGGGACGGCCTTGCGTTTAACTTCCGTAGTTGTAACAGGAATGTAGTATATGTTCTTTATGAATAGGAATTTGAAACTACAGACGTTATAAAATCGGTGAATATGTAGTAGATACAAGAATATGTAGGAAATACAATTTTAGGACCAAAGATATGATGATGAAAAAACTTATAATAAAGACAAAAGTTCAAGTCTTTAAACGTCTATTTTGGGACAAATAATTCATTCGATTAAGGTAAACGGGGTCACATGGAAGAGTGCGGTGAGTGAGTTTGCCACACGGGCACACCACCGCCAACCCCCATGGCTGAGCGGTAAACTGTGATCTTCGGGGAGTAGTCACTGCGTGCAGGAAGAGAAGGGAGAGGTGGTAATGGTGGGTCCCACTCTCTTTTAGCCAATCATACATTTTTTTAAATGTCTTGGGTGAAAGTGTGAAACCACCCCTTGTGATTAAGTGCTTAAGCGGAGTTGGACAAGGGAGTTGTTTGTTTCAGCTCTTAATGGGCTCTTAATGATTCAGACATTTTACTGATTCAACACTTAATGGTTCAGACTGTTTGTTTTACGAGCAGATGTCTGAATGATTCAGACATATGTCTCTGAATGGTTAAACATTATATTGAGTGTCTGAGTCAAAATGGTTAAGAATTGTTATCTGAATTGGTCAGACATTTACATCTAAATGGTTAAGTATGATACTGGCTCTTAATGGTTCAAACTTCTTACTAGTTCAGCACTTAATAGTTCAGACACCTCTAACTGGTTCAGCACTAACTACTCAGAAGTTGCCAAAGAGCCCCTTAAATAATTATTCATTGGAGTTCACATTTATTGCTAGGCCCAATTACCGAACCATGAAAAGCCATTAAGCCCATTTGGAATTAACAGTTGTATTATAATGGGTTAATTTATTATAGACCCATGAAATGCCCAATCGAGCATCAAAATGGACTTCACAGCTATTATTTTATTGTTAATCCTAGCCATAATAAGCCATTAAGCCCAACTGGAATTCACTGTTATATTAATTCACATATCTTCAATTACTTTTGTTTATTTATGATTTTTTTCCATTTATTAATTATTAATGCTTGTTTATGTTCGCTTGGGTTTGTTTATGTTTGTTACATTCGTGGATTGTTCATTTATACTATTAATGAATGGACATAAACGAACATAAAATGTTACATTCGTGGATTGTTTATGTTTGTTACATTCGTGGATTGTTCATTTAAAAGTGATTTGTGTCACGATGAACTTCGACACAAACAAAAAGTTATCTTATGCACAAGAACTTCGACACAAATAAAAAAAATGGTGTCTGCTAGTCATAAAATGAAATACGTTGGTGAAACGTAACTTATTTGCAACACGAATGTGCTTAAATATTGATGATGTAGGTAGGTCTACCACGAAAAAGATAAATATATCCAACTTATCAACTCCCAACACTTACCTAACAAGCTCAAATAGTTAAAGGTTCAGAAGCATCTACTAATGGGACGTCCAAAAGTGGCAGCCCATGTTGACAATAACGGTCCGCCGAATGTAAGTCCCCATGCCCTTTGTAGCACTAGGTAAAACCCTTACTCGCCTAAAAGGGTAAAGTCCTACCTACGACTTGGAAATGTGAGTTTCCTCTTGCCCCTTTTAGCCTCTAACTTGGCCACCCTGACCAGCTGGCTTCAGGATATCCCCTATATAAAGATGCATTGGGCATCTGAGTTGGCCGCCCTGGCAGATGGCTTCATGATATCCCTTATATAAAGATGCCTTGGGCATCTCAGGTATGGTTCATGACTCTTCACTCACACCCACCACGCTCTCTAATTTTCCTACAACCCTCTTCAACATGTAACTTATTCTCACGTCAGAGACCAAACATAGGAGACCCCTTCCTACAGTAAGACTAAGGGTCATTTGTTTTGCAGAACCCTCTAAGCTTCAAAGCCTATGGTGTCTGCTAGTCGTACAATAAAATACATTGGTGAAGCATAACTTATTTGCAACACGAATGTGATTAAATACCAAACCATATAACCTTATTTATGAATTCTGAGTGAAGTTTTGCTTAGTTTGCTTTTTCAAAGCAATGACCCAAACTATGTATTTAATGAAATGTCTCAACCAAAGTATACAACTAACGTATTGTATATATAATAATTACCTTAAATAATAAAAGGGTGTCTAATTACACCTGTTTTGTGATGATCACTAGCTAACTATTTCTAATGAACAATTTACAAAAAAAATGAATTTTTAGGCACGATAACGGCATGTGTGTGCGACATAACATGCAATGTAGCGTTGTATAAGGATGTTGGTTCGGTGTCTTTTCATGTGTGTGTACACAATATGTTTATAAATAATTGTCAAGTTTGAACCTTTGAACTTTATTTTACAAAAAAATGGACCTACTTCTTAAAAGTCGAAGTGGACCCATGGTTCAAAAGGTTAACGTCACACCTTACGTCACCTAACAATCCATAATTTGTCAAGTTTGAACCTTTGAACTTTATTTTACAAATTTTTTTTTCATAGGTGCACTAAAGAATATACATTTTGTTCATTATCTTAAATATTTACACTAATAATCTTTTTTCATTTAGGTTACATGTGGAATTCGTCCTTTCGATGAACTATCGGTATATAGTTTCAGGTATTCAGGTCGGATATCACCTAATCCCATACCTGTTTCATTTTCGGTCTTCATATGTTGGCGTTGTGAGGCCTAGCCACGCCGCTATAAGGACGAGTATGAGACTAGGTGATACCCAACCCGAATACTTGAAACTATATATATGTTTACTTGGTCTTCATCTTAAAGATTTCATTTGAATTGGAATCCGGTCATTCACTATGACCTGCTAAGCATTCATATATAGTTTAATGGTTAAAGCACGCAACTAATAATTGGCGAAATGGAGGCACTTGTTTTACTTTTAAATCAGAATATACTCAAAATTGGTGTACCTTTAAACAATTGTTAACTGTCATATGATGCATCCAAACGCTCCTTAAAACTCTTTTTTATTGTCATTAACACGGCTCGCAATATCAGTTTGACATACTTTACCAAACATCCTAGATTATAGGCTAAATTATAACAATAATTCATCAAAAACCCAATTTAGTGATTTACAAACGCAGTTTTAACAAAATTTGTAACAAAAACCGAAAATTAGGATTCTACTAGTTGCCTTAGGGGGGAGGGGGTGGTCACTAGTGATACATTTCTATCACTCACAAGAACCAATCAACTCGTGTCATGTCATCACCCAATATTCTATCACTAGTGATAGAAATGTAGTAGGGGTGGTCACTAGTGATAGAATTCAATCACTCCCAAATTTTTATAATTTTTATTTTAAAATTAAGCTGCCATACACTCTTCGTCACGAACACCCATACACTCTTCGTCACCATTTTCTTCCATATTTATAAATATGTACACGTGTTGTAGTGAGAATGCCCCTTACATGCAGAGCCTTATCTTTTCAACGCGTTATACTTTCCACGCGTTGCAAAAATAACGCGTTAAACTCTTGGCGGCGGCGGTGTTCCGTTGTGGTTTCACGCGTGATGGGGGTGGTATAACGGACCACCCCGTGTGCTCTTACGACTACCAACACTAGGGAAGGTAAAGAAACACTAAGTCTAATCCGCAGGGGATAGGCTAGTAATATCTCAACCAGGGGAGATATCTCTTAATCTTCTCTCTTGATCAACGTAAGTTCGAACCTTCCTAGAACGATATGCAAAGCTCAAAACAACATCATTAGCTCATTACAAGAAGGAGAGGGTTGTTCTCGTAACCAGGCTCTAGCGTGAAAAGAAGTATTTTTCTTTCTAGAGAAAAAGGAAACAAGTGTGTGTTTAAAGTGAGAGAGTAGACAATCCCTTTAAACCTTTGCTGAAGGTTGGTATTTATAGCTGGATGACTGGAGAAGGAGAAGGGCTGATTAGGCAAGACGTCGTTGTCAAGGAATATCCATTTGGTCCCCTCCGTCGCAGGAAGTAATGCGCGCAGATGTGGAAGTACGATCGCACGTCCTGATTGGCTACACGCCGTTTTCCAGATGTACTTGTTTTCTCGCATGCCCTCAGCCGTTAGTGGAGATTGAGGAAGGTTGAAATGGCGTACGCTGATTGACCACACGTCATTGTCACATGTCATGTTTGTCCCCTGCACGATTGAGCATCGTGGAATCTTCAAGTACAGTAGCTGGCAGACATTGATTGTTGTATGTCTCTTTCACCTTGTACCGCGTCTCCTCTAAGTTGTCATTGTCCCACCTCTGCAGGAGTGGACCGCGGTGAAACACTGGAATCAACTAAGTGTTTTTAATCTTAAGTGTGGGTATAGTCTTGCGCACACAGGACTTGGTCGCGGCACACATGATGATTGGGACCATACCAGAGTAGAGAAAATTGGAGTAGAGGATGTTTTATTTAAGGTTATAGAAAATAGAGCATGTTTAGTACGCGTTAGTTGAACATTAGAAACCCATTTTCATCGTGATTATTTTATGATATATTGGGGTCTAAAAATGAAGGGTTGACATGTTGATTCGAAATATTAAGTCTTGTACATGGTTATATGTTTTCCTTTTTTTTTTCACATATTGTGACTAAACTTTGAAAATTTATTTCATTCAAACATGACTATGGAGTTTTGAATTACTAGATAAATGAATTAGGTTTGAGGCAAGGACATGGGTCGTAAAAGGGTTACCATAACTAGCCCGTTAACGTATTTTTTTATTTGAAACCCTATCGAAATTAAACCTACAATCTATACATATAATAAAAGAAACCACTTTGAGGACACTTGTCATCATATTAGGCCATATCTTATGGATAATTATAATTTTAGTTTAATCTCTTCTAATTAATTATATGTAATCCTCCTACTAAATATTATTTAGTTTAATTATTACTTTTATATTTATCTATTTACATCAAATTCAAAATTAGTTATCTAATTTGATATTAGAGTAAATTACGATTTTGGCCCCTGTGGTTATATCACTTTTCCCCTTTTAGCCCAAAAATGAATTTTTTAACATCTGAACCCTCAACGTCTTTTTTTTTCTAACCCTTGGTAGGGGCCAAAAGGGTTAGAAAAAAAGGGCGTTGTGGGCTCAGATGTTAAAAGATTCGTTTTTTTTGCTAAAAGGGTAAAAGTGATATCACCACAGGGCCAAAATAGTAATTTACTCTTGATATTAACTATATATTTGAACGTTTTGTCTAGTTTGGTATCAAATAGATTTTACGATACTTAAAATAAAATTAACTAATAATATTTATCATTTCTACATTTACAAGTTTTAAATAAATGGTTAAATTTATTGAGACTTCGTTACATTTATAAGTTTTAAATAAAGGATTAAATTTATTGAGACTTTGTTAACAAATTTTACTACAAGATAATAATCTATTTATAACAATATAAATATATATTTATACTATACTATATAATAAAACATTAATGTGTAACACCTATCATTCATTGTAAGCATTTATTTTATGATTTTCTCGCCTCACTTCCAAACTTATCTTATATTAATTAAATAAATAAATGAATAATGAGCTAATATTAAATTTTATCCTACTTTAAATTTTGAATACCATTCTTCTATTTTTCTAATAAAATATTATTCTAAAATTTATGATTTTCTCGCCTCACTTCCAAACTTATCTTATATTAATTAAATAAATAAATGAATAATGAGCTATTATTAAATTTTATCGTACTTTAAATTTTGAATACCATTCTTCTATTTTTCTAATAAAATATTATTCTAAAATTTAAATTGTTAATTTAAGATATTTTTAAATAAAACAAATTTTTTATCACGAAAACCAAACTTTGTATTAATATATGAAATATTTTTATTTTCATTACTAAAAAAATATTATATCAATTTTATTACATAATTTATAAATCAATTTGTCGGAATTGGTACCAACATTTTATCACTCAAATAGATGTTGATTTGCTTCTTGAATAACATATCTTCTTTTCATGAACCATCTTCACAATCACCATATCCATCGCGTATCGAGTATTATCCATTAGTATATTGAAAGATATGACTTTTTTTATTATTGGTATATAAAATTAGATTTATTAAACTCGTGTAATACACGTGGTTTTTTATAGATATACCTTTTTTATTATCTACTATACAAAATTAAATTTATTCGACCCGTGGAATAGATGAGGTTTTTTAAGATATAACTTTTTATTATTTGATATATAAAATTAGATTTATTCAATTCGTACAATACACGAGGTTTTTTGAAGGATATATATTTTTTATTATTTAGTAAAGGAAATTACATTTATTCAACCCGTGTAATACACATATTTTTAAAGATGTAACTTTTTTATTATTTGGTATATAAAATTACATTTATTCAACCCGTGTAATAAAGGAGGTTTCTTAAAGATGTATTATTTTATTATTTGGTAAACAATATTACATTTATTCAACTCGTGTAAAACAAGCGGTTTTAAAGATATAACTTTTTTATTTGGTATATAAAATTATATGTATTCAACCCGTACAATATGGTTTTTATAGATATAACTTTTTATTATTTAATACATAAAATTATATTTATTCAACCCGTGCAATAAAAGAGGTTTTTAAAGATATATTGTTTCCAAAAGGGTTAAAAAAGACGTTGGGGGCTCAAATGTTAAAAGATTCCTTTTAGAGCTAAAAGGGTAAAAGTGATATAACCACAGAAGCCAAAATTGTAATTTACTCTATAAATTATTATAATTATGTAAATGATTTATTTATTTTATTAAACTAAAGTAGTTAAGGGTAGAACTTATTTAAAAAATGTTTATAAGGGGTAAACAAAAACATTAATCAATGTTTATTGGTTCTATACTTTTATTTCCGTGTTCAACTCTCAACTCAAATACGGTATTCACTATGTTTATGTGACATTTATAAGAACCATCACCGCAATCACCCCATCTATCATATATCAAGTATATCCGTTTGTTTTTTTAAAGATATAATTTTTATTAGATTCATTCAACCCGTGTAATAAACGAGGTTTTTTTAAAGATCTAATGTTTTTATTATTTATTATACAAAATTACATTTATGCATTTCGTGTAATACACCGGGTTTTTAAAAATATAACTTTTTTTATTATGTGGTATATAAAATTAGATTTATTCAATCCGTATAATACACATGGTTTTGAAAGATATAACAAGATATAACTTTTTATTGATTGATATATAAATTTACATGTGCTCAACCCATATAATACATGAGGTTCTTTAATATATAAAATTACATTTATTCAACCCATGTAATAAACAGGATTTTTAAAGATATGTTGTTTTATTATTTGGTATATAAAATTACATTTATTCAACCGGTGTAATAATCGAGGTTTTTAAAGATATATTTTTATTATTTGGTATATAAAATTACATTTATTCAACCCGTGTATTACACGGTTTTTTTAAGATATATATTTTTTATTATTTAGTACAAAAAAATACATTTATTCAAACCGTGTAATGCACATATTTTTAAAGATGTATTTTTTATTATTTTGTATATAAAATTACATTTATTCAACCCGTGTAATAAATGAGGTTTTTTAAAGATGTATTATTTTATTATTTGGTAAACAATATTACATTTATTCAACTCATGTAATATAAGTGGTTTTAAAGATAACTTTTTTATTTGGTATATAAAATTACATTTATTCAACCCGTACTATATGGTTCTTATAGATATAACTTTTTATTATTTAATATATAAAATTGTATTTATTCAATCCGTACAATAAATGGGGTTTTTAAAAATATATTGTTTTATTATTTAGTATATAAAATTTATTTATTCAATCCCGTGTAATAAACGGGGTTATAACCTAGTATCATATATAAGAAGTTATATTTGATCTCTAATTTGTTCTTTCATGTACATAGTTAGATTTTGATTGTGTGCCAGTTCTCTTTGTGTTTTTTAGATGATTGTGTACTTACACTAGTTTTTTAGTCATATGTAACTTTGTGTTTCTCAAACCATATTTTTCTAAATAGACTTCAAAATAATTCATTACACGCACACATGTGTGCACAAACATATGTGTTTGTAGGGTGTAGGGGTGCTAAACGGGTCGTGTTCGTGTGTTGGCGGGTTCAACCCGACCCGGATCCAAAAATTTTAGACGAATCCGAACTTGACCCGAACCCAAAAAATGTATCATGCGTATGAATCCGAATATTCACAGGTTGACCCAAACACAACCCGTTTAACCCGAATATTTTTATCTTTTTATTGTTTTTTTCCTCAAAATAATATATTATCATTAAAGTTTACTAATAAAACACAAATGTATATAATAAAATTACAATTAAATTGTAGAATATCATGCCAATTTCTCTTTTTAAGTTACAATTATGGCATAAAATACATACCAAATTAATTTATGACACAGCATATTATAAAAGAATAATATAATATAAATGGGTCAACCCGACCGGGTTGACACGAACCCGGCCTGTTTAGCTAAATGGGTACATTGAAACATTTGAATCGAATGGTTACCAGTTGACCTGTTAAACTAACAAAACGAGGCTTGTAGTTGAACCGGATCTCAAAATTCTTGAAATTTTTAGATTATTATTATTTTTTTTTCAAAATCTCATTTCTAATTCATTTTCTATTACGTGCTCCATACGTTCCAAAGTTGATTCATGTTCAGTTGTTCAAATGAGGGGACATTGCACCTCAAGACACTTTGACTTTTCTTCTATTTTGACTCTTCAGAATTTCATCACACTTTTATTCTAAAGAATTTCACACAATAAATAACCCCTTGGACTCTGAATTTTATCATATTTTATTGTGGGTACCGGTACAGTACGGTATTTGAAGGTAAATCAACCCAAAATACTGGTACCGAACGAAACTACCGATCACGAAAAACGCAAAATGTCACACCCCGCTCTTCCGGTGGGCCCAAATGTAGGGTATTAGCGTGACGATTGTATATCAGTTTCACATTGCAACGAAAATAGGGAGTTTCCGTATACGTAAATAAATAAAAACTATGACATTAAAGATGTCTATGCAGATATCACTCGTGGCGGACCTAGGAGCAAAAATTTTTAGGTGTCGCTTGTCTATTGCTATATAATAATATGTTTTGATTCCGTTCAAGTCGAGCGGGTCGTATAAAATTTTAATGGGTATTTCAATTGAGTTTGACGCGAAATACAATAAGGATAATATTCAAGATATGGTTCCTGACGCGAAATAATACGGGTCGGAACTAATATAAATGATAAAAACCATGTTTAATGGTAAAAGAGATAGAACGGTAAACTAGCCATGAAAAGCTAATTATAAAAATGGGTTTTTGAACGGTTACTATAAGTAAGCCCAATGAATAAAAAGAGTAAAACGGGTCAAATGGTAATGTGGATACCATTTGACAAATATCGACTAATAAGCACTTGTCGAGTTTTATGCTTACAGGATAAAGCGGCTTATGAATTAGCGTTGCTATGAATTAGCAAATTTTCGAGACAAGGTATTAAAACGGGTCAATGTATAGATCCGAGCCAGGTACGTATAATTATGTTGTAGTTAAAAGTGCTAATTTGGTCAATAATTGCTTAGAGTCTTTCGTCGTAAAATAAGAGACTAGAATTGACCAAAAAGCCCTTAACGGGCGAACCGGGTAAACGACCGTTAGAGTTTGTTTAGAAACTTGTTTATTGATTTTGAAACCCCTAGATACATATAAAAAGTATAGGCAAAAACGTTTGCGGGTCAAAATAGACTAAGAAGTAAATTGTGGTTAAATGCTTAGATAGATACAAATGAACCGGTGAATGTAAACGCCTACGTAAACTCTAGGATGGGAGCGAAAACGTTAAGGTGTGACAAGCCCGGGATGGGTAAAATGTTAGGAATTAACTATTTTCTTTTTAGAGCATGTAGTGAAATAATAATGCCAAACGGGTCGAATAATCACCTAAAGGATTTATGAGCCAACATTGGATAAATCAGATTTTTATGCAAACCAATGTGATAAACGGGTCCATAATTTAATTACGGACGCGTAGGAAAAGAATCGTGTAAAACGGATAACTAGAATGAAAGTTATGGCACTTTAAAGTTTGATTTTCGATTAATAACCATAGCTGGCAGATATGCAGGTTCCAGGAATGGACCTGCTGGAAAATGGTCTCCCTCGCGCCACGCGAGGGAGTGTGGTAAATCCGGCGCGCCACGCGACGGATGTCGTGGCACGCGAAAGATGAGAAGAAGCCTCTCGCGTGGCGCGAGAGGCATGAATCCTAAAAGAAAAATATAATAAAAAATATATATGTATATATATTTTGTTTTAGTTGGTTGATGCTATGAACTTGGTTAAACTCATTTTACGCTATCAAAACTAACTTCCATGTTGGTTTTGATCATAGGTATATTACGGGACGCCGGATGATGATCAAGCTAATCGAAGAACCGAACACACGATATTAAAGCTTCTGCACGGCCTTATGTCGTAACTTTTAAACGACGAACCCGACTACATTGTTGTAAAACTTTTAAACTGTAAAAGTTTTTAATAAACCCGTATTTTTATATGTGATATGTATATGCACAACTAATTGTCGTTATTGGTACTAGAACTCTCTTAAAATAGTAAGGGTGTTACAGACACCGCCTGTCAACAATTAACAGGGTTTTTTAACTGGGTTGGGTGTAAAGGACTAAACTTGCAATAAAATACCTAGTAAATGACACCGCCTGTCAACATTCGTTAAAAAGGACACCGCCTGAAAAGTGGTATAAAGATAAAGGACAAAACTTGTAATTTTTCCTTAAAAATACTAAACATTAAGCTATATAAACGGACTTGGTGACCTCATCGGTTCTTGACATTGGAGTCGCAACTTCCAGATAATAAACCGAACCCTAGCCCAACCTACTTATGACGATTAGTATCTGTAACTCAATCTTTAAAATACGTCAGCTTTCGCTAGTAAATACGGTTAACGGACACATTTATACAATAATCAATAATCATGGAACAAGTATCTTGATTTACCAGATTTACATGCTTATCACATTCGAGAACTAGTACAAGCTAGTATTTGATATACATCATTTGCGAGTGTCAGGTGTATGTCTACACCCTGTGCTTATGAACATTGCAAGAATGGATATCACAGGGCTTGGATCTGTGTATGATTAAACCCCAAATGCGTTATGTTAATCAAGCATTACATATTAAATCGAATTATCATCTAGTAAGCATTTAGCACCTTTATGTGATACAAGAACCAATAGGTTTTATACTATATATCCTAAGTTTTAATAAAATAAATTAAAACTAATTACCAGTACTTGCGGTTGAACACAGCGTATTCAGTTTGTAGTACAACTGAACCAAAGTTTATTAGCTTATGGTGCAAATGCTAGGTGGGGGTGGGGGGGGGGGATATCCGTGGGAATTGTTTACTGGTCGTTATAAGTCGTTGAGACTCGATCGTTTAACGTGGATTTGAAAATGGTTTTCCTTAGATTAAATGTTGAAGCGGACAGAATGTCGGTTATAACTGTACGAGTGAGGATGGGATCGATGAATGAAAATTGAAAATGGGTTGAATGAAAATTGAGATCAAGAGAAGCTATGTATAGCCAGAGGAAGATGCAAGAAGCTTAGACAAGTGCCAAGAGGTGTCTAAATGTTAGTTTAGTGTCTAAGGAGGTGACAATTAGAGGTAGAGGTGTCAAAATGGTAGAGAAAGGTAGCACTAGGTTTTTTTTTTTTTTTTGAACGGGAAAGGTAGCACTAGGTGGTTTGGACAACTACCACCTTAACTTTGTTATTATGGGGTAGGTTAGGGACATCTGTCACTATTAAAATTTTATTGAAAAAACCAAGTGTTACACAAAAAGTAGGTACCGAATTGGAACCAATTTGGTTCAATATGATAAATTCAGTACTAATACCAGTACTAATACCGATTCGGTTTCAGTACCAGAGACCATTTATTCATCCCTATACACCATTGCCGAACCTTCTCCCAAATATACATAGCCAGTGAACACAAGAGATTAAAACATGATCTGTGTAGTTTAAGCAAGTAGTGACTTACATGGTACATCGATAATTGACATAAAAAAAATTAAAAAATAAATAAATAAACTGGATATAAATGACGGCAGTACGGCTGGTATGTAGTCGGTGCCGCCGCATGCATGCCGCATCCACGTGAGATTCTACCAGCAAATAAACAGTTGGCTTCATTTTAGTATTAAAAATATCAAAATGTTTGTATATTAAAAAAAGTATAATTCGTATACATTAAATAAATTAGTCTAATTTTTAAAACTATTATAAGCATTGTCAGCAAAAAATATCTGAGTTTATCTAATAGTACATCTTAACATATGTATGTATTCAGTGCACATTCAGATATTATAATACTTATTATTTGAGAAAACTTTAATTAATTTTTTGAATGAAATAGTAGCCAATGAAATATGCATATGCGTAAATACATAAAATCTCTACAAAAGTATACTTATGGTAACGTTATAAAAAAGACATAGCCTATCTCCCTTAATGAAATAAATGTAACAGAAAAAACAAATATAATTTTGTAGATATGTCAAATAATAAGTAATTTATAATGAACTATTAAAATAATTACAAACATATTTAATCTAATAATAAATATAGTTAAATATAATGCACCACACTTCTATAGTCTTGTGTGCTCTCCAGCTTGCAGTTTTACTTGTAAACTTGTAAACCAGGCATAACCAGTCACCATTTCACCAATCCAAGTTCAATCCAAGTGCCGTCACAAGAAGTTTCTAATAATTCTTCTAATAATTCTTGCGTCTTACGAGACTCGAACCTCATACCTCTCCCTGACCTCCAGACTAGTTTTATTGTTGTAACCAGCTCCTCTAAACCATCATTAGCCCAACAACATTCAAAATGAATAATCATCCAAAAGAAACCCACTTGATAAATTTTCTGGATCCGTGAGACTATGTATGGTACTTTGTGAAATACATTTCTAATCTAAATAAAACTAAAGGAACAAAAAAAGAAAAAAAAGTCATCTACACTTATTATGAAATGTCGGGTCAAGTTATTCTACAAAGGCTCATAATTGTAAGAATTGTAAGAAGGATTTATAGAGTGACAAGTGTCCAATAACCTAAAATTAAACCCACTACATCACCACCCAAAACCTAAACACCCACCTCCCCCCACCCCACCTAAAAACCTAACCCCCCCCCCCCCCAGAAGAAAGAAAAAAAAAAAAAAAAAACCTCATCAAAAAACCCCCAAAAAACCTAACCCCCCCCCCCCCCCCCCTCCCACCAAAAAAAAAACCTAACCCCCTCCCCCCACCCCAAAAAATCTAAAAAAAACTAAACACTCACCCCCACCCTACCACCACCCAAAAACCTAAACCCCCACCCCCTCGGCAAAAAAAAATTCTTTTTTTTTTTTTTTTGGGTGATGGGGGAGGGGGTGGGTGGGGTGGGGGTTTAGGTTTTTGGTTGGTGGTGGATGTTTAAGGGTTTTTTTTTTTTGTAGTGAGTTTTTTAGGAGCCTTTGTACCCTTCTTACAATTAGGAGCCTTTGTATTTGATCCTAATACATGAAATTTCATCATGCGAATTATTGAAATTGGAAAAAAAATGAATTAAGGATGTCTGTTGCAAACTTGTGATCATTTTACATAAACATAATATTTTTCAATATAACGTCATATTTTTTAAACTCATTTTAAATTATTTTGTGATGTTTTTAAACTAAGATGGGTATTGTTAATTAGTTTTCTATTTGATTCAAGATAGCTATAAAAAGTTTTACAGCAACTATAAATGAAATTTATTTTTATGTGAACTTCCACTAAGACTGTGGGGTATGGTGGAACGGAGGTTTGGGGTATGGGTCGACCGCTGGTCAGTTACATGTTGGGTCGGTATGGCGGGGCGTGGCTAGCCCGCGTGGGTTGGCCACATGTTATAATTTTTTTTTCAATTATTATAAAAATACACACAAAATTAAAAAAAAAAAGCCTAAAATTATTATTTAAATCCCAGCCACCTATAGCCTAGCCAACCCAGCCAATGAGAGCCGGCCACGAAAGACCGCTAGGCCCACCCAACGCCCGGGCTGAAACCCCCGCCCAAACGGCCACCCCGAAACCCAAGCCCACCCGGGGTGGTGACTTGGGCGTTTGTACCCAACCCACGCCCCATACCCCATAGTCTAAACTCTAAATTATTTATTTATTATTTATTGGTTTATCCATAGCATGGTAAAAAGGCTGTAGAAAAATAAAAGAAAAAAAAAGGTTTTGAAAAAAGTGGACCTTGAGAATATTTCAAGTGTGAATGAGTCATTGTATTTCAGCTAGTTAATACTTTAGTATCCACCTCTTATCTATCCAGACAGACACAGGGTGTTCTTTTTAACTCACACTCGAACAATGAACCCGACCCGAAACCATCCAGACCCGAAGAATCCGAACCCAAGGTAAGAAAGGCTAATTGTTTGTCACTTGCACTATTTTGTAGTGAAGATAAGATTTTTAATAAATAAACATTTTTAAAATACAACTAAACATTTTCTTGTCTGTCATCCAACTTTTTTTTTTTTTTTTTTTTTTAAGATGAACTTCATTAAAAACAAAAACGGGAAATCTCTAAGCTAGAGATAACCACAAAACCAATACATCAAGTAATATCAAAATTACACCAATCTTTCCAAACCAACCCACCCTTCTTCGATCTACTATTGAACCAAAGAAACCCAAAAGATTTAATATCCGCGCACTATCCTCGCCACATTAGCATTCTTCTGTGAGAATAAAGCTTCGTTCCTAGCTGCCCAAATCCTCCAAAAAGTTAAAACGAAAATACCAAACAGAGCCTCCGCCTTCGAAGTCGAAACCTTCAGATGCTCCACCAGTTCCAAGATATCTTTAACAGAAAAAAACAAACACCAGGGGAATTCTAACCCAAGACGCAATACCATTCCATACACCATTAGCCAAAGACAAAATTGCAGAAAACAACCTTTATGTATACCCCAAACTGCACTTTATACCTTTCACTATGAAATCCGCCAAAACCAACCTTTACGTTCATGTTTTGCTACAAGTTCAACCTTTAACACAAACTCTGTTAATATTCTTGGTTAAATCACCTCACATGCTTTGCATGTGAGGGTATTATTATCATTTCAACCTTGTTTTTTTGTTTATTAATAAATTATATAATTACACATGACCCCATCACACCTTTATCCCTTTCATCTGTGCATATGTTATTATGTTTTAAACAGAGCATCAAACACACGAGGTGTTGAATCACACATCCTGTAACAACACAGAACTCACAATCGAATCAAAAACCTTGGAGTGCATCGAAACATCACGACGTATCTGAAATTTCAAAACGTGTATTTTGATACCAAAATCAAAATCAATCAAAACATATCTAAAATTTCAAAACTGAAAGATGACACAAATTTTGCTATAAACCGTACAAACAGAATACAGTTACAGTAACAGCAACAGATCGTAAACTTAAAACATAATAACATAATAAAATTTCAATTTCAAGTGAAAAAAATAAAATAAAATAACTGATTGTGAATCACAAATCAAGCATCTATAACAACAAATCAACAACAACAGTACAGTATGCCAGTACTAATAGCATAAACAGAGTAGATTACTATTGATTAACCATCGTATATGTGAAAAAAAAAGATAAACAAAATTGCAGAAAACGAAAGTATTTACCAGATTATCGGAATTGATGAGACAAACTCCGACGTTAGGGCATTTTTCTTGGAATCATTGGTCTTGGAATTGGGTTATTTCTTTGTGTTTGTCTTGGGTTTTATAGGGACGATTGGAGCTTGAATCACTGAAAATTGAACGAAGTTATGCCGGACTTTACAGGGACGATCGGAGCTTGAATGACCGGAGTTGTGCGGGACTTAGAAGGGATGACCAGAGCTTGACCTATGTTAAGTAGCAACAACCCAGATCCGCAGTAAACGGTTCCGTCAACAACTACCTCCAATGTCAACAACTACCACAGCTTATGTTTGTGTTTTCGATTGCCTACGCGGCCGGAGCGTGGCCGGCGAGAGTCCGTGGCCACCATCTTCTCCGACTCTCTCACTCCTACTCTCTCTCTACGCTTTCTCTCTCATCTGATCTCTCTCTACGCTTCACTCTCTAAATACATAAATAAATAAATTGTATTGAAAAAATTTAGAAAATACCAAAATACCCTCACATGCAAAGCATGTGAGGTGATTTAACCAAGAATATTAACAGAGTTTGTGTTAAAGGTTGAACTTGTAGCAAAACATGAACGTAAAGGTTGGTTTTGGCGGATTTCATAGTGAAAGGTATAAAGTGCAGTTTGGGGTATACATAAAGGTTGTTTTCTGCAATTTTGTCTTAGCCAAATGGCACGCCGTAAAAATGTGTTCTGTAGTTTCCTCAACCTCGCCACAAAAAGTACACAAGCCTTCACCAACATTGATGTTCCGCCGATTAAGAGCAAGCTTCGTTGGAATCCTATCCAAATTAGCCCTCCACATAAACACATTGCATTTACTTGGTAACCATTTACACCATTTATACTTAAATCCCTCCTCAATCGGTCCCTTCCTACTCAACCACAACCGAGCCTCCTTAACATTATATGGACAATTAATACCAACATTCCATCTCCATACATCCTTCCTATCCCCAAGCCGAATGGTCGACACCATTCTATGACACTCCAACAGTTCTGCTACTTCACTACTAGAGCTAGGATACCTTTTCCATTCCCAATTAATCACCCCTATCTGAGCATCATTACCAACTCTATCACACACTTTACACCACTTGTTTTTTTCTAGACGAAATAGGTTCGGAAATAAATCTTTCAGCGGTTCATCATTTATCCAAGTATCCAACCAAAATCTAATGTCAAGGCTGTTACCCACTGACCCGCGAATCATATTAACAAATTTAACTTCCTGAACCTTTAGCGCATAACCCACTTTCACATGTCTCGTCTGTCATCCAACTAACCTATCTAATTTACCAACAGTAACTAAAATGAATGCCGGTTGTCTCCATTGGAGGCGCTGGTTCGATCCCCGACTGGTGCTAGGTATTGGACATCTCGGTGAGGGCTTGGCCCGGGGTTTTATCCGGGTTCGAGACCGAGAGGGGGCGCGGTTTTACCTATTCCACGGGGTTTCCGCGCATCAGGGGTGTGCTACGTTTTCTAGCGGTGGTCGAGTAGTCGGCCTTTGAACACAGCTCCAAAAAGGTGGGTTTACACGTGGAAAGCAGTTAGCCATTAAAAAAAAAAGAATGCCCATGCAAATTGTTAACGTAAACTTAATCACAAAAAGAAAATTTAAAACAGTAAATTAATTAAGTTTATTGATTCGTACTCAAATACATATTAATTAGAAGGTTCAAAATAGATAGGAAGTGGTTCACAATCCCCCAAATTCACTGGAAACCCACCAATTTCATCTATCCAAGGATTTGTACCATCTTTATAATCAACACTCTTCATAGCACACCAGATCACACTATTACACTTGAAACCCGACCCGAATGCAATCTGCCAAACCCGATCTCCTTTCTTCACACGACCTTTTGCCTCCACGTAAGCCAACGCGTACCATATGGAGCTGCTGGAGGTGTTTCCATACCGGTACAATGTCATTCTGGAAGCCTCCACGTCATCCTCGGAAAACCCTAGGGTTTTCTGTAGTTGGTCCAACACGGGCCTCCCGCCCACGTGAGGGATGAAGTGTTCCACCGCGTTGCTGTAGTTTGGTGTGTAAGACTTTTTGACAATGTAGTTTATGATGTACATGAGTTTCTCCTTTGTCGGAAGGATGAGGTGGCCTAAGGTGGTTAGGTTTGGTCGGATGGTCGCTATGGCAGCGGTGAGAAGGTCTTTGTTGATTGTGATGCCGACTATCCCACTACTATCTTCTTCCCGAAAGATGGAGTTGTAGGAGCTATCGGAAGCTGATGTGTTTGTGTGGACCGCGTGGAGAAGTTGATATTTGGATTTTTCTACGTGGGAGGGGCAGTTGGAGAGGAGAATGGCCGCCCCTCCCACGCGGAACAGACAGTTAATAAGGAACTTGGAATAATCTTTTCCAAGGTACACATTTTCCGTGATACTTTCTGTACTTACTATCAACGCGCATGTGTTGTGGTGAATATGAAGTAGCTGTTTAGCAAGCCCTATTGCTAGGAGTCCCGCACTACATCCCATCCCAGCAAGATTGTAAGTAATGATGTTATCTCTAAGCTTATACCGGTTAACTACAATGCTCGAAAGAGACGGCATTGTGTTATAGATACAACAATTCACAATCAATATCCCAATGTCTTCACATCTTACACGCGTCTTTGCTAGAACCATGTCTATTGCTCCAAAGACGCTCATCTCCACTTCCCTTCTTGCGGCTTTCATTGATGGATGATATTTTCGGGCAAAGAAGATCTCTGCTAAGTAAGTGGAGTCACCAAGCCCGGATCTTTCGAGTATCTTCTTCATAAACACTAGTAGTTCTTCTGAGAAGTGTCCACTTTGTATTGCTTGCTTCATAACAAGCTCCTTTGAGGCCTTTTGAGCGTCTGGAGGCTTGTAACACGCGAAATCAAGTAAATAAACTTTAGTTGAAGTTTTTTTTATCATCATCATCATGATCATTAGTAGAAAGGCAATGAACATGATAACTTTTGTATCTAAGAGATCTTTAAAATCTAGGTTGAAGAACATGATCATCTTGTCATGACTCATGAGCCAATTTCCTTAAGGTTACAAGTTCTTTAATATTATTATGTTAGTGGCACACCATTGAATGAAGATCTTGAGGATATGTAAAAGTCTACATAGTACACAACTTGTCTAGATTTTTATGGCTAAAAGTGACTTATTTTCTTTAACTAGCATGTGAATGTTCATTACCTATTAAGTATATGCACATGTATTTTTTTGCTTTCTAAAATGAATATGTACAATGTTAACAAGATTAATGTTAGAATTTGTACGCTATTTTCTAAAAACATTTTTATTCAAACATTTACTTCATCAGTTTAAACAACAAATAAAAACATGACTAAAAAAATAATTCACACTTAAATAAATGATACTTGCCCATCCTCTAACCTCTTGATAGTACGTGCACACTTTTCCTTTTATATTTGTACTCTCAACTTTTAAGGGTCGTTTCATCTTTATTCTTTAATATGATTGATTTTGCAATTCAAAAACGGGTTGCGACGCAGCTTGTTGCCCGTTTACTTACCATTTGTTTGTAATTTGTTACTTTGGCATTTTAATGAAGTACGATAATTGGATTTATTAAAAAAGGTACTTATGAATAGCTTTTCAAAAAGTCCAATTTAACGTGCCCTGTTACCTATAGTTAAGGTAGTGGGCTATGCCCCAATTGCCTAAACTTTCTAGCGTATGTTTAAAAACTAGTTGATGCCCCGCCCGCGTTGCGGGGCGATGGCCGAATAATTCTCAACCAATTAAAAAAACAGTACTATATTTTATTTTGAATCGGTGGCAAAATCATAACGTTGAACCGATGGTAAAATCGTAATTTTGAGATGGGGGAGGGGGCAAAAACGTAATTTGAACCGATGGCGAAATCATAATTTTCAGCTGGGGGAAAGCATATTTTTATTTTGAACTGGAGGCAAAAACGTAATTTTAAACTGGAGGCGAAAAATGTAATTTTAAAGTGGGTGTAAAATAATAAATTGATGTAAAATCGTAATTTTTAGCTGATGGAAAAAACATATTTTTATTTTGAACTGGGGCAAAAACGTGATTTTGGCTAAGGGTAAAATAGTATTTTTAACCGAGGGTAAAATCGTAATTTTGTGCTGGGGGCAAAAAGGTAAATATATAACTTGGGGTAAAAACGTAATTTTAAACTGAGGGGAAAACGTAATTTTAAAGTAGGTATAAAATTTACCTGTCACTATTCCCCCAAGCTTGTATTACTAATTTTAACAAAAAAAAAAAAACTAATTGATTGTCGTCACTTTTAGCCAATCAAATAACATAACTATCCCCTAAGTAAAAACGTAATTTTAAAGGCTGATTCTAAAAACACCCCCCCCCCCCCCTCTCCTGATTATACCCCCATTGTGAGAGCAAAACTGCCGGTCCCACGCGGACCCCACTTGTAAGTATGTGAGAGGGGGGTGAAAAAGTAATTAGGGGGTGTAGAAAGTAGCACCCAATTTTAAACTGTGACAAAAATGTAATTTTAAAGTGAGTATAAAATTTACCTGGCACTATTCCCCAAACTTGTATTACTAATTTAAAAAAAAAAAAAAAAAAACAAATTGATTGACGTCATTTTGGCCAATCAAATAACATCACTATTCCCCTCACGTGAAACGCATATGTTGAAAATGTCCTTTCTTTTTCTTTAGACGAATTATAATCACCAATTTTCTAATTATAATATTCCCAAGTAATTATTGAAGTATAATTGTTTTAATTATTTAACTAACTAATTTTTAACTTGTGAATTTAAGGTTACTTTAAGGACCGAATCGATATCGACTGAGTTCTTAAATTCAATAAAGAACAATGAAACAGATACGTGTCAACACTTTATGCATATCATGGAATATATTATTTGAGTCTTCTTTTTCATTTGTCATAGCGTGTATATCAAAACCGACCGAAAAGATTTAACGGTGAAAATGCTTCCCATTGATTTACTTTGGTGGGTCATTGGCTGATTACTTTTTTTAATCTCTACCACGTGTCTTTACAATGCATACTATCTCGTGCCTTTACAATACATCCATACATAGGGTAGGGTTCTAAGAAAAACATATGGTAATTGAGAACGTTATAACCATTCAAAACCACACATTTTCACTAAACCAAGTTTTTTTTTTACTGCTAATCGCATCTTTTAAAGGTTTTTTTTTTAATTATACATACGTGTATATTGTCAATTTATAATAATAAATAGTTAATAACTTCTCTTATTAGCTATTTTATCTCTCATTAATTAGTAAAAAACATTTTATCCTATACATATAAAAAATTGTGTTAAAATGGTATATTTTAAAAATGAGTTACGTAAAAAGATTAATTAGTTAACTAATCTCAAGAAATACATAACAACACCACATCCATGTGGCTCCTTGCAACACACACAAAAAGAGTTATGTACAATACAAAAGGCAAAAGGGCTGTGGGGGGACCCCACGAACTTTTCGCTCAGTAGTGTTATGTATGTAGCTTTCGTATATAAATTTTTGGGTATATACGTTTTCGACCCCTCGGTTCTATAGAAATATTTGGGTATATACGTTTTCGACCATCCGTAGAAAATCTCAAACTTCGCCACTGGTTTCATTGACATAGGAACTTAAGCTGAAATCATGAATGACACAACTAACTAAATGGCGAATTTAAAAATAAAAATCATTAAGGGGCAAAATAAATCGGGTTTAAATAGAGCCAAATAACAAAAAAAAAAAAACAACAAATACTCATGATTGCAAAACATAAGTTTCATTGACATGCAATTTAACAAGGGGACCATACAAATATGTACACTTACGTAATTTTGGATTCATTTGCTTCTTGTAATGGTTTTCAAAATTTGTAAAATAACAAGGGATACTTGTTATATCTTTCTTCAGTTTGAATGTTTAATTCTTGTAAATATTTCTTATATTTGTTTGTTTTGTGAGATGATTCAATTCGGCTCTGGTTTAAAGAGATTTGGGCTTGTTGCTGATAATGATGATGGGCTGGTAGCTGTGCATATTGGACTTGTGCTCGGCTTAGCTTGGCGTGGCCAGCTATGTGGATTTTTTTTTTTTGTTTGGCAACGGCTAGATTGAACCAACAAATCAAAGCCAGCCATGTCACCTAGCACCCCTCCCCCCCACGCCAGGCTCAATCCCCACGCCAAAGGGGCAACACCATGCCCAACGCTTGCCCGGGGTGGAGCAGCCGGCGTTGCACCCAAACCGCCGCCCCAACCCACGCCCCACACCCCACAGTCTAAAAAGGAGTCCACCACAACGTGTGAGGAATTTCGCTAGTATGTAATAAAAATACAACATATTTGTGAAAATCAAAATACCGAATAATATGTAAGATGATTTTTCAGGGACGGCCTTGCGTTTAACTTCCGTAGTTGTAACAGGAATGTAGTATATGTTCTTTATGAATAGGAATTTGAAACTACAGACGTTATAAAATCGGTGAATATGTAGTAGATACAAGAATATGTAGGAAATACAATTTTAGGACCAAAGATATGATGATGAAAAAACTTATAATAAAGACAAAAGTTCAAGTCTTTAAACGTCTATTTTGGGACAAATAATTCATTCGATTAAGGTAAACGGGGTCACATGGAAGAGTGCGGTGAGTGAGTTTGCCACACGGGCACACCACCGCCAACCCCCATGGCTGAGCGGTAAACTGTGATCTTCGGGGAGTAGTCACTGCGTGCAGGAAGAGAAGGGAGAGGTGGTAATGGTGGGTCCCACTCTCTTTTAGCCAATCATACATTTTTTTAAATGTCTTGGGTGAAAGTGTGAAACCACCCCTTGTGATTAAGTGCTTAAGCGGAGTTGGACAAGGGAGTTGTTTGTTTCAGCTCTTAATGGGCTCTTAATGATTCAGACATTTTACTGATTCAACACTTAATGGTTCAGACTGTTTGTTTTACGAGCAGATGTCTGAATGATTCAGACATATGTCTCTGAATGGTTAAACATTATATTGAGTGTCTGAGTCAAAATGGTTAAGAATTGTTATCTGAATTGGTCAGACATTTACATCTAAATGGTTAAGTATGATACTGGCTCTTAATGGTTCAAACTTCTTACTAGTTCAGCACTTAATAGTTCAGACACCTCTAACTGGTTCAGCACTAACTACTCAGAAGTTGCCAAAGAGCCCCTTAAATAATTATTCATTGGAGTTCACATTTATTGCTAGGCCCAATTACCGAACCATGAAAAGCCATTAAGCCCATTTGGAATTAACAGTTGTATTATAATGGGTTAATTTATTATAGACCCATGAAATGCCCAATCGAGCATCAAAATGGACTTCACAGCTATTATTTTATTGTTAATCCTAGCCATAATAAGCCATTAAGCCCAACTGGAATTCACTGTTATATTAATTCACATATCTTCAATTACTTTTGTTTATTTATGATTTTTTTCCATTTATTAATTATTAATGCTTGTTTATGTTCGCTTGGGTTTGTTTATGTTTGTTACATTCGTGGATTGTTCATTTATACTATTAATGAATGGACATAAACGAACATAAAATGTTACATTCGTGGATTGTTTATGTTTGTTACATTCGTGGATTGTTCATTTAAAAGTGATTTGTGTCACGATGAACTTCGACACAAACAAAAAGTTATCTTATGCACAAGAACTTCGACACAAATAAAAAAAATGGTGTCTGCTAGTCATAAAATGAAATACGTTGGTGAAACGTAACTTATTTGCAACACGAATGTGCTTAAATATTGATGATGTAGGTAGGTCTACCACGAAAAAGATAAATATATCCAACTTATCAACTCCCAACACTTACCTAACAAGCTCAAATAGTTAAAGGTTCAGAAGCATCTACTAATGGGACGTCCAAAAGTGGCAGCCCATGTTGACAATAACGGTCCGCCGAATGTAAGTCCCCATGCCCTTTGTAGCACTAGGTAAAACCCTTACTCGCCTAAAAGGGTAAAGTCCTACCTACGACTTGGAAATGTGAGTTTCCTCTTGCCCCTTTTAGCCTCTAACTTGGCCACCCTGACCAGCTGGCTTCAGGATATCCCCTATATAAAGATGCATTGGGCATCTGAGTTGGCCGCCCTGGCAGATGGCTTCATGATATCCCTTATATAAAGATGCCTTGGGCATCTCAGGTATGGTTCATGACTCTTCACTCACACCCACCACGCTCTCTAATTTTCCTACAACCCTCTTCAACATGTAACTTATTCTCACGTCAGAGACCAAACATAGGAGACCCCTTCCTACAGTAAGACTAAGGGTCATTTGTTTTGCAGAACCCTCTAAGCTTCAAAGCCTATGGTGTCTGCTAGTCGTACAATAAAATACATTGGTGAAGCATAACTTATTTGCAACACGAATGTGATTAAATACCAAACCATATAACCTTATTTATGAATTCTGAGTGAAGTTTTGCTTAGTTTGCTTTTTCAAAGCAATGACCCAAACTATGTATTTAATGAAATGTCTCAACCAAAGTATACAACTAACGTATTGTATATATAATAATTACCTTAAATAATAAAAGGGTGTCTAATTACACCTGTTTTGTGATGATCACTAGCTAACTATTTCTAATGAACAATTTACAAAAAAAATGAATTTTTAGGCACGATAACGGCATGTGTGTGCGACATAACATGCAATGTAGCGTTGTATAAGGATGTTGGTTCGGTGTCTTTTCATGTGTGTGTACACAATATGTTTATAAATAATTGTCAAGTTTGAACCTTTGAACTTTATTTTACAAAAAAATGGACCTACTTCTTAAAAGTCGAAGTGGACCCATGGTTCAAAAGGTTAACGTCACACCTTACGTCACCTAACAATCCATAATTTGTCAAGTTTGAACCTTTGAACTTTATTTTACAAATTTTTTTTTCATAGGTGCACTAAAGAATATACATTTTGTTCATTATCTTAAATATTTACACTAATAATCTTTTTTCATTTAGGTTACATGTGGAATTCGTCCTTTCGATGAACTATCGGTATATAGTTTCAGGTATTCAGGTCGGATATCACCTAATCCCATACCTGTTTCATTTTCGGTCTTCATATGTTGGCGTTGTGAGGCCTAGCCACGCCGCTATAAGGACGAGTATGAGACTAGGTGATACCCAACCCGAATACTTGAAACTATATATATGTTTACTTGGTCTTCATCTTAAAGATTTCATTTGAATTGGAATCCGGTCATTCACTATGACCTGCTAAGCATTCATATATAGTTTAATGGTTAAAGCACGCAACTAATAATTGGCGAAATGGAGGCACTTGTTTTACTTTTAAATCAGAATATACTCAAAATTGGTGTACCTTTAAACAATTGTTAACTGTCATATGATGCATCCAAACGCTCCTTAAAACTCTTTTTTATTGTCATTAACACGGCTCGCAATATCAGTTTGACATACTTTACCAAACATCCTAGATTATAGGCTAAATTATAACAATAATTCATCAAAAACCCAATTTAGTGATTTACAAACGCAGTTTTAACAAAATTTGTAACAAAAACCGAAAATTAGGATTCTACTAGTTGCCTTAGGGGGGAGGGGGTGGTCACTAGTGATACATTTCTATCACTCACAAGAACCAATCAACTCGTGTCATGTCATCACCCAATATTCTATCACTAGTGATAGAAATGTAGTAGGGGTGGTCACTAGTGATAGAATTCAATCACTCCCAAATTTTTATAATTTTTATTTTAAAATTAAGCTGCCATACACTCTTCGTCACGAACACCCATACACTCTTCGTCACCATTTTCTTCCATATTTATAAATATGTACACGTGTTGTAGTGAGAATGCCCCTTACATGCAGAGCCTTATCTTTTCAACGCGTTATACTTTCCACGCGTTGCAAAAATAACGCGTTAAACTCTTGGCGGCGGCGGTGTTCCGTTGTGGTTTCACGCGTGATGGGGGTGGTATAACGGACCACCCCGTGTGCTCTTACGACTACCAACACTAGGGAAGGTAAAGAAACACTAAGTCTAATCCGCAGGGGATAGGCTAGTAATATCTCAACCAGGGGAGATATCTCTTAATCTTCTCTCTTGATCAACGTAAGTTCGAACCTTCCTAGAACGATATGCAAAGCTCAAAACAACATCATTAGCTCATTACAAGAAGGAGAGGGTTGTTCTCGTAACCAGGCTCTAGCGTGAAAAGAAGTATTTTTCTTTCTAGAGAAAAAGGAAACAAGTGTGTGTTTAAAGTGAGAGAGTAGACAATCCCTTTAAACCTTTGCTGAAGGTTGGTATTTATAGCTGGATGACTGGAGAAGGAGAAGGGCTGATTAGGCAAGACGTCGTTGTCAAGGAATATCCATTTGGTCCCCTCCGTCGCAGGAAGTAATGCGCGCAGATGTGGAAGTACGATCGCACGTCGTGATTGGCTACACGCCGTTTTCCAGATGTACTTGTTTTCTCGCATGCCCTCAGCCGTTAGTGGAGATTGAGGAAGGTTGAAATGGCGTACGCTGATTGACCACACGTCATTGTCACATGTCATGTTTGTCCCCTGCACGATTGAGCATCGTGGAATCTTCAAGTACAGTAGCTGGCAGACATTGATTGTTGTATGTCTCTTTCACCTTGTACCGCGTCTCCTCTAAGTTGTCATTGTCCCACCTCTGCAGGAGTGGACCGCGGTGAAACACTGGAATCAACTAAGTGTTTTTAATCTTAAGTGTGGGTATAGTCTTGCGCGCACAGGACTTGGTCGCGGCACACATGATGATTGGGACCATACCAGAGTAGAGAAAATTGGAGTAGAGGATGTTTTATTTAAGGTTATAGAAAATAGAGCATGTTTAGTACGCGTTAGTTGAACATTAGAAACCCATTTTCATCGTGATTATTTTATGATATATTGGGGTCTAAAAATGAAGGGTTGACATGTTGATTCGAAATATTAAGTCTTGTACATGGTTATATGTTTTCCTTTTTTTTTTCACATATTGTGACTAAACTTTGAAAATTTATTTCATTCAAACATGACTATGGAGTTTTGAATTACTAGATAAATGAATTAGGTTTGAGGCAAGGACATGGGTCGTAAAAGGGTTACCATAACTAGCCCGTTAACGTATTTTTTTATTTGAAACCCTATCGAAATTAAACCTACAATCTATACATATAATAAAAGAAACCACTTTGAGGACACTTGTCATCATATTAGGCCATATCTTATGGATAATTATAATTTTAGTTTAATCTCTTCTAATTAATTATATGTAATCCTCCTACTAAATATTATTTAGTTTAATTATTACTTTTATATTTATCTATTTACATCAAATTCAAAATTAGTTATCTAATTTGATATTAGAGTAAATTACGATTTTGGCCCCTGTGGTTATATCACTTTTCCCCTTTTAGCCCAAAAATGAATTTTTTAACATCTGAACCCTCAACGTCTTTTTTTTTCTAACCCTTGGTAGGGGCCAAAAGGGTTAGAAAAAAAGGGCGTTGTGGGCTCAGATGTTAAAAGATTCGTTTTTTTGCTAAAAGGGTAAAAGTGATATCACCACAGGGCCAAAATAGTAATTTACTCTTGATATTAACTATATATTTGAACGTTTTGTCTAGTTTGGTATCAAATAGATTTTACGATACTTAAAATAAAATTAACTAATAATATTTATCATTTCTACATTTACAAGTTTTAAATAAATGGTTAAATTTATTGAGACTTCGTTACATTTATAAGTTTTAAATAAAGGATTAAATTTATTGAGACTTTGTTAACAAATTTTACTACAAGATAATAATCTATTTATAACAATATAAATATATATTTATACTATACTATATAATAAAACATTAATGTGTAACACCTATCATTCATTGTAAGCATTTATTTTATGATTTTCTCGCCTCACTTCCAAACTTATCTTATATTAATTAAATAAATAAATGAATAATGAGCTAATATTAAATTTTATCCTACTTTAAATTTTGAATACCATTCTTCTATTTTTCTAATAAAATATTATTCTAAAATTTATGATTTTCTCGCCTCACTTCCAAACTTATCTTATATTAATTAAATAAATAAATGAATAATGAGCTATTATTAAATTTTATCGTACTTTAAATTTTGAATACCATTCTTCTATTTTTCTAATAAAATATTATTCTAAAATTTAAATTGTTAATTTAAGATATTTTTAAATAAAACAAATTTTTTATCACGAAAACCAAACTTTGTATTAATATATGAAATATTTTTATTTTCATTACTAAAAAAATATTATATCAATTTTATTACATAATTTATAAATCAATTTGTCGGAATTGGTACCAACATTTTATCACTCAAATAGATGTTGATTTGCTTCTTGAATAACATATCTTCTTTTCATGAACCATCTTCACAATCACCATATCCATCGCGTATCGAGTATTATCCATTAGTATATTGAAAGATATGACTTTTTTTATTATTGGTATATAAAATTAGATTTATTAAACTCGTGTAATACACGTGGTTTTTTATAGATATACCTTTTTTATTATCTACTATACAAAATTAAATTTATTCGACCCGTGGAATAGATGAGGTTTTTTAAGATATAACTTTTTATTATTTGATATATAAAATTAGATTTATTCAATTCGTACAATACACGAGGTTTTTTGAAGGATATATATTTTTTATTATTTAGTAAAGGAAATTACATTTATTCAACCCGTGTAATACACATATTTTTAAAGATGTAACTTTTTTATTATTTGGTATATAAAATTACATTTATTCAACCCGTGTAATAAAGGAGGTTTCTTAAAGATGTATTATTTTATTATTTGGTAAACAATATTACATTTATTCAACTCGTGTAAAACAAGCGGTTTTAAAGATATAACTTTTTTATTTGGTATATAAAATTATATGTATTCAACCCGTACAATATGGTTTTTATAGATATAACTTTTTATTATTTAATACATAAAATTATATTTATTCAACCCGTGCAATAAAAGAGGTTTTTAAAGATATATTGTTTCCAAAAGGGTTAAAAAAGACGTTGGGGGCTCAAATGTTAAAAGATTCCTTTTAGAGCTAAAAGGGTAAAAGTGATATAACCACAGAAGCCAAAATTGTAATTTACTCTATAAATTATTATAATTATGTAAATGATTTATTTATTTTATTAAACTAAAGTAGTTAAGGGTAGAACTTATTTAAAAAATGTTTATAAGGGGTAAACAAAAACATTAATCAATGTTTATTGGTTCTATACTTTTATTTCCGTGTTCAACTCTCAACTCAAATACGGTATTCACTATGTTTATGTGACATTTATAAGAACCATCACCGCAATCACCCCATCTATCATATATCAAGTATATCCGTTTGTTTTTTTAAAGATATAATTTTTATTAGATTCATTCAACCCGTGTAATAAACGAGGTTTTTTTAAAGATCTAATGTTTTTATTATTTATTATACAAAATTACATTTATGCATTTCGTGTAATACACCGGGTTTTTAAAAATATAACTTTTTTTATTATGTGGTATATAAAATTAGATTTATTCAATCCGTATAATACACATGGTTTTGAAAGATATAACAAGATATAACTTTTTATTGATTGATATATAAATTTACATGTGCTCAACCCATATAATACATGAGGTTCTTTAATATATAAAATTACATTTATTCAACCCATGTAATAAACAGGATTTTTAAAGATATGTTGTTTTATTATTTGGTATATAAAATTACATTTATTCAACCGGTGTAATAATCGAGGTTTTTAAAGATATATTTTTATTATTTGGTATATAAAATTACATTTATTCAACCCGTGTATTACACGTGTCACACTCCGACTTTCCACGTGTCACCGGTGGGCCCGGTGGGGGAGTATCGTGACGTGGTTGGCAACGTAATAGTCAAACAACACAATTATATAAATGCACAGCGGAAGCAAAAGATAAATATTATTACATTTCCGAATATAAAGTAATATCCAATATTACAACGGAAGATAAAGGATCCACAGGCGGATCTTAAAACATATCATTTGTTCAACAGACTTTAGGCACCTAGAACCTCCAAGATTCTTTAGAACCGCCCTGAGCTTCCAGCCAATTATGTTCAGTACCTGTCACTTAACCCTTTTGGAAAATACGTCAGTTTTCACTGGTAAATACACTCAACCGACTCATTTTGGAAAATGATTAAAAATTGGTTTGGATGCACATGGCACAAAATATATTGACACTTTGATTAAAATGCACAGAGGCAAAATTTATCTTTATACACTTGGAACAATTATATTTATAACCTTGTATACAGATTTACATGTTCGTTGTACGTTCAGGGCCCGATGTAGAAACCGAGTCAAGATTAACAGACACGCCACAAGTATAGGCCCACAAGAGAGTGGGATACCGTTTCCCTTAGGCAACTGTCAGGTGTATGCCTACACCCCGTGCGTAAGACGTGGCCATTTTATAACACAATGATGTCAGGGATATCCGGGACATGGTCATTAACCCCTAAAGGCTTTTATTTCAAACAATACAGATTAAACCGGGTTACCTCAATAATTTAACCTTCATTAAGATTAAATATTCAATACCCGACCAAGCGGTATCGTTATACCGTATTCCAAGCCCGTATAGGGAAAATAAGTTAAGAGTATTTACGGCATCGTTATACCGTATTTTAACCCGTATAGGGAAAATAGTTAAGGGTATTTACCTGAGCTAGCTCCTGTCTTAAATAGCAAGAATCTAATAACTCGCCGTAGTCACTTAAGTAAGCGTAGGTACAATTTACCGGAAGTGCTCTAGTCTGGAATGATGGTATAAATAATTAATTAGAATGCTAACGGGTCTTTAATTAAGCCTAAGCTTAGACCGATTAGTCTTATAGATACGGTTCGTACGCACGATTAAGCGAAGACCGGATAGAATGTGATTCTGACCCGACAAGTTTGAAGACTTGTTTAATATGGGTTCGTTATTCACATTCTAGATTTTGAGATAAAACCGATAAGGTTTGACCCGTTTCGGCTAACTTATATAAACCGATCCGAACGCGAATAACGCGTAACGGGTAACCGAATAGGTCGCGAACAGGTTTCCTAAGTTAATATGCCTTAAATATGTTGTGATATCAGTAGGATACCTTTCATTATGCCCAAAACGAGTTTAATCTCAATTTAAGCCCCGTAGGGGTATTTTGGTCATTTACCTAAGGCATATATACTACCTGTCATACAACTACTCGAACGATGTGACCATAAGGTCACTTAATGTGTTTGGTCGGATCCTAATGATCGACCAAACGGGTCGGGTTCGAAAGTATAAGCGATTGTTTAGATCGCTTACCTTTACGACCCTATATAAGCACTAAACTAAAAGTGACGAGCTAAGCATGTTGAAACATGCTTAACTAAGTTAGAAAACAAGTTTGGTATCAAAACAAACAGTTTTGATACCCATAAGTAGTTTGGTTACAAAATACGCAAGAATACGTATTCTGGCCGAAACTACGGCTCGTCACTGAGCCTAGATAACGTGGTAATCAGTAGGTATAGTCACTAGGGACTATAACCATCGTGATCACGCTCACGTTATGAAGTTCAAACGAACTTCGCATCGACCATAAACTGGTCAATGCAGAAAGTCAAGCAAAGTTTGACTTTCGGACCCGTAAAGCAATAAAAGAACGAAAGAATACTTACGAAGGGTCCCCGAATGCTAATCGTGATCACAATAACTCAGGTATGGAACAATGGTTCCAACTTAGAGTCAAATAGATCAGATTCTTGTAAGTAATGAGGTTGGATGGCATGGGTATTTATAGTATTCGGGTAACCGTTGGATGGCATGGGTATTTATAGTATTCTTTTAAGTAATCAGATTCTTGGAAAAGGGGAAAAGATCTAGTCCGTACACTTGTTGAAAGGTTATGGAAGCCACATATCATCTTTATCTTAGTGACTAAGCTACTAAGAACATGTGGTTGTGGTTGAATCTGCTGAAAACAGGCTGTTTAAACATTGCACCTGGTCTGGAGACCCCATACGCATCGTATGGTATATATACCATACGCATCGTATGGGTGAACTTTGGCAGAATTACAGTTTTGGTCCCTGAACTGTATTTAGGCCATTTTTGACACGTTTAAGGCCCGTTAACCCCATTTCAAAGCTCTAAAATGAAGTTAAAGTATAGGGAACTTAAAATGTATTCAAAAATATGTCGGATGTCGGTTCGTTTGGCCGTACGATCGCGTTGTTCGGTTAATTACGACGGAATGCGCACATGCGCGAAAAACGATCCAAATGACGCGACGAATGGATTTTTGGCAAGCCAAACACTAAAGCATGATATAGTCATGCTTACATAAATTTTTGGATGTCCGGATGTATTCAGAACGTATGTGATGCGCGAAAATGCAAACTTATGCACTTTTTGACGCTTTTAGTCCCTGATCCTTCTACACTTGATCTTAACATGACTTCTTGCACTTTGAGCCCTCTAACTTGACTTTTAAGGACCTTAAGACATAACCAAACTTTGTTAAGTCCGTGGGTAACTTTATGGTTACCTGAGAAGTCATAAATTTCAACGTTGACGCTTTTAACCCCTCGTACACGAATTTGATCATAACTTCCTCATACGATAACGAAACTTTATGAAATTTATATCGTGCATTCTAGTGAGCATAATTTACATTTACAAAGCTTCGGGTTTGTCAAAAGGTCACTCAGAGGTATATCTTTAACATGTTGACACATTTAACCCCTGTAGTTTGTAATCTCTCACTTTTAGCTTCGTATGATCCATGATTCATTCGTTTGAAGGTATGAACATTGTGCAGGGTAAATGTTCATTATATTTATTGACAGTTGACACTTAGAATCCGTATAAACACATACTTTCCATGTTTGTCAACTCTAGTCCTTTTATAACATTCATTCACACGTTCAAACTTTATGACACGTGTCAACACATTATAGGACGTGAATTTTCGAGGTGTTACATCCTCACCCCCTTAAAATAAATCTCGGCCCGAGATTTACCGAAATAAAGGGAGTATTCTCTGCCTAATAATGGCAACTTACAGATGATTAGGAATTTGTATGATCTTATTTGTTGTTTCCTGGGCAACGTTCAGATCCTTATAATTGGACTTACCAATCTATTGTCCTAACAATAAACGTTTAACATGCCATTTATACAAGGTCTCCAAGGAGCCACCTTGATACTTATATGGCAGTTATTATAGGAAAGCTTATCTTAAGGTGAGGTGATTATTCCAACCATTGCTCCAAATTAATTCTTAGGGAATAGCTAATCCTTGCCGTTAGTCGAACAATTCGACTATTCTGGGCAGCTGATGGCAATTTCTTAATCGTTGTCTAAGTATGGTTGCGGTAACAATGCATAAGCAAAAATGAACCGTCTTTCTTACCCACCCATGTCAAACTCTTAGAATATCGAGTTAGGATATATGAATCTATATCTTAAAATTTTCTTAATCAGGTTTTCGGTTGTTCCATATTAAACATGGGGTTCTTACAACACTCTAACCCAAAGCGGGATGTTAATCGTAACTCTACCTGCCTCTAGAGAGGTAAACAGGGTAAACTTAGAAGAAGATAATCAAGGTACAAGGAGGTTACAGAGATTTCCATATCTCAGGCTCCAGTTCACTCATCGACGCTTGTGTCTAATAAGTGACACATTCATGTTATGAGTCCACATATTCCTTTACCGAGGAATATTTATTTGGATAGTTCTATTCCGGATATCTCCTTTGAATACTATTAGTCGACTGAAGTACAATACGATAATTGGGATATCTTAGGGGTTCCATGTATTAAACCTCCATGCTGATCAGACATGGAAATAATCTATGGGACACACTAGGATACGCCAATCCTCATATGACACTTTTATCAAACATAATTTGGTATTCGCAGGCGATAGAAAACAATGAGAAAAATAATTAAAATAACATATGTTGTCGTACTCTATGCGAAGAAAGAGTACTCTTAGATTTTCGGAAGTATTCCTTGCCGATACTAGAAGAATCGTTTACTATGGTTTCCTTGGTAAGTTATACCTTGTGGATAATATAAAAGTTTGCTAAGCTTATGGTTTATGAAGATTTATTATTGCCTGTATTAAATCAGGACACTTAGCAGAAATTATCATTGATAAATGATAAGGAAGTTTATTGTACAAGTGCTTATATCTAATTAATAATGGAAGTTTCACAAACTAGGCACCTAGCACAGTTGGCTAGGCGCGCGAAAGGGTGCGGCCGGCCTAGACCCGGGTTCGATTCCGGGGACAGCCAGTTCCACCATTTTTTTTATGTTTAATATTAATTAATCGTACGGACACGTGTAATTACGAGGGTTGTCTCATAAGGAGTTTTGATAATTATTTGCTTCCTATCATTCACATTACGGACTTGATTTTTAAGGCAACCACTCGATTTTCATCACTATATTGGGTCCTTAAGTATGCAACCAAAAGTTTGCTACAAGGATATTAGAAAAAGTGATTTCTAATAGATATTAATATCAATATAGGATTTGTTGGAGCATTTTCGACGTAACATCGTCACTTTCTACCGGGCCTTAAATGACCGGAGTCTTAATCAGGTGGAGACAACAGTTCTCAACCTTTATCATTCATAATATATTTATACGTGCCAGTATCAAATAAGTTTTTTACATAAACTGCTTGATAAGGAAAGGTACATATTATATTATTATTCTGCCCCATCTCTTGGGCGTTCATCCTGACAATTCGTGCTTTTGTTCTCTTGGCCTACTCGGGATTCTTCTGGTTCCTAGGGCAGTTGGTCTTGATATGCCCCTTCTCGTTGCAACCATAACAGGTTGCATCTTTTAACTTCTTGCAATCCAGGGTTTTATGTTCCCTAGATTTGCAAATTCCACACGGTAGAGGCTGAGACTCGAATCTGCATTTCCCAAGATGGTATTTCTTACAGGTTTCGCACCTGGTCTTCTCTCCCGACTGCTGGCTGTCTCTCTTAAACCCGGAACCCTTCTTATTTTCAGAGTTCCTCCTCCTATCGGAGTGATGGGAATTCTCATCCTCCCTTTTACGCTTTCCGTCTTCCGAGACTTTGACAGCCTTGTTTCTAACCACATCGAGTGTGAGAGATAGCGACAGATCTGCCACTGACCTGAATGTAGTAGGTCTTGAAGCCTTAACACTGGCTTTTATTTCTGGGGCTAAACCCCCTATGAAGCGAGCAATTCTCTTGGGTTCCGGTGTGATCAAATAAGGAACCAATCGAGACTTGGTATTGAAATTTGTAAGGTATGCTTGACAATCTAAGTTCTCCATGACTAATGTCAAGAATTCAGTCTCAATCTTCTCAACTTCATGTTGAGGACAGTAATTTTCTTTGATAAGAGCAACGAACTGATCCCAAGTCATCTCGTACAAAGGGATCTTCCCCGTAGCTTGAATGAGAGACTTCCACCATGCTAGTGCCTCTCCCTTGAATGATTGTGACACAAACTTGACCACATCTTTCTCAGCGCATCCGCTGATATCCACCACTGTATCCATCTCTTCTAACCATGTCATACAATCTACAGCTCCTTCCTCCCCAGTGAAATCCCGGGGTTTACACGAAACGAAGTACTTGTAGGAGCAACCCTTATCAGGGGGTCTTTGATTCAGTATGATCTGTTGAGACGGATCACTGTGATGGTTAGAAGAGTGACGCTCATCATCTTCCTTCTTGGGATCATCCTTCTTGGGCGGTGGCTTTGAAGGCTGTGTAGATAGGGTCCTACTACGAGTCCCACTATACTCATCATACTGCCTTTCCAATGCCTGTGTAACGGCGCCGTCAATTATGGCTTTTAATTCAGCACCCGTTAAATTTATCCGGGCGTTCTCGTTATTCCCCACTGGATGACTATTACCCTCGCCCGAGTTAGCCATACTAATTGAACTGTTACAGAAAACAAGAACAATAGTTTATTTGGGAGTTTATTATGGAATTGCCCCTTAGGGTAATTCATCAACCATGGTAAACAGAGACCATATTTGGTTAATTTATTAATCATATTTATTTAGGATTTCTATTATAATTTATCCTAATTATTAACAGTTTTATTAGTGGCACCCAATGGCCTGGTCACAAGGACATTTATAAATTATAAACCATGATTTCAGAGAATCAAGGTCTTTAAGTATATTAGCACAACTGGCTTAGTCACAAGGACATATTTTTAAATTATATGCTAGGATTTCAGAGAATCAAAGTAGTTGAGGTTTGAACCTAGTTCATTACCTTGACAGGGAGTCATTGCTACCACTGTATTTTGGCTCATGTGGAAATGAGCAAGGCCCGTAGGCGTTATATTACCACGTTTGGTTAACATGTGATCATCTTATTGATGATGTAAACCCAGGATTCAGAGATCATTAAACTGGGTTAGGAATCTTCTAAAGAGTCCTATATAAAAATGACATGTGTGATTATTAGTGGATCACGTCTGCCAGGGGCGTTAATCCTACTTACGGATGTGAACCGGGATTCGAACCTTTTAAACAGGTCTTACCATCATGGCCCGGCCTTAAAGTGACCCGAAGACTAGGTTTCACTTTTAAGATTTTTATTAATATTTAACGCAGAAAATTTCTGAATTGAACTGTTAATAGGGATCTGAATCTACATTGAGGAACTGCCATCTTGGCCGGTCTTAATATGACCCGAAGCTAGGTCTTGTCCTTTTAGATTTTTGCCCCCTTTTTTTTTTTTTTTTTTTTTTTTTTTTTAATGGTAGATCTTGCAAAAGAAATGTTATTAAGGATCAAAATCTAAATTGAGGAACTGCCATCTTGGCCGGTCTTAATATGACCCGAAGCTAGGTCTTGTCCTTTTGGATTTTGCCATTTTATTATAATGTAGGTCTTATAATATAGGAATGATATTTTTAAACTTAATCGTTCCTTTAAAATTTAAACAAGTGTAGTGTTGCCCTAAATGGGACTTCAAAAGAATAATGTCGTCCTCGGAGGGACTGAATGATATTTATGTCCTTATAAGGACTAAATAAGGAAATGATCTTTAGCGAAGGAGTTTCTTCTTCATTCAATTCCTGAATGCTTTCTCCCTGGGTTGAAGGTCTCATCCTGGTCGCGGTACGAAGCTCAGCTTTTCAAGGCTCCAGATTGTGGAGAATTTCCAATACGGCTTCTTCGCTTGGCGACGTATCCAATATATATAAAAATTTGGAAGTAAAAATTTCCAGAGTAGGATTGAAAGTATTCCTATATTAAGTCTAGACTCAGAAGTTTAGATATGTGCAATTGTGTAACTGAGATTAAACACAAAAGGCTAGTGTTTAATTCACTCAGTGTTGGCTCTGATACCAACCTGTCACACCCCGACTTTCCACGTGTCACCGGTGGGCCCGGTGGGGGAGTATCGTGACGTGGTTGGCAACGTAATAGTCAAACAACACAATTATATAAATGCACAGCGGAAGCAAAAGATAAATATTATTACATTTCCGAATATAAAGTAATATCCAATATTACAACGGAAGATAAAGGATCCACAGGCGGATCTTAAAACATATCATTTGTTCAACAGACTTTAGGCACCTAGAACCTCCAAGATTCTTTAGAACCGCCCTGAGCTTCCAGCCAATTATGTTCAGTACCTGTCACTTAACCCTTTTGGAAAATACGTCAGTTTTCACTGGTAAATACACTCAACCGACTCATTTTGGAAAATGATTAAAAATTGGTTTGGATGCACATGGCACAAAATATATTGACACTTTGATTAAAATGCACAGAGGCAAAATTTATCTTTATACACTTGGAACAATTATATTTATAACCTTGTATACAGATTTACATGTTCGTTGTACGTTCAGGGCCCGATGTAGAAACCGAGTCAAGATTAACAGACACGCCACAAGTATAGGCCCACAAGAGAGTGGGATACCGTTTCCCTTAGGCAACTGTCAGGTGTATGCCTACACCCCGTGCGTAAGACGTGGCCATTTTATAACACAATGATGTCAGGGATATCCGGGACATGGTCATTAACCCCTAAAGGCTTTTATTTCAAACAATACAGATTAAACCGGGTTACCTCAATAATTTAACCTTCATTAAGATTAAATATTCAATACCCGACCAAGCGGTATCGTTATACCGTATTCCAAGCCCGTATAGGGAAAATAAGTTAAGAGTATTTACGGCATCGTTATACCGTATTTTAACCCGTATAGGGAAAATAGTTAAGGGTATTTACCTGAGCTAGCTCCTGTCTTAAATAGCAAGAATCTAATAACTCGCCGTAGTCACTTAAGTAAGCGTAGGTACAATTTACCGGAAGTGCTCTAGTCTGGAATGATGGTATAAATAATTAATTAGAATGCTAACGGGTCTTTAATTAAGCCTAAGCTTAGACCGATTAGTCTTATAGATACGGTTCGTACGCACGATTAAGCGAAGACCGGATAGAATGTGATTCTGACCCGACAAGTTTGAAGACTTGTTTAATATGGGTTCGTTATTCACATTCTAGATTTTGAGATAAAACCGATAAGGTTTGACCCGTTTCGGCTAACTTATATAAACCGATCCGAACGCGAATAACGCGTAACGGGTAACCGAATAGGTCGCGAACAGGTTTCCTAAGTTAATATGCCTTAAATATGTTGTGATATCAGTAGGATACCTTTCATTATGCCCAAAACGAGTTTAATCTCAATTTAAGCCCCGTAGGGGTATTTTGGTCATTTACCTAAGGCATATATACTACCTGTCATACAACTACTCGAACGATGTGACCATAAGGTCACTTAATGTGTTTGGTCGGATCCTAATGATCGACCAAACGGGTCGGGTTCGAAAGTATAAGCGATTGTTTAGATCGCTTACCTTTACGACCCTATATAAGCACTAAACTAAAAGTGACGAGCTAAGCATGTTGAAACATGCTTAACTAAGTTAGAAAACAAGTTTGGTATCAAAACAAACAGTTTTGATACCCATAAGTAGTTTGGTTACAAAATACGCAAGAATACGTATTCTGGCCGAAACTACGGCTCGTCACTGAGCCTAGATAACGTGGTAATCAGTAGGTATAGTCACTAGGGACTATAACCATCGTGATCACGCTCACGTTATGAAGTTCAAACGAACTTCGCATCGACCATAAACTGGTCAATGCAGAAAGTCAAGCAAAGTTTGACTTTCGGACCCGTAAAGCAATAAAAGAACGAAAGAATACTTACGAAGGGTCCCCGAATGCTAATCGTGATCACAATAACTCAGGTATGGAACAATGGTTCCAACTTAGAGTCAAATAGATCAGATTCTTGTAAGTAATGAGGTTGGATGGCATGGGTATTTATAGTATTCGGGTAACCGTTGAGATCGTTTCTTGGAAAAGGGGAAAAGATCTAGTCCGTACACTTGTTGAAAGGTTATGGAAGCCACATATCATCTTTATCTTAGTGACTAAGCTACTAAGAACATGTGGTTGTGGTTGAATCTGCTGAAAACAGGCTGTTTAAACATTGCACCTGGTCTGGAGACCCCATACGCATCGTATGGTATATATACCATACGCATCGTATGGGTGAACTTTGGCAGAATTACAGTTTTGGTCCCTGAACTGTATTTAGGCCATTTTTGACACGTTTAAGGCCCGTTAACCCCATTTCAAAGCTCTAAAATGAAGTTAAAGTATAGGGAACTTAAAATGTATTAAAAAATATGTCGGATGTCGGTTCGTTTGGCCGTACGATCGCGTTGTTCGGTTAATTACGACGGAATGCGCACATGCGCGAAAAACGATCCAAATGACGCGACGAATGGATTTTTGGCAAGCCAAACACTAAAGCATGATATAGTCATGCTTACATAAATTTTTGGATGTCCGGATGTATTCAGAACGTATGTGATGCGCGAAAATGCAAACTTATGCACTTTTTGACGCTTTTAGTCCCTGATCCTTCTACACTTGATCTTAACATGACTTCTTGCACTTTGAGCCCTCTAACTTGACTTTTAAGGACCTTAAGACATAACCAAACTTTGTTAAGTCCGTGGGTAACTTTATGGTTACCTGAGAAGTCATAAATTTCAACGTTGACGCTTTTAACCCCTCGTACACGAATTTGATCATAACTTCCTCATACGATAACGAAACTTTATGAAATTTATATCGTGCATTCTAGTGAGCATAATTTACATTTACAAAGCTTCGGGTTTGTCAAAAGGTCACTCAGAGGTATATCTTTAACATGTTGACACATTTAACCCCTGTAGTTTGTAATCTCTCACTTTTAGCTTCGTATGATCCATGATTCATTCGTTTGAAGGTATGAACATTGTGCAGGGTAAATGTTCATTATATTTATTGACAGTTGACACTTAGAATCCGTATAAACACATACTTTCCATGTTTGTCAACTCTAGTCCTTTTATAACATTCATTCACACGTTCAAACTTTATGACACGTGTCAACACATTATAGGACGTGAATTTTCGAGGTGTTACAACACGGTTTTTTTAAGATATATATTTTTTATTATTTAGTACAAAAAAATACATTTATTCAAACCGTGTAATGCACATATTTTTAAAGATGTATTTTTTATTATTTTGTATATAAAATTACATTTATTCAACCCGTGTAATAAATGAGGTTTTTTAAAGATGTATTATTTTATTATTTGGTAAACAATATTACATTTATTCAACTCATGTAATATAAGTGGTTTTAAAGATAACTTTTTTATTTGGTATATAAAATTACATTTATTCAACCCGTACTATATGGTTCTTATAGATATAACTTTTTATTATTTAATATATAAAATTGTATTTATTCAATCCGTACAATAAATGGGGTTTTTAAAAATATATTGTTTTATTATTTAGTATATAAAATTTATTTATTCAATCCCGTGTAATAAACGGGGTTATAACCTAGTATCATATATAAGAAGTTATATTTGATCTCTAATTTGTTCTTTCATGTACATAGTTAGATTTTGATTGTGTGCCAGTTCTCTTTGTGTTTTTTAGATGATTGTGTACTTACACTAGTTTTTTAGTCATATGTAACTTTGTGTTTCTCAAACCATATTTTTCTAAATAGACTTCAAAATAATTCATTACACGCACACATGTGTGCACAAACATATGTGTTTGTAGGGTGTAGGGGTGCTAAACGGGTCGTGTTCGTGTGTTGGCGGGTTCAACCCGACCCGGATCCAAAAATTTTAGACGAATCCGAACTTGACCCGAACCCAAAAAATGTATCATGCGTATGAATCCGAATATTCACAGGTTGACCCAAACACAACCCGTTTAACCCGAATATTTTTATCTTTTTATTGTTTTTTTCCTCAAAATAATATATTATCATTAAAGTTTACTAATAAAACACAAATGTATATAATAAAATTACAATTAAATTGTAGAATATCATGCCAATTTCTCTTTTTAAGTTACAATTATGGCATAAAATACATACCAAATTAATTTATGACACAGCATATTATAAAAGAATAATATAATATAAATGGGTCAACCCGACCGGGTTGACACGAACCCGGCCTGTTTAGCTAAATGGGTACATTGAAACATTTGAATCGAATGGTTACCAGTTGACCTGTTAAACTAACAAAACGAGGCTTGTAGTTGAACCGGATCTCAAAATTCTTGAAATTTTTAGATTATTATTATTTTTTTTTCAAAATCTCATTTCTAATTCATTTTCTATTACGTGCTCCATACGTTCCAAAGTTGATTCATGTTCAGTTGTTCAAATGAGGGGACATTGCACCTCAAGACACTTTGACTTTTCTTCTATTTTGACTCTTCAGAATTTCATCACACTTTTATTCTAAAGAATTTCACACAATAAATAACCCCTTGGACTCTGAATTTTATCATATTTTATTGTGGGTACCGGTACAGTACGGTATTTGAAGGTAAATCAACCCAAAATACTGGTACCGAACGAAACTACCGATCACGAAAAACGCAAAATGTCACACCCCGCTCTTCCGGTGGGCCCAAATGTAGGGTATTAGCGTGACGATTGTATATCAGTTTCACATTGCAACGAAAATAGGGAGTTTCCGTATACGTAAATAAATAAAAACTATGACATTAAAGATGTCTATGCAGATATCACTCGTGGCGGACCTAGGAGCAAAAATTTTTAGGTGTCGCTTGTCTATTGCTATATAATAATATGTTTTGATTCCGTTCAAGTCGAGCGGGTCGTATAAAATTTTAATGGGTATTTCAATTGAGTTTGACGCGAAATACAATAAGGATAATATTCAAGATATGGTTCCTGACGCGAAATAATACGGGTCGGAACTAATATAAATGATAAAAACCATGTTTAATGGTAAAAGAGATAGAACGGTAAACTAGCCATGAAAAGCTAATTATAAAAATGGGTTTTTGAACGGTTACTATAAGTAAGCCCAATGAATAAAAAGAGTAAAACGGGTCAAATGGTAATGTGGATACCATTTGACAAATATCGACTAATAAGCACTTGTCGAGTTTTATGCTTACAGGATAAAGCGGCTTATGAATTAGCGTTGCTATGAATTAGCAAATTTTTGAGACAAGGTATTAAAACGGGTCAATGTATAGATCCGAGCCAGGTACGTATAATTATGTTGTAGTTAAAAGTGCTAATTTGGTCAATAATTGCTTAGAGTCTTTCGTCGTAAAATAAGAGACTAGAATTGACCAAAAAGCCCTTAACGGGCGAACCGGGTAAACGACCGTTAGAGTTTGTTTAGAAACTTGTTTATTGATTTTGAAACCCCTAGATACATATAAAAAGTATAGGCAAAAACGTTTGCGGGTCAAAATAGACTAAGAAGTAAATTGTGGTTAAATGCTTAGATAGATACAAATGAATCGGTGAATGTAAACGCCTACGTAAACTCTAGGATGGGAGCGAAAACGTTAAGGTGTGACAAGCCCGGGATGGGTAAAATGTTAGGAATTAACTATTTTCTTTTTAGAGCATGTAGTGAAATAATAATGCCAAACGGGTCGAATAATCACCTAAAGGATTTATGAGCCAACATTGGATAAATCAGATTTTTATGCAAACCAATGTGATAAACGGGTCCATAATTTAATTACGGACGCGTAGGAAAAGAATCGTGTAAAACGGATAACTAGAATGAAAGTTATGGCACTTTAAAGTTTGATTTTCGATTAATAACCATAGCTGGCAGATATGCAGGTTCCAGGAATGGACCTGCTGGAAAATGGTCTCCCTCGCGCCACGCGAGGGAGTGTGGTAAATCCGGCGCGCCACGCGACGGATGTCGTGGCACGCGAAAGATGAGAAGAAGCCTCTCGCGTGGCGCGAGAGGCATGAATCCTAAAAGAAAAATATAATAAAAAATATATATGTATATATATTTTGTTTTAGTTGGTTGATGCTATGAACTTGGTTAAACTCATTTTACGCTATCAAAACTAACTTCCATGTTGGTTTTGATCATAGGTATATTACGGGACGCCGGATGATGATCAAGCTAATCGAAGAACCGAACACACGATATTAAAGCTTCTGCACGGCCTTATGTCGTAACTTTTAAACGACGAACCCGACTACATTGTTGTAAAACTTTTAAACTGTAAAAGTTTTTAATAAACCCGTATTTTTATATGTGATATGTATATGCACAACTAATTGTCGTTATTGGTACTAGAACTCTCTTAAAATAGTAAGGGTGTTACAGACACCGCCTGTCAACAATTAACAGGGTTTTTTAACTGGGTTGGGTGTAAAGGACTAAACTTGCAATAAAATACCTAGTAAATGACACCGCCTGTCAACATTCGTTAAAAAGGACACCGCCTGAAAAGTGGTATAAAGATAAAGGACAAAACTTGTAATTTTTCCTTAAAAATACTAAACATTAAGCTATATAAACGGACTTGGTGACCTCATCGGTTCTTGACATTGGAGTCGCAACTTCCAGATAATAAACCGAACCCTAGCCCAACCTACTTATGACGATTAGTATCTGTAACTCAATCTTTAAAATACGTCAGCTTTCGCTAGTAAATACGGTTAACGGACACATTTATACAATAATCAATAATCATGGAACAAGTATCTTGATTTACCAGATTTACATGCTTATCACATTCGAGAACTAGTACAAGCTAGTATTTGATATACATCATTTGCGAGTGTCAGGTGTATGTCTACACCCTGTGCTTATGAACATTGCAAGAATGGATATCACAGGGCTTGGATCTGTGTATGATTAAACCCCAAATGCGTTATGTTAATCAAGCATTACATATTAAATCGAATTATCATCTAGTAAGCATTTAGCACCTTTATGTGATACAAGAACCAATAGGTTTTATACTATATATCCTAAGTTTTAATAAAATAAATTAAAACTAATTACCAGTACTTGCGGTTGAACACAGCGTATTCAGTTTGTAGTACAACTGAACCAAAGTTTATTAGCTTATGGTGCAAATGCTAGGTGGGGGTGGGGGGGGGGATATCCGTGGGAATTGTTTACTGGTCGTTATAAGTCGTTGAGACTCGATCGTTTAACGTGGATTTGAAAATGGTTTTCCTTAGATTAAATGTTGAAGCGGACAGAATGTCGGTTATAACTGTACGAGTGAGGATGGGATCGATGAATGAAAATTGAAAATGGGTTGAATGAAAATTGAGATCAAGAGAAGCTATGTATAGCCAGAGGAAGATGCAAGAAGCTTAGACAAGTGCCAAGAGGTGTCTAAATGTTAGTTTAGTGTCTAAGGAGGTGACAATTAGAGGTAGAGGTGTCAAAATGGTAGAGAAAGGTAGCACTAGGTTTTTTTTTTTTTTTTGAACGGGAAAGGTAGCACTAGGTGGTTTGGACAACTACCACCTTAACTTTGTTATTATGGGGTAGGTTAGGGACATCTGTCACTATTAAAATTTTATTGAAAAAACCAAGTGTTACACAAAAAGTAGGTACCGAATTGGAACCAATTTGGTTCAATATGATAAATTCAGTACTAATACCAGTACTAATACCGATTCGGTTTCAGTACCAGAGACCATTTATTCATCCCTATACACCATTGCCGAACCTTCTCCCAAATATACATAGCCAGTGAACACAAGAGATTAAAACATGATCTGTGTAGTTTAAGCAAGTAGTGACTTACATGGTACATCGATAATTGACATAAAAAAAATTAAAAAATAAATAAATAAACTGGATATAAATGACGGCAGTACGGCTGGTATGTAGTCGGTGCCGCCGCATGCATGCCGCATCCACGTGAGATTCTACCAGCAAATAAACAGTTGGCTTCATTTTAGTATTAAAAATATCAAAATGTTTGTATATTAAAAAAAGTATAATTCGTATACATTAAATAAATTAGTCTAATTTTTAAAACTATTATAAGCATTGTCAGCAAAAAATATCTGAGTTTATCTAATAGTACATCTTAACATATGTATGTATTCAGTGCACATTCAGATATTATAATACTTATTATTTGAGAAAACTTTAATTAATTTTTTGAATGAAATAGTAGCCAATGAAATATGCATATGCGTAAATACATAAAATCTCTACAAAAGTATACTTATGGTAACGTTATAAAAAAGACATAGCCTATCTCCCTTAATGAAATAAATGTAACAGAAAAAACAAATATAATTTTGTAGATATGTCAAATAATAAGTAATTTATAATGAACTATTAAAATAATTACAAACATATTTAATCTAATAATAAATATAGTTAAATATAATGCACCACACTTCTATAGTCTTGTGTGCTCTCCAGCTTGCAGTTTTACTTGTAAACCAGGCATAACCCGTCACCATTTCACCAATCCAAGTTCAATCCAAGTGCCGTCACAAGAAGTTTCTAATAATTCTTCTAATAATTCTTGCGTCTTACGAGACTCGAACCTCATACCTCTCCCTGACCTCCAGACTAGTTTTATTGTTGTAACCAGCTCCTCTAAACCATCATTAGCCCAACAACATTCAAAATGAATAATCATCCATCCCATCCCATGTTACATATCCCAAATTCTAAACCAAAACACATTTAACAAACCATTCATTTGTAGTCAAGACGTGGTTAGGCTGGGAGAGGGGGTGTGGTTTAAAGCCTCTAGTGGCTTTATAGTGCCACGTCAAATCCACATCAGCTTCATATCACATAGGAGGCTTTAAAGCCCCTCCCTTTTAACTAATTGAATCAATTACCCCATGGCAAATATAACATCAAATCAATTCTCTTAAAAGCATATGATAATCTCCTATCTCAATCATACCTCATTCCAATAGCATTTCATTTACCCAATTCAATGAAATAAACTTATTTACATAAACGTACTTATACAAATTTATTCTTGTGAATTTGGTTTTTGGTTCCGCTATTTTTTTTACTTGGTTTATTCGATTTATTTGGATAACGAATAAACTGTTAATTTAATTAATTATTAAATAAAATAAAAATTTATAATACACCATATAAAATTTATTAGCCCAAATGTTAAATCTAAGGCCCAACTCAAAATAAAACTCACTCACTTCTAATCTAATTTAGTTGCTGACTTGATGTTTGGAACACAAACAATAATATAAATTAGTAAAAACGTGCTTCGGATTAATTCGGTTGAATTTGATTAAAATTGGTTTGTTTGGTTTTTAACCGAAACCAAACAAAACTGAATTTGGTTGGATTTGATTCGGTTTGCATATTCCTAATTCGATTTGGTTTGGTTTTTGGTTTTAGTACAAAATTTTGAAAACTAAATAAACCAAATAAACCGAACCGATGAACATTCTAATATTCACTATATGATTTATATCTACTTTACAAACAGTTTTTAAGGGATTAAACAAAAAAAAAAAAATTGCGGCTAAAGGGTGGGAGATGATATGGTTTGGGATATGGAATGATTACGGGCCCACTATCTCTACCTCTCTCCTCTATCCTTGAGCGGTGACTAGCACCCTCGACACACTACCTTCGGTATCGGCAACGATGTACCCATAAGGCTGGAGGGTGTGGGGGCGCCACCCTCGCCACCTCACCATGTATAGCGCCCATATGGGCTCCATCACCACACCCTCCAAGTGAAGAGGGGGGCGCCATGGCTTGGGCTCCATGGTGGTAACGCCAAAGTTGAAGCATTCAGGTGGGGCCCACTAGTTTTAAACCAATCAAATCTTTTTTTTTTTTTAATTTTGTTTAATAGGGCTCCATCCACACCATGTAAATTAAAGGGGGCTCCATAGGTGAGGTGGATCCTATGTGGAGCTTAGATGGACTTGATAAAGCCCCATGGGGCTCCAACCACACCCTATAGCCTAAGGGTAGTGACACCCGCAACCCCTCCACCGGAACCCCCCTTAATGATTACATATCCCTATAACCTCTTTTAGTTCCACCAATGATTACATATGTATATACAATCTAAATTTATTTTGAGAAATTTAAATATTAAACTTTATAAAGTTTGTAATGTAAGTTGTCTATGTGCTGAAATTTCTCTTGTTTAATAAAACAAACAAATGAATTTATTATTAAAAAAAATAAAAAAAATAATTAAAAAAAATCTAGTTGTTTAAACAAAATTGATGAAGCACTTGACACTTGTTATGAAAAGGGGGATCGGTGTGAATAGAAGGTGATATTAGCTGGGATTGATTTAACTTTTGCCAGCAAATTGGTCAAAACAACAAACATGCAATTTGGAGTTTCAAAAATAAATGTGTGTGATGAACCATATTGCTTCTAACCGACCCGATTGGCTTTACACTTTATCTATTTGTTAGTAGTGAGAGAAAGCTTAAATAATCGAATCGTAATCGAAATAATTAAAAAATTCAAACAAAAACAAAAACCGACGGTTCGGTTTTCAGATTTTTAATAACCGAAAATAACTGAACCGATAAGTTATAATGGTAGGCCAAATTCATATATTTTTATGTTTAAGTTGTTTAAGTGTTTAACCTATGCTACTAAAAATTATTAATTTTATTCTTGATTGTTAAATATTTATAATAAAACATTAACATGTTTATTTATCATTGAAATGATTTATCAATTGTTTACAAGAAATAACAAAATTGAACATAAAAATTAAATGATTTTTAAAGTATTATAAAAGAAACAGTCTTAATAAAAACTTTGAAGAAACACTAAAATATATTAGAATGTTAGGTTTATGTTAACAATATTAATTAAAAAAACTAAATATATTAAGTTAAATGTAAACATTTAATAAAGACTCTTAAACTTTGAATCTTATGTAATTTGTTTCAAAAACCGGAAAAACCAAAAAACCAAACCAAACCGTTGCTAAAATCGAAAAAACCGAGACTGAAAGGTTTTCAGAAACTGAAAACCGAACATGCAGTTACAATTTCAATTTTACCCAAAAACCGAATCAAACCAAACCATACACACCCCTACTATTTAATTTCCGAAATAAATAGTCGAAATAGCATTACAGTACGAACAAATCACTAACAAAAAACAAAGAAAGAGTATTCCATAATCACCAAATTCTAAATAAAAAATAGAAAAAATTCAGGGATATAGACGAGAAATGAACCGTACCTAAATGAGACAAACATGAAACATTAAGGATATATAGGGTCATGATACGAATAAAACACTTAAAGCTGTGAAAACTGTGCGAACAATTCTGGTGTTGAAATGTGACAGTAGTGCTAACTTACATTAAGACCACACAGTGTGGAAGGGCTTAAAAATGAGCGTTATGTTACATGTGGACGACACATAAGCACGTGTCAGAAAAGTGGCGTGGTGGAAAAAAGAGGGTGTGAGAAGGGGCGTTGAAGAGGGCGTTATTCGACACGTGGCATATATTTATTATTATTATTATTATTATTATTATTATTATTATGTTTATTTAATAATTATATATTAGAGTAAACTGCAATTTTACCCCCTGGGGTTAGGGGTCATTGGCACCCTTACTCCCCTAAGGAAATAATTGCAATTTTATCCCACACTGTTTGCTGTTATCTAGCAACATTACCCCCGGCTTCAATTTTGTTGACTGGTCTGTTGACTTGGGGGTGAAATGACTATTTTACCCTTTTATTTTACCCCTCAACGTTTGTTGTTATGTCGCAAGTTTACCCCCTGGCATCAAATATGTTGGCTGATCTGTTGACTTGGGGTAAATTACTAAAATGTCCTTTCTTATTACCCCCTATACTTTGTGTGTCTAAGCAAAATTACCCCCTGCAACTGCCAAAACCTTTCCCGCCACCATCCATATTCGATTCCACCACCATATAAACAGGCTTGTAACAGAATTCAAGCCACTCAGCCACCGTTGACCACCCTTCGCTACTGTCCCATCGCCATGAACCTGGCTGAAGCCCACACACGCTCTTGTCCGAACCCCATACACATCCAGAACCAGGTTCACATGTCCAACTAGGTTCACTGTCAGCAAAAATCATAACCATTGTGTGTATGGCATCAAGTGTCCATGCTATACAATGTCAGTTAAATAGGCTTGTAACAGACTTCAATTCAAATTCAAGCATGTTTGACTTTCATAAGTCAAATTGCACATACACCTATTGACCCATATGCATTTGTACAAACTTGTTTAACTTTCATAAGCCAAACTTCACATACACCTATTGACCTATACGCATTGTACAAAACATGTTTGACTAGTAAAAGCCAAGCTGCACATCCACATTACCCATATGCATAGAACAATCCTATTTGACTTTCATAAGTCAAACTGCATATCCATATTACCCACATGCATTTGTAGAAGCCTGTTTGAACTTCATAATACACCTATTGACCCATATGCATTTGTACAAGCCTGTTTGACTTTCATAAGTCAAACTGCACATCCACATTACCCATATGCATAGAACAATCCCATTTGACTTTAATAAGTCAAACTGCATATCCATATTACCCATATGCATTTGTAGAAGCTTGTTTGACTTTCATAATACACCTATTGACCCATATGCATTTGTACAAGCCTGTTTGACTTTCATAAGTCAAACTGCACATACACCTATTGTCAATTGACCCATATGTATTGTATAAGCCTATTTAACTAGTAGAAGTCAAGTTGCACATCCACACTACCCATATACATAAAACAATCCATTTTGACTTTCAAAGTCAAACTTCACATCCAAATTACCCACATTAACAGTCAATCTTCATATACCCAAATATAACCTGTACAATCATAGATCCAAATATAACCCACATTAACAGTCAGTCTATGATCAAGCATACCAAAAGATCCTAATATTTAACCCACATTAACAGTCAACTACACTACATATTAACCCAAAACATCCTAATATATTAGAGTTTAAGTAAACTACACAACCATTTCCTGCTGTGGGGGAAACTGGAAGTGCAGGAAATGGCGGCCTCGCATTTTCACCACCACGGAAACAACAATCGATCGGAGTGTAAAACGAATCCTCATGTCCACTGCAAACACATAAAGATGGATGTTTCAATAACCCCATGTTTTTAACTTGTTCACAAAGATCGATGTTTATACCTGACAGCAGAGACAAAAAGGAGGATAGGTTGTTGTCGCCGGAAACCAGGTGCATCGGCGGAGGTGTGGTCGCCATTGTGGTCGCCGGAGGTGGAGATGGAAGGATGGGGTTCTCAGATTCACTCATGGTTAAGTGGAAGCCGGTGGTGGAGGTGGAGGTGGAAGCCGGTGGTGGAGGTGGAAGCCGGTGGTGGATGGATCGCCGGTGGTGGAGGTGGAAGCCGGTGGTGGATGGATCGCCGGAGGTGTGGAGGTGGAAGAAGGAGTGGAAGTGAAGAAGCTTAGGGGGTAAGAGTGTGATATAATGTTGAGTTTAAGGGTTATTTTAATATATAAGGTACTAATTAAAGTGAAATTACCTATTTACCCTTTGACCCTCCCATGCTTTTATTGACTGGTCAACATATTTGGGCTTAGGGAGTAAGGTTGCGACATAACAGTGAACAGTGGGGGGTAAAATTGCAATTATTTCCTTAGGGTGGGTAAGGGTGCCAATCATCCCTAACCTCAGGGGGTAAAATTGCAGTTTACTCTATATATTATCTATTAATTTAAAAAAAATAGCATTATTAGTAATATAGTAATTAACAATAATAAAAAAACTACATAATTTAAATTAAAAAAATTACATACCTAAAAAACGATTACTTAATTTAAACTAAAAAAAATGAAAAAAGTATGATATTTATCTATTATTTCTTTTTTTTTAATTTCTCGTACATATCCACCTCTTCCCCTCCAATGTAATCAATCTTCATAGCATTCAAATTCATATCCGTTCGCTTTTTCTTTTCTTCGTAAAGACTAAAAGCCTTTATTTTTTTAGTGTTTCTTTCTTGTAGGAGGTTATTGAACATGGCAATTTGTTCTTCGATGCCTGCCAAAGCGGGGTTTTTTTATATAGATAGGGTGAAATAATTTTTTCAAATAAAAATCTTTTTTTAAATAATGTCGTTGGGGTCCAACGGCTAGTAGCCACCCCAATCAGCCAACGCCACGTCAACGAGCATTTATCTACAACGCTGGAGGAAAAGTTCAAACCCAACCATCAACGCCGTCTACAACGCTGGGGAGGGTTTGTTGTGTGCGGCGTGGAAAGGCATAAACGCCGCTCATCCACGCCCACACCGTGTGGTCTAAGAGCAATATTGTCAAAAAGCCCATACAACAACAACAACCATATCCAGTAAATCACACAAATAGCAAAGCTACTTATAGGGTCTAGGGAGGGTGGGATGTAGACAGACCTTGCCTCTATCCCTAGGGATAGAGAGGCTACTTCCAGAGAGACCCTCGGCTCCAAAACGAACAGCATACCAACACACCAAGTCAAAGAATATAGAAAAAAGAAGTCACCAATACCAAGAAAGTGATCAGAGTGACACAGTATAATGTAAATCATGTGTAATAGCATACAACATCATTTGGGCATAAACACAAGATGGCAATCACCGGTAAAGTCACTTAAAGAATAAGAAAAACATACGTCCCTAAAATACACATATGACCTTACTACAATATCCTCTAGAAGTCTTTAACCCTAATCCTACGCCTCCACGAAGTCCTATCTTGGACCATGGCCTCAGAAAGATGCAACTCTAGTAAATCATGCCTAATCTGCTCATCCCATGTCAGTTTAGGTCTGCCTCTTCCTCTCCTCCCCTCCAAAGTAAGAGTTTCCACTACTCTAACTGGTGTCGTCGTTTGCCTCCGCTTCACATGCCCAAACCATCTCAATCTGCCCTCCTTAATCTTATCTGATATACTAGCCACTCCTAATCTTTCCCTAAAAACCTCATTTCTTATCTGATCTAAGCTCGTGTGTCCATACATCCACCTCAGCATCCTCATCTCTGCTACCTCCATCTTGTGCGTTTGTGTCTTCTTGATAGCCCAACAGTCTGTCCCGTATAGCATAGCGGGCCTAACTGCTACCCTGTAAATTTCCCCTTTAGTTTAGTTGGGAACCTCCTATCACACAATACCCCACTTGCTGTCCTCCATCTACCCCAGCTAGCCTGTATGCGATGGGTTACATCATTATCTATGTCACCATCTCTTTGTACAAACGACCCCAAATACTTAAATTTAGTTGCTTGCGGGTCCAACTGATCCTCAATGGTGATTTGGGTGTCATCGCCATCGGCTACACTACTGAAATCACAGTGTAGATACTCAGTCTTAGATCGACTAATCCATAGACCCTTGCCCTCTAGAGCTACTCGCCACTCTTCTACCCTCGCGTTCAGGCGCTGTTTAGTCTCTGCAATGAACACAATATCGTCTGAAAAAGCATGCACCACGGGACTGTCTCCTGAATCAACTTGGACAACTCATCCAAGACAACCGCAAAAAGAAAATGGCTCAATGCAGACCCTTGGTGGAGTCCTACCTCCACAGGAAAGACGTTTGTCTCCCCTACAGGCGCGCGGACACTAGTTTCCGTTCTATCGTATGTATCCTTAATTATGTCTATATACTTCCCAGGTAGCCCTCGACCCTCCAAACTATCCCAAATCAGTCGTCGTGGGACAGTGTCATATGCCTTCTCAAGTTCGATAAAGACCATATGTAAATCTTGTTTCTTCGCTCTATATTTTTCCATCAATCTTCTTAGAATATGTATTGCCCATGTGTATGCCAAAGATCATCCACATGCAAGTCACATGCATTTTCCACCATCTATTTTAAGCTCCCATAACTTTATGTACGTGATTAATTTTTGAAAACAATTACACTATAAAATCGAGTGTTTATTATCTTTGCAACGAAAATACTATTGCTATATTTTTTTAAATAAAAATGACATGAATTGGGTGTTCGTGAAAGTGGTGTTTTATGGAGTTTTCGAAAAACGTCATGAAAAATGTCCAAAATAAAATGCCATAAACACACCCAGTTCAAAAATCACCATGAAAAGCGTCAAGAAAATACCTAGTTAAAAACGCCATAAAACACCTAGTTCTAGAAAAACACCATGAAAACATCAGTTAAAAACGCCATAAACACATCCAGTTCAGAAAAACACCATTAAAAACTAAGTTGAAAACGCCATAAAAAGCTAGGTTTAAAACTCCACAAAAAACTCATTTTTTTCGAAAAGTATATCAATAGTATATACTCGTTGTAAAGATAAAAAACGCTGGATTTTATGGCGTTTTTTTTAAATAATCACGTATAAAAAAAGTTATAAACGTTTAAATATGATGGGGAAATGGCATATGATTGATTAGTATCTGCACCCTTGTTTGAACCTTCCTATTTTATCCCTCCAAGTATTTCTAATGTTCCAAATATTTACAAAAATGTCACCGCATCAATCCCAGCCACAAATCACAAAGATCTTGTGGCTGAGAATCGTTTTCACACTTTAAGTCGTTTTCTTCAGAACCTGTTTCACGAGTTATACATACATATATATATATATATATATATATTAGGGTATAGAATTAGTTTAAAAAAATTCACGATGCGAGATGAGCATGGTGTTAAGTGACACTCGTTTGATAATCCATACAAAAAAAAATATTAATATATTATATGATTTTAAAATTAAAGCTATTAGAAACTTGAAAATATTAAAAAACATATAATTATTAAGAGTCTAATTGAGCATTTGATATTTGAAGTCGTATTTTATGTGAATTGAAGATCGAGTTTTTGGGTAATCGACTTATCCTTGGCTGCAATTCATCAACTTGCCCATTTGACTTTTTTCAGTGGTCCGGCTGACCGGTAAAGTTCAGAACGGATCCAACACACAAACCGGTCCGACTTTCACAACATTGATGTAAATATCATAAATGGATACATTTACTTCTTCAATAATAAATAAAGTCATCTTCCCTAAATCAGTGTCTATAAACTTAATAGATCTAGTACCCTCATCAATTTTTCTATTGTTCACTTGTATGTCTATAACTCCTAGACAACAAGAAAGGTCTTTCCACATGTCACACACATGAAGTAACACACTATGTCCCTTAGCATCGTTATACACAAGTGGCATGAAACGACTTATCCTCGGCTGCAATTCATCACTTTCCTATCTGGCTTTAAATTGTAATGCCACATTTTGATCATGTGGTCATGTGTTTCTATAAGATATGCAGTTCCACAACTCGAATTCCTTCGGGTAACCAATTCTATTGTTAGTTTCCCAACTAGGAAGGGTTATTTACTTGCCTTGAGTGTAGAAATGTATCTGTTTTGAATATCTTTATTCAAGTACTGTATAAGTACATGTTCGTTCAAAGTCTCCACTCTTGAAAACACTTCAACTATCTTATCATATAGAGGCCTCTTATCACATGCGTGCGTTATTACCGGTAAATTAATTACTAATACATATAAAACAAGTATAAAAAAGAACACTTGCCAACTGAACTAGGTACTTTCAGTGGTCCGACCGACCGGTTAAGTTTAAAATGGATCCAACACAAAAACCGGTCCGGCTTTCACAACATTGATGTAAACATACGAAATGGATACATTTTGTTCTTCAATGATACATAAAGTCATATTCCCCAAATCAGTGTCTATAAACTTAATAGATCTGGTACCTTCATCAATGTTTTTATTGTTCACTTGTAGGTCTATAACTCCTACACAACAAGAAAGGTCTTTCCACATGAAGTAACACTCTATGTCCCTTAGCATCGTTATACACAAGTGGCATGAAACGACTTATCCTTGGATGCAATTCATCAACTTGCCCATCTGGCTTTAAATTGTAATGCCACATTTTGATCATGTAGTCATATGTTTCTATAAGATATGCAGTTCCACAACTCAAATTCCTTCGGGTAACCAATTCTATTGTTAGTTTCCTTAAAATGAAGGGTTCTTTACTTGCCTTAAGTGTATAATTTTTTTTTGTTTTGAATATCTTTTTTCCAGTACTGTATAAGTACATGTTCCTTCAAAGTCTCCACTCTTGAAAACGCTTCAATTATCTCATCATTTAGAGGCCTCTTATCATATGAGTGCGTTATTAGCGATAAATTAATAACTTATACATATAAAACAAGTATAAAAAAAGAACACTCACCAACAGAACTATGTCTTTTTCAGTGGTCCGACCGGCCGGTTAAGTTCAGAACAGATCCTACACACAAACTGGTCTGGCTTTCACAACATTGATTTAAACATCAGAAATGGATACATTTAGTTCTTCAACAATAAACAAAGTCATTTTCCCCAAATCATTGTCGATAAACTTAACAGATCTGGTACCCACATCAATTTTTTTTTGTTCACTTGTAGGTCTATAACTCCTACACAACAAGAAGTAACACTCTATGTCCATTAGCATCGTTATACACAAGTGGCATGAAAAGACTTATCCTTGGATACAATTCATCAACTTGCCCATCTGGCTTTAAATTGTAATGCCACATTTTGATCATGTGGTCATGTGTTTCTATACGATCTTCAGTTCTACAACTCGAATTCCTTCTGATAACTAATTCTATTGTTAGTTTCCCTACTATGAAGGGTTCTTTACTTGCCTTAAGTGTATAATTTTTTTTGTTTTGAATATCTTTATTATAGTACAATATAAGTACATGTTCGTTCAAAGTCTCCACTCTTAAAAACGCTTCAATTATCTTATCATTTAAAGGCCTCTTGTCACATGTGTGCGTTATTACCAGTAAATTAATAACTAATACATATAAAAACGAGTATAAAAAGAACACTCACCAACAAAACTAGGTACTTTTTAGCTGTCCGGCCGACCGGTTAACTTCAGAATGGATCCAAAACACAAACTGGTCCGTCTTTCACAACATTGATTTAAACACTAGAAATGGGCACATTTAGTTCTTCAATAATACATAAAGTCATCTTCCCCAAATGAGTGTCTCTAAACTTAAGAGATCTGGTACCCTCATCAATTTTTTTATTGTTCACTTGTAGGTCTATATTTGCTACACAATAAGAAAGGTCTTTCCACATGTCACACACAGGAAGTAACACTCTATGTCCCTTAGCATCGTTATACACAAGTGGCATGAAACAACTTATCATTAGCTGCAATTCATCAACTTTCCCTTCTGGCTTTAAATTGTAATGCCACAGTTTGATCAAGTGGTCATGTGTTTTATAAGACATTCAGTTCCACAACTCGAATTCTTTCTGGCAACCAATTCTATTTTTAGTTTTCCCACTATGAAGGGTTCTTTACTTGCCTTGAGTGTAGTAATGTTTTTGTTTTGAATGTCTTTTTTCCAGTACTGCATAAGTACATGTTCAATCAAAGTCTCCACTTTTGAAAGTGCTTCAATTATCTTATCATATAGAGGCCTCTTATAAAATGTGTGCGTTATTACCGGTAAATTAATAATTAATACATATAAAACAAGTATAAAAAAGAACACTCACCAACAGAACTAGGTACTTTTCAGTGGTCCGACCAGCCGGTTAAGTTCAGAACGGATCCAACACACAAACCGGTCCGGCTATCACAACATTGATTTAAACATCAGAAATGGATACAATTAGTTTTTCAATAATATATAAAGTCATCTTCCCCAAATCACTGTCCATAAACTTAATAGATCTGGTACCCTCATCAATTTTTTTATTGTTCACTTGTAGGTCTATAACTCCTACACAACAAAAAACGACTTTCCACATGTCACACGCAGGAAGTAACACTCTATGTCCATTAGCATCGTTATACACAAGTGGCATGAAACGACTTATCCTTGGCTGCAATTCATCAACTTGCCCATCTGGCTTTAAATTGTAATGCCACATTTTGATCATGTGGTCATGTGTTTTATAAGACATGCAATTCCACAATTCGAATTCTTTCGGGCAACCAATTCTATTGTTAGTTTCCCTACTATGAAGGGTTCTTTACTTGCATTGAGTGTAGTAATGTTTTTGTTTTGAATGTCTTTTTTCCAGTACTGCATAAGTACATGTTCAATCAAAGTCTCCACTTTTGAAAATGCTTCAATTATCTTATCAATTAGGGGCCTCTTATCACATGCGTGCGTTATTACCGGTAAATTAATAATTAATACATATAAAACAAGTATAAAAAAGAACATTCACCAACAGAACTAGGTACTTTTCAGTGGTCCGACCAGCCGGTTAAGTTCAGAATGGATCCAACACACAAACTGGTCCGGCTTTCACAACATTGATTTAAGCATCAGAAATGGATACAATTAGTTCTTCAATAATACATAAAGTCATCTTCCCCAAATCACTGTCCATAAACTTAATAGATCTGGTACCCTCATCAATTTTTTTATTGTTCACTTGTATGTCTATAACTCCTACACAACAAAAAACGACTTTCCACATGTCACACACAGGAAGTAACACTCTATGTCCCTTAGCATCGTTATACGCAAGTGGCATGAAACGACTTATCCTTGGCTGTAATTCATCAACTTGCCCATCTGGCTTTAAATTGTAATGCCACATTTTGATCATGTGGTCATGTGTTTCTATAAGATATACAGTTCCACAACTCGAATTCCTTTGGGCAACCAATTATTTTGTTAGCTTCCCTACTATGAAAGGTTCTTTACTTGCCTTGAGTGTAGTAATGTTTCTGTGTTGAATATCTTTATTCCAGTACTGTATAAGTACATGTTCGTTCAAAGTCTCCACTCTTGAAAATGCTTCAATTATCTTATCATTTAAAGGCCTCGTATCACATGTGTGCGTTATTATCGGTAAATTAATAACTAATACATATAAAACAAGTATAAAAAAGAACACTCACCAACAGAACTAGGTACTTCTTTTGGAACAATAAAAGATTCATCCCAAAAGACGTATCTAATGTGGTTTCCATTTTCATACAAAGGTCTGTGATGCTTAGGAAGATGCTTAACTGCGTTATTGAAGGTTATATACTCATGCCAACAGTGGCTTATCAGTCACGCACCCCACCGGAGACCCATGAAAAATGGAAGGTTATCCGCCTGGGTTGATTTCAAACGTGTGGCAGGTCAGAAACAGTCCACCATAACGCAATTTGGATTCGCCGGCGTGTTAAACATTGTTCGTCGAAACGAATCTTGGATGTGCCGGCAGGTTAAAAAAGGTTCGCCAAAACGGAGCTTTGATGTTCCGGTGGGTCAAAAACGGTCCGTCAATATGTGAATTATGTGTATAAACAGAGTATTTGTAAGTAAGAGTTTTGGTTGCAACTTTCAAGAGTTACATGTCACTGCAAAACACACGTTAACCTTGCGCATGATAACACTATCAACAACGGTTAGGTGGTGTGTTGTTCTCCTTGGCGACTGGGTTGTAGTGATACTTTTGCATGTGACGATGGTCCGCCGAGATGGCAGAGCGACATGGTAGCCTGCCGAAGCTAGGCGAGGTGAGATCCACTGTAATCAGCGGCAACAAGCGCGTCCCGGTTGACCACCTGGTGGGGTGAGGGTTCATTTCCGCGTGGTGATAGAGGCATGTTATTGATATGCGAGCGAACTAAAACCATGTTGGTACAAAGGATTTATATGGAAAATGAAACCCAGAAAATGTGCGCATGAAATTTGTGTGGAATATTAAAAATGAGCCATAGAACCTATTTTATATGTCGAATAAAAGTGGGCCTTCATTGTGCTGTGTTAGCCATAGTTTTCAGGCTAAACGAAAAAGGTTTGGTGTTTCCTATTTATGATAAAAGGTTAGAGGACCTTGAGTAAAGCATATCTTAGAGCATCTAAAACTGTGTATCCATATTTAAGTGAGTATAGATCTAATCATTTCAGATCTAGAAATTGTATATGGAACTTAAATTACATAGATCGTATGTTTTGAATATGAGAGAAAAAGGTAGATCTGATTTTTTGAATTCGATAGAACAAATCTAAAAAAAGTGTTCGTCAATAATTTTCTTTTTGAGCTCTAACAGAACAAATTTGAAGGTTTGAACCCAATAATAAAAAAGAAAGAACGCATATCTAGAAGATGGAATGGAGAAAAACGAGTTGTGATTCTTGCATCTAGATTTTGATACGCTGGGAGCCAATGAAGAAACATGGAATCATCGTCGGGGTGATTGGAACCGCTTTTTATGAGAGGAAGGAGAATCACACCTTGCTCTTCCTCTTGAAGCCAGATCTGCGATGGAGAAGAAAGAAAAGTGGATATATAGAGATGGCTGGTAGGGAAAGAATTCCCTTTTTTCAAGCTACATAAAAGTGTGTTTACTCCATGTCTCTTGTCCTAGTAATGAGGTGAAGACCTCCTTATATAGGAGACATGTGCAACCCTAACCTCAATGAGCCAAGCCCAGTTAGGGGTTGTCTCTACAAGCCCACAACCTAGTGTAGTATAAACTACATCTTGACGGGCTTCGCAGGTTAGTACACAATAATAAATAACATAATAAAATGCGATAACAGAAATGACTGATCGTTTGAGTCGGGTACAATACCATACCTCTACAAATAATATATCTTTATAGTGACAAACATGAAGAAAACCATACTTGCATGAGAAGCAATGAGGTAGGCGACGATATTAAGGGTGAAGCCCAACGAAATAGTGCCAAAGTAGGGATGAGCTTTTTTTCCCAAATACCCGTACCCGTACCCATACCGTATTCGTACTCGTATCGATTTGAGTTATTCGGTACATGTATCGGTACCCAGTTTTTTTGATTTTGGTATTCGGTACTTTCGGTATCGGTACGAGTACGGGTAAAAATGGGCACTGGTACCAAATTTTATATAGAACTTTAAATGTTCTTTTTAGATTATGTTTTATTTCGTATTATTGTATTTATGGTACTCGTATCGATTTTACCTATTTGGTACTCATATCGTATTGGTACTAGGGATGGGATTGGTATTGTACCCGTACTCATATCGGTACCGAAAATACCGGTACCAAACGTACCGTATATATTGGTACGATACCGGTATGGGTACAGTATGGGTATTGGTACGAGTATTTCAGCACGATACCCGCTTTGGTACCATTTTGTTTTTATTTTATTTTTTATCACTCGTACAAGTACTAATTTGTAAAATTGACACGACTACCATACAATACGAGTACCAAACAGGTAAAACCGATACAAGTAAAAATACATTTTCTCAGCTTTTTATATTGAAATAAACCTTTATACTTAGTAAGTAAATGTGTGTCACGTGACACAATTCTATAACCAGAAGTTTTTTTGATATTTTTATTAATCTTTCATGATCCACGACTCACTTCTTTTGACGTTGCCCAATCATTTCCATATTTTTCTCTTCAATCAAATTATTGTTTTCTTATTTTCCTCAACAATCAAATCAACCAAGAATCCTAAAAAAAGTTTATTACTCTTATTTAATTAGGTGTAATAGAAGTATTTTAAAATAGTAATATACCAATTAGAACTTTTGGTATATTCCATTTTTTAGAATGATACGATGGGTCAATATTTGCTACATAGTTTGAACTTTTGAAATTGGTTATATTCACTTATCACATTTATCTGGATATAAATAATTGTTTTCTAATGTGTAGACAATGAAATGTTAAAGTCATTAGGTGTATTGTAACACTTAGAGTGTTAGACCGTGCGTGGTGACTCCATTTTGGAGCGTTCTTGCGCTCGAAAACGCCCAAACACGTCCAGGATCGCCCCCGAGGGCGTTTTTTTTGAAGTTTTGATGTTTGGCGTTGTATTTTTCCCGCCCATGTTCAAAAGTTTTTGGCCAATCAGTGAAGTTCTACTTTTTCTTGTCCAATAAAGTTTTTTGATGTTTTTTATTTAATTTTATTTACACCCTTTTTTTAACATAATGCTCACATCTCACTACACCCATTTTAGAAGAAAAAAAACGTCCCATTACCTAATTGGGTTGCCACATGGCGCACAACGCCCAAGGGTGGGTATTATTCACCCCAACGACTACGCATGGTCTTAGTAGTGACATGGCATGTTAACTAACATTGCAAACCACTCCATCCTTATGTTAAAGTGCATTAAATGAGTTATGTGTTAACATGTTAAACCAATGTTAAATGAATTGAATTAATTATTCGTTTCTTTTTTAGACTAAAAACCACTAAAAGATAGGGTTAGATGAAGTTAATAATATTTAACCATTTCCTTGAGTGAGACAAAGTGAAATGGGAAAATAAAAGTTGATGTACCACTTAGGTGAAGTTAAGATAGATTAAAACATACCAAAAGACCTAATTTAAAAAAGCACGAATCACAATCACTAACTAAAGATGTATAAATAGTTGTATGTAATAATAAAAATAAGTTTCCTTAATTAAAATTAGACTAATAACATTTGCAATCAATTAGTTAAAATGAATTATTTAGGTTAAGCTAGTTATTTTGTATAAACTTCTAGTAAGAATTTGAGGTGAAAGTCGCTTCTATTCATTGTATATCAAATATGTTTCGTAAATTAAAATTACAGGCAGATAATGTTTGTAATGAGCTCATTACAAACTCGTTCGCATCTCAACTCCAACTAATCAGGGTTGAGTTAGTTATTTCGTATAAACTTTCAAATAAAAGTAAGATACTTCATTAGAATAAGAATTGATCCTTGATTTTCCTTCAATATTGATAGTCTAGAGTTGTTTGAGACTTCTATAATTTGAGTATGTTGTTAACTTGTTTTATTTGATCTTTGAGTATATTGTTAACTTGTTATAGTTGATCCTTATACAGAAAGCATATAAAATCATTAAAATTTAAAATTAAAAACGAGCTAACTCGTAAAGCGACAATCTAATTTGAGTTGAATATGAACTTTGTTTTTGGCTCCGGCTGAAGATTACTCGTCTAGCTAACTCAACTTATATCATTATAAGGTCACGCTTGGATTTATACTATTTCAACTCAATTTACTCGTTTAAAGGTAGGAGTGTTCAATATGTGGTTTCAAACCATCAAGTTAAATTAAATTATTATATTTAAATTTAAAATACTATAAGGAACATATTTGTGTTCATGATTGTTGTACTTTTGGCTTTGGGATTTTTTTTTAAATAAATGGATTTTTTCTTGGATAAATTACACTTTTCGTCCTTTATGTTTGTAGCTAGTTGCAATAGATGACCTTTACCTTTAATAATTACAGCCACAGTCCTTTATTTTGAAAACTTGTTACATCTTTCGTCCTTTACCCCAAACCCAGTTAGAAAATTAAGTTAAGTTACATCATGTGCAGAGCACGTGAGGGCATTTATGTCCATTCACATAGCAACTACCCCACCATATAAATACCACTCTTCTCCCCCAAATACCTCATTTTAGGGTTTATCCAAACCTGCATTTAAGATCATCACCTCTGTTGCCACAACATCATCTGCTTTCGGATCTTGTTGAGCCGATGATTTCACCCACCAACACCAACCCACCACACAAGTAGCACTAACCACCACCTGCAACCACCACTAACCACCCTCACACAAATCTGAATGACGATCTAGAAACCCTAAACCCACTACCATTTGCACAACCGCCCTAGATCCGGCTATGATATCATATTGCAATGGTTAAATCTGGCCACAAATATCACCAACAACCATCACCGCCACCAGACCACCATCACCACAATCTCTAAATCTGAAAACCCCATCCTCCACCAAACCACCATCACCACAATCTCTAAATCATTTGTTTAGAGAGAGAAGAACAACAAATGATTTTCTATTTCTAAAAACAGAATCTCTCTCTAAACACGCACAAATGATTTTCTTCACACAAATGGCGAGAGAAGAGAATCAGATTGTACCTGCGTCTCCATCTTTCTCTCTGTACTTCACCGTCGTAGCCACTTCGCCACCCACCACCAGATTCGGGAGTCGCACCTTCATCTCTTTATCTACCTAAACCCTAGATCCGGCAATCTATTGCAGATCTGCTAAAACAGATTCGAGATGGGGCGATGGGGTTGCACATATAGTGGAGATTTCTGGGTGTTTTAGGAATGAGGGAGCGTCTAGAGTGAGTGATGGCCGGAGTGGTTGTGGTGAGGCTTCACGTGGTGGTCGACGGGCATGACTGGTGGTGATCAGAAGCTTCTGGGTTTTAGAGAGAGAGGGAGAGAGTTGAGAGTGTGAATTTTGGTTTATAAATATAAATAAACAAATATATTTTATTGTTTTTCATTTTTTTAGTATATTTTTTTAAGTAAATAGGTAAAATTACAAAACTACCCTCGTGTGAATAGACTTAACATAAAATTTTAACCTTGTTAGTGTTAAAGGACGTAGGGTGTAACGTGTTTTACAAATAAAGGACTGTGACTGTAATTATTAAAGGTAAATGTCATCCATTGCAACTAGCTACAAACATAAAGGACGAAAAGTGTAATTTATCCTTTTCTCTTTCTAACTCTAAAGTTTCAATCTTTGGCAATTTAAGTCTAAAGTTTTATCATTGCTAATTTAACCCCTTTGATTTATTTGATTTTTCACTTCTAATTCAAAAGTTTTCATCTTTTGCGATTTAACTCCAACACTTTTTTACTTTCAGCTATGGTCCCTTGTACTTTTCATATTTCGCAAGTTTCTCGTTTAACGTTTTGTTTTAAATTTTCCGAGTTAACACACCGCAACGTGCGTGTGAGGTTCAACGTTTTTTCATCTATTTTTTTCTTGTTTGACATGTCCGTCGCAACGCGTCTATTCTTCCTCGTTTGATAGGTTTGTCGCAACGTGCGAGTCAGAGATCGATTTAGTTATTTCTTTCATCTAATATGATATATAACTAACGAATCCCCCGTTGCAATGCGACATATGGTAATTCTAGTTTAAAACAAAAACTAAATCGAATTGAATTAATTTAAAGCTAAACCTAATTACATGTTTGGTTTCTGATATGCTTTTAAACCGAAATCAAATTGGGTTACAGTTCCAAAAATCCAAATTCGGTTCAAACTGAATAACAAATAATGGCTATTTATGTTTTGTTATTTAGCCAAACTCAATTACAATTTTTGTCTAACCCAATCCAATAACAAGTAATGGGTAATTGGTTTTGAACCTTTAAAACCGATGTTAACCGCAATGATCAAGTTTTCAAGTCCAAAATGTGCAAGCCAGAAAGGTTATTTGAAGACATTCAACTCTTAGCTTTTGAATGGTTAAAACAAAGGGCAAAAACTCTAAATATCGACCGGGACATATGGTGTGATAATCCATTTTCTGGACTGTAGATGCGTAAGGGGTTGGGTATCATGTATTTTTCTTTTTTTCTTCTCCCCTTCTGTTTGGTTCCAGGCAGAGGTGTACAAATCGTTTTTTTTCAAAAACCGGTTTTGGTTATTAACCGAACCGTTTTTTTTTTTCACCCAAAACGAAAACCGGTTTTTTTTATAACCGGTCCGGTTACTAACCGCTTTTTCAAGTCCAAAACAATAACCGGTGTAACCGGTTGGGACCGGTTTTTGCCAAAAAACCCGGTTTTTAACCGGTTTTTACCGGATTTTTGAAAACCGGTTTCGGTTATTAACCGGTTTTCCAGATCAAGATTAGTAACCGGTCACAAACCGGCGGTTTGGTTATAAAACCGGTTATAAAAAATCGGTTTCGGTTTTTTCCCGGTTTCGGTTCTAAAACCGGTTTTTTTGTACACCTCTAGTTCCAGGTGTATGTTGGGTTTGTATGGTGTTTTTTGTCAATCCCCCGCTAGCCTCTTTGATATAATATCATTGTCGTCGTTAAAAAAAATATTATTTGTTTAAGTTTCTTTCAATAACATTATTAGTTGCAGTTTACTAATGTTTAAAACTTTATATATCCATCTACCAATCTCTTTCCGTACACATCATACACCCACTTTTCTTCTTTTCTATTATTAAAAAAGAATATATTATAATTTCGGTACAAGGGTTGGCATTTTGACTTAACCAAGAGTAGCATACCAAAGCACGAATTCAATATTCATTTGACACGTAAGTATTGACCCCAGTTTCAAAAAGTGTTCAAAGGTTTTATTGTTCGAATCTTTCTTTTTAGATACATTCAAACTTAGAAATTGCAAACAAATGAATCCAAGCAAACATGTAAATTTAAGAGTATTTAACACTATGCATAGTGATTAACTAAATAATAATAAATCAATTGTCACGTAGGAGTTGTTTTAACTGATTCATTTTTTCATAAGGTTGTAATGGTTAAATAAAACATTAAGTAAAAGAAAATAAGAAAACAGTGAAAGTTGGTGGCGGGGTAATTACGTCGTATTTTTAAGAATAATTACCAGCCAAAAATATATTTTAATGCCCAAAATTATCATCACTTTTGCAATGGCAACTGGAATAACCCACCACGTATGGCCTTAGATGTTTTTTTTCTTAAAAAGTGTCATACAAAGTTACGTACTAACTCTAATGTAGTTTTAAAAGTGTTATAAGAAGTTATGAACCGACTTAAATGTAGTTTTTTTTATGAGAGGTAACACATAGACCATGTGTTTTATCTAATAATTCTTTTGAGCATTTAGTCATTCAAGATATTAATAAAAATATAGTTAAATTTTGCATACATCACATCTTGCAATATAGGTTTCTACCCAACACCTCTACTTCATATGGCAATGATGGAGCCAGTCCTGTTTTGTGGGTTCACATAAACCCACTTGGTTTGGAAAAAATTAGTAAGAACTTTGTATGATTTGGAAAAAATAGCGAGAATCTACTAAAACGAACCCATTGAAAAAAGTTCCTGGATCCGTTGCTGTCATATGGTAGCTTTGATATTAATTTATAGCGAAATATAGTAATTCTAATATCCACTCTTATAAAAACCTTTCTTAATTTGGTTCTAGGATAAACCCATTTGAAATAATCCTGAAAACAATGATGGAGTCAAGAATTTTTGCGCTAGGGTCGCTTTTTTCTGGGTGTTGGGATTCTGTCAACTTGATGTAAGGGTGAGGGGGGCACTCCCCTAAGAGGGGAGTCCCCTCTCTTACGCATAACCAATCCTCGTGTGCCACGTCAACTCCCCTCTTAAACTCCCCTAACACCCTAAATTGATGGCACCACTCCCCTCTTAACTCCCTTTGTTTTTTTATTATTAAAAAAAAAAAAAAAAAAAAAAAAAACTTTTGATTGGTTGGAAAAAGGCTGGGCCCACCACTCTCTCCTTCTTCTTCGCGGTGAACTCCCACCGAGCATGGTCCCCGATTTGCCTCACCGCACCAACGGCGGCGGTGTTCCCGCTAGGTGACTTGGGTCACCGAAAGGGGTCACCGCTTGTGCCCCGCTCACCCTAAGAATTTTCATTTCAAGTCGGATTTTTTATCACTAAAGTTCCAATCAATACATCTAAAATCATTGAAGTTTTACAACTAATTTCAATCAACTTTCGCATTTAATTTCATTATTAATGAAGCAATGAAGTGTAAAAGTTGAAAAAGGAGAAGACACTAATGTGAAAAATCCGAGAAACATAGAGAATACAGAAAGAAGATAAGGTTTGAGTTGGTCACACATAAATTTAATTAAAAAGGCTAGAAAAAAGAATATAAAATGCAAATAAATTCACTACAAGTGAGGATCGAACCTGTGCCCAGTAAAAGTAAGGGTCAGTGGCGGCTTTGATGGTGTGCGGGGAGCACCTTCGCACAAGGCCCGTGATTTCAAGGGGTGCGCGATTTAAAAAAAATCCAATATACATATGTTATTTTTTTATATAGTAAACATATACCAATTCCAATATAGGCCCGTTTATAAATCATTTTTTATGGTCTAGAATTTAGTCCGGTTGGCATTAGGTTTACTAAGCTCAATACTAATTTGATTTTTATTTTTAAATAATAATAGAACATTACGGAATGACACATTTTTTTCAAGCTCGAACAAAGTACGTGAATTCTCAGTGACGCCTCTAGTAAGGGTGCTCATTATTCGAATCATACTCAAATAACTCGAAACTCAATTCGAATAAACAGGCCGAATTCAAATTTTTTGTTGATTCAGATCGAATAATTATCTGATATTAATAATTAAGTCGAATTCGAATTTAAGTTTGAATAACCCGAATAACACACATATCTATCATATATTTTTTTTATGCTATGCATAATCATTTAGGCTTGTTTAAATGTCTTTTTTTGTTAATTACCGAAAAAAGATTTCATTTAATAACCTAATTTGGAACTGATCGCTCATTGCCTCATTTAATAATTTGATTTGTTATCCGACAACAATCACGACAAACACAAGTTAACCCTAATCCCAACATTCATTGTGATTTAGATTGTCAAACATTGAGGAAAATAATGATTTAGATTTTCTTCGTAATTTATAATTAATCTATATTTTATTTCATTATCCGAATAAGTCTAATAAACCTGAATTTGACTCGATTTCAAATAAGCTTATTAGAACAAGTTCATTCGAGCTTCAAGCAAATTCGAATACACTTTTCAAAACTATTAATTCAAATAACCCGAAATTTGACTTATTCGACTCGATGAACACCCCTAAGTGAAAGAAGAGGGACGCGGGATAGCTAATATGGTTATACCACTCTATCAGTGTAATGTTTTGTTGAAATTATCACACGTGTTATATTTATGGAGTCACCGTAAAAAAATGTTCATTATACGCATTATATAAATTTAAAAAATCATTAGTGTTACTTGACCCGTTCCAATATATGTAGCTCTAGATGTCTAGTGAATATAAATGAGTATTTGTGCATCCAAAACTAGGAAGGTGCATGTGCTTAGAGCCTTGGTTATTAGCTTCAATACAATGGGCTTTAAAGTTTAAAGCACGCGGAGGGTCGGTGAGGTGGGTAGACACCAAGAATTGTGCATAGCATACCTTTTGTCCCTCTTAAAATATGTTCATATATTACCTTATAATTCATCATATTAGTTTTTATAGAGTAGTATTTAGGACCCGTGATTTGCGGTGGGATCAGGGTCTGCTCAATCATTTTGGTGGCCTGAAGCAAAATAAAAATTTGAGGCCCTTTTCACATTTCACACTAGATGGACCCCTCAACCAACTTGACCTATTTGAAACTTCGATTCATTAAACCCGTCTAGATATTTAGATCATGTTTGTGCTAACCGCGGCTTGTTATAACCTATTCATTTTTTGGGTTGGCTAATTTAGTACCTTAATCCAACTTTATCTAAAAGAGAAATGTTAGTATCCTAACTTAAAACAAAATGTAGCTACAAGGATCCTAAATGATGGAGTAACTCATCTGGCAATGCAATCAAATTACACCTACACAGTTCATTCTGTACATAATTATGCATACTTAAGTTATGAACAAATAAATATTTACAAATGTATGTACATTAATTTAAATTAACAAAACGGAGAGAAAATTTTGAACAGACAATTGATTATGACATGCTCAACTAACAGCTAACATACTAGATTATCAATTTTTGTTCTATATAACATCAACAATTAGGGCAGTTCAAAAAGCCCATGGCTCGATGCTCGCTTGAAAAAAACTTGGTTCGAAATATGAGTGATTTATAATAGTTTGACTCTCTTTGTATTTTTCTCGTATAGTTTGTTTAAATTGATAATTATGTTTTTCTATATGTACAGTGGGATGATTATCAAGAGATATAATGAATGATCTATCAAAATCAAAATGTTTAATAATAATATTTTTAACTTCTTGAAACATGTTTAAAACGTGTATTTAGGTTCCTATATTTCTCTGAGTGTTCATTTTTGTTAGGTTTATAGATTAAAATATAACAAGTATGAAGCACCCCCTCCCTGTGTTGCGGCGGGCTTACCAATACTGGACTTGCGGCATGTTAATGCGAATAACTTAGACCAAAACGTAAAACATAGAAAAGAATAATCAAGTTAACCTAGGACCTGCGCATTGCAACGAACATGTCTAACAAAAAAATAGACTACGTAAAAACGTTGAACCAGACACACGTTGCGTCGTGTTAACTTACAAAACATAGAACAAAACGTACAACGAAAAATTACGTAAGATGAAAAGTATAGAAGATCAAAGTTGAAAGTGCAAAAGTTGTGAGGTTAAATTGTAAAAGATAAAAGTTTTGGTGTTATAAGTAAAAAACAATTAGTTATGAGTTAAAAGTGAAAAATCAATCATTTTTGAAAATCTTTCAAAGCATGAGGTACACACCTCCATACACACAAATATTGTAAATTAAGAGTACGTAAATATTGTAAATTTAAAGTCGTATTTGTTAGTCCAGTAAATATTCATATTATTGTCTAAAAATTACAAAAAATGAAAACGGAAATAACATAAACAAAACGTCTTGTAATTATATATAACATTTCAAAAACGTTTTTCACCGAGTAAAATCAACATTTTTATTTTCTTTTTTGTCTTTTCTTTTTTTACTATCAACATTTAACATTGTAATTTACACCTTTTACCTTATAAAAACTTTGTAAAATGTCATTTTGACCCCTCTCAAGTTTTACGTGCTAAATTTTATATACGTGAGTCAAATATGATACGTTTTCGTGCTTATTTTTATGTATGTTTTAGGGTTGTCTACATTTTATCAATACGTTTTTATGCTTATTTTTATGTATGGTTTCAGTTGGTTTACGTTTTGTCATATATAATACGTTTTCATTAGGCAGTATAAATTCGTGTTATGATTTACGTTTTGTCATATATAATACGTTTTCATTAGGCAGTATAAATTCGAGTTACTTTACATTTCAACGCCGCCACGCGCGGTACCATTCTTTAATACAAAAACACTATTTTCTTACGTGTTTTTAAAATATGTTTCGTATAAATCCAAGTTAGTTTACGCTTTGACGTAAATAATCCAAGTCAGATCAAATATAATATGTTTTCACTAGGCAGTGTATATAAGTTCGAGTTACTTTACGTTTCACCGCCGTTACAACGCGTGTTACCATTCTTTAACTTAGAAATTACTATTATCTTACGTGTTTTTTTTAAGTGTGTTTCATAAATCTAAGTTGGTTTACGTTTTGATGTAAATTTTTCTTGGCAATGAGTCAGGTCAAATATAATACGTTTAGGTGCTTATTTTATGCATGGCATAAGTTTTGTTCGGAAACGAGTTGGGTTAAATATTTGACGGTACAGATTCGAGTTATTTTAAGTTTCGACGCTGTCGCAACGCGTGACGGGTCAAATTCTAGTTGTTAACAATGGATGAAAGTGTAAACTCAAATTAAGATTTCATAAAAAAATATTGATGTTTTATTAGATATTTCCATATCTGTCTTGGAATGCAAGGAAAAATTGGTCTACTGGTAGCATAAAGAATGAGAAATTTCCATAAGTTTACTAATTCGAGTCGTCGCTAACGTACGGACTGGGAGTGACCAACTGAGGAATGAGAATGTATTTTCATTTAGACTAGCTATGCATTGTAAAATTATTTTATTTTTTTAAAAAATAGTAATAAAAGAGAATTAAATAACTAGTATTTCTTGAAGTCCTCTGTAAAACAGAGAAAAATAAACTTATTGTCAAGAGCTTGTAAATTGCTAATTAAAAAGAGAGTTTAACTAGAGTCTAGTTAAACTTTTTTCTTTTGGCTTATAGGCTTGTTGAATTTTTAAGGTCAAAAACTTATTGTCAAAAGTAGGGGAGGCAATTCTTTACATGATCCGCCAACCCAACCTGTTAACCCGACTCGAAACCGATACGAAAAAACAGGTTTAGGTCAACTAACACGATCCGTTTAAAAAAACGGGTCAGGTTCAAGTTAACCCGTATTAAAAACGGGCTGGGTTCGAGTTAACCCGTATAAAAACGGGTTGACATATTAACCCGTTTAACAATTTAGAAAAGAATCTCTTTTATATTTTTGTTTTTGTTTTTTCCGTTTCTATTTTACATGGTTAGTTATAATAATGTTAGTTTTAACACATTATAACCCGCTTAGGCGCTTAAAACCCAACAACTCGCTTATAAATCGTCAACTTATATGACTCATTTAAAAATATGGGTTAAACGGGTTCGGGTTGACCCGAATTTATATGGGTCGGGTTAGAGTTGAAATCTTTGACCCGAATAATAATATGGGCCGGGTTCGGGTTGAATATTTCAACTCACCATCCCGCCAACCCGTCAACCTATCAACCCGACACGATTGACACCCTTAGTCAAGAGCTTGTAAATTGCTAATTAAACTTATGAATTAAATGGCTTAAGTTGATAAGATACATTGCTAAAAATAAACTTACAAGACCTTAAAATTTTGATAAACCAACATATGGAAAAACAAGTCTAGTAAAAAAAACCTTTTTATATATATAAATTTTGCTTGAGAAACAAAGTATTATAATCATATCATATTTTTTGTGTAAAACTAGGATTTAGAGGGTTGCTAAACTCATATTGCTCAAACTGTTTGAACAAGAATACGTGTCTATCAAGTCTTATTTGTGAGTCGTGATAAATTTGGGTTGAAAATGTGTCTATTTCTTTAGGTGAGTTGTCCTTTTCATTGTCCTCCCCATCAGAATTAGAATATGCCTCGAGAACTTGATTATACTAGTTGTAATGGGCGTTATCCTACCACAACGTCAGTCACCCTCGGCACCAAACACTGCTTAACGGGTGCCATAGAGGGGTGCCAAGGAGCTATCGCTAAGCCCCTAAGGGGCGTGACGGAGATGAATGATGGGTTCCACAAATTATCAAGCAATCACTTTATTTTTATTTATTTTTTATGTTTTTTCTTTTATTTAATTTTTAGTTAAACCAGTAACCATTTGTGAGGGTGTAGTTTAGTTAAAATCCTCACTATCTATGTGGCAGTGACGTGACAGAAACATTTATATTTTTCTTATTAATCCACTACACAGTCTTAAAAGTTGTATTTGAGATTATTGATTTGTCACCAACATTTTTCTTCTACTTTTACTTTACGATCTTCTTGTAATTGTTGTCTTGTTTCTTACTTTCAAAATTATAGGAGAGCGCAGAGAAGAATGGTCATATGAAAACCTCGCAATTTCTCACTCATCTATCACCTTCATCACTCAACCTATGTTATACCTATCTCTTATCTCTCACTCTTTTTTTATATTCTTTTAAACACAAATAATTTTCATTAAACATTGATGTGCACCTTCACAATCTCTATTTAACCAAGCTTTCATTGTTAAACAATGAATTGAAAAGAAAATCTTTATTTTTCTCACACACAATATTATAAAAAAGATTTTTTTTTCTTTTTTTTTTTTTTTGTTTTTCCACCCCTTCAAAAGCTTTTTTTTTCTCTCTCTCTCTCTAAACACACCCCTCGAAACTGCTTGATACCTTCTATATAAACAAACCATTCCCCTTTGCCTTCAAATTGTACATTCAGTCTCATCATTCTATCAAAAACCAATACAAAAAAAGTACCAAATCACACCCTCATCATCTCTCCAAAAAGGTACCACTTTCCCTTTAGCATTTCATCCATCTTTACATTCTTTCATTACATGCCCACAAGGTTTTCGACGAAATGCGTCAATGGGTACTCTCAAGTTTTGATTTTTCAACATTTTTTTGCTTAAATCTCTTGTTTGCTTCATGGGTTTTTCTGCATTTGTTTGTTCATGTTGTTTATATGTATATATGTTGATTGTTTCATGCCAATTAGCCTCATTTACTGCTTATCTGATTAATTAGTTTAAGTTTTGTTTGTTAGAGTGATGCCACAGCTCATTACACTTCATCTTGTTTGCTGTTTGTTTGTATTAGGTGTCACTTGTAACCATACTGAATTGAATAATATGAAATCTATAGATACATTGTGTTTGACTGTTTCTAGTTTCTACAAATGCCCTATGAGTAAATTACAAAAATCGTCCGTTATGTCACTTATTGCAAACTGTGTCCTTTATCTTTAATAATTACAGAAAACGTACTCGATGTTTACAAACCCTTGCAAGTTATGTCCTTTACCCCTGACTCAGTTAATTTTTGTGGTTAAATCTGACCAAATGAACCCCACATGAGGGTATTTTTGTGCTTAAATCTTACCAAATGGACCTCACATGAGAGTAAAATGATCAAAATACCCTCATGTGGGGTCCATTTGGTGAGATTTAACCACAAAAAATTAACTGACTTAGGGCTAAAGGACATAACTTGCAAGGGTTTGCAAACATCGAGTACGTTTTCTGTAATTATTGAAGATAAAGGACACATTTTGCAATAAGTGATATACTTAAAGGACGATTTTTGTAATTTACTCATGTCCTATATTTAAATTAGAAACTAATGGAATTTATTAGCAGGAATATCAAGAGTTTAACTAAGGTTCAACCTACCTTTTGAACAACACTTGCATGGGGTTGTCATTTTCGTGCCCATTCGCAGCGTATACCGACTTAGAATCCGCGCTAAAAGCCATCAGTTTAGAGGATGGTGAAGTTAAAAGATTGGGGCTATCTTGTAGTTTTAAGATTCAGGATTTTGAACCATCAGCAATGCAGTTAATGGGCTGTCAAGAAATGAAGATCGAAAGATCTGTTAGTTTTAAAGTTTCGGATAAACATGTTGAAAAGACCGAAATGCCCTCTGAGTCCCCGAGATCTAATCTTGAACCAGGGAGTCCCAAACATGAGGCAGCTACAAAGCTGCAAAAGGTTTACAAAAGCTTTCGAACGCGAAGAAAGCTAGCAGATTGCGCAGTTTTAATTGAACAAAGCTGGTATGCGTTAAATCGTTTTTTTAGTTAATTACTAAAGTCATGTAGAGTGTAGTGTTCTGATTTTTTTCTTTTTTTTTGTATTTTTTTAGGTGGAAGTTATTAGATTTTGCGGAACTTAAGAGAAGTTCGATATCGTTTTTCGATCTTGATAAACAAGAAACCGCGATTTCGCGTTGGTCTAGAGCAAGAACGAGGGCTGCGAAGGTAAATTCGTTAACTTTATATCAAATTTTGAATTAGGTAATGTTATGGATCCTTAATAAATGCAACAATATAACTAAAAAATGTTATTTTCTTGATATATAGGTTGGGAAAGGCTTATCGAAGAACAGTAAAGCTCAAAAGCTTGCGTTGCAACACTGGCTTGAGGCGGTAAGTTAACCTATCTTTATTTCAAATCATTTATTCTAGAATGTGAGTATTTGACTGATATTATTATTAATCATTATTAGTTATTAATTTAAACACGTTTAATTAAACAGATTGATCCAAGACATCGTTACGGGCATAATCTTCACTTCTATTATGGAAATTGGTTGCAGTCTCAAAGCAAAGAACCCTTCTTTTACTGGTAAGTACATGCCATAACCTTAATTTTTATATAATATTAGGAGTAAATGCCATTATCGTTCCTGAGGTTTGACCAATTTTGCGACTTTCGTCAAAGGTTTCTTTTTCCGCATCTGGATCCAAAAAGTTTGAAATCTTGCCGCTTTCATCTGACTTGTTAACTCCATCCATTTTTTAACGTTAAGTCAGGGGTATTTTGTCTTTTTAGACATTTTTTTAGATGATTAAAGGATTTGGGTGAGGAGAAAGTCAACAGAAATGGATCTTTATTGTTTATAGTGTTTTTTTATTTTTATAAAAATGTCTAAAAAGACTGAAATGCCCCTCATTTAACGGAGAAAAATGGAAGGAGTTAACGAGTCGGATGAAAATTGCAATATTTTAAACCTTTTGGATCCAGATGCGGAAAAATAAACTTTTGGACGAAAGTCGCAAAACTTGTCAAACCACAGGGACAAAAATGGCATTTCACATTATAATATTAGTATACATAGCTCATGTATATAATCTAATATCTTATATTTTATAAAAACTCAGGTTGGATATAGGAGAAGGGAAAGAAGTAAATCTTGTCGAGAAATGTCCGAGATTAAAACTTCGACAACAATGCATCAAATATCTCGGCCCCGTATGTCGCTTTAAATCCACTAAATTATCAAAAAAAATTCTCTAAACACAGAATGAATGCTTACCGTTTTTATTTGAATGCTTTTTTTTTTTTTTTACAGATGGAGAGGAAGGAATATGAGGTTATGATAGAGGACGGAAAACTTGTATACAAACAGATGGGAGAGTATGTAGATACAACCGAATCATCGAAGGGTTCTAAGTGGATTTTTGTTTTGAGCACATCTAGAACTCTATATGTTGGAATGAAGAAGAAAGGTTTATTTCAACATTCGAGTTTTTTAGCCGGTGGTGCGACATTAGCTGCCGGGAGATTAGTTTCGGAGAAAGGTGTCTTAAAGGTAATTTTAACATATTAATCAATTTTGCTAGCTTCAAAACAGTATGTTAATTTCAAAATTTTGATGGTTATGCTAATCGTTATTCGTTTGTGATTATTAAACAGGCAGTCTGGCCACATAGTGGCCATTATCGTCCTACACAAGAGAATTTTCAAGATTTTGTGTCGTTTCTTCAAGAAAACGATGTGGATACTACCAACGTCAAGGTAAAAACAAATATTTTAAGTTGTTTTTACGCTTATTATTTGATATTTCGATAGAATATAATGCTGATTAATTTCATTTTCTATTTTTTTATTATTATTGTTATCAGATGGATTCAGATGAAGATGATACTGACTCATTCGGCAAACAGAGCAGTAGCCTTCATACAAGAACTCATTCTTCGGAAGAAGATGTGAGCGAAAAGGAGCACCAAGAGACAGAAGACGCGGGTGTAGACGATCATACCTCAAGAATCGATTCACATAAAGGAACAAAATCTTTTCAACTGGGACAACAGCTGTCGTGCAAATGGAGCACGGGAGCTGGGCCCCGCATCGGGTGCTTGAGGGACTACCCGACTGAGCTCCAGTCGCATGCATTAGAGCAAGCAAATTTGTCTTCAAGAAGTGCTCCTTGTAACCATAAATAAGCTAAGAAGAGTTCTTTTTCAAGAATAAGTGGACCTTATAGAACAAGATCTTCCCCAAGCCAAATAAGTGAATTTACAGAAATTTTTTGATTAAAATTTTAATAATTTTTTAGGATGAATATAAATTGACATAGGAATTTTATTCATTCTTTTTTGAACTTCATGTTTTTTTTTAATCTTGAAACATGTATACAACTTAGAAAATTTTAGATGTTACATGTGTGTTCTTTTTTAATAATAATACTCTATTTGAAGTTGAATCATGAGTGAAAGAAAGTTCAGTTTTTTATTCCTATTTTGGTTTGTTTGACTTTGGAAAGTCACATTACTCTTCAAGTTGTACTTTATGCAAAGATGGTTGTACTTCACACCACACACTTTCTCATAGTTGTCACTTAGTAATGCACCATGAATAAACGCGTAATTGCATTGCACTTGCAAGATTTTATATGATACATGCTTGAATGTTCATAAAGGGAAGAACTTTGACTTTTGTTAGTCAAAGTCTCAAATATCAATGCTTTGCTTTGAGTTTACTTTGATATTATGGAGAAATGGAGGTCTCGTTTACTTGTTGAAACCGTGTAAGAAAAGTGTAAAAACATGTGTATTCATGCATTAAAACTTATGTTTACTTTGATTTATTGTCTTTAGTCTTTAACTTCCTTTTAAAAAATGGAATTTAGCACATTAGTTTTAAAAAATTGGAATTTTAATCTGAATTAAGTTTCAAGAGTATTGTATGTCATTCATTAAAACTTGTGTTTCAGGACTAAATCCCTTAAAAATTAAAATATAAAATTTTTGTCAGAAGCGGATATAGCTTGTAAATAGGGGTAGCGGGGCTACCCCCTTGACGCTCTGGCGGTAGTGTAAATTTTGGAAAAAAAAAATTACGTTTTTTCGATTCGTTACCCTTTTTTTTGAAACATTGTCCCTATAAGGATATTCTAGATACGCCACTGCTTTTTGTAACGTTTAATCCTCGCGCCAACAAATAGTGTCTGTTTTTGCTCTTAAGAAGCTCACGAATTTGTTTTCATTTTCAATGTGCCTGAAAGGCATTGGTGTTATTTTCAGGCAAGACATTTCTTATCAGTACAATATTTCTGCAGTCACGACGTCACGACCAATGTTGGGTTTGCCGATTTTCACGGAAGTTCGGGACTAAATCCCTAATTGTTATTGATTATAATACAAGCAATTAAGTGATGTGTAACATGCTTGGGTCAATGTGTCTGAGGTTGAAAACAAAAACAAAGATCCATGAGAACCAAATATTCTTGGCCCTAGGTTTTGGTACAACAATATTATAAGGTTGTTTAATCATAGATATCTGCAAATGGCAGTTGTACTTGTCTGTGGTACCATCTTCAAGACCCCAGATTTCCTTTGAACAATGGAACATGGTGACTGACTACATGTGATTGAGATGGCCAACTTTCATTTAAATATTTTTTAGGGTTTTTGCATTAATTGCTATGAATGGATCTTGATGTTTTTAGTTCACACTAGGGATTCAATCAAGAAATTTGATGACTAGTTTCATATGATATACTTGTTAACATAAAAATTACAAGAAGCACAACAATCAGGGGCGGATCCAGGGGTGTTTTGGGGGTTTCTGGGAACCTCCTCGATTCAGAAAAAAATAAAAAATAAAAATTAGTGAAAATTTTGTAAGATTTGGAAAAAAAATAGTGAAAATCTACCAAAAGGAATCCGGTGAAAAAAATTATTGAATCCATCACTGACAACAATAAGTTTCACTTGCTTGAATGTGCCTCCCAAAGATCCGGAAAACCGAGGCCTTAGGCGAGAGTTTTACGTATGCAAGACGTCTGGTATTCATATAATATTTGTAATAAATGCTAAATAATATTTAGTACATTGTCAACCTTTTAACACCCAAAATCAATTATTAACACCCAAAATCAAGCAAGCTTTATGTGCAACTATAGTAGGTCAAGAAAAACAAATATACAACAAAATTCTTTTGTGTAAACACCCCATAAGCTTTATGCATAACCTAAGAAGCTCGACTATATATACGAAAAGAAAGAAGCTCAAGTATATGTATTACGTATTAAGCTATACGGCTAAAACTACTCCTCTTGATGATTAATTCCATTGGTTGGTTGGGCAATAAATTAAAAAAAAAAGCCAAAAAAATACTTATTTTTCTCTGCACATCCACCATAGAAGGTAAATTTTTTTATTTCTTTTATTTTTAGTTGAATTTTGTCTCTTTATTCTTTTACTAGATTATACTCCCGTGTATACACGGGTTGAATAATAAAAATAGTTTATTTATAAATAAGATAAGTAGACGTAGATGATTATTTTTACATTGCCAATGAGGTAACGAAGTAATGAAATAATTTTCATTTAATACATCGGAGAATCTACAACATATTTGAATAAACAATAAAGTATTAAGTATCCAAAATCCAACACACAAATCATGTCAAAATTTACATTAAAACCCCAAAGTTGTTACATTTTAATAATATATTTTAGTTTTTAATGTATTCGTTAATTATTGTACAGTATATTAAGTTAATTTAAAAATATCCATAACATTATAAATCTAAAATTTATACATTAATATAAAACGCATAACTATATTTTATTATGTTTAATCGTTATCTATATTGTTGAATATATTTAATTGTAGTAAAATATATTTATTCGTTAATCGTTTAAAAAAATTATTTGCTAATGATAACAAAATAGAACAAAAATTGCCATGTGATAATTGTAGTTAAACATAATAACGATTAAACAAAATAGAAGGTACTTGTAGTAAAATATATTAATTGTAGTTATCCCTATAATATTTTTAATTAGTTATCCGTAAAGTATTTTAGATATAAAAATGGAATTCAATTAATATTATATTTAGGTAGCATGAGGAATTGTCATGTCGCATTTGTTGGAAAGGTTTATTAAAGTTTAGTTTAGATTAGATTAGATAATATTAAAACTAAAATTGAGAGAATTTATAATAAATAATAATAAGGATAACAAAAAAAACTTAAATAAAATAAAAGTAAAATTATAAGATTGAAGGAGAGATTGTCATGTGGCATTAATTGGAGTCTTTTATTAATATTTTGATGTACATTTTCTTTAGAATTGGGGCTTTTTGGTGTAGGTTATGTTTTGCTTAAAATTAGTCATGGAATATTATTTATTGTCGCACCCGAACCGATGGCGGAAACATCGGAGTGAGACGAAAACAAGATTACAAGAGACTTTATAACGACTAATTGCGTCAAGTATTTAAAATAACAATTTTTCATTTCATGCTAAAGGTAATACAACATTTAGAACATTTAGAACATAACAGATTAAACAACAACACATGAATTTAAACTAAGTGCGTTTCTAGTTCATCCTACTAGATTTCTTTTCAACGCATCAACATCAAGTTCCAGTAATGTATATTAAAATAACACGTCGACATAAAAACATTGGTGAGCATACAAGTTTAGTATACTAGCATAAGTATAAAAGAGTTTAAATGAGATCCACATGGCAAAACATATACTAAGGCATAACATAACATGAACTAGCATGCATCACATACGTGTCAACCCAAAGATTCCACTAGCGTAATCTTGTCGTCGCAACGACAAGACCGCTTTTGTCACACCCCGATTTCCACGTGTAACCCGGTGGGCCCGGTGGGGAGTATTGTGATGTACGATTGGTATATATATATCAGAGTTCAACAACACAGCACAGCGGAAGTCTTGGATATTAAATATTATTACAAACCGAAGAGTTCAATGTCCAAAAATAAAAATACATGGCTTGTAATAATAAGATCCACAGGCGGATCGAAAGGAAACATAAAATATTATCCAACAGACTTTAGGCTTAACTAAGAACTTGCAAGATTCTCTACGTCGTACCAAGCAGCTCCCGGCCTATTCCGCGTTGATACCTGTCACTTAGCTTTTGAAAATACGTCAGTTTTCACTGGTAAATGCATTTAACCGACTCATTTTGAAAACAGTTTAAAATTTACTTTGGTGCACTTGGCACATTTTATAAATAACTTGGAATAGTTCAAAATGACCTTGTTTACAGTTTTACATGTTTGTCAATACATATGAGGTCCGGTGCAGAAACCAAATAGCTTGATTAACCGACACACCACTAATGACTCGCATTGAGTCTGTCCCACAAATGGGGATTTTATATATTTGCATCTGACAGGTGTATGCCTACACCCCGTGCTTTAGGTCGTGGCCATTAACCAATGTAATGAGCCGAGGATATCCAGGACACGGTTGCGTTAACCCCCAATGTTTAAGTTATCAAACAAGACAGAATAAAACGGGTTATGAAGATTTAGTAAATCACAATCTGATAAACATGATCCCATACCCGACCAAGCGGTATTAATATACCGTATCCCAAGCCCGTTTAGGGAAAATATGCTAAAGTATTTACCTGAGCTTAAATCTTCAAAATGTTAAAAACTCAGCCGCAAAACAAAAGAGTAAGCTTAGCTACCAATCTACCGAGGAGGCTTTTTAGTCTGGAATGATGGTATTAAAACCAATTAGAATGCTAACGGGTCCTTAGTTGAGTCATTGACTCGAACCGGCTAGTCTTAAAGATAGTAACGGTACGATACGCTAGATTAAGCGAAGACCGGAATAGAATGTAGTTTAAACCCGACAAGTATTAAGACTTGTTTAATATGGGTAAACATATAACATTCTAAATTTTTGAGATAAAATGATAAGGTTAAACCCGTTTCGGTTGTTTTATAAAAATTAGCCACGTAGGCTTAACCGTACGCATAGAAGCGATATCGGGTAACCGGATGAGCTATATACAAGTTTCATATGCCAAAAGTGTGAAAACGGAAAGAGGGTCATGTATACTCACGGTTTGAGTAGAGTTTCCACGAAAGTGAGTCGGACGAGTTCTTGAGTTTGGAACACCAGAGTTACCCTAAGAGGGAAACGAAGGTGTGTGAGTGGTGGCTTTTGTTTAACGGATTGGATTCGGAATTTAAAAGTTTAACGTATAACCTAACTTAAGGTAAAGTAAAGTACCATGAGAATGGACATGCAAGGAGGTATGATGAATTCCATCCATTTAACCTCATTATATGATTCGCCAAAGCACAAAAACATCAACTTAGTTGATGGTTTCGGTTGGTCATGAATATAGACTAAAATGAAAACTACATAAGCTACTAAATCTTAAAACAACCAAGTAAGCGAGCTAGATGAGTGCATCCCAACCATGGAGGGTGTTCGGGGACGTGTTGTAGCCTTGCTCCTTTATTGGAAATTGTTTCGAGATTTAGTGTATGAATCTAGCTAAAAGTTTAAACAAGTGAGGTAGTGGAAAATGACAGCTATAGATCAATCACTGTGTGATTGATTAAAGATTCTTGGCTAAGCCGGGAACCACAAGAACATGTCTAAGAACTAGAGTACAATCAGATAAACGAAGTAAAGCGGCAACGATATGTGATATGGTGAGAGACATACCATTGCCAACCACGACTTTCTCAGAACCAGTATATGGAACTGAGTCAAAAACTATAGAAGCATTGGCAGTCATATGAGCGGTAGCACCCGAGTCAGGGATCCACGAATCAAGCTTCTCATAATAACGAGAAAAATCAGCCATTAAACCGATATGAGGAGATGCGTGATGTTGTTCAACCCAAGCAGAAAAAGGTTGTGGTCTAAACCCAGAAGTACCAGGCCCAAAAAAATGAAGATCCACTTTGCTCAAATGATGGATTGTTGTAGGGGTGTTCATTGAATCGAATAACGAATTTTCGAATTATTCGAATTGTTTTTTTTTTTGAATTTTTAATTTTTTTTACTTGAATTCGTATTCGATTCGATTAGTATTTGAAACTCGAATTCGAACCGGATTCAAATAAATTCGATTTAATTCAAATTTACCCTTAACAATAAATTATTTTACTTTTAATTTTCAAAACAACTACAAATTAATTATATTCAACATAAAATATAATAATCTGCAAAAATTAACTAACTATCAATATGTCAAAACACCAAAATTTAGAAGATAGGCTGGCTACTGGTAGCGATTTAAGTTAGGTAAAAATTTAGAAATAAATAGTATGGGCTATTTGTCAGTAGATTTGATAATGCTATGAATAATAAACTTATTACTTATGGATGTAGTTCATACTTTGGAAAAGTTTAGAAGTTATATGCGTGAGTATATACATATATTAAAAATTATATATAAACCTAATTCGAATTTCGAATCGAATCGAATTGAAAATCATAAATTCGTATTCGAGTCGAATTCGATTACTAGACTCGAATACGAATCAACTCGAATTTGAACCATATTAATCGAATTCGAATCAAGTCGAATTTTTAATTTTTCAAATTCGAATTGGATTCTGAAGACCCCTAGATTGTTGACATTCCAGGCCCAAATGATGAAGATGAGCCCGCTGTTAGTCCTGGGTCATGCACAACGGACACAAAGCTGGAAATCTATACATATAATAAAAGAAACCAAATAAATGACACATGTCAATCATTGAGGCCATGTATACTTCTATTTTCCAGCCTAAATTCCTTTGGTTTTATAGTTACTTAAAAAAAAGTTAATCCTAAAATCTTAAAATCATTAATTTACGTTAATCTTAAAATCTTTCTTTAAAAAAAGTTAATCCTAAAATCATTAATTTACAAATTAGTAACAACTTTTCAAATTTTCAATTACTTACTTATCAATACATTTAATGAAAATAATTTCATAAATTGAAAAGTTACATAATTAATTTCCATACTAATTAGCTTATTATAGATGTCGAGAAAGTTATTGATATACGGAACATGATCTTGAAATTGAAATTGCATACAAACGTTGAGGATTATAATTGATATTTGTTTATACCTAAGTCATAATTAACCATACTAATTACTATAAGACATCTTATATACTTATATAGCTTCATCGTATCAGAATTTAAATATCGTTTCGGAAACAATACCAAATTTTTAAATCAAAGTTCATATCAAATATTTGTTAGTTTTTATCTGAATTACAATTAGTATTAGTATGCACAATATATTAATTAAATAGAATATAATCAATAAAGCTTAGTAAATATGATCACATTAAACATTTATGTATACTAATGGATAAATCCTAAGCCTATAAGAGAACAATTAAACTAACCCCATAAATATTAATTCAAAACTTAAATATACCTCTTGGTATCCTCAATCTTCAGCTTTAAATCTTTATATTTTTTTAATATTATTAAAATTAACCCAACATATATTTTCATATGAATACTGAGGTGATAAACAATTTATGATATAAATATAATTTTTTATTATTTAATATAAGAAATTATATTTGTTATGTATATAAAATTAAATTTATTCAACTCATGCAATACATTGGATTTTTTTAAAGATAACACTTTTTATTATTTGGTATATAAAATTGCATTTATTCAATCTGTGTAATACGGTTTTTAAGTATATAGTTATTTATTATTATTTGGTATATAAAATTACATGTATTCTACCTGTACAATAAACGAGATTCTTAAATATATATATATATTTTTATTATTTAATATATAAAATCATTTATACAACCGTGGAATAAATGAGGTTTTTAAAAATAAATTTATTTTATTATTTAGTATATATAAAGTTATATTCATTCAACCCGTGTAATACACGGAGTTCTAACCTAGTTAAATCATGGTCTGAACTAACATCAACGATGCAATTTTCTTCCTTTGAAGCCCTAGATTCCAATTTCGAGCACTGCGAAAGTGCGAATCACCATAATCACCACGAAATTCATCAAAACAATCATCAATATAATCACAATTCATATCTGAGCATCAGTCATAAACGATTTCTCAATCTGTTTCCACAATTCAGAAGCAGATCTAGTTCCATAAGCAAGATGAAGTAATGGTGAAGATAGATGTTCTCTAATAAACGCACAAACGCATTCATCTGTCTTTTCCCAAGCATCGCGAGCATCGAAGTCTACTAGAATTGGTAAGAATCGATTTAAAAACTGCAATAATCCAAGCGTCTTCAAGATTGTAAGAACTTGATGTTTCCAATTCAAGTAGTTATTGTTGTCAAGCTTGATTTGCATAAAATTGGTAATGTTTGGTAGGGTAGAAGATGATGTTACAGCCATTACAGAAGAATCAGAAGGAATTTGGAGAAGAAATAGATAGGATTTTGTGATTGTAAGTGTTCACCGGAGAAGATCACCGGAAAATACTGTATTCGTCGGAGAAGGTGATCAGAGCCAGTATTATGGCTCTGATACCATAAAGAAATCAGATGAAGATAAGTGTTCTCTTATTTCATTACAACTAGGATTTAAATCCCCGCGCGCTTCGCGGCGCAAGCATGCGTTCAAAATAATTACCGTGTTCAAAATGTTTTGAAAACCAAATTTTGCTTTAAAAAGGTCAACAAATTTATTATGACACATAAGTCCAGCAGGTTGCTAGCTTACATCAATACAGTACACCAGATTCAATACACATCACATCCATTCACTACCACCCCATCATATTTACATTGAAACTATTCCAAATATTCCAATCCAAATTCATTTGTTTGGAGCGTGCCTTGACCCAAAAAAAAGGACCTCTTTACATCTCCCATGATCAAATACTACTTCGTTTCGACACACCTCCAAATGCACCAAAATACCGTGTGGCAAATTGCTTGTATAACTTTCTTGAACTTTGCCGACCCGCCAGAATACAAGTGTAAATCAAGAAGATCTCTTACCCGGAATGCGTATATCGGAAGTAGCTTGTACCATTGCAAAACTAATTGCTAAACCATCCAAGCAAAACTACACGTCACAAACAAATGTTCCGTCGATTCTTGCTCCTAGCCACATTAGACATACGCAAGTAGGCACAATTATGTTTCTCCTGGCCAATGCGCATCTTGTCAGTAACCTGTCTAAGTTCGACCTCCATGTGAGAATCCCGACTATTTGTTTCTTTGTTATATGCAACAGAACCTTCTTCAACATCACCATGGTTTTTTTTTTTTTTTTGAAAAAAGAAGCAGCGTTTCACTTGTTTCAGTAGACAAACCACCAACATAAAGCTTTCGTTGTGCTTGATGACTACCACTTGTGGTACTTACACCTTCACAAGCTAGGGTGCAAACCGCAGTTCGGTCCTAAAATATATAAAAAAAATATTTTAGTCAATCAAGAAACATAAAGGGCAACGCAACCGAGAAAAAAAATGTGATTTTAAGTGCGGGTACACTCACTAATAGTTTTTAATCTCCGTTTACATATATTCATTTATCATCACAAAAATAATGTTAGTAAACATATTTAGGAGGCTTTTGTGAATTTGAATACACCTTTTTTTGAACGGCATGTATTTGAATACACTTGGAAGATGCGCGGAACAACTCTTGATTACCGCTGGTCGACTGATCTTCGTGGCGTTTTCTGGACCCCACAATGTATACGTTTTCCACTTCCCATGTGCAAAACATTAACAACCAATAAAGATATTGCCACCAAATACTTTCAATAGAATTCTTTATTGAAGAAGTACTTGTATTTATCAAACCAAACAATTATGTTAACTTAGGTATGACTAAAACCAAAGATAACTCACCTTCTCGTCTTTCTTTAAAGAAGAAAACCTAGAAAAGTCATCCATGTGTGCAAGTTCATGTTTTCTAATAAGGATCGATTTCTAAAGCAAAATATCCCCAGTATCAATTGTGCCCAAATTGAATATCTGAAGAGCACAATGCATATGTAAAATAATCTAACAATATTGTTACAAACAATTTCCCATTTGTTTAGATAAGTAGGTTTTGTCTTGTGAATAGGCTAAATCTACGGTAATTAAAATAATTAAACTAAATTACATTACAATTTTACACCTAAAATAGAAAATTGGGAAGTAATTGACTTACAGCTAGCATTTCGAGCATAATATGCAGCTGCCAACAGTTCTTCACAGTCGTCATCAGTTTCCCTACAAAAATATCATTAAAAACCTGTTATATTTAATAGAAAATGTCATATCCTTAAATCCAGTAGCACCATACATGTACATCAGAACCACCATTCTTCAAATGGCCACGACGTTAAAACCCCTTGTGGTCTAAAGAGCCTTTTCAAAGGGCGCCCTGACTTACTGGCAAACAAATGCATCATTTCATAAGTAAACTAAAAGAGATTAAATAAAAAAAAAACTTACATTTCGATAACGCTTCCATTTCAAACAAAAAAATCACTACATTTGCTATACGTTAATAAATAGCCTAATGGATCATCTTCAATATTTTTCCCCAACGAATCTACCGGCCTTCACGTTTACCAAAACCAATATCTTGGGTATTAAGGTAATTGTAAGTACAAGGGATTTAAACACTACCTTCATATAATTGGTTCTTAAAGTACAGAACACAACAAAAACCCACATAAAATGAAATCCATAGTTGTAAAAACCAGGCTTAGAATTTCAAAATCAAAAGTACACCAACCAGCCACCTACCCTGCCACACCAAGGCAACATCAACATCCAATTTACAGTCAAACATATAAATTCATCATAACCACCCGACAAATATAAGGTGATACAAATGACAACCCCAAGCCAACCATCCACCAAAACTTTGAAGAATTAGATGAAGATTTAATCGACACCATGCACCAGCAATAAGGGTTTGTGACGATCTACCTAGAACATTCTCTACGCAACCATGACACGGATCCCCGACCACCACATCGACAAAAAGAGGCGGCGACGTCGACCTCGACACAATGGTTGGCCACCATTGCCACCATCTGACATCAGAAATGAAAGCAGAAATTTTGCACGCCCGCGTTCCGTGGCAGGGTTAATCGGAAGTTCATAGGAAGGAAAATACTGCCACAAATATCATCAAACAGTTTCACCGTCACCATCAATACAACCCATACATTAAACAATTCTAACTCCACCACTATACCAACACAATCATTTAATCATCTCATAAAAACAAAGCAAACAGAAATGAAATCACCAACACCAATCGACTCAGATCTGAAAAGATCATCATCGTCATTGAATCTGCTTTGTGGCACTACGGTTGCAACCGGAGTTGCCATACCAAGTAGCAGCCACCATCATCATCGGGTAGGCGAAAGACCGAAACCTTGACAGCTAGGGATTTATGTTAAAACTCGGCGTCGCCAAGACAGCCGAAGTCTTAAAAAAGGGATAAGGTGTAATGCCGGAAGACCGGCATCTCAACTGGGGATGACAGCCCAAATAGGCCAATCGGAACAAACCAAGACCAACACCATTGCTCATTTCCATTGCTTTATTAATATAGTATATAATATAATTGAAGATCATTTTCTCTGTATAGGGTATACAGTCTCTGTGTCACGAACCCTAAAATTTTCAACAAAGGCGGTCAAAAATTACCCCCAAATTGAATATTCTACGTCAATCCCAAACAAACCCAAAGATTTCACTTACGAAGAAGAAAATCTAAGCAAACCCAATTTCTTCATCACCGCCCTTTCCTTGACAAAGAATCGCTATCTCCGTTCGCCGCTGCTGTCGGCGGTATGACGTTGCCTTTGTTCTAGAAGCCACAACTGGCGGATCTAGTTTCAAGTGACCGAGGAAAACGATGACGACCGCCTTCAGCGTTGTAAGCCGCCGCCGTCCGTCGGTGGTCCACCGTACCTACCACCTCTCACCCTTCCTCTGTCTAGATTCTCTCTCTAGAACCTGTGTGACCAAAAGTCGTATGAAGAAGCCAAAGGTTAGAAATTAACAACTGATATGTGCTGAGGGTGGAAATCAAAGAAGACAAACTTCAGTGAAAAAAACGAAAACTCGAAAAAGGTCCCTGGCGCAAACAGACGATAGTAATTGATATATATAATAATTTACAATCAGACAACAAGTAACTCTCAACATTCATTCCATCAAATTATGTGTGTGGGGTTTTTATAATATAAAGAGTATAAAAAATGGTTGTGAGTAGAGGAGAGAGAAAATGTTACTGTTCATCTGTATATTTGGGGGACACTGTTCACCCCCTATAATTTTTTAATATATTTTAAAAGTGATTGTGAGTAGAGGAGAAAGAAAAGGTAATGATAAAGGTATAAAAAATATTATTTAATTGAAACGGAGTGAGAAAATGTAGTGTTTTTAGTGTAATTTAGGGTGAAAATATAGTGAAATGGATTGTGAATGCTTTGACTAAATCCTAACTCATACACTGTACATACACTAATAATTGGTTTCTATTTGATGCAAAAAAGGTTAGACTCGTCGTGTCAAAACTAGGGCTGTCCAAACTGCTCGACGATCGCTCGAAAAATGCTCGTTCGATTTCCGCTCAGTTTGTAAATGAGCCGATCGGATCGGTTCGATTCAAATTCAATCCGAGCATGAGCATAGCTCCGCTCGCTCGTCGATCGCTCGGTTTCGATCGAATTATTTTTATTAATAATTAATATATATATTTATATTATAGATTAAAAACTCAAAAAATATAATAGCCCAAAAAAAATTAAAAGCCCAAATCACATTCAACCCAACCCAACTTAATATTTAATAAGTAAATCTAAGTATCTAACCCTAAATCCTATTCAAAAGAGTATTCAGTATTCACTCACAATTCAGTCGCCGCTCCTGTGTTTCGCTCTCTAGTCTCCGACACAAACTGAGCGGTCTTCAATCTCCGGTCTTCAATCTGCAACAGTTCGTCGGACGGTCTTAAATCGTTTGGTATGTTAAATCGTTCAGTCGTATAACTTCACTCTAATCGTCTGTTATGTTTCTGTTTGTTATGTTAAGCAGATTGTTTCTGTATGTTTAGCAGATTATTTCTGTTTATATGTTAAATCGTTTCTATTTGGTAACCAGTTGGTTTCTGTTATGTTTCGTTTCTATTCGCACTTTATTTTGTGTTGCTTTTGTATTCGCACTTTAAGTTAGCATTTGTTTTTGTTGAACGAAGCCTTATTATTCAATCGAGCGAAAACGATCCACTTGCTTTTTTTTAGGATTTGATAAAAACCGAGCGAAACCGAGCCGATCGATTCAAAACCGAGCCGATCGATTCAAATTCAATCCGAGCATGAGCATCACTTTTGCGATCGGTTTTACAAATTTGATCCGCTCGGATCGGATCGGTTGTAATTCAATCCGAGCATGAGCAGACCCTCGATCGGATCGGATCGGATCGTGAACACCCCTAGTCAAAACAAAGGGTAATTGCACGGTACCCCTGACCGCGGAAGGGATCTCCCTTCCCAGTTCACCACCCGACAAGGATCCCTGGCGGCAAATACCCATAGCCATCAAAGAGGGGTAAGAAACATGTTTCAAACCCGAGACCTCGAGTGTCCTCGGTCCGGCTTTAAAGCGGGTGTCGGTGGCCACCAAAGTGGCACTAATGGGAATTGAACTTGGGTCTCCATTGGAGAACCCAAGTCACTCCACCAAAGGACACTTTTTTGTGTCAAATATATTGTTTTTCTCATACTTAACTTTTGTGAGTCAAAATGATTAATGAATGGTTTATATAAGAAAGTTAGAGTAAATTCCTTTTTGAGTCCATGTGGTTTGTGCATTTTAACCATTTGAATCAAAAAACCAAACTTTTCTTGATTTGAGTCCATGTGGTCTCTAATTTTAACCATTTGAATCCAAAAACCAAATGTTTCAGATTTGGATGTTGTTTACGTTTTGGATTCAAATGGTTAAAATTAGAGACCACAGGGACTCAAATCAAGACAAGTTTGGTTTTTGGATTCAAATGGTTAAAATGCACAAACCACAGAGACTCAAATGGACTTTACTCAGAAAGTTATCATATGATCAAGTTACAACCAAATACGTACTTACTCAAAAAATAATCTATTTGTTTTGCCATATAGGAGTCAAAGATCTATAAAACACTCGCGCAAGACCTGCACGATATTTTCCATTGATGGGCGTTTATCTTGCGATGGTTGCAGACAATTTGAAACAAGTTTAGCCAACGTGAATGCTCCCTTTGGAAGATCATTATCATACTGAAGCTGCGGGTCCAAAATCATTCCCAAATTTGCCTCGTTTGCTAGCAATGGAGTAGCCCATTTTACCAAATTTTGCTTTGCATCTGGTCTGTTTTGATCAAACACCTTCATTCCTGTTAGTATTTCCAGCAGTACCACTCCAAAAGAATAGATCTCACTCTTCAGTCCAAAGCCTGCAAAGTGGTCATTCATTGGTCAGCACTGAAGTGTGCACACCTAGTGCTCTGCTCCTTTTAGCATGGAGGCGCAATTGAGTTGATTGATGAGTTGAGTAACCTATGACCATAAACTTTGAGAATATAACTAAAAAAACAAGTTTCAAAGCAGAACATACCGTCTTTAAAATGAGGTCCTACCTCAATACCCTCCAATATTAAATCTGCTTGATAACGATACCACTCAGGCGCGGCATAATATGCACCAGTTTCGAACGGGTATGAATCAAGAGCCAAAAATGAGTTGTCCACCTCAAAATCCCAAAGTCGAGCCGTATAACCCTGAGAGGTATATATATTGTCGCATTGCGGAAGCACAAAGATAAATAGAGAGAATTATTGAGAAATTATATTGATAACTGAAAGAATAAAACATTACAAAAGTGACCCTTTTATAATATTTTTTTTTTCTAAATTTAGAAGGTTTGCCAAATTTATAAAATTACAAACTGAAATGGAAATACTTAAATTAAATATGTAATTAGACGTTTAAAATCTAAATTGCTCCATTAAAGGATTCACGCGTTTAAGGTTATTTAAGGAAAGTGCGAAAAATTTCAAAATTTGGGTTAAATTTTTGGTTGACGAAATCGAAATCGGGGCCTTAGATCAAGAATTTTGGGTCTGACAACTGGGCCAAACCACCTATGGTTGTTTGCCACATGATCTGGCTCGTCGAGACCTTTCTGTCCACTACTTATGGGCCTTGCATCTCCAACCAGCCATAGTTACGCCCGTTTAAAGTTTGGGCCATTTCTAACGTGTTTCCCCATATCAAGCTGGTCCATATAAGACTCTGCCAGTTCTTGGACCCGCTCCTCATCATATATAAAAATAATGTAAATTTCATGTGCTTAAATGCAAATGCAAGCATGTCAAAGACAGTCTAATTTACCGTGTCCACCAATATACAATCAGTCTTAAATTGGCTATAGGCTGGATGTCCCTTTTTATGCAAGAAAGACAGGCCCTGAGCTGCTCCTACTGCTATTTTCAGTCGTGCAGGCCAAGAAAGTGAAGTTGTGCCTAGCTCTGTATAGGCAGAGCATATACTTAAGTCATCGACTCGAAGCCAGCCGATTTGCGCAAAAAATATGACAGAGTGATTCAAAAGCAGATGAATTTCTTACCTCCAAAAAGAAGCATATTTAAACTTAGGTGAAGATTTTCCTCGTAAACACAAGACAGTACTTGCTCATATAACCAATATCCTAAGAGTTTAACAAGGTTGGGATGATGAACTTCTTTAGCTTTGAGATCCAGTATCTGAAAAGGCAAATATATATAAGTATATACTGAAATTCATTCATTGTGTTATCCAAAATAAGTCCCAACATGATAGTTTTATAGATTGAAAAGAGGTGTCTATTTCAGGTTACCTTTGATGTTCCAATATACCTCATCCTAACGTACATAGTCAAACCAGCACCAGCTTCGGTGGAAATCTTCTGGTAATTCCATTTATTTTTTGCCCTTACCAATTCAGGAAAACTGAAAGGTCTTATTACTCGCTCTGTTGAATTCTGAATACAGTGAGCCCTGATATTAGACTTGCTTCCCTCTGCTGTTAAACATGAAAATGGAATAAGAACAGCTGCAAGTAAACAATGAATAGGAACTGAAAACAATGTTTTGAACACACAAAATTGCAGAAAGACTAAATAAATGATAAATGTGCAGTGCAATCCCTATACATATGCACGTGACCGGTGACTGACCCAATTGAGGTATTGCAAGTTTAACATCTGCACGAGCCGGCATCGAGTCAGCTTTGTTTTCCTCTGGATGAGCCAGTATCAAGTCAGCTTTGCTTCCCTCTACAAGAGCAGGCATCATGCCAGCTTTGCCTGTGAAAAAATATCTTACCTTTTCTAATAATCCTCCAGGAACACCAGAACCAGCACTTTCTCTGTCTTTTGACAGGATAGACTCCAGCTTGAACACTACCTCTGCCATTGTAGGGCGTTGTTTTGGTTGATCCTTTAAGCAGTGGACGGCTATGCCTGCAAATTCCTTCAAGTATTTTTTTGAGGTTTGCCCACTCAGTTTATGATCAATAATTTCATCGAGTCTTCCCTCTTTGTAGTGGTGTTTAGCCCAATTTGCTAAACTCCATTCATCTTCATCAAGTGATGGATCTACAGCTTGCTTCCCTGACAACACCTCAAAAAGGACAACCCCAAAGGCGTAAACATCGGATTTTCTTGTCAATTTTCCACTTTGGTAGTAGTATGGATCCATATATCCAAATGTCCCTTTGACTAAAGTGCTCACATGAGTTTCTGTCTGATTTATTTTTCCCACTTTCGCCAATCCAAAGTCGGAAATTTTAGCTGCAAAGTTAGAATCCAACAGAATATTGGAGGACTTCACATCTCGGTGTATCACTCCGTGTTGAGTTGATGTACCCGTGTGTAGATAGTGTAATCCGCGGGCCGCGCCTATACATATATTTAGCCGTTGTAACCAGGATAAGTCTGTAACACCTCTGTGGAGATGATCATCAAGGGTCCCATTGGGCATAAACTCATAAGCTAACACCATCTCTTTTCCTTCACAGCAATAACCAATCAGGGGCACCAGATTACCATGCCGCAGTTTAGAAAGAATCTGAACTTCGGCTTCAAATTCATTTGCACCTTGGCTAGATGTATAATGCAACCGCTTAAGTACAACTTCGTTTGCTAACCCGAACTTGTTCATAGAAATATAAACCTTGCCGAATCCCCCACGGCCTATGACTAACGCCTCCTCGAAGTTGTTGGTTGCCAATACAATATCTGCAAGTGTAAGACGTTGACATGTTTGGTCTGGGAGTACAAACGAGGAGTTGGTATCCTTGATAGGCGCAGGTAACATCGTTCTTCGATCAGTACGGACCTCGGAATCTGCAAGACTGCTGGCCAAATGGGGAAAATTAAAATATATACCTGATCAAAGATGAATAAACCGGGGTAAGAGATTAGAGCGTTCTCATGTGTACAAACTTGCTTCCATACTCTAAAATCAATACTTCATCAACAATTTCATGGTTTTTCAAGTTGATTAAGGCGTTGAAAGGGGGAATCGACGACTGTGAATCCTTGCTGGTGATGGTTGACGATCTGATCTGATCTGCGATTTGTGGTGTTGGCGCTGACCTGATGAGAGAGTGTCTTTTGAGTTTATTAAAAAACATAGTTGATGAGCTGTTGGAGAGTCTCTAAGACCGGACGGTATGGGGCAAGGCCAAGGGCCGGCGAGGCACGGCGCCGCCCCCGGAACACCGTCCCCCTTGGCCCGTCCCCGTCTTCACCAGCAGCCCACAGATGTTCTCGACAGGCCTCCTCCTCTCACATACACCTATACATATATATATATATATAGGGGAAGGTTCATTTGAGAAGAAATTTAATGTGAGAAGAAAAAGAAGAAAGAGCATATTAGTAAAATGTTATTTCATTTATAACTCATATCATTAATTTTTCTCTTTTTAATTAATCAGTCAACTAATCATTAATTATCCTACATATAATCTACAAAACCTATACATATCAAAATTTTCCTACATATATACCCTACACATTATAGAATTTTATCCTACACAGTCGGAATTTATACTACACACCTCGAAATATATCCTACACAACTCGTAATTTATCCTACACAATTAGTAATTTATTCTACACTTTAAATTAAGTTGTTTTTTTTTTAATTTGGAAAAAGTATATATACTATCTATAATAAGTGATTATGAGCTGATGTAAATCTGCCTATGTGTCAACTTCTAAGGTATGCCACATGTCAATGATGATGTCATAATTCCGGTTTACAATTTACAATCTACAAATAATCTATAAATCTGATTTTTATTTTTATTAGAATTAATTAGTGGTTTTTTTAGGCGGGACAATTTAAAATTCAAAATTTAAACAACTGACCCATAAAAACCTCTCTCTAAAATTCAAAATTTCACTTTCAGAAATCAATCCATTTCTCTCTGATGGAGTTGGTTCTCCTGTTCACTCCACACTCTCTGCTTCTCTACCGCAACCCCTCAACTCTCCGTGCTCCGCCGCTGCCGGCATCGGATTGCCGTATCTATAGCCGTAAACTTATCATCGACCCGTGATTTTCAACTACTCAAAGCAAAAACAACAAGATTGATTATCGTTCTATAGGGTTTTCATTCTTCAATCGCCGATTATTCCAACCATTAATTCGTTCGGTACTCTCTCCACTTATGTTTTGATTGTTCTCTCAAGTTAGGGTTTTTTGTTGTGCAAATTCGGTATTTATTTTGTTGAATTTACGGTGCATTTGGTTGTTATGTGTGCTTCATTTGTTGTATAAGGTGTGCTTGATCTGATAGTTGCTGAAACGGTGCCGTTTTGTAGGTATGAGATCAAAATGAAGAATAACGCACCAATCTTCTCATTCTTGGTTTTGAGTTTGACGCTGCAATTTCAGATTAAAGGATCTGCTTGGAGTTGCTTCTGTAGGTCCAATACCTCTTCTAATTGTTGATGGAACCAATTGTAGTTATATGAAGTTTTTCTAATACATTTTGAGTTTTTATTGCTTATCTTACCAGATGAGAAGTATTACAAGGGATTATGGTCTTCAGGAATGATTTTATGCAAAGATGGATCTAGAACATTCACCAAGTCACAGCTTAATGTGATGGCACCGGTGAACCAGTTTTTCTAATACATTTTGAGTTTTTATGACTTATTGTGCAATTAGGTTTGAATTCAACTTGACAAAGTTCAAAGTAGGTTTGAATTCAACTTCATAGATATAAACTTTAATAAGAGTGATTTTTTGATGTATCGATGTGCAAGTTAGGTTTGAATTCAACTTGACAAAGTTCAAAGTAGTGCACTTATCTTAACATAACGGTATATGTGGCTTTGCAGGAACATGAGCATGCCCCACTGGGAAATTCTATTGCAGAAACGCTGGACATAGTGCCCTGACTATAGTTTTTTGTAGGATAAATGATGGTGGTATCTGTGATAAGTAATGTTTTTACTCACAAATCTTCACCATATCACATGTAAGAAACTACAATCCTTATTTTCTGAGTTTAAGGTCTCAGTGATTAGTTACTTTGTCTTTTTATTCAAAAAGAGGCTTTATCTACCTAACATGGCAAGGGTTATCTGAATAATGTTTTATTGAGTCCTTTTTCGCATTAAAATAATGTTTGAGTAACATTTTGTTTAAATATTAATTATTTATTGATTATTGATTTATAATTTTAATTAACCAGGTGGATACGATAAGAAAGACAAAGCAGCTAGAGCTTATGAATTAGCAACCCTCAAGTATTGGGGTCCCACCACCACCACAAACTTTCCGGTAGTAATCTTTATCTTTATGCCCTGAATTAATTGAAAGTAAGGATCGGCTTGCTAAAAGCTTATACACCGAGTCTGATCATATTTTATATAAATTTGGATGATTTAGGTTTGCAACTATGAGAAAGAGCTTGAAGAAATGAACAACATGACTAGGCAAGAATTTATTGCTTCACTTAGAAGGTATATATAAGTTGTGTCGGTTTCACTTTGTGAATTAAGTGCAATCGTGAGTGCATTAGGTTATATATAGATAGTGTCTAATTAACCTTTAAATTTGTAGGAAAAGCAGTGGTTTTTCTAGAGGAGCCTCAATTTATAGAGGTGTGACAAGGTAACAAATGTTAGTTATCATATAACCGGATGTTCACCGTCCAGTTCGCCTAGTTTTTGTGAAAAATGTGGATTAAACTGCTAATAATGGTTTTAGATTAAGAAAACCGAACCGACCAGGTTGGTAATTGGTTGGGCTGCCAGTCACTATCACAATGCAGTATACTATCATTTTAATGGCTAAATTTTCAATATCTTTTGCAGGTGTCTTCTTTATTGGTTTGGTTTCGGTTAGAAACCAAATAAACCAAATCTAACCAAATTGTACCTAAGTACTTTTTTTTCCCTAATTTATATTTATGTTTGTGTTCCAAGTTCCGAACATCGCAACTAATTTACACCTAACAATATATGAATACAAGAAGGTTTCATTGCGAAATAAAAAAACACATCCATAAAGTAATCGTAGAGACAACCACAAAGTTAAAGCTTCAAAACATAGATCATAGAAACTATAAATAGTTAATAAGTTTAATAAATTATATATGATTTATAAAATATTATTATTTTTATTTAATAATTAATTAAGTTAAACGGTTTATTCGGTTATCCAAATAAACCGAGTAAACCAAATAAAATAAAATAAAATGTGGATCCATAAACCGAACCAAAAACCATATTCACAATTCGGTTTCGGTTAGAAACCAAACCAAAAACCGAATTCGTTATTTGGATCGGTTTATTTGGTTACGGTTCGGTTTACGGTTTTTATTTGGTTACGGTTTTTTCTGAACACCCCTACCGCTTCATATACAAATTCGGATAGTGAAATCAACTATTTGAAATTTTCAAATATCCGATTTTGAACACCCTTAAACTATTCTCGTCCATTCTTTAACGTCATCTAAGTATCTCACACTCTCTGTTATCACATGTATAGCATATCCCTTAACAAACATATGTTTATCCAATCTGTACTTTTGTCAAGCTTCTGTTCAAGTCAATCACATACATAAATGACAAAACCAAAAAAAAAAAAAATTTTGAACGGCAAATTTGGATCACTGACGGACCACTGGAGTATCATCGTGCCACCAGAGGAACCACCCGATCATATCCATCTCCACTAGGCATAATGCCACACCAATTCAGGAGGAAACCCAATAAATATGGAAAAACCCCCTTTGTGGGAATCGAACCCAGGACCTATTGGTCTCAAAGCCTTATCCCACCACCAAGATGCCACTAGGCTATAAAGCCATGGGCACAAAACCAAAAAAATTGCACGAGTAAATTAAGGAGTTAACCAAACAAGGTTCCATAATTAGTGGAAAACAAATGAGTAACTATAATTATTATACTATTACTAACCTCAATCTCCTCAAAAAGTATATCAGATTTTGTTTTTCGAATTTTTTGCTTAAATAGGTGGTTTGAGCAAGAAAAGAGTGCCATTAGGTGGTCAAAGTTTTTGTTTTCAGATTTAGGTAAGTTGCTGTTTCATACAGCGACTTTCAAACAACTTTTCAGCAAATTCTGCCAAGTTCTGCAAAAGCTGCAAAGCATTTAGAAGGTTGCTGTTTGATACAGCGACCTTGTGAAAGTCGCTGATTCATGTTACAACCTTGCTGAAGGTTGCTGTTTCATTCTACAACCTTGCTGAAGGTTGCTGTTTCATTCTACAACCTTGCTGAAGGTCGCTGAATCATTCTACAACCTTGTTGAAGGTCGCTGAATCATTCTACAACCTTCATAAAAGTCCAGCCTGCATCATATCAAGTATGTATGTAGAGTCAATTAATATCAAGTATGTTTCGACACTCGTTACGTATGCTCGTTACGGACGATACGGACCTACGCTCACGTAGGTAGTCGTTAATATATAATATTTTTATTATTTGTCGACGTCGCCTGTAACGAGCGTTGGTCCGTATCGAGCGTCGAAACGTAGGTTGTCGTTAATATATAATATTTTTATTATTTAGTCGACGTCATCCGTAACGAGCGTAGGTCCGTATCGAGCGTCGAAACTTAACTAGTCGTTAAGATGTAATATTTTTATTATTTCGTCGACGTCGTCCGTAACGAGCGTAGGTCCGTATCGAGCGTCGAAACTTAACTAGTCGTTAATATATAATATTTTTTTATTTAGTCGACATGTCCGTAACGAGCGTAGGTCCGTATCGAGCGTCGAAACGTAGGTAGTCGTTAATATATAATATTTTTATTATTTAGTCGACGTCGTCCGTAACGAGCGTACGTAACGAGTGTCGAAACGTAGGTAGTCGTTAATATATAATATTTTTATTATTTGTCGACGTCGTCTGTAACGAGCGTTGGTCCGTATCGAGCGTCGAAACGTAGGTTGTTGTTAATATATAATATTTTTATTATTTAGTCGACGTCGTCCGTAACGAGCGTAGGTCCGTATCGAGCGTCGAAACTTAACTAGTCGTTAAGATATAATATTTTTATTATTTCGTCGACGTCGTCCGTAACGAGCGTAGGTCCGTATCGAGCGTCGAAACTTAACTAGTCGTTAATATATAATATTTTTATTATTTAGTCGACATGTCCGTAACGAGCATAGGTCCGTATCGAGCGTCGAAACGTAGATAGTCGTTAATATATAATATTTTTATTATTTAGTCGACGTCGTCCGTAACGAGTGTCGAAACGTAGGTAGTCATTAATATATAATATTTTTATTATTTGTCGACGTCGTCCGTAACGAGCGTCGAAACGTAGGTAGTCGTTAGTATATAATATTTTTATTAATTAGTCGACGTCGTCCGTAACGAGCGTATGTTCGTATCGAGCGTCGAAACTTAACTAGTCGTTAATATATAATATGTTTATTATTTAGTCGGCGTCGTCGTTAACGAGCGTATGTCCTTATCGAGAGTCGAAATGTAGGTAGTCGTTAATATATAATATTTTTATTATTTAGTAGACGTCGTCCGTAACGAGCGCAGGCCGGTAACGAGCTTCGAAAGTCATTTGAAAATGTATTGCACGTATCGTCCGTAACGAGCGTACGTAACGAGTGTCGAAACATACTTGATATTAATTGACTCTACATACATACTTGATATGATGCAGGCTGGACTTTTATGAAGGTTGTAGAATGATTCAGCGACCTTCAGCAAGGTTGTAGAATGAAACAGCAACCTTCAGCAAGGTTGTAACATGAATCAGCGACTTTCACAAGGTCGCTGTATCAAACAGCAACCTTCTAAATGCTTTGCAGCTTTTGCAGAACTTGGCAGAATTTGCTGAAAAGTTGTTTGAAAGTCGCTGTATGAAACAGCAACTTACCTAAATCTGAAAACAAAAACTTTGACCACCTAATGGCACTCTTTTCTTGCTCAGACCAACTATTTAAGCAAAAAATTCTTGTTTTTCTCCCATGTATGATCTATCTCCTCAAGATTCAAAACCAGTCACCATCACAAAAAAAAAAAAAAAAAAAAAAAAAAAACTGACTACTACTACAAACACTCCACTCTCATTCAAAGTAAGAATCAACATGCTTCACTACCCCACTTGCATCACTTAACACATCCACACCACACCAACAACAAACAATCCCTTCAATTAACCACCTCTTGTTCCCCACTCCCATCAATCATATGCCCAAAATAACCATAATCAAATAACAAACTTCCTCATTCTTTATACTAAAAAAGTTGGAATCTTTGTCTATTCTCATGGGTTTTCAAATACCCATCAAGAAAATCAAAGGTATGACCTTTAAAACCATATGTTTTGACACCTTTTATTGTTCTTGCTCTGTTTTAGCCCTCCTTGTAGTCTTCTTAAGTTGTTCTGATTGTGTGTTGTGTGATGAAGAGGTTGTAGATTCAGCCCCCTTAGGTTATGAAATTTCTGGGTTTAGTTATGATTACCATAAAGATGCTGTTGGGAATCATAAAGTTAAGAACTTGGTGTCTAAAAATGGGATTTTTAAATTTGGGTTTCTTGAGAAAGAAAATGGTGAGTTTGTTGTTGTTGTTAGGTATAATTTAGGCCCAAAAGTTGTTAATTTGCCTGTTTGGAGTGTTGGTGGTGGAGTTAGGGTTTCAGTCAACTCTACATTTAAACTTACTATGGATGGAAGGTTGATCTTGTTTGAAAACCGCAGCGGTTCGATAATTTGGAGCACCGATACCTCTGGTTTAGGCGTTGAAACAGTTAGTCTCTTGAACAATGGTAATTTGGTTCTAAGACCATGTGTAGTGGTAGTGGGTTATAATGCCCCCACCATGGGGCATTATCCGACACGTGGCGTCCTAGTCAGCGATGGGGCATTATAGCAAAAGTGGTGTAGTGGGTATAATGCCCCATTCAATCATTTCACAATTATTTTTTTTAATTTAAAACATAAAAAAACTTCATTAATTTAAAAATAAAATTACATTACTTGAAATAAAAATAAAAATAAAACTGAAAAAAAAAACAGAAAATAAAAAAAAACAGAAAAAAAAAACAGAAAAAAAAAACTGAAAAATAAACTGAAAAATAAAAAAAACAGAAAATAAAAAAAAAAACAGAAAAAATAAAGTTAAAAAAAATAACATGATCTAGAGTCCATATTTTTCTCGAATTTTTTGTCGACGCATTTGCGCAAGGATCAACGCGTCGCCTTGGAGGTGGTCGATCGATTTGGACAAAAACTCAATGTCCTTTTCCATTTGCCTCGCCTCTTGCATCTCGTTAAACTTTTTGGTTTCGGACACTCGTTCTTGCATAATCTCCCAACGTTTGTAGCCGAGGTCGCGAATGTCTTGGAGACGACGGTTCATCTCCTCGAAATCTCCCTTTAACTCGAGATCGGAAGACGACTCGACCGTTTTTTTCCCGGTTCCCTTTCTTCTACCGGTGGGTCGGACCAACTCTTCTTGAATTCCCTCGTCAACGTCCACCGCCTCATTTAAATCAACATTGCGGGCATCCGATGTCGGAGTTGACGGGTCAACGGAGGATGATGTTTTTGACCTTTTAGCCCGACGTCTACTACTAGACGTCATTGGATTAACTACCGCCCACTTTGGACTTTTTCGTAGTAGCTCCCAACACTTATAGTACGTGAAAGGGCATTTTGTCCTCTCGGGTTGTGACGATTTAGACCCGCCGGCTTGACCATAGCCGAAAGTGGGAGGAACAAACGGAGGGGCGCCACTCAAGTAAGCCGCGTAAGTTAAAAAGCTCGGGTCCATGTCTTGAAGGTTGTACGGGGTTTGCGGTTGGGTTGTGTTCGGGTTTGCGGGTCTAGGGGGGACACCAAAAGGAGGGCGGTATGGATGCATGATTGTATAAAAATTAGAAGAAAGTGGGTTTTTTTTTTATAAAAATTAGAAGAAAGTGGGAGAGAAAGTGGGAGAGAAGGTGAGTTTTTTTATAAAAAAAGGTGTGAATGTGGGGTATATATTTATAGTGGGAATATTTTAAATTAAAAAAAAAATAAATAAAGAATGTTACCGTTTGAGAACGGTCAAAAAGTGGGCCCCCATCTCATTTTAAGCGTTATATTTAAAACGCCGGGGGGAATTTTTTTCGAAAATCACGCCCCAAAACGCCCCCTGTAATGGGGGGTTGGGCGTTATAGGGCGTTTTCGGGCAAAAACTTTAAAAAAAAACGCCCCACTACGGGCGGTCTAATGGGAAGTCAAAGTAGAGTGATGTGGCAAAGCTTTGACCGGCCGACGAACACGTTGCTCCCTGGTCAAACGCTTAGTTACCCGCAAATTCTTAGAGCGCCTTCTACGAGATCGGTTACTAGTTACTATAAGGGTGAAGGGAGTGGTTAAACAGGTGAAAGTGGTAAACTTTAAAATGGACTAATTAGAGTGTGTCATGTCAGCAAGTGTGAAGAGTTTAAACTTTGGTAAAAAGTGTTGACAGCGGTATAGACACTTGAAAGTGGCAAACTTTTTTTATTCTTTTTTTTTACTAGACCCATCTTCCCCACATCTGGTATATATCTTTTTTTTTTTTTAAAGAATCTGGTATATATCTATCTATCATCTTCTACACATTCAACATTTTAATCTTTTTATTCCCATCAAGTCAACCTTCATAAATCTGTTGAACTACTTCGAGAACAAAACCCCAAAAGACCCAGTGATCCGATCTGCAGACAGAGAGTACATATGGCGAGTAAAGATGAAAAAGATCTCTCACCGGATCTCCGGGCGAACCGCCGGTCGCCGGCCGGACCACCGGTCTGATGCACCACCGGTTCCACCTTCAATCATTTGTTTCATTATTGTTTTCAATCATTGATAGTGCACAACGGTCGAAAAAAGCATGCTTCATATATTTGTCGATCGGTGAAGGTTTGCCGCTCTTCAATTTTGCCGATCGGTGAAAGTGGGGTGGGGGCGGTGTTACCGCGCGGCAAAGGGAGTTTGCCGACCCTTTTGCCGCCCACTCCCTTCACCCTAAGTTTGTGGTTAATACCGAAGGGATAGCGTTAATGTGGGAAAATAATGTTACCTATTGGAGAACGCATTTGGTCTCGTCTGTAACGGTTAAAGAAGTTAGGTTTAATGCGAACGGTGTTTTGGAACTATATGATGATATGAAAAAGATTGTATGGTCACTAGATCATGCCAAGCAAGTCTACAATTGGTCTTTGATGCATCCCAAGTGTCCCTATACTCTAAAAACCAGTTGGGGTTGCACATGGTATTGAAAACTAGCAATATAAGTCGGTTAACTTGTTATAAGAGGCACCTGTCATGTTTCTGATGCTGGGACTGCCTTACGGACCGTAAGGCTAAGGCCTTGCGGTCCGTATCCGCTTTTCAAAAACTATCGCCCAGGTGACATCCTTGCGGACCGTAAGGCTAAGCCCATACGGTCCGTAACCGATGGCCAGAAGACAAAAATTTGAGAATCTTTTGAGTTTGACCATGCAACTTTAATATTACAAATTAGGGCCTTTATTATTAGCATGAGGCCACTTGATCATGTCCGAACAGTTATGACCACCTTGCCATGCTTTAAAATTTCCTTGGATTCTTTTACAAGGGGCCATGAGTGAAGGTTTGTCGTATACATTCTCATAGGATCCCATCTTTGCAATTCGAATCAATTATTACTGGTGTTAACCGGATTTGAATGTATATCAGATGTTTATAATATAGATTTGGGTCTTGGGATTTATAACAAGGTCGCTCAGAGGTATATAATTAACATGTCGACGCTTTTAAATCCTACCATACATCTTTAACTTGATCCGGTTTATAACACTTCTGTCTTACATGACACGTGTCGACATAATATTGGACATGAAATTTCGAGGTGTTACACTACCTTTCCAGATACACCAAACCGAAGTGATAACCAGATTGAAATTCATAAAAGGAGGAACTTTGACTTTTGATTAGTCAAAGTCTCAAATATCAATGCTTTGCTTTGAGTTTACTTTGATATTGTCGAGAAATGGAGGTCTCATTTGCTTGTTGAAAACGTGTAAGAAAAGTGTAAAAACATGTGTATTCATGCATTAAAACTTGTGTTTACTTTGATCTTATTGTCTTTAGTCTTTAACTTCCTTTTAAAAAATGGAATTTAGTGATTAGTTTAAAAAAATTTGAATTTTAATCCAAATTATGTTAGAGAGTATTGTATAATTCATTAAAACTTGTGTTTTAGGACTAAATCCCTTAAAATATAACTTTTTATAACACCAAATCCTCGTACCAAACAATAGTGTATGTTTTCCCTTTTAAGAAGCTCACGAATTGGTTTTTTTTTTTCAATGCGGCTAAAACGCATTGGTGTTATTTTGAGGCAAGACATTTCTTATTAATACAGTATTTCTGCAGTTATGACGTCACGACCAATGTTGGGTTTGCCGATTTTCATGGAAGTCTGGGACTAAATCCCTAATTCTTATTGATTATAATATAAGCAATTTAGGTGATGTGTAACATGCTTGAAGTCAATGTGTCTGAAGTTGAAAACAAAAACAAAGATCCATGAGAACCAAATATTCTTGGGGGAAAATTACCAAACTAGCCGCTTGACCAACCTTTTTACGAAAATAGCCATTTCACCGGGCTTAATGGACCTTCCCATCCAAATGAACCCCCATTTTTATGCACCTTCAATCCAGCCACAACCAAGCGGACACGTGTCCCTTTAACCTGAACCGGCTTTATGCCGCCACGCCTGTCAGCCGAGCCGCTTCATCCCCAAGCCAAGCCGCTTCGCCCCTCGAGTGATTCGGCTTGGGGTCTGGTGAACCGGCATAATGGCAGCGGTGTACCGGCATAAGGGCAGCGGTGTACCGGCATATGGGCAGCGGTGTACCGGCTTGGCCATAGGTGTACCGGCTTAATGGCAGCGGTAGCGGCTTGGCCACAGGTGAACCGGCATAATGGCAGCAGTGTACCGGCTTGGCCATAGGTGTAGCGGCTTAATGGCAGCGGTAGCGGCTTGGATAGTGATACCTGCAAATTAATAAAAATAAAAGTTTCCAAATAAAACCAGCGATGATGGTAGCCCATCTGGTTAGTGTGTGTGTTTGTGAGACGGAGGTCGCGGGTTCGATTCGTGTAAGGGGCGGATCATACAAGAGATCCCCCCTTTTTAAACCGGTCAAATCATAATTTTTACCTATGGCACTTGACTAACTGGACTAATGGAGTTCTTTAACTCAGTTGATTGATTCCTTTATTACATAATAACCTAGTTAAGTATCTAACTTAGTTATTATTTATTCCATATATGATTTAACTAACTAGGTTAGTTTAATCTAACCTTTCATTTATAGACGGCCTTCATAAAAATGTTTGGAGAAAAGAGTATTTTCATATTTTTTTTGATGTTTTTTGATATTTTTTGATGTTTTTTGATATTTTTTTGATGTTTTTTGATTTTTTTTATGTATTTTGATATTTTTTAAAAAATACTACTGAAGCGGCTCGGCTTGTACTTTAAGCGGCTCGGCTTGTACTTGTGGGCAGGGGGCGAAGCGGCTTGGCTTGGGGATGAAGCGGCTCGGCTGACAGGCGTGGCGGCATAAAGCCGGTTCAGGTTAAAGGGACACGTGTCCGCTTGGTTGTGGCTGGATTGAAGGTGCATAAAAATGGGGGTTCACTTGGATGGGAAGGTCCATTAAGCCCGGTCAAATGGCTATTTTCGTAAAAAGGTTGGTCAAGCGGCTAGTTTGGTAATTTTCCCTATTCTTGGCCCTAGGTTTTGGTACAACAATATTATAAGGTATATTATAAGGTTGTTTAATCATAGATATCTGCAAATGGCAGTTGTACTTGTCTGTGGTACCATCTTCAAGGCCCCAGATTTCCTTTGAACAATGGAACATGGTGACTGACTACATGTGATTGAGATGGCCAACCTTCATTTAAATATTTTTTTAGGGTTTTTGAATTTATTGCCTTGAATGGATCTTGATGTTTTTAGTTCACACTAGGGATTCAATCAAAAAATTTGATGAGTAGTTGCATATGATATACTTGTTTACATTAAAATTACAAGAGGCACAATAATAAGTTTCACTTGCTTGAATGTGCCTCCCAAATTTCATAAAGAGGTGAATATCTTGCCATTAGTCTATTGATACCTTTGGTTAAAGACCCAAAGATCCGGAAAACCGAGGCATCAAGCGAGAGTTTTACGTATTTGAGACGCCCTGTATTCATATAGTATTTGTAAATAAAAATGCTAGATAAGTTTTTTTTTTTTTTTTGCAATTCAGAAAGGGGTGACGGCGCAGCTTGTTGTCTGTCTACCTTCTGTTTTGATGTAACTTGACAAGTATGAATGAAATAAATTAAAAAAAAAATCTTTTGAATTTGGATAGTCAAAAAAAAATGTCAACCTTTTGTCACCAAAAATCATTTTTAACACCCAAAATCAAGCAAGCTTTATGTGGCAAGAAAACAAATATACAATAAAAACTTTTTAATGTAAAACCCCACAAGCTTTATGTATAGCCTCGGCTATATATACAAGCTAAGAAGCTATATATAAAAGAAGCTCAACTAAGTTACAACCAATCAAGCTATATGGCTAAGACAACTCCAGTTTACATAATATAAATTAGCAACAAGTTGATACTTTAAGGTGTTGTACCTCTTGTTTTGAGGGTTTTTCAAAAAAAAAAAAAAAAACCTTGATATTTCACTTTAAACCCAAAACTACTTAATTTTGTAGTTTTAACCCAAAAGATTTTAGTTTTTTTCAATTTAACCTAACATTTTTTTTACTTTCAACTTTGGTCCCCTATGTTTTTCATATTTTGTAAAATTTTTCGTTTTTCGTTTAGTTCTAAATTTTGCGAGTTAACACGACACAATGTGTGTGTGGCTCAACGATTTTACGTTTTCTTATACGCTTCATTCTAAATTTTGTGAGTTAACATGGCGCAACGTAAGTGTGTTGTTCAGTGTATTTACGTCGTCTATTTTTTTTATGTTTAACAAGTTCGTCACAACGCGCGAGTCTTAAATCGAGTTAGTTATTATTTTCTCTGTTTTATATGTCGGTTTAATTTCTCCATTTTAAGACGCTGCAACTTCAATGTTGGTGGTCGTTGGCTGTAGTATGGCATTGATACTATTTGTCACGGTTTTACGCCCCCCCCCCCCCCCCCGGCCGCAACGCGGGGGACTTAATACTAGTTGATGATTAATTTCATTCGTAGGTTGGTTAATAATTAAAAAAGAAAAAAAATCATTTCTCTCACAACCTGGTCTACACAACCAGCATAGGGCCAAATGTTACATGTCTTGCCCATGGGTGTGAGAGTGCCACCTAGGCATCCATGCGCTTTGTACACCATGCCCACCAAGTCATGGAAGGGCGTTGCCCCATGAGGCACGAGTACAACCACGAAGAAAGGGGCATTTGATTTTAATAATATATTTTTTTTATTTTTTCAACCAATTAAAATTAAAATACACAACATTACTCACTTATTTCCACACTCGCAATAAAATATTAAACCCTTTTCATAGGGTGAGTGTGGTACGTCTTTTGCTGTGGTCTGTGGAATATAACAATTATTTATAATATTTCTAATAATAGAATAAAATAACCATTAATTGCGTTTTTTTTTAATAAAAAAGCTGGTTTTGATTGTATTGGGTTGGGCTGGGCTGGGCTAGGTTGTTAATGGGTGTGAAAAATTGGATATATTTGGATTGTATATGTATAAGAAAAATAAATTTGTTTTTTAGTGGATAGTTTAGTTGGGTTGGGTTGTGAATGAGAGTAGTTTATTGGAACTCAAGGTTGGTTGTGGAGGTTAGTTTTCTTTTGTTTGTGTATCAGGTTTTGGGTATATCCTTTCGGCTCGGTTTTTTTCTACCATCCCAAAATATGTGCCGCTTCGAACACCCATTGAAGCTCTAGGGCCCCGCTTCCTGAATTTGCGCCGTTTCACCAGGCCGAAGCTCTAGGGCCCCGCTTCCACCGTTGAAGGCATGCTTTTTAAAACCAAGATTGATGCATCAAGTGGTCATATTTCAATTCAAAATTCCAACTTTGTTTTGAACAAAATGTGAACCACTTCAACAAATACAATAATACACTTATGATTGTCGAGTCCATGCATGCATAACAACAATAGTTGATCAATCAATTCATGGAGTGATTGAATTGGTTCTTGTGATAAGTAGGAAGAATCTTATCCTCATCCACTTTAAACTGACAAGATGTATGATTATGGGTAGTTGATATTTGGTTAGAGAATCTTAATGTTAAGTTCAACAAGTCATTAACATTTTTGTCGAGATGATAGTGACTAGGTTTTAGATATATCAAGAATACGATAATAAATTGTTAAGATCAGCAAATAATAAATATATATTTTAAATTTATTCTAATAATTTCTATCTAATCATTTTTTTAACACCACTAGATACATGAAATCTAAGATTAATTGTTATTATTAAACTTTCTTTGAACTAAAAACATATAAATTGATGGTGTGACTTTTTAGGTGTAACATCAACTTAAAAAAAAGATATGTTATGTATAAAAGGAAAGAAATCATAACTTGTAGACGTCAACCATCGACCACCTTCAACCACTTGTGATCAACCACCAGCCACCTTGGTACCGATATCTTATATATGACCACTTCATCAACAAATCTTGCATCTTTTATACGTTATACCTTAAAAATATTACTTTATTCAAACCATATGGACCATCTGTTTAATTAATTCTAATAGAAATAAAACTAATTGAAATTATGTGACTAGCCCATAAGAATTTTGCTAGCTTTTACATTTAAGTAGAGTTTTTTATTGATCATTCTCACACGCACACACACGTGTAGGAGGTCCCAAGAAGACGTCACGTATCCAAGTTAAAAAATTGTTGCTAACACACCGTTTATCCAAAGTTTTTCTACTTTACATTTAAGTAGAGTCTTTCGAAGCGGACTGTTGAACGAGTTGAAAAGAAGATACAATCATCAAATACGTTGTAATTAGAGGTGTGAAAAAATCTGAATCCTAAACCGAACCCGAGTTATTCAAAATTCCGAATCCGGAATATTAAAAGTTTTGCATATGTTGGATGTCCGAAATTCTCCAAAAAATATTTTAAAAATTGTTAAATAATGAACAATAATTAGAAATTTCGGTTATTAAAAAAATAACTAAGATATATGCTTTTTTCCTGATTTAAGATATCCGCTTCACTATCCGTACACGTATCCAAAATTTCCGATATCTTCAAATATCTAAAATTTTGAATCCAGATTCAGATAGTGAAATCAACTATTTAAAATTTTCAAATATTCGCTTTTGAACACCTTTTAACTGTTTTCCTCCATTCTTTAGCGCCACCTAAACATCCCGTACCCTCTCTCACATGTATAGCATATAGCCTAAGGCAAGGTGGTGTGGCGCTCCTTCCCCATTTCCTAGGCGCTATGGGGGGAGTTATTCTTGGCTCCACCAAAGAGATAGCGTGCATAAAAGGCTGTATCTGGTGGGACCCATGTCTTTTTTTTTTTTTTACAAAAAGGGTGCCAATTCTATTAAACACTAGTGACCAGCCTGGAGCTAGAGACAAAGGAAGAGAACACATATACAAAATAATACAAACTTTTCTCCTGTTACTCTATTAAATTAATGCCTATGTTGCTCCATTTTTCTAGCCAGACTCATATCTGTTGACGAATCAAAATTTGATTATCTTTATCTTAATATTTACTTACAGGGCGTTATGAACTTGGTGGAGGCTTTATCCCACACCATCATTGTTAAAAAAGGCGTTATTTTTATCCCAAAATCTATGTGACGCTTACGTAACGTGATAAATGTAGGAAGTCTGTGGTATAATTTTTACTTTTATTTCATGAACCCGGTTCATATTATTTATGTGTTTATTTCGTTACAAGGATTAGTCAAAATACTTTTGACAAATAAAAATACATGTATATATATGTCATTCAAAATAAACTTTAACTAGTTAAAACTATATATACATGTTTTAAGCAACGGAAGCGTGTGTAACAAAATTAACATGAACACTTTTATACCAAGGAATACCCGTAATGGAACAAGGTCACCGACATGCAAACACGAAATATAAACGTAAACCATAGGGGGTTTTAGATATACCTTCGGTTAGTAATAAACCGGTTGAGACACCGAGGTTCAACGAACAAGGGCTAGTTAACGAACCAACGAGACACGACGAAGGGGCAGCGCCAAGCGGCGGCAGTCAACAGCGGCAGCCGCGGCAGGCGGCGGGGCGGCGACGGCCTGTCCGGCAGGCGGTGGTGGCCAGTTTGGGTGTATGAGTTGAGAGAGTTTTTGTTGCAACCTTGTGTTTATCCAACTCTCAAAAACAAGACCCACAACTATATAGAACATGGACAATATTGCATGCTCGCCAAGTGTCAAACCATGCAAAAATGCATGTGTTTTGATTGGCCACAAGTTAGGTGTATGACAAGTGGCGTAGGGTGAGAATATCCGTGTCACCCGGTCCATGTACCCGTCTCTTAGTTAATACCCGCTTATGATCATAAATATAATTATGATTTGTCTCGTATATTGTTCGTAATTACCAGTTAAACAGGTTAAGTGGATTTTTAGTTCGTTGCCCAAGGTGTAACTCTTACGGGTCAAGACCCGGTCGGCAGCGTTGACTTATCGAACCGGACATAATATCCAACAGCTCCCACTTGGACGGTCTCTGATAAGATCTCAACGCAGACAGCCAGAGGTGTTCTAGCTACACATAGCTGCCCCCAACAGGTCATGACACTTTAAAGTCATTAACCAAGGTATCTTCTCTTTAGCAACGGCTTGCTAAATGAAGAAGGTAAACTTATGGCAATTCTCGTCATCTATCCTTTCTGTAAAAGACATCAATTGAACAATGAGACATGGATCAGATTCAATCTCACATGGCGTTCAATCATTTTCGTTCTCGTTCACATAATCAAGGTGGTCCAATCAAACACACAGTATGTTTGGGTAAGGCCTTACACTTCACCAGTTTGAATCAACGAGGGCGCCCGATGTCTAACTGTTACATATAATGTAAGAGTACAAAATTCCATCTTGACTACATACAACTCCCACTGAACTTCAGAACCATTCCCAACCAATGCCTTTATGACTGGCAGTTACGCGACAGCGGTTGACACTGATCAAAGAATAGTCTTTAGTAAACGAAAGTTCTAGTATGTATCTCAGGTCAGAGGATACTAAATGAGTATGCTTAGATAAAAAAAAACATCTTATGACTAAGATCCATGAAGATGATTTGATGCGAGTTACATCCAGCATCATTCACAATGAGGCCTGTGAATTTGGAAGTCAACTCCTTGAGTCCAAAATCAGAATAGTCTTAATTCAGAGTCGTTCCCACGAGTCTGACGGACTACGGATAATTTAGAATACAAGATTCATGGATTAAACGTATCAAATTCGAACACAGTTGTAGGATTCAAGAATTGCATTTAACTAGTAAATCAAAATGAATACAGGAATACAACTGTTTGATGTTCGTACATCCAAATACTAAATCAAAACATTTCACTAGCTAATCTAAGCCCAATAGCGTCCATATGACGGTCATGTTTCTCTTGAGTCATTGGCTTAGTAAATGGGTCAGCTAAGTTTTGATCTGTGTTAATTTTGCTTATAACGATGTCTCCACGTTCCACAATCTCACATATGTAGTGAAACTTTCTCAAAATGTGCTTGGCTTTGTGATGTGATCTAGGCTCCTTGGCTTGAGCAATAGCACCTGTGTTATCACAAAATATCTGGATGGGTTTCATGATACTTGGAACCACATCGAGATCAGTTATGAACTTCTTCATCCAAGCAGTTTCCTTTGCGGCATCCGATGCGGCAATGTACTCGGATTCCGTGGTGGAATCAGCTACAACACTCTGCTTGGAGCTTTTCCATGAGACAGCTCCTCCGTTGAGAGTGAACACGAAACCCGTTTGTGAGCGAGAGGTATCTCGATCAGTTTGAAAACTAGCATCAGTGTAACATTTTATAGTGAGCTCCTCATTGACTCCTCCAAATATCAAGAACATATCCTTTGTACTTCTCAAGTACTTAAGGATGTTCTTAACTGCAGTCCAGAGGGCAATCCCAGGGCTCTGCTGGTAACGGCTGGTCATGCTCAAAGCATACGAGACGTCTGGTCGAGTACATACCATAGCATACATGATAGAACCAATCGCTGAGGCATATGGAACTGCTTTCATTTGCTTTATCTCACGCTCCTCAGAGGGAGCTTGTGATTTGTCCAAAACGGTTCCTTTAGTCATTGGAACACCTCCTTTCTTGGAGTTTTCCATCTTGAAGCGTCTCATTACTTGATCTATGTATGTGCTCTGAGTTAGCCCAAGAAGTCGCTTAGATCTATTCCTATAGATCTTGATTCCTAGAATGTAAGCGGCTTCTCCAAGATCCTTCATAGCGAAGCAAGATCCCAACCAATGTTTAATCTCCTTAAGCATGGGGATGTTGTTTCCAATGATCAATATATCATCTACATACAAGATGAGAAATGATATAGCACTCCCAATAGCCTTTCTGTAAACACAAGGTTCATCTTCGTTCTTGACAAAACCAAACTCTTTGACTTTCTGGTCAAAATGAAGATTCCAGCTCCGAGATGCTTGCTTGAGTCCATAAATGGACTTGTTTAGCTTACATACCCTATTAGGATATTTTGGATCGACAAAACCGTCAGGTTGAACCATATAAACATCTTCGAAAAGATGTCCATTAAGAAAGGTGGTTTTAACATCCATTTGCCAAATTTCGTAATCATAGAACGCAGCTATGGCAAGTAATATCCTGAACGATTTGATCATAGCAACGGGTGAGAAGGTTTCATCATAGTCAATACCTTGAGTTTGAGTGAAACCTTTCGCTACTAGCCGTGCTTTATAGGTTTGTATATTTCCATGCATGTCGGTTTTTCTCTTGAAAACCCATTTGCTCCCTACTGCCCGAGATTCGGGGGGTAGCTCAACCAAGTCCCAGACTTGATTGTCACGCATGGATTGCATCTCGGCTTTCATGGCCTCTAGCCATTTCGCAGAATCTGGATTAGAAATAGCAGATTTGTAACTAGTAGGCTCGTCATCAGACTCGGCTACTGTCAGGACTTCAGAACCCTCAACATGCCAAAGGTATCTATCGGGTTCTTTACGAGTCCTGATGCTCCTGCGAAGGCTTGTGTTCGTGTCTGATTCGGTATCAACAATTTGTTGTGGTTCAGACGTTCCGACCTCGTCAACGGTTGTTTGTAGTCCTTGAACTTCTTCAAGATCTACTAAGTTACTTCCAGTTTCTCGACTAAGAAGTTCATCTTCAAGGAACCTTTTAGCCTTCCTTTTGATGGAAATCGTATTTGCATCAGGATGGTAGAAGTAATAACCGCATTGGTTATAGTATCCGATGAAAACAACCTTTTCGCCTCGAGGGTCGAGCTTGTCATCAGAGTCACTTGTGATGTAAGCATCACACCCCCATACTCTTAGGTAACTCAAATTCGGCTTATGCCCATGCCATATCTCATATGGAGTTTTGTTTACCTTTTTGGTCGGCGCTAGATTTACGAGTCGAGCAGCAGTCATAAGAGCAAAACCCCAAAAGGAGTGAGGTAAATTTGTTCTACACATCATCGATCAAATCATATTTAGTAGGGTTCGATTTCTCCTTTCACACATGTCATTAAGTTGGGGTGTGCCTGGTGGAGTGGTGTAACAACTCTCACCAAAACTATTATTTATTATTTTATTTTGTCCAATAGGAAACCCTAATTGAGACCCCCAAGTAATCCTGCATAACCCCTAAAATTTTCAGAATAATTGGAATGAGGATCAGGGCCCCCTAAAACCCAAGGGGGGTATCCCCTAATTATGTTTATCTGTTTGAAACGGTTGTAAAACGCATAAATTCAAAAATTGTCGACTCACCAAGGCTATACAAGACACGAAGCAACCCTAGGCTAGGGGGTATGCCCGGCGACCCGCGACAGGGGAGGAGGATCCCTTCGCGACTCGCGGGAGGGTCCAAGTCGGGCTATAAAACCCCTGGCCTGGGACTTGATCAGTTTGCATGTTTCGACGCTAAAATTCATTACGTACACCCACTTATACACTGCTTCGTTCAAAAGTAGTTATAATCCCGAACCTCTGCTACGATAACAGGGTAATAACTCAATCGCTGCTACGATTCAATGTCCGATCAATTAAAACTATCCAATGGATGTTTAAGTGCTGCCCACATTAGGGTTATGCTTTGTCATTCGTCGTAAATTCGATGGATGTTTAAGTATCGCGCTTTGTCATTCGTTGTGAAGGTTTAATCTCGTGAGTTATCGTAAATGCTGTATTAGTTACTAACCTAGTTCGGGTGCATTGTTATTTGAATTAGGTTAAACAAGCTCATCAGTAGGCTAAACTCTGCTCAATTAAACTTGCAAAGTGAGTCATTCTCTTTTTACCAAATTGCTTTCAAAATTATGTTTGTTTTCAAAGTTATAATTACAGGGAATAAGTCTTTGTAATCTCCAAATTACAGCCGGTATGTGGGGTTTTGTATACATTACTTGATAACCGTCACCATTGGACAACGGGTTAGCCAAGGGGTGATATGACCATAGTCACAGACACCATTGGACAACGAGACAGCCAATAGGTGGTCGAGTGATAAATACCGTGGGTATATGGTTGATATATGTAGACATTGTAATCGCTCTTAATACTGTAAATTATAACAATGTGTCGTTTTTAGTAAAAAGAATGATTCACCAGTATTTCCCCGCTGACAAAACCTTTTTCAAACATGTTTCAGGTGATCTGTTGTGATCCAAGAAAAGTGTCGTGAAGCACTACAAGCTTAAGGAAGTGGCTCAATATAAATAAAGAAACATGTTTTGTAAAATAAGGATTTCCCAGTGAAATCACTATATTGTAAAATACGGGGTTTTATCCTGAATTATGAAATAAAATAATCAGGCAATTTCAGCTTTAAAAAGATCCTGTGAAAAATCTTCCGCTGTTAATTCAATTAAATAAATTCCACGGGATTTTCTGTCTCGCGGCTCATGAACGGGGTCAAACTGGGTCGGGGCCGTGACAGAAAAAGGTGGTATCAGAGCCACTGATTTAAGCCAATTAAGTATTTAAGAAAATACTTAATTTTTACTAATTGCCATTCTGTGATTACATGTTTTATTATGTGAATATTTATTTACAGTATGGGTAAGCAAAAATTTTCGGACATCTATCATAAAATAGATAATTCATTGGGAGATAAAGGATCATCATCCTCAAAATGCCCAACAAATACTGAGGAAGGAATATTTGTTCGAAAGACACAATATGAGGAACCACTTTCTCCTAATAAAAGAAGTTTGATTATTAGGAAAAGTCGGGAGAAACTAAAGAAATTACAATCAAAAGAAGGGAGGAGTAATCAGGAAACCCAGGAACTAGGCAACAACCCACCATGGGAAGATGAATTAGATGAAAAATGGGCAGATCTCTATATGTTAGCAACTGTAGCAGTAAATGCTAACCTTTAAATACCCTGACCCAGTACTAGCAACCATATTACCTACAAGCCAGAAATTTCACCCAGTAAATAAATAAAGTTTCCAATAAACCCTAGTATATTTTCAGTTGTCTTTTGTATTAAAGTAAGTCACTCGGTATGCAATAATACTTGAATGTTTATTTGTGAAATTTTTATATATATAAAATTTTAACTTAGCATTTTGTGTGCATTTTGCACATATGCTAAACAGCATGAATGAGTTATCTGAAGCCCTTCAGAATCTCAACCTTTATCCAGTGAACATAGAAGTTTCCAAAGATTTTACTAGTTACATAGCCGATATAGAAGAACCTATGGAATTTCAAGCTCCACCTCCGGAGAAACCTAAGCCTAAGAAAAGAAGAAGATTTGTAGGATGGAGGCGTGTGCGCAGGAGGAAACCCGCAAATAGAAAGATTCCCAAGATAGAAAATCCCATAGATAAAGGAAAGGGGATTGAGATTGGGGAAGATTCTAGGCAGACAGAAATGAAGATTGGGGAAGATTCTAGGCAGACAGAAATGAAGATTGGGGAAGGTTCTAGGCAAACAAAGATGGAAATTGGGGAAAGCTCTAGGCAAGTCGAGGATTTGCCATTTCAGGAGGAATTGGATCGCGCATTGGCAAGCTGTGATATCATTAGACCTATCAACACCAACCTCTACCCTTATCCTGCTGAAACCCAACTTCCAATAAATTTGGAACCAGCAATTCCAGAACCTTTGATCCATACCCAACCTTTAGGAGAAATGGACGAGTGGTGGACGAACGACTGGCAATTTCAAAACCTCCTCAACAATCCTTATACCTTTTTCCCTCAGTTCGACCCGGAACCGATACCAAACCCGCCAATGAGCAATGAAAATCTAGCTGAACTCCGCCACTTTAGCGAAGAATTGATGGATGCAGGAAATAGGATCCGGGAAATAGGAGAACAAATCTCCTGGAAGTATGACGAGAGGGAGCATCGTTTCTAAGAAGATAGCTGACGAGAAATAGTGTAGTGTGAAACTGTGATTGTATAATAATAAATAGTAAAATATAACTATATACAATAACCTAAAATAAAACTTGTGTAAGATAAAAGTGTGTACGGATGCCTAAAATAATATAAATGGATATTGAGAAATCGATAATTTTGGCTATATGAGTGTTATGAAATTTTGTGCGATTATTCATATATAACTGTTAATAATTTTATACTAATAATTTATATATATTAATTACCAGATGGAAAATGCTAATAATGAACCAGCTAACGAGGTTAACCAATCTGAGCAACATCAGGAGGATCAATTTATGACTAAGCAAGATATCGAACATACCGTTGCTCAAGGAATAGCCAATGCTATTCCAGCAATCCTTGCTGCTGCCCAGAAACCTGTTGAACCTCAACAAATCATTCCTAGTAAACGTACCTCAGATGATAATTTCAGTAATAGTGTAAACGGAGGCGGCAACCATATTAATCATGACAATGATCCACGGCAAACCCCACTCCCTAAGAAAATGAAAGCTGCAACACCTGGTTGCACTTACAAAGAATTTCTTGCTTGCAAACCAGCAGAATTTGCAGGCAATGAAGGGGCGACTGCGGCACTGCGTTGGTTGGAGAAAACCGAAGCAGTAATTATGATAAGTAAATGTGCTGAGGAAGACAAGGTTATGTATGTGTCGTATCTTTTCAAGGAAGGGGAGTTAGAATGGTGGAATACAGTACTTCAAGCCAAAGGAAGAAACATGGCCTACGCCATGAGTTGGGAAGAATTTAAACAACTAATGGAAAGAAAATTTTGTCCCGAATATGAAAAACAAATGGTAAATAAGTTCCTGAATCATCGGATGATGGGTGTAGATTGTCGAGGGTATACTTCGACATTCTTCGAGTATGCGAGAGTAGTACCAACCCTGGCTTCGCCAGAACCGGTACTTATTTCCCGCTATATTTGGGGATTAATTGGTGAAATCCGTAATATCGTTAAAGCTGCGAGACCTCGCACTATTGACGATGCGGTAGAATTAGCTAACACCCTAACTGACGAGTTGGTACGCACAAGAGATGAAAACCAGAAGAAGGAATTAGCTCAGAAAATTACCCAAGGATTTCGTGTGGGTAATAATATCAAATTCAAGAAGAGAGGAATTGGGCAATCTTCCACTTCGCCTTTCTGCAAAAACTGCAGAAAGAAACATTTTGGAAAATGCAATGAAACCTGCAACTTTTGCAAGGTTGTAGGAAACCGTGAGGAAGATTATAGAAAGAAGACCAGGATCTGCTATAATTGTGGAGAAACTGGGCATTACAGACCCGAATGCCCCAAATTGGTCAAACCAGCAGACAACAAAACCAAGATGGCCGATGGAGCTACTAAGAAGAACGTAAGAGCATTCCAGCTGACCACTCAAGAAGCAGAACTCATTCCAGATGTGATAGCTGGTACGTTCCTTGTTCACAACGTTTACGCAAAAGTATTATTTGACTCTAGTGCAAACCAAAGTTTTATCAATACTTCATTCTACCAAGCTCTTAATTTACCTTTGACAAACCTTAGGCAGATTTTTACAGTCGAAACGGCAGATGGAAACTATGTTAACATAGATAAGGTTTTGCAAGAAGAAAAGATAGAACTCTTAGGTCATAAATTTTCTGCAAATTTGTTACCTATGAATTTAGCTGGATTCGACGTGGTGTTAGGAATGGATTGGTTAGTAGCCAACCATGCTCGAATCCTGTGTGATAAGAACTCCATAGAAATTCGCGCACCCTCCGGAGAAGTAATTGTAATTGCAGGAGATAAGCCAAGTAAACCCATGAAGTTCATTTCAGTAATGAAAGTTGCGAATTATGAACGAAAGCAAGGAATAGTGTATATGATTTCAGTAATCATTAGCACTAAGGGTAAAGAACTTAAGGAAATTCCTATAGTTTCAGAATACCCAGATATATTCCCAGAAGAACTTCCGGGATTACCACTCGATAGGGAAGTAGAATTTAGGATTCATCTAATTCCTGGAACTATACCGATAGCCAAGGCACCTTATCGGTTAGCACCCACTGAAATGTTAGAATTGAAAAAGCAGTTAGATGAATTACTAAGTAAAGGATTCATACAACCTAGTTCCTCTCCTTGGGGAGCTCCAGTGTTGTTTGTAAAGAAAAAGGATGGTTCGATGCGAATGTGTATCGATTATAGAGAACTGAATAAAGTTACAATTAAGAATCGATACCCATTACCTAGGATTATTGACCTATTTTATCAACTTCAAGGAGCTAGATATTTTTCTAAAATCGACTTACGCTCTGGATACCATCAATTAAAGGTACAAAACGAAGACATACCTAAAACTGCTTTCAGAACTAGGTATGGTCATTACGAGTTTAGAGTCATGCCCTTCGGACTAACGAATGCACCTGCAGCATTCATGGACATGATGAATAGGATCTGTAAACCGTATTTGGATAAATTTGTAATTGTCTTCATTGACGATATACTTATTTATTCCAAAAATCAGGAGGAACATTGTCAGCACCTGCATGCACTCTTAACTTTGTTAAGAAAGGAAAAGCTTTATGCCAAATTCTCGAAGTGTGAATTTTGGCTACAAGAAGTGCAATTTTTAGGACACATGGTGAACCACGAAGGTATTCATGTAGATCCCTCCAAAATAGAAGCAATTACCAAATGGAAAGTTCCCCAATCAGCTATGGAAATTCGAAGCTTTTTAGGATTAGCTGGATACTATAGGCGCTTTATTAAGGATTTTTCTAAAATAGCAGTGCCATTGACTAAGCTAACCTGTAAAGGAGTTAAGTTTGAATGGGGACCTAGGCAAGAAGAGGCGTTTAAAATTCTAAAGCAAAAGTTAACAAATGCCCCAATCCTAGCTTTTCCAGAGGGGACTGAAGATTTTGAAGTATACTGTGATGCTTCAAAACTAGGATTCGGATGTGTGCTAATGCAACGCAAGAAGGTAATTGCGTATGCATCAAGGCAGTTGAAAAAGCACGAGGAAAACTATACGACTCATGACTTAGAATTAGGAGCCATAATTCTTGCCCTTAAGATTTGGAGACATTATCTGTATGGAAGTAAGTTCACTGTCTATACGGATCATAAAAGCTTAAGATACATATTTGGGCAAAAAGAATTAAACATGAGGCAAAGGAGATGGATGGAAATCCTAAGCGATTACGACTGTGATATTCAGTATCATGAAGGAAAAGCAAACGTAGCTGCAAATGCCTTAAGTCGTAAGTATCATGAGAAACAACGACGAGTTCATGCTCTTAGATTAAATCTACAGTTAGATTTAATAGAACAACTGAAAAATATCCAGGAAACAGCAATCAAGGATGATGCTGAAGGAATGAACGGAAGAATAAAGGAATTAGAACAAGGAAACGATGGAATTTGGAGATTCCATAATAAAAGAATTTGGGTACCTAAGCAAGGAGAATTAAGAGATAAGATTTTAGAACAAGCTCATAAATCTAGGTATACCATGCATCCAGGTAACAATAAGATGTACCAAGATTTAAGAAATAATTTCTGGTGGATAGTGATGCGTGTGAAGTGTTATATATATTAGGTGTATATTTTAAGCCCCTTTAACACTTATTTTTAGCCAAGTTTTAAATTTATAAAACACGATATTTCACTAACACTAAACACACATATGGGCAAGTGCACCCATCGTGAGCGTAGTATAGTGTTGGTAAGATACCGAGGTCGTCCAAGGACACAAGAGCTTTTAATACCGGTTTATCCTCAACGTCTAATCAAAATAAAAAGTTTAGAAAAATGTTTTAAACTAAGAAAAATAAAAACTAACTAAAATGCTGAAAATAAAAATAAAAGAAAAAACAGATAGACAAGATGAATCACTTGGTTCCGACTCGTATCTAGTGTAACCTTTGATTATTTCCGCACTTTTGCATATAATTAAGAGATTATCTTAGTTATTGTAGTAGGCCCCTCTTTTGAAGGTGACGTTACCCTCACCCCAGTAGTTTGAGTCAGCAAGGATACAATCCTAAAAGGGTGGATTATTGGAAGATAATTAATTAAGTTATTAATGCAATATTATGGTAGGCCCCTCTTTTGGAGGTGACGTTACCCTCGGCTAAGTAGTCTGAGTCAGCAGGGATACAGTCCTAAATAGCCGGGTTATAGTATTAATAGTAGTTAACTTATGAGGGGATCAAAGAGTTTGGACCCCCGCCATCCAATACCGTTAAGTATTGAAGGAGGTCCTACTAAATTAGACCCAGGTCCATTGCAGGACCTCTAAACGCTGAACAATGGCAAGACCTTTACCAAACCGTTCCCTGAACCCCCGACCAGGTAGCCAACATACCTCCATATAGACCGTGGAGATATGAATGGTGAAAATCTTTTATTTTATATAGACAGTAAAATAATGCCAAGACACCACGGACAAACGATAAGGAAAGATCACCTTCAACATACGCAACTAGTTATTAAAGTCATTAATAAAAAACCAAATAAAAAGTGCAAAAGATTAGAAATAAAAAGTATTACACTAGACACTTTGTCTTCACCAAGTGATGTAAGAGACTTAGGCAAACATGGCCTTGATTGTCAAGAACTCTTACGATCAATCTTGGATCCCGAGACGACTCACACACTCTACGATGGACAATGGATGATGGTGGTGGATGATGGTGTTATGGTGGTGGTGGGTGGTGGGTGAAGTGTGAGAGAGGTGGTGTGCCAAGGGATGGTTTGAGCTTGAGCCAAGCACTTCTATTTATAGGCTGAACAGAAGCTCGGGCACGGCCCCGTGTCCAGTGGGCACGGCCCCGTGTCCACATCCTTCTCTTTCTTCATTTATTGCAGCTTTGTCTTATTAGTTGACCACGCCCCCGTGTCCGCTGAGCACGACCCCGTGGTGCAGAAGAATCTTTGTACTATGTAGATTTGTTGGATTGTGCGAATCTTATAGTTGACCACGGCCCCGTGTCCGCTGAGCACGGCCCCGTGGTGGGCAATAGAAGCTTCTACCACTTTGTCTTTTCTGCTGACACTTGGGCACGCCCCCGTGCTGGCTGAGCACGGGGCGTGTTCAGTCTTCTGATCTCTTGTTTTGCTTGGGAAAATGTTGTCGTGGGGTCGGGCATGTCACGTTTTGTTCCTTTTCTTGTATTTATGTTAGATTTTGATGTCTTTTTGCTTCTTTTGTTAATTTGAGCTCATTTAATCCTGAAAATACAAAAGGAAGACAAAAGCACACTTTTTCCAACATTAGTACTAAAAAAGGGTTAGTTTTATGCCTCATTTGATGAAATTTATATGTTACATTTTGAACACATCAAATACCCCCACACTTGAATCTTTGCTTGTCCTCAAGCAAAACTCTTTAATATGTGGCTATTTACACTCCCAAATGGAATGGGTAGAAAAGAAGGTTTTTGGGCTTGTCGTAGAGTGTCGGGATTTCCAAGATTCTTTATTTAATTATATTTTTATTTATTTACAATCCTATTCGTCATGATTTATTTAAAACTTTTCATAAGATAAATTACTTATTAGGGCATAACATGCCTTTGTAAAATTCTATTTATATACAAGTTCACATACCTCACGGGGATCACTCAACACTCGGCCGAAAATGTATTTTTGTGGATCACTCGAGAGCGGCATGGAACTTACTCCTACCATAGGATTGCCAAGCAATCAATCCTCCTCCTTTTTAACTTATATACCTTTGTAAATATCAAGAGGACTTTGTGGGTAAAGGGTTAGGCTTGGGTTAAAGGTAGGTGGTTGGGTTGGTGGTTAGTGGTTAGTAGAAAAAGGGTTAAAAAGCGTAACAAGTGTCGGTTTTCGTAAGACTTTCTATTTTCGTAACTTTTATTTTGATGAAGCTATTATTCAAACAAAGTTATTTTTGATGAACTTGTTTGTTTATTTTCTTTTGCTTCATCATCAACACAATTGTTTTTTTTTTTTTTTTTAAAGTCATATGAAGAACCGAACTTGTTACTAAAACAAAGGGTTAAAAATGAAAAAGGTTTTGGTGGGTAAAAAGGGTGTTTGGTTTGGGTTATGAAATGAAAAGGTTTAGGCTTAAAGAGGCTAACTAGGGGGATTTTGGGTAGGTGGTAAAAAAAAAAAAAAAATGGTGTAGAAATAAAAAGGGTTAGTCCTAATGCCTCCATCATTTACTTACTCGGGTTTAAGTTGGTGAGGACCGGGAATGTATCGTCATGGCAAGTTCTAGAGTTGTAAGAACCAAGCGGCTATTCACACAAGAAACGAAAATGAGCATTTAGTCAAATGATATGTAAGTGTTTGCTCAATAAAGGCTCAAAACTCACTTTTGTGGGAATGAGTTTTTATGTGATCAAGTATATATAATTAAATTTTAACTAAGCTTGTCATGTCTTTTCATAATTTTCTTATGTTGGTTCTTTTTATCACGACGCTATCGGTTGTAAATTTGTAAAAATATAACCTTTTTAAGAACTTGAATTTCCCGAGTTAAACTTAGACAAGTAAAAAAAATGAAAATTTTTGAAAAAAATTTGGGGTGATTAGCGGTTCCAATAGAGTTTTGTGTAAGGCTTGTATTTAGGACTTGCAAGATTCAAGGTTTTAGCATCCCCCCCATACTTAAATTACACATTGTCCTCAATGTGTCCCAAAAATAAGTTTTTAGGTTGATTGAATGTGTAAAAAGGTGTAAAGAGCAAAAATTTTGTGTTACTGGGCGCTGAACACGGCCCCGTGTTATCCGGGCACGGCCCCGTGTTCAAGTGCCAGTAACAAAATTAAAACAAGAGAGACAGAAGCCTGGACACGGGGGCGTGTTGGGTGAACACGACCCGTGTCCAGTTACCTGAACTGGGTCTTTTTCTGCAGACTGTGCAGCACGGGGCCGTGTTGGGTGGACACGGCCCGTGCCGAACTTACTGTAAACGAAGAAATTTGTCGGATGGTTCTGTTTTCCTGTATGGAGTGCTGGTTCAAGTTTCCCTTGCATCCTTTGCCATCTCAAGTGTGTTTTATTCATCTCAACACCATCCAAAACACCAATTTAACTAAAACCATCATTCATTAATCATAGAGAGAATTACATAATAGTCCTAAAAATTAAAAATAAAGCAGAAAATAAAAGTAAAAAGTCCTAATAGGTCGAGTGATCCGTAAAATCTTCCTAAGGAGTACTACTTCTACAATAAGAACTAAAATTCTGGAAATAGATTTCCAGTTAAAAAGTCTTGTAGAACTCCAAGCCAAACGGTGTTCCTTAGATGTTGCTAGAGCCATTCTTCGATTTCCCTCGGGAGAAGGGAGGCGGCTTCATGTTCCTCGACATCGGGTGGAGGAGGAGCGACACAAACCGGGACCCCTCGGAGTATGTCTCGAGGAGGTTCCGGATGTAGGGCGTACCATTCGGCCGGAATGATGACTTCCGGCACCACATTCCATGCCCTTTGGGTGATAATCGGTACCAAAGGAGGAGAGGCGAGAATGTTCAACCTTTGGTGCAAAAGGTTGACCTCCCGGAGACATCCTTCTAGTCCCACCGTCAAATGATTAATGCGGTCGACCAATGCCTCTTCCACACTCGTTACTTCATCAAGAGCTTCTCTTAAGGCGTACACATAGTTTACAAGAGAATCCTCAACTGTAGATGATCTTCTCCCTTGCCGGTTGTTCCTGGACTGCGACGAAGAGTTTCCGCTCGTTCTGCTTGCCATTCTGAGAAAACATGCCGAAAAGAGTTCAATTTTATGGGTTCAGTACTTCGGACACGGCCCCGTGTTCAGTGAACACGGCCCCGTGTTCAGATATCTGCAGGATTTTTGGACAAGGAATCTTGGGGTTTCAAATTGTTTTTATGATTTTTGAAGCATTTTTGAACTTAGACAACTTGAAACATTGTTATATAACTTATTTTTGTCAAGATTCCATGAACAAAATCTAACAAACATCTCAATAAGGCTTGAAACTATAGAAGGTTCAAGCTTTAATGGAAGTATGAGGAAAATTGAAGAAGATGAAAGTGGATAAAAGAGGAAAGGACAAGAAGATAGTTGAGAAACTTCTTTTAGAAAATACCTAGGATGGTATGTGAGAATATTCCTCAAATCTCTGTCCTTGGAATGGTTCAAATGTGCAGGATTCTTGGCTGCATTTATAGAAAACGACAGTACGTTGCGCACGGCCCCGTGTCGGCTGGACACGGCCCCGTGTGCAGATGGAATCCTGACACATTTTTGTCCGCATTCTGACAAAATCAGAAGGGAATCTTTTGGGTGGACACGGGGGCGTGCTGACCTGGACACGGCCCCGTGTCTAGAAGCTGCCTTAAGGAACTCTTCAAATTTTAAGGAATTTTTCCGGATCGGGTGGTTCCTTACTGGATGGAACAACCCCAAAGTACCTAAGATACCTTAATTGATCTAGATTAAGACGAGAACGCAAGAGGTTGTCGGTGAGGGTGATTCCTATGCTATATGTAGGTGGACAAGTCCAACCCTTTTCCGGGCTCTCGTTAAAGAAGGTGTATGTCGAATCGCTCAGGTCTATGTATGCATCAAACGAAGTTGATGGGGAGTCCTTCACGGCAAAATCGACACAGGGACGACTATCGCTCAAGTCCTTACTAGAATTAGAAGTATCACTGGAAACAATGAAGTTGTTTGGATGCGTTTCCAACCTCTCTTCTTGGTTATCGCCTTGGAAAAGATTATTGAGGTCTTCCCTAAGTTCTTCTAACCAATTAAAAATTAGATCTTCTAGTTGAAATAATTCATCGAGAAGCATTTCTCCTAGAATATCTGGTTGGGCGCATTCGAGGGAGCGATAGGGATTATTTTTACTTTCGCCCCTCTTAAGGATACTAGGAAATGATGGGTCTATATAGTGGGGTTTATAATTTAGAAAAAAAAAGCATTCTAATTCTTTATGGTTACCACCACATAATTGACACCACATAGTACCATAAGAGTGCCGAAAGTAAAAAGTATCAGTATCACTCATGTTTGTGTCAGAAATTACCAACCGTCGGGATCTTACGGTTCTGTTTTCAGTAACTGAAACTTGGGCACGGGGGCGTGTTGAGTGGGCACGGCCCCGTGTTCAGCGTACTGTCTGACTTAAAACAGGATTGCCAGTTCCAATTATTGGGTACGGGGCGTGTTCAGCGGGCACGGCCCGTGCTGGGTTCTGCAGAAGCTGAAAAACTAAAAAAAATCCTAAAAATAATGAAAAATAAGAAAAACGATTAGGCCGTTGATTCCTAACTTTCTTAAAATCCTTGTGTCCCCGGCAACGGCGCCAAAAACTTGATGCGTGTGAAGTGTTATATATATTAGGTGTATATTTTAAGCCCCTTTAACACTTATTTTTAGCCAAGTTTTAAATTTATAAAACACGATATTTCACTAACACTAAACACACATATGGGCAAGTGCACCCATCGTGAGCGTAGTATAGTGTTGGTAAGATACCGAGGTCGTCCAAGGACACAAGAGCTTTTAATACCGGTTTATCCTCAACGTCTAATCAAAATAAAAAGTTTAGAAAAATGTTTTAAACTAAGAAAAATAAAAACTAACTAAAATGCTGAAAATAAAAATAAAAGAAAAAACAGATAGACAAGATGAATCACTTGGTTCCGACTCGTATCTAGTGTAACCTTTGATTATTTCCGCACTTTTGCACATAATTAAGAGATTATCTTAGTTATTGTAGTAGGCCCCTCTTTTGAAGGTGACGTTACCCTCACCCCAGTAGTTTGAGTCAGCAAGGATACAATCCTAAAAGGGTGGATTATTGGAAGATAATTAATTAAGTTATTAATGCAATATTATGGTAGGCCCCTCTTTTGGAGGTGACGTTACCCTCGGCTAAGTAGTCTGAGTCAGCAGGGATACAGTCCTAAATAGCCGGGTTATAGTATTAATAGTAGTTAACTTATGAGGGGATCAAAGAGTTTGGACCCCCGCCATCCAATACCGTTAAGTATTGAAGGAGGTCCTACTAAATTAGACCCAGGTCCATTGCAGGACCTCTAAACGCTGAACAATGGCAAGACCTTTACCAAACCGTTCCCTGAACCCCCGACCAGGTAGCCAACATACCTCCATATAGACCGTGGAGATATGAATGGTGAAAATCTTTTATTTTATATAGACAGTAAAATAATGCCAAGACACCACGGACAAACGATAAGGAAAGATCACCTTCAACATACGCAACTAGTTATTAAAGTCATTAATAAAAAACCAAATAAAAAGTGCAAAAGATTAGAAATAAAAAGTATTACACTAGACACTTTGTCTTCACCAAGTGATGTAAGAGACTTAGGCAAACATGGCCTTGATTGTCAAGAACTCTTACGATCAATCTTTGATCCCGAGACGACTCACACACTCTACGATGGACAATGGATGATGGTGGTGGATGATGGTGTTATGGTGGTGGTGGGTGGTGGGTGAAGTGTGAGAGAGGTGGTGTGCCAAGGGATGGTTTGAGCTTGAGCCAAGCACTTCTATTTATAGGCTGAACAGAAGCTCGGGCACGGCCCCGTGTCCAGTGGGCACGGCCCCGTGTCCACATCCTTCTCTTTCTTCATTTATTGCAGCTTTGTCTTATTAGTTGACCACGCCCCCGTGTCCGCTGAGCACGACCCCGTGGTGCAGAAGAATCTTTGTACTATGTAGATTTGTTGGATTGTGCGAATCTTATAGTTGACCACGGCCCCGTGTCCGCTGAGCACGGCCCCGTGGTGGGCAATAGAAGCTTCTACCACTTTGTCTTTTCTGCTGACACTTGGGCACGCCCCCGTGCTGGCTGAGCACGGGGCGTGTTCAGTCTTCTGATCTCTTGTTTTGCTTGGGAAAATGTTGTCGTGGGGTCGGGCATGTCACGTTTTGTTCCTTTTCTTGTATTTATGTTAGATTTTGATGTCTTTTTGCTTCTTTTGTTAATTTGAGCTCATTTAATCCTGAAAATACAAAAGGAAGACAAAAGCACACTTTTTCCAACATTAGTACTAAAAAAGGGTTAGTTTTATGCCTCATTTGATGAAATTTATATGTTACATTTTGAACACATCAGATAGGAATGAAAAAGGACATAACTAGATATGTTTCTAAATGTCTTACTTGCTCACAAGTTAAAGCCGAACACCAGAAACCTTCGGGTCTACTTCAACAATTAGAAATGCCTGTATGGAAATGGGAACTCATAACAATGGACTTTGTTACAAAGTTACCTAAAACCAGAAAAGGAAATGATGCAATTTGGGTAATTATGGGTCGATTAACCAAATCAGCTCATTTTCTACCTATAAAGGAAACCTTTAGCATGGAAAGGTTAGCCAAGTTGTATGTAGACAACGTAGTATCCTTACATGGAGTTCCACTCTCCATTGTATCAGATAGGGATAGTCGTTTCACTTCCCATTTCTGGAAAAGTTTCCAAGAGGCAATGGGAACCCGACTAAATTTAAGTACGGCATATCATCCTCAAACAGACGGGCAGAGTGAAAGGAAGATACAAACCCTGGAAGACATGCTCCGAGCATGTGTAATAGATTTTGGTGGAAACTGGGATGATCACCTACCTTTGATCGAATTCTCCTATAACAATAGTTATCATGCCAGCATTGAAGCTGCCCCATTTGAAGCACTGTATGGACGAAAGTGCAGAACTCCAGTTTGCTGGGCAGAAATAGGATAAAATCAATTATCAGGTCATGAAATCGTACAAGAGACCACCGACAAGATTACTCAAATCAAGGAAAGACTGAAAACTGCGCGAGATCGTCAAAAGAGCTATGCCGACCATCGACGCAAGCCATTAGAGTTCCAAGTTGGAGACAAGGTACTCTTAAAAGTTTCTCCTTGGAAAAGAGTAGTTCGATTCGGTAAGAAAGGAAAACTAAGTCCAAGATACGTAGGACCATTTTCAGTAATCCAACGTATAGGACCAGCTGCTTATCGCTTACAACTCCCAGAAGAACTAACTGGGGTACATGACGTATTTCATGTATCCAATCTCAAGAAATGTTTATCAGACGAATCACTGGTAGTACCTCTTCAGGACATGGAGGTAAATGAAAAACTAAATTTTGTTGAGAAACCATTACAAATAGAAGACCGAAAGATCAAGTTTCTCAAACACAAACGACTAGTGTTAGTCAAAGTCAAATGGGATTCTAAGAGAGGGCCCGAATACACTTGGGAGCTGGAATCAGAAATGGAACGAAAGTACCCCTACTTGTTCCAATAAATCTCGAGGACAAGATTTTTATTAAGGTGGGGAGGATGTAACAACTCTCACCAAAACTATTATTTATTATTTTATTTTGTCCAATAGGAAACCCTAATTGAGACCCCCAAGTAATCCTGCATAACCCCTAAAATTTTCAGAATAATTGGAATGAGGATCAGGACCCCCTAAAACCCAAGGGGGGTATCCCCTAATTATGTTTATCTGTTTGAAACGGTTGTAAAACGCATAAATTCGAAAATTGTCGACTCACCAAGGCTATACAAGACACGAAGCAACCCTAGGCTAGGGGGTATGCCCCGCGACTCGCGACAGGGGAGGAGGATCCCTTCGCGACTCGCGGGAGGGTCCAAATCGGGCTATAAAACCCCTGGCCTGGGACTTGATCAGTTTGCATGTTTCGACGCTAAAATTCATTACGTACACCCACTTATACACTGCTTCGTTCAAAAGTAGTTATAATCCCGAACCTCTGCTACGATAACAGGGTAATAACTCAATCGCTGCTACGATTCAATGTCCGATCGATTAAAACTATCCAATGGATGTTTAAGTGCTGCCCACATTAGGGTTATGCTTTGTCATTCGTTGTAAATTCGATGGATGTTTAAGTATCGCGCTTTGTCATTCGTTGTAAAGGTTTAATCTCGTGAGTTATCGTAAATGCTGTATTAGTTACTAACCTAGTTCGGGTGCATTGTTATTTGAATTAGGTTAAACAAGCTTATCAGTAGGCTAAACTCTGCTCAATTAAACTTGCAAAGTGAGTCATTCTCTTTTTACCAAATTGCTTTCAAAATTATGTTTGTTTTCAAAGTTATAATTACAGGGATTAAGTCTTTGTAATCTCCAGATTACAGCCGGCATGTGGGGTTTTGTATACATTACTTGATAACCGTCACCATTGGACAACGGGTTAGCCAAGGGGTGATATGACCATAGTCAGAGACACCATTGGACAACGAGATAGCCAATAGGTGGGCGAGTGACAAATACCGTGGGTATATGGTTGATATATGTAGACATTGTAATCGCTCTTAATACTGTAAATTATAACAATGTGTCGTTTGTAGTAAAAAGAATGATTCACCAGTATTTCCCCGCTGACAAAACCTTTTTCAAACATGTTTCAGGTGATCTGTTGTGATCCAAGAAAAGTGCCGTGAAGCACTACAAGCTTAAGGAAGTGGCTCAATATAAATAAAGAAACATGTTTTGTAAAATAAGGATTTCCCAGTGAAATCACTATATTGTAAAATACGGGGTTTTATCCTGAATTATGAAATAAAATAATCAGGCAATTTCAGCTTTAAAAAGATCCTGTGAAAAATCTTCCGCTGTCAATTCAATTAAATAAATTCCATGGGATTTTCTGTCTCGCGACTCATGAACCGGGTCAAACTGGGTCGGGGTCGTGACAAGTGGGTTGTGAAACTATTCCACGTTCCTTTAGATGATTGAGGAATTTCAAGCTGAGGTATTCACCGCCTCGATCTGAGCGAAGCATTTTAATCTTTCTATTAAGTTGGTTTTCAACTTCGTTTTGAAACTCTTTGAACTTTTCAAAAGTTTCATGCTTATGCTTCATGAGATAGACATAAGCATATCGACTATAGTCATCGATGAACGTAACGAAGTATCTCTCGTGATTCCTAGTCATGGTTCTAAAAGGACCACATACATCTGAGTGTATGAGTCCTAGTAGATCACTAGCTCGTTCACCAAGATGGGTGAAGGGATCCTTGGTGAGTTTGCCAGCTAAGCAAGACTCGCAATCATCAAATGAGCTCGTTCCGGTGGATTCAAGAATCCCCTCAGATTGGAGCCATTTTACGCGTGCCTTGCTTATATGGCCAAGTCTACAATGCCATAGGAATGAATCACTAGCACCATTTTTTTGACATTTAGAAAGGTGATATATGTTACTGCTAGGCTGAACATTAATTTCATAGATACCGTTTCGAGGTTTAGCCTCAAAATAGTAAATACCATTTAGATAAGCAGAAATAGCAACACCATTAAAAACATATCTAAATCCTTGTTCAAAAAGCAACGTAACTGAAATGATGTTCCTGGTTAAACCAGGTGCATAAAGACAATTGTTCAAAACAACAACAAGACCAGAAGGACATGTAAGATTAAATGTGCCAGTTGCCAGAACTGGGACTATTTTCCCATCGCCAACAATGAGCTCCATGTCTCCCGGCTTCAGTTTCTTCCACTTCTCAGGCTCCTGCAAGACATTAATGATGTGATAACCACACCCGGTATCAAATACCCATGTGTTGCTTGAAACAGTGAAAAGTTCGATAACATATATTAGAATACCTGAAGAAGTGCCTTCTCCATTAGCCTTCTTCACTTTGAGCTTGGCAAGATACTCGGGGCAGTTTCGTTTCCAGTGCCCCATCTTGTTACACTCATAGCATTGCCGCTCTTCTGGAAGAGGGGCTTTCACAGCTTGCTTGCTCTTGTTGGTGGCAGGTTTGGCAGCAACAGGAGCCTTTCCTTTGTTTTTGTTGTTATAACTTTTCTTCTTTATTTTGGGCTTTTTAACACCACCAGATCGAACCATTAACACTTGGCTTACTTTGTTGGAAATGTTTATCTCTGCCGTTTTGAGCATCCCATGTAGCTCTGGCACTGTCTTTACCTAGTCATTCATGTTAAAGTTCATAACAAATTGATCATAGTGACTGGAAAGAGAGTTGAGAATGAAGTCAACTGCCATCTCATCTTGGAGAGGATAACCAAGTTTGTTTAATTGGTCGATGTAGCCTTTCATCTTGAGGACATGAGCACTAACTAAGGAACCATCTTGCATTCTACAGCTTATGAGCTGTTTCATGGTGTCATAGCGTTCATGACGAGCTTGTTTCTGAAACATGCCCTTAAGTTGTTCAATCATGTCGAAGGCATTCATGTCTTCCATATTCTTCTGAAGATCTAGAGACATGGTGGCTTGCATGAGGCAAGCAACTTCCATGGCATCTTCTTTATGTTTGTCGAAAGCCTTCTTCGCAACCACAGTGTTGTTCTCGGGTGCGGTTGGGATCGGGGTTTCCAAAACATAAAGCCTTTTTGCCATCTTGAGAACGATTCTCAAGTTGCGGTGCCACTCAAGAAAATTGGTGTTATTCAGTTTGTCTTTCTCAAGTATGGACTTGAGAGCAAAAGAGGAGTTGTTTTCAGATGACATCTGTTAAGCAAACAATTATTTAATTAGTATTTTTAATGTATTTCCTTATTTAGTGAGGTGAGACGATAAGGAACGAGAATCCGGTTAGAAGCTCTTTCTAAAGGCAGCTGGGGCATGCAACATTAGCAAGAGGTTCAAGCGGACTGACAACGATTGTCAATTGTGAGAAAAGCACAACTCCCGGGGTTTATGAGGCTGCGAGGACAACCTTTGTCCTTGCATTGATACGTTTGGCCTCATCTATGCCACTTTTGTTCTCAAGACGGCTGGGGCACGCAACACGAGAAGAAAAGTAGTAGTCGTCCTAAAACGTTCACATGTGGAAGGGACGGATGTGTCGACGAAACCCTTGCACCTTGGAAGGATAAACTAGACACCAAGTGTCGTGCTGTGGCTCCAACACTGATGGTTCGCATTATGCCCCAAGTGTTACTAGTAGTAGGATGGCATAGACCATTGATTTTAATTTTTACCAAATAGGGTCGTTATAGTCGGTTTTAATCTAAATATTAAATTTGCGACATAACCAAAAAGTCTCTTTCGCCTCTCGGGACAATTAGTTTTAGATAACTTACAAAACTAAGTTTGTCGTGACTTGGAATAACCAATTAAAGTTAATAGTTAAAACTATTAAGTTTATGAGTTTTAAAGATGTGAGAAAAAACATGTTATAAAACTCTAGTGGTTACAAAATATGCAAGTTGCTAGAACTTGCTTTTTCCGATTTCATTTAAAAAAAAAACTTTTAAGAATACGTTTTGGTATTAAGTTGAAGTGTGATAACATTTATCAAAAGGCAACCATAATAGCAAAAATGAATATGTAAATCATATGGGCATGAATATGATCTTGCTAGAGCCAAGTTGCAAGATCAAGGGGTCACGGTCACAAAACACAAAACAACCACAAGGATGGACTTGAGTGCATCTTGTTGTCTTGAGCGACTCCCACTAACTTCAAGACTCCTCTTGGCATTCAGTTTTGCTTCGGGTCTTCGCATCAACAATATTTAACAAGTAAATATAACAAAGACAAAGAACCTTATCTATTACAACTTTGAACCACAAAGCGGGCCAAAACCATAAACTAATCTATTACAACTTTGAGCCGCAAAACGGGCCAAAACCATGAACAAAACCAAATATAAACACAACCACAAGGTCGGGCCCGATTTACATATTCAACATAACCAAAAGTATGTTTGGGCAATTTTGGTCAACCAAATATATAACAATTAAAATATGACCAAAAATATATATAGCCCAAAGATAAAAATAAATAAAAAACTTTAGACTTTTAAAGTTTGTGATTTATTATTCCGGTGAAAAAGACCGGTTTCGATTTGCATGTGGTGAGCATCAGCTCTGATACCACTGTAGGAAGTCCGTGGTATAATTTTTACTATTATTTCATGAACCCGGTTCATATTATTTATGTGTTTATTTCGTTACAAGGATTAGTCAAAACACTTTTGACAAATAAAAATACATGTATATATATGTCATTCAAAATAAACTTTAACTAGTTAAAACTATATATACATTTTTAAGCAACGGAAGCGTGTGTAACAAAATTAACATGAACACTTTTATACCAAGGAATACCCGTAATGGAACAAGGTCACCGACATGCAAACACGAAATATAAACGCAAACCATAGGGGGTTTTAGATATACCTTCGGTTAGTAATAAACCGGTTGAGACACCGAGGTTCAACGAACAAGGGCTAGTTAACGAACCAACGAGACACGACGAAGGGGCGGCGCCAAGCGGCGGTAGTCAACAGCGGCAGCCGCGGCAGTAGGCGGCGACGGCCTGTCCGGCAGGCGGTGGTGGCCGGTTTGGGTGTATGAGTTGAGAGAGTTTTTGTTGCAACCTTGTGTTTTCCAACTCTCAAAAACAAGACCCACAACTATATAGATCATGGACAATATTGCATGCTCGCCAGTGTCAAACCATGCAAAAATGCATGTGTTTTGATTGGCCACAAGTTAGGTGTATGACAAGTGGCGTAGGGTGAGAATACCCGTGTCACCCGGTCCATGTACCCGTCTCTCAGTTAATACCCGCTTATGATCATAAATATAATTATGATTTGTCTCGTATATTGTTCGTAATTACCAGTTAAACAGGTTAAGTGGATTTTTAGTTCGTTGCCCAAGGTGTAACTCTTACGGGTCAAGACCCGGTCGGCAGCGTTGACTTATCGAACCGGACATAATATCCAACAATAAAACCTCTAGAAGCTTTATACCACACCATCCAGCCTAAGAAACATATTTATCCAATTGATAGTTTTGTCAAGCTTTTGTTATTTATCCAATCGATAGTTTTGTCAAGCTTTTGTTCAAGTCAATCACATACATAAATGACAAAACCAAAAAAATTGCACGAGTAAATTAAGGAGTTATCAAACAAGCTTCCATAATTAGTGGAAAACAAAGGAGTAACCATAATTATTATACTAACCTCGATCTCCTCAAAAAGTATATCAAATTTTGTTTTTTTCCCATGTATGATCTATCTCCTCAAGATTCAAAACCAGTCACCATCACACAAAAAAAAAAAAAAAAAAAAAACCTTCTACTACTACAAACACTCCACTCTCATTCAAAGTAAGAATCAACATGCTTCACTACCCCACTTGCATCACTTAACACATCCACACCACACCAACAACAAACAATCCCTTCAATTAACCACCTCTTGTCCCCCACTCCAAACAATCATATGCCCAAAATAAGCATAATCAAATAACGAACTTCCTCATTCTTTATACTAAAAAAGTTGGAATCTTTGTCTATTCTCATGGGTTTTCAAATACCCATCAAGAAAATCAAAGGTATGACCTTTAAAATCATATGTTTTGACACCTTTTATTGTTCTTGCTCTGTTTTAGCCCTTGTAGTCTTCTTAAGCTGTTCTGATTGTGTGATGAAGATGTTGTAGATTCAGCTCCCTTAGGTTATGAAATTTCTGGGTTTAGTTATGATTACCATAAAGATGTTGTTGGGAATCATAAAGTTAAGAACTTGGTGTCTAAAAATGGGATTTTTAAATTTGGGTTTCTTGAGAAAGAAAATGGTGAGTTTCTTGTTGTTGTTAGGTATAATTTAGGCCCAAAAGTTGTTAATTTGCCTGTTTGGAGTGTTGGTGGTGGAGTTAGGGTTTCAGTCAACTCTACATTTAAACTTACGATGGATGGAAGGTTGATCTTGTTTGAAAACCGCAGCGGTTCGATAATTTGGAGCACCGATACCTCTGGTTTAGGCGTTGAAACAGTTAGTCTCTTGAACAATGGTAATTTGGTTCTAATGGGAAGTCAAAGTAGAGTGATGTGGCAAAGCTTTGACCGGCCGACGAACACGTTGCTCCCCGGTCAAACGCTTAGTTACCCGCAAATTCTTAGAGCGCCTTCTACGAGATCCGTGACTAGTTACTATAAGTTTGTGGTTAATACCGAAGGGATAGCGTTAATGTGGGAAAATAATGTTACGTATTGGAGAACACATTTGGTCTCGTCTGTAACGGTTAAAGAAGTTAGGTTTAATGCGAACGGCGTTTTGGAACTATATGATGATATGAAAAAGATTGTATGGTCGGTATCAAGTAAGGATTTTGGTGAAGGGTCGGTGAGTTTGCGGCATTTAAGAATGAATCAAGATGGGAACTTAAGGATTTATTCGTGGGATGATGATGTTCATACTTGGAGAATCGGTTGGCAAGCGGTAGAAGATCAATGCAATGTGTTCGGTTCTTGCGGGTTGTATAGTGTTTGTGGGTATAATTCAACCGGGCCCGTTTGCAGTTGTTTGTATTCCGATTCGTTAGATTCGGGGAATGGGGTTGCATCACCTGATTCCGGTGTTTCAGGGTGCAAGAAAATGGTTGATCTACAAAGCTGTAAAGCCCATACAAGTATGTTGGTTATGAAACAGACGGTGCTGTATGGGCTTTATCCGCCTCATGACGTTGATATGATGCTAAACGAAGAAGATTGTAAAGATTATTGTTCTAATGACACCACTTGTTTTGCTTCGACTTCAAAAGCCGATGGCTCGGGGTTATGTACGTTGAAAAAAACCGCATTTATTAGTGGATCTACATCCCCTGCGATTCCTTCGACTTCTTTCTTAAAAGTTTGTTTAGTCCCACAAGCGGTTGCCGCCAAGGGAGCGAAACCCGATGCCACGACGAAAGCCGTAGCTTCTCCGTTTCGAGGTAATTATAGAAAGATCGTCAGTGCGGTTGCGTTTCTCGTTCTTATGACGATTTTGATTATTGTAGTGCTTGAAACGTTTATCGTTTTGTTTGTTTATCATAAAAGGCGAAACATTTCTCTAAAAGGAGCAGCGAAAGGGGCTAAAACGAATCTTGAAAACAGTGCGTTAATTCGGTTATCTTATAAAGAAGTACACGAACTCACATCGGGATTTTCGAACCAACTCGGTTTTTTCGTGTTTAAAGGTTTACTCTTTGAAGAAACGGTTGTAGCTGCAAAGGTACTTGATGTTGCGAATTTATCAGAAAAAGAGTTTATAAAGGCGGTCTCGATCTTGGGTGGGACCCACCATCGAAATTTGGTGTCTTTAAAAGGGTTTTGTTATGAACCGAAACATAAGATTCTAATCTATGAGTGTATCCCGAACGGGTCGGTTGATAAATGGTTGTTAGATGATAAAAATGAAAAAAGTTGGCAAACAAGAGTCGATATCGCAGTTGGAATTACACGCGCACTTGCGTATCTACACACCGAGTGTCAACTATGCATACCTCACGGGAACTTGAAGCTCGAAAATGTACTGATCGATGAAAATTTAGTCCCAAAAGTGACAGATTTCGGTATTAAGAGTTTTCTACAAAGTGAAAACTCGTGTTCTTCGTCTAACGAGTCTCCATCCGAGAAAGATATTTACATGCTCGGGAAGTTATTGATCGAAATTGTGGTGTTAAGTCGGGAAACGGTTGGAGACGGTTTGGATCAAGTGATGGAGAAAGTGATGCAAGAACAGAAGTATTTAGATAATGAAGATATAAGAGGGGTTGAAAGAGTGGTGAGAATATCATTGTGGTGTATGCAAAACCAGCCGTTTTTACGACCCTCGGTTGGTGAAGTGATGAAGGTTCTCGAAGGTACACTTTCCGTTGATCGACCTCCATCGAGCTTTGCATACAGAAACGATGATGATAGAGAGATACAAGTCGCAGATGTCGTTCAGGAAGTAGAATCGGGATCCTAAAGGGTAGTTTTGCAAGTTCATATGACCTTTGTAGTCTAACTGTAGATGATAGTTCACTAGCTTTTAACTCTTTTTTTTCATAGATGAGTATGAAGCTTGGCTGATTTGTATCTTTTTTGAAATCTCTTCAATCAAAAGATTTTACTTTCATATTCGTGTTTTCCAGTATTTGCGTTTGCACACGCGCACGCACACACACCCTTAATGGTGATCACTGAGTGTTCAAAAAGCTCACGGCTCACTCGAAACTTGCTTGAAAAAAAAGCTCGAAACTAGTCGAGCTTGAGCCCAACCTGGCTCGGCTCGATTACAATCCTAATGCCAAACACCCTCTTAATTTCATACAAGTAAACAAGAACAATTTAGTGCACAAGTATACAAACAAACACACATCCTAACCATAAACACTACATTACACAAACAAACACCATAACAACATTAGAAAAGTACAACCGATCGACTTAATGATTTGGGCCGAGAAGCGAGAGAAGAAAGGTCTGATAATGGCCGGATGTTTCAGAGTGAACCGCATCATTCAAACTCTTCTTATACTTTTTATGGTACTCGGCCTTTATATATTGCATATCAATCTCAGTTCTCGTCACAATCACCCTTATAAGTGTTGTGTCATCGGTCCCCAAGCCCGCCATTGACTTATGTAACACCTACAAGCATTTTCAAACACCATATGAATACGAGACTCATCATAGTGTAACGTTAAACCAAATTAACTTAAAAAAGATTTCACCTTTGCAAAATACTTTGCGGGATTTTCAGCACATTGTAAGATCGTCAAAAGTGCGCTTTTAAATAACCCCGAAGTTTCCTTCTTTACAGCCTGCAAAATGTGAAAAATGTTCAAAAACGCGTGTAAGGCATCGGTTAGCAAAATTGTATAAGTCATGTTTCTTGTGACAACCTTTTTGAGTGATCCGCCATACATGTCATGGTAACATGTGTTTATAGCAACCAAATGTGCTCTACTTCTTTCACTAAAGATTTGCACAAAAACCTTCTCGTCGGTTCCTAATTTCTTTTCACCGGCTTTGTACAACTCTTTTGCATCTTTTGCCGCCATTTCCCTATCGACTTCCATGCCTTCATAACGTGGTTTGTTCACACAAGCAAGCAAAATCTGCACAAGAAACCAATTTTTGATCAAATTATTTCTTCCTACAATCAAAAGGATTAAAAAAATTGACACAATATTCAAAAATGTGTAGAAACACGGTTCAGATCGACAACCTAAGATTAGTGTTAGATGTAGTCCATAGACGGAAGTTCCGAGATTAGTAACTCAATTGGGTAGATATTTTGGCAGCATAACATTTCCGACACAGATTAGATTCATACCGAAAGAGTTTACATCGTTAAGGACCGGGAACGGATCAAGTGTGATCTCTCCTCTCACTCGACTACTTTTGACTTAGACGAATGAACAGGCTATATATAAGCACTCCCATTCGTTTGAATCCTTCAAACAAATGGGACACAATCTATTGACTATTTTAATCGATTGTCACATTCGTTTGATATTTTCAAGCGAATGGACCATGTTCATTTGTTTACAAACACTCACACATACATATACAGTATAGACTTAATCCAACCTATTCGTACAGTAACGGACACACATTATGCACTAACAAAATGAAACTTAGTAAAACAAAAAACTGGTAAAGATTCGACCTTTTCGTGATCCCCAGAAGCTTGACGCTTGATGTCATGTTCAAGATGAGATCCAAAAGTCGAGTGGTAAATTTGCGTAAGCGTTTGTAACTGGGTAGATGTTCGCGAGCATATGATTTCGGTTACCGCTTCAAGATTAAGAAAATCACTGGTCAATCCTTGTTTCAATATAACGGCATCCCGTCCTGCTGGATCATGCATCCAAAGCAAAACTGCAGTCTGTGACATCATTTCCAATAGTCAAAGTCAAACATAACAATTTCAAGATTCAAATTTCACTCTCAAGGTTTCATCTTTTCTGGTCAATCTTTTTTCACAATAATTACATTTCTAATACATCAGTATATAAAACAAACCCATCTCAAAAATCACACTTATTCTCATCAATTTTGAAATTCCAAATTGGGAAGTTTGACTCATCAAAGTCAAAACTGTGCTCTGTAACTGTAACTGACTAACTATACCTCTAACTTGCCACTAAGTTCAGAAGACAAACGTTTAAGAATGTCCTCAGAATACATTGTCTCGTATTCTTGTCGAATACACGCCCGCTGCGTTGCATCTCGATGCGCAAGTATACCGATCACTGCCGCTGTATCACACCCAAAACCTGATCAAATCCAAAAAAAAAAAAAAAAAATTGATGTTCATATCACATGGATCAAGAATTCAAGATCTGATCAAAATTCAAAACCATGACTTTCTATAACTTGACAATTCTTTATTCTAATCTGATCAAAAAGATGTTGACTAATTGAAAGTCAAAGTGTTTACCTTTGAAGGCTTTATGTAATTGAATTGCATCATCTCTTGGAGAAACTGGTACAGGAGGAACAGTTAGAGTGGCCATGATGGATGAATATGACAGAAATGAAGTGGATCAAGTGCTTCAAATGGGCCAAGATCAAATACAGTTTTCCTTGGGAATCACGCGAGATGTGTTAATTTTTTATTTTTTAACTTTTTATGTGGGTCTTGGAAGTTATTAAAAACTGAAAACCATGTTCACAGAAAAAGTGTTTTGGTTTATCTAAAAAGTGTATTAATGTCCTGTCAAGTAGGCAGTGGATTTGAATTAACTAGGGCTGTAAACGAACCTAACGAACACGAACAACCTTGTTCGTGTTTGTTTGTTAAAGAAATATATGTGTTCATGAACTCTTCATGAACACTTACTGAATGAAATTTTATGTTCGTGTTCGTTTGTTAAGGAAATGAATGTGTTCGTGTTCGTTTGTTAATTTTAGGCAACGAACATTCATGAACACAAACTAACACAAACTATTGTCCATGAACACAAGTGTTAGTTAACAAACGAACACAAACAAGCATTCATGAGCAGAATATATTATACGTTGATACTTATTAAATCTTTTATTTGTCGGATTGAATTATTTTTATAAAATATAAAATTTAAAAACACTAATGAACTATTGAATACAATCGAACATAAACGTACACATTACCGAACGTTCACGAACGTAAATGAACGAATGCGGCTTCTGTTAATGAAATTCTCGCCAAACAGATCACGAACTGTTTGTTGATCATTTGGTTCGTTTGTAGCCCTTGAACCAACGTATTTTTTAACAAGTTTGTTGTGGTTTAAGAAATAAAAGAAAAAAAATTAAAAAATAAATAATCGTCACATGTGATTGGCGGAGGACAATAGACACCACCCACCCTTGTTTCTCATATTTAAAAGTGGTTTTTAAATATTGGATGGTTCTCGTTTAAACTTTCATCAAAGAATTCATTTATTTAGAGTAAACTTCCGTTTTGCTCCCTGTGGTTTGGTCATTTTAACGGTTTTGCTCCAATAGTTTAAAAATAGCCATTTTCCTCCCTGGTCTTTCGATTTTGTCACCAGTTTGCTCCCTAATCTTTCAAGTTTGTCGCCAGTTTCCTCCCTGATGGAGTTAGAGGCTGGGAGCAAAATGAAGATAAGTTAGAAAAATCAGGGAGGAAAATGACTATTTTTAAACTATTGGAGCAAAACCGTTAAAATGACCAAACCACAGGAAGCAAAACGGAAGTTTACTCTTTTATTTAATATATAAAAGGTTATTCTAGTCATTTTATTTCCCTTACACGTACGATCTTCTAATAATTTATTTGTCTTCTAGTCTGGTTTATACTATTAAAGTCGTTTACGGATGAACCTACACATTTTTTAACGGTTTAAATTACACTAAATCCGTCTATAACGGGGCAAGACATTAAAAAGTAAACAAGAACAATCTAGTGTGCAAGTTTTCAAACACACATTTCAACCTTATAAAGTACATTACAGAAACAAACACAATAACAATTCAAGACACGTTATCGACTTAATGATTTGGGCCGAGAAGCGAGAGAAGAAAGGTGCGATAATGACCAGATGTCTCAGAGTGAACTGCATCATTCAAACTCTTGTTGTACTTTTTACGGTACTCTGCCTTTATATATTGCATATCAATCTCGGCTCTTGTCACAATCACCCTTATAAGTCTTGTGTCAAAGGTCCCTAAGCCTTTCATTGCCTTATATAACATCTACAAACATTTAAATTCAATATGAGTATAAAACTCTCATATTGCAACATTAAATAGATTTAACCGAATAAAGATCTCACCTTTGCAAAGTACTTTGCGGGATTTTCAGCACATTGTAAGATTGTCAAAAGCGCGGTTTTAAATAACCCTGACGTTTCCTTTTTTACAGCCTGCAAAATGGTCAAAAACGCGTGTAAGTCATTGGTTAGCAAAATCTTAGAAATGCTTTCATGTTTCTTGTGAGAACCTTTTTGAGTGATCCACCATACATGTCATGGTAACATGTGTTTATAGCAACCAAATGTGCTCTACTTCTTTCGCTAAAAATTTGCACGAAAACCTTCTCATCGGTTCCTAATTTCTTTTCACCGGCTTTGTACAATGCTTTTGCATCTTTTGCAGCCATTTCTCTATCGACTTCCATGCCTTCGTATCGTTGTTTGCTTATATAAGCGAGCAAAATCTGCACAAGAAACCAACTTTTAGTCAAAATGATGCATCCCCACCATGACATTATGTGCAAAAATCAAATATTGGTTAATATTTGACCTTTTGGCTATCCCCAAAGATTTGTAGCTTGATGTCATTTTCAAGATGAGTTCCGAAAGTCGAATGGTATAATTGTGTGATCGCTTGTAACTGCGAAGATGTTCGAGAGCATATCACTTCGGTTATACCTTCAAGATCAATGAAGCTTTTAGTCAATCCTTTTTTCAATATATGGGCATCCCTTGCTGCTGGATCATGCATCCAATATGAAACTGCAATCTTTAACATGACTTTCAAAGTCAAACATAACACTTTGCAAATTCAAAGTTCACTTTCATTATTTTAGAGTTTCTGTTCAATCTTTCTTCTAAAGTAACTATCTTTCCATAGATCAGTTTAGAATAAAACCCATATTTGAAACTACATTTATTCTCAACAATTTTGAAATTCTAAACTAGTATGTTTGACTCTTAAAAGTCAAACATAACACTTTCCAAATTCAAAATTCGCTTTCATCGCTTCATGTTTTCTGTTCAATCTTTTTTTCTAAAGTAATTATCTTTCTAGAAGATCAGTTTAGAACAAAACCCATATTTGAAACTACATTTATTCTCAACAATTTCGTAATTCTAAACTAGTATGACTCACAAAAAGTCAAACACAACACTTTTCAAATTCAAAATTTACTTTCATTGCTTATGTTTTATGTTCAATCTTTTTTCTAGAGTAACTATCTTTCTAGAGGATCATTTTAAAATAAAACCCATATTTGAGATCACATTTATTTTCATCAATTCTGAAATTCAAAACTAGTATGTTTGACTCAAAAAAGTCAAAATGGTCCTCTGTTTTGTACCTGCAGGTGACCACTAAGTTCAGAAGCCAAACGTTTAAGGATGTCTTGAGCATACATTGTCTGGTACTCTTGTCGGATATTCGCGCGCTGCGTTGCATCTCGATGAGCAAGAATACCAATCACTGTCGCGGTATCACACCCGAGTCCTGATCAAATCCAAAATTGTTAAATTGAAATCTTTATTCTAACAAAATCAATCAAATTCAAATAATTTACCTTTGAAAGCTTTATACAACTGAATTGCATCATCCCGTGGCGAAACCGGCACCGGAGAAACTGTAATTGTGGCCATTTGGATTGATTTTGATTAGGAAAAAACAGAGGGTGGGTTCAAAGAGATAGAAACAGAGCATTTAAATAGAAATTAAAATGGACCGGTTCAAATGGGTCAAAAAGATATATATAATATATGTATATAAAATAAATAAAAAAACAGGTGATTGTTGTTCCCTTTGTCTTGGTCAACTATTTTGATTATTTCAGATGAGACTATGTATTAAACTAGTAAATTTCCCAACGCATTGCAACGGGTTCGAAATATAAAGTAATTCGAATTTTTACCGTTTAATAAAAACATATTATATTTGGCATGACTTGTTTCTGAACAAAAGTTATGTCAAAACGTAGATAAACTAAAAACGTACATAAAAAATAGCACGAAAACGTATTACATTTGATCTGATTTATTTGACTTATTTGCGAAAGAAATTAGGTTGAAACCAGTGGCGGATCTTGCCCGTTGAACATCCCAGGGCCGAAAGACACGGACACTAAAAAATGCCCGGGCCGAACATAGTATATATAAAAAATTTCGATCGAAATACGGAAAATTAGCACTACGGCCGAAAAACTTGCCAGGGCCGTGGCCCTGGAACATGCCTTCTAAGATCCGCCCATGGTTGAAACGTTAACCAATTTTAACTTATACCAACACGTACATCTATATACTATATATAAGCATTTCCCATGTCTAAAATAGTAATTTAACCCCAACTTTTTAAGATGGCATACTAAAAGTCTTAAATAAAACCTATATTTTTTCATTTTTCTTCCCACTTTACCCTCCTCTCCTTACATCCCCTTTGAAATAAAACCTAAACATCAGGTTGTTCACCTGAATCGTTCTCCTTCAGTTAAGCCTACACTTGAAACCGATCTGTCCATTGAATCAGTGTATTAATGGCGATCTTCACATTTAATTTGGTGAATCAAAGAGTCCAATGAAATCAGCCATCTCTTTTTAAGCCCTCTCCTCCCCCAAATAAATCAACGGCGACAACGAAGGTCGCACCCAGTCTTTTTCTCCACAACTTCAGCAGGTGGTGGCGTCGTCGGAGGAGTGAGCGACGGTTGTAATGGAGTCGGTGGTCTCAGATGTTGGCGAGACAGGGATTTAGGTCTGAATTGCAGTGACGGTTGCAAAGGTGCTGATGATGCCGACGGCTAGGGTTCTTGTCGAGTGTAGATGGTGGTTATGCTTCGAACCCTAAATCTCCTCTCTTTATCACTCATCTCAACCAGATTTTGAGGTAAGTTTTTGAGGTTTTTTTAATTGTAATTTGTTTGTTTAATGATCACTACTACCCACGATTCTTCTTCATTCTCATCTGGGTTTGTTTAATTTTTGATTTCTGATACATGTGGGTGTATTCAGGACACTGAAATCCCAAAAAAGAACCAAATTGTTACTCAAAAGTTTTACAGTAAGCTCATATCTCTCATGTTTAATTCCCTCAAACTATGAACCTATGAAAATTTGTGCTCTTGTGATCTTCAATATGTTTACCTTTTGTCATTGTTTTCCCTAATTTTTAAGGGTTTATGAGATCAAAGCCATACGCTGTATCTTTAAGGTTGAAAGTATTCAGAAAGATTTAGTGACTTTTGTTGATTAGAGAAAATGGCAGTTTGGTGTACATTTTTTGAAAACCTAAAGTTGCGATTTGAAGTTCGAATAGGTGTGATAACTTCTAGGTTTTCAGTTTAATTTATCGATTTTGTATTATGGAGGGTTAATTATATTAGAGTATCTGGTATCTAAGTCATCATCACACTCACATGAGTTGTAGAGCTAGGGTTTTTTGAAGGTTAAGAAGTACCAATTATTTAACGGTAAGCATCCTTTCGGTTTAGTTTATAGATTTTGTATGTACAGATATGGTACCTGCTTCAACAATGAATATCTCTGTTGACTCGGCTTAGCCAACTCAAGCAACATGGCCTAAAAGGAGGATTTATGTAGAGAATTTAGTAAACTTCAGCCTTGGAGGTGGCAATAATGCAATGGCTTAGTGGTTTTCTTCGACCATTTGGTTTTACCCATGTTCAGGGCAGGAGTCCTTGCATTAGTTGTATTGTAAGCATATTATATTTTTTTTCCAAATACATGCTTTCTCTCATTTTTTTGCGTCTATGAAAAAAAAGGAGGGTTTTGAAATAATTGATTATCATGGCTTCACTTCAGGTGAACAGGGAAAAGGGTCAGGCTCAAGAAGGTAATGAAGTTTCTTTCTTTCTTATTTCTTTTATTACCCGTGTTTTGGTTATATGGGTATGGGTAGGAATGATGGAAGTGGATCTAGCGATTGGATTTATGATGGTGCTGGTGATCAAGATCAGCAATTGCATGTTTTTACGAACCTGAATGTTATGCTCACCAACTGTTCGAAGAATGTCCTCACACAAGATCTTCAGCTGAAAATTATCATGCATGTTACATGCCCCTTTGGTTTTTAGTGAGTTTGATTTATCTGATATTGTGAATGAGTCTTTTGTTAGAATTTTGTGAATTCAGTCGCTGGTGAAACACAACGGCAAGGATCCGAAAGGCTATGGTTATATCACATTCGATTTTTACAATTTAGAGTATCGATTTTTTTTAATTTAGATATGAATTATCATATTAATTGCATATTATATCTTTGATCTTTCGTCAATTATTTTACTTTAGGTCATAACTAATAACTTGAGGCTGGACGAAGGGCGGGTGTAGGGCAAAATGATTCTTTGTTGAAACGTGTTTTTTAGTGTTATTTCGACAACCGACCTCTGGCCCAGATTGCAACCACAGTCTCCTATTCATCGTCATCTCTTTGTTTAATCTATTTTATCTTTGATTTCCGTTCGTTTATTTGGCTCCAAATCAATGCTAGAGCAATGACTTTCACAACCATCTCTTTCAAACGGTGCATAGGTATGCATATTTCGTGGGGTTATTTTGTCAGTTAATGATCCTCACTTTTTAATCCTTTTTAGCTTAACGAATGGTGCTTAATGTGTTTTTTGTTTTACTTTTATCTTTTATCAGGTACTCGAATCCTTGAAGTTTATTTAAAACTTAGGTAATCTTGTCAACAACAGTTGTTGAATGGGTGGTTGTGTCACTCGAAACATTTTCACTTTTATTTTGGGAATTTCAAATGAGCTGCAAACATTTTCACTTTCATTTTCACTATGGAGGCTCGATGATGATTTCCACAAGTCTGCAGCAGCGGAGATGACCTTCTGCCGCTGGACAGTGGTGATTGAAGGTGGTTTGAGTGGCACAATTAGAAGCAATCTTTCTGAGCAAGTTTTTTTTATCAAAGGAGTTCGACTTGAAGCCTCTGGGGTGCTTTCATTCTGATGTTGTTATCGAGTGTGAGACTATAAGCCTTTGGAGTGGTTTCATTCTGTTCATGTTGATGTTGTTATCGATTGCAGTTACAAGCATCCTTGAGATTCAATGCGGAGGTGTTACAATAGACGATTTCTGTAGAAACGAGCAGTTCTGGGTGATCGGTTTTGGGTCAGTTCCTCTTTTCACACTCTTTCGAGTTGGCTGGAGTGAACACCAACTTCACTGTGACATCAAAGGGAGGGGATGATGGTGAATTTGCAGAGTTGTACCTGTTCAAATGGACACTAACCCTGCTGCTCTTCAACATAATCGGGGTGGTGGTAGCCATCTGGAATGGAGTAAAGGTTCGTTAATGTGATAGTGCATCATTTTTTTATAAAGGAACGGTAATGTGAAAGCTTTAAACTTTTCTTTGCAAGTGTAGTTGGTCACCTTGTTTCTGTTTTAAATATTTCAAAGTTTTATCAAACATACAATATTAATTCTAAAATTTTGGCTTATTTACATGTGGGTTTTTTTGCAGCTCAATTGGGCGTAAGGATGAGGACTCAGGAGGCAATTCGTCCAACAATTATTAGCAGGCATTGGTGTTTTTGTGCAGCTAAGTTGCATAAGTTTCAAAGAACGAAAGTAATATAGTTTGTTACTTGTCAAATGAAATGAAATGAACCATACATACGGTTACTAACTAATGGTCTGGTCTGGTCTTTCTTTGCAGCTTTATATAGCATCAATTTATATCCGTCGGGACACCCGCCGCAATGCGCGGGCATTCCCACTATACACATATATGTATATGCATGCCGTTATAATTTTTGATTCTTCAACCATCTGTTTGTGTTTTTTTGTAGCCTTAAGGAGGATTGGGGTGAATAGGGTGGAGATTTGTGTTTTTTATTGAAATGGATGATAAATGCTATGGTTAAACACAACAGAAGTGCCGTGTGCTCCCTTCCACATAAACCATTTTTAGCTAAAATGTTAGAACTTCAATTTGGAAAGTAGTGATTTTGCATACTATGTTGATTGACTGCCGTTATGGGTATGGAACATACATGAAGGATCGTTTAGATGTATTAGTCAGTTTCCCAGACACTAGCTTTATAAGAACAACATTAGACATCCTGTCTTACTATCTTAGCATATGTTTCGAGGCATTTTTTGTGTTATGTTATCACAGACTCACAATCTTGAAAATATGATAGATATTAATTTGACAAAGGCCAATCTGTTGATCTGTAGTTCTTAGAATCTTAGTTATTCTGTTTCTCAAGATTAAAAGAAACATATGGTGATAAATTTATTTGTCTTTAAGGTTCTTGTCAGTTGTCTATACATTTTTAGTTTTACTTTGATGCAAATCTTGTGATGATTTAAAGAAGCCATTGATGCTCGAAAGGAGGATAAAGTGACTATAAGACGAAAAGAAACGCTCAATTTGTAATAACATCTGTCGAACATTTGGATGATTTTTTTTAAGTTAATGGTAAAGAAAACTTGATTTTTACTTAAGTATTAAATAAAAAATAATGAGCTGGCTGGCTCTGTTTTCTATAAGCCGAGGTCAAGTTTAAAGCATTTGCTTGTTAAGAAAAATGAGCTGAGCTAAAGATTCATGTAATTCATTTGGAAAGTATGTAACATAGATACTTAGCTCAAGTTGATTTTTTTTATCCAAGTTAAATTTTCTGTTACTAAAAAAAAAAACATAAGCAACTCGTAGGTTCATAATTGATTAATTAAAACCAAAATATTAAAATCATTCGGATTTTGAATACCATAACATAAAATTTTTTGTTGTGGTTATAGCTCAAAACCGAACTAAATTGCTCCATGCACATCCCTAAAATCACCAAACTAAAGTGTTATGATACCCGCCGCATCGCGCGGGCAACCCACTAGTAAAAATAAGCTGGTAAGAAAATTAAGTTTTTGATGTTAAAGAATGGTACGCCGCGTTGCGGCAGCATCGAAACGTAAAGTAACTCGAATCTTTACCATCAAATGAAAACGTATTATATTTGACCTGATTTGTTTTAAAACAAAATTTATGTCAAAATGTAAACCAACTAAAAATGTACAAAAGAAAACACACAAAAACGTATTATATTTGAGCCTACCCATTTAAAAAAAAACATTAAAACGTAAATCAACCTGAATTTATACCGATACGTACATAAAAATAAGCACGTAAATATTAATTACAAAGTCATTAAAAAGTTGAGGGGTTATAAATATTGAAATAGGTAAGAATGTATATAAAATAAAAGGATGAGTTGAAATTTGGAACATATTGAAATTTGTAATTTTTCTTCTTTGGGTTAGATTAGATTCATATCTTAGTCTATAGTTGTTTAGACTTTTACCATTTTCTTGGAGTATTTTTAGATTGAACGATCATCAACAGGAGTTTGATAACACTCAAAAAGAATATATTTTCTTGTCAATATTCGTTTGTTTGTATTGTTTCATTTAACAAATAAGCCAAGCCAACATATGAAAATTACAAGGGTGTTGTTAAATGCACTCTTCTTCTTTTTTTCAAATTTTACCAGTTGCACTCATCTCTTGAAGTTTTTAAATAAATACAATCAAACCTTATATTTTCTTTTTTTTTTTAAATTGCATTAGGAAACATCCCTATTTTTTTCTAGAGGTTTATTTACTTCTCATAATTTTAAATCTTTAAAATATACATGTATACTGAAAAGAAGGAGCACAACATCAAAAAACCCCACCCTTATTACGTCATGTATGTTGTGTAATAACTAGAACCTATTAGCAATGTATAGAAGAGAATGAGAGAATGGAAGATGAATTTCTTATTGATATATCTCATACAAAATACATGAGCCACTATATATAGGCTATAACATTAATATAAACATAATGTGACATAGGAGTTACGAATGTGTATAGTCACTAATAATGGATGCATTCATAACAATGTATTCTTTTTTTTTTTTAACAACTAAGGGAACTTTATTAATACCTCAAACGTCTTACCATCCTAGCAAGGTACTAAAATGGAAAGAATATTACACCAAAGTTTACACAGAATTATTATAGAAACAAATTAAATCCAAAATTTAGCCAGAATTCTACAGAATTAAAAAAAAAGGTTTGGAGCATGTGGGGATGGATCTTTTTATAAAAAGTTTTGATTTTTAATCATGAATGTGTGAATTGACAGTGTAGCATGTATGTTCTTGGTTTGTTATTCTGATTTGGTAATTGGGTTTTAATTTGAAGTATAAAATATTTCTTTTTTTTTTCAATAAAAGTGTGTGTATGTGTGTGTAAAACCATTGATTCTAGCTGAGTTGATATGAGTTTTTAGTTACAATTCTTAGTTTAAGGATTGTAGCACAGACTGTTACATTATGCTTAGTTTTTAGTTTTTATGTAAAATGTAAATTGTGTAGGTAGAGTTAAGAATCTTAAAACGTAATATTTATGTTTATGTATGTTTGTTTATGTTTATGTATGTTTGTTTGTTGTGAGTTGAACTTGTGAATTCTTAGGGGCTGGCTAAGCTTATTTTAGAGTGACTTATGACTTATTGACTTTTTGGAAAAGTAAATAAGTCATAATGGAGTGACTTATTACTTATTCCTCTCACATAATAAGCTAACCCAAACACCTTTTAACTTTTCAAAAAGTAAACAAGTAAATAAATCACTAAAATAAGCTTAGCCAAACAGCCCCTTAGTGTAAAATGTGTGCAAAATGGATTTTTAAAAGGATGGAATTATATTAGAAAGGTGATGCAAAAAGTAAAAAGAGCGGTGCATTTAGCCACACCTAAATTACAAAACATCTTAGAAATAGTCTCACTCTCTCTCTATATAATTAATTAATTAATTAATTAATAATTATCTATATGACTATCTATCTATATATTTCACTCTCTCTATATAATTAATTAATTAGTAGTTATCTATATCTATCTATCTATATATTAAAATTTCTGGAGCATGAACAGTGAAATGGATTTTATATTTAAATTTACATTTTATTATTGTAATTATATTTGACATACTTTATTTTTCATAACTTTTAAAATACAATTTTATAAGATTTTGAGTAAACAATTATAACGTGCTTATTTTTATTTACATTTGAACAAATTCATACAACCGTGATGAACAGTAAATATTACACCTTATGTTGTTAAACGGAAGTAGATCCAATCAGAGGCTCCCACCAATTTATCTTGCCACCTTTTGGTTGGATCTGAATTATTACTAAACTAGAAAAAGCACCCGCCGCGTTGCGGCCGGGTACAGGGTACTTTTTACATAAGTTTTATTTTCCTACAGTCACATCTACAAATCAAATTACAAAATGGTGACCCTATAATTGGCATATGACCAGTTAAATGGTTTTAATCGTTTCGTGAAGGCACACATATGTTTACACTTTTATAAATGGATGACTTTTTATAATAGGTAGTAAAAATATAACATGAAAATAAACTATAAGCATTTGACCGAGCACCTTATAAGCATGCCTACAACAAACCAAAACACATGAAGGATTCAAATCACGAAGACCACAAAGAGATTCAATTCAAGATGTGAACATTTTGTTTATAATTGAATAATATAACATCTTACCGGTAATCTCCACATCAACATTCACCATCTTTAAAATGATGAAACCTGCTAACATCACGAACAATAATATCCTGTTTTTTTATCGCGGAAATATACTTAATCGCGACACGACAATCGTTACACACCCGTAAATTCTTCATAATCCTAATTGGAACACAATCCGCAATGTTCATCAACGCAAAAGCAATCGCCAGCCTCTCACTATGTTGACCCAAATCATCTTCCTTCTCCTCAAGATCCATATCATGCAAAATGGATCCATAATCCAGCTTATAACCCAACAACTTCATCTCGCCCGTCATATCTTTTAAATAAAGTTTAATCTTTTCCGAATCCGGATGCGATTTATCGCTCATACTTCGTTCTTCATCTCGAACCAGCTTTCACCCAGTTCCTTTTTCACTCTCAATTCTCTCATCGCCTTTCGGAAATCCGACACATCGTGCCATTTTTCAGCGAACGCTTGTATGTTCGATAGTAAAACGTATGACCCCGAGTCATGCGGGTCCACCCGTATGACTTCTTCTGCGATTCTTTTCGCCATGTCAGCGTTTTCGTATATTCTACAAGCGGATAATAACGTTTTCCATATAATAGAATCAGCCTTCACGTTAACAGGCATGGTTCTAATTACATTTTCCGCTTCCTGTAAACGACCTGAACGCGCAAGTGTACTATCAGCTGCATTAGTTGTCCGCGCTACGCAGCGGGAACTTGGTCGGTATCGGGTCAGTATAACAACTGGTTCAACGATGAATCAACGGACTGAAAGCAATTTTGAAAAAACTGAAAGAAAAAAGGATTATTATAAGCATCGTCACATAATCTTTTCATCCCTACTCAATGTTCATTAAAATATATATGTATGTATGTAAGATCAAATGATATTATTCAGGTAGCAAAGCCTAACATTATTAGTTAATATATAGATCAAATAAGATCAAATCAAATGAATTCGTAGCCGCACACCTTCGACTGCCTAAACATCTACCAGAAAATATGACCCTTGAAACCAGCAAAACCAACCTGAATCAAGATAGGGCGACCTATGTGACCCAAGGATTCGACAATTTCAGGTCGTTTCCTTGTTTCTCAACTGCCTCAATAGCCAAGGATTCGACGATAATCAGAATTATCCAGGGATTAGCTCGGTACCAACTGGTACCGGTACCGAAAATCCCCAAAAGTGGGTACCGGTACCGAATATACCCGGTACGGTTCGGTAAATTCAATACCGGTACCCGATACCATTTGTTCATCCCTAAAATTATCTCCTCAATAGTTAACAAAGAAAAACAGGTGCATGTTATCTCCTCATTATTCAAGTATAACCACGATGGGTCATTTACATGAGAAACTAACATAATGTTCCAATATTTTTTCCAATTTTATTGGGATACTTATCTGGAATTACTATAGTTTAATATCATTCAACTTATTACGGCATCTGACTCTCAGTTTATTTACATTGCAATGTATTTATGAGGTTGTATGTATAAACAACATATCCCTTACAATACCGACAATTAAGGAATCGTATTCCTTGAAAAGCAAACTACCCCCAAATAATTTTTTTTTATTATTTTATGATCTCTTGCGTTTTCCACGAAATTCCTAAGTACCCGTTTCTTCCAAGGAAACGAAGTACAAGGCGCAAGTTACAACATTGGACGAATACCCAAAGTACCACTATAAATCCTTAATAGGGTACCTAAGGGTATTTCCGTAAATCCTAAAAATGTTGTGTTCCTTAATTCGAATATTACGTTTATTTGAAAACAAAATCGAATTTTTGGGAGATCTTCCTATCTTTTCAGATAGATCCCAGAGGACATTGAAGTCCATCGACTGGTTTCCTGGTGTACCTTTAATATCCATATTCAATCAATAGCAAGTTAATAACAAATTAATAATCAAGTTAAACAATTATGTGATTAAGTGCTTATGTGTTCCCTTTTATGTTTTTGTGTGATCCAAATTATGTTATCCAAATCCTCGTAGAATCTTTCATATCTTCGTATAAGGGATTCATAGTAGGATACCCAAAGGTACTACCTAAAATCCTTAATGGACTTCTACGTTGTAGTCAAGTCCCTTGGATTATAAAGTACTACTCCATACTTAGACCTCGTAAGTGGTCTAGTTAAACAGATCGATCCAAAAATCTAGTTAGGAACATCATGTGATGGTATAGCTGAAAGGACTCCTTGGTGGCCTAATTAAAAGGATCATTTGTCGATCTAATTAAAAGGACCCTATGGTAGTCTAGTCACACTCATCACAGGTTTGATTTTCCTCCCCTAAACATTACAAGACAAACTGTGTGGACTATGCAAGGAATTACGTAATTATGGATGCATACATAATTATGGAATTCAGTGCACAGAAACCACAGCGAGTTTTGTCATGTGTCTAGAGTTGACTCGGTTCATTCGCATTTCTGAAGAAATTGTGGAAAATGACTCATTTCGTTCATTTTCGTTCCTGAAGAAATTGTGGAAAATGACTCATTCCGTTCATTTTCGTTTCTGAAGAAATTGTGGAAAATGACTCATTCCGTTCATTTTCGTTCCTGAAGAAATTGTGGAAAATGACTCATTCCGTTCATTTTCGTTCCTGAAGAAATTGTGGAAAATGACTCATTCCGTTCATTTTCGGTTCTGAAGAAATTGTGGAAAATGACTCATTCCGTTCATTTTCGTTCCTGAAGAAATTGTGGAAAATGACTCATTCCGTTCATTTTAGTTTATGAAGAAATTGTGGAAAATGACTCATTCCGTTCATTTTCGTTTCTGTAGAAATTGTGGAAAATGACTCATTCCGTGCATTTTCGTTTCTGAAGAATACCCATTAAGGAAAAATGACTCATTCCGTGCATTTTTCGTTTCTGAAAATTATCCATCGAAGGGAAATGAATATCCCAGATTCTTCCTTCATTTCCATTTCTGAAAAATGTCCGTTAAGGAAATGACAGGATTATGCCTTGCATATCTCAGGTGGTTATTTGACACAAAGTCACAGGTAGACTCCTACGAATAAATTGCGGGACGAAATTTCCTAAAGTAGGGGAGACTGTGACACCTGGGTCACTGTGACCATCAAACAAATACCAATCCAATGAAATATTATATTTCATACTTGGGATCTGCATAAATATGTGTATCTTTTGCTCATATCATTTCTTGTTCGATTTCGGGCTTTAAATCGCTTTCTGGAAGGTTATACGCGAGCTGATGCGTAAATATAACCAGTTTAATGCAACGAATACTCCGGAATAGTGAAATTGGCTTAACATACCTTAAATAACCTTTACATAACTTAGAAATAAGTTTCGAAGGCTTTGGTATGGCAAAATCAAGTTAAATCGCTTACAGGGACTAAAGTTGACAAACTGCGAAAGTATGCCAATTTGAACTGTAACAGACATTCCGGAACATGGCCATAAGTTAAACATACCATAAATATCCTTTACATAGCTTAGAAATAGGCTTTGAGGGGTTCGGTGTGCTAAAATAAACTTTTGGCTCATTCAGGGACTAAAAGTGTCAAAAAGTGCACAAGTTTGCACTTTCGCGCATAACTTACGTTCTGAATACATCCGGACATCCAAAAATTTATGTAAGCACTAAAATATTATGCTTTAGTGTTTGGCTTGTCAAAATTCCATTCGTCGCGCATTTTGGACCGTTTTTGCGTTCGTTACGACTTCCGTCGTAATTAACCGAACATCGCGATCGTACGGCCAAACGAACCGACACCCGAGATATTTTTGAGCACATTTTAAGTTCCCTATACTTTAACTTCATTTTAGAGCTTTGAAATGGGGTTAACGGGCCTTAAACATGTCGGAAATAGCTCAAAACACAAACAGGGACTAAAACTGTCAATCTGCCAAAGTTGCTGGCTTACGGACCGTAAGCCATCATCCGTACGGTCCGTAAGGAGTCCCCAGAACCACAGAAAGTGGTTAACAGCTGGTTATAGCTGTTAAGCACTCTTAAACCCAATGCCACATGTTGATACCTGATAATGGGAGGCCAATTGATGTTCCATAACATTCCTACAAGTGTATGGATGAGATTGAAGCACGTTATTCGATAAACGATCCTAACGGTTCTACCACATCTATAAATACCCACCAACATCACTTGCAAAAACCCACAAATCTGATCTAAAAGCTCTAAGTTGGAGACATTGCTTCATACTTGAGATATTCGATCAAGATTTACTAGCGGGGACCCTTTGTAAGTGTTCCTTCATTCTCTTTATTCGTTTAGCGTTAAAAGTCAAACTTTGTTTGACTTTCTGCGTTGACCAGTTTATGGTCAATGCGAAGTTCGTTTGAACTTCATAACGTGAGCGTAATCACGATGGTAATAGTCCCTAGTGACTATACCTATTGATTACCACGTTATAAAGGCTCAGTGACGAGTCGTAGTTTCGGCCAGAATGCGTATTCTTGCGTATTTTGTAACCAAACTACTTATAGGTATCAAAACCGTTTGTTTTGATACCAAACCTGTTTTCTAAGCTTAGTTAAGCATGTTTTAACATGCTTAGCTCGTCACTTTTAGTTTAGTGCTTATATAGGGTCGTAAGGTAAGCGATCTAAACAATCGCTTATACTTTCGAACCCGACCCGTTTGGTCGATCATTAGGATCCGACCAAACACATTAGGTGACCATAGTATATAGGGAATAACCTTCCGAGGTTATACCTTATGGTCGCTTCGTTTAAGTAGTTGTATGATAGGTAGTTTATATGCCTTAGGTAAATTACCAAAATGCCCTTTTTACGCCAAAATTCATTTTAAGCATATGTAATATAACTTTTGGTATCTAAACTGATTTGGTAACAATATTAGACATGTTAAGGCATATTTTACTTATCATAGGACTAGATAGGCGTTCCGAACGCGTTTTACGCGAACGACGCGTTAAAGTAGCATAAGCTACCTAAACGGGTCGTAATGGGTCGTAAGCACTTAGGTTAGGTTTCATTTTAGTATGTGGGCTTTGTTAAAACCATATTACATGAGTTCCCATACTCATTTGGTTTACGAACCCTCATTCTATCCAATCCTCCGATTATAGGTCCGGTATATTCACATAGTTATCTATATTAGGTGTCGTTTGATATCCGTGATCTCTAGCATTGTTTGGTTGTTACTGAAGGACTACTAAGCAATCTCAAGTGAGTACATAGACCCCTCTTTTACCGTTTTCAAACTGTTTTGGGGTGAAACACATGTGCCAACTTGTTACTTTCATGATTTCCTGTTTTCACATCATAAACTTGCTATGTTCATTAGTACATTTATAGTACATGATTTCATTACATTTTATGCTATGTATGTCCATTGTGTGCATACTTAGTACATTGTTTTACATTACATTTCATGCTATGTATGTCCATTGTGTGCATACTTAGTACATTGTTTCACATTAAAATTTGTTGCTTATGCTCATCCAGCATATGAACACATTATATTACATTATGTGAACCATTTGTATCTATTGAACCATGTGAACCATTTGACAATAGACATTTGACTATACCTAAACATTTCTACAATTGTTAAACATTACATCTTGATGGTTTGGTTTGAGTAAGTGATTTGTAACACCTCGTAAAATCACGTTCAATGAAGTATTGACACGTGTAATAAACCCTAGTAAAGTCAAACCTTGAAAATAATGGACTAATTTTTAGAAAAATCGAAAACTTTGATTATGAAAGAACTGGAAGTATTATCATACCTAAAATAAGTTTCTAAATAACCTTTTACGGTCTTATATTCACAAATGAGCCACTTGTTGATCAAGTGTAGCCGTTTATGTAATTAATTGAAAGTTTGCGCAGAAAAGGGTTAAAAGCGTCAACATGTTAATTCTTACCTCTGAGTCATCTTTTAACAAACCGAGAGCCTCATGATATTTGATTATACTCTCGGGAATGCCAATCATTGGCCATCCAAGGCTTTTATGCCCAAAAGTGAAGTTACGCGCAACTTTGCAAGTATAAGGGACTAAAAGTGTCAATATGTTTAATTATACCTCTGAATGACCTTTTATCGAGCCCGAAGCATTACGATGTTTAATAATACTTTCAAGAATGCCTAATATGGATTATATGAGGCTTCAATGATATTAAATGATGAGTTACGCAAGTTTGCGCATTAGATGGACCTAAAGCGTCAAACTGTTAAAGTATACCGATTCGTATGTTATCGGACCTTCCGGAATATGACCATGAGTCAAACATACCCTATTTATACTTCTCATAGCTTAGATATAGGCTTAGAGGTGTTTAGTGCGCAAGAATAAACTTTTATGTCATGCAGGGACTAAAAGTGTCAAAAAGCGCACAAGTTTGCGTTTACATGCATATCTTACATTCTGAATATTCCCGGACACCCAAAAATTTATGTAAGCACTAAAATATTTTATTTTAGTGTTTGGATTGATAAAATTCCATTCGTCGCGTCGTTTGGATTGTTTTCGCGTCCGTCCGTGTTTCGTCGTAATTAGCCGAACAACGTGACCGTACGACCAAACAAACCGACATCCGGCATATTTTTGAGCATGTTTCATGTTCTCTATGCTTAGGCATCATTATAAAGCCTTAAAAATGGTTTAACGGGCCTTAGAGGTGTCGGAAATGACATTTGGAAGTTCAGGGGCAAACATGTCAACTTTTAAAAGTTTCTGGTGGCTGCCCAGGTCCTTGCGCACCGTAACACTTTTACCTTGCGGTGCGCAAGCATCTCCCAGATGCAGAAACTCGTTTTTCTTGGCTGTTCAAGTCCATGAAACGACTTATGGAGATATTTATCAATTCCATGCGCGTCCCCTACTGATTTTAGAGCTTAGGGGCACTTGTTATTGATCTAGATCACTTCATAGACTTAGTTGTCATCATCTAATGGATCAAAAATCACTATAAAAGGCCATTGCTTGCAAACATTTTTGATCATCCATTCCATCTGCAATTGTGGGACTTTCTGGAGCTCAAGAGCAGACACCAAGCATCCCTAATCGTGATTAGGACTTTGGTAAGCACCCTTGACCTTCCTTGATTAAGTTTTGCTTAGTTATTAGCCTAAAAGTCAAACCGTTGTAATTAACGGTTGACTTAGCGATTAATTATTAATGGTCCAGTGATTTGTCGAATTGAAGGTAGTTATAAGTTGGTAATTATGTGGGAAATAAACCCTTAAAAGGGCACCCACTGATTCATATCCTATCTAGATCAAATGCCGGGTCAAAGTTGATTAGAAAAAGTCAACAGAATCCTAAATTGCAAATTTACATGTAATTAACAATATAGAAGGCATGTAACCTATTTTATCACTCATATAACCTATTAATAAGTATAAGAACTGATCTAGGCTTGTTTGATCCGACAATTTTCTGTTTAGACCCGGTTCGGAACCGAAAGTCGCAAAACTTTGACTTTTGCTTTGACTTCAGTTCTGACCCGATTTAATATGATTTGGAAATGACTTAGAGCTTCCTTAGGACCAGGCTACATGTTAGCATAACCCTCTGTGGTTGGATCGTTGATTGTCCGATTCGTTTACTCGTTTCCGTTAAATGCCTAATGTTGACCAATATGCCCTTTTAACCATAAAACGAGAATTTTGGATATGTTAAAGGACAAAAATCTTTGTTACTGAATTATAAACATGTCCCTAAAGTTTCACATCAGTGGGAGGTCTATAATAGGAGTTATGCTAAAAAGCGCGATTAAGAAGCTTTTCGTTAATTAAACGGCGCAATTAGCATAAAGCCTATCTAAACCCAATTTTCGACACCAAACCTTTTACCCACTGATGTAATATAATATTTTGGAATTTTTGAAGATTTTTAATTATTTTTAACCTGCTCATAACCTACGGTTATGGCCTTGATTCGGTAAATATCGATTTTACCCTTTTCGTTCATAAAATGAGTTCTACATGATATTTTGACACCAATCCAATTGCTAATGATTTTATATAGTAAATAAAGTATTTTGAACTTTATAACCTGATCAGAAAACTCAGATTTCCGGTATAACCCGGAAATCGCTTAAAATGGCTTTTTACGCGTGTTAAACGCATAGTTTGGGTTTAAAACCATTTTGTCATATAAGACCTATTACCAACTGATATGACCTATTAAAATAAGTTATTTTACTGATGTATTCGGACCCGAATCTCAGAACTTCATTTAATCTCTTTTATAATCTTTTAAATGACCAAAATACCCCTACGGGGCTTATATTGAGATTAAACTCGTTTTGGGAAAAATGGAAGGTATCCTACTGATATCACAACATGTTTAAGGCATATTAACTTAGGAAACCTGTATAGAACCCATATGGTTACCCGTTACGCCTCTTGCGCGTTCGGTTCGGTTTATGTAACTAGTTTGCATAAATCAGCCGAAACGGGTCAAACCTTATCATTTTCATTTCAAAATCCAGAATGTATTTAGTTTACCCATTTTATACAAGTCTTCATACTTGTTGGGTCTAAAACACATTCTATTCCGGTCTTCGCTTAATCATGCGTTTGAACCGTATATTTCCTTAAAACTAACCGGTCTAAGTTTAGGCTTAATTAAAGACCCGTTAGTATTCTAATTGGTTATTTATACCATCATTCCAGACTAGAGCCTTCCGGTAAATTGTACCTGCGCTTACTTAAGTGAATACGGCTGGGTTATTTTAAATCTTGCTATTTAAGACAGGAGCTAGCTCAGGTAAATACTCTTAACTTATTTTCCCTATTACGGGCTTGGGATACGGTAATATAAATACCGCATGGTCAGGTATGGGATTCAAAGACCAATAAGTCGGGAAATCCAAATAACCTGGTTTAATTCGTATTGCTTGACTGAAACATTGGGGATTAATGCGACCGTGTCCTGGATATCCTTGACTCATTAAATGCAATGGCCACGACCTAAGCACGGGGTGTAGGCATACACCTGACAGATGCCATATGTTTATTAATTAATTATACCCAATAAGGGATTCCCAATAAGGGAATAGTGGTGTGTCGGTTAAATCTTGAGCCGGCATAGAACCGGGCCCCGTATGTAGAGCAAGTTATGTAAAACTGATAACATGAAATATAGTTTGTCCCAAGTATAAAAGATTAATTTTGCCTTGAGCATTTTAATCAAAGTGTCAACATATTTTCGTGCCTTGTGCACCTAAACCAATTTTCTTAAACTCTTTTCAAATGAGTCAGTTGAGTGTATTTACCAGTGAAAACTGACGTATTTTCCAAAGTCTAAGTGACAGGTACAAGTACGTAATAGGCTGGAAGCTGCTCAGGGCGTTAATAAGGAATCTTGCAAGTTCTAGGCGCCTAAAGTCTGTTGAACAATGTTATGTTTTAAGATCCGCCTGTGGATCCTTTACTTTCCGTTGTAATACCTTGATATTACGTTATATTCGGATTGTAATATATTTATCTTTTGCTTCCGCTGTGCATTCATATATATTGTGTTGTTTGACTATGATGATATCAACTACGTCACGATACTCCCCACCGGGCCCACCGGTAACACGTGGAAAGTCGGGGTGTGACAGGTTGGTATCAGAGCCAACACTGAGTGAATTAAACGCTAGCCTTTTGGTGTTTAATCTCAGTTACACAGTTGCACATTCGTGAGTCTAGACAAGAACATAAGACAAATCCTAATTCGTTTTATTTTGTCCTTATTTGGTTCCTTTGTTATTTTTCTGATTAGCCCTTGCATGGGCAAGTCATTTTCTGTAAAAGTCCCGTCAAGGGCAACCATATACTTGTTTAAATTTTAAAGGAACGATTATATTTAAAATATCATTCCTATATTATAAGATCTACCATTATAATAAAATGGTAAAAAAAAAGGACAAGACCTAGCCATGTGTCATATTAAGACAAGGCCAAGATGGTAGTTCCACAATTAGATTCAGATCCTTGTTAACATTTCAATTTAGGTTTGTTCTGCGTTAAATATTAAAGGAATCTTAAAGGTAAAACCTAGCCTAAATGCCAATACAGACATGGCCAAGATGGTAAAACCTAGCCTAAATGTCAATACAGACATGGCCAAGATGGTAAAACCTAGCCTAAATGTCATTGCAGACATGGCCAAGACGGTAAAACCTATCCAAAAGATTCCAGTCCCTGTTAACATCTGTAAGTATGTTAACATTTTTGGTAAACTGTGAATCGTTAAAGTCACACAGGCCATCTTTTAAAAAAAAAGGGTTAATCTAAATCCCCTTATTTGAAATAATCAACCTTTAAGGATGAAGTGCCTACGGGCTATAACTAATGTCCTCTGAGACTAAAGACAGTGGTAGCCTACAACTCCCTGTCAAGAAAAGGTAATGAACTTTGATTCAAACCTAAATGCCTCGATTCTCTGAAATCATGGCTTATATCATCCTATGAGATGATCATATTATAAACATCCCTTGGAAGGGAAGTGCCTACGGGCTATAGTTAATGTCCTCTGAGACTAAAGACAGTGGTAGCCTACAACTCCCTGTCAAGAAAAGGTAATGAACTTTGGTTCAAACCTCAATGCTTTGATTCTCTAAAATCATAGCTTATAATTTATAAATGTCCATGTGACTAGGCCTTTCGTGCCACTAGTAAAACTGTTATTGTTTTTATAATTAGGATAAATTATAATAGAAATCCTAAATAAATGTGATTAATAAATTAACCAAATATGGTCTCCGTTACCATGGTTAATGAATTGCCATAAAAGACAATTCCATAATAAACTCCCAAGTAAACTATTATCCTTGTTTTATGTAACAGTTCAATTAAATGGCTGACTCAGATGAAATTAATAGCCACCCAGTGGAGAACAATGATAACGCCCGAATTAATTTAACGGGTGCTGAACTAAAAGCGTTAGTAGACGACGCAGTTACAAAGGCCTTAGAGCGGCAGTACGAAGAGTATAGTGGGACTCGGAGTAGGACCCTATCTACACGGCATTCGAAGCCTCCTTCCAAGAAGGATAAACCCAAGAAGGAATATGACGAGCGTCACTCTTCTAATCATCACAGTGATCTGTCCCAACAAATCATACTGAATCAAGAACCCCGTGATAAGGGTTTCTCCTACAAGTAATTTGTTTCATGTAAACCCCGGGATTTCACTGGGGAGGAAGGAGCTGTAGATTGTATGACGTGGTTAGATGAGATGGATACAGTTGTGGATATCAGCGGATGCGCTGAGAGGGATGTGGTCAAGTTTGTGTCGCAATCATTTAAGGGTGAGGCCTTAGCCTGGTGGAGATCGTTGATTCAAGCCACCGGGAAGATCCCTTTGTACAACATGACTTGGGATCAGTTCGTTGCTCTTATCAAAGAAAATTACTGTCCTCAACATGAAGTTGAGAAGATCGAGACTGAATTCTTGACATTAGTCATGGAGAACTTAGATTGTCAAGCATACCTTACAAGTTTCAATACCAAGTCTCGATTGGTTCCTTATTTGATCACACCGGAACCAAAGCGAATAGCTCGCTTTATTGGGGGTCTAGCCCCAGAAATAAAGGCAAGTGTGAAAGCATCGAGACCTACTACATTCAGGTCAGCGACAGATCTGTCGCTATCTCTCACACTCGATGTGGTTAGAAACAAGGCTGCCAAGGCCTCTGAAGATGGGAAGCGTAAAAGGGAGGAGGATAACTCCCAGAATCCTAAGAAGAGCAAATCCGAGTTCAACAATGACCAACAGGATTCCAACAAGAAGCCTACATGCAAAACCTGCAAAAGAAGACACTGGGGACAGTGTCGATCAAACCAAAAGATAAAGCAATGTGGCATCTGCAAAAGAACTGGCCACGAGTCCCACGAATGTAGGGACATAAAGAATGCAAACTGTTTCAGCTGTGGCGAAAAGGGCCACATCAGTACTAATTGCCCTGAGGCTGCCAAGGAAGGAGCAGCTAAATCTGGGAAGGATAAGAAAGGAAACGCCTGAACTACCGATTAAATGACAGAGACAGTACATATCCATAATAGCATCAGGTACGTCTCGTACCATTTAGCATTGATAGTGTCTGCTAAGTATCTTACGTTAATGCAAAGGATAATAAACCTTTAGTAAACCATAAGCCTAGTAAACTCTTGATTACATTCATAAGAACTCCAGATATTAAATGTAAGATATAACTTACCAATGGAATCTAAAATGACCATCTCTCCCATCCTCGAAGTTTATCCTCTCATAAGAACCTGGAATACTCTTCCCCAGAAAGAGTACGACAATATATATATTATGTTATTTTATTATTTTCTCATTATTTTATATCGCCTGCGAATGCCAAACTATGTTTGATAAGAGTGCCATATGAGGATTGGCGTATCCTAGTGTGTCCCATAGATTGCTTCCATGCCTGATCAGTATGGAGGTTTAATGCATGGAACCCCTGAGATATCCCAATGATCATATTGTACTAAAGTCGACTAGTAGTATTCAATAAAGATATCCAATATAAAATGTCCTTATAAATATCTCTACTTAGGGCATCCTTGCATTTGTAAAGAGAATGTGTCATTTATCTGACACCGACATCGATAGATGAACCAAAGCCTGAGGGTACGGACATCTCTGTGTGTCATAATTATCATCTTTATAAGAATTTCCATGTTTACCTCCGGAGAGGCAAGGGGATGTTAGGACAAACATCCCGCTTAGGGCTGCAGTTAATGTAAAAGCCTTATATCTGTTAGTACCAATGGAATAGGAAGAACTAAGAGCCAAATTGATAAGTTTTTAGAGAAGGTTTCATGAAGCCAAAATTCAAAGTTCTAAGAACTCCGAATTTATATAAATAAAAAAGACGGATCATCTTGCTTATGCATTGATTACCGCAACCCTATTTAGGCAACAATTAAGAATCGCTAGTACCTGCCCAGGATCGTCGATTGGTTCGACTAGCTGTAAGGATTAGCTATTCTTTGAGATTAGTTAAGCAGTGGTTGGAATAACCATCTCACCATAAAATAAGTTTTTCTATAACAATTATTATGTAAGTATCAAGGCTACTCCTTGAGACCTTGTATAGATGGAATGTTAAACATTTATTGTTAGATAGAGAATTGGTAAGTCCAATTAACAGGATCTGAAAGTTGCCTAGGAAACAACAAATAAGATCATATAAATCCATAATCGATTGTAAGTTGCCAGTATACGGCAGGAAATCAAGAATTAATGAAAATAGCAAACCTCCTAAATTCTTGTTAAGAAATAAGGCTCAACAAAAGATATCACCCAGTAAGGGTGTGCCAAATTGTTAAATTTTCAGACTAGTTAAGCTCTGAATATATAGAACCATTCGAAGGAAATCGAATGTATCAAGATTAAATAGCTTACGAGCTAAGACCTAATTAAGGAGCTCGGAGGAACGCGCAATGTGACCCACACTAATGATTTAACGTCGTGTCACCAATAAGTCGAAAAGCACTATCACATAATGATATGCAGACCCATGATAGTATGGGCAACCTATGTCGACTGAGAATCGACAGGTTAAGGAGCTCCAAAAGAGAGTATGCACCTATTGTATAGGTCAACTGGGATACCCTTGGAGGCCCAAATATACTATGGAAGTTAAATCCATGATACGACAGAAAGTACTTCCTTTACTTTAAGCAAATCTCGAGGTCGAGATTTCTTTTAAGGGGGTGAGGATGTAACACCTCGTAAAATCACGTTCAATGAAGTATTGACACGTGTAATAAACCCTAGTAAAGTCAAACCTTGAAAATAATGGACTAATTTTTAGAAAAACCGAAAACTTTGATTATGAAAGAACTGGAAGTATTATCATACCTAAAATAAGATTCTAAATAACCTTTTACGGTCTTATATTCACAAATGAGCCACTTGTTGATCAAGTGTAGCCGTTTATGTAATTAATTGAAAGTTTGCGCAGAAAAGGGTTAAAAGCGTCAACATGTTAATTCTTACCTCTGAGTGATCTTTTAACAAACCGAGAGCCTCATGATATTTGATTATACTCTCGGGAATGCCAATCATTGGCCATCCAAGGCTTTTATGCCCAAAAGTGAAGTTACGCGCAACTTTGCAAGTATAAGGGACTAAAAGTGTCAATATGTTTAATTATACCTCTGAATGACCTTTTATCAAGCCCGAAGCATTACGATGTTTAATAATACTTTCAAGAATGCCTAATATGGATTATATGAGGCTTCAATGATATTAAATGATGAGTTACGCAAGTTTGCGCATTAGATGGACCTAAAGCGTCAAACTGTTAAAGTATACCGATTCGTATGTTATCGGACCTTCCGGAATATGACCATGAGTCAAACATACCCTATTTATACTTCTCATAGCTTAGATATAGGCTTAGAGGTGTTTAGTGCGCAAGAATAAACTTTTATGTCATGCAGGGACTAAAAGTGTCAAAAAGCGCACAAGTTTGCGTTTACATGCATATCTTACATTCTGAATATTCCCGGACACCCAAAAATTTATGTAAGCACTAAAATATTTTATTTTAGTGTTTGGCTTGATAAAATTCCATTCGTCGCGTCGTTTGGATTGTTTTCGCGTCCGTCCGTGTTTCGTCGTAATTAGCCGAACAACGTGACCGTACGACCAAACAAACCGACATCCGGCATATTTTTGAGCATGTTTCATGTTCTCTATGCTTAGGCATCATTATAAAGCCTTAAAAATGGTTTAACGGGCCTTAGAGGTGTCGGAAATGACATTTGGAAGTTCAGGGGCAAACATGTCAACTTTTAAAAGTTTCTGGTGGCTGCCCAGGTCCTTGCGCACCGTAACACTTTTACCTTGCGGTGCGCAAGCATCTCCCAGATGCAGAAACTCGTTTTTCTTGGCTGTTCAAGTCCATGAAACGACTTATGGAGATATTTATCAATTCCATGCGCGTCCCCTACTGATTTTAGAGCTTAGGGGCACTTGTTATTGATCTAGATCACTTCATAGACTTAGTTGTCATCATCTAATGGATCAAAAATCACTATAAAAGGCCATTGCTTGCAAACATTTTTGATCATCCATTCCATCTGCAATTGTGGGACTTTCTGGAGCTCAAGAGCAGACACCAAGCATCCCTAATCGTGATTAGGACTTTGGTAAGCACCCTTGACCTTCCTTGATTAAGTTTTGCTTAGTTATTAGCCTAAAAGTCAAACCGTTGTAATTAACGGTTGACTTAGCGATTAATTATTAATGGTCCAGTGATTTGTCGAATTGAAGGTAGTTATAAGTTGGTAATTATGTGGGAAATAAACCCTTAAAAGGGCACCCACTGATTCATATCCTATCTAGATCAAATGCCGGGTCAAAGTTGATTAGAAAAAGTCAACAGAATCCTAAATTGCAAATTTACATGTAATTAACAATATAGAAGGCATGTAACCTATTTTATCACTCATATAACCTATTAATAAGTATAAGAACTGATCTAGGCTTGTTTGATCCGACAATTTTCTGTTTAGACCCGGTTCGGAACCGAAAGTCGCAAAACTTTGACTTTTGCTTTGACTTCAGTTCTGACCCGATTTAATATGATTTGGAAATGACTTAGAGCTTCCTTAGGACCAGGCTACATGTTAGCATAACCCTCTGTGGTTGGATCGTTGATTGTCCGATTCGTTTACTCGTTTCCGTTAAATGCCTAATGTTGACCAATATGCCCTTTTAACCATAAAACGAGAATTTTGGATATGTTAAAGGACAAAAATCTTTGTTACTGAATTATAAACATGTCCCTAAAGTTTCACATCAGTGGGAGGTCTATAATAGGAGTTATGCTAAAAAGCGCGATTAAGAAGCTTTTTGTTAATTAAACGGCGCAATTAGCATAAAGCCTATCTAAACCCAATTTTCGACACCAAACCTTTTACCCACTGATGTAATATAATATTTTGGAATTTTTGAAGATTTTTAATTATTTTTAACCTGCTCATAACCTACGGTTATGGCCTTGATTCGGTAAATACCGATTTTACCCTTTTCGTTCATAAAATGAGTTCTACATGATATTTTGACACCAATCCAATTGCTAATGATTTTATATAGTAAATAAAGTATTTTGAACTTTATAACCTGATCAGAAAACTCAGATTTCCGGTATAACCCGGAAATCGCTTAAAATGGCTTTTTACGCGTGTTAAACGCATAGTTTGGGTTTAAAACCATTTTGTCATATAAGACCTATTACCAACTGATATGACCTATTAAAATAAGTTATTTTACTGATGTATTCGGACCCGAATCTCAGAACTTCATTTAATCTCTTTTATAATCTTTTAAATGACCAAAATACCCCTACGGGGCTTATATTGAGATTAAACTCGTTTTGGGAAAAATGGAAGGTATCCTACTGATATCACAACATGTTTAAGGCATATTAACTTAGGAAACCTGTACAGAACCCATATGGTTACCCGTTACGCCTCTTGCGCGTTCGGTTCGGTTTATGTAACTAGTTTGCATAAATCAGCCGAAACGGGTCAAACCTTATCATTTTCATTTCAAAATCCAGAATGTATTTAGTTTACCCATTTTATACAAGTCTTCATACTTGTTGGGTCTAAAACACATTCTATTCCGGTCTTCGCTTAATCATGCGTTTGAACCGTATATTTCCTTAAAACTAACCGGTCTAAGTTTAGGCTTAATTAAAGACCCGTTAGTATTCTAATTGGTTATTTATACCATCATTCCAGACTAGAGCCTTCCGGTAAATTGTACCTGCGCTTACTTAAGTGAATACGGCTGGGTTATTTTAAATCTTGCTATTTAAGACAGGAGCTAGCTCAGGTAAATACTCTTAACTTATTTTCCCTATTACGGGCTTGGGTGTAACACCCTAAATTTTTTTTTTAAATTTTAAACAAAATATAGTTTAAGTACACGTCATTCTTTAACAAAGATCATATGTAACTAAAACCTTAGTCAACTAATGACTAAGTTAAAACGTTTCAAAATTTGTTTAACAAGAGTTTACACCCCATATACAAGAGCTACAAAAGATTCATATAATAGCGGAAGCTTCATAAGTCGTGTTCGGTTCTTCGACTTTGCTTGATCACCATCCGTAAAGTCCATCTAGTTACCTAGGGTCAAAACCGTTAAACATCAGTTTTGACATCATAATATAACGTTTTAACACAAGATCTAACATTTAAACCTTGTAAAGTAAATAAAGTAAAATAAATAAAATAAATAAAAAAAAATATAAAGTCCACCGTAAATTACGGTATCACCGTAATTTACGGTGAGACCTGGAACTATTTGGTCACCGTAAATCAGTAGTGAATGACCGTAAAGCTCAGGACTTCTACCGTAAATTACGGTAATACCGTAATTTACGGTGTATGCTGGAAATTTATGATCTTATTTGGTTTGTTCATTTTACTCAAACCAAAATTACGGATTTCCGTTTTTATAAGAAACCAACACTTCAATTTTTCTTATTTTGAATATATATCTATATGTTAATCGATATCGAGGAATAGTCCGAACTATTTCAAAGTAATAATCATGCTTCACTTGATTAATTGACCCGTTTGGCTCGTCTAAGGAAATCCCCCTATATGACGACTACCAACGCGAACCAACTAAATTTAATAAATAAATCAATGTAACGACTTCAATACTTAATTCGAAACAACTCTTATTCAAGATTAAATTTCATATTTGAACCATCCGAGAAATAAGTGTAACGGGTCAAATTGCATACGTAAATTTTCTAACAATTGTTTTGACCCGTCTCATTAGATTAAAACGACAAGTCACATCCATGATATATTAATTTATCTTGTTTACCATGTTCACGATCTACAACCCATATCTAGCAAATAATACATAATGTAACGAAACGATAATTTCGTACCTTTAGAGCACGCCTTTCCCCCGTGAATTCCCTTCGGCTTGTCCGCTTGATGATCCGGACTCTTTGCCTAGAAAATTCAATTTTACAACTTGTTTAGAACTCTTTCCATGACCATATTCATATCATTGTGAAACATGATCAAATCTGCGTTCTCATCAAATTTAACATCAAAAATCCTCACTTAGGCATTTCTACAAACACCTAACGGGTCAGATTTTCCTACCAACATTTCCAAGTTCATGACTTGCAATTCAAACCTCAAATTTCACTTTAACTAGTAACTTTGCACATATTTTAACATCAATATCGCAGGAATTACCTCCTATGATGAAGTTTATACTAGAATTATCATTCAAATCCTAGTGTTCATCATCATCTTATAAAACCCATAACCTAGGTTCCATGGATTCATAGAATTCTCTGAATTTGGGCATGATTTCTCCAATAGTTAGTTAGGTTTTACTTCTAAACACCTAATCAACTTTAATCCGACAACATAACACACATGCAAGCATCTAATTTCAGAATTTCAGAATCATGAGAATTTCAAACAAAGGATTAACACGAATTTTTACATACCTTATGATCCTCTTGTGATGAGGATCGATAATCTAAACTCAGATTTCGTTTTGGATCAGAATTTCATCTTCAATTTAAGAGATTTGTGAGATTAGGGTTCTTGGATTGGGGGTGTCGCCCCCTGCTTCTCTCTGATCGACCAACACCCTGTTTTGGGGTGTTTGGTTTATTTTTATTTGATAAATTTTAATTAAGTTTCAGAGTTAACAACTATGGTCCCTCTATTTTGTTCAACATATAGTTTGATAGCTTTTTAATCACTCTATAAGCTATTCCTAGACTAGTTAACTAACTAGGTTAAAATTCCTAGTTAGTAAATTCCCATTTATTTAGGCTTTATAATTCTGATATCATGTTTTATATTTTCGGGATGTTACAAGTCCATCCCCCTTAAAAGGGTTTCGTCCCCGAAACCAAGGTACGTACCAAATAATGTAGGGTGAAGACGTCGCATCTCCTCTTCGGGCTCCCATGTAATGTCCGAACCTTTCCTATGCTCCCATTTGACTTTGACTTGGTCAATTTGTTTATTTCGTAAACGTTTGACCTTTCTGTCTAAAATTTCAACCGGTCTCACCACATAATTCAGACTATTATCCACTTCGATATCATCGTAGTGGATATAAGTCGTTTCGTCTGCTAGGCACTTTCTTAATTGTGATACGTGGAAAGTGCCATGGATTCCACTTAGCTCCTCCGGTAGTTCAAGACGGTAAGCTACCTTGCCAACTCTTCCGATAATTTTAAATGGCCCGATAAACCTTGGGCTTAACTTCCCCTTCTTTCTAAATCTAATAACACCTTTCCATGGGGACACTTTTAGCATGACCATGTCACCGACTTGAAATTCAATTGGCCTTTTTCTTTTATCAACATACGCCTTTTGCCTGTCTTGAGCCGCTTTCAAGTGTGCCCGAACTTTATCGATCTTTTCGTTCGTGGCTCGTACTATGTCTTGGTGGGCAAGTTCACGTGGACCCACTTCACCCCAACAAACCGGGGTTCGACACTTCCTACCGTAAAGTAGTTCGTATGGTGCCATTTTAATACTAGATTGGTAACTGTTGTTATACGAAAACTCGACTAACGGTAGGTGAACATCCCAACTGCCTCCAAAGTCGATTATGCATGCCCGTAGCATGTCTCCCAATATTTGTATCGTTCTTTCACTTTGTCCATCTGTTTGAGGATGGTACGCAGTGCTAATGAACAATTTGGTCCCCATTTGTTCTTGGAAATCACGCCAGAAATTCGAAGTAAACCGGGTATCCCTATCAGAAACAATGGACACCGGCACTCCATGACGTGCTATGATTTCATTGGTATAGACTTCTGACATCTTTTCTGACGTATAAGTCTCACGAATCGGAATGAAGTGAGCACTTTTCGTCAATCTATCCACCACTACCCATATTGCATCAAAACCACGATTCGTCTTAGGCAACTTGGTTAACAGGTCCATTGTAATATGTTCCCATTTCCAAACCGGAATTTCTAACGGTTGGAGTTTGCCGTATGGTTTCTGGTGCTCCGCCTTGACTTGTAAACATGTCAAGCATTTTTCCACATATTTCGCCACGTCCCTCTTCATTCCGGGCCACCAATAATTTTGTTTCAAATCATTGTACATCTTGGTCGCACCCGGATGAATTGAATAACGGGATTTATGAGCTTCATCAAGTAGAAGCGCCTTTACTCCACAGGTATGTGGGACCCATATCCTCCCGGATCGAGTCTTCAACCCATGATTCCCATCCGTCAAATCTTTCAATTGTCCAATTATTCTTTCTTTCTTCCAATTTTCTTCTTTCACTGCTTCTAACTGCGCCTCTCGAATTCGTTCAAGTATACCCGAGGTCACCACGAGTTGCATTGACCTCACTCGTATTGGGACATAGTCCACTTTTCGACTTAGAGCGTCAGCTACCTCGTTTGCTTTTCCGGGGTGATAATGTATCTCACAGTCATAGTCTTTCACCGTTTCCAACCATCGCCTTTGTCGCATATTTAACTCCTTCTGATCGAAGAAGTATTTCAAGCTCTTGTGGTCGGTGAATATGGTGCATTTTACCCCATACAAATAATGCCTCCATATTTTTAATGCAAATACCACCGCTGCCAGCTCAAGATCGTGTGTGGGGTATTTCTTCTCGTGTATCTTCAATTGTCTCGAGGCATAGGCTATTACCTTGCCCCGTTGCATCAACACGCAACCGAGCCCCGATAATGAAGCATCCGAATAAACCACCATGTCTTCGACTCCGTCCGGCAATGTCAGTACCGGAGCTTGAGTTAGCCTTTCTTTTAGCGTCCGAAACGCTTTTTCTTGATCAACTCCCCAAACAAACTTTGCTTTCTTTTGGGTTAGCTTTGTTAGCGGCGATGCAATCTTGGAGAAATCTTGAATGAATCTCCTATAATATCCAGCAAGCCCCAAAAAGCTTCTAATTTCCGAAGGGTTCTTCGGAGGATTCCATTTTGACACCGCCTCTATCTTTGACGGATCCACCAAAACTCCGTCGGCATTTATGACATGGCCGAGAAATTGCACCTCTCGTAACCAAAAGGCACATTTAGAGAATTTTGCATATAGCTTCTCTCGTCTAAGTGTCTCTAACACTTCTTGTAAGTGGTATGCGTGTTCAGCTTCATTTTTCGAGTACACCAAGATATCATCAATAAACACGATGACCGACTTATCCAACATTGGCTTGCAAACCCGGTTCATGAGGTCCATGAAAGCCGCGGGCGCATTTGTTAGCCCAAATGACATTACGAGAAATTCGTAATGTCCATATCTTGTGCGAAAAGCCGTCTTCGGCACATCTTCTTCTTTGACCTTTAGTTGGTGATACCCCGACCTAAGGTCAATTTTTGAAAACCAACTCGCGCCTTGTAGTTGGTCAAATAAATCGTCTATCCTCGGAAGCGGGTATCGGTTCTTTACCGTGAGTTTGTTTAACTCCCGATAATCGATACACATGCGCATGCTCCCGTCCTTCTTTCTCACAAACAACACCGGTGCGCCCCAAGGAGACACACTCGGCCTTATGAATCCCTTGTCAAGCAAATCTTGAATTTGGGACATCAGCTCTTGTAGTTCCGACGGTGCAAGTCGGTATGGGGATTTTGCTACAGGTTTCGCGCCCGGAATCAATTCGATCCCGAACTCTACTTCCCGTTCAGGCGGTATCCCCGGCAAATCTTCCGGAAAAACATCTTCATAATCTCGTACTACCGGTACATCACCAATCTTCCGTGATTCTTTCTCGGCCTCATTTGCATAAATCATGAATGCCTTGCATCCTCGCTTCATGAGCTTGTGAGCTTTCAACATCGAACATACTATGGGGTTGCCTCGTTTTTCGCCGTAAATGGTGACGTGTTTTCCGCTCGGAGATGTTAGTTTTATCTCTTTGCGAAAACACACGACCTTTGCATGGTATTGAGATAGCCAATCCATCCCCACGACTACTTGGAATTCTCCCATAGACATCGGGATTAGATTTATCAAATATTCTTCATCATCGATGCTCAGTTTACAATTTTCACATACATCACAAACAATAAAGCTTTTGTTATTACCTATCTCTACTTCTAAAGGCACAGGTAATTTCGTTAGAATAAATGAAGGATGTCGAATAAACCCATATGAAACAAAGGATTTATTCGCACCCGTATCAAATAACACGTGTGCGGGAATTGAATTTACAGCAAATATACCTGAGACCACGTCAGGTTCAATTTTCGCTTCTGCGGCAGTTAGTTGGAAAGATCTTGCCTTTGCTTTCGGGGCTTCACCTTTCGGTTCTTGCCCATCCTTCTTTCCAACCAGTTCCGGGCATTCCGACTTCTTGTGACCCGTTCGATAACAGTTGTAACAAACCGTCACTTTCTCCGGGCATGACATAGCCATATGTCCCTTTTTCTTGCATATGGGACATGGCTTATCTTTGTAACGACATTCGCCCTTATGATTCTTCCCACAAATTTTGCAACCTGATGTACTACCTCTAGCGTCGGATTTCTTTGCGGATTCACTCGTTCTTGCTTTCTTGGCAGGGCTTGGATTCACATCTTGTGCCCTTCGTTCGCCCCGTTCTATACTCTTCTTCAATTCAATCTCCCTTTCCCGAGCAGCGTTAACAATCTCGGTAAGGGTCTCGTACTTTGAAGGGGTTATGAACTCTCTATATTCCGCACTTAGCATATTATGATAATAATAGACCTTTTGCTCTTCGTTCGTTATCAAATCATCACAGAACTTCATCTTGTCCATAAACATTCCCGTGATCTTGTCTATGGATTCACCTTTGTGTCTGAGTTGCATGAACTCTTCCTTGATCTTGTTTATGACCGCTTTGGGGCTATGGTGTTTAAGAAACGGCGTCTTAAACTCCTCCCAAGACATGGCCTTAGCCGCTTCACTTCCAATCTCCTTCTTTTTGTTATCCCACCAATCTTTCGCTTGACTCCTTAGTTGACCCGTACCATAGGCTACGTAGTCTTCTTCGTCACAATGGGTTCTCTCGAATACCCCTTCGATGTCGCTTAGCCATCGTTGGCACACTATTGGGTCAACCTCCCCATTGTATACTGGTGGTTTACAAGCCATGAATTCCTTGTATGAACAAGGCTTTCGTCCTCCACGCTTTTCCTTTACTACATTTGAATCATCTTCCAGTTTCTTGATTCTATCTTCTACTATTGATAAAACCGTGTTTTGGATTTTATCAATAAAGCCCGACAAACTGTTTTCGATCGCCTTTCCAACCTCTTCGGCAATCACTTCCCTTACTTGTTCGGTGACTCTTGGCACCGCATTATCATTGTCTCCATCAGCCATCTCGATTTCTGAAATGTTTACATAGATTGTTAAACATTCTATTTATAACACATGCTTTACTTGTTTTGATTTAATCAAGTTCGTAACTTGATTTAATCATTCTTGTTTTTAACTCAATCAAGTTCGTAACTTGATTTAATAATTCTTGTTTCTATCCAATCAAGTCCATAACTTGATTTGATCATTCATGTTTCTATTTAATCAAGTCCATAACTTGATTTGATCATTCATGTTTCTATTTAATCAAGTCCATAACTTGATTTGATCATTCATGTTTCATGCATTTCTTGCTTTTTGAGTGAGTTTACACACTCTTTTCATGCATATTGTCCATTTCTCATTTTATACGTAGTACATAATTTATTAACAAAACAAGTTAATTCTTACCGGACGATCGATCAAGCTTGAACCGAACACTTATTGACAACCATGAGCTCTGATTACCAACTTGTAACACCCTAAATTTTTTTTTTAAATTTTAAACAAAATATAGTTTAAGTACACGTCATTCTTTAACAAAGATCATATGTAACTAAAACCTTAGTCAACTAATGACTAAGTTAAAACGTTTCAAAATTTGTTTAACAAGAGTTTACACCCCATATACAAGAGCTACAAAAGATTCATATAATAGCGGAAGCTTCATAAGTCGTGTTCGGTTCTTCGACTTTGCTTGATCACCATCCGTAAAGTCCATCTAGTTACCTAGGGTCAAAACCGTTAAACATCAGTTTTGACATCATAATATAACGTTTTAACACAAGATCTAACATTTAAACCTTGTAAAGTAAATAAAGTAAAATAAATAAAATAAATAAAAAAAAATATAAAGTCCACCGTAAATTACGGTATCACCGTAATTTACGGTGAGACCTGGAACTATTTGGTCACCGTAAATCAGTAGTGAATGACCGTAAAGCTCAGGACTTCTACCGTAAATTACGGTAATACCGTAATTTACGGTGTATGCTGGAAATTTATGATCTTATTTGGTTTGTTCATTTTACTCAAACCAAAATTACGGATTTCCGTTTTTATAAGAAACCAACACTTCAATTTTTCTTATTTTGAATATATATCTATATGTTAATCGATATCGAGGAATAGTCCGAACTATTTCAAAGTAATAATCATGCTTCACTTGATTAATTGACCCGTTTGGCTCGTCTAAGGAAATCCCCCTATATGACGACTACCAACGCGAACCAACTAAATTTAATAAATAAATCAATGTAACGACTTCAATACTTAATTCGAAACAACTCTTATTCAAGATTAAATTTCATATTTGAACCATCCGAGAAATAAGTGTTACGGGTCAAATTGCATACGTAAATTTTCTAACAATTGTTTTGACCCGTCTCATTAGATTAAAACGACAAGTCACATCCATGATATATTAATTTATCTTGTTTACCATGTTCACGATCTACAACCCATATCTAGCAAATAATACATAATGTAACGAAACGATAATTTCGTACCTTTAGAGCACGCCTTTCCCCCGTGAATTCCCTTCGGCTTGTCCGCTTGATGATCCGGACTCTTTGCCTAGAAAATTCAATTTTACAACTTGTTTAGAACTCTTTCCATGACCATATTCATATCATTGTGAAACATGATCAAATCTGCGTTCTCATCAAATTTAACATCAAAAATCCTCACTTAGGCATTTCTACAAACACCTAACGGGTCAGATTTTCCTACCAACATTTCCAAGTTCATGACTTGCAATTCAAACCTCAAATTTCACTTTAACTAGTAACTTTGCACATATTTTAACATCAATATCGCAGGAATTACCTCCTATGATGAAGTTTATACTAGAATTATCATTCAAATCCTAGTGTTCATCATCATCTTATAAAACCCATAACCTAGGTTCCATGGATTCATAGAATTCTCTGAATTTGGGCATGATTTCTCCAATAGTTAGTTAGGTTTTACTTCTAAACACCTAATCAACTTTAATCCGACAACATAACACACATGCAAGCATCTAATTTCAGAATTTCAGAATCATGAGAATTTCAAACAAAGGATTAACACGAATTTTTACATACCTTATGATCCTCTTGTGATGAGGATCGATAATCTAAACTCAGATTTCGTTTTGGATCAGAATTTCATCTTCAATTTAAGAGATTTGTGAGATTAGGGTTCTTGGATTGGGGGTGTCGCCCCCTGCTTCTCTCTGATCGACCAACACCCTGTTTTGGGGTGTTTGGTTTATTTTTATTTGATAAATTTTAATTAAGTTTCAGAGTTAACAACTATGGTCCCTCTATTTTGTTCAACATATAGTTTGATAGCTTTTTAATCACTCTATAAGCTATTCCTAGACTAGTTAACTAACTAGGTTAAAATTCCTAGTTAGTATGGGATTCAAAGACCAATAAGTCGGGAAATCCAAATAACCTGGTTTAATTCGTATTGCTTGACTGAAACATTGGGGATTAATGCGACCGTGTCCTGGATATCCTTGACTCATTAAATGCAATGGCCACGACCTAAGCACGGGGTGTAGGCATACACCTGACAGATGCCATATGTTTATTAATTAATTATACCCAATAAGGGATTCCCAATAAGGGAATAGTGGTGTGTCGGTTAAATCTTGAGCCGGCATAGAACCGGGCCCCGTATGTAGAGCAAGTTATGTAAAACTGATAACATGAAATATAGTTTGTCCCAAGTATAAAAGATTAATTTTGCCTTGAGCATTTTAATCAAAGTGTCAACATATTTTCGTGCCTTGTGCACCTAAACCAATTTTCTTAAACTCTTTTCAAATGAGTCAGTTGAGTGTATTTACCAGTGAAAACTGACGTATTTTCCAAAGTCTAAGTGACAGGTACAAGTACGTAATAGGCTGGAAGCTGCTCAGGGCGTTAATAAGGAATCTTGCAAGTTCTAGGCGCCTAAAGTCTGTTGAACAATGTTATGTTTTAAGATCCGCCTGTGGATCCTTTACTTTCCGTTGTAATACCTTGATATTACGTTATATTCGGATTGTAATATATTTATCTTTTGCTTCCGCTGTGCATTCATATATATTGTGTTGTTTGACTATGATGATATCAACTACGTCACGATACTCCCCACCGGGCCCACCGGTAACACGTGGAAAGTCGGGGTGTGACAGGTTGGTATCAGAGCCAACACTGAGTGAATTAAACGCTAGCCTTTTGGTGTTTAATCTCAGTTACACAGTTGCACATTCGTGAGTCTAGACAAGAACATAGGACAAATCCGAATTCGTTTTATTTTGTCCTTATTTGGTTCCTTTGTTATTTTTCTGATTAGCCCTTGCATGGGCAAGTCATTTTCTGTAAAAGTCCCGTCAAGGGCAACCATATACTTGTTTAAATTTTAAAGGAACGATTATATTTAAAATATCATTCCTATATTATAAGATCTACCATTATAATAAAATGGTAAAAAAAAAGGACAAGACCTAGCCATGTGTCATATTAAGACAAGGCCAAGATGGTAGTTCCACAATTAGATTCAGATCCTTGTTAACATTTCAATTTAGGTTTGTTCTGCGTTAAATATTAAAGGAATCTTAAAGGTAAAACCTAGCCTAAATGCCAATACAGACATGGCCAAGATGGTAAAACCTAGCCTAAATGTCAATACAGACATGGCCAAGATGGTAAAACCTAGCCTAAATGTCATTGCAGACATGGCCAAGACGGTAAAACCTATCCAAAAGATTCCAGTCCCTGTTAACATCTGTAAGTATGTTAACATTTTTGGTAAACTGTGAATCGTTAAAGTCACACAGGCCATCTTTTAAAAAAAAAGGGGTTAATCTAAATCCCCTTATTTGAAATAATCATCCTTTAAGGATGAAGTGCCTACGGGCTATAACTAATGTCCTCTGAGACTAAAGACAGTGGTAGCCTACAACTCCCTGTCAAGAAAAGGTAATGAACTTTGATTCAAACCTAAATGCCTCGATTCTCTGAAATCATGGCTTATATCATCCTATGAGATGATCATATTATAAACATCCCTTGGAAGGGAAGTGCCTACGGGCTATAGTTAATGTCCTCTGAGACTAAAGACAGTGGTAGCCTACAACTCCCTGTCAAGAAAAGGTAATGAACTTTGGTTCAAACCTCAATGCTTTGATTCTCTAAAATCATAGCTTATAATTTATAAATGTCCATGTGACTAGGCCTTTCGTGCCACTAGTAAAACTGCTATTGTTTTTATAATTAGGATAAATTATAATAGAAATCCTAAATAAATGTGATTAATAAATTAACCAAATATGGTCTCCGTTACCATGGTTAATGAATTGCCATAAAAGACAATTCCATAATAAACTCCCAAGTAAACTATTGTCCTTGTTTTATGTAACAGTTCAATTAAATGGCTGACTCAGATGAAATTAATAGCCACCCAGTGGAGAACAATGATAACGCCCGAATTAATTTAACGGGTGCTGAACTAAAAGCGTTAGTAGAGGACGCAGTTACAAAGGCCTTAGAGCGGCAGTACGAAGAGTATAGTGGGACTCGGAGTAGGACCCTATCTACACCGCATTCGAAGCCTCCTTCCAAGAAGGATAAACCCAAGAAGGAATATGACGAGCGTCACTCTTCTAATCATCACAGTGATCTGTCCCAACAAATCATACTGAATCAAGAACCCCGTGATAAGGGTTTCTCCTACAAGTAATTTGTTTCATGTAAACCCCGGGATTTCACCGGGGAGGAAGGAGCTGTAGATTGTATGACGTGGTTAGATGAGATGGATACAGTTGTGGATATCAGCGGATGCGCTGAGAGGGATGTGGTCAAGTTTGTGTCGCAATCATTTAAGGGTGAGGCCTTAGCCTGGTGGAGATCGTTGATTCAAGCCACCGGGAAGATCCCTTTGTACAACATGACTTGGGATCAGTTCGTTGCTCTTATCAAAGAAAATTACTGTCCTCAACATGAAGTTGAGAAGATCGAGACTGAATTCTTGACATTAGTCATGGAGAACTTAGATTGTCAAGCATACCTTACAAGTTTCAATACCAAGTCTCGATTGGTTCCTTATTTGATCACACCGGAACCAAAGCGAATAGCTCGCTTTATTGGGGGTCTAGCCCCAGAAATAAAGGCAAGTGTGAAAGCATCGAGACCTACTACATTCAGGTCAGCGGCAGATCTGTCGCTATCTCTCACACTCGATGTGGTTAGAAACAAGGCTGCCAAGGCCTCTGAAGATGGGAAGCGTAAAAGGGAGGAGGATAACTCCCAGAATCCTAAGAAGAGCAAATCCGAGTTCAACAATGACCAACAGGATTCCAACAAGAAGCCTACATGCAAAACCTGCAAAAGAAGACACTGGGGACAGTGTCGATCAAACCAAAAGATAAAGCAATGTGGCATCTGCAAAAGAACTGGCCACGAGTCCCACGAATGTAGGGACATAAAGAATGCAAACTGTTTCAGCTGTGGCGAAAAGGGCCACATCAGTACTAATTGCCCTGAGGCTGCCAAGGAAGGAGCAGCTAAATCTGGGAAGGATAAGAAAGGAAACGCCTGAACTACCGATTAAATGACAGAGACAGTACATATCCATAATAGCATCAGGTACGTCTCGTACCATTTAGCATTGATAGTGTCTGCTAAGTATCTTACGTTAATGCAAAGGATAATAAACCTTTAGTAAACCATAAGCCTAGTAAACTCTTGATTACATTCATAAGAACTCCAGATATTAAATGTAAGATATAACTTACCAATGGAATCTAAAATGACCATCTCTCCCATCCTCGAAGTTTATCCTCTCATAAGAACCTGGAATACTCTTCCCCAGAAAGAGTACGACAATATATATATTATGTTATTTTATTATTTTCTCATTATTTTATATCGCCTGCGAATGCCAAACTATGTTTGATAAGAGTGCCATATGAGGATTGGCGTATCCTAGTGTGTCCCATAGATTGCTTCCATGCCTGATCAGTATGGAGGTTTAATGCATGGAACCCCTGAGATATCCCAATGATCATATTGTACTAAAGTCGACTAGTAGTATTCAATAAAGATATCCAATATAAAATGTCCTTATAAATATCTCTACTTAGGGCATCCTTGCATTTGTAAAGAGAATGTGTCATTTATCTGACACCGACATCGATAGATGAACCAAAGCCTGAGGGTACGGACATCTCTGTGTGTCATAATTATCATCTTTATAAGAATTTCCATGTTTACCTCCGGAGAGGCAAGGGGATGTTAGGACAAACATCCCGCTTAGGGCTGCAGTTAATGTAAAAGCCTTATATCTGTTAGTACCAATGGAATAGGAAGAACTAAGAGCCAAATTGATAAGTTTTTAGAGAAGGTTTCATGAAGCCAAAATTCAAAGTTCTAAGAACTCCGAATTTATATAAATAAGAAAGACGGGTCATCTTGCTTATGCATTGATTACCGCAACCCTATTTAGGCAACAATTAAGAATCGCTAGTACCTGCCCAGGATCGTCGATTGGTTCGACTAGCTATAAGGATTAGCTATTCTTTGAGATTAGTTAAGCAGTGGTTGGAATAACCATCTCACCATAAAATAAGTTTTTCTATAACAATTATTATGTAAGTATCAAGGCTACTCCTTTGGAGACCTTGTATAGATGGAATGTTAAACATTTATTGTTAGATAGAGAATTGGTAAGTCCAATTAACAGGATCTGAAAGTTGCCTAGGAAACAACAAATAAGATCATATAAATCCATAATCGATTGTAAGTTGCCAGTATACGGCAGGAAATCAAGAATTAATGAAAATAGCAAACCTCCTAAATTCTTGTTAAGAAATAAGGCTCAACAAAAGATATCACCCAGGAAGGGTGTGCCAAATTGTTAAATTTTCAGACTAGTTAAGCTCTGAATATATAGAACCATTCGAAGGAAATCGAATGTATCAAGATTAAATAGCTTACGAGCTAAGACCTAATTAAGGAGCTCGGAGGAACGCGCAATGTGACCCACACTAATGATTTAACGTCGTGTCACCAATAAGTCGAAAAGCACTATCACATAATGATATGCAGACCCATGATAGTATGGGCAACCTATGTCGACTGAGAATCGACATGTTAAGGAGCTCCAAAAGAGAGTATGCACCTATTGTATAGGTCAACTGGGATACCCTTGGAGGCCCAAATATACTATGGAAGTTAAATCCATGATACGACAGAAAGTACTTCCTTTACTTTAAGCAAATCTCGAGGTCGAGATTTCTTTTAAGGGGGTGAGGATGTAACACCTCGTAAAATCACGTTCAATGAAGTATTGACACGTGTAATAAACCCTAGTAAAGTCAAACCTTGAAAATAATGGACTAATTTTTAGAAAAATCGAAAACTTTGATTATGAAAGAAATGGAAGTATTATCATACCTAAAATAAGATTCTAAATAACCTTTTACGGTCTTATATTCACAAATGAGCCACTTGTTGATCAAGTGTAGCCGTTTATGTAATTAATTGAAAGTTTGCGCAGAAAAGGGTTAAAAGCGTCAACATGTTAATTCTTACCTCTGAGTCATCTTTTAACAAACCGAGAGCCTCATGATATTTGATTATACTCTCGGGAATGCCAATCATTGGCCATCCAAGGCTTTTATGCCCAAAAGTGAAGTTACGCGCAACTTTGCAAGTATAAGGGACTAAAAGTGTCAATATGTTTAATTATACCTCTGAATGACCTTTTATCGAGCCCGAAGCATTACGATGTTTAATAATACTTTCAAGAATGCCTAATATGGATTATATGAGGCTTCAATGATATTAAATGATGAGTTACGCAAGTTTGCGCATTAGATGGACCTAAAGCGTCAAACTGTTAAAGTATACCGATTCGTATGTTATCGGACCTTCCGGAATATGACCATGAGTCAAACATACCCTATTTATACTTCTCATAGCTTAGATATAGGCTTAGAGGTGTTTAGTGCGCAAGAATAAACTTTTATGTCATGCAGGGACTAAAAGTGTCAAAAAGCGCACAAGTTTGCGTTTACATGCATATCTTACATTCTGAATATTCCCGGACACCCAAAAATTTATGTAAGCACTAAAATATTTTATTTTAGTGTTTGGCTTGATAAAATTCCATTCGTCGCGTCGTTTGGATTGTTTTCGCGTCCGTCCGTGTTTCGTCGTAATTAGCCGAACAACGTGACCGTACGACCAAACGAACCGACATCCGGCATATTTTTGAGCATGTTTCATGTTCTCTATGCTTAGGCATCATTATAAAGCCTTAAAAATGGTTTAACGGGCCTTAGAGGTGTCGGAAATGACATTTGGAAGTTCAGGGGCAAACATGTCAACTTTTAAAAGTTTCTGGTGGCTGCCCAGGTCCTTGCGCACCGTAACACTTTTACCTTGCGGTGCGCAAGCATCTCCCAGATGCAGAAACTCGTTTTTCTTGGCTGTTCAAGTCCATGAAACGACTTATGGAGATATTTATCAATTCCATGCGCGTCCCCTACTGATTTTAGAGCTTAGGGGCATTTGTTATTGATCTAGATCACTTCATAGACTTAGTTGTCATCATCTAATGGATCAAAAATCACTATAAAAGGCCATTGCTTGCAAACATTTTTGATCATCCATTCCATCTGCAATTGTGGGACTTTCTGGAGCTCAAGAGCAGACACCAAGCATCCCTAATCGTGATTAGGACTTTGGTAAGCACCCTTGACCTTCCTTGATTAAGTTTTGCTTAGTTATTAGCCTTGTAACGCCCCGAAATTCGAATTTTCTAAGTTTGCTAGTGTGACCCCATGTTTAATATAATGGAGTGTTATAACTAGATGATTATACATGGTCAAATGTTTAGCAAAACAAACAAGGGTACAAACTAGAGGGACCAAAGATGAATAAGGGAAAGTTATGTTTATTTACTAAACACACACACACAAACACACACATCTTGTGTGTGTTCTGGACGATTCGAGCAGGGGCTCTCAAGAGCCCCAAAAACCCTAGTTCATCAAAGCTTCAAATTAAAGAATGAATCAAGGCCCAAATTCACAACCGAGCATGAATTAGTGATCACCTTTACAAGGGGATCGTAAGGTATGTCTTAAATCAAAGATTGGTGATCATGTGTGAAGTGGGTTATGTTCTAATCCGTAAGATAATGTGAAATTTATCATGTATAAGTGTTAGAATCATCATATAGAACATAGGTTATGTATGGTTTGTGTTAATTTGATGTTTAGAGGTGAAACCCACTTGTTTTGGTAAGGATGATGACTTGAATGATCATCCATGCTCAATTCTTGTTGATTGTTGATGAATTAGGATGGATATGATGAATTCTTGTGAGTTGAATTGAGAGAAATGTGATGGTGTTATGTTGATGTTTATGTGTGAATGTTATATGTTGATTAGTAGTAGAATTTGATGAATTACATATGAACTTAGAAGATTTATGCATAAAATAGTTGTACGTTATGCTTAGAAAGTAGTACGCACACCAAGTGTTCGATGAAATGTCTAAATGACAATACTATGTGAAATTGTATGCAATTAATGGTTAAACATGTATTGAATGTGGTAATAATGAAATTGATAGTAAACCAACATGAGGAATGCATTTTAGATATAATTCATGAGAAGGTTATGTTAGGTTGATGTTGAGTATGCTTTATGCTTGATTGAATTGACTAATGAAAGTCATACATGAGATATGAATTTGATATGATCGTTCATACGTACAATCATATATGCTAACAAGAATGTGAATGTAATGACATGTACGGATAGGAGTCATGTCAACGCGGACACAAGCATGGAAGGGCAACGGGCCAAAGGATAAACACGGAAGCTATGCTTGAACTCGGACGCACAAAGTAAGTGAACTCCGAACTTACTCTTTTGTTTATTAAGGTATTTATGATATATGGTAATTATTGAAGGTAACGTAAGAAGATAGGAATCGATGTTATTACTAAGTTAAGTTTTAATGAAGAATGGGTCGGAAGTGGTTAATAAAGAGATTTGATTAAGTTCGGATAAGAAAGGGAATGTAAATAATGAATTATGCATAAAGATGAGTTATGTGTATTCGAGATCATGTTCATATGAAAAGACGCTTATGATACTAATCGTTTTCTATTGAGAGTTAATGTAAAGTATAGGCATGTTAACAATGAAAGTGAAGGTTAGATGCGCAATCCGATGCTAGTGAAGGAGTGGATGCATGAAGGGGCTGGTATAAGAGAAAACAGGATATGTTGACGCCTTACTATGCATGTGTTAAGATTTATTTTTATTATGTCACCTGTTGCTATTGATTTGATTGAATGTGGTGACTGCAGGCCGTACAGGGTTTTGGACGTTTCATCAAGAAGTGTACGCGGTTGAAGATCGAGTCAATACATGGATTGTACGTGGGTGCGTTGTTGTCACATAAATTGATAAGTATATTAGTTTGTGATTAATTTATAGAAAGGGATTAATGTATTTAATTGAAAGAAAGAATATTATGAAAGAAATTTTAGGTATGTACTTTCCGCTGCGATAAATTGGGTTAAAACGTTTTAGGGCGTCACAAGCCTAAAAGTCAAACCGTTGTAATTAACGGTTGACTTAGCGATTAATTATTAATGGTCCAGTGATTTGTCGAATTGAAGGTAGTTATAAGTTGGTAATTATGTGGGAAATAAACCCTTAAAAGGGCACCCACTGATTCATATCCTATCTAGATCAAATGCCGGGTCAAAGTTGATTAGAAAAAGTCAACAGAAGCCTAAATTGCAAATTTACATGTAATTAACAATATAGAAGGCATGTAACCTATTTTATCACTCATATAACCTATTAATAAGTATAAGAACTGATCTAGGCTTGTTTGATCCGACAATTTTCTGTTTAGACCCGGTTCGGAACCGAAAGTCGCAAAACTTTGACTTTTGCTTTGACTTCAGTTCTGACCCGATTTAATATGATTTGGAAATGACTTAGAGCTTCCTTAGGACCAGGCTACATGTTAGCATAACCCTCTGTGGTTGGATCGTTGATTGTCCGATTCGTTTACTCGTTTCCGTTAAATGCCTAATGTTGACCAATATGCCATTTTAACCATAAAACGAGAATTTTGGATATGTTAAAGGACAAAAATCTTTGTTACTGAATTATAAACATGTCCCTAAAGTTTCACATCAGTGGGAGGTCTATAATAGGAGTTATGCTAAAAAGCGCGATTAAGAAGCTTTTTGTTAATTAAACGGCGCAATTAGCATAAAGCCTATCTAAACCCAATTTTCGACACCAAACCTTTTACCCACTGATGTAATATAATATTTTGGAATTTTTGAAGATTTTTAATTATTTTTAACCTGCTCATAACCTACGGTTATGGCCTTGATTCGGTAAATACCGATTTTACCCTTTTCGTTCATAAAATGAGTTCTACATGATATTTTGACACCAATCCAATTGCTACTGATTTTATATAGTAAATAAAGTATTTTGAACTTTATAACCTGATCAGAAAACTCAGATTTCCGGTATAACCCGGAAATCGCTTAAAATGGCTTTTTACGCGTGTTAAACGCATAGTTTGGGTTTAAAACCATTTTTTCATATAAGACCTATTACCAACTGATATGACCTATTCAAATAAGTTATTTTACTGATGTATTCGGACCCGAATCTCAGAACTTCATTTAATCTCTTTTATAATCTTTTAAATGACCAAAATACCCCTACGGGGCTTATATTGAGATTAAACTCGTTTTGGGCAAAATGGAAGGTATCCTACTGATATCACAACATGTTTAAGGCATATTAACTTAGGAAACCTGTATAGAACCCATATGGTTACCCGTTACGCCTCTTGCGCGTTCGGTTCAGCTTATGTAACTAGTTTGCATAAATTAGCCGAAACGGGTCAAACCTTATCATTTTCATTTCAAAATCCAGAATGTATTTAGTTTACCCATTTTATACAAGTCTTCATACTTGTTGGGTCTAAAACACATTCTATTCCGGTCTTCGCTTAATCATGCGTTTGAACCGTATATTTCCTTAAAACTAACCGGTCTAAGTTTAGGCTTAATTAAAGACCCGTTAGTATTCTAATTGGTTATTTATACCATCATTCCAGACTAGAGCCTTCCGGTAAATTGTACATGCGCTTACTTAAGTGAATACGGCTGGGTTATTTTAAATCTTGCTATTTAAGACAGGAGCTAGCTCAGGTAAATACTCTTAACTTATTTTCCCTATTACGGGCTTGGGATACGGTAATATAAATACCGCATGGTCAGGTATGGGATTCAAAGACCAATAAGTCGGGAAATCCAAATAACCTGGTTTAATTCGTATTGCTTGACTGAAACATTGGGGATTAATGCGACCGTGTCCTGGATATCCTTGACTCATTAAATGCAATGGCCACGACCTAAGCACGGGGTGTAGGCATACACCTGACAGATGCCATATGTTTATTAATTAATTATACCCAATAAGGGATTCCCAATAAGGGAATAGTGGTGTGTCGGTTAAATCTTGAGCCGGCATAGAACCGGGCCCCGTATGTAGAGCAAGTTATGTAAAACTGATAACATGAAATATAGTTTGTCCCAAGTATAAAAGATTAATTTTGCCTTGAGCATTTTAATCAAAGTGTCAACATATTTTCGTGCCTTGTGCACCTAAACCAATTTTCTTAAACTCTTTTCAAATGAGTCAGTTGAGTGTATTTACCAGTGAAAACTGACGTATTTTCCAAAGTCTAAGTGACAGGTACAAGTACGTAATAGGCTGGAAGCTGCTCAGGGCGTTAATAAGGAATCTTGCAAGTTCTAGGCGCCTAAAGTCTGTTGAACAATGTTATGTTTTAAGATCCGCCTGTGGATCCTTTACTTTCCGTTGTAATACCTTGATATTACGTTATATTCGGATTGTAATATATTTATCTTTTGCTTCCGCTGTGCATTCATATATATTGTGTTGTTTGACTATGATGATATCAACTACGTCACGATACTCCCCACCGGGCCCACCGGTAACACGTGGAAAGTCGGGGTGTGACATGATTTAAGTAACGAGGCGTGTGTAATATGATACAAGCATGGTGGATACGCCGCTGGTACTTCCTATATATAAGTGTTTGTATGGTATTACATATCGTAGCGTTATTTGAATCATTTCAATTTAAGACATATAACATTTTATACAAATAACATACTTTTCACAAGATATTGTTTTACAAACAAACTCATCTTACATGGTTATTCATTTAACCTTACATTTATTTATACATATCATCTGATCTTATTGTTTTTCAAACGATTTACAAAACAAATCAATTTACAAGGTTCATGACTAAACTTTATTAAACATTTTCTTAAACTTACAAGTCATGAATCCTATTTTCACAAAACCTATGTATCTCACAGACATTTTTATGCTGACGTACCTATTTTCACATGTGTTTTCAGGAGTTGATGCATAGGACTTATCGAGACATACTTAGGCGGACCTGTGCCTTAGTGACTTAAAACGAGACAAGAACTAGTTAATTTTTGTTATGTACTATTTGTTTCTTGTTTAAAAAAACAATGTAACTCTCTTGTTTGAATAATAAAACGAAACTTTAATTGCCATGGATTTGAAACAATTAATTCTGTTACAACACTCCCCGACGTTTCCGCCACGTTTCGTTGTCTCACGTGGTCGGGGTGTGACAAGTAGTGCCCCGCCCGTGTTGCTGGGCGATGGCCGAATAAGTCTCAATCAATTAAAAAAACACTACGATAATTTTGGTAGGAAAAAAATTAAAACGATGATAAGACCGTAATTTTCGGCTCAGGGCAAAACTGTAATTTTTCAGGACTAATGAGCGAGTGTTAGGCAGCTCCTTGACACCGGAAAAAAATAAACGGAGTCCAACAATTAAAACAAAAAACTTTTATAGTTTGGCTAAAAAAACTAAAACGATGGGAAAAACGTAATTTTTAACTGGGGGCGAAATCATATTTTTCATTTAGGGATAAAATCGTAAATTAAATGAACCAATGGGGGAATGCCAGGCAGCTGCCGGCATGACTGTAATTTTTACTGGGGGCAAAATTGTAATTTAACCAGGAATTCAAAGAAAAACGATGGCGAAAATGTAAATTTAAGTTGAGGGCAAAATCGTAACTTGGTTGTGAGGAAAAAAACCTAATGGCAAAACTGTAATTCTAAACGGGGCAAAATCGCAAATTTGAACCGATGGCAAAATTGGAATTCTTAGCGGGCAGTGAAAGCGTAAATTTATTTTTAAGTGGGGGTAAAAACATAATTTTAAGGGGAAAAACTAATGAGAAAATTGTAAATTTAAACGGGTCAAAATCGTAAATTTGAACCGCAGGCAAATTTGAAATTTTTAGCTGGGAGCAAAAGCGTAAATTTATTTTTAAGTGGGGGGTAAAATCGTAAATTTGTTGGGCCAATAGGTGAGTGCCAGACAGCTGCCTGGCTTGTGATATTTCGGCTTGGGACGCATTTTATTTGGCAGTTTTTTGGATGTTAAAATGTACCGCCAGCGTTGCGGGGCGATAGCTGAATAATTCTCAATCAATTAAAAAAACACTACTATAATTTTGCCAGGAAAAAAACTAAAACGATGATAAGACCGTAATTTTGGTCTCAGGGCAAAACTGTAATTTTTCAGGACTAATGAGCGAGTATTAGGCAGCTCATTTAGACGAAAAAATAAAATAAAATCGAGTCAACCAATTAAAACAAAGAACTTTTATAGTTTTGCTAGAAAAATTAAAACGATGGGGAAAACGTAACTTTGAACTGGGGGTAAATCATAATTTTGTTTTAGGGATAAAATCGTAAATTAAATGGACCAATGGGGTTGAGAGCAAAATCGTAACTTAGCTGTGTGAGTAAAAAAACTAATGGCAAAACTGTGAATTTAAACGGGACAAAATCGTAATATTGAACCGAGGGCAAAGTTGAAATTTTTAGCTGGGAGTAAAAGCGTAAATTTATTTTTAAATGGGGGTAAGAAACATAATTTTGAACAGATGGCAAAATCGTTATTATAAGGGAAAAAACCTAATGGCAAAACTGTAAATTTAAACGGGACAAAATCGTAATGTTGAATCGAGGGCAAAATTGAAAATTTTTAGACGGAAGCAAAAACGTAAATTTATTTTTAAGTGAGGGTAAAAGCATAATGTTGAACTGATGGGAAAATCTTAATTTTAAAACGGGATAAAATCGTAAATTTGTTGGACCAATAGGGAAGTATCATGCATGACTATAAATATAAACGGGGAAAAATCGTAATTTGGTAAAAAAAAATTAAAAAAAAAACAATTATGGATGGCATGTGGCCGCCCACCTCACCCAATCCAACCAAAATACTATAAAGGCCCATGGTATTTGTTATTGTAGATAATGTTCATTTAAAAAACTAAGGGAACATAAAATCTTATTCATGAACGTTCTAGGTGTAAGATAACTAGAGTTATGCGCCGCCCGCGTTGCGGGGCGCTAAACCGAATATTTCATAGTTTAATAATATATACGCCTTTATGTCGGTTAGGTATACATGCTACTTATAACACAGTATAAAAAAAGATAGATCAAGTTAACCAATTAAAGAAAAAAACAGTATCATAGTTATGAAAAAAAATAACTAAAATGATGACAAGCGTGTAATTTAGAGCTGGGGGCAAAATAATAATTTGTCAGGACCAATTAGCGAGAGCTAGGCAGCTGTTTCGCACGAATAAAAACAAATTGACTCAACCAAGTAAAATAAAACACTACCATGGTTTTGCCAAAAAAAAACGATGGCAAGATTGCAATTTTTAGCTGAGTTCAAATTATAATTTTATAATGAAGGTAAAATAATATTTTTAACTGAGGGCAAAACCAATTTTTTATTTTGAATTGAGGCAAAATCGTAATTTTTTTACTGCGGGCGAAATCGTAACTTTTAGCTTGGGGCAAAACCAAAGTTTTATTTTGAACTGGGGCCAAATCGTAATCTTAAACCGGGAATCAAATCGTAATTTGGCAGGACTCTAGCTGGGGGCAAAACCATAATTTTATTTGAACTTGGGGGAGAAGCATATTTTTTAACTGAGGACAAAAGTGTAAATTTAAGCAGGGGCAAAACCAAAATTTTAATTTGAACCGGGGACAAAATCATAATTTTAAACTTAGGATAAAATTGTAATTTGGCCGGACCTATAAATAACTATTATATGAAAAAAAAAAAAAAAAAAAACCCAAGTGGCCGCCAATTTTGGCCAACCACATAACACAACTATTCCCGCCAACCAAAGTTTTATTTTGAACTGGGGACGAACTCGTAATTTTAAACTGAGAACCAAATCGTAATTTGGCAGGACTCTAGCTGGGGCAAAAAGCATAATTTTATTTTGAACAGTGACAAAAACGTATTTTTTTTACTGAGGGGAAAAGCATAAATTTAGACAGGGGCAAAAGACAAATTTTATTTTGAACAAATGACATAATCGTAATTTTAAACGTAGGATACAAATGTAAGTTGACAAGACCTATAAATTAGAGTAAATTGCCATTTTAGTCCCTGAGTTTTGTCCAAATATGCCAGTTTAGTCCAAATAGTTTTTTTTGTGCATCTGGGTCCCTGACTTTTACATTTTGCTGCCATTTTGATCACAATGCCTAACTCCATCCATAAACCCCATTTGTAACCAGGGGTATTTTGGGGATTAACTTAAAAAATGTTTTCAGTTGCCATTTTGATCCAATTCCAAAAAATCAAAAAAATTCCAAAAAATCAAAAAAATTCCAAAAAATTCAAAAAAATCTAAAAATCAAAAAAATTCTAAAAAATCAAAAAAATTCTAAAAAATTCAAAAAAATTCTAAAAAATCATAAAAATTCTAAAAAATTCAAAAAAATCTAAAAATCAAAAAAATTCTAAAAAATCCAAAAATCATTAAATGTTTCGGCACGAACCGTTTCGACCCGTACCGTTTCGAGCCGAACCGTTTCGACGCGAAGCGTTTCGACGAGAACCGTTTCGAACCGAACCGTTTGGACCCGTACCGTATCGAACCGAACCGTTTCGACCCGTACCGTACCGTTTCGACGCGAACCGTTTCGAACGCGAACCGTTTCGAACGCGAACCGTTTCGAACGCGAACCGTATCGAACCGAACCGTTTCGACGCGAACCGTTTCGAGCCCGTACCGTATCGAACCCGAACCGTTTCGAGCCGAAACGGTACGGTTCGAAACGGTACGGGTCGAAACGCTTCGCGTCCGAAATTTTTTAGAATTTTTTTGATTTTTAGATTTTTTTGAATTTTTTAGAATTTTTATGATTTTTTAGAATTTTTTTTTGAATTTTTTAGAATTTTTATGATTTTTTAGAATTTTTTTTATTTTTAAATTTTTTTGAATTTTTTGGGATTTTTTGGGATTTTTTTTGATTTTTTTGGAATTTTTTTGATTTTTTGGAATTGGATCAAAATGGCAACTGAAAACATTTTTTAAGTTAATCCCCAAAATACCCCTGGTTACAGATGGGGTTTATGGATGGAGTTAGGCATTGTGATCAAAATGGCAGCAAAATGTAAAAGTCAGGGACCCAGATGCACAAAAAAAACTATTTGGACTAAACTGACATATTTGGACAAAACTCAGGGACTAAAATGGCAATTTACTCTATAAATTATTATCACTATTATATTAAAAAAAGAAAAAAAGAAAGGAAAAGGGTGGCCGCCACTTTTGGCCAACCACCATTTCCAACTATTGCCGCCGACATGTGGTTTTGTAGTATTTGAGGTAATGAAAGAGTTGATTGATTGTATTCCATTTAATAGGGTTACAATATATAGAGATAAATTGTCATATGTGGGCTCGATACTAAAACCTAGATATTATATGCCAATAATATTAGATAATAGAGTTTATTAGATTAGTATGAGCCCACGGGCTCGTTAGGTTATTAGGGTTTTGTTGTGATTTCTATATATTGTAACTTCATCATTCAATAATAATTCATTCAGTCTTTCACCATTTGACATGGTATCAGAGCCTTAGGGTTCTGGTTACCTTCGCTGCGCCACCACAGAGCTGCCACCGTGTTCAAACCCTAGACGGGGCGGCATGCCGCCACCGCTGCCGCCCTGTCCATCTTCGTTTTCCGTTTCGTTTTTTTCTTCGTAATCATTGAAGCAAACCTATTTTTTCTATCATTTGCCAATGCCTATTTTGTGCTCTCCATTGCTGCGTTTGTTTAATATTAATCACAATTGGAAATTTATCAATTGTACTGATTAATATTATAAGATTGTAGGCATTCATAAATTTGGATATTAATATTTAGCTTTGATTTATGTGCCAATTGAGTATGTAACAATTATTATGATACCAATTGTTTACACAATGCATTCACTATAGTGATAAAAATATATTGCCACCATCATTTATTTGACCAAGATTTTCTCAAAATGGAAAATATAACAACGAAATCCTTTGTTTTTTTAAGTGAAAAAGTATTTTTTTTTAAAGATAAATTTCATTAAAACACAAGCTATCTCAAACCGAGGCAACCGAGAACAACATTACAAATTTACACCAATCTGCCCAAAAAGTATTTGCTTCTTATGTTTCATCACCGCCTTCATTCGTTGGTAACCAGTTTCTATGTCTCTAAGATCACATTCTACCAATTCTTGTTCGATCTTCTCCAATTCCTCCTCAGACAAGTGTGTTGCTAAACTTAGAGCTTTTTTGTATCTTTGATCCAATGTTTCCAAGATCAAGTTCAGGGTACATATATGTTGTGTTACGACTTACGACGAGCAAGGGGGTCGCCGCATTGAACGTCACTTGTAGGATTACAGGAACTGTCATTGAAGACTATGGATGACAAAGGCAAAATCAAGCAAAATACGGATTTGTTGGCAAAAGTTTGGATTATTGAATCGGTAGAAGCACGTTTATCGTTTATCTTATTATTATTGTTTTTATATTTTTCCAGTCCAAGCTTTTGGTTTTCTTCCGCTTAGACTGCGGGGGAATATTAGATAGTAGAGGCTCGCTAGGTTATTAGGGTTTTGTTATGATTTCAATATATTGTAACATAATCTTTCAATAATAATTCATTGAGTCTTTCACCATTTGACACTAGAAACGATTGTTCATTTTTTTTAAGTTTAACCAAACTGAGAATGGACATTAACACTTAAAAATGGATTTTCTTGCTATTATTTGTTGGTTAACTCTTAAGAAAATATGTTTGTTTATATCCTTTCATTTAACAAATTAACGAAGATATATTACTATATATTAGGGGTGAGCAAATTAACCACCATAACCGATAACCGAACCATAACCGACATAACCGAACCACTAATAACCGATAACCAATATAACCAATGGTTATGGTTATGAAACTTTGTATAACCGCTCAATCGGTTATGGTTATGGTTATGAAGCTTTGGTTAACCGAATATAACCGAAACCGAACCAAAGTTGTGATGTTAACTTTATATAATAGATTTGTGTTTTACAAAACCATATAGAGGGTTTTTACTAAGATAAAAGTATGTTAGTAACAAAATGATCTTGATGTAGATGTCATTTATTTTGATAAAAAAACTAAGGTGTTATGGCTATAATTGTTTTTGTTTGAGAATTACCTTAGTAAAAAGAACTCTAAATCGGTAGTTTAACCAAAAAGTTTAGTCTTCGTTATCTTATAAAATAGGCTCAAGCTAAGTTCAAATCATGCACAACCCTATTTATTTCAAACCTTGCTTGGTTACATAACCGAAATTAACCAAAACCGATCCATAACCGACTTCATAACCGATTAAGCATAACCGAAGTTTGGTTATGGTTATGGTTACCAAAACTCCATAACTGAACTAGCGGTTATGGTTATGGTTAATAGTAAAAACCGACCCAAACCGACCCATGCACACCCCTACTATATATATACACACATAAACGAACAAGCATGAATGTACAATGAGTTGAATATTCATGAATGCAAATCGAATAAATACGAAGGTTGTCTGTGTTTGTTCATTTAGCTAATCGGATATAAAATTATATACAGTTCATTTGATAAATAAACTAACTTAAACAACCATTTTACTAAACGGTTCGCGAAATGTTCGATTTTATTTACGACCCTAAGTCGTAAGGTGATTTAGATAATAGCCCAAAGTGTATGGAGACGTTGGTTAAGTTCTGGTTGATGGTCGCGTCCGAATCAACCCAACAATTTTCTAAAGTGCATTGGCAGCCACATGACTTTTATAGTGGAGGTTATGGAGCAAAATTAGGTTGAGCCACAGGTTTTGCTACAGTAGGCCTTCGGGCGGTGGGTCACCGTAAACCTGATTTGTTTAAGTAAAATCTTGAAAATGTATTTTGATGTTTATTTTCAATTTTTAATGTCGGTTTCTTGACACCACACGATTTCAACTATGTCTCCTTAGCCCACTAACTTTCGTGTTAGCATGTTTCATTCTAGAGGTGCACAAATCGGTTTATGGGTCAAAACTGGTTTCAGTTTTATACCGGTTTTGGTTTTGGTCAACAAAGGTTTTTGGTGTGAGATTAAATATATTAATATTATATTATTTAATCTTGTAGCCATTATAATCATTTATATTATATAGATCAAAATATATTAATAACCTATTAATAATTAGTTGGTGATTGTTGATGGACCATATTACCCTTATTAACTAATTAGGTTTCCTCTTGGGTGTATATATAAGGAGATTATTAGAGAGTTTAAGGGTTACACAAGTTAGACAATTACACAATTCACACAACCCTCATAACATCAATATCGGCTCTCTCTCCACAACCGAATCCTTCCCTAGTTTCGGTTCATCACCATCATAATCTTACACCCTAAGGAGGAACCAGATCATCCTGACAAGTATGTCAAACTCAATGGCTGCATCTCTGACTGGATTCTCTGCTGGCCTGTCTGCTGTAACAGGTATGTTATTCATGTTTTCCATTATGTTTAAACATAACTGATCAACATTTGGTTAAACCGGTTTGATTTGGAACCGATTTATAAGGGGGAAAGATCCGTTTAGTTTGAAATCGGTTTTATCATGTTTGGTTTGGTTTCAAAATGGTTTCTAAAGCGGATCACTTTCGGTTCGTGAATCATTTTTTTCTCACCACTATTTAGCTTTGCATAAATGTTAAGCCTTGTATTATGGAAACCCGGGTACACTGTAAACCCGGGTATGAAAAAACCCGGGTTCGGGTTTGAGTGTTTAACTGAATATGCATACCCGGTCCCTGCCCTACGGGTAGGGTCGGGTTTAAAAAACCCAGTTTTTCTTATACCCGAGTTCGGGTTTTTTTTGGGGTTTGGATTTTCTATGCACCTCTAAGTACCATATTTCTAATTTTAGAATATAATAGTAGAAAAAAATTAGAATATAATAGTAGAAAAAAAAAGTGAATATATTGTTGTAACCACCTAACCAACTTATGTTTCAACTAACCAAAATAACCTGATTTTAAGACCTTAAAAAAAAAAAAAAAAAAAACCCGTGATTATAATGTGTGATATCACATTATCACCTATGAAGTGTCGGCTGCAAAAACAATAATTAAAATAAAATAATAAAAACATTAAAAAAATACTGAGTTTGCAGCTAAGAAGTGTTGAGTTGAGTTCCATTTTGCTTTCAATTCAAGTATTCAATCATTTGTTACAACATCTCCATCTTCCATCCTTCACTCTCACTCTCACTCCACCCATTCATTCATTCACAATTTCAAACAAATATTCCACAAATTCAAGATCCAGTTATGAATTAACAGGTACATGAATACATCCTCTATTATTATTGTTATTTAGGCTTCAAAAACAGTTGATATTTGTTCAAGTTTGGAAGATGAAAGATAACAATTCTTCACCAGATCTAATTGGGCAAAATGCTATAAAGATTATAAGCAATGTGGGCTTTTCTGTTTTTGTGTTTTCTGTACTCATGTTTACAATACTTGCTATAACATATCAACCCCCTGACCCATGGGAATCCTCAAGAGCCCTTACAAGGGTTTTCACACAGGTTTCAAATGCTACATTCCAGATGGATAATTCCGTTGTTAAAACCGGTGAAGATGTTGGTATGGAGCCCGTTAGCCCGGCTGCAGCCCCCGAAAATCCACCCGTGGCCCAGCCCGGCCCGGTTCAGATACCAGAAGCCGTTAGCCCGTCTGCGTTTGATGGGCCCGTAGCCCAGCCCGACCCGTTAGTTGAGAAATCGGCACCTGTGGCCCAGCCCGGCCCGTTAGTTGAGAAATCAGCACCTCTGGCCCAGCCCGGCCCGTTTGAGAAAACGGGTGATGTTAGCCCGTCTGCATCCATTGCAGACGCACCTGTGGCACGACCAGAGAAAACGGGCCTGGTTAGCCCGTCTGCATCCCCTGCAGATGCACCAGTGGCCCAACCCGGCCCGTTGGTTGAGAAACCGAGTGAGAGTGTGAGCATTGCCTCGGATAGTTGTGATGATAAAAGTGTGGTTAATTGTTCTGCACCGGGGGTTTTGAGGGCGATCAAGAAGTTTAATGTGAAACGGTTTAGATCGATAGTGTTTCTAGAGTATCAAACGCCGGTAAACGGGTCGAACCCGAATGAGTGTGATGTGACATGGAGATACCGGAACAGAAAGGAGAGATCTTGGAGAAAGTATAGAGATTTCAGGAGGTTTAAACTCGGGTATGGCGAAAACTGTACTTACAAAGTGGTAAACGCGAAGGGGTGGCATTTGGGTGTCAATGCAAGACGTCCACGAAGTCAAAGTCGACTAAACACCACAAGAAAAGGCGAAAAGCCGAAGATCGTGACAACATTCCGTGATGATCAAATCAACGACACGATTCCAGTTATGGGATCGGGTACTGCTTTTAGAAACGGGAAGTATTTGTACTATTCGCGAGGCGGGGATTATTGTAAGAACATGAATCAATACATATGGAGCTTGTTGTGTGCTCTCGGTGAAGCTCGATACTTAAACCGCACGTTTGTAATGGATCTAAACATCTGCTTATCGTCGAAACATACTTCAAGCAACCGAGACGAAGAAGGAAAAGACTTTAGATTTTACTTTGATTTCGAGCATTTGAAAGAAACCGCTTCGATAGTGGAAGAGCAAGAGTTTCTTAAAGACTGGAAAAAATTCGAGAAAAACCATAAGAAAAAGATGCCGGTTAGGAAAGTTACGACTTACAAAGTTACACCGATGCAGCTAAAGAATGATAAGAGCACGATTATATGGAGGCGGTTTGATAAGCCCGAGCCCGAAAACTATTGGTACCGCGTTTGTGAAAATCAAGCGGCAAACTACATCAAAAGACCATGGCAATCTTTATGGAAATCAAAGAGGATTATGAACATAGTTTCGGAGATTAGTGGCCAAATGGATTGGGATTATGATGCGGTTCATGTGATTAGAGGCGAAAAGGCGCAAAATAAAGCAATGTGGCCTCATCTTAATGAAGATACATCACCCGAATCGTTAGTTTCAAAGCTTCAAGGGGTTATTCAGCCGTGGCGGAATCTTTACATTGCGACAAACGAGCCGTTTTACAACTATTTTGATCGGTTAAGGTCGTATTACAAGGTGCATTTGCTTGATGATTATAAGGGGTTGTGGGGGGATAAGAGTGAGTGGTATAACGAGACGTTGGTTTTGAACGGTGGTCGGCCTGTCGTGTTTGATGGGTATATGCGCGCTGAGGTTGACACCGAGGTGCTTTATAGAGCGAAGACGCGAGTAGAGACGTTTTACAATTTGACTAAAGACTGTAAGGATGGTATTCATACTTGTTGATTTAAGACAGATTTTGATGGTTGTTTTGTTTTGTTGGTCTAGCTTTATGCATTCATGTTTTGATCTATATTGTTTGTAAAATAGTAAATCATAATACAATGTTTGTTGATTGAACTAAAACTGGTGATCGAATTAACAAACGTTAACATTGGTATCAGAGCTACCGTTCCTCTCAAAACAAACTTCACTAAGACGATTGTCGGATTACAAGCATCTAATATAATATTTATTTCACTCGATATTACTTCATAGGATTACCATCGTCGTTGAAGTTCTTGAAACCATCATGCTTTGATTGAGCAATCGACGGGTGTTGATCGCACATTTCTTCATTGATCAGCGAATCCAAGAAAGACGAGAATAGATAATCAGGTGAGCAGCTAAGAACATCATCAGATCCAGAACCATTGTTAGCGTCGAATGGGGTAGAGTTTAAGACGTTCTCATGGGATTTTGGGGAAACTGTTTCTGGTTGATTCGGTTGAAAATATGAACGAGTAAGATGGTGATCAGGGTTTGAAGAAGATGACAACGGTTTGTGAGTTTTCGGGTCAATCCCTTGGCTGATCAACTTCTTGCGGAGATGCGTGTTCCAGTAGTTTTTTATCTCGTTATCTGTGCGCCCTGGTATTCTTCCCGCAATCAACGACCATCTGTTGCCAAGGAGACAATGGAGGCGGAGGATGAGATCTTCTTCATCGGCGGTAATGCCGCCCCGCTTGATCGAAGGGCGGAGGTAGTTCATCCAACGAAGGCGGCAGCTCTTCCCACAACGGAGGAGCCCCGCCTTCTTGGGTACTGACTGCCACCGCCCTTCACCTTCTCTACTAATATAACTAGACAAAAGCTCATCTTCTTCGCGTGTCCATGGCCCTTTCTTCATCATTTCGGCTCTTAAAATGTCGATTTTCGAGTTGAAATAAACACAAATATTGAACATTTGAATCCATCTAAATTATGTTGCATTGTGAACAAATGAAGAAAGTTAAAACCATCAAGTGTTACCATTATTATCCATACTTCTAATTTAGTTTCCTTTGAATTTATTCCCCTTTTGCTTCATTGAGCAATTTCCCACCACAGACACCATTTCATCACTCAACCTTAAATGTCCATATGTACATTACAACATATTGAAGCACGACCGAATAACAAATCAACTAATCGGATTGTCTGAGTCTCATATCGTCATTATCTGCGACTTTAATGTGTTTGTATTTCTGCTCGGTGTTGAATCTTCTACCGCTCTCTTCCACACCCTTTGCCACAACTTCTTTCAACGCGATAACTCCCTCTTTCAAACCAACATTAATCTTGCAGACCCAAAAGCGAAACAAAAATTTACAAAATTATGAGAAATATTCATGAATAACGTGCTGTAACAAGAAAATGCCTTTTTGAGTAAAATACACAGATACTACTATATTTTGTAAAAATGAGAACCCGTCACCAAAAAACTCACGGGCCCCACCATAGTTGTTAATAGCGAATAGCGCACGATAGCGACAAGCAACCTATACGCTACGTAGCAATAGCGATGAAATAGCGGACACAATTTTATTTTAGCAATACACTAGAAGAAAACTTTAGAAATATTTCATATGTATAATGTATATTATATCCAAATATGGTGTTTCTTTTACTAAAAAAACCTAAAAAGTAGCTATTGTATACGTATATTTTATCGCTATTTATATTGAAACCAAAAAAACCTGAAATCCCGCTATTTACTCGCTATGGAGGCACCAAAATCAGATGGCGGTGCATGAGCGCTTTGCTATACTATTCGCTATAGCGCTCGCTACGAGAACTATTAACAACTATGGGCCCCACCAATACCATGCTAACCAACGGGACAAGGTTAAATGCAGCTTTCACTGGGCAAAAAAGAAAATTTAAGAAAATGGATAATATCTTACTCGTTCTTGAGCGGTGGCATTGAACTTTTGAAGCAAGAAGGCTTTCGGATCCATTTGACCAGGAGGCTTACCTATACCTACACACACATTGTAGAAAGGCAATCAGTTATAAATATATATATATATATATATATATATATATATATATATATATAGAGGCCGGTTAACGTACAAATGCGCTTATCGCACATTACGTACGCTACAATCTCAGCCGTCAGATCATCTTCCCGCATTGAAAATCGCATGTGAAATTGAATTACCACATGCGAAATTGTTACCAACATTATCACATGCGAAATTGAATTACCACATGCGAAATTGTTACAAAAAAAAAACAACCTGCTATTTCATAAAAATTATCACATGCGAAATTGAATTACCACATGCGAAATTGTTACAAAAAAACAACCTTCTATTTCATCAAAATTATCACATGCGAAATTGAATTACCACATGCGAAATTGTTACAAAAAAACACCTGCTATTTCATCAAAATTATCACATGCGAAATTATTACAAAAAAAAAACAACATGCGATTTTCATTGCGGGAAGATGATCTGACGGCTGAGATTGGCGCGTACGTAATGTACGATAAGGGCATTTGTACAGTACTCTTTACCTATATATATATATATATATATATATACTAAGTAGCACTGGAACGGGTACGGGATCGGGGTACGGGGACGATACGGGAACGAGGAACGGCAAAACTCAAAATTACAAGATACGGGTACGGCAATAAAAAATATAAAAATATATTAAACAAATTCCAAAAATACTACATCTTTCAAAGGTAATTAATTATCAATAATCAAATCTTTTTCAAATTTCGGTTCATCTAGTGAGAGATCGGCAATCGATAGAGGATTAGAGATGATGAGACTTGAGAGTTTAGAGATTAGAGAAGCCGAATATGATAGCTCTATTTGTTTAGTGGCCGGTTATGGAAATTGAAAGGGTTAAAACCCTAAAAATAAATGGAAACGGGCTAGATACTTCTACCGGATACATCCCCGACATTGGAAACGTTTGGGAAACGTCCCCGACGAGTACCCATGGCGTTTCCGTCCCCGACAAGTACCCGAGACGGGTACGGCCACATAAATGGAGTCCCCGTGCTACATAGTATATATATATAGGGGAGGGTTTAAATGAGAACGCTAAATATCGCGAGAACCGTGAGAACGAATGAAAAAACCACGAGAACTTGGTCAAAAACAATTCAAATTCAAAATTTCTTTTTACACTTATCATTATTATTCGAATACAATGTTAGAAATTAAATTTACACGTTTAAATTTACGTGAATTCGTAAATAACGAAAATTTACACATGTGTAAGTTTGTCATTTACACATGTGTAAATTTGTTATATTTACACATGTGTAAAAAAATGTAGTAAGAGTGATTTTGAGTGGAGAAATGAATTATTTGATATTGTGAATTCTTTTTTGATGTTGTATTTTAATTAGAATGAGGTTTGTATTAAAAAAATTCGATTTTGATTGGTTTTTTCATTCATTCTCACGGTTCTCGCAATATTTAGCGTTCTCAAGATAACCCTCCCCTATATATATATATATATATATATATAACTTTAAATAAATAAAAAGTGATTAATAAAATAAATAATACCGATTCTTAATCGTGACTCTTCATCCTGATAAAAGATTAAAACATGGTAACCTTATGTCTGCTAATTTAAAGGCAAATGATGAAATTAAACTAGGATTTGTTAATATTATTCGTACCCGTTATGGCTTCCATGGCCTCCCCTGGGCTGAAGCCGAAGAACCCCACATGGTAGATCCATATCATCATGGAACTACATCCACAACAAGCAAAAGAATTACAATAATACATAAAAGCTGACAGTTCCAGCCCGTTTAACTATTAATGGGTTGATTCATTATATCTAACATGTCAAAAGTCGCTCACTTTCTTATTTTAACGCATAAGACCTACTATATCATCTTCTTCAAGATAGATTATAAAATTGTTGTAATCTTATATAATATAAAATGAGATTTTGGACAAATCGTTTCACACAGCCAACATGATTAGTTTAACTCATGAGCGAACCCACCAACCGCCATTATATTCATCTCTACCAGAAGGTAGATAGTTGTCAATAGCGGTCGCTATAGCAAACAGCGTAGCGTATAGGTCGAAGGTCGCTACAGGGTATGTAGTCATAGATAGCGGGATTTCAGTTTTTTTTTTTAAATATAAATAGCGATTAAATATAGCTATAAAATAGCTAGATTTTAGGTTTTTTGTTAAATATACATGTAAAATAGCGTATATACCAGGGTATTTTGATATAATATACATATAAAATTTTTCTAGTGTATCGCTATTTATAAAATCGTGCCCGCTATATATATCGCTATGTAGCATATAGGTACCTTATCACTGTTTGTCGCTATTCGCCATTAACAACTACGAGGTAGAAAAGTGACAGTTCATAGTTCATACCACCACCACTCGGTTTAGAGGGAGTTTGTAATAGGCAGCAAGTGGACCACTCTGCAATCAAAAGATATACCAACGCCTTTTAGGTACCAAAGTTGAAAAAATAAGAATTTGATGTCTAATAACTTTGGCATTCTTGATATGGAACATTTAATGAACACAATGTGCACATTTTCTAGCTTTGATTCCTTCTCGTTGCGTTCGTCAATGTATAAGTTCATGATCACGAGATACCAAAAGGTGAATACTTTAATTCATCAAACCGGTAATCAAGGTGTAGCTTTTTACTGGAAAAGAATAACAAGATACTAATAAAATACTCACCGATTCACCGCTCAAATTCATATATGTCTGAGGCTTTGCTAATAAAACCGGAACACTATCTACAATACCTGATATGACAATCTCCACATCAAACAAAATCCCCATTAATTATGCACAATTTAGGCCCAAATCAAAAATTAATTTTTTAAAAGTAAAATGCCATTTTCGTCCACGAGGTTTGGCCAGTTTCGCGACTTTTGTTCAAAGGTTTGTTTTTCTGCATCTGCATCAAAAAGGTTTAAAATCTTGTCACTTTCATCCGGCTCGTTAACTTCATCCATTTTTCTCCGTTAAGTCAAGGGTATTCCGTCTTTTTACCTACTTTGTTTTGTTTTGTTTTGTTTTGTGTTTGTTTGAATATTTGTAAATTATGCTAAATGCTTGTACATAAACTGAAAAAGACCGAATTGCCCTTTAAGTTAAAAAAAACCAGAATACCCCTGACTTAACGGAGAAAAATGGATGGAGTTAACGAGCCGGATGAAAATGGCAAGATTTCAAACCTTTTGGATCCAGATGCGGAAAAACAAACCTTAGGATGAAAGTCGCAAAACTGGCCAAACCTCAGGGACGAAAATGGCATTTTACTCTTTTTAAAAAAGAAGAAAAACAAAACCTTCAAGGGGTGGCGTAGCAGTGTGCATCCGATGCCCCTCTCGGGTTCGAATCTAGCTGCCACTGACTTCCGCCCCAACCCCTTGAATGCGTAAGCTACGCTTCACATTTCACAAATCCCACCAGTTAGGGCATTAGTGGGACCCATGAGGTTTCACTAACGGGTTCTCGTGTTTGAAAAGAAAACAAATTAGAAACCGAGACATGCCTTTTCCAAAAATGGCTTTACAGAAAACAGTGTCCATAGCAATCCCTTGTGACTCAGCAAAAGCATCAATCATATTAAATCCGACCTAACATCTCAACACCGCAACAAATTAGAATGATATATAGCATAACGTATCATGTATGTTACTAAACAAAGAAAAGCACTTCGGGTTTTGCGTTATAAGTTATAACATACATTGTGTCTTGTCCCTTTGAACTTATCTCCAGGATTGCCCAAACCTATGAACAACCATGGCCTTTGTGATTGAACCGATGTACAGAAACCGCGATTTGGATTCACAAGCTTCCTTAGCATCTCTTAATAACCGCTTAATTGTGGCTGCGTATATTTCAAAGTTGAAGTTTATATATTGCAATATCATACAACACACCTTTTCAACCATCCTATTCATCATCTAGAGCTTCTTACAATTATTAATAAACTTAATTCGAATTTGTGAATTCATATTTGTTACTGGAATTTCGGTTTCCTAGAGTTCGATAAAAAATATTCAGAGACGAATGTGATTGACCTCAACATTTTTGGTAGTAATAGAAGAATTTTCAACAAACTGAGTATAGAACAAAATATGTTCAGAAATGAGAACAAAATGTGATTTTTTTTTCCTATTAAGGTTATTTAAATCTACAAAAAAATAAATAAGTAACTAGTTACGTCACGTGCGGAGTCAAGAATTTTTCTCACTGAGGTAGGTCTACTTCAGTTTATATGAGTCGGGTCACCGAAATGTTTTTTTTTTTTTTTGGTCAAAACGGGTCGGACATTGAAAGACCTATAGGACATTAACTAGTTATTTTATCTTTTGCAAGTAGGGGTTGGTTCCGGTACACAATGTCCTTAACCTAAGAAATGTAGAAACCACAGGTCAAACGAAGCGGCGTTGGAACCGGCTCGTCAAACCCTAACCCCTTAACCCTAAACACTAATGCTAAACCCTGAAACTAAACCCTAAAAGCTAAGCCCAAAATATATTTGATTAGGGTTTGACGAGATGGTTTCAACGCCGGTGGAATGAGTTCAATCAGAGTTTGTTTAACCCGATTTCCTACGGTTTTTAGGTTAAGATCTATTTGTATTTGATCCTGTAACCTCACTTGTTTGGTACAATTTCACCTAGAATATACATATCAAAACATGTTGACTATCATAGACACTATTACACTAATGGAACACCAGAAAAGATATAAATACAGAGAGTTATTATTATATGATAATTTACATCGAGATAGTTGGTAAACGGGCAACAAGCTGCGCCGCTACCCCTTTTTGAATAGCAAAACTAAGTCTTTTAAAAACTAGTCGGGGTCATAACTAAGCCTTTTAAAAGATATAATAGTGACAATCTCGTTGAGGCATTTAGTCGAACAGTTGGTGTGCGTTGTAAACTGGTCAGGTATTCCATCCATAACCTAATATATCCATCTTTCTTTTTATCATACTTAAACAATTTTTCATCATTGACTACCATCTATCATCTTAAATTCGAAGAAAGCTGTAAACTTGAAACCAAAATACGAAAAAGAAAAGGTAAAAACATCAAACCTTTAAATGGCAAGTTTGTTGTTCAGGCCTCTTCACATTCGGTCTAATAAGATTGAATTAATCAGGGGAAACCAATTTAGTGTTGAGACATGAGAGGCACTCGAGAGTTTAGGGAGTTAGGTTTGTTATTTTGTGACTTGAAAGGTGTAATATAGCATGAGCTCGGTACCAACTGGTACCTGGTATGGTACCGGTATTTGAGGATAAATCCCGGTATTGAAAATGTCAAAAGTCGGTACCAAAAATGTACTCGGTTTGGAACTGGAACCCGGTATCATTTGTTCATCTCTAGTGTAATGGGCTTGTTTCTAAGAGCACCCACAAAGTGTGTTTGGAGACACGTTCGGATCGAGCTGGCCTCCCTGTGAAAGAGAGAGTTACTCAAACGATGTGGATGATGAGGTGGGTTGGTTCGAAAGGTGTGATACTTAGGTGGGTTCATTCGTTTAGACGTTGTCGGTGCTCTAAGAGTCATAAACTAAAACATATTTATCGTCTTATGTTGTTACGAATGATAAGACGATATGTTACGAGTCCAAAACTTCTTTAGAAAATTTTTGAACTCGGTAACCTATCGTCTTATCATTTATAAAAACATACAGAAACCACTAGACCAATAGACACTTTTATTTTTATTATTCTATCAACGTTGTATTAGGGTTGTTTTCAAAATATACAGTGTCACCAACATTTTGATAACCTATATTACATACAAAAATAACGGTGTCACGTGACACCGGAGTATATATAAAATAAAATATATATTTAGCCGAATTCATGATACTAACCGGATTATGATTAGATGTTCTGAACTTAGGCTATATTATCTTTGTTCTTTATTCCTCATTTATGATTCTAATGGGCAAGTTAGACAAGATATATTTTCGTGTACATATATTTTTTATACTTAAATCCGAATCCGAACTCTCCACAACTCCGAATACTCACACGCCATCGTTTCCCCAATGTAAGATAACTTCGGTGTTCCACTCTCAACAACTCGTCAATTCGCGGTTAATCGGAAAGCTAGCAAAACCGTGAGTGACATGACCCTTTTTACTTTTCGACACTTTTGGGTGCAATGCTTATTCTCTATTAAAAACGCACACATACACTTACAAACATGCTTGACACAAACAAACAAACAAACAAACAAACAATCCAACATACATGTTTAGTACGTGATGCTAGAACTCATACATGCTAGAATACTTATTTGCTTTATACTTGTCATTAACTTCGTATAAGCCTCCCTTAACATGTATAGCACTATAGGATTAACGCACCGCCCTCATTCTTGATGTCATGTTAAGTCAAACAAAACGGTCTAGTCGTTGCTACGGCATGATTACGCTAGCGGGAAACTTTGGGTTGACAATTATAAGTTGCATGCTAGTATTGTTATGTTAAGTCTTAGATTACGATTATGTCATGTGGATTGTTTAAAACGTTTATACTTATGATAATACTCAAACTTGTATGCTCGTCAATACTCTAGGTGTTGACATGTATATTGTAGGAAATTGATGATGATGAAGATAAACGGAATCTAGTAGGATGACTAGAAACCCACTTTAATTTAGTATTTGTTGTTGTAATTTGTCTCTCGTTCAAGTTGTTGTAATTTGCTTCCAAAGAATGTAGTTTGCCTCAATAATGAAATGAAATCTTGTAACTTAAATACCTTTCGCAAATAGTCGTTATGAAATCTCTTGCAATCTCGTTTTCATCTCACTCCGATGTTTCCACCATCGGTTGGGGTGTGACGTTAGAGGCGAGGCCACTAAGCAATGACTCCAAGTAGGCAACGCCCCCTTGACAAGGGTCCGACTGTAGCACCTTTGGGAGCGGGGTCCAAGAGGCATAACTTCTAACTGGGTCGAGCTTGGAAAACAGGGTCGACCCTGATAATTCGTGTACCCTGTTCGAGCTTGAAAAAACGTGCCCTTACGCCTTAACGAAATTGAGTATTGAGCTCACTAAAGGTCTAAACCTAATGCCAATGGGCTAATAACTAATCTAAACCATAAGAATAGTTTTGTAAGTGAACCTATGTTGGTTTTTGTATGAGTATACCCTATTAAAAATATATATTTTACATATACATATCGGGTTTTTTCATAAAATAAAGTGCCCTTCGAAATATCGGGCCCTGGCCGGTGGTCCTCCCCGCCCACCCCCAGGGCCGGCCATGTTAGAAAACTGACGAGGTATGGTACTGGACCCGACCCGAGCGGTCGGACTTTCTTGCTATTTATCACTTTTATAGTAATTATATATTATTATTATTGTGTACTAACCCGCGAAGCCCAGCGCGTTGTAGTTTATGCTACACTAGGCTGTGGGCTCGTAGAGACAACCCCTAACTAGGCTTGGCCCATTGAGGTTAGAGTTTTCCCATATCTCCTATATAAGGAGGTCTCCACCTCCTTATTAGGGCATAAGATATAGGGCAACACACTTTTGTAGCTGGAAATAGGGGATTCTTCCTCTACCGGTCGTCTCTACATTGCCCACGTTTCTCTCTTCTTGTTCACAGGTCTAGGATGAAGCGGAGAAGACGAGGTGTGGCCATTCATCACCATAGAATTACCGATCTGCCGGGTTCATGCTTCTTCATTGGCGCCATCCGTGGGACCACTGGATCACAACTCGTCTGCTTCTCTACTTCATCTTTCAGATCTGTCTTGTTTCATCGGATCCATACGAGATTTTCGGGTTTAAAGCCCTTCTGATCTACATTTGTTGGGAGAGGATATACATCTCGGCTCCAAAAAGGTACAAATCTGTCGAGGTATAACGTTCTCTTAAAGCTATAATTTTAAGACCCATATTTGGCGGAGTTCTATGCATCCATTAATAAGGTTCGGCACATCGACGTCATTTACACATGAAATTAGGTAAATTATTTACTTTCTTTTCTTTGCTGGCATCTCAAAAAGTTAATTCTTACGTCACCTTGAAGAGGTATGGTCCCAATTCTTTGCCTACACGGCAAGGACCACACCACCTTTTCATCCAACATGGCGCCTACATCAGCAAGCGAATCCAGAAGCTTCTGGAAGACGTCAAGGTGGCACCAAAGATGCTCCTTCCGACAGAAAGGACAACACGTGTCACCAGTCTTCAAGCGCCATGTAGGCCTGCAGCAAATCCAGGAGCAGACCGACAGTAGCAGTACGACGTCTCCAGCATGGACGAATATAGGCGCGCCACGTGTACCACAACCCTGACCACAGCAGAGGGGACCAAGAGGATATTCCCCTTGGTCGGATAGCTGGCGCCCTATAGCAGCTGGCAAGGTTGTTCCCCCCTCTTCCATCCTCCGGCTATAAATAGGACCCTACATCATTCAGGTTAATTCTATTCGATTCCTCACTCTCTCACTCTTAACACACACTGTTTTATTCCTCAGAGCAGTACTTATTCTCACGTCGGAGCCCGGTTAAGAGCGAAACCCCCATATTCCCCTCTTAACGAGCTAACGGTGTTGCTGTTTTGCAGGACTCAGTCTTTAGGCGAGTAAGAAAGGAGATTGAACCTATAAAAGAGACGATCCAGCTAGTTCACCCACGGTGTTAACCAGTGTTTCATCATTGGCGCCATCCGCAATTTTTACAAACCACTTTCATCTCCTTTTTCTTCGAAAAACTCTTCAAAATGACTGAAAGAAACCCTTCCCACCAGGTGGATGGAGAAGTTTCTTCCTTTGAGCTCATTTCGGACACCGCGCACGTCCAAAGAGGCCAGAGGAACGAAACCATCCAAGAAGGGAAGATGAACAACGATTTCCCTGATATCTTTGGAAGTGCATCCAGAGTTGTCAGTCAAACCACAACTGGAGCCACTTTCCAACCTCCACCTAGGGTCATCACCCAAACCACAAACGGAGCCACTTTCCAACCTCCATCCGGGGTAGTTCACCAAACACCTCCAGCAGTTCAAACACCAAACCATGGAGCTGGCCCCTCAGCCCCATCGGACCAAACACAATTGAACTTTTCTGCACTTTTAGGGCTACCCGAAGGAAAAACTCTGGCTTCCTGGTATGCCGAACAAATGGCGTCTCTAAATCTTGTCTATACACAACTCAGTGCACAACAAGCCGTGCTCCAAGCACAAGCTAACCAATCCGCTTTTGTTACTCGACCGCAAAGGTCTCTGAGCACTCACATGCCTCAGCAGGCCAATGCATGGAACTTACGCCCTGAAAAAGCACCTACACCAAACATCAGAAAGCCAAGCGCGCACGACACGCGTGATACTTACGGTGAAACAGAAAGCAATTATGTGCAATACTCTCACCAACAAAGAAAACCAGTGCAAAGTCGTTTAGGCTCGCGCAACATAAAAGACGAATGGGATAGTTATAAGGAAGAAGACGATGTGACGTACAAAGAAAGCATGGTATTCAGTAGGTTACCTCCAGAACACGAGGCGTACGTACCCCGCAAGCGCGCGGGGTACAATCCAAAAGCAGAACATGATTACACACTGAGCTATCGTCTAGATGGCATAGCTGAAAACTCAAAGTTCATCAAAGAGATTGCAACAGCCGATATTGACAAGACAAAATTGCCACACAATGTAGGCAAGTACAACGGCTTAACAGATCCCGACGACCACCTCCAAGTCTTCAACAGCGCAGGACTAATAGGTGGATGGAACTTACCAACTTGGTGTCATCTTTTCGCACAAACCTTTGTAGGCGCGGCGCGCGTCTGGTTTGACAGCCTGCCAGCAGGAAGAATTAAGTCATGGATCGATTTTCGAGACAAGTTCCTCGCACACTTCTCTCAACAGCGTAGGCATACTAGAGATCCGGCCGATTGTCTGAATATATGGAGGAAAGACCACGAAAGCGTGGAAGATTTCATCACCAGGTATAACAAAGAATGTCTGGAAATCGGTGATGTAGGCGAGAAGATGATGCGCGCACATTTTATGAGGGCAGTAAAGTGCGACGACCTGATCAAACGATTGAAGGGTAGAAACGGAGGCCCCAAAGATTGGGAAACCTTCATTGAGGCAGCAAAAACAATCACGCGCACAGACAAACAATTGACCGGCGATGACAACCGTCAATACAGTTACAACCATAACGACCGGCGCAACAAGAAAGGCAAAGGCCAGTCATGGAAAACATCTGGTTACAGAGAAAGAAGCCCGGCAAGAGAAGACGCGCGCAATACAATCAACCAGAGTGCCCATCGCAAGGAGGTCAAAAGGGAGAACAGAGAAAAACAGTGGACACCCTTAACAAAGACTCTTTCTGAAGTCTTGTCAACCGAAAATCACCAGTTCAAACCTCCTCTACAGATGCGAAACAAGAGGGGTCAAGACCCAAATCTTTTCTGTGAGTTCCACAAAGACACAGGTCACCTGACCGACGACTGTTTTAGCTTAAAACAGGAGATAGAAAGAGCCCTGAGAGATGGAAGACTCACTCATCTGGTGAAAGGCGGAAAGCGCGATCACCGTCAAATTCAGCGAAGGGACGAAGGGCCAGACAACAAGAAGCTCCGAAAATTAGAAACTCACATGGTTCAAGGAGGTCCACGAAGGCCAAGAAAGAACTATAACAAGCGCACACAAGACGACTCCTGGCGCGAGAGACAAGTTGTTTTTCCCATAGTAAGAGGGGGTCCAAGAGAAAGACGACCCATAGTCATATCCGATGTAATCGGTCATTACCAAACCGATTACATTTTCATCGACCCAGGGAGCACTGCAGATATCATCTACGAATAATGCTTCAACCAATTTGACCAAGAGGATAAAGCGCGCTTAGAACCAGTCGACTACCCACTAACTAGTTTCTGCAACGAATTCGTTTTTCCTCTCGGCCAGATATCGTTCCCAGTGCTGCTCTCAGACGGAAGAAATTCGAGAACGGAGGAAGTCACGTTCATGGTACTACCAGCGCATTCAAGACATGATATCCTGTTGGGAAGAGAATCCCAAGGAGACTTCAGTATGATTTGCTCCGGACCGCATTCAGTTGTTGGGTTCCCAACAGAGACAGGGGTAGCACTAATCTATACAAGCAAAGAAGTCTTGGCAACAGACGAAATCAGGCCAGCAAAAGCGAGCAAATTGGTACCACGCGCGGAAGCAGAAAAATGGGTGCTAAACAGCAAATACCCAGAACAAACGGTCACCTTGGGCCCTGCAATGTCTGACCTCTCGCGCGCGGCGCTTAAAAAGTTGTTATTCGAAAACATGGATGTGTTCGCCTGGACACCAGCTGACATGGTAGGTGTTCCACGGCACATAGCAGAGCATAGATTAAACGTCTCAGAGAGTGCCAAACCTGTGGTACACGCCAAACGCCATCTAGGAGACATAAAGCATGACGCTATGCAAGAACAAATCACGGAGCTGTTAAACGCTAGCATCATCAGAGAAGTCCGATACCAAACTTAGGTGGCGAGCCCAGTAATGGTCCAAAAAGGAAACGGCAGTTGGAGAATGTGTGTAGATTACAAGGACCTAAACAAGGCATGCCCGCGCGACTGTTATGCCTTACCAGATATCGATGAGAAGATCGATTCGCTGGCAACATTCAGATGGAAATGTTGTAACACCTCGAAAATTCACGTCCTATAATGTGTTGACACGTGTCATAAAGTTTAAACGTGTGAAAGAAATATTATGGAAGGACTAAAGTTGACAAACGTGGAAAGTATGTGAATATACGTATTCTAAGTGTCAACTGTGAATAAATATATTATATATTAACCCGACAAGATGCTCATACCTTCAAACGAATAAATCATGGATCATACGGAGCTAAAAGTGAGAGATTTCAAACTACAGGGACCAAATGTGTCAACATGTTCAAATTATACCTCTGAGTGACCTTTTGACAAACCCGAAGCTTTGTAAATATTAATTATGCTCATGAGAATGCACCATAAAAATTTCATAAAGTTTGGTTAACGTATGAGAAAGTTATGATCAAATTCGTGTGCGAAGTGTTAGAGCGTAAACGTTGGAAGTTAGGACTTTTCGGGTGAAAATAAAGTTACCCGGGGACTTGGCAAATTGGGTATATATTTTAAGGCCTTACTAGATCAATTATAAGGGTTTACCATGCAAGAAACAAGTACCTATTCGAGTTTTGAAGAGCCAAGGACTGATTCGCAAAATGAAAACAATGTTGCAGACCTGCAGGTGCTCGCGCCACGCGAGGGGTCCCTCGCGCTACGCGAGGGATGCCCAGAAACGTGAAATCGGGGCTGTTGTCTCCTAAAGCCTATATGCGCGACCCTTACTCGATTTTTCACATCCCTTGACCCCTAAAACACCCCCTAAGCCTTAGAGACACATGTTGGATGATTGTGGTTGATCATAGAGCTAGTTGTCAACAAGTTGTGGTGGGTTAATTCACTATATAAGGCCCTTCAAGTTCACAACTTTTCCACACACCTTCAAGTGCATAACTGATCAATTCTGGAGCTCCCAAGCAGGTCCAACTGATCATAAGTCGTGCATAGGACTCTTGTAAGTATGCTAGTCCTTCTTTATTTGAGTTTAGCTTATTTAATTAGCTAAAAGTCAAACCGTCGTAAATACGGTTTGACTTCGAGATTAGTCATTAATGGCTCAGTCATATCTCAAATTAAAAGTAGTTATGAGTTGGTATTTATGTGGGTAATAAAACCCCAAAAGGGTTTCCCCTGATCACCACTCTAACTAGTTCAAATGTCGGGTCAAACATGTACTTAAAAAGTCAACAGGATGCTTAAAATGTCATTTATGCATAATTAGCTATCTAGAACATATATAACCTGTTTGATCATTGTTATAGCTTAGTAATTAGTGTAAGAACATGTCCAAACATGTTCAACCCGACTATTTCCTGTTTAGACCCGGTTCGGAACCGAAAGTCACATAGTTTGACTTTCACTTTGACTTTCAGTTCTGACCCGTTTAGGCATGTTTTAGAAATGCCTCAGAGCTTTAATTGGATTAGGTTACTTGTTAGAACAACCCTCTGTGATTACACACCTTGATTCATTAGTTATCCAATTAATATGCATGTTTCCGTTAATTGCTCATATGTTGACCGTTATGCCCTTATTACCTTAAAACATGATTTATGAAAATGTAAAAGTGTAGAAACCTTAAATACTGATATATAAACTTGTATGCCAAGTTTGACATCAGTTTGACTTATAGATTAAGGGTTATGCTCATTATCGCAAAAATTAATGCTTTATGTTAATAAGACGGCGTAATTAGCATATAGCCTACTTAAACATACTTTTTGATATCAAATATTTTACCCACTGATGTAATATATTATTTTGGGATTTTTAAAGATTTTTAATTAATTTTAGGCTGAGCATAACTCATAGTCGTAGGCTTAATTCGGTAATTGTCGGTTTTGCCCTAACGGGCCATAAAATGAGTTTTACATATCTAAACGACTCTAAACCTTTTGCTACTGATCACATATGATAAATAAATTATTTTAAGCCTTCTGGAAATATAAAAATATCAGATTTAAGTATCGAACCCGGAAATGGCCTTCAATCGCCTTAATTAGCGTTTTTAACGCATAGTATGTTTTAAAATCATATTGGACATACCCGGGTTGATACCTACTGATATATAAGGCAAATTAGGATATTTTAACAGTAAGCAAAGGTTGATAAACTCAGACTTCAGTTTTGAGCTTTTCGGCTTATGTGAAATTACCAAAATGCCCCTTCGGTGCATAGTTTGGTTATAAAGGATATATTTCACATATATACTTCACCCTACTGTTATAACTCATCAAATTGAGTATGTTTATTGATTACATCAGACCTGTAACTCAGTTAAACATCTAAACGCTTTTACAAACTTTAAAATGACCAAACTACCCCTACGGGGCATAGTTTGTGTTTAAATTAGTTCGGGGCATAATGAAAGACATCCTACTGATGTCACAACATATTTGAAGCATATTAACTTAGGAAACCTGTATATATCTCTTTCAGATACCCGTTACGCTTATTACGCGTTCGGTTCGGTTTATGTAACAGGTTTACATAAAATAGCCGAAACGGGTCAAACCTTATCATTTTATCTCAAAATCCAGAATGTGTTTAGTTTACCCATATTATACAAGTCTCCAAACTTGTCGGGTCTAAATCACATTCTATTCCGGTCTTCGCTTAATCATGCGTTTTGAACCGTAAACCTTTCCTTAAAACTAACCGGTCTAAGTTACGACTTAAATAAGACCCGTTAGGAATTTAATAGGTTAATAAAACCTTCGTTCCAGATTAAGAGCCCCAGTAGAAGTACTTGTGCTTGCTGATTAAGATATACGGCTGAGTATAAATTGCATTGCTAGCTCAGGTAAATACTTTTAACTTATTTTCCCTTATACGGGCTTGGGATACGGTATTATAAAAATACCGCTTGGTCGGGTGTAGAAACCTTTTAATCGGAGATGATTAAATTGCATAATCCCGTTTTAATCTGTATTGATTGATAACAAATAACATTGGGGGTTAATGACCGTGTCCTGGATATCCTTGGCTCATTTTAAAAAGTGAATGGCCACGACGTAAGCACAAGGTGTAGGCAAAACACCTCCTGTTGCATATGTATAACGTATACTCACTCGTAAGGGTATCTTCTTGTGAGATTATATTTGTGGTGTGTCGATTAATCTTGTCCGGCTTGTATTGTATAATCACCGGCCCTAAATGTTGGACAACCATGTAAATCAGATACAAGATTTTTATTAATAAAATTGTCCCAAGTATAAAAGATTAATTTTGCCTCTGTGCATTTTAATCAATGTGTCAAGATATTTTGTGCCGTTTGCACTCGAATCACTTTTCAAACTCTTTTTCCAAAATGAGTCAGTTAATTGTATTTACCAGTGTAAACTGACGTATTTTCCAAAAGGTTAAGTGACAGGTACTATGCGTAATTGGCTGGGAGCTCAGGGCGTCACTAGGGAATCTTGCAAGTTCTAGATGCCTAAAGTCTGTTGAACAGTTTTCTTTTATTGATCCGCCTGTGGATCCTTTACCTTCCGTTGTAATACTTTGACATTACTTATATTCGGAATGTAATATATTTATCTTTTGCTTCCGCTGTGCATTATTATGTTGTGTTGTTCGACTATCATGTTGCCAACCACGTCACGATACTCCCCCACCGGGCCCACCGGTGACACGTGGAAAATCGGGGTGTGACAGGTTGGTATCAGAGCCAACATTGAGTGAATTAAACACTAGCTTTTTGTGTTTAATCTCAATGACACAATTGCACATTCCTAAATCTTCTGAGTCTAGACTTAACATAGGAATACTTCCAATCCTAATCTGGAAATTTTTACTTCCAAATTTTTATATATATTGGATACGTCGCCAAGCGAAGAAGCTGTATTAGAAATTCTCCCCAATCTGGAGCCTTGAAATGCTGAGCTTCGTACCGCAGCTAGAATGAAACGAGTATCCAATGAGAAGGCATTCAGAAATAACTTGAAGAAGAAACTCCTTTTGCTACAGATCGTTTCTTTGATAGTCCTTATAAGGACATATTTATCTTTCAGTCCCTTTAAGGACACATTATCCCTTCAAAGACCCGCTTAGGTCAACTCTGTACTTTTATTTTCATATAATGGATTGGTTAAATTAAGTTTTCATTCTAAACATGAAATATGAAATGAATGGAAAATAACATCCCTTAGAAGGGAAGTGCCTACGGGCTATAATTAACGTCCTCTGAGACTAGAGACGGTGGTAGCCTACAGCTCCCTGTCAAGAAAAGGTAACAAACTTTGATTCACACCTAAATGCCTCGATCCCAAACGATCATGGCTTATAAATTAAACTTGTCCACGTGACTAAGCCTTTGTGCTATTATTAAATGCCTCAATCCCAGACGATCATGGCTTATAAATTAAACTTGTCCACGTGACTAGGCCTTTTGTGCCATTACTAATTCATAAATTGCCCTGATTCTCTGAAATCTTGGCTTATAAATTAAACTTGTCTACGCGACTAGGCCATTTGTGCTATTATTAACTTATAAATTAGGATTTATGATAAAAATCCTGAATAAAATAAATATCCTTCCTTCCCTGCCAGTAGGCATTTTAAAAAGAATCTTAAAGGTGAAATCTAGCCTACGCGGCCAAGATGGTGAAACCTACCCAAGGGATTCAGATCCTTGTTAACACCTAAGAACGTGTTAGCACTCCTGACAAATGTGATTCGATAAAATCACAACAGTCATCCTTATATTGGATTCTTCTAATTTTCTTATCTAGCCTAGTGATTTAGAAATCATGGCTTGTGTCATCCTATAAGATGATCATATTATAAACATCCGATAGTGATGAAGTGCCTGCGGGCTAAACTTGTTGTCCGATAAGACAACGACAGTGGTGGTCTTTTACCTCCTGTCTAAAAATGTTGGACCAGGTCCAAGCATAATAAGTCGGTAGGATCCATACGATCTTGACTAATAGCATCTGAGAAGATGATCATATGATAACCATCCCTCAGAAGGGAAATGCCCACGGGCTATATCTATTGTCCTAAAAGACAAAAGACAGTTGAAGTCTACAACTCCCTGTCAAGGTAATGAACGTGATTCAAACCTTAATGCCTCGATTCTCTGAAATCATGGCTTATAAAAATTTAGAACTGTCCTTGTGACTAGGCCTTTTTGCGCCACTTTAATATCCTTAATGTTTCATAACTAGGATAAATTATAATGGAAAATACTAATTAAATATAACTAACAAGTTAACCAATATGGTTTATATTACCATGGTTGATAAATCATCAAAGATGATGATTCCATAATAATCTCTGAATAAATCATTGTTAATATTTATGTAGCAATCAAGCTACATGGCTGGATTAGATGAAGTTAACAGTCACTTGAAGGAGAGCAATGATACTACCAGAATTAATGTAACTGGAGCAGAACTGCAGGAAATAATAGATTATGCTGTTACTCGAGCTCTTGATCGACAGTATGATGAATCAAATGATACCCACTCTGAGACTCTATCTGTGGCTCATAGTAAGCCCCCTCCTAAAACACATGAGTCAAGGGAGGACGATGTTCATGACTTGTCAAATCAAAGGAGCATTCCATCTAGACAAGTTGTGTTTCATCAAGAGACATCAGTTAAGACCTGTTCATATAAATATTTCGTCTCCTGCAAGCCCAGAGACTTTACAGGGGAAAAAAGGGGCCATCGATTGCATGACATGGCTCGATGAGATGGACGCTGTTGTCGACATCAGCGGTTGTGCGGAGCAAGATGTTGTGAAATTTGTTTCACAATCATTCAAAGGGGAAGCGTTGGCATGGTGGAGATCATTGCTCCAAGCCACGGGAAAGGTTCTACTCTACAACTTATCTTGGGAGCAATTTGTTGCATTAGTCAAGAAAAACTATTGCCCCCAGCATGAAGTAGAAAAGATAGAATTCGACTTCTTGACTCTGGTCATGGAGAATTTGGATTGTCAGGCATATGTGACAAGTTTTAACACTATGTCCCGCCTAGTTCCTTATTTAGTCACCCCTGAACCTAAACGCATTGCGCGTTTCATTGGAGGCCTAGCACCAGAGATAAAAGGAAATGTTAAAGCATCTAGGCCAACCACATATAGGTCCGCGGTGGACTTATCCTTATCTCTCACCTTAGATGCAATTAGAATTAAGTCTATTAAGGCTTCTGACGAGGGAAGAAGAGAAAGAGAGGAGGAAAACTCTCAACGATATAACAAGAAGAAGAAGGGAAACTCTGAGCGCGGGAAGAATTCCGAGTTTAGGAAGAACTCGAGTCAGTCTGATAACAGACCTAAATGCAATAACTGCAAAAAGCAGCATTTTGGAAAATGTACAATAGACCCACACGCTAAATTGTGTGGAATTTGCAAGACCAAGGGTCACAAAACCTTAGATTGCAAGGGATTAAAGAACGCCACATGCTACAATTGTAACGAGGAAGGGCACATCAAGACCAACTGCCCAAAGCTTATAAAGAAGCCTGGAGAGACCAGGAAAACAAACGCATGAGTCTTCTGGATGAACGCCAGGAGATGGTGCAGAAGGATAACTATATAGCAGGTACTTTTCCTTATCAAGCAGTTTATGCAGAAATTTATCCGATGCTGACACATGTGATTCAATAATGAACGATCACTGTAGAGGACTGTTGTCTCCGTCTAATTAGGACTTCGGTCATTTTGTACGAAGTAGAAATTGGCCGATGATACTTTAGAAAATGATCCAACAAGCCTTAGATGAATATATTATATCTAATAGGAATCACTCTTTTCTGATATTTCTATGGCAAGCTTTCAAGCTACCTAAATTCTTTAATATAATAAAGACAGATGTGACGTTTTGATCCTCTGTCAGAAAAGTGATGGACTAGGTCCAAATCTTTAATGCCATTGATGGTCTTTTGCGACCTAGGCTAAGTAATATTAATATATTTTAAATAATGTTCATTAAGAATGTTAGTGCTTTAATAGCCTGTGTAGGTCCCCTATTCGTATGGATCTTCAACAGAATTGTCTTTCCAATCAAGAGTGCGGAATCCTCTTGATCAGAATATCACAGAAACAAGTAGAAAACAGAAACAGCAATTCACTTTCAAACCGGTCTTTATTGATTATCAATCTTAACGAATTACAATCAATCAAGACCACACACAATTTCGTCCAAGTCTCTCAACTCTCACGAAATTCCTCACAAACAATGTTCTAGCTGATCCACTGATTAACCTAAACCCTAAAGCCTAACCTTGTTTATATAACACAAGGTTACTACTTGGGCCAAGGTTAAACATCATGGACTGCGAATTGGACAAGCCCAATTCGCCCCACATCCCCATAAGTATGGGTTTGGTTAGCCCAAACATTACAACTCACTAATACAAAGCTAAACCCGCTAACTGTTTATCGTTTAACTAATTACAAGATATCCAAAGACCAAATCTAAGCTGTTGTCACAAACATGCACCAACAAACTCCCCCTTGACAATAGCTTCATAAAATAACTTTGTCTTCAGTCATCTTGCAATCTTCATGTAGTCTTGCACTGTCTTTGGTCTTTGGATAGCTTCAGCTTCAACAGCTTCTGTCAGCAACAGACTCCCCCTAAGCTGATGCATCCAATCACCAAATCTTCAAAAACTTTAGCGTTTGAGTAAACTCCAGTTCAGCATTTGAATAGCAATCTTCAAACTCTTCATCTTGTCTGCAATATAGAAAGGAGGTTCTACCATGCATCCAAACAAACTCTCATCTCTTCACAGCAACTTCTCAGCAACACAGCAACTTCTCAGCAACATACTGCTTCAATCTGTATACTATAAAACAAACATCTCGAGAAACCATAAGAATTTTTCAACAAAGTTAAATAAATTATTATTATTCAAGAGATTTGTTAAACTGTATAACAGATTAAGCATTTTCCAATTTATCACCAACACGCAAAACTTTTTAATCACACCCTATAACCCGCATGATTTAAAATTTTGAACTCACTTTCCAACACCGTCTCCCCCTATCAGTAACAATTCCTCCAAGAATAACAGTTTTCCGTACGTTAAGAATTTTAAACAGAAAAAAAACACTATTTTTGGATTTTTATATTTTCTGAAAGCAAGTAAATAACAAAAGCAATAAACACTCTATTTTTGTGAGAATCACTGGTAAGAAGATCATATCAGCACAATCAAACCGTTTTCACACTATTAGATAATTCTTTATTTAATTTTTCATGAAAAGCAGTCCAAGACGATTACCAGTATGTTTGTCCACTTAAACAAAATGCATGAACATTTCAAGTACCATTACCGTATGATACATTAAGGTAATATTAATTACTGAAATATTAGTGTGTCCCACTTCAGGATATACCCCCGCGATCAAGGTATGCACAAAGATTCATCGTAGTAGGTGAGTATACTGATGTCATCCTTTAAGATATACTGACAATGTCTAGGTCTGCATATAATCTGTTTTATCATGTTTTGATTTCTTAACAATGAACACCCAAATAAATAGTAATCAAATCCTGGAAATATAAACAACACACTCTATCATGCAAGTATCTTCCCTACCACATATTTCACAAGTCCAATCCAGATTTCTGAAATCTTAACTGGGAATAGGTTGAGAAGAGAACAGAATAGATCTTTAGGAGAGATGGTATAATATACAGATCAAATGAGTTTTTCTCAGTTTGATATAGGTTTATTGGGTTTCTTTTGGGCACTTGAGGGCCTCTTTCGGGTGTATTAGATCTATAGCGCGACAACGTACAACTAGGTCAGCATGTATCTGGATGCAGCAGAAGCTGTCGTTGCCTAGCACCTCCAGGTCAGCATATATCTGGATGCAGCAGAGGAGGTACACGACTTTTTCAGAGAAGATTTCAGAATCAGATCAAAATTGTGTGTATCAGGACAACATACAGACATTCAAATAGAAATGTGCTAATTCCAAGTGACTTTCTTTCCTGGGGTCATGTACAATTTTAGTTCTGAACAGACGAACAGTCAAGATATCCCCAGATGAAATAACAGTATAAAGACCCAAAACTTCAGATTTTGGCAATCTATCAACGCAAGATTTAAGGTCATTAAACCATACACCACTGATGTGTTCCCCACTCATACACAGTTCATTTAGGTTTATATCACATCGGTAAGTTGATTATTTCATGCTTTTTGCCTACTGGTACATCATATGATGAAGCTGCTATCACACTTAAGCAATTTAATATCATTTTCAGTGTGACAGTCTAACATGCTGATGTACTATCATTTCTACTTTTTCACACAGTGATAACTCATTTTTAATTTTCTATTTTTTTTATGTTTTTGATTTTTCAAATTTTTTTTATTTTTGATTTATAAAAAAAGCAGTAAACTATTTACAAAAATTCTTATGAAAAACCAGTTATTCAGGATTCCTCATCCCGTTGAGTTCGACTAAATGTTCAAAGCGAGCCCTGTCAAAAGCTTTAGTATAAAGATCTGCCAGGTTATCTTCGGTGTCGACTCAGCACTTTGAACTTCAATTTAAATCAATCAATATAAATATATCAACAATCTCACATCCCCCTTCATGTGCCTAGAGCAGCCATTATCAACATAAGTTGATAATCCTCCTTAGCAGCTCCTGCACACACCAACTAAGAAATTAGTTAGATTGGGGGACCCAAGCCTTAATGGTCTTGGGTCGTCCAAATTCACCAACTACTGGAACATCCATCCAATATCCATTACTCCTAACTGGAGTCTTAGATCTCAGACCTGTTGATGGAAATGGGTTTTGATTTCCATAAGGTCTATGGTCCTGAGGGTTCCTATATGTATTTGGACAATATGACCTTTGAAAATTTTGATTTCTAGAAGCTTGATTGTTATAATTTCTAAAGCCATTGTTATAAAAAGTTCGACCACCATTATTCTGGTATCGATTTTGATATTGACCTTGACTTCTGAAATTATTTGAATTTCCATTAAAATTGTTCACTTTTGGTAAACTGCTTCTAGGTCTGTCAAATCTGCCTGGTGGAGATCTAGGCTGAAATCGTTGTTGATTTCTTTGAAAACGAGGAACTTGTGGAGTTCCTTTCTCAGCCTTATCTACACCAACAGCAACATTTTCTGGTTGCTTAGCAGCAGATTTCTTTGGAGAATTTGCAACTTTCTCTTGTTTATCACCACTATTCTCTGGTGACTTCTCTCTCTTCTCCTCACTCACTTGTGCTTCACTCTTTTTGTTAGGACAGCAACTAGCTACATGTCCCTTGGTGTGACATTTGAAGCACGATTTCTTTTTCGAAGACTTCTTTTCTGAAGCCTTAGAACTAGATTCGGGTTTTTCTTCTGATGATGCCTTAGAAGGATTTGGTTCAGTTTGCTTAATTTCAGAATTTTCTATGCTCTTATTTTTTGCAAACTCTACATTTGATTCATTTTCAATAACAGCAGTTTCGTTTTTCATATCACTACCTTGAACAAAATTAATCTTTTTGACAAAAGCTTGATTTTTATTCTTAGGCGGTGAATTTTTCCTTTTCAAATCATCACTCTCAGATCCATCACCTTGACTTGATGTGGATGCGAAACTACTAGGTGTAGATGCCATAAAGTCTGCTAGCTCATTTTCACTAGGCAGGAATGAATAGTCATGACTAAGAGGAGGTGGAACTTCATTAAAACCCTGGAAGCCCACACTGGTCTTGTCATTACTCTTCTTTAACCCACCCATCATGTGTTTCATTACAAAAGACGAATCTCTGAATTGACCTAATTTCTTTTCAAGTTCAACAATTTTGAGTTGTGCATCTGACAACTCTTTGTTTTTATCAGAAATCTCTTTTGTTTTCTCAGCCATCATGTCATGAGCTAAATCTATTACTTGAAGTTTTTCATTTAACTTGCATGTTAAAGCTTCAATTTCAGCTTCACAACCTTTTATCTTCTTCAAGTATGACGATTCATTTCTTTTAGCAAAAAAGTTTGCTTCTTTTATGTTAGACATCTCACTTACCAGACTTTGGTTTTGTGTTGTCAACCTGGCAACCTCACCCTGTAGTTCACGACATCTCAAACACACAGAAATAGATTGTACCTCTTTCTCATGAACTTCTGAGTTTTCATCAGCAACGACCTGTTCAGCTTCACTCTCTTTCTCTACTTCAGCATCCACTTTTGCTTCAGCATTCTTCACTTCAGATTCAGCATCACTCACACTAGTTTCAGCCTCATCAACTTGAACTATCTCTGCCATGAATGCCTGAGTGGCACTCTCATTTCCCTGATATCGCTTTTGTAATGCATCCCACATATCCTTTGAATTATTGTACTTTTTGAAGGTATGCTTGATGCTATCAGGTAAGGACATTTTAATTGCAGCCAATGCTCTCTTTTCAGCGTCATACTTCCTTTTATCATCCTCTTTCATGTTCACATAGTCTGTTCTACGTTGTCTGCCCTCATAATCATGTGTAGGGTTTATGTACCCATCTTCAATACATATCCACATACGTGCATCTTGAGATTCAATGAAGGATTTGAAACTGTCCTTCCATGTATGATAATTCTCCACCTTCATCATCTTAGGTGCATTCAATTTTGTCATGTTCGACATTTTAACGCAAACAGACTGGTAAAACCGTACACAATATCTCCGAAAACAGTGGTTACCAAATTACACCTTTAGAATCGTCTCGAAAAGACAAATCCAATGATATATAATGTCAAAAACCGTATTCGGGATTTTTTTTACCCTAAAAATCCAAGGAATTCAACGGTCCAAACGGTTCTGTCTAACGAGCTACGGATCAATTTCTATTTGCAAAACACTTAAATTTTATCGACGCTTGCCAGAAAATATTCCACCACTTAATTTCGCTGGTTTAAGTTAATTTCGCTGGGTCTTGGTTAATTTCGCTGGTTAATTTCGCGAATACGACGACACGTAAAGTCGCCGAAACCGTGTTAATTTCGCTGTGGAAGATTACACGGTTACCAAAGTCGCCTTTGGATTTATTTCGCCGATTAGTTCGCAGGTCTTATAAATTCGCTGGTCTAGTCTGCGAAATTACTTAAATTCGCCTGTTAAACTTGGAAACTTAATCTGTTCACAATTCTGAAGATTCTCCAACACAAATCTGCAAAATCAGAAAACCTAATCAGCTCAAAATTTTCGAAAATTATGAAGAACAGATTGAAAACCACGAAGAACACGAAGAACAGTCTTCGAATCTTCAAGAGTTTCCAGCCAAAATCCTTCAAGCAATCAACAGAATCTTTCCAGAAATCCTGAAAAACACCAAACAAACAAACAAACCAGAAGATCAAAACAGCCAACAAATTCGAAAAATTATATCAAAAATTTCGAAAATTTCAAAACCCTAATTTTTCAGGTTTTCAAAATTTCGAAAATTTCTTCCTGTTTCTCCAAGCACAACTCTGAACCGAGCCTTCAAGAGCCTAATGCTCTGATACCAATTGTAGGTCCCCTATTCGTATGGATCTTCAACAGAATTGTCTTTCCAATCAAGAGTGCGGAATCCTCTTGATCAGAATATCACAGAAACAAGTAGAAAACAGAAACAACAATTCACTTTCAAACCGGTCTTTATTGATTATCAATCTTAACGAATTACAATCAATCAAGACCACACACAATTTCGTCCAAGTCTCTCAACTCTCACGAAATTCCTCACAAACAATGTTCTAGCTGATCCACTGATTAACCTAAACCCTAAAGCCTAACCTTGTTTATATAACACAAGGTTACTACTTGGGCCAAGGTTAAACATCATGGACTGCGAATTGGACAAGCCCAATTCGCCCCACATTCCCATAAGTATGGGTTTGGTTAGCCCAAACATTACAACTCACTAATACAAAGCTAAACCCGCTAACTGTTTATCGTTTAACTAATTACAAGATATCCAAAGACCAAATCTAAGCTGTTGTCACAAACATGCACCAACAGCCTGTATAGGTTATTAACACCATGGCTAGTATATATTAAGGCCATCAGAATGAAAAAATAGCAGTTGTTGGATTTCAACTAAGAAATTGTTTTATTGGTGTTAGGAACCAATAGAAAGTAATGGCAAACTCGGATAAGACAACAGTCGATCGCGCCATTGATGGCACGACGCATGCTAATGATGCTGAAATTGTGAACCTTAGAATTTCCAAAGACATTCTTCAAACTATGATAGACGCAGCTGTTGGAAAAGCTGTGAAGAAGGCTGTGAAAAAGTTCAAGGAGCCCCATGCTGCTCGGTCCAAATTTTATCTAGGACCACACTTCCTTACTCTTAAGGAGGATCCCGTTCATGCCTCTGATGCAAAGGATGAACTAAAAAGAAAAAGGGAGGTAGATAACTCCCAGAGTTTTAAGAAAAAGAATAAACAAAAGTCCAATCAGAAACCTGTATGCAAGATTTGCAAGAAGCGCCACTACGGGAAATGCAGGTTTGAGTCTCAGCCTCTACCGTGTGGAATTTGCAAATCTAGGGAACATAAAACCCTGGATTGCAAGAAGTTGAAAGATGCAACCTGTTATGGTTGCAACGAGAAGGGGCATATCAAGACCAACTGCCCTAGGAACCAGAAGAAGCCCGAGTAGGCCAAGAGAACAAACGTACGAGTTGTCAGGATGAACGCCCAAGAGATGGGGCAGAATAATAATAATATAATATGTACCTTTCCTTATCAAGCAGTTATGTAGAAACTTATTTGATACTGGCACATATAAATATATTATGAATGATAAAGGCTGAGAACTGTTGTCTCCACCTGATTAAAACTCCGGTCATTTAATGCACGATAGGAAGTGACCGATGTTACGTTAGAAAATGCTCCAACAAATCCTATATTGATATTTAATATCTATTAGAAATCACTCTTTTCTAATACCCTTATAGCAAACTTTTGGTTGCATACTTAAGGACTCAATATAGTGATAAAAATCGATTGGTTGCCTTAAAAATCAAGCCCATATTGTGAGTGATAAGAAGCAATTAATTATCAAGACTCCTTATGAGACAACCCTCGTAATTACACGTATCCGTACGATTAATCAATATTAAACAAAGAAAAAAAAATGGTGGAACTGGCCGTCCCCGGAATCGAACCTGGGTCTAGGCCGGCCGCACCCTTTCGCGCGCCTAGCCAACTGAGCTAGGTGCCTAGTTTGTGAAAATTTCCATTCTAATTAAATATAAGCACTTGTACAATAAACTTCCTTATCATTTATCAATGATAATTTCTGCTAAGTGTCATGTTTTTAATACAGGCAATAATAAATCTTCATGAACCATAAACTTAGCAAAATTTTTATTATCATCCACAAGGTATAACTTACCAAGGAAACCATAGTAACCGATTCTTCTAGTATCGGCAAGAAATCCTTCCGAAAAATCTAAGAGTACTCTTTCTTCGCATAGAGTACGACGACATATGTTATTTTAATTATTTTCTCATTGTTTTTCTATCACCTGTGAATGCCAAACTATGTTTGATAAAAGTGTCATATGAGGATTGGCGTATCCTAGTGGGTCCCATAGATTATTTCCATGTCTGATCAGCATGGAGGTTTAATACATGGAACCCCTGAGATGTCCCAATGATCATATTGTACTAAAGTCGACTAGTAGTATTCAAAGAAGATATCCAAAAATGAAATTTTTTTTTCAAGTAAATGTTCCCGATTAAGGAATTCGAGGACTTATATCATAAAGGTGTCACTCATTGACACGAACAATGATGGATGAACTAGGAGCCTGAGATATGGAAAATCTCTGTAGCCTCCTTGTATCTTAATTATCTTCTCAAAAGATGTCCCTGCTCACCTCCTGGAAGGCAGGTAGAATTAAGAATTGTCGCCCGCCGTGGGCTGGAGTATTGTGAAAACTCCATATTAATTATGGAATAAACGAAACCTTGAGTAAGTAGGTTTTAAGACATAGGCCCATATAGCCAGACTCAATATTTCGAGAGTTTGATATTGTTAGATAAGAAAGACGGTTCATTTTGCTTATGCATACATTACCGCAATCCTTATTAGGCAACGATTAAGAATTTGCCATTAGCTAACCAGGATCGTCGAATTATTCGACTAACGACAAGGATTAGCTATTCCTTAATATTAGTTAAGTAATGGTTGGAATAACCATCTCACCTTAAGATGAGCTTCTCCAAAATACTTGATATATAAGTATCAAGGCTACTCCCTTGAAGACCTCGTATAGATAGAATGTTAAACGTCCATTGATAGGACAATAGTTTGGTAAGTCCAAACATTAAGATCTGAAAGTTGCATTATAGACAATCAATAAGATCACGCAAACTCATAATCATCAGTAAGATGCCAGTATTCGGCAGAAAATTAAGGATTATGAAAATAGCAAACCTCCTAAATTCTCGTTAAGGAATAAGGTTCAACAATAGATATCACCCTGGAAAGGAGTGATGCGATGAGGTAAGAAAGGCAAGCTAAGCCCGAGATACATAGGACCCTTCGAGGTTATCGAACGTGTAGGTTCAGTTGCCTATAAGTTAAACTTACCGGATAAGCTCAGTGGAATTCACAATGTGTTCCACATCTGCAATCTGAAGAAGTGCTTTGCTGATGAATCACTGGTTATACCGCATACAGATGTGCATATAGACGAGAGCTTGAAATTTGTGGGAAAAACCATTGTCGATTGAAGATCGACAGGTAAAGAAGCTTCGAAGGAAGCACGTACCTATTGTAAAGGTCAAATGGGATGCCCGTAGAGGCCCCGAATTCACGTGAGAGGGTGAATCCACGATGAAAGAAAAGTACCCTTACTTATTTCAGTAAATCTCGGGTCGAGATTTATTTTAAGGGGGTGAGGATGTAACACCTCGAAAATTCACGTCCTATAATGTGTTGACACGTGTCATAAAGTTTAAACGTGTGAAAGAAATATTATGGAAGGACTAAAGTTGACAAACGTGGAAAGTATGTGAATATACGTATTCTAAGTATCAACTGTGAATAAATATATTATATATTAACCCGACAAAATGCTCATACCTTCAAACGAATAAATCATGGATCATACGGAGCTAAAAGTGAGAGATTTCAAACTACAGGGACCAAATGTGTCAACATGTTCAAATTATACCTCTGAGTGACCTTTTGACAAACCCGAAGCTTTGTAAATATTAATTATGCTCATGAGAATGCACCATAAAAATTTCATAAAGTTTGGTTAACGTATGAGAAAGTTATGATCAAATTCGTGTGCGAAGTGTTAGAGCGTAAACTTTGGAAGTTAGGACTTTTCGGGTGAAAATAAAGTTACCCGGGGACTTGGCAAATTGGGTATATATTTTAAGGCCTTACTAGATCAATTATAAGGGTTTACCATGCAAGAAACAAGTACCTATTCGAGTTTTGAAGAGCCAAGGACTGATTCGCAAAATGAAAACAATGTTGCAGACCTGCAGGTGCTCGCGCCACGCGAGGGGTCCCTCGCGCTACGCGAGGGATGCCCAGAAACGTGAAATCGGGGCTGTTGTCTCCTAAAGCCTATATGCGCGACCCTTACTCGATTTTTCACATCCCTTGACCCCTAAAACACCCCCTAAGCCTTAGAGACACATGTTGGATGATTGTGGTTGATCATAGAGCTAGTTGTCAACAAGTTGTGGTGGGTTAATTCACTATATAAGGCCCTTCAAGTTCACAACTTTTCCACACACCTTCAAGTGCATAACTGATCAATTCTGGAGCTCCCAAGCAGGTCCAACTGATCATAAGTCGTGCATAGGACTCTTGTAAGTATGCTAGTCCTTCTTTATTTGAGTTTAGCTTGTTTAATTAGCTAAAAGTCAAACCGTCGTAAATACGGTTTGACTTCGAGATTAGTCATTAATGGCTCAGTCATATCTCGAATTAAAAGTAGTTATGATTTGGTATTTATGTGGGTAATAAAACCCCAAAAGGGTTTCCCCTGATCACCACTCTAACTAGTTCAAATGTCGGGTCAAACATGTACTTAAAAAGTCAACAGGATGCTTAAAATGTCATTTATGCATAATTAGCTATCTAGAACATATATAACCTGTTTGATCATTGTTATAGCTTAGTAATTAGTGTAAGAACATGTCCAAACATGTTCAACCCGACTATTTCCTGTTTAGACCCGGTTCAGAACCGAAAGTCACATAGTTTGACTTTCACTTTGACTTTCAGTTCTGACCCGTTTAGGCATGTTTTAGAAATGCCTCAGAGCTTTAATTGGATTAGGTTACTTGTTAGAACAACCCTCTGTGATTACACACCTTGATTCATTAGTTATCCAATTAATATGCATGTTTCCGTTAATTGCTCATATGTTGACCGTTATGCCCTTATTACCTTAAAACATGATTTATGAAAATGTAAAAGTGTAGAAACCTTAAATACTGATATATAAACTTGTATGTCAAGTTTGACATCAGTTTGACTTATAGATTAAGGGTTATGCTCATTATCGCAAAAATTAATGCTTTATGTTAATAAGACGGCGTAATTAGCATATAGCCTACTTAAACATACTTTTTGATATCAAATCTTTTACCCACTGATGTAATATATTATTTTGGGATTTTTAAAGATTTTTAATTAATTTTAGGCTGAGCATAACTCATAGTCGTAGGCTTAATTCGGTAATTGTCGGTTTTGCCCTTACGGGCCATAAAATGAGTTTTACATATCTAAACGACTCTAAACCTTTTGCTACTGATCACATATGATAAATAACTTATTTTAAGCCTTCTGGAAATATAAAAATATCAGATTTAAGTATCGAACCCGGAAATGGCCTTCAATCGCCTTAATTAGCGTTTTTAACGCATAGTATGTTTTAAAATCATATTGGACATACCCGGGTTGATACCTACTGATATATAAGGCAAATTAGGATATTTTAACAGTAAGCAAAGGTTGATAAACTCAGACTTCAGTTTTGAGCTTTTCGGCTTATGTGAAATTACCAAAATGCCCCTTCGGTGCATAGTTTGGTTATAAAGGATATATTTCACATATATACTTCACCCTACTGTTATAACTCATCAAATTGAGTATGTTTATTGATTACATCAGACCTGTAACTCAGTTAAACATCTAAACACTTTTACAAACTTTAAAATGACCAAACTACCCCTACGGGGCATAGTTTGTGTTTAAATTAGTTCGGGGCATAATGAAAGACATCCTACTGATGTCACAACATATTTGAAGCATATTAACTTAGGAAACCTGTATATAGCTCTTTCAGATACCCGTTACGCTTATTACGCGTTCGGTTCGGTTTATGTAACAGGTTTACATAAAATAGCCGAAACGGGTCAAACCTTATCATTTTATCTCAAAATCCAGAATGTGTTTAGTTTACCCATATTATACAAGTCTCCAAACTTGTCGGGTCTAAATCACATTCTATTCCGGTCTTCGCTTAATCATGCGTTTTGAACCGTAAACCTTTCCTTAAAACTAACCGGTCTAAGTTACGACTTAAATAAGACCCGTTAGGAATTTAATAGGTTAATAAAACCTTCGTTCCAGATTAAGAGCCCCAGTAGAAGTACTTGTGCTTGCTGATTAAGATATATGGCTGAGTATAAATTGCATTGCTAGCTCAGGTAAATACTTTTAACTTATTTTCCCTTATACGGGCTTGGGATACGGTATTATAAAAATACCGCTTGGTCGGGTGTAGAAACCTTTTAATCGGAGATGATTAAATTGCATAATCCCGTTTTAATTTGTATTGATTGATAACAAATAACATTGGGGGTTAATGACCGTGTCCTGGATATCCTTGGCTCATTTTAAAAAGTGAATGGCCACGACGTAAGCACAAGGTGTAGGCAAAACACCTCCTGTTGCATATGTATAACGTATATTCACTCGTAAGGGTATCTTCTTGTGAGATTATATTTGTGGTGTGTCGATTAATCTTGTCCGGCTTGTATTGTATAATCACCGGCCCTAAATGTTGGACAACCATGTAAATCAGATACAAGATTTTTATTAATAAAATTGTCCCAAGTATAAAAGATTAATTTTGCCTCTGTGCATTTTAATCAATGTGTCAAGATATTTTGTGCCGTTTGCACTCGAATCACTTTTCAAACTCTTTTTCCAAAATGAGTCAGTTAATTGTATTTACCAGTGTAAACTGACGTATTTTCCAAAAGGTTAAGTGACAGGTACTATGCGTAATTGGCTGGGAGCTCAGGGCATCACTAGGGAATCTTGCAAGTTCTAGATGCCTAAAGTCTGTTGAACAGTTTTCTTTTATTGATCCGCCTGTGGATCCTTTACCTTCCGTTGTAATACTTTGACATTACTTATATTCGGAATGTAATATATTTATCTTTTGCTTCCGCTGTGCATTATTATGTTGTGTTGTTTGACTATCATGTTGCCAACCACGTCACGATACTCCCCCATCGGGCCCACCGGTGACACGTGGAAAATCGGGGTGTGACAAATGTTTCCTTGACTGTTATAAGGGGTACCACCAGGTACAGATGGCCATCCAAGACGAGGATAAAACCGCATTCCGCACACCGACAGGGCTATATTGCTACACCAAAATGCCCTTCGGTCTAAAGAATGCGGGTGCGACTTACCAGAGACTGATGAATGAAACGTTCAACGATGCTATCGGCAAATACATCGAAGTGTACATGGATGACCTAGTCATCATGAGTAAGGAAGAAAGTATGATGTTGGCAAACATTAAAAAAACGTTTGACACACTGCGCGGCGTAAGCATCAAGCTAAACCCAGTGAAATGTTCCTTTGGCATGGAGGAAGGAAAGTTCCTGGGTTTCATCGTCACAAAGGATGGTTTCAAAGTTAACCCTGAAAAGGTACAAGCGATCGAGCGAATGCCCTCACCATCGACGATCAAGGAAATGCAGAAGTTGGTCGGACGGTTAGCAGCACTCAACCGTTTCTTAGCCAATCATGCCGCTAAATCTTTCCTGTTTATCAAGACTCTCCGCAATTGCATGAAGAAAAGTCAGTTCCAGTGGACCCCAGAAGCCGAACAAGCATTCCGAGAAATAAAAGATTGCCTCATAAGACTGCCAACACTGACGACGCCAGTGAAAGGAGAGCCCTTGGTTATGTATTTGTCAGCATCAGACAAAGCAGTTGGAGCAATTTTGCTCGTAGACCGACAAGGCATATAGACACCAGTTTATTATGTGTCTCGCACTCTGAACGATCCAGAAACAAGGTATGCTATAATGGAGAAACTGGTGCTGGCACTGATTCATGCATCATGGCGGTTGCGCAGATACTTCGCCACCCACGTCATTCATGTGTTAACAAATTACAACATCGGCAACATCCTCGCAAGGCCCGAGATTTCTGGAAGATTAGCGAAGTGGGCTATAGAACTGGGGGGCCATAATGTGGTCTTCTGGCCAAGACCAGCAATCAAGGGCCAGGTGTTGGCCGATTTCATGACAGAGGTGCCTGACGACAGAGACAGAGAATGTAAGGCAATAGAAAGAGCTGAAAGGCAACATTCGAAAGAACCATGGCTATTGTATACAGATGGCACGTCCAACGAAGATGGCGCAGGCGCAGGACTTAGGCTGGTAAGTCCAGAAAAACACGAATTCACGTACGCCATCCGGTTAGACTTCAAGAGCACGAACAATGAAGCCGAATACAAAGACTTTATTGCCGGTCTGAGGTTGGCGATCAAGATGGGAGTCAAACACATCGAGGCGCATGTGGACTCCATGTTAGTAGCTGGGCAGATTAACGACCAGTACGATGCCAAAGGAGACGTAATGGCATTATACCTAGACCAAGCGAAAGCATTGCTGTAGAACTTCAACTCTTACAAGGTGCATAATATCAATCGAAGCGAGAATAAACCAGCAGATGCATTAAGTAAGCTAACATCCACCAGTTTCCAGCACTTGGCAAAGGATGTGCGCATCGAAGTTCTGAGCAATCCATCGGTACCGCTGAGGCAAGTGAACGTTATTCAATTGGGAACGACATCTTGGATGACTCCCATAATCATGTATCTCCAGTCTGGAGTATTGCCGGAAAACAAAGTCGAAGCAAGGAAAGTCCAATACAAATCAGAGCACTACCAGATGGTTGATGGAATCCTGTACCGAAAATCATACCTCGGGCCGTTGTTGAGATGCGTTGACCCAGAAGATGCAAACTACCTGATTCGAGAAGTACATGAGGGAATCTGTGGCATCCATGCCGGTCCGAGAATGGTGGTAGCGAAAGTGATGAACGCCGGGTACTACTGGCCTGGAATGTATCTAGATGCAGTGAAGGTTTTGAGGAAATGCAGCGGGTGCCAGAGACATGCCCCGAAAACGATGCGCCCCAAAAATGAACTAGTCCCCGTAACAACGGCATGGCCGTTTCAACAATGGGGAATAGATATGGTTGGTCCCTTTCCTGAAGCCCCGGGTGCAGTGAAATTTATCATAGTTGCGGTAGACTACTTCACAAAATGGGTAGAAGCAAAGGCACTGGCGTCAACCACATCTACCGTAGTGCGGCGTTTCATCTGGGAATAGATAATCTGCAGATTCGGGCTGCCTCTAAGAATTATCACCGATAACGGAACAAACTTTGCTGCAGAAGATCTTCAACGCCGGTTCAAAGAGCTACACATAGAGCACACCTTCTCCTCGGTCGCGCACCCGTAGGGGAACGGTCAAGTGGAAGCCGTCAACAAGAGCATTGTAGACGGTATCAAAGCACGGTTGGGAACACAAAGAAGAGGCTGGGTTGACGAACTACCCAGCATATTATGGGCCCATAGGACGATGCCAAAAACAAGCAACGGAGAGACACCATTCAGTTTAGTCTATGGGTCCGAGGCCGTGATACCAGCAGAGATCGGACTACCGTCGCCAAGAATGCTCTCCATGAACATGATCAACAATGAAGAAGAAAGGAGGTTGGACCTTGACCTCCTAGAAGAAAGAAGAGAGATGGCGGCAATTAGTGAAGCAAAATACAAAACCAAACTGGAGAAGTATTATAACTCCAAGGTCCGAATTTGCATGTTCAATCCCGGAGATTACGTCCTAAGGGACAACGAGGCGTCCAACGCCGAAAAACCCTGCAAATTAGCTCCCAAGTGGGAAGGGCCTTATGTTGTAGATGAAGTCCTTGGAAAAGGCGCGTATAAACTGCGCACCCTGGACAACAAAGCGGTCCCAAGAACCTGGAATGCTCAGCAGCTAAGAAGATGCTACATGTAGACAGTCAATATTTATCGTACTTGTAATGGCTGCGCGCCAACACATTTTAATGCTAATACAAGAAGTGTTTGGCCATCTTGTTTCACGCGAATTTTTGTTACAACTGCATATATTACTTTGGGCATACACGAAAACATCAATGGCTCAAGATTAGGAAACGTTATAGACCTCAAAGGCTCGTCACAACCAAGTGCACAGCCGGGTCAAAAACACAACCAAAGCCTAACAAACGCCAAATAAATACTTCGTGCCCACATAAACACGAAAGCATCGAAAACATGGCAAACAAACATTGTAAGACCCCCAAAGCTGAACACAACCGGGTCAACAGAATAACCTGTAACTCGATCACTTCGTACACACGAATCAACCTGTGCGCTTAAACGATAGAACAAACGTTGTAACTAATACAACACAACCTGTCAGCGCCATCATTCATTCGTGATACCTAATCAAAGTAATTACACGTGCACATATTGTAACGATAGAAAAATTCTAAACAAGCAAAAGAGGTTAAGCCAAAAATTAACATAGAATATACCAAATGTACCCTAGCTATTGACAGACATGACAACTACGAGCAAATTGTTCACAAAGCATCTAGTGGAATTGTTTACGATATTGTCAGGTAGTTACAAGGCTACCAAGCCCATACACGGCGCGCAGGCCGGAATCCTTCAATCCTGATGACTAGGGCCAGCACCTCCAGTTCCATGGCCTTCATCACCAAGAGCCTTTTTCAAAACTTCAACAGCGTTAGCCCTCCGGGATAACTTGTCAACGACTTTAACAATACCAAATTCAACAAACTCGTAGTCACGACGTTTTGCAGCATAAACAACACCACAATCTTCCTTGTACAACTCGAAATGATAATCTTTCTCATTATTAGCAGCTGCAGCCTTACCCTCGCTGTAACCATCCTTCCGCCCGCTATTATATGCCGCTTGACCCAACTCAAACATGTAGTTGGCAAGCTCATGAGATTTCACAATACGTTCAGAAATCTACGAGAAACACACAGAAACATAAGAAGAGTAATAAACACAAGTCGAAAGTAAGCATATACAAAGGAAGTTACCAGAGGCACCGCGCGAGAAAGGAGCCATTTGCAATCGGCAGAAACCTCCTCAACAAGGAGTTCGGAAGCCTTGCACTCAGCAACCTTTTCCTCAGCAAATTTTTCCAACTTAGCTATGCGCTGGAGATACTCTTCTTCCCTCTTCTGAGCCGCAACACATTCTTGCTCAGCTTCCTCACTAATCTTGCGTTTTTCACCAGACATCCTAACAATCGCTTCACGTTGCGCTTGCAACTCCTTATTGGTACGTTCACAAGCGATCTCCCAATCCTTCTGCTTGTTGGAGTTAACCTGTTTCTCCTACGCAAGCTTTTGCTCAGCATCAGACACCCTCCATAACAAGCCCTTCCTCTCGGCATTAAACTTCTCCCTCTCTTCAGCAAATGCTTTCTTGTCATTTTCAAACTCAAGAGTCTCCTCCCCCATCAGCTTCCATTCTCGAACAATCTCCTGAGAGGTAGCAAAATAGTTTACCCCGGCATGGATATGGTCATCCAAAAGTTCAAACCGGTTGCGCCTTTTCTGAAATAACATCTCAGCAGGAGGGAGAGACAAAGAGAAGAACTCCCGGCAGTTGTTATGATCATTCATCCAAGAGCCCTGAGTTAAATTCCACCGAGGAGCATGCGGCAGATCATCACACGCTGGGTTATGAGTATCCCAGGACCCAGTTCGGACATTTTCAAACTCATGACTCCGGGGTACCCCCGAAGTAGCACCACCATGACGTGATGTCGTGGTCACGCAAATTTAATCCCAAAAACAACTATATAGATAGCGGTAATAGGGTATCGAACACAGGGAGTTTGTGGAATGTGTGTTATTTAGAAGTGTATCTAAGTTAACTAAGATTAAACTAATTGCAATAAAAAAAAAGTAAATTCAAAGAGTTGGATTGATTGGATTGGTTTTAGAATCTAAGAACACTAAATTAATTTGCAAAATAAAAGTTGAGTTTGTAAACAATTTGGAGACGAATGACCATCCTAAGTTTCCGGTTTGTTTCAACAATTGTGCTATCATCCACTAGAAAGAACTACATAGACATAGTTCGTGTGTAATTACTTGCAGTGATGAAAGGGAACGAAGTACTCAGATTCCGAGAACGTGAGGTTGTTACCCGATGACCAATCAACCCTTACCCAATCCTAATTTTACCCATGATATCTCGATTGCCAACGGCACCAAGAACGTATGGTTTCAAACTAGAAAATCATAAGAATTAACAATTTACAACTAAGCAATCACACACTATGATAAACAAAACATAAATAAAGTTTATCATTCTAGAAATACGGAATCAAAACACAACCGTCTTAAACAAACCTTCAACCTAGGATGATCATAGAGTGTTTAGCCACACATAGCTTCAAACAACATCTTAACAAAGGTTTCAATGTTCATCAAGATCAAACACAATCAAACCTAATGATTCCCAAGTGTTCTTGTTGCCAAAAAAGTCTCCAAGATAGCTCTCAAATTCGTCCCCAATGATTCATAACCGAAAGAAGATGATTAGCCACCATAAAACCACTTGAAAATGGCATTAAAATGAGGAGTTACACATTTTGGATCAGACGGAGCCGTAAGCTACGCCTCCCAGCCGTAGCTTACGGCAAGCAGTGAGTCTTACGGCCAGGAGCTCCTGTCTTACGGCCGGCAATGTTGAAAACTTGTTTTCAGCATAACTTTTTCGTTTCAACTCCGTTTTCTTCACCGTTTTCGCCTACGTTCTCGTAATTTCGTCCTCTATCATGCTATCCTCTTAATTCTTCAATTCCAAAAATTGATTTTTTATTGATGCTCAAAATTCTTTCCCTTTTATGCTCCATTTGCACCTGCACGTCCAAACAACTAGTAGTTACCAAGTTCAAACAATTAAACATGTAAAGCATGGGATTTTAATCTTTTTAAGGCACTTAAGGGTTATCCTACGGACCACCCGTCACATCCCCACACTTACCCGTTGCTTGTCCTAAGCAACCCATTCAAAAATTATTCAAAACCACTAGCGATCAATTATGCAAACCAAGCTAAATATGCCGTCCTTTTTACTAACTTCCAATCATACCACATGACACACCCCTCACAATAATCTCTCGGTAACAAGAATTATTAGCATAATGCTAAACCACTCAATGCGTGTGTGTGTGTGCGCGACAATAAGCTTGTATATAAATCAAGTTTCCTCCTAACAAATATCTAGCATGCTTTAGAATCAAAGGGACTTGCGGGTTGTAACAGGGCTAGGTGCAAAGGTAGGAAAATTGTGGAATACATATGAAAGTAGCTCATTGATTCGACCCGGTTTTTTATTTCTACTACTAAACAAAGCAACCATCAAATATATACACAACTTCTTCAACATTTTCAACTACTATTGCAACCAATTGCTTCTTTTTGTATTTTTTTTTATCTCTTTCTCTTTTTTTTTTCTTTTTTTTCTTTTTCATTTTTTTCATTTTTTTTTTCATAACATATCAAACTCAACAATATATACAAGAACATCAATACTACATACTAAATTCCTAAACTGGGTCATCTCAATCGGTAAAATTTATATAGGAAGTAGGCTTGGGTCACAACCGAATGGTTTAAGGCTCAAACGTGGCTTTCTAAGGACCAAACCCCCACCCCTCACAATACCAAGCTCATATATGTAAAGTATGAGGTCCAACCCACCAATCCCGCACTCTCACACATCTAGACGAGGCTTCCTAAAAGTCCCCCTATCATTTTCAAAAGCATGTTAACTCTAGGATCTAACAAGAATTCGTACACAAGTTCTATTAACACAATAAACACACCGCCACTCAAAACAAAGAAAGTATCATTAATAATCATATGTGGCTCAAATCCTCACCAAGAAAAGACTAGGAATGGGTGTCGGTGTGTCAAATGGCACAATATCAAGTTTTCAAATTTTAACAATTTTCGCTCGGATTCACAAAAATTTTAAAATTCTCAAAAATTCCCCCATCCCCACACTTGGGATACATTGTCCCAATGTATGGTTTTGAGGAAAAGATCGCTTTAACCAAGAACATCAACAATTGCTTATACTCTCAAACCCCAAATTTCTTTCTTTTTTTTTTAATTATTAAAAACACCACCAATTCCTTCACAACCCATAAACTAAACACATCAAAACACCACCCAACCGCCCAACCAAAAACTTAAACAAGAATATATACAAAGGTGCACAAGATGAGAACAAGACACGACCTGATTAGTAAATCAGCAGTGTTGTAGTGATGCAGCTGCGGTAATCGAACCGGTTCATAAACATCTCTTGGATTTGCCGATATCTTAACGGGGATGTTGCCAAACATCCCCACACTTGAATCATTGCATCCGCGAGGGTTGAAACGTAATAACCTGCCAAAACACAAACACAACACCAAAACAAAACCAAACAAAGCAAAGCAAAACAAAACAAAACAAAACACAAATACAATACTCTACATCCTCGGCTGCCTCCCGAGAGCGCTAAGTTTAAAGGTCTTCAGCCAGACCATACCTGATATGCGTTATGGTGGTCTTAATGCACACTTACCCGCAGCATTTCCAACAAATGCTCGGTAGTTTACTCTCCACTTCACTACTTCGTTTTCTGTGCCCAACAAATCCAAACTCTCCCATAAACATAAATTATGAATGAAATCTCCCACATCATGAAGTGCCACCTTCCTAGTTTCTAAACATGCATCCTCAACACTCTTGGTTTCCATAACCACCACAGCCGGAGAGTTGTAATCAGCTTTGATTGGTTCATCAAGTAAAATTATTGGTTCACCAAGTAAGAAGCCCTCAACTTTGCTCTCCATAGGTGGTTCCTCCACAATAATTTCAATTGTATATTCCTCATTTGACCCTAATAATTCAGTTTCAAGTTCGGGAGGACTCACAACCCTTTCTTCTACATCACCCATAGGTGTCATTTGTTCAATCTGCACATGTATCCAGTGTTGTTTTGCTTGACGTTTTTCCACCATCGACGTCCCTGGCCTCATCTCTTTCACCTCTTTTGGTAGCAAATCATATTTCCATTCCAAAAGTTCTACTCGTTCTTCCATTGACAAATGAGGTTTTTTTAATTCTTTTTCAACATGAACCATGTGTCTCTTTCTCATCATCTCTCCAAGACTTTCAGATTTATGTGACTGATAGTGCAAAGTAGGTTGTTGAGTTACACATTCATAACCAGACTGATCAAATGTATACTGAGCATGATAATAGTCTTGATCGTACATCTGAGGGCCTTCATATGAAAGTTGGGAATATTCATCATAATAATCCATGTTCGACTTGTAAGGTGAATCATAGTATGAATCATGTGGGTGAAACTCATCATAATGGACATTCCGCTCGTCCATTCTCATCTGTTCTTCTCTACGCTTATGTTGGGCCTCCCCACAACATATACTCGGATGAAGTGGGCCTTTGCACAATCTACACGTAAATAAGCTGAAATTTGTGTAATGCCCTGTCATCCTGCACAACACAACTCAACTACCAAGTGTAAATCATGAACATAAAAGAAATCTTTTTGGTTTTTTTTTTTTTAATTTTTTTTTTCAAACTAATACACAAGATAACACACGTTGCGCACTACTCCCCGGCAACGGCGCCAAAATTGGTGTGATTGGTGTAGTTGGTGTTGTTGGTGAACCACTGATTCTATTCTCTCTTAGCAAAATTCTGTTTCCTCTTAACGTTCGCTCAATTTCCGGATCAAATGCCAAAGGTGATAGCTTGTGAGAGCTCCTAGTACGCATGCACCTGTCAATACCTGCACACTAACACACCCAGCGTAAACCGGAAAAATAACAAACTTAAAAAGAAATAAAATAACACACGTTGCGCACTACTCCCCGGCAACGGCGCCAAAATTTGACGTGATGTCGTGGTCACGCAAATTTAATCCCAAAAACAACTATATAGATAGCGGTAATAGGGTATCGAACACAGGGAGTTTGTGGAATGTGTGTTATTTAGAAGTGTATCTAAGTTAACTAAGATTAAACTAATTGCAATAAAAAAAAAAGTAAATTCAAAGAGTTGGATTGATTGGATTGGTTTTAGAATCTAAGAACACTAAATTAATTTGCAAAATAAAAGTTGAGTTTGTAAACAATTTGGAGACGAATGACCATCCTAAGTTTCCGGTTTGTTTCAACAATTGTGCTATCATCCACTAGAAAGAACTACATAGACATAGTTCGTGTGTAATTACTTGCAGTGATGAAAGGGAACGAAGTACTCAGATTCCGAGAACGTGAGGTTGTTACCCGATGACCAATCAACCCTTACCCAATCCTAATTTTACCCATGATATCTCGATTGCCAACGGCACCAAGAACGTATGGTTTCAAACTAGAAAATCATAAGAATTAACAATTTACAACTAAGCAATCACACACTATGATAAACAAAACATAAATAAAGTTTATCATTCTAGAAATACGGAATCAAAACACAACCGTCTTAAACAAACCTTCAACCTAGGATGATCATAGAGTGTTTAGCCACACATAGCTTCAAACAACATCTTAACAAAGGTTTCAATGTTCATCAAGATCAAACACAATCAAACCTAATGATTCCCAAGTGTTCTTGTTGCCAAAAAAGTCTCCAAGATAGCTCTCAAATTCGTCCCCAATGATTCATAACCGAAAGAAGATGATTAGCCACCATAAAACCACTTGCAAATGGCATTAAAATGAGGAGTTACACATTTTGGATCAGACGGAGCCGTAGCTTACGGCAAGCAGTGAGTCTTACGGCCAGGAGCTCCTGTCTTACGGCTGGCAATGTTGAAAACTTGTTTTCAGCATAACTTTTTCGTTTCAACTCCGTTTTCTTCACCGTTTTCGCCTACGTTCTCGTAATTTCGTCCTCTATCATGCTATCCTCTTAATTCTTCAATTCCAAAAATTGATTTTTTATTGATGCTCAAAATTCTTTCCCTTTTATGCTCCATTTGCACCTGCACGTCCAAACAACTAGTAGTTACCAAGTTCAAACAATTAAACATGTAAAGCATGGGATTTTAATCTTTTTAAGGCACTTAAGGGTTATCCTACGGACCACCCGTCACACCACCAGAGGCCGGTGGACGCCTGGTATAGATGGTTTGCCGATGTGTAGCCTCACTAGACTCTGCATCAGTGTCAACACCCTTGCCTTGACCACCTGCACCAGCACCACCAGAACCATCACCACCTGCACCATCACCACCACCTTCTCCGACTTGTTCAACCTCCACATGAACTTGTCTCTCCTTCTCAGCCTGATCTTCAGGAGGGGGGACAGACCCAAAGTCCTAGAAGGTGGAGAGGTAGGAGGAGTAATCTTTGAAATGTCAACCTTACGGGAAGTCTTACCCGGCTTCGCACATGTTTCAAGACAACCAAGATCGTCAGAAAGAAGCAAAGAAAATGGCAACTAGAACAGACAAATGAAAAATCTTGTACCACGGGAACCAGAAGCCACGAATATTTCTTCCAGCAGGTTCCCAGGCTTCGCAGCAAAAACTTCCAGATCAATCTCAGATTCTGAAGGAGCAGGAGGAGCTTCCTTCTGGAGCTTGGCTCTTTTCGATGCAAGAGCAGCAGCAGCTTGCTCATCAAGCTCTTTCTTCTTGGCATCAAGAGTCTTTCTTTTCTTCATAATTTTGGTCAGAGTTTCTTCATCCTCCGGATCACGTTCAGTACGCTTGCTCCCTGTGCCTAAACCAGACAGCGTATCAAAAACGACAACATAATCCAGGAAAGGAAGAGTAGAAGGTCGCTTACGAGGAGTTTTTGTAACATCCTCCTCAGCCTTCTTCTCCTTCCCCACAAACTTATCCACCTTCTTCTTCTTCCTGGTTTCTAACTGCTCAGCAGTTTCCACCGGGGTATCAACATCAACCTCAACATCAACAGGCTCATTCACGGGCTCGTTCATAGCCCTTTGCGCTAGACCTGCACGAGGGGAACGAGGGATTAGGCCTTCATGCGATCTGTCAGAACCCTCACTCGAGAGAATAATAACTTCCTCTCGAGTAGGATCAACAGTGTCATCATGCTCATCACCATCATCTTCACCTAGGATGGTATTGGCATAAGCAGCGAAACTCTCGCTAGTAGGGTGCAAAAAACGGTTGCGGATTTGGTCCAGCCATGTCGGTTTCCCCTCCGCTTGAACCGCTTCAACCATGGCACCACCGGCCTTCGGGTCAAGAACGTTCGACAAGCTGTATCCAACTGCGGAATACAAAGACATGAGGAAGAACACAGCAAAACAAGAGGAAAAAACAAACAAACAAGAAACATTACATACGTCTGCCTTGATAACCGTAAACAGGAACACCCAGAGGGTTCTTCGAGACCCACAACATGCTCATACCGGCACCAACCAACGCTCTCTCCTCCAGTTGAGAAATAGAAGTGGCTTTGTGCGTCACCTTCTTGTACCACTCTTGCTTAGCAAAATCCACGGTCACGTCTACCTTAGGGATCCCTTCACCCTCTGCTTGATAGTGCATGTCTACCGGAATAACACCACGGCGAATGTAAAAGAACTTCTGTTTCCAATCATGTAAGCTTTTTGGAGGATTGGAACTACAAGGGATAACACCACTGGTCCAGGAGTTAAAAGAGTAAAATCCACCAGTGTAAGTCACGCTGTAAAAAACATTGAACATCTCAAAGGTCGGCTCAACACGGTTGGCCCTGCAGATAAATTCAAAATGGGTGACATGAGGAAGCCCCAACGCGTTTATTTGAGATATATGAAGCCCATAATTTGTCAACGCATCGGCAGTAAACTTCGTCATAGGGAGCCGGAAATTACCCTCCCGGAAAAAGGCCGCATATAACGCAATATAACCTGGAGGTGCATCCAAGGTGGCAGAATTTGGGATTGGAAACTGAGCACCCCACTCAGGAAGAAAACCCATATCCCTAACCAGATTCTGGAACTCTTCTTCTTTCCAATTTATCGTCGCTCGATCAGGACCTGGAGGATTCCTACCTTTGTACTTTCTTTTCTTTGTCGAAGGATTGCCTCCAGCAGACATAATGAAAGAAGATAGAAAGAGAAAATATGAATGAACTTAGAAGAAGGAGAGAAGTAGAGAAGTATGAGAAGAAACTGCTGTTCAAATTTTGAAAAGTGAAGGAAAGGAGAGAACCGCCATGTATTTATACCCATCGCATTTAATGCGATGGGTAGTGGGCCGTCAGGAATTCAGAACGTCAGCTAACAAGAGAATGACACGTCAACAGAGAGAGAAACCGTCACCTCTTTTTTCGGGAGCGTGAGTGGCACACGTCTGACATCATGATGGAAAGTAACTGACACCACTGAAAAGGCGCCTGTTCACCTCCGACAAGACAGGGACATCAGACAATCACATCAGTTGTCTTCATTCCAAAAGAGGAAACTTCTCTCAGAAGGAAGTATCAACACGCCATGCGCCACGCGTCCAGTTGGCTCAACTTTGTAAAGTTACCAACGCGCCATGCGCTACGCGTCCAGTTGGCTCAACTTTGTAAAGTTACCAACGCGCCACACGCCACGCGTCCAATTGGCTCAACTTTGTAAAGTTACCAACACGCCATGCGCCACGCGTCCAGTTGGCTCAACCTTGTAAGGTTACCAACACACCATGCGCCGCGTGTCCAGTTGTTTCAACTTTGTAAAGTTACCAACACGCCGCGCGCCATGCGTCCAGTTGGCTCAACTTTGTAAAGTTACCAACACGCCATGCGCCACGCGTCCAGTTTGCTCAACTTTGTAAAGTTACCAACACGCCGCGCGCCATGCGTCCAGTTGGCTCAACTTTGTAAAGTTACCAACACGCCATGCGCCATGCACCCACTTGGCTCATTTTTGCAGAATCACCATTGTACGGCATGCGCCATGCAACCACTTGGCTCAACATCGCAAAGTAACAAACATGCATTTCAAGAAGGCGGCCAATACCCACTACCTTTATAAGTCCAGAATCCCTCCTAGACGATCAACTCAACTAGAAGGCACACTGGACTGGGGGGACTAGAAGAGGTATGGTCCCAATTCTTTGCCTACACGGCAAGGACCACACCATCTTTTCATCGAACACGGCGCCTACATCAGCAAGCGAATCCAGAAGCTTCTGGAAGACGTCAAGGTGGCACCAAAGATGCTCATTCTGACAGAAAGGGCAACACGTGTCACCAGTCTTCAAGCGCCATGTAGGCCTGCAGCAAATCCAGGAGCAGACCGACAGTAGCAGTACGACGTCTCCAGCATGGACGAATATAGGCGCGCCACGTGTACCACTACCCTGACCACAGCAGAGGGGACCAAGAGGATATTCCCCTTGGTCGGACAGCTGGCGCCCTATAGCAGCTGGCAAGGTTGCTCCCCCTCTTCCATCCTCCGGCTATAAATAGGACCCTTCATCATTCAGGTTAATTCTATTCGATTCCTCACTCTCTCACTCTTAAGACACACTGTTTTATTCCTCAGAGCTGTACTTATTCTCACGCCGGAGCCCGGTTAAGAGGGAAACCCCCATATTCCTCTCTTAACGAGCTAACGGTGTTGCTGTTTTGCAGGACTCAGTCTTTAGGCGAGTAAGAAAGGAGATTGAACCTATAAAAGAGACGATCCAGCTAGTTCCCCACGGTGTTAACCAGTGTTTCATCACACCTCAAAAAGTTCAACATGCTCATGATAGTCATTTTATTATATAAGAGCTCATGAACAATTAATGGCGGTGAAACTTTTGTTTCGCAAAAACGAGTACATTAAACTCTGTTATTTTAAATCATTATTATTTTGGCAAGGAGACTATTAATACAATACGACAGTTTCCCTGTAAGGCACTAGCACATGTCCCAAAAATAAGGACTTCACCCGCTGGTCCACGGGTTCAAAAAAAAGAAAAAGCAATGGTTGTCGTTATAAAACCCCCTTTCCACTCTGGCGCGTTTGTTCACCGCCTATCGGACAAGCTCTGCCGCGCGGGTACATTGATGCCGACATACTTCGTCGTCACGGGTAAACTCTGCCACGAAAGTGCACCTCGTCTACCAGACACAACCCGTCGCCGCGCGGGTGCACCCCTGCTTGTCGGACACACTCCGCCGTCGTGCAAGTATGCTCCGCTGCCGCCAGAGTACAGCCGCTTGCCGGACACACTCCGTCACGCGCGCGAATACACATTGCTTGCCGGACACTCTCTGCCGCTGTGCAAGTACACCTCGCCTGTCAGACACGCTCGTCCGTGGGACTGACAACGAGCACATCTCGCTTTTTTCACTTCAATCTATAGATCTGGGTTTTTTGAGATCTACAAAAGATTCATTAGATCAAGAACGATCAGATATATGCCTTCGAAAGGTTTGATTTGTGTAGGTGGGGTACAATAATTCCTCATTCACTTGAAAAAGTTACGTATAGGTTGTAAAGCATGGAATTATACCATATGTGAAGCCATAATTTGAACACTAACTTTTATTATCAATTCATGAACTTCGAGAATATCATCTCACATGGGCTTTTCTCAAGTCGCGTACGGAAAATTCCCGAACATGACCTCTCTTTCCGACATCTCGGGTGGGCAACCTTCTTGGTCGCGCCGTCTCTGGCAGACAATAGCTTTGGTCACGCCATCTCAGGCGGATGGTTATCTTGGTCACGCCACCTCCGGCAACGGATAAATTCATTCCGCCCATCTCCGGCGAATTACCATCATATTCCCGCTACCTATTATCCCACTCCTCCAACTCCGGCGGGTTACAATTACGTCCGCCCACGGTCTATCTCCGACCAAGGGCGGTTCTTAGTAGGCATATGGCAGGGCCACGGCCCGGGCAAATTTTTCGGCCGTAGTGTTAATTTTTCGCATTTCGATCGAAATTTTATATATATACTATGTTTGGCCCGGGCTTGCCCGGGTTTTTTTTAGTGCCTGTGTCTTTTGGCCGTGGCACGTTCAACGGGCAAGATCCGCCACTGTCTCCGACGGACTACCATACCATTCCGCCATCCATAGCAGACCACCTTCACAAATTTTGCCCTCCTTGGCGTAACCTAGTTCACGCCGTAGGGAATCGCGCGGCGTTGTTCATTCCACCGACGTTCAATAAAGATCTTCCACACACATGAGACGTTTGTTAGATGACCGCCATGCCACGCCATCTCATGGCCAGGTAGCACCCTTCTTGATAAACGGTGATTGCCGTCATATCGCCTCTTTACGCGCTGCCGGCGTTCGGGCCCTCACCCCATCTAGTTTGCATCACCGGCCCTCACGCCACCTAGTTTGCATCACCGACCCTTTACGCCATGTGTGTTCGCCCACCAGCACTCATGCCACCAGCCCTCACGCATAAGTTATAAATGGGCTTGACGTCTTCACCGGAGAGGACGTTGATCGCCTAGTTTCAAGTCAGATCGGATAAGTCTTTTAACTTCCATCCACACAAATACTTTGAAAAGGCATGGAGTCCATCATGCTGCTTAACTTTTTACCCATAGTTTTGTTGATAATCATTACACGTCGGTACAATTTCACTGAGTAATATAAACCTACACCGAGAGCATAGGGCCCCGACGGTTGTACTCTTTGTTCGCTCGGTGACCACGGTGGACGGCTTTCCTTGTCACTCTTACTTAATTCGACGCCTCTTCCTCAGTCGTGAAGCCTCCGATCGATCTAGTGTTAGATTAAATATTATTTATTTAGTATTTAATCTTGTAGCCTATATAATCATTTATATTATATTAGATCAAAATATATTAATAACCTATTAATAATTAGTTGGTAATTGTTGATGGACCATATTACCCTTATTAACTAATTAGGTTTCCTCTTGGGTGTATAAATAAGGGGCTTATTAGAGAGTTAAAGGGTTAGACAGTTAGACATTTTACACAATCACAACCCTCATTAACATCATAATCTCGAACTCTCTCCCTCTAACCGAAACTAACCCTATTTCGGTTTTCATCACCATCATTACTGTACACCCTAAGGAGGAACCGAATCAACTTGACAAAGATGTCGAACTCAATGGCTGGATCTCTGACTGGATTCTCCTCTGCTTTGAATGCCATAACAGGTATGTTATTCATGTTTTCCATTTAGTTTAAACAGAACTGATCAACATGTGGTATCAGAGCATATGTTGATAAATCAGTTCTGTTTTTTGTATCCATTATTCTCGGATCAAAATCTGGAAAAACGGAAGTTTTAAAGACTTAAAATAAAAAACTGTTTTCGGGTTTCATTATGGCCGAAATCCCTGTTTTCGGAAATTATTACTTGATATATTGACCCGAAATCATAAAAGGATTAAACTTATTGTCACGAAATCCATTACAAAACCATTAAAATCAGGTTTCGGATTTCCAGATTATGTTCTTATTATTTTAGGGTTCATCATTTATGTTCTAAGAAACTCGAAAAATTCATAAGATTTGGAATATAATTTTGGATTAGTAAGTGTTTTACTGTTTTGATCTAAATTTTTATCTATCAAATTTTCGAAAACTGTTAAAGAGATAATCAGTTATTATTTTCGAAATCCTTGATAAGTTTAGATCATGATTAAAACAGGAAATACTATCCCAAATCCCTTAAATTTCGAGTTTCAGTTTTATCACAATCAGCAGCTGTTAACAGAGATCACGACTCGAGACTAAGGTTGCGACTCGCAACCACAATCATCACAACTCGAGACTAAGGTTGCGACTCGCAACCATAACCATCACAACTCGAGACTAAGGTTGCGACTCGTAACCATAACCATCACAACTCGAGACTGAGATTGCGACTCGCAACCATAACCATCACAACTCGAGACTGAGATTGCGACTCGCAACCATGAGATTGCGACTCGCAACCGCACTCATCACAACTCGAGACTGAGATTGCGACTCGAAACTAAGATTGCGACTCGATCCGCGCTAACAGGTGGTTTGTTATTAAATACTTGGTTTTGTTAACACTTACTTACTTAATTAATCAGAATCAGATAATTTTTGCAAAACCAAAATATAGCTTAACTTGAATGAGCTTTTGATGTATTAATTCTGGCCAAAGCTGATTTAATACATCTATTTATTGTTCAAGTATTATTAAAAGCTATGTTAAGTATGCATTACAAACGTGAAATGTCTTAATTCTGGCCAAAGCTGATTTAATTCATTTATGTTTAGCATGACTTGACAAGTGCATAACTAAAGTGATTGTCTCATTTCTGGCCAAAGCTGATTTGTCACAATTACTTTGCACACATATTTAAATGATTACACTTCTGGCCAAAGCTGATTTGTCTTCATTTAAATAGAATTTTTCCTAAGTCTATTATTTTGATGTTAGTAATAGACATTATCACAGCTTCATAATTAAAATGGTCATTACTTATACCTGCCTTAGTATAACATGCCCTTAGATCACATTAAGACTTCTTTCTTAGTATCATAACTTGCTCATCTTATTTCCACTATCAGCACCCAATCAAGGGATTCCACCTTTGACTGGTGATAACTTTGCTGCTTGGAAGGATGCCCTCATGCTTACTCTTGGGCTGCTGGACTTTGATTATGCTCTAAGAGAGAATAAGCCAGCGGACCTTACTGCTACTAGTACTGCTGCTGAGCAGTTACTCCATGATAAGTGGACTAGGTGTAACCGCATGTCTCTCATGTTCATGAAGCAGTCCATTCATAACTCAATCAGAGGGGCCATTCCTGATTCTGAAGATGCTAAAACCTATCTGGCTTCTGTGGAGGATCAATTCAAGGGAACATCAAAAGCACACGCTAGCACTCTTATCCTCAAGCTGGTGACGACTAAGTATGATGGGAGGAGCGGCATTCGCGAACACATCATGATGATGCATGACATGGCCAATAAGTTGAAGGGCCTAGAGATGGAGATCAGTGATGGTTTTCTTGTTCACTTCATCATCACTTCCCTTCCTTCGTCCTATGAAGCTTTCAAGATCAATTACAACACTCAGAAGGACAAATGGACGATGAGTGAGCTGATCGCCATGTGCGTGCAGGAGGAAGAGCGTATGAAGATGGATCGCCATACTGATGTTGCTAACTTCACCACCTCCAGCTCAAAGAAGAGGAAGAACAATTATCCAAGAAAGGATGCTTCTAAGGTTCAAAAGCCAAATCCAACTCCTAATACAAGTGCACCTTCCAGCTCTAAGAACTCCTTAGGCAAACCCTATTGCAAGTTCTGTAAGAAAACAGGACATAAGCAAAAAGAATGCCCTGACTTCAAGGAGTGGCTGGCTAAGAAAGGTAACGATTTTTTCATGATACTTGAGTCCTTTAATTTGAATGTTCCTGCTAATTCTTGGTGGTTTGATTCTGGTTCTATGGTACATGTTACCAATTCACTTCAGGGATTCCTTACAATCCGGAAGCTGGGAAGAAACCAAAGAACACTTAAAGTTGGAGATGATCGGGAATTAGAAGTGAAGGCCATAGGAACATTACAATTATTTTTGAAAACTGGTTTATGTATTAAACTTTATGATACCTTATATGTTCCTGAGGTAACTCGGAACCTTGTATCAGGACCAAAGTTAGACATGGACGGTTTTGTCGTTTCTCATGGTCATCGCAAACTCTCTATTCTCTATGATTCCGTTGTTTATGGTACTGGCATTCTGGATGGTGGTCTCTATAGATTAGAACTAGATGATAATTTTTCCAAATCTTTGTTGTCATATAATATTAATGAATCAATCACAAAGATGGAAAAGAAACAAATTCGAGACTTAGAGACTTCATCTATGTTGTGGCATCAACGTTTAGGCCACATCTCAAGAGAACGATTAAATCGTCTCGTAAAGGATGAAGTCTTACCTCCTCTCGATTTCACCGATTTTGGAACATGTGTCAAATGTCTCAAAGGCAAAATGACATTAGCAAATAAGAAAGGTGCCACTAGGAGCTCTAATTTATTAGAACTCATTCACACTGACATTAGTGGTCCTTATCAAATTGCTGGTATAACAGGACATACTTCATTTATCACTTTCATTGATGATTATTCTCGTTACATGTACTTGTATCTTATAAAGGAGAAATCTGAATCTCTAACAACTTTTAAAGATTATAAAGCTGAAGTTGAAAAGCAATTAGATCGTCAGATTAAAGTTGTGAGATCAGATAGAGGCGGTGAATATTATGGAAGACATACTGATGTGGGTCAAGCTCCTGGTCCATTTTATGAGTTTTGTAAGGGCCAGGGGATTGTGAACCAATACACCATGCCTGGTACACCTCAGCAGAATGGTGTCGCTGAAAGAAGAAATCGTACCCTTATGAACATGGTGCGCAGTATGTTAGCCAACACTAATTTACCATTATTCCTCTGGACTGAAGCGTTAAAAGCAGCTGTTCATATACTCAATAGAGTTCCTTCTAAGTCTGTCCCTAAAACTCCTTATGAACTTTGGACAGGAAGGAAACCGAGTCTTAAATATATGAAAGTATGGGGCTGCATTGCTGAAGCAAAACTTTACAATCCTTTCCTAAGGAAACTTGACCCTAAAACAGTTACCTGCTTCTTTATCGGGTATCCTGATCATTCGAAGGGTTATCGTTTCTATTGTCCTTCCCATGTCACCCGTATTGTTGAAACCAAGCGTGCTGCGTTCTTGGAGGATTTTAAGATCAGTGGGAGCAGTACCAACCCTTACGAAGAATTGCAAGAAGTACAAGACGCGGGGGGGAGAGACTCGTCGCTTATCATTACTCCGTTTACTCCTCTTGTACCCCATGCAACTGCACCTGAAGTCACTGCACAAAATCCATCTCCACAATCAGAACCCATTATACCTCATAATGAAGGCACATCAAACGCTCAAAACCAAGACAACGCTGAACCCGATAATCAACTCAGGAGGTCATCTAGGCAAAGAAGGCCTACTAATTGGGATGATTATGTTACCTACCTGACTGAAATGGATGCTGGAAAGCTCAATGATCCTATCTCTTATAACGAAGCCATTAGCAGTAATCAGTCTTCTGAATGGAACAAAGCAATGATTGATGAGCTTGAATCCATGAAGAAAAATGACGTTTGGGATTTAGTCGAATTACCCAATGGTACCAAACCTGTAGGTTGTAAATGGGTGTTCAAAACAAAACTGGATCCGAATGGGAACGTTGAACGCTACAAAGCGAGATTGGTTGCAAAGGGCTACACTCAGAAAGAGGGAATTGATTATCAAGAGACGTTTTCACCTGTCTCTCGTAAAGATTCATTAAGGATCGTCATGGCCCTAGTAGCTCATTTTGATTTAGAGCTGCATCAGATGGACGTCAAAACTGCTTTCCTTAACGGAGACTTAGACGAAGATGTTTACATGAAACAACCTGAAGGCTTTAAACCTGAAGGTCAGGAGCATCTAGTCTGTAAGTTGAAGAAATCCATTTATGGGTTAAAACAAGCATCACGTCAATGGTACCTAAAGTTTGATGAAGTCATGAAGAGACAAGGTTTTATGAAGAATCAAGTGGATCAATGCACCTACCTCAAGATGAGTGGGAGTAACTTTACTATACTTGTCCTTTACGTAGATGACATTCTATTGGCAAGTAATAGTTTAGACATGTTGCATGAGTCGAAGCGTTTACTCTCGCATAACTTCGACATGAAGGATCTCGGAGATGCTTCTTACGTTATTGGCATCGAAATTCACCGAGATAGACACAAAGGGATCTTAGGATTGTCTCAAAAGACTTACATAGATCGTGTTCTTACACGTTACAACATGCAACAGTGCAAACCCTCCGTCGCTCCAGTAGTTAAGGGAGATGTTTTCGGTTCATTCCAGTGTCCGACAACAGAGGTTGAAAAGGAGCAAATGAGCCAGATACCTTACGCGTCAGTAGTCGGGAGCCTGATGTATGCTCAAGTCTGTACTCGCCCAGATATCGCTTACATTGCTGGAATGCTAGGTCGTTATCAGACTAATCCTGGCCTAGATCACTGGAAAGCAGCTAAGAAGGTCCTTAGATATCTGCAAGGGACGAAAGACTATAAACTGACTTATAGAAGAAGTGATCATTTAGAAGTGGTAGGTTATTCTGATTCTGACTTTGCCAAATGCAAAGATGACAAGAAATCCACTTCGGGCTACATCTTTATGTTAGCAGGCGGACCTATTTCATGGAAGAGTCATAAACAACAGTTAACTACAACTTCCACAATGATGGCAGAGTACATTGCTGTTTACAACGCAACCTGTCATGGAATGTTGCTTAAAAATCTGATCACTGGACTCAAGATTGTTAATTCCATTTCTAGACCATTGAAGCTTTACTGTGATAATTCAGCTGCCGTTAGTTTCTCGAACAGTAACAGTTCGACTGGAGCTGGTTTATATCTTGATACGAAGTACTTGTTCGTACGTGAACGAGTTGAGGAAAATAATCTTTGTATTGAGTATATTAGTACTAAAGATATGCTTGCGGATCCGATGACTAAAGGTCTCCCACCTAAAGTTTTCGAAGAACATGTATCGAATATGAGACTTATTAAAGACCTTGTTTAATGGCATATTGTACTAGCTTATGTTTTAATTAATAAAATTTCCTCAGTTTGATTTTGTATGTCTCTAACATATGTTCTGCCGGTGTAATGACATATAGACAAATATAAATACAAATCAGACGCTAAAGGGCTGCATATTTTGATCGTAACTGTTAGGTTTTAAATTGAGGCTATAGTATGACTAATGGGGGTCCTGAGTCAAATGATGATTCAACGGCTGTATTTCTCTGCTATAGTTCTTGGTTTAAGGCTAAAATGAGTGTTAACTCCTGGCCAGGCTTACCTAATACTCATGATAAATGATTACTTGGCTAAGTGGGAGAATGTTAGATTAAATATTATTTATTTAGTATTTAATCTTGTAGCCTATATAATCATTTATATTATATTAGATCAAAATATATTAATAACCTATTAATAATTAGTTGGTAATTGTTGATGGACCATATTACCCTTATTAACTAATTAGGTTTCCTCTTGGGTGTATAAATAAGGGGCTTATTAGAGAGTTAAAGGGTTAGACAGTTAGACATTTTACACAATCACAACCCTCATTAACATCATAATCTCGAACTCTCTCCCTCTAACCGAAACTAACCCTATTTCGGTTTTCATCACCATCATTACTGTACACCCTAAGGAGGAACCGAATCAACTTGACAAAGATGTCGAACTCAATGGCTGGATCTCTGACTGGATTCTCCTCTGCTTTGAATGCCATAACAGGTATGTTATTCATGTTTTCCATTTAGTTTAAACAGAACTGATCAACATCTAGCGGATACAATAATAATAGCAAAAATAATAAAAATATAAACTGGATATACAACACTAAAAGCTAAGCCTATCAACATCCATACGCTTTGCAACATGTATAGTTAATTCATGGGTGTATAAATAGCAATTCATCTTTTCTTTAAAAGCTCAATTAGGTGAATCCTTTGTTTACATCGGTTCTAGTAAAATTTGCAGCTTTATATGGCTTTCAAATAAAAGTTTGACTTAATTATGTTATTTGTGCAATACTTCTAACATATTTGGCTGCCTTGAACTTTGGGAGCAAGCATAGTGTAGCATTGTTGTGATATGACTACACCAAAAAATGGCAAATACACTTCGGACATCATGGCTTACATACCAAATGGAAATCGAAGCGGAACTTATGGGCTTTTGCACCATCCGGTTCACGCCACCTGCCTTCAAGACATCAGGTTATTTTCATTAAATATCGAAAATGATACGCCATCCCATAATTAACACGCGTATCATGCATTCCTATTTTTTACCATGTATAATGTATAATTTGAAGGGCGATGAATTTTCATTTTAGTAAGAAATTTACACTATACGCTCTACCTAATATTGCCTCATATTAGAACATGTCCACACATGTGATTTTGCAAGGAGATGAACCTTGCCTTTCTTTGTATAGATAAAGGAATTATTGTCATTTTACCACTTACTTTTGGCAAACAAGTGTTAATTCTATACAGGATAATACGAAAGTTGGCATGACCTTGCGGACGAGCAATCATCTAAGCACGCCTTTGCATCGGAATGGGGATCAGCACGGTGTAAGGTTATTATTACCGATCCTCATTAAAAACGGTCATAATCTTCACGAGGCCCAAGATATACACCAAATGTCCCCATTTAGGAATGATGATAGGTGATGTGGACGTTGTTCAGTAATGATTGCCAGACGCTTTGGTTGGCACACCAAATGATTCGCATCCAAAGACACAACTTTGGATAAATAATTCTTCAAAGGTGTTTATGAGTCAATATTTACATTTGGCCTCTTAACAAAATCAAGAACAATGCGGATAACACTGGCTTTAGATGTCAGCACATGATTATATTGGTAATGGTGTGGATAAGAATGTCTTCATCCATCACCATGGGAAGAACCTTTTGGTTTATAGGTGTTACTATCGACGACGTTGCATCAGCTGCGAGTCACACCAGCAACGAAGCATCAGTCAGAAGTCATATCTACAAAGAACATATGCTGTCGTGCTATATCTAGATCACCTCGTCCTCTTGGCAGCACTGCCTCTCGTCAAAAAGTATGTGTGCCGCGCAACCTACTCTCACTCATGCCAGCTTACCACGATACTTACTAGCCACCTCACCTGCTTTGCACGCCAGCACCCAGCCATGCCACCTTTTCGCTGGGTTACTTCGCGTCCCGGCTACCTCTTGGTCGTACTACTCGCTCAACGGACCACCTCTTTGTTGAACACGTGCAAGAGACATCTGTAAGTTCCAGCCTCTTTTCTTTACATGTTAAGTATGGCGTACAAACTTTGCAATGAGTCGGTCCTTAAATACAGGATGCTCATATACTAATCATAAAGTATTGCGTTCACTTCCATTTCCATACCTGTGCACAACCAAATAAGGTTGTAAGATAACAACACATATCCAGTGGAAGACAAACACGAGAAATCACAAATATAGATATGTCCTTTTCTTTATTACAATCATTTGTGATAGGCATCCATGCCTTATATCCTAGCCTAATTTTATCAAGTTAATCAGGTATAGAGCACTGTGAATAAAACCGTCTAAAGAAGTGGTTTAATGAATAAACAAAATCTACCCGAATTCCTTACTTTTATTCAACCTCCAAAACGCTGATCTGTTGATCCAGGAATTCATACTTATCTATGGGCATAATTAAACAACAAAGCTCAAGACAAATTGTGTCTAGTCATGCAGACTCGCACGTATGACACGAAGGCTATATTTTTTGTTATGCGATATATTTAGATATGCATTTGTATGATGGTTTGCTAGCATTTTTTGCTAAAGTTCAATGCTACTAACATTATTTAGCAACACTGAACTGGGGGACTAGCAGGGTATAGCGCCACTACGCCTTAAAAGTGATCATCTTCTCTTTGGCTACCCATTAAGATGATATCCACTGCACATTATCCCGCATCGGTTCTTATATAATGTGGGTGTTTTCGATACGCCAGACGATATTTATGCTTCTCACATCATTTGGCCTACGACTATACCACTCGACACAACATGTGCAGTTTGGTAGTCAAGACAAACGCACGACAAAACCAATATACTTGATTTTCCGAATAAGTATTCCACACGCTATGCGACAGGAAAACACTTATTCGAATGTGTATTCTCCACGCCAATACGCGAAACGGATAACAGAAAACCCTCACGCCATAGTCGACAAGGTAATTTAAACATACATGCCACCTACTATAAGTGTTTCACACGCCAGTGCGCGTCCAGGAAAAGCACGTAGTAGCTTACATAAAGTGCTCATTCACGCCTAACGCGTATAAAGCATTTTATTATCTCAATGAGTGTTCACTCACGCCAAGCGCGTAGAAAGCACTTTGTTGTTCAAGTGTTCATTAACGTCGCGCGGGTTATAAAGTACTTTCTGGTATCTAGAAGTGTTCATATAAACATTTGTAAATACAACATACCACCGCATTTAAACTGCATATCACGGTAAAAAACAACTCTGACACGAAATATTTTTCATAATAACAAAGTCAGATGATCAAATTATACAGCGCTAAGAGTGGGCATATTGGAAATAGATGTATTCAACCACTACTATGTAACGCCCCAAAATCCGAATGTTAATATTTGTCGTGTGTTCCTATATGACACGTCATGGAATAAATAACTAGGCTATTTAACCTAGTTAAGGGTATGGCCAAAAGTATTAAATGATGAAGGTAGTGTCAGTTATGTTTTAAAGGCAAACCCGAGGGGCTAAAGTGGAACAGATGAAAGTTGACTACTAATTAAAAGGTCTATACACACACAAACACACACATACGTGCGTGTTCTTGAAGCTTCAGGAGCTCTCAAGAGCTCCAAACCCTAGTTCCACTAAATCACCAAATTAAAGGGTGAATCGAAGCTCAAATTCAAGAAGAAACACGGATTAAGGATCACCTTCACGAGGGGATCATAAGGTATGTCTTAAATCTAAGATTGGTGATCATGTGTGAAGTGGGTTATGTTCAAATCCGTGAATTAATATGAAATTAATCATGTACAAGGGTTAGAATCATCGTATAGAACATGGGTTATGTATGGTTTGCGTTAATTTGATGATTAGAGGTGAAACCCGTTAGTTATGGTGAAGATGATTACTAGAAACACCACCTATGTTCAAGTCTTGTTGAAAGATTGATGTATTATGTGGGTATGATGAATTATTGTTAGATGAATTAGGAGGAATATGATGATGTTATGTTTAATGTTCATTTGGGATGATACATGATGATTAGTAGTAGGTTTTGATGGGTTATGTATGAGTTTAGAAGATTTATGTATGAATTAGTTGTAAGTTATGCTTAAAAGGTGGTACGCACATCAAGCGTATGATAAAATGTATAAAGTGTCGTCCGTATAGTCGATTATGATGTTACGAGTATATGATGATAAGTCGATAGTGGAATATGGTTGATAGTTGACTCTTGAAAGTCAACTAAGTATAAGAAACATGATTTGACTCGTTACCGTAAAGGTAGGATTATAGGAAGTCGTTTGGTACATGTTATGTTAATATGCATTATTTGTAAGTACATGATGAATTACGTGTGTTGGAAAGGATATGAAGTTGATTATATGTTTTAATGCTTGTTAGAAATGACTAAGGAAAGTTAAGTGTGAATTATGCGAGTGATATGATTGTTACATGTACAAATGATGTATGCTAATAAGAGCGTGATTTCGATGAAATGAAAGTATAGGAATCACGTCGAGACGGACTCAAGCATGAGGTGTTAACGGGTCAAGAAGAGGCAAGGAATCGGATACGAGCACGGACGCATAAGGTAAGTGATTTCTGTAATCACTTCTTAGTTCGATTAAGTAATATGGTGTTTTAATTAACTAAACACGATGTTGGAGGTTAAATATGTGACGTAGTCTTTCGTCGTAAATGATGGGATTAAAGTTGACCAAAATGCCCTTGATGGGTATTTTGGGTAAACGATCTTAAAAGTAGTTTAGAAACAAGTTATTCGATTAGTGTAATGTTTTGGTCAAGTATGAAAGTGAGGAGTATGGTTTTGTGAGTCAGAAACGTTTTAATGCGCAATTACCCTTAACGGGTCAAAATAAGCTTATGAGCGCAAACGGGTGAAATAAGATGTAAAGTATCCGGGAATGAATCTTTTATGACAAATGACCTTGATATTATCAATTCATATGAAGTTAAGGTCAAACAAATAAGTTATGTGATAAAATTATGAACGGGTCAATTCTTGGTAAAAAGGGTAGTAAGCCGAAGACTTAAAAGTCTGGGATTTTGTTAATCCGGATGTCGGATCTTAACTCCATAAGATGGAGAATTAAATTACGAACACGTAGGAAAAAGAATCGGGTAAAACGGACCAATAATGAAGAAGTTATGGCCGTTTCCGTAAAATCCGAACGTGCTGGAAATCTGCAGATCAGCAGCAACAACATTCTGTCGAAAACAAGCAGTGGCGTAGCGCGACTGGCAGTGGCGCTACGCGAGCGTGTGTCAGTTTCGCGAAAATCGCTTATTTTAACCGTTAATGCACTGCGAACCCGTTTAAACGCGTTTTAAGTTGCGTTTGACTAATTTAACTTACGTTTTTATAAGCTCAAGTGTATGCACATATGTAGATAGGTATGTATGTATGTATGTATGTATGTTTATAAGTATGCGAGCAAGTACGTGGATATACGAAGGTATGTATGAGAGTAGGCATGTATGAGTTTGGTATGATGCAAGTAGGGGTGTATGTATGTATATATGGATAATGTCATGAATGTACGTAATGATGTAGGTATGTGTACATGTAGATACGTATATAATGATGTAGATGTGTTTACATGTAAGTATGCATGTAGGTTGGCATGTATGTGTGTGAGCATGTATGCAAGTAGGTATGTATGCATGTGTGTACGTATGTATATATGGAGATAATATGTATGAAGTTTAGGTATGTATGTAAGCCATTCAGTATGATTAAGTTTTACGTTGTTATGCGTGTACATGGAGATTTAGGTGTAATGCAGGTATAGCAACGAAGTCTCACCACGGATTTTATGATTTGATGGAAAGCCGGGATGTAAAGAGTTAACGGAACGAAAAGAGAACGTGAATAGATCTTGTATGTTATAATGCGTACTAATGCTATAAATTTTATTATGGTGAGCGCAGGTATTACGAGTCATGAGGATCTTCAAGGATTAGAGATCGAGGATCGAGTCACAAGACAGATTGTACGGGAACGTTGGTGTTAAAATTTAGAAAACCCATGTCATGTATTTAATTGTAAATGAGTCGATTGATGACTTCATGTGAAAAAAGTTGTGTTAAAATGAAGTTTTAAGTAAGACAAGGTAATTATAAGGAAAGAAATTTTATGGTACGTGTTTCCGCTGCGACTTTAGTCAAGTACGATTTAGGGTCTTACATACTACTCCAGTGGGTATCTTGGTAATAGATGCACAACCACTGATGAAAAACCAAGTACTTGTCCCACAATTATAAAAACATTGTGGGGAACATAAATAACGCTCTAAGCACCCTTCCGAGGTCACTGAGTATAGCAAGCACTTCTGTAGGGGTGCCTTGTATATCCTTCTTTCCGACTGCAACGATAATTGCTATAACCGGATCGTCAATAACAACGACTGGTACAACCACCAGCGGCTTCACATTCGCCTAAGGTGGCATAACATCCGTGTATGCGTCTATGATCACCAATGGTTGTACATTACGACAACGGGGATCCCGGTGACACGGACGCGTGGTCATCGTCACATCAACATCGACTCTTTCAATGGGTTGAACGCCGTTAGCATACCATATGCTAACCGAAAAAAGTCACATCAAAGGGTGAATATTTTGCAATGACCCCCATGACTATGGGCACACCGCTAAAGCAGGGCCACACCTGAAAAAATCATCCAAAGGCGAGGTACTTAACTGCCAAAACTTAGCCTGTTCCAAGGCTCATGCACGGGACCTAACCGCATACGCGCAACCTTGACGAGCTCATGGCAACGCGCCAGTACAAATGGCAATTGCCTGCAATCAATCAGCTTACGCCAGGTTTGTCCAACCAGTTTCCACGATCGTGTGATATTCACTGCTCCATTATCTTCACTCACAGCTAACGACAACCACAACAAACGTGGCCAACAACTTTCTCGCACTCGGACGATATGTAAGCCTAAAATTAGTGATCTTCACTCCCGAGCTCCTAATAAGTCTAAGTGCTTCTCCCACACTTACACGCGAGAGCAACACTAGACTGGGGGACATGACGAGGTATGGTACTGGACCCGACCCGAGCGGTCGGACTTTCTTGCTATTTATCACTTTTATAGTAATTATATATTATTACTGTGTACTAACCCGCGAAGCCCGGCGCGTTGTAGTTTATGCTACACTAGGCTGTGGGCTCGTAGAGACAACCCCTAACTGGGCCTGGCCCATTGAGGTTAGGGTTTTCCCATATCTCCTATATAAGGAGGTCTCCACCTCCTTATTAGGGAATGAGATATAGGGCAACACACTTTTGTAGCTGGAAATAGGGGATTCTTCCTCTACCGGCCGTCTCTACATTGCCCACGTTTCTCTCTTCTTGTTCACAGGTCTAGGATGAAGCGGAGAAGACGAGGTGTGGCCATTCATCACCGTAGAAGTACCGATCTGCCGGGTTCATGCTTCTTCAAAAACATTTATTTTGATTAAACTGTTTTAATAAAAAAATCATTAAAAAGTTATTTCTTTTTTTTTTAGAAATTGCATTAAAGTTTTGGGATATAATGTTGGCTAAAAAATAGAAGCAATAAAAAAATCATTAAAACGTTATTTTTTAAGAAATTGCATTAAAGTTTTGGGATATAATGTTGGCTCCAAAATAGAAGCAATTTTGAATTAAAATAAAAACTATCGGGATGCAGTTATTGGGTTTCCTTCTGAATTGGCGTATATGTATTATTCTTAGTGGAGATGGATATGATCAGGTGATTCCACTGATGACACAATAATACTCTAGTGGTCCGTCAGTAATCCAAATTTACACTTAAAAAAAACCTTTGGTTCACGAAATCATAAGATTTCATACTATTTCTTGCAAATTAATTTCTGAGTTTTATCATATTGGAAAATTCGATAAACCATCAAATTATTTTAATCAAAATATATATCACGACTGTCTACCTTTCAAAAAAAATATCACGACTGTCTAATCAATTGGGTTACTTGTTCTATTTCCCTAGCAAAAGTTTCCATCCATACAATTCTTTTTGACCGTTCCCCTAACCTTTCTAATGGAACTATGGAAGTACTAGAAAAGGCATCAGTGTAGTATTTGACTATACGGAGTGCAAGGACATGAAAAGGGGGCGTGAAAGATCATGTGGCAGGTACGTTAACACTTGTCAGAATAGTAGTGTGATGCAAAAAAGGCTGAGTGGGACGGGACATGAAAAGGTGGGGTTGTGTGACACGTGACATACACTTTTAATATTTATTTTATATATAAAAAGAGTAAAATGCACGGATAGTCCCTGTGGTTTGGTGAAATTTCACCTTTAGTCCCTAACTTTTCAAAATTACACTCTTAGTCCCTGTGATTTGACAAGTTACTCGGATAGCCCCCAAAGCGGATGGAGGTTAGTTTTTATGGTTAAGTGGGTGTGAAATGACAAGGACTATCCGAGTAACAACTTGTCAAACCACAGGGACTATCCGAGTAACCTTCATCCGCTTTAGGGACTATCCGAGTAACAACTTATCAAACAACAGGAACTAAGAGTGTAATTCTGAAAAGTTGGGGACTAAAGGTGAAATTTCACCAAACCACAAGGACTATCCGTGCATTTTACTCTATAAAAAAAGAAAGTCAAATAAAAATCCACCACCCCATCAAAATTCATCACCATCTTCTTCACCACGTCGGTGAAGACTCCAACGCCCAAACCACCACACCAAGCATGGGGCGGTGTGCGGGCGTGGTTGAGGCCTCCACGCCGGAAAGCACGCTCCCCTCCGTTTGGTCTAAATGGATTCACTGAAAATTCAAACGAAACTTATGTTATTTTTAGAGTTAATTGCCCGGATGGTCCCTGTGGTTTACCATTTTTTCACTTTTAGTCCCCGCCTTTTTAAAATAGTGTGTTTGGTCCCTATGGTTTGCTCAGTCGTTACTCAGATAGTCCCTAGGGTGGATGTTTGCTAGTTTCTTCAGTTAAGTTGGTATGAAATTACTAAACTACCCTTAATGATAAAAAAACAAAATAAAATAAAATTAAAGAAACAGATGGCCATCTTTAATTAAAAAATGTAGAGTAAATTTCATTTTTTGTCCTTTATGTATTATCTGAATTTTGAAACGTGCCTTTTAAAAGTTTTAATTTCAGTTTATGTCCTTAAATCACATGTTTTATATCACTTTAAGTCCTTTACACCAAACTGAGTTAAATTACTCAGTTAGGTTTATTTAATGCAAGGGTATTACTGGTATTTCACCTTGTTTCATCACTGCAATTCAACTTCTGATATGGATAATAATTTCAACAAACCCTGTTTAGGTGTGTTCTATATTCCTCTGTTCTCACGATTTACTTGTTTTACAATTCATATAATGTAACTGCGGCTGTAATTTGCTATTTTTGTACAATTTTGAGTTTATTTTCCTTGATAGCTAACAATTTGACATATAAATGCAGGAGGAAACAAATCAGACAATGGGAATGAATTGAACCAAGAATTGGCTTCCAAGTTAAAAAGCCCCAGAAAAAAACAATTACCCAGTAGGAATTTCATGAGTCCCACCATATCAGCAGCTAATAAAGCTTTTGTCCCTAAAAAGAAAATCTTGGGTGAAAGGAATAAAACCCTAGATGCTGTCGAACAACACTTCGGGTCGAAACTCATAAAGTGTTCTGTTGTTGATTCTGATGATGATGTGGAGAGAGATTTTGTTGGGTCAAAACCTTATGATCCTGTTAAGAATTACCTTTCCCCTAGGCCCAAGTTCTTGAGGTACAATCTCGATAGGCGTAGTGATTGCGCTTGTGTTAATGACACAAGCGATATGTTCGATGAATACCCCATCCCCTTCGCATAGCTTAGATTCGGGTTGGGGTTTTAACGGTTCGCTTAATCATGTTTATGGTTTAAGTTTGTCTGAAGTTGTATATGGTCCGATTAGGGAACCAGTTTTCTTGGTGGAAAGATTGAAAGGAGATGTTATGATGATGGTAGACAAGATGTGTCTGCGACTAGTGAAGAATTTGTTGAGGATGAAGCTGAAAACGATGACTCAGATGTCATCCAAGAAGAAAATAAAACAAGCGAAGTAGTAGAAACCGAGTATGTAGACGCTGAAACAGTTGACGATTCTAACGAAAATGAGAAGAATCATCAATTGACAAACAATGAAATATTACAAGAAGACGAAAATGAAGCTACAGAAATGGTAGATCGCGATCATATGGAAGCTGAAACCATTCTTGTGAGTCTGGTTTTGGATTGGATCTTGGAAATAAGATGACTATGATAAGACAGATGGGAGTTTCAAGATGCACATTGGAGTTTATAGTTATAACAGTTTGTGCTCTAAATTTTAGGAGTTTATTTATAAAATACCATTTTTGCCCTTGCCTTAAATAAAACCTAACTGAGTAATTTAACTCAGTTTTGTGTAAAGGACTTAAAGTGATATAAAACATGTGATTTAAGGACATAAACTGAAACTAAAACTTTTAAAGGGCACGTTTCAAAATTCAGATAATACATAAAGAACAAAAAGTGGAATTTACTCAAAAATGTATATTAAATTAAGAACAAAAATATCCCAAATTAGTTTAAACTTCGTACTCCATCTTCGTCCCCATCATCGATCGTCGTCCGATTCATTCTTGCCACCACACCACTGTTGTTTAGCCACTTCAACAAATACCCGTCTTCATCTTCTTCGTCAAGCCCCTGTATCGATGCCCCATCATCTCTATTTTTTTCTTCTTCATTACTTACTCGCCAGTATCGAAAACCTGCAACTCACCTGAATGGTGAGTAAACTATGGCCACCGGAAAACAAAACTCCGAAAATAATTCCAGCCACATTTATAAGCCATTGCTTCACTGCAATTTTGTGCAAATTCAAGTTCCATGTTTTTTATAAGCCATTACATCACTGCTGTTGTGTTTACCTATGACCAATGAAGTTCCCCAAAATCTAGAGTTTTTGGAGGAGAGATGCGTGTTAGAAGCAAATATTGTATTGTTATTTTATGAATTTTATGTGAATACTTATATATATTAACTGAAAATTATTATTATCTAGATGGCTAGTACAAGAATTTTGGTTCAAAATTGCAATCTTCTTGTTTTATTGTTTGACACCCAGGAACCAAAAAACATAATTTGAAAGACACCCATATCAAGAAACAAGATCCAAAGGTGGAATCTTCAGTGGGAATTCAGAAATTTTCAAGCTTGATGGGAGGTGTTCACCGGAGTTCTTGGCGGTGAGCGGTGATTATAATGGTAATGGTGGAGGGTGAATGAGGTTGAAGATGACGATGGTAGTGGGTGGGTCCCACATAGATGGTGGGAAGGGGCTGATTGGGTAAGAGGTGGAGTGGGGACCACACACATAATTATTTTATATATCTTTTAATATTTTAATTATTGTTTATTAATTGTAAGGGTAATTTAGTAATTTCATACCAACTTAACTGAGCAAACTACTAGACATCTACTCTGAGGACTATTCGAATAACAACCGAGCAAATCATAGGGACAAAACATGCTATTTTAAAAGATGGGGACTAAAGGTGAAAAAATGGTAAACCACAGGAACCGTCCGGGCAATTAACTCTTATTTTTATTACTAGGTTATATTATAAACAGGTGTATTATAAAAGTTAAATAAAGGAAATATTAATTAAATAGAATTTTCTAAACCAATAAATATAAAAAACTGGGTTCACTAAATGGTGACAACTGACACGTGCCGCAACCAACTAGTTATTTATTTGATAGATTATTACTATTACTTAAATAATTTATTGTTTAACCGCTAATGTTTGCATCTATAATTCTAAACTAGTGGTTAACCCTCGCGTTGCGTTGCGGTGGGTGGGGTGGTGATGTCCCACTAATGGGTTTTGGGAATGGGCTCGGTTTGGGCTTATGATGTGTGGGCCGAGTATGGTTCAACTAACGAAAGAGAGGATTTGGCCCAGGGTTGCTTATAAAGGTGTTTAGTTTACATGACTCGGTTTTATAAATTTAGTTTACATGCCACCCTAATGACGCACATGCATTCTATAAAATAGAGTAGTCAACATGACCAAACAGGTTTACTCGTCAAGGTGTGCACATATCTACGATGTATAATGACAGATAAAACGCAACGATCCAAGTTAGTGATCGGGAAATCAAGTGATGATTACCTGGAGAGTTCGGATTGTCACATCATCCCCAACTTGAAAGAAATTTCGTCCCGAAATTTGACAAGCAGTCGTAGGGGAGTGGAGCGATAGATCAAGATGACTGTGGGTTTTCCTCGGGTGCCACATTTACCATATTGTTTTACCTTTGCTTATTATCTTGAGAGTTAAATGCCATTTTAGTCCCTATGGATTGGGCCATTTTGGCAGTTTAGTCCAAAGATTTTATTTTTCGTTTGTGGGTCCGAAAAGGTTTCATTGTTGTCATTTTAGTCTACTGGGTTAACTTTATCTATTTTTGTTGTTAACGAGAAGGGCACTTCTGTCATTTTATATGACCGAATTGTCCTTGTAGTTAACATAATTACATATAAAAGGACCGAATTGTCCTTCTCGTTAACATAAAAAATTGATGAAATTAACCAAGTGGACTAATATGGCAACGGTGAAACCTTTTTGAACCCATAGACGAAAAATGAAACATTTGGACTAAATTGACAAGATAACCTAAACCACAGGGACTAAAATGGCATTTAACTCTTATTTTGATGTTCAAAGCCGAGCTACAACGCAAATAATGTAACACATTAGGTATCATTTTGTTTAACTTTACAAATTTATTCATCTGTTGTTATGATGAGCGATACGTATCAAATTTCAACCGTATTCCTGCATAACTCACAAGTGACTACGGCCCTAGTTTTAAATAAAAGCATGTCAAAAACGGCATGTTACTTATATTCTTAATTTATTGTGTTGCTTTAAATTTGGTTGCATTTTTTCGATGAAAATAAAATAAATATATGACAACCATTCAAACTATATATGTCCTACTCTAAGACTTTTGAACATTGAAAACGTATCAAGAGTGAGTGTTACACAAATTTATTTTATTTAAGCTCATCAATACTCATAGACTGCATCATAGAAAGAAACATTTAAGTTATTTGTTACAACCTGGTTTATGATTTATGTTACGACGTCTTAATTAAGAAATTTTCTCTGTTTGTAATTTCATTTGGTTGCATGTTTTATTTGAATACATGTTTAGATGATTAGTATCTTGTTTATTTCTTGATTCACTTCTTTGTCCTCATGACTTGTAAAAGGGGTAGAATGAGTTGTGTTTTTCATCCTCGACCATATATTGTCGATCTATATTTGGAAAACTTATAGAGACCTATACGCCCCGTTCGGGGTATGTGCACTAATCGACCTTTGTCTTAATTGTTGAGTATTATGTGTCTTATGTTCAAGGTATGATGCAAAACTACTATCGAGCCAGGGGGTCTCATTGGAAGCAGTCTCTCTATTCCTACGGGGTAGATGTAAGGTTGTCTACATCTTACCATCCTCAAAACCTACCTTAATGTGATGTTGGTGGGATTTACTAAGTATGATGATGATGGAGACATTTTAGTGCAACTGGAAGCCACGGCTTGCGCCCCTTTCTTTAAGTATTGACCACCTAACTATGTGTCTATAATTAAAAAAAATGAATAATGGATTTTAATAATCCTAACTATTAGTAATTGGCTTGCAATAATTTCAACTACAGAAATATCTACTAATGGTCCCATCAACGGACCTTTACCAACTGAGGTCTAACCTGGTTATTTTTTGGTGACGTGGCACAAACCTTTGAAGACTATAACAACAAGACTTAAGATCTTTTTCATCGAGTGTTCAACTTTTTGGGAAACGTAAAACCAAATATTTTTCAAATTTTTGGTATTGATCGAATCTTGTTTCAAGAGAAACAATAGCTTCATCAACAATACATAAAAAAATAATTGATTTTAAAATCTTCCGCGGGTGAAACTATAACTTCTTCTACACTTGAAGTCTCATCAAAATGTTTTTTCCTATGTATCCCACACTTTTGAGGGAATTCCGCATCAACAACCTTAAAGCTTAATCCTAGGTAGAATTTTACATTCAAATCCGTTGTAGGCTGGTTTTGAACATCAAACATCGACCGGTGTAAGCAAGAATGCAAGATTGTTGTGTGATGAATTGATGACGCCGGTCGTCACTTCGTCCAACCCCCCCCCCCCCCCCCCCCCCCCCCCAAAAAAAAAAAAAAAAACTGAAACATCGACATTGCTGTTGTTTCTTGAGTGTCCCACAACCCCAACAAATAATCAATTTTTAGGGGGTTCAAATTTTGGGTCTTTAGCAGATCCAGGTCCATTACAGAATTTGATAAGTAAATAGTTTTTTTTTCTTCTAGGCCTTTTATTGTATATATAATACAAAAGTTAAAAAAAAAACTTTAGGGGTCTTCTGAAAATTTAGGTCTTAGGCGGTCGCCCGACTTGACCGGCCCAATAGCCCCCTGTTACCCAACACGTGACACATAAGATAAACATCACAACCCTAAATTTGCATGTATGATAACATGAAACTCTTCTTAATCCATGTCATCTTTGATCTTTTTGAACCATCTTGACCGTTAGTACCCCAAAGTTTCCATCAATACAATATTTTGACATTTCATATAGCCGTTCATATGAAACTACTAGTGAAAACCTATGACAACTACCCAAGCTTCAAATTCTAGATCTTTACTCCAATTATCTCAACTTAAGGAGCCATATTTGAAAACAATAGGAAGTCAACGATTTTGACTCTAGATCATTCAAACACACGACACATCCAAAACATCCAAACATTGTAGTAGATTTCAAACATATGGCAACTCAAATGTAGCCTCCATTGTTTCCTCAAATGAAATCATTGAAAAATCTTGTGTTCTTTTTCTTACACCAACTATTACAAGAACTCAAACCCAAGTATCTTATTTATTTTATCAATGTTAAAAAGTATTTTAAGATTTAGTTCATATTTTAAGTATTTTATTATATTAACAATCTATATCTATATATAATAATATATTGTTATTGGGGAAACTTGGAAGCTCGACATAAGAATTTGAGAAAAATGCTCGGATAGTCCCTGTGGTTTGCTAATTTTTCATCTTTAGTCCCTAACTTTCTAAAATTACAGCTATAGTCCCCAACTTTTGCAATTTCGTTCTCGGATAGTCCTTGACACGGATGAAGGTTAACTTTTGGTGTTAAGTGGGTGTGAAATGACCAAAACACCCTTACTAATAAATAAAACATAAAAATATAATTAGTTATTTAAAACCCTACTCTACCCCCACCCCCACCCCCATCCCCATTTCTTTCCTATCCACTGTTATGAGCTCAAAGAAACTATAATCTAATCTACAATAGGTTGCAACTTGCAACAGAAATGATGTTGCTTACAAATCAATTATAACAAAATAACAACGACGCAACAACAACAATAATATCTCAATCTAAACTGAAAATACTTTAATTTAACTGTAAATATAAAATTTTTTTTTGCCGGATATCCACGGGGACTGAGAACTCAAAAGTTGCCGGAGAGTGACGATGATCAGAGTTACTATGGTGAATGGTAGAATACGATGATGGCGAAGAGGAGTCGTGGAACCATCTCGAAACCCCGAACTTGCGAACACCAATGATCGGGAGAAGTGTGATGTGGTGGTGGTGACCGGTAATAGTGAAGTTGCAGGTCGAACGATGTGGGTGAAGGATGATTCAGAGGTGATGGCGCTGGTGATTGAAGATAGTTAAGGTGGTGATGATTGTCGGTGTAGAAGGCGGTCGCCGGAAGTAATGGTATGGAGATGATGATTGACGGAGGTGATTACTGATGAATATGATGTCCGATGATCGGTAGCCGGAGTTGCAGGTGGTTGTTACAGGGATGAAGATGATGACTGTGACTTCGAAAACTATGGAACTCGAAACCGGTGGCAACTCGAAACCGTGGAGGTGATTGTGACACGAAACAGTGAATATCGAGAAACTCAGTTAACTCGAAATCATTTTGTCGAAATCAGAGACTCGAAATCTCAGGAAAGATGGGAAAGATAGGTTTTCAATAATTTTGATTTGGGGAAGAACAGTGGGGAAGAACACTGGCTGGTAGGGCTGCAAACGAACCAAACAAACACGAACAAGGCCTTGTTCGTGTTTGTTTGTTAAGGAAAATAGGTGTTCACGAACTGTTCACGAACACTTACTGAACGGGCTTTTTTGTTTGTGTTTGTTTGTTAAGGAAATGAACATGTTCGTGTTTGTTTGTGAATTTTAGGTGTTAGACAAATGCGAATGCAAACGAACACAAACGAACGTTCATGAACGCAATCGAACACAAACAAACGTTCATGAACGCAATCGAACACAAACAAACGTTCATGAACACTAATCAACGTAAACGAATACAAACAAGCATTCGTTAACAAAAACTAACACAAATATTTCATCATAAACATGGCATAGATCTGCCCAAGATATACTAACCAATTATCCAACCATAATTGACATAAGATTGATACACAAAATTACCATAAAATAATGTTTAAAAAATATATCATATTAAACTTGAAGTCTTCATTTAATCCACCCAAAATAAACTCGAAGTCTTCATTTAATCCAAACAAAATAAACTCGAGCTCGTTGAACAATAGTTTATTTATTAAATAATATATCAGTGCTAATTTTGATGTGTTAAGTAAAAATTAATTGTTAATATCCCTAATAAACCAACAAACAAACGAACCCAAACAAACATAAACGAACACGTTACTGAACGTTCACGAACATAAATGAACGAACGCGGCATTTGTTCATGTTCGTTTGTTTAACTAAACGAACGGAATTTTTTGTTCGTGTTCGTTCATTTATTAAACAAACGAACACAAACGAACTTCCCGCCGAACGGTTCACGAACTGTTCGGCAAACATTTGGTTCATTTGCAGCCCTACTGGTTGGGAAAGAAATGGGATGGGGGTAGGGGTGGGGTAGGTAGGGTTTTAAATAATTACTTAAATTTTTATGTTTTATTTATTAGTAAGGGTGTTTTGGTCATTTCACACCCATTTAACACCAAAAGTTAACCTTCATCCGTGCCAGGGACTATCCGAGAACGAAATTGCAAAAGTTGGGGACTATATCTGTAATTTTAGAAAGTTAGGGACTAAAGGTGAAAAATTAGCAAACCACAGGGACTATCCGAGCATTTTTCTCAAAGAATTTTAAACCAAAAGAATGTCAAAAGTGGCATCTTATCTATATTCTTAATTTATTGTACTTGTTATATTTGGTTGCACTTGTTCGTTGAAAATAAGAGTCACATAAACACGTCAAATATTCAACTTAGAAAATTTTGCCACATTTTCATATACGGCATGTCTATTCACACACCCATGTTGTCTATCCACACACCCCCCAGTGTCGAGCTATGGCCAGAGCGGGGCGTTTTGGTCCGGTCAACCAGACAAAGACTGACGGGTGTCTGACGGGTCTGTTGACCGGACCAAAACGCCGAGCTTTGGCCGCGTTCTGGTCCTGTCAACCAGACAAAAGACTGACACCCGATCAGTCTTTTGGCTGGTTGACAGGACCAAAACGCAGTCAAAGCACGGCGTTTTGGTCAGGTCAACAGGCCCGTCAGTCTTTTGACTGGTTGACCGGACCAAAACGTCACGCTCTAGCCATAGCTCGACACTAGGGGGTGTGTGAATAGACAAAGGGGTAGGTGGGGGTGTGTGAATAGCAAGACCCTTTCATATATTATTACTCTCTTTTTTTGAATGGATAATACACACACCCTCTAATCATACTCTTAAATCTAATTTTTGTTTATCATGGGACCTGAACACTCAACTTCACGAGGAGAGATACATTATAAATCTAAACTTTTGTTCATCATAGGACTTGAACACTCATCTTCATGAGGAAAGACACATTATATTATATATATATAAGAGTAAACTGTTAAAATGGTCCCTAAGGTTTGGTCACTTTTGACACATTAGTCCAAAACCCAAACCTTTTGAATCTGGGTCCATGTTGTTTCAATTTTGTTGTATTTTTCATCCAAAATTAAAATCTGGTCAGATTTTCAGTTAACATCCAGCTTTTATGTCATTTTTCTCCCTTTTAATGAAGAGCAAAATAATCTTTTAACGTTCTGTTATAACAAATTTAAAAAATATGACCATTTTGCCCTTCATTAAAAGTAGGGGCGTGAATTTCTGGCACGACCCGAAAACCCGGCACGAACCTAACACGAAATTCGCGGGTTTAGGTTTAGTCTAAACGGGTTCGGGTCAGTTTCAGGTTGAACCCGCGAACCCGTTTAGGTTAACGGGTCGGGTTCGGGTCAACCTGGTCGGGTTGATGAGTTGACCCATTTAACACATTTATACTATATTATATTTTTTTTTAAATATATTTTATGTAATAAATTAAATGGGGTGTGTACTTTATGCAATATTTATAACTTAAAAAGAGAAATTAACACATATTTTATAATTTTAATATGATATTATTATTTACATTTGTATTTTTATGTAAATTTTAATTTTAATATATTAATTTTAGAAAAAATAAAAAAATTCGGGTTAAACGGGTCGTGTTCGGGTCAACCCACGAAACTTCGGGTCGTGTTCGGGTTCTTATGTAGGATACGATTTTCGGGTTCGGGTCGGGTTTGGGTTTGTGTAAAATTTTCGGGTTCGGGTCGGGTTGAACCCGCAAACCCGCGAACACGACCCGTTTAGCACCCCTAATTAAAAGGGAGGAAAAAGACAAAAAAAAAAAAAACTGGATGTTAACTGAAAAATCTGATCAGATTTTGTTTTTGGATGACAATGGCAACAAAATTGAAACCACAGCGACCCATATTCAAAATGTTTAAGTTTTGAACTAAAGTGGCAAAAATGACCAAACCTCGGGACCATTTTGTTAGTTTACTCTATATATAACAAAAAAGGATGTCTTTGGAATAGTATCTAAGACACGCCTCTGGTTTTTATTGTTTTTTTTTTTGCCAAATTTACAAAGATGTCATCCAACCCGTGGTTTTTTATTCAACCCTTCAACTTTTAGTATTGTCATTTACACCCTCATAACTTTTTAAAACTTTGTAAAATGTCAAAAAAAAAACCTCGAGTTTTGCGTGCTTGTTTTTATCTACGTAGGTCGAATATAATACGTTTTCGTGCTTATTTTTATGTTCATTTTTTGTTGGACTACGTTTTGTTCATTGAAAATAACACATAAATATGTCAATTATTCAACTTAGAAAATTATGCCCCATTTTTTATATACTATTACTATTATTTTTTCAAATGGATAATAGTATAATACAATCACCCTCTAATCATACTCCTAAATTTAACCTTTTGTCTACTGTGGGACTTGAACGCTCAGCTTCACGAGGAAAGACACAATTCCAACACACTTTAATACCCCTAGATACATACCATTTCTATTAAAACTACATGATATGTCATTTTGGAATGTCATGTGTGGAGTGGTTGGAGATGGTACGGATGTTTCCTTTTGGCTTGACCCTTGGCTGAATAAGGAACCCCCGTATATTTGTTATCCGAATTTGTTTCGGCTAGAGCTTGATAAAAGGTGTGTGGTTCGGAACAGAATTGTGAATCCTTTTTCTAATCCCGGGGCAATGTGGCAGTGGAGCCGACCACCATCGACTAATGCTGAGTTGGCGGAGTGGTTGGATCTGAGTTTGAAACTGCGTAATGTGATTTTATCGAATGATAGAGATAAATGGTTGTGGAAGGGTGACGATTCGGGAATTTTTAGCGTGGGTTCGGTCAAGCAGATTTTCGACATGAATAAAGACTTTAGCGAAAGGTATGTATGGGAGTGGTGTAAATGGATCCCCTTAAAATGCAACTTGTTCGCGTGGAGAGCCGAACAGGATAGACTGCCAACTAGAGTTGAGCTTAGTAAGCGGAATATCTCGGTTCAGGATGTTGCATGTCCGTTATGTTCTTCGGGTAGTGAGACTGTCATGCATCTGTTTACTGCTTGCGAATTTGCCACGACGGTTTGGTCGAAGGTTAGCCGGTGGTGTAAGACTCCTTTCCCGATGGCATTTTCGTTCAGAGACATTTTGGAAGTGCATTCGTTCAGTGGATTAAAAGGAAAAGCGTTGCTTGCTTATAGAGGTGTAGTGCTTATCACTTGTTGGATGATTTGGAAGGCTAGGAACGAGCTTGTTTTCTCGGGCAAGATGCCGAAGGTGGAGGATGTTTTCAGTGCTGTTAAATCGATAGGTTTTCTCTAGTTTAGAAGTAGGTCGAAGTACAAAGATATGTCTTGGGTTGATTGGTGTAACTTTGTATAGTCTGTTGTAGTTGGTTCGCCGCCCGTCCGTTTTTTCGTCGGGTTTGGCTGTGTGTTAATGAAGTTTTCCTTTAAAAAAAAACATGATATGTCATTTTCATGACTTTAAAACATTGAAAAGTTAGGGTGTAACATATGTTTATTTAAGCTTTGACTTTTAGTATCAATCAATAATATTCATGGCGGCTTCTAAGAAAGATGTGTATATATATGATACAGATATAATGTGGTTCATAATACTAGACTGTTTGTTTATTTTGTCACTAGACTGTTTGTTTATTTTGTCACTGTCTTTATAAAAACAAAAATAAAAAAAGGGGGTCACAACTGGGAAATGTGTCATTATCTATAACAATTTTCAGCCACTATCTTTATAAAAACAAAAATAAAAAAAAGGGGTCACACCTGGAAATCTCAGCCATGTGGGTTATCAACATGGTTGCAGAAATCGGCCTAGGCGGCCGATTAATCGGCGCCTAGGCGCTAGGCGGTCATCTACTGCCTAATTTTGAGCTAGGCGGTCAATTAATCGGTCATGGTAAAAAATCGGTCAAAATCGGTCCTAGGCGGTCAAAAATCGGATTAATAGGACAATATTAGTCGGTCAAAATCGATCAAAATCGGTCCTAGGCGGTCAAAATTGGTCAAAATCGAACCATACTATCTGAAACTTGAAGTATTTATGTGAATTTTGAAGTATTATTTTTATATTATTGGGTATATATATATAATTTTGAAAAAATACATATAAAAATCCCATTCTGATTAATCCCTAGGCTGTACCACACCGCCTGACTAGCGCCTAGCGCCTTCTACAACATTGGTTATCAAGTAGTGATGAAACTGATCGGAGGTTATTACTTAAGTAATTAGGTGTAAGTAGATTGTAATATTTATTATACTAGGTTAATGCCCGCGTAATACGCGGGCTTCAACCAAAACTATATTATTTACTTTAAAATGAAATATTCTGTACAAACGCATACATTGGAAGAAACAAACAGAAAATTATTCAATCCCGGAAAAAACTTCCTTGTATACTACATATGAAGATTGTCAATGCTTACAAAACTACCTAAGAGTGATCACATCTTTCAAATAAAATAACAAAATTTTATTGCGAAAATATGAAGATTGTGAATGCTTAGAAGAATCGATACCTAATTTATACAAAAGAATATCATCTAACTATTGTATAAATCAAGAACGTAACATTATAAACATAAGAAAACGTTAACCTAGTCGGAAGTTAAAAATGGCCATATGACAAAAACAAAAGTACTTGATAAACTATTGTAAACATATATAAAGACAATGATAATAACATCAAAGAGTAACACCATTCAACCACATATTTAACTAAGTTATTTGTATCATTACAAAACATCAACATAAACTAAACCATAATAAAGTAAGCAAAGTTTTCATGTCCATCAACCCAACATCCAAAATGTACATATCAAATATACTAACCAACACCTTAACAAACCATAGCTGTTATAAACAAAATGCATACCAGTCTTGCTTAGATCGAGGTTACATCATTCAACACAATCTTCTTCTGGGATGTTACATAAGTGAAGTGCAACATATGACCAAACTCCAACTGGTTATCTGCCATAAACTTTCTCCAACCATCAACGGCGTAACGTAATGTACCACCGTTTAACTCCGTCTTCGTTTCATAAACCTCCACATCCCCAGTCATGTTTTGAACATATAAAGGTTGCAAGTTATCAGACAGGCCTGCTCTGTTTACAACTTCAACAGGAAGACGCTAAATGCGTTTAAAGAAAAACAAATATAAGTCAATAGAAAAAATAAAATAAATATGATGGTAAATCATGTAAAAAAAATGTAACACCCTTGTTATTATTTTAAAGGTTTTCGTATAAATAACGAAAATAAACATGTAATTACGATTAAGTATCCTTAAAAATACGAGTAATCTAAAACTTTTACAACTTAAAAGTTTTCAACATAATATAAATAAGTTCGTCGTTTAAAAGTTATGACGTAACGCCGTGCGGAAGCTTTAATATCGAGTGTTAAATTTTATCGTGTTCGGTTCCTCATCGACCTTGATCTTCATCCGGGCACTCTTGGCGATCACCTATAATCAAAACCAACTTAAAAGTTAGTTTTGATAGTTAAATAAATAGTTTAAACAAGTTACATGGGTCAAACAACAAAAAAATAAAGTTTTTCCGGAACTAGGGGGCGTCGCGTGACGCCTAGGGGCGTCGTGTGACACCAAGCCCCCATTTCGACAGAATGTTGATTCCTGTTGCTGCATATTTCCAGCCAAACCAAGTTTTACGAAAACGGACATAACTCATTCGTTATTGATCCGTTTTACGCGATTCTTTTTCCTACGCGTCCGTAATTTAATTCTCCATCTTATGGAGTTAAAATCCGACATCCGGATTAACAAAATTTCAGACTTTTAAGTCTTCGGCTTACTACCATTTTTACCAAATATTGACCCGTTCATGATTTTATCACACCAACATGTTTATTTGATCTTTAAACTCATGAAATTCATTATTTCAATATCTCCTATCATCTTAATCTCAAATCACGGGTTTCTTACATAATAAAGTCTCGTTTACGCTTAAATGCTTATTTTGACCTGTTAAGGGTATTTACGCATTTTAGTCTAGAAATTGTGCTTTTCTTTTGACGCTACAAAATTCCATGTCTAATTAATTACAAATATTCCACCACAACTATTTTGTGGCGGATTTAACATAATGAACCCTTTTTCCCAAATTTACCCATCGGTTGATCATTTTACGCAAATGACCCTTTTTGAGCATTTAACCCACGAATATGAATTTCTATGACTTTTAATCATATTTAATGATTCCATAATCTTAATGTAAGTTCCTAATCAACTCCCCTATGGGTTGTTTGCCCGATATACCCTTCAAGGGTGTTTTGGTCAACTTTAGTCCCTCACTTTACGACGAAAGACTTTCGCTAAATATTTGACCAAAAATTGTATGTTTAACCAAAAGCTTATTTATACGTACCTGGCTCGGGTCAAAGTATTGACCCGTTTACATAACTTTTGCGTTAAATCTTTCTAGTTAAAGCAACGCAAGCTTATGTTATTTCCTGTGATTACAAAACTCAACAAGCGATTGTCAATTGTTATTGTCAAATGGTGTTAACAGCACCATTTGACCCATTTAGTCTAATTGACCATTTGTCCGCATGAGATGGTATTTAATTACCATTCCACCCCTTTAAACCTATCCCGGTTTTCCGTTGAACTCGTTTTGCTTAAAAACCGTTTTTATTTGTTCGTCATTACATGACTAACTTACCATTTTACCCCTTTTACCATAACTCATGATTTCTTATCATTTTCCCCTCGTTCCGACTCTCATTGAATCGTGTCGGAACATCCTATACCAACCACTTAGTAGCATTCATATACAATACTTGCAATTATGAAATTTGTAAATAATGAAAAGGGGCGTAAGCTTTACTTACCTCGCATCCAAATTATGCTTTTCCTTTCCTTCTTGATTCGTTTGACCCGTTCACTCATCAAGCTTCCACCTAGCTCGTTAGGCGTCAAACTATCATCATAATTCATAAGATGGTTAGATTAGTCATTATCAATTATGACTACTCCATCTAACGGGTCTTATGTCGACTTTATCACTCGATTAAATCATTGGTTAGTTTGACTTCCTAAAAGTCAATAGATCTATCAACATATTCAAATGCACACTTCACATGGAATTTCAACATTTTAGCTTCGTTTAGGCATTTTAACAAACACCCAGTGGGCATAATTTTACTAAATCAAAAATCAAGTTTCATGACTAACTATTTAGCCAAGATTAAACAATTCTTGCAAGTTTAATATATCTAGTATGCATAATAACATCTAGATTCTCCTGATGTAAATAAATAACACTCAATTTATAATCAAATTTCTAGTGTTCTTCATCATTCTACAACACCCATTTAACACACATATAGGTAATCACCAAATCATTCAAGTCATAGCATCATATGTATGATTTTCACTTAGGGTTTAGTTCCTAAGCATGTGTACATCACTAACTTAGCCATAGCTCCTCTAATCCTTACATAATTCACGAATTATGATGCTAACTCAAATTTTGCAACTTCACGAATCATCAAATTTTTACATACCTTATGATCCCCACGACTATGTGATCACGAATTTGTAATCATGCAGACGATTCGGGCTTGATTTGAGCTTCAATTTGGAGGATTTGTTGAACTAGGGTTTTTAACCCCTTTCTTTCTTCTCCTGGCGATTACACGCACACACACACCAAGTGTGTGTTGTGTTATTTTTTTGTTTTAATAAAACAAGTTTCCTACTTGTCCATATTAGTCCCTCATGTTTTATTTTGATCAAATGAAGCTATATCTCACCATTAGTTACTTAATCACATGCTACTAACTAGGTTAATTACTCCTAGTTACTTTAACGGGTTCGGGAAGTTATAACCCGTTATGTTTTAAGTCCCGTTAATTTGGCCTTTTTATATACTTTGTTTTCTCAAAGTATTTATTCCCCTTTTTAATTAATATTAGGTTTATTTATTTGAGTCCTAATATTTACCGGGTTAATTTTTACCACTAACGGTATTTTACCCGTCTCTACTATTAACGTGGTTTGATTACCAAACCCGTTTTTGGGATGTTACAAGTCTACCCCTCTTAAAGAGGTTTCGTCCCCGAAACCTTATTTACGTAGTTCATTGGTTTAATCAAACGAACCTAGTTTCATTTTCAAGGATCCCGTTTCCTTTGGTCAAAAGTTTTCATGTATACTGACGCGTACGTCTTTCATGTGTAAGGCCTCGCGGGCCGTTACTTACAGCTCATAACCCTTTATCTTTATTGACTGAGTTGTCACTTGACCACTTAGTCTCGTTAGTCTTTTAACAGGTCTATCCCGCGCTTGTGTTATATTAACAAGTGCTTGTATTTGTTATGACGCTTTCTTAACTTTGAATAGTTTTACCGGCTAGACTAATTAGTCGCCGTCACTTCATACTCCGTAACTCGCGTTACAACATGATCATTTTCTATATTTCTTTTCTTGTCCGTGAGCGTGTCACGTCACGTTTAAGTTTAATTCAACGTTTCTTTATCATACTTCTTCTTTTCGAATGTATCGTCTCGCACCTATCGATGTTAAAACCCATACTCTTTGATATTTGTTATTTCCGAATTCGCCTTATAGTATTCATATTTGTTAAAACGTTATTTCTTACTAAAATTGAATTTTTAGTTTAACATTTTTCTCTTTAACTATGTCAATTACTCATATCAAGGAAATTGACAACCCATAATTTATTGTTTTCCGTTCTCGTTTTACGCGGGGATTCGTAACAAGTTCCCTCACCTTACACTATTGTCCTGTAGGCTCCTTCACTTAACCTCGTAGGCTATTTCCTTAAGCTTTCACCTCTTTAAGGCGAGGCCCTTATGATCCTTTTGCTTCAATTCATGACCCGTGGGTCATTTTGGCCCCGTAGACCTTTACACTAATTAATATCCCGTAGGTTATGATGATCCCGTATATCATCTTTTATTCGAGTTTTTATTCAAATGTATATACGTTTATATACGCATATGGCGTTAAGGCATCCCTTTTTATATTTAGAATTATTCACCTTTACTTTTTAGATTTCATTTGACCTTGACCGTAGTCTAAGGCTACATTGTTTTCTTTCGAATTATCTTTCCGACTTCTTGACTTCTAACGTCAATTATACGTCGGTTTGCCCTACACTTACCGTTACCCGGTTCTTACCTATACTTCTTTACGTCCCATTACCCGGGTTCTTTTATTTTAATGTTTTTAACGCCTATAACTCCTTTACATAGGTTTATTAATATTTCACACTTTTATTTATTCGATTCGCGCTTACTTACTTTAGCAAGTGTCATTCTTTATTAAATTTGTTTGACTTGTTCGTGTGAAAATTCATCACTTATGAATGTCAAACTTCAGTCTTTGTTCGACCCGTTCAGCTTCGAAATAGTTGAACGTAATTTATCATAATTTCTATTTGCAGTATCTTGTCGTCCTTTAGTCATGACCCAAAACCCGAGTCTTTTGACCTTCCATACGCGTTCCTGTTTCTCAGTCTACGCATGCGTTTAATTCCTCACCCATCAACCGGGTGTTTTACCGAAATCGTTATCACTGCACCCCTTCCGGTATGCATTAAGACTTCATTTCGATTTCCTTGGTCATCTTAGCGAAATCCGTCGCTTTTATTCGACCATGTCTTTTATTCTTTAAGTGACCACCATTGGCGGCCTTATTAATTATGAGTGACGATTATCATCGTTATCCTTTCTTTACTACGACTAAAGTTAACAACCTTGATTATCCTTTTCGCGTAGGCAACACCTTTGTTTTTATGACCCGGTGGATCATTTATACTTTAGTTTTACTTGCCCATTTTGTTCACCATGGCCCTTTCGTCCAAGATGACTTATTTTCGTGAATTTTCTTTTGATCATTCATTTATATCATCATTTACATTAATCCTTGTCCCTTCTCTCGGGCTCATTATCCTAATGTAATACGCTTCCGTCACCCGGCCGTGCGTTTACATTATTATCAACTATTTTGTTCATTTGTTTCATTTGGGTACTTTTTAATTTGTCCCATTCACCCCTTCCTTACTACATCGGATGTAAATGTGTCCGCTATAAGAAGTTCATGGTATCATATGCCACTACTTACTTGGCCAGAGTAAGCGATTAACACATGACACGCATGACCTTTTTATAGTTTTCACATCACGCCCTATGTAAGTAATGCCTCTATTTGTTTCTCTTGGAAACAATATCCCGAATACATTTTCTATTCGGGTTTTTCCAAAAAAAAATTTAATCTACATATGCAACTTTCAATTTCTACTTATTTGTTGCATATTACTACTTGTGCAATTAAATTTGAAATGTGCACCTGGTAATGCTTGCCCTAACGGGCTTCTCTTGCCATTAGCCTTGTTCGCGACCGTTACGCGATTTAGGTCCTTGATGAGCATACTCTTTGGACCGTTCTTCTGTCAAATCTGTGATTTGTTAAACTCTCGCTATCCTCATATGCAAGTGTCCTTCAACTAAAACATATACAACAGTTAGTAATTTCAACATTAAAGGATGCCCGTATTATAATACAAGGCTTTTCTACCATACGCCTCAACGCGTGTAATTTCGTTGACTATATTTATTCGATATCGTTTTTATTGGTGTAACGTGTATTACACGATAACCATATGTGTTGTTCTCAACACTTTAATCATACTAAACCATTGATATACATGTGCTTACCGGATTGCGATCAAGCCTCGAACCGAACACATTTTGTCAACAACCTTGAGCTCTGATTACCAACTTGTAACACCCTTGTTATTATTTTAAAGGTTTTCGTATAAATAACGAAAATAAACATGTAATTACGATTAAGTATCCTTAGAAAATACGAGTAATCTAAAACTTTTACAACTTAAAAGTTTTCAACATAATATAAATAAGTTCGTCGTTTAAAAGTTATGACGTAGCACCGTGCGGAAGCTTTAATCTCGAGTGTTAAATTTTATCGTGTTCGGTTCCTCATCGAGCTTGATCTTCATCCGGGCACTCTTGGCGATCACCTATAATCAAAACCAACTTAAAAGTTAGTTTTGATAGTTAAATAAATAGTTTAAACAAGTTACATGGGTCAAACAACAAAAAAATAAAGTTTTTCCGGAACTAGGGGGCGTCGCGTGACGCCTAGGGGCGTCGTGTGACGCCAAGCCCCCATTTCGACAGAATGTTGATTCCTGTTGCTGCATATTTCCAGCCAAACCAAGTTTTACGAAAACGGACATAACTCATTCGTTATTGATCCGTTTTACGCGATTCTTTTTCCTACGCGACCGTAATTTAATTCTCCATCTTATGGAGTTAAAATCCGACATCCGGATTAACAAAATTTCAGACTTTTAAGTCTTCGGCTTACTACCATTTTTACCAAATATTGACCCGTTCATGATTTTATCACACCAACATGTTTATTTGATCTTTAAACTCATGAAATTCATTATTTCAATATCTCCTATCATCTTAATCTCAAATCACGGGTTTCTTACATAATAAAGTCCCGTTTACGCTTAAATGCTTATTTTGACCCGTTAAGGGTATTTACGCATTTTAGTCTAGAACTTGTGCTTTTCTTTTGACGCTACAAAATTACATGTCTAATTAATTACAAATATTCCACCACAACTATTTTGTGGCGGACTTAACATAATGAACCCTTTTTCCCAAATTTACCCATCGGTTGATCATTTTACGCAAATGACCCTTTTTGAGCATTTAACCCACGAATATGAATTTCTATGACTTTTATTCATATTTAATGATTCCATAATCTTAATGTAAGTTCCTAATCAACTCCCCTATGGGTTTTTTGCTCGATATACCCTTCAAGGGTGTTTTGGTCCACTTTAGTCCCTCACTTTACGACGAAAGACTTTCGCTAAATATTTGACCAAAAATTGTATGTTTAACCAAAAGCTTATTTATACGTACCTGGCTCGGGTCAAAGTATTGACCCGTTTACATAACTTTTGCGTTAAATCTTTCTAGTTAAAGCAACGCAAGCTTATGTTATTTCCTGTGATTATAAAACTTAACAAGCGATTGTCAATTGTTATTGTCAAATGGTGTTAACAGCACCATTTGACCCATTTAGTCTAATTGACCATTTGTCCGCATGAGATGGTATTTAATTACCATTCCACCCCTTTAAACCTATCCCGGTTTTCCGTTGAACTCGTTTTGCTTAAAAACCGTTTTTATTTGTTCGTCATTACATGACTAACTTACCATTTTTCCCCTTTTACCATAACTCATGATTTCTTATCATTTTCCCCTCGTTCCGACTCTCATTGAATCGTGTCGGAACATTCTATACCAACCACTTAGTAGCATTCATATACAATACTTGCAATTATGAAATTTGTAAATAATGAAAAGGGGTGTAAGCTTTACTTACCTCGCATCCAAATTATGCTTTTCCTTTCCTTCTTGATTCGTTTGACCCGTTCACTCATCAAGCTTCCACCTAGCTCGTTAGGCGTCAAACTATCATCATAATTCATAAGGTGGTTAGATTAGTCATTATCAATTATGACTACTCCATCTAACGGGTCTTATGTCGACTTTATCACTCGATTAAATCATTGGTTAGTTTGACTTCCTAAAAGTCAATTGATCTATCAACATATTCAAATGCACACTTCACATGGAATTTCAACATTTTAGCTTCGTTTAGGCATTTTAACAAACACCCAGTGGGCATAATTTTACTAAATCAAAAATCAAGTTTCATGACTAACTATTTAGCCAAGATTAAACAATTCTTGCAAGTTTAATATATCTAGTATGCATAATAACATCTAGATTCTCCTGATGTAAATAAATAACACTCAATTTATAATCAAATTTCTAGTGTTCTTCATCATTCTACAACACCCATTTAACACACATATAGGTAATCACCAAATCATTCAAGTCATAGCATCATATGTATGATTTTCACTTAGGGTTTAGTTCCTAAGCATGTGTACATCACTAACTTAGCCATAGCTCCTCTAATCCTTACATAATTCACGAATTATGATGCTAACTCAAATTTTGCAACTTCACGAATCATCAAATTTTTACATACTGTCACGGCCCCCGACCCGGTTTGACCCGTTTCAGGAGCCGCGAGACAGAAATCCCGTGGTATTTATTTAATTGAGTTTAACAGCGGAAGTTTATCATCAGGATCTTTTTAAAACTGAAATATTTCCCAATTATTTTATTTCACAACTCGGGATAAAATCCGGTAATTTACAATCTTGAGATTTCACGGAGAAATCTTTTATTTTACAAAACATGTTTCTTTATTTTATCCTGAGCCACTTTCTCAAGCTTGTAGTGCTTCACGACACTTTTCCTGGATCATAATAGATCACCTGAAACATGTTTGAAAAAGGTTTTGTCAGCGGGAAATACTGAGTGAATCATTCTATTTACATAAAATGATGCTTAGTTATCAATTACAGCATAAGAGCGATTACAATGGCTTCTATCTTATTTTTAACTGGCGACTTGTCACAATGGTGACATGTCACAATGGTGACATGTCACAATGGTGACGATGGTCATACCACTATTAGATCAATGAATCTAAATAGTGATGATTATCCCTGTAGGTCAATGAACCTAACATTGATTATCCCGAGTAGGTCAATGAACCTAACTGGGAGAAAATTAGTAATGTGCACAATACCCCACTAGCCAGTGATTCAAGATATCCACGACTTAGTCCCTGTAATTATAACTTTTGAAAATAATTTGAGGTATTGTAAAATAGTTGATAAAAAGAGAATGACTCACATTGCAGATTTATACGGGCAGAGTTTAGCCTACTGATTAGCCTTTTAACCTAAATTTAATAACAGGCACACAATACTGAGTTAATAATCAATACAGCATTTTACGATAACTCACGAGATCAACCCTCACAACGAATGACAAAGTGCTATGCTTAAACATCCATCGAATTAACGACTAATGACAAAGCATCACCCTAATGTGGGAAGCACTTAAACATCCATTGAGTACATTGATCGATCGGAAAATGAATCGTAATAGCGATCGAGTTATTACCCTGATTGCGGCGTCGATTAGTGATCCGTGTGTGTTAATTGTGGTAAACAGAGCATAACTCAGTGTATATTTGGAATTTCTTCGTCGAACGAACAACAGAATGCAAGTGCCAGGCCCTTCTATTTATACCCAAAATTTGCACCTCCCGCTAGTCGCGGAAGAATCCGTGTCACGTGCCGCGTGTCGCCTGAGGTGACATTTTTAGGGTAGGGTAGGTACGTGTCCAACTAGCTCAGGTGAGTCGACAATTCGTTAAAATTCAATTTCCACGTAAATCTGTAAAGATAATATCAACTAGGTTTTACCCCCCCTGAGTTTTAGGGGCCCTGATTCTAATTCCAATTATTCTGAAAATTTTAGGGTTTATACATAATCACTTGGGTTTCTTAATTAGGGTTTCCTATTGAATAAAATAATATAATAAATAATACTTTTGATACGAGTTGTTACATTCTCCCCACCTTAATAAAATCTCGTCCTCGAGATTTACTGGAATAATTGAGGATACTTTCGCTTCTTTTCTGATTCCAGTTCCCAAGTGTATTAGGGTCCTATCTTTGAATCCCACTTTACTTGAACTAACACTAATCGTTTGTGTTTTGAGAAATTCGATCTTTCTATCTTTTATCTGAAGAGGTTTCTCTACAAATTTTAAATTTTTCGTTTACCTTTATATCTTGGAGAGATACTACCAAAGATTCGTCAGATAGACATTTCTTGAGATTGGATACATAAAATACATCATGTACTCCAACTAACTCTCTTGGTAATTGTAAACGATAAGCAACTAGTCCTATACGTTGGATCACTGGATATGGTCCTACGTACCTTGGATTTAGCTTTCCTTTCTTACCGAATCTAACAACTCCTTTTTCAAGGAGATATTTTCAATAACTTTTTGTCTCCAACTTGAAACTCCAACGGCTTTCGTCTATTATCTGTATAACTCTTCTGGCGATCTCTAGCCGTCTTCAGCCTTTCCTTCGTGATACTAAATATCACAGTCGTAGTCCTTTAGGATTTTCATCCATCTCCTTTGCCTCATGTTTAATTATTTTTGCTCAACTATATATCTTAAATTCTTATGATCCGTATAGACAGTAAACTTACTTCCATACAGATAATGTCTCCAAATCTTAAGGGCAAAAATTATGGTTCCTAATTCTAAATTTTGAGCAGTATAGTTTTCTTCGTGCTTTTTCAATTGCCTTGATGCATACGCAATTACCTTTTTGCGTTGCATTAACACACCTCCAAATTCTAGCTTTGAAGCATCACCGTATACTTTAAAATCTTCTATTCCTTCTGGTAAGGCTAAGATTGGAGCATTGGTTAATTTCTGCTTCAAGATTCTAAAGGCTTTTTCTTGTTTAGGTCCCCATTCAAACTTAACTGTTTTACAGATTAGCTTAGTTAATGGTATAGCTATCTTGGAAAAATAAACCGTCTATAGTATCCGGCTAAACCTACAAAACTCCTAATTTCCGTTGCGGATTGCGGAACCTTCCATTTGGTAATTGCTTCAATCTTAGCAGGATCTACATGAATACCTTCATGATTCACTATATGACCTAAAATTTGCACTTTTGGCAGCCAAAATTCACACTTCGAGAATTTGGCGTAAAGCTTCTCTTTTCTTAACAAAGTTAAGAGTGCATGCAAGTGCTGACAATGTTCGTCCTGACTTTTTGAATAAATAAGTATATCATCTATAAAGACAATTACAAATTTATCCAAATATGGTTTACAGATCCTATTCATCATGTCCATGAATGCTGCAGGGCATTCATTAATCCGAAGAGCATGATTGTAAACTTGTTATGACCATACCTATTCCTGAAAGCAGTTTTAGGTATGTCTTTCTCTTGTACTTTTAATTGATGATATCCGGAACGTAAGTTGATCTTAGAAAAATATCTATTTCCCTGGAATTGATCGAATAAATCATCAATAATGGGTATCGATTCTTAATTGTAACTTTATTCAATTCCCTATAATCAATCAAACCATCCCTTTTCTTAATAAACAACACTGGTGCCCCACACGGGGATAAACTAAGTTGTATGAAACTTTTACTTAATAATTCATCTAATTGCTTTTTCAGTTTTAATATTTCTGTGGGTACTAATCGATAAGGTGCCTTGGCTATCGGTATAGTTCCTGGAATTTAGATGAATCCTGTTGGACCGATCTACGACCTTGAAATGTCAGTTAAGGCAGTTCATCTTTGAGTACGAAGGCGGAATCAACGTAAACAAAGTCATAACAGCTAGTTTCCTTTTAATCTTTCTTTTCTGATTGATTTACGTGCTTGTACAATGTTTTCTGATACAAATCCGGCAGCACTTCATTTCACACACAATGACCTACCTCACTACAAATGAACCACACATCACCTATATATAACCTGTTGATTTCGATTGAGTTAGTTTGAAGCGAAATCATCAGTTGTTGATTTCGCTTGAACTCATTTCAAGCTAGATCATCAGTTGTTGATTTCGCTTGAACCATTTCAAGCGAAATCTTCAAGTTAAACAAATAAAAACCCTAATATAAACCCTAATGTGTGTTCATTCAACCTATCTAGACATAAGACTTGATTAAGATGTAATCAACAGACATTCAATGCACCAACAGACTCCCCCTTGGATGTTGATGAAGTCTTTGGCTTCAAGTCTTTGTCTTTATCATTCTTCAAACATTGTAAAAACTTTCTTCAATCTTTATCTTCAAACTTTAAACTTCAATCTCCCCTTTGACCGTTGATCCAGACTCCCCCTTTCACAGACTCCCCCTCTCGATATGCTAGAATCTAAGATATCTGGTTCAAGCTTTGACAATTAGCTTTCGTTGGGAATAATGAAGTCCAAACCTGTTACTCAACCAACAAACATTACAATTCTATCTTTTCAATCATTAAATCACAAACTCAATCAGTTTTAACAATCCACTCAAGTATTCAGATCCAAGTTAATGACCCTGATCACTTGATTAATCTACCAAGTCCAAATTAATGACCTTGGTTGATCTTTTGACGAAACAAACTGATTTAAAACAATAATTCCAAACATTTTCTGAAAATAACAAGTATCAAATTAATGAACTTGTTTTTGACTTTTCAAACAAATCACACTTCATCAAAGTAAGCTCTCCTCATTCTTCAGTCCAGAATCTCCTGCATCTGCTTCAATCATCTGAGAATCCAACAATCAACTCTCCACTTTGGTTTGTCAGAAAATAAAGCAGAAATAAAATCTTTTTGGATTTTATCAAAGTGTTCTAAACTAAGAAATGAAATACAGAAAACTTAAATTGCAGAAAGTAAACAAAGTAAACTATTTACAAACATATTTTTGGCAAGCGTGTCAGGGAATCATATCAGCTTTTCAGACAAATTACAAGTACCGTTAAGCTTCATTTCATACTCAGATTTAAACAATTCACCTCGATTGTCGATATACTGATCCATCTTAAATTCTCACACAAATTTCAATTTACTCAGGATACGAATTAGATATCTTAGGAACAAGCTCATTCATGTGTCCCACCTCTTGAATATACTCCCGTATCCAGAATCCCAATAATCAGTCTTACAGGTGAGTATACTACAATGATATCTGTATATAAATTAGGTATGCGAGGGCCGAGGGATCTCAGATCGATACTTCCGTATACGCAGAGAGATATCAGCTTCGACTTTACGGTATGTCCCCTTTAGAGGATCTTTTAGCTACAACAGCAGCGACTATCAATTTTATTGTTTCATCGGCATGCTGAGGGTTTAATGCTATGTTTCAAGCATTGCAGAAAGTATTAGCCAAGGACTAGGTCAGAACTACCGTTCAGCAGAAGTCCCGGAATAATACCCCAGACATCATTGAGTATAAAGACCTAGTATATCAGATTATGAGACCTTTCAAACGAGATTTCAGGGGTTACCTATATATCCAAGTAGTGTTCCCCACGAATTTCACAAGTTTGAAATTTTAGGTTTATATCCCGAATAAATCTACTAAATGTGCGAAAACCTATCGACACATCATCAGTGAGACTGTTTAATTCATTTAAACTTTACAAATCTTTAGCATACTGTAATCGTCTAGCCGATGTACTATCATTTTCCCTATAAACACAAGCTCTTTTTCAGATTTTATCATGTTTTTGTATTTTTGCACTTTTTACTGTTTTTGTATTTTCTGAAAATATAAACTATATACAAATATCTACTCCCCCTAAATACCAAAACAAGTAAAAATTCGACAAACCATTGCAGATTGTTTCTCGTCTTCATCCGCAACAGTACTTTCATCAATGCTCACAATTCCATCCGACACCGAAAGAAGCTTCATACCGTTCAGTTTTAACAAATATTTAAACCGATTTTTATCAAAAGCTTTGGTATGTAAATCAGCTTTCTGTTCGTCAGTGTGGATTTTCTCAATTCGTATCAACTTTTTCTCAAAGCAATCACGAATAAAGTGATGACGAATTTCTATATGTTTAGTTTTAGCGTGATGTACTGGATTCTTTGTTATATTTATTGCGGCCTCATTATCAACAAAAAGAGGTGTGTTAAGAAACTGCAAACCGTAGTCGCGCATCTGTTGCTGTATCCACAAGATCTGAGAGCAGCAACTGCTAGCAGAAACATACTCCGCTTCACATGTAGATAACGCCACAGACGTTTGTTTCTTACACTGCCAGGTAACCAATCTAGGACCAAAGAACTGGCATCCTGCAGTTGTTGATTTTGAATTGACTTTGCAGCATCCGAAATCCGAATCGGAATACCCTTCGAGCGTAAAGTCGCCTTTTCTAGGATACCACAACCCCAAAGAAGGAGTTCCTTTCAGGTAGCGTAATATCCTCTTCACAATGATCAAATGCGATGCTCTCGGGTTAGATTGAAATCTTGCTGCGAGGCACGTTGGGTACATGATATCAGGACGTGAAGCAGTTAGGTACATTAAAGAACCTATCATGGAACGGTAAAAAGTTTCATCAGCCCTGTCTCCGGTGAGATCTGGGTGAATCCCATGATTTGTTGCAAGTGGGGTAGCAGCTGGAGTAGAACTTGACATCCCAAATTTCTCTAGAATATCATGAACGTACTTTGACTGATGAATGAAAATTCCCTCAGGAAGTTGTTCAACTTGTAAACCCAGAAAGAATTTCATCTCCCCCATTGATGACATTTCAAACTTTTGCTTCATCACTGATTCAAAATCTTTGCATAGATTTTCATTTGTCGACCCAAAGATTATATCGTCCACATAAATCTGAACTATCAGAAGATGACCATCGACCTCTTTAGTGAAGAGAGTGGCATCCACTTTTCCACGAATGAACTTGTTGGCTAGTAGGTGTTGAGACAAAGTCTCGTACCAAGCTCTCGGGGCTTGGTGTAAACCATACAGCGCTTTGTCCAATAAGTAGACCTTGTTTTTGTGGATTGGATCGGTGAAGCCCGGCGGCTGACCGACATAAACCTCCTCTTTAACCTTCCCATAAAGAAACGCCGATTTAACATCCAACTGATAAACTTTAAAGTTCTTCCAAGACGCAAATGCTAGGAAAATTCTGATTGCCTCTAGTCGTTCTACAGGAGCATAGACTTCGGTAAAATCAATCCCCTCCTGTTGACTAAATCCCTGAACAACGAGTCGAGCTTTGTTCCTTACAACAACTCCTCTATCGTCCCTCTTGCACTTGAACACCCACTTGGTGTTAATCTTTCTCTGACCATCCGGCAAATCAACTAACTTCCACACTCCTAATTTCTCGAATTGACTAAGTTCCTCCTGCATTGCATTGACCCAAGAGTCTTCAGTAAACGCCTCTTTGTAAGTTCTTGGTTTAACCTGTGATATAAAACAACTCAATGAGAATTCAGTTTGCAAAGGAGCAACTTTTGTATAAAAACATGTAAGCCCTTTATCAATCTGATTTCGAGTGCGAACGCCTGTCTGCAATTCTCCTATGATTAACTCCTCTGGATGATATGAAAAAGTTCGCGGCATCACTTCACTTGGAACATCTACATTTCCCTCCAGATTAGTAACATTTTGTTCTTCATCTTGTTCACCAACTTGGTTTGTTTGACTTGAAATCTGAATTTGCTCCCCCTCAGAATCTGAATCTGAAACACCATGATCAAATACTGGCATGTTTTCAGCTTCTAGATTATCATTCTGAGCCGACTGATTATCCTGAGCAACTTCATTCTGTTGGACATCATCATGTTCACCAGCATTACTCGGACCTGCTTCATCATCATTTGAAATTTCCCGTGGTCTTCTAGAATACTCAGCTGGGAACCTTAGCTGTGACTCGTATTCACGCAAAATATCCAACTCATCAAAGAAATCTTCATCATCCTCTGATTCTTCTCTCATGTCAAACGAATCCCAAAGTTTATCATAATGATAACGCCATGAATCACCAGGATTCTGCGGCGGCATAGTATAACCTTGACATTCAACATTTGCAGCTTCAATAATCCGCTTCTCACTTGGAACGAAGACACGTCGCAACGGATTTGCATAACCAACAAAAATTCCCTCAATGCTCTTCGGACCAAACTTTCCATGAGGCTCTATAACCGTACAGGGTGACCCAAATGGTTCTAGATACTTCAAATTCGGTTTGCGGTTATTGATTAGCTCAAAACATGTTTTGTTGAACTTCTTGACAGTGAGAACCCTGTTGAGCGTATAGCATGCGGCAGAAACAGCTTCAGCCCAAAAATTAATCGGTAACTTTGAATCTGCGAGCATAGTTCTAGCCGTCTCGATTAGTGTCCGGTTTTTGCGTTCTGCAACTCCATTCTGCTGCGGAGTGTACGGAGCACTAAACTCATGCAATATACCTCTTTCATCACAAAATTCTTCCATCTTACTGTTCTTGAATTCAGTACCATTATCACTTCGAATTCTCTTGATACGCCTTTGGTACAAATTCTCAATCTTCCTGAATAGCCCCATCAAACTTTCAAATGTTTCATCTTTCGTCTTCAAGAAAGAAACCCACGAAAATCTGGAATAATCATCAGTAACGACCAAACAATAGTAATCTCCTGTAATACTTTTGACATTCACCGGACCAAACAAATCCATGTGAAGTCTTTCCAGAGGTCTCGAAACTGAATTAACTTGCTTTGTAGGGTGTGACTTTTTCTTCTGCTTGCCTTTGATACAGCTAATGCACTCCCCTTCCAGATGAAAACCTTTGATATTAACACCCAAAACCAAATCATTGTGCACCAAGTGATTCATCTTCCTTAGGTGAATATGCCCCATCTTGCGGTGCCACAATCTTGATTCTTTCTCAGTTGCTCTAGACACAAAACAATGTGCTTGACCAGTTGTTGTAGTCGCTACACTCATGTCTAACACATATAAATCATTCACTCTAGGTGCCCGCATGATAATCCATTCTTCAGGAACAACAAATCCTGGTTTCAATATCAAACATTCTTTATCAGTGAAGTGAGTAGTATACATATTGTCACAAATCTGCGAGATACTAAGTAGATTGTTCTTCAGCTCAGTGATGTAGTTAACTCTCTCAAACGTCACAATCCCGTTGGATAACGTTCCTTCACCAATAATTCTACCACCTTCATGACCAGCAAATCCTACGTAACCACCATTAATGTTTCTCACATCATACAGCAATGCAGTCTTCCCTGTCATATGTCGAGATGCTCCACTATCCATGATCCATCTAGATACAAGTTGTGGAAGATCCTGCACAAAAACAAAACTTTGACTTAACCACCTACAATAAAGATGCCGATTCATGCTTCGCGATCAAGGAAGCTCCGGCAATTCAAACTGCTTAGTTGAACATGGTGTCCACCCAGGCCTCATCAGCCTTAGGTGTAACCTTGATCCTCGCAATTTGAATTTTGAAATTTTCAGCCTTCAAAGGTGGAAAATTTGCATCATAATCAACCGAAACTGATTCTTCAGCCTTTTTCACTTCAGAAGTTGAAATTTTCATTTCAGTTTTTGGTTTCCAAACTTGTTGAGATAAAGCAACTTGTTTATAAAACTTGTCATTTTTAGTTACCACTTTCTTTACAAGTTCATTTTTCACTTTGATGTTGTTATTTTTCACACTCTTTTTCTCAACAATGATTGGTGCTTTACCCTTCACATCAACTTTCTTCTGTTGGATCTTCACATTTTCAGTCTTAGGCTTCACATTGGTACACTTTCGTGCAATGTGACCAACTTGATTACATCTGAAACATGTTCGAGTATCAACAATTCGACTTGCGCCTTCAGACTGATAATGTTAAGCTCTTTTCTCAAAGAACTCTTTATTTGATTTTGAAAAAATTTCATTTTCCTCATCAGAGAGTGAACTTGAACTGTTCACAAACACCTTATTTTCATAAAATCTTTTGTTTTGAAAACTCTTCTTCTGATAACTATTACCACCTCGATAACCACCTGACCAATTGTTTCGATTGTTATGATAAAAACGTGGTAGATTAACAGATTTCTTGTAGTATGATTTATCTTTCTCAAAACTCATTTTTCTCTTTGTTTGACTGAACTTGTTCACTTCTGACAACTCAACTTCAACCAACTTGAAAACATTTGTCAATTTGTTCACATTAACATTCTCAATCGGAAATTCAGAATCTGAATACAATTTATCAGATCCAGCCATCTTGTACATCACAAGACCCGGTTCATCACTTAAGTTGTTTTTGGATTTTGATTTCTGAATGTACTTGTCTAAGAAACACCCATCTTCCTCAGTAGTGTCACTATCCATTTTTTAACACATTTTCAACAACACCTTTTACAATATCATTTTGAACACTATCGTCATTGGAAGATGTAAACGTGACATCAATGTTCTCTGGAAGTTTAACTTCACTTTCTTCCTCAATTTCAACCAATCCAGACTGCTTTTTAGTGTAATTATCAAGAACAGGTGGTGGAACTTGATGAAACCCCACCCCAGTTCCATCACAATACACATCTTCGCCCGCTTTGTCTTTCCCGATGGGTTTGGGAATAATATGTTGCAAAACAAAGCTTGCGGAGCTGTAACTGTTAAGCTTCAACTGGATTCGCTCGTTTTCGATTACAGCCTCTTGAACTTTAAGTTTCAATTTAGCGATTTCATCCAGTTGTTGGTTGATTGATTCTTCTTTTACTCTAAGCACTGCTTTTAGATGTTCATTTTCTTTAAAAGTTTTACCATTTCGATCATCACAATCTTTCATTGTGCTTTTGAGTTTTTCAAACTTTTCAGAAATCTGACGGTTTTCAAGAATCAACTTCTCATTTTCTTGTTTAATTTTGTCATGATCAATTTTATCATTTTCAATTTGTCTAGTTAACTCTTTTATCCGTTCAGTTGAAGCTTTAACCATTTTGTCACGATCAAGAATCTGATTCTCAACACTTCTGACCTTTGCTGTCAGATCATCAACTTTCTTTCCGTTGAGATATGTGACTGTGCTACAAAATTTGCACTCTTTGTTGCAATTTTTGCAATCAACATTTCCATCAATTTTCTTATCTGACACATTTGTTGACACATCTGAACTGACCTGGCTTTTTGACTCAGACACGGAGTTAGAGTCTACCTCAAGTGCCTTAGCAGCCAGCACTTTGTCAGCCATATTTCCCAAGTTCTCAGCATTCAACTCCTGAGATGTGTCAATAATTCCAGTATCAATCTTCTTTGCTTTTTCCTGCTCTTCTTTCTCTTTTCTCTCTTTCTCTTCTTCTTTCATTTTCTCAGTTGGAGTTCCCCACCATTTGCGTTGCCAATACTCATCATATTCTTTGTATTGCTGGATTATGGCTTCGATATCAAGTGTACTATCATCGATCGCAATATTTCCATATTCATCAAGATAACACTCTCTGTCTGGATCCCATCTATTGGCTCTCCTCGCTTCCAGAAAAATACGAGATATTCTAATGATTTTGTTTTCAGCTATCATTTTTCTGTATCTATACTTTTGCTCTTCAGTTCGATCGTCTTTCCACGGAATAGGATCGTCATTTTTCGCCATGAATGCGTAACCAACCGCATCTTCTTCTGGTAGAACCTCTTGACTCCAATCATAATCCTCATCATCGTAAATCACTGCAAGAGCTCTAGATTTCTCTTTGTTGTCTTCAACCTGCTTCAATCTAGGCGGCTCGTATTTATTCTGATGATAAATTGCCTTCTTGTAGTAATCATCTCTGAAAGGGTTCTCCGACTCATCAGCATAAGCCTTTCTGCATTCTCGTTTGAAGTGACCTTTCTGCTTACACTTGAAGCATGTCACCTTGGACTTATCGAACCCCAGCTTGGTAGATGCACCACCAATTGTCTTCCTTCCAGTAATTTCCATGAAACGCTGTGCTCGACGAACAGCACTTGCCATAGCCCAACGAATATCGATCAGTTCCATTTCTTCCGGATCAATCTGATCATAATCTTCTTTCGTCAGATTGGTGTTGCCTATCTTCCCAGCTACTAGCCCTTCATACGATTCCAACACCGATGCTAGGAAGATCATCTGCTGCTTGGCCGACTCCTCATCAAAATTCTGAGCATTCTTCAAGTCTATTGCGATGTTACATTGAAAACGATTCTTTGCATCTGGATGATTTCCAGAAGATGAAGATCCACTGTGATAACCACTGTGACTTCCACTGCTTTGACTGCTTTGACTTTCTTTGCCAGCTGTCGACACATTTTCAGCAGAAAACGCAGTCTTGGGAGAAGTTGCTTTTGGCATCATGCTTTTTGGATAATACAAATCCAAATTCTGCTGGTAAGATGAGTGATTGACTTTGTATGTCTTCTTCAACTCCAACTCGTGACTCTCGAGTTTCTCAATCAGCAAATCTAATGTCAACTTTTCTGGTTCTTTGATAGTATTCTTCAGCATCAGCGCATAATATCTCCAATCCATCTCATCAGGCAACGAATCGAACAATTTGTCGACAAGATCTTCTTCAGGAATATTGATATCATGTCTTACTAATTCCAGCTTCAGATGACCAAACCTTTCTATCATTTTACAAACTGACTCGTTCTTTAGACAACCAAACATATCAAACTCTTTTCTAAGAAGTTTCTTTTTGTTTTTCACGATTTCAGTACTTCCTAAACATTTCTTTTCTAACTTTGCCCAAAGATCTTTAGCGTTTGAATAATCAATCAATGAGATTATGTCTTCCCGGACGGACTGAAATAACAATGCCACACACTTTTGTTCAGCTACAAACGAATCAATCTCCTCAGTTGTTCTTAAAGTTTCACCATGTTTCTTTCCATTGGCATAACCGTTTTTCAGACTTTTCCAGCTAGGAAATGCGAATGCCATCAACCAGTCCTCAAACTTTCTTGACTACCGACTGTATTCCTCAATAGCCATTAGCTTTGGAGGTTTATTGAACGTTCCGAAAGCACTTTCCGATTCCCAAGCTTCCTTTTTCTTCTCTTTTGGCGGGTTATCATTGTTGTTGCTCGATGAAGTATCATTGTTTCCGGAATCTCCAGCGAACGCGTACATATTGCTGAATGGGTTCATGAAAATATCATCCATTGTGAATTTTCCTGCAAAATCAGCAAACACTTAGAAAATTTTTAAGTTTTGAAAAATCAGCAAGTTCAAGCGAAATCCTTGAAGTGTAAACAGCTTCAAGCGAAATCAACACTTAAGACTATTCAAGCGAAATCCAAGATTACACTCAAGCGAAATCAAATCTGATCCAAACAGTTTCAAGCGAAATCTAAGAGATCAATTTCAACAGTTTCAAGCGAAATCCAGTCAATCAATTTCGCTTCAACTGTTTCAAGCGAAATCCTTTAATACAAGTCTAACAGTTTCAAGCGAAATCCAGCCAATCAATTTCGCTTCAACTGTTTCAAGCGAAATCGTCCAAATTTCAAGCGAAATCGATCTTAACCTTCGAACTATTTCAAGCGAAATCTAGTTTTAGGTCATTTTTCACAAGTTTTAATCTGAATTTTAGTCCGAATCTTTGTAGGCTTTGTTAAAACTATGTTTTACACAATATACTCGATAATCAGACCATTTCGACCGTTGGAACTCGTTCAGATCAGAAAAGTATAAAAAGAAATGAGTAGAAAGAAGAGAATCCGGTAATATCAAGCTGCTATGGTATGAACTCCTCGTCCTGAGCTCTGATACCACTTGTTGGACCGATCTACGACCTTGAAATGTCAGTTAAGGCAGTTCATCTTTGAGTACGAAGGCGGAATCAACGTAAACAAAGTCATAATAGCTAGTTTCCTTTTAATCTTTCTTTTCTGATTGATTTACGTGCTTGTACAATGTTTTCTGATACAAATCCGGCAGCACTTCATTTCACACACAATGACCTACCTCACTACAAATGAACCACACATCACCTATATATAACCTGTTGATTTCGCTTGAGTTAGTTTGAAGCGAAATCATCAGTTGTTGATTTCGCTTGAACTCATTTCAAGCTAGATCATCAGTTGTTGATTTCGCTTGAACCATTTCAAGCGAAATCTTCAAGTTAAACAAATAAAAACCCTAATATAAACCCTAATGTGTGTTCATTCAACCTATCTAGACATAAGACTTGATTAAGATGTAATCAACAGACATTCAATGCACCAACAAATCCTAAATTCTACCTCCCTATCTGGTGGTAACTCTGGTAACTCTTCTGGGAATATATCTGGGTATTCTGAAACTACAGAAATTCCTTAAGTTCTTTATCTTTAGTATTAATGATTACTGAAATCATATATACTGTTCCTTGCTTTCGTTCATAATTAGCAACTTTCATTACTAATATGAACTTTATGGGTTTACATGGCTTATCTCCTGTAATCATTATTACTTCTGCAGTGGGTGCACAAATTTCTATGGAACTCTTATCACGGATAATTTGAGCATGGTTGTTTACTAACCAATCCATTCCTAACACAACATCGAATTTAACTAATTTCATAGGTAATAGGTTTGCAGAGAAGCTATGACCTAAAAGTTCTATTTCTATATTCTGCAAAACCTTATTTATTTTAACTGAATTCCCATCTGCCGTTTCTACTGTAGAAATTTGCCTAATGCTGGTTAAAGGTAAGTTAAGAGTTTGGCAGAATGAAATATTTATAAAACTTTGGTTTGCACCAGAGTCAAATAATACTTTTGTGTAGACGTTGTGAACTAAGAACGTACCGGCTATCACATCTGGAATGAGCTCTGCTTCCTTAGCAGTCAGTTGGAAGGCTCTTACATTCCTTTTTGCTCCTTCTGCAGGTTTGGCTTTATTGTCAGATAGTTTGTTCAATTTTGGACAATCTGGCCTAAGATGTCCAGCTTCTCCACAGTTGTAGCAGACTGAAAATTTCTTCCTCCTGCAGTCTTCTTCTTGATGCCCTGGAATTTTGCAAAAATTGCAATATCCTTTGCATCTTCCAAAATGCTTCCTTTTGCAAGAATTGCAAAATGGACTAGTGGAAGATTGTCCATTCCCTCCTTTCTTGAAATTGTTATGGTTACCCAGACGGAATCCTTGGGTAATCTTTTGGGCTACTTCCTTCTATTTTCTTCTCTTGTCCGTACTAGTTCGTCAGTCAGAGTATTGGCTAAATCTACCGCATCATCAATCGTGCGAGGTTTCGCAGCTTTGACGATATTACGGATTTCGAAAATTAATCCCCAAATATAACGAGAAATAAGTACCGGCTCTGGCGAAGCCAGTGTTGGTACTACTCGAGCATACTCGAAGAATGTCGAAGTATACCCTCGACAATCTACATCCACCATCCGGTGGGTTAGAAACTTATTTGTCATTTGTTCCTTTTCATACTCAGGACAGAATTTTCTTTCTACAAAGCTCTTAAATTCTTCCCAGTTCATAGCATACGCCATCCTTCTTCCTTTTGCTTGTAACACCGTATTCCACCATTCTAGCGCCCCTTCTTTGAAAAGGTTTGACGCATACATGACCTGATCATCCTGAGCACATTTACTTATGGCAATTACTGCCTCGGTTTTCTCTAACCAACGCAGTGCCGCAGTTGCTCCTTCATTGCCTGCAAACTCAGTGGGTTTACAAGCAAGAAATTCTTTGTAAGTGCAACCAGGCGTTGCAGCTTTCATTTTCTTAGGAGGAGGAGCTTGCCGTGGTTCATTCTCATGATTAACATGATCATTGCCTCCGTTTACGCTATTACTGAAGTTATCTTCAGAAATACGTTTGCTAGGAACGATTTGTTGCGGTTCGATTGGATTTTTAATAGCAGCAACGATTGATGGAATAGCGTTGGCTATCCCTTAAGTAACTATTGCTGGAATAGCGTTGGCTATCCCTTGAGCAACGATATTTTCTATATCCTGCCTAGTCATATATTGATCCCCCGGTTGTTGCTCAGATTGGTTAATCTCATTAACTGGTTCATTATTAGCGTTTTCCATCTGATATCTAATTTATAGTTAAATAATTAGTATAAAAGAAATAATCCAATGTCACAATTAATTGCATATAATCACATAAACGAATATACAAACAAAATTTGTAAATTTTCTAAAATTTCATTTGTTTTATAGATTATAGCATGCTTCTATATACAACCATTTTATTATTTATTTTACACATACTGATTTTACTATTATTATTACACAACCATAGTTCCATAAATCCCCTATCCTTTGTCAGATGATATTCTAGTAACGGCGTTCCCTCTCATCGTATTTCCAGGAGATCTGTCCCCCAATCTCTTGGATCATATTCCTAGTATCCATTAGTTCTTCACCAAAGTGGCGGAATTCAGCCATATTCTCGTTACTCATTGGTGGATTTGGTAAAGGTTCTGGATTGAACTTAGGAAAAAAACTTATAGGGATGGTTTTGTAACTGTATTTCATTAGTCAACCATTCGTCTATTTGCGAGTGGATTGAAGGGTTTGGAATAGTTGGTTCTAAGTTCAGTGGTAGTTGTGTTTCAAGAGATTGAATAACAACATTTTCATTAACAAGTTTAATAGTATTATAGCTTGCCATTATAAAATCTAGCTCTTCCTGAGATGGTAACCCCTTAATTTGTCCAGAGCTTTCCCCAATTTTCATTTTCTTAGGCTTGGTTTTCTCAAGAGGTAAAGCGTTGAATTCTATAGGTTCTTCTATGTCTGGTATATACCTATTGAAATCTCTAGAAACTTCTATTCTTACTGGATAGAGATTTAAATTCTGAAGGGCTTCCGACAAATTACTCATGCTGTTTATGCAAGATACACACAATTACTAAGTTAAAATTTATATCAAATTTCATAGAAAACCTTTAAATACTATTTCATATTGGGTAACTATGAAACAACTGAAAATAAAAACACACTAAGTTTTATTTGTAAATTTATTTATTTACTGAATCAGGTTTCTAGACTGTAGATAATAAAGGTGTTAAAACTTGGTCAAATTATTTAAGTATTTGCATTAATTGCTACATTTGCTAGCATATAAAGATCTGCCCATACTGTACACAATTAGTCAGATAATAAAACACATAATCATAAAATAGCAATTAATAAAAATTAAGAATTTTCTAAATACTTAATTGGCTTAAATCAGTGGCTCAATCAGTGGCTCTGATACCACCTTTTACTGTCACGGCCCCCGACCCGATTTGACCCGTTTCAGGAGCCGCGAGACAGAAATCCCGTGGTATTTATTTAATTGAGTTTAACAGCGGAAGTTTATCATCAGGATCTTTTTAAAACTGAAATATTTCCCGATTATTTTATTTCACAACTCGGGATAAAATCCGGTAATTTACAATCTTGAGATTTCACGGAGAAATCTTTTATTTTACAAAACATGTTTCTTTATTTTATCGTGAGCCACTTTCTCAAGCTTGTAGTGCTTCACGACACTTTTCCTGGATCATAATAGATCACCTGAAACATGTTTGAAAAAGGTTTTGTCAGCGGGAAATACTGAGTGAATCATTCTATTTACATAAAATGATGCTTAGTTATCAATTACAGCATAAGAGCGATTACAATGGCTTCTATCTTATTTTTAACTGGCGACTTGTCACAATGGTGACGATGGTCATACCACTATTAGATCAATGAATCTAAATAGTGATGATTATCCCTCTAGGTCAATGAACCTAACAGTGATTATCCCGAGTAGGTCAATGAACCTAACTGGGAGAAAATTAGTAATGTGCACAATACCCCACTAGCCAGTGATTCAAGATATCCACGACTTAGTCCCTATAATTATAACTTTTGAAAATAATTTGAGGTATTGTAAAATAGTTGATAAAAAGAGAATGACTCACATTGCAGATTTATACGGGCAGAGTTTAGCCTACTGATTAGCCTTTTAACCTAAATTTAATAACAGGCACACAATACTGAGTTAATAATCAATACAGCATTTTACGATAACTCACGAGATCAACCCTCACAACAAATGACAAAGTGCTATGCTTAAACATCCATCGAATTAACGACTAATGACAAAGCATCACCCTAATGTGGGAAGCACTTAAACATCCATTGAGTACATTGATCGATCGGAAAATGAATCGTAATAGCGATCGAGTTATTACCCTGATTGCGGCGTCGATTAGTGATCCGTGTGTGTTAATTGTGGTAAACAGAGCATAACTCAGTGTATATTTGGAATTTCTTCGTCGAACGAACAACAAAATGAAAGTGCCAGGCCCTTCTATTTATACCCAAAATTTGCACCTCCCGCTAGTCACGGAAGAATCCGTGTCACGTGCCGCGTGTCGCCTGAGGTGACATTTTTAGGGTTGGGTAGGTACGTGTCCAACTAGCTCAGGTGAGTCGACAATTTGTTAAAATTCAATTTCCACGTAAATCTGTAAAGATAATATCAACTAGGTTTTACCCCCCCCCCCCCTGAGTTTTAGGGGCCCTGATTCTAATTCCAATTATTCTGAAAATTTTAGGGTTTATACATAATCACTTGGGTTTCTTAATTAGGGTTTCCTATTGAATAAAATAATATAATAAATAAGACTTTTGATACGAGTTGTTACACATGCCTTATGATCCCCACGACTAGGTGATCACGAATTTGTAATCATGAAGACGATTCGGGCTTGATTTGAGCTTCAATTTGGAGGATTTGTTGAACTAGGGTTTTTAACCCCTTTCTTTCTTCTCCTGGCGATTACACGCACACACACACACACACACACCAAGTGTGTGTTGTGTTATTTTTTTGTTTTAATAAAACAAGTTTCCCACTTGTCCATATTAGTCCCTCATGTTTTATTTTGATCAAATGAAGCTATATCTCACCATTAGTTACTTAATCACATGCTACTAACTAGGTTAATTACTCCTAGTTACTTTAACGGGTTCGGGAAGTTATAACCCGTTATGTTTTAAGTCCCGTTAATTTGGCCTTTTTATATACTTTGTTTTCTCAAAGTATTTATTCCCCTTTTTAATTAATATTAGGTTTATTTATTTGAGTCCTAATATTTACCGGGTTAATTTTTACCACTAACGGCATTTTACCCGTCTCTACTATTAACGTGGTTTGATTACCAAACCCGTTTTTGGGATGTTACAAAAAACATACCTGCCTATAGTCTCCTTTACGACTAAAGTTGAAGAATTCAGGATCCATGCCAACACCAGAAACTTTGCGTGCATTCCTTGTAATCTTTTTACGATGCTTCACTTTTTGAACATCCTTTAACCGTTTCTTTCCCTTGTTTATGAAAAAAAATATATAGAGGTGGTTAACAGCAAATATAGTATATACTGTACAATTAAAGTTTTCTTCTATAAAGAGTATTTTTGAAATTGACTAACACACTACTTTGGCTTAAATTCAATTTTATTGTTAATGTTAATGTATGTATATACTATGATATTAGGGAAACAATTTGATATTAACTAATAATCAATAATCTGAAATCTTTTAATAAAAACTCACTTAAAGAATTTTACGCATACTATCTACACTTTGTATGACTTATAAACCATTAAGACCATTGAATCTAAACATATTCACTTTTTACTAAATTAAGACTCGTTTCATTCTACTTGAAAATGAATCTCAACAGATTCAACTTGACCACCAAAAATAAATTATGAAAGATTCTCCAATTTGAATTTCAAACATGTTATTCACCAAGAATTATCAAATTTCTATCAAACCTTATGAATATGACTAACCAGACAATGACAATAAAAAACGGATATTAGTGAAATTCATAAAAATACATTAAATATTTAATACCTTGACGTAATCAGCAGACGGACGATACAGAATCGAATCAGATTTTTTACTACATTGGCGGCCTTTGCATTCTTTCTTCAAATTCTCGACTGTCTCGGATATGTCAGCAAAAACTTTAGCTTTTCCTTTTCCTTTAACCTGTTGTGAAAGAATAATATTAGTACATCCATTATTTTAATCTTAAATGTTTTTAGAAATCTATAAATAAAACAATACCGCATCATATTTCATATATAAAAGGTAATCGATTAAGTAGCATCTATTCATCAATCACACATATATTTTCAGATTAATAGCAAAAAACCAAAGATGTTACAAAACCATTACATACTTAAACATCACAATGAACATAATCGGAATAGTAATCAAGAGTAGAACAGAAAGAAACATAGGGGAAAAAATCAACCCAGACCGACTTTCAATACGTTCTTATCGAGCTGCAGATTTACTTAAACAACTAATATACTAAACTTATTAAATTTATTGTATAATGTCATCAGTACTTGAAAAACTATTTGACTGGTAAACCTTCGAAATGAACAGTCTGGTTGTTAAACCTCTAATACAACCAATGTGATTATTGAACCTATTTCATATACCTTATGTATCCAGCACATTGATTTAACAATGTGTTTGTAGAACCAAACGACGAAAAAGAGGCTATAACACTAAGGATCTAGATGCAAGCTCAGGTTTCAACTCAGTACTCAACTTCGTATCGTTTCATTCAAGCTTGAGTTTCTAAACATGACTTTTAATAAGCATTAATCATAAATAAATTAATATAACTATATGTTAGTAGTGGTAAACTTACATCTTGCATTGTCTTGAAATGTGAAGCATCACTTTTCTTCAACGTCTCTTGAACATGAACCTTCTTCGGTGTAGGTGACCAGACTGTTCCTGCTGGTAGGCTTCTTGATTTCTTATACAAAGTAAGAAAATCATTAACAACATGAATTTTAAAAATAAAAAAATTTAATGGAATTTAAAAAGCACTATTGTTTGGATATAATTAATTAAGTACGTTACTGAAAGATGGATTTTCTTCAGGAATATAAATGTTATCATCCTCCTCTATGTCCTGGAAAACATCATTTTGAAAACAAATAAAAGACGGGTAAAATGGATACAAAATGTAATAGTTAATAGATATGCACCTTCAAAAGCGTTTCAAAGTAATCAGCCTTAGAGATCTCCAACACATCATCATCATCGGATTCAACCTTCTTGCTCAACCTTATTTCTATCTCGTCTCGAGACATCATGAAAAAACCTAACGTAAATGGTTCAGAAATCAAGAATTTCTATAATCATACAGTTATTATAACAAACTTTAATGGTTCGGAATCTTACTGTTCTTATAACAGTGTTTAACAAATTTTAACTGAATCATTCAATATCAAATCGTCACTGTCCGTTTATGACTATATTAAGATCGGCAAATACACACATGTTGAACAGAGCATAAGAAAAATAAACTCAAAAGACTAAATTTTTAACCATTAAACAGTCAATATTAGTAACACATTAATATAACCGGATCATCTCTCAAATACATCAATGTAGTGTTAAATCAACGATTGGAAGTGATTAACTCAAAGATAATGTTAAAACTAAAGGAAGATTACTGTTATTACTTGCAAATAAGGATTTCAACATCAACGATTGTAACTGATTAAATCCAAAATCATGATAAAAGTAAAGGACGATGACTATCGCAAACCTGTTAATAACAATTCCGACAACAAAATCGGCGCCGACTGTTGTTCCGACGAAACTTCCGGCGAAATTTTGGAGCCCTAGATACTCTCTTCGAATAGTTAGAATGATGATTTGAGAGATGATATGATATAATAGCATGTATGTAATGATACAATCTAATGAATCAACCGTCATTTAAGAAATTTACATCTACGCCCCCTTTAATTTCAAATGTGACAAAATTGAGAATAATCTAACCATCACTTACAACAACACCATTCTATTTACTAAATCTTTATATAATTTTAACCAAGTGTGAAATTATAAATACATTTTTAAGAGAAGTTGTAAACTGTTAAATGTTTTTTACTTAACCCAAAGTTTTCTGTAACATCTCACCTGATTTCAAACTTATCAACCGTGAATACTCACGGGTTGTTGATGTATCTTTATATAGAAAAAAATATATACATATATATGTAAGATTAAATATTTATTTATTTATATTTAATCTAGTAGCCATCATTATCATTTATATAATATAGATCAAAATATATAAATAACCTATTAATAATTAGTTGGTAATTGTTGATGGACCATATTACCCTTATTAACTAATTGGGTTTCCTCTTGGGTGTATATATAAGGAGATTATTAGAGAGGTAAAGGGTTAGACAATTACACAAGTCACACAATCATACAACCCTCATAACATCACAAATCGTATATCTCTCTCCCTAACCGATTCTGCCCTAGTCTCGGTTCATCACCATCATCACCTTACACCCTAAGGAGGAACCAGATCAAACTGACAACTATGTCAAACTCCGTGGCTGCGTCTCTGACTGGATTCTCTACTAATGCAATCAAAGGTATGTTATTTCATGTTTTCCATTATATTTAAACAGAACTGATCAACAATATATTTATAATCTAACTTTGCATGATGAATAAGACGGATTAATAAACAATAAGAACGTGTGTATGAATATAAATTGATAAAATGTAATACTAAAAAAAACAAAGTTTTTTTATTCTTTTTATATCATATGATAAAAAATGGTAAACAATTTAAGCAACATCTTATTCATTAACTTCTTCTTTAACCTCTACTTTAACATGTGCAAGACGTCCTTCAGATATTTGACAAATTCCAACATTTAAATCCAACATTTGATTCTTTTAGATATTTGACAAATTCCGAAACAAAGAAAATATTTTGGCAGACATACCAATTTAAAAAAAAAATCATTATACTCAAAAAAATTAAAAACAACATCCGAAATTTACCAAGTATATTTTAAAAGAATCATTACATAGAATTTTGATTGGTTAATTTCAAAAGTTGATTAAAACCATATAAAATCTACAACTATTTATCATAACCTAACAAAGAGACAGTTTATATTCAGAGTCGTTTCATTCTCACATACAATAGTATCATGATATTGTTAAATCTATAACTGATAAAAGTGTAAATAACTTCAAATCAACTTCATAATGTAGCAAAAAACATAATCCAAATATGGTCACAAGCATACTTAGTCTACCCAAATCCAGAACACATTAACATGGCCACAAAAAAAGTGTATCACGAACGTCTATCAAGTCATTACGATCATCGTAATGACCGTACCAAAAGGGGACTACTAATCATTGTCTAACCACAAACTGTTTGAACAAAATATACTACCACCACATACCATGTACCTCCACTCGCTCAGTTGTAAAGCAACTGTAACACCTCGAAAATTCGCGTGTAATAAAATAACAACACGTGTCATAAATGACACGTGTCGTCATAAAACCGGATTAATAAAGATGTGTCGGGAAGATTTGAAAAGAGGCGTCATGTAAATTGTTACCTCTGAACACCTCCATTATAAATCGCAAGACCCGATTTAATATGTTACACATCTATGTTTCCCTAAAATCAGTGAATCATTGTTAATACGTGTTAATACGTAAAGCATGATAGGATATCGCGAAGAAATGAATGATAGACCTTGTTTTCGGGACTTTAATTTGAATTCAAAGAAACATATCTAAATGGTGGGGTATGTAACTGTTAAGAGCACTTCTTGGAGGTCCTTAGTTGATAATTGAGGTCCCTAAAGTCAGAAATAAGGTTGCCCTTTCGATACACCAACAAACAAGCAATTCTGGTCCCTGATGTCAAGCTTACGGACCGTAAGCATGGGGACCTTACGGTCCGTAAAGCAGGTGCCAGCAACAGAAAACCCACAGCAGCCAGTTGTGCGCGATTTCAACCCATTCAGCCGGTTTTCCTTGCATGTGAAGGTCCCCTAGACACCCCTAAACACTAGTAACATGTGTTGATCATCTGTGGAGGATTGTAGACCCTTGTGTCAATATATTGTGGTGTGTAAACCCACTATATAAAGGCCTCTTTGATCATTCCATTCACATTCTCAATTCTGATCATGGTGGGGCTTCCAAACTGATTACAAGGCCTCCCTAATCATCATTCAACACTAGTAAGTTTGCTAATCCCTTCTAAATTAATTCTAGCTTAGTAATTAGCTTAAAAGTCAAACCGACGTAACTTCGGTTTGACTTCGAGATTGATTAATGATAGCTCAGTCGTATCGCAAATTAAAAGTACCGTTAGATAGGTAATTATGTGGGTATTAAACCCTTATAAGGGCACGTACCGAATCCAGACCTAACTAGGTCGTTTGTCGGGTCAAACGTTGACCGAAAAAGTCAACAGAATTACAAAATGCGATTTAATGCACGATTAGCAATCCGCGAGGCGTGTAACCTGTTTTAAACTTAAAATAACTTGGTAATAAGTATAAAAACTTGTCTACGCTTGTCCGACTCGACAAATTTCTGTTTAAACCCGGTTCGGAACCGAAAGACGCAAAACTTTGACTTTTGCATTGACTTCGGTTCTGACCCATTTTAATTTGATTCGGTATTGCCTTAGTGATTCATTAGGGTTGGGTTACATGATAGTATAAGTCTCGGTACTTGTTTCGTTGATTATCCGATGCAAGTACACGTTTCCGTTAATCGCTTAAATTGGACCATAATGCCCTTATGACCTTACAACGAGAATTTTGAAAATGTGGAAGTACAATAATCTTAGTTACTGATTATTAAACATGTACGTAAATTTTCACGTCAATCGGAGGTCTAGATTAGGAGATATGCGCATTAGCGTAAATAATAAGCTTTTTATTAATTAATCGGCGCGATTAGCGCATAGCCTATCTAAACCCGATTTTCGGCACCAAAAATTTTCCCCACTGATGTTAAATAATATTTTGGGATTTTTGAAGATTTTTAATTATTTTTAAACTGATCATAAGCTAGGTTTACCGCCTTAATTCGGTAAATACCGAATATGCCCTTTTAAGCCATAAAATGAGTTTTACAAGTCCGTTTGACGCCAATCCAATTGCTACTGATTTTAAATAATAAATGTAGTGTTTTGAACCTTTGAAACTGATTAGAACACTTAGAATCATATTTGAACCCGTACGTCGCTTAAAACGGCTTTATACGCGTATTATACGCGTAGTTTGCGTTTAAAACCATTTTGCCACGTAAGACTAAATACCTACTGATATAACATATTAAAATAGGTAATTATACTGATTACTTCAGTCCCGAACATCAGGGTTACGTTAAACCCCTTTTATAATCTTTAAAAAGGACCAAAATACCCTTACGGGGCATAATTAAGGTTTAAACTCGTTTCGGGCATTATGGAAGGTATCTTAATGATATCACAACATATTTAAAGCGTGTTAACTTGGGAAACCTGTTCGCGACCTATTCGGTTACCCGTTACGCGTTATTCGCGTTCGGATCGGTTTATATAACTAGTTTATATGAGTTAGCCGAAACGGGTCAAACCTTATCGGTTTTATCTCAAAATCTAGAATGTCAATAATGAACCCATATTAAACAAGTCTTCAAACTTGTCGGGTCAGAATCACATTCTATCCGGTCTTCGCTTAATCGTGCGTACGAACCATATCTATAAGACTAACCGGTCTAAGCTTAGGCTTAATTAAAGACCCGTTAGCATTCTAATTAATTATTTATACCATCATTCCAGACTAGAGCTTTCCGGTAAATTGTACCTACGCTTACTTAAGTGACTACGGCTGAGTTATTAGATTCTTGCTATTTAAGACAGGAGCTAGCTCAGGTAAATACTCTTAACTTATTTTCCCTATTACGGGCTTGGGATACGGTAAAATAAATACCGCATGTTCAGGTATGGGATTCAAAGACCAATGAGTCGGGAAATCTGAATAACCTGTTTTAATTCGTATTGCTTGACTGAAACATTGGGGATTAATGCGACCGTGTCCTGGATATCCTTGACTCATTAAATTGCAATGGCCACGACTTAAGCACGGGGTGTAGGCATACACCTGACAGATGCTATATGCTAAATAATAATCATGCCCAATAAGGGATTCCCAATAAGGGAATAGTGGTGTGTCGGTTAATCATGATCCGGCATAGATTCGGGCCCCGTATGTAGAGCAAGTTATGTAAAACTGATAACATGAGATATAGTTTATCCCAAAGCATAAAAAGATTAATTTTGCCTCTGTGCATTTTAATCAATGTGTCAAATTATTTTGTGCCTGGTGCATTCAAATAAATTTTATTAAACTCTTTTCAAATGAGTCGGTTGAGTGTATTTACCAGTGAAAACTGACGTATTTTCAAAAGTCTAAGTGACAGGTACAAGTACGTAATAGGCTGGAAGCGGCTCAGGACCATAATAAGGAACCTTGCAAGTTCTAGGCGTCTAAAGTCTGTTGAACAAATGATATGTTTTAAGATCCGCCTGTGAATCCTTTACCTTCCGTTGTAATACTTGACATTACTTATATTCGGAATGTAATATATTTATCTTTTGCTTCCGCTGTGCATTATTATATTGTGTTGTTTGACTATTACGTTGCCAACCACGTCACGATACTCCCCCACCGGGCCCACCGGTGACACGTGGAAATCGGGGTGTGACAGGTTGGTATCAGAGCCAACACTGAGTGAATTAAACACTAGCCTTTTGTGTTTAATCTCAGTTACACAATTGCACATATCTAATCTTCTGAGTCTAGACTTAACATAGGAATATTCTCAATCCTAATCTGGAAAATTTTACTTCTAAATTTTTATTTGGATACGTCGCCAAGCGAAGAAGCCGTAAGAGGAGTTCTCCACACCCGGAGCCCTGAGATGCTGAGCTTCGTACCGCGGCCAGAATGAAACGTGCAGCCAAGGGGGAGCATTCAGAAATAACTTGAAGAAGAAACTCCTTTTGCTGAAGATCGTTTCCTTAATAGTCCTTATAAGGACATATTTATCCTTCAGTCCCTTCGAGGACACATTATCCCTTCAAAGACCCGCTTAGGGCAACTCTGTACTTTTATTTTCATATAATGAATTGATTAAATTAAGTTTTCATTCTAAACATAAAATATGAAATGAATGGAAAATAACATCCCCTAGAAGGGAAGTGCCTACGGGCTATAATTAACATCCTCTGAGACTAAAGACGGTGGTAGCCTACAGCTCCCTGTCAAGAAAAAGTAATGAACTTTGATTCACACCTAAATGCCTCGATCCCAGACGATCATGGCTTATAAATTAAACTTGTCCACGTGACTAGGCCTTTTGTGCCATTACAAATTCATAAATTGCCCTGATTTTCTGAAATATTGGCTTATAAATTAAACTTGTCTACGCGACTAGGCCATTTGTGCTATTATTAAATTATAAATTTGGATTTATGATAAAAATCCTGAATAAAATAAATATCCTTCCTTCCCTGCCAGTAGGCATTTTAAAAAGAATCTTAAAGGTGAAACCTAGCCTACGCGGCCAAGATGGTGAAGCCTACTCAAGAGAATCAAATCCTTGTTAACACCTAAGAACGTGTTAGCACTCTTGACAAATGTGACCCGAGAAAATCACAACAGTCATCCTATTATTAGATTCTTCCAATTTTCTTATCTAGCCTAGTGATTTAGAAATCATGGCTTGTGTCATCCTATGAGATGATCACATTATAAACATCCAGAAGTGATGAAGTGCCTTCGGGCTAAACTTGTTGTCCGATAAGACAACGACAGTGGTGGTCTATGACCTCCTGTCCAAAAATGTTGGACCAGGTCCAAGCAGAATAGTCGGTAGGATCCATACGATCTCGACTAATAGCATCTGAGAAGATGATCATGTTATAACCATCCCTCAGAAGGGAAATGCTCACGGGCTATATCTATTGTCCCAAAAGACAAAAGACAGTTGAAGTCTACAACTCCCTGTCAAGAGAAGGTAATGAACGTGATTCAAACCTTAATGCCTCGATTCTCTGAAATCATGGCTTATAAAATTTAGAGCTGTCCTTGTGACTAGGCCTTATGCGCCACTTTAATATCCTTAATGTTTTATAACTAGGATAAATTATAATGGAAAATACTAATTTAATATAACTAACAAGTTAACCAATATGGTTTATATTACCATGGTTGATAAATCGTCAAAGATGATGATTACATATTAATCTCTGAATAAATCATTGTTAATATTTATGTAGCAATCAAGCTACATGGCTGGATTAAATGAAGTTAACAGTCACTTGAAGTAGAGCAATGATACTACCAGAATTAATGTAACTGGAGCAGAACTACAGGCAATAATAGATTATGCTGTTACTCGAGCACTTGATCGGCAGTATGATGAGTCGAATGATACCCATTCTAAGACTCTATCTGCGGCTAGCTGTAAGCCCCCTCTTAAAACACATGAGTCAAAGGAGGACGATGTTCATGACTTGTCAAATCAAAGGAGTATTCCGCCTAGACAAGTTGTGTTTCCTCAAGAGGCACCAGTTAAGACCTGTTCATATAAATATTTCGTCTCCTGCAAGCCCAGAGACTTTACAGGAGAAAAAGGGGCCATCGATTGTATGACATGGCTCGATGAGATGGACGCTGTTGTTGACGTCAGCGGTTGTGCGGAGCAAGATGTTGTGAAATTTGTTTCACAATCATTCAAAGGAGAAGCGTTGGCATGGTGGAGATCATTGCTCCAAGCCACGGGAAAGGTTCTACTCTACAACTTATCTTGGGAGCAATTTGTTGCATTAGTCAAGGAAAACTATTGCCCCCAGCATGAAGTAGAAAAGATAGAATCAGACTTCTTGACTCTGGTCACGGAGAATTTGGATTGTCAGGCATATGTGACAAGTTTCAACACTATGTCCCGCCTAGTTCCTTACCTAGTCACCCCTGAACCTAAACGCATAGCGCGTTTCATTGGAGGCCTAGCACCAGAGATAAAAGGGAATGTTAAAGCATCTAGGCCAACCACATATAGGTCCGCGGTGGACTTATCCTTATCTCTCACCTTAGACGCAATCAGAATTAAGTCTGTTAAGGCTTCTGGCAAGGGAAGAAGAGAAAGAGAGGAGGAAAGCTCTCATCAAACTAACAAGAAGAAGAAGGGAAGCTCGGAGCGTGGGAAGGATTCCGAGGTTAGGAAGAACTCGAGTCAGTTTGATAACAGACCCAAATGCAGTAACTGCAAAAAGCAGCATTTTGGAAAAATGTACAATAGATCCACGCGCTAAATTGTGTGGAATTTGCAAGACCAAGGGTCACAGAACCTTAGATTTCAAGGGGTTAAAGAACGCCACATGCTACAACTGCAACGAGAAGGGGCACATAAAGACCAACTGCCCTAAGTACGCGAGGAAGCCCGAGTAGGCCAAGAGAACAGACGCACGAGTTATCAGGAGGAACGCCCAAGAGATGATGCAGAATAATAATAGTATAATATGTACCTTTCGTTATCAGGCAGTCTATGTAGAAACTTGTTTAATACTGGCACGTATAAATATATTATGAATGATAAAGGTTGAGAACTGTTGTCTCCACCTGATTAAGACTCCGGTCATTTAATGCCCGGTAGAATTGACGATGTTACGTCGAAAGTGCTCCAACAAATCTTATATTGATATTAATATCTATTAGAAATCATTTTTCTAATACCCTTATAGCAAACTTTTGGTTGCATACTTAAGGACTCAATATAGTGATAAAAATCGAATAGTTGCCTTAAAAATCAAGTCCATATTGTGAGTGATAAGAAGCAATTAATTATCAAAACTCCTTATGAGACAACTCTCCTAATTACACGTATTCGTACGAGTAATTAATATTAAACATAAAAAAATGGTGGAACTGGCCGTCCCCGGATTCGAACCTGGGTCTAGGCCGGCCGCACCCTTTCGCGCGCCTAACCAACTGAGCTAGGTGCCTAGTTTGTGAAAATCTCCATTCTAATTAGATATAAGCACTTGTACAATAAACTTCCTTATCATTTATCAATGATAATTTCTGCTAAGTGTCCTGTTTTTAATACAGGCAATAATAAATCTTCATAGACCATAAGCTTAGCAAACTTTTATATTATCCACAAGGTATAAATTACCAAAGAAACCATAGTAACCGATTCTCCTCGTATCGGCAAGAAAAACCTTCCGAAAATCAGAGTACTCTTTCTTTGCATAGAGTACGACAACATATATTATTTTAATTATTTTTTTCTCATTGTTTTTCTATCGCCTGCGAATGCCAAACTATGTTTGATAAAAGTGTCATATGAGGATTGGCGTATCCTAGTATGTCCCATAGATTATTTCCATGTCTGATCAGCATGGAGATTTAATACATGGAACCCCTAAGATATCCCAATGATCGTATTGTACTTCAGTCGACTAATAGTATTCAAAGGAGATATCCGGAATAGAACTATCCAAATAAATATTCCTCAGTAAAGGAATATGTGGACTCATAACATGAATGTGTCACTTATTAGACACAAGCGTTGATGAGTGAACTGGAGCCTGAGATATGGAAATCTCTGTAACCTCCTTGTACCTTGATTATCTTCTTCTAAGTTTACCCTGTTTACCTCTCTAGAGGCAGGTAGAGTTACGATTAACATCCCGCTTTGGGTTAGAGTGTTGTAAGAACTCCATGTTTAATATGGAACAACCGAAAACCTGATTAAGAAAATTTTAAGATATAGATTCATATATCCTAACTCGATATTCTAAGAGTTTGACATGGTTGGGTAAGAAAGACGGTTCATTTTTGCTTATGCATTGTTACCGCAACCCTACTTAGACAACGATTAAGAATTTGCCATCAGCTGCCCAGAGTAGTCGAATTGTTCGACTAACGGCAAGGATTAGCTATTCCCTAAGATTTGTTAAGCAGTGGTTGAAATAACCATCTCACCTTAAGATAAGCTTTTCTATAAAAGTTGATAAAGAAATATCAAGGCTGCCCCTTGGGGAGACCTTGTATAAATGAAATATTAAACAATCTATTGATTAGGACAATAGATTGGTAAGTCCAATTAGCTGGATCTGAAAGTTGCATTGGAAGCAACGAACAAGATCATACAAATTCCTAACCAACTGTAAGTTGCCATCATTAGGCAGAGAATACTTCCTTAATTTCGGTAAATCTCGGGCCGAGATTTCTTTTAAGGGGGTGAGGATGTAACACCTCGAAAATTCGCGTGTAATAAAATAACAACACGTGTCATAAATGACACGTGTCGTCATAAAACCGGATTAATAAAGATGTGTCGGGAAGATTTGAAAAGAGGCGTCATGTAAATTGTTACCTCTGAACACCTCCATTATAAATCGCAAGACCCGATTTAATATGTTACACATCTATGTTTCCCTAAAATCAGTGAATCATTGTTAATACGTGTTAATACGTAAAGCATGATAGGATATCGCGAAGAAATGAATGATAGACCTTGTTTTCGGGACTTTAATTTGAATTCAAAGAAACATATCTAAATGGTGGGGTATGTAACTGTTAAGAGCACTTCTTGGAGGTCCTTAGTTGATAATTGAGGTCCCTAAAGTCAGAAATAAGGTTGCCCTTTCGATACACCAACAAACAAGCAATTCTGGTCCCTGATGTCAAGCTTACGGACCGTAAGCATGGGGACCTTACGGTCCGTAAAGCAGGTGCCAGCAACAGAAAACCCACAGCAGCCAGTTGTGCGCGATTTCAACCCATTCAACCGGTTTTCCTTGCATGTGAAGGTCCCCTAGACACCCCTAAACACTAGTAACATGTGTTGATCATCTGTGGAGGATTGTAGACCATTGTGTCAATATATTGTGGTGTGTAAACCCACTATATAAAGGCCTCTTTGATCATTCCATTCACATTCTCAATTCTGATCATGGTGGGGCTTCCAAACTGATTACAAGGCCTCCCTAATCATCATTCAACACTAGTAAGTTTGCTAATCCCTTCTAAATTAATTCTAGCTTAGTAATTAGCTTAAAAGTCAAACCGACGTAACTTCGGTTTGACTTCGCGATTGATTAATGATAGCTCAGTCGTATCGCAAATTAAAAGTACCGTTAGATAGGTAATTATGTGGGTATTAAACCCTTATAAGGGCACGTACCGAATCCAGACCTAACTAGGTCGTTTGTCGGGTCAAACGTTGACCGAAAAAGTCAACAGAATTACAAAATGCGATTTAATGCACGATTAGCAATCCGCGAGGCGTGTAACCTGTTTTAAACTTAAAATAACTTGGTAATAAGTATAAAACTTGTCTACGCTTGTCCGACTCGACAAATTTCTGTTTAAACCCGGTTCGGAACCGAAAGACGCAAAACTTTGACTTTTGCATTGACTTCGGTTCTGACCCGTTTTAATTTGATTCGGTATTGCCTTAGTGCTTCATTAGGGTTGGGTTACATGATAGTATAAGTCTCGGTACTTGTTTCGTTGATTATCCGATGCAAGTACACGTTTCCGTTAATCGCTTAAATTGGACCATAATGCCCTTATGACCTTACAACGAGAATTTTGAAAATGTGGAAGTACAATAATTTTAGTTACTGATTATTAAACATGTACGTAAATTTTCACGTCAATCGGAGGTCTAGATTAGGAGATATGCGCATTAGCGTAAATAATAAGCTTTTTATTAATTAATCGGCGCGATTAGCGCATAGCCTATCTAAACCCGATTTTCGGCACCAAAACTTTTCCCCACTGATGTTAAATAATATTTTGGGATTTTTGAAGATTTTTAATTATTTTTAAACTGATCATAAGCTAGGTTTACCGCCTTAATTCGGTAAATACCGAATATGCCCTTTTAAGCCATAAAATGAGTTTTACAAGTCCGTTTGACGCCAATCCAATTGCTACTAATTTTAAATAATAAATGTAGTGTTTTGAACCTTTGAAACTGATTAGAACACTTAGAATCATATTTGAACCCGTACGTCGCTTAAAACGGCTTTATACGCGTATTATACGCGTAGTTTGCGTTTAAAACCATTTTGCCACGTAAGACTAAATACCTACTGATATAACATATTAAAATAGGTAATTATACTGATTACTTCAGTCCCGAACATCAGGGTTACGTTAAACCCCTTTTATAATCTTTAAAAAGGACCAAAATACCCTTACGGGGCATAATTAAGGTTTAAACTCGTTTCGGGCATTATGGAAGGTATCTTAATGATATCACAACATATTTAAAGCGTGTTAACTTGGGAAACCTGTTCGCGACCTATTCGGTTACCCGTTACGCGTTATTCGCGTTCGGATCGGTTTATATAACTAGTTTATATGAGTTAGCCGAAACGGGTCAAACCTTATCGGTTTTATCTCAAAATCTAGAATGTCAATAATGAACCCATATTAAACAAGTCTTCAAACTTGTCGGGTCAGAATCACATTCTATCCGGTCTTCGCTTAATCGTGCGTACGAACCATATCTATAAGACTAACCGGTCTAAGCTTAGGCTTAATTAAAGACCCGTTAGCATTCTAATTAATTATTTATACCATCATTCCAGACTAGAGCTTTCCGGTAAATTGTACCTACGCTTACTTAAGTGACTACGGCTGAGTTATTAGATTCTTGCTATTTAAGACAGGAGCTAGCTCAGGTAAATACTCTTAACTTATTTTCCCTATTACGGGCTTGGGATACGGTAAAATAAATACCGCATGTTCAGGTATGGGATTCAAAGACCAATGAGTCGGGAAATCTGAATAACCTGTTTTAATTCGTATTGCTTGACTGAAACATTGGGGATTAATGCGACCGTGTCCTGGATATCCTTGACTCATTAAATTGCAATGGCCACGACTTAAGCACGGGGTGTAGGCATACACCTGACAGATGCTATATGCTAAATAATAATCATGCCCAATAAGGGATTCCCAATAAGGGAATAGTGGTGTGTCGGTTAATCATGATCCGGCATAGATTCGGGCCCCGTATGTAGAGCAAGTTATGTAAAACTGATAACATGAGATATAGTTTATCCCAAAGCATAAAAAGATTAATTTTGCCTCTGTGCATTTTAATCAATGTGTCAAATTATTTTGTGCCTGGTGCATTCAAATAAATTTTATTAAACTCTTTTCAAATGAGTCGGTTGAGTGTATTTACCAGTGAAAACTGACGTATTTTCAAAAGTCTAAGTGACAGGTACAAGTACGTAATAGGCTGGAAGCGGCTCAGGACCATAATAAGGAACCTTGCAAGTTCTAGGCGTCTAAAGTCTGTTGAACAAATGATATGTTTTAAGATCCGCCTGTGAATCCTTTACCTTCCGTTGTAATACTTGACATTACTTATATTCGGAATGTAATATATTTATCTTTTGCTTCCGCTGTGCATTATTATATTGTGTTGTTTGACTATTACGTTGCCAACCACGTCACGATACTCCCCCACCGGGCCCACCGGTGACACGTGGAAATCGGGGTGTGACAGCAACATACCTTGACGTTTAACATAAATCATCTGAAACTGAGAACCATATACCAACTGTTTGTCTCTCACAAACTCTCTCATACCGGTGACATTGTAGCGCGGACATCCTTGCGAGAACTCCATACCAATAGCCACATCCCAAGTTTGACCAGCACTGTCCTTGATGGTCAAGTCCATCTTCCGATCCAAGCCATGCGTTTTTGCCCATTTCTTTTTCAGACGCTACAAATAATAATACAAAATTTTATAATAAAATTTCTTAAACACGCAACAAATTTTTACATTAATAGTATGAAGAAATAATTAATAAAACTTACAAAATGATTGTCAACAACAAAATTAACCGGAACTTCTTCATCATCACTCTGTTCAATAGCAGGTGTGACAACCGGATTAGGCAATTCATCATCAGACACTTCAATTAAATCATCAGTTGGTTCTCTTTTGGTAACAGACAGTTCAGGTGGGAAGGTTAGAAGTGCAGGCTTACAGCTAAAAACACTCAAATCAACGTCTTAAAATCAACCATTTCAAAAACCAACAAATGATCATCTGTTATCGACATCTCCTTCTTAATTCAACTCCAACCGCTGGTAATGTAAAGCTCATGGTCTAACACATCCATCCGAACAACCCACTTAAGATTACCAGCTGAACGCACCACAACAGGATCTGAAGGACAGGTATTCAGCATCGAGTGATGAACAAACAACCTGTTCACATACTACACATAGTAGAAAACGATATATCAGGATCGATGGTATACATGACATACAAAATACTGTATGAATGCAAGAATAAAATAATTTAAAACTGTATATGTTCAAGTACCATGCAGTCGTCTCGATCTTTTACATCATTTTTCGGTTTGTAGTAGAAGTACTTAGAAGGTGCAAGTGAAATGTCTTGATAAAAATAAAACAGCCGGAACAAAGATAAAGCTTCTTCATACTGAAAAACAATCCACGAATCATCTGGTAACTTCAATGACGTGACCACATCCAACCATCCATTGTAAAGAAAGTAATCGCCTGCAAGTTTAAAAATTTTGACTTCGAAGACCCTACCATCGATTGTCCGAATGACTGCATTTAGGGCTGCAAACGAACCAAACGTTCGGCGAACAGTTCGTGAACCGTTCGGCGGGAAGTTTATTTGTGTTCGTTTGTTTACTAAACAAACGAACACGAACAAGAAATTTCGTTTGTTTAGTTAAATGAACAAACATGAACAGAGGTCGTGTTCGTTCGTTTATGTTCGTGAACGTTTGGTAACGTGTTCGTTTGTGTTCAATACTTCATTAGTGTTTTTAGTTTTTATATTTATTTAAATACTTCAAAATTCTGACAAATTAAATATCTAATAAGTGTCGTTGTATTATATATTCTGTTCATAAACGATTGTTTGTGTTCGTTTGTTTCCATTTGTGTTCATGAACATTAGTTTGTGCTCCTTTATGTTCGTCAACGTTCGTTGCCTAAAATTAACAAACAAACACAAACGAACACGAACAAGTTCATTTCCTTAACAAACGAACAGGAACATAAAATCTCGTTCGATAAGTGTTCGTGAATGGTTCACGAACACATATATTTCTTAACAAACGAACACGAACAAGGTCTTGTTCGTGTTTGTTTGGTTCGTTTGCAGCCCTAACTGCATTCTTCTCTGGATAAGCAAACTTCTTAATCCAGTCACCATAATCTGCCGGAAGTTTCTGTTAAAATAACAGGTAGGTATCGTTAATGCTAATTAGACGATAAGTATTCAGAAAGGATTTATTAAAATACTGTCATTTACTGGAATCAAATGCTTATAATATAAATACTCACCAACGATTTTTTGGCGTTCTTCAATACACGGGCAGCGAATCCATAAACCATAACGCCTTTCAACGTATGAAAAGTAAATGATAACATAAAATTGAGTTTAACTTAGGTTCAATAAAAAAACGGTCATAAAACATTTAAAAGTTACCAGTTCAAATAAGAGGCTTGATATAGAATGTGTAGTATAATAATCAAATCACAGATTTAACAATCCGATATGAAAAACCATAATGTACATAAATTCATCAATATACATTCATCAGTTAAGAAGTGTTGGGAGCATCTTACATATTTTCATAAACTCAAGGAATTTTCTACCTATAGATCTTACTATTATATTTTCAGGAAGGTGCTGAGTAAATCAACATCAAATAGATGAATTCAGCTGATGGTAACCAACCAATAACAGTAGATGAAAACAGTAATTAGAACCCTAAAACACAAAAAGCTTCAAACAAACAATAACATAATCACTAAAATAACAGTAGATCACAGTTTTTCAAGAACATAATCACTAAAATAATACATCAATCTGGATCGAATAAAACTTCAAACATACAAAACGGTTACTAATTAACAGATTATGAACTCTTGGTAATCTGAGGATCAGAATTCAAAAATCAACATATACAACTGAAAAACCCTAATACACAAAACATATATACACGAACTTCAAAATTGCCGATTATAAACCCTAACAAACAAACGCTAAACCAAAACAACATCAATCGGCTACCATAATCAACCAACAGAGATTAAAACAAAACAATGAAATCAGAAAAAGTAAATCAAACAAAAGGAAAACGTGTGTAAAGGAAGAACAATCGATCAATACAATGATTAAAAAACAGTAGATGATTCACTGACTATAGTTCGAAAAAATACCGTCGATGATGATTTTTGTGTATTGAAGAATGATTGTACCTCTTCCTAAACGATCGATTGAAATTCTCACCCAAGGACTCGCCGGTTAACCTTGCAAAGATTAAGAATCGCCGATTAGGGTTTCGATGATATGTATGCGGTTATTTTGTGAGAATGGAGAGAGAGAGATGAGAGTGCTTATGATTGAAGCCAATTGAATCCCCATCCGAGAGATATGCCACTTGTCCAATTATTTGAGTTTTGCCACCTCATTGCCTATGCGGATGTTTAGTTGGCTTGCACCATTGGGTGACATGTGTCCCCCAATGGTTTGCTTTATTAGAGATATAGATTACTAATTTATTTAAAGAGTGAATTGCAAATTTGTCCTTTATCTTTATACCCAATTTCAGTCTGTGTTCTTGCAATTCGCTCTTATTTAAACTAGTATCTATGACCCGCGTTTTTGTAGCGGGACCGTTAAGCCGAACAAAAAGTAAACGCAAAAATGATGAATAACGCACGCACGTTACGACGTGTTAACTCACAAAAGTTAGACCGAAAAAGTAAAACATAAAAAATAACTAAATAGGCGTAGGACCCGCGAGTTTCGAGGGAGCTGTTAAACCGCAAAAGAATAGACGTAAAACACTTTAAGCCACACACACGTGTTATAGTGTGTTAACTCGCAAAATCTAGAACGAATCGTAAAATGACAAATTTGTAATAGATGTAAAGTAGAGGGAACCAAAGCTGAAAGTGGAAAAGTATTAGGTTAAAAATAGAAAATGTTTGTGACAAATATGTAAAAGATGAAAACTATAGGGTTAAAAGCGCAAAAGATGAAAACTATGAGAGTTATATAAAAGATGAAAAGGGTTAAAAGTTTAAATGATAGAAAGTAAAAGGGTTAAAAAGAAAAGAATAATGAATAGTGTTTTTGTGAGGGGATAATTTTTTGTAAATTAATATATGGTAAATAAAGTGGATTTTAAAATAAACATGTCTCTTAAGTTGGGTGGTGTGGAATAAAGCGTTCGTGCGTCACATCTACACCACGTGGGCACATTTCTCTATTTTTTCGTGTTATGAATTTATATCGAAATTGTTGGTAAACGGACAACAGACTGCGCCGCTACTTTTTTTTTAAATAGCAAAATAATTTTTTTTATAAACTAATTATTTGGAAAACTTGGAAACTCGACATAAGAATTTTAAACCAAAAGAATGTCAAAAGTGGCATCTTATCTATATTCTTAATTTATTGTACTTGTTATATTTGGTTGCACTTGTTCGTTGAAAATAACACATAGCCACATAAATACGTCAAATATTCAACTTAGAAAATTATGCCACATTTTCATATATTATTACTCTCTTTTTTCGAATAGATAATACACACTCTCTAATCCTACTTCTAAATTTAAACTTTTGTTAATCATGGGACTTGAATACTCTGCTTCACAAGGAGAGACACATTGGACCGCCCGTAGTGGCTCCTGAGGGGGCGTTTTTTTTGCCCAATCACGCCCAAATGCGCCAGGACACCACCCCTCTGGGCGTGTTTAGCCAGTTTTTCTGTTTTTGCGTTTTTCAAACAACGGTTGCAACACTTGGAATTGGCCAATCACATTTAATCTTCCTTTTTTAGTCCAATAGCTTTTTTCTTGTTTTTTTTATTTTTATTTAATTCTTTACACCTTTTTAACATAATGCCCACATCCTCATTACACCCATTTTAGAAAAACGCAAAATAATGTCCCTTGTTGACTGTACTGCCACATGGCGGAAAACGCCCAAGGGTGGGGGTATTATTCACCCTTACCACTACGCATTGTCTTATAAATCTAAACTATTGTTTATTATGGGACTTGAACACTCAGCTTCACGAGGAGAGACACATTATATTATATATATAACAAAAGAGGGTGTCTTTGGAATTGTATCTAAGACACCTTTGTTTTTTATTGTTTTTCTTTGCCAAATTTACAAAGATGTCATCCAACCCATGGTTTTTTTTTCAACTTTTCAACTTTTAGTATTGTCATTTACATAGGGCTGCAAATGAACCGAACGAACACGAACAAGACCTGTTCGTATTCGTTTGTTAAGAGATGTATGTGTTCGTGAACCGTTCGCGAAAACTTATCAAACGAGATTTTAAGTTCGTGTTCGTTTGTTAAGGAAATGATCTTGTTCGTGTTCGTTTGTGTTTGTTTGTTAATTTTAGGCAACGAACAAAAACAAACGTTGACGAACACAAATGAGCACAAACTAAAGTTCATGAACACAAATGGAAACAAACGAACACAAACAATCGTTAATGAGCAGAATATATAATACACTGACACTTATTAGATATTTAATTTATCGGAATTTTGAAGTATTTAAATACATATAAAAACTAAAAACACTAATGAACTATCGAACACGTTACCGAACGTTCACGAACATAAACGAACGAACACGACTTCTGTTCATGTTTGTTCATTTAACTAAACGAACGAAATTTCTTGTTCGTGTTCGTTTGTTTAATAAACAAACGAACACAAACGAACTTCCCGCCGAACAGTTCACGAACTGTTCGCCGAACGTTGGGTTCGTTTACAACCATTTACACCCTCCCAACTTTTTAAAAACTTTGTAAAATGTCAAAAAAAAAACCCTCGATTTTTACGTGCTTGTTTTTATGTACGTATGTCAGATATAATACGTTTTCGTGCTTATTTTATGTTCATTTTTTATTGGTCTACGTTTTGTTCATTGAAAATAACACATAAATATATTCAACTTAGAAAATTATGCCACATTATACATATACATATATAGTTTTCGAAGGCTCATGAATAGTAATTTCAATTTTAAAATAATATATAGCTTTTTAATATTTTATTATATCAATATATTATTTTTAATATTTACTTTTAACATCTTTTAGTTTTTTTTCTATTTAGTTTTAGCTTTTAACGTATTTTCTCTTTTTCCTTTTCTAAAACCATATTTCCTTTATCATTTATTTTGTTTTTAATAATTATTTTTTCTTTTTTTTTTAAATCATTTTTACTTTATCAGTTAATTAAGTACGTAGTTGTGCTTAATATTTACCCTCGATTATATACGTTTTATAAAAAAATGAATTTATATTAAAAAAATAAAGTATTTATTTGGTATCGTAAAATGATACGATGATAAACTGAACCGATTCTAACAGTTTGGCTTTCCAAACAACATGCTACATTTTCAAATAACGTTTGTTTTACATTATCATTTGCTCTATTTCGCCGCAACGTGCGACACTGAAAAAAACCTAGTTTTTTTATATACTATTACTATTATTTTTTCAAGTGGATAATAGTATAATACAATCACCCTCTAATCATACTCCTAAATTTAACCTTTTGTCTACTGTGGAACTTGAACGCTCAGCTTCACGATGAAAGACACAATTCCAACACACCTTGGTACCGCTACATACAAACTGTTAAAACTACATAATGTGTCATTTTCATGACTTTAAAACATTGAAAAGTTAGGGTGTAACATATGTTTATTTAAGCTTTGACTTTTAGTATCAATCAATAATATTCATGGCGGCTTCTAAGAAAGATGTGCATATATGATACAGATACAATGTGGTTTATAATACTAGACTGTTTGTTTATTTTGTCACTGTCTTTATAAAAAAAAAAAAAGTCACAACTTGGAGATGTATGTCGTTATTATCTATAACAATTTTCAGCCACTATCTTTATAAAAACAAAAATAAAAAAAGGGGTCACCACTGGGAAATCTCAGCCAGGTGGGTTATCAAGTAGTGATGAAACTGATCGGAGGTTATTACTTAAGTAATTAGGTGTAAGTAGATTGTAATATTTATTATATTACTAATTTATTTAAAGAGTGAATTGCAAATTTTGTTCTTTATTTTTATACTCAATCTCAGGCGGTGTCTTTTATCTTTAAAATTGATAAGTTTTATACTTAATTTAACTCGCAAAAGTTAGACCGAAAAAGTAAAACATAAAAAAGAATAACTAAATAGGCGTAGGACCCGCGGGTTTCGAGGGAGCTGTTAAACCGTAAAAAATAGACGTAAAAAACTTTGAACCACACGCACGTGTTGTAGTGTGTTAACTCGCAAAATATAGAACGAATCGTAAAATGACAAATTTGTAAAAGATGTAAAGTAGAGGGAACCAAAGTTGAAAGTGGAAAAGTGTTGGGTTAAAAATAGAAAATTTTTGTGACAAATATGTAAAAGATGAAAACTATAGGGTTAAAAGTGCAAAAGATGAAAACTATGGGGGTTATATAAAAAATGAAAAAGATTAGAAGTTTAAATGATAAAAAGTAAAAGGGTTAAAAGAAAAGAAAAATGAATAGTGTTTTTGTGAGGGGATAATTTTTTGTAAATTAATATATGGTAAATATATGGTAAATAAAGTGGATTTTAAAATAAATCTGTCTCTTAGGTTGGGTGGTGTGGAATAAAGCGTTCGTACGTCACATCTACACCACGTGGACAATGAGCTTTAACTAACTTACTTACTCGTTAGCATGGTGTGGGATAAGGTCCTTTAACTATTATTCTATACTAGTGGGGAACCCGCGCGTTGCGGCGGGGCTAACAATTTATACCCCTTTGTACTTGTTTTCCGTTAGTTTATCAATCCTTCCGTATTATGTTAGTTGCGTTGCATGTTCAAATGGGTCATTGATGGAACAACTAATGTCCGTAATGAAAATGATACTTTTTGACCATTTACGCGACCAATTTGTTTGCCATGCCTAACAATCAACAAACTAACAGAATACATTGTAGCAAACACTTGTATAAATAAACTGTCAATTATACAAATTTTGCCAATGGACCACCACCCCATTGGTTAATTTTAAGTTAAACTTTGTAAAACTTGATTTATAAGTTAATTTTAAGACTTAAATTACTCACAATCTGTGTGTAGTGTGTTATAAATAAAACAGACATTCTAATACCATTAACTATTTTGTTTACCATATTTACATAATATTTATACGTGGTTACCAAAAACAAAGTACGTGAAGGTCATTACAAAAAAATAATTTGCTTTATGTCTTCAATCTTACTCTATGTTTTATTCACATCCTATCTTTTTAAATTAACGCAACGGAGGCATATATATAGCTTCATTAATGGATGCATATATAGGATCGAAAATTTTAGGTGGTTAGTGTTACACCACATGATAGCGACAAGGCTGCCGTAGTTTGGAGTGTGCCAAAAACTTACACCGCATAATGATGGTCATTTTATAGTTGTATGTTTTGGTTCCATTTGATCTTATTTGTTTTTTTGATTTATTTTTGTTAGTTGATTTAGAATATACATAAACCAGTTTCTTTGAGAAACATTGAAGTCGAATAATGTAACCATACCATAGGCAGAGACATGTTTATGTTTCAACCAATCCTAAACACTATACAAGAAAATGAAGTTGGAAATATGAATAAAAAATAGTTCTTTCTTCGATTGAAACACTTTTAACCCGGCAAGAAACGCTGAACCGACCGATATGATGAGATCATTTAACGACAAACGACCAAATTAAATGGGAAATCATTGCGAAGACTGCTGCGTAACCCATATACATCATGATTTTACAAACTTATGTCACAAGCACCTCTCAAATTTCACAATTCATTAATGGTTTTAATAGCAAAAAAGTCGGTGTATTACCTTAGAGATGATCGAAATGAAGGTGGGCAGGCAGTCACCGGCTGCGATGATATTTAAATATGTAAAAGATTAATAAAATATTCTATGGTGCTTTGAAGTTTGAATGAAAGGAAACCTGAAAACATGACCAATCACTGACGTCACTTTATATTGCACGCGATATCCTAGAAATGTGCCATCAAATTCATGAACCTCAGTACTACCCCTTCGTGATGACATATGTAAAATCAGTGTTGTAAATCTCAGAAAAAATGTTAATGAGAAATAAAGCATAGAGATATAAGGTAATTAGTGAGCAACTCCAAAGCTCCTTTTTGACGTCACAATCATCATAACTTCCAGAAATCATCAACTGTGAATCTAATTATGCTTTGCAATAAGTGATTACTCTTTAATGTAAGATTAATAACGAATCGCTTTGCAATAAGTAAATCAGACGTATACCGAACGGTGTAAGGTCCTCGACTTGCTCTGGTGAGTTTCTCCGATCTCCGACGACGCTTTTGAAGTCTCCGGCGATACTTCTTCTTTCCAGAATCCTTGTTTCCTTCAGTATGAACATACCCACAATAAGTCATCTTCTACATTAACCCATCCTACTGAAACCCATGATAATCAACTTTACAGTTATGATTATTAATGAATAGATGGTTTGGCAATAAGTAAATAAGACGTATACCGAACGGTGTAAGGTCCTCGACTTGCTCTGGTGAGTTTCTGCGATCTCCGGGAGAAAAAGGGTTGTAGGATGAGATTCGAATGTTGCCGTCGATGACTCGGGTTGGCTTCCTGGCACCGTATTCGAGTTCCGACGAGGATGTAGATGAATCCAAGAAGGTTGTAGATGAATCCAAGAAGGTTGTTTATGATTGGGGGGACTCAAAATTTAATCTGAATGTTGATGAATCCAGGAAGGATTTAATCTGAATGTAGTAATGTAGTATTTATCTATATCCAATTAATGATTTAATGATGAGGAGGGGGAAAATTTGCAACGTAAAAAAATTAAGTCAATGTAGTAATTTACTGAATGTAGTAATTTTAGTAATCTGAATTGATGAGGAGGGGAAAAGTTTGCAACGTAAGGATTTAAGTCAATGTAGTAATTTACGAATGTAGTAATTTTATAGTATTTAATCTGAATCAATTATCAATTAATGATTTAATGATGAGGAGCTCAAAAGCTTTTAACGGAAGTATTCCAATTCCCAATTAATGATTTAATGATAGTTCTACATGGATGGCTGGTGACTTTAAAGACGAATTTACCCTTCTAAAACAATTAATCTATGCATTATGTGTTGTATAACAAGCATTTAAATAGATACCTCTTAATTTTTAAGAAGCCCTTAAGGAAATGTTTTATAATATAGTATAGATATAAATAAGCAAACTTTTTGTGCATAACAACTTGTAACTTATGCTTTGAGAGTTTTTCAAAAAAAAACTTTATTTTTTACTTTTAACCCAAATGTTTTTACCTTTTTGCAATTTTAACCTTACATAATTTGTTTTTTTTAACTTTAACCCAAAACTCTTCATTATTTGCAATTTAACTCCACAACTTTTGTCACTTACACTTTTCATCTTTGGCAAATTTTCGGTTTATGTATAGTTCTAAATTTTTCGAGTTAATACGACGCAACGTACGAATGTGGTTCAACTTTTTTATGTTTTGTTTCAAATTTTGCAAGTTAACACGGCGCAACGTGCATCTGTGGTTCAACTTTTTTACCTATATTTTTTCATGTTTGACAGGTTCGTTGCAACACGCAGATCCTAGGTCGAGTCAGTGTTGGTGGTCGATAGCGGTTGTGTGACATTAGTACTATTTAACACTTTTTTACGTCCCGCCGCAACACGGGGTGTGCTTTGAGGGTTTTCCAAAGAAAAAAATGGTTATGCATATAGTTGTCGTAACCTAGGCTTTGCGGGTTTTCAAAAAAAATGATTTTCTTTTACTTTTCACCCTAAAGTATTTCATAAATTACTTTTAACCCAAAACTGTTTGTTTTTTTACTTTTAACCCAAAACGTTTTATCTTTTGCAATCTATTCTCACAACTTTTTTTTTACTTTCAACTTTGGTTCTTTATAGTTTTCATTTTCCGCAAATTTTTCGCTTTATGCTTGGTTCTAAATTTTGTGACTTAACACATCACAACGTGCGTCTTTGATTTAACGTTTTTACGTTTCGTTCTAAATTTTGCGACTTAACACGACGCAACGTGCGTGTGTGGGTGAACGTTTTTACATCGTCTATTTTTCCCCGTATGACAGGTTTAACATAACGTGGCGGGTCCTAGATCGACTGTGTCTTTGGTTTAACCTTTTTTACGTTTCGTTCTAAATTTTGCGAGTTAACACGACGCAACGTGCGTCTGTGGGTGAACGTTTTTACATCGTCTATTTCCTCCCCGTTTGACAGGTTTAACATAACGTGCGGGTCGTAGATCAACTTAGTTATAACTAAAGAATCCCCGCCGCATTGCGGCGGGTCTCAATCCTAGTTAATACAAAAAGAAAAAAAATATAAATCCGTGATTGATTCTTTGCACATGGGCCCCGCTCTTTCTCCCTCTTATTGTCCCAGGCCCACTAGTACAATGGCGGACCCTTCCTTTGGCGCCCCCTTTTGGCTATGGTGAGGTGGTGTTAAGGGGCGTTATAGGCTGAGGTGGAGGTGGACGTTAACCAACACCACTAAGCCTTATGCTAGATAACTAAATGTTTGTTTGGGCCCGTATGTATGAGTTCGTATGATTGTGTGTAATCACGTGCATGTGTGCATTCACATGTTGATGTATCTGTTTATTTTAAAACACTTTCGCGAACATATTTTTTTTCAAAGCGAACACAACTCATATCAACTTTTGTAGAAACAATGTGTTCGCTTAAAGCAAACATGATCGCGCGAATGAAGGGTTTTCTCTAAACTCGCAAACTCATGGTGATTTCATAAAACCAACATTTTTTAGTATAGAATTACATTCATGAACCCAACTTGTTTCCTTTTCATAATGTTCACAAATTAAATGCTCAACCAACAAGAAGCTGTCCTCATCATAACAAATTATCTACCTTCAAGATGTCCCATATGGTCTAATCACTCCTGTTGCTATTCTATGACCTTAAGACAATGAATTCAATGTATTTGTACATGAGGTGCCACATAATTACAAGTTACAACAAGATTGTAGCCTTGAAATCACTCTTGGAATTATTATTCAATATCTATTCTTTAACTTGATCCCGGGCTCAGCGCAAGCGATGAAACTCCGGGAACAACTTTGGGCGCATTCGTGATCTCTTCCAAAGACGCGACAACCTCAGCCATTGTGGGCCTAAGTTTGGAATCTTTATGGAGACATTTTAGTGCAAGTGCAGCCACGGCTTGTGCACCTTTCTTTGAGTACCGACCACCTAACCGTGTGTCCATAATTCTAAAAACCCCTCTATTTTCATTTAGAAACGGTTTCACCCAATCGACTAATGTCTCTTCTACACCCCCGGCTCTCTCGTCAGCAATTGCTCGTCGTCCTGACAATAACTCCAGTAGGACCACTCCAAAACTGTACACGTCGTTATTTATAGTCAAGTGACCTGTACACCAAACCCATCAATGCATCAAAAATATTATCCAAACATCATTACATCAAAGTATTTTAACATGTGGTCAAATACTACCACAATGGTATTGTTGACTATGTCAAACCATAAATGAAAAGTATGGCTAAACATTAATATTTGTCAAAGTTTTTAACCATGTGGTCACATACTACCATAATGATCAAATTTCTTAAAACATATAACTAGGCATTAGACATACCAATTATTTATCATCTAGATTTTGACTTTTTGTGGTCAAACTAATAACTCTTCAACATGAAATTGGTACTTAATAATACCAATGATGTTGCTAATGAGGCCAAACTTTAAAGCGAAAAGTATGACCAATCGTCCGAATTTGTCAAACATACAATTAAAAATAAAAAAACACTTTGAATTCGAAGATGAAAAGCAGTCAATTTGACCTCAAAAGTCAAGCCATCGTTTGTAAAATTTTACCTGTGGCTACGTATTCTGGAGCTGCATAACCGCTGGTTCCCACAACTCGGGTTGAGACATGTGTGTTATCTCCTACAGGCCCGTTTCTTGCTAACCCGAAATCCGACAGTCTTGCATTAAATTCCTGTATTTTATCAAAAATAAAAAAAAATATATATATAAGAATCAATCAAACATAGTAGTTTAAAATTTTATGCAATTTTCCCAAAAATTATAAATCATTTTAGCATACCGAACTTAGGAGGATATTAGACGCCTTCAAATCGCGATAAATAATACTTGGTTCCTTACTATGCAAGAAAGATAATCCATGAGCTACATCAATAGCAATGCGCATTCTTGTGGCCCAAGGTATAGGTTCAACACCTTCTGCAAGTAACCGAATAATCATGTTAACTTAAAACGAAAGATTTAAACCAGCGGTTCATCGTTGCAGCCATGGAAAACATGAACAAAAGCTTACTTCTAAACAAGTGATTTTCTAAACACCCTTTTGGCATGTATTCGTATACGAGAAGCCTGCTTTCGTATTCTTGACAGTATCCGATAAGTTTAACGAGATTTTTGTGACGAAGCTTGCCCATGAAATCAACCTCAGTCTGCAAATTACAAGAATTGAAGAATAATGATACAAATTTAGTCTTTCTTGTTTTCTAGCAAATGATAATACCAAAAAAAAAAAAAAAAATAGAGAATGGTAAATACATCAATCAAAATTCAAAATGTAATATATTTTTGTTTTTTACAACATACTAATTTATTGTTCTTAACTTCTAACATGAATAATATCATATTTACCTAATAAAATATCATAGTATCAAATATGTTTAATTTAAATTTAGATTAGGAGAGATTCTATATAGAATTTTACGTGTTTGAATACGTATATTTGATATCATTTTCTTGGTTGTGTGTGTGTTTATATAAAGAGGGTGTTTGGGATTACGTTTTGAAGTGATTATTTGATTATTGCGTTTGTAAAACATAAATAATCAAAAAAAGTGTTTGGATGAAAAAGTGATTATCTGCCTCCAAAACGCAGTTTTGGGGAAGCATGTACCTACATGCTTACGCAAAATTTATTTTGAAAACGCAACACCAAACGCCCTCATATACAGTTCTACACACACAATAGTATTGTAATTTTTCAAATGTGTATATATAGCAATATGTTTTCAACGTAAATATGCGACTATTTTTATAAAAATAACCCAAAAAAACTTAACAATTATACGTAGCGCATACAAGATAACCAGATGAAAGTCAAAAAGAGATCGTAATGAAAATCACATTAAAAAACACTATATTTTTGTTAAAAACTATTTTATTTACATTTAGTTTTATATTAAATTTACCAACTTTCTTATGCATAAGATTATATAAAAATAAACGTTTTCACACACTTTAACAATTAGAACGTATTCAACCAGACGTTCTAACCGTTAAAGTGTGTGCCTCACAACCAAAATGTTTAAGTATAAGTAACATTTTGACACAAACAACCAAAGAAAATGTTACTTACAAGCCATTCTCTATGACCTTGATGACTTTCAGCTTTCAAACATTTAACTGCCACCACAAGTCCGGTACCGGGTTTCGCCGGAGCAAAAGTGGTTTCATCAATCCACCCTTTATACACCCGGCCAAACCCGCCTTCTCCGATGAGACTATCCGACCGGAAATTCTTTGTAGCAGTCTTCAGATCACTCAACGTGAACGCCTTCAGGTTATTAGTGATCGGAAAACTTTCATCTTTTGACACTTTTGAAGCTTTCTTGATTTTCTTCTTACTTGCTTCTTGATTTCTTTCCCTTTGGTTAATAGCTTCCTCTGTAATAACAAGATTTTGATAAAATCACAAACCCAGATCATATTTGTTGAGAAAGATTAAAAAGTTTTGATTTTTAATTATAAATTTTAATAAAATCATAAACCCATGTCATAATTGGTAAAAAAGATTGTAAAGTTTTGATTTTTATTGAAAAAGAGAGCATATGCATCCTCTGTAACAACAAGATTTTCAATAAAATCACAAACCCAGATCAAATATGTTGATAAAGATTAAAAACTTTTGATTTTTAATGAAAAAATTTGATAAAATGACAAACCCAGGTCATATTTATTGAAAAAGATTGTAAAGTTTTGATTTTTATTGAGAAAGAGAGCATATGCATCCTCTGTTACAGCAAGATTTTCAAGAAAATCACAAACCCAGATCAAATTTGTTAAAAAAGATTGTAAAGTTTTGATTTTTATTGAGAAAGAGAGCATATGCATCCTCTGTTACAGCAAGATTTTCAAGAAAATCACAAACCCAGATCAAATTTGTTAAAAAAGATTGTGAAGTTTTGATTTTTGTTGAAAAAGATAGCTTACTCATTAACTGTGAGGAAGAAACATGAGCAACATTTGCAGGTTTTCCAACACAGAGACCCATTTGATGATTAGGGTTTTGGTGATGAACATGATCAGAAACAGAGCAACTTGGGGTATATATTGGTGGCGGTTTTGGGAGTTCTTTTTTGAATATTCTGCATTTTTTTAGTCAAAAACTAATAATTTTTCTTATGTATTATTAATTATTAAATGTGTAGACTTTTTTATTTTTTTTTTATTTTAACGGCTCATGTCAAAAACTAATAATTTTTCTTTTGTATTTTTTATTGAGTTAATTACTGTTTCGTCCCTTTGTTTTGTCCAAAATCACTATTTCAGTTCATTAGTTTAAAAATTGCGATTTCAGTCCCTGTGGTTTCACTTTCGTAACCATTTTAGTCCACCTCGTACCTATTTCAGTCCCTGTACTAACAGACTAAACCTGTACTAACAGAATAAATTGATTGAAATGGTTACGAAAGTGAAACCACAGAGACTAAAATGGTTACGAAAGTGAAACCATAGGGACTGAAATCGCAATTTTTTAACTAATTGACTGAAATAGTGATTTTTGACAAACCACATGGACGAAAACAGTAATTAACTCTTTTTTATTTTTTTAGTCAAAAACTAAATAACTTATGTTTGAGGATGGCGCCAAACCGTTTTAGGAGAAAAAGACTAGCTCACAAAACTCCTTGGCTTGCCTTTTAGAAGAAATTCGTTGACAACAAGATTTGAACCCGAGTCTCCCCTTAGAGAGAGTTAGGGGTTGTTTGTTTAGCTCTTAATGAGGTTCTTAATAGTTCAGACCTCAGTATGGTTCAGCACTTAATGATTCAGAATGTTTGTTTCGCGAGCAGATGTCTAAATGGTTCAGACATTTGTCTCTGAATGGTTAAGTTTTATACTGAGTCTGAATGATTAACACCTCTAATCTGAATTGGTCAGACGTTTGCCTCTGAACGATTAAGCATTATATTGGCTCTTAATAGTTCAGACACGTTACTGGTTCAGCACTTAATTGTTCAGACATCTTACTAATTTAGCACTTAACCATTCAGAAGTTGTCAAATAGCCCCTTAGATAGACATATAGTGCCGCTAGAGTAGAATGCCTTTGGCTGTATATATTGTCATTTTAGTTCCTGAGGTTTGGCCTAAAATACTACTTTAGTCCAAATAGTTTTTTGAGTAAATTATGTCCTTAATGTTAAAAGCTTTTTTCAAACGGTGTTTTTTGACGCTAAATTTGACAAGTTTTGTACTTTAACGTTTTAAAATCCTGTACTATTTTAAACTCAGGTAACATTTTGGGCCAAACTAGAGACTAAACTTGATAATTTACTTGGCTGTATAAGATTACTTGTTTGTCTTAAACGTATTCTAGTTTTCTTTTGCACACTTATTATGGTAGTTTTATATACGGTTTGGTTTGTATCTTAATTTCAATCTTATGGGATTAATATTATACAAATACATATAGGTATTTAATTATATTATCACTCTATAGTTTTCGTCATCAATTTGGTCAATCTTTTTGGTTGAATTTAATGAGCATTTGATAATGTTATATAAATTTTATATATGCACGCTCTTAAATATAATTTAATTCGACAGTTGTATTTTTTTTAAAGTATTATGGTTTAAACTGTCATAAAAGCAAAATCTTAACTCGTAACATGTAATAAGTAAGATTGTGTTATGTAATTTATATGAATTCAAAAAAGATAGGGACCGACACTCTTTGTTTGAGGCTATGTTGTTAAAAACGCAACAGGTGCTCCATGTATCAATAACGATGAGCATCCATCAAGACGCTCAAGCAAAGATTCTGGCCAATTTATGGTCAGGTATCGCGCAAATTCCGGCCATATCCAAAGAAAAAAAAGGTTGATGAGAGGAGAGCATTATAGAGACAAAAGAATGTGTAGAAACAAGATAAATTAAATAAGATAAATTGTTTATTTTATGACTAAAAGTGATGTATTTTTTGTATGGGATGCAACACCTGTAATATACACTTGTCATAAATAGCAAATTTGACGATGTTTAGAGTAAACATATCAAGACACTAATATACCGAGTTGTTTATGACAAAAAGGTTACCTAATTTTGAATTTTAAAATGTCTATAGTTAGGTTATTACTTTTTTTAATTTATATTTTAAATATTTACAAGTCTATTATATATTTTTTACTTTTCTTATCCGTGTGCTTTCTTTATCTTGGGTCTTGTTTTTAAACAATTTATTTAGGGTCTACATATTTACACACCTTATTGTCTATTTTGACACCCTTCAAGACGCCTCGTATAGACCTATACGAGGCGTATAGCCTTTTTCAATTTCCAAGAGAATCTCTGATGATGTCATATTTTGTCTTATTTGCCTCGTATACGCCTCGTATGGGCCTATACTGGGCGTCTAGGCAAAAAAAGACCATTTAGCCCCTGATTTAGGCCTATACTGGGGGTAAATTGGTCTTTTTTGTCTCTCTTATATGCCTAGTATAGGCCTATACTAAGCGTATATAAGGGTTTTTTTTTTAACAAACATTTTATACAATATTAATCGTTTTAGCAAACTTTTATACAAAAACAAGTTTTTTTATTTTAAATAATTAATATTAGGACCCCTTGTTGGTTTTTTTTTAGTTGAAAAATGGATGTTTTGGTAGGGTAAATTGATTGTTTTTGGAGGGTGAATGTTTTTTGAGTAAAAAAATAGGTGTTTTGGTGGGGTAATTTGAGTTGTTTTTTAAAAAAAAATACCCCTTCAAGACGCCCAGTATAGGGCTATACTGGGCGTCTATGTGAACCAAAAGACCATTAAACCCCTGAATTAGGCCTATACTGGGGGCAAAACAGGGCTATAATGGTCTTTTGGACCCCTCATATACGCCCAGTATAGCTCTATACTGGGCGTCTATTATTTTTTTTTTGTTTTCTTTTTTTTTATATTTAAAAAGAGAAAACAAAAAAAAATAAAAATAGACGTCCAGTATAGGGCTATACTGGGCCTATACGAGGGGTCCAAAAGACCATAATAACCCTGTTTTGCCCCCAGTATAGGCCTAATTCAAGGGTATAATGGTCTTTTGCCCCACATAGACGCCCAATATAGCCCTATACTGGGCGTCTATTTTTATTTTTTTTTGTTTTCTCTTTTTAAATACCAATAACACTAATATTAACTATAAAAAACTCATATTAATTATAATAACACTCATATTAATTATAATAACTCATATTAATTATAATAACACTAATATTAATTATAAAAAAACTCATATTAATTATAATAACACTAATATTAATTATAATAACTCATATTAATTATAATAACACTAATATTAATTATAAAAAAACTCATTTTAGTATCAATAACACTAATATTAATTATAAAAACTCATATTAATTATAATAACACTCATATTAATTATAAAAAAACTCATTTTAGTATCAATAACACTAATATTAATTATAAAAACTCATATTAATTATAATAACACTCATATTAATTATAATAACACTAATATTAATTATACGATGTTTATACGAGACCTATACGAGACTTATACTATACTATACGATACGATACAACACGATAGGCTTATACAAGACCTATACGAGACTTATACTACACTATACTATACGATACGATGCGATACAACACGATACTATAGGATACGATACCACATCCATAGGCCCATACAATGCCAATACGAGATTTATACTACACTATACGATATGATACGATACAATACAATACGATATTAGACTATTGGATAAGATACAACACTCGTATAGGACTATAGGTGTGGTTTAGGTCCCGTTTAGGCCTATAGGCTTATACAAGACGTATGGTTGTAAAGGAACCGAACGTTCAACGAACAGTTCGTGAACCGTTCGGCGGGAAGTTCGTTTATGCTCGTTCGTTTAATAAACGAACGAACATGAACAAGAAATTCCGTTTGATTAGTTAAATGAACGAACATGAACAAAGGTCTCGTTCGTTCAATTGTGTTCGTGAACGTTCGGTAAGGTGTTCGTGAACATTCGTTCATTTGCGTTCGTTTATGTTCGTATGTTCGTGTTTTAATTAAAGATTTGTATACTTTCATATATTTTATCTATACTTTTTTATACTATTAAACTTTTATTTATATCATTACCCTAACAATTAAACTAGAAAACCCTCTTTCACCTTGTTTATGCACCATTTCCCTTTCTTTTCTCATTATTTACATCGACGAATATGATCTACATCCGTTCCACAATAAGGGATTAAAGTTGTGCTACTCTCTGGGACATCCACCTTTATTCTTCATCGCGTTCGCCAAATTTATTTGTGTTCGCTTGTGTTCGTGAACACGCTCATTTCCTTAATGAACGAACACGAACATAAAATCTCGTTCGGTAAGTGTTCATGAACCGTTCATGAACACATTTATTTCCTTAACGAACGAACACGAACAAGGCCTCGTTCGTGTTCGTTCGGTTCGTTTACAGCCCTACGTATATGGGACCTATACTAGACTTATACTATACACTATACGATACGATACAACACCCGTATACGTCGATAGGCCTATACAAGACCTATAAGGGACCTATACTACACTATATGATACGATAGTATCGTATTGTATAGTATGGTATCGTATTGTATCGTATTGTATCGTATAGTGTATAGTATAAGTCTCGTATAGGTCCCATATAGGTCTATACGAGAGTTATACGAGACTTATACTACACTATACGATACAATACAATACAACACGATAGGCTTATACAAGACCTATACGAGACTTATACTACACTATATTATACGATACGATGCGATACAACACGATACTATAGGATACGATACCACATCCATAGGCCCATACAATGCATATACGAGATTTATACTACACTATACGATACGATACGATATGATACGATACAATACAATACGATATTAGACTATTGGATAAGATACAACACTCGTATAGGACTATAGGTGTGGTTTAGAAAAATATTCGATCGTAGAAATATTACATTGTTTTTAACATATAGTGTAGTATAGGTCTCGTATAGGTCCCTTATAGGTCTTGTATAGGCCTATCGACGTATACGGGCGTTGTATCATATCCTATAGTATCGTATTGTATTGTATCGTATTGTATTGTATCGTATAATTAATATTAGTGTTATTATAATTAATATGACTTTTTATAATTAATATTAGTGTTATTGATATTAATATGAGTTTTTTATAATTACTATTAGTGTTATTATAATTAATATGAGTGTTATTATAATTAATATGAGTTTTTATAATTAATATTAGTGTTATTGATATTAATATGAGTTTTTTATAATTAATATTAGTGTTATTATAATTAATATGAGTTATTATAATTAATATTAGTGTTATTATAATTAATATGACTTTTTTATAATTAATATTAGTGTTATTATAATTAATATGAGTTTTTTATAGTTAATATTAGTGTTATTGATATTAATATGAGTTTTTATAATTAATATTAGTGTTATTATAATTAATATGAGTTATTATAATTAATATTAGTGTTATTATAATTAATATGAGTTTTTTTATAATTAATATTAGTGTTATTATAATTAATATGAGTTTTTTATAGTTAATATTAGTGTTATTGATATTTTAAAAGAGAAAACAAAAAAAAAAAAAAAAATAGACGCCCAGTATAGGGCTATACTGGGCATCTATGTGGACCAAAAGACCATTATACCCTTAAATTAGGCCTATACTGGGGGCAAAACAGGGCTATAATGGTCTTTTGGACCCCTCGTATACGCCCAGTATAGCCCTATACTGGGCGTCTATTTTTATTTTTTTTTTGTTTTCTCTTTTTAAATATTAAAAAAAGAAAACAAAAAAAAAGTAAAAATAGACGCCCAGTATAGGGCTATACTGGGCGTATACGAGGGGTCCAAAAGACCATTATAGCCCTGAATTAGGCCTATACTGGGGGCAAAACAGGGCTATAATGGTCTTTTTTGCCTCTCTTATATGCCTCGTATAGGCCTATACTGGGCGTCTTGAAGGGTTTGTTTTTTTTTTTTTAAACAAACATTTTATACAATATTAATCGTTTTAGCAAACTTTTATACAAAAAAAGTTTTTTTTATTTTAAATAATTAATATTAGGACCCCTCGTTGGGTTTTTTTTAGTTGAAAAATGTATGTTTTGGTAGGGTAATTTGATTGTTTTTGGGGGGTGATATTTTTTGAGTAAAAAAATGTGTGTTTTGGTGGGGTAAATTGAGTTGTTTTTTAAGAAAAGTTTTATTTTTACTCAAAAAACATCACCATCCAAAAACAATCAAATTACCCTACCAAAACATCCATTTTTCAACTCAAAAAAAAAAAACCAACGAGGGGTCCTAATATTAATTATTTAAAATAAAAAAAACTTGTTTTTGTATAAAAGTTTGCTAAAACGATTAATATTGTATAAAATGTTTGTTAAAAAAAAAAAAAAAAAAAACCCTTCAAGACGCCCAGTATAGGCCTATACGAGGCATATAAGGGGCAAAGGGTCACATATGAGACCTATACGAGGGGTCCTATACGTCCAGTATAGGCCTATACGAGGCGTCTTGAAGCAGTCAAACCAGAAGTGACATGAGTCAGACACTGACTTTAATGTAACCCTATACGCCTCGTATAGGCCTATACGCCTCGTATAGGCCTATACGAGGCTTCTAGGGCTTAAAGGTGTCCAAATAGGCAAACAGTGTGTCCAAATAGGTCCTGCCTTTATTTATGCCTAGACTCAATGCTGACCCTTTACATCTTGAGTACGTTTTGTGACTCATAAAACTACGATTTGAATAAATGAAGCAAAATGGTATGGATATCATAAATTTTAAAAGTAGGTACATACTTGATATTTTAATTTAATATTAAAGACGTGATATTATGTATTTTTAAAATAATAATTTATGTAATTATTTCATATATCATATATGCATGTGCACCCACCAATATGTATACTGTATACATAGAAATGAATTATGGATTATTTGATAGGCATTATTTATAGTATAGATGAATATAATCGGGTGATTCCGCTGATGACACAATAATACTTCAGTGGTCCGTTAGTGATCCAAATTTGCCGTTAAAAAAAAAAAGAAAGAAAGATAGTATAAGGCCGGAGGGTATGGAGGGCACCACTGTGCCACCTATACGAGGGGTCCTATACGTCCAGTATAGGCCTATACGAGGCGTCTTGAAGCAGTCAAACCAGAAGTGACATGAGTCAGACACTGACTTTAATGTAACCCTATACGCCTCGTATAGGCCTATACGAGGCGTCTAGGGCTTAAAGGTGTCCAAATAGGCAAGCAGGGTGTCCAAATAGGTCCTGCCTTTATTTATGCCTAGACTCAATGCTGACCCTTTACATCTTGAGTACGTTTTGTGACTCATAAAACTACGATTTGAATAAATGAAGCAAATATGAACCGCATACATTGTTGGAAGGATGTCATAGATACTTTCAATCGAAGGTTATCGAGTTGGAAAGCAAAACTCCTATCTTTTGCCGGGCGTGCAATACTAGTAAAAGCAGTACTAGGAAGTTTGCCGAATTATTATTTGTCTTTGTACAAGTGTCCGATCGCGGTCATAAAAGTATTAGAGGGCATTAGAAGGAAATTCTTATGGGGTGGATGCAATTCGAATAAAAAGATGAGATGGATAAAGTGGGAAAAAATCGTAGCAGCAAAGAAGTTTGGTGGACTCGGTATAGGAAGCATACGAGATCTTAACCTAGCTTTACTTGTAAAATGGTGGTGGCGACTAAAAATGGAACCACAACAGTTATGGGTAAAGGTTATAAATGCAATTCACAAAAATAAGAGAAGAATTTCTTCGGTTCCATTAAAGAAAGAGCAAACTGGGATATGGAAAACGATCGTGGAAACAAGGAAGGATTTGTGCAAAAGAGGTGTAGAAATTGACAAAAACCTTATAAGCAAAGTGGAATCAGGAGACAAAACTTTATTTTGGGTAGACGTTTGGGTTGGGGATAAACCATTAAGAGAAGAATTCCCTTTGATTTATCAACTAGCTAAGGAGAAAAGAGCAAAGGTACAGGAGTGTTATAGACGTATGAATGGCGGAATCTTGTGGGATTGGGCATGGCTGAGAACACCAAGCACTGATGCCGAAAATCATCAAGTGGAGGAATTGCAGGGGATTTTGAACCAAGTGCGGATATCGGAGGCCAGTGACAACTGGATATGGAAAGGGGAGGATAACTCGGAATTTTCGGTTAAAAAGGTGAGGTATACACTGTCAAGGAACATAAACTTGAATGAGCCCGCGGACGAGTTTTTCTGGAATAATTGGGCTGCACAAAAGTGCAGCATGTTTGTTTGGAGAGCTATCAAAGGCAAGATCCCGACAGCCACAAAACTGAAGGAAAGAGGCGTCCCAGTTCCAACCGAAATATGTAAGGTTTGCAATAGAGAAGAGGAAACTCCGGATCACGCCCTTGTTAAGTGCAGAACGGCTGAATCAGTGTGGGAACAGGTTATCTCATGGGTCAAAGCAACAACGACAACAAAGCCGGAAACACTCGGGGAGGTTTTTAATTCGCTGAATGGAAGTACTTGGCCAAAGGTGAAGAAAAAAGCCGTACACGCAATTTACCTGCTAACTACTTGGGTAATATGGAAGAATAGGAATGGGAAATTATTTAGAGCAAGAGACGGCGAGGTATATAAGATGATCGAAGAAATCAAAGAAGAGTCGTACCAATGGATGAAACAAAAAACGAAAGTGAGCTTAGATTCGTGGGAAAAGTGGCTTTATTTTACATGGTGAATGTTGGTGAACTAATGTTTTAGTTTTTAATTTCTCTGTATGTCTGTAATCTTGACTGTAAGAACAATGGGTATTCATAGTACCTTGCTATGATGCCAATTGGTTTTGTTTGGGTAATAAAAGTTCCGTATTGCTATTCAAAAAAATAAATAAATAAATAAATGAAGCAAAATGGTATGGATATCATAAATTTTAAAAGTAGGTACATACTTGATATTTTAATTTAATATTAAAAACGTGATATTATGTATTTTTAAAATAATAATTTATGTAATTATTTCATATATCATATATGCATGTGCACCCACCAATATGTATACTGTATACATAGAAATGAATTATGGATTATTTGATAGGCATTATTTATAGTATAGATGAATATAATCGGGTGATTCCGCTGATGACACGATAATACTTCAGTGGTCCGTCAGTGATCCAAATTTGCCGTTAAAAAAAAAAAGAAAGAAAGATAGTATAAGGCCGGAGGGTATGGAGGGCACCACTGTGCCACCTCACTGCCGATAGCCCCCCCCCCCCCCTGGCGCCACCACCCATACCCTGCAAGTTAAACCGGGGCGCCATGCTTCCTTCTCCACCATGTTAACGAACGATTTTTGATTTGATCGAGGGGAGATGGTCAGCTTAATGGGGGCACTATAATTAAAGGGGGGCTTTATCCCACACCGTACAAGTTAGGGGGGGGGGGCTTAAAGTCCCCTGTGTGACGTGCCGTTGACGTGGTACTGAGGTGGCGTAATAAAGCCTCTAGGTGCTTTATCCCACACCATCCAACCTAATATCGCATCGTTAAAAAATATAGTATAATATCTAATATCACTGAAACTTAATTGTAAAAAATGTTGATAAAATATGTGTGTATATATATAATTAGTGTAAATATCAAATACAAATGGGTCTTAACATAAGAAATGAAAGAAGACTTTTTTTATTTTTATTGATTTTTTTTCCATCTACTTAAAAATGATATTTAGTTGGATAGTGAAAAAATAATTATGTATTTACCCTAGTAGAGTAATTATGTGTAATTACTCTACTAGTGTAGATACACAATTTTTTTAGATTTTGTCACTAAAATACGTGTTTGACAAAATATGAAAAAAAATTAAAAAAATAAGAAAATCTTTCATTCATATCTTACGTTTGATATATTAAACGCACTTGTACAATTTATGTTAAGCCCACTTGTAGAGTAACCTTACTCTTCATGTAATGATTTACTCTCCATTTAATGATATATCAACTGTTTTAGCTGCTTTTATATTTTTTCTCCAAGAAATCCAGTTCGTGTTTCGATTCGTGCCCATAATTTGCAACAAAAGAAAGTGTTCGATCTTCACTTTTCTTCCACTTGATCATGTACAACCCTAGGTTTTCGTCCCTTTACGTGAAGGTATATAAAACACGTATTATTAGCAAAATCTAAGTGAGAGGGTATACTAAACCCGAGCCTAGGTGTGTGCAATAACCGAACCATTAACCGAAACCGAACCGAAATTAACCGAAACCAATTTAACCGAAACCAATTTAACCGAAAGTCGGTTAACGGATATTTTTTTTACCATCGGTTAACCGAAATTAACCGAACCGAGCCGAATCATTTATTTTTTTTTATATATTTCTAGCTTTTATACCTCCATTTCATGTATTTCACGTGTTATACTTTCATTTCATGTAATAATACTTTTATTTCATTTATTTATACATTCATTTTTATACCTTCATTTCATTTATTTATACCTCCATTTTATGTATTTAAATATTTATTCATGCATTTATACCTCCATTTCATTTATTTATACATCCATTTCATGTATTTACACATCTATTTCATGTATTTATACCTCAATCACATGTATTTCTACGCAAAAAATTTAGCCCTTGTTTGAATTGGTTATTAACCGAAAATTAACCGAACCGAAAACCGACAAATTAACCGAATTAACCAAACCGATTAACCGATGACTTCGGTTACAGTTACGGATAATGCTAATAACCGAACCGAACCGAACCGAACACACCCCTACCCGAGCCAAATCAAATTAACAATCAAAAAACCCGTGCAAGAAAAAAAATCTGGCTTTAACATACCCAACGCCCAACCTGGCGTAGGGTAGACCCAACCTTGGTGTTTGGGCAAATATAGATCACATGGCTTGGGGCATAGGGCTTTGTAGGCCGGCGTGGGGTATGCCCATGGCTTTAACGTACCGTACGCCCCTACTACTCATTTTTATCATTTAGTAGTGTATAACATATCCCCAGTTAATACTACGCTTTACTCTTTCATGTTAAGCAACCGTGACACTCCTAACAATCAAATAAATAATAATTACATCATGGTAACACCTTTAGTTCACACATATTGTCATGTACCTAAATCAATGAATACTAGAACTTGTGAATACATAAAAGATATGCATATGGGTCATACTATTTACGAATTCCATTAATACCATATACGGGTTACACAACCATTCACACAAACGGGTTTCGTTTAGGGACATGTGTCCCTCTCATATTCGACCTCACTTTATTTTTCCCGCTCATTACCCAAGGATTGATATTACCCGACGCATGGATTTTTTTGACCCGATCTCTTTCCTAACCCTAATTCTATCTTCCCAGTTCACACTTTGTCATTCTCAAGCTTTAGGCATATCTCTTCTATTTTTTAGCCTCTAGAGACCTATCAAAATCTCAGTTCAATTATTATTATGATTTTATATGGTTTTTTTTACTAATGCTTGATTTAATTTTTATCAAGGTGTTCTTGAGTTATGAGGGTTACCAAGTCCAAATATGTGATCTGTATGAACATTTTGTGGTGAAAAAGTGCCCAAATCAAGGTATACTTGATTCTATAGCTAAACATGTTTACATGTGTGATTTGTATGAACATTGATATGCAAGGCATGAATTTGTATCAGTTGCGGTTTAGAAATAAAATTGATACTCTTTTAGTTTATTTCTTGAAACTATTTGGTGATTCAGAAAGAAAATTGGAGTAAATTTGCTTAAAGGTTCAAACTAAATGACCATTAGGAAAATAATTGTAATCTTATTTGGGTTATTCGCATCTTTAACTATAACCATGGAGTCACATGCATTTTGTTTTTCAAAATGTGTTGTGATATAATGATTTCATGTCAGCATTGAAGAATATAATAACCTACCTTTTGTGTGTAACACACAAGATTCTAATCTAGTTCTATTCTATACATATAATAAAGTAAATCAATGGAGGACATATGTTATTCATTGAAGTTGTCTATTTTTCTGTTTTCGCGTCTCCTTTCCATACTTAATTATAAATAATTATTATTTTATTCCTCAAATTCACGTAATCTCAATATCTCAACGATAATTATCTTATCATGTTCTATAATCTTAAAGATAGTTATGTTAAAAACGTTTCAACAACGTTTACCGAATCAAACACAAAACAAAATGTCTCCCGAATTAAAACGTATACAATTTGAGAAAGTGGAATGTTTTCCAAATGAAGCTAAAAGAGTTTGCAACCCAAAAATGTCAAACGGACGACTTCATATGCCTTGCGACTCAACCGATCTCTTCAAAGCATGCATCCCAATCCGTAGAAACCGCCTAACAAAACAACAAAACATAACGTGACATTAACAAAATGAACCTTAAAAAATATAAATTTAATGCGCTAATACACTTTGGGATTATAGGTACATGTTTACCAAGTTTGACCCGCTTACGTTTTATCGAGTCTTATACTAACACACACACACACATATATATATATAAAAGAGTTCTTAATTTTAATTTTGGCCAACCAACCAAGCAAACAGAGTTTTTATTTGACTCGCTATAGATAAAATAACTATTAGATGATAGAATTTGGGCTAACCTTGAGACGCTTTTAGCGATTTCATTCCGGGCCATTAAACGTCTTGTGAATCAATTCTGGCATTAGCTTTAAGACTAATTCTTCAATTTTTGATTGTGGATGTTTCCCGTCTTCTTTCCATAACTAAACATAACTTAATAAAAAGGTGAGATTGTAAATACATATAATTTAGCGCAATAGACAATGCATATACAAAAACTTGCCTCTTTAACAATATCGTATTGAATATGCTCAACAAATTCTTTCATATGCTTAATCACCATATAGCCACATTCCCAAGTGTCTTCTTATTGCTTGCACTGCATTTTGTTCACAATTAGTTATATCCACTAAACTATTTTAAACACAATAAATCATTGATTACATACCTGTACCATTTCCCACTTAAATTATCGCTTCCCAAAAAACTTTGTTAATTATAGAGACAAGCGTGTAACTTTTCTTGGTCTTTCTGGTTCTCATGGAGTCAACAATATAGCCACGATAGGAAGTAGGATGAAGAATTATTAGCGACCAATGGCCACTACAATAAAAGAAATTATAGAACAATGTGTCAAACTGTGGTCAAATTACCTAAGATTTCTTTGATCTTTTGAGTCTAGGTCCATTCAAATCTACAGATGCAACATCGTGACCAAGTTGTTTGAGTTCCCGCCGACCAGCTGTTTGCTTATTAAGATTTCTTGAGTTCCTCTTTCCCGTTTCCTTTAACTGAGACCACTTCATTTTCTTTTTCGGGTAAAGAGACCACTTCACGTGTGTTCATGTTCGTTCATGGGAATGTTCGTGTTCGTTTATGTTTGTTTGTTGAAAACCTAAATGAACGTTTAATGAACATAAACAAACATCATTTAACAAATATAAAACAATACAAACAAACATACATGACCAAACATAAAAAGACATAAATATCATTAATGAACGAACAACACGTGTGTTCATGTTCGTTCATTTAACTAAACGAACAAATATTTGTTCGTGTTCGTTCGTTTATTAAATAAACGAACATAAACGAACTTCCCACCGAACAAGTTCATGAACGTTCGGTTCGTTTATAGGCCTATTCATTGATATAACCACATTTCATAAAATACCTGCTCTACTTCTCCAAAATTCAAGTCCACTGATGGTGTCTTCTTTAATCGAGTCAACTTATGTTGTTCACAAGATTTTACCAAAAATTACTGCTAACAAATAATATGGGTAATTTTGGGTAATTGCTAGTCATTTTACCATTTTTCATTAAATACAAATTCCATCAAGTTTTTTAAACTAAAATAACTTTTATATACTTCATTATTTTTTTAAAAAAATATACCGTAAAATCAAGTATTTTTTATCTTTAATATGAGTACCATATTGCTATATTTTTTTTGTATTTATAAAAGTGATTTTTAAAAAAGTTAACAAAAGGTGTTTTATAATTGTGCTGATAACGTGTTGATTATGTGTTAATTATAAAATAATACAAACAAACATCGAAAGTATATATAATCAGCACATCTGGTGTGCGGATAATGGAGAACGATTGAGGATGTTGTGCTAATGTCGTTTATGTTGATAATGGGGAACGATTGAGGACGATGTGCTGATAATGAAGAACAATTAAGGATGTTATGCTAATTATATAGTGTTGTGCTGATTATATTTTTTGTAATTATTTTTAATTAGTTATAAATAAATATAGTCAAAATGTCTACATTACCCCTAAACTAATTTTTTTATTGATGGACACTTGTCAATTATGTGTTGGTTCTTACGGTTCTTACAAACTTAAGTGTTTGTATTTGATCCCATTCCATCAAATTAAAATTCGAAACAAAAAATATAATATTTCATCACTTGATGTTTCTTCTTCGTTATTTCAACAAATCTATTGCAATTCCTGACTATGTAGCAGTCAACTTTGCCAAATCAATGTGCTTCTCCTACTTGTATCTGTATGAACAACTCCACAAGCTTCTTGTACAACCATCTAATGTTGGTCACATTGGTTCATGTTTTTCTAATGGCTCAAACTATCTACACACCAGGTGTGTAGATAGCCACACTCAAAAAGGTGTTTTTTTGTCATATATGCATACCCTGTAGTGTCGAGTTGTGGCCAAAGCGTGGCGTTTTGGTCCGGTCAACTAGACAAAGACTGACGGGTCTGTTGACCGGACCAAAACGCCGAGCTTTGGCAGCGTTTTGGTCCTGTCAACCAGACCGGGTGTCAGTCTTTTGTCTGGTTGACAGAAACCAAAACGCGGCCAAAGCTCGGCGTTTTGGTCCGGTCAACAGACCCGTCAGTCTTTGTCTGGTTGACCGGACCAAAACGACGCGCTTTAACCACAGCTCGACACTGCAGGGTGTGCATATATGACAAAAACACCTTTTTGGTGTGCCAATAGGCAAATGAGTGTGCAAATAGGTACACCATTTCTAATATCTTTCAAGTTTCGCTAAACAAAAGCCAAAAAGTAAAAAATAATAAAAGGGGCATTCCATCTAAAGAGCTTTTTGACCAATCTTCTCATATTTTCTTCTGGTTGATACCTTGAACTTTAACATGTTGGGAGTCTCTTAGAATATATAAGATCACAGTCTATAAAATAATGTAAAAAAACATAGAATATAATATTTTTATTAGCACTTCACAACCATTTTAAACTCTTTAATAAACACCTTCACTAACATTTCCTCTAGGTAAATCCTTGATGTAGCGTGTGTTACGATAACGAAGAGCAAAACACGTTGATTCTGCGAATACCCGTGTTGATCTTACCCAAACCCCCAAAATTCAACCCAAAGGGCACATGATTTAAAGTGAAAATTAAGTAATTTCAAAATTCAAGTCTGATCTTTCAACTTACAAGAGAAATATATAAATAATGACAGAAATTCGAAATGGGCCACAAAAAGGCCATGGGCCAAACACAAACCCAAAAAACAAAATGCCCAAAACAACAAAATGCCCAAAACACCGAAAAAAACATAAAAAGGTAAATAACTAATAAAAATAAGCGTTTTTTGGTCCGGATGATGACCCAAACTGCCGTAGGCGTTTGCAGCAAGATGGAGCTCGTTCTCACGATCGTTTCGTCTGGTCGCACGCCCAAAACGGACCCCCGTATAGAGATGGGCATAATACCCGGTTCCAAACCTGAACCTGTAGAACCGGCCCGGAACCGATTCCAGGTCCTACCCGATACATTGGAGAACCGGGTCCAGGTTTAAAAAACCCGAAGGTTCTTACCCGGTTCCACTTTTTCTCATAATAAATGGGTAGTACCCTGTTCCTAACCCGTACCCGGTTAATACCCGTACCCGGTTCCTCCAGTATACCCGGTATAATGTTACCGTTAGAACTGGTTCTATCCGTTGCAAATCGCATTAAATGCATTAAATGCCCAATATTACCGTTGGAACCGGTTTCTATCCGTTGAAACCGGTTACTAGCCGTTGTACCCAATTTCTATCCGTTGGAACCGATTCCTATAAATTGTTTTCGAATTTCATTTGTTTAACTCACCAATCCTCTTATTCTTCTTATATCATTTTCTTATAGTTTTTGTAATACTTTTCTACAATGGCTTCAAAGAACTCTAAAACCACAAATTCCCCATCCGTCAATAATGTTCCTCAAGGTCAAACCGCTCCATAACATTATCACATAGTCGCAATGCAGAAGTATGGTGCAATTGAGTTTTTTTTATAACCCATTACTAAAGCTAAAACACACCGTTTATTTATTTCAAAGAAACCGATTACATAACAAACCTAACTTAACTAAACGTTACCAAACCTAACTTACTAAACATAACAAACCTAACTTAACTAAACATTACACAACAACCTAAACATTTGAGGAACCGGATCCTTCACCCTTCTCATTTTTCGCCTTGGTCACGGGGCAATGGCGTTCGGTGTGTTTCTTTAGTGTCGAGTTGGCGGCCGCTTTCATAAACTTTCCACAACCCCCGTGCTCGGGTCCCAAAAGTCGAACTAGTGGGTCTTCCTTGTTTAGAAAAAAAACTGCCATCTTCTATCATTTTTTGCTCTTCTTCCTACTATAAAAAAAATATTTGTTAAACCATTCGACTAATATATATTTCATTTTATATAACAAAATAACACAACTATTTACCAATATTTTGAAATCTTCATTAAAATCTGGTGGAAGGTCATGCAGTTGGTCCAGCAATCCGATTCCATCCACCATCATATTTTACCTCTCATAGTACTATAAAAAATATAGTAAAAACATTCGACTATAAGATTAACAAATCAAACGAAATTACTTTTATATAGTCAAACAACACAGTCATTTACTAAAGCACTAGTCTTCTCAATCTCATCATCATGTTCATACACACCACATACACATACATATGCTACATACACACACATATGAAATCTAACATATAAGAATCTGGACCACATACAATTTTTAGGCTGGAGGGAGTGGTCACCAAATGGTGAGTTTTTAAACTATTTTCTAACCAATAACGTCATGCCATGTCAAGTCCCCACTCCACTCCCCATTTTGCACTCAATCACTAGCAATGGTCAAACACATGGAGAGCGATAAACATTTTTTTTTTAAAAGATAGATTTGTGATTTGTTGGAAGGAGTTGGGACCCACCATTATTTATTCTCCCTCCCACCCCTCTCCTCTTCAAACACTCGGTGAATACTAACCAATTTTGTCCCTCACCATTCACCGAATTGCACTCAACGAAGGGGTGGCAATGGTTCCCCAATCAGTAAACCCCCCTCCCTGCTCCACTCACCGAACCCACTCCGCCCACCCTTATATTCTCACGCTGAGGTACTAAACTCAAATAAAAATACAAGAAGCAACCTTGAAAAAATCAAAAGAAACCTAAAACACAAAACAATATGAGAAAAAAATCACAAGCACCTCACATGTGATGTCCATCATGGACGGGTTTCATAAAACCTCAAAACGAAAAAATTAATCACTATATAGGAAAAAAATTTGAACATTGCAGAAAAACAATGAGCAAATTTCTTTTAGAACAAGAAAACAATTTGAATGAGAATTAGCTAAACCACTTGACATATCTTAAAACCCAATTTAAAGAGTATCTAGGTTTGTGTTTATGATCATATATGGTGCAACTAAAGATCAACACAATGACACATTAGAAATAAAAACAAACCTTTCGTTGCGTTATTATGAAAGTAGTCTAATCCACTTGTAGAATTTATCGCAAACTTTAGTAGTTGTACACAATGTAAAGTAACATGTGCTTTGTACACCTTTCTAATTCCCCACATTCCAATAGTTGGTTCTTCAAAGATGTCTTGTATCGTATAGTACACGAAAGCTGAAATTATTGAGAATAACAAAACTTAAGTTTAAAAAAAATCACCTATTTCAATCAGTGTTATACATATTCAATTGTTCAAGCCTAACTAAATTAATTAAATTGGTATATTTCATTATTAAAAAGAGCTTACAACTAAAACTTGCTTAAACATTTTTCTTAGAGTTAATTGCCATTTTAGTCCCTGAGGTTTGTTTAAATTTACCATTTTAATCCAAATAGTTGTTTTTTTCACCTCTGGGTCACTGACTTTTCCCTTTTGTTGCCATTTTGATCACATACCCTAACTCAATCCCAAATCCCCATTTTTAACCAGGGTATTTTGGAGATTTTCATTTTAAATCTTTTAAATTGCCATTTTGATCCAATTCTAAAAAATAAAAAAAAATTCTAAAAAAAAAAATTCTAAAAAAAAAAATTCTAAAAAATCAAAAAAATGTAAAAAATAAAAAAAAATCCAAAAAATTCTAAAAAATAAAAAAATTCTAAAAAATCAAAAAATTATAAAAAACAAAAAAAAATCATAAAAATTCTAAAAAATCAAGAAAATTCTAAAAAATAAAAAAAATTCTAAAAAATAAAAAAATCTAAAAACTCAAACAAACATATTATAAAGTTTGAAAAATTCAAAAAACGACGATATTTCTCGTCCAGACGAATATATTTTCAAGTTTTATCTATTTTGTTGAGTGAATGAGTGGTCATGATGAGATAGAACCACTAACTAACGAACATGCATGTTATGTTTTAGTTTATAAATTCTATATTTCATTATATTTATATTTAGTAAATTATATTAATTGATACAAAACTAAAGATGAAAATATTATTGTAATAAATAGTTTTGCTATGAAAATATATATAAAAAGGCCAAAAGGGTGATAATTAATGTGGAAATGTAAGAATTTTGTGAAAGACGTCAACTTAAAATGAAATCTGTTTTTTTTAATGGATAAATGGTTCTATCTCATCATGACCACTCATTCACTCAACAAAATAGATAAAACTTGAAAATATATTCGTCTGGACGAGGAATATATCGTCATTTTATGAATTTGAAACTTTAAAATATGTTTGAGTTTTTAGATTTTTTTATTTTTTAGAAATTTTTTTATTTTTAGAATTTCTTTGACTTTTTAGAATTTTTATGATTTTTTAGAATTTTTTTGAATCTTTTAATTTTTTTTAGATTTTTTTTTTATTTTTACAATTTTTTTTTATTTTTGTATTTTTTCTTATTTTTTATAATTTTTATAATTTTTTTGATTTTTAGAATTGTTTTTGATTTTTTGGATTTTTTTTATTTTTAGAATTGGATCAAAATGGCAATTGAAAAGATTTAAAATGAAAATCCTCAAAATACCCCAGGTTAAAAATGGGATTTTTGGATGGAGTTAGGGTATGTGATCAAAATGGCAACAAAAGAGAAAAGTCAGGGACCCAGAGACGAAAAAAAACTATTTGGATTAAAATGGCAAATTTGAACAAACCTCGGGGACTAAAATGGCAATTAACTCTTTTTCTTGTTTAGGGATGTTCAATTTTACAAACTAAAACTAAAATTGCCAAATTAGAACATGTCAAACCTAACACATATCGAATTCATTAAGCCTAACTAGGGGTGTAAACAAGCCCAGAGGCTCGAGAGCTACTCGTGATCGGCTCGGTTAAAAGCTCGAACGAGCCGAGCCTTAACGAGCCCGAGCCCGAGCTCGAGCCTGAAATAGAGCTCGTTTTGTTATCGAGCCCGAGCTCGAGCCTGAAATACAAAGCTTGTTTAGGCTCGCGAGCCTAAACGAGCCCATACAAAATTTTAATTTTTTTTATATATAATATATTAATAATTAATAATGATGATAACATTATTGAGCCGAGCTAGAGCCGAGCTTTGGCTCGTTTAAGCAATGTTGAAGTGAGCCGAGCCGAGCTTTTAGCTCATTTAAGGTTGTTCTCAAAATAGTTCCAGCCGATTCGAGCCGAGCTCGAGCTTTGGGTTTTACTCGCGAGCCGAGCTCGAGCTCAAAGAAATAGGCTCGAACCGAGCCGAGCTCGAGCTCGAGCTTCATAAAAACCTAACGAGCCGAGCTCGAGCCTGGTCGAGCTCGGGCTCGGCCCGGCTCGTTTACACCCCTAAGCCTAACCAATTCATTTGACCAAACAGAATGAAATACAGATGGTTTAATGATTACAGAAAAGAAAACCATCTGATAAAAGATATATCTAAACCGAAAACCAAACCATAACCTAGAATAACAGTGTTTAAAAAAAGGCCAAAATTTTGAATTTGCAACCGAAATAGTAAAGTCACATATTTAACTTTATGTGAGCCATGAGAACAAAGTTTATTTTAAGCAACAAAGAGGGAAACTGACCATTGAATGCTAGATCGGCGCCACGGCAGAAGAGAGTAGACCGGTGGGTTAATGGGTGGGAAAATTTGGGTATAGTTGGATTCTATAGGTATAAGAGAAATAATTTAGTTGGGTTGGGTTGGGTTGGGTTGTGAATGAGAGTAATTTAATGGAACTCAAGGTTGGTTGGTGGAGGTTAGGTTTCTCTATTATTATATAACGGAAGACCCTGACCGGGTATTGAAAAAACATGCGGACATTAGTAAAAAATGAGCTGTCACGCACTGGAATCAAACAAAAATCTATCATCATATATCAGTGTTTCAGACAGAACTAAAAACTACATCAGTTTCAAATCTGAATCATTACAAATTCACATCACGAGTAAGTTGCATAACTACAGATGAATTCACCAAAAATATCCTATCAAAATCACTAAACCCATATCAACAGTGGCAAGAATCCAAACCATATCAACTGTTGCAAAAATCCATATCAAGCGTTTGGAAGCTAATTTCGATGAACAGTGATACCAGTCTGTTCCCCGGATTCTGCTGCGAGCTTTCTGAAGAAAATCAAGTCGTCTTCCTCAACCTCAGCCAGCTCTACATCTCGGACTATAAAAATATAGTAAAAACATTCGACTATAAGATTAACAAATCAAACGAAATTACTTTTATATAGTCAAACAACACAGTCATTTACTAAAGCACTAGTCTCCTCAATCTCATCATCATGTTCATACACACCACATACACATACATATGCTACATACACACACATATGAAATCTAACATATAAGAATCTGGACCACATACAATTTTTAGGCTGGAGGGAGTGGTCACCAAATGGCGAGTTTTTAAACTATTTTCTAACCAATAACGTCATGCCATGACAAGTCCCCACGCCACTCACCATTTTGCACTCAATCACTAGCAATGGTCAAACACATGAATAGTGATAAACAATTTTTTTTTAAAGATAAATTTGTGATTGGTTGGAAGGGGTTGGGACCCACCATTATTTATTCTCCCTCCCACCTCTCTCCTCTTCAAACACTCGATGAATGCTAACCAATTTTGTCCCTTACCATTCACCGAATTGCACTCACCGAAGGGGTGGCAATGGTTCCCCAATCAGTAAACCCCCCTCCCCGCTCCACTCACCGAACCCACTCTGCCCACCCTTATATTCTCACACTGAGGTACTAAACTCAAATAAAAATATAAGAAGTAACCTTGAAAAAATCAAAAGAAACCTAAAACTCAAAACAATATGAGAAAAAAATCACAAGTAATGTGATGTCCATCATGGACGGGTTTCATAAAACCTCAAAACGAAAAAATTAATCACTATATAGGAAAAAAATTTGAACAATGCAGAAAAACGATGAGCAAATTTCTTTTAGAACAAGAAAACAATTTGAATGAGAATTAGCTAAACCACTTGACATATCTTAAAACCCAATTTAAAGAGTATCTATGTTTGTGTTTATAATCATATATGGTGCAACTAAAGATCAACACAATGACACATTAGAAATAAAAACAAACCTTCGTTGCGTTATTATGAAAGTAGTCTAATCCACTTGTAGAATTTATCGCCAACTTTAGTAGTTGTACACAATGTAAAGTAACATGTGCTTTGTACACCTTTCTAATTCCCCACATTCCAATAGTTGGTTCTTCAAAGATGCCTTGTATCGTAGTAGAGTACACGAATGCTGAAATTATTGAGAATAACAAAACTTAAGTTTACAAAAAAATCACCTATTTCAATCAGTGTTATACATATTCAATTGTTCAAGCCCAACTAAATTAATTAAATTGGTATATTTCATTATTAAAGTAATCCATGCGATTTGAAAATCCAAAGTATTCCTTTTTCAACAGAGGCTTTACAAAATCCAGGATGTCTAGATGCCACAATGATTAATTACCAGTAACTTTTTTTTATTTTATTTAATTCACATAATGTTTTATTTATCAAACAAAAACCCCCTGCTGTGGAGGTGTTGCCAAGAACTTAGGGCAAAATCAAGAAACAATGTAGCTAGATAGGAATCACGAAAAGTTAATAGGAATCAATGATGCAGTCTTCAGAATCGAAAAATTAAGCCAAAATCACGAAACAAAATTCACAAACGAAACAAACTAACTAACCTGCTGTGGATGTGACGGCTGCCGTGGAGATCTCGATGGAGGTGTCCTGCTATGGAGGTGTCGCTGGAGGTCGCTGCTGCTGGAAGTCGTTGTGGGGAAGAAGCAAAGCAGGTCGGCTGTGGAGTGTGGAGTGGAGTATCTAGGGTTTTGACATGTGTTTTGAAATAGAAGAGTTTAGAAGACGGGCTATGGTGGGGCGGGGGTTGGGGGCGACACGTGGAGTTTGAGCCCTCCTATCATCGAGTGACGTGTTCGTGGGGTATGGCGGGGCGAGGGTTGGGTGCGTGGCTTGGCAGTTTATACAAAAAAAAATACAAACTCCCGCTATGACATGGCCACCAAGCGAATAGGAGCCCGGCACATAGGATCGCTAGCCCGCCCCACGCTCGGCTTCAAACTCCCGCCCCTTGGGCCACACCCCAACCCAAGCCCACCCGGGGTGGTGGCTTGGGCGTTTTCAGCCAACCCACGCCCCAACCCAAGCCCCATACCCCACAGTCTTAGAAGACTATGAGACGTGGGTTGGGTATAAACCCCAAGTCACCACCCCGGGTGGGTATGGGTTTCGGCGTGGCCCCTTGGGTGGGGGTTTCAGCCCGGGTATTGGACGGGCCTAACGGTCTTCTGTGCTCGGCTCGCATTGACTGGGTTGGCTAGGCTATAGGTGGCTATGATTTAATTAGGGTTTTTTTTTATGTGTATTTTTATAATAAATGAAAAAAAAATTATAACACGTGGCCAACCCACGCGGGCTAGCCACACCCCGCCATACCGACCCAACATGCAACTGACCAGCGGTGCCCCTCGAAGTCCACGTGTCAACCCATGCCCTAAACCCCCGCCCCACCATACCCCACGGTCTTAAAAGAAGTAAAGCGAGGTCAAACTTACTGTTTTAACCTTATGTTCTTCAGTTATTGTTTTATCCAACCAGGTTGTCTAACTTGTACTAAGTCAAACAAAACTTGTGCACTAATTGAGTTATCTATGTAGGGCATTCCATCTAAAGAGCTTTTTGACCAATCTTGTCATATTTTCTTCTAGGTTGATACCTTGAACTTTAACATGTTGGGAGTCTCTTAGAATATATAAGATCACAGTCTATAAAATAATGTAAAAAAACATAGAATATAATATTTTTATTAGCACTTCACAACCATTTTAAACTCTTTAATAAACACCTTCACTAACATTTCCTCTAGGTAAATCCTTGATGTAGAGTGTGTTACGATAACGAAGAGCAAAACACGTTGATTCTGCGAATACTCGTGTTGATCATCCCCAAACCCCCAAAATTCAACCCAAATGGCACATAATTTGAAGTGAAAATTGAGTAATTTCGAAATTCAAGTCTGATCTTTCAACTTACAAGAGAAACATATAAATAATGACAGAAATTCGAAATGGGCCACAAAAAGGCCATGGGCCAAACACAAACCCAAAAACAAAATGCCCAAAACACCGAAAAAAACATAAAAAGGTAAATAACTAATAGAAATAAGCGTTTTTTGGCCAGGACGATGACCCAAACCGCCATAGGCGTTTGTAGCAAGATGGAGCTCGTTCTCACGATCGTTTCGCCTGATCGCACACCCAAAACGGACCCCCGTAGCCCAAGTTAGAGCCATTTTAGTGAAGCCCCTTTTGTCACACGATCTTGGGCCTCCAAATACAAGATGGCCTGCTCCTCCACACTTGAACCCGCATCAATCCTCCACTTCCAGTAGAAATCAAAAGCCCTAATACCATGATAAATAGGGCTGTAAACGAACCGAACGTTCAGCGAACAGTTCGTGAACCGTTCGGCGGGAAGTTCGTTTATGTTCGTTCGTTTAATAAATGAACGAACATGAACAAAAAATTTCGTTCGATTAGTTAAATGAACGAACATGAATAGAGTTCTCGTTCGTTCGATTGTGTTCGTGAACGTTCGGTAAGGTGTTCGTGAATGTGTTCGTGAATATTCGTTGATTTGCGTTCATTTATATTCGTATGTTTGTGTTTTAATTGAAGATCTGTCACACCCCGATTTCCACGTGTCACCGGTGGGCCCGGTGGGGAGTATCGTGACGTAGTTGATATCATCATAGTCAAACAACACAATATATAAATGCACAGCGGAAGCTGTCACACCCCGAATTCCACGTGTCACCGGTGGGCCCGGTGGGGGAGTATCGTGACGTAATTGATATCATCATAGTCAAACAACACAATATATAAATGCACAGCGGAAGCAAAAGATAAATATATTACAATCCGATTATAAAGTAATATCAGAGTATTACAACGGAAAGTAAAAAGATCCACAGGCGGATCGAATAATCATAATCATTGTTCAACAGACTTTAGACGCCTAGGACTTTCAAGATTCCTTATAATCGCCCTGAGCTTCCAGCCAATTACGTTCAGTACCTGTCACTTAACCTTTTTGGAAAAATACGTCAGTTTTCACTGGTAAATACAATTAACCGACTCATTTTGGAAAAAGAGTTTGAAAAGTGATTTGAGTGCAAACGGCACAAAATATTTTGACACATTGATTAAAATGCACAGAGGCAAGATTAATCTTTTATAACTTGGGACAATTTTGTTAATAAAAATCTTGTATCCGATTTACATGTTTGTCCAACATTTAGGGCCGGTGATCATACAATACAATACAATACAATACAATACAATACAAGCCGGACAAGATTAATCGACACACCACAAATATAATCTCACAAGAAGATACCCTTACGAATGAGTATATGTTTTACATATGCAACAGGAGGTGTTTTGTCTACACCTTGTGCTTACGTCGTGGCCATTCACTTTTTAAAATGAGCCAAGGATATCCAGGACACGGTCATTAACCCCCAATGTTATTTGTTATCAAACAATACAGATTAAAACGGGATTATGCAATTTAATCATCTCCGACTAAAAGGTTTCTACACCCGACCAAGCGGTATTTTTATAATACCGTATCCCAAGCCCGTATAAGGGAAAATAAGTTAAAAGTATTTACCTGAGCTAGCTCCTGTCTTAATTAATAAGAATTTAATAACTCAGCCGTATTCACTTAAGTAAGCGTAGGTACCATTTACCGGAAGGCTCTAGTCTGGAATGATGACATAAATAATCAATTAGAATGCTAACGGGTCTTTAATTAAGCCAAGGCTTAGACCGGTTAGTCTTAAGGAAATATACGGTTCAAACGCACGATTAAGCGAAGACCGGATAGAATGCGATTTAGACCCGACAAGTTTGAAGACCTGTATAATATGGGTACACTAAACACATTCTGGATTTGGAGACAAAAATGATAAAGTTTGACCCGCTTCGGCTAATATAAGTGAACTAGTCACCTAAGCCGATCCGAACGCGACAAGTGCGTAACGAGTAACCAAAAGAGTCATATACATGTTTCCTAAGTCAACATGCCTTTAATATGTTGTAATATCAGTAGGACATCTTCTATTATGCCCAAAACGAGTTAAATCTCAAAATAAGCCCCGTAGGGGTATTTTGGTCATTTTAACGACCATAAAAGAGTTTAAATATCATTCTGAATTACAGGTCTGATTAAATCAGTAATTATACTTAATTTAATAAGTCATAACAGTAGGGTATGACCTATACGTAAAATTTATCATTTAAAACCAAACTATGCACCTTAGGGGCATTTTGGTAATTTCACTTAGGCTTAAAAGGTCAAAACTGGAAACCTGAGTTTATAAACTTTTACTTACTGCTATTATATAAAAATATACTAAAAATATCAGTAGGTATCAACCTTATATGTTTAATAAAGTTTGAGTACATACTATGCGTTAAAAATGCTTAAAAAGACGATTTGAGGTCGTTTCCGGGTTTTTAAAAGGAAGCTGATAATTTTATAATTCCAGAAGGCTCGAAATATTTTATTTATCAAATAAAATCAGTAGAAAAAGGTTTGGGGTCAAAAGGATTTGTAAAATTCATTTTGTAGCCCAAAAGGGCAAAATCGACAATAACCGATTTAAGGCTAAAACTCTATGATTCAATCAGTTTAAAAATTATTAAAAATCCTTATAAATCCCAAAATATTATATAAAAACAGTAGGTATTCACTTTGATGTAAAAATTTAGGTTTTGATAGGCGTTATGCTCATAACGCCGTTTATTTAATAAAAACCGTCTTATTTACGATATTGAGCATAACTCACAATCTAGACCTCGGATTGATGTCAAATTTTAAGGACATGTATAATTATCAGTAACAAAGTCATTTGTCCATTCATATTTCCAAAAATCTCGTTTTTATATCAAAAGGGCATAATAGTCAACTTTGGGCATAAATCGGAAACATGCATATGCATCGGTTAAGCATGGAATCAAGTTGTAAAATTCCAGAGGGTTAATCCTTTATAAAAGTTGGTCCAAAATATGCTCTAATGCAGATCTCAAACATGCATGTACGGATCAGAACTGAAAGTCAAAGAAAAGTCAATTTATGAGACTTTCGGTTCCGATTCGGGTTTAAACAAAAAATTGTCGAGTTGATCATGTTGAAACATATTCTAAAATTAATAACCAAGTTATTTTGATGATCAAACAGGTTGCATGTACCCTACATTGCTAATCAAGCTTTAATTTGCAAATAACAATTCTGTTGACTTTTTGAAACAAACTTTGACTCGACAATTATCAAGCTTAGAGTGGGAATCTGAAAATACCCCTTTGGGGTTTTGTTACCCACATAAATACCAACTTGTTGGTACCTTCAATTCGAGATATGACTGAGCACATTTCGTTTAATCACAAAGTCAAACTAGTTTTACGACGGATTGACTTTCGGTTAATAAACTAAGCTAGGACGAATTAGAGGATGATGTAAACACTTACAATAGTCCTAATTATGCTTAGAGATCACTAGAAAGGTTGATGTTGATCAGAGGAGCTCCAGAATTGAGCATGCAAGTGAAAGTGAGTTTGGTTGCAACTTGAATGTTCTTGAACATGAACTTTGATCAATCAATATGATGCCACAATGATCTATTGATGTTATGAGATCTGTCCAAATGCCCCTAGTATCATATAAAACCATTGGAGAGCCCATGGTATCGAGTACAGCTGTTAACAACTCGAAATCAGTCATGAAACTGGCAGCTGTCGTTAATATTGCCCAGATATGGGCCTAGCGCACCGTTATGCTTCTGATGTAGCGGTGCGCTAGCCTCATCAGATGACAAAGTTTGTTCCTTTGTTTTGCATTTCAGTCCTTGGTCCTTTGGAACGTGGTTTTGACTATTATTCTTGTACGTTAGACCCTAAAACTGACTTTTAAGAGCCTTGGGACATTTACCAACATGGTAAAGCCCTTGAACCACTTTGCGCTTACCCGAAAAGTCACGAAATCAACGTTGACGCTTTTAACCCCTCGTGTATGGTTTTGGCCATAACTTTCTCATACGATAACGAAACTTCATGAATTTTTTACCACATATCCTAGTGAGTATATTTTATCATTACAAACCTTCGGGTTTGCCAAAGGGTCACTCAGAGGTATACTTTCAACATGTTGACACATTTAGCCCCTGTAGTTTGTAATTCCTCACTTTCTTTCGTTTTCCGCTTTGTATGATCCATGAATTATCCGTTTAGGATTATAAACACCATGTAGGGTTATTGTAGGGCCTATTTATCCATTGTTGACGCTTTGGACCCTTATAATCACATAGTTTCACTGAATGTCTACTTTAGTCCCTCTAAAGTACGTTTTCACATATTCAAAGCCCATGACACGTGTCAAAACATTATTGGACGTAAATTTTCGAGGTGTTACAGAAGCAAAAGATAAAATATGTTACAATCCGAATATAAAGTAATATCCAGTATTACAACGGAAAGTAAAGGATCCACAGGCGGATCTTAAAACATAAATATTGTTCAACAGACTTTAAACGCCTAGAACTTGCAAGATTCCTTATTAACGTCCTGAGCAGCTTCCAGCCTATTACGTACTTGTACCTGTCACTTAGACTTTCGAAAATACGTCAGTTTTCACTGGTAAATACACTCAACCGACTCATTTGAAAATGTCTATGAAAATTTGGTTTAGGTGCTCAAGGCACGAAGATGTTTTGACACTTTGATTAAAATGCACAAGGCAAAATTAATCTTTTATACTTGGGACAAACTATATTTCATGTTATCAGTTTTACATGACTTGCTCTACATACGGGGCCCGGTTCTATGCCGGTTCAAGATTTAACCGACACACCACTATTCCCTTATTGGGAATCCCTTATTGGGAATCCCTTATTGGGTATAATTAATTAATAAACATATGGCATCTGTCAGGTGTATGCCTACACCCCGTGCTTAGGTCGTGGCCATTGCATTTAATGAGTCAAGGATATCCAGGACACGGTCGCATTAATCCCCAATTTTCAGTCAAGCAATACGAATTAAAAACAGGTTATTTGGATTTCCCGACTTATTGGTCTTTGAATCCCATACCTGACCATGCGGTATTTATATTACCGTATCCCAAGCCCGTAATAGGGGAAAATAAGTTAAGAGTATTTACCTGAGCTAGCTCCTGTCTTAAATAGCAAGAATTATAATAACTCAGCCGTATTCACTTAAGTAAGCGTAGGTACAATTTTCCGGAAGGCTCTAGTCTGGAATGATGGTATAAATAACCAATTAGAATGCTAACGGGTCTTTAATTAAGCACAAGTTTAGACCGGTTAGTTTTGAAGAAAGATACGGTTCAAACGCACGATAGGGCGAAGACCGTTTTAGAATGTGATTTAGGCCCGACAAGATTGAAGACTTTCCTTATATGGGTAATCTAGGCACATTCTGAATTTTGGGGTAAAACCGATAAGGTTTAACCCGTTTCGGCTAATTTATGTAAACTGGTTACATAAGCCGAACCGAACGCGTAATAAGCGTAACGGGTATCCGTAAGAGCCATATACAGGTTTCCTAAGTTAATATGCTTCAAATATGTTGTGACATCAGTAAGATGTCTTCTATTATGCCCGAAACGAATTTAAACACAAACTATGCCCCGTAGGGGTAGTTTGGTCATTTTCAAGGTTATAAAAGAGTTTAAGTATTAACCTGAGTTACAGGTCTGATGTAATCAGCAAAAATACTTAATTTGATAAGTTATAACAGTAGGGTATTGTATATATGTGAAATTTATCAATTATAACCAAACTATGCACCGTAGGGGCATTTTGGTAATTTCACATAAGCCGAAAAGCTCAAAACTGAAGTCTGAGTTTAACAACTTTTGCTTACTGTTAAAATATTATAATTTACCTAAAATAACAGTAGGTATCAACCCTTGTATGTTTAAAATAGTTCTAGTACATACTATGCGTTAAAAACGCTTAAAAAGGCGATTAGAAGCCATTTCCGGGTTCTATACATAAAGCTGATATTTTTATTATTCCAGAAGGCTTAAGTCAAAGCAAAAGTCAAAGCTTTGCGACTTTCGGTTCCGAACCGGGTCTAAACAGTAAATTGTCGGGTTGAACATGTTTAGACATGTTCTTACACTAATCACCAAGTTATATTAATGATCCAATAGGTTGTATGTGTTCTACATTGCTAATTATGCATAAATTAGAAAATAAGCATTCTGTTGACTTTTTAATAACAAGTTTGACCCGACATTTGACCTAGTTAGAGTGGGAATCAGGGGGGACCCTTTTAAGGGTTTATTACCCACATAATTACCGACTTATAACTACTTTCAATTTGACTAATCACTGAACCATTAGTGATTAATCGTTAAGTCAACCGTTAATTACGACGGTTTGACTTTTAAGCTAAAACTAAGCAAAAACTTAACTAAGAAAGGTTAAGCATACTTACCAAGGTCCTAAGCTTGATTAGTGATCACTTGAGAGAAGTCTTGAGCTCCAAAAATGATCAGAGAAGCTGAAGTGAGGTGTGAAGAACTTGTTGCAACTTAAGGGCTTTATATAGTGCTCACAATCTCATGGATTGTTGACAACAAGTGCTACAACTGATGTTTGATCACTAACAAGTGTCCCTAAGTGTTTAGGAGTTGCCTAGGGGTCGTCCAATATGAGGAAAATCGGATTAAAGTCGGTTAGAATGGCAAAGGCAGACAAGAACCCAAGAAAATCGGACCAGATAGGCCCTCGCGGCACGCGAAGACCCCCCCTGGGGCTTCGCGTCGCACGACACCCTTCTGCACAGAATCTCAATTTTCTGATTTTTACGCTTTGGTCCTTGGCTCTTGGGAACTTTGCTAAGACTTTATTTCTTGCACTTTGAACCCTCCAACTTGACTTATAAGGGCTCCAAGACATATACCCATTTTGTTTAGTCCTCGGTTAACTTTATTGTCACCCGAAAAGTCCTAAACTTCATCGTTGACGCTTTTAACCCCTCGCATACGAATTTGATCATAACTTTCTCATACGTTATCGAAACTTTATGAAATTTATATCGTGCATTCTAGTGAGCATAATTAACCGTTACAAAGCTTCGGGTTTGTCAAAAGGTCACCCAGAGGTATACTTTAAACATGTTGACACATTTAACCCATGTGGTTTGTAATCTCTCACTTTTAGCTTCGTATGATCCAAGATTTATTCGTTTGAAGGAATGAGCATCATGTAGGGTTAATGTACAATATATTTATTCACTGTTGACATTTAGAACTCGTATATTCACATACTTTCCATGATTGTCAACTTTAGTCCTTTCAGAACATTCTTTCACACGTTCAAACTTATGACACGTGTCAATACATTATAGGACGTCAATTTTCGAGGTGTTACAAGATCTTTGTACTTTCTTATATTTTATTTGTACTTTTTATATTATTAAACTTTTATTTATTTTATTACCCTAACAATTAAACTAGGAAACCCATTTTCACCTTGTTCATGCATCATTTCCCTTTCATTTCTCATTATTTACATCGGCGAATACGATCGACCTCCGTTCCACAATAAGGGATTCAAGTTCGAGTGCTACTCTCTGGGCCATCTATCTTTATCCTTCGTCGCGTTCGCCAAATTTATTTGTGTTCGTTTGTGTTCGTGAACCGTTCGCGAACAAGCTCATTTCCTTAATGAACGAACACGGACATAAAATCTCGTTCGGTAAGTGTTCATGAACCGTTCGTGAACACGTTTATTTCCTTAATGAACGAACACGAACAAGACCTTGTTCGTGTTCGTTCGGTTCGTTTACAGCCCTAATGATAAAACTTAAATTATCAAAAATAATGTAACATATATTACTGGCCATGAGGGAGTCAAGAGAGTTGAATATTATTCAAATCAAATATCTTACTCAGAGCCTCCATCATCAACCGCTGTAGTCTGGTTGCCGGATTTCATCTCCACCGCCGGCAGCAAGCACTGAAGCCTGCAAGAGAGCAGAGAAAGAAAGTATGAGAGAGAGATAGAGAGAGTATTGTTTGCTGGCTATGAGATAGTCAAGAGGGTAGATAAAACAAGAGTGAGAGAGTGGGAGAGAGTATTAAGATGCCAACCTGCAAAGTGAAAAGACCTTGTGATGGCTATTTGTAAAAGAATCCCAATGTTGTGGCAAAATTTGAAAGACACGTGTGTGTTAAGAGGTGAGTCACAATGGTACCAGCATATAAAAAAGCTAAAGCATAACGTACAACCAAGTAATGCCTAAATGTGTTACTAATTTATAATATATAATATATAATTCGCTAAAACAACTAATATATCAATTCACAAAGAGCAATCCTATAGCACGTTGTCGCATCTTTGCTTCATGTTCTAACTTTGAGAAGTGAATTAAAGCTACATAAACACCAATAGAAGTTCCACATGCATATTACAGTTAAAACCGTTGGAAAAAAGGTAATAGCCATATAGTTGGTCTACCTTTTTTTTTCTTTTCCGAACGGCAACTTTCAATTACCACAACACCGAAAACCCCCTAGCAAGGAGCTAGGGAGCCGGAACCATACAACAGAAAAAGAACCAGATTACACATTGAATTTTTTTCCATCTATCCCAATACATTGTCACCCCGTTAGCTCTACTTTTCAGCCACAAGAAACCCAACGATTTTACTTCGCCAATAATGTTACTTACCGCCACCGGCTCGTTAGCGAAAACATACTTGTTCTGAGCTCTCCAAAGACTCCAGCAGCTAATTAAAATCACCGCCTGCACCATCTTTTTCTTCGTCTCGCTCCCCGGAATGTACTTGTGAACTTGCAGCAGATCGCTTGTCGAGAAGGCGTATATTTGTGCGTAGTGGAACACAAGGGCTGCAAGGACCAGGTGACTGGTGAGTGAATCCCAATTTAATCAAGGAAAGTTTTATCAATTAACACAGTATTGAGAGCGATCACAATGTTTATTTCTACACAATTACTCATTCAGTACTGTCAATCCTGACTGGTGGGTCATATTACACATTGGCTAACTCGTTGTCCAATTGTAACGTGTTCCACATTTTGTATACAAAACCCCAACATACCGGCAGTAATTGAAGACCTACAAAGACTCAATTACTGCTTAATCGCATTGTAAAACATTTAAGGTTTTGTAAAAATAGATTATAAAAAGCATTTACAAAAAGAGGATAAACTCACATTGCTATCTTAGACTTCGTTTAAGGGTTTCCTGGTGTTAATCTATAATTTACACAAATGTACATATGTTAGTATAATAACCCTTTATTTATATTAACGATACCCTCCCCGAGACGGTATTCCAACAACTACGTCGGGCAGAACCACGACAGTTGTTACGGAATCCTGGATCAATCGGGCAGCGTATCTAATACGTAACTAGGGTTATAATACTTACAACTGAGCAGAACTTCGTTAATTAGGGGGATATAATACCCGAGTATTATGACTATCTATCAGAAATTCGTCGAGAGAGAAAGAAAATGAACGAGTTTTACTGAAGGCCCGATGCCCTCTTATATAGGGCTGATTTTCGATTTTATCGCGGCCCGCGTAAGTTTAGACCTCGGGCTACGCAGCCCGCGTAGTAGGGGGGTCTAGGCTGTAGCTGATCCGGGTCATGGGGTAGGTTCAACACGTGTTGACACGTGTCACCACAAGGTGAGGCCTCGTTTGTTGCCCGCTCGCAGCCCGCGTAGGCAGTAGCCAAAGGCTACGCGCCCCGCGACAGCTTATAATTTTTTGTTTTTATTTTATTTTTAATGACATTTCATATTTAGGGCTCGGTTTTCACATACGGGGTGTATTTTAAGACATATAGGGGTATTTTAAAATATATTAGGGTATTAGAAAAATTCAGGAGGGTTGTTATATCCTCCCCACCTTGTTTTAGAACTCGTCCTCGAGGTCTACTAGAATAGGTGTGGATATTTCCTTTGCATTTCTGATTCAAGCTCCCATGTGTATTATGGTCCTCTTTTAGAGTCCCACTTCACTTTGACTAGAACTAATCTCTTGTGCTTGAGATTCTTGACTTTCCTGTCTTCAATTTGTAGAGGTCTTTCTACAAATTTTAACTGTTCATTTACCTCTATATCCTTAAGAGGTACAACTAATGATTCGTCAGCTAAGCATTTCTTGAGATTAGATACATGAAATACATCATGTATTCCTGCCATTTCCTCTGCCAGTTGTAGCTGATAGGCTACAGGTCCTATTCTTCTAATAATCTCAAAAGGTCCAACATACCTGGGGCTTAGCTTTCCCCTTTTGATGAATCTGACTACTCCTTTCCAAGGAGAGACTTTTAATAACACCTTATCTCCTACCTGAAATTCCAACGGCTTTCGCCTATTATCAGCATAACTCTTTTGTCGATCACGTGCGGCTTTCAGTCGTTCATTGACTTGAATAATTTTATTAGTTGTTTCTTGCACTATCTCAGGTCCAGATAGTTGCTTTTCTCCAATTTCTGCCGAACAGACTTGGGTTCGGCACTTTCGTCCATAAAGTGCTTCAAATGGTGCAGCATTGATACTTGTGTGATAACTATTATTATAAGAAAATTCTATTAATGGTAAGTGATCGTCTCAATTACCTCCAAAATCAATTACACAAGCTCTAAGCATGTCCTCCATTGTCTGAATTGTCCTTTCGCTTTGTCCGTCCGTTTGAGGATGATAGGCTGTGCTTAGATTTAACTTGGTTCCCATTGCTTTTTGGAAACTTGTCCAAAAATGAGAGGTAAAACGACTATCTCTGTCAGAAACAATTGATAAAGGAATACCATGTAATGAAACTATTTCATTTACATATAATTTAGCTAATTGTTCCATACTGAAAGTTTCCTTCATTGGTAGAAAATGAGCTGACTTGGTTAGTCTGTCTATAATCACCAAGATTGTATCATTACCTTTTCTTGTTTTAGGTAATTTAGTAACAGAATCCATTGTTATCAATTCCCATTTCCAAATACCGATTATATCATAACCTAAGGCTATCGCCTTAATTCGGTAAATACCGATTATACCCTTTGTGTGTATAAAATGAGTTTGACATAGTATTTTGGCGTCAATCCAATTGCTACTGATTTTATATAATAAATAAAGTATTTTGAACTTTATAAGCTGTCCAGAAAACTCATATTTCCGGTATAACCCGGAAATCACTTAAAATGGCTTTTTTAAGCGTATTAAACGCATAGTTTGGGTTTAAAACCATTTTATCACATAAGACTTATTACCAACTATTATCACCTATTAAAATAAGTTATTTTACTGATGTATTCAGACCCGAATCTCAGAGACTTAAATAATCTCTTTTATATTCTTTAAAATGACCAAAATACCCCTACGGGGCTTATTTTGAGATTAAACTTGTTTTGGGCATAATGGAAGTTATCCTACTGATATCACAACATACTAAAGTCATATTAACTTAGGAAACCTGTAAATGATTCATGTGGTTACTCGTTACGCACTTTTCGCGTTCGGATCGGCTTATGTAACTAGTTTGCATATATTAGCCGAAACGGGTCAAACCATATCATTTTTGTCTCAAAATCCAGAATGTGTTTAAGTTACCCATATTAAACAAGCATACAAGCTTGTCGGGTCAAAACCACATTCTAATCCAGTCATCGCTTTATCATGCGTTTGAACCATATCTTCCTTTTTAAAACTAACCGGTCTAAGTCAAGGCTTAATTAAAGACTCGTTAGGATTCTAATAGGTTATTATAAAACCTTCGTTCCAGATTAAGAGCCCCAGTAAAAGTACTTGTGCTTGCTGATTAGAATATACGGCTGATTTATTATAATTCTTGCTATTTAAGACAGGAGCTAGCTCAGGTAAATACTCTTAACTTATTTTCCCTATACGGGCTTGGGATAGGGTATTATAATAATACCGCTTGGTCGGGTATTGAATGTTTAGTCGTATTTTGATTAAATTATTGAGGTAACCCGCTTTAATCTGTATTGTTTGAAATAAAAGCCTTTAGGGGTTAATGACCATGTCCCGGATATCCTTGACATCATTGTATTATAAAATGGCCACGACTTATGCACGGGATGTAGGCATACACCTGACAGTGCATAAGGGAAACGGTATCCCACTCTCTTGTGGGCCTATACTGTGGTGTGTCTGTTAACTTTGACTCGGTTTCTACATCGTGCCCTAAACGTACAACGAACATGTAAATCTGTATACAAGATTATAAATATAATTGTCCCAAGTTATAAAAGATTAATTTTGCCTTGTGCATTTTAATCAAAGTGTCAAAATATTTTGTGCCTGGTGCATCTAAATCAATTTTCTTAAACTCTTTTCAAATGAGTCGGTTGAGTGTATTTACTAGTGTAAACTGACGTATTTTCCAAAAAGGTTAAGTGACAGGTACTGAACGTAATTGGCTGGAAGCTCAGGGCGTTAATAAGGAATCTTGCAAGTTCTAGGCGTCTAAAGTGTGACAACCGTCACTTTTCCGTACATTCCGTACACGAAATGAACAGTAATTTGTGCTTAAATGACTGTGCATGATCTGGTTTACCAGACAAATAAATTTCTGAATTCCATACAAGTGAATTCTTGCATGATATATGCTACAAGAATTTCGTTATGATAGCGTTGCGTCAAAAATATTAGTAAACTCACCGGTAAGACACATCGTGTCAACAGAACTGCAGAAAGCAGTCAGACATTAGAAATGGAGCCTAGGTGTAGGTCCAACGTCAAGAATGCATTAAACCCCACGAATACATACAAGGGTTAATATATATATATATATACATTGCGAAAGCAAAAATAAGCACTAAAAAGCACCCGAAACGCACTTTAAGTGCAGAACTTATATAATTCAGCATTTAAACATATGAATATTTTGCAGAAATGTCGTTTTATTATCCAGAATATTTCCCTAAGTGTTGGGAATTGAAAGAGTACAAGAAAGGTACTTAAAAGACACTAAAAAGTGTAATTTAACACTTTAACGAATCGGTATCTAACCGAACAACCGGACAATACCCGGAACACCAAAATAATGCTAGAAGCATTGTTTTTATTTTTCTAAGCTAGTTAGGGTCCCCGAATACCCTAACACCCGTTAAAACTCACTACATGCTAGTAACTGAGTTAACCTCCAACTTAACTTAATTAAAGCCTAACTAAGTAGTTGAAACGGAACCGGATAACCCCCCCCCCCCCCAACCGAACTCGTCCCCAAGGGGACACCCTTTGTACTTGTTGATTATTTAAATCAACTATGTCTAATATCAAGTAGACATATAATCCTTTGGTTAATTGTGCTTGAGTTTGTCTATAAGTAACCACCAAGATCCATCATGTTCATTTCACCACACTTAACATCACAACACATCTCTCTCCCTCTCTTTGAACTCTCGGCCGAACACACCCACATCCATCCATCATTTTCCAATTTTGATCTTGCCATTTCAAGTGCATACAAGTGTTAAGGATCACATACGAGGAGGCTTGGTGCATTCGGAACGTGAAGGACCTCTTCTCATTGCTTTTATCCACTCATTCTTCGACTAGTTTCTTCCCTAGCCTCGAGCTAGTAGTAAGTTGCTTGAAACACACTCTCGATCTATTTTAAAGTGGTTAAAATAAGATATGACGGTTAAAACTCGTGAGCTTGCAAGATGAAGTGTTAAAAGTCTACTAAAATGTTAAAAATGATGGATAAACGCTATAGAGTTGTGTAAAACTTGTAAGACTTGTTTTGTTGTATTTATTTAGTGTTGATCTATGATTGTGGTAGCTCGGATCATCATCTAACCCGGATTAGTCATGATCAAGGATCATGGCATAGAGTTTGTTCAAGTGTACAAAGGGGTTAAATGATGAACACTACTACACATTAAGCATGAACTTGTGTAAAATCAATATTTCTTATGAAATAGAGTTGTAAACTAGTAGATCTACGGATCTACAAGCGGTATTTTCAAAGAACCAAGTGTCAAGGAAATCTTATTTTCTAAAACCGGATTTTACTTGAACAAGAGTGATTTTTGTAAACACACAAGTGTGTAGACACTTGTGTAACACAAAGTTTTGACAAAAGAACTATTTTTGTAAATATTGACAAGAAGTTGTAAAGATGTAACTTCTTTAAAAACGAGACTTTCAAGTAACCGAATTGATCTATACAAAGATCCACTAAAAATAATGGAAAGATACTACATATTTTGGAAAAACCACAAGTTCATGTATTTTTGCGATTATATCTATTTTAACTAGTTGAATATTGTTTATTGTTGATTGAGGAAATTGTTGATTTGGAGATTTTAAAAGAAAATGATACGCTAGTAAGCGTGGCCATCTCCAGTTACAGAGGAAACTCTGGCGAAATTTTTCCAGAAAATAACACTTAGAATATTTTTGGTAACAAGTGTTATGAATATATTTTCGACTTGTTTTCCAAACAAACTTCGCCATGATTTTTATTACAAAATTTCCAAATACCGGAGGTGGATTTTCATAAATAAAACTTGTTAAATATATATTTAGAATATATATTTACCGCTTGTGTGATTATGTGATTATTTTGTGAACTAGGTATATATTATTTTTAGAGTAAAAATAATATGACTTGGAGATACTTGTAACGAGTAAAAATACAAAATAATACACATACAACATACAAGATACATAATTCGGGTGCAAAGTGCAAAATACAAAAAGCTTATATTTATTTTTGAGAAAATAATATAAGTAAGACATTTAGTTAAAAATATAAAATATTTTTAACACAAGAAAATATACACAAAAGAGAGTGACTGTACTTGTGCGACGCAAGTCTAGTGACTAACGTTAAGAAAACGCGTATAGGTTACGACGTTAATTAAGCAAATCCGGTGAAGTTTACGACGCAGGAACGCAAACTTGTGAGTTCATGCTCCCCCTTTTCTCTTAACTGTTTTTGGTTTTATAACTCTCGGGGGTGAAATACATGTTACAAATATTATAATTTTTACAAAGGGTAAAAATATAAGAAGCACTCTTGGTGAGAACGAGAACCGAGTGCAATATGATTTGAGAATACGAGAAGCACTCGTGGTGAGTGCAATATGATGAGCTTTAAGAAAAGCCTAGAAAATACTAGATCATGTGAGCTTAAACTAGATATTGAGATGCCATTAATACTTAATTAGGGACGAGGGTTAGATCTAACGGGTACGGCCGAGCCCCACTCATGGTCCTTATGTGACCACTTGAGTGCTTCGGTGTCCCAGTCGAGGGAAATTGACACAGTCGAGGTTAATCGACACAGTCGAGGGTAATCGACACAGTCAAGGGAAATTGACGCAGTCGAGGTTAATCGACACAGTCGAGGGTAATCGACACAGTTGAAGGAGAAAATGCTAATGCTCCTATGTCCTCACATGCCTTGAGGGAGAAAATACTAATGCTCCCTATGTCCTCACATGCCTTGAGGGAGAAAATACTAATGCTCCCTATGTCCTCACATGCCTTGAAGGAGAATATACTAATGCTCCCTATGTCCTCACCTGCCTTAATGTCCTTGTATAAACAATCATTTAAAACGTAGGGTACACAAGAAAACTTGAATGATACTTGAGTACGTGGGGTACTCAAGAAAACGGGAATTATACTTGAGTACGTGGGGTACTCAAGAAAGACTTGAATTATACATGATAAATACTATGTTTTCATACAAAGTATAAAAACGCGAAATACAAAAATGCATGAACTCGCTCAACTTTATGTTGATGTTTTCCAAAATTACATGTATTTCAGGTGACAGGATGGATCTTGGGCGCAAGTGTCGTAACTAGAAGTAGACTACAAGTTTAGATGTCACTCACTTTTGTTGAAATGTAACCTTGTCAAAGGTCGTGTTTTGAAAACTTAAATAACAAGTGTTTGTAATACTTAAATTTTCATAAATGGATGAACATCGTTTTGATCATGTAGTTGTTTATTACGATTGAATGCAATGATAACAAGCTAGTCACACATCATACGCTTCCGCAAAAGACAGGGTGTGACAGTTTGGTATCAGAGCTTCGATTGTAGTGAACTAGGATTCTTTCTCGAGTCTAGACTACAATCACTAGAGTTCTCTCACGAAAACATTTACAAAAAGATTTTCATTGCATTCACGAAAGTGCCAAGATCCACAAGTCAGACACTTTTCAAAAAGTGACAAGGCAAGGACATTAGTGAGGAATACCTTTAAAATAAGGTGCCAACCAAAGCATAGTCTACACGAGTTAGACTTGCCAAAAACAAAATGACCCCCAAAAACGAGAGTTATACGTGATATAATGCATTAAAATGCTTGTTTATGCTAAGTAGTATATATGTTATTGATATACATACATACAAATAAGTGTACGGAATGATTATTGACGTGAATAAGATACTTCGACTCCGACTCCTATTAGTATACGTGACTCGCACGATGAAGCTACCGACCTCGCGTCCTTTGCAAAGCTCATGGCTGGGAGTGATTACCTAACAAGATGTTGAGCTTGCTTCCGTAGGAGGTGGCAGCTCTTCCCTCTCGATCGTGAAGATGCCTAACTACGGTGATGATGACGAGGCAGAGGCGACAACCTTGATCGAATTCTCAATCAACGGGACGAGATCCCTGCGGCTTATGTGAAGCAAGATTGACGACATACTTGACCAGAAAAGGAAGATGAAGTATTCATCTCGAAGGTGCCCCCCCAACTACTAGGAATTCTCTCTGTTCCTACTTCATCTAATCATCGTGCCTATTCGCGCGTAACAACAACGAGTGTTAGCGCGTGGACCACTGCAATGGTCCTTTCCATAACAGAGGTATAAGGACAGTAGTGTCCCCTCCTTGATTGATCATCTGCTTGGACGAGAGAAAATTTGGGGTAACTGTGCAAGACAATTTATTATTACGGGGGCTCACGTAATAACGACTTGTAGTGCACAGAAATTCTGGTGGACTCTGCGGGTCAAGCTAATGAAAACCACACAAAATTTATCTATAGGTGTCCTCACCTTCATCTGGTAGAACAACACATAGATCAGTGCTTTAGCACGATAGAAAGTAGGAAGCCTGTCTTAGCCTACTTCGTGACTGACACTTCTACCTGCATACGAGACGTTTGAGAAAATGATATTTAAGCAAGAGAGGTGGAATGACATTCAGGAAGAATCAGTGACGATACACTCCCTACCACCTCGACACGGACAACCCCATCAAAGGGGAAATATACGCACCAGTAAAGCCAAAGACCTAAGAAAAACCAATGTAGCAGGAAATAACTAAAACTTGACTGACCGAGACGATGTAGCCTCGAGCTCATTTCATTTCAAATAATAAGCCAAGTTGGCAAGCCTATGTGGAGGCTCAATAACTGTTTCCTCGCTCATACATTGATTATATATACCCATGTGAAATTGGGAGATTACATGATGGCTTACGATGTTATGTACCTCACAGACAATTATGGAATATTGTCTAACCTACTTCATACCATTTTGGCAGAAGAGAATGCCGCCCAGGCGAGACACAAACACCAGTACGCTACCAAGAACAGAAGCCGATCTGCAAGAATGCATCTCACAGGCAATTGCGCGACATGAAGCCCTCCGCTCTAAGCACAGCGATGGCACTACTGAAAATAACCCTCCAACTAGCTGCACCTTTAAGCAGTTCCTGGACTGCAAACCATTAAATTTTGATGGCACAGGAGGTGCCGTTGCATTTGTTCGTTGGGCAGAAAAGACTAACTCCATTCTAAGAATGAGTAATTGTTCGCCCCGACAGAGTGTTACTTATATCTCAGGGTTATTTGTAGATAGCGCACTCTCCTGGTGGAACCTTCAGGTTCAAACCCTTGGTGCGGATGCTGCTTATGCACTAAGCTGGGACGAGCTCAAGGAAATGATGGAAAAAAAATACTGTTCTAGGGCTGAAATCCAGAAGCTTGAGGTGGAGTTCTGGAACTTGAAAATGGATGGACCGAAGATTCCTGAATACGTCCAACGATTTCACGACTTGTCTAGGGTCATCCCCTACTTAGTCAAACCGGAATTCAAAAGGGTTGAACGATTCATTTGGGGACTTGCACCTCAGATCAGGAGCATGGTTACTACCTCAAAGCCCTCAACCATTGCAGAGGCTATCGATATGAGTGTCACTCTTACTGAAGAAGCTCTTCGTGCGGGAAAATTTTTGGAATCTGAGGATAACAAGAAAGAGACTCATGTGGATTCGTCAAGAAACAAGAAGAGGAAGTCCTCAAACCTAAAGATGGGCACCCAAGTCAACTATGGAAGCTCTAAAACAGGCAAAAGAAAGAAGGTAAAATCGCCGCATGACAGGAAAACTGATGGAGCCACTTATAAGGCCGGTGGTAAAATCTACTCGGGAACTAAGCCGAAGTGCGGAGAATGCAATTTTCACCATGAAGGTCGATGTCTGAAGCCTAAGTGCGGAAAGTGTGGAAAAGAAGGGCACAACAAGGATGCCTGTTGGGCGAAGGACCCAGGTGGAAGAAATAAGAGAATACCAGGCTGCTACAAATGTGGTAAACCAGGGCACTTTAGGAAGAATTGCCCTGAGAAGAAACAAGCAAGGGAGGGTTTTCACGATCGAAACTCGTGAAGCACGCCAGGATCCAGATGCGGTTACGGGTACGTCCCCTATTAACCAACCCTATGCATCTACTTTTAATTAATACTGGCATCAACGTTAACCTTACATGCTTGGAACTTAAGAAACTGCTTGGCCTAGTTTCAAGTAAAATAGACGTCCTGTATTCTTTAGATATGGGCATATAGAAGGCTAGTTTAAACAGTCGAAGCGAGTAAGGATTGTATTTAGGGACTCAGAAGGCCGGAACCTTCTTTTACCATTGACTCGCAAAGTCATAAAATGATAGTCAGCATGGATCAGAAATCCAAGTACAGCTGAAGTCGTTTGACATGAGAAAATCAGACGCAACCCTCTTGCGGATGATGAAACCCAACTTTCCTGCAATAGGTGTAAGGATGCTAGACCCCACAAGACGGCAGATCTACGACATCCCTCATTGGTCGAAGAGGCATGGAAACGCCTCCGAGTAGACTGCAGAGAATGAGAACATCCCTGCGACGGAAGAAGTCCCAGTAGCCTTTTCGGAAGACTTGCCAGGAACGCCTCTCCGTAGCGACGAGAGGAGTTCAGGTTAAATCGCGTGCCAGGAGCAGCACCGGTAATGAATGACGCCATACCGACTAGCTTCACCAGCGAAGCATGAACCTCTGATATAACGGCAAGAGCTGCCAGACAGGGGAAATTAAAGACATGACATCCTTAATTAAGGAGACAAGGAGAAAGTTGGTAGTCTCCACTTTATATAAACTTCAGAAAATTGAGAATCATAATCCTTTGCCAAGGATCAACTTGAGGACAAGAGGTCCTCCACTGTGAATACAAGGGGAAACATCCCTAAAACGACCTTTAGGACTTGCTTCGAGCATTACGAGATCCTTGTCGTATCATTTGGCTTAACACATGCATCGACAATATTCATGGACCTCATGAATCGAACGTGTGAGCCATACCTGGATAAGTCATATACTTATTGACTACATTCTTATATGGCCAACAACCAAGGAAGGTCGTGAGCAACAGCTGCAATTTACCTTGCAACTCTTAGAGAAAGCACAGTTATGTGCAATGATGACGAAAAGCGGATTTCGAGTTCGCGAAGGGAGAATTTTAAGATACATGGTGGATAAGAACGAAATTCACGCCAACCCTGCAACCAAGAGCTAAGGAGCTAGAGTTGCAATTATGTGACGTCTCTCGACAAGTCTCGATTGTACGTCGATGCAACGAGACCACGACATTGCACACGCGGCACATTGATTAAGGAATCACGAGAAGAGATCTTGAGATAGATACAGTGATTGCGCGCCGCAACTGGACGTCATTACCTGAAAGAAAACGTTGCACGATCTTTATTGATCACAAGGGTTGCAACACACCGATGATCGTAAGAACTCGAATATGAACTGAGCTGCTGAACAATGCAGACTGTATGAACACAATACATTCTTGTGTGATAAACTTTGATGAAAAGTCGGAACACTCACTTGCCCTTAGTGGAGTTTTCCTACAACGGTATCTATCACACCGTCGTCTAAACCGCTTCGTGTAAAGCTTTAGACGGAACATAATGAGTAAAGTCCCGTCATGTTGAACGGAGACGAGAAATAAACAATCAACTGGCCCGAGATGGCCCAGGAAAACTAGAGGCCAGATCCTTCAGATATGTAATCATATCAGGACAGCCCGTAGAATACAGAAAGATTACGCCGATGAGCGGCAGAAATCGTATGAATTTGAGACAAGAAGTATGACTAAAATGAGAGCCTCGCCTAGAGAAGGCGTAGTATGTTTTAGAAAACGAAAAGGTTGAATCCCCGGTGTAGGGATCGGAACCATTGCTCACAAGATGAAGCTCCCAGAAAAAGATCAGTAGTGATCGCGACACATTCATGTGTCTAGTCTGTAGAGGAGTCTGACTTAAGGAACAGTCGTTGTTCCCACATATAAGATTCACGTCAATGACAAACGACAAGAATTACTATAAAAATCTGTTAAGGTTTTGGACCAAGAGTCCGTATTACTATAAAAACCTGTTGAGGTTTTGGACCAAGACTCCGTATTACTATAGAAACCTGTTGAGGTTTTGGACCAAGAGTCCGTATTACTATAGAAACCTGTTGAGGTTTTGGACCAAGAGTCCATGATACTATAGAAACCTGTTGAGGTTTTGGACCAAGAGTCCATATTACTATAGAAACCTGATGAGGTTTTGGACCAAGAGTCCGTATTACTATAGAAACCTGTTGAGGTTTTGGACCAAGAGTCCGTATTACGATAGAAACCTGTTGAGGTTTTGGACCAAGAGTCCGTATTACTATAGAAACCTGTTGAGGCTTTGGACCAAGAGTCCGTGATACTATAGAAACCTGTTGAGGTTTTGGACCAACAGTCCGTGAGACTATAGAAACCTGTTGAGGTTATGGACCAAGAGTCCACAAGATACAGAAAAAGACATGATTGATCTACTTGAGTATGATAGAATTCATGACATGACCCAGAGATTTCATGGGAACATGAAGGCAAATCATGAATCTAAGTGACCATATTGGTTTCACAACTCCCCTGCGACCGATGGCATCGCTTGAATTTCAGGACGAAATTCTTTTAACGGGGGGAGACTGTGACAACCGTCACTTTTCCGTACATTCCGTACACGAAATGAACAGTAATTTGTGCTTAAATAACTGTGCATGATCTGGTTTACCAGACAAATAAATTTCTGAATTCCATACAAGTGAATTCATGCATGATATATGCTACAAGAATTTCGTTATGATAGCGTTGCGTCAAAAATATTAGTAAACTCACCGGTAAGACACATCGTGTCAACAGAACTGCAGAAAGCAGTCAGACATTAGAAATGGAGCCTAGGTGTAGGTCTAACGTCAAGAATGCATTAAACCCCAAGAATACATACAAGGGTTAATATATATATATACATTGCGAAAGCAAAAATAAGCACTAAAAAGCACCCGAAACGCACTTTAAGTGCAGAACTTATATAATTCAGCAATAATTCAGCATTTAAACATATGAATATTTTGCGGAAATGTCGTTTTATTATCCAGAATATTTCCCTAAGTGTTGGGAATTGAAAGAGTACAAGAAAGGTATTTAAAAGACACTAAAAAGTGTAATTTAGCACTTTAACGAATCGGTATCTAACCGAACAACCGGACAATACCCGGAACACCAAAATAATGCTAGAAGCATTGTTTTTATTTTTCTAAGCTAGTTAGGGTCCCCGAATACCCTAACACCCGTTACAACTCACTACATGCTAGTAACTGAGTTAACCTCCAACTTAACTTAATTAAAGCCTAACTAAGTAGTTGAAACGGAACCGGATAACCCCCCCCCCCCCAACCAAACTCGTCCCCAAGGGGACACCCTTTGTACTTGTTGATTATTTAAATCAACTATGTCTAATATCAAGTAGACATATAATCCTTTGGTTAATTGTGCTTGAGTTTGTCTATAAGTAACCACCAAGATCCACCATGTTCATTTCACCACACTTAACATCACAACACATCTCTCTCCCTCTCTTTGAACTCTCGGCCGAACACACCCACATCCATCCATCATTTTCCAATTTTGATCTTGCCATTTCAAGTGCATACAAGTGTTAAGGATCACATACGAGGAGGCTTGGTGCATTCGGAACGTGAAGGACCTCTTCTCATTGCTTTTATCCGCTCATTCTTCGACTAGTTTCTTCCCTAGCCTCGAGCTAGTAGTAAGTTGCTTGAAACACACTCTCGATCTATTTTAAAGTGGTTAAAATAAGATATGACGGTTAAAACTCGTGAGCTTGCAAGATGAAGTGTTAAAAGTCTACTAAAATGTTAAAAATGATGGATAAAAGCTATAGAGTTGTGTAAAACTTGTAAGACTTGTTTTGTTGTGATTATTTAGTGTTGATCTATGATTGTGGTAGCTCGGATCATCATCTAACCCGGATTAGTCATGATCAAGGATCATGGCATAGAGTTTGTTCAAGTGTACAAAGGGGTTAAATGATGAACACTACTACACATTAAGCATGAACTTGTGTAAAATCAATATTTCTTATGAAATAGAGTTGTAAACTAGTAGATCTACGGATCTACAAGCGGTATTTTCAAAGGACCAAGTGTCAAGGAAATCTTATTTTCTAAAACCGGATTTTACTTGAACAAGAGTGATTTTTGTAAACACACAAGTGTGTAGACACTTGTGTAACACAAAGTTTTGACAAAAGAACTATTTTTGTAAATATTGACAAGAAGTTGTAAAGATGTAACTTCTTTAAAAACGAGACTTTCAAGTAACCGAATTGATCTATACAAAGATCCACTAAAAATAATGGAAAAAATACTACATATTTTGGAAAAACCACAAGTTCATGTATTTTTGCGATTATATCTATTTTAACTAGTTGAATATTGTTTATTGTTGATTGAGGAAATTGTTGATTTGGATTTTAAAAGAAAATGATACGCTAGTAAGCGTGGCCATCTCCAGTTACAGAGGAAACTCTGGCGAAATTTTTCCAGAAAATAACACTTAGAATATTTTTGGTAACAAGTGTTATGAATATATTTTCGACTTGTTTTCCAAACAAACTTCGCCATGATTTTTATTACAAAATTTCCAAATACCGGAGGTGGATTTTCATAAATAAAACTTGTTAAATATATATTTAGAATATATATTTACCGCTTGTGTGATTATGTGATTATTTTGTGAACTAGGTATATATTATTTTTAGAGTAAAAATAATATGACTTGGAGATACTTGTAACGAGTAAAAATACAAAATAATACACATACAACATACAAGATACATAATTCGGGTGCAAAGTGCAAAATACAAAAAAGCTTATATTTATTTTTGAGAAAATAATATAAGTAAGACATTTAGTTAAAAATATAAAATATTTTTAACACAAGAAAATATACACAAAAGAGAGTGACTGTACTTGTGCGACGCAAGTCTAGTGACTAACGTTAAGAAAACGCGTATAGGTTACGACGTTAATTAAGCAAATCCGGTGAAGTTTACGACGCAGGAACGCAAACTTGTGAGTTCATGCTCCCCCTTTTCTCTTAACTGTTTTTGGTTTTATAACTCTCGGGGGTGAAATACATGTTACAAATATTATAATTTTTACAAAGGGTAAAAATATAAGAAGCACTCTTGGTGAGAACGAGAACCGAGTGCAATATGATTTGTGAATCGTTAAAGTCACACATGCCATCTTTAAAAAGGGGGTTAATCTAAATTCCCTTATTTGAAATAATCATCCCTTAGTGATGAAGTGCCTACGGGCCAAACTTGTTGTCCGATAAGACAACGACCGTGGTGGTCTCTGACCCCCGTCTAAAGATGTTGGACTACGTCCAAGCATAATAGTTTGTATGATCAATGCGATCTTGACTAATATCATCAAATGAAGATGATCATATTATAAACATCCATAAGTGATGAAATGCCTACGGGCCATACTTATTGTCCTAAGGGACAAAAGACAGTTGATGTCTTTGACTCTCTGTCAAGAAAAGGTAATGAAATATGTTCAAACCTTAATGCCTCGACTCTCTGAAGTCATAGCTTATAAATTTAAAACTGTCCTTGTGACTAGGCCTTTTGCGCCACTTTTATATCCTTAATGTTTTATAACTAGGATAAATTATAATGAAAAATGCTAATTAAATATAACTAACAAATTAACCAATATGGTTTATATTACCATGGTTGATGAATCGTCAAAAATGATGATTCCATAATAATCTCTAAATAAATAATTGTCAATATATATGTAGCAATCAAACTACATGGCTGGATCAGATGAGGTTAACAGTCACCCAAGGGAGAATAATGATGCTACCAGAGTTAATATAACTGGTGCGGAACTGCAGGCATTAATAGATGATGCCGTTACACGAGCCCTCGACAGACAGTATGATGAATCAAGTGATACACACTCTAAGACTCTATCTGTGGCTCGTAGTAAGCCCCCTTCTAAATCACATGAGTCAAAGGAAGACGCTGTTCATAACTCGTCAAACCAGAGGAGTGTTCCGTCTAGACAGGTTGTGCTTCATCAAGAGGCACCAGTTAAGACCTGCTCATATAAATATTTTGTCTCCTGCAAGCCCAGAGACTTTACAGGAGAAGAAGGAGCCATCGATTGCATGACATGGCTCGAGGAGATGGACACTGTTGTTGACATCAGCGGTTGTGCGGAACAAGATGTTGTGAAATTTGTTTCACAATCTTTTAAAGGAGAAGCACTAGCTTGGTGGAGGTCATTGTTCCAAGCTACGGGGAAGATCCTTTTGTACAACATGACTTGGGATCAGTTCGTCACTCTTATCAAAGAAAATTACTGTCCTCAACATGAAGTTGAGAAAATTGAGACTGGATTCTTGACATTAGTCATGGAGAACTTAGATTGTCAAGCATACCTTACAAGTTTCAATACCATGTCTCGATTGGTTCCTTACTTGATCACACCAGAACCAAAGCGAATAGCTTGCTTTATTGGGGGTTTAGCCCCAGAAATAAAGGCCAGTGTGAAAGCATCGAGACCTACTACATTCAGGTCAGCGGCAGATCTGTCGCTATCTCTCACACTCGATGTGGTCAGAAAAAAGGCTGCCAAAGCCTCTGAAGATGGAAAGCGAAAAAAGGAGGATGAGAATTCTCATCGCTCCGATAGAAAGAAAAAGAGGAACTCTGAGGATAAGAAGAGCTCCGGATTTGAGAAAGACAGCCAGCAGTCGGGTGAGAAGACCAGGTGCAAAACCTGTCGGAAATACCACCTCGGGAAATGCATATTTGAATCCCAGCCTCTACCTTGTGGGATTTGCAAGTCTAAGGAACATAAAACCTTGGATTGCAAGAAGTTGAAGGACGCAACCTGTTATGGTTGCAACGAGAAGGGGCATATCAGGACCAACTGCCCTAGGAATCAGAAGAAGCCCGAAGAGGCCAAGAAAACAAACGCATGAGTCTTCCAGACGAATGCCCAGGAGATGCTGCAGAATGATAACTATAAAGCAGGTACCTTTCCTTGTCAAGCAGTTTATGCAGAAATTTATTTAATGCTGGCACATATGATTCTATAATAAGCGATAAATGCTGAGAACTGTTGTCTCCGCCTGATTTGGACTCCGGTCATTTAATGCGAGGTATCAATTGACCGATGATACTTTAGAAAATGCTCCAACAAATCTTAGATTGATATTTTATACCTATTAGGAATCACTCTTTTCTGATATCCTTATGGCAAGCTTTCAAGCTATCCAAATTCATCAATATAATAAAGACAGATGTGACGTTTTGATCCCCTGTCAAAAAGGTGATGGACTAGGTCCAACCCTTAAATGCCATTGATGGTCTTTTGTGACCTAGGCTAAGTGATATTGATATATTTTAAAAATAACGTTCATTAAGAATGTTAGTGCCATATTGGCCTGGATAGTTTAATGAAACCATGGTTAGTACATCTTAAGGCCATCAGGGTGATGAATAGCAATTGTTGAATTGCAACTAAGTAAATGATTCAATTGGTAATAGGAACCAAATCTTGAGTATGACAAGCTCGTATAAGACAACAGTCAATCGTGCCATTGATGATGCGACGCATGCTAATGATGCTACAATTGTAAACCTTAGAATTTCCAAAGATGTTCTTCAAACTATGATAGACGCAGCTGTTGGAAAAGCTGTGAAGAAGACCGTGAAAAAGTTCAAGGAGCCAAATGCTACGTGCCCCAAATCTGTCAAAGGAAATACGGCTACGGATAGAAAGCCTAAGAATGATAGCGCTTAAACTCTCCTAAAGAGTGTCAGGAGTAGTCCATATCAATAGTAACGTTGGGTACGTTCTTTAAGTATAAATGCTAAGAATTCTGTTTTAATACGGATACCAATAAATCCTTCATAAATTGTAGGTATATTAGACTTTTAAAAATCTATCATAAGAATCCTAGATATTAAGTGTAAGGTAAAGCTTACAGATAGCAGATCATAGAAACCATTTCTTCTGTTCCTGTCAGAAATCTTCAGTCGTGAAATTCTAGTGTACCCTCTCTCTCCAGATGAAGTACATCATCATATGTAATTGATATCTCTTTGATCTCCATCGATTACGAATACCAGATGGTATGACAAAAGCGCCATATGAGGATTGGTGTATCTTAATATGTTCCATAGATTTCTTCCATGCCTGATCAGTATGGGGGTTTAATGCATGGAACCACAAGGATATTCCAATGGTCATACGGTATTAAAGTCAACTAATGGTATTCAAAGATGATATCTAGAATGGAATTTTCCAAGTAAGCGTCTTTGATTAAATCTGTGGACTCGTAACGTAAATATGCCACTTATCTAGGCAAATATGTATGAACTGGAGCCCGAGATTTGGAAAATCTCTGTAATCTCCTTGTACCTTGATTTTCTCCTGAGATTACCTTCTTTACCTTCTGAGAAGCAAGAAGAGTTAAGATTTATATCCCATATAAGGCTGCATCATTATGAAATTTTTCCTAAAACGGCTAGTACCATCATTGGAGGAATCACAACCCTGACTAAGTAACTTTTAAAATATAGATTCTTAAAGCCTAACTCGATATTCTGAAAATTCGGTATTGCTAATTAAGAAAGACGGTTCATTTTGCTTATGCAATGATTACCGCAACCCCATTTAGGCAACAATTAAGAATTTGCCATCAGCTGCCCAGGATCGTCGATTTGTTCGACTAACGACAAGGATTAGCTATTCCTTAAAATTAATTAAGCAGTGGTTGGAATAACCATCCCACCTTAAGATAAGCTTTTCTGTAATGGTTGATATATAAGCATCAAGGCTGCTCCTTTGGAGACCTTGTATAGATGGAATTTTAAACATCTATTGTTAGGACAATAGATTGGTAAGTCCAATATTCAGGATCTGAAAGTTGAATTGGAAACAACAAATAAGATCATACAAATCCCTAATCATCTGTAAAATGCCAGTATTAAGCAGAAAAATCAAGGATTAATGAAAATAGCAAACCTCCTAAATTCTTGTTAAGGAATAAGGTTCAACAAAAGATATCACCCAGGAAGGGTGTGCCAAGTTGTAATTATCAGGTTAGTTAAGCTCTGAATATATAAAGTCATTCGAAAGATTCGAATGTATCAAGATTAAATAGCTTACGAGCTAAGACCTAATTAAGGAGCTTGGTAGAACGCGCAATGTGCCCCACACTAATGATTTAAGGACGTGTCACCAATAAGTCGAAGAGCACTATCACATAATGATATACAGATTTATGATATGATGAGCAACCTGTGTCGATTGAGGATCGACAGGGTTAGAAGCTTCAAAAAGATACATGTACCTATTATAAAGGTCAATTGGAGTGCCTTAGAGGCTCGAAGGTACTGGGGAAGATTAAGCCCAATATAGGACAGAAAATACTTCCTTTACTTTAACAAATCTCGAGGTCGAGATTTCTTTTAAGGGGGTGAGGATGTAACACCTCGAAAATTCACGTCCTATAATGTATTGACACGTGTCATAAGTTTGAACGTGTGAAAGTATACTCTAGAGGGACTAAAGTTGACAAACATCGAATGTATGTGAATATAAGGGTTCAAAATTGTCAACAAGGGATAAATATACTTTACAATAACCCTACATGATGTCTATACCTTCAAACGAATAAATCATGGATCATACGAAGCTAATTGTGAAAGAAAGTGAGAGATTACAAACTACAAGGGTTAAATGTGTCAACATGTTTAAGTTATACCTCTGAGTGACCTTTTAGCATACCCGAAGCTTTGTAACGATTAATTATGCTCACTAGAATGCACGATAAAAATTTCATAAAGTTTCGTTATCGTATGAGAAAGTTATGATCAAATTCGTATACGAGGGGTTAAAGCGTCAACGTTGAAAATTATGACTTTTCGGGTTAACATGAAGTGACCAAGAACTTAGCAAAATGGGTATAAGTCATGAACCCCTTATAAGTCAAGTTGAGGGGCTCAAAAGGCAAGAAATAAAGTTCGGTTGACCCTTCGAACGACCAAGAGCCAAGGATGCAAATGAAAAAGTTTTTCAACCTGACTTCAGGCCTTAGGCGGGCCGCGTAAAGGTTAACAGAACCTTACGCGGGCCGGGTACCATCCCCAGATACAGAAACATGCTGACAGCTGCCTGTTCAGCCTTGTAACCGACCTAAAACCGATTTTCCTCATCCAAGGACGACCCCTACATGCCTTTTAGTCCTTAGGGACACTTGTTGGAGATCAGGAGTCCATGATAGACTTGTTTGTCAATGATCTAAGGAGATTAAAAGCACTATATAAGGCCCTTATGTTGCAACATTGTAACCACACCTTCCATCTGCAATTCTGGAGCTTCATGGAGCTTAAGAGCAGACCCAAGACATTCCTAATCGTGCATAGGACTTCAGTAAGTATGCTAAACCTTCCTTAGTTGAGTTTTTACTTAGTTTTAGCTTAAAAGTCAAACAGTCGTAATTAACGGTTGACTTCGCGATTAATCATTAATGGTCCAGTGATTAGTCGAATTAAGAGTAGTTATAAGTTGGTAATTATGTGGGCAATAAACCCTTAAAAGGGCACCCTCTGATTCCCGTTCTAACTAGATCAAATGTCGGGTCAAAGTTGTTTATAAAAAGTCAACAGGATCCTAATTTGCGATTTAAAACATAATTAACAATGTAGAAGCTTTGCAACCTGTTTTATTGCTGACCGATCGGACTGCTATCCGAACGGACAGCCAGCTGATCAGACAGTTAGCCGATCGACTGGCCAGCCGATCGGTTAACACATGGTCCCACACTTAATCAATTTATTTTGAAGACTAGTATTGAACGAACTGTTGTTCGATCGGACTACTGTCCGATCGGGTTACTCTTCGGATCATGAGATACTATACTTCAACACTTAATTGATTTTTTCAACATGTTCGATGATGTAAGAACATGTGTAAGCATGTTCGACCCGACAATTTTCTGTTTAGACTCGGTTTGGAACCGAAAGTCGCAAAACTTTGACTTTTGCTTTGACTTCAGTTCTGACCCGATTTAGTATGATTTGGAAATGCCTTAGAGCTTCCTTAGGACCAGGCTACATGTTAGCATAACCCTCTGTGGTTGGTTCATTGATTATCCGATTCGTTTACATATTTCCGTTAATTGCTTAAATGTTGACCAATATGCCCTTTTGAACATAAAACGAGAATTTTGGATATGTGAAAAGACAATAACCTTTGTTACTGATTTATAAACATGTCTCTAAAATTTTACATCAGTAAAAGGTCTAGATTAGGAGTTATGCTCATTAGCGTAATTATAACGCCTTTTAGTAATTAAAAGGCGCAATTAGCATAAAGCCTATCTAAACCCAATTTTTGATACCAAAGCTTTTACCCACTGATGTAATATAATATTTTGAGATTTTTAAAGATTTTTAATTATTTTTAAACTAATCATAACCTAAGGCTATCGCCTTAATTCGGTAAATACCGATTATACCCTTTTTGTGTATAAAATGAGTTTTACATAGTATTTTGGCGTCAATCCAATTGCTACTGATTTTATATAATAAATAAAGTATTTTGAACTTTATAACCTGTCCAGAAAACTCAGATTTCCGGTATAACCCGTAAATCACTTAAAATGGCTTTTTAAGCGTATTAAACGCATAGTTTGGGTTTAAAACCATTTTATCACATAAGACTTATTACCAACTATTATGACCTATTAAAATAAGTTATTTTACTGATGTATTCAGACCCGAATCTCAGAGACTTAAATAATCTCTTTTATAATCTTTAAAATGACCAAAATACCCCTACGGGGCGGGGCTTATTTTGAGATTAAACTCGTTTTGGGCATAATGGAAGTTATCATACTGATATCACAACATACTAAAGGCATATTAACTTAGGAAACCTGTATATGATTCATGTGGTTACTCGTTACGCACTTTTCGCGTTCGGATCGGCTTATGTAACTAGTTTGCATATATTAGCCGAAACGGGTCAAACCATATCATTTTTGTCTCAAAATCCAGAATGTGTTTAAGTTACCCATATTAAACAAGCATACAAGCTTGTCGGGTCAAAACCACATTCTAATCCGGTCATCGTTTTATCATGCGTTTGAACCATATCTTCCTTTTTAAAACTAACCGGTCTAAGTCAGGGCTTAATTAAAGACGCATTAGGATTCTAATAGGTTATTATAAAACCTTCGTTCCAGATTAAGAGCCCCAATAAAAGTACTTGTGCTTGCTGATTAGAATATACAGCTGAGTTATTATAATTCTTGCTATTTAAGACAGGAGCTAGCTCAGGTAAATACTCTTAATTTATTTTCCCTATACGGGCTTGGGATACGGTATTATAATAATACCGCTTGGTCGGGTATTGAATGTTTAGTCGTATTTTGATTAAATTATTGAGGTAACCCGCTTTAATCTGTATTGTTTGAAATAAAAGCCTTTAGGGGTTAATGACCATGTCCCGGATATCCTTGACATCATTGTATTATAAAATGGCCACGACTTATGCACGGGATGTAGGCATACACCTGACAGTGCATAAGGGAAACGGTATCCCACTCTCTTGTGGGCCTATATTGTGGTGTGTCTGTTAACTTTGACTCGGTTTCTATATCGGGCCCTGAACGTACAACGAACATGTAAATCTGTATACAAGATTATAAATATAATTGTCCCAAGTTATAAAAGATTAATTTTGCCTTGTGCATTTTAATCAAAGTGTCAAAATATTTTGTGCCTGGTGCATCTAAATCAATTTTCTTAAACTCTTTTCAAATGAGTCGGTTGAGTGTATTTACCAGTGTAAACTGACGTATTTTCCAAAAAGGTTAAGTGACAGGTACTGAACGTAATTGGCTGGAAGCTCAGGGCGTTAATAAGGAATCTTGCAAGTTCTAGGCGTCTAAAGTCTGTTGAACAATGTTTAAGTTTTAAGATCCGCCTGTGGATCCTTTACTATCCGTTGTAATACTTGATATTACTTTATATTCGGATTGTAATATATTTATCTTTTGCTTCCGCTGTGCATTTATATATTGTGTTGTTTGACTATGATGATATCAACTACGTCACGATACTCCCCTACCGGGCCCACCGGTGAAACGTGGAAATATCGGGGTGTGACAAGTACCGACTCGTTTGAAAAGAGTTTAAGAAAGTTGATTTAGATGCACCAGGCACAAAATATTTTGTCACTTTGATTAAAATGCACAAGGCAAAATTAATCTTTTATAACTTGGGACAATTATATTTATAATCTTGTATACAGATTTACATGTTCGTTGTACGTTCAGGGCCCGATGTAGAAACCGAGTCAAAGTTAACAGACACACCACAGTATAGGCCCACAAGAGAGTGGGATACCGTTTCCCTTATGCACTGTCAGGTGTATGCCTACATCCCGTGCATAAGTCGTGGCCATTTTATAATACAATGATGTCAAGGATATCCGGGACATGGTCATTAACCCCTAAAGGCTTTTATTTCAAACAATACAGATTAAAGCGGGTTACCTCAATAATTTAATCAAAATACGACTAAACATTCAATACCCGACCAAGCGGTATTATTATAATACCGTATCCCAAGCCCGTATAGGGAAAATAAGTTAAGAGTATTTACCAGTGTAAACTAACGTATTTTCATAAAAGGTTAAGTGACAGGTACTGAACGTAATTGGCTGGAAGCTCAGGGCGTTAATAAGGAATCTTGCAAGTTCTAGGCGTCTAAAGTCTGTTGAACAATGTTTAAGTTTTAAGATCCGCCTGTGGATCCTTTACTATCCGTTGTAATACTTGATATTACTTTATATTCGGATTGTAATATATTTATCTTTTGCTTCCGCTGTGCATTTATATATTGTGTTGTTTGACTATGATGATATCAACTACGTCACGATACTCCCCTACCGGGCCCACCGGTGAAACGTGGAAATATCGGGGTGTGACATTTGGCAACATAAGTTGCTATATCCTTTTTCATTCCTATCCACCAGAAATTCTTTCTTAAGTCCTGATACATCTTATCACTTCCAGGATGCATCGTATACTTAGACTTATGGGCTTCTTCTATTATAAGGTGGCTTAGGTTTCCTAATTTAGGTATCCAAATTCTCTTTTTATGGAATCTCCAAATTCCATCCGTTCCTTATTCTAATTCCTTAATCATTCCTTTCAACTTTTCAGTATCATCCTTGATTACTGATTCTTGTGCTTTTCTAATCTGCTCATTTAAATCTACTTGTAGATTTAATTTAAAAGAACGTATCCTTTTTGGCTTTTCATGATACTTTCGGCTTAAAGCATCAGCAACTACATTTGCCTTTCCTGCATGATACTGAATATCACAGTCATAATCACTAAGCATCTCCATCCAGCGTCTTTGTCTCATATTCAATTCCTTTTGCCCAAAGACATATCTTAAACTCTTATGATCGGTGAAAACAGTAAACTTACTACCGTATAGGTAATGTGTAACACCTCGAAAATTCACGTCCTATAATGTGTAAACACGTGTCAAATGTTTAAACGTGTGAAATAAATATTATAGAAGGACTAAAGTTGACAGACATGGAAAGTATGTGATTATACGGGTTCTGAATGTCAACAGTGAATAAATATACTTCATAATAACCCTACATGATGTTTATAACATCAAACGAATAAATCATGGATCATACGAAGCAAAAAGTGAGAGATTACAAACTACAGGGGTTAAATGTGTCAACATGTTTAAAGATATACCTCTGAGTGACCTTTTGACAAACCCGAAGCTTTGTAAATGTTAAATATGCTCACTAGAATGCACGATATAAATTTCATAAAGTTTCGTTATCGTATGAGAAAGTTATGATCAAATTCGTGTGCGAGGGGTTAAAGTGCAAACGTTGAAAGTTAAGACTTTTCGGGTTAACCGGAAGTGTTCAGGGACTTGGCAAAGTGGGTATAGGTCCTAAAGCCCTTGTGGGTAATTATAAGGGGGTCAAAATGCAAGAAATAACCTTGATTGCCCCTTCGTGAAGTCAAAGGTCAAGTAACAAAACAAAGAAAATAGAAAATTCTGAATTTAAGGGCCAGGCGGCCTGCTTGAGGATCTGCCAAATGGGAGGCGGGCCGCGTCAGACCGCCAGAAGCAGAAAAACAGGCAGCAGCCTGTTATGCGCCATTTTAACCAATCTGGCCGGTATTTCTCACTTGTGGACGACCCCTAGGCACCCCCTAAGCTCTAGAAACAAGTGTTGATCAGTTGTGGTGGGTTGTAGGCACATGTGTCAAGGATTTGTGGTGAGAAAAATGCTATATAAAGCCCATGAACTTGCAACAAGTCCTCACACCTTCATCTGCAATTGTGGATCAATTCTGGAGCTCCCAAGCAGCCTCAACTGATCTTATCTCGTGCATAGGACTCTTGTAAGTCTACTAGTCTTTCTTTAATTGAGTTTAGCTTGTTTAATTAGCTAAAAGTCAAACCGTCGTAATTACGGTTTGACTTCGAGATTAGTCATCAATGGCTCAGTCATTTCTCGAATCAAGAGTAGTTATAGGTTGGTATTTATATGGGTAATAAAACCCCAAAAGGGTTTCCCCTGATCGCCACCCTAACTAGTTCAAATGTCAGGTCAAACATGTAATTAAAAAGTCAACAGGAAGTCTAAAATGCCATTTCCCGGATATCCTTGGCATCATCTTACGAGATGGCCACGCCCTGAGCACGGGGTGTAGGCGTACACTTGTCAGTGTATAACTCTATGATGTGGTGTGTCTATTGATCTTTAACCCGGACAAGATCCGGGCTACTGAACGCACAAGTAATATGTAATTCGTTCACAAGATTATAATATTAAATAATTCTCCCAAGTTAATAAAAAGATTAATCTTGCCTCTGTGCATTTTAATCAAATTATAAAATGTTTATGCCATGTGCATCCAAACCAAATTTTCAATCATTTTCCAAAATGAGTCAGTTGATTGTATTTACCAGTGTAAACTGACGTATTTTCCCAAAAAGACTAAATGCAGGTACTAAACATAATTGGCTGGATTGTCTCCTTAGCATCAATAAAGAGTCTCGCAAGCTTAAGATGCCTGAAGTCTGTTGAACTATTGTTTCCATTTTATTATCGATCCTACTGTGGATAAACTTCCGAATATTGTGACATTTGATATTACAATATTAAATTCGGTTGTGTTATATCTTTTAAATTGCTTCCGCTGTGCATTATTAAATATTGTGTTGTTTGACGATTATGTTGCCAACCACGTCACGATAATCCCCCACCGGGCCCACCGGTGACACGTGGAAACCGGGGTGTGACATAATGTCTCCAAAATCTTAAGAGCAAAAATTATAGCTCCTAATTCTAAATCATGAGTGGAATAATTCTCTTCATGATTCTTAAGTTGTCTGGATGCATAAGCTATAACCTTTTGGCGTTGCATCAACACACATTCGTAACCTAATTTAGAAGCGTCACAATAGATTACAAAATCTTCAGTTCCTTATGGTAATGCTAGTATAGGTTCATAGGTTAATCTTTGCTTAAGGATTCTAAAGGCTTCTTCTTTTTTTGGTCCCCATTCAAACTTAACAGATTTACAGGTTAACTTAGTTAAGGGAATGACTATTCTATAAAAATCTTGAATAAATCTTCTATAATAACCAGCCAATCCTAAGAAACTTCTAACCTCGGTTGGTGACTCAGGGGTTTTCCATTTAGTTATTGCCTCGATTTTGGTTGGATCCACATGAATTCCTTCATGATTAACTAGATGTCCAAGAAATTGTACATGTTCTAACCAAAGCTCGCACTTTGAAAACTTAGCATAAAGCTTTTCCTTTCTTAATAAACTTAGAAGCGCGTGCAAATGCTTTGCATGTTCCTCTTTACTCTTAGAGTAAATGAGAATATCAACTATAAAAACAATTATGAATTGATCCAAATATAGCTTACATATTCGGTTCATCATGTCCATAAATGCAGCTGGGGCATTGGTTAAATCAAATGGCATGACAGTAAATTCATAATGATCATACCTTGTTCGGAAGGCAGTTTTAGGAATGTCCTCTTCCTGTACCTTTAATTGATGATATCCTGACCTTAAATCGATTTTTGAGAAAAATCGTGCTCCTTGCAACTGATCAAACAGATAATCTATTCTTGGTAATGGATACGATTCTTAATCGTGACTTTGTTCAATTCACGGTAGTCAATGCACATACGCATTGATCCGTCCTTCTTTTTAACGAATAAGATTGGCGCTCCCCAAGGTGATGAGCTCGGCTGTATGAACCTTTTCTCTAACAATTCATCTAATTGTTTCTTCAGTTCTTGCATTTCTGCAGGTGCCAAACGGTAGGGTGCTTTGGCAATGGGTGCTGTCCCTGGTAACAAGTGAATTCTGAATTCAACTTCCCTGTCTGGAGGTTGTCCTGGTAATTCTTCGGGAAATACATCTGAAAACTGAGATACTACTGGAATATCCTTTAATTCTTTTCCTTTAGTGTTAGTGATTATAGAAATCAAATACCCTAGTGATCATTTTCTTATGTAACTTGCTGTTTTCATCACAGAGATGAATTTTGTGGATCTAGAGGTTTTATTTCCTTTAATTGTGATCTTTTCACACCTTTGTGAATTTACTTGAATTGACTTTTGATCACATAAAATACTGGCTTTATTGGCTATTAACCAATCCATTCTTAATACGATATCAAATCCTGCCAGATTCATGGGATAAAAATTTGCAATAAATTTCTGATTTAGAATTTCTATTCTTGCTCCCTGCAAGATTTCAGAAATCTTAATGGTTTCCCCATTGGCTGTCTCTACTAGACATTCTTGTGGGAGTTTAGTTAATGATTGATTGAGTAATTTGCAAAATGAAGTATTAATAAAACTTTGGTTCGCACCAGAGTCAAATAATACTTTAGCAAAAACATCATTAACTAAAAACGTACCAGTGATCACATCCGGGATCATCTTTGCTTCTTCTGCAGTCAGAACAAATGCTCTAGCATTTTTAGTATTTTTTTTGTTTGTGGCTGGAGCTAGTTTTGGACAGTTTGGCTTGATATGGCCTTGTTCTCCGCAGTTATAGCATATTCTGTTGCTAATCTTTTTTCCTGCAATCTTCTTCCTTGTGTCCTGATATTTTGCAGAAATTACAGTATATGGAGCATCTTCCTGAATGCTTCCTTTTGCAATTCTTACAGTAGGGTGCAGAGGTAGAGCCTACATTTTTCCCACGATTAGAATTTCCAGAACGAAATTCTTGTGTAAGCTTCTGGGTTAGGTTCCTTCTTTGATCCTCTTCTCGGGTACGGACTAACTCATCAGTCAAGGTGTTTGCTAGTTCTACAGCTTCTTCTATGGTTTGGGCTCTAGGTGCCTTGACTACATGTCTGATCTCTCCAATTAATCCCCAGATATAACGGGAGATTAATACTGGTTCACGTGAAGCAAGGGTTGGCACTATTCTAGCATATTCAAAGAATAACTTAGCGTACCCCTTACTATCCACTCCATTCATCCTAAGGTTTAGGAATTTGTTTGCTATCTATTCCTTCTCATTGGGTGGGCAGAATTTCCTTTCCACCTTATCCTTAAATTCCTCCCATTCCATATTGTAAGTTCTATCACTTCCCCTTGACTGGAGGATAGTGTTCCACCATTCTAGTGCTGAATTCTTAAACAGATTAGAAGCAAATAGTATCTTGTCTTCTTCCGCACACTTGTTTATTCTTAAGATTGCCTCAGTTTTCTCTATCCAGCGTAGAACTGCAATGGCCCCTTCATTTCCCGAAAATTCCATTGGTTTACAAGACCAGAATTCTTTATAAGAATAACCATAAGGCATGGTTCTTCTTCTTTTGGGAATGGGCACTTGAAGTATAGGTCCATTGTTCACACTGTTTTCAGGTTCAGTTGGTCGTTTACTACTATGTTTACTCTGGTTATCGGCTTCTGTAACATTTTGGATAATAAATGGCATTGCATCTATTATTCCTTGTGCCATTATGTGTTGGATAGCACTGTTGTCCACTTGATTTCCATTGTTATCATGATTCAGATTATCATTATTCAGATTATTGTCATTCTGGTTTTCTGGGTTATTATCCAGATTCTCTTGATTCACTTGATCGGCCATCTGAATTTTAAACATTTGCCAATTATTAATATCACAAAATAATTAATAGTTTAGGCAACAACCACACAATACACATATTGGTCAAAAGCGTCGAGCATTGCGACTTACTATTTTCTATTATAGTATGCGTCAAATACACACTAAGACTGGAATTAAAATTACATCACTATTATGCATCGTTAACCACGAAGTGGGCTATACTACGATAGATTTATTATTATTATTATTATTATTATTATTATTATTATTACCAACTCCACTATCACCTTCACGAATCTGGATTTCTCCAGAAATTCATGTGACGCTCGTCATACTTCTAGACGAGTTGTTCTCCTACATACCTCATTCTCTCACTACTTTCTAAGATTTATTCTCCGAAAGTTCGGAGTTCTTTCAAATTCTCTACACTCATTGAGGGTGCAGGTGCGGGTACTGGATCTGGGTACAGTGGTATGGGATTCTCCTGAGGGTACGGATTCTCTAAGATTTCCCTAAAGTATTCATCGTTATCATAGTAGGGATCTAGAGGGTCCAGACCTGGATACGCAGCTAAGTGTGGTAAGGTTTCGTCGTTTAGATGGTAGCGTGGCACATAATCCCTAAGATCATCGAACCATGGATCATAATTTGGGTCTAAGGGATTAGGGACTGGTATCCTAGGTATCTCCTCAGGGTTGAAATCATGCATTTCTACCTCTATCGGCTGAGTGGGAATTAAAGGTAAGGGTTGTGGGGCTACTAGTTGTTCCAGACTTGGGTCGGCAGCAGTTGTTGCTAGGATATGAAAATTGGCTAAGCTCCTATTAAGCATATCCTGTGTATGGGCATCTGACTCTCGCTTAGCGGCTGCTAGAACTCTTTGCTGTTGCAACTTTCACATTCTTTTCCTACGCTCAAATGCTCCATTACTGAACCATTCTCTCTTTTTCTGAGGGAATGGCTCTTCAGACTGAGCTTTAAAGGTAAACATCCCTTCTTCCTGATCAGCTGAATACCCAAAGAGGGCAGACTGGGAAGAAGTACCTTCACTCCTAGGTGAATCGGACAACTGACGATACACGTCTGAGGGTCCTTGATCACTCATATTGTAAACTAACAAATAGTCAAATAACACATAAAAATAAAATACAGATATGCACATATTTTCATAATTTATTTCCTAACAATTTAGATAATATATTAATGTCAGCAGAACACTTCTGTGGCTGAATCAGTGGCTAAGCTCTGATACCACCTTCTGTCGCAACCCCCGATCCCTTATCTGTCCGGGGAACGGGCAGCCGCGAACATTCGTTTGCGGTGGTATCATTTATTAATTTGGCAGCGGATATTACATCAGGACCGTAGTTAGGAAATGTTTATCAGAGTAAAACCACCATATTTTATATTAATAATCACATGGGTAAAACCCAAGTTTCTTATTACAACATGTTTATAGGGATAAACCATATTTTATTGAATTTAAAACATCGTCTTTTAGATAACTTTTATAGCCACATTTTTTCCAAGCCATCAGTGCTCTCCAGCTGGCTTTTTCCTAATTGGCTTTCACATTGTGTTACCTGAAACGCGTTTTAAAAACATTTGTCAGTGGGAAATAGTGGTGAGTGAATCCCAATTTAATCAAGGAAAGTTTTATCAATTAACACAGTATTGAGAGCGATCACAATGTATATTTCTACACAATTACTCATTCAGTACTGTCAATCCTGACTGGTGGGTCATATTACACATTGGCTAACTCGTTGTCCAATTGTAAGGTGTTCTTTGTATACAAAACCCCAACATACCGGCAGTAATTGAAGAACTACAAAGACTCAATCACCGCTTAATCGCATTGTAAAACATTTAAGGTTTTGTAAAAATAGATTATAAAAAGCATTTACAAAAAGAGGATAAACTCATATTGCTATCTTAGACTTCGTTTAAGGGTTTCCTGGTGTTAATCTATAATTTACACAAATGTACATATGTTAGTATAATAACCCTTTATTTATATTAACGATACCCTCCCCGAGACGGTATTCCAACAACTACGTCGGGCAGAACCACGACAGTCGTTACGGAATCCTGGATCAATCGGGCAGCGTATCTAATACGTAACTGGGGTTATAATACTTACAACGGAGCAGAACTTCGTTAATTAGGGGGATATAATACCCGAATATTATGACTATCTATCAGAAATTCGTTGAGAGAGAAAGAAAATGAACGAGTTTTACTGAAGGCCTGATGCCCTCTTATATAGGGCTGATTTTCGATTTTATCGCAGCCCACGTAAGTTTAGACCACGGGCTACGCGACCCGCGTAGTAGGGGGGGTCTAGGTTGTAGCTGATCCGGGTCATGGGGTAGGTTCAACACATGTTGACACGTCTCACCACAGGGTGAGGCCTCGTTTGTTGCCCGCTCGCGGCCCGCGTAGGCAGTAGAAAAAGGCCACGTGCCCCGCGACAGCTTATAAAATTTTGTTTTTATTTTATTTTTAATGACATTTCATATTTAGGGCTCGGTTTTCACATACGGGGTGTATTTTAAGACATATAGGGGTATTTTAAAATATATTAGGGTATTAGAAAAATTCAGTAGGGTTGTTATACCAGGTGGGTCCGCGCGAAGTGGCGCATGACATGGCAGTCTAGCACGTCCACGCACGAGTACACGAGGCATGAAGGCGCGCTGTTGAGCGCATGGAGCATGGGCCCTGATGTGACGTGCGCGGCGCACCGGAGTGAGCCAATACGGCGTGACTGTGTGGCGTGCTCGTATAGGCTCACAGGTGACGGTGCGCAGGCGCCCATGGACCTGAGCCAAAATGGCGCACGCGCGCATGAGCGTGCAGACCTGCGCGCGCGCACCAGTGTGTCTTGCGCGCGCGCGCGCAAAGCTTTTAATGACGGAGCAGTTTCAGTTCAGCATTCGAAACTGACGAGTCAACGGTTTTGACTGAGAATTAAATGACGTATTAAATTGCATTGAAGACGTTTAATGCAATTTAATCCTCTCCTTTAATTTGTAACACCCCAAAAACGGGTTTGGTAATTAAACCACGCTAATTGGGCTGTAAACGAGCCGAGTCGAGCCGAGCTAGACCCAGCTCGAGCTCGGCTCGAGCTCGATTCGAGCTGGCTCGGCTCCATCTCGAATTTCAAATCGATCTGAGATTTGAGGCTCGAGCTCGGTTCGATTAGAATTCGAGCTAGCTCGTCTCGGCTTGATCTAGCTCGAACTAACAAAGAACCGCAAAATTTATTACTTAAAAAGTCGTTAAAAAGAATTTCTTCATAGCCTAAGGGCCATAATTTCCATTTAATTTAACTATATGGCTAAATATGCAAGTATAAATAGTTAATTCACTTTCTCCATTGTCTTTACCTTCTTTTATAGGGGAGATACTCCCTTAGTTTTTGTTTTCTAAGCGATGTGGGACAAAAAAATGAAGGATGTAAACCTTATCGAGCCAGCTCACGAGCAAACGAGCCGAGCCAGGCCAAGCTCGAGCTCGGCTCGTTTACAAATCGAGCCGAGCCGGCTCGTTTACAACCGAGCCAATTTCGAGCCGAGCTTTCTTCGAGCTTTTTTTCGAGCGAGTTTCGAGCGAGCTGCGAGCCACGAGTTTTTTGAACACCCCTACACGCTAATAATAATGAACGGGTAAAATACCGTTAGTGGTAAAATTAACCCGGTGAATATTAGGATTTAAATAAATAATCCTATATAAATCAAAAAGAAGAATAAACGCTTTGAGAAAACAAAGTTTATAAGAAACCCGAGTTAACAGGACTTAAAAATTAAACGGGTTGTGACTTCCCCGAACCCGTCAAGTAACTAGGAATATCAACCTAGTTAGTTAAGTGTTGTTAAAATGCCAATGAAACTTGGTAAATAATACTTGTATAACTCTACAAAGTTGAGGGACTAAAGGGGTAAAAGAGAAAAATGGTTTAATAAATAAATATCAAAACACCAAAAACACACACTTAAGTGTGTTCTGGTCGTGAGAATCACAGGAGCAAAAAGGGCTCCTTCAAGCTAACCCTAAATCATTCAAAATCAACCAAATCCAAGCAAGAAATCAAGATTAAATCGAAACCAAGCTAAGACTAGTGATCACTCAGGTTAGAGGATCACAAGGTATGTCGAATTCCATCTTTTGGTGATGTTTTGAATTCATGGTGAATTATCATAAACAAAATTATTGCTTGAATGTTTGATGTAAGAGTGAAACTAGGACAAATCCATGTCTAGGAACAAACCCTAGTAAATATTTGATGAATTAATGATGAAAAATTGTGAAATAGATAATTACCCATGCATGTCTCAAGTGGGTATTATAACTAGATGATGAACACATGAGATTCAATGTTCGAATGGTATAAAACAGATGTTATGATGAAAGCCTTGATATTGTGCATGAATACTAGGCATAAGAGCTCGATTGTTGTGAATAAAACTTGGTTGAAAGTTAATCATAAACTTGATAAAAGAAATGTACAAATCATGCCCGCAAGTTGTTTGTTAAAATGCCCGAATGATTCTAGAATTGTGATGAAATTAGTAGGAAACGAAATTTAAAACGGTGGCCTAGGATTAGCGCCTACCGGGTAAATGACGGAATGCCAAAATGAGTTGTTAAATTTAGTTGTTCAAAACTCATGTGTTATAAGGTAGTTTGACTTTAAAAGATCAAACCGACCTAGGATAAAGTTCGGTATGAAAAGTAGTATAAAGATTCATAAGGCATAAAGGTTATGATCTTGAATGACTAACCTAACTACCTTATGAATATTATATGATAGTTTGACGCTTGACAAGCTAGGTGGAGGCTTGGGAAAGAAGCGGGTCAAACGAATTAAATACGCGGAGAAGAGCAAAAACGGATGCAAGGTAAGTAAAACTTACACCTTTTTGTAGAATACGTGTTTATTCTATAAGTTATGAATACAATAAAGTTAATATTTGGGATATGGTTTCCGACGCGAAAAGATACGGGTCGGAACTAATATAAATGATAGAAACCATGTTTAATGGTAAAAAGGGGTGAAACGGTAAATTAGTCACGAAAAGACTAAGATAAAATGGGTTTTCGAACGGCTACTTTATATGTAAGCCTAAACGAATAAAAAGGGAAACAGTGATTTAGTCACGAATAAATAGATAAAAGTTGAAATATAAACGACACCAAGTGGCATAAGTCATGTCGGGTTAAACATGTAAGAAAAAGGGTTTGAGAGACATAGCTAAAGGGTGAGAAATCTGAATTGAGTTGTTTAATGAAATGGTAAATAAATACCATTCCAATATAAGCGCAAAATGTTTGGTCGTTTAGACCAAACGGGTCAAATGGTAATGTGGATACCATTTGACAAATAATGACTAATAAGTGCTTGTCGAGTCTTATGCGCACAGGATAAAATGGTTATGATTTAGCGGTGCTATGAATTAGCATATTATGGATGCAAGGTATTAAAACGGGTCTATATGTTGACTCGAGCCAGGTACGCACATATATAGATTTATAGTTAAAAGTGCAATTTTGGTTAAATAATTAGTGAAAGTCCTTCGTCGTAACATAAGGGACTAAAATTGACCAAAAAGCCATTGAAGGGTAAACCGGGCAAACGATCCTTTTGAGATCGTTTAGGAACATGTATTATGACTGTGTAAGCTTTTGATAAGTAATAAGGTTTTAGACATAAGCATTTTGGGTCAAATGCCTTAAAATGACTCTTGACATAAAATGACATATTCGAGGGATAAAACTCGGAATAAATAGTTTATTTAAATAAATCTACCACAATCATAGTTGTACCGGAAGACTAATTTATATGAATGGGTGGAATTATTAGGCATATAAGAAATGAGCGTAATTTATGCTTAAGAGTGCATAAATACCCTTAACGGGTCAAAATAAGATTATAAGCAAAAACGGGTCAATAATGCGTAGAAACCCGTGATTGGAACCTAATATGATAGACAAAAAAATTGAATTTAAGAGGTTCACGAGAATTAGGTGTCAAACAAACTTGTTTGTTTGATAGATATACGAACGGGTCAAAAAGTGTCATAATTGAATTTCAAGCCAAGAGCTTGAAATCTAAATTTTATGAATTGGGATGTCGGGTTTCCACTCCATGTGATGGAGAATTAAATTACGATCACGTAGGAAGAAACGTGAGGTTAAACGGATAAACGGTTCGAAAGTTACGCCCGTTTTCGTAAAAAGGACCAAAACTGAAAAATAGGAATAGCTGGGCTACAGCGTGACCCACGGTTCAGATCGTAGGCTACGGTCTGGAGGGACTGTCTGTTTGTTTTGGGCTGCAGTGTGACCTACGGTTCAGACCGTAGGTCCCATTTACCTTGTTATAACTTGATATTAATCTATCAAAACTAACTTTTACGTTGGTTTTGATCATAGGTGATTGTTACGGGCTCCGGATGAGGATCAAGCTCAACGAAGAACCGAACACGATCAAGATAAAAGCTTCCGCATGACGTTTCATCGTAACTTTAAACGACGAACTCAATTACTTTATGTTGTATATTTTTAAAACTGTAAAAGTTTTTAGTAAACCGTATTTTATATGTATATGTATTCGTAAGTACACATTTAATTGTCATTATTAGTACAAAAACCCTTTTATAATAGTATGGGTGTTACATAATTCGTTTTTGGCTGTTTCGAATCAGGGGCTGTATAAATACAACATCATACCCAGCTGCAGAAGACACCAGCAACTACACATCATATGCAAACAATTCTCTGCAATCTTCTGATCTTATTCTTGCTCTATTCAAGGTAGCCTTCGGGTTGTAGGCCAGCTCCGGCAGTACTACTGCTCCAGCTATTGTACCCTAGGAAGCAAAACGAGTACTCCTGGGAGACTCGGAATTTGTTTTAATGGAAGCGTGTTGAACACGTGACTCAGCCATCTTGTATTTCTGTTTCTTCTCCATTTCTTGTATTTGTTGATTTCAGTCGTAAAAGTAATTTAGATTTCCAACTTTATTTATTTCTCTATTGTAATCTTATAATAAAATTTGTTTTATTTTATTTATTTACTCTAACGGTTTCTACAATCTTAAAACAAATTTTAAAACACCCTTCGTGTAATCAAAACCATTCTGTTTGGTGATTCAAACCAGTTTTGTTTCACTCAGTTTGTGTTTTAAAAACAGATTTTTTTTGTTTTCATCTTCAAAGGAGCGACTTTGGTTGAAAACTGTTCTGGTTACATTCAGACTCTACCCTAAAATTTGCTAAACAGTTTCTGCCTTGGTCTTCAAAGTTGGACTTAGAAGCCAAACAATAAGTTCTAAAAAAATTATAAATTTTCTGTTTTTTAGTCTTCAAAGTTGGACTTAGAAGCTGAAACAACAAATTTGTGCATGTCGAACGAAAACGTCAACGTTAACAACATGAATGTTGTGACGGGAACCCCCCTGAACGCCACCACTGTGGGAGCGTCCACAGTGGCTAATCACGCTGAACGACCCGAGAAGTTCTCGGGTCTAACTTCAAGAGGTGGCAGCAGAAGATGTTCTTCTACCTGACCACCATGAACCTTGCGAGGTTCTTAACTGAAATCGCTCCCCAGCCTGTGGAAGGGGAGACCGACGCACAAAGACAGTGCGCGGTAGATGCATGGAAGCATTCGGATTTCATATGTCGAGGCTATGTGTTAAACGGCCTTTCGGATGCATTGTATAATGTGTACTACAATGTCAAGACTTCCAAAGATTATGGGATGCCTTGGATAAGAAGTACAAAACGGAGGATGCTAGCACAAAGAAATTTGTGGTAACCCGTTTTTTGGAATTCAAAATGGTTGATTCTAAAACAGTTATGAATCAAGTCCAAGAATTGCAAATTTTACTACATGACATCCTCGCGGAAGGCATGACACTTAGCGAGATATTCCAAGTGGCAGCGATGATTGAGAAGTTACCTCCTGGTTGGGTGGATTTTAAGAATTATCTTAAACACAAACGAAAGGAGATAACTATAGAGGATCTTATTGTTCGTCTCCGGATTGAAGAGGACAATAGAATTGCCCAAAAACGCAGCCTTGTGCAAACTTCTGCTAGAGCAAATTTGGTTGAGCATGGGCAATCCTCTAAAGGCAATAAGGGTAAGGGGAAAAGGACAAAGAGAAAGCAAAGGCTAGCAAGCTTGGACCGAAGAAAGGGGTTGTGAAAAAAAAAACTCAAACGTTCCAAGGGACTTGTTACAACTGTGACGAGCCGGGGCATCGGGCTAACCAATGCAAGAAACCAAAGCGTGAGCGCGTGCACATGGTGGATGAAGACGGAATGGCTTTGGTGGCAATGATTTCTGATAAAACCGCAATGTTGGATGAGGTCAATACTGTGACCAACACTCCAAAAGGATGGTGGGTTGATACGGGCGCGACCCATCATGTGTGCCCAGACAGGAGCCTCTTTACCACCTTCAAAGAGCTTGCGGGAGATGGGAAGCTGTACATGGGAAATGCAGCCACCGCGGACATCAAGGGTGAAGGAACGGTGATTTTGAAGTGGACTTCGGGGAAGGAGCTCACTTTAAGCAACGTGTTATATATTCCAGACTTGCGCAAGAGCCTAGTCTCGGGATGGTTGCTTAATAAGTTTGGATTTCGTTTAGTATTTGAGAGTGAGCAATTTGTGCTTACTAAAAGAGGAATGTATGTTGGTAAGGGCTATGCCCAAAATGGTATGTTCAAAATGAATGTAATGTCAGACAAAAAGAATATGAATAAAATTGCTACTACTTCTACTTATATGCTTGAGTTTTCTGATTTGAATAAATGGCATGGTAGATTAGGTCACGTAAATTTTAATTCAATACGCCGTTTAATCAATTTAAAATGTATACCAACATTCCATATTGATTCACATTATAAATGCTAAACATGTGTAGAATCCAAACTTACAAGATCATCATCGAAATCGGTTGAACGAATAACCGAACCCCTTGATTTAATTCACACCGATATTTGTGATTTAAAAGCGGTACCCACAAGAGGTGGAAATAAGTACTTCATCACGTTGATTGATGATAGTACTAAATATTGCTATGTATATTTACTAAAAAGTAAAGATGAAGCAATAAGTAAATTTATCTTGTATAAAAATGAAGTTGAGAATCAACTTCAAAAGAAGATAAAAGCTTTGCGAAGCGAACGAGGAGGCGAATATGTTGCACCTTTTGCCATTTATGCGCAAAAAGTGGCATTGTACATGAGTGTACACCTCCTTATTCTCCACAATCAAATGGCGTGGCGGAACGAAAGAACCGTACATTGAAAGAAATGATGAACGCCATGTTGATAAGTTCTGGGGTGAGCCAGGAAATGTGGGGGGAAGCCATTCTCTCGGCTAATTATCTTTTGAACAAGATACCACTAAAAAAGAGGGACGAAACTCCATATGAGTTATGGAAAAGAAAGAAGCATTCATACAAATACTTGAAAGTGTGGGGGTGCCTAGCAAATGTGATTGTACCACTTCCTAAGGCTCTTAGGATAGGACCCAAAACTGTTGATTACATAGAAATGAAATATGGATTGACCATCAAATTGATGTATAGGCATTATGTCTAGTAGAGATGAATATGATCGGGTGATTCCGCTGATGGCACGATAATACTTCAGTGGTCCGTCAGTGGTCCAAATTTGTCGTTAAAAAAGAAAGAAAGATAGTATAAGGCCGGAGGGTATGGAGGGCGCCACCGTGCCACCTCACCGCCGATAGACCCCCCCCCCCTCGGCGCCACCACCCATACCCTTCAAGTTAAACCGGGGCACCATGCTTTCTGCGCTACCATGTTAACAAACGATTTTTGATTTGATCGAGGGGAGATGGTCAGCTTAAAGGGGGCGCTATAATTAAAGGGGGGCTTTATCCCACACCGTACAAGTTAGGGGGGGGCTTAAAGTCCCTGTGTGACGTGTCGTTGACGTGGCGTAATAAAGCCTCTAGAGGCTTTATCCCACACCATCCAGCCTAATATCGTATCGTTAAAAAAAGATAGTATAATATCTAATATCACTGAAACTTAATTGTAAAAAATGTTGATAAAATATGTGTGTATATATATCATTAGTGTAAATATCAAATACAAATGGGTCTTAACAGAAGAAATGAAAGAAGATTTTTTTATTTTTATTGATTTTTTTCCATCTACTTAAAAATGATATTTAGTTGGATAGTGAAAAAATAATTGTGTATTTACCCTAGTAGAGTAATTATGTGTAATTACTCTAGCAGTGTAGATACACAATTTTTTTAGATTTTGTCACTAAAATAGGTGTTTGTCAAAATATAAATAAAAAAATAAGAAAATCTCTCATCCATATCTTACGTTTGATATATTAAACGCACTTGTACAATTTATGTTAAGCCCACTTGTAGAGTAACCTTACTCTATGTGATGATTTACTCTCCATTTAATGATACATCAACTGTTTTAGCTGCGTTTATATTTTTTTCCAAGAAATCCAGTTCGTGTTTGGATTCGTGTCCAATAAAATGCACAACTTATCCATTTAGTAGTAAAACTATTACGTACACAAACCATCTAATCTAAATATTAATAAAAGACTATAATTAATGCCACGTGTCAATTTCTTCTTAAACTTCATAATTATATTTTTATTTTTATTTAAAAATATTTGTTATTATTATTATTATTATCTATAAATCTCTCAATTTCAATTTTAATATTATATATAAAAATATTTTGTTATCTTTATCCTTATCCTTATATTATTATTATTATTATTATTATTATTATTATTATTATCTATAAATCTCTCAATTTCAATTTTAATATTATATATAAAAATATTTTGTTATCTTTATCCTTATCCTTATTATTATTAGATATTAAATCTCTCAATTTTAATTTTAATAATATATGGAGGAATAGTATATTTTTTTGTCTTTTGTGTCTTCTTTTTTTCTTCTCTATTTTTTGGCATTATCATTTTTCATTTTGTAGCAAAACTTTAGTTTTTATAATTTGTGTCAGAAAGGTTAAATAATTTTAGTTTATATATTAGTTTTTGTTTTACGTTTTTCTCGGATTTGTTCGTCGCTCGTTGCTATTTAGCATGGTGTTTGATAGTCACATTTGACCCCTCGGGGTTTTTTTTTTCATTCGTATTTGGTGGTTACATTTGGTCTTTTAAGTTTTTTTAACCCTCCAATTTCTAATACGTATCGTTATAAATTCGACTCCGTCTACGTTTTACGTCACGTAAGTCACTTTGTGTTGGAAATTCATGTTTTTTTACGCTTTTCCCGGTTTTGGTCTCCATTCGATGCTACTTAGCATGGTTTTACGTCCAAGGGCGTAGGATAGTGGGGGCGGGAGGGGGCGGCCGACCCCCCGAACTTTTCGCTGAGTAGTGAAGAGTATGTAGTTTTCGTATAGAAATTTTTGGGTATATACGTTTTCGACCCCCCCGTTTTATAGAAATTTTTGGGTGTGTACGTTTTTTACCCCCGGTCGGAAATCTCAAATTTCGCCACTGTTTACGTCCCCATCTCCTCAACGTTGGTAGCACGCTTTTATGCCCACTGGCCCGCAACGCGGGTAGCTTAAGACTAGTTTTCTTCATAAAGAAATATATGTTTTAATCTGATTTGGGATCGGACCCCATCAAAAACCAAATAAATGATAATAGTGGTAGTCTGTGAAACGTGGGGGCTTTTAATCAGTATTGATTTGATTCGTATCAACACGTGTTTTACATGCTCAAAAATCATAAAAAAGAATAACGGTATTGATACCAATGTTGTTAAGACGGTGTCGATTTAGCTCGTCACGGTACTGGTACTTGTACGAAACCAAAAATAATTACGATACCAACAATAATACTCTATTGCGAATCCAAATATGTTTAACGAAATTTATACCGAAACGTCGAGAAACTATATTGTTCGACAAAAAAATACTCTATTACGAATACAACTCCAGTAGCAATGTTGTTTGGACAATATCGATTCAGTTCGTCATGGTAAAGAAAATTACTATAATTGAGCTGTTGGAATTTGAACAAAACATATGTTGAAATGTAGATAAATAAATACGTTGCAACAATATATTCGAAATTTTATGACGTGTTACGTTATATAATTAGGATGACGAAAATATAAACGACATCACTTTATTAAAAAAAAATAACCGTATGGTGGCTTTGATGACGTCTACGTTTGTGATTCAATCACTTGTACCTTGTTATTTATCACTCGATTTTGAGTAAAATTTGTATTGAGACAGATAAAAATATAAGAACGCCACAATAACATACCTGTAGTTTTATAAAACATCGTAACTTAAAATTCTAAAAGGGAAACAAAACATGCTCAAAACTAATTACATATACTTAAAAAATAATAATACTATTTGTTAGAACAATAAAAATCTATGCCAAAATTTACATTTATCGTTGAACAATTAAGCTATAGGGTGTGGTTGGAGCCCCATGGGGCTTTATCAAGTCCACCTAGGATACACCTCACCTATAGAGCCCTCTTTTAATTTACATGGTGTGGATGGAGAGCCCCTATTAAACAAAATTAAAAAAAAAACATTTGATTGGTTTAAAACTAATGGGCCCCACCTGAATTCTTCAAATATGACGTTACCACCAGTTACCACCATGGAGCCCAAGCCATGGCGCCCCCCTCTTCACTTGGAGGGTGTGGTGATGGAGCCCATATGGGCGCTATAGATGGTGAGGTGGCAGTGATGGAGCCCTCACACCCTCCAGCCTTAGGTTGGGTGAACGTTGTTAGGGGCGCTATTCAATGCTAGCCATCACAATAACTAATATGTGGGCCCCACTACACTTTAAACATAAAAGAATAAATAGAGGGGACACTATTTGGAGCTTTTAACCCATACAATAGGCTTTATTGGCATGGGGAATAAATCCTGCGGTTGATGTGACGTATACTTGGCGCTGAGATGGTGTAAGGGGGGGGACGGGGTGGTTCACTAGTGATAGAATCTATCACTCACAAGCACCAATCAAGTTCCGTCATGTCATCAACCATTTTTCCATCACTCACAACCTTTTTTAGGCGGGGTGGTCATCACTCACCACCACACCCAACAATTTCCCCCCAACCAACAATTACCCTCACAAAAATAAACCATAACGCGTTGAATACATCACGAAAATCTGATTTCGTTAAACTATCACGCGTTATATATGGAGGTCGGGTGGGATTTCGTTATTTCCACGCGTTATTTTTGATCTATCACTCGTTATATATGACCACCCCGTGTGGCCTAATGACTTTATTCCATACCATCCAGCTTTACAATATATTGACACGTGTGATATCATGACTTATGTTGTATAGTGTATTGCCACTTGTTATATCATGTGATACAAGTTTTCAATGTACTTGGAACCGATGTTGGTATTTTTATTATTTTGGGTGTTCAATCCAACAAAGTTAAGTAACTAATTAAGTGAACCTACTATGGGTCTATGACTCACAAAGATTCATATGAATGGATGTAAAATTAAGTGAACCTACTATGGGTCTATGACTCACAAAGATTCATATGAATGGATGTAAGGTTTATATACTCAGAAATACAAACTAATAAATTATGTCAAAATGTTTAAGTACATATATGATTGTTACTTGAAGAAAATAAAACTACAAGGAGGTGTTTAATTATGGAAAACTACTACTGCTAGCACTAATTAAACTGTAAAGGAAATTTAAATAATAAAAAGACGATTAAAACACAAAACTTATCTCGTAATTTGATTCGACTTATGAACGTTAACAATTATGATGCAATAATCATTTCATTTAGATGACTTGTACCGATACTAGAAATTGAGCCGTTTGAACATCCGCTACATCTATATGTCCAACCATAAACCTTGCTCTGGTCTCTAAGTCTAATCTTGAGTCGGTATGATCTTAGCGTGCAAATTGCAATGCTAAAAGTGCCCGCTATAGCTAAACACATACGACGTTCATAATGTTTTACTAAATTTATGATTCTATAATTAGTTTAAATTCATGTATAAACACAAACCGTGACTTCATCATAAAAATTAAGGTTTAAGAACTTCATCATAAAAATTAACAAAATGATCAGTTTTATTATTAACAATCTAATATGTATCCCTAAAAGAGATTCAAAATTCAAAAACAATAAATCACACAAAGAAATAATTCAAGAATTGAATCTAACATATTTTGTTCACAAAAGAATTTTGAATTATTAAAATTAATTTAGCCAGACATTACGTTAATAAATCGAACATAAAAATCAAAATAAGTACTTTTTTTAACGGCAAGGTGTCACGATTTTTTGGGTGCGAGACACCCCCCTCCCATCATTGGGGAGGCCCGTTATCCCTCTCCGACCAGACGTGAGTGTCTTAACCGTGCTTCAGTTGGCATCAGAGAGTGACCGGCGTCCAGGGAAAAATCCCACAGGTGCATCGCCCATCGTAGGGCTTGACTAGTTAAGGGCTGCCACAGAGGGGAATAAACCGCTTCAAGTGGGGATCGAACTCGGGCACCATGGGTAAAACCCGGTTGCATCAACCAGTTGGACTGGAATCATTTGACGAGCCAACGATCAAGTGATGAAATACTTGCATTTCTCTTGAGAGATGCAAGTTCAACTCTCAGTTGGTGCAGAGTAAGACACTAGTGGACAATGATAGAAGACTCAGGGAAATCTGGGTTCGATCCTTGAACCAAACGAGTTTTACCGGTAATTTCACCGTCGTGCCTACAGGCGGGTGAGTTATCGGGTTTTCTCCGGAATTGGTGGTAAACTCGGGTCACTCTCGAAGTACTCAGTTAGGTCCAGTGGATGCCCAAAAATACTCGAAATTGATTCTGTTAGCCGTTAAAAAAAATACTTATGAAAAACTCCAAAAGAAATAATTCTTCCTGGAATAAAAACAAAAGTGTCAATAGATCCAGTGGATGTCCTAAAAATACTCGAAATTAATTCTGTTAGCCGTTAAAAAAATTATTTACTAAAAACTCCAAAAGAAATAATTCTTCTTGGAATAAAAACAAAAGTGTCAATAGTGGTTATACTTTGTTTTCTACTTTTCTTGTTTCAGCCGCCGTCCCAAATGTATATCATAATCCACGTGATGGTTTTTTGTTTAATTTGTAGATTAAAGCCAACAAAAAAATTTAGAAAAAAAACTTTGAATTTCTTTTAATCTCTTATGTTTGTGAAACTTCAAACCAAGACTTCTCCCTCTTTAAATGTTTAAAAACTCTATCTATGCTAATGGATCACCACCCTATTAGTCGGACTATGTCTATGTGACACGGTCATAGTGACGAGAGGCATGAGCCTATGTGGCATCCTGGTAACCACGAATGTAACACCATGCCCGTGTTGCATGGTATGTTTCAATGGCATACGAGATAACGAGCGTGAGCCCACTTACGGTCTCACGGAAGGAAAGCTTTGGAGTTTTTTTGTTTGTTTGATAGTATTTCATTCACTATTTAATTTGTTTTTCTATAATAACTATTACTTTTCTAAAAAAATATAAATACTTATTTATTTTCTTCTGAAGTTTCTGATATAAATTTTATTTAGGATCAAGTTAGTTTCAAAATAAGTTATTTTTAGCCTCGTACATGACTTTGACACATGCTTGGATCGGAAACTTTGATGAAGCATATTTACGCGATTCGACTACTGGTGACAATGAGGACTTTAGGTTTATCTTTTTTCAATTTGAAGTGGTGTCTTTTTTTAGTTTTAATTAACACTAGTTTTTTTAAATAATATAAGCTTATTATAATATTATTTACATTTGTATTATTCAAAGTTATAATAATTTTATTTGTATTTAAAAAATTGTGGAGTGAAGAGCGGTGAGGAGTGAAGACCATTTCCATGAGGGAGTGATGAGAAGTGAAGTACAATGTGATAGTGAAATTCGAGTGAGGAGTGAAGACAACGCTTGATAACCTTATAAATTATAATTGATAATATTTAAAATTATAAATTACAAAAAGACAACCATTGTGATCCCAACATAGTTTAAAGTTCATATGAACTACATATAAACATGTTTAAACTTAGACAAAAGACCCATAATTTGCAAAAAGAAGTGTTCGATCTTCACTTTTCTTTCACTTGATCATGTACAACCATAGGTTTTCGTTCCTTTCCGTGAAGGTATATAAAACATATATTATTAGCAAAATCTAAGTAAGAAGATATTCTAAACCCGAGCCAGATCGAACAATCAAAATAACCTACGCAAAAAACTGGCTTTAACATACCCTACGCCCAATCCGGCGTATGTTACACCCAACCTTGGTGTTTGGGCATTTTGGGCAATATAGATAAGAGGGCTTGGGGCATAGGGTATCGTAGGCCGGCGTGGGGTATGCCTATAGGCGTACCCTACACCACTATAACTCATTTTTGTCATTTAGCTGCGTTTAAAACATCCACGGCTTCACTCTTTCATGTTAAGCAACCATGACACTCCTAACAATCAAATAAATAATAACTACATCATGGTAACACCTTTAGTTCACACTTATTGTCATGTACCTAAATCAATGAATACTAAAACTTGTGAATACATAAAAGATATGCATATGGGTAAAAAAATACAATTTAAAAAAAAAATCTTCAGTTAATTTAGCTCTCATCTCTAAATTACTCTAAACAATATTTATATACTGTGTAGGGCTAGAAGGTATGGTGAGGCTCATCCCCAAGAGGATGGGCGGCCACGTCAACCGCCACGTCACCGAGAGTGAGGATGGGCCTAAAGGGGATGGACCAAGGGGGTGGAGGATGGGGCTAAATATATATATATATACTAGTAGGGTGCCCGCACGATGCGGCGGGGGCGACACTTCACATTGCGGGAATGGTCACTGCGGGTTAGTATGCGGTGACGAAGTGTGCGACGGTGTAGCACAATGTGGGTAGCGGCGAATGTGGTGTGGCCAACGACGGCTATGGCATACGATGGTGTGGCAGCGAGTGGTACCGGATTCGGAGATGAAAATCAAAGGAACAACAAGATACAAAATTTGGCTTTTAGATTCATAAAAGCAATATCTTAACATTCAAAATTTAATAACATCAAGTGTATAAACAAAAATATAATGCACATAATATTATTGATATATTCCAAGGTAAAAAGTGACTGAGCATCACAACATTTAGAATACCAAACGCTAGTCATCTTCTCTGATTAAGGATTTACGGGCTACGTGTAGGCTATGGCAGCCGAAAAAAATAAAAAAAGATCAAGTTTTATCAATTTATACTAAATGAAGTGTAAACATGGTAGTGTCCTCTTTTTTTATTCAAAGATCCCATGAAATGAAACCGCAATTTGTATGTCTACATTTGAATCACAAGAGGGTTCGATTTGCTACCTTAATTAGAAACTACAGAAACTGTTCAAAGTTTGCACTCAACAATGGCGCAATAACTCGTACAAAAAGAGGCGATCAATTTGTCCAAACATATGGTTTGTGAGTTGCAATGCAGGTGTGGTCATGGGGGGTTACTGCGCAGTGATGGGGTAGCACAACGGTGGCAGTGGCAAAGGTCGTGCAACCGGTTGAAGGACGGTGACCATGATGAAGAGAAAGCTCTGTCTTATAATACATTGGTTGTGAGTGAGAAAGATGCGCAAAAGTAGGGTGCGAGAAATCGTTTGGTAAGCTTACAAGATGGAACTTTTGCGGCAGAAGAAAAAACTGTGGTAGAAGTAGTGGTGATGGTGGCTGCTCGTGTATCTATTGATGGCAATGGCAGATTCAATGGTTTGACAGGGTACAATGACTTCAATCCGTATAACAACTACGAAGACGAAGGAAGTGAATTTTGTCTCAAAAACCTCCTCAATCAATTCCAAACGTAACCATATAAATAATCCAACCAATTTACAATAACCATGCCAAACTAAACTAAAATACCCATAACAATCCTCAACTTAATAATAAAAATGTTACATATCATGGTTGCGATTGACTGTGGCGATGAATCAAGTTGCAACGGATATTAGCTTGCAGCGAAGATCGTTGTTGCGGTGAGCTACAAAATATTAGCAGTTGTTTGTGCACTGGTGAGCAGAGGTGAATATGTGAAAATAAATAAAGTTAGTTGAACAAATAGACCAAGACCTTAAACCATGATCTAAAATCCGATCCAATTCAATAACAGTCTCTCCAAGACAACGCGGTTCAAAACAAAGGATCTGTCATAGGTGAAAACTCAGCATAAAGTTGAGTAAGTTGACCAGTGATAAACCAATAATTGCTGAACCATCTTCACTACATTTTTAAGCACATGCCAACAAGCTACTCATGTAAGACACTTTTTCCAAAATCTTTTTTTTTTCAAGTTATCTATTAGTACTTAAATGCTTATTAAAGAACACTCACATTTTCATTTTAAGAAAGAGCTTAAAAAAACATAAATTATTAGTAGTTTTCTGGACTGAAAGATGAGGAATTAGACTTAAAAAAGCATGTAAAAGAGCAAAAATTCACTTACAACCAGGATTGTTTTTTTAAATCAATACTTGAAAGCATACCCCTTTCTTCAGCAACTATTTATGCGGGTGGTTGTTCATTCAGCCATTTGCTATCTAATAGATATGCTACTTCAAGTGACACATTAACACTGGAATTTTCATACTAACAAATATTTTTTAATACAACCGTATAGGATGTTGTATGCTTTATAAATAAACTTAAGACGACTTCCAACTTGTTCAACTCATTTGACCATTTCTTTTTATATCTAATTTTTGTATATTTTTTAGGAACCATCTCAAAGGAAACAATTGCAAAAAATAAGTTTAAACCAAAAACGATTCAGGAAGCACCTTAAAGGCCTTCTCCCCAGGAAAACACACATGCAGACGGATTGGTTCACCAATAAATGTAGCACCTTTAAACATAGAAATGACCTGTTGTCATACCAAAAAAACTTTACCAAGATAAATGTAAAACTATCTCTAAGCTTAAAATATGTGATTTTGAATCTTCAAGTACCAATGACTTTATAAATGCGCATCCATAAAATCCCCTTTGTTGTGGAAATCATAGTATTCTTTTGTTTTACATTTTAGTAAGATTTTAGATCATGGGAACTTTATAAAATATAGAAACCACTCAATATAGCTACATAAGGTATCACTAAATAGGGATGACCAAATGGTACCGGTACCAAATTTACCGAACCGGGTACATTTTCGGTACCGATTCGGTACCAACTTTTGACATTTTCGTTACCGGTCCGGTACGGTACCGGTTCGGCACCGATATTTACTCGTTTTTAAACTAAAATACCGGTACCGTACCGGGTATATTTGGTACCGGTACCCACTTTTGGGGATTTTCGGTACCAAACGGGTACCATGCTCATACATATCACTAAATTGAATTTATTGTGTCAAAAAAGCATAGAAAATATCAGTTAGGATGTGTATGATAATTACCATCTTTAGAATTCTCAGTTCACTCTTTGCGAAACTACTTTCCCAAGATATATTTCTGCAAGAATAGATATACAACATGAAATACAAACAAAAAATATCAAATGGTGAGAATATATTACAACCTAAAGTAGCATAATCATTTAAAATAGTAAGAATAGTTACTTATATGCCATGATATCTATTAATTCCTTGAATCATCTGAATCTAATACATACTGAACACATTCAAGTATTCACCGTTATTATTACAACTTAAAAGTAGCATAATTATTTAAAGAGTTAACTGCCATTTTCGTCCCTGTGGTTTGGTCACTTTGGCCATTTCAGTCCATTTTTCAAAAATGCGCCATTTTCCTCCCCGACGTTCTGGAAAGGTGTCATTTCAGTCCAAAAATCATAACCCAGTTAAGTCGGTTTGTAAATAAGGACTGATTGTGTAAATTTGTAACATAAAGGACCATTTAAGTAAAATGTATAAATATTAATATAATTATAAAATATAATATATATATATATACATATATAATGTATATATACCTGCATACTCACCACCGCCGCCGGAACCGGAGCTCCGGTGGTCACCACCGCCGCCGCCGGAACCACCACCATCAACGTCATTTTGGTTTTTGTGTGTATGAAAGATTTGAACTTGTATGATAGATTGTGTGTCCAAAACCAAAACCCGTTTCACGCTGCTTCAAACAGTGACAAAGGTGACAACAGTGGAGATGGTATGATGGTAATTATGATGAATGACGGGAATGATGTCCGATGATGACAACAATGGTGACCGGAGTTGCAGGTTAGCCGGAGATGAGAAGGGTGGTCGGAGAATGGTGCTACGGTGGTGAAAGTGATCGAGGGAGATATAAAGGTTGTCGGGTTATGCGGAACGATGGTGGTCGCCGGAGTGAGGGGTGAAAAACAATGATGTTCGGAGTGATGACCGGAGAAGATGGTGATGTTGCAGGTTTGAGCGATGATGAACGGTGATGAACGGACAGTTGCCTTATGTCGAAACAACAGTGATGAATGGAGATTGCGGTGAGCGGAATCAGAATCGGTTTTTCGGGAAGTTATGTTTCGAACAGAAGTTGCAGGAGATGAACGTTGAAGATGATCTTGTTTCGGAAGCTTTCGAATGGTGGTGATGAACGGAGCCGAGCTGTGATCACCGGAACCTGCAACTTCACCGGAACCTGCAACTTCATCCGAATTCAGGCAAATCGACCACTTCCATCGTCTGCATCCTCCATTTCGTTTTGCACGTAAACGTTCCAGAAAATGTATAAAACGAGAACGTCGGTGTGGCTGTGGTGGCGGTGGTGGTGGTGGCAGTGGCTGTGGTGGCGGTGGTGGCAGCGGAGTGGTGGTGGTGGCAGGGCTAGTGGTGGTGGTGTTACAAATTTACACAATCAGTCCTTTATGTTACAAATTTACACAATCAGTCCTTGTTTACTAACTGACTTAACTGGGTTATGATTTTTGGACTGAAATGGCACCTTTCCAGAACGTCAGGGAGGAAAATGGCGCATTTTTGAAAAATGGACTGAAATGGCCAAAGTGACCAAACCATAGGGACGAAAATGGCAGTTAACTCTTATTTAAATAAAATCTCACATCCAAAGACCATACATTTAGGCTATCATATATATGACATATGCTTATTATGAAAATCTATAACAAAAATGACTAACCTGGAGATGTGACTTCAAAATGACAAAGGGTGAACCCTTTTACACCCACTGTCCTCATAACTGTCTTTGGGGTGGGGTTGCTTCTGAAACAATAGCAAAAAAAAAAAAACAAAATAATACGTATTATGTATTAGTCATGGTTTTCTATAATGAAATTTACATGATCACAAGTAACGATTCTTGAAATTGAGAACTGCAATGGATCATCGTATAGTGCGAGTAAGATCTGAGAATGGGAAACGAAAAAAGTAAATTTAAATAATCAAATTAATATCTCTAAGAAACTTTGGTTTCACATACAACACTTTGAAAAAACGTTTTTACTTGCCAGACTAAAACAAACCCTAGATAACAAAGTTCCTTACTTCCTTTCAAAAAAAAAAAACAAAAAAAAAAAAAACAAAGTTCCTTACCATACCATATTTTCATTTCAACAGAACCCTAATCCCTTCTAAATGATTTTCGTTAACAAAGAACATGTGTTTACTTGCCAGATCAACAGACTAAAAGAAACCCTAGTCCCTTCTAAACATTGAATATATTAAAATATACAACTCCTACTCAACGATTACCCTGTATAAGATTCAAATACTCACAATCGATCATGTGATGAACACCACAACAACCAAAAATCGAAATGGATAGACAACAAAGTAATAAAACAAATTATAACGTTACCCAACTTGGTGAACAAAACAAACTACATAATAGACATCGAGAAGGGTACACACGATCTTCACCTTCACACCCTGTTTAAGGCTCTGATTCAAGCGAATGAAGTTGGGATGATTAGGGGTCTGATTCAATTGATGAATATGGGATTTAGTTTCTGGCGAGTATGAGAGGGAAAAAGAAAACACTTGTTGAGGGAATATGAGAAGGATGATTTGGATTTTGAATTTTAAATTTTGATTCTTACTTCATCTCAACATATGGGAGGGAAGATTTGGATTTTGAATCTCAATTCATTTGAATAGAAAGTGAAACCGGCGATGTATCTTGTATTCTTTTGTGCTTTTAGAGCATTCACATCCTAACCATCAAATTATGTGAGGAGGAGTTTTTATATTATAAAGGGTATAAAAAGTGGTTGTGAGTAGAGGAGAGAGAAAATGTTACTGTTCATCTGTATATTTTGGGGGACACTGTTCACCCGTTATAATTTTTTAATATATTTTGAAAGTGGTTGTGAGTGGAAGTGAGAGAAAAATGTAATGATAATATTATTTAATTGAAAGGAGAGAGAAAAAGTATTTGTTTTTAGTGGAAATATATTGATATAGGAGTTGTTTTTTAGTGGAATGTATGTATAATTTGATGGATTGGATGTGAATGCTCTTAGGGTCTCAAAACTTCATGCTTCACATGCTAGTACGTATTGCTTTAACCAGTTGTATGTATATAGAAGTACAAATGAATCACTTGTACAATAATGCATCGTTTACTTGTACATTTTGATTCCCACATCAATATTGACAAAGACAAATATCAAAACGTTGATAGAAATGAGTACGTCGTCATGGTACCTTCGGATTTTTTTAAAACATTACAGGTTGTAAGATATCGCAGGAATACGTTAAAGAATTAAAGAGGGGGGGGGGGGAGTGTAACTAATTACCCATAATTATGTGTCAAGGATTTAAATGTAATAGATTGAGGGACTAAAAAATAATTATGGTTTAAAAGACCACTTTACCCTCATTTTAGGGGTTTATTTATAAATAAGGGGGGGAGAAGTTCTTAACTTTTGGGAATCCTTCCCTCATGCATTATATAATAGTATATATATATATATATATATATATATATATATATATATATATATATATATATATACCATGAGAACCACTTTCTAGCCTTTAGATCAACAAGATGGATGGATGAGATTAAAAGTATTTAAAAATAATATTAAGTATTTTTTGTCTTATTATGACTTTAATATTTTAATCCAAAAGGGTATTTTAGTAAAATTACTCTATTTTGTCTTTTTGTCTTTATTGTTTTTTATTACTTTTTTGTATTATTATATTAGTTTTTTATTTTTTAAACATAGTTTTTTTATTAAACATTTTCAAATTCAGATTTTTTTACAGATTTTTACGTTTTACATTTTTACGCCCGGCTTTTTCACGCCTCGTTTTTTAACGCGCCATTTTTACGCCCGGCTTTTTCACGCCTCGTTTTTTCAACGCGCCGTTTTTACGTTAACGTTTTTTACGTTTTACGCGCCGGTTTTTTACGTTAACATTTTTTTACGTTTTACAAGCCAGTTTTTTACGTTAACGTTTTTTTATGTTTTACGTGCCGGTTTTTTAGTTAACGTTTTTTACGTTTTTACGTTTTACGCGCCGGTTTTTTACGTTAACGTACGTTAACATTTTTAAGTTCAGGTTTTTTACGTTAACGTTTTTTACGTAAAACTTTTTACGTTTTACGTTAAAAAGTTTACGGTTTAACTTTTTTTTTTTACAAAAACTTTTTTACGCAAAAACGAACGCACCCTGAAATCGCACACTCGGGAGGTGTCTCAGATATGTTATCATCATCGACTAGGGGGGGGGGGGGAATAAAAAAACAACATCAAAACAAAGTGTATCTCGAAAATAAAACGGGGTTTGGCTCAGATTATCCGATAATCAAAAGGATGCAAAAAGGGGGTTGCAGGTTCAAAAAACATACCCTCCGCCGTCCTTGCCGCGCCATCGTCATCTAAATCTACGTTATTTTTTTTTCATCATCGCCACCCAAAAATGACCATATCAAAACCCACAGATCAAAATCCCTAACATACCAATTCCAAACAAATCAAAACAGATATCAAAATACCAACATACAAAAATACCATCGGTATCATCATCATCATTCAAGAACGCATATCAAGAACACATGCCGAGAATCACAAGAAAAATCAAGTAAACCCAGAAAAATCAAGTAAACCCAGAAAAATCAAGAACACATACCAAACATACCATCGGTATCATCATCATCATTCAAGAACACATATTGTCACACCCCGACTTTCCACGTGTCACCGGTGGGCCCGGTGGAGAGTATCGTGACGTGGTTGGCAACATAATAGTCAAACAACACAACTATATAAATGCACAGCGGAAGCAAAAGATAATTATTATTACATTCCGAATATAAAGTAATATCCAGTATTACAACGGAAAGTAAAGGATCCACAGGCGGATCTTTAAACATATCATTTGTTCAACAGACTTTAGACGCCTAGAACTTGCAAGATTCCTTATTAGCGCCCTGAGCTTCCAGCCAATTTCGTTCAGTACCTGTCACTTAACCTTTTTGGAAAATACGTCAGTTTACTGGTAAATACACTCACCCGACTCATTTGAAAAAAGTTTAAAAAAATTGGTTTGAATGCACGTGGCACAAAATATCTTTTATTATTTGATTAAAATGCACAGAGGCAAAATTAACCTTTTTAACTTGGGAAAATTATTTGTATATAATCTTGTATACAGTTTTACTTATTTGTCGTCCGTTAGGGCCGGTTTGTAGGCTGGACTAGATTAACTGACACGCCACAGGTATAATGCCCACAGGCTATCATCCTCTAAGTGGATTACCAGTTCCGGTATAATGCCCACAAGGATGGTACCTCGGAGTGGATTACCAGTTTTTACATAATGCAGCTGTCAGGTGTATGCCTACACCCCGTGCTTAGGTCGTGGCCATTTCGTAAAATGATGCCAAGGATATCCGGGACATGGTCATTTAACCCCCAAAGGCCATACACCAAATAATACATATTAAACAGGTCATGTAAATACATTAATCACAATCCGATTTAAATGACTACACATACCCGACCAAGCGGCACTTTTATAGTACCGTATCCCATGCCCGTATAGGGAAAATAAGTTAAGAGTATTTACCTGAGCTAGCTCCTGTCTTAAATAGCAAGAATCTAATAACTCAACCGTATTCACTTAAGTAAGCGTAGGTACCATTTACCGAAATGCTCTAGTCTGGAATGATGGTATAAATAACCAATTAGAATGCTAACGGGTCTTTAATTTAGCCTAAGCTTAGACCGGTTAGTCTTAAGGGAATATACGGTTCGGACGCATGATTAAGCGAAGACCGAAATAGAATGTGGTTTAGACCCGACAAGTTTGAAGACTTGTCTTAAATGGGTATTTCATACACATTCTGGATTTTGAGATAAAACCAATAAGGTTTGACCCGTTTTGGCTAATTTATGTAAACTTGTTACATAAACCGAACCGTACGCGTAATAAGCGTGACGGGTATTCATGAGAGCCATATACAGATTTCCTAAGTTAATTATGCCTCAAATATGTTGTGTCATCAGTAAGATGTCTTTCATTATGCCCGAAACGAATTTAAACACAAACTATGCCCCGTAGGGGTAGTTTGGTCATTTTATAGGTTGTAAAAGAGTTTAAATATTTACCTGAGTTACAGGTCTGATATAATACTTATTTTTATAAGTTATAACAGTAGGATAAAGTATATGTGTGAAATCTATCATTTATAACCAACTATGCACCGCAGGGGCATTTTGGTAATTTCACATAAGCCGAAAAGCTCAAAACCGAAGTCTGAGTTAATCAGCCTTTGCTTACTGTTAAAACATTCTAATTTGCCTAAAATATCAGTAGGTATCAACCCGGGTATGTTCAATATAGTTTTAGTACATACTATGCGTTAATAACGCTTAATTAGGCGATTAGAAGCCATTTCCGGGTTCGATACATAAAGCTGATATTTTTATACTTCCAGAAGGCTTAAAATAATTTATTTAACATATCTAATCAGTAGAAAAGGGTTTGGAGTCGTTTAGATATGTAAAACTCATTTTATGGCCCGTAAGGGCAAAACCGACAATTACCGGATTAAGCCTACGACTACTAGTTATGCTCAGCCTAAAATTAATTAAAAATCTTCAAAAATCCCAAAATAATATATTACATCAGTGGGTATTAAGTTTGATACCAAAAAGTAGGCTTAACTAGGCTATACGCTAATTTCGCCGTTTTATTAACATAAAGCATTAATTTTGCGATAATGAGCATAACTCTTAATCTACAAGTCAAACTGATGTCAAACTTTGCATACAAGTTTATATATCAGTATTTAAGGTTTCTACACTTTTACATTTTCATAAATCACGTTTTAAGGTAATAAGGGCATAATGGTCAACATATGAGCAATTAACGGAAACGTGTAAACGAATGGGTCAATCAATGAACCACCCACAGAGGGTTGTGCTAACATGTAGCCTGGTCCTAAAGAAGCTCTAAGACATTTTCAAATCATACTAAAGCGGGTCAGAACTGAAAGTCAAAGCGAAAGTCAAACTATGCGACTTTCTGTTCCGAACCGGGTCTCTACAGTACATTGTCGGGTTGAACATGTTTAGACATGTTCTTACACTTGTTACCAAGTTATAACAATGATCCAACAGGTCGTATATGATCTACAATGTTAATTATGCATAAATAGCGTTTTAGTCCTCCTGTTGACTTTTTAAATATAAGTTTGACCCGACTTTTGACCTGGTTAGAGTGATGATCAGGGGAAACCCTTTTGAGGTTTTATTACCCACATAAATACCAACTTATACCTACTTTTAATTCGAGATATGACTGAGCCATTGTTGACTAATCTCGAAGTCAAACCGTAATTACGACGGTTTGACTTTTAGCTAAAATACTAAGCAAAACTCAATTAAAGAAAGACTAGCAGACTTACAAGAGTCCTATGCACGAGATATGATCAGTTGGAAGCAGACTTGAGCTCCAGAATCGACCAGAAATGCACTTGAATGATGTGAAGAACAATGATGCACTACATGGCCTTTTATAGTGAAAATTCCACCACAATTCTTGGACACACAAGTCTATCAGCTGGCCACAACCATCCAACATGTGTTCCTAGTGTCTAGGACTGTTTAGGGGTCGCCCACATTGCATTAATGTCGTTTAAAGATCGATTCTCCGCGTTTACAGGCAACTGTCCACGTTTTCTGGTTCTGGGTGCCTGACGCGGCCCGCCTACGTTTTTAACAGATCCCAAGCGGGCCGCCTGGGCCTGCTAAATCAGATTTTTCATTTTAAATGTTTTGCAACTTGACCTTTGGCTTCACGAAGGGGAAACTAGGGTTATTTCTTACATTTTGACCCCCTTATATTTACCCACAAGGGCTTTAGGACTTATACCTACTTTGCCAAGTCCCTGAACACTTCCGGTTAACCCGAAAAGTCTTAACTTTCAATGTTTGCACATTAACCCCTCGCACACGAATTTGATCACCACTTTCTCATACGATAACGAAACTTTATGAAATTTATATCGTGCATTCTCGTGAACATATTTATCCTTTACAAGGCTTCGGGTTTGACAAAAGCAATCGCCGTCTTCTCACCAGCACACCCATGCGGTACTGAAGAGCTCCACACGGATGGCAGTGGAGGAGGGGGAAAGTGAGTGTAAAACAAGCGACGCAAATGGAGCCAGTCCTCCTCCATGCCTCTCTGGGTACGCAAGAAGGAAGCAACCTGCTGCTCTAGGGCAAAAAGACGTGCAGCATAGTCTGGTGGTAAAGGTCGAGAGGGCTGCAAAGGAGAGTGGGTCTGACCCTGGCACTGACACGGCGGTGGCTGAGCTCTCTCAAGCTCCTGAATGCGCTGCGTGTGTGCCTCGTGCTGGGCGACAAAAGACATCAGAACGTCCTCAATAGTATACCTCCTATGGAAAGGATGGTAGGGGTCGGTCGGTGGCATAGCAGAAGGTGACGACCAGAGAAACGGCTCACTGGTGGGATCAAAAGGTGCCACATGAAATGGAGAAACAGGGGGAAAAGTAGCAGACGGTGGTATAGCAGGGATAGATACCGGTACATGTCCAAAAGGGTGAGCCGAAGAACCCTCTCCAGGTCGCGCTGGAGGTGTAAACCGAGGAAATGAAAAGGAGGTATCAATGTGACGGGTATCAGTGATCTGAGGGGGAATAGGTGGAACCTCATCATCAGCAGGAATCCACCCACACTGGGCGTGCTCATCTCGTGGGTCCATCTGTGCCTCAAAAAGTGCACGATCAAACTGAACTGGCATAGGATCATGGTGAGGTGCAACAAGAGGGTCAACTGGTGCATCAACAATAAGTGGGGGATCAACATGATCAGCAGCAATGACATGATCGTCCTCCAACAACGGAGCATCAACAGGGTGATCATCAATGGGTGGGTCAGCAATCACAGGATCAATAGGTATGCCAGCATGAGCAGGGTCATGCTCAAGCACTGGGTCAGGAGCAGGGTCCAGTGGATGCTCGGGATCATCGAAGGCCATCTCAAAATCAAACTCAGGGTCGATGGGATCAACTGGGTCAACTGGGTCGACTGGATCCTCCATAGGCTGATCCATGGGTATAAACTCTATATCCTGATCTGGGTCGAATCCTGGGGGAAAGACAGGATCGGAATCCTCCACATCCTCGTGGTCAAAAGCAAAACTAGGAATAGGGGCAACAGAGGATGCCTGGTCAGGATCTGATCCATGTGAGAAGTGTTGCGCACTCTGGGTGTGTGAAGGTGCGGAGGCCACGGACTCGAAAGAGTCTGGGACCGGAGAGTGAGCAGGTGACTCCTCGGCGGGAGCATCTGCGATCATCAAGAGATCACCAGCAGCAAGAAGGGCCTCGCCCTGAACATCATCCTCTAAGGACTCGTCATCAAACAGATCGACATCGCCATCATCTTCGGCGTCGAGAAGCAAATCGTAAGCAGGATATGAAGCAAGTGGTATGGGAGCAGGGATCTCCACTAACGGTAGGTCCCCGGCCAAAGGGCCATCAGCGAGCTCATCAGCACCATCAGGTAAAGCAAAGGGCTGAAAGTCGTCCTCGTCCGTGCTAGTAACGTCGGATGTGAAGACTCTAGGTCATCTGATACTATAGGTCTAGGTCCTGTGGTGTCTGAGTCACCTGTGCCAGAGGTGCCCATGGTGTCTGTAACATAAACACAAACATGCACAAACAGTCAATCATACAATCAATTAATCACATAAGTCAAAAAGTAAGCATTCAAATAATTCTCCTAGTCCCACTAGCCTCCCAGTCTCCTAGACTGATACTCCTAGTCTCACTAGCCAAATTCTCCCAGCCTCCCAGACTGCTCTTCCTAGACCCACTAGCCAATTCTCCTAGTCCCACTAGCCAATTCTCCTAGTCCCACTAGCCAACTACCTCGATCTCCCAGACCGAGCCTCAGCCTTTCTAGACTGAGCCTATAAATAATAAATAAAATGTGCTCAACATTTGTTTGTAAAAACGTTTTGGATCTGGACTTAAGTGGTATGCAGAAAAAAATGTTTTCGTGAGAGCCCTAGTGATCATAGTCTAGACTCGAGAAGGAATCCTAGTTCGCTATGATCAGAGCTCTGATACCAAGCTGTCACACCCTGGCTTTGCGGAAGCGTGGTTAATTTGGTGTGACTTCTTAATACCATAGCTTAACCATAACAAAGCTATATGAAATAAAATCATGCAAGATCATCCATTCGATTAAGTTTTAAAAACCAAACACAATAACATTGTCTTAACGGAATCACATCCTAACGACATAAACATTGTTCAACAACATAACATAATGATAGTTTAAGGACTGTGACTTGTCCAGGAAAGAGTCACATTCCCCAAACCCGGATGACCTCGTAACTAGTGCAGCGGGAAAACGTGTCATACCGCGCCAGATCCTTTAATTCCCTGAAATACATGTAAGTTGAAAAATCAACAATAATGTTGAGCGAGTTCATGTATAAGTGAGTAAATAAACCTTTGTAAGTATGAAAATAATCCTGGTATGTAGCAAATAAGGGAATTGAGATCACCAATGGTTTGCAAGGCCATTGATATGTGTGAAGTGCAAGTAGGGAGACTCAAACCTAGCGGATTTATGCGTTGGGCACAAGGTCACCCCGAGGTCCGTTTCTAGTTTGGCCTGGGGCTGGGCTCGCTACACCCAGATAGATCTACCGCTCCTGTCCCTCGGTCCTACCATGAGGACTAATGGCCTCATGTTGCTCCTACCCACTCACATGATCTAAGTAGTAAACCTCCTTACGCTAACCATACCATGTATAAAGTACTTGTAATCAAAGTAACATGTATTTCACCCCCGTAGTTTAGAAAACTGAAAACAGTTAAGAGAAAAGGGGGACATGAACTCACAGTGGTGCGTCTCTACCAAGTATGTCTCCTGATCAAGCAGCTGAGTGACGACCTACACGTACTAACTCTATTAGACGGACGGCCGTGCCTTAGCTTTATGGTTTAAGTTTTTGGGAAATAGTTAGACAACTATCTCGTGTTTACATTTAGTAAATACTTGGTAATCGTTTTCCTTCCCAAGGATGGGGGATTTAATACATGTGCGTTCGTAATATATTATTAAGTCTCACTTAAAATATATTTTATTTCTAACTCCAAAATATAAATATTCTTCTCAACAATATTATATTTTCTATTACATAAATTTTCCCAAAATAATACTTTAACAAGAATACGCGTTCATGAATATTTTCTTAAAATGCGTAAGTTACGTTTTAACGATCGAGTGGTAATAATAATTACCGGTGTAACTTATATATTTATTGTAGAGACGTTCGTATTATTTTGGATCCATTAACATTCGATAGTATTATTTTTACCCTAAAAATAATACTAGCATTTTCACAAAATAATCATAAACACACATCAAGTGACTTTATGAAAAATATATACTAAATATATATTTACCAAGTTTTATTTTGTGAAATCCCACCTCCGATGTTTTGTAAATAAAGTCGTGGCGAAATCTATATTTTGAAAACAAGCCGAAAAGTATTTCCAACACTTATAGTGAAAATAATTCTAAGTGTTAGGTTTTTAGAAAAAATTTCGCCAGAGTTTCCTCTGTAACTGGAGGTGGCCACGCTTTTAAGCGTATCATTTTCTTTTATAAATCAACCCAACATTCTTTTCATTCCGTCAAAACAATGTCCAAAACAACAAACTAGTAAATAAATATGTATATCGCATAAATTACATGAACTTGCGTTTTATCCAAGAATATAAAGTAAATTCCATTACTTTTAGTGGATCTTTATACAAATCAATCCGGTTTCGTAAAAACCCCGTTTTTAAAGAAATTCCGTCTTTACAACTTCTCGTCATCTTTTTCAAAAATAGTTATTTTGTCGAAAGTGTGTGCTACGCAAGTGTTTACACACTTGTGTGTTCTAAAAATCATTCGTGTTAGTGTAAGATCCGTCTTTAGAAAACATGATTTCTTTGATACTTGGTTCTTTGAAAATACCGCTTGTAGATACGTAGATCTACTAGTTTTAAACACTATTTCACAAGTAAAATCGCTTTTACACAAGTTCATGATTCGTGTGTGGTAGAGTTTCATCCTTTAACCCTTGTTACTTCCAAAACAACCTTATGTCATGATCCATGATCATGACCAACCCGGGTTAAATGACGATCCGAGCTACCACAACATAGATCGGGTCCAAATAATCACACAAATCAATTACTACAAGATTTACACAACATATGAGCTTTTAACCATCACTTTTAGTGTTTTTAGTAGACTCTTATGCTTCATCTTGTATGTTTGCGACTTTTAACCGTTACAAATCATATTAACCACTTCAAAATAGTTCGAGAGGGTGAATTAAGCAACTTACTACTAGCTCGAGGCTAGGGAAGAATCTAGACGTAAAATGAGAGGATAAAAGCAACGAGAAGAGGTCCTTTGAGTTCCGAATGCACCAAGCCTTCTTATCCGTGATCCTTAACACTTGTATGCACTTGGAATTGGTTGATCAAGATCGAAGGATGGATGGATGGTTGTTGTTGTTCTCGGCCGAGAGCCAAAGAGAGAGGGAGAGAGTGTGTGATTTGTGTAATGTGTGGTGAATGTTATGTTGAGTTATGACATGATCTTATAGACAAACTTCTACACCATTAACCATTGGTCCCTATGTCTTCAAGATCTTAAGCATGGGTGATTAATTTAATCATCAAGTACAAGAGGTGTCCCCCCTTGGGGACGGTTTCGTTGGAGGGGGGGGTCTTGGTTAGTTTTCAACTAATCACTAGATATTAGTTAGGTTAGTTTAGGTAGTTAAGTGATTAACCCGGTTAGTGGTGTGTTGTGCGTTATTGCGGGTGTTAGGGTATTCAGGGACCCTAACTGACTCAGAAAAAGATAAGTAATGTTATTGGCAATATTTTCATGTTCCGGGTATAGTCCGGTTGTTCGGTTGGATAGTAATCCGTTAAAGTGCTTAACAAAGCTTTAAAGTGTCGTTATTATTATTTTTAGTGACACAACTCATTCCTCCAAAGTGTCAGGAATATTTTCCTCATGTTTTGGCACTTTATTAGGTAGCTTAATGCTGATTTATTATATAAAGTGCTGAATTCTTGTGCTTAGAGCATGTTTTAGGCACATCCAGTCATTGTAACTTATTCCTAGAGACGCAGTTCTACAACCCTTGTATCCCTACACTCACCACTAGTGTAGTAAAATATTTCTGGCTCATACAGGCCTTTAGAGGCAGTGTCTGCCTGATGCTGGCTTTATCAGCATGTTCAATAGGTTATCCGTTTATAGTGCTACTGTGCTTTTTGTGCATCATGTTTGTCACTAAGGTTCAGCATGTAAATAATGTAGTGACGGTAAGTAAAGTATGATGCAGGTATATGCATGTATCAGTATTCAAGTAGCAGTTTATCCACAAGTTCAAGCAAGCACAGTAATTAAGAAGTAATTAATTATTAATTAAGTCATACGGATACCTGGTTTAGTGAGGGTTGTCACATTCTCCCCCCGTTAGAAAAATTTCATCCCGAAATTTTAAGTTCTGCTTGTAGATGCAGGGTTCTTAGGGAATAAGTGGGGGTATTTCTCTTTCATCCGGTCCTCACACTCCCAGGTGTATTCAGGACCGTGTCTGGCATTCCAACGAACTTTGACGAGCTTGACACTGCTCCGGCGGGTCTTGTTTACTTTCCAATCCGTAACCTCAACCGGTTCTTCAACGAAATGGAGCGTGTCGTCAACATGAATCTCGTCGATGGGAATGGCAATGGTATCTTGAGTTGGACTTTTCTTCAGGTTGGATACATGAAATGTATCGTGAACTGAATGGAGTTCAGCAGGTAAGTCCAGCTTGTATGCTACTAGTCCTATTCTTTTCAAAACTCTGAAAGGACCAATGTAGCGCGGGTTTAACTTTCCACGCTTTCCGAAGCGTGCCACACCCTTCCAGGGTGAAACTTTCAATAAAACCATTTCCCCAACTTGGAATTCCAAGTGTTTCCGGTTTGGATCTGCATAGGCTTTCTGTCTGTGGCGAGCTACTTCGATGCGTTTTAGAATCTGCGCAATCTTGTAGGTCGTCTCTTGGACGATTTTGGGACCAGCAAGCTGTCTATCACCTGCGTCAGCCCAACATAGGGGTGATCGACACTTGCGTCCGTAAAGAGCTTCGAATGGCGCGGCACCAATACTGGTGTGGTAGCTGTTGTTGTATGAAAATTCGACCAATGGCAAATGCTTATCCCAGCTACCGCCCAAATCCATAACACACGCTCTCAGCATGTCTTCCAAAGTCTGTATCGTCCGCTCGTTTTGCCCGTCGGTCTGCGGGTGAAATGCGGTGCTCAGATTCAATTGCGAGCCAAAAGCTTCTTGGAAGGATTGCCAAATCCTTGATATGAACCTTCCGTCTCTATCGGAAATGATCGAGAGAGGCACTCCATGACGTGCGACAATCTCTCTCATGTATATTTCGGCCAACTTGCTCGTATTATCCTTCTCTCTGATAGGTAAGAAGTGTGCTGACTTCGTTAATCGATCCACTATCACCCAAATAGTGTCATGGCCTCTTGGCGTTCTTGGCAACTTCGTAATAAAATCCATGGAGATTTTTCCCATTTCCACTTGGGAATCTCTGGTTGTTGCAGAAGTCCTGAAGGCTTCTTGTATTCCGCTTTAACCTTAGCGCATGTTAAACATTTGCTCACATAAACAGCAACATCGCCTTTCATCCTAGGCCACCAATAATAGTCTTTAAGATCCTGGTACATCTTATCCGCTCCAGGGTGGATAGAGTACCGCGACTTGTGAGCTTCATCGAAAATAACCTTCCTTAAACCTCCAAACAAATGAACCCAAATCCTTTTCTCAAAACATAACGTTCCTTCCTCGTTTGGTACCAGTAGCTTCTCCGTCCCACAGAGATATTCTTCTTCAAGGTTTCCTTCCTTAAGAGCTTCTTTCTGCGCGGCACGAATGCGCAAGGAAAGATCGGTTTGGATAATCATTTCTAAAGCCCTAACCCTTATGGGCTTGATCCTCTCTTTTCGACTTAGGGCATCGGCGACCACATTCGCCTTCCCTGGGTGATACTTTATCTCGCAATCGTAATCGTTCAGCAACTCAACCCATCGTCCTTGCCTCATATTCAGCTCCTTCTGGTTGAATATGTGTTGTAGGCTCTTGTGATCTGTAAAAATTGTACACTTCGTACCATAAAGGTAGTGTCTCCAGATCTTTAATGCAAATACCACTGCGCCAAGCTCCAAATCATGTGTGGTATAGTTCTTTTCATGCACTTTCAATTGACGCGATGCGTAAGCAATAACCTTTTGGCGTTGCATCAACACACAACCCAATCCTTGACGTGAGGCGTCACAGTATACCACGAAATCATCTGTACCTTCCGGTAGTGCTAAGATTGGCGCATTGCAGAGCTTATCCTTCAATATCTGGAACGCTTCTTCCTGTTTGATTCCCCAATCAAACTTCTTATCTTTCTGCGTGAGGAGCGTCAATGGTTGAGCGATTTTTGAAAAATCCTCAATGAACCTTCGATAGTAGCCAGCCAAACCCAAGAATTGTCGAATCTCGGTTGGCGTCTTTGGCGTTTCCCAATTCTTGATCGCTTCGATCTTTGTGGGATCAACATGGATTCCATTTCCATTAACCATATGTCCAATAAATTGGACTTCACGTAGCCAAAATTCGCACTTAGAGAATTTGGCATACAGCTGTTCTTTCTTCAGCAGCTCCAAAATAGCTCTTAAGTGTTGCTCATGCTCAGCCTTCGTCTTTGAATAAATCAAGATGTCGTCGATAAACACAATCACGAACTTGTCCAAGTACGGCTTGCAAACTCTATTCATCAAGTCCATAAAGACTGCAGGTGCGTTTGTCAAACCAAACGGCATAACAAGGAACTCGTAGTGTCCATAACGAGTTCTGAAGGCTGTCTTCGGGATACTCTCCTCTTGTATCCTTAACTGATGGTATCCAGATCGAAGATCGATCTTTGAATAAAAGCTTGAGCCTTGCAGTTGGTCGAACAGATCATCAATCCTTGGCAGAGGGTATCTATTCTTGATCGTCAGCTTGTTCAACTCCCGGTAGTCAATACACATACGAAAACTACCGTCCTTCTTCTTGACAAACAAAACTGGAGCTCCCCAAGGCAAGAAGCTTGGTCGGATAAATCCCTTGTCTAACAACTCTTGAAGTTGTGTCGACAGTTCTTGCATCTCAGACGGAGCAAGTCTATAAGGTGCCTTAGCCACAGGCGTGGCGCCTGGGACTAAATCGATGTGAAACTCTACTTGCCTCTGAGGTGGCAGTCCAGGTAAGTCCTCTGGGAAGACTTCTGGATATTCCCTCACGACAGGGATGTCTTCTATTCTTGGCTCAGCAGCCTTCTTATCCACAATGTGTGCCAGGAAGGCAACACATCCCTTCTGCAAACACTTTCGCGCTTTCAGGCAGCTGATAATTCTTAACGGCGTATCACGCTTCTCCCCGTGAACCACAATTGTTTCGCCATCTTCGGTTGGGATACGAACGACCTTTTTGTGACAAACTATTTCAGCCTTGTTTCCTGATAACCAATCCATTCCTACCACCACGTCGAAGCTTCCCAACTGGACTGGTAGTAGATCCAAAGCAAACTCACGCTCTCCCAATTCGATCACACAGCCTCTGATCACTTCATTGGCTTCTACTAACTTCCCATTAGCCAATTCGATTGAGTACAGAATATCTAATTTACTAGCGGCTAAACCAAGCATATTCTTAAACTCTAACGACACGAAGCTATAATCGGCGCCAGTATCAAATAAAACGGATGCATAGCGTTGGTTTACAGGGAACGTACCAGTGACAACATTGGGATCCTGGCGCGCCTCCCTCGCTTCAATATTAAACACTCTTCCACGGGCTTGGTTTAACTCTGGGCAGTTCCTCTTGTAATGCCCAAGATCACCACAGTTGAAGCATCCGGGTCTCTGCCCGTTTCCACCAGCTTGATTATTCCTCTGGTTACGATTCTCGGCGCCCGCTTGATTAGCATTGTTGCCTCGATTCCCATTACCTCCATTGTTTCCTTGTGGGCGATTTCCATTCCCACCCCGGTTGTTATTTCGGTTTCCGAATCCTCCCTGGCCTCCCTGGCCAGCAGTGGCCCAACAAGTGTCCTTCAAGTGGCCCGACTTTCCACATGCTTCGCATACTTTCATACTACAATGGCCAGAATGGTGGCGTTGGCATGTATTACACTTGGGTTGGGTGCCCATATATCCTTTTCCTTTCTTTCCACTACCAGCTGTAGCCTGAGCTAGCGTGCCTGATCCTCCTTTCTTAACAACCCCACTAGTGCCTTGTTTGAAATTCGAGGACTTCCGTTTGTTACCTCCTGATGACTCGACGTGAGTCTCTTCCTTCTTCGTCTTGATCTCATCAAACTTGTGCAGGCGGATAGCCTCCTCAGTGAGAGCCACGCTCAAATCGATTGCCTCAGTAATTGTCGCAGGCTTGGATGAGGTCACCATGCTTATGATTTGAGGAGCTAATCCCCAAATGAAACGTTCAATCCGCTTGAACTCCGGAGTGACCATGTAGGGTACCACATGTGATAAGTCATGGAACCTCTGAACGTATTCTGCGATCTTTGGACCTTCCATTTTCAAATGCCAGAACTCGGTTTCCAATCTTTGGATTTCCGCGCGAGAGCAGTACTTTTTGCGCATAAGTTCCTTCAGTTCGGTCCAGGTTAGTGCGTAGGCAGCAGCTTCACCAAGTGTTTGTACTTGCAAATTCCACCAAGAGAGGGCTCCATCCAGAAATAGCCCAGAAATATAGGTGACTTGCTGATCTAGTGCGCATTTGCTCATGCGTAGAACAGATTCAGTCTTCTCGGCCCAACGAACAAAAGCGACAGCACCTCCTGTGCCATCAAAGTTGACCGGTTTGCAGTCTAGAAACTGCTTGTAGGTGCACCCTGCACATACGTTAAAACATATGAATGGCATTAGCATCCTTGCTAGAGATATCCAATTAGATCATGGTATATCTTAATGACTTAGTATTACCATGAGGTGGATTGTTGTTGCCATTGTTGTTTGAGCTGCTTCCGCTGGGTCCTCCCTGCGAGGCGGCGTATTGCGCGATGGCAGCTGCGATGATTTGCTGGAGTTCTGCCTCATTGGTAGGCAACGGCGTTTGACGTCTCGGTGGCATCTTCTAAAAGATGGGTTTACATCGGTCAGGCCATAGTAAAGATCCCAAGTTATAATACATACGCTTTATTATTATAGTAATAGTACATAACATCTCATGTTATAATTATATCAATCACACAACATCCCATGTCACAAACATCAATCACACAACATCCCATGTCATAGAATATAAATAACCAAAATCAAGCATCAAATATGATGAGAATACTGCGATTGCCATATATTGAGACCACGTTTAGACATGTTCTTACACTTGTTCCGAACCGGGTCTCTACAGTACATTGTCGGGTTGAACATGTTTAGACATGTTCTTACACTTGTTACCAAGTTATAACAATGATCCAACAGGTCGTATATGATCTACAATGTTAATTATGCATAAATAGCGTTTTAGTCCTCCTGTTGACTTTTTAAATATAAGTTTGACCCGACTTTTGACCTGGTTAGAGTGATGATCAGGGGAAACCCTTTTGAGGTTTTATTACCCACATAAATACCAACTTATACCTACTTTTAATTCGAGATATGACTGAGCCATTGTTGACTAATCTCGAAGTCAAACCGTAATTACGACGGTTTGACTTTTAGCTAAAATACTAAGCAAAACTCAATTAAAGAAAGACTAGCAGACTTACAAGAGTCCTATGCACGAGATATGATCAGTTGGAAGCAGACTTGAGCTCCAGAATCGACCAGAAATGCACTTGAATGATGTGAAGAACAATGATGCACTACATGGCCTTTTATAGTGAAAATTCCACCACAATTCTTGGACACACAAGTCTATCAGCTGGCCACAACCATCCAACATGTGTTCCTAGTGTCTAGGACTGTTTAGGGGTCGCCCACATTGCATTAATGTCGTTTAAAGATCGATTCTCCGCGTTTACAGGCAACTGTCCACGTTTTCTGGTTCTGGGTGCCTGACGCGGCCCGCCTACGTTTTTAACAGATCCCAAGCGGGCCGCCTGGGCCTGCTAAATCAGATTTTTCATTTTAAATGTTTTGCAACTTGACCTTTGGCTTCACGAAGGGGAAACTAGGGTTATTTCTTACATTTTGACCCCCTTATATTTACCCACAAGGGCTTTAGGACTTATACCCACTTTGCCAAGTCCCTGAACACTTCCGGTTAACCCGAAAAGTCTTAACTTTCAATGTTTGCACATTAACCCCTCGCACACGAATTTGATCACCACTTTCTCATACGATAACGAAACTTTATGAAATTTATATCGTGCATTCTCGTGAACATATTTATCCTTTACAAGGCTTCGGGTTTGACAAAAGCAATCGCCGTCTTCTCACCAGCACACCCATGCGGTACTGAAGAGCTCCACACGGATGGCAGTGGAGGAGGGGGAAAGTGAGTGTAAAACAAGCGACGCAAATGGAGCCAGTCCTCCTCCATGGCTCTCTGGGTACGCAAGAAGGAAGCAACCTGCTGCTCTAGGGCAAAAAGACGTGCAGCATAGTCTGGTGGTAAAGGTCGAGAGGGCTGCAAAGGAGAGTGGGTCTGACCCTGGCACTGACACGGCGGTGGCTGAGCTCTCTCAAGCTCCTGAATGCGCTGCGTGTGTGCCTCGTGCTGGGCGACAAAAGACATCAGAACGTCCTCAATAGTATACCTCCTATGGAAAGGATGGTAGGGGTCGGTCGGTGGCATAGCAGAAGGTGACGACCAGAGAAACGGCTCACTGGTGGGATCAAAAGGTGCCACATGAAATGGAGAAACAGGGGGAAAAGTAGCAGACGGTGGTATAGCAGGGATAGATACCGGTACATGTCCAAAAGGGTGAGCCGAAGAACCCTCTCCAGGTCGCGCTGGAGGTGTAAACCGAGGAAATGAAAAGGAGGTATCAATGTGACGGGTATCAGTGATCTGAGGGGGAATAGGTGGAACCTCATCATCAGCAGGAATCCACCCACACTGGGCGTGCTCATCTCGTGGGTCCATCTGTGCCTCAAAAAGTGCACGATCAAACTGAACTGGCATAGGATCATGGTGAGGTGCAACAAGAGGGTCAACTGGTGCATCAGCAATAAGTGGGGGATCAACATGATCAGCAGCAATGACATGATCGTCCTCCAACAACGGAGCATCAACAGGGTGATCATCAATGGGTGGGTCAGCAATCACAGGATCAATAGGTATGCCAGCATGAGCAGGGTCATGCTCAAGCACTGGGTCAGGAGCAGGGTCCAGTGGATGCTCGGGATCATCGAAGGCCATCTCAAAATCAAACTCAGGGTCGATGGGATCAACTGGGTCAACTGGGTCGACTGGATCCTCCATAGGCTGATCCATGGGTATAAACTCTATATCCTGATCTGGGTCGAATCCTGGGGGAAAGACAGGATCGGAATCCTCCACATCCTCGTGGTCAAAAGCAAAACTAGGAATAGGGGCAACAGAGGATGCCTGGTCAGGATCTGATCCATGTGAGAAGTGTTGCGCACTCTGGGTGTGTGAAGGTGCGGAGGCCACGGACTCGAAAGAGTCTGGGACCGGAGAGTGAGCAGGTGACTCCTCGGCGGGAGCATCTGCGATCATCAAGAGATCACCAGCAGCAAGAAGGGCCTCGCCCTGAACATCATCCTCTAAGGACTCGTCATCAAACAGATCGACATCGCCATCATCTTCGGCGTCGAGAAGCAAATCGTAAGCAGGATATGAAGCAAGTGGTATGGGAGCAGGGATCTCCACTAACGGTAGGTCCCCGGCCAAAGGGCCATCAGCGAGCTCATCAGCACCATCAGGTAAAGCAAAGGGCTGAAAGTCGTCCTCGTCCGTGCTAGTAACGTCGGATGTGAAGACTCTAGGTCATCTGATACTATAGGTCTAGGTCCTGTGGTGTCTGAGTCACCTGTGCCAGAGGTGCCCATGGTGTCTGTAACATAAACACAAACATGCACAAACAGTCAATCATACAATCAATTAATCACATAAGTCAAAAAGTAAGCATTCAAATAATTCTCCTAGTCTCACTAGCCAAATTCTCCCAGCCTCCCAGACTGCTCTTCCTAGACCCACTAGCCAATTCTCCTAGTCCCACTAGCCAATTCTCCTAGTCCCACTAGCCAACTACCTCGATCTCCCAGACCGAGCCTCAGCCTTTCTAGACTGAGCCTATAAATAATAAATAAAATGTGCTCAACATTTGTTTGTAAAAACGTTTTGGATCTGGACTTAAGTGGTATGCAGAAAAAAATGTTTTCGTGAGAGCCCTAGTGATCATAGTCTAGACTCGAGAAGGAATCCTAGTTCGCTATGATCAGAGCTCTGATACCAAGCTGTCACACCCTGGCTTTGCGGAAGCGTGGTTAATTTGGTGTGACTTCTTAATACCATAGCTTAACCATAACAAAGCTATATGAAATAAAATCATGCAAGATCATCCATTCGATTAAGTTTTAAAAACCAAACACAATAACATTGTCTTAACGGAATCACATCCTAACGACATAAACATTGTTCAACAACATAACATAATGATAGTTTAAGGACTGTGACTTGTCCAGGAAAGAGTCACATTCCCCAAACCCGGATGACCTCGTAACTAGTGCAGCGGGAAAACGTGTCATACCGCGCCAGATCCTTTAATTCCCTGAAATACATGTAAGTTGAAAAATCAACAATAATGTTGAGCGAGTTCATGTATAAGTGAGTAAATAAACCTTTGTAAGTATGAAAATAATCCTGGTATGTAGCAAATAAGGGAATTGAGATCACCAATGGTTTGCAAGGCCATTGATATGTGTGAAGTGCAAGTAGGGAGACTCAAACCTAGCGGATTTATGCGTTGGGCACAAGGTCACCCCGAGGTCCGTTTCTAGTTTGGCCTGGGGCTGGGCTCGCTACACCCAGATAGATCTACCGCTCCTGTCCCTCGGTCCTACCATGAGGACTAATGGCCTCATGTTGCTCCTACCCACTCACATGATCTAAGTAGTAAACCTCCTTACGCTAACCATACCATGTATAAAGTACTTGTAATCAAAGTAACATGTATTTCACCCCCGTAGTTTAGAAAACTGAAAACAGTTAAGAGAAAAGGGGGACATGAACTCACAGTGGTGCGTCTCTACCAAGTATGTCTCCTGATCAAGCAGCTGAGTGACGACCTACACGTACTAACTCTATTAGACGGACGGCCGTGCCTTAGCTTTATGGTTTAAGTTTTTGGGAAATAGTTAGACAACTATCTCGTGTTTACATTTAGTAAATACTTGGTAATCGTTTTCCTTCCCAAGGATGGGGGATTTAATACATGTGCGTTCGTAATATATTATTAAGTCTCACTTAAAATATATTTTATTTCTAACTCCAAAATATAAATATTCTTCTCAACAATATTATATTTTCTATTACATAAATTTTCCCAAAATAATACTTTAACAAGAATACGCGTTCATGAATATTTTCTTAAAATGCGTAAGTTACGTTTTAACGATCGAGTGGTAATAATAATTACCGGTGTAACTTATATATTTATTGTAGAGACGTTCGTATTATTTTGGATCCATTAACATTCGATAGTATTATTTTTACCCTAAAAATAATACTAGCATTTTCACAAAATAATCATAAACACACATCAAGTGACTTTATGAAAAATATATACTAAATATATATTTACCAAGTTTTATTTTGTGAAATCCCACCTCCGATGTTTTGTAAATAAAGTTGTGGCGAAATCTATATTTTGAAAACAAGCCGAAAAGTATTTCCAACACTTATAGTGAAAATAATTCTAAGTGTTAGGTTTTTAGAAAAAATTTCGCCAGAGTTTCCTCTGTAACTGGAGGTGGCCACGCTTTTAAGCGTATCATTTTCTTTTATAAATCAACCCAACATTCTTTTCATTCCGTCAAAACAATGTCCAAAACAACAAACTAGTAAATAAATATGTATATCGCATAAATTACATGAACTTGCGTTTTATCCAAGAATATAAAGTAAATTCCATTACTTTTAGTGGATCTTTATACAAATCAATCCGGTTTCGTAAAAACCCCGTTTTTAAAGAAATTCCGTCTTTACAACTTCTCGTCATCTTTTTCAAAAATAGTTATTTTGTCGAAAGTGTGTGCTACGCAAGTGTTTACACACTTGTGTGTTCTAAAAATCATTCGTGTTAGTGTAAGATCCGTCTTTAGAAAACATGATTTCTTTGATACTTGGTTCTTTGAAAATACCGCTTGTAGATACGTAGATCTACTAGTTTTAAACACTATTTCACAAGTAAAATCGCTTTTACACAAGTTCATGATTCGTGTGTGGTAGAGTTTCATCCTTTAACCCTTGTTACTTCCAAAACAACCTTATGTCATGATCCATGATCATGACCAACCCGGGTTAAATGACGATCCGAGCTACCACAACATAGATCGGGTCCAAATAATCACACAAATCAATTACTACAAGATTTACACAACATATGAGCTTTTAACCATCACTTTTAGTGTTTTTAGTAGACTCTTATGCTTCATCTTGTATGTTTGCGACTTTTAACCGTTACAAATCATATTAACCACTTCAAAATAGTTCGAGAGGGTGAATTAAGCAACTTACTACTAGCTCGAGGCTAGGGAAGAATCTAGACGTAAAATGAGAGGATAAAAGCAACGAGAAGAGGTCCTTTGAGTTCCGAATGCACCAAGCCTTCTTATCCGTGATCCTTAACACTTGTATGCACTTGGAATTGGTTGATCAAGATCGAAGGATGGATGGATGGTTGTTGTTGTTCTCGGCCGAGAGCCAAAGAGAGAGGGAGAGAGTGTGTGATTTGTGTAATGTGTGGTGAATGTTATGTTGAGTTATGACATGATCTTATAGACAAACTTCTACACCATTAACCATTGGTCCCTATGTCTTCAAGATCTTAAGCATGGGTGATTAATTTAATCATCAAGTACAAGAGGTGTCCCCCCTTGGGGACGGTTTCGTTGGAGGGGGGGGTCTTGGTTAGTTTTCAACTAATCACTAGATATTAGTTAGGTTAGTTTAGGTAGTTAAGTGATTAACCTGGTTAGTGGTGTGTTGTGCGTTATTGCGGGTGTTAGGGTATTTCAGGGACCCTAACTGGCTCAGAAAAAGATAAGTAATGTTATTGGCAATATTTTCATGTTCCGAGTATAGTCCGGTTGTTCGGTTGGATAGTAATCCGTTAAAGTGCTTAACAAAGCTTTAAAGTGTCGTTATCATTATTTTTAGTGACACAGCTCATTCCTCCAAAGTATCAGGAATATTTTCCTCATGTTTTGGCACTTTATTAGGTAGCTTAATGCTGATTTATTATATAAAGTGCTGAATTCTTGTGCTTAGAGCATGTTTTAGGCGCATCCAGTCATTGTAACTTATTCCTAGAGACGCAGTTCTACAACCCTTGTATCCCTACACTCACCACTAGTGTAGTAAAATATTTCTGGCTCATACAGGCCTTTAGAGGCAGTGTCTGCCTGATGCTGGCTTTATCAGCATGTTCAATAGGTTATCCGTTTATAGTGCTACTGTGCTTTTTGTGCATCATGTTTGTCACTAAGGTTCAGCATGTAAATAATGTAGTGACGGTAAGTAAAGTGTGATGCAGGTATATGCATGTATCAGTATTCAAGTAGCAGTTTATCCACAAGTTCAAGCAAGCACAGTAATTAAGCAGTAATTAATTATTAATTAAGTCGTACGGATACCTGGTTTAGTGAGGGTTGTCACAGAATATGTATATTCACATACTTTCTATGATTGTCAACTTTAGTCCTTCTATAACATTCTTTCACACGTTCAAACATTATGACACGTGTCAACACTTTATAGGACGTGAATTTTCGAGGTGTTACATCCTCACCCCCTTAAAAGAAATCTCGACCTCGAGATTTGTTAAAGTAAAGGAAGTATTTTCTACCTTATACTGGGTTTAATCTTCCTCAGTACCTTTGAGCCTCTAAAGCATTCCATTTGACCCTTATAATAGACATATGTATCTTTTTGGAGCTTCTAATCCTGCCGATCCTTAATCGACACAGGTTGCTCATCACATTATAAATCTGCATATCATTATGTGATAGTGTTTTTCGACTTATTGGTGACACGTCGCTAAATCATTAGTGCGGTTCACATTGCGCGCTCCACCAAGCCCCTTAATTAGGTCTTGGCTCGTAAGCTATTTGATTTTGATACATTCGATTTCCTTCGAATGATTCTATATTCTCGAAGCTTAACTAGCCCGATAATTTAACAATTTAGCACATCCTTCCAGGGTGATATCTATTGTTGAACCTTATTCCTTAACAAGAATTTAGGAGGTTTGCTATTTTCATAATCCTTAATTTTCTGCCGAATACTGGCATCTTACTGATGATTATGAATTTGCGTGATCTTATTGATTGTCTATAATGCAACTTTCAGATCTTAATGTTTGGACTTAACAAGCTATTGTCCTATCAATGGACGTTTAACATTCCATCTATACAAGGTCTTCAAGGGAGTAGCTTTGATACTTATATAGCAGTTATTATAGAAAAGCTTATCTTAAGGTGAAATGGTTATTCCAACCATTGCTCAAAATTAATCTTACGGAATAGCTAATCTTTACAGTTAGTCGAACAAATCGACGATCCTGGGTAGTTGATGGCGATTCTTAATCGTTGCCTAATTAGGGTTGCGGTAAACAATGCCTTAGCAAAATGAACCGTCTTTCATAATTTACTATACCGAATTCTCAGGATAATGAGTTTGGCTTTATGAATCTATATCTTTAAAACTTACTTAACCAGGGTTTTCGATTCCGCCAATAATGGTACTAGTTGTCTTGGAGATTTCATAATAATGCAGCCCTAAATGGGATATAAAACTTAACTCTACCTGCCTCCCAGGGGTAAACATGGTAATCTTAGGGGGAGATAATCGAGGTACAAGGAGGTTACAGAGATTTCCATATCTCAGGCTCCAGTTCACTCATCATTGCTTGTGTCAAATAAGTGACACATTTATGTTACTAGTCCACGAGTTCCTTAATCGGGGATATCTACTTGGACAATTTCATTCTGGATATCTTCTTTGAATACTATTAGTTGACTTTAGTACCATATGATCATTGGGATATCTTTGTGGTCCCATGCATTAAACCTCCATACTGATCAGGCATGGAAGCAATCTATGGAACTTATTAAGATACACCAATCCTCATATAGCGCTTTTGTCATACCATTTGGTATTCGAAATCGATAGAGATTAAAGAGATATCAACTATATGTGCTTATATTTAATCAGAATGGAAATTTTCACAAACTAGGCACCTAGCTCGGTTGGCTAGGCGCGCGAAAGGGTGCGGCCTAGACCCAGGTTCGATTCCGGGGACGGCCAATTCCACCATTTTTTTTATGTTTAATATTAATTAATCGTACGGATACATGTAATTATGAGGGTTGTCTCATAAGGAGTCTTGATAATTAATTGCTTCTTATCATCCGCAATATGGGCTTGATTTTTTTTTAAGGTAACCAGTCGATTTTTATCACTATATTGAGTCCTTATTACTAAACGAATCAACTTCTTGGTTGTGATCCGACAACTGCTATTCATCATCCTCATGGCTTTATACTAACCATGGCTTCATCAAACTATTCCGGCCAATAAGGCACTAACATTCTTAATGAACGTCATTTTAAAAATTATATTAATATCACTTAGCCTAGGTCACAAAAGACCATCAATGGCATTTAAGGGTTGGACCTAGTCCATCATCTCTTTGACAGGGGATCAAAATGTCACATCTGTCTTTAATATACTGATGAATTTGGATAGTTTGAAAGTTTGCCATAAGGGTATCAGAAAAGAGTGATTTCTAATAGATATTAAATATCAATATAGAATTTGTTGGAGCATTCTCTAAAGTATCATCGGTCAATTTCTACCTCGCATTAAATGACCGGAGTCTTAATCAGGCGGAGACAACAGTTCTCAACATTTATCATTCATTATAGAATCATATGTGCCAATACCAAATAAAATTTATGCCTAAACTGTTTGATATGAAAAGGTATCTGCTATATAGTTATCATTCTGCATCATCTCCTTGGCGTTCGTATGGAAGACTCATGCGTTTGCTTTCTTGGCCTCTTCAGGCTTCTTCGCGTACTTAGGGCAGTTGGTCTTTATGTGCCCCTTCTCATTGCAATTGTAGCATGTGGCATCTTTAATCTTCCAGCAATCAACAGTCTCGTGCTCCTTAGACTTGCATAACCCACATGCAGGTGATTCAGACTTAGAATTGGATTCAGATCTGCACTTTCCAAAGTGGCGTCTTTGACAAGTCGTGCACTTTAGCTTCTCCTCTGTTCGCTGACTGTTCCTTCCAATCCCAGACTTCTTAGAATCAGTGTTTCCCTTGTGCTTCTTCTCTGACCCTCGTGAGTTATCATCCTCACGATTCCTCTTACTTTCTTCAGATTTCTTTAGCGATCTCAATCTGACCGCATCTAAAGTAAGGGATAAGGAAATGTCAGCTACTGATCTAAAAGTCGCTGGCCGAGAAGCTTTTACGCTTGCCTTGATCTCGGGGGCTAAACCACCGATGAAACGAGCTATCCGTTTTGGTTCCGGGGTTACCAGGTATGGAACCAACCGAGACATAGTGTTGAAGCTCGTTAGGTAAGCTTGACAGTCGAGGTTTGTCATCACCAAGGATAGAAAATCGGACTCTATCTTTTCCACCTCATGCTGAGGGCAGAAATTTTCCCTGATAAGGGCAACAAATTGATCCCACGACATATTGTACAGTGGGATTTTCCCGGTGGCTTGAATCAGAGATCTCCACCATGCTAAAGCTTCACCCTTGAAGGACTGCGACACAAACTTGACCACGTCTCGCTCAGCGCATCCGCTGATATCAACAACCGTATCCATCTCATCCAGCCATGTCATACAATCGATGGCTCCTTTCTCCCCAGTGAAATCCCGGGGTTTGCAAGAAACGAAATATTTATAGGAGCAACCTTTAGCAAGGGGTCCTTTGTTCAGTATGACCTGCTGAGATGGAGCACTGTGGTTTGAGGAGTGTCGGTCATCATTTTTCTTCGGGTCGTCGTTATTGGACGGTGGCTTTGAAGGCTGTGTAGATAGGGTCCTACTACGAGTCCCACTATACTCATCATACTGCCTTTCCAAAGCCTGTGTAACTGCGCCGTCTATGATCGCTTTTAATTCCGCACCAGTTAGATTAATTCGGGCGTCATTATTAACCTCCGCTGGATGACTATTACCCTCGTCTGAGTTAGCCATTACAATTGAACTGTTGCAGAAAACAAGGACAATAGTTTATTTGGGAGTTTATTATGGAATTGCCCCTTAGGGAAATTCATTAACCACGGTAAGTAGAGACCATATTTGGTTGATTTATTAATCATATCTATTTAGGATTTCTATTATAATTTATCCTAATTATAAAACATTAACAGTTTTATTTGTGGCACCCAATGGCCTGGTCACATGGACATTTATAAATTATAAGCTTATGATTTCAGAGAATCAAGGCAACAATAACAGTTTTATTTGATAGCACAAAAGGCCTAGTCACAAGGACAATTTTTAAACCGTAAGCCATGATTTCAGAGAATCAAGGCCCTTAAATATATTAGCACAACAGGCTTAGTCACAAGGACATTTATAAATTATATGCTATGATTTCGGAGAATCAAAGCATTTGAGGTTTGAACCTAGTTCATTACCTTTTTTAGACAGGGAGTCATAGCTACCACTGTATTTTGGCTCATGTGGAAATGAGCAAGGCCCGTAGGCGATATATTACCACGTATGGTTAAAATATGATCATCTTAATTGATGATGTAAACCCAGGATTCAGCGATCATTAAACTGGGTTAGGAATCTTTTGAAGAATCCTTAATAACGTGTGTGATTTCCAACGAATCACATCTGCCGGGAGTGTTAACATGTTTTCAGATGTTAACTGGGATACGAATCTTTTAAACAGGTCTTACCATATTGGCCAGGTCTTTATAATGACACTCAGGCTAGGTTTCACTCTTAAGATTCTTTTAATATTTATCGCAGAACAATTTCTAAATTGAAATGTTAATAAGGATCTGAATCTAAATTGAGGAACTGCCATCTTGGCCGGTCTTAATATGACCTGAGGCTAGGCCTTGTTCTTCTTAGATTTTGCCATTTTATTATAATGGTAGATCTTGCAAAAGGAAATGTTAATTTTCCATTTATTTAGTATTTCTTGTTTAGAATGAAAGTTTAAACTTAATCATTCCACTATATGAAAATAAAAATATAAAGTTGCCCTAAGCGGGACTTGAAAGGAATAGTGTTGTCCTCGAAGGGACTAAAAAGATAAATATGTCCTTATAAGGACTATTGAGGAAACGATTTTCAGCAAAGGAGTTTCTTCTTCATTCAATTCCTGAATGCTTTCTCCTTGGTTGCACGTCTCATCTTGGTCGTTGTACGAAGCTCAGCCTTTCAAGGCTCCGGGTGTGGAGAATTCCTAGTTCAGCTTCCTCGCTTGGCGACGTATCCAATAATAATAAAAATTTGGAAGCAAAAATTTCCATATTAGGATTAAGATTATTCCTATGTTAAGTCTAGACTCAGAAGTTTAGATTGTGCAATTGTATAACTGAGATTAAACACAAAAGACTAGTGTTTAATTCACTCAGTGTTGGCTCTGATACCAACCTGTCACACCCCGACTTTCCACGTGTCACCGGTGGGCCCGGTGGGGAGTAACGTGACGTGGTTGGCAACATAATAGTCAAACAACACAATTATATAAATGCACAGCGGAAGCAAAAGATAATTATTATTACATTCCGAATATAAAGTAATATCCAGTATTACAACGGAAAGTAAAGGATCCACAGGCGGATCTTTAAACATATCATTTGTTCAACAGACTTTAGACGCCTAGAACTTGCAAGATTCCTTATTAGCGCCCTGAGCTTCCAGCCAATTTCGTTCAGTACCTGTCACTTAACCTTTTTGGAAAATACGTCAGTTTTCACTGGTAAATACACTCAACCGACTCATTTGAAAAGAGTTTAAGAAAATTGGTTTGAATGCACGTGGCACAAAATATCTTTTATTATTTGATTAAAATGCACAGAGGCAAAATTAACCTTTTTAACTTGGGAAAATTATTTGTATATAATCTTGTATACAGTTTTACTTATTTGTCGTCCGTTAGGGCCGGTTTGTAGGGCCGGACTAGATTAACTGACACGCCACAGGTATAATGCCCACAGGCTATCATCCTCTAAGTGGATTACCAGTTCCGGTATAATGCCCACAAGGATGGTACCTCGGAGTGGATTACCAATTTTTACATAATGCAGCTGTCAGGTGTATGCCTACACCCCGTGCTTAGGTCGTGGCCATTTCGTAAAATGATGCCAAGGATATCCGGGACATGGTCATTTAACCCCCAAAGGCCATACACCAAATAATACATATTAAACGGGTCATGTAAATACATTAATCACAATCCGATTTAAATGACTACACATACCCGACCAAGCGGCACTTTTATAATACCGTATCCCATGCCCGTATAGGGAAAATAAGTTAAGAGTATTTACCTGAGCTAGCTCCTGTCTTAAATAGCAAGAATCTAATAACTCAGCCGTATTCACTTAAGTAAGCGTAGGTACCATTTACCGAAATGCTCTAGTCTGGAATGATGGTATAAATAACCAATTAGAATGCTAACGGGTCTTTAATTTAGCCTAAGCTTAGACCGGTTAGTCTTAAGGGAATATACGGTTCGGACGCATGATTAAGCGAAGACCGGAATAGAATGTGGTTTAGACCCGAAAAGTTTGAAGACTTGTCTTAAATGGGTATTTCATACACATTCTGGATTTTGAGATAAAACCAATAAGGTTTGACCCGTTTTGGCTAATTTATGTAAACTTGTTACATAAACCGAACCGTACGCGTAATAAGCGTGACGGGTATTCATGAGAGCCATATAAAGGTTTCCTAAGTTAATTATGCCTCAAATATGTTGTGTCATCAGTAAGATGTCTTTCATTATGCCCGAAACGAATTTAAACACAAACTATGCCCCGTAGGGGTAGTTTGGTCATTTTATAGGTTGTAAAAGAGTTTAAATATTTACCTGAGTTACAGGTCTGATATAATACTTATTTTTATAAGTTATAACAGTAGGATAAAGTATATGTGTGAAATCTATCATTTATAACCAACTATGCACCGCAGGGGCATTTTGGTAATTTCACATAAGCCGAAAAGCTCAAAATCGAAGTCTGAGTTAATCAGCCTTTGCTTACTGTTAAAACATTCTAATTTGCCTAAAATATCAGTAGGTATCAACCCGGGTATGTTCAATATAGTTTTAGTACATACTATGCGTTAATAACGCTTAATTAGGCGATTAGAAGCCATTTCCGGGTTCGATACATAAAGCTGATATTTGTATACTTCCAGGAGGCTTAAAATAATTTATTTAACATATCTAATCAGTAGAAAAAGGTTTGGAGTCGTTTAGATATGTAAAACTCATTTTATGGCCCGTTAGGGCAAAACCGACAATTACCGGATTAAGCCTACGACTACTAGTTATGCTCAGCCTAAAATTAATTAAAAATCTTCAAAAATCACAAAATAATATATTACATCAGTGGGTATTAAGTTTGATACCAAAAAGTAGGCTTAACTAGGCTATACGCTAATTTCGCCGTTTTATTAACATAAAGCATTAATTTTGCGATAATGAGCATAACTCTTAATCTACAAGTCAAACTGATGTCAAACTTTGCATACAAGTTTATATATCAGTATTTAAGGTTTCTACACTTTTACATTTTCATAAATCACGTTTTAAGGTAATAAGGGCATAATGGTCAACATATGAGCAATTAACGAAAACGTGTAAACGAATGGGTCAATCAATGAACCACCCACAGAGGGTTGTGCTAACATGTAGCCTGGTCCTAAAGAAGCTCTAAGACATTTTCAAATCATACTAAAGCGGGTCAGAACTGAAAGTCAAAGCGAAAGTCAAACTATGCGACTTTCGGTTCCGAACCGGGTCTCTACAGTAAATTGTCAGGTTGAACATGTTTAGACATGTTCTTACACTTGTTACCAAGTTATAACAATGATCCAACAGGTCGTATATGATCTACAATGTTAATTATGCATAAATAGCGTTTTAGTCCTCCTGTTGACTTTTTAAATATAAGTTTGACCCGACTTTTGACCTGGTTAGAGTGATGATCAGGGGAAACCCTTTTGAGGTTTTATTACCCACATAAATACCAACTTATACCTACTTTTAATTCGAGATATGACTGAGCCATTGTTGACTAATCTCGAAGTCAAACCGTAATTACGACGGTTTGACTTTTAGCTAAAATACTAAGCAAAACTCAATTAAAGAAAGACTAGCAGACTTACAAGAGTCCTATGCACGAGATATGATCAGTTGGAAGCAGACTTGAGCTCCAGAATCGACCAGAAATGCACTTGAATGATGTGAAGAACAATGATGCACTACATGGCCTTTTATAGTGAAAATTCCACCACAATTCTTGGACACACAAGTCTATCAGCTGACCACAACCATCCAACATGTGTTCCTAGTGTCTAGGACTGTTTAGGGGTCGCCCACATTGCATTAATGTCGTTTAAAGATCGATTCTCCGCGTTTACAGGCAACTGTCCACGTTTTCTGGTTCTGGGTGCCTGACGCGGCCCGCCTACGTTTTTAACAGATCCCAAGCGGGCCGCCTGGGCCTGCTAAATCAGATTTTTCATTTTAAATGTTTTGCAACTTGACCTTTGGCTTCACGAAGGGGCAACTAGGGTTATTTCTTGCATTTTGACCCCCTTATATTTACCCACAAGGGCTTTAGGACTTATACCCACTTTGCCAAGTCCCTGAACACTTCCGGTTAACCCGAAAAGTCTTAACTTTCAATGTTTGCACATTAACCCCTCGCACACGAATTTGATCACAACTTTCTCATACGATAACGAAACTTTATGAAATTTATATCGTGCATTCTCGTGAGCATATTTATCCTTTACAAGGCTTCGGGTTTGTCAAAAGGTCACTCAGAGGTATAATTTAAACATGTTGACACATTTAGTCCCCGTAGTTTGAAATCTCTCACTTTAAGCTTCGTATGATCCATGATTTATTCGTTTGAAGGTATGAGCATCATGTAGGGTTAATATATAATATATTTATTCACAGTTGACACTTAGAATACGAATATTCACATACTTTCTATGATTGTCAACTTTAGTCCTTCTATAACATTCTTTCACACGTTCAAACATTATGACACGTGTCAACACTTTATAGGACGTGAATTTTCGAGGTGTTACACATATCAAGAACACATATAAAAGAACACAGGCCAAGAATCACCAGCCACTAACCCACTGTTAGAACCACCGCCGCCGACCAACCACCACTGTAACCGTAGAACCACCACCGCCGACCACCACCCAGTCGTCGAACCGTCAAAGACCCACCACCGCCACCACCATCTCCGTCAATCCTCCATACCACCACCGTCGCCATCCCCTTTCTCTCCACCACTGCCACAGTCGCCGACGGAGTTGCAGGTGGGATTTGTACCCCACCACCGCCTTTTGAACTGCCAAACACCACTCACACACACCACACACCCACCCTTCGTCGGCTATAGGAACGACCACCACCATCCGGTGGTGGTGAGAGGCGGCCAGCAGCGACCAGACAGAGAGAAGGGACGGGGAGAGAGAAACTCGATGAGAGAGAGAGAGAGAGAGAGGTGGCGGAGTAGTTGTGCAGCGGCAGCAGCGCCGTGGGGGACGGCCGGCGACGAACCGACGCCGGCGATGGCGGCGGTAATGGTGTTGAAAGAAAGAGAAACAGGGGTGGGTTTCAATCGTCGACATCATCATCTTCGTTTAATAGGGAAAAGAAAGAGATGAATGAGAGATGGGTGTGGGGGTTGGATTTTTCAAGAGAGAGAGAGAGAGGATATTTTAAAAATGGATGATCTTTATCTTATAAATTGAAAAGAAAGAGAGAGGAGAAATGAGAGATGATGATATGACATTTGGGGTAAATGACTGATATACCCTTATTGTTGACAAAATCTGATTGGTGGAGACTGGTTCTCATGGTTCTTACAACTTGTCACACCCCAACCGATGGCGGAATCATCGGGGCATGGCACTGAGTAAAACAGATTGTCTAGAAGTTTCCATAACAATTATCATTACTATTCAATTTAAAATAACATGTCCCATACCATGCCTCAAACAGTAAACAAATTATTACAGATAAAATCTAGGCAAATAATTCCGTTCCGACAACTCAGATTTTCAAATAGAGCAATTGTTTATCTGCTTCTAGAGACCCTTGATTCATTTACTACAGACAACTATTTGTTGGGCTCTAAAGCTTTATTCTAGCTTCGACTTCCTATCATGTGTGCATCCTAAGCACCTGTCACATACGTTAAAATAAAGTCAATACATATAATGTAAAGGTGAGCATACAAGTTTGATAATAGCATATAGAGTTCGAATTCGTTTTACGCATAACCAGCACGTACACATAGAGGAATGAAGCACGTTAGTTATCGACATAGATCCATCGATACCAATGACTGCGGGTTGACTGCCCGAGGCAGTTCGCAATACATGATTACCACAGTAATCCATGCAAGTAATTGTCCTTAACAACCCCCGTGTGAACGGGTGCTGAGTCCAAACTATAGTACTATCGTTGCTAAGGCAGGTAGACATCATTCCATGTGTAAACATAACAAACAAGCATTCATAAGCCACGTATAACATGCATTAACGGCTAGCGTTCAAATAATATTGAGTAGTGTGTGTGATGTGATTTGAATAGTTGTAACGTATGTAACACCCAAAAGTGCTTAAAGCAAAAAGGGATCGAGTATACTCACAGCGGTTGATGGATTGAAGGGAGCGCTTAACGAGTAGGGTTAGCCTGAATAGTTTGATAGCATAACGATAAGTGACTCGTAAAACGATATCAAGTGTGAACGGGTCGGATAGCAGTTCGGTCGGATGGTAATCCGATCGGACGGCTTGTTTGTGCGGATGACAATCCGTTCGGATGGTCATCCGGTCGGACGGTAGTCCAGTCGGATGACTATTCGAGTGGATTGTTTCTTCCTATGAGAAGAATGTGTTTGTGTATGATGGCTTGTCTTTTGAAGTTTTCGTTGTAGCATTTTAAAACATTGAAGTATCTCTATCTTTCAAGTTGGTCAATCGGACGGCCAATCGTGTGGATGACAATCCGTTCGGATGATCATCCGGTCGGACGGCGACCCTAGTGATGGGGTTACTTTGTGAGAACAAATTCACAGCAGGAGAGTCACTCGGTCGGATGTCCATACGACCGGGTGGCAACCTTGTTGATGAACATGTTGAAAATTGTTTAAAGTCCTAGTATCTCATGATCCGAAGAGTAATTCGGTCGGATGGTAGTCTGATCGGATGGCAATTCGTTCAATACTCAAACTTCAGATGGAGTTGATGAAGTGTGGGACCCAAGGTGTTATCCGTTCGGACAGCAATCCGTTCGGGTGGCTTATCCGGTCGGACAGCATTCCGTCCCGATTGTTCCGTTCGTCTTACACTTGGTCGTTTTGGTCGTTTGTCGTTTTATCGAGATGTTTTGACAACGTGTTAACCAACAGAATCCCATCTTGATCCAAGTAACCTGATCGACCAGGAATCACCCCAGTTCGGCCAGTTAGTCGGTTCAAGACGATTATTCTCGTTTAACCCGAAATCGGTGGTCTCGTGGGTAGAATCCGGATCTTGAGCAAGCACAACACTAAGAATGAGTAGAAGACTAGATCAGGGTCGGATGGGATCGGTTTTGAGTGTATTGAGTGTAAAAGAGTTGAAAGAAGGTTAGAAACTATCTTTCAATCCTTTTTCACTATATTTAAGCTTAGATCTACGTGAGATCTTTGTGTATTTGTGTGGAAATCTATCAGATCTAAGTTGTTCTTGGTGGATTGAGGCCAAACAAGAAGTTCTTCAAGAACTCATGATGACATCACCCTAGAACACCTCAAATCTAGTGATTTCACGGTTAAAAGTTAAGATTCAAAAGATAGAAAGGTGTAGGAGTGCGTGTAGATCAAGAAAGTACAAGATTTAGGGCGAGATCTTACCTGGATTGAGAGAAATCGAAGAAAAGGTGGGGAGCACGGACTGTTCGGACAGAGGATTTCCAAAAGTGGAAATGTTGACAATGACAGGGGTATTTATAGGATTCCAAAAGGGGAAAGTGTGGGTCGGTCGGATGGCATCCCGCCCGGATGACTGTCCGGTCGAATGTCATCTCTGTCGGATGACGACCTGACACCACAATCAAGTGGCAGCCCGGTGGGATGGCAATCCGGCCGGATGGCACTTGGTTCGGGTGTTTGGCGCGACGATTTTTGCTGTTTCGATTTCGATGTGATAGATTTTCCTAGTCAAATTACTTTTAATCCCAACTACTATATCTATCATAGTTCGATTTCAATTGAGTTCGATTGCATTTCAAGTTCGATTGCGAGCCACACATAACATAAATGAACATGCACAAGTAACACATAAGGCACACACACGCGTATAACAATAATTAAAATACGTAGTTCGAGTTGCGATTTTTTTAAGTCGATTTGATTAGCATAGTTTGATTATCGTTTAGCTTTATCGCATTGTTACTTCCTATAGTTCACAGTCGTAAGTCGAATAGTTTGCGAGTAACATACGTCGATTATTGTAATTATTGACACTTACTCCACATAATACAACTAAAATAACATCCCAAAAGAAATCTACTACAAGTCAAGTTGCGCGAATCGGTCGTTGACTTTGACCTTGACTTTGACTTTCGAAAACACGGGGTGTTACACAACTGGGGGTGGTTTTCATTTTAGCGGCTCCCTATATATATATATAGAAAAAGTATATCGTACATTACGGCTTAACGTACTTCACGTACAACAACGTGCGTGTTTTGTTATATAACATGCGTGATTAATGTTTTCAATATGCGTGATTATTGTGTTTCAACATGCGTGATTTTGGATTTTTGAGTTATAACGTGCGTGATTTTAAAATGAACGTGTGTAATTACCTGTCGTACGTGATGTACGTTAAGCCGTAATGTACGTTAACCTTCCTCTCTCTCTCTCTCTCTCTATATATATATGTATGTATAGGTATGTGTGTGAAAGAGGTGGGCCGGCGAGTCCGTCTGCTGGGTGACGGAGAAGACGGGACGGACATGAGGGGGGCGGTGTGGGGGTGCGGCGCCGGGGCTCGTCGGGGCAGGGCCGGCCCCCATACCGGATAGTCTAAATGTTAAAATCTTACACATGCATAAATTTGTTCGGCTTATGAATACATGTAAATTTAAACATGATTTTTTTATTAATAATACTGATAAGTTTTTTTTTTTTTTTTTGAACTTGTATGGTTTTTTATAAAGTTTTCGTGTTTCTCCTAATCATTTGAACTTTACCTATTGTCCTACTATTAAATATTTTGATATATACACGTTTGCATTCTAGCATTTTTATACTTGCATTTGGAGATCCAAATTTTCAAAGACGGGTTCAAAAATCAAATACCTTGCATTGATGAAATATTCTATACATATAATAAAGTAAATCAACGGAGGAAACATGTTATTCATTGAAGTTAACTATTTTTCTGTTTTCCCGTCTCCTTTCCATACTTAATTATAAATAATTATTATTTTATTCCTCAAATTCACGTAATCTCAATATCTCAACGATAATTATCTTATCATGTTCTATAATCTTAAAGATAGTTATGTTAAAAACGTTTCAACAACGTTTACCGAATCAAACACAAAACAAAATGTCTCCCGAATTAAAACACAAAACGTATACAATTTGAGAAAGTGGAATGTTTTCCAAATGAAGCTAAAAGAGTTTGCAACCCAAAAATGTCAAACGGACGACTTCATACGCCTTGCGACTCAACCGATCTCTTCAAACCATGCATCCCAATCCGTAGAAACCACCTAACAAAAAGATTTGTAACAATTCGGAATATGCAATGGCCTCAACAACCTGCTCGGGATACATCTCTTTAGGCGAACCAACCCGAACGACATATCTATCACCAATGAGAATTGTTAACTGGTCAACTAAATCTTAAACTGGTCAATTGTTGAGGTCTGCCCTTTATTAATTCCAAGGCTGGAGCTAATGTGGGATCTTCAAATGCAGGCTCGACCATGGTGGCAAGCTCGGCCTCGGCCTCAAAATTGGGCTCGTGTTCGAGATTGGCCTCGGGAGTGGAATTTGGTTTGGGATTTAAGGCATGAAACTCAAATGGATTTTGGAAACCAAGTTGTGGATTACTAAAGTTTAATATCTAGAAACAAATATAAAAAACATTAATACTTATGCAGCAGCAAACTCATTATTAATCATAGTGTGTTGGTGAATAACTGATTAGCAAACTGATGCAGATTAAACATAGTATGCTGATGAACTAACTGATTATTTGATTAGCAAACTAATGCATTTAAACTGATTAATTGATCAGCAAACTAATCAGCAAGTTTTTTAGTAATTACCATAAAGAGCCTTGAACTTATTCAGGTTGTATCATGACATCTTGAGTTTGGAGTTCTAGATACTGGTTGACTACCTCAGCCTAAAATTACAAACAAATTGTTTTACTATGAAAAAATTACAAAACAAAATAATTTAATATAAAGTACCTGTGAACGATGATATGGCGTCATCGCGGTATCATCAGCAGGGATTTATAGCAAGGCGCCTGTACAACTTGGTGATCCAGCACTCGAGGCCATTCTCGTGGCACTAGTTGACTTGCTCGCCGTCTCTTTGTTCACGAGCTACAATTTAACAAAAAAACATTAAAGTGAAGATTAATATACTAAAATATAGTGTAATATAAAAACAAAATATACCTTTAGTGTATGTCTTGGCCACTAAACGACCTCATGAAACATATCCTTAACATACTTAACTTCATCTGTCCTGGTTACGCTATGGACAGGCAAATTCTCGTGCATATCAACGATCTTATCCACATTTACCTTGACGCAACCATCCATTATTGGCTTCTGATGTATGACCGACTCTGAGGTTGGCCATGCCATACCATTAGCGAGACCTCCACTAACGAGTCATCGCCCACATTGCAACACACATTGGGTCATACTCTGCAAAACCATTCAACATTTTTATAATATATAACATATTTATTTAAAAAAATATAAATATATCACCTCAATAGGTGGATAGTCGATGAACCTTCCACCACAACCGTAACTAGAACCACAAAACGTTGTGCCCGTGGTACCCAGCCTCTATCATGGTTCACATTTGTGTACAATCCACCATGAACCCTAGTATGTCCTATAAACTCAATATCAAAAGTAAATCAAGTTCTATTAAAATATTTAACTAATAATATATAGAGTAAACTGCAATTTTACACCCTGAGGTTAGGGGTCATTGGCACTCCTACCCCCCCCCCCCCCCTAAGGAAATAATTGCAAAATTACACCCCACTGTTAACCCTTATGTCGCACTTTTACCCCCTGCCGTCAGTCAACAGTTAGTTGACTGTTATAGGCAGGGGTATTTTGGTAATCTTACCCTATATTATTATTATTTATTATTATTATTATTATTATTATTATTATGCTACAGCTGTTGTTAAGAGCAGCTGATTTCTTCTACGAGATAACGGCACTCTCACCGCCGGAGAGACTCCGACCACAATCGTCTTTTGCAGGAGCATACATCTCCGGCGAAACAGAGCAGCATAGATTCTTCTCCAGGGTAAGAGATCTACGATTCTTCACCGGGCGAGTTCATCGTTTTTCCGGCGATAAATAATATAGGCGACGACATCCAGGTTCTTTCGTTCTTATATACACACATATATTGAAGGGTAGACTACATATAAATTACATATATTATCTTTGCATCTACTTTGATATATCCAGTATTTTGTTTGTTAGAATATATAAACCTTCCAATTCATGTGCTTGTGCCCCCTCTGTTGTTCCTGTGCTAGTTGTAATTGGTTTTGAAATACCTGGAGATTTTTGAAATTGCTGTGTTTTGAGCTCTGTAGGATATTTAATGCTCATTGTAGAAGTTATAGTGTACACCCATTTATGTTACTCGGTGCCTATTGTAAACTGTATATTGTATGCTCATTATTGCTCCTTGATATTGGCATAATTATCGCTGCTCAGTGTGTACTTCAGGGTTGATTTATTGGCATTGTATGCTTCTGTACATTAATTATTTACCTGTTATCTAATATTTTGTGTTATTATTTAAAACTCTTATTAGTAAACCTGATTATAACACTTTATTTGATCATTAATTATTGATTTTAGACACACCTTTTTGTTTAGTGTATGTTATGTGCGCACTGTGTGTTTATGCTACCCACTATAGTGTTTTAGCGAGATCTTACGGTATCGATCTATTTGTTTATGCGTGTGCCCTTTTTTTTTTGGTTTATCGTTTGATTTGTAGCAATCATAGACGGTAGATATAATGTTTTTCCCTTGAGATCATGTTCGAGGACGAGGGGTGCAGGGAGGGGAAAAGAAAAGGAGTATAGTTTGCGGGTGGCTTCGTGGAATGTAGGGACCCTCAGTAGTAAGTTGTTGGAGATCATAGATACACTTAAAAGACGTAGGGTAGAGATAGCGTGCCTTCAGGAGACTAGGTGGAAGGGACATAAGGGGGATGAGCGCAATGGGTACAAGTTGTTATATTCAGGGTCGGATGGTGTAAAGAATGGGGTAGGATTTCTAGTGGCTATAAACTTGTACAAGAATGTGGTAGAGGTGATACGACACAATGATAGGATCATGGTGTTGAGATTAGTTCTAGGAGAGGAAGTGGTGACAGTTGTTTGCGCATATGCTCCACAAGTAGGATTAGGGGATCAAGAGAGGAGAGACTTTTGGGACTGCCTAGACGAAGTTGTGAGGGCCATACCTAGGGAAGAAAGACTTTTCATAGGAGGCGATTTTAATGGCCATATTGGTAGACATAGTGATGGTTTTAGTGAAGTTCATGGGGGTTTTGGTTTTGGTGATAGGAACAACCCTGGTAGGGATTTGTTAGAGTTTGCGGTGGCTCACAACCTAGGTATCTTGAATTCTTTCTTTAAGAAGAAAGAATCACAGTTGATTACTTTTAGTAGTGGTGGACGTAACACTCAGATTGACTATTTTTTGATGAGGCTAGGTGATCGAAGGTGGTGGAGGGACTGCAAGGTTATCCCAGGGGAGACAGCAGTGGCTCAACACCGTTTATTGGTGGCGGATATAAGCATGAGAGGAAAGCTGACCAAGGGAGAGAGGGTATTGCGACCTAGGGTTAGATGGGGAATGTTAAAGGACGACAAAATCGAAGTGTTTAGAGATAAGGTCCTCTCAAGGACATCTCCTAGAGTAGATGCGGACGCAAACCAAATGTGGGAGGACATGGCAAACATCATTACTATTGTAGCGAAGGAAACGCTAGGGGTCACTTCAGGAAAGAGGTGTGGCCAAAAGGAGTCATGGTGGTGGAATGAGGAAGTGCATACTAAAATAAGGATTAAACAAGGGTGCTTTAGGGATCTTTTAAGGTGTAGAGTAGAGGAGGAGAAAGTGGTTTTAAGGGTGAGGTATAAAGAGGCCAAGAGAGAAGCGAAGATGGCAGTGTCAGAGGCGAAGAACGCAGCTTACAAGCAGATGTATGATCGACTGGAAACAAAGGAGGGGGAGCATGACATGTTCAAGATTGCAAAAGCTAGAGAACGTAGAAGACAGGACCTAGGAGCAGTGAAGTTTTTAAAGGGTGAGGATGGATGCGTTTTGGTCAAAGAACACGACATTAAGATGCGATGGAAAACGTATTTCTACAATCTTTTCAATGGCGGGAGGGACTACCAGCAAGAAAATGATGATTCACCTACCCAAAGGCAACTACGGAATTACGGCTACTGTAGACGTATCACACGGGAGGAGGTGAAAACAGCTCTTACGAAGATGGGAAGGGCTAAGGCAGTTGGGCCAGATAACATACCGATTGAGGTATGGAAATGCTTGGGAGAAGAAGGAGTACATTGGCTAACTATTTTATTCAATTTTATTTTCAAATCGGGGAAAATGCCAGATCAATGGAGGAATAGTGTAGTAGTACCTGTGTATAAGAACAAAGGGGACGCCCAATGTTGTGGGAATTACCGGGGGATTAAGCTGTTAGGACACACTATGAAACTATGGGAGAGAGTAATTGAGACGAGAATCAGAAGAGAAACTCAAGTCACAGTAAACCAATTTGGTTTCATGCCAGGGCGATCGACTACGGAAGCAATACATATTCTAAGGAGATTGATGGAGAAGTATAGGGAGAAGAAACGGGACCTTCACATGGTGTTCATTGATCTTGAAAAGGCCTATGACAGTGTGCCACGTAGACTGCTTTGGGATACTTTGGAGAGTAGAGGAGTTTCTGGGAAGTATATAGACTTAATTAGGGATATGTATGTTAGGACCGAGACTATTGCTCGAACGCCTGTAGGGGATACTGAGTCTTTCCCGGTGGAGGTAGGACTACACCAAGGGTCTGCTTTGAGCCCTTTTCTATTTGCAGTTATCCTAGATGAGTTGACTAAGTCAATTCAGGAGCCTCTTCCGTGGTGCCTGCTTTTCGCAGATGATATTGTGTTAGTTGCTGATAGTAAACATAGCCTGAATGTGAGGTTAGAACAGTGGCGAGCAGCTTTAGAGGGCAGAGGTTTAAGGATTAGTCGTTCTAAGACAGAGTACCTATATTGTGACTTTAGTGGCGTAGACAACGTTGAGGACATTCAGATCACCATTGACGGTCAAGTGGTTCCGCAGGTTAATAAGTTCAAGTATCTAGGATCGTTTGTCCAGAGGGATGGGGAGATAGATTGTGACGTTGCCCACCGCATCCAAGTTGGATGGTGTAAGTGGAGAGCTGCCACTGGGGTATTGTGCGATAGAAGGTTCCCAACAAAATTGAAAGGGAAATTTTATAGAGTTGCAATTAGACCTGCTATGTTATACGGAACCGACTGTTGGGCCATTAAGGAAGTACAAGCACGCAAAATGGAGGTGGCAGAGATGAGAATGTTAAGATGGATGTGTGGGCACACAAGGTTAGACCGGATAAGAAATGATGTTTTTAGGGAGAGGTTAGAAGTAGCTAGTTTATCAGATAAGATAAAGGAGGGAAGATTGAGATGGTTTGGGCATGTGAAGAGGAGGCAGACAATAGAGCCAGTTAGAGTAGTTGAAAACCTCGTGGTGGAAGGGAGGAGGGGTAGAGGCAGACCCAAAATCACTTGGGATGAGCGGATTAGGCAGGATTTGCAAAAATCGCACCTCTCTGAGAACATGGTCCATGATAGGAGCTCGTGGAGACGGAGGATTAAGGTCAAAGATTTCTAGGGGAGGACTCAATTGTGTTCTTAGGGGTAGTGTATAGTCGTAGATATGTATCTATTTGTATACGCTTTCTGTGTTGTTAATATATTTGTCTTGTTTACCATGCACTATTTTACCACCCATGTTATATTGATAGCTCCATACACACACACACACCCACCCCATGGTTCTATATTTTTTTCCCTTTCTTTCCTGGTTATTTTGGAGCCGAGGGTCTCACTGGAAGCAGCCTCTCTATCCCTATGGATAGGGGTAAGGTGTGCCTACATCCCACCCTCCCCAGACCCTACCAATAGCTCTGCTATTTGTGGGATTTTACTGGGTATGATTGATTGATTGATTGATTATTATTATTATTATTATAAATACCTACCTATATATACATACAGGCATTCTTCTTCAATCACCACCGGCCACCACCACTGCCGCCGCCCTTCACCACCGCAACTGCCGCCGCCACACAACCGCCCATCTCCCTTTCTTCTTTACCTTTCCACCGGATCCGCAACAGATCGTTCTTCTTCTTCGTTGAAACCCTAATTTGAACTTTACATAATAATCATTCCTCTTCAAATCTCACTGTAGATCCATCATCTTCTTCATCAAAAACCTAGGGTTTATACTCTCTACTTTCGATCTGCTCGATCTGTGATATTATCCGCTTTAATCTGTCATGTTATCGATTATTAGATTTTTAGATCCAAATGGATGCGATTGAAGAACTGAAACAGCTTGCGATGGTGATGGGATAATAATTGGTAAATTTCAAGGCTTTATATTCACTTGATTTTTTTATTAATAAATCGTAATAGAATAGAGATAAATATTTATGAAGTTGACTCTAGCATTACTATATAATAATTGGTAAATTTCAAGGCTTTGTAACGACATTTATAACATCTGTACGATGGTGATGGGATGTTTATAGCCAAAAAATAACTTGTTATAAAATGTGCAGGTATGATCGAACTTATGAAGCTCTTGAAATTCTGGAAAGACTACCTTATGAAGGTGTTTATTTGGACAAATCTATTTATAGGATTGTGCTGAATTCTCTATGCAAGTTAGGATATTTGCAGAAAGCAACAGAGTTGGTTGGTGTGATGGGGAGCAGGGGATTCCTCCCTCATTTTGCTACATCGAACGAGTTGCTGGTCCATTTGTGTGAAGCTGGAAGTGTTGTGGATGCAGCCATGGTGTTGGTGGTGTTGGCGCAGATGGGGTTTAACCCTGAATCGCGTGTGTGGAGTCGGCTCGTGGAGGTAATATGTAGGGAAAGAAGGTTGCTCTCTACATTTGAACTCGTTGATGTATTGACAAAAGGAACCACAGATGGTGGGAACAGAGAAGGATTTAGAACTATGACAAGTGAAAGTAGCATTTGAAGTTGATGTGTTTATGAAATGCAACTTTTGAGTTATCAAGTTCTACTAAAGAAAAGTTGCTTGATTTGTCTATTGTGCCATTTTGTTGAAGAAAAAAAGAGATGAGATTTATGTGAATTGGAGTGAAGGTTGAAGACCCATGAAGGATTTAGGTGTAATGAAAGGTGGAAGAGTGAGATTTGGATCTTGAGAGGTTAATGGCGGTGGCAGTGGTGGTACCCGGTTGAGAGTGTTGGAGGGTGGTGGCTGGAGGTGGTTGAGGGTGGTGGCTGGAGGTGGCAGTGGTGGTGAATGGCGGTGGCAGTGGTTGCAGGGGGTAATGTTGTGTCATAACACAAAGTACAGGGGGTAATAACAAAGGACAAATTAGTAATTTACCAGTGGGGGGTAATTGTGCGACTTAACATGAATGTTGGGGGGTAAAATGTAAGGGTAATATAGTCATTTCACCTTAGAGTTAACAGTTCTGTTACCCATTTTGACACCAGGGGGTAAAAGTGCGACATAAGGGTTAACAGTGGGGTGTAATTTTGCAATTATTTCCTTAGGGGGGGTAGGAGTGCCAATGACCCCTAACCTCAGGGTGTAAAATTGCAGTTTACTCTAATATATATATACACACACATAGTCATTACCTATAGTATCGGATATCGTCCGTGATCGACTCCCGTGCTCGGGTCCCAAAAGTCGAACTAGTGGGTCTTCCTTGTTTAGAAAAAAAAACTGCGATCTTCTATCATTTTTTGCTCTTCTTCGTACTATAAAAAAAATATTTGTTAAACCATTCGACTAATATATTTAATTTTATAAAAAAAAATAACACAACTATTTACCAATATTTTGAAATCTTCATTAAAATCTGGTGGAAGGTCATGCAGCTTGGTCCAATCAAACTTCCATCCGCCATCATATTTTACCTCTCTCGGTACTATAAAATATATAGTAAAAACATTCGACTATAAGATTAACAAATCAAACGAAATCACTTTTATATAGTCAAACAACACAGTCATTTACTAAAGCACTAGTCTCCTCAATCTCATCATCGTGTTCATACACACCACATACACATACATATGCTACATAGACACATATGAAATCTAACATATAAGAATCTGGACCACATACAATTTTTAGGCTGGAGGGAGTGGTCACCAAATGGTGAGTTTTTAAGCTATTTTCTAACCAATAACGTCATGCCATGTCAAGTCCCCACTCCACTCCCCATTTTGCACTCAATCACTAGCAATGGTCACTGGTCAAACACATGTAGAGGCCTAAATGACCCTAGAAATGCATAGAGTCGCACTGAGGCGCACCAAAAGTCCACCGCCTCAGCCTAAAGTATGTACCAATATGATTCTTAAAAGAAACTTAAAAGTAGACCTAACCTCATATGCATTGTTTTTGGCAAGGTCCGGATACTCCATGAAATGGCACACGTAAACTCCACAATCTTTCCCATCATCCTGCTATCGCACATCACCCAAAGATGTTTTGAAGTTTGATATTGTGCCTTTTTCCCATCCAAATGTATCCTCTAGTCCATAAGCCTACACGGCAATAAGGTAGTGCATCAACACTAAGGTTCTGTAACTAACCAAAATTGGTGAAATCAAGGGAAAGTGATCATTACCACACGAATTAGTAGCTCATTAGCCATGCTCTCTTTGCCTTTCATAATCGGGTCCCACAACTTCAGCGACTTTTCTTTATGTCCACCACAACTAGATTGAAGTGTCCATCACCAATCACGGGAACAAAGAACTAATAATAAGAAAAAAAAACATTAGAATCAACCTTTGCATAATATTCATTGATAGGCATGTAAACGAACCGAACAAACACGAACAAAGACATGTTCGTGTTTGTTCATTTAACGTCGGTTAGTCCGTTTAAGGTGTAAAAATCGATGCTTTAAACAGTTTTTCTCGGATCTAGCACTTGGTGAGCCGAAATCATCAAGATCTCTAACTTGGAAAGCCAAAGCTTAGCCCAATATACTCGTTTAAGTGTAGATCTGAGTGAAAATAAGAAGTTTTATGGAAAAATATGAAGTTTTCATAAACAGAGAGTTTTAGATGAAATCGAAGGTAAAACCTTGTGAAAATTGTAGTGGAAAACGTTGTGTTGTGCTTAAAACAAGATGTTCTTACTTGGAAAATCAGAGAAACGAGGGTTTGGAAGTTCTGGTGCGAAGTGGCAGCAAGAGGTGAGTGAAGGGAGGCGTTGGGTATTTATAGGAGAAGAGAAAACGAGTTGTTGGAGGGCAAGTTCGGCCGAAATAGGCACAAGTTTGGACGAAATGGGTTAAGTTCGGTCGAAGTGGGCATTTGACTGCCCAACTTCGGCCGAAGTTGGTCATTATCTGGGCTGCCCCACTTCGTGCGAAGTGGGAATGGTCCAGTTCGGCCGAACTTGGCCAGGGGCCAAGTTTGGTTTTCCCAATTTGTTCGTTTGCTGATCGTTCTGTGTTTTATTCAAGTACCTCACATGTGATGTCCATCATGGACGGGTTTCATAAAACCTCAAAACGAAAAAATGAATCACTATATAAGAAAAAAATTTGAACATTGCAGGAAAACGATGAGCAAATTTCTTTTAGAACAAGAAAACCATTTGAATGAGAATTAGCTAAACCACTTGACATATCTTAAATTTAAAGAGTATCTAGGTTTGTGTTTATGATCATATATATGGTACAACTAAAGATCAACACAATGACACATTAGAAATAAAAACAAACCTTTCGTTGCGTTATTATGAAAGTAGTCTAATCCACTTGTAGAATTTATCGCCAACTTTAGTAGTTGTACACAATGTAAAGTAACATGTGCTTTGTACACCTTTCTAATTCCCCACATTCCAATAGTTGGTTCTTCAAAGATGCCTTGTATCGTAGAGTACACGAATGCTGAAATTATTGAGAATAACAAAACTTAAGTTTACAAAAAAATCACCTATTTCAATCAGTGTATACATATTCAATTGTTCAAGCCCAACTAAATTAATTAAATTGGTATATTTCATTATTAAAAAGAGCTTACAACAAAAACTTGCTTAAACATTTTTTTCTTATTTAGGGATGTTCAATTTTACAAACTAAAACTATAATTGCCAAATTAGAACATGTCAAACCTAACACATATCGAATTCATTAAGCCTAACCAATTCATTTGACCAAACAGAATGAAATACAGATGGTTTAATGATTATAAAAAAGAAAACCATCTAATAAAAGATATATCTAAACCGAAAACCAAACCATAACCTAGAATAACAGTGTTTAAAAAAAGGCCAAAATTTTGAATTTGCAACCGAAATAGTAAAGTCACATATTTAACTTTATGTGAGCCATGAGAACAAAGTTTATTTTAAGCAACAAAGAGGGAAACTGACCATTGACTGCTAGATCGGCGCCACGACGGAAGAGAGTAGACCAGTGGGTTAATGGGTGGGAAAATTTGGGTATAGTTGGATTCTATAGGTATAGGAGAAATAATTTAGTTTTTTTTTAATGGATAGTTTAGTTGGGTTGGGTTGGGTTGTGAATGAGAGTAATTTAATGGAACTCAAGGTTGGTTGGTGGAGGTTAGGTTTCTCTATTATTATATAACGGAAGACCCTGACCGGGTATTGAAAAAACATGTGGACATTAGTAAAAATGAGCTGTCACGCACTGGAATCAAACAAAAATCTATCATCATATATCAGTGTTTGAGACAGAACTGAAAACTACATCAGTTTCAAGGCTGAATCACTACAAATTCACATCACGACTCACGAGTAAGTTGCATAACTACAGATGAATTCACCAAAAATCATCCTATCAAAATCACTAAACCCATATCAACAGTGGCAAGAATCCATACCATATCAACAGTTGCAAGAATCCATACCATATCAACAGTTGCAAAAATCCATACCATATCAACTGTTGCAAAAATCCATACCATTCAACTGTTGCAAAAATCCATATCAAGCGTTTGGAAGCTAATTTCGATGAACAGTGATACCCGTCTGTTCCCCAGATTCTGCTGCGAGCTTTCTGAAGAAAATCAAGTCGTCGTCCTCAGCCAGCTCTACATCTCGTACTCCATCCGAGTAGGAAAGATGGAATCCGCCAATCACCAGTCCGAATCTAGATGCAATTCGCTCGTTCAGGAACTGGATTCCCTGATTGGGAGGGAAATCCAATCTTATACACCTCGTCTAATGGGTTATCGGGATATTAACGAATTGCTTTTCTCCTTGCTCCCCTTGAATAATGTTTGAAGAAGACAAAAAAACATTGTAAGTTTTTTATTATTATTATTATTATTATTATTATTATTATTATTATTATTATTATTATTAATAGGAATAAACAACTTATTACCTTCTTGACGTTTCGAACTTTCCATCGAATAGCCTTCATCAGTTGTGGCACGTTTCGTTTTTCCAAAACCTCCAAAACAGTTTAACATATCAACATGTTTTTTTGAGCTCGACCTAACAATTTCATCAACAGTTCTTTTTGCGCTCGACCTTCTAGCTTTTGCATTTTTATAATCATTTGGACCCCTACATGTATGATAATAATCGGATGCCATCGCCAAGATCAACACAATGACACATTAGAAATAAAAACAAACCTTTCGTTGCGTTATTATGAAAGTAGTCTAATCCACTTGTAGAATTTATCGCCAACTTTAGTAGTTGTACACAATGTAAAGTAACATGTGCTTTGTACACCTTTCTAATTCCCCACATTCCAATAGTTGGTTCTTCAAAGATGCCTTGTATCGTAGAGTACACGAATGCTGAAATTATTGAGAATAACAAAACTTAAGTTTACAAAAAAATCACCTATTTCAATCAGTGTTATACATATTCAATTGTTCAAGCCCAACTAAATTAGTTAAATTGGTATATTTCATTATTAAAAAGAGCTTACAACTAAAACTTGCTTAAACATTTTTTACCATCTTGCCAATCACCTAATCATAACCACTGAACCGTTAAAACATTGAGATAAAAAAAGTTGAGATCACTATGTTTAAATCCAGTTGAATCGAATTAGCAGCTGTATCTAAATCCCAATTGGCAGATTCCATTTCACAGATCATGAATTTCACCCAATCTGTTTGTTTATTTTCACTGCCCAAACAACAAACAACCTGTTCCAATGATTCACTTCAAACAATTGCCATCAAAAAACAAATTTGCACACACACACTCAACCAAAGTGTTCTAAGTTCTCCTCTAATCCCAAATCAACACAACCAAAGTTATCACCGAAACTAAAATGCGAGGAGACGAAGAATTACTTGGGCCAAGATCTGACGCCGAGTCCGGTGAGCTTCGATTCCGAAGGGTTTTTGACGATCGTAATTCCCAATTTCTCGGTGGTCATAGTATCTGAAGAAGCTTTTGATGGCGGCGAGCCTTATAATAAACCCTAGAAGAGAGATTTATTGTTGATTTAATGATTAAAGAAGAGGGGAAAGATAAGGAGTGTTTGGTTGTGGGGTTAGGGTTGTGATAACCAGGAACAAAAACTAATTCGGATGATTTAATGGTAGTGTAAAAAGTAGGGGGGGGGGGGGGCAATTCTGACCCAAATAGCATACAATGGGTCAGTTTGGGTCATTTTTAGATTATATTGGGTGAATTTGGGTGAAGAAGTTTAGACAAGGGGGTCAAAGTGGGTTATTTAAAAAATAAAAAGTTTTATTTACGGGTCATTCCGGGTTGAGAAACTAGGACGGGTCAGTTAGGGATGGAAAAAAAAAAATAAAGCACGGGTGAACAATGGGTCATCTTCTTCAATCTGATTGAAGAACACTGAACAACGAAGAACACCGATTCACAGAGAAGAACTTCGTCTGTAATTCTTCAATAGTTCCATTCACAGAGAAGAACACCGATTCAGTGAAAATCATCTGCAATTCTTCTTCATCGATTGAAGAACACTGAACAACGATTCAACTCCATCGAGTGATTCACGGATTACGTTCTATTCCGGTAATTACTTATTTGATTTCATCAATTTTCATGCCTTCTGTTTCAATTTCAGCGATTTTAGGGCTTACAACTTTCATATCCATCGTTTTTGTGTTGTAATTATAAATCTACACTGTCTGTTCGATGTGGGTTTTGAGAAGTACTATGTTTTTGTTTTGTTTGAAGTTGTTATAATCACTTTGATGGTGTTGAGTGTTTCAATTTCATGATTCATAAGTGTTAATTTCACCCACAAAACATGCATTTGTGAGAAATGCCAAACATGGGTTGTTCATATGGCTGCCAAACATGGTTTGGAAGGCGTAGCGTTAATCTAATGTCTGTGATTATTATCTTTTGTTTTATGGTTCAGGTTTGATTTTTTATATTTTTTGCTATGATTTCATATGCTATTATAGTGGTTCTAATGTCAGGTTACTTCACGGACATGGTGCGAATGGTGAATTACTTGACAAAAGGTGGCGTAGCGAGTTAAAAAGCCTTCTGGATCGCGGTTGGGATATCGCGTATGATGATATTCGGTCAGTGTTACATAATATGAAGAGTAAAATGCAATTTGCGTCCCTGTGGTATGTCCCAAACATCAACTTGAGTCCCTAAAAATAATTTTTTGCAGTCTGAGTCCCTGTGGTATTCATTTCATAACACTATGAGTCCTTCTGAGTCCCTGTGTGAGTCCCTGTGGTATTCATGCAAAAATTGTTAACAGGGACTCAGAAGGACTCATAGTGTTATGAAATGAATACCACAGGGACTCAGAATGCAAAAAATTGTTTTTAGGGGCTCAAGTTGATGTTTGGGACATACCACAGGGACGCAAATTGCATTTTACTCTAATATGAATGGAAAATGAAATAGAGATGAGAATATATTTTTTTTATTTTGTTTCATGTTTTGCTTTTCAGTGTTGAATTTGAGGCAGTATTCGTTTCAAACTTTCAATTGTTCATATGAAATGTTTTAGGTTTAATTACTTAGTCATCTTGTGTGTATAAATAAATGCTGCAGGACTGTAATTTTAGTGTTGTGTTAATGTGATTTGTTAACTTCATTGTGTTTGACTTATGATCAGAATGGCTTTGACTGCTAGTCAATTAGCAACAAGGGCCAACTGTGTGCAAACAAATGTTGATAATTTGGGTTTTAATGCAACATCAAGAAAACATTGGAGTTTACTACTTAAGCGTGATGGATTTCATAAGTTATTATCGAGAACCAACTGGCAACTGCAAATAAGGATGAACAGAACAGCTAATCATTGTTCTGCACTTTGTGATACAGTCACATCGTCTACACCGACCAACAGTTATTAATCAACCCGACCCGACCCGACCCGAAACCCATTCTGACCCTGACCCGTTTCAACCCGAACCCGTTCCGACCCGAACCCGTTCTGACCCGAACCCGTTTCGACCCGAACCAAAACAACCCTTTTTTGTAATTGACCCGTTTTGACCCGAACCCGTTTTGACCCATGACCCGACCCGACCCGAACCAACCCGTTTGCCAGGTCTAGTAAAAAGTGAGGGACGCTATGTTTTGAAAACAAACATTTTCATTTCGGGAACAACTTTGGGCTTTGCACAGCGGCGCACCGGCCACCGGAGCTTGGAGCAGAGTCGTCGGAGGTTTTTGTTGAAACCAGGGGCGGGCCTGTAGTTAAATTAGCCGTAGCATGGGCTACAGCTCAACTTTGTACTGGTAGTGTAAATTTTTTTTTCGATTTTTATACAAAGGACACCTCAAAACAACTACGAGGACACCCCTAAAAAAATTGTAAGCCCAAATTGCAATTGTAAATAATAAGCCCAAATCAGTTTATTGAAGCCCAGTTAATTAGAGTAAGCATTCAATAATGAAGATTGTATATAATAAGCCCAACCAATTGTTATTAAAGCCTAATTATAATGTTATATGTTAGCCCAAACCAATTATAATGTAAAGATTTATTATAAGCGGCCAACTTGATAAATGGTATAAAACGAGCATTAAATGCTTTAAGACAAAATGGGTTTGAGCCGATGTTGGAAAAAGTAACTTCCTTTTGTAAAAAAATACAATATTATAATGTTGGACATGACGGAAAGTTATGGTAGTCCAAGAAACCGAAAGAATGTTATTACAAATCGACATCATTTTGAAGTTGACATTTTTAATGAGGTTTTGGACATGTAAATTCTAGAATTAGGAAATCGATTTAGTGAGGTAACAACTAGTTTGATAAAAAAATATGTCGGGTTTAAATCCTTGTAACGGTTTTTCTAAGTTTAACCCATCGAAAATATTGGTGTTTGCTAAGATGTACCCAGATGATTTTACTACACAAGAAATAGGGACTCTTTTGGGTGATATTGAGTCATTTCTTCACACTATAAGCGATGATGATAATTTTGCAAACTTGAATGGAATAAGTGATCTTGCGCGTGTTATGGTTGAAACGGGAATATATAGTTGTTGTCCTTCAATTTATCGGTTAGTGAAGCTAGCTTTGCTTTTACCGGTTGCAACCGCAACCGTTGAAAGATGTTTTTCGAAATTGAAACTTGTCAAGACGGATTTAAGCAATCGAATGAGCCCAGAATTTTTTAACAATGCTATGGTTTGTGCGGTCGAAAAAGATTTTTTTACTTGAAGTAAAAGACGACGATGTGATGGAGCGATTTCAAACTATGAAAAAAAGAAGAGGACAAATCTATTAGGTATTTGTTTTACTTTATTTATTTATTGTCATTTTTTTTAATATTGTAGGATTGAACGGCAAAAAAATTGTTTTTGTGATACCCATGAGTTAATGTTCTAGTTCCGCCAATGGTTGAAACTGTTGAGCATTTTGATGGTTTGGGTGTTAGTTTTGAGTGGGGATTTTAGTAAGTGTTTGTCTAATGTTTGTGTGAGTGAGGATGATAGTAAGTGTTTGTTTGATGTTTGTGCATAAGGATGATAACAGTGGAATTCTGGAAAGAGAGAGAGAAGAGAAAGGAGAGGAGAGGAGGGAGAGTGTGTATATTTTTTTAATTTTTAGTTTTGTATATAATATTTAGTCCTTAAATAACAATTATTTACAAAATAGCGCTTATGAATGTAAAATGACAAGAATGCCCTCATGTGCAATGCATATGACTATACTTAACAAAAAAATCTAACTGTGTTAGGGCTAAAGGACATAACGTGCAAAATTTTGAAACGTTAAGGACAAAACCAGTCAATTTTAAAGTTAAAGGACACCGCCTGCAATTTGGTACATACATAAAGGACAAAACTTGTAATTTTGACAAGAAAACCATCTGATAAAAGATATATCTAAACCGAAAACCAAACCATAACCTAGAATAACAGTGTTTAAAAAAGGGCCAAAATTTTGAATTTGCAACCGAAATAGTAAAGTCACATATTTAACTTTATGTGAGCCATGAGAAAAAAGTTTATTTTAAGCAACAAAGAGGGAAACTGACCATTGACTGCTAGATCGGCGCCACGGCGGAAGAGAGTAGACCGGTGGGTGGTCACTGCCGGTTAAGTGCGGATAAAAAAACGGTGGGTAATTCTAAAGGTTTTGGGGGCTGCTAGGGTTTGTGAAAAAGGGAGTTTATGCCCATATATAAGACTATGGGGTATGGGGCGTGGGTTGGAGAGAAACGCCCAAGTCACCACCCCGGGTGGGCTTGGGTTTGGGTGTGGCCCCTTGGGCGGGAGTTTAAGGCCGGGCGTGGGGCATGCTAGCGATCCTATGTGGTCGGCTCTTATTAGCTTGTTGGCTAGGGCATAGCGGGCCATGTTTAGATTATTTTTTTTTATTTTAATACACCTGGCCAAGCCACGTCGGGCTAGCCACGCCCCGCCATACCCCACAGACACGTCACTAACCAGCGCAGGGGGGGGGGGGCTCGAACTCCACGTCTCAACCCATGCTCCAAACCCCCGCCCCACCATACCCCATGGTCTAAGCAACAAGAATATATGTTTTAGTTTTTGTTTTAAGATTTGCTTTGATATTTCGGTAGTGAGTTAATTAATTAATAATAATAAAAATGCAAATTGGATTTAAATAATCCCAACTTGCTCAATTTGGCCGATAATAATCCCAACTCAGTTATTGGCCGATAATAATCCGAACCGGTCCACTTTTGGCCGATAATAGTCCGCCGTTAAAAATAGCTTAACGGAGTTAAGCTTTTTTCCGAATTACAAACTGATGTTTTATGGATTTTGATCAGAACGAGGATACGAGTTGATTGATATAAAATTTACCTCGAAATACTGCCCCAAACGACTAAAACGGTGCTTCAATTCTGGTGTTTAAACTTCCAATTAACAAAAATCAAGTCGTTTGAAGCACCGTTTCGAGGTAAGTTTTACATAAATCGAATCGTATCCTCGTTCTGATCAAAATCCATAAAACATCGGTTTGTAATTCGAAAAAAGCTTAACTCCGTTAAGCTATTTTTAACGGCGGACTATTATCGGCCAATAACTGAGTTGGGATTATTATCGGCCAAATTGAGCAAGTTGAGATTATTTAAATCCAATTTACCTATAGTCTTAAAGTACAAAGTCGGTGGCTGCTGCCACCGACAATTTCTCCTTGTCTTATATGCATGTCCTAAAAAACCCACTTAACTACAATACTGCCATCCATTTCTATTGTGTTTTCTCCTTATCTGCTTTGTAAAAACGTGGTCTTTCTTCCAATCCTTTCTTCCAGATGTTGGAAATATTAAAAGGAACATACAAGTTGGTATGTTTCCTCCATCCCACATCGGTGGAGTGAGTGAAGTTTGAGTGGTTTATAAGGGATTACCCCTTATGGGCCTTCATAGTGTTAAATGGGTTGAGAAGTGGGTTAAGCCACAACACGCGCGCCGAGCCGAGCCGAGCCGCGAGCTCGCGAATGGTCGCGTTTGAGGCACGAATGGGCGCGTTTGAGGCGCACTTTGCACTTCGCACGTACGCCTCGTCGCTAGGAGCTGAGGAGCTTTTATTTTTAGCTAAGGTTCGGTTTCAGGTGGGTCAGATCTGTAAACCGAATGAGATGAGATAAGAAGGAGATAGGGATGGATTCGAAAACAGTGGGGATTATCCCATAGTAAATCGAATTCGTATAAGGATAATTATCTAGTAACCGAATTCGTATGAGATAGGTAATTCGAATTGGTTATGGATTGTTATCTCACTCCCTAATTTTCTCATTCTCTGGTATAACTAAAACTATAAATAAAAGCTTCCTGAAACCTATTCTACACACATCAATTTCGCAGCTCTCTCTCTCTATTGTGTGATTCGGTTTTCGTTCCAGCTTCTGCGTTTTCTGGTTTCCATTGTTGTTGGAATACCAGATCAGTTCTGCATTAAATCCTGGGAGTTTACGCTGCAGCTCACAGCAATACGAGTGCGTAAAATCCTTTAAGGACAGGAATCATCCGTGCAGTTCAAAGATAGTTCTTCAAGTAATCGCCAGGTTGGTTTTAAATTTACGTGTTCTTTAAATTCGTCCGACAACGGGACAGTCTCCTTCTACCTTTCTTTAATCAGTTTGCTCAAGTTGGAACAAACTGGTTTGGCTGATAACTCGGTAATTAATAAAATTATATTAATTTATTGTTGATTAATTTATTTTCAACAATCTTAAAGGATTTTATACTTGTGTTTAATCAACAGAATTAATGGACGTTGAACTACCAACAGTCAATCTGAGATTCATGAATCAAGAGTTTGTCAAGTTGGACAAATTCGATGGTCAGAACTATACCCGCTGGGCGGACAAGGTTAAGTTCATGCTAGTTGTGCTGAAACTCTACTATATCCTTGATCCTGATTTGCCTGCAATCCCTGATGACCCTCCTCGTGAGGCGGGAGAGCTACCAGATGCAGATTTGGCAAGGCAAAGACTTGTCCGTAAGGAAGCTGAAGATCTTTGCCTGGGCCACATAAAAAATTCTCTTTCGGATCGTCTCTATGACTTGTACGCGCCGGTAAAAAATGCTAGAGAATTGTGGAAAGCTTTGGAAGATAAGTACAAGGCTCATGAAGAAGGTACTAACAAATACCTTATTGCCAAGTACTTAGACTTCCAAATGGTCGATGACAAGTCAATCCTGGAGCAAGTGCATGAACTCCAAGTTCTTGTTAACAAACTGACTGCACTTTCTATTCCGCTGCCAGAAATATTTCAAGTAGGGGTCATTATTGCAAAATTGCCTCCTAATTGGAAAGATTTCTCAAAGAGAATGATGCACAAGTCTGAGGACTACTCGTTGGATGAACTGTTGAAGCACCTTCGAATTGAGGAGGAAACGCGCAACAGGGACAAAAGAGGTAAAGTCGGATCGAGTGTAAATCATGTTGCTGGAGGATCTGGTCAAAAGGGAAAAGGGGCATCAAAGAATAAGAAATTTACTGCACCAAAGAAAAAAGAATTCAAGAAGACACAACACACTAACAACCATCAACCAAAGAGGTCTGGTAAATGCCATGTTTGTGGAGAAATAGGGCATTATGCACGAGAGTGCTCTCAGAGGAAATCTGGATCTACGGTTGGTTCTACAAGTGTTGTTGATGTTGAGAAAGTTACCAATCTAGTGGCCAACGTGGGTCTTGGTGAAGTCAACATGCTTTCTCAATATACACGCATTGTGGCATGTAGAGGATGGTTTTTGGATTCTGGAGCCACTGTTCATGTTTGTGGGAATCGTGGCTCGTTTCTTACTTATGCTCCTGTTCCTCAAGGAACAGTGGTGGTATGTGCTGATGGACATCGTGTAGAGGTTCGTGGTAAAGGCACGGTGCGGCTAAACTTTAGAGATGGTCAAGTGGTTACTCTTCAGGACGTGTTGCATGTTCCTGGTATCACCAAGGGTCTTGTTTCTGCTGATAAGTTTGATCGGAATGGTTACAAGCTGGTTATCAAGAATCTTGGTGTGAAGTTTTCTCTAAATAACATCTATGTGGGTCAAGCAAAGAACACGGGTGGAATGTATCGTCTTGACTTAGCTGAAGATGGGATTGATGAAGAAGATTCGGATGAAGGGGGCGTTTCAGTGATTGATGGGTTTGGGAATGAAAGTGATAGTGATAGTGGTGGTAGTGTTAGTTCTAGTATTGGTGAATGTAATGCAATTGGTTTTGATTTGAATGAAATTATGTCTTCTGATTATATCGCTTGTTCAATTTCTTTATGGCATAAACGTTTAGCTCATACAAATATTAAAAACATTGAAAAAATGCAAACTAAAGGTTTATTAAAATTAAAAGATAAAGTATTTGAAAAATGTGAAACTTGTGTTAAATCAAAATTCACAAAGAAACCTTTTCCAAGTGTTCATAAACGCAATACATCACTACTAGAACTAATTCATTCAGATATTTGTGAACTGAATGGAGTTCTTACTCGTGGGGGTAAGAGATACTTTATCACTTTCTGCGATGACTCGAGCCGATACTTATATGTTTATTTGTTGCATTCAAAAGATGAAGCTTTTGAGGCATTCAAAATATATAAGGCTGAGGTTGAAAAACAAAAGGAGAAACGCATTAAAATTCTTCGCTCGGACAGAGGCGGAGAATACTTTAACCGAAAGTTTGATGCATTCTGCGAAGAAGAAGGCAGCATACATGAGAGAACTGCACCTTATACTCCCCAACAAAATGGTTTGGCTGAGAGAAAGAACCGAACCTTGGTAGAGATGGCTAACTGTATGTTAAACCAATCGGGTCTACCTCGTAATATGTGGGGGGAAGCTGTGTTAACCGCATGTTATGTTCACAATAGGATCACTAGTCGTGTGATACCTACGAGTCCATATGAGTTGTGGAAAGGAAGAAAACCAAACCTAGAGCATTTGAGGGTTTGGGGGTGTCTTGCCTACTATCGCGTACCTGATTTAAAGACACTCAAACTGGGAGAACGAGCTTTCAAGAGTGTATTCATTGGATATGCTTCGCATAGTAAATCTTACCGATTGTTGGATGACGAATCAGGTATAGTTGTAGAATCCAGAGATGTGGAATTCTTTGAGAACAAGTTTTCTAGAGATGATGAAAACTCAAATGGCACCACAACTTCTAGTACTTCTGAGAAAAGGGTTCAACCCTCACCAATAGTTGAAGAACCAAGGAAAAGTACTAGAGTTAGAAAAGAGAAAAGTTATGGAGATGATTTCTTTTCTTACCTGGTTGAAGGAACTCAAAAGAAAGTGACGATAGAGGTCATTTTCGCTGTAAATTTGGATGATGATCCTAAAACTTTCAGCGAAGCAATGTCATCTAGAGATGCCCCTTTGTGGAAGGAGGCAGTCAATGATGAAATGGATTCCATTATGGGAAATGGAACTTGGGAGTTAGCTGATCTACCCAAGGGAAAGAAACCTATTGGATCCAAATGGATTTTCAAAAGGAAGTATCATCCAGATGGATCCATCTCTGCCTATAAAGCGAGATTAGTTGCTAAAGGGTATAGGCAGAAAGAAGGGATCGACTATTTTGATACCTATGCACCCGTGGCTAGAATAAGTTCTATTAGAACTCTAATAGCGGTGTCTGCTTTGAAAGGGCTGTACATTCATCAAATGGATGTAAAGACAGCATTTCTAAATGGGTATCTAAATGAGGAGATTTATTTGGAGCAACCAGAAGGGTTTGTGATGCCTGGACAAGAGAACAAAGTGTGTAGACTTATTAAATCTCTGTATGGTTTGAAGCAAGCTCCTAAACAGTGGCATGAGAGATTTGACACCACTGTGACTGCTTTCGGGTTTCGACACAACAGTGCTGACAGATGTATTTATACTAAATGTGAACCCGGTTATACAGTCGTGATTTGTCTTTATGTTGATGATATGTTGATCATTAGCACTCACCTTGAAGGTATTTCTGAAACTAAGAAATATTTGTCCTCGAACTTTAAGATGAAAGATCTAGGAGAAGTTGATACCATTCTTGGGATCAAGGTGAAGAGAACTGGAAGTCAGATTTCTCTAAGTCAATCTCATTACATAGAGAAAATTCTGACTAAGTTTCAACACTTAAATATTAAAGAGTTTAATACTCCGTTTGATCCAAGTGTGAAACTTAATGTGAACTCTGGAAGAGCAGTGGCTCAACTGGAGTATGCGAGTGCTATTGGAAGTATGATGTATGCAATGCATTGCACTCGTCCTGATATTGCTTTTGCTGTAAGCAAACTGAGTCAGTATACTGTTAATCCAGGGACAGAACACTGGAAGGCAGCGGGCAGAGTACTTGGATACCTGAAAAGGACCAGTAACTTAGAACTGACATACACGTCTTCTTCCAGAATACTTGAAGGTTATTCTGATGCAAGCTGGATTGATTGCACCAATGATTCAAAATCTACAAGTGGGTGGATTTACACTCTAGCAGGAGGAGCAATTTCTTGGGCGAGCAAGAAACAGACATGTATTGCCCACTCAACTATGGAAGCTGAGCTCATAGCGCTAGCTGCGGCTGGCAAGGAAGCGGAGTGGATTAGAGATCTACTTATTGACATCCGTCTGTGGGATGTTCCAATGCCGTCTATTCCCATGTATTGTGATAGTGAGGCCACACTATCTAAAGTATACAACGCAGTGTATAATGGGAGGTCAAGACACATAGGTCTTCGGCACAATTATGTGAGACAATTGCTTGAAAGTGGTACCATCAAGGTTGTCTATGTCAAGACAAGTAAGAACTTGGCAGATCCGTTTACTAAACCTCTGACGAGAGATTTGGTTGTGAATACCGCGAGAGACATGGGTCTAAAACCACAATAGAATCGTTAGTGATGGAAACCCAACTTGAACTTAGTGCTCCTATTTCTCAAGTTTAATGGGTAACAACGAAGTCACTTAACGATAGAAGGTACTATCAAATTTGATAGATCCATGTGAGGTATGATAGTACGTCGTTGCCGAGAACAAGGGTGAGCTTATGCTCTTAACAAAGTTTTGGAGGCATCCAAGCAACGTGGATGATGTAAAACTTTGCCTATATGATCTAGGGGTGGTGCCGCCTCGAGTGAAGATTAGTGGTTTATCTTCTAAAGGGTCATGAAAAGGATTTATAGCGCACGGCCATATTCGCGCTCAGTGAGAACGCAAAGTCAGCTGGTGATCTGTGGGGGTAAACCGAAGGGGGCTATCAGGTTAATGGTTTAATTCCATAGGACACCATCTAATCTGTCTCTTCTTGTTTATCAACATAAACTGGGTTTAATCTTAGTGACACCTAGTGACATCATTAGTCTAAGTGAAAGGAAACATTCCAACTTGGTGGGGGATTGTTGGAAATATTAAAAGGAACATACAAGTTGGTATGTTTCCTCCATCCCACATCGGTGGAGTGAGTGAAGTTTGAGTGGTTTATAAGGGATTACCCCTTATGGGCCTTCATAGTGTTAAATGGGTTGAGAAGTGGGTTAAGCCCACACGCGCGCCGAGCCGAGCCGAGCCGCGAGCTCGCGAATGGTCGCGTTTGAGGCGCAAATGGGCGCGTTTGAGGCGCACTTTGCACTTCGCACGTACGCATCGTCGCTAGGAGCTGAGGAGCTTTTATTTTTAGCTAAGGTTCGGTTTCAGGTGGGTCAGATCTGTAAACCGAATAAGATGAGATAAGAAGGATATAGGGATGGATTCGAAAACAGTGGGGGTTATCCCATAGTAAATCGAATTCGTATAAGGATAATTATCTAGTAACCGAATTCGTATGAGATAGGTAATTCGAATTGGTTATGGATTGTTATCTCACTCCCTAATTTTCTCATTCACTGGTATAACTAAAACTATAAATAAAAGCTTCCTGAAACCTATTCTACACACATCAATTTCGCAGCTCTCTCTCTCTCTATTGTGTGATTCGGTTTTCGTTCCAGCTTCTGCGTTTTCTGGTTTCCATTGCTGTTGGAATACCAGATCAGTTCTGCATTAAATCCTGGGAGTTTACGCTGCAGCTCACAGCAATACGAGTGCGTAAAATCCTTTAAGGACAGGAATCATCCGTGCAGTTCAAAGATAGTTCTTCAAGTAATCGCCAGGTTGGTTTTAAATTTACGTGTTCTTTAAATTCGTCCGACAACGGGACAGTCTCCTTCTACCTTTCTTTAATCAGTTTGCTCAAGTTGGAACAAACTGGTTTGGCTGATAACTCGGTAATTAATAAAATTATATTAATTTATTGTTGATTAATTTATTTTCAACACCAGATCCTTCTACTTCTCCTCTCATCGCCTCTGCTTTGGTTTCCCTCTTCAGTCACCGCCACAACACAACAACAAAACCATCAACATCAACGTTTTCGTTCTCTATCTAAAAAACTTAAAACTCCGACGAACCCCTAGGGTTCCGATGGTAGCTGTGACGAAGAACCAGGTGCCGGCAGCAAAGGCTAGGGTTATGGCGAAGATCCGGTAAGTTTCTTTCCCCTGCATGTTACTTTTCAGTTAGATTCGCAGTCAATGATGTCTGATCTTTTGATTTTTGTTAAACCGATGAATATGCAACTTATGTTTAATCGTGATCGCCGGATCTCCGGCCACGCACACACCTCAAATCCCCGTCTCCCTATGCCACACACACGCACCTCGGAAACCGGTAAATCAGCGACTCGAGAGAGAGAGAGAGAGAGAGACATCAGAGGTAATGGGGAGCCGGCCATCCCCGTGGACTTCCCTGTTTCCCGACACCAGCAGCGCCGTTCTCGGCAGAGGTGAATGGTGGCAGTGCCGGTACCTCCAGCGGCAGAAATCGACGATGGCGGCGGTCGCCGGAGAACTTTGACAGTGGATGTCGTTTTCCATTATGAAAATGCACACTGTTTGTCGATTTGTTAATTTGTTGAAATGGGTGTTATTGTATATGGCATTGACTGTGAAAGTTTAATTGGGGAGGGGTTGTGTAAAGTATTAAAAACAGCTGCATCTCTGGTTATAGGCTATAGCTGAGTGTGTATAAATAAGATGTTAATGCTCTGTTGGTATGAATAAAAATCAAAGTGTAAATTAGGATTCTGTGCAACAAAGTTATTTGAACATATGTTCACAAATTTGTTTAGAGAATAAGGCTTTAATAGGAATCATGGTCGTAATATTAATTTGAATGTGTAAAATGTTGAATTAATAATTAGGGTATTCATGTGCTCTGTTGACAGTAGATGATGAAAATAATTCTAAGTCAGTTGGTAAATTCCTTAGATGGTTTGTACGTGAATGGTTTTGCAAAATGATTAATAAATTCGTTGGATATAAGTGTTCTAAATGCTAAAGATTTGCTTGGTAATTGTTATAAGGTGTTCTTGATCTGCATTGTATGTTAAACATGATATTAGAATTCACAGAAGTAATGTTAAAAATGTTTGTTTTGTGCTTTGATCGGATAAAAATTGAAAGGAACACTGTTTGGATGATTTGATTGTTCTCACACCCCTACATGTGCACCCCACTAATGCACAACGTACAAACAGCTTATGCAAGTCGCACACTGAAGGTCACATACTTTGAGCTACAAACATATGATGCAAAGATGCACAAGATTTTTGTTGACTGAGTAGTAGACAACCACATTGGTGAACCGGGTGTGTTCCGGTCATCTCCCCATTTCCGATGAGAAAAAGGTAAAGTGTGTGGAGGTGGTGTCACTTCATATTTTCGGCGATTTGAAAGACCTTTTTTTTGCATGTATCATTTTGGGGAAGCTTATTCCAGCTATTTGAAATGCCTGCATCTATACTGTTTTCAAAAATCATAGCCGTTATGCATGTTGATGAATGTTTATATATGATGAATGTGTCGTCCGGAGTATCATGCGTTGTTGCTATTGATGACTATTCAAATATTGATTTTTTCGGTTTTTTGGGCTTTAGTATGGTTGTACTGTTTTCAAAAATCATAACCGTTATGCATGTTGATGAATGTTTATATATGATGAATGTGTCGTCCGGAGTATCATGCGTTGTTGCTATTGATGATTATTCAAATATTGATTTTTTTGGTTTTTGGGCTTTAGTATGGTTAAACAATACGTCTTTATTTGACGTTCATGATATTGCTTTAAACCTTTAGTAATGTTAAATCTAAACATCATCACTTGGAACATTATGTTAATTATTGAACTTTTATTAACTTACATTAACAAATTTTACTATTGTTATCTTTAGTTACCCGAAAGATTCCGCGAAGATCATGCTAGCAAGACAAACGGGTCTCGCTAGAAGGCAGGTATGTTGATAATCGAGTTGTATATATTCTTTAAAGATTTATGTTTATCGTCTTATAAATCATATTTAATATGCGTATCAGATTGCAGACTGGTTTATAACGAACGCTTACGCACGCCTTTGAAAACTAATGATTGAAATGTACAAAGAAGAGCTCGGTGATGAAGAGGTGAACTGTGAATCTTCATTGGAACAGGCTGCAAATTTTTCATTTTGGTTTGGCTCGATCCACTTTAGATGAAGAAAGGCAAGAATGCGATTTTGAACAAACGCTACGTAGCGCGCCGCAACGCGCGCGGGGGGCGTAAACCTAGTTTACTTAATAAAAATAAAGTATATGTAATTCATATGAGTTTACATTTGATATGAACATGAATATAGTTTTTAATTTTTAATAGTGTTCACATAAAAAATTTTAGAGTTAATAGCCAAAATGGTCCCTAAGGTTTGCTCACTTTTGTCACTTTAGTCCAAAACCCAAATTTTTTACATCTGGGTCCCTGAGGTTTGCATTTTTTTGCCATTTTAGTCCAAATTTCAAAAAAGTCAAATTTTGTCAGGATTTCTTACTGATTTTTGTCCTTTTCCTCATTTCTCCTAGGGGCAAAATTGTAATTTTTGATTAACTCTAACTAATTATTAATTATTAATCAATATATTAAAGCAAGAGGGTGAAACACAAGATGCAGATGATGAAGACGGACCAAAATGGCAGATACACACACACTCTCTCTCTCTCTCTCTCTCTCTCAGTTCTCTCTCTCTCTCTACATAGATCTGCCGCCATCCACACTTCAGAGGTGATGAGGATGATGCCGGTGAAACACAGAGGATCTCCGACCACTCTACTTTCCAAGAACCACCGCCACTTCATCTTCACAATCAACCCTATAAAACCCAATTCCATTAACTCCCATCAATATCCCCATTCAATTTTTTTCAATCAGTATAAACACAATGAATCTTTGAGAGAGGAGAGGTTACCGGTCAGATTGCAGAGAGACGAGAGGTCGTCGGAGAGAGGAAATGTCACCGGCGATGAGGAGGCTTTCCGTCGTCGATTTATCTTGATCATGAACATGTTAAATCATCCCCAAATCCAATCAACCAAACCCCCACCCCTGCTACCTCTGTGACAGCCACCGCCACCACAAACCCACCATCACCGAATTCAGCGGACGTATACCATCACCACTACCAGATCCGCCACACCACCACCTCTGCTTCCATCCAGATCCCCAACTCTCTATCCCCAAATCGAATCACAAAAATTCACAAATTTCTCTCCGATTGGATTTACACCAATCCAGTTTCAGATTCAACTCCATCCTAATGCACCAATTTCAACCTTCTGTTAATGCACCAAACCTGCAACAACACGATTCAGCAACCAACACCGGAACCCTAACCCAAATCAGCAACCAACACGACTCAACCCACCACCCCTACTGAAAACCCTAATCCCAATGTCGGTTCTCATCACGGTGGTGGTGGTGTTTGACGGTGGTGCCGACGGCGGCGATGTTGATGATGATGATGATGATCTTGACGGTGGTGAGATTGAGAGAAGAGAGAGACGGTGGTGTTGGCGATGTTGATGATGATGATGGTCTTGACGGTGGCGGTGGTGGTAGTTTAGAAAGAGAGAGAGAGAGCAGTGACATGTTGAGAGAGAGAGAGAGATATGTCTGTGTATCTGTGTGGGTGTATATATATATATATATATATATATATAGATATTATATATAATTGATTTTTTTAATATAAATTACTTTATAATAATCCAAAATGACAATTTTGCCCCTAGGAGAAATGAGGAAAAGGACAAAAATCAGTAAGAAATCCTGACAAAATTTGACTTTTTTGAAATTTGGACTAAAATGGCAAAAAAATGCAAACCTCAGGGACCCAGATGTAAAAAATTTGGGTTTTGGACTAAAGTGGCAAAAGTGAGCAAACCTCAGGGACCATTTTGGCTATTAACTCAAATTTTTAACTTCATATATATAATTTGAATAAAAACATACTTATATAATATACTAGTGGGAATCTCCACGCGTTGCCGTGGGTACCTTATGTTTTTTAGCCCACGTTGCATGACGAGTTTCACATAGTTTATCTTTAATACCAACTAGAATTAGCACCCGCCGCATTTGCGGCGGGGTTCTTACAACATCGCGACAGGGTTCTTACAATATCAATATCTTAGTTAACAACTTGACATCATACATGAGCCAGATGGCATGGTTTAGTAACAACTTAACATAATACATGAGCTAGATCCACACACAATCGAGAGACACACTTTCTTGAAAGTTAAATGAATGAATATTGTCTTCATATGCAGTCATTTAAAAGAAGTAAAGCGAGGTCAAACTTACTGTTTTAACCTTCTGTTCTTCGGTTATTGTTTTATTCAACCAGGTTGTCTAACTTGTACTCTGTCAAACAAAACTTGTGCACTAATTGAGTTATCTATGCATGGCTGCCTATCTATGCAGTAAGAATAATAAAATACAAAACGAAAAAAACTAAATTTAAGAACAAATTTACCAAGAGTATTAAAAAAAATCATCAAATGCTTAATTATTTAATCCGTACAATTACAAATGCTGAAACTACTATAAAAATGGGAATCAAATTAAAATTCGAAACAAAAAATATAATATTTCATCACTTGATGTTTCTTCTTCGTTATTTCAACAAATCTATTGCAATTGCTGACTATGTAGTAGTCAACTTTGCCAAATCAATGTGCTTCTCCTACTTGCATCTGTATGAAGAACTCCACAAGCTTCTTGTACAACCATCTAATGTTGGTCACATTGGTTCACGTTTTTCTAATATCTTTCAAGTTTTGCTAAACAAAAGCCAAAAAGTAAAAAATAATAAAAGGGGCATTCCATCTAAAGAACTTTTTGACCAATCTTCTCATATTTTCTTCTAGGTTGATACCTTGAACTTTAACATGTTGGGAGTCTCTTAGAATACATAAGATCTATAAAATAATGTAAAAAAAACATAGAATATAATATTTTTATTAGCACTTCACAACCATTTTAAACTCTTTAATAAACACCTTCACTAACCTTTCCTCTAGGTAAATCCTTGATGCAGCGTGTGTTACGATAACGAAGAGCAAAACACGTTGATTCTGCGAATACACATGTTGAGATTCCCCAAACCCCCAAAATTCAACCTAAAGGGCACAAAATTTGAAGTGAAAATTGAGTAATTTTGAAATTCAAGTCTGATTTTTCAACTTACAAGATAAACATATAAATAATGACAGAAATTCAAAATGGGCCACAAAAAGGCCATGGGCCAAACACAAACCCAAAAACAAAATGCCCAAAACACCGAAAAAAACATAAAAAGGTAAATAACTAATAGAAATGAGCCTTTTTGGGTCCGGACGATGTCACAACCCCCGATCCATAATTCCCGGGAACGGGCGGCCATGAGCCAGTTTCGGTGGTATCGCGTATTGTCTAATTTGGCAGCGGAATTTTCATCAGGACCGTAGTTAGGAAATATTTTATCAGAGTAAACCACCATATTTTATAAATACCAATACATGGGAAAAACCCAAGTTTGCAGTACACACATTTTCATAGGAATAAATCCTATTTTATTTAATAAAAACACCTATTTTATTTTAGGTAACTTTATTGCCACTTTCCAAGCCTTCAGTGCTTTCCAGCTGGCTTTTATTGGCTTCACACTAAGTTACCTGAAACACGTGTTTAAAACATTTTATCAGCAGGAAATACTGGTGAGTGAATCCCAGTTTAACCAAGTTTAAATAAAAGTCACAGTGAACAGTATTGAGAGCGATCACATTGTTTATTTCTACATAATTACTCCATTAGTACTGTCAATCCTGACTTGTGGGTCATATTACCCATTGGCTAACTCATTGTCCAATGGTAACGTATTGTCATCCCGACTTACTACTCACAGTGTAGTACATTTTGTATACAAAACCCCAACATACCGGCAGTAATTGAAGAACTACAAAGACTCAATCACTGCTAAATTTCATAGTAAAACATTTAAGGTTTAGTAAAACATTACCAAAAAGATTAACAAAAAGAGGATAAACTCACAAAAAGGTTTACACAAAAAGAAGGATTACTCACTTTGCTATCTTAGACTTCGCGTAAGGGTTTCCTGGGATTAATCTATAATTTACACAAGTGTACATAGGTTAGTATAATAACCCTTTTTGATAATATTAATGATACCCTCCCCGAGACGGTATTCCAACAACTACGTCGGGCAGAACCACGACAGTTGTTACGGAACCCCAAATCAATCGGGCAGCGTAACTGTTATGAAACTGGGGTTATAATACTTACAACGGAGCAGAACCTCGCTAACTTAGGGGTATAATACCCGAGTATAATAACTCTAATTCAGAATTTGTGATTGAGAATTGAATCGTGAACGAATTGAAATGAAATCCGATGCGTTCTTTATATAGGTGCTGAAACTGGTTCCCACGCGGCCCGCGTAAAGAACATGTAAGGCTTACGCGGCCCGCGTCAATGCTGGGTCAACGCGTAGTTTGTCCTGGTCATGATCTAGCCTCGCCACGATGATGACACGTGTCATCACCGGGCTGCGCCACCAATTGGGACACTCGCGGCCCGGGTAAAATAACGGTGTGGCCTTACGCGGCCCGCCTGAACTAAAGAAATGAACGAGATCAGGTTTTAACCCTCATACCGCCCGCGTAAGGTTGGGGTGGGTCCTACGCGGCCCGCCTCAACTTACTTTTTCTTGTTTTTAATTTATTTTTAATGCTATATTGTATTTCAGGCTCGGTTTTCACATACGGGGTGTATTTAAAAACATATAGGGGTATTCTAAATATATTAGGGGTGTCAGAAATATTTTGGAGGGTTAATATATCTTGGTACAACTCCTGGATTTATTTAATAGAATATATATAGTGCACTCACACTTAAATATAGTAACCCAATTCCAATTTATCCCTACGTCATGAGACAGAACCCCAATGAATTTAGGCAGAGCCTTGACATACATTACGGGGCCCTACGTCATTTGGACAGGGTATCAGTGCTCAGGGATTACAATACTTAAAATGAGGCAAGGCTTGGAAGTTTTATATGGGTGAATTATGATAAAAAAAATTTATGGCATATGGAAGTAGAAAGGGATCGAAAGAATGAACAAGGGAAAAAAATGGGTACTGGTCATGGACTCCTTTTTATACTAATTTGTGAGTCTTTGAAGCCACGCAAATCGTACGTTTTACGAAGATTCTATCTGATCTTACCAGACACGTATACTTTGCATTTGATTCCAAATAGTTTAGTTGCTTCATATGCATACACGTAGCCACCTTTTCCATTTGGTTAAGTTCATATTATTCTATTGAAAATTACTTACATATTATCAAAACTAGTTGGTTTTCCCCGCGCTATGCGGCGGTAACTCAGTTAGTATCAGTTTGGTTGAGTTCATTTCGATACCGATACTCACAATAGTAACTGAAAGAGAAAACTAAAGAAATAAAGTCGCGATATTGTCGCATCTTTTACATCAACCAAAAACCTTAAAAACGAATACCGGTTTTTGATATTGTCGATATCGCCATATCGGTACCGAATTTATTTGGTCGAAATCGATTAGATTCGTTACATATCGAGGCTCGTATAATTTACAATGTTATTTGGTCGAAATCGATTAGATTTGTCACATATCGAGACACGTATAGTTCACAATAAAAAATACATTTTTAATTACTGTTATTGGCACTCGTATAATATACATTACAAAAAAAATACTTTGTTTTGAATAAAAATATGTAAATACTATACATCGTCGATTCCGGTTCTATTTCGTATGATAGCGGCAGAATATCCATTTTCATGAAAATTTATATCATAGTGTTTAAAAAGAATAGTTACAGAGTTAGATAAAAAAACTAACATGAGCAAGTTACTAAAAAATAAACTAAATGATAAATAATCTTGAGTAAATTGCCAAAATCATCCTTGAGGTTTGGGCATGTTTATCAGTTTCATCCAAAACAATTTTTTTTGTACCATATGGTCCTTCGCTTTTGGGATTTTTTGCCATTTTCATCCAAATGTCTAATTTGGCTCATTTTTTCTTCCAAATATTTGGATGAAAATGGCAAAAAGTTCCAAACCCCGGGGACGATTTTGGCAAAAAAGGTTAGACGTTCGGATGAAAATGACAATTTAGCTCAAAAGTGAAGGACGATATGGTACAAAAAAAGTTGTTTTAGATGAAACTGACAAATGTGGTCAAACCTCAAGGACATTTTGGCAATTTACTCAATAATCTTTTATTAAAAAAACTTATAAAGAATGTTTAAAACTTGAAAACACTATTCATCGCGAATTCAAATTAATATGTATAATATTATATATAATATAATATATATAGTTAGAGTCTTTCCGTGCGGTGGTGCGGTGGTGCTGCTATCATATCAAATTGTATCAAAACCGACTGAACATCTCTATCGGTATCTGCATTTATTTTTATTGTTTTTGCTCTTGATAAACTGACACTCTATCGTTATCATACCATACCAGACTAAACCGAACAACATCGGTACTTGTACGTTTTCATTTTAATGTTTTTCTATTTAATAACGGATATCATGTTGTTGCCATAGTGAACTAAATGAACAACATTGGTTTGGGTAATACTAATTTTTTAATCGTTTTTCTTTTGATAAACTGACACTGTATCGCTATCGTACTGAACAACACGCATACCAGTACTTGTATTCATTTTTATGGTTTCCGAATTTAAAAAAATCAGTTATACAACTCTATTCGCAACAATAAATGAATATCGGTACAAGTATCGTGATAATTTGAATCGATCGATCCATCGGTGTCGGTACTGATGTTCGTCATTATTGTTTTCAGCTGATATCATGTGTTGATTTCTATACCAAGTGTATGTATCATATCGGTACTATAACGAACCGAACCGAATCAATACAATGCCAACGGTAACGTACTATCACAACGCACGACCGAAATGTTAAAAAATAAATAAACGTAGATACGGATTTAGATTTTTTAAAAGTTAACGAATGCAGGTTATTACTAAAAATCAAATTGAATGATAAATAATAAAAATTAATAAACAAATTCTTAAATATTAATAATTACTATTAAACATAAAAACAAATAATAAAATATTACAAAGTACTATTCATCGAGATTTTGTTTTCATATGTATAATAAAATATGAATGTAATAGTTTATTTGATTATTATTGATTTATATATTAATTTAATTGCTTCATTTATTTAGCGCTTATAACTTCTAATATATAATGTTTTATAAAATAATGAATATGCCATTAGAACGAGAATATTTTTTTCTACAATTGGGTCTAAGTTTTATTAAAAACGGAGTAGGTTCAAATTTAATTATTAAACGGTTCCTACGTTTGTCCAAAATACCTTATATTTTTATTGGTCAACTTACCCATGATGCATCCTTTTAATAACATAAGTTTTTATATATATATAATTAAAATTTTTGGGGAATGTTACAGACGATGACCCAAACCGTCGTAGGCGTTTGCAGCAAGATGGAGCTCGTTCTCACGATCGTTTTGCCTGGTCGCACGCCCAAAACGGACCCCCGTAGCCCAAGTTAGAGCCATTTTAGTGAAGCCATTTTGTCACACGATCTTGGGCCTCTAAATACAAGATGGCCCGCTCCTCCACACTTGGACCCGCACCAATCCTCCACTTCCAGTAGAAATCAAAAGCCCTAATACCATGATAAAACTTAAATTATCAAAAAGAATGTAACATATATTACTGGCCATGAGAGAGTCAAGAGAGTTGAATATTATTCAAATCAAATATCTTACTCAGAGCCTCCATCATCAACCGCTGTAGTCTGGTTTCCGGATTTCATCTCCACCGTCGGCAGCAAGCACTGAAGCCTGCAAGAGAGCAGAGAAAGAAAGTATGAGAGAGAGATAGAGAGAGTATTGTTTGCTGGCTATGAGAGAGTCAAGAGGGTAGATAAAGCAAAAGTGAGAGAGTTGGAGAGAGTATTGAGATGCCAACCTGCAAAGTGAAAAGACCTTGTGTGTAACACCTCGAAAATTCACGTCATATAATGTGTTGACACGTGTCATATGTTTAAACGTGTGAAAGAATATTATAGAAGGACTAAAGTTGACAAACATGGAAAGTATGTGAATATACGTGTTCAAAATGTCAACAGTGAATAAATATATTGTACATTAACCCTACAAGATGCTCATACCTTCAAACGAATAAATCATGGATCATACGAAGCTAAATATGAAAGAAAGTGAGAGATTACAAACTACAGGGGTTAAATGTGTCAACATGTTTAAGTTATACCTCTGAGTGACCTTTTGACAAACCCGAAGCTTTGTAACGATTAATTATGCTCACTAGAATACACGATATAAATTTCATAAAGTTTCGTTATCGTATGAGCAAGTTGTGATCAAATTCGTATGCGAGGGGTTAAAAGCGTCAACGTTAAAGTTTAGGACTTTTTCGGGTAACAATAAAGTTAACCGAGGATTAAACAAAGTGGGTATATGTCTTAGAGCCCTTATATGTCAATTTGGAGGGTTCAAAGTGCAAGAAATGAAGTCTTAGCAAAGTTTTGAAGAGCCAAGGATCAAACCGCAAAAATAAAAAATATAAGATCTGGTGCAGAAGGGTGTCGCGCGACGCGAAGCCCCAGGGGGGGTCTTCGCGTGCAGCGAGGGCCTATCTGGTCTGATTTTTTAGGGTTCTTGTCTGCCTTTGCCATTGTAATAGACTTTTATCCGAGTTTCCTCATATTGGACGACCCCTTGGCAACCCCTAGACACTTAGGGACACTTGTGGATGAATTGTGGTCAGTTGTAGACTTGCATGTCAACAATCTAGTGGGTTCTTGATCACTATATAAAGGTCCTTGTTGCAACCAAGTTCTTCATACCTTCCTTCAGCTTTCTGATCATTTCTGGAGCTCAAGACTTCTCTCAAGTGATCACTAATCAAGCTTAGGACTTCAGTAAGTATGCTTATCCTTTCTTAGTTAAGTTTTTGCTTAGTTTTAGCTTAAAAGTGAAACCATCGTAATTAACGGTTGACTTCAAGATTAATCACTAATGGTCCAGTGATTAGTCGAATTGAAAGTAGTTATAAGTTGGTAATTATGTGGGTAATAAACCCTTAAAAGGGTTCCCCCTGATTCCCACTCTAACTAGGTCAAATGTCGGGTCAAACTTGTTAATAAAAAGTCAACAGGATACTTAGTTTCTAATTTATGCATGATTAGCAATGTAGAACACATACAACCTGTTTGATCATTAATATAACTTGGTAATTAGTGTAAGAACATGTCTAAACATGTTCAACCCGACAATTTCCTGTTTAGACCCGGTTCGGAACCGAAAGTCGCAAAGCTTTGACTTTTGCTTTGACTTCAGTTCTGGTCCGTTATGGTATGTTTTAGAAATACCTTAGAGCTTCATTTGGACCAGGTTACATGCTAGTATAACCCTCTGTGATTATACACCTTGGTTCATTAGTTATCCAATTAATATGCATGATTCCGTTAATTGCTCATATGTTGACCATTATGCCCTATCCACCTTAAAACGTGATTTTTGGAAATGTAAAAGAGTAGAAACCTTAGTTACTGATATATAAACTTGCACCCAAAATTTGACATCAGTTTGAGGTGTAGTTTGAGAGTTATGCTCATTAGCGTAAATTGAAAGCTCTATGTTAATTAAACGACATAATTAGCGTACAACCTATTTAAACCCACTTTTTGATATCAAACTTATTACCCACTGATGTAATATATTATTTTGGGATTTTTGAAGATTTTTAATTAATTTTAGGCTGAGCATAACTTATAGTCATAGGCTTAATCCGGTAAATGTCGGTTTTGCCCTTACGGGCTATAAAATGAGTTTTACATATCTAATCGACTCCAAACCTTTTGCTACTGATTAGATATGATAAATAAATTATTTTAAGCCTTCTGGAATAATAAAAATACCAGCTTTAAGTGTAGAACCCGGAAATGGCTTCTAATCGCCTTTTTAAGCTTTTTTAACGCATAGTATGTACTAGAACTATTTTAAACATACAAGGGGTGATACCTACTGATATTTTGGGTAAATTATAATATTTTAACAGTAAACAAAAGTTGTTAAATTATAATATTTAAACATACAAGGGGTAATACCTACTGATATTTTGGGTAAAATGTTTATGCCACGTGCACCCAAATCAATATTCAATCATTTTCCAAAATGAGTCAGTTGATTGTATTTACCAGTGTAAACTGACATATTTTCCCAAAAAGATTAAATGCAGGTACTAAGCGTAATTGGTTGGGATTTCTCCTTAGCATCAATAGAAGTCTCGCAAGCTTAAGATGCCTAAAGTCTGTTGAACTATTGTTTCCATTTTATTTTCGATCCGTCTGTGGATAAACAATCGACAGTTGTGATATTTGATATTTCAATATTATATTCGGTTGAATTATATCTTACAATTTGCTTCCGCTGTGCATATTAAATATTGTGTTGTTTGACTATTATGTTGCCAACCACGTCACGATACTCCCCCACCGGGCCCACCGGTAACACGTGGAAAAGCGGGGTGTGACAGGTTGGTATCAGAGCCAACACTGAGTGAATTAAACACTAGCCTTTTGTGTTTAATCTTAGTTACACAATTGCACATTCCAAAACTTTCGAGTCTAGACAAAGAACATAGGAACAATCCAAATTGTTTCAATTTATTTTTAACTTTGTCTTTTATTTTATATATGTTGTTGTTATCTCATGCTATATTGACAGGATTAAAAATGCCGCCAAGATTCTTTAGACGTAGAGGACGAGGCAAGGGGCCAATCACCGCCCCCAATGATAATGAAGTCGGACCTTCGCATATGCGAGCTCCTTCTACCACAGAGAGTGACGATCCCCGACAGAACCGGAGGAACCTTTTCGAGCCGGCTAGACGGTCGATTTCGCACAGTTCGACACCTCCCGTTCATAACTCAGATGGGCCACATTCGGAAAATGAGCCCAATAACCCTCAACCTTCCTACATACTTTTACAGCGATCTTTATCGCACCACTCCTTTGGTGACCCTACACCTGTTTTTAGGGGCCGGTTTAACCCGGCAAATTATATACAAGAACCAGTGGGTTTTAACCCATTGGGACCGGAGGACCACTTCTCGGGAGACAACGCTATGGATATGGACGAGCACACGGATCCCGTCGAACCTGCCAGTGGTACACCGAACCATCCCATAGAGATCTCGGATGGATCTTCTTTTCACGGATCACCCTACGGTGGTCCAGACAGCTTTCAGGCGAGGTTTACTCAGCACGAGTGGTACTTCACACCCTCGTATCATTCGTCGCCTCATCAGCAGCAGCAGCAGGATCCCTCTGTGGATTCACGGTTTGTGGCAGTCACGCCACCGCCTCCGCCACCACCAGTTCAACCGGCACCTCCACAACCGCCGAGGCGTAGGAGAACCGGAGCGCGGATGTCCGCGCGAGGAGGAGACTTTCATTTTAGCTCTCCTCGACAATCAAGTGGCAGTCATTATCCGCCACATCAAGAAGATCCACAAATGGGTGGACCTTCACACCCAGTTGCACCACAACCACCACCGATGGGTTTTGATAACCCGATTCCAGCATACACGGGTTCTATGGCGTACAACCCGTTTGAACAACCAGCTCACACCAACTACGGTTACGCTGAAGCCGACCCGTACTTGGTAGCGTCTAATTACAACGCCTTTAACCCGGAAGGACAGTATGGAGCTCCGTGGGGAGTAGGGTACCCGACTCATGGGTACCAAATACCTAATAGACCTATTATTCGGACGCAATCGCAGCCGCCAAGGTTCTCCCCACCAGAGCGTGAAGAAATTCTGCAAAGGCTGGACCAAGTAGAGCGAGACTTTCACAGAGACCGCCGGGAGAGACAAAGCTTCTTCCAAGGATTGACAAGCTTGATCAAAGGGAAGAGCAAGAAGGACCACTGAATCCTTCCAATTGTTGTTGAGCCCCTGTGTGGGCCAGTCTTGCTGTATAAACCCCTGCGTGGGTATGCTTGTTTGTTTTGACCCCTGCGTGGGTCTATCATTCTGTTAACCCCTACGAGGGTATGTTATTGTTTAAGTCCCTGCGTGGACTATTATGTTATTTGTGTAAGTCCCTGCGTGGACTATTATGATGTTTGTTGTTAAGCCCCTGCGTGGGTAAGTCCTTGTTTAAACCCTTGCGTGGGTAAGTTTGTTTATTAAAAAGTCTCGCTTAGGGCGACGTGTAATCTATCAATGATTAATGGAATGTTTAATTTATAAATTTCATTTTTGCCATTATAGGCATAAATAAATTATATATGAAATAAATAAATCAAAAAATCATTCCTTTTGATAATGATCTGCCTATTTTATTATTGAATAAGAATCTTAAGAGTGAAACCTAGCATGAGTGTCATTATGAAGACCTGGCCATGATGGTATGACCTGTGTAAAAGATTCAAATTCCTGTTAACATCTGAAAACGTGTTAACGCTCCTGGCAGATGTGATTCGTTAAAATCACACACGTCATTCTTATATAAGGATTCTTCAAAAGATTCCTAACCCAATTTAATGATCTCTGAATCATGGGTTAAATCATCAATTAAGATGATCATATTTTGACCATACGTGGTAATATGGTGCCTACGGGCCTTGCTCATTTCTACATGAGCCAAAAGACAGTGGTAGCGATGACTCCCTGTCCGAAAAAGGTGATAAACTATGTTCAAACCTTAAAAGCCTTGATTCTCTGAAATCATAGCTTATAATTTAAAATGTCCTTGTGACTAGGCCTTATGTGCTAATATATATTGTTATTGTTTATAATTAGGATAAATTATAATCGAAATCCTAATTTAAATACGATTAATAAATTAACCAAATATGGTCTCTGTTTACCATGGTTAATGAATTACCCTAAGGGGCAATTCCATAATAAACTCCCAAATAAACTATTGTCCTTGTTTTCTGTAACAGTTCAATTAAAATGGCTAACTCAGACGAAATTAATAGCCATCCAGTGGAGAATATTGATAACGCCCGAGTTCATTTAACGGGTGCTGAACTGAAAGTGTTGGTAGACGACGCTGTTACAAAGGCATTGGAGCGGCAGTACGAAGAGTATAGTGGGACTCGGAGTAGGACCCTATCTACACCGCATTCGAAGCCACCTTCCAAGAAGGAAGAACCCAAGAAAGATGATGATAGACTCTCCTCAAACCACCACAGTGCTCCATCTCAGCAGATTGTACTAGATCAAGAACCCCGTAACAAGGGTTGCTCCTATAAATACTTTGTGTCTTGCAAACCCCGGGATTTCACTGGGTAGAAAGGAGCCATTGACTGTATGACGTGGCTGGATGAGATGGACATAGTTGTGGATATCAGCGGATGCGCTGAGAGGGATGTGGTCAAGTTTGTGTCGCAATCATTTAAGGGTGAAGCTTTAGCCTGGTGGAGATCTCTGATTCAAGCCACCGGGAAAATCCCAATGTACAACATGTCATGAGATCAATTTGTTGCCCTCTTCAGGGAAAATTACTGCCCCCAGCATGAGGTTGAGAAGATAGAGTCTGATTTTCTATCATTGGTTATGACAAACCTTGACTGTCAAGCTTACCTCACGAGCTTCAACACAATGTCCCGGTTGGTTCCGTATCTGGTAACCCCGGAACCTAAAAGAATAGCTCGTTTTATCGGTGGTTTAGCCCCGGAAATTAAGGCAAGCGTGAAGGCTTCTCGGCCAGCTACTTTCAGATCTGTAGCTGACATATCTCTGTCCCTCACTCTGGATGCGGTCAGACAAAGATCGCTGAGGAACAAAGATGCTGAGAAGAGAAAACGTGAAGATGATAATTCACGGAGGTCGAACAAGAAGCACCGTGGAAACAGTGACAACAAGAAGGGATCGGAGTCAAGGAAATATGGGCATCAGTCTGGTGAGAAGCCCAAATGCAAGATTTGCAAGAAACAACACTTTGGAAAGTGTAGGCTGGAATCAAACTCACAGACTCAGTAAAAAACTTTTGCATGTGGAATATGCAAGTCCAAGGACCACAAGACCTTGGATTGCAAAAAGCTGAAAGACGCAACGTGCTACCATTGCAATGAAAAGGGGCACATTAAGACCAACTGCCCGAAATATGCAAAGAAAGACGACGAAGGAAAGAAGACAAATGCTAGAGTCTTCAGAATGGATGCAAAGGAAGCGATTCTAGACGACAATGTGATTACAGGTACTTTCCTTGTAAATGATGTCTATGCAAGAGTACTTTTTGATTCAGGCGCTGATAAGTCTGTCGTAGATAATAAGTTTTGTGAATTGCTGAAATTACCTGTCAAAACCTTAAGTGTGAATTATGAGGTGGAGTTAGCAGATGGCACCCTAGAAACCGTCTCTACTGTGTTAGATGGATGTGTTATATCCATTAAGAACCACTCTTTTCCTCTGTCCCTACTTCCCTTTAAGTTAGCAGGTTTTGACATAGTATTGGGTATGGACTGGTTATCTCATAACCAGGCCCAGATTGTCTTCGACAGAAAACAAGTGGTGATTAAGACTCCGTCTGGTAAATCACTTACCATTCGGGGAGATACCCAGTATGGATTGCCTGAGCAAGTGACTATGCTCAAGGCCTCCAAGTGTTTAAAGAAGGGTTGTGTCATCTACATGGCACAAGTAATTTTTGATGAACCTAAACCAAAGATAGAAGACATCCCCGTCATTTCTGAATACCCTGAAGTGTTTCCTGAAGATCTACCTGGCTTACCACCAGATAGGCAAGTAGAATTCAGAATTGACATCATCCCTGGGGCAGCACCAGTTACTAGAGCACCTTATAGGCTGGCGCCCACAGAAATGAAGGAATTAAGGACACAACTGGATGAATTGCTAGCTAAAGGTTTCATTAAACCTAGTTCATCTCCATGGGGAGCACCTGTCTTGTTTGTCAAGAAGAAGGATGGATCGATGCGTCTGTGCATCGATTATCGTGAGCTTAATAAGGTCAGGATAAAGAATAGGTATCCTTTACCCAGGATCGACGATTTGTTCGATCAATTGCAAGGAGCAAGTTATTTCTCGAAGATTGACTTGAGGTCAGGCTACCATCAACTGAAGGTTAGAGATGAAGACGTGCACAAAACAACATTTAGGACCCGTTATGGTCATTACGAGTTCCTAGTGATGCCTTTTGGGCTCACTAATGCACCGGCCGCATTCATGGATCTCATGAATCGCGTTTGCAAGCCTTACTTAGATAAATTCGTCATCGTTTTCATCGACGACATTCTTATCTATTCGAAGAACCAAGCTGACCATGAGAAACACCTTCCTTGTATTCTCAAACTCCTGCATCGTGAGAAACTCTATGCCAAATTCTCTAAGTGTGAATTCTGGCTTCGAGAGGTCCAATTCCTTGGACATGTGGTTAGTGAGCGTGGTATCCAAGTGGATCCCGCTAAGGTTGAAGTAGTTATGAACTGGCAAGAGCCAAAGACGCCCACAGAGATTCGTAGCTTCCTGGGATTGGCAGGATATTACAGGCGTTTTATCGAAAAATTTTCAAGGATTGTTGCACCCCTAACCTCCTTAACTAAGAAGAAGGTTAAGTTTGTTTGGGTCCCTAAACAACAAGAATCTTTTGACATCCTTAAATAGAAGTTGAGCAACGCTCCTGTGCTGACATTGCCAGATGGAATAGAAGATTTTGTGGTTTACTGCGATGCATCGCACACTGGCATGGGGTGTGTGCTTATGCAGAAAGGAAAGGTTATTGCCTATGCATCACGACAGTTAAAAGTGCATTAAAAGAATTACACCACCCACGACTTGGAGTTGGGTGCCGTTGTATTCGCACTAAAACTGTGGAGGCATTATTTATATGGAATCAAGTGTGTGATCTATTCTGATCACAAGAGCCTCCAGCACCTGTTTAATCAGAATGATCTAAACATGAGGCAACGCCGTTGGATGGAGACTTTAAATGATTATGATTGTGAAATCAGATATCATCCCGGCAAGGCGAATGTAGTCGCTGATGCCTTGAGCAGAAAGGAAAGGGTGAAACCCATCCGAATCAATGCCGAGAGCATTGAGATTAAGAACAGTTTGACTTAAAGGTTGTTAGCTTCACAGAGGGAAGTTGTGTTGGAAGCTAACTATCCTAACGAAAAGCTAGGAGTAACTGAGGAGCAGTTATCTCTTGGCAAGGACGAAATTCTGAGATTGAATGGACGAATATGGGTTCCAATTTATGGAGGACTTCGAGATGTTATCCTCTAGGAAGCCCATAGTTCCAAATACTCCGTTCATCCCGGAGCTGATAAGATGTACCAGGATCTAAGGGCAAACTATTGGTGGATAGGCTTGAAAAAGTCTGTAGCTGCCTATGTAGCTAAATGCTTGACTTGTGCGCAAGTCAAAGCAGAACATCAAAAGCTGTCAGGCTTGCTACAACAGCCTGAACTTCCTACTTGGAAGTGGGAAATGGTAACTATGGATTTTATCACCAAGTTACCTAAGACAAGGAAAGGAAATGATATAATATGGGTTATAGTTGATAGACTGACTAAGTTAGCACATTTCTTACCCATCAAGGAGACTTATAGCTCCGACATGTTAGCCCAACTGTATGTAGATAAGATTGTAGCCTTACATGGCATACATGTGTCTATTATCTCTGACAGAGATACTAGATACACGTCACATTTTTGGAAAAGTTTCCAACAATCTTTGGGCACGCGTTTGAATTTCAGTACGGCTTACCACCCTCATACTGACGGACAGAGTGAGCGTACCATTCAAACATTGGAAGACATGCTGCGTGCATGTGTAATAGATTTAGGTGGTAGTTGGGATAACCACCTACCCTTGATTGAATTCTCCTACAACAATAGCTACCATACCAGCATCAAGGCTGCGCCTTTCGAGGCCTTATACGGTAGAAAGTGTAGAACGCCCATTTGTTGGGCGGAAGTTGGAGATGTCCAATTATCAGGACCAGAGATAGTCTTTGAAACGATGGACAAGATTGTACAAATTCGTGACCGTCTCAAAGCTGCCCGAGATAGGCAGAAGAGCTACGCGGATCCAAAGCGTAAATCCTTTCACTTCGAAGTAGGTGACAAGGTATTGCTTAAAGTATCACCCTGGAAGGGGGTGATGCGATTTGGTAAGAAAGGCAAGCTAAGCCCGAGATACATAGGACCTTTCGAGGTTATCGAACGTGTCGGGTCAGTTGCCTATAAGTTAAACTTACCTGAAGAGCTCAGTGGTATTCATAATGTGTTCCACATCTGCAATCTAAAGAAGTGTTTCGCTGACGAATCACTGGTTATACCACATATAGATGTGCATATAGATGAGAGCTTAAAATTTGTGGAAAAACCATTGTCGATTGAAGATCGACAGGTTAAGAAGCTTCGAAGGAAGCATGTGCCTATTGTAAAGGTCAAATGGGATGCCCGTAGAGGTCCCGAATACACGTGGGAGGTTGAGTCCACGATGAAAGAAAAGTACCCTTATTTATTTCAGTAAATCTCAAGGTCGAGATTTCTTTTAAGGGGGTGAGGATGTAACACCTCGAAAATTCACGTCATATAATGTGTTGACACGTGTCATATGTTTAAACGTGTGAAAGAATATTATAGAAGGACTAAAGTTGACAAACATGGAAAGTATGTGAATATACGTGTTCAAAATGTCAACAGTGAATAAATATATTGTACATTAACCCTACAAGATGCTCATACCTTCAAACGAATAAATCATGGATCATACGAAGCTAAATATGAAAGAAAGTGAGAGATTACAAACTACAGGGGTTAAATGTGTCAACATGTTTAAGTTATATTTCTCAGTGACCTTTTGACAAACCCGAAGCTTTGTAACGATTAATTATGCGCACTAGAATACACGATATAAATTTCATAAAGTTTCGTTATCGTATGAGCAAGTTGTGATCAAATTTGTATGCGAGGGGTTAAAAGCGTCAACGTTGAAGTTTAGGACTTTTTCGGGTAACAATAAAGTTAACCGAGTATTAAACAAAGTGGGTATATGTCTTAGAGCCCTTATATGTCAATTTGGAGGGTTCAAAGTGCTAGAAATGAAGTCTTAGCAAAGTTTTGAAGAGCCAAGGATCAAACCGCAAAAATAAAAAATATAAGATCTGGTGCAGAAGGGTGTCACGCGACGCGAAGCCCCAGGGGGGGTCTTCGCGTGCCGCGAGGGACTATCTGGTCTGATTTCTTGGGTTCTTGTCTGCCTTTTCCATTGTAATCAACTTTTATCCGAGTTTCCTCATATTGGACGACCCCTAGACACTTAGGGACACTTGTGGATGAATTGTGGTCAGTTGTAGACTTGCATGTCAACAATCTAGTGGGTTCTTGATCACTATATAAAGGTCCTTGTTGCAACCAAGTTCTTCACACCTTCCTTCAGCTTTCTGATCATTTCTGGAGCTCAAGACTTCTCTCAAGTGATCACTAATCAAGCTTAGGACTTCAGTAAGTATGCTTATCCTTTCTTAGTTAAGTTTTTGCTTAGTTTTAGCTTAAAAGTCAAACCGTCGTAATTAACGGTTGACTTCAAGATTAATCACTAATGGTCCAGTGATTAGTCGAATTGAAAGTAGTTATAAGTTGGTAATTATGTGGGTAATAAACCCTTAAAAGGGTTCCCCCTGATTCCCACTCTAACTAGGTCAAATGTCGGGTCAAACTTGTTAATAAAAAGTCAACAGGATACTTAGTTTCTAATTTATGCATGATTAGCAATGTAGAACACATACAACCTGTTTGATCATTAATATAACTTGGTAATTAGTGTAAGAACATGTCTAAACATGTTCAACCCGACAATTTCCTGTTTAGACCCGGTTCGGAACCGATAGTCGCAAAGCTTTGACTTCACTTCTGGCCCGTTATGGTGTGTTTTAGAAATACCTTAGAGCTTCATTTGGACCAGGTTACATGCTAGTATAACCCTCTGTGATTATACACCTTGGTTCATTAGTTATCCAATTAATATGCATGATTTCGTTAATTGCTCATATGTTGACCATTATGCCCTATCCACCTTAAAACGTGATTTTTGGAAATGTAAAAGAGTAGAAACCTTAGTTACTGATATATAAACTTGCACCCAAAATTTGACATCAGTTTGAGGTGTAGTTTGAGAGTTATGCTCATTAGCGTAAATTGAAAGCTTTATGTTAATTAAACGACATAATTATCGTATAGCCTATTTAAACCCACTTTTTGATATCAAACTTATTACCCACTGATGTAATATATTATTTTGGGATTTTTGAAGATTTTTAATTAATTTTAGGCTGAGCATAACTTATAGTCATAGGCTTAATCCGGTAAATGTCGGTTTTGCCCTTACGGGCTATAAAATGAGTTTTACATATCTAATCGACTCCAAACCTTTTGCTACTGATTAGATATGATAAATAAATTATTTTAAGCCTTCTGGAATAATAAAAATACCAGCTTTAAGTGTAGAACCCGGAAATGGCTTCTAATCGCCTTTTTAAGTTTTTTTAACGCATAGTATGTACTAGAACTATTTTAAACATACAAGGGGTGATACCTACTGATATTTTGGGTAAATTATAATATTTTAACAGTAAACAAAAGTTGTTAAACTCAGACTTCAGTTTTGAGCTTTTCGGCTTATGTGAAATTACCAAAATGCCCCTACGGTGCATAGTTTGGTTATAATTGCTAAATTTCACATATATACTTTACCCTACTGTTATAACTTAGTAAAATAAGTATTTTTGCTGATTATATCAGACCTGTAACTCAGGTAAATACTTAAACTCTTTTATAATCTTTTAAATGACCAAACTACCCCTACGGGGCATAGTTTGTGTTTAACTTCGTTTCGGGCATAATAAAAGACATCTTACTGATGTCACAACATATTTGAAGCATATTAACTTAGGAAACCTGTATATGGCTCTTACGGATACCCGTTGCGCTTATTACGCGTTCGGTTCGGTTCGGTTTATGTAACAAGTTTACATAAATTAGCCGAAACGGGTCAAACCTTATCGGTTTTATCTCAAAATCTAGAATGTGTATGAAATACCTATATTAAACAAGTCTTCAAACTTGTCGGGTCTAAATCACATTCTATCCGGTATTCGCTTAATCGTGCGTACGAACCGTATCTTTGAAACTAACCGGTCTAAGCTTAATCTTAATTAAAGACCCGTTAGGATTCTAATAGGTTATTATAAACCTTCGTTCCAGATTAGGAGTACCAGTAAAAGCTACTTGCATTTGCTTATTGTGATTATTACTTTGCTCAGGTAAATACTTTTAACTTATTTTCCCTATACGGGCTTGAGTTACGGTATATAAAATACCGCTTGGTCGGGCATCAAATCTTCCATCGTTTGGTGGTTAATTGAATAATTTGATCGGCCCGTTTAAACAATTTTGTTTACTTAAAAGCCTTTGGGGGGTTAATGACCATGTCCCGGATATCCTTGGCATCATTTTACGAAATGGCCACGACCTAAGCGCGGAGTGTAGGCGTACACTCGTCAGTGCATAAATAGTTGATGTGGTGTGTCTATTGATCTTTAACCCGGTACGTCCGGGCTACTGAACGCATAAGGAACATGTAATTCGTTCACAAGATTATATATTTAAATAATTCTCCCAAGTTATAAAATGTTTATGCCACGTGCATCCAAATCAATTTTCAATCATTTTTCAAAATGAGTCAGTTGATTGTATTTACCAGTGTAAACTGACGTATTTTCCCAAAAAGATTAAATGCAGGTACTAAGCGTAATTGGCTGGGATTTCTCCTTAGCATCAATAGAAGTCTCGCAAGCTTAAGATGCCTAAAGTCTGTTGAACTATTGTTTCCATTTTATTTTCGATCCGTCTGTGGATAAACAATCGACAGTTGTGATATTTGATATTACAATATTATATTCGGTTGAATTATATCTTACAATTTGCTTCCGCTGTGCATATTAAATATTGTGTTGTTTGACTATTATGTTGCCAACCACGTCACGATACTCCCCCACCGGGCCCACCGGTGACACGTGGAAAAGCGGGGTGTGACATTGTGATGGCTATTTGTAAAAGAATCCCAAAGTTGTGGCAAAATTTGAAAGACACACGTGTGTTAAGAGGTGAGTCACAATGGTACCAGCATATAAAAAAGCTAAAGCATAACGTACAACAAAGTAATGCCTAAATGTGTTACTAATTTATAATATATAATATATAATTTGCTAAAACAACTAATATATCAATTCACAAAGAGCAATCCTATCGCACGTTGTCGCATCTTTGCTTCATGTTCTGACTTTGAGAAGTGAATTAAAGCTACATAAACACCAATAGAAGTTCCACATGCATATTACAGTTAAAACAGTTGGAAAAAAGGTAATAGCCATATAGTTGGTCTAACTTTTTTTTCCTTTTCGAACGGCAAGTTTCAATAACCACAACACCAAAACCCCCCTAGCAAGGAGCTAGGGAGCCGGAACCATACAACAGAAAAAGAACCAGATTACACATTGATTTTTTTCCATCTATCCCAATACAATGTCACCCCCTTAGATCTACTTTAAAGCCACAAGAAACCCAACGATTTTACTTCGCCAACAATGTTACTTATCGCCACCGGTTCGTTAGCGATGTCCCGGATATCCTTGGCATCATTTTACGAAATGGCCACGACCTAAGCGCGGAGTGTAGGCGTACACTCGTCAGTGCATAAATAGTTGATGTGGTGTGTCTATTGATCTTTAACCCGGTACGTCCGGGCTACTGAACGCATAAGGAACATGTAATTCGTTCACAAGATTATATATTTAAATAATTCTCCCAAGTTATAAAATGTTTATGCCACGTGCATCCAAATCAATTTTCAATCATTTTTCAAAATGAGTCAGTTGATTGTATTTACCAGTGTAAACTGACGTATTTTCCCAAAAAGATTAAATGCAGGTACTAAGCGTAATTGGCTGGGATTTCTCCTTAGCATCAATAGAAGTCTCGCAAGCTTAAGATGCCTAAAGTCTGTTGAACTATTGTTTCCATTTTATTTTCGATCCGTCTGTGGATAAACAATCGACAGTTGTGATATTTGATATTACAATATTATATTCGGTTGAATTATATCTTACAATTTGCTTCCGCTGTGCATATTAAATATTGTGTTGTTTGACTATTATGTTGCCAACCACGTCACGATACTCCCCCACCGGGCCCACCGGTGACACGTGGAAAAGCGGGGTGTGACATTGTGATGGCTATTTGTAAAAGAATCCCAAAGTTGTGGCAAAATTTGAAAGACACACGTGTGTTAAGAGGTGAGTCACAATGGTACCAGCATATAAAAAAGCTAAAGCATAACGTACAACAAAGTAATGCCTAAATGTGTTACTAATTTATAATATATAATATATAATTTGCTAAAACAACTAATATATCAATTCACAAAGAGCAATCCTATCGCACGTTGTCGCATCTTTGCTTCATGTTCTGACTTTGAGAAGTGAATTAAAGCTACATAAACACCAATAGAAGTTCCACATGCATATTACAGTTAAAACAGTTGGAAAAAAGGTAATAGCCATATAGTTGGTCTAACTTTTTTTTCCTTTTCGAACGGCAAGTTTCAATAACCACAACACCAAAACCCCCCTAGCAAGGAGCTAGGGAGCCGGAACCATACAACAGAAAAAGAACCAGATTACACATTGATTTTTTTCCATCTATCCCAATACAATGTCACCCCCTTAGATCTACTTTAAAGCCACAAGAAACCCAACGATTTTACTTCGCCAACAATGTTACTTATCGCCACCGGTTCGTTAGCGATGTCCCGGATATCCTTGGCATCATTTTACGAAATGGCCACGACCTAAGCGCGGAGTGTAGGCGTACACTCGTCAGTGCATAAATAGTTGATGTGGTGTGTCTATTGATCTTTAACCCGGTACGTCCGGGCTACTGAACGCATAAGGAACATGTAATTCGTTCACAAGATTATATATTTAAATAATTCTCCCAAGTTATAAAATGTTTATGCCACGTGCATCCAAATCAATTTTCAATCATTTTTCAAAATGAGTCAGTTGATTGTATTTACCAGTGTAAACTGACGTATTTTCCCAAAAAGATTAAATGCAGGTACTAAGCGTAATTGGCTGGGATTTCTCCTTAGCATCAATAGAAGTCTCGCAAGCTTAAGATGCCTAAAGTCTGTTGAACTATTGTTTCCATTTTATTTTCGATCCGTCTGTGGATAAACAATCGACAGTTGTGATATTTGATATTACAATATTATATTCGGTTGAATTATATCTTACAATTTGCTTCCGCTGTGCATATTAAATATTGTGTTGTTTGACTATTATGTTGCCAACCACGTCACGATACTCCCCCACCGGGCCCACCGGTGACACGTGGAAAAGCGGGGTGTGACATTGTGATGGCTATTTGTAAAAGAATCCCAAAGTTGTGGCAAAATTTGAAAGACACACGTGTGTTAAGAGGTGAGTCACAATGGTACCAGCATATAAAAAAGCTAAAGCATAACGTACAACAAAGTAATGCCTAAACTAATGGCATTGAAAGCCAGCAATTCGGGCTCAACTATTAGACATTTTATTCAAATTGCATATGGCATAATTCTAAACTAATGGCATTGAAATTGCCTAAGTGATCAGAAAACTAACCTCAGTTTTCAGCTTGAAGGGTTGTTGAGGAGTCGTCTTAACCGTTCCTCTCTTCCCTCTACCTCTAGAAGTTGCAGAGGATTCAGAGCTCTAAATGATCAACAAAACCAATATCATGACTCAGTTTCATCATTTCATATCAAAGCAAACAAAACAAATACTGTATTCATAACAAAGAGCCATAAAACAAGGTAACATACATTTCCTCTACTCCGCCTCCCACCACCAGACTTCCTGTTTGAAACACTAAACCAAAGAACAACCACCCATTCAGTATCAAATCTAAATAAAAATGAGAACATTCTAAAGTTAAATTCTACCAAATCAGTTAACAAAACTAAACAACTTAAACCTTGGCTTACTCCGATCACTCCCCGACGAGCAACAAGACCCACGCAAATCCAACCCCAAACTCTCCGGCGTTAGAAAACAATCCGAACAAGAGAATTCAGTATCAGTCACCGGCGCCTTGGGTCTCAATCCAGGCGAATTTACGCTTATGTTGCAGAGAGGCTATGTAGGGTTTGGTGGATTTTATGGGATTGGAGGGTTAGGGGGAAGATGAAGTGAAGCGGGTGTCTTTAATCCCCTCCGGCTTCTTTTATTAGGGTTCTAAATGAAGATGGCAAATTACCGATTATACCCTTTGGTGTCTTAAAACTTTGGGTTAAAATAGCTTATACATCCTTGTACATGATGCTTGATAACTTGTATGTATGGTAAAATTACCATTTTGTACATCACTTTTCCTTTATAATATATTATAGATAAAACACTGATTGTTTACAAAAGTTAAAAAAAAAAAGATGATATGATAGACCAATGGTATATCAGAATTGTAATAAAAGATACATTTCTATTTGAAACTGGAGTTTCCTTGCACAAGACAATACTGTATCAAACAATATAAAATACAACTAAAGAGCATACTGAACTTTCAAAGCAAGTTTGACAGGTAAAATAATACCACCTAAATAAAAAGAAGCAAAAATGTCAAACTAAGCTACACATAATATACAATAAGTTACCAGTATAGCTATAAACCATGTTAATTATACTTCATTACTCTTTCTGCCACAACTTAATAAACATAAAGAACAAATTAACATGCTACCCAGTAAAAAATATATTTTTATATAAATGGTACAATTAACCTTAACACCACACTAAAAACCAAATACAGGGCCACCAACACAAGCATCCTTAGTCAAAACCAAACTACAATTAATATACCATAAGTTGTAGGCGTAGCCAGTGTTGTAAAGATCGAGATTAATCGCCAATTAATCGGTAGTTCATCAACTAACTTCACCTAGTTGGGCCAAACATCAGTAATCAGTCAAAGTCAGTCAAAACATGTCATCAAAATCCAATCCAATCAAATTAATAAGTTTGAAAAACTACATATAAAATTCCAACCAGATGCTTTTGAATCATTCTAGCAATGCCTAACTGCTCCAATTCCCACAAAATATCCAGAAAAACAAAAAAATAAAACAACAGTAAACAAAGAACAAGTAACCACAGGCATCTAAACAACAGTAAACACTTCAACAATAAAAAATTAAAAAAAAAACAAATCAACACAAAAAGTCGATAATCGACAGACCTTGATCATGAAGCAGATGAGGAAGCTTCCGTTGAGAAGCAACACCGTCTCTAGCATCAAGTTCCATCTCTGCAGCCCTACGATCCGCCATAATCTGATCCAGATCTCTCTCGTCCTCAAGCGATTTATCTTGTGTTGCAGAGAGGCTATGTAGGGTTTGGTGGATTTTATGGGATTGGAGGGTTAGGGGGAAGATGAAGTGAAGCGGGTGTGTCGTATAGATGACAGGAAACTGGATTTGGGTATTAGGGTTCAGAACTGTGACGGCCTGGGAGCCACAGATTTGGAAGAGGAAGAGAGAATGAGCTATGGAAGAAAAAATGATGGGTCTGTATGCAAGTTGGAAAGTCACCAGGGTTAAATACCAAGAATGCCCCTCTAGTGTCTTAAAATCTTGAGCTCTTGACGATTTTACCCTCACAAAACAAGCTTTCATTAGTTGTTCATGTTGCTTTAAGAGTTGGACACGATGTAAAATTACGTTTGTGTACGTCACTTCTCCTTTTTATAATAGTATAGATTATTATTTTATTCTTATAAAGAAGCAACATGTTAGTGCATATATGTGTTGTAAGTTGGGCTTAGGTGTTTTTCAAAAAACTCTTTATACTTTGTGGAGTTTCAGTTATAAGCTTCCAAAGGAAGCTTTGTATTCCAGAAGAGGGTTTAATCTCACCTCACCCACACTCACGCACATGAGAGAGCGCCATCACTCCGCATCACACCTCTATAACCGCCACCGCCACCTCCACCGCCACCGCTGTCATATCTCCGGCATCAACGATACTTAGTAGGTGATGAAGGTTCCATAGATGATTAACGGCAGTCACGATAGAGGGTTTTAAGGGAGAGTGGGTCGATGGCTTAGGATGGTTGAATTGTCACATCAGACGACAATTTGAAAACACATGTGTGGTTAAATGACTGATGGTGGTGGATATGGTTCAACAGATCGGCATTGCTAGGGTTCCGACGAGATTTTAGCAAGATTCTGGTGACCCGGTTCAGGTATGCGTGCTTTATTTTCAATTATATCTGCTTAGTACGAGTCTTGATTTGGTTGTATGTCAAATTTTTTGATAAAAGTTTGGAAGCATCTGAAAATGGAACATGCTTGGAAATGATCCTTGGGAGTCTTTTCTTGATTCACAGTTTCACAGTACTGTTTTATGTTGCCCAAAGTTATTTTAGTGTTTCTGCTAAGCATATGTGTATACACCATATGTGGTCATTGTAGCGTTATAGATTATGAATTATACTTGATACTTGGTGGAGTATATTTTATTTAGGTTGTTGTCTTTTGATAAAAGCGAGGTCTTTTGATGATGATTCTGCTATAGTTTGATTCTCTTTTGGTCTCCTTTGTTAGGGTTTTTGATAAAACCCTAGGTCGATTTATGTTGCTTTCGGTGCCTGGGGTTTCTAAGGCTTCGATTCGCTTCCATTTTCGGCGGTTAAGGTTTATGATACAGAACCACAAACCAACCTTTTACTATTTGTTTTTTTTCGTTGTTGGGTTTCTGATATTATGGTTGTGGTAAACGGTGTTGCCTGGAGTGTTATAAACGAGGACGACAAGTGTCATATATTTTACTTGCAACCCGTCTTACAGCCAAAACGGACCAATAGCCAAATCCGAGCCGAATCTTTTTTCCTTTTGAGGTTGTTAGTAAATCATATTGTGTTTGTGTATAATGCTACTGCTCTATTCATTCTGATGTTTGTGTGTGTGCTGTGTTGGTGGCCGGTACGATTTGAGCTGGCGAAGAATCTTGCTTTATTTTGTTTTGTTGATATGTTTAGCGATTTCAGTGATAGCAAGTTGCTTGGCAATTGAGAATTCATTAGTTAAATACAATTATAAGTATCCCTAATTATAAACAAGAATAGAAAGACGAAAGCGATGATCAAAACATTATCCTAAGCTTAAAACAAAGCACACTAACATTATCTTCAAAATAATAACACTACCAGACCTCAAGTCAGTTGACTTTTCAAAGTCAATCAGTCCATTGATTTTGTGACACTTTTTTTGGGCTTTGTAAGTGTACTTTGTTGTATATTACTTCTTATTTAAATCAAATGAAAGACTAATTTGTTTGCTCAGCTGAAGGACTTAAAGGCTGGACTCGCACCTCTTCGTCTCGCCAAAGTCGCAGGTAATGCTCCCAGCAAGTCAAAATGATGACTTGGTAGTTATCTCATTAATTATAGATATTGAGATTAATATGTTGATGTTTGAATAATGACTTTGTTTTTGTGATAACAGTTGCATATACTTGATGTTTGTAGGTTGGGAGCAGCATCACACAAAACCAACGATAGAAGGAACAATGATCTTATAACAATAAAAATTAAAAATCGTGAAAAAGGAAATGACCAAGAGATGCTGCTTTGGTTTATGTGGAAGTTCAAATGGATCACAAAGGTAGGAAAACCCAAGTTTCGCTTCAAATCATGTGGGGTTGGTTAACTTTTGTCATTAATTGTATATTTTGGTTATCTAAAGAGTTGTACAATAATAGACTTATTGGATAGACATGTATATATTTTGGTTATCTAACGAATTGTAAAGTAATAGACTTATGAAGTTCTAACTATTCAGATTATATCATTTACATAAACAGTGATTGATGCCAAGGGCCATAGAGTTATAACGTCCGTTTGGTTCGTTTGATGTCAAACGCTACCCCCTTATTTTATGTTTCGAGTTTCGACATTCGTTGCCCGCGCCGCAACGCGCGCGGGTCGAATATCTAGTTCAACGTTAATTAGTAAACATTTAATGGCTAAACTAATATCTTAGGTCTAGAGTACCTCAAAAGTGGAAAAAGAAAAAAGAAGTTTAGCTGGCTCAATCATCCAAACCACTAAGATTATTTTATTTGATTTAGTGTTTGGGCTAACTAATTTTAGAAACATGTTATTAAAGTTTTAACAAATCCTTAATCCACCCAAAACATATCCCATTGGCCAATGTACTTATTCTTACTAAGTTTTGAAAGTCTCTAGATGTCCCAAAAGGATTCATATGTCAGTTTGGGTTTAAGTGTAGACTGGTCATTTTGTGTTTAACAGATTATCTCTGAAAACCAATCGGCGTTTCTGGAAGGAAAATTCATTCTGGATGGGCCTCTTATTGTCAATGAGGTGATTTCTTGGCTAAAGAAGGAAAAATCGAAGGCGTTTATCATGAAGATTGACTTTGAGAAAGCATATGACAACGTCAATTGGAACTTTGTGATCTCGGTGTTGAATCAAATGGGCTTTCCTCCTAGGTGGTGCTGTTGGGTTTTGGGGATTCGGAAGTCCGCTCGATCTTCTGTCTTAGTGAATGGTTCGCCTACGTTCGAATTTAAATGTGCTAAAGGTATGAGGCAAGGAGACCCTCTGTCTCCCTTTCTTTTTCTTGTGGTAATGGAGGCTTTATCCTGTATGTTTGCTAAGGCGAGAAGAGCAGGGGTTTTCAAAGGTATCCAGCTGCCTAAAGATGGTCCTGTGTTATCCCATTTGTTCTTTGCGGATGACGCTATTATTCTCGGTGACTGGTCTATAGATGAAGTCCTCAAAGTGGTCAGAATTCTGCGTTGTTTTCATATTTGTTCCGGGCTCAAAATTAATATTGCTAAGTCCAACTTGTTTGGTATTGGAGTCTCGGGGTCGGATATTGATGCTATGGCTGGGATGGTGGGTTGTAAACCTGAAGCCCTCCCTTTCACCTATTTGGGAGTGGTTGTAGGTGCGAACATGAACCGCATTAATAATTGGAAACCGGTATTCGATGTGTTTGAAAGACGTCTTGCCACCTGGAAGTCCAATTTATTATCCATTGGAGGCAGGGTTACGGTCATAAAATTTGTGCTTGAAAGCTTGCCAAGTTACTATTTCTCTCTATATAAGGCTCCGAAAAAAGTTATTCACGATTTGGAAAGTATTATCAAGAAGTTTCTATGGGGCGGTACGAGCAATGACAAGAAGATGCATTGGGTTGGATGGGATCGGGTGGCGTCGAGGAAGAGTCAAGGGGGCCTCGGTATTAGTAGACTCGGTGACACTAATATTGCGTTATTGTCTAAATGGGGATGGAAATTCAAGTCCGAGCCATGGAACCTCTGGAGAAAAGTGGTGGAGTCGATCCATTCAAGCAGGTCATCGTGGGAATGTATTCCGTTTAAGTCGTACATCGGTGGAGTTTGGTGTAATATTGCGAGACTTTTTGTTAAAACAAAGATTAACGGGCTGCCGCTTCGGAATTGTATTAAAGGTAAAGTTGGTAACGGGGAGGCGATATCATTTTGGCTGGATGTTTGGCTGACGGATAACCCCTTACGTTTTGTTTTCCCTGCTTTGTTCGCCATTGACAACAAGAAAAAGTGCTTAGTTAGTGACCGAATTAATATGGATGATCCTGGCCGGCAATGTCTGTGGGACTGGAAACGGACCCCTTCCTCCGATTCTGAACTTGCTGAACTTCATCAGCTGGTCACTTTGATTCAAGGGGCTGTCTTCCTTATTGGAGAGGATAAATGGTGCTGGAATACTAACCCGAAAGGTGAATTTTCGGTGTCGAACGTTAAGAAGTTGCTGAATTTTTCGATGGATGTCAGTAATAGATTTGTTTGGCAATGGTGTAAGTGGATTCCATTAAAATGCAACATCTTTGCATGGAGAGCGGAGATGGGCAAAATTCCTACTGTGATGGCTCTCCGGGATAGGAACATCCAGATTGAGGACTCTTCGTGTACGCTTTGCCACTATGGGGATGAGACGGTCGATCACATTTTCACTTCTTGCTCGTTCGCGGTCAGACTTTGGTCGTTAATTAGGACCTGGTGCAACACTCCTATCTTTTTGGTATTCTCTTTTAGAGACCTCTTGGAGTGGCATAATCACTCGGGGAAGTCGGGTCGAGCTAAAGAGGCGATCAAAGGTATTATTATCGTAGCTTGCTGGAGTTTATGGAAGGCTAGGAATGATAAGAGGTTCTCAAACTTGGCGGTTAGAGTAGAAAACATCTTTAGTCAAGTCAAAGCCGTTAGTTTTCTTTGGTTCGTTAATAGATCGAGTCATAAGGATGTTTCGTGGGACGATTGGTGTAAATTTGTGAATATGTAGCCTTGTTGTCTTCTAGCCTGCCGGGTTGTGGCAGGTTGGGGTTCCGTTGTTAATGAAAGTTACCGTTCAAAAAAAAAAAAAAGCACAAAGTATTTATCAATTTGGGGTTACCTTATATGGTATATAATGATAATGAAAAAGCATGCCAACAGTTTACAAGGTATACAAATATATCATTTTTTTTAAATTGTTGAGCATTTAGCACAAAAGATATGGCATACAATACAAATTTAAACCGTATAATATTTATTTACTCTATTAGTAATACTTAAACACAATAACATGAATAAATCAAACTAATATTTCAATGTTTTTAAACGCTTTTCTATCAACCCATTTACACCTCTTTTTATACTATATATAAAATAATTACAAAAGGCATTTGTTAAAATATAATTTTTCAAAATCATAAAGTCTTACAATTGGACAACTTTTTTTTAACGGCCAACGGAATCAATCCCGAACACTCTTGGGGTACCCACTGGACAAATAGAGTACTCCGAGAGTAACCCAAGTCCACCACCAATTCCGGGGAAACCCCGGTAACCCACCCGCCCGTAGGCACGACAGTGAAATTACCGGTAAAACCCGTTTGGCTCAAAGATCCAACCCAAATTTACCTGGGTCTCCTATCATTGCCCACCAGTGCCTCACTCTGCATCAAGTGGGGGTTGAACCTGCATCTCTCAAGAGAAATGCAAGCCTCCACCACTTGATCTAGAGATCATTGGCTACAATTGGACACTTACAAACAACAATTACACATGTTAAAATTGTTTGTGCATAAGACTATCACTAATGGTTCTACACCAAGGGTGTGAATCATCCAAGTCATGCTTAAGTAACACAATTTTTACAAGTTCTTGAATGTGAATGAGTCTGTAACACTGCATAGGAGGGAGTGTGGATGGCTAGACGTTAGCCTACTAATACCTGAATGGGCTTAGGGTGAAGGACGTGACAAGTTTGGTCGACGTGCCTTCGACATAATGGCGGTCACACTCTAAACGTAACTCCTCGACACAGTCTAAAGCAATAGATTGAAATAGGGTTGTCAACGAGCCGATGCGAGCTGAGTCAGGGCAAGCTCGAGCTCGGCTCAATTAAAAACCAAGCTGGCTTGGCGCATATTTGAAACCGAGATGAGAATCTTAGCTCGAGCTCGGCTTGGTTTTTAACTAAGCCAGCTTAGCTCAGTTCAGTTTGGCTCCATCTTGGCTCAGTTCAAAATTCGATAGTCTTTGATATCATTCAATAGTTCAAAATGTAATATCAAAAAATAAGTTTAACCTACTATATTACTAGCCAAAATCAAGTTCATCAAATATGAAATAAGTTTTAAATTTCAACGAAATATACTATAAGTTCATTAGCATCATAATCAACCCCCAAATATGTTGTTGATATCTTATTGCACTCATAAATACATGCAAACAATAACCAATTATCTATAACATATTATATGTTTATTAAAATAAAGCATATTAAAGGTAAAATAATCCGAGCTAAGCCGAGTTGAGCTAACAAGCGAGCCAATTTGACTCGTTACGAGCCGAGCCGAGCTAGGCTCCATTTCTAATCGAGCTAAATCCGAGCAAACTTCGAGTCACGAGCTTTTTGGACAGTCCTGGTTGAAAAAAAAAGGACTACAATCACCCATCAGACCATACCCAAGGGACCAATTATGTAAATGTCTCCCGCAATAAATTTCCCTCTAATATTCGATCACAAACATTCACTCTTTACACTTTTGCCCCTACAACCCTTTTGCCCTAATTACTCTTCCCCCCGCCCCAATCCAAACCACACGCCTCCACTCTCCACCACCGTCAACCACCACCACCACCACCACCACCACCACCACCGTCATCCACTCATGGATCCTCAACTCCAGCAAGCACAACTAGCCGCCATCCTCGGAGCCGATCCATCTCCATTCGAAACCCTAATTTCGCATTTGATGTCATCATCAAACGAACAACGATCAATCGCAGAGCTTCTATTCAATCTATGCAAACAAACCAATCCGGATTCACTCTTTCTCAAGCTCGGTCACATGCTCCAGACCTCCCCTCACATGGAGGTACGTGCCATGTCAGCAATTTTGTTACGGAAGCAGTTAACACAGGACGATTCGTTAATATGGAACAGGTTATCTCCGAGTAACAACTTGTTAAACCACAGGGACTAAGAGTGTAATTTTGAAAAGTTGGGGACTAAAGGTGAAATTTCACCAAACCACAGGGACTATCCGTGCATTTTACTCTTGTATTTAACTAGAATTACCACCCGCCGCATTGCGGCGGGGATTCTTTAGTTATGTATCGTATTAGATGAAATGCAAATGTTTCTTACATGACCACGAGCCTGTGTAAAACATATAAAATAATAACTAAGTCGATTTCTGACCCGTGTGTTGCAACAGACCTATCAAACGGGGAAAATAGACGCGTTGCTATGGGCCTGTCAAATGGGAAAAGTAGATGAAAAAGCATTGAACCCCACACGCACATTGCGACGTGTTAACTCGGAAAATTTAGAACGAAACGTTAAACGGAAAATTTACGAAAGATTAAAGGTCTGAGGGATCAAAATTGAAAGTAAAAAAAGTGTTGTGGTTAAATTGTAAAAGATGAAAAACTTTGTGTTAAAAGCAAAAAAATCAAAGGGGTTAATTGCAAAAGATGAAAACTTTAGAATTAAAAGTGAAATATCAAATTAATCAAGGATTAAATTACTTAAGATTGAAACTTTAAACATAATTTGCCAAATATGTAAACTTTAGAGTTAGAAGTGAAAATTTCAAAATTATTTTTGAAAAACTCCCAAAGAATCATGTACAACATATATATGCATAACTAACTTGCTAATTTATAGCATTTAAATTATAATTAATATAGATTAATTAATAAATACTAAACAAGTCGAGCCCGAGCCGAGCTCGAGCTTGAAAAATTACCTTCGAGCCGAGCTCGAGCTTTAGAAATAAAGCTTGAATCGAGCCGAGCTCGAGCTTGAGCTTTCATATGTTAAACGAGCTCGAGCTCAGGCTCGACTTGGCTCGTTTACACCCCTACTTATAAACAACAATTACACCTGTTAAAATTGTTTGTCCATAAGACTATCCCTAATGGTTCTACACCCAACGGTGTGAATCATCCAAGTCATGCTTAGGTAACACAATTTTTACAAGTTCTTGAATGTGAATGAGCCTGTAACACTACATAGGCAGGAGTGTGGATGGCTAGACGTTAGCCTAATAACACCTGAATGGGCTTAGGATGAAGGACATGACAAGTTTGGTCGACGTGCCTTCGACATAATGGCGGTCACACTCTAAACGTAACTCCTCGACACAGTCTAAAGCAATAGATTGAAATAGGGCTGTCAACGAGCTGATGCGAGTTGAGTCAGGACAAGCTCGAGCTCGCCTCGATTAAAAACCAAGCTAGCTTGGCGCATATTTGAAACCGAGCTGAGAATCTTAGCTCGAGCTCGGCTTGGTTTTTAACCGAGCCAGCTCAGCTCGGTTTAGTTTGGCTCCATCTTGGCTCAGTTCAGTTGTTTGGAATTTAAAAACCAATATTAATATATAACTTTCAAAATTCAATAGTATTTGATATCATTCAATAATTCAAAATGAAATATCAAAAATAAGTCCAACCTACTATATTACAAGCCAAAATAAAGTTCATCAGGTACGAAATAAGTTTTAAATTTCAACGAAATATAATATAAGTTCATTAGCATCATAATCAACCCCTAAATATATTGTAGATCTCTTACTGCACTCCTAAATACATGCAAACAATAACCAATTTTCTATAACATGATATATGTATATTAAAATAAAGCATATTAAAGGTAAAATAATCCGAGCCAAGCCGAGTCGAGCTAACAAGCGAGCCAAACCTCCGTTTCTAACCGAGACATATCAATCGAACTTTCACCGAGCTAAATCCAAGCAATCTTCGAGTCACGAGCTTTTTGGACAACACTGTGTTGAAAGAAAAAAAGACTACAATCACCCATCAAACCATACCCTAGGGACCAATTATGTAAATGTCTCCCGCAATAAATTTCCCTCTAATATTCGATCACAAACATTCACTCTTTACACTTTTGCCCCTACAACCCTTTTGCCCTAATTAGTCTCCCCCCGCCCCAATCCAAACCACACGCCTCCACTCTCCACCATCGTCAACCACCACAACCACCGCCATCACCACCACCGTCATCCACTCATGGATCCTCAACTCCAGCAAGCACAACTAGCCGCCATCCTCGGAGCCGATCCATCTCCATTCGAAACCCTAATTTCGCATCTGATGTCATCATCAAACGAACAACGATCAAACGCAGAGCTTCTATTCAATCTATGCAAACAAACCAATCCGGATTCACTCTTTCTCAAGCTCGGTCACATGCTCCAGACCTCCCCTCACATGGAGGCACGTGCCATGTCAGCAATTCTGTTACGGAAGCAGTTAACACAGGACGATTCGTTAATATGGAACAGGTTATCTCCGGATACTCAATCCTCGCTTAAATCTATACTGTTGACTTGTGTGCAGAAAGAAGAAGCGAAAACTATTATGAAAAAGTTGTGTGATACCGTTTCGGAACTCGCTTCGAGTGTTTTACCGGATAACGGTTGGCCCGAGCTGTTACCGTTTATGTTTCAGTGTGTTTCGTCGGATAATTTTAAGCTGCAGGAGTCTGCTTTTTTGATTTTTGCTCAATTGTCGCAGTATATTGGCGAGACGTTGATTCCGCATATTAAGCATTTGCACGGTGTGTTTTTACAGTGTTTGACTAGTTCAGGTAGTTCGGACGTGCGAATTGCTGCATTAAGCGCGGTGATTAATTTTATTCAGTGTTTGAGTTCGGGCGATCGGGATAGGTTTCAGGATTTGCTTCCTGCGATGATGACGACGTTGACTGAAGCATTAAATGGTGGACAAGAGGCCACCGCGCAAGAGGCGTTGGAGTTGTTGATTGAGTTAGCGGGGACGGAACCGAGGTTTTTGAGGCGGCAGTTAGTGGAGGTGGTCGGGTCAATGCTGCAGATCGCTGAAGCGGAGACGTTGGAAGAGGGGACGAGACATCTTGCGATTGAGTTTGTGATTACGCTAGCGGAAGCTAGGGAGAGGGCGCCGGGTATGATGAGGAAGTTGCCGCAGTTTATTAGTAGGTTGTTTGGTATATTGTTGCGGATGTTGTTGGACATTGAGGATGAACCTGCATGGCATACGGCGGAGAATGAGGATGAGGATGCGGGAGAGTCGAGTAATTATAGCGTTGGACAGGAGTGTTTGGATCGGTTAGCTATTGCTTTAGGTGGGAATACGATTGTTCCTGTTGCGTCTGAGCAGTTGCCAGCTTATTTGGCTGCACCCGAATGGCAGAAACACCATGCTGCTCTTATTGCTCTTGCACAAATAGCCGAGGGTTGCTCAAAGGTAAAAATGTTTTCAAATGTGTTTATTGTGAGTTCTTTGATGTTTAGTTAGCTAATTTGGTATTGGTATATATATATATATATATATAGAGAGAGAGAGAGAGAGAGAGAGAGAGAGAGTTTAAAATACAAGACCACCGTATCGTGCGATGCACGCAAGCATCTCAACCGCACATCTGATCTAATCTAGGCTTTCAATTGAATGCGGTGGCAAAATGGTAATTAACTTTGTATAATTACGCACGTTATTTGCATAATTACGCACGTTATATTGGTGATCACGCATGCAACGCACAATAAGGAGGTCTTGTATGTTAACCTATATGCCAAATGCACTTTTTGGTTTTCTATCCGCATATTGTTTGTACTTGTCATGTAACTTTGTTATTTTCATGTTGTTTTGGTAAAAAGTATTGCCTCCACTGCTGCTGCTTAAATTTTGAAACTTGAATAACTTGTGAGTTGTGATACAGGTGATGATCAAGAATCTGGAGCAAGTGGTGTCGATGGTTTTAAATTCATTCCAAGATCCACACCCACGTGTGAGATGGGCTGCAATCAATGCAATCGGACAATTGGCCACAGATCTAGGCCCAGACTTGCAAGTTCAATACCATCAAAGAGTGCTACCAGCTCTAGCTACTGCAATGGACGACTTTAATAACCCGCGAGTTCAGGTAAAATCTGTTTATTACTTTATTAATATGCATATATGTTGGTTGCTCTGGGTTATAGAGGCATATGTGGAGACATAGAACTTACATATAGGTGCTGGTTTAGCATTGTATTTTTGTATCTGTATTCTTTATATGTTGCATAGCTTTTGGAATCTAATCAAATTGTTAAGGGTCTTGCTTCCTGCTATTTGGTGTAATAAGTTTCTAGTTGAGTTGGCTACAAAACCATGTGTAAAATATAGCGAGCTTAGTTTAATTAGTATTTATGATCATGATTCATGAAACAAACACGTTTTTGCTTTTTAATGCACATATAAGGGAGGAATTTAGGTGTCCATTAAATATATATTTTTTTTACATAAGACAAAGGTTCAGCCATTCAGTTGTAGATTGATATGCAAACTAAACAAGACTAGTTTAAAATAACTAATGCTCATTCAACAACAAAAGTTATTTTCTTAACTTTGTAATGCATGTTAAACAAGAGATGATTTCATTTGTATTTTTAGCATGGTTGTAAAACAAGGCCTCCAAGGCCGAGTACTCCTCGAGTAGTCGCAACAAGGTGGCTGCCGAGGCGACTTTCTACAACTCTGTCTAATTACTTGGAATCGATCAAACGCGGTCAACCTCGGCCAGAATCGGATCTGGTAGGTCAACTCGGGCCGAGTTTGACTTAAAAAAATAAAAAACAAGTTTCTATGCCTATCATAATAATATTTTCACGTATTTTGTTATAAATATTAGTAAATTTATGTTATTTGACATATATTTAATTTCTGAAAACTAACTTCTTTATAATTTAACATGCCCGAGTACTATCCGAGTACTCTCCGCCTAGGCCGAGTACTCTCAACTCCCCAGTCGACCGACTAGGGAGCGCCTAGCGACTTTTGCAACCATATTTTTAGGCATATCTTAAAACAAAGATGAGTTACACCTGACTCAAGAATAAATGTCGCTTGCCTAACTACAAAGTTTTCATATTCGATTGGGTACCCCTCTTTTTTTTTGCAACATCACGCGTGTTCTCTTTTTTCTTGTATCTATTTTTGGTAAGTGTGCATGGTATATTCTTAATCAATGAATAGAAATGACTAAATATCTGAATGACATCATACGTCTTGAATGCACTTCCATTCTCTTTTTTGCAATTATTAATACATTTATTATTATTATTATTATTATTGTTGTTATTATTATTATTATTTTTATTGTTGTTGTTGTTATTTTGTGAGGCATCTTAGAATTTGTAGCATGTATTTCTTTTTTAAAACTTGACGTGGCATCGAAACTGATATAGCTTCATTGAAAAAGGAGGTGTTTTTCTTCGGCTCAGTTTTTAATATATATATTTTTGTTTTGCAGGCCCATGCTGCTTCAGCCGTGCTAAATTTCAGCGAGAACTGCACCCCTGATATCTTGACCCCTTACTTGGATGGAATAGTGAGCAAGTTGCTTGTATTATTACAGGTATGTTGCAATTTATATGAGCAAAATATGACCTTAAGTTTCTTTTAAAAAATAATAATAATAATAATAATAATAATAATTTTTTTTTGTGTAGAATGGTAAGCAAATGGTACAAGAAGGGGCCTTGACTGCTCTAGCATCTGTTGCTGATTCATCACAGGTAATTCACACATCATCACTTATAGTTTCTAGTCTTGCAACTTTTCTAGTTTACGTTTAATGTCTCACTTATACTTTGTACATCAATAGGAACACTTCCAAAAGTACTATGATGCAGTCATGCCTTATTTAAAAGCTATATTAGTTAATGCAAATGATAAAGCCAATCGTATGCTTCGAGCTAAAGCCATGGAATGCATTAGTTTGGTTGGAATGGCTGTTGGGAAGGAAAAATTTAGAGACGATGCTAAGCAGGTATGTTTTTGTTTGTTACATACACACACACATTCTCATCTTATATATAATATGGAACTTATAGACGTGGTTTTTGATGTTTGTTAAGGTAATGGAAGTGCTCATGTCGTTGCAAGGATCTCAAATGGAGACTGATGATCCCACTACCAGCTACATGCTTCAAGTAGGTGTTAATTTTTAGGACAGTCGATAAAAAAATAAATAAAATAAGCCTATGGACTTTTGCTAAATTTACACATAAAACATATGTCACTTGATGTTAATTTTTGCATGAATAAATCCCCCTTTCACTTTTAAGTTTATCGATGAAAGTCATTTGATTTATTTATATTTTTACAAAAAGTATCTTCATTTTTTTGCAAGTTTAAATCCTTTTGACTTTTTAAAAGTAAAAAATATGTTCCTTTTCATATAATTTTGTCTCTGAACTGTATAAAAAGGATTTTTTTTGTTAATCTTTAAAAGTTCAGGGATTTTGTTTTTCAAAAAAAGAAGTCCATAGGCTTTTTACAACGTTTTATTGTTAATTTTCCTTAACGTACATTTATAGTGATGTTTATATAATATAAGCTTATGCTTATCGCTCTTCGTTGTCACTCTTTTGTACTGTAGGCGTGGGCCCGTCTATGCAAATGCTTAGGCCAAGACTTCCTCCCTTACATGAGCGTTGTTATGCCTCCTTTGCTTCAATCCGCTCAACTCAAACCTGATGTCGTCATTACTTCAGCAGATTCTGATAATGAGATTGATGAATCAGATGACGAAAGGTATCATATTTTATCATATTTTTTTGGATTAATTTGTTTTTTAAATCTGAATAATACTGAGTTGCACACTTTGCAGTATGGAGACGATTACACTTGGTGACAAAAGGATCGGGATCAAAACCAGCGTTCTTGAAGAGAAAGCAACCGCTTGCAACATGTTGTGTTGTTATGCTGATGAGTTAAAGGAGGGTTTTTACCCATGGATTGATCAGGTTAATTTACGTACCTATTTATCTACTATTTAGATAGTGTTTGGTTAAAGCACAAATGATTCTCTCTTGGAATTTGGTAACCTTTGTGAAAACATCATACGTGTTCGCATTCCACTCACTATTAAATTTATGTCCATAGTGATACATGGCGAACAAACTAGGGGTGTGAATTTCTGACACGACTCGAAAACACGACACGAACCTAACATGAAATTCACGGATTTGGGTTTAGTCTAAACAGTTTAGGATCAGTTTCAGGTTGAACCTGCGAACCCATTTAGCTAAACGGTTGGGTTCGGGTCAACCTGGTCGGGTTGGCGGGTTCACCCGTTTAACCCGTTTATATTATATTACATTTTTTAACTATGTTTTATGTCATAAATTAAATTGGGTGTGTATTTTATGCCGTAGTCATAACTTACAAAGAGAAATTGACATAAGATTTTATAATTTAAATATAATTGTATTATATACATTTGTGTTTTTTTGGTAGTAAATTTCAATTTTAATATATTACTTTGCGGAAATATAAAAAATAAAAAATTCGGGTTGAACGGGTTGTGCTCAGGTCAACCCTTGAATATTCGGGCCGTGTTCGGGTTCATATCTATGACACAATTTTCGAGTTCGGGTTGGGTTGAACCTGCCAACCCGTCGTGGACACAACCCCGTTTAGAACCTTTGAACAAACCACACACCACTTTATTGTCATAGTATGAATAAATGCTAATCTATGTATTTAACAGGTTGCACCAACGTTGGTACCACTTCTCAAGTTTTATTTCCATGAAGAAGTTAGGAAAGCAGCTGTTTCAGGTGTCATATATGATTCTTTTTATGGTTGTAAACGAACCGAATGAACATGAATAGGGCTTGTTTGTTTAGCTCAACAAACAAGCTAACATGAACAGATTAAGGAATGACTTTTCGTGTTCATGTCTGTTCATTAAGATAATGAGCTTGTTCGTGTTCATTTATGTTTGCTTTTTTAAAGCTACGTGGACATAAACAAAATAAAATGATTTAACCCGCTTTTAATATACACATAAAACAAACGAACATTAACGAATGTATTTAGGAATGTTCACGAGTGTTAATGTACAAATGTCACTCTTGTTAGTGTTTGTTCATTTAACTAAACACACCAAAAGTCTTGTTTATTTATTAAGTAAAAGAACATTAATGAACTTCCTGTTGAACGTTTGGTTTGTTTGCATTACTTATTTTTCTATAATTTACATTTTTCGTTTATGTTTAAATAAGTTTTAATGGAATTATATTTGTATAGCCATGCCGGAGTTGTTGCGATCTGCAAAATTAGCCATAGAAAAAGGGCTTGCTCAAGGTCGTAATGAATCGTACATAAAACAGCTGTCTGATTACATAGTCCCCTCTTTGGTTGAAGCTTTGCATAAGGTAATGTTATTTCCTTTCACAGTATTTCGAGATTTGGCAGTTTTAACCCGCTTTTACTTGCATATGGGTTGATTGGGGCTCTGTTCTGTATCTTTAACATGTCAAACAAGTACAATTAAAAAGTTAGCTAGAAAGCAAACGGGCCAAGTTAGTCGAACTAGATCATTTCGTTCGTAAAGTTAGATTATTATTGACATAGTATAGTTTGTAATGACATTTGACTCACTAATTACATAGAAGCAATCTTATATTATATAAAAACGCATTCCGAGTCTCACTCAACCTGGCCATTATGAAACCTTTAGCTTTTAGCAGTATGCTTTTAGTTGTAGAAGTCCACTTTTTTATATAGGTAAGACAAAGAATGATAAAAATACAAAATTTAAACATTATATACAATTGTTCTAATTTTTTAACAGATATTGTGGGTTACCACCCGCGCACCGCAGCGGGATCGAAATTTAGATAAAAATAAGCAAATCACGAGAGTTAAAATTGTTTGATCTTTTAGTTAAGGAGCTAAACTTGTCACTATTAAAGTTGAGGGGCTGAAGTTGTTTATTAATAAAGTTGATGGGCAAAAGTTGTTTTAATTAAGGGGCTAAACATGTTATTACCAAAGTGGAGGGGCTAAACATGTCATTATTAAAATTGAGGCGCTAAAGTTTTAAGTAATTTGTTATTCTTATGCGTGGTAAAATGTGCTCACTATGTTGGTTAATCGTTGCAGGAACCCGATACAGAAATCTGCGCAAGTATGCTGGATGCCTTGAATGAATGTATACAGGTTAGTTAATTTATTTTTGTTCGCTTCGCAGCCAATATGACCTTCACTTCACTAAACATGTGAATTCTTAATTATAATCTTTATAGCTTTAGACAATGGATAACTGCATATAATATGTTAAATTCATTTAACTAAGTGTTTTTTTTCAACATGGTGTAGGTATCTGGACCACTTTTAGATGAAAATCAGGTGCGAAGCATAGTGGATGAAATTAAGCAGGTGATCACAGCAAGTTCGAGCAGAAAAACCGAAAGAGCAGAAAGGGCTAAAGCTGAAGATTTTGATGCTGAGGAAGGAGAATTGCTTAAAGAAGAAAATGAGCAAGAAGAAGAAGTCTTTGACCAGGTTCTTAGTCAACAACCCTTTTTCTCTATTGACCTTAATTATATTGAGTTTTGCCAAACGTTCAGTTGTATTTTGTTTCGGTTATTTCGGTTACGGTTCAGTTATTTCGGTTTTCTTAAATTTTGGATTATACTTTATATTTTTTAATCTTACGGAATTTTGCTTCTAAAACCAAAAAACCGAACGCATAATTTTGTTTCAAAATCCGAACACGGAATTTTGTTCCAAAAAACTGAACTGAACCGTTGCTAAAACCGAAACCGAACGGTTTTCAAAAACTGAAAACCTAACATTTAGGTTACGGTTTTGGTTTTACCATAAATCCCAACTGAATTGAACCATGCACACCCCTAGTTAGGGAATTGCTTTGTTGCAAGGGTAAATCATAAATGATAATCAAATAGATATCCTATATGGAAAGTTGGAAACACTTTCCTAAATATACATTCTGACGCTCTAGTGTCTTAAGGTCTAAGGTTAGCAAACCTTATGAATTAAAATATGATTCTATTTCTTTGTTTTTGTGGGTAACTTAAGGTCTAAGGTTAGCAAACCTTATGAATTAAAATAGGATTCTATTTCTATGTTTTTGTGGGTAACTTATATTCTGTTTCAGATTGGTGAGATATTGGGAACCTTGATTAAAACATTCAAAGCCTCCTTCTTGCCTTTCTTTGATGAGATGTCATCGTATTTGATGCCGATGTGGGTAAGTACTTGTGTTAGTTATCATTTATCCATTTATCAAGAACTCTTCTTTTATAGGGGCAAAATTCATATATACGCATTTTACTCATTTTTGGGTTAACGATGACTCCTTAATATTATCTTAAGGGCAAGGATAAAACAGCTGAAGAAAGGAGAATTGCAATTTGCATCTTTGATGACGTGGCCGAGCAGTGTCGTGAAGCAGCTCTAAAGTATTATGACACATATCTTCCTTTTCTTCTTGAAGCATGCAATGATGAGAATCCAGATGTTCGACAGGTCAGCATCATCACCGGCCACTTTTTTGTGACTTCTGTCTCATTGCTCACTGTTTTCTTTTTTAATCCAGGCAGCTGTATATGGACTTGGAGTGTGTGCAGAATATGGCGGTTCTGCTATAAAACCACTCGTTGGAGGTACATTTAATGACATATATAGGGATTATTATATATATATATATATATATTCATATATAATTTCTATTGTTTTTTATTATCCCTCCAAGTTTTACTTTACAATAATATAATTAAATCAATTACTTATAACATACCTTTTCAATTAATTAATGAATAGGAAAACCAAGTTACTTTTGTGAATTATTGCAGCACATAATGCTCTCTTTGTTTATTTACTGAGTGTAATAAGGAACTGATATATTTTAGAGTAAACTACACGGATGGTCTATGTGGTTTACTAAAATTTGAATTTGGTCGCCAACCTTCTAAAAGTACACGGATGGTCCCTGTGGTTTGCATTTTGTAACACATTTAGTCCCCAGTTTTTTCTAAAAGTACATGGATGGTCTCTGTGGGTTTCACTTTGTAACACATTCAGTCCCCAACTTTTTCCATAAGTACAAGGATGGTCCTTGTGGTTTGCACTTTGTAACACATTCTTGGTTTTAAAAAGCGAGAGGCGCACAAAAGCGACGAGGTCTAAAATTGAGGCGCGAAGCGCAAAGCGCAAAAGCGGTGGGCTTTTCGTACCCGAAGCGCAAGATGTTTATATAATTTTTTTTATATATCCCATACATATCCCATAGGTTTTTAGCTTCCTTTAATCAAAATATAGCTATAAGTAAGGCTTTTATACCATTTTAATTACATGTACAAGTCAAAAAACCCAAGGTACAACATTTTTATGCAGTAAAATGCTTAGGGTACATGAGGCGCGCTTTTCAGGCCAAAAAGCCCACAAAAAATCATCAAAAAATGCGCTTTTTTGGCGCTTCCTGTAAAAACACAAGGCGAGAAGGCGAAAAGCCCCAGACCCTGCGCCTTATGTCGCCTTGCGCCTAGGCGCGCCCATAGTTACCTAAATCGCTAGGGTAGCCACGATCCACGTATTGGATCGTGGTGTACCCAATCGGAAATCGTAAGCGTACCGGAACGACATGGTCCGGCGAACCGAGTTGCGTCGGTACGGTGTTCTTGATTGCGGAGGTACGGAGATCCAAATTGATCCGGTTCAGCAAACCAAATAGACAAGGTCGACGTTCCAAATCGATTGGGGTACAACATCCATAGCTATTTTAGGCGGGAAACAGGAAGAAAGGGGAAGAAGAAGACCAGCGGCTGCGTTTGTGTGTTATCAGGCTGTTTTAGGCTTTTTAGGTTTAAAGAAGTTTGGTTATTTCAACATTTAACCCCTCTATGTTTTTTAGTTTACATTTAAACCCTAAAATTTATAGTTTTTACATAAAAAGTGTAAAAGTAATTTTTTTATTTAAACATTTAACCCCCCTCTATCTTCACTAGTTTACGTTTGATCCTTAAACTTATAAACTTATACATAAAAAGTATAAATTAACATTATATATATATAACATTTAACCAAATTACATCAATTTCTACTCCTATTCAATTTCAATTTATGTTTTAATCTGTGTACACTGAACCGGACTCCATGGTACACTGTACCGGTTCGTACCGAAATGAACCTACCCCCCTTCGTACCGAAAACGTCACCTCTAGCGAATCGCGTACCCGAACCACGTACCCGTACCGGAGCGAACCGCGAATTAGGTAACTATGGGCGCGCCTAAGGTGCGCTTTTTAAAACCAAGAACACATTTAGTCCCTAACTTGGACTTGCTAAAAGCGTTAGATTTATTGGCTGGGGACTAAATGCGTTACAAACTGCAAACCACAGGGACCATCCATGTACTTTTGAAAAGCTTGGGACCAAATCCAAAATTTTGGTAAACCACAGGGACCATCCACGTACCTTACTGTATATTTTATTTACTATGGAATATAAATATGAGGTTTAATGTTTCAAACGGTAAATATAACGTTAAGAAATATGGAGGTTAACCATGGAACTCTAAATACTAGAAGGATGTATATGAAATTGCTTCTTTTGCAAATATAATATTTAGTTGTGAACTTAATTTTACAGAGGCTCTTTCAAGGTTGAATGTGGTAATTAGACACCCTAATGCTCTCCAGCCTGAAAATGTTATGGCATATGATAATGCGGTTTCTGCTTTGGGGAAAATATGTCAATTTCATCGTGACAGCATCGACTCCGCTCAGGTAGATCATACCTTATATTACTTTATGAATATATTCATTTACGATTTATAGGCGTATGCTGTTCTAGTTAGATACATATATGTTTTGGGCTCTTTGAAATTGGTATTTACCAACTTACAGTTTATGCCTTACTGACCACCACATCAGTTGACACATATGCAGAACATGCTTATGTGATCAAATACCAGATTTTTTTATTACAATATTAAAAAAAGATAATTTAATTTTTTTTAGAGTAAAATGTCATTTTTGTCCATGAGGTTTGGCCAGTTTTGCGACTTTTGTCCAAATGTTTGTTTTTCTGCATCTGGATTCAAAAGATTTGGAATCTTGTCTTTTTCATCCGGCTCGTTAACTGCATCCATTTTTCTCCGTTAAGTTGGTGGTATTTTCATCTTTTTTGTTAATTTAAAGGGCAATTTGGTCCTTTTCAAGGGTATTCGGTCTTTTTACATAAAATGAAAAAGTCTGAATTGCTCTTTAAGTTAACAAAAAAGACGAAAATACGAGCGACTTAACAGAGAAAAATCGATGGAGTTAACGAGCTGGATGAAAATGGCAAGATTTCAAACCTTTGGATCCAGATGTGGAAAACAAACATTTGGACGAAAGTCGCGAAACTGACCAAACCTCAGGGACGAAAACGACATTTTACTCTAATTTTTATCTAAACATAGTTAAAGTGTCAGATAAGATATGTGGCATCTGGATACACATTAAGTGACATATAAAAGGCCACATTAGCAAATTTTGAAATGTTAGTACTAAACGGAGTAAACCGTAACATGGTTGTTAAATCTGTAACGAAATATAAGTTGGTATTTACTTGGCGCCTTATAGTTGGTTGCTAAAAGTGGGAAATTTTGTAATCTGGTTTCTGTTTTTCTCGTATTAAAATGTTGTGTTGTTTGGCAGATTATTCCTGCATGGTTAAGCTGTTTGCCAATCAAAGGAGATCTTATTGAGGCTAAAGTTGTTCACGAACTGCTTTGTTCAATGGTCGAACGGTAAATGTGCATGATGCTTTCTTTTGGTTTTCATTTAAAACCTTATTTTTGTAGTGCTTCTAACAAAGTCCGATGTTTATACTTTATACTACAGGTCAGATATGGAACTTCTGGGCCCCAACAACCAATACGTGCCAAAAATCGTTTCTGTCTTTGCTGAGGTTAGTTGTCCTTCATTAAGATAGTTTTTGATCGTTATATTTTACTAGACACACATATTTTAAGCAAATTATTTAAGAATAAATATGATTTATCGTTAATGGGTCAAACGGGTAAAATATATAAAAAAACTAGCTAAAGGTCAAATAAATGGAATGGGTAGAAATAAAATGGTTTTTCTAAACTATGTTAGACCCACTATTTTTTTTAAAAAGTTCAAAAACTCTTTTGACATAGTATGAATCTACTCACTTGATCCTAGGGATGAACTCGGTACCATATTGGCACTGAAAATACCGGACCCAAAAACGGTAAAATATCGGTACTGTATTGAACTGATACCAAACCGAAAATACTGATCAGTGGGTACCGAAATGTAATTGGTACAGTACAAGCGAAAATATTCGGTACGGTATATGACGCCAAAAATCGGTAAATTACCGGTACTACGTTGAACCGGTACCAAACCGAAAATACTGATCCCGAAAACACCAAAAAACACCAAAAAGTGGGTACCGAAAATTAATCGGTATGGTACCACCCAAAATGTTCGGTGCGGTATAGTATTTGACGCCAAAAATCGGTAAAATATTGAACCAGTACTGAACCGAATATACTGATCCTGAAAAAGTGGGTACCGAATCGGTACCGAAATTGAATTGGTACGGTACCATTTGGTACTAGTATTTTTTGGTACCAGTACCGAAATGCTCAACCCTACTTGATCCGACCCGTTTAGCCATGTTGACTATTTTTCTAAAACAATTAATTAAAACTAACCCAGAGCATATTTTGATTTCGATAGATTAACTTGTAAATTAATACTTATTTTATATTTTCAACAACTTTCATTTGTCAACTAGAATTCTATTTGATGCATCTGTCATTTGAGTAACCAATACTCACACCTGCTTACTTTTTCAACCTTATTTTTTAACTTTTGTTTTTATATAAATTCAAACTTTTGTCGATTTTAGATTCTTTGTGCCGGCAAGGATCTGGCAACAGAACAAACAATCAACCGAATAGTCAACTTACTAAGACAGCTCCAACAAACACTGCCGCCTGCTACGTTCGCATCAACATGGGCATCGTTGCAGCCACAACAGCAACTTGCAATACAATCATTCCTTACATCATAACATGATTAACATCATCCGTCATGCATATACGCAAGAAGCTTCTAGAAACTTCGCCGGCTAGGCGGCTACTTTGTTTTTTGTGGAAATTGATGTTGGGTTTTTATGTGTCGCCCATTCTTTGCGCCATACAATCATTTTTCAGTGTGATGTCGCGCAACAACCTCGGATGGGTTGTTTGGTTGAGTGAACAGATGGGAAGAAAAGTTGTGTATTTGATATTTTTTTTTCGTATATTGTACATCTGTCGTAGATGGCGGTCGTCTACGGTTGTGAGGTTTTTGTTGGTCACCAAGAGTTGTTTTGGTAAAGCAACTTGTCTGAGTTTTGGGTAAATTTTTATTGTTTTTTGACATAAATTAATCAACTTGTTCATTTTGGCTTTTATAATTTATCACTTGTTTGCTTTGTACTTTTGATAATGATGAATCTTATGTTGTTTTTAAGTCATAATATAGGTCTTTTTTTTCCCTACATTTGTTTTTAAGAAACAAAATTAGAGGTTTCATGAATTTGTTTTGGAAGTCATAAATTATCATACAATCTAATAAGAGCATTCACAATGGGGGGATTTCATCTCCATCTATATAATTTAAGGGTCATTCTATTCCCACCCCCCCTAATTACTAATTACACCCCCCCCCCTATTAACAACATTCGTAAAAAAAAATTTCAAACGGCGCGCCCGAGGGGTAGTTTTTTACACCCAAAGTTTGGTGTTTTTATTATTTTTTTGTTTTTTCTTTTTCTTTTTACAAACTTTGGGTGTAAAAAACTACCCCCTCGGGAACCACGTGCCACGGAGGGGCGTTGACCACGATTTTTTTTTTACAACTAGATCCGTATATTTTAACAACATTCGTAAAAAAAAAATTTCAAACGGCGCGCCCGAGGGGGTAGTTTTTTACACCCAAAGTTTGGTGTTTTTATTATTTTTTTGTTTTTTCTTTTTTTTTTTACAAACTTTGGGTGTAAAAAACTACCCCCTCGGGAACCACGTACCACGGAGGGGCGTTGACCACGATTTTTTTTTACAACTAGATCCGTATATTATAACAACATTCGTAAAAAAAAAATTTCAAACGGCGCGCCCGAGGGGGTAGTTTTTTACACCCAAAGTTTGTAAAAAAAAAAAAAAAAAAAAAAAACACTAAAATATACTAAAAGGACAACAAAAAGACAAAAAACACTAAAAACAAAAAGCAAATGATTGATTGATGGATTGATGGATGTGATGTTTTTGTAGGGGGGGGGTGTAATCAGGAATTAGGGGGGGTGGGAATAGTATCACCCTAATTTAACTTGAAAACACATTTTCCTCCATATATTATTTATCATTTAAAAATCTACTACATCCAACTCTCTATCTCTATCATAAATTCATGATCACATACATTTATTTTATTACTTTTTTCTATTTCCTATACACTTAGAATAATAATATAAATTTTTCTATTTCCTACACACTTATAATATAAGGGGTTGATATGAACTTCTAAATAAAGAGGTTGTCCTTTGCTTTCTACAAATCTTTTTTTATTATATAGATTCTAATTCTAATGTAGTGATATTTTTATTTTGTTTTCTCTATTTTTTTACATTATATTATACAGAATATATGAATAAAGAGTGTCTAACATGAATGCACTCAGAAACATAAATTTAAAAGACTCCCACTATTTCCATACCCTATAATCTTATTTTCACATCTCTATATGTATACGGCCCGTATGTAATGTGACTGCACATAATTAAATGCAATGGAATGTTTTGTTTTGACTTGTTTTATATGGGCTGTATAACATTATACGGGCCGTATACAATGTATACGACCAATATAACTTTATACAACCAAACTTGTTTATTTTGATGGGTATTTTGATCAAGTTTTAGGTTTTTTTACATATGTATGTGGGCCGCATAATGTTATACGGTCCGTATATAATTAAATTGTTTTTTTTTTCATTTTAAAAAACCGAAAGAACGTATGGTATAATAACTTTTTTTTATAGACGGCTATATTAGGGATAAACGTACACATACGGTTCGTATATAATTAAATGTTTTTTTTTTAAATTGTATAAAACCGAAAGAACGTATAACTAATAAGTTTTTATGATATACGACTATATTAGCGATAAACGTACACGTACGGTCCGTACATAATTAAATGTTTTTTTTTTAAATTTTATAAAACCAAAAGAACATATAATAAGTTTTTTTATATACGACTATATCAGCGATAAACGCACACGTACAGTCCGTATAAAATTAATGTTTTTTTTGATATACGACTATTTTAGCGATAAACGTACACGTACTAGTGTTGAATAACTTTCGACTTTATTATGCTACGAGTTTCTAATATGTCGCCGATTATGTTACGCTAGCAATTTTAGGTTATTAATCAAGATATACTAACAACAAAACATGTGCATAAGATAAACAATACGATAACATTCATCAAACAAACAAAATAAAATTTAACATTAGATAAATATTTACACTGATTCAAATATAAAACAACAAAAGCAAAATACAATAAACAACTACGGCGGCGGCGGCGATGGTGGTGGTGTAGCGCCAGCTCGTGGAGGTAGGGCCACACCAGCATGCATAGCAGTAATTGCCTCCACCACCCACTGTACGTGCCTCTGTATACGGGATACATCGACCCGTTTGGCAGCTACATCCGACTCGACCCGAGCCACTCTCTCCTCCAACCCCGGTGGAGGCATTACACGCTGTCTCACGCTCCGTCGCGCGTTCATGCGCTCGACCGTACATACTCCACACCTATCTGCGTTCTGTCGACTATAGCCTCACCTGCCCCTCTCCCTCGGCGCCCCCGCACTGACCCTCGCCCTCGCCACCCTCACCACCCTCGCTCCCCACACACGGGAGTGGCTGCCCTTTTTTTTCAACACTAATACCTGTGTGGTGGAGGCTATAAGACCATGTGTAGTGGTAATGCCCTACCCTTGGGCGTTTTATGTCATGTGGCAGCCCAGTCAGCAATGGGGCATTATGGGGCGTTTTTCTAAAATGGGTGTAGTGAGAATGTGGGCATTGTGGGGCATTATGTTAAAAAGGGGTGTAAATAAAATTAAATAAAAAAACATCAAAAATACTTTATTGAACAAACCCATAGACCTGCATGTGATTGGCCAAATCCATTCCCTCTTTGGCGTTGATTTAAGAACGCTTGTGACCAAATTTTGTAAAACACGCCCTTGGGGGCGGAGAACTTGGCGTTGATGGGCGTTTTAGGGGAAAAAGGCCCTAAAACTTTACCACTACGGGTGGTCTAACACGGGTTCGTTTAGTTCTCCTTTTTTGTGTGTGGATAAATTAACTTTTTCGGCTCGATTATGGTTACATGTGTAGATACATCGTCGAGACCGGACCTTCTTCTAAGGTCCGGACCGAAGCAAAAAGAACGAATATCCCTAAGCGCCGTCCCTCAGCTATGAAGACGGACGCATGTCCAAAGGTGCGTCCCGATCGAGTGACGTCATCAAAGTCAACTAGTATAAATACCTTCGCCAAGTACACCACAAGTACGATTTTATGAACCTTCGTCCCTATTTTGTCTCTCTACTTTCTCTCTCTAGCAAATAATTATCCTCACGCCGGAGGGTGGTCGCAGAGTGACCCTCCCACCTCTGCGACGAGCCTAACGGTTTGTTCAGTGTGCAGGTTCAGATCTTCGGGTTTTATCAAAGTCTAAACGTGGTCTTGCAGTGTCCGACCACTTTTTGGATCTTCAACATGCATTTACAAAACCAAATTAACAAAGGTAAACCAATGGTTAACCAAACCGCCATATTCAAACATCTATAGTTCACACACTCCACCCGAATGCATAGAGTTTCTTGCTGATGTGGTTATTTCCTGACCATATATACATGCATCCCAAACAATTTAAATTTTAGAAAGATCTCACTCCTACCATATCAGCTAGTGATTAAAAAATCTCAAATCCATAACAGAACACTAGTGTTAAAATATTCAATCTTCAATTCATTCAGATGTTGCAACCAAACATCTGAATGATATTTTTTATATATCTCGGGGTGTTTATCAAGCCAAAAATATCATGAAATGGGTCAATCTGCAGGAAGAGTCATTAATTTTTTTTTGTGTCAATGCATTTTCGCATGAGAATAAAAACAAACAAGAAAAAATCAGACATCTAACTCAGCTTTCTCCAAGTTCGGTGAGCTTTTGATCAAAACAGCAAGAAAAGTCAGTCCATAGCCGTCATGAAAAGACATTTCTTTTAAACGAAAGTATTTAAGGTGAATTAGTGAGGTTGGAAGCTCTTGTGGAACCAAGTCGGGAACAAACCACTTGAACCATATATAGACCAAAACAATTACCAACAACCAAAGTTAAAAAAAGAACAAAAATTAAATAAAAATCTTTCGGTTATACAAAGGTGGATAAATATTACCTGAATGATCTCACTCCAAATAGTCAGATGTTCAATCACAGGTAAACGCTCAAATAGCTCACTCATGGTGGATTTTTCATGATGCTCTTCAACTTGTTCTTCGTGCATAAGCTGCAACAACTTATTATATTCAGACAAGTTCCGAAAGCCCAGAGAATGAGTAAGAACATACTTACGAGACTAATCCTATTAGGTGATGGAGATTTAGATAAAAGATGTAGAATTGTTTTTCTCGAGATCTTTACACAATCCAAAGAATAAGACTGTAAGGCTACTGGATCCATTGAATACCGGTTGATGATCAAGACAACACCAACCGAGATATAGTTTCGTTAAGTGATGCAGTGAGAAGACGGAGAAGGGTACATTATACGAACTAGAAAGATAACTAGATTATGTAAACTCAAGTCGTAACTTCTTGACATGATGGTTCCCCTAAAAAAGAAGTATTACTCGATCAAGTTCAAAAGAGGGGTAACTATTGTATTCACCCATATAAAGGGTGAACTCGTGTATTGGATACTCGTGTTGTGGCATAACTTGCTGTATAGCACTAAAAAGTTTTCTTGTCTTCATCATTTTCCCTCCATTTGGGAGAGAAAAATCAAGTTTAGAAATTTTGGTCCATTAGTATGTAACATTCCGTCTTTTCATACTTTCTTTATTTAGAAAGTTGTATTTGCATTTCTATTTTTAGTAACTTGTATTCGTATTTCATTTCCGATCTTGTAATCCGAGACTTCGATTATAATGGAAATTCATACTTATATACATACATGTGAAACCGAGACTTATTATACATTCAAACTATCAATCATACATGCACGATACGCAACACATGCATACATATACTTCCCCTACTTGGAAACATACAATAATATGAAGTTGTGACATAAAATAACATCAATATATAAGTTCAGGGGCCAAACTTGAATAAACAAACAAAAGTTTCCAAAATACAACACGCCGCGTCGCGCGGGCTAGCCCTGCTTCCCCGTCGTGCGACGCGTAGGCCTTCGATTCGCAGAAAGTTGTTTGAGGCATTTTGGGTATAACATATGTAAACTAGCAAATTCACACTTACAATCAACCAATCCAATTATACATGTTATGATGTTATGCTTAAAATACATACATGATAGAAGCCATTCTTGCACTATACTTGTCATTAACTTCGTGAGCCTACCTTAACATGTATAGATAGCGCTATAGAAGTAGGGCCCGTTTGTTATTGCTAAGTATTCAATCGTATAACAGTTGTGTTCATTGTTACGACAAGATTTCGCTAGTGGACACTTTGGGTTGACTTGTATTTGTTGCATGCTATCCTTGTATTTTATGCCATAGTATACATTTATGCCATGTTGGTTTAAAAATTAAAACAATCTTTTATTACATATGCTAGTACCGAACTTGTATGCTCGCTAACGCTTTATGTGTTGACCGTTAGTTTAACATATGTTGTGGGAATTTGATGATGAGACGTTTCAAGAAATCAACTAGGATAGACTTAGAAACGCACCATTTTAAACTTTATGTGTTTTCTTTTATGTCGTTACGATCAAACTTGCTAGATGTTGTATTTTTACCTTTCAAAACAATGCAATTCACTTGAAATGAAATGAAATGGTATTGTTAAACTTATAGTCACATTTAGTCAAGTTATGAAGTCTCGAACAATCTCGTTTTCATCTCACTTCGATGTTTCTGCCATCGGTTGGGGTGTGACATAGTACCCCCATTCTTTTGAGAGGACACTTGTCCTTGCTACCTCTTTGATTGGTAAAAGACATAGGATGGTTCCTATTATGCTTTGAGGAAGCGTGCTGATTAAATCCAAAAAACAATTCCTTAGCTTTATCTCAAGAGTGCTTTTGTTGGATCGGTCCTGCAAAAAGTAGTTACCGTGAAGGTCAATTTATAATTTTTTTTTGAACGGCCAACAAACTCAATCCCGAGCACTCTCGGGGCACCCACCGGACAAACGGAGTACTCCGAGAGTAACCCGAGTCCACCACCAATTCCGGGGAAAACCCGGTAACACACCCGCCCATAGGCACGACAGTGAAATTGCCGGTAAAACCCGTACCTAGGTTTCCCTGGGTCTCCTATCATTGCCCACCAGTGCCTCACTTTGCACCAAGTGGGAATCGAACCTACATCTCTCAAGAGAAATGCAAGCCCTACACCACTTGATCTAGAGATCATTGGCGAAGGTAAATTTATAATAAACTCTATTAAGGCATAAAGCATATGGTTATGCTAATAAACATTTTTGCAATTATTAGGAAAATGTTAATAAACTAAAAGCATACACCCACCCACTAGAGACCAACACAAACACACATCAAATAGTTTTTTTTTCCAGTTTGTATATACGATGCAATACGAAGCCTGAATTCAAAGTTGTGGTTAGGTGAGGCCAGGGGTGTTTAAAAAAATCCGAATCCGAAACTCTAAATCCGAATTATCCGAAATTTTGGATTCGGATAGTGATATTGAAAATTTTTGGATATTTCAGATATCTGAAATATAAAATATTTTTATTTTTTAATTATTAAATATATATAACAAATAGTGGGCGAAACTTCAAAACCCCAATTGTTTTCACTTGTTTTCCTCCGCCCACCCACACTAGTGCCTCCTCTTTGACGTTCAAATCTCATAAAGTCCGCAACGATTTCAGTGATCTGTTAATCTTCATCGTTTCAACAAGACGACATCAGGAATATGCTAATCTTCATCGTTTCAACAATCTTCATCGGTTAATCTTGCCTCGTCGCGACCGATGCAGGTTCGCAGTCGTTTCATCCCGTCCATATCCGAATTGTCGGATATCCTAATTTGAACACCCCTATGTGAGGCTGCAAGTCAGGTCACTAACTCCACCTTCATCCTTGACTACCACCTTCATCCAAACTAATTTTTTTTAAGTTGAAATATTATTATTTTTATTATAAAAATTTACATCGAGATAGTTGGTAAACGGGCAACAAGCTGTGACGCTACCCCTTTTTGAATAGCAAAACTAAGCCTTTTAAAAACTACATCCATAGATCTCGGGGTCATAACATTACTATGCATGACCATTTGAAATATACAACCACCATCACAATGTGTAGTTTAAATGTAACTTTTTTTTAAAGTTGATTAAGAATTTAATAATCGTATTACAAATTGTGTTTGTAATCTTATAAAGTAAATGAAAAATTGGAGAATTGAAATATTACCCTAATAACTTTGACCTAGTTAAACCGAAGCGCTACATGTAAAAGATGGTAACATCTTCATTCAAATTATATGTTAGAGAAAACAGATCTCAAAATTAATTATGGAAAAAATATGAAAACTTTTTACACATTTTTTAATCCTTTAGCTTTTTTAAACTTTGTGTTGAAAAGAGAAGATTTGATTTAGGAAACCGTACACCCGCCCTTCTTCTTATGCTAAAGAACTCACCATCGACCTTGGTATATAAACTAATAATACTTGTACCTATCGTATATGACGACGAGGGTCACCGCTTGGGCTCCTCGTCTGGGCTCACCGCCTTAGATTGATGACTGGGCCTGAGCCCACTTGGATCTTTCTCGGTGTGTTTAAATTGGTTTGAGTGGGCCATGTCTTGATAAGCCCATTCTTGGGCCAGCCCATTAGGGTTATGGCCCAAGTGTCTTATTATAAAAAGGAAGCTCATCTTCTTGAAGAGGGAGACCCTATTTTTCCCACAGAAAGAAGGTTACTACTTCCTCCTCCTTCTCACATACATCTGCCCCTTCTCTCTAAATTACACCCTTTACTTGCACTTATAATTATCTTCTTCATACAAGATACTGACTTGAGCGTCGGAGTGCCCTCGGGGTGAACCCCCTCGGGCCCTCTAACTAGATTTTCATGTGGCTACAGTTCAAGACCCGACATCCCGAAAGAGGAACCGTCACCACGACGATGAGAAGACGAACCTGAACCGGAGCTCACCGAATCTAAGGTTAGTACCGCCAAGCCCTTTGAACGACTTCAGGGATTTGGGGATTCGACATTAGCGCCATCCGTGGGACCGAGCACAAGTGTGTCTCGGTCTCTTCATACAAACGGCTAGATCCGCCCTCTCCGCGACGGTCAGATCTACATTCTTAACCCCGGTTAACAAGTTCTGCCTTCTTGTCTCATATCTCTTATATGAACAGTATATGAAATTACATGAATATCATATTTCTATGCTTAAAACTGAGGTATGTGGATGGTGTATGTATAAACACACTCTTGAGCATGACATATCCTCAAATTTTTAAAGTCAAAGCTAGATTTTAAAGTCAAAGTCAGTCCATAGCCGTCATGAAAAGACATTTCTTTGAAACGAAAGTATTTAAGGTGGATTAGTGAGGTTGGAAGCTCTTGTGGAACTAAGTCTGGAACAAACCACTTGAACCATATATAGACCAAAACAATTACCAACAACCAAAGATAAAAAAAGAACAAAAAGTAAATAAAAATCTTTCGGTTATACAGAGGTGGATAAATATTACCTGACCGATTTCACTCCAAATAGTGAGATGTTCAATCACAGGTCAACGCTCGAATAGCTCACTCATGGTGGATTTTTCATAATGCTCTTCAACTTGTTCTTCGTGCATAAGCTACAACAACTTATTATATTCAGACAAGTTCCGAAAGCCCAGAGAATGAGTAAGAACATACTTACGAGACTAAACCTATTAAGTGATGGAGATTTAGATAAAAAGATGTAGAATTGTTTTCTCGAGATCCTTACACAATCCCAGGATAAGACTGTAAGGCTACCGGATCCATTGAATATCGGTTGATGATCAAGACAACACCAACCGAGATATAGTTTCGTTAAGTGATGAAGTTAGAAGACGGAGAAGGGTACATTATACGAACTAGAAAGATAACTAGATTATGTAAACTCAAGTCGTAACTTCTTAACATGAGGGTTTCCTGGAAAATGAAGTATTGCTTGATCAAGTTCAAAAGAGAGGTAACTATCGTATTCACCCATATAAAGGGTAAACTCATGTATTGGATACTCGTGCTGTGACATAACTTGGTGTATAGAACTAAAAAGTTTTCTTGTCTTCATCATTTGCCCTCCATTTGGGAGAGAAAAATCAAGTTTAGAAATTTTGGTCCATTAGTATGTAACATTCTGTCTTTTCATACTTTCTTTATTTAGAAAGTTGTATTTGCATTTCTATTTTTAGCAACTTGTATTCGTATTTCATTTCCGATCTTGTAATCTGAGACTTCAATCATTAATGGAAATTCATAATTATATACATACATGTTTTATTCATATCCAATCATTATATGCAAACAATCACAAAATACGTGTTTACATGTGAAATCAAGACTTATTATACATTCAAACTATCAATCATATACGCACGATACGTAACACATGCATACATATACTTCCCCTACTTGAAAACATACAAAAATATGAAGTTGTGGCATAAAATAACATCGATATATAAGTTCAAGGGCCAAACTTGAATAAACAAACAAAAGTTCCCAAAATAGAACACGCCGCGTTGCGCTGGCTAGCCCTGCTTCCCCGTCGTGCGATGCGTAGGCCTTCGATTCGCAAAAAGTTGTTTGAGGCACTTTGGGTGTAACATATGTAAACTAGCAAATTCACACTTACAATCAACCAATCCAAGTATACATGTTATGATGTTATGCTTAAAATACATACATGCTAGAAGCCATTCTTGCACTATACTTGTCATTAACTTCGCGAGCCTACCTTAACATGTATAGCGCTATAGGAGTAGGGCCCGTTTATTGGGTTATTGCTAAGTATTCAATCGTATAACAGTCGTGTTCATTGTTACGCCAAGATTGCGCTAGTGGACATTTTGGGTTGACTTGTATTTGTTGCATGCTATCCTTGTATTTTATGCCATAGTATACATTTATGCCATGTTGTTTTAAAACAACCTTTTATTACATATGCTAGTACCGAACTTGTATGCTCGCCAACGCTTTATGTGTTGACCGTTACTTTAACATATGTTGCAAGAATTTGATTATGAGATGTTTCAAGAAATCAACTAGGATGGACTTAGAAACACACCATTTTAAACTTTATGTATTTTCTTTTATGTCGTTATGATCAAACTTGCTAGACGTTGTATTTTTACCTTTCAAAACAATGCAATTCACTTGAAATGAAATGAAATGGTATTGTTAAACTTATAGTCACATTTAGTCAAGTTATGAAGTCTCAAACAATCTCGTTTTCGTCTAGCTCTGATGTTTCCGCAATCGGTTGGGGTGTGACATAGTACCTCCATTCCTTTGAGAGGACACTTGTCCTTGCTACCTCTTTGATTGGTAAAAGACATAGGATGGTTCCTATTATGCTTTGAGGAAGTGTGTTGATTAAATCCAAAAACAATTCTTTAGCTTTATCTCAAGAGTGGTTTTGTTGGATCGATCATGCAAAAAGCAGTTATCGTGAAGGTTAATTTATAATAAACTAAAAGCATACACCCACCCACCCACCCACCCACTAGAGACCAACACAAGCACACATCAATTAGTTTTTTTTCTAGTTTGTATATATGATGCAATACGGAGCCAAAATTCAAAGTTGTGGTTAGGTGATGCTAGGGGTGTTTAAAAAAATCCGAATCTGAAATATCCGAAATTCCAAATCCGAATCATCCGAAATTTTGAATTCGGATAGTGATATTGAAAATTTTTGGATATTTCAGATATCCGAAATATAAAATATTTTTATTTTTCAATTATTAAATATATATAACAAATCGTGGGTGAAACTTCAAAACCCCAATTGTTTTCACTTGTTTTCCTCCCACACACACTGGTGCCTCCTCTTTGACGTTCAAATCTCATAAAGTCCGCAACGATTTCAATGATCTGCTAATCTTGCCTCATCGAGACCGATGCAGGTTCGCAGTCGTTTCATCTCGTCCATATCCGAATTGTCGAATATCCTAATTTGAACACCCCTATGTGAGGCTGCAAGTCAGGTCACTAACTCCACCTTCATCCATGACTACCACCTTCATCCAAACTAATCTTTTTTTTTGTTTTTAAAGTTGAAATATATACCACCATCACAATGTGTAGTTTAAATGTAACTTTTTTTTTTTAAAGTTGATTAAGAATTTAATAATTGTATTACAGATTGTGTTTGTAATCTTATAAAGTAAATGAAAAATTGGAGAATTGAAATATTACCCTAATAATTTTGACCTAGTTAAACCGAAGCGCTACATGTAAAAGATGGTAACATCTTCATTCAAATTATTATTTTTTTAACGGCCAACAGAATCAATCCCGAGCACTCTCGGGGCACCCACTGGACTAAACGGAGTACTCCGGGAGTACCCGGGTCCACCACCAATTCCGGGGAAAACCCGATAACCCACCCGCCTGTAGGCACGACGATGAAGTTACCGGTAAAACCCGTTTGGCTCAAGGATCCAACCCAGGTTTCCCTGGGTCTCCTATCATTGCCCACAAATGTCTCACTCTGCACCAAGTGGGAGTTGAACTTGCATCTCTCAAGAGAAATGCAAGTCTTCCATCACTTGATCTAGAGATCTTTTACTCTTCATTCAAATTATATGTTAGAGAAAACAGATCTCAAAATTAATTATGGAAAAAATGACAAAAATATGAAAACTTTTTACATATTTTTTAATCCTTTAGTTTTTTTAAACTTTGTGTTGAAAAGAGAAGATTTGATTTAGGAAACCGTACACCTGCCCTTCTTCTTATGCTAAAGAACTCACCATCGACCTTGGATATATAAACTAATAATACTTGTACGAGACGTATAATACTTGTACGGAGCGTATACGAGATGTATAATACTTGTACGGAGCGTATAATACATGCACGATAATCGTATAATACTTTCGGTTATACAATGGTGGATAAATATTTACCTGACTGATCTCACTCCAAATAGTCAGATGTTTAATCACAGGTAAACGCTTGAATAGCTTAATCATGGTGGATTTTTTATGATGCTCCACAACTTGTTCTTCGTGCATAAGCTGTAGCAACTTATTATATTCAGACAAGTTCCGAAAACCCAAGAGAATGAGTAAGAACGTACTTACCATACTAAACCTCTTAAGTGATGGAGATTTAGATAAAAGATGTAGAAGTCTTTTTCTCGAGACCCTTACACAATCCAAGGATAAGACTGTAAGGCTACCGAATCCATTGAATATCAGTAGATGATCAAGACAACACCAACATATATTTCCGTTAAGCGAGGCAGTGAGAAGACGGAGAGGGGTACATTATACGTATCGTATACGAGACATATAATACTTGTACGGGCCGTATACGAGACATATAATACTTGTACAGAGCGTATCAAGATCTATACTATTTGTACGGACTGTATACGATGTGTATAATACTTATACGGAGCGTATACGAGACATATAATACTTGTACGGAGTGTATACAAGATGTATAATACCTGAACGATAATCATATAATACTTTTCAGGGTTCTCATCTTTTATGGTAGTAAGAATGTCGCGTGGTTGCATGTTCTGATATGTCAGCTGCTCCAAAGTCCTCTCTTCCACTAGAGTCAGCCTCATTAGGGACGATAACCCTTAGGATATAGAAAGGGTTCATGATTATTCTAAGCTTTGTCAACCCTTAGAGTCCAAACTCGTGACCTCTTTCTATATATCCTGAACAATTGGAACTTGCAACCGGTTTTCCTGCTTCCACTACGTCTGACCGTGGTTGTTTGCTTGTGGTGGTCGACACAATCGCACGTAAGCCGTATTTTTAACTGCCGGTCGCTAGGGGGTTTCTCGTAGATCGTGCGTTTAGTGACTATGGCATACCCATTGTGGCATCCGACTACTCTACACCAGTCCACCAAATCATCCATGTTATTGAATTTCTAACGAAACACTTTGGGGTTATAAAACAGTTCTATTAAACGTGTTTATAAAACAGTTCTATTAAATGTACAACAAATAAACGTATAAATAAATGTTATAGATGGTCGGTTTTAAAACTCACTAGGTTCCTCGTCACCGTTTGGACCCCTGGGCGGCGGTCTTCCACTACCGGGATGGGATTCTCCACTATCGGGCGGCGGTGGATCACGTCCAACATTGTTACCGAACCCAAAATCGTTGGGAATTCCACCAGTCTAATTACCCTAATAGACATCCAAACCCCACGAATCCTGACTTGCATCATACGCAAGACTTAGATCAAGCGGAAGATTTAAATCAAAGAAGCTCGAATTGTTATTTTGATTCATATCATACATCATTTGATTCAACTAGCTAGCTGAGTCACCACCGAAAAAAATATGGCAAATTGGCCTGTAATAATCTCACCTACACCTTTTTGGCCAATAATAATCCCACCTCAGAATATTCCCCACACCAGTCCCATTTTTCTGATTTTTTGCCCACACTGGTCCCCAGTTAAAAATCCCTAACTCAGTTAGTAAAATGGCTATTGTGGGATTATTATTGGCCAAAAAGGTGTAGGTGGGATTATTATTGGCCAAAAAGGTGTAGGTGGGATTATTACAGGTAATCAGTTTTTAACACATCATCTGCCACATATCTGCCACATAATCAGTTTTTAACACATCATCTGACACATCAGCCATTTTACTAACTGAGTTAGGGATTTTTAACTGGGACCAGTGTGGGCAAAAAATCTGAAAAATGGGACTGGTGTGGGGAATATTCTGAGGTGGGATTATTATTGGCCAAAAAGGTGTAGGTGGGATTATTACAGGCCAATAAGCCAAAAAATATTGTCGCCCCAAAACGACATTAATAACGTAAAACAATTTGAATACATCGAGAATATAGAAGAAACGAATAGAAGTTGAATGAAAATGAATAAGATTATAGTCGTTTATATAGTAAGTTTTACGAAATATTACCTCTTGTCAAATTATCAATGCGCGAATCGAGGAATATTACGTCGAATCAAATAACTTGCATGAAAATCGAGAAATCTAACGTCGAATCAAATAACTCGCACAAAAATCAAGGAATATAACGTCGAATCAAGGAATCTTGTGTCTAGTCGCATGCGTTTCAAGGAATCTTATTTCGAGTCGCACATGTGTCAAGGAATAATACGTCGAATCAACCAATTTTTAAAAAAATAGAAATTCAATGTATACGACCCGTATAATCTTATACGGCCCCGTATACATCAGTCGTAAACATTGTATACGACCACCCCAAAATCTTATTTTCACATGTTGTATGTATACCCTTATACGACTGTATACACTATATAAAAATAAGATTTTAGAGTGGGGGATTATTACACCCCTTTAAAAGATATGTTCATTATCATAAGTTCGTGGCTTTTAAACAAATTTCAATAAAAAATTGATCTTATATTCTTATTAGAAGTTCTATTTAAATATTTCTTTTTCAATATCATGAGATTTATACCCCTTTCTTAAAACATGTACTTGCGTATATGAGAGTCCGAAGTGTAAATATAATATCGCGTAAGTTTTTAAATTTATACACGAAATTGTCCCAAAGTTTTGAATGAGTATAGAATTAGAATATATAAATAGTATATTTTATACTTAAGTAAATATATAATTCTCACGTTAATTTTTTTAGAATTATATGAAATTTTCCGACAGCATGAGGCGAGGTAGTTAACTGTTCCGAGGGTCGCTAACTGTTCCGACAACCTTGTATGTTTCAAGAGCTACCAATGTGCATATAGTCACAATCATCACATAGTAATTTATTATAAGTTCATTGGTTATGACATAATAAATTATTAAAAGCTTAGAGTAAATTGCCAAAATGGTCCATGAGGTTTAGTCATTTTTGTTACATTAATCCAAAACACATACCTTTTCAATCTGGGTCCCTGTTGCTTTAATTTTGTTGTCATTTTCATCCAAAATCAAAATCTGTTTAGATTTTTCAGTTAACATCCAGTTTTCTGTCTTTTTCCTCATTTTTAATGAAGAGCAAAATGGTCTTTTAACGTTTTTTATAACAAATTAAAAAAATCTGACAATTTTACCCTTCATTTGGGGGGGGGGGGGGGGGGGGGCGCTTTGTGGGGGAAGACAAAAAAGTTGGATATTAATTGAAAACTATGACCAAATTTTGCTTTTAGATGAAAATGACAACAAAATTGAAACCACGGGGACCCGGATTCAAAAGGTTTGAGTTTTGAATTAAAGTGGCAAAAATGACCAAACCTCATGGACCATTTTGGCAGTTTACTCAAAAGCTTATAACAAGCATATTGTATTTTACATAGGGCTTACAATTTCTACACGAACATAATAACACGCTACGAACCTACACAAAGTTAACAGGTTTCATGTTTAATCTTAACAGGTTTCGTGTTTATAACATCTTAATAATTAATTAGTTACCTATAACGCGACATCGTATGACTCATGGAATCATGCCCATGAGTTTCAAAACAACAAAAACAAACACAATCACTTCATCTCACAATATAGGACACCCAAACAACTATCATATTGTCTCATAACATATAACTTTTAGAAAAACGCAAAGGCTCAACGGAACCCCAGTTGGTAGGAAGTTTCATTAATTTGACCTGGTGGTTGATAAAATCGACTCTAATTCATTTTTTTGTTGCATGAAAATGATCGTCTTTGAAAGAAAATGGGTTGCACACTTGCACCCATAAAGATGTAAAGAGACATGAAAATCTATATTTTCAGCGCCTTGTAACCGACCGATTCATACCAGTATTTTTCTCTTTTTCAACTTTTTGATCCTTATTTTCATTGGACATCCTGTGTTGTATGTAATGACATAATGTAGTAGGAAATAACAAATGCTCTTAGTTTAAGTGTGCCTAAAAAGATTCTTTTTTTTAACGTCAGCACACAAAACTTTTATTTAAATGCTTTTGAAAATTCAATTAACTTTCTTTATATATTAATAAATAAAATATATTATTAATTTTCAAAAAAGTTATTTTTTGTCTTCATGTGGGCAGGTAATCAGTCTCGGTTATATTTCGTAATCCCCTTTTATTTTAACATAAACAATTTAATTAATAAATTCAATAGAAAAAGAAATTCAAAGTTTACGAAAAATCCAAATTTTCTAGAACATTTTAAAAAATAATGAGCAATAATGTCATCCATTCAAATTGATTTAAGTTATTGCGTATAGTTCGAAATTATTGTAAAGGAATGACGAGATGATAGATTTATGGGTTATTGGATTTTATCACCCATAACTATTGTCTATTTGCCGCTGCCACCCCTAACTATCACTTTGACGCACGTCACCACCAACTTAACACTTAGTGTGTTCTGTCACCACGTCGTTAACTGATCACTAACTTTTGATCTTAGTACTATACTTTTGGAGGTGTCATAGGGATCTTAGGAAGGTTTTAGGAATCTTAGGACACTCTAAAAGTATAGTCACAAGATCAAAAGTTAGTGATTAGTTAACGGTGTGGTGACAGAACACACTAAGTGTTAAGTTGGGGGTGACATGCGTCAAAGTGATAGTTGGGGGTGGTAGCGGCCAATAGCCAATAGTTGGGGATGATAAAATCCAATAACCCTAGATTTATTAAAGTTTTATTTATTCATTTTAATTTTTAATATTTCTCTAACAAGCTCATAAGGTACACCAATAAACAATAAGTTATTAAAAATAGTACTATTAATTATAGTATTAGTTATAGCTTAGTGTTGTGTTATATTTGTATATATGTGGTGTTAATTGAGGTTTGGTCCACAAAGAACATTACAAATATCATTTGTGCCCTTGATTGCTTTTATCTAGTCTTAGGTTTGAAGATAAATGGAAATAAATCTAACCTTTTTGGAGTTGGGGTCAAGAAAAATGACATCCGAGCAATGTCTGGTTTTATGGGTGGCGATCGATGCTTCTCCTTTTCGATACCTTGGGATGCCGGTTGGAGAAAAAAAATGGCCTTTTTAAAGTGATGGGATCCTATTATTCAGAAGTTGAAGTCCAAGTTGTCAAATTGGAATGCTAATTTGTTATCGATTACATTGATTACTTCGGTTCTTGGTTCGTTATCTACTTACTATCTCTCTTTTGTTTGAATGGTTAAGAGCTAAGATTTTTTTTGTTTGGGTGGTGGTGAGGGGTGGGGTGGGGTGGGGGGGGGGGGGGGGTTGTAACAAGAATATGTCATGGGTGAAATGGGTTTAGCCTTATTGGATTAACCTAAGGGTGGTTTGAGCTTGGGAAGTCTTTATGGTTTAAATTTGGCCTTACTCCTTAAATGGATATGGGGTGCTATAAATGTCAAAACACAATGTGGGTGAAGGCCATAATAGTGACAATGGTTTCAAAGTTTTTAATAAACAAACGGTGGCCAAAGGATATGGAGATTGGAGTCGTATTGTCATCAAGAGCAATCAATTCTTAAATTAAATGAGAATAACTTGGTTCCTATCTCGGCTATGAAGAAAATTGTGGGCTATGAGGATTCTACTTACTTTTGATTGATCAGTGTTACCAAAGAAGAAAAAAAAAAAACAAGTGGTAGAAAGGATCGTATATACTTCGTGGTGGACTATATGGAAGAACACATTTCAAGCCATTTTTAAAGCCAACGATTTGAAGACGGAGCTAACTTTAATACCATTTTACACTTTTCGTTTCTTCGGATTGTTACCAGAAACAAAAAAGTTAACATCTCTTGGATCAAGTAGCTTCAAAACCCACTTCTTTACATGTAATTTTGCTTCTTTGATGTTTGGTTAGCATTTTCTAATCATCATCATTTATAAATTTTCTTTACCGTAAAAAATTTGATGTAATTACTTTATTTACGTTAAAGGTAATAGATTTTTTTTTTTTTTTTTTTTTTTTTTTTTTTTTTTTTTTTTTTTATGAACTTGGATCAATGAAGCTCCATCCACTCTAGATAAGCACCTTAGGATTTGAGCCACATAACTTCCTTAAAAAAGAGACTCGTCCTCCTAGTATCTCATCCACTACTCTCACTAATCGTTAATGACATTTTGACTCAATATTACTTGTATTCTTGTGACACCCATATACTAATAATATATGTTTACCCTTCATATACGATTTATTGACTTGATTGCCAAAGTGTTTGTATTGATTTGGCCGTATGGTATTTCTAACCAGTTATTCATGATTTTACAACTCCTATCCAAGTTAGGGAAAACGAGACTAGCACAAAATCACCATGGGACCACTTAGAACTAGTGACGTCTTACCCGCTCGAAACACTACATATATTTAAACCTGGTTATACAAGAATTATATATTAGATATTTTATTTAACCAACTCTTATAGCCTATTGATATCCATTTGCCATTTGATCTAACGAATGTGAATATAAACGGGTTATTCAAAGTTAAATGGATATGTATAGAGATAGAAGAAAGAAAAATAAATGGACATGGATATGAATATGGCTCACCCAATCCATTAGTTGTCGTCTTTGATCAGAATACAATAACTTTAGTAGTTCACAAATAACCTGCCATTTTATTAGAACATCCAACACATAGGCCCTCTAATCCTTTTTTTTTAATCTATACATTTTTGTCCACTAAGACGCTTGAAACCTCACCACTTGAGGAGGGACACCTTGGTACCACTAGGCCAAATGCCCTTTGGTAAATAACCTCTCTTTTATAAATGTTGTAATATAACCGATATATGAGTTGATAATTTCTATTAATTCTAACTAACACAAAACTACAAAAAAATGTGTAGATGGTGAGTAATCTCAAGTAGGGGTGTTCAAAACTATCCATATCCGAAAATCCGATCCGAAATATCCAATATCCGAATCCGAAATATCCGAAAAATCGGATATCCGAATTTTCGGAAACGGATATATTAGATAGTTTCGGATATCCGAATCCAAAATTTTCGGATAGTGAAATCTGGTATCCGAAAATTTTTCGGATATCCGGTTTTGACAACTTGTGCATTGGTGAAACACAAGAGGTACTTAAATGGAAGATTCATCTCCCTACCTCATGCATGACTTATATAAATAACAAAAAGGTTCCTAGATGGAAGATTTATCTTCCTACCTCATGCTTGACTTATATGACATTCTTATTATATTATTAACTTATAATAGAGTTAATTGCCATTTTAGTCCCTGTGGTTTGGGTCATTTTGCCAGTTTAGTCCAAAGGTTTCATTTTTAACATCTGGATCCAAAAAGGTTTCATCGTTGCCATTTTGGTCCAACTGACTTAACTCCATCCATATCTGTTAAGTCTTCCAAGGGCATTTTTGTCATGTCACACCACTGAAATTACAAAAGGGTTAATAAAAAGAAAAATGAAATGACAAAAATGCCCTTGGAAGACTTAACAGATATGGATGGAGTTAAGTCAGTTGGACCAAAATGGCAACGATGAAACCTTTTTGGATCCAGATGTTAAAAATGAAACCTTTGGACTAAACTGGCAAAATGGCTCAAACCACAGGGACTAAAATGGCAATTAACTCCTTATAATATATACCCTATTACCCAAGTAACCAAACCTTTGATGGTGACCTAGTGGTCATTTGTCAAGATGCTAAGTTACATCATCTAAGACCTTATGTGTCAATGTCACGACCCCTGACCCGGTTTGACCCGTTTCAGGAGCCGCGGGACAGAAAATCCAGTGGTATTTATTTAACAGCGAAAGTTTTCTTCAGGATCTTTTTAAAACTGAAATATTTCCCGATTATTTTATTTCACAACTCGGGATAAAACCCGGTAATTTACAATCATATGATTTCACGAAGAAATCTTTATTTTACAAAACATGTTTCTTTATTTTATACTGAGCCACTTCCTTAAGCTTTGTAGTGCTTCGCGACACTTTTCCTGGATCACAATAGATCACCTGAAACATGTTTGAAAAGGGTTTTTGTCAGCGGGAAATACTGGTGAATCATTCTTTTTACTAAAAAGACTCATTTGTTATAATTTACAGTATTAAGAGAGATTACAATGTTTCCTGATATCAACCAACTACCCACAGTATTTGTCACTCGACATTCATCGGTAGCCTCTTAGCCCGATGGTGTCTGTGACTATGGTCATATCACCCCTTGGCTACCCCGTTGTCCAATGGTGACAGTTATCAAGTAATGTATACAAAACCCCATATACCGGCTGTAATTTGGTGATTACATAAACTTAATCACTGTAATTATAACTTGGAAAATAAACATGCTTTTGAAATCAAATTTGATAAAAAGAGAATGACTCACATTGCAGATTTATTTGAGCAGAGCCTAGCCTACTGATTAGCCTTTTAACCTAATTTAAATAACAATGCACACAAACTAGGTTAGTAACTAATACAGCATTTACGATAACTCACGAGATTAAACCCTCACATCGAATGACAAAGTGCGATACTTAAACATCCATCGAATTAACGACGAATGACTAAGCATGAACCCTAACGTGGGCAGCACTTAAACATCCATTGGATAGTTTAATCGATCGGACATTGACTCGTAGCAGCGATCGAGTTATTACCCTGTATTGCGGCAGCACTTCGTGATTCGTGTGTTTTTATAGTAATTCTATGATATCTCAGTGTACGAAATGACTTTGATCGTCGAACTAACGCACAATTGCATGTAACAGGCCCTACTATTTATACCTAAAAATTGTCCCCCTCGCGCCACGCGAAAGATCTCCTTGTGCGCGTCGCGTGGCGCGAGAGACCCTATTCTACCCTAGGGTTGCTTCGTGTCCAGGTAGCTCAGCTGAGTTGGTTTCGCGTTAAAATTCATTATACACGTAAAACTGTTTGGATATTACCGACTAGGGTTTACCCCCCTGAGTTTTAGGGGTCCTGATCTTGATTCCGATTGTTCTGAAAATTTTAGGGTTTATGCAGAATCACTTGGGTGTCTCAATTATGGTTTCCTATTGGATAAATTAATTTAATAAATAGGACTTTTGATAAGAATTGTTACATTCTCCCCACCTTAATAAAAATCTCGTCCTCGAGATTTACTGGAACAAATAGGGGTACTTTCGCTTCATTTCAGATTCCAGCTCCTAAGTGTATTCTGGTCCTCTCTTTGAATCCCTTTTAACTTTAACTAGTACCAATCGTTTGTGTTTGAGAAATTTTACCTTTCGATCTTCTATTTGTAATGGCTTTTCAACATATTTTAACTTTTCGTTTACCTCTATATCTTGGAGAGGTACTACCAAAGATTCATCTGATAAGCATTTCTTGAGATTGGATACATGAAATACATCATGTACTCCAGCTAATTCTTCTGGTAGTTGTAAACGATAAGCAGCTGGTCCTATACGTTGGATCACCGAAAATGGTCCTATATATCTTGGACTTAGCTTTCCTTTCTTACCGAATCGAACTACTCCTTTCCAAGGTGACACTTTTAACAATACTTTGTCTCCTACTTGGAATTCCAATGGCTTTCATCTATTATCAGCATAACTTTTCTGACGATCTCGAGCCGTCTTCAATCTTTCATTAATTTGAGTAATCTTGTCGGTCGTCTCTTGTACTATTTCAGGACCTGACAATTGACTTTCTCCTATTTCTGCCCAACAAATCGGAGTTCTGCACTTTCTTCCATATAGTGCATCGAATTGGGCAGTTTCAATACTTGAATGATAACTATTGTTATAGGAGAATTCAATTAAAGGTAAATGGTCATCCCAATTTCCACCAAAATCTATCACACATGCTCTGAGCATGTCTTCTAGAGTTTGGATTGTTCTTTCACTTTGTCCGTCTGTCTGAGGATGATATGATGTGCTTAAATTTAGTCGAGTTCCCATTGCTTCTTGGAAACTTGTCCAAAAATGCGAAGTGAAACGACTATCCTTATCTGATACAATGGAGAGTGGAACTCCATGTAGGGATACAACTTCATCTACATACAACTTTGCTAACCTTTCCATGCTATAGGTTTCTTTTATGGGTAGAAAATGAGCTGATTTGGTTAATCGATCCACGATTACCCAAATCGCATCATTCCCTTTTCTGGTTTTGGGTAACTTAGTAACAAAATCCATTGTTATGAGTTCCCATTTCCATACAGGCATTTCTAATTGTTGTAGTAGACCTGAAGGTTTCTGATGTTCTGCCTTAACTTGTGAACAAGTAAGACACTTAGAAACATATCGAGCTATGTCCTTTTTCATTCCTATCCACCAAAAGTTATTCCTTAAATCTTGGTACATCTTATTGTTTCCAGGGTGCATAGTATACCTAGACTTATGGGCTTCTTCTAAAATCTTATTTCTTAATTCTCCCTGCTTAGGTACCCAAATTCTTCTTTTGTGGAACCTCCAAATTCCATCAGCTCCTTGTTCTAATTCTTTTATTCGTCCCTTCATTCCTTCAGCATCATCCTTGATTGCTGTTTCTTGGAAATGCTTTAGTTGTTCTATTAAATCTAACTGTAGATTTAATCTAAGAGCACGAACTCGTCGTTGTTTCTCATGGTACTTACGACTTAGGGCATCTGCAACTACATTTGCCTTTCCTTCGGGATACTGAATATCACAGTCGTAGTCACTTAGGATTTCCATCCATCTCCTTTGCCTCATGTTTAACTCTTTTTGCCCAAATATATATCTTAAACTTTTATGATCTGTATAGACAGTAAATTTACTTCCGTACAGATAATGTCTCCAAATATTAAGAGCAAAAATTATGGCTCCTAACTCTAAGTCATGAGTTGTATAATTTTCCTCGTGCTTTTTCAATTGTCTTGAAGCATATGCAATTACCTTCTTGCATTGCATTAGCACACATCCTAATCCTAGTTTTGAAGCATCACAGTAAACTTCAAAATCTTCAGTTCCTTCTGGTAAAGCTAGGATTGGGGCATTTGTTAACTTTTTCTTTAAAATCCTAAAAGCTTCCTCTTGCTTAGGTCCCCATTCAAACTTAACTGCTTTACAGGTTAGCTTAGTTAATGGTACAACTATTTTGGAAAAATCCTTAATAAACCGTCTATAATATCCAGCTAAACCTATAAAACTTCTAATTTCCATTGCGGATTGTGGAACCTTCCATTTGGTAATTGCCTCTATCTTAGTAGGATCTACGTGAATACCTTCGTGATTCACCATGTGTCCAAGGAATTGCACTTCTTGCAACCAAAATTCACACTTCGAGAATTTGGCGTACAACTTTTCTTTCCTTAACAAAGTTAAGAGTGCATGCAAATGCTCACAATGCTCGTCCTGACTTTTTGAATAAATAAGTATATCGTCGATAAAAACAATTACAAATTTATCCAAATACGGTTTACAGATTCTATTCATCATGTCTATGAATGCAGCAGGTGCATTCGTTAATCCGAAGGGCATGACTGTAAACTCGTAATGACCATACCTAGTTCTGAAAGCAGTTTTAGGTATGTCTTCTTCTTGTACCTTAAATTGATGATATCCAGAGCGTAAATCGATCTTAGAAAAATATCTAGCTCCTTGAAGTTGATCAAAAAGATCATCAATCCTAGGTAATGGGTATCGATTCTTAATTGTAACCTTATCCAATTCTCTATAATCAATACACATTCTCATCGAACCATCCTTTTTCCTTACAAACAATACTGGTGCTCCCCACGGGGATGAACTAGGTTGTATGAAACCTTTACTTAGTAATTCATCTAATTGCTTTTTCAGTTCTAACATTTCTGTAGGTGCTAACCGATAGGGTGCCTTGGCTATCGGTGTAGTTCCTGGAATTAGATGAATTCTAAATTCTACTTCTCTATCTGGTGGTAATCCTGGTAAATCTTCTGGGAATACATCTGGGTATTCCGAGACAACAGGAATTTCCTTAAGTTCTTTACCCTTAGTATTAATGATTACTGAAATCATATATACTATTCCTTGTTTTCGTTCATAACTAGCAACTTTCATTACTGATATGAACTTCATGGGTTTCCGTGGTTTATCTCCTGTAATCGTGATTATTTCTCCAGTAGGTGCCTGAATTTCTACATAATTTTTATCACAAAGGATTCGTGCATGGTTGGCTACTAACCAATCCATTCCTAATACGACATCGAATCCAGTTAACTTCATTGGCAATAGGTTTGCATGAAATTTATGACCTGAAAGTTCTATATTTTCTTTTTGCAAAACCTTATCTATTTTGACAGAATTTCCGTCTGCTGTTTCGACTGAAAAGATTTGCCTAAGGTTGGTTAATGGTAAATTAAGAGCTTGGCAGAATGAAGTATTTATAAAACTTTGGTTTGCACCAGAGTCAAATAATACTTTTGCGTAAATATTGTGAACTAAGAATGTACCGGCTATCACATCTGGAATGAGTTCTGCTTCTTGAGTGGTTAGCTGGAATGCTCTGACATTCTTTTTAGTAGCTCTTTCGGTTGTCTTGGCTTTGTTGTCTGCTGGTTTGACCAATTTAGGACATTCTGTTTTGAAATGTCCTGCTTCACCACAGTTAAAGCTTGTTTTCTTTCTGCAGTCTTCTTCACGATGTCCTACCATTTTGCAAAAATTGCAGATTATATTACATCTTCCATAATGTTTCTTTCTGCAATTCCTGCAGAACGACGGAGTTGAAGATTGCCCTGTTCCTTTTCTCTTGAAGTTACTACTATTACCCATACGAACTCCTTGGGTAATTTTCTGAGCCAGTTCCTTTTTCCTGTTTTCATCTCTTGTGCGTACCAATTCGTCAGTTAGGGTATTAGCTAATTCCACCGCATCGTCAATAGTACGAGGTCTCGCAGCTTTAACGATGTTACGGATTTCACTAATCAGTCCCCAAATATAGCGAGAAATGAGTACCGGTTCTGGCGAAGCCAGTGTTGGTACCACTCTAGCATATTCAAAGAATGTCGAAGTATAACTGCGACAATCTACACCCATCATTCGATGGTTTAGGAATTTATTTGCCATTTGATCTTTTTCATATTCGGGACAGAATTTTCTTTCTACAAGACTTTTAAATTCTTCTCAGTTCATGGCATAGGCCCTATTTCTTCCTTTAGCTTGTAACACCGTGTTCCACCATTCTAGCGCCCCTTCTTTGAAAAGATTTGACGCGTACATAACCTTGTCGTCTTTGTCACATTTACTTATTGTGATTACTGCCTCGGTTTTCTCTAACCAACGCAGTGCCGCAGTCGCTCCTTCATTGCCTGCAAATTCAGCGGGTTTACAGGCAAGAAATTCTTTGTAAGTGCAACCAGGTGTTGTAACTTTCATTTTCTTAGGGAGCGGAGCTTGCCGTGGTTCATTATCATGATTAGTATGATTATCGCCTCCGTTTACACTATTACTGAAGTTATCTTCAGAAATACGTTTGCTAGGAATGATTTGTTGCGGTTCGATTGGATTTCTAACAGCAGCAACGATTGCTGGAATAGCATTGGCTATCCCTTGAGCAACGATATTTTCTATATCTTGCCTAGTCATATATTGATCCCCGGTTTGTTGCTCAGATTGATTAACCTCATTAACTGGTTCATTATTAGCATTTTCCATCTGATAATTAATATATATAATTTATTAGTATCCAATAAATAATAATCGTACACAAAACAATTATACAAAGTTCATAACACAAATATAGCCAAAACTATCAATTTCTTGATTCCCATTTTTATATATTTTATAATATGCATCCATACACACCTTTATCTTACAAGTTTTATTTTAGTTATTTTACAGACTATATTCTACTTATTTATTTTGCAATCACAGTTTCACAACCCATTATCCTTTTGTCAGTTGATATTTCAGTAACGACGTTCCCTCTCGTCATATTTCCAGGAGATCTGTTCTCCTACTTCCCTGATCCTATTTCCTGCATCCATTAGCTTCTCGCCAAAGTGGCGGAGTTCAGCTAAATTTTCATTACTCATGGGTGGATTTGGTATAGGTTCTGGGTCGAACTGAGGGAGAAAGGAATAAGGACTGTTGAACAGGTTTTGGAACTGCCAATCATTGGTCCACCACTCGTCCATTCCTAACGGTTGGGTGTGAATTATAGGTTCTGGAATTGCTGGTTCTAAGTTTATAGGGAGTTGATTTTTGACAGGATAAGAGTAAAAATTATTATTGACAGGCCTGACTACGTCACAACTTGCCAATGCACGATCCAATTCATCCTGAAATGGTAATTCCTCAACTTGTCTAGAGCTTTCCCCAATTTCCCTCTGGGTTTGCCTAGAAACTTCCCCAAACTCCTTTTCCATCTGTCTCGAATATTCCTCAAATTGTATTTCCATCTGCCTAGAACCTTCCCCGTCTTCAATCCCCTTTCCTTTATCTAAGGGATTTTCTATTTTAGGAATCCTCCTAGTTGTAGGTTTCCTCCTGCGCACACGCCTCCATCCCACCAATCTCCTCCTTTTCTTGGTCTTGGGTTTCTCCGGAGGTGGAGCGTTGAATTCCATAGGTTCTTCTATGTCTGGTATATACCTATTGAAATCTTTGGAAACCTCTATTTTTACCGGATTGAGATTTAGATTGTGAAGGGCTTCAGACAAGTCATTCATACTGTTTAGCACAAAATACACCAAAAATTGCTAAGTTAAAATTTTATACCAAATTTCATAAATAACCTTTAAATATTATTGCATACCGTGTGAATAACTTAATACAAAAACAACTGAAAATTAAAACACACTAAGGTTTATTTGTAAATTTATTTATTTACTGGATCAGGTTTCTGGCTTATAGTTAATAAGGATGCTAAAACTTGAATCAAAATATTTAAAGATTTGCATTTACTGCTACAGCGGCTAGCATATAAAGATCTGCCCATTTTTCATCTAACTTGTCTTCCCAAGGTGGTTTACTGGCTAATTCCTGGTTAACTTTCTTTTCTCGGGATTTCTTTATTTTCTCTTTACTTTTCCTAATAATCAGACTTCTTTTACTAGGAGAAAGTGGTTCCTCATATTGTGCCTTTCGCACAAATATTCCTACATCAGGAATTACAGAGTGATTTGAGAATTTTGTTTGGGATGAACTTCCCTTCTCGTTGGATGACCTATCTAATTTAAGATAGATATTTGAAAGCTTTTGCTTACCCATACTGTACACAAATATTCAATTAATAAAACACATAATCACAAAATAGCAATTAGTAAAAATTAAGTATTTTCTAAATACTTAATTGGCTTAAACCAGTGGCTCTGATACCACCTTATTCTGTCACGGCCCCTGACCCGGTTTGACCCGTTTCAGGAGCCGCGGGACAGAAAATCCCGTGGTATTTATTTAATAGCGGAAGTTTTCTTCAGGATCTTTTTAAAACTGAAATATTTTCCCGATTATTTTATTTCACAACTCGGGATAAAACCCGGTAATTTACAATCATATGATTTCACGGAGAAATCTTTATTTTACAAAACATGTTTCTTTATTTTATACTGAGCCACTTCCTTAAGCTTTGTAGTGCTTCGCGGCACTTTTCCTGGATCACAATAGATCACCTGAAACATGTTTGAAAAAGGTTTTTGTCAGCGGGAAATACTGGTGAATCATTCTTTTTACTAAAAAGACTCATTTGTTATAATTTACAGTATTAAGAGAGATTACAATGTTTCCTGATATCAACCAACTACGCACAGTATTTGTCACTCGACATTCATCGGTAGCCTCTTAGCCCGATGGTGTCTGTGACTATGGTCATATCACCCCTTGGCTACCCCGTTGTCCAATGGTGACAGTTATCAAGTAATGTATACAAAACCCCACATACCGGCTGTAATTTGGTGATTACATAAACTTAATCACTGTAATTATAACTTGGAAAATAAACATGCTTTTGAAATCAAATTTGATAAAAAGAGAATGACTCACATTGCAGATTTATTTGAGCAGAGCCTAGCCTACTGATTAGCCTTTTAACCTAATTTAAATAACAATGCACACAAACTAGGTTAGTAACTAATACAGCATTTACGATAACTCACGAGATTAAACCCTCACATCGAATGACAAAGTGCGATACTTAAACATCCATCGAATTAACGACGAATGACAAAGCATGAACCCTAATGTGGGCAGCACTTAAACATCCATTGGATAGTTTAATCGATCGGACATTGAATCGTAGCAGCGATCGAGTTATTACCCTGTATTGCGGCAGCACTTCGTGATTCGTGTGTTTTTATAGTAATTCTATGATATCTTAGTGTACGAAATGACTTTGATCGTCGAACTAACGCACAATTGCATGTAACAAGCCCTACTATTTATACCTAAAAATTGTCCCCCTCGCGCCACGCGAAAGATCTCCTTGTGCGCGTCGCGTGGCGCGGGAGACCATATTCTACCCTAGGGTTGCTTCGTGTCCAGGTAGCTCAGCTGAGTTGGTTTCGCGTTAAAATTCATTATACACGTAAAACTATTTGGATATTACCGACTAGGGTTTACCCCCCCTGAGTTTTAGGGTGATTCCGATTGTTCTGAAAATTTTAGGGTTTATGCAGAATCACTTGGGTGTCTCAATTAGGGTTTCCTATTGGATAAATTAATTTAATAAATAGGACTTTTGATGAGAATTGTTACATTCTCCCCACCTTAATAAAAATCTCGTCCTCGAGATTTACTGGAACAAATAGGGGTACTTTCGCTTTATTTCAGATTCCAGCTCCCAAGTGTATTCTGGTCCTCTCTTTGAATCCCACTTAACTTTAACTAGTACCAATCATTTGTGTTTGAGAAATTTTACCTTTCGATCTTCTATTTGTAATGGCTTTTCAACAAATTTTAACTTTTCGTTTACCTCTATATCTTGGAGAGGTACTACCAAAGATTCATCTGATAAGCATTTCTTGAGATTGGATACATGAAATACATCATGTACTCCAGCTAATTCTTCTGGTAGTTGTAAATGATAAGCAGCTGGTCCTATACGTTGGATCACCGGAAATGGTCCTATATATCTTGGACTTAGCTTTCCTTTCTTACCGAATCGAACTACTCCTTTCCAAGGTGAAACTTTTAACAATACTTTGTCTCCTACTTGGAATTCCAATGGCTTTCGTCTATTATCAGCATAACTTTTCTGACGATCTCGAGCCGTCTTCAATCTTTCATTAATTTGAGTAATCTTGTCGGTCGTCTCTTGTACTATTTCAGGACCTGACAATTTACTTTCTCCTATTTCTGCCCAACAAATCGGAGTTCTGCACTTTCTTCCATATAGTGCCTCGAATGGGGCAGTTTCAATACATGAATGATAACTATTGTTATAGGAGAATTCAATTAAAGGTAAATGGTCATCCCAATTTCCACCAAAATCTATCACACATGCTCTGAGCATGTCTTCTAGAGTTTGGATTGTTCTTTCACTTTGTCCATCTGTCTGAGGATGATATGCTGTGCTTAAATTTAGTCGAGTTCCCATTGCTTCTTGGAAACTTGTCCAAAAATGCGAAGTGAAACGACTATCCTTATCTGATACAATGGAGAGTGGAACTCCATGTAGGGATACAACTTCATCTACATACAACTTTGCTAACCTTTCCATGCTAAAGGTTTCTTTTATGGGTAGAAAATGAGCTGATTCGGTTAATCGATCCACAATTACCCAAATCGCATCATTCCCTTTTCTGGTTTTGGGTAACTTAGTAACAAAATCCATTGTTATGAGTTCCCATTTCCATACAGGCATTTCTAATTGTTGTAGTAGACCTGAAGGTTTCTGATGTTCTGCCTTAACTTGTGAACAAGTAAGACACTTAGAAACATGTCGAGCTATGTCCTTTTTCATTCCTATCCACCAAAAGTTATTCCTTAAATCTTGGTACATCTTATTGTTTCCAGGGTGCATAGTATACCTAGACTTATGGGCTTCTTCTAAAATCTTATTTCTTAATTCTCCCTGCTTAGGTACCCAAATTCTTCTTTTGTGGAACCTCCAAATTCCATCAGCTCTTTGTTCTAATTCTTTTATTCGTCCCTTCATTCCTTCAGCATCATCCTTGATTGCTGTTTCTTGGAAATGTTTTAGTTGTTCTATTAAATCTAACTGTAGATTTAATCTAAGAGCACGAACTCGTCGTTTTTTCTCATGGTACATACGACTTAAGGCATCTGCAACTACATTTGCCTTTCCTTCCTGATACTGAATATCACAGTCGTAGTCACTTAGGATTTCCATCCATCTCCTTTGCCTCATGTTTAACTCTTTTTGCCCAAATATATATCTTAAACTTTTATGATCTGTATAGACAGTAAATTTACTTCCGTACAGATAATGTCTCCAAATCTTAAGAGCAAAAATTATGGCTCCTAACTCTAAGTCATGAGTTGTATAATTTTCCTCGTGCTTTTTCAATTGTCTTGAAGCATATGCAATTACCTTCTTGCATTGCATTAGCACACATCCTAATCCTAGTTGTCTGCTGGTTTGACCAATTTAGGACATTCTTTTCAGTAGCTCCTTCGGTCGTCTTGGCTTTGTTGTCTGCTGGTTTGACCAATTTAGGACATTCTGTTTTGAAATGTCCTGCTTCACCACAGTTAAAGCTTGTTTTCTTTCTGCAGTCTTCTTCACGATGTCCTACCATTTTGCAAAAATTGCAGATTATATTACATCTTCCATAATGTTTCTTTCTGCAATTCCTGCAGAACGACGGAGTTGAAGATTGCGTTGTTCCTTTTCTCTTGAAGTTACTACTATTACCCATACGAACTCCTTGGGTAATTTTCTGAGCCAGTTCCTTTTTCCTGTTTTCATCTCTTGTGCGTACCAATTCGTCAGTTAGGGTATTAGCTAATTCCACCGCATCGTCAATAGTACGAGGTCTCGCAACTTTAACGATGTTACGGATTTCACTAATCAGTCCCCAAATATAGCGAGAAATGAGTACCGGTTCTGGCGAAGCCAGTGTTGGTACCACTCTAGCATATTCAAAGAGTGTCGAAGTATAACTGCGACAATCTACACCCATCATTCGATGGTTTAGGAATTTATTTGCCATTTGATCTTTTTCATATTCGGGACAGAATTTTCTTTCTACAAGACTTTTAAATTCTTCCCAGTTCATGGCATAGGCCCTATTTCTTCCTTTAGCTTGTAACACCGTGTTCCACCATTCTAGCGCCCCTTCTTTGAAAAGATTTGACGCGTACATAACCTTGTCGTCTTTGTCACATTTACTTATTGTGATTACTGCCTCGATTTTCTCTAACCAACGCAGTGCCGCAGTCGCTCCTTCATTGCCTGCAAATTCAGCGGGTTTACAGGCAAGAAATTCTTTGTAAGTGCAACCAGGTGTTGCAACTTTCATTTTCTTAGGGAGCGGAGCTTGCCGTGGTTCATTATCATGATTAGTATGATTATCGCCTCCGTTTACACTATTACTGAAGTTATCTTCAGAAATACGTTTGCTAGGAATGATTTGTTGCGGTTCGATTGGATTTCTAACAGCAGCAACGATTGCTGGAATAGCATTGGCTATCCCTTGAGCAACGATATTTTCTATATCTTTCCTAGTCATATATTGATCCCCCGGTTGTTGCTCAGATTGATTAACCTCATTAACTGGTTCATTATTAGCATTTTCCATCTGATAATTAATATATATAATTTATTAGTATCCAATAAATAATAATTGTACACAAAACAATTATACAAAGCTCATAACACAAATATAGCCAAAACTATCAATTTCTTGATTCCCATTTTTATATATTTTATAATATGCATCCATACACACCTTTATCTTACAAGTTTTATTTTAGTTATTTTACAGACTATATTCTACTTATTTATTTTGCAATCACAGTTTCACAACCCATTATCCTTTTGTCAGTTGATATTTCAGTAACGACGTTCCCTCTCGTCGTATTTCCAGGAGATCTGTTCTCCTACTTCCCTGATCCTATTTCCTGCATCCATTAGCTCCTCGCCAAAGTGGCGGAGTTCAGCTAAATTTTCATTACTCATGGGTGGATTTGGTATAGGTTCTGGGTCGAACTGAGGGAGAAAGGAATAAGGACTGTTGAGCAGGTTTTGGAACTGCCAATCATTGGTCCACCACTCGTCCATTCCTAACGGTTGGGTGTGAATTATAGGTTCTGGAATTGCTGGTTCTAAGTTTATAGGGAGTTGATTTTCGACCGGATAAGAGTAAAAATTATTATTGACAGGCCTGACTACGTCACAACTTGCCAATGCACGATCCAATTCATCCTGAAATGGTAATTCCTCAACTTGTCTAGAGCTTTCCCCAATTTCCCTCTGGGTTTGCCTAGAAACTTCCCCAAACTCCTTTTCCATCTGTCTCGAATATTCCTCAAATTGTATTTCCATCTGCCTAGAACCTTCCCCGTCTTCAATCCCCTTTCCTTTATCTAAGGGATTTTCTATTTTAGGAATCCTCCTAGTTGTAGGTTTCCTCCTGCGCACACGCCTCCATCCCACCAATCTCCTCCTTTTCTTGGTCTTGGGTTTCTCCGGAGGTGGAGCGTTGAATTCCATAGGTTCTTCTATGTCTGGTATATACCTATTGAAATCTTTGGAAACCTCTATTTTTACCGGATAGAGATTTAGATTGTGAAGGGCTTCAGACAAGTCATTCATACTGTTTAGCACAAAATACACCAAAAATTGCTAAGTTAAAATTTTATACCAAATTTCATAAATAACCTTTAAATATTATTGCATACCGTGTGAATAACTTAATACAAAAACAACTGAAAATTAAAACACACTAAGGTTTATTTGTAAATTTATTTATTTACTGGATCAGGTTTCTGGCTTATAGTTAATAAGGATGCTAAAACTTGAATCAAAATATTTAAAGATTTAAATTTACTGCTACAGTGGCTAGCATATAAAGATCTGCCCATTTTTCATCTAACTTGTCTTCCCAAGGTGGTTTACTGGCTAATTCCTGGTTAACTTTCTTTTCACGGGATTTCTTTATTTTCTCTTTAATTTTCCTAATAATCAGACTTCTTTTACTAGGAGAAAGTGGTTCCTCATATTGTGCCTTTCGCACAAATATTCCTTCATCAGGAATTACAGAGTGATTTGAGGATTTTGTTTGGGATGAACTTCCCTTCTCGTTGGATGACCTATCTAATTTAAGATAGATATGTCACGGCCTCCGACCCGATTTGACCCGTTTCAGGAGCCGCGGGACAGAAATCCCGTGGTATTTAATTAACAGCGGAAGTTTATTCAGGATCTTTTAAAAACTGAAATATTTCCCGATTATTTTATTTCACAATTCGGAATAAAACCCGGTAATGTACAATCTTGAGATTTCACACAGAAATCATTTATTTTACAAAACATGTTTCTTTATTTTATACTGAGCCACTTCCTTAAGCTGATAGTGCTTTGTGACACTTTTCCTGAATCACAACAGATCACCTGAAACATGTTTGAAAAAGGTTTTGTCAACGGGAAATACTGAGTGAATCATTCATTTTACTAAAACGACCTGTTTGTTATAATTTACAGTATTAAGAGCGATTACAATGTTTCTATCTTTTGAATTAACTGACCCAGTTGTCACTTGACCGGACGTGTGACTGTGGACATATCACTTGCTGGGTCCGTTCACCCACAAGTGATAAATAATTAGTAGCTATGTGCACATCCCCCCACATACTGGCAGTAATTTCAGATTACATAGACTTAATCCCTGTAATTATAACCTTTGAAAATAAACATGCTTTTGTAAAGTAATTTGATAAAAAGAGAATGACTCACATTGCAGATTTAATTTTGAACTGAGCTTAGCCTACTGATTAACCTTGATAACCTAGTTTAAATAATCAGGCACACAAACTAGGTTAGTAACTTAATACAGCATTTACGATAACTCACGAGATTAAAACCTTCACAACGAATGACAAAGTGCGATACTTAAACATCCATCGATTTAACGACGAATGACAAAGCATAAACCCTAATGTGGGCAGCACTTAAACATCCGTTGAATAATTTAATCGATCGGACATTGAATCGTAGCAGCGATCGAGTTATTACCCTGAATTGTGGCAGCACTTCGTGATCAGTGTGTGTTTCTGTAGTGATTATACTATAACTCAGCGTACGTATTGAGTTTGTACGTCGAATTAACGCTCAATTGCATGAAACAGACTGTTCTATTTATACTTGAAATTGGTTTCCCCCGCGTGTCGCGAAGGGTGACCCTGGTTCTGTCGCGAGTCGCCTGGGGTAACAATCTACCCTAGGGTAGCCTTGTGTCCAAGTAGCCTTGCTGAGTTGGTTTCGTGTTATTTCGAATTTTTGACAACGAACTGTTAAGATATTACCGAATAGGGTTTACCCCCCCCCCCCCTGAGTTTTAGGGGCCCTAATCCTGATTCCAAATGTTCTGAAAATTTTAGGGTTTGTTCAGAATCAGGGGCTGTTTGTTAGCCACTTAATGGTTTCATTCAGATGAAACCTCTGAACCGGTCGGAGGTATGCTTGTTTGGTTTGGTTAAAGGCCCACATCTGAATAGGTCTATTCAGATCTGATCCATTCAGATTCTAAAAGTCGCTTAATGAAACTTTTTCACAAAATACCCCTTTGCCCTACCTGTTCTCCCTCACGCTCTGCACAGAAGACCCGCCTCCATCTCCATCTCCACTGGCCTCCTCCACCGGTCTCCTCCACCTCACCGGCCTCCTCCACCCGTCGCACGTCTACTGTGGGCTCTCCTCTGCCGCTGCGTCCCTCAGGTACCATCCCTCGCTCTTTTTTTTTGTCTCCTCCTGAACTCCTATGATCTTGTCCAAAGGTTGATGAACTGCACAAGAGTTTCACTTCGTTATTACTCTACCGCTTCACCTTCAACCTCTCGTCTCAACCAAAGAATTCTGCATCTCAAAAATGGTTCAGGACCCACCAAGGTGAATGACGCCCTCCAACTGTTTGATGAAATGCTTCAAAGAAAACCTCCACCTTCCATCTTCCAATTTACTCAGTTGATTTCTGTTATTGTCAAGATGAAACATTATTCCACTGCTCTTTCACTTTTTAAGAAAGTAAATTTGATGGGTATTCCTAGTGATCTTTATGCCATGTATAAAATCTCACATATCTGAATGGTTATGATTAGGAAGTAGGATATTGATTTTTAATCCATTAGACTGATTTTTGTTAAACATGGTTTTGAATTAAGTAGTTTTTTGTGTGTGTGTGTGTTTTGAATTGTTTAAAGAAATGACAGAAAATGGGTAGGATTAACTGGAAGCAAGAGGGGTAAAAAAGTCATTATACACACTCATTCAGAGGTCTAACCAAACAGCACATTACTGGTTCAGCACTTACTAGTTCAGAGCCTCTTAGCCATTCAGACCTCATATTCATTCAACACTTATTGGTTCAGATGTTGCCAAACAGCCCCTCACTTGGGTTTCTCAATTAGGGTTTCCTATTGGACAATTTAATTTAAATAAATATAACTTTTGATGAGAGTTGTTACAAGATATTTGAAAGCTTTTGCTTACCCATACTGTACACAAATATTCAATTAATAAAACACATAATCACAAAATAGCAATTAGTAAAAATTAAGTATTTTCTAAATACTTAATAGGCTTAAATCAGTGGCTCTGATACCACCTTATTCTGTCACGGCCCCTGACCCGGTTTGACCCGTTTCAGGAGCCGCGGGACAGAAAATCCCGTGGTATTTATATAACAGCGGAAGTTTTCTTCAGGATCTTTTTAAAACTGAAATATTTCCCGATTATTTTATTTCACAACTCGGGATAAAACCCGGTAACTTACAATCATATGATTTCACGGAGAAATCTTTATTTTACAAAACATGTTTCTTTATTTTATACTGAGCCACTTCCTTAAGCTTTGTAGTGCTTCGCGGCAGTTTTCCTGGATCACAATAGATCACCTGAAACATGTTTGAAAAAGGTTTTTGTCAGCGGGAAATACTGGTGAATCATTATTTTTACTAAAAAGACTCATTTGTTATAATTTACAGTATTAAGAGAGATTACAATGTTTCCTGATATCAACCAACTACCCACAGTATTTGTCACTCGACATTCATCGGTAGCCTCTTAGCCCGATGGTGTCTGTGACTATGGTCATATCACCCCTTGGCTACCCCGTTGTCCAATGGTGACGGTTATCAAGTAATGTATACAAAACCCCACATACCGGCTGTAATTTGGTGATTACATAAACTTAATCACTGTAATTATAACTTGGAAAATAAACATGCTTTTGAAATCAAATTTGATAAAAAGAGAATGACTCACATTGCAGATTTATTTGAGCAGAGCCTAGCCTACTGATTAGCCTTTTAACCTAATTTAAATAACAATGCACACAAACTAGGTTAGTAACTAATATAGCATTTACGATAACTCACGAGATTAAACCCTCATATCGAATGACAAAGTGCGATACTTAAACATCCATCGAATTAACAACGAATGACAAAGCATGAACCCTAATGTGGGCTGCACTTAAACATCCATTGGATAGTTTAATCGATCGAACATTGAATCGTAGCAGCGATCGAGTTATTACCCTGTATTGCGGCAGCACTTCGTGATTCGTGTGTTTTTATAGTAATTCTATGATATCTCAGTGTACAAAATGACTTTGATCGTCGAACTAACGCACAATTGCATGTAACAGGCCCTACTATTTATACCTAAAAATTGTCCCCCTCGCGTCACGCGAAAGATCTCCTTGTGCGCGTCGCGTGGCGCGAGAGACCCTATTCTACCCTAGGGTTGCTTCGTGTCCAGGTAGCTCAGCTGAGTTGGTTTCGCGTTAAAATTCATTATACACGTAAAATTGTTTGGATATTACCGACTAGGGTTTACCCCCCCCCCCCCCCTGAGTTTTAGGGGCCCTGATCCTGATTCCGATTGTTCTGAAAATTTTAGGGTTTATGCAGAATCACTTGGGTGTCTCAATTAGGGTTTCCTATTGGATAAATTAATTTAATAAATAGGACTTTTGATGAGAATTGTTACATTCTCCCCACCTTAATAAAAATCTCGTCCTCGAGATTTACTGGAACAAATAGGGGTACTTTCGCTTCATTTCAGATTCCAGCTCCCAAGTGTATTCTGGTCCTCTCTTTGAATCCCACTTAACTTTAACTAGTACCAATCGTTTGTGTTTGAGAAATTTTACCTTTCTATCTTCTATTTGTAATGGCTTTTCAACAAATTTTAACTTTTCGTTTACCTCTATATCTTGGAGAGGTACTACCAAAGATTCATCTGATAAGCATTTCTTGAGATTGGATACATGAAATACATCATGTACTCCAGCTAATTCTTCTGGTAGTTGTAAACGATAAGCAGCTGGTCCTATACGTTGGATCACCGGAAATGGTCCTATATATCTTGGACTTAGCTTTCCTTTCTTACCGAATCGAACTACTCCTTTCCAAGGTGAAACTTTTAACAATACTTTGTCTCCTACTTGGAATTCCAATGGCTTTCGTCTATTATCAGCATAACTTTTCTGACGATCTCGAGCCGTCTTCAATCTTTCTTTAATTTGAGTAATCTTGTCGGTCGTCTCTTGTACTATTTCAGGACCTGACAATTTACTTTCTCCTATTTCTGCCCAACAAATCGGAGTTCTGCACTTTCTTCCATATAGTGCCTCGAATGGGGCAGTTTCAATACATGAATGATAACTATTGTTATAGGAGAATTCAATTAAAGGTAAATGGTCATCCCAATTTCCACCAAAATCTATCACACATGCTCTGAGCATGTCTTCTAGAGTTTGGATTGTTCTTTCACTTTGTCCGTCTGTCTGAGGATGATATGCTGTGCTTAAATTTAGTCGAGTTCCCATTGCTTCTTGGAAACTTGTCCAAAAATGCGAAGTGAAACGACTATCCTTATCTGATACAATGGAGAGTGGAACTCCATGTAGGGATACAACTTCATCTACATACAACTTTGCTAACCTTTCCATGCTAAAGGTTTCTTTTATGGGTAGAAAATGAGCTGATTTGGTTAATCGATCCACAATTACCCAAATCGCATCATTCCCTTTTCTGGTTTTGGGTAACTTAGTAACAAAATCCATTGTTATGAGTTCCCATTTCCATACAGGCATTTCTAATTGTTGTAGTAGACCTGAAGGTTTCTGATGTTCTGCCTTAACTTGTGAACAAGTAAGACACTTAGAAACATATCGAGCTATGTCCTTTTTCATTCCTATCCACCAAAAGTTATTCCTTAAATCTTGGTACATCTTATTGTTTCCAGGGTGCATAGTATACCTAGACTTATGGGCTTCTTCTAAAATCTTATTTCTTAATTCTCCCTGCTTAGGTACCCAAATTCTTCTTTTGTGGAACCTCCAAATTCCATCAGCTCCTTGTTCTAATTCTTTTATTCGCCTGAACTTTTTCCGGGTTTACCCTGAATCCATCTTTGGTGACGATGAATCCAAGGAACTTGCCTTCCTCCATTCCAAATGAGCATTTTCTTGGATTGAGCTTCATATTGACGCTTCGCAGAGTTTGGAATGTTCTTTCGATATCATTGAGCATGGTATCCTCCTCCATGCTCATGACGACTAGGTCGTCCATGTAGATCTCGACACTTTTGCTGATTTGATCACCAAAAGTGTCGTTCATCAATTTTTGGTAGGTTGCGCCTGCATTGCGCAACCCGAATGACATTTTTCTATAACAGTAATTCCCGGTAGGTGTGCGGAATGTTGTTTTATCTTCGTCCTCGATTGCCATCTGTACTTGGTGATAGCCTTTGTAACAATCGAGGAAACACTTCCATCGGAACGGGGCGAGGTTATCGACTTTTTCGTCGATCTCTGGAAGCGCATAACAATCCTTGGGGCAGGCTTTGTTGAGATCTTTATAATCGACGCACATGCGCCAGCCCCCAGTTGTTTTTTCTACCATGACTGGGTTAGATAACCAAGTCTGGTACTTGAATTCTCGCAGGATGCCTGCGGAGAGCAGTTCCTTGACCTGCTCGTACATCGACTCATTTTTCGCGGACCCAAGGTGGCGTTGGCCTTGGATCACCGGCTTGATACCTGGAAAGGTATTCAAGAAATGTTGCGCAATTTCGCGTGGTAACCCTGTCATGTCTGCGGGTGTCCACGCAAAAATATCTTGGTTCCTGAAGAGGAGCTGCTTCCATCAGCTCTTTGTTCTAATTCTTTTATTCGTCCCTTCATTCCTTCAGCATCATCCTTGATTGCTGTTTCTTGGAAATGCTTTAGTTGTTCTATTAAATCTAACTGTAGATTTAATCTAAGAGCACGAACTCGTCGTTGTTTCTCATGGTACTTACGACTTAAGGCATCTGCAACTACATTTTCCTTTCCTTCCTGATACTGAATATCACAGTCGTAGTCACTTAGGATTTCCATCCATCTCCTTTGCCTCATGTTTAACTCTTTTTGCTCAAATATATATCTTAAACTTTTATGATCTGTATAGACAATAAATTTACTTCCGTACAGATAATGTCTCCAAATCTTAAGAGCAAAAATTATGGCTCCTAACTCTAAGTCATGAGTTGTATAATTTTCCTCGTGCTTTTTCAATTGTCTTGAAGCATATGCAATTACCTTCTTGCATTGCATTAGCACACATCCTAATCCTAGTTTTGAAGCATCACAGTGAACTTCAAAATCTTCAGTTCCTTCTGGTAAAGCTAGGATTGGGGCATTTGTTAACTTTTGCTTTAAAATCCTAAAAGCTTCCTCTTGCTTAGGTCCCCATTCAAACTTAACTGCTTTACAGGTTAGCTTAGTTAATGGTACAGCTATTTTGGAAAAATCCTTAATAAACCGTCTATAATATCCAGCTAAACCTATAAAACTTCTAATTTCCATTGCGGATTGTGGAACCTTCCATTTGGTAATTGCCTCTATCTTAGCAGGATCTACGTGAATACCTTCGTGATTCACCATGTGTCCAAGGAATTGCACTTCTTGCAACCAAAATTCACACTTCGAGAATTTGGCGTACAACTTTTCTTTCCTTAACAAAGTTAAGAGTGCATGCAAATGCTCACAATGCTCGTCCTGACTTTTTGAATAAATAAGTATATCGTCGAGAAAAACAATTACAAATTTATCCAAATACAGTTTACAGATTCTATTTATCATGTCCATGAATGCAGCAGGCGCATTCGTTAATCCGAAGGGCATGACTGTAAACTCATAATGACCATACCTAGTTCTGAAAGCAGTTTTAGGTATATCTTCTTCTTGTACCTTCAATTGATGATATCCAGAGCGTAAATCGATCTTAGAAAAATATCTAGCTCCTTGAAGTTGATCAAAAAGATCATCAATCCTAGGTAATGGGTATCGATTCTTAATTGTAACCTTATTCAATTCTCTATAATCAATACACATTCTCATCGAACCATCCTTTTTCTTTACAAACAATACTGGTGCTCCCCACGGGGATGAACTAGGTTGTATGAAACCTTTACTTAGTAATTCATCTAATTGCTTTTTCAGTTCTAACATTTATGTAGGTGCTTAACATGAAACTATATGATGCTTGTTAGACTTGTATGCTATGTAAACTTTTTGTGTTGATATATCCCCATTAACTTTGCTAGCCTACCTTAACAATTATAGCGCTATAGGATTAACACACCGCCCATTAATCTTGGGGTATTGTTAAGTTAAACATGTTAACCTCCCGCTACTCTCTTGGGATATGCAAATTTGCGTTGTATACTTGGGTTTGAACATATAGTACACTGTTTCAACATACTAGTAACTTGCATATTGTAGTTCATGTTAGATATGAGCCGTTAAACATTTTATCCTATATTATGCTATGTATGAAAACTTGTATACTCGCCAACTTTTTGTTGATATATTTTAATACATGTTGCAGGTTGGTAGACGAGATGATGTTATGAGAAGAAACAAGATTTAGGTGGACTTAGAAACACACCTAGAGTAGTTTGTTATTTTGATGTTATGTTGAAACAATGTTGTTTTTATTTAAATCTTTGTATAACATTTTAGTCTTGCTATGAAATTTCAATTAAATTATATTGTCACATAGTGTTATGATGTTTTGGACAATTTGTTCGTCTCATCCCGATGTTTCCGCCATCGGTTGGGGTGTGACAGGTCGTATATAATGTTTACGACTGATGTATACGAGGTCGTATATGGTTATACGGGCCGTATACATCGAATTTCTATTTTTAAAAAAATTGCTTGATTCGACATATTATTCGTCGACACGTGTGCGACTCGAAATAATATTCCTTGAAACGCATGCGACTGGATGCAATATTCCTTGATTCGACGTTATATTCCTTGATTTTCGTGCGAGTTATTTGATTCGACATTAGATTTCTCGATTTTCGTGCAAGTTATTTGATTTGATATAATATTCCTCGATTCACGCATTAATAATTTGACAAGCTGTAATATTTCGTAAAACTTACTATAAACGACTATAATCTTATTCATTTTCATTCAACTTCTATTCATTTCTTATATATTCTCTCTGTATTCAAATTGTGTTACGTTATTAATGTCGTTTTGGGGCGACAATATTTTTTCGGTGGTGGCTTGGCTAGCTAGTCGAATCAGACGACGTATGATATCACTCAAAATAACAATTCGAGCTTCTTTGATTTAAATCTTCCGTTCTATTTAAGTCTTGCGTATGATGCAAGTCAGGATCCGTGGGGTTTGGATGCCTATTAGGGTAATTATACTGGTGAAATTCCCAACGATTTTGGGTTCGGTGACAATGTCGGACGTGATCCACCGCCGCCCGGTAGTGGAGAATCCCCTCCCGGTAGTGGGGGACCGCCGCTCGGGGGTCCAAACGGTGACGAGGAACCTAGCGAGTTTTAAAACCGACCATGTATAACATTTATTTGTACGTTTATTTGTTGTACGTGTATAGAACTGTTTTATAACCCCAAAGTGTTTCGTTAGAAATTCGATAACATGGATGATTTGGTGGACTGGTGAAGAGTAGTCGGACGCCACAATGGGTATGCCATAGTCACTAAACGCACGATCTACGAGAAACCCCCTAGCGACCAGCCGTTAAAAATACGACTTACGTGCGATTGTGTCGGCCACCACAAGCAAACAGCCACGATCAAATGTAGTGGAAGCGGGAAAACCGGTTGCAAGTTACAACTGATCGGGACATATAGAAAGAGGTCATGAGTTTGGACTCTAAGGATTGACAAAGCTAAGAACAACCATAAACCCTTTCTATATCCTAAGGGTCATCCGTCCCTAATGAGGCTGACTCCAGTGGAAGAGAGGACGTTGGAGCAGCTGACATATCAGAACATGCGACCACGCGACATTCTTACTACCATAAAAGAACAGAACCTTGAAAAGTATTATACGATTATCTTTCAGGTATTATACGTCTCGTATACACTCCGTACAAGTATTATACGTCTCGTATACACTCCGTACGAGTATTATACATCTCGTATACAGTCTGTACAAATATTATACATCTTGATACGCTTTGTACAAGTATTATACGTCTCGTATACGATCCGTACAAGTATTATACGTCTCGTATATGGTACGTATAATGTACCCTTCTCCGTCTTCTCACTGCCTCACTTAACGGAACTATATCTCAGTTGGTGTTGTCTTGATCATCTACCGATATTCAATATCGATAGCCTTATAGTCTTATCCTTGGATTGTGTAAGGATCTCGAGAAAAGGACTTCTACATCTTTTATCTAAATCTCCATCACTTAAGAGGTTTAGTCAAGTAAGTACGTTCTTACTCATTCTCTTGGGTTTTCGGAACTTGTCTGAATATAATAAGTTGCTACAGCTTATGCACGAAGAACAGGTTGAGGAGCATCATAAAAAATCCACCATGATTAAGTTATTCAAGTGTTTACCTGTGATTAAACATCTAACTATTTGGAGTGTGATTAGTCAAGTAATATTTATCCACCATTGTATAACCGAAAGTATTATATGATTATCGTGCATGTATTATACGTCTCGTATACGGTCCGTACAAGTATTATACGTCTCGTATACGGTCCGTACAAGTATTATACATCTCGTATACGGTCCGTACAAGTATTATACATCTCGTATACGCTCCGTACAAGTATTATACGTCTCGTATACGGTACGTATATGTCACACCCCTTTCTGCGGCGGAAGCACGAGGTGTGATCATGAAAGGTTCTCATTGCATACGAAGAGTAAACATACTACATGCTCAAAAATATCTTCAAATATTACATTACTGAAAACATATGTCAAGTGTTTACAACACGAGATAACATATTGTCTTAAAAGTCACAACTTTATTTAAAGATAAACAAAGCGACATCCACGAGCATGAGTAAGACCACGCGCACATCCATCCTAGTTACCTTAAATACATGTGAGTTTTGGAAAAACGTCAACATAAAGTTGGTGTGAATTCATGCAATTTTTGTATTTCACGTTTGTATACTTTGTATGAAAACATAATTTGTATTTTGTATAAATCAAGTCTTTTGTGTACACCACGTACTCATGTATAAATCAAGTATTTCTGTATGTATCAAGTGTTAATGGGTTGCAAAGCCATTAACATGTGACACGACATAGGAAGTCACCAAACCATAGGCATTTTTCTGTAGTCGATTCACGACTGAGACACAAAAACACTGCTTGGTAAAAGAGTGGCCAAGAGTGGGGCTACCCGGAACCCATTAGATCTAACCTTTTGTTCTGTGGTCTAAGTATGTACACGATTAATGGTGCTTATGGTACCCTATTCGTGACACGATTTCTCGTATCATTCTTGTATCCATCATACCATTTGTAAACATTGTAATATTTGTAACATGTATTTCACCCCCGAAGGTATAAAACTGAAAACAGTTAAAAGAAAAGGGGGAGCATGAACTCACAACTTTGCGTTCCTGTGCGTCGTAAACTTCACCGGATTTGCTTACTTAACGTCGTAACCTATACGCGTTTTCTTAATGTTAGTCACTAGACTTGCGTCGCACAAGTACAGTCACTCTCTTTGTATTTGTATTGTTGTGTTAAAAATATTTCATATTTTTAACTACGTATCTTACTTATATTATTTCCTCTAAAATAAATATAAGTCTTTTGTGTTTTGCACTTCGCACCCGAATTATGTACCTTGTATTTTGTATGTGTATTTTTATGTTTATACTCCTCACGAGTATTTAGTGTATTTTTAAGTCTTAATACGCTAGCACGTATAACACATACTATATACACTTAGCACATAAGTTGGTGATCAAATGATATATATTTTTCTCTCAAAAATATACATACTTATATCCATTTTTATTCTTGAAGAAATCATCATTTCTTATCACCAAAAATTAGGGAAACCTTGGTAATACTTTTAAACACATTTTTAGGGAATAAGTTTCTCAAAAACTTATATCTTTCTAAGTGTCAAAATTTATAAAAATTTTGACAGAGTTTCCCCTAAAAATGGAGGTTTCCCATGTTTTCAAAACATGTGTTTATTTTCTTTTAAATCGTCAACAATCTCCTCATTCAACAATAAACAATATGCAACTAGTTAAAATAGATATAATTGCAGAAATACATGAACTTGTGGTTTTCCAAAATAGGTAGTATCTTTCCATTATTTTTAGTGGATCTTTGTATAGATCAACTTTGTTTCTTGAAAGTCTCGCTTTTAAAGAAGTTACATCTTTACAACTTCCGGTCAACATTTACAAAAATAGTTATTTTGTCGAAACTTTGTGTTACACAAGTGTTTATCTACTCGTGTGTTTGCTAAAATCATTCTTTTTCATGTAAGACTCGGCTTTAGAAAATATGATTTCTTTAACGCTCGGTCCTTTGAAAATACCGCTTGTAGATACGTAGATCTACTAGTTTTAAACACTATTTCACAAGTTAAATCACTTTTACACAAGTTCATGATTCGTGTGTGGTAGAGTTTCATCATTTAATCCTTGTTACTTCCAAAACAACCTTATGTCATGATCCATGATCATGACCACCCGGGTTAAATGAAGATCCGAGCTACCACAACATAGATCGGGTCCAAATAATCACACAAATCAATTACTACAACTTTTACACAACATATGAGCTTTTAACCATCACTTTTAGTGTTTTTAGTAGACTTTTAAGCTTCAACTTGTATGTTTACGATTTTTTACCGTTACAAATCATTTTAACCACTTTAAAATAGTTCGAGAAGGTGATTTAAGCAACATACCACTAGCTCGAGGCTAGGGAAGAATCTAGACGCAAATAGGGTGGATAAAAGCAAGGTAGAGAGGTCCTTCGCCTTCCGATTGCACCAAGGTTCCTTATACGTGATCCTTAATGCTTGTGTGCCCTTGGAAATGGTTGAACAAAATCGAAAAATGGTTGGGTGTGGGGGGATGTCTTCGGCCGAGAGCTCCAAGGAAGAGAGGAGAGTGTGTGTGTTGTGGTGTGTGTTAAGTGGAGTGATTAGTGTGCCATATGATGAACTTATAGACAATTTATAAGTGTATTACCCAAAGGACTTCATGTTCTCTAGATATGAGACAAAAGGAAATAAAATATTCAAGTGATGTACCATGGGGGTCACAATGTGACCGAGTTCGGTCAAGGGGGGGGGGGTAATCTAGTTCGATTCCAACTAGTTAGTTGGATATTAGTTAGGTTAATCTTGTTAAGTTTAGGGATTAACTCGGTTAGTAGTGTGTTGTGCTTTATTGCGGGTGTTAGGGTATTCAGGGACCCTAACTGGCTCAGAAAAAGATAAGTAATGTTATTAACAATATTTTTATGTTCCGGGTAAAGTCCGGTTGTTCGGTTACATACCGATTCGTTAAAGTGCTAAATTGCACCTTTTAGTGTTTAATAAGTATCTTTTCATAATACTATCGATTCCCAACACTTAGGGAAATATTCTGGATAATAAAACGACATTTCTGCAAAATATTCATATGTCTAAATGCTGAATTATTGCTGAATTATATAAATTCTGCACTTAAAGTGCGTTTCGGGTGCTTCTTAGTGCCTAATTTTGCTTTCGCATTGCATATGTATTAAACCCTTGTATGTACTCTTGGGTTTTAATTCATTCTTGTTGTCGGACCTACACCTAGGCTCCAATTTTATTGTCTGACTGCTTTCTGCAGTTCTGTTGACACAGTGTGTCTTACCGGTGAGTTTACTAATATTTTTGACGCAACGCTCTCGTTTATGCATAAAGCAATATTTTGTAGTATACAACGTGCATGAATTCACTTGTTTAGTAGGAAATCAGATATTGCTGACAATTAAGCACATAATTGCAGTCATTAAGCAATAATTAATGTGTACGGAAATTACCGGGTTGGGCCAGTTGTCACAGTCTCCCCCCGTTAAAAGAATTTCGTCCCGAAATTCAGGCTGAACTCACTCTCGCTGGAGTCTTCTTGAATAGGTGGGGATACTTTTTCTTGAACTGGTCTTCACGTTCCCATGTGTACTCGGGTCTGTGCTTAGAGCTCCAACGTACTTTGACAAGTTTTACGTTGCTCCTCCTGGTCTTGTTGACTTTCCAGTCGGTAACCTCAACGGGTTGTTCTGTAAATCGGAGGGCTTCATCAATATGCACTTCATCCATCGGGATGATCACGCTTTCTTGTGTTGGACTCTTCTTCAGGTTGGATACATGAAACGTATCATGTACTCCGTTAAGTTCTTCCGGTAACTCCAACTTGTATGCCACGGTACCAATTCTCTTAAGTATTCTGAATGGTCCGATATATCGTGGATTCAGCTTTCCACGCTTTCCAAATCTGACTACGCCCTTCCATGGTGAGACTTTTAACAACACTTTGTCTCCCACCTTGAATTCTACCGATTTTCTATTCGGATCAGCGTAGCTCTTTTGTCGCTCTCGAGCCGCCTTAATGCGCTCTCGGATCTGCGCAATCTTGTAGGTTGTCTCTTGTACAAGTTCAGGACCAACCATACGTTTATCTCCGGCATCTGCCCAACATAAGGGCGATCGGCATTTGCGGCCATACAGAGCTTCGAACGGTGCGGCTTTTATGCTCGTATGATAACTGTTATTGTAGGAAAACTCAACTAAAGGTAGATGAGTATCCCAGCTGCCGCCTAGATCCATGACACATGCACGAAGCATATCTTCTAACGTTTGTATAGTCCGTTCGCTCTGGCCGTCTGTTTGTAGATGGAATGCCGTGCTCAGATCCAACTGAGATCCAAAGGCTTCCTGAAATGATTGCCAGATTCTCGAGACAAAGCGTCCATCTCTGTCTGAAATGATTGAGATTGGCACTCCATGACGTGCCACAATTTCCCTTAAGTATATCTCTGCAAGCTTTCCAGTGCTATCCTTCTCTCGGATTGGTAGGAAATGCGCAGACTTCGTCAATCGATCAACTATTACCCATATCATATCGTGCCCTCTCGGGGTCCTGGGTAATTTCGTTATGAAGTCCATCGAGATTTGTTCCCACTTCCACACGGGAATCTCTGGTTGTTGTAGTAGGCCGGACGGTTTCTGATATTCTGCCTTAACCTTAGCACAGGTTAGGCATTTTCCAACATAGACAGCAACGTCGCTCTTGAGTCTCGGCCACCAATAGTATTCTTTCAAGTCTTGATACATTTTGTCCGATCCTGGATGGATCGAATATCTCGACTTGTGGGCTTCATTAAGGATGACTTCTCGTATGCCACCATAGAGTGGAACCCAAATACGCTTCTTGAAGTATAAGGCTCCCTCTTCGTTTGGCACCATGTATTTAAGCATACCCCGTAGGTATTCAGGTTTACGGTTCTCTCCTTTAAGAGCTTCTTGTTGTGCATCTCGAATGCGTGCAGTGAGGTTCGTTCGAATCGTCATTTCCAATGCTCGAACCCTTAGGGTCTTAACCCTTTCTTTTCGGCTCAACGCGTCCGCTACAACGTTTGCCTTTCCAGGATGGTACTTAATCTCACAGTCATAATAGTTCAACAGCTCAACCCAGCGTCGCTGGCGCATATTCAACTCCTTCTGATCAAATATGTGTTGTAAGCTTTTGTGATCTGTGAAGATTGTACATCGAGTACCATATAAGTAATGTCGCCAAATCTTCAAGGCAAATACCACTGCACCAAGCTCCAGGTCGTGAGTGGTATAATTTCTCTCGTGAACCTTCAGTTGTCTTGAAGCATAAGCGATGACTTTTTGGCGTTGCATGAGCACGCAACCCAAGCCTTGTCGTGAGGCGTCGCAGTATACCACGAAGTCTTCAGTGCCTTCGGGTAATGATAGTATCGGTGCATCGCAGAGCTTGTTCTTAAGTAGCTGAAAGGCTTCTTCTTGTTTGTGACCCCAGTCGTACTTCTTGTCTTTCTGGGTAAGGGTCGTTAGCGGTTGAGCTATCTTTGAGAAATTCTCGATGAATCGCCGATAATAGCCTGCTAAGCCCAGAAATTGTCGAACTTCAGTTGGGGTCTTGGGAGCTTCCCAATTCTTTATTGCTTCAATCTTGGATGGGTCTACATGAATGCCCTTCTCATTCACCACGTGACCAAGAAATTGTACTTCGCGAATCCAGAATTCGCATTTCGAGAACTTTGCATAAAGTTTCTCTTTCTTCAGTAGTTCCAGAATAGTTCTGAGATGTTGCTCATGTTCTTCTTTCGTTCGCGAGTAAATCAGGATATCATCGATAAATACAATCACGAATTTATCGAGATATGGTTTGCATACGCGGTTCATCAGGTCCATAAAGACCACTGGCGCGTTCGTCAATCCAAACGGCATCACAAGAAATTCGTAGTGCCCATAGCGCGTTCTGAATGCAGTCTTTGGCACACTTTCATCTTGGATTCTCAGCTGATGGTATCCAGATCGAAGGTCGATCTTGGAATAGTAGCTTGATCCTTGCAGTTGATCAAACAAGTCATCAATCCTCGGTAGCGGATACCGATTCTTGATTGTGAGCTTGTTCAGTTCCCTGTAATCGATACACATCCGCAGTGATCCATCCTTCTTCTTCACGAATAATACTGGAGCTCCCCAGGGTGAGAAGCTTGGCCTTATGAATCCTTTATCCAACAACTCCTGAAGCTGTGTAGATAATTCTTGCATTTCGGATGGCGCAAGTCGATATGGAGCCTTGGCTACAGGAGCGGCTCCTGGAACCAAGTCTATATGGAATTCGACTTGTCGTTGCGGAGGTAGTCCTGGCAGATCTTCAGGGAACACATCAGGAAATTCCTTCACCACAGGAATGTCTTCGAGTTTTGGCTCCACAGCCTTCTTATCTACAACGTGTGCTAGGAAAGCAACACATCCTTTCCTTAAGCACTTCTGTGCCTTCATACAACTGATGATTCGTAGAGGCGTGTTTCGTCTTTCTCCATGCACGATGAGAGTTTCATTATTCGCTAGGGGGATGCGAATGATTTTCTCATGACAAATAACTTCAGCTTTGTTCTTGGACAACCAGTCCATCCCGACTACTGCATCGAAGCTACCCAATTTAATAGGTAGGAGGTCGATGCTAAATATTCGTTCACCAAGTTCTAGCGTGCAGCCTCTAACAACTTCGCTCGATTCAACAAGTTTACCATTGGCTAGTTCTATGGAATAAGGAATTTCTAATCTACTAGATTCTATTCCGAGTATGCGTTTAAATTCCACAGACATGAAGCTATAATCGGCGCCAGTGTCGAATAATATGGATGCAAAGTGATTGTTAATGAGGAACGTACCGTTGACCACATTAGGGTCCTCGCGTGCGTCCCTTGCTCCAATCACAAATGCTCGGGCCTGAGCATTGTTTCTCTCTGGGCAGTCCTTCATGAAATGATCTTTGCTTCCACATCTGAAGCATCCTTGGTTTCGCCCATTCTCGTTGCCAGCACCGTTTCCATTTCCACCATTGTTCCTATCATCAGCCCCATTACGATTTCCATTCCCATTCCTCTTACTCCAGCAGTCTTCCGTGCGGTGACCCAACTTTCCACACTTGTCACACTTTGGGATGCGACAAGCTCCCTCGTGATGGTGTTTACACCGATGGCATTTGGGCAAGTTGCCCCGGTATCCCCTTGCTGGAGCGTCGTTCATAGCTGCAAGAGATTTCGCCACTTGAGGCGGGTTTGGGTCACGCTTCTTGTTGGAACCTTTGTTGTTACGAGTTGCTTGATTCAAGTTTGCATATTTCCTTTTCTTGTCGCCAGACGACTCAGCATGCGTCTCGGCATTTTCTGTTGGGTTCAGTGATAGCTTCTTCATTCGAACACAATCTTCAGTAAGGCTGACAGCCAGAGTTACAGCCTCGGTGATTGTTTGTGGTTTGGCTGACGTCACCATGCCACGAAACTCTGAGGCCAGTCCCCAAATGTAGCGTTCAACACGCTTGAATTCGGGAGTCACCATGTAGGGAAGCACTCTGGACAGATCGTGGAACCTTCGAGTGTAACCATTAATGTCGGCACCTTCCATGGTCAAGTGCCAGAACTCCGTTTCCAGCCTTTGGAGTTCAGCACGAGAGCAGTACTTCTCTCTCATTTTTTCCTTCAGTTCCTCCCAAGTTAAGCCATAAGCAGTATCATCACCCAAGGTTTGGACTTGCAGGTTCCACCAAGTCAGAGCTTCATCGACAAACAACCCAGTAGAAAAGGTGACTTGTTGCTCCGCGGTACACTTGCTCATGCGGAAGGTAGCTTCAGTCTTCTCCGTCCAGTGCACAAATGCTACTGCACCTCCTGTGCCATCATAGTTCATCGGCTTGCAGTCGAGGAACTGCTTGAAAGTGCAGCCTGGAATTGATTCAACCAATTCACATGTGAGCAATCGAAGAAATAATGAAACAAAGACCGTTCATAAATTTCCTCATGCTTAGCACAGTGTCTTAAGGTTACCTTGAGCTGCATTGCCTCCAGACGAATCTCCATTCCCATTACGCCTAGCGTTGCTTGGTCCTCCACTGTCTTGAGTTCGGTTCGCCTCGTACTGGGCGATAGCAGCGGAGATCCTTTCCTCCAGTAGAGCGCTCAGCTCATCAGCAGTTCTTGGCAGTGGGGGAGGAGGAGGTTGATCGTCATTGCGAGCATTCACAGCTTTCCTGGGTGCCATGTTCTAACAGAACATAACACAACAGGGTTAGGCATTTGTTTGATATCGTCCTACTAGGCAGTAGTAGTATATATATATTCACAGGTATATATCACATAAGTGACATCAAACAATTATTACTCTAGCAGAGTACTTAGTAGGCTTGCTCTGAGGGAATCTATACGTGACAAGACTTGCTGTGGTTTCTGTGCACTGAATTCCATAATTATGTAGGCATCCATAATTACGAAACTCCTTGCACAGTCCACACAGTTCGTTTCATCCTCGTATTTCTTCCTTCAGGTAGGCCATTGCTTTCAGGTAAAGTCACATATACTTGTGACATTCTACTTCTAGTACATGCTAATTATCACACATAATTGCAAGTAATTTCTAGTCAACGACAAGTGCTACTCAAGTGCACTCTAAGTCTCGTAGTGTCTTTTCTAGACTCATGTAGATAGTTTCAGGCAGTGGATGTCGCGGGACGTTTTATGCAATGAAAACTCTTTGAAAATTGTTTTCGTGAAAGGATCCTAGAGATTGTAGACTAGACTCGAGAAGGAATCCTGGTTCACAACAATCGCAGCTCTGATACCAATCTGTCACACCCCTTTCTGCGGCGGAAACACGAGGTGTGATCATGAAAGGTTCTCATTGCATACGAAGAGTAAACATACTACATGCTCAAAAATATCTTCAAATATTACATTACTGAAAACATATGTCAAGTGTTTACAACACGAGATAACATATTTTCTTAAAAGTCACAACTTTATTTAAAGATAAACAAAGCGACATCCACGAGCATGAGTAAGACCACGCGCACATCCATCCTAGTTACCTTAAATACATGTGAGTTTTGGAAAAACGTCAACATAAAGTTGGTGTGAATTCATGCAATTTTTGTATTTCACGTTTGTATACTTTGTATGAAAACATAATTTGTATTTTGTATAAATCAAGTCTTTTGTGTACACCACGTACTCATGTATAAATCAAGTATTTCTGTATGTATCAAGTGTTAATGGGTTGCAAAGCCATTAACATGTGACACGACATAGGAAGTCACCAAACCATAGGCATTTTTCTGTAGTCGATTCACGACTGAGACACAAAAACACTGCTTGGTAAAAGAGTGGCCAAGAGTGGGGCTGCCCGGAACCCATTAGATCTAACCTTTTGTTCTGTGGTCTAAGTATGTACACGATTAATGGTGCTTATGGTACCCTATTCGTGACACGATTTCTCGTATCATTCTTGTATCCATCATACCATTTGTAAACATTGTAATATTTGTAACATGTATTTCACCCCCGAAGGTATAAAACTGAAAACAGTTAAAAGAAAAGGGGGAGCATGAACTCACAACTTTGCGTTCCTGTGCGTCGTAAACTTCACCGGATTTGCTTACTTAACGTCGTAACCTATACGCGTTTTCTTAATGTTAGTCACTAGACTTGCGTCGCACAAGTACAGTCACTCTCTTTGTATTTGTATTGTTGTGTTAAAAATATTTCATATTTTTAACTACGTATCTTACTTATATTATTTCCTCTAAAATAAATATAAGTCTTTTGTGTTTTGCACTTCGCACCCGAATTATGTACCTTGTATTTTGTATGTGTATTTTTATGTTTATACTCCTCACGAGTATTTAGTGTATTTTTAAGTCTTAATACGCTAGCACGTATAACACATACTATATACACTTAGCACATAAGTTGGTGATCAAATGATATATATTTTTCTCTCAAAAATATACATACTTATATCCATTTTTATTCTTGAAGAAATCATCATTTCTTATCACCAAAAATTAGGGAAACCTTGGTAATACTTTTAAACACATTTTTAGGGAATAAGTTTCTCAAAAACTTATATCTTTCTAAGTGTCAAAATTTATAAAAATTTTGACAGAGTTTCCCCTAAAAATGGAGGTTTCCCATGTTTTCAAAACATGTGTTTATTTTCTTTTAAATCGTCAACAATCTCCTCATTCAACAATAAACAATATGCAACTAGTTAAAATAGATATAATTGCAGAAATACATGAACTTGTGGTTTTCCAAAATAGGTAGTATCTTTCCATTATTTTTAGTGGATCTTTGTATAGATCAACTTTGTTTCTTGAAAGTCTCGCTTTTAAAGAAGTTACATCTTTACAACTTCCGGTCAACATTTACAAAAATAGTTATTTTGTCGAAACTTTGTGTTACACAAGTGTTTACCTACTCGTGTGTTTGCTAAAATCATTCTTTTTCATGTAAGACTCGGCTTTAGAAAATATGATTTCTTTAACGCTCGGTCCTTTGAAAATACCGCTTGTAGATACGTAGATCTACTAGTTTTAAACACTATTTCACAAGTTAAATCGCTTTTACACAAGTTCATGATTCGTGTGTGGTAGAGTTTCATCATTTAACCCTTGTTACTTCCAAAACAACCTTATGTCATGATCCATGATCATGACCACCCGGGTTAAATGAAGATCCGAGCTACCACAACATAGATCGGGTCCAAATAATCACACAAATCAATTACTACAACTTTTACACAACATATGAGCTTTTAACCATCACTTTTAGTGTTTTTAGTAGACTTTTAAGCTTCAACTTGTATGTTTACGATTTTTTACCGTTACAAATCATTTTAACCACTTTAAAATAGTTCGAGAAGGTGATTTAAGCAACATACCACTAGCTCGAGGCTAGGGAAGAATCTAGACGCAAATAGGGTGGATAAAAGCAAGGTAGAGAGGTCCTTCGCCTTCCGATTGCACCAAGGTTCCTTATACGTGATCCTTAATGCTTGTGTGCCCTTGGAAATGGTTGAACAAAATCGAAAAATGGTTGGGTGTGGGGGGATGTCTTCGGCCGAGAGCTCCAAGGAAGAGAGGAGAGTGTGTGTGTTGTGGTGTGTGTTAAGTGGAGTGATTAGTGTGCCATATGATGAACTTATAGACAATTTATAAGTGTATTACCCAAAGGACTTCATGTTCTCTAGATATGAGACAAAAGGAAATAAAATATTCAAGTGATGTACCATGGGGGTCACAATGTGACCGAGTTCGGTCAAGGGGGGGGGGGGGTAATCTAGTTCGATTCCAACTAGTTAGTTGGATATTAGTTAGGTTAATCTTGTTAAGTTTAGGGATTAACTCGGTTAGTAGTGTGTTGTGCTTTATTGCGGGTGTTAGGGTATTCAGGGACCCTAACTGGCTCAGAAAAAGATAAGTAATGTTATTAACAATATTTTTATGTTCCGGGTAAAGTCCGGTTGTTCGGTTACATACCGATTCGTTAAAGTGCTAAATTGCACCTTTTAGTGTTTAATAAGTATCTTTTCATAATACTATCGATTCCCAACACTTAGGGAAATATTCTGGATAATAAAACGACATTTCTGCAAAATATTCATATGTCTAAATGCTGAATTATTGCTGAATTATATAAATTCTGCACTTAAAGTGCGTTTCGGGTGCTTCTTAGTGCCTAATTTTGCTTTCGCATTGCATATGTATTAAACCCTTGTATGTACTCTTGGGTTTTAATGCATTCTTGTTGTCGGACCTACACCTAGGCTCCAATTTTATTGTCTGACTGCTTTCTGCAGTTCTGTTGACACAGTGTGTCTTACCGGTGAGTTTACTAATATTTTTGACGCAACGCTCTCGTTTATGCATAAAGCAATATTTTGTAGTATACAACGTTAATGAATTCACTTGTTTAGTAGGAAATCAGATATTGCTGACAATTAAGCACATAATTGCAGTCATTAAGCAATAATTAATGTGTACGGAAATTACCGGGTTGGGCCAGTTGTCAAAGTATAAGTATTATTAGTTTATATATCCAAGGTCGATGGTGAGTTCTTTAGCATAAGAAGAAGGGTAGGTGTACGGTTTCCTAAATCAAATCTTCTCTTTTCAACCCTGCTTCTGTTTTGTTTCTTCTTGGTGCTTCTTTTTCACTTCTTCTCCTGAATCTACGGTGAGTTTCTCCTTTCACTCATTTTCTATACTGTTGTTACTTGATTTCTTTAAACATGGGCTGGAAAATAGGGACTCCACCTGCCGGCTGCCGGAAAATAGGATATCCGGCAATTCGGATATGGACGAGATGAAACGACTGCGAATCTGCATCGGTCGCAACGAGACAAGATTAACCAATGAAGATTGTTGAAACGATGAAGATTAGCATATTCCTGATGTCGTCTTGTTGAAACAATTAAGATTAACATATCATTGAAATCGTTGCGGACTTTATGAGATTTGAATGTCAAAGAGGAGGCACCAGTGTGTGTGAGCGGAGGAAAACAAGTAAAAACAATTGGGATTTTGAAGTTTCACCCACTATTTGTTATATATATTTAATAATTAAAAATAAAAATATTTTATATTTCGGATATCGAATATCTGAAATATCCGAAAATTTTCAATATCACTATCCTAATCCGAATTCGAAATTTCGGATAATTCGGATTCGGATTTTTTTAAACACCCCTAGCCTGACCTAACCACAACTTTGTATTCAGGATCCATATTGCAACATATACAAACTAGCAAATTCACACTTACAATCAACCAATCCAACTATACATGTCATGATGTTATGCTTAAGATACATACATGCTAGAAGCCATTCTTGCAATATACTTGTCATTAACTTCGCGAGCCTACCTTAACATGTATAGCGCTATAGGAGTAGGGCCCGTTTGTTGGGTTATTGCTAAGTATTTAATTGTATAACGGTCTTGTTCATTGTGATGGCAAGATTGCGCTAGTGGACTTTGGGTTGACATTTATTGCATGCTAGCCTTGTATTTTATGCCTTAATATACATTTATGCCATGTTGGATTAAAACAATCTTTTATTACATATGCTAGTACCAAACTTGTATGCTCGCCAATGCTTTATGTGTTTATCGTTACTTTAACATATGTTGCAGGAATTTGATGATGAGACGTTTCAAGAAATCAACTAGGATGGACTTAGAAACACACCATTTTAAATTTTATTTATTTTCTTTTATGTCGTTATGATCAAACTTGCTAGATGTATTTTTACCTTTCAAAACAATGTAAACTAGCACTTTGGGTGATGGCTCTGTCACTGTCAACACAAAGTTTAAATTAGCTGAAGGATTAAAAAAAATGTGTAAAAGGTTTTCATATTTTTGTCATTTTTTCCATTGTTAATTTTGAGATCTGTTTTCTCTAACATATAATTTGAGTGAAGATGTTACCATCTTTTACATGTAGATTTTCGGTTTAACTAGGTCAAAATTATTGGGGTAATCTTTCAATTCGCCAATTTTTTTAAGAAAACAATTGGATAAGTATGAATTTTCAATTTAAGAGGAAAGTTTTGTGGTGTATACAGCCATAACAATCAATGGACTTTGTTCAAATAGTGTTTCATTTACTTTATAAGATTACAAACACAATCTGTAATATGATTATTATCTTCTTAATCAACTTTAAAATAAACACATGGTGATGATAGTATATATTTCAACTTTAAAAACAAAAAGATTAGTTTGGATGAAGGTGGTAGTCATGGATGAAGGTGGAGTTAGTGACCTGACTTGCAGCCTTACCTAACCACAACTTTGAATTCAGACTCCTTATTGCATCATATACAAACCGGGGAAAAAACTAGTTAATGTGTGTTTGTGTTGGTGTCCGGTGGGTGGGTGCATGCTTTGAGTTTATCAACATTTTCCTAATAATTGCAAAAATGTTTAGTAGTATAACCATATGTTTTATCCCTTAACAGAGTTTATCTTAAATTGACCTTCACAATAACTACTTTTTGCAGGATCGATCCAACAAAAATACTCTTGAGATGAAAGCTAAAGAATTGTCTTTGGATTTAATCAGCACGCTTCCTCAAACCATAATAGAAACCTTCCTGTGTCTTTTACCAATCAAAGAGGCAGCAAGGACAAGTGTCCTCTCAAAGGAATGGAGGTACCAATGGATCAAAATTCCTAAACTTGATTTTTCTCTCCCAAATGGAGGGTAAATGATGGAGACAAGAAATTTTTTTAGTGTTATACACCAAGTTATGTCACGGCACTAGGATCCAACACATGAGTTCACCCTTTATATGGGTGAAGATGATGGTTACCCTTCTTTTGAACTTGATCGAATAATACTTCATTTGTCGGGAAACCATCATGTCAAGAAGTTAAGACTTGAGTTTAAAGAATCTAGTTATCTTTCTGGTTCGTATAATGTACCCTTCTCCATCTTCTCACTGCATCACTTAACGGAACTATATCTCAGTTGGTGTTGTCTTGATCATCAACCGATATTCAATGGATTCAGTAGCCTTACAGTTTTATCCTTAGATCGTGTAAGGATCTTGATAAAAACACTTCTACATCTTTTATCTAAATCTCCATAACTTAAGAGGTTTAGTATGGTAATTACGTTCTTTTTCATTCTTTTGGCCTTTCGGAACTTGTCTAAACATAATAAGTTTGTTGCAGTTTATGCACGAAGAACAGGTTGAGTAGAACATGAAAAATCCACCATGATTGAGTTATTCGAGCGTTTACCTGTGATTGAACATCTGACTATTTGGAGTGAGATCAGTCAGGTAATATTTATCCACCTTTGTATAACCGAAAGATTTTTATTTACTTTTTGTTCTTTTTTTTTTTTTTAACTTTGGTTGGATGTAATTGTTTTGGTCTGTATTCGGTTCAAGTGATTTGTTCTATACTTGGTTCCACAAGAGCTTCCAACCTCACTTAGGCCTGTCAATGGATGGATATGGATTGGATCATGATCCGATCCATTAATGATCCAACTTAAATGGATCATGATCCGATCTATGATCCAACATAACGGATCGTGATCCGATCCATATCCAAGTAATTTTAAATGGATGGATCACTATCTAGATCGATCCATATTAAAAACCTCTAAAAATTTAAAAAAAATCACAAAAAAATAAAAAAAAATGTACAAATTCAAAAAAAAAATCTAAAAATTAAAAAAATAAAAAATAATAAAAAAACCGAAAAAATTCTAAAAAAATAAAAAAAATTATTAAAAACCTAAAAAAATAAAAAATTCTAAAAAACCAAAAAATATTCTAACAATTCTAAAAAAATAAAAAAAAATTCTAAAAAATAAAAAAAATCAAAAAAATTCTAAAAAATAAAAGTATTCCAAAAAAATTTAAAAAAATCTAAAAATAAAAAAAAAGTCTATAAATTCTATGGCCATGAATGAGATTCTAAATGTAAAGTTCCTATATATGCAATTGTATATCATACTACAAAGTATAAACCATCAACCCCATAACAAAAATATAACTAAACAAAAATAAAAAGTAGACGAAATATAAATCTAATGGTATTGTTATAAACATCTGTAATGTTCTTTCCCTAAAGCTTCATGCCTCAAAAATACAAACTTATTTAATACAAAATTGCCAAATCTCCTACAGTCTAACAAATCAGCAAGAAGGGTGATTGGAGCATATGCTACTGCATCTGAAAAGAGTAAAAACATCTATTTTTGTAAGCATATGCTAATGCTTTTATAACTAATCTTGTTGCTAACAATGAATTGTTTTTTATGTTTGTTTCTGAGCCAGAACAACTTGATATGCTGAAAGCGAAGTTACAGAAACAGGATCTCGTTAAATGAAACTCGGTCGGCTATGTTAGTTTTTCATATGCAAAGACGTTGGATTCTTTTCAAAGTGCAAGTGCCCCAATCTCACAAATCTCATCCAAAAATGGTATTTTATGCTATGTACTTATTTGAAACAAAGTACACAAAAAAAGTTCATACAGTATCCACATTGAAGGTCAAACGTCAGAAAAACTGCTAAGCAACAAGGATCTGCATTTCAACCGAAATTCGTAACTTCCTATTCAAACAATCCAAACAAGTAATTGTGTTTTGTAGATTCAAATATTAAACTTCAAAATACGACTAGTTAACTACAATTAAAAGCTCACACACATATAATACATGCAATTAAACCAAATCCCTAAATCTTAGGGCTACAAACTGAACCTCAAAATTATCCAAAATTATTCAAAATCAACCACCTAATTGCAACAACAAAACATCTAGAACAAGTTGACTACACTTAATTTTCTAACAATTTCAGAATGAGGCAATACCTTCCGATCCAAAACGAGAGAGAAGCGCCGAGAACTTTAGCGGAGAAAACACAGAGCAAAGCAGGAAAGAAACCGAACAACAAGGAAGCACCAGCCTCAAAGAAGACAGCGTATGGAAGACAGAGAGCAAGTGAGACAGTGTGGGATACTGAGATCGACGATTGCAAACGATGACAAGATGAGGTGTGAGATACTGAGATCGACGATTGCAAACGATGAAACCCTAAATGCTATTTTGAGGGAACGCCATTTGTTTCTTCTTTTTTTTAGTTAGTAATGGATCGATCCAGATGGATCATGGATCGATCCATATAATTAATTGAATAAATGGATTGACCCATTGGATTAGCTAATGGATTGGTGGATATTTTTTATGATCCAATAAGTGATTTAAATGGATCGGATTGGATTGGATATGGATCAATATCCAATCCATTGACAGGCCTAACCTCACTAATCCACCTTAAATACTTTCGTTTCGAAGAAATGTCTTTTCATGACGGCTATGGACTGACTTTTCTTGCTGTTTTGATCAAAAGCTCACCGAACTTGGTGAAAATTGAGTTAGATGTCTGATTTTTTCCTATTTGTTTTTATTCTCATGTGAAAATACATTGACACAAAAAAAATAACGACTCTTCCTACAGATTGACCCATTTCATGATATTTTTGGTTTGATAAACAACCCTGTGATATATGAAAAATATCATTCAGATGTTTGGTTGCAGCATCTATTAGATGTTTGGTTGGAGCATCTTAATGAATTGAAGAAGAATGTATTTTAGCAACTTGGAGCCTCAGTTGTAGTTTGTGAAGTTTATCTTGGCTATGTCTCCTAAGCTGAAGAAGGTGAGCATAAAAAGCGTGGTTGAGGAGGATCTAAAGTTGGGGATGTTTAAAGGTCTCTTATGCGCCCACACGTGTCTGGGGTAGAAATTGATGTTGAGCCTCTAGAGTTTTTGTAGTGCTACTTGTTTTTCTGAATCATTTTGAGCCTCCAGAGTTTTTGAAGTACTACTTGCTTTTCTATATCTTTTTTCCTGTAATTCTTTTGGATGTTTACTCCCACACATTCTAGTATATACTTAAAAACTAGTACTGGCAATCTTGTCCCGACTACTTAACTTTGGACTGTTTAGGACTTCAAATATAAATTTATGAGTAAGCGGTCAGGACTTGATGTTGAGCCTCTAGAATTTCTATATCAGCAAGAAATTCTATGTATTTGGGCGGAGTGTGTGAACCAATGTTTTCAGAACCAGACCGGAGGTCGACCCGGTCGTCTTACAGGGTCAAAGGTCGGACCGGTCCTTGAAATTCATAAAATATATGTGGAAATTGCAGGGAGTGATAAGCTTACACAAAGCTTTAAAGTTGATGGATCTGATCTATCCTTGAAGAAGTTGAAAAACTTTCATGATCATCTTCAAGAACTTCAAAAAGAAAAGGTAAAACCCACCACCACCAAACCCATCAAATTAAACAAAACCCAGATCGGTGAGAGAGAGACCGTAGAGAGAGAGATCGGTGAGAGAAAGAGAGACCGTACAGATAAATATCGGTGAGAGAAAGAGGCCGTAGATAGAGAGATCGGTGAGAAAGAGACCGTAGATAGAGAGAGGCGGTGGTGTGATGGCGGAGGTGGTGCGGTGGTGGTGGTGCTATGGGCGGTGGTGCTGACAGATAGTAGAGAGAGAGAGAGTTCAAGGCAGAGAGAGAGAACTGTTGTGTGTGTTGTGTGTTGTGTGTGTGTGAAGTGGTTTTTGTAGAAAAAAAAGGGTAAAGTACACTTTTTGTCCTTTATGTTTGTACCGGATTACAACGGATAGCCTTTAACTTCAATTACAGTCACAATCCTTTATTTGCAAAACCCGTTACACTTTACGTCCTTTAGTACTAACCAGGTTAAAATTTTCAGTTAAGTTTATTCACTTAAGGGTGTTTTGGTCAATTCATGTTTTTATTTAAATGTTTAATAAATAAAACCAAAAATATTGCATATACACTTCATCTTCTCCAATTTCCTAACCACCATATTTTGCAACACCACCTCATCCTGCCGCCACCACCACCACATCCTACCAGCACCACTCCGGCCATACCCACCGCCCCTAACCCTGCTAATAATATATGGGACCCACCTTCTACCACTCTCCCCAATCCCTTTTTCCTCTCCATCACAACACCGACCACCTCCGGCCACCTTCTAAAGCCACCACCAGCAATCACCTCCTTAAGCCACCACCACTATTGACCAGCCTTGACCTAGACACAAAATCATCATAACACCGTCACAAACCACCATAAGAATTCCGAGCAAAGAACAAATTCAACCATATCTTTCGCAACAGATATCATTAACAGTAACACCACTATTAATGTTAAAAAGATTACTTTAAAAGCTTATTAAACAAGCAAGTAAAATAAGCCAGATTTTAACAATTTTACAAAAAAAATAACAGATTTCAAATCCTACCAAAAACCCCCAAATCGAAACTCGTTACGCTTCGGAAGTGTTCGATACGTACCAGATTTGAATCATTTTACCAAAACCCCCCATATGTTGTTAATGACAAGATTAAAATCATAATCATGTTCCATCTCTAATCATTCTCGATCCATAGTTGTAAGACTCTATGAATCACTTGTGTTCGGGAGGAAGAGGAATAACGAAATATAGTGATACTTAGAAGTAAGCGGTAACCAATTTGTCTCTAATTGGTCATCTTATGCATAATCTTAAGGCATATATGTCTCCATTAATAGGTTTATTTAACCAAAGAAAGAGACATCATCGGTTTATATAATCAAGATGCTCAAATTGTTTTGACTATACTGCCTTGATTAGTGATGTATTGATCAGTTCATTTATAAAAGCAAAAATCCAAAATGACATATAAAATCATATGGGAGGAAAAGGCATTTTGTGTCCCCAAGTGTGAGGTGCCCATCTCATCAATATTCATTCTCATCATTTTTTGAGTACTCAAATTGAATTTTAAAATATATACAATATTAAATGGATTATGATCATATTCAACATATCAAATTCTTTGTAAGTGAGAGAAAATAAATCACTTATCTAATTGTGTGATCATTGTTTTCGTTAGTGTATCGTATTAATAGTGTTACCTGTTGGTCGAACAAATATGAATCCTAACTTGTTTGACAAAAGAACGACCTTTCTGAAACATGACAGAGAATATCATGATCAAACTATGTTGTACTGATCCACAAACCGTTCAAGCCGAGAGGCTCAACGTTGTGACAACTACACTAAAGTTTCTACACCGTAACTTAAAAGATTTGAAACCATATACCTGTAGTTTGAACTTCACTTGTTAAGTTCATAAAGTCCAAATCCGTCTATACCACTTTATAAAATTATTACATAACTAACATTTACATACATGTAGTCTATCATTTTATATATCAAAAGCCGAAAATAATATCAAACATTAAATCCAGAACTTATTAATCAAACTGAGATGCATAGGTTGCTTGATCTCCTAATTATTCAACCTGTATTTATAAGGATCGAGTTTCCTCACAAACCCTAGTTTCGTTCCGATTATATTAAAGTTAAATAGTTATGAAAAAGGTATAAGAAAAAAATGGATGTTATGCATATGGCTCACTCAATCACTAGTTATTGTCTTTGATCACAATACAATATTTAAGTAATTTTATTCCTCTTTTTTAAGCTTTTAATCATAAAAATACTACAATTCCAAAAAAAAAAAGTTCATTAGGGATATGTAATCTTTCTGTTTGAAGCCAGATTTAGTTTTCAAGACAACTTGTTAATGACAAGATTAAAATCTACAATCATGTTCTATCTCTAATTATTCTCATCCCACAATTGCGAGACTCAATGAAACACATGTTGTGGGGAAGAAGGGGAAGAAAGAAAATACTTGGAAGTAAGTCACAAGTAAACAATCAATTTGTCTTTAATTGGTCAATTTGAGCATAATCTTAAGGCATATGCCTCGATTAATAGGTTTATTTAACCAAGAATGGATAAAGGGACATACATAAAAACATAAATCCAAAATGACATATTAACTTGTCTTGATTAAATAATTAAGATGCTCAAATTGTCTTGATTAGTGATGTCTTGATCAATTCATATATGAAAACATAAATCCAAAATTACATATTAAATCATTTTGGTGGAAAAGGCATTTTTTGTCCCCAAGTGTGAGGTGCGCATCTCATCATATATTCATGTTAATTTTCTAAAGTTTGGACATGAATAGATTTAAAATGAACATCAACTTTATATTCAAATTGATTTTTGAAAAATGAATTTTTGAACGGATTATGATGATATGAGTAAATAGTTATCAACATATAACATGATCAAAACTGTCTTGTACAAATCCATATATAGGAAGAGCCAAAGAAGCTCATACATAGTGAGTTGTGACCATGATACTTAAGCTTCTACACCATAACGTGTCAACGATATATAATCATATATAACACTTTATAAAGTTAGTACATAACTAACTTATATAGACATGTTGTCTACCATTTTATACATCAAAGGCTGAAAATATAATTAAACGCATATGATCAAAACATAAAATCAATGAACTTTGAAGAGTAAATTTATAAAGAGTAATTTGTCTATTTAGTCCTTGAGTTTTGTCTTAAATTGTCACTTTAGTTCAAATAGTTTTTTTCTTCTCTGGGTACCCGAGTTTTTCATATTTTTGCCATTTTAAAATATGTACAATTATTATGATCATATGAGTAAATAGTTTTCAACATATCGAATTCTTTACAAGTGATAGGAATGAATCACTTGCAAAATCTACTCATTTATAAATCAAAATATTTAATTAATTTTCAGAAAAGGTGTATTTTGTCTTCTTGTGAGCAGGTAATCTGTCTCGGTTATATTCCCCAATCCCCTTAATTTTAATCTTTTTAACATAAACAAATTTAATTAATAACTCCAATAGAAAAATAAATTCAAAGTTTACGAACACTCCAAATTTTCTAGAACATAATAAAAAATAACGCACAATAATGTCATCCATTCAAATTGATTTAAGTTATTGCATATAGTTCGAAATTATTGTAAAGGGATGACGAGATGAAAGATTTATTATAATGTTTTACTTATTTATTTTATTATTAGCATTTTTCTAATAAGCTTAGCTCATAAGGTACAATAATAAACATAAGTTATTAAAAACAGTACTATTTATTATAGCTTAGAGTGGTGTTAATTGAGGTTTGGTCCAAAGACAACATTACAAATGTCATTCATGCTCTTAATAAGTTTTATCTTGTCTTAGGTGTGAAGATAAATTATGAAAAATCTAACTTTTTGAAGTTGGGTTCGAGGAAAATGATATTCGGGTAATATATGGTTCTATGGGATGGCAATCGGTGCTTTTCCTTTTCTATACCTTGGGATGCCGGTTGGAGAAAAAAATGGCCTCTTTAAAGGGACGGGATCATATTATTCAGAAGTTCAAGTCCAAATTCGAAGGCTAATTTGTTATCGATTGGTGAGAGGACTATATTGATTACTTTGGTTCTTGGTTCGTTATATACTTACTATCTCTCTTTATTTTGGTTACCCACATACTTTGCTTGAATGGTTAGGAGCTAAGGTGTTTTTTTTTTCTTTTGTGTGTGTGTGTGGGGGGTAATGATACTTTGACTTCAATGTTAACAAGATTATTTTCTATTGAAAATAATAAAGATTGTTTAATTAGTGACCGGAGGCTAGATTAGGGTGGGTGTGGGATTGGCGACACCAACTTAAAGGTGGCGTCGAGTCGACACAATTGAAGCTCTTTCTTGATAGAAAAGAAAATGCTCTTGGGGGTCTCATGGCAAACTAGATGGAATGTAAGTATTCCTAAAAAAAGTTAATATTTTGTTAGGAGATTCTTTCTTGACAGGTTACCTACTCGTGCAAATTTCTCTAATAAAGGGTTAGATGTTCCTTTCATGTGCCCTTTTGCCCGAGAGACATTTATCCAATGAATCACATTTTCTTCTCTTGTCAAATGGCTTCAAAGGCATGGACAATGATCATTGGACGGCTTTAATTACCGGGCCGACAGATTATGGAGCCTAAGGATTTGTACTCTTGGCTTAATCAGTGTCACTTACCAAACAGTGGCGAAGCTTGAGATTTCTGACCGGGAGGTCGAAAACGTATATACCAAAATTTTCTATAAAACTGGGGGGTCAAAAAAGTATATATCCAAAAATTTCTATACGAAAACTACATATTCTACACTAACGAGCGAGAAGTTCGAGAGGTTGGCTGCCCCCTCCCTCCCCCACAAAGCTACGCCCTTGTTACCAAAGAAGAAAAAAACAAGCGGTAGAAGGAATCATATTTACTACATGGTGGACTATATGAAAGAACATAAACGAAGCCATTTTAAAAGCCAACGATATGAAGACGAAGCTACCATTTTACTTTTTTTTTTTTTGGATTTTTACTAGAAACAAAAAAGTTAACATCTCTTGGACCAAGTGGCATCAAACCCCACTTCTTTACATGTAATTTGCGTCATTGACATTTGGTTAGCGTTTTCTAACCATCATCTTTTGTAAATTTCCATATACTAATAATATATGTTTACCCTTCATATACGATTTATTGCCTTGATTGTCAAAATTTATGTATTGCTTTGGCCGTATGGTATTGTAACCAGTTATTCATGAATTTACAACTCCTATCCAAGTTAGGGAAAACGAGACTAGCACAACATCATCATGGGACCACTTAGAACTAGTGACGTCTTACCCATTCGAAACGCTACATATATTTAAACCTGGTTATACAAGAATTTTATATTTGATATTCTATTTAATCAACTCTTATAGCATATTGATATCCATTTGCCATTTGATTTAACGAACATGAATATAAATGTGTTATTCAAAGTAAAATAGATATGTATAGTGATACAAGAAAGAAAAATCAAATGGACATGGATATGAATATGGCTCACCCAATCCATTAGTTGTTGTCTTTGATCAGAATACAATAACTTGATGGATACATCTAAAGAAGAAAGAAGATTGTTTGATCATCTTACCTGCAACATCTCATCTACAGTTGATGATGTGACAGCCCCAGGGGCTCTTGCACTGTATTTGATTGAACAAGTACCTTAGAATAAAAATATAATAATATAGTATAAAGTAGATACCTATTGTTAATCATTGACGTTTTCTGTTTCATTCTCAAGGCTGAGGTGGAAGTTGAAAGACCAGATCATCTAAAAGCTAGCAGAATGAAAGAGATTGTTGTTAAGAAGCAAGGGGACCTTGAAGAGATATTTGTGCATGCGCACATCGAGATCGACATGAAGACTGCTAGGGAGAAAACTGTGGCAATGATTGAATCTAGAAATGTTGAACTGTCTGAGCTGTTAGCTGACATGGATGCGCAGATCGCTAAAGCAAAAGAAGATGCTCTTAGTAGAAAAGATATATTGGATAAAGTAGATAAGTGGATGTCAACTTGTGAAGAAGAGAGTTGGCTTGAGGATTACAACAGGGTTAGCATCTCTTCAAATTTCAAAGCTCTGCCTTTACTCTAAATTCAAACATCTGTCCTACATTCAAATTTCAAACCTCAGGCCAGATTAAAACCTCTACCCCTTCATTCAAAATTCAAACCTCTGGCCACCAGATTCAAAATTCAAAATTCAAAATTCTGGCTCCAGATTCAAAATTCAAACAATATATGTATAAATAAATCTTTTTAATTTCAAATCTTCATAACATAAACCCTAACTCTCTCTGTCTCTACGGTTTCAATTTCCCCTCTAATCTCCTTCAATCTCGCAGGTTTCTCACAGATTCTCCATCAAATTCATCAATCAAACGTAACAATCGATGGACGAAACATCATCCACTCTGTTTGGGGTTTAGGGAGCGTTCGAGGATGAAACTGGGACCGATTTTCAGCACATGTTGGTGAAATTGGCAGGAGATTTGAAGAAAGTGGCGGAGATAGTGCTGGTGTTAGCGGCAATCAGAATTTTTTCGGTGAAATCGGACTGATTTGATTAAATTCTTGTTTGATTCGGTGATTGACGGTTAAAGGTTTGATAATATCGATCTGATTTGATAACATTTGCTGATAAGTTTGAATATATTGTTCATTGATGTCAGATTTTTTTTAGCAAATGAAATTTGATAGAAAAACAGGATTTTTTTTTTAAATCTGATATTGAAGCAAAATGATATGTGAATCGTGATTTCAGATCTGGGAGGAGTAGAAGTTGTGTTTTTTTTTTTAATGAATCTTAGTTCGAAAATTCTTAGATGGCAGAAGGCTCAACTCGATTCATCGACGAATGCGTTGTTCTTCAATGTATTACATCTCCTTTCTCTACTCTGATTATCGCTCGTTTTGCATACGTATTTGATTAATTTCTCTGTATGAATATATAGCAACTGCATTGACAAATCGTCTGGTAGTTTAATAGTTTTTTAATATCTTATAACATCTACCTGAAAAAAATATGATCAAATCAAAAGAAATTCATAAAATATGTGTGGAAATTGCAGGGAGTGATAAGCTTACACAAAGCTTTAAAGTTGATGAATCTGATCTATCCTTGAAGAAGTTGAAAAAATTTCATGATCATCCTCAAGAACTTCAAATAGAAAAGGTAAAACCCACCACCACCAAACCCATCAACTAAAACAAAACCCAGATCGGTGAGAGAGAGACCGTAGAGAGAGAGAGATCGGTGAGAGAAAGAGAGACCGTATAGATAGAGATCGGTGAGAGAAAGAGACCGTAGAGAGAGATCGGTGAGAGAGAGAGACCGTAGAGAGAGGCGGTGGTGTGATGGCGGAGGTGGTGCGGTGGTGGTGGTGCTATGGGCGGTGGTGTTGACAGACTGTAGAGAGAAAGAGAAAGAGAGAGAGTTTGTAGAGAGAGAGAGTTCAAGGCAGAGAGAGAGAACTGTTGTGTGTGTTGTGTATGTGTGAAGTGGTTTTTGTAGAAAAAAAGGGTAAATTACACTTTTTGTCCTTTATGTTTGTACCGGATTACAACGGATAGCCTTTAACTTCAATAATTACAGTCACAATCCTTTATTTGCAAAACCCGTTACACTTTACGTCCTTTAGTACTAACCAGGTTAAAATTTTCAGTTAAGTTTATTCACTTAAGGGTGTTTTGGTCAATTCATGTTTTTATTTAAATGTTTAATAAATAAAACCAAAAATATTGCATATACACTTCATCTTCTCCAATTTCCTAACCACCATATTTTGCAACCACCACCTCATCCTGCCGCCACCACCACCACATCCTACCGGCACCACTCCGGTCATACCCACCGCCCCTAACCCTGCTGAAGTTAAAAAATAATATATGGGACCCACCTTCTACCACTCTCCCCCATCCCTTTTTCCTCTCCATCACAACACCGACCACCTCCGGCCACCTTCTAAAGCCACCACCACCAATCACCTCCTTAAGCCACCACCACTATTGACCAGCCTTGACCTAGACACAAAATCCATCTGAACACCATCACAAACCACCATGAGAATGCCGAGCAAAGAACAAATTCAATCATATCTTTCGCAACATTTATCATTAACAGTAACACCACTATTAATGTTAAAAAGATTACTTTAAAAGCTTATTAAACAAGCAAATAAAATAAGCCAGATTTTAACAAATTTACAAAAAAATAACAGATTTCAAATCCTACCAAAACTCCCCAAATCGAAACTCGTTACGCTTCGGAAGTGTTCTGTAACAACTCTCATCAAAAAGTACTTTTTAGTATTTAAATTATCCAATAGGAAACCCTAATTGAGAAACCCAAGTGATCCTGAACAAACCCTAAAATTTTCAGAACACTCGGAATTAGGATCAGGGCCCCTAAAACTCAGGGGGGGGGGGTAAACCCCACTCGGTAAAATCCACACAGTTTGCTGTCAAAAATTAAAAATCACACGAAACCAACTCAGCCAAGCTACTGGGACACGAAGCAACCCTAGGGTAGAATAGGGTCTCTCATGCCACGCGACGCGCGCAAGGGAACCTTTCGCGTGGTGCGAGGGGGACATTTTTCAAGTAGAAATAGCTTCGTCTGTTTGATGCAATTCTGCGTTGATGCGACGTTCAGTTTCAAATTATACTTCGAGTTATTATAGATATAGTCTAAAAACACACACTGATCACGAAGTGCTGCCACAATCAGGGTAATAACTCGATCGCTGCTACGATTCAATGTCCGATCGATTAAACTATCCAATGGATGTTTAAGTGCTGCCCACATTAGGGTTATTGCTTTGTCATTCGTCGTTAAATCGATGGATGTTTAAGTATCGCACTTTGTCATTCGTTGTGAAGGTTGTAATCTCGTGAGTTGTCGTAAATGCTGTATTAAGTTACTAACCTAGTTTGTGTGCTTGATTATTTAAACTAGGTTATCAAGGCTAATCAGTAGAATAAGCTCTGTTAAATCTACAATGTGAGTCATTCTCTTTTTATCAAATTACTTTACAAAAGCATGTTTATTTCAAAGTTATAATTACAGGGATTAAGTCTATGTAATCTGAAATTACTGCCAGTATGTGGGGGGATGTGCACATAGCTACTAATTATTTATCACTTGTGGGTGAACGGACCCAGCAAGTGATATGTCCACAGTCACAAGTCCGGTCAAGTGACAACTGGATCAGTTAATTTAAAAGATAGAGACATTATAATCACTCTTAATACTGTATATTATAAATGTGTCGTTTTAGTAAAATGAATGATTCACTCAGTATTTCCCGCTGACAAAACCTTTTTCAAACATGTTTCAGGTGATCTGTTGTGATCCAGGAAAAGTGCCGTGAAGCACTATCAGCTTAAGAAAGTGGCTCAGTATTAAATAAAGAAATATGTTTTGAAAATAAAAGATTTCTTCGTGAAATCTCAGTATTGTAAATTATCGGGTTTTATCCCGAATTGTGAAATAAAATAATCGGGAAATATTACAGTTTTTAAAAGATCCTGAAGAAACTTCCGCTGTTAAATAAATACCACGGGAATTTCTGTCCCGCGGCTCCTGAAACGGGTCAAACCGGGTCGGGGGCCGTGACAGAAATAAGGTGGTATCAGAGCCACTGATTTTAAGCCTATTAAGTATTTAGAAATACTTAATTTTACTGATTGCCAATTATGTGATTCTGTGTTTATTAACTGATTAATTGTTAATTACAGTATGGGTAAACAAAAGCTGTCAAACATCTATCTTAAACTAGATAGGTCATCCCACGAGAAGGGAAGTTCATCTCAAACAAAACCTTATGTAATTCCTGAAGAAGGAATATTTGTCCGTAAGGCACATTACGAGGAACCACTTTCTCCTAATAAAAGAAGTTTGATTATTAGGAAAAGTCATGAGGAAATAAGGAAAAACCGAGAGAAGAAAGAGAAACAAGAAACCCAGGATTTAATCAATAAATCACCTTGGGAGGATAAATTAGATGAGAAATGGGAAAATCTTTATATGTTAGCCACAGTAGCAGAAAATGCAAATCTCTAAGTACTCAAAAGTTTTAGCACTTTTATTTCCAGAAACCTTATTTAGTAAATAAATAAGTTACAGTAAATCGTAGTATAAATTACTTGTCAGTTGTTTTGTGTATACAATAATATTTACGGGTTATCTATAAATTGTTGTTTTAACATTTGGTATGTATTTTGCATATCTGCTAAACAGCATGAATGAGATATCTGAAGGTTTAGAAAATCTTAACATCTATCCCGTTAAGATAGAAGTTTCCAAGGAATTCACCGGTTACTTCGCTGACGAAGAAGAACCCATGGAATTTCAATCCAAACCACTGCCAAAACCTAAACCCAAGAAAAGAAACAGATTTGTGGGCTGGAGGCGTGTACGGAGGAAAAAGCCAGCAACAAGAAAGGTTACCAAAACTGAAGAACCAAAAGACAAAGGAAAAGGGGTAGAAATTGAGGAAAATATTAATCAAATAGAGATGGAAACTGAGAATAGTTGTAAGCAAACAGAAAGAGAAGTCGGAGAGAGTTCTAGGCAGAAACAGAAAATGACTCCTTGGGAAGTGTTAGATCATGAATTAGTAATGAGTGACCTCATCGGACCTGCCGATGGAAACCTTGAAGCAGCTAATCCAAACCTTATCTTTACTGAAGAAGATCTTTTCAGTTACCCATTAGAAGCTCCAAATCCCAATCAATCTGGAACCTGCTATTCCAGATCCTATTGTCCAACCTCAACCATTACCAGTAGAATTAGATGAATGGTGGACAACCGATTGGCAATACCAAAATCTTTTAAACAACCCTGATGCATTTTTCCCACAAGTTGACCCAGAACCTCCAATATACCCAACTATGAGCCCGGAGAATCTGACTGAACTTCGCCTTTGGGGCGAAGAGTTGATTGATGTAGGAAATCGAATTAGGGATATGGGAGAAAGAGTTACTTGGAAGTATGACGAAAGGGAGCGTCGTTTTTAAGAAATTAGCTGACCAGATAAATGAGAAGTTTGCAGGAATATGTGTTAATAAATAATCATAATAACCAGTATGTGTAATAACTTAACAATAAAACGTTGTATGATAATCGTGTGTACGAGGCATAATATAATATATAAAAAATGAAACTTGTGAATTCGATAATTTTGATTATACATATTAATGTGATTATGTGCAAACTGTTTTATTATATTTGTATTTATAACTAATTATTTACATAAAATTTATTATCAGATGTCAAACATTGGTAATAAACCAGTAAATGAGGTTAATCAGTCAGAGCAACATCCAGGAGATCAATATATGACTCGGGAAGATATCGAAAATATTGTTGCTCAAGGGATAGCTAATGCTATTCCAGCATTCGTTGCTGCTATAAAGAATCCAATCGAACCGCAACCAATTGTTCCAAGTAAACGTATTACTGAAGATAACTTCAGTAATAGTGTAAACGGAGGAAATGATAATATCAATCATAATGCAGAACCACATCAAGCTCCATTTTCTAAGAAAATGAAAACTGCAACGCCTGGTTGCACTTTCAAAGAATTTCTTGCTTGTAAACCCACTGAATTTGCAGGCAATGAAGGAGCAACTGCGTCACTGCGTTGGTTAGAGAAAACCGAAGCAGTAATTGCAATAAGTAAATGTGCTAAAGATGATCAGGTCATGTATGCATCAAATCTCTTCAAGGAAGGAGCACTTGAATGGTGGAACACTGTGTTACAATCAAAAGGAAGAATAATAGCTTATGCTATGACTTGGGAAGGATTTAAGGGTTTAGTAGAAAGAAAATTCTGTCCCGAGTATGAAAATGAACATATGACAAATAAGTTTTTAAATCATCGGATGATGGGTGTAGATTGTCGCGGTTATACTTCGACATTCTTTGAATATGCTAGAGTGGTACCAACACTGGCTTCGCCAGAACCGGTACTCATTTCTCGCTACATTTGGGGACTGATTAGTGAAATCCGCAATATTGTTAAAGCTGCGAGACCTCGCACTATTGACGATGCTGTGGAATTAGCTAATACTCTAACCGATGAATTAGTACGCACACAAGATGAACACAGGAAGAAGGAATTAGCTCAGAAAATTACCCAAGGATTTCGTATGGGTAATAATAACAGCTTCAAGAAAAGAGGAACAGGGCAATCTTCAACTTTGCCATTCTGTCAAAATTGCAAAAAGAAACATTTTGGAAAATGCAAAGTATATTGCAATTTTTGCAAAACTGTAGGGCATCGTAAAGAAAATTGCAGGAAGAAATCCATAATTTGTTACAATTGTGGAGAGGCAGGACATTTCAAAACAGAATGTCCTAAAATGATTAAACCAGCAGACAACAAAACCAAGGCGACCGACAGAACTACTAAGAAGAATGAAAGGGCATTTCAGCTGACCACTCAAGAAGCAGAACTCATCCCAGATGTGATAGCGGGTACGTTCTTAGTTCACAACATTGACGCCAAAGTATTATTTGACTCTGGTGCAAACCAAAGTTTTATAAATACTTCATTCTGCCAAGCTCTTAGTTTACCTTTAACCAATATTAGGCAGATTTTTACAGTTGAAACAACAGATGGAAATTCAGTTAAAATAGATAAAGTTTTGCACGAAGGAAACATAGAACTTTTAGGACATAAATTTTCTGCAAAACTATTGCCGATGAATTTAGCTGAATTTGATGTTGTATTAGGAATGGATTGGTTAGTAACCAACCATGCTAAGATCCTTTGTGATCAGAATTCCATAGAAATTCAATCACCCACCGGAGAAGTTATTAGGATTACAGGAGACAAACCACGTAAGCCTATGAAGTTCATATCAGTAATGAAAGTTGCTAATTATGAACGAAAACAAGGAATAGTGTATATGATTTCGGTAATCATTAGCACTAAGGGTAAAGATCTTAAGGAAATACCAGTAGTCTCCGAATATCCTGATGTATTTCTAGAAGATTTACCGGGATTACCTTCAGATAGGGAAGTAGAATTTAGGATTCATCTAATTCCAGGAACTACACCGATAGCCAAGGCACCTTATCGGTTAGCACCCACAGAAATGTTAGAACTGAAAAAGCAATTAGATGAATTACTAAGTAAAGGATTCATACAACCTAGCTCATCCCCTTGGGGAGCGCCAGTGTTGTTTGTGAAGAAAAAGGATGGTTCAATGAGAATGTGTATCGATTATAGAGAATTGAATAAGGTTACAATTAAGAATGATATCCATTACCTAGGATTGATGATCTTTTTGATCAACTTCAGGGGGCTAGATATTTTTCTAAGATAGATTTACGCTCCGGATATCATCAATTGAAGGTACAAGAAGAAGACATACCTAAAACTGCTTTCAGAACTAGGTATGGTCATTATGAGTTTACAGTCATGCCCTTTGGGTTAACGAATGCACCTGCTGCATTCATGGACATGACGAATAGGATCTGTAAACCATATTTGGATAAATTTGTAATTGTTTTCATAGACGATATACTTATTTATTCCAAAAGTCAAACAGAGCATTGTGAACACCTTCATGCACTCTTAACTTTGTTAAGAAGAGAAAAGCTTTAAGCCAAATTCTCGAAGTGTGAATTTTGGTTGCAAGAAGTATAATTTTTAGGACACATGGTGAATCACGAAGGTATTCACGTAGATCCTGCTAAGATAGAGGCAATTACCAATTGGAAGGTTCCACAAACAGCAATGGAAATAAGAAGTTTTATAGGTTTAGCTGGGTATTATAGACGGTTTATTAAGGATTTTTCCAAGATAGCCGTACCATTAACTAAGTTAACCTGTAAAGCTATTAAGTTTGAATGGGGACCTAAGCAAGAAGAAGCCTTTAGAATTTTAAAGCAGAAATTAACAAATGCACCAATCTTAGCCTTACAAGAAGGAACTGAAGATTTTGAAGTATATTGTGATGCTTCAAAACTAGGATATGGATGTGTGCTTATGCAACGCAAAAAGGTGATTGCATATGCTTCAAGGCAATTGAAAAAGCACGAAGAAAACTATACGACTCATGATTTAGAATTAGGAGCCGTAATTTTTGCCCTTAAGATTTGGAGACATTATCTTTACGGAAGTAAATTTACTGTCTACACATACCACAAAAGTTTAAGATATATATTTGGGCAAAAAGAATTAAACATGAGGCAAAGGAGATGGATGGAAATCCTAAGTGACTACGACTGTGATATTCAATATCACGAAGGAAAGGCAAATGTAGTTGCAGATGCCTTAAGTCGTAAGTATTATGAGAAACAACGACGGGTTCGTGCTCTCAGATTAAATCTACAAATAGATTTAATGGAACAATTGAAGAATGTTCAAACTACAGCAATCAAGGATGATGCTGAAGGAATGAAAGGACGAATTAAGGATTTAGAACAAGGAGCAGATGGAATTTGGAGATTCCACAAAAATAGAATTTGGGTACCTAAGCAGGGAGACTTAAGACCTAAAATTTTAGAAGAAGCTCATAAATCTAGGTATACTATGCATCCAGGAAACAATAAGATGTACCAAGATTTAAGGAAAAACTTTTGGTGGATAGGAATGAAAAAGGACATAGCAAGATATTTTCTAAATGTCTTACGTGTTAGAAATGCCAGTATGGAAATGAGAACTTATAACAATGGATTTTGTTACTAAGTTACCCAAAACCAGAAAAGGTAATGATGCGATTTGGGTAATTGTGGACCGATTAACCAAATCAGCTCACTTTTTACCAATGAAAGAAACCTTTAGCATGGAAAGACTGGCTAAATTGTATGTAGATGAAGTTGTATCCTTACATGGAGTTCCACTCTCCATTGTTTCGGATAGAGATAGTCGTTTTACTTCTCATTTCTGGAAAAGTTTCCAGCAAGCTATGGGAACTCGATTAAATCTTAGCACTGCATATCATCCCCAAACAGACGGACAAAGTGAAAGAACAATCCAAACTCTAGAAGACATGCTCCGAGCATGTGTAATTGATTTTGGGGGAAGTTGGGACGATCATTTACCATTAATTGAATTCTCCTATAACAATAGCTATCATTCAAGTATTGAAACTGCCCCATTTGAAGCACTATATGGAAGAAAGTGCAGAACTCCAGTTTGTTGGGCAGAAATAGGAGAAAGTCAATTATCAGGTCCTGAAATAGTACAAGAGACGACTGATAAGATTACTCAAATCAAGGAAAGGCTGAAGACGGCTCGAGATCGCCAGAAAAGTTATGCAGATAATAGATGCAAGCCGTTAGAATTCCAAGTTGGAGACAAAGTACTATTGAAAGTTTCTCCTTGGAAAGGTGACGGGTGGTCCGTGGGACAACCCTTAAAGCCTTTAAATAGATTAAAATCCCATACTTTGTCTGATTATTTGCTTGAACTTGGTAACCACTCTAGGTTTGATGGTGCAGGTGTTAAAGTATCCAAGAAGCGGGATTTGTGAAGTATGGATGAATGATAGAAGTTCGGAATCAAAAAGGATGAAGAGAGCAAGTGTAGAAGGAGAACAGGGAGAAGAAGGCCACTCAGGGCCGTAACCTACGGCTGGGGGCCGTAGGTTACGGCTCCTGGTTGACCTTGCACTATCATTGACTGCCGTAAGCTACGGCTGGGAGGCGTAGCTTACGGCTCCGACTGATCCAAAAAGTGTAACTCCTCATTTAATGGCCAATTTGATGGATTTTATGGAGGCTTTTCACTTGTTTTTCGGTTATCAATCATTGTGAACGAATTTGGGAGTTCTCTTGGAGACTTTTTGGCAACAACAACACTTCTCAATCATTAGTTTTATTGTTTTTGATCTTGATGAACATTGAAACTATTGCTATGACGTTTGTTCAAGCCATGAGTGGCTAGGTACTTTATGATCGTCTTAGATTGAAGGTTTGTTGAGACATTTTGTATTTGATTTCCTAATTTCTAGAATAGCAATCCTTATCTTTATGGTTGGTTTGTTATGGTGTGTGATTGTTTGTTAGTAACTTGTTAATTCTTATGATTTTCTAGTTTGAAACCATACGTTCTTGGTGCCGTTGGCAATCGAGATATCATGGGTAGAATTAGGATTGGGTAAGGGTTGATTGATCATCGGGTAACAACCTCACGTTCTAGGAATCTGAGTAATTAGTTCCCTTTCATCACTGCAAGTAATCACACATAAGCTATGTCTATGTAGTTCTTTCTAGTGGAATGATAATATGAATGTCGAAACAAACCGGAAATCTAGGATGGTCATTTGTCTCTAATTTGCTTACAACCAAACTTTTCTCTTGCAATTTACTTAGTTTAATTTAGTCTAAAACCAATTCACTCACATAAACTCTTGAATTTTATTTCTCTTGCTATTAGATTAATTTAGTTAAATTAGACAAACTTTCAAATAACACATATTCCACAAACTCCCTGTGTTCGATACCCACTTACCGCTATCTATTTAGTAGTTATTGGGATTAAATTTGATTGTGACCACGACATCACGTCAAATTTTGGCGCCGTTGTCGGGGAGTAGTGCGCAACGTGTGTTATTTTTTATCCTTTTTAGTTTGTTATTTTTCTGATTTACGTTGGGTGTGTTAGTGTGCAGGTATTGACAGGTGCATGCGTACTAGAAGCTCTCACAAGCTATCACCTTTGGCATTTGATCCGGAAATGAGTTACCAAGAGGAGTACGATTACGGTGATTATTATGATGAATATTCCCAACTTTCATATGAAGGCCCTCAGATGTACGATCAAGATTATTATCATGCTCAGTATACATTTGATCAGTATGGTTATGAAAGTGTAACTCAACAACCTACTTTGCACTATCAGTCACATAAATCTGAAAGTCTTGACGAGATGATGAGAAAGAGACACATGGTTCATGTTGAAAAAGAATTAACAAAACCTCATTTGTCAATGGAAGAACGAGTAGAACTTTTGGAATGGAAATATGATTTGTTACCAAAAGAGGTGAAAAAGATGAGGCCAAGGACGTCGATAGTGGAAAAACGTCAAGCAAAACAACACTGGATATATGTGCAGATTGAACAAATGACACCTATGGGTGATGTAGAAGAAAAGGTTGTGAGTCCTCCCGAACTTGAAACTGAATTATTAGGGTCAAATGAGGAATATACAATTGAAATTATTATGGAGGAACCACCTATGGAGAGCAAAGTTGAGGGCCTTTTACTTGATGAACTAATCAAAGTTGATTACAACTCTCCGGCTGTGGTGGTTATGGAAACCAAGAGTGTTAAGGATGCATGTTTAGAAATTAGGAAGGTGGCACTTCATGATGTGGGAGATTTCATTCATAAGTTATGTTTATGGGAGAGTTTGGATTTGTTGGGCACAGAAAATGAAGTAGTGAAGTGGAGAGTAAACTACCGAGCATTTGTTGGAAATTTGGTAGGAAAATGTGGATTTAAAGAATTTTGCAAAGAAAGATGGGACGTGACAAAGCACACACACAATAGAAGAATCAAACACCGTGCTTACATCAGCAACGAAAAAGGTAAATGTGCATTGAGACCACCTTGAGACATATCAGGTACGGTCGGGCTGAAGACCTAAATTTTAGCGCTGCTTGGGAGGCAACCCAAAGTGTTTTTAGATAAGTGTGGGGAAGATGTGCGGAGAGTTGTGTGAAGGTGATGATAGGAAGTCGGATTATCTACAACATCTGTTGTGTCAAACTTCACCAGGTCAATGTACTCTTTCCTTAGTCTTGTTGTTTTTTTTTTAGTATTAAAATATTGGTATTAGTTGTTAAAAATAAAAAAAAATAAAAAAAAATAAAAAAAAAAACTTGGGATTTGAGAATATTAGCAAAGGCTAATGTTGTGGTTAAAAGCGATCCTTCCCTCAAAGCCATACATTGGGACAATGTATCCCAAGTGTGGGGATGGGGGAAATTTTTGAGAGTTTTAAAAATTTTGTAAACCCAAGCGAAAATTGTTAAAAAATTGAAAACTTGATATTGTGCCATTTGACACACCGACACCCATTTCTAGTCCTTTATTGGTGAGAGTTTGAGCCACATATGATTATTAATGATGCTTTCTTTGTTTTGAGTGGCGGTGTGTTTATTGTGTTAATAGAACTTGTGTACGAATTCTTGTTAAATCCTAGAATTAGCATGCTTTTGGAAATGATAGGGGACTTTTAGGAAGCCTCGTCTAGATGTGTGAAGAGTGCGGGATTGGTGGGTTGGACCTCATACTTTACATATATGAGCTTGGTATTGTGAGGGGTGGGGGTTTGGTATTTAGATTGCCATGTTTGAGCCTTAAACTGTTCGGTTGTGACCCAAGCCTACTTCCTACAAAATTTTACCGATTGAGATGACCCGGTTTAGGAATTTAGTTTGTAGTGTTGATGTTCTTGTATTTATTCTTGAAGTTTATTGTAAAAAAAAAAACAAAAAAAAAAAACAAAAAGAAGTATTTAGTTGCAATAGTAGTTGAGAAGTTGAAGATATCTTGTATATAGTTGATGGTTGTTTTGCTTAGTAGTGAAAATAAAAAACCGGGTCAAATCAAATTAGCTCTTATATATATGTTCCACCATTTTCCTACCTTTGCATCTAGCCCTGTTACAACCCGTAAGTCTCCCTTGATTCATAAGCATGCTAGATATTTGTTAGGAGGAAACTTGATTCTTATACAAGCTTATTGTCGCACACACACATACACGCATTGAGTGGTTTTGCATTACATGCTAGTAATTCTTGTCACCGAGAGTTTGGCGAGGGGTGTGTCTTATGGTATGGTTGAAGGTTAGTAAAAGGATAACATGTTTTGCTTGGTTTATTTTGATCGCATATATTTTTGGAAATAGTTTTGAATGGGTTGCTTGGGACAAGCAACGGGTAAGTGTGGGGATGTGACGGGTGGTCCGTGGGACAACCCTTAAAGCCTTTAAATAGATTAAAATCCCATACTTTGTCCGATTATTTGCTTGAACTTGGTAACCACTCTAGGTTTGATGGTGCAGGTGTTAAAGTATCCAAGAAGCGGGATTTGTGAAGTATGGATGAATGATAGAAGTTCGGAATCAAAAAGGATGAAGAGAGCAAGTGTAGAAGGAGAACAGGGAGAAGAAGGCCACTCAGGGCCGTAACCTACGGCTCCCAGCCGTAGGTTACTCACGGCCCCCGACCCGGTTTGACCCGTTTCAGGAGCCGCGGGACAGAAATACTGCGGTATTTAATTAATTGAGTTTGACAGCGGAAGTTTTTCATCAGGATCTTTTAAAATATAAGTATTTCCCGATTATTTTATTTCACAACGCGGGATAAAAACCCGGTAATTTACAATCATTTGATTTCACAAAGAAATCTTTTATTTTACAAAACATGTTTCTTTATTTTATACTGAGCCACTTCCTTGAGCTTATAGTGCTATATAGCACTTTTCCTGATTCATAACAGGTTACCTGAAACATGTTTGAAAAAGGTTTTGTCAGCGGGAAATACTGAGTGAATCATTCTATTTTGCATAATGATGCATAGTTATTAATTACAGCATAAGAGCGATTACAATGGCTTCTATCTTATTTTTATCTGGCATTCTGTCACAATGGTGACAAGTCACAATGGTGACAAGTCACAACGGTGACGATGGTCATACCACTATTTAGATCAATGAACCTAAATAGTGATGATTATCCCTGTAGGTCAATGAACCTAACAGTGATTATCCCGAGTAGGTCAATGAACCTAATTGGGAGAAAAGTAGTAATGTGCACAATACCCCACTAACCAATAATTCAAGATATCCACGACTTAGTCCCTGTAATTATAACCTTGAAAATAATTTGAGTATTGTAAAACATTTGATAAAAAGAGAATGACTCACAAACTGTGAGAAAAGGAGAATGACTCACAAACTGTGAGAAAAGGAGAATGACTCACATTGCAGATTTATACGGGCAGAGCCTAGCCTACTGATTAGCCTTTTATCCTAATTTCAATAACAAGCACACAATTTGGGGTTAGTAATCAATCCAGCATTTACGATAACTCACGAGATCAAATTCTCACAACGAATGACAAAGTGCAATACTTCATCCATCGAATTAACGATGATCCGTCGAATTAACAACGAACGACAAAGTACAATACTTTATCCATCGAATTAACGATGATCCGTCAAATTAATGACGAACGATAAAGTATAACCCTAATGTGGGTGGCACTTAAACATTCATTGGATATATTGATCAATCGGACAATGAATCGTAATAGCGATTGTGCTAATACCCTGATTGCAGCATCAATTAGGGACCTGTGTGTGTTAATTGGAGTATTTCTACGATATCTCAGCGTAGAATTGGAATTTCTTCGTCGTTCTGAAGCCAGGATTCAAGTCCCAAGCCCCTGTATTTATACCCGAATTTTGCATCTCCCGCGTGTCGCGGAAGAATTCATGTCACCTTCCGCGTATCGCCTGAGATGACATTTTTAGGGTAGGGTAGGTACGTGTCCAACTAGCTCAGGTGAGTCGACAATTTGTTAAAATTCAATTTCCACGTAACTCTGTAAAGATAATATCAACTAGGTTTTACCCCCCCTGAGTTTTAGGGGCCCTGATTCTAATTCCGATTGTTCTGAAAATTTTAGGGTTTGTTCAAAATCACTTGGGTTTCTTAATTAGGGTTTCCTATTGGTCAAATTAATTTAATAATTATGACTTTTGATGAGAGTTGTTACATTCTCCCCAACTTAATAAAAATCTCGTCCTCGAGATTTACTGGAATAATTGATACATTCTCTTCCTTTTGGATTCCAGTTCCCAAGTATATTAGGATCCTGTCTTTGAATCCTACTTTACTTAAACTAACATTATTTGTTTACCTTTATATCTTGGAAAGGTACTACCAAAGATTCATCTTATAGACATTTCTTGAGATTAGATATATGAAATATATCATGTATTCCAACTAACCTTCCTGGTAGTTGTAAATTATAAGTAACTGCTCCAATACGTTGAATTACTGGAAATGATCCTAAGTACTTTGGTCTTAGCTTTCCTTTCTTACCGAATCTAACAACTCCTTTCCAAGGAGATACTTCCAATTATATTTTGTCTCCAACTCGAACTCCAACGGCTTTTATCTATTATCTGCATAATCCTTATGACTATCTCTTGTCGTTTTCAGCTTTTCCTTTGTGATACTAAATATCACAGTCGTAGTCACTTAGGATTTTCATTCATCTCCTTCGCCTCAAATTCTTTTTGCCCAAAAATATATATCTTAAATTCTTATAATCCGTATAGATAGTATCCTTACTTCCATACAGATAATGTCTCCAAATCTTAAGGCAAAAATTATGGTTCCTAATTCTAACTCATGAGTGGTATAGTTCCTTCGTTCTTTTTCAATTACCTTGATGCATATGCAATTACCTTTTTGCGTTGCATTAACATGCATTCAAATCCTAACTTTGAAGCATTACTTTATACTTCAAAATCTTTAGTTCATAAAGCTAATATCTGAGTATTTGGTTAATTTCTGCTTTAATATCCTCATTCAAACTTAGCTATTTTACAGTTTAACTTAGTTAATGATATAACTATCTTAGAAAAATTCTTAATAAATCGTCTGTAGTATCCGACTAAACTTCTAATTTCCATTGCGGATTGTGGAACCTTCCAATTTGGTAATTGCTGCTATCTTAGCAGAATTTATGTGAATACCTTCATGATTCACCATGTGTCCTAAGAATTGTACTTCTTGTAACCAAAATTCACACTTTTGAGAATTTGGCGTACAACTTTTCTTTTCTTAACAAAGTTAACAGTACATGCAAGTGCTGACAATGTTTTTCCTAACTTTTGGAATAAATAAGTATATCGTCGATGAAGACAGTTACAAATTTATCCAAATATGGTTTACAGATCTTATTCATCATGTCCATGAATGCTGCAGGTGCATTCTTTAATTCGAAGGGCAGGACTGTAAACTAGTAATGACCATTCCTAGTTCTGAAAACAGTCTTATGTATGTCTTCTTCTTATACCTTCAATTGATGATATCCGGAACTTAAGTCAATCTTAGAAAATATCTATTTTCCTGGAATTGATCGAAGAAATTATCAAGTAATGGGTATTGATTCTTAATTGTAACCTTATTCAATTCCCTATAATCAATACACATTCTTATTGAAACTTTACTTTTTCTTAACAACCAATATTGTGCTAACCGATAAGGTTCCCTGGCTTATCGGTAAAATTCCTGGAATTTATAAATCCTAAATTCTATCTTCATATCTGGTGGTAATCCAGGTAAATCTTCTGGAAATATATCTGGGTATTCTGAAATTACAGAAATTCCTTAAGTTCTTTATCTTTAGTATTAATGATTACTGAAATCATATATACTATTCTTTGCTTTTGTTCATAATTAGCAACTTCCATTACTGATATGAACTTCATAGGCTTACATGGTTTATCTCCTGTAATCATAATTACTTCTCCGATGGTTGATTGAATTTCTAAGAAATTCTGATCACAGATAATGATCACAACATCGAATTCAACTAATTTCATAGATAATAGGATTGCAGAAAACTTATAACTTATTTCTATGTTCTGCATAACCTTATTTATTTTAACTGAATTCCCATCTGCCGTTTCTAATATAGAAATTTATCTAATGCTGGTTAACGGTAAGTTAAGAGTTTGGCAGAGTAAAGTATTTATAAAACTTTGGTTTGCACCAGAGTCAAATAATACTTTTATGTAAACGTTGTAAGCTAAGAACATACCGGCTATCACATCTGGAATCATCTCGGCTTCATGAGTAGTCAGCTGAAAGGCTCTCGCATTCCTTTTTGTTCCTTCTGCTGGTTTGGCTTGATTGTCAAATGGTTTATTCAGTTTTGGACAATCTGGCCTAAGATGTCCAGTTTCTCCACAGTTGTAGCAAACTGAAAATTTCTTCCTCCTACAATCTTCTTCTTGATGCCCTGGAATCTTGCAAAAAGTGCAATATCCTTTGCATCTTCCAAAATGCTTCCTTTTGCAAAAATTGCAAAATGGACTAATAGAAGATTGCCCATTCCTTCCTTTCTTGAAATTGTTATGGTTACCCGAACTGAATTCTTGGGTGATCTTTTGGGCTACTTCCTTCCTTCTATTTTCTTCTCTTGTCCGTACTAGCTCGTCAGTCATAGTATTAGCTAATTCTACTGCATCATCAATCGTGCGAGGTTTCGCAGCTTTGACAATATTACGGATCTTGGAAATTAATCCCCAAATATAACGAGAAATAAGTACCGGTTCTGGCGAAGCCAGGGTTGGTACCATTCGAGCATATTCGAAGAATGTCGTAGTATACCCTCGACAATCTACATCCACCATCCGGTGAGTTAAAAACTTATTTGTCATTTGTTCTTTTTCATACTCGGGACATAATTTTCTTTCTACAAGACTCTTAAATTCTTCCCAGTTCATAGCATACGCCATCCTTCTTCCTTTTGCCTGTAACACTGTGTTCCACCATTCTAACGCCACTTCTTTGAAAAGGTTTGATACATACATAACCTGATCATCCTGAGCACATTTACTTATGGCAATTACTGCCTCGGTTTTCTCTAACCAACGCAGTGTTGCAGTCGCTCCTTCATTGCCTGCAAACTCAGTGGGTTTACAAGCAAGAAATTCTTTGTAAGTGCAACCAGGCGTTGCAACTTTCCTTTTCTTAGAGAGCGGAGCTTGCCGTGGTTCATTATCATGATTAACATGATTACTACCTCCATTTACGCTATTACTGAAATTATTTTCAGAAATACGTTTGCTTGGAACAATTTGTTGAGGTTCAATTGGATTTTTAACAGCAGCAATGATTGCTGGAATAGCATTGGCTATCCCTTGAGCAACTATTCCTGGAATAGCGTTGGCTATCCCTTGAGCAACGATATTTTCTATATCTTGCCTAGTCACATATTGATCCCCCGGTTGTTGCTCAGATTGATTAACCTCATTAACAGGTTCATTATTAGCGTTTTCCATCTGATATCTAATTTATAGATACATAATTAGTATAAAGGAAATAATTCAATATCACAATTTAGTTGCACATAATCACATAAATGAATATACAAACAAAATTGTAACTTTTCCAATATTTCATTATATCATGCTTCTTATATACACCTGTTTTATTTATTCTACACATACTGATTTTACTATTACTATTACACCATCACAGTTTCATAATCCCCTATCCTTTATCAGGTGATGTTCTAGTAATGACGTTCCTTCTAATCGTATTTCCAGGAGATCTGTCCCAAAATCTCTTGGATCCTATTCCCAGCATCCATTTTGTCAAAATGATGAAGTTCAGTCCTATTCTCGTTACTTATTGGTGACTTTGGTAAAGGTTCTGGATTGTACTTAGGAAAAAGCCTATAGGGATGGTTTTGTAACAGTATTTCATTATCCAACCATTCGTCTATATTCCAGTGATTAGAAGAGTTTGGAATAAATGGTTCTAAGTTCATAAAATTATTTTCATTAACAGGCTCAATAGTATCATCGGTTGCCATTATAAAATCTAGTTCTTCTTGAGATGGTAATCCCTCCATTTGCCTAGAACTTTCCCTAATTTCCATTTTCTTAGGCTTAGGTTTGAATTCTATAGGTCCTTCTATATCTGGTATATACTTATTGAAATCTCTGGAAACTTCTATTCTTACTGGATAGAGATTTAAATTCTGAAGGGCTTCCGACAGATCACTCATGCTGTTTAGCAACATACACACAATTACTAAGTCATAACAAAATTTTATAGAACAACTTGTTAAATAGTATTTCATACTACCAAAACAACTAAAAATTAAAACATACTAGGTTTTATTTGTAATTTATTTATAGATTTTCTTGACTGTAGATAATAAAAATACTAAACTGTAAATCAGAATATTTAAAGATTTATATTTACTATTACAGTAGTTAACATATAAAAATCTATATACTAAATAAGTATGATGACTTAATTTATATATATTAACTAGTCATTATCATTGTGGATATTGGTTAGTGTTGCCTTGTTTAAGCATAGGTGATCAGTCCATGCCTAATTAAGGCTAGGCTATCCAATATCTGCCTTTGATAATAACCCTAGTATTTAAAAATAATCTTAATACTACTACTATTAATATATTTATTATTAATAATAAAATTATTAATAATTAATAACTTAAACAATAATTTTAAATAAGAGTATACCTCAAACATAAAAATATAATTTCTTTACCGCAATATAGTAATACTATATTTATAAATTAGGTAATTCCATATATAATCAAGTAAATTTATATATAATGTTTTTCGATTAACGATGATAGAGCAATAAATATTACAATATTGTTAACATATAAAAATCTGCCCATACTATTCAAAATTAGTCAGATAATAAACATATAATCACCAAATAGCAATTAATAAAAAAAATTATTAAGTATTTTCTAAATACTTAATTGGCTTAAATCAGTGGCTCGATAAGTGGCTCTGATACCACCTTTTTCTGTCACGGCCCCCGACCCGGTTTGACCCGTTTCAGGAGCCGCGGGACAGAAATGCTGCGGTATTTAATTAATTGAGTTTGACAGCGGAAGTTTTTCATCAGGATCTTTTAAAATATAAGTATTTCTCGATTATTTTATTTCACAACGCGGGATAAAAACCCGGTAATTTACAATCATTTGATTTCACAAAGAAATCTTTTATTTTACAAAACATGTTTCTTTATTTTATACTGAGCCACTTCCTTGAGCTTATAGTGCTATATAGCACTTTTCCTGATTCATAACAGGTTACCTGAAACATGTTTGAAAAAGGTTTTGTCAGCGGGAAATACTGAGTGAATCATTCTATTTTGCATAATGATGCATAGTTATTAATTACAGCATAAGAGCGATTACAATGGCTTCTATCTTATTTTTATCTGGCATTCTGTCACAATGGTGACAAGTCACAATGGTGACGATGGTCATACCACTATTTAGATCAATGAACCTAAATAGTGATGATTATCCCTGTAGGTCAATGAACCTAACAGTGATTATCCCGAGTAGGTCAATGAACCTAATTGGGAGAAAAGTAGTAATGTGCACAATACCCCACTAACCAATAATTCAAGATATCCACGACTTAGTCCCTGTAATTATAACCTTGAAAATAATTTGAGTATTGTAAAACATTTGATAAAAAGAGAATGACTCACAAACTGTGAGAAAAGGAGAATGACTCACATTGCAGATTTATACGGGCAGAGCCTAGCCTACTGATTAGCCTTTTATCCTAATTTCAATAACAAGCACACAATTTGGGGTTAGTAATCAATCCAGCATTTACGATAACTCACGAGATCAAATTCTCACAACGAATGACAAAGTGCAATACTTCATCCATCGAATTAACGATGATCCGTCGAATTAACAACGAACGACAAAGTACAATACTTTATCCATCGAATTAACGATGATCCGTCAAATTAATGACGAACGATAAAGTATAACCCTAATGTGGGCGGCACTTAAACATTCATTGGATATATTGATCAATCGGACAATGAATCGTAATAGCGATTGTGCTAATACCCTGATTGCAGCATCAATTAGGGACCTGTGTGTGTTAATTGGAGTATTTCTATGATATCTCAGCGTAGAATTGGAATTTCTTCGTCGTTCTGAAGCCAGGATTCAAGTCCCAAGCCCCTGTATTTATACCCGAATTTTGCATCTCCCGCGTGTCGCGGAAGAATTCATGTCACCTTCCGCGTATCGCCTGAGATGACATTTTTAGGGTAGGGTAGGTACGTGTCCAACTAGCTCAGGTGAGTCGACAATTCGTTAAAATTCAATTTCCACGTAACTCTGTAAAGATAATATCAACTAGGTTTTACCCCCCCTGAGTTTTAGGGGCCCTGATTCTAATTCCGATTGTTCTGAAAATTTTAGGGTTTGTTCAAAATCACTTGGGTTTCTTAATTAGGGTTTCCTATTGGTCAAATTAATTTAATAATTATGACTTTTGATGAGAGTTGTTACAGTTACGGCCACCAATGTTCTCAAAAATTCCAGCCGTAAAACAGAAGCTTCCTGGCGTAAAGTTTCATTGCCAGCCGTAACCTACGACTGGGGGCCGTAGGTTACGGCTCCTGGTTGACCTTGCACTATCATTGACTGCCGTAAGCTACGGCTGGGAGGCGTAGCTTACGGCTCCGACTGATCCAAAAAGTGTAACTCCTCATTTAATGGCCAATTTGATGGATTTTATGGAGGCTTTTCACTTGTTTTTCGGTTATCAATCATTGTGAACGAATTTGGGAGTTCTCTTGGAGACTTTTTGGCAACAACAACACTTCTCAATCATTAGTTTTATTGTTTTTGATCTTGATGAACATTGAAACTATTGCTATGACGTTTGTTCAAGCCATGAGTGGCTAGGTACTTTATGATCGTCTTAGATTGAAGGTTTGTTGAGACATTTTGTATTTAATTTCCTAATTTCTAGAATAGCAATCCTTATCTTTATGGTTGGTTTGTTATGGTGTGTGATTGTTTGTTAGTAACTTGTTAATTCTTATGATTTTCTAGTTTGAAACCATACGTTCTTGGTGCCGTTGGCAATCGAGATATCATGGGTAGAATTAGGATTGGGTAAGGGTTGATTGATCATCGGGTAACAACCTCACGTTCTAGGAATCTGAGTAATTAGTTCCCTTTCATCACTGCAAGTAATCACACATGAGCTATGTCTATGTAGTTCTTTCTAGTGGAATGATAATATGAATGTCGAAACAAACCAGAAATCTAGGATGGTCATTTGTCTCTAATTTGCTTACAAACAAACTTTTCTCTTGCAATTTACTTAGTTTAATTTAGTCTAAAACCAATTCACTCACATAAACTCTTGAATTTTATTTCTCTTGCTATTAGATTAATTTAGTTAAATTAGACAAACTTTCAAATAACACATATTCCACAAACTCCCTGTGTTCAATACCCACTTACCGCTATCTATTTAGTAGTTATTGGGATTAAATTTGATTGTGACCACGACATCACGTCAAAAGGAGTAGTTAGATTCGGGAAGAAAGGAAAGCTAAGTCCAAGGTACGTAGGACCATTTTCAGTGATCCAACGTATAGGACCAGTAGCTTATCGTTTACAATTACCAGAAGAATTATCTGGAGTACATGATGTATTTCATGTATCCAATCTTAAGAAATGCTTATCAGATGAATCACTGGTAGTACCTCTTCGAGATATAGAGGTAAATGAAAAGCTGAAATTCGTTGAGAAACCTCTTCAAATTGAGGATCGAAAGATCAAGTTTCTCAAACACAAACGATTAGTTTTAGTCAAAGTCAGATGGGATTCAAAGAGAGGAGCTGAATACACTTGGGAGCTGGAATCAGAAATGAAGCAAAAGTATCCTCACTTATTCCAGTAAATCTCGAGGACGAGATTTTATTAAGGTGGGGAGAATGTAACAACTCTCATCAAAAAGTACTATTTAGTATTTTAATTATCCAATAGGAAACCCTAATTGAGAAACCCAAGTGATCCTGAACAAACCCTAAAATTTTCAGAACACTCGGAATCAGGATCAGGGCCCCTAAAACTCAGGGGAGGTAAACCCCACTCGGTAAAATCCACACAGTTTGCTGTCAAAAATTAAAAATCACACGAAACCAACTCAGCCAAGCTACTGGGACACGAAGCAACCCTAGGGTAGAATAGGGTCTCTCGCGCCACGCCACGCGCGCAAGGGAACCTTTCGCGTGGCGCGAGGGGGGCATTTTTCAAGTAGAAATAGCTTCGTCTGTTTGATGCAATTCTGCGTTGATGCGACGTTCAGTTTCAAATTATACTTCGAGTTATTATAGATATAGTCTAAAAACACACACTGATCACGAAGTGCTGCCACAATCAGGGTAATAACTCGATCGCTGCTACGATTCAATGTCCGATCGATTAAACTATCCAATGGATGTTTAAGTGCTGCCCACATTAGGGTTATTGCTTTGTCATTCGTCGTTAAATCGATGGATGTTTAAGTATCGCACTTTGTCATTCGTTGTGAAGGTTGTAATCTCGTGAGTTGTCGTAAATGCTGTATTAAGTTACTAACCTAGTTTGTGTGCTTGATTATTTAAACTAGGTTATCAAGGCTAATCAGTAGAATAAGCTCTGTTAAATCTACAATGTGAGTCATTCTCTTTTTATCAAATTACTTTACAAAAGCATGTTTATTTCAAAGTTATAATTACAGGGATTAAGTCTATGTAATCTGAAATTACTGCCAGTATGTGGGGGGATGTGCACATAGCTACTAATTATTTATCACTTGTGGGTGAACGGACCCAGCAAGTGATATGTCCACAGTCACAAGTCCGGTCAAGTGACAACTGGATCAGTTAATTTAAAAGATAGAGACATTATAATCGCTCTTAATACTGTATATTATAAATGTGTCGTTTTAGTAAAATGAATGATTCACTCAGTATTTCCCGCTGACAAAACCTTTTTCAAACATGTTTCAGGTGATCTGTTGTGATCCAGGAAAAGTGCCGTGAAGCACTATCAGCTTAAGAAAGTGGCTCAGTATTAAATAAAGAAATATGTTTTGAAAATAAAAGATTTCTTCGTGAAATCTCAGTATTGTAAATTATCGGGTTTTATCCCGAATTGTGAAATAAAATAATCGGGAAATATTACAGTTTTTAAAAGATCCTGAAGAAACTTCCGCTGTTAAATAAATACCACGGGAATTTCTTTTCTGTCCCGCGGCTCCTGAAACGGGTCAAACCGGGTCGGGGGCCGTGACATGTTCGATACGTACCGGATTTGAATCATTTTTTTTATTCGTCGCAATTGTCGTGTAAAACACACACAATTTCAACAATTTTTACGGTTCGGTTGTGGCGGCGCACGACGGAGAATGAGGTAGCATAGGGTGTTTAGTGGAGACACCGATTACTAGAGGTGGAGGGTGGTGGTGTTCGATTGGTGTTGGTGGCACACATGGGAGAAGGTTGTAGTGAAGGGTAGATGGGTGGTGGAGCAGGGTACTGTGTGCGTGTGTTGAGATTAGAGAGAAAGAGGAAGAAGCAGCACAAGATGGGTTAGGTGAATAAACCATTATTTGTTAAATATTTTAAATAAAAACATGAATTGACCATAATACCCTTAAGTGAATAAACTTAACTGAAAATTTTAACCTGATTAGTACTAAAGGACGTAGAATGTAACGGGTTTTGGAAATAAAGGATTGTGACTGTAATTATTGAAGTTAAAGGTTATCCGTTGCAATCTGGTATAAACATAAAGGACAAAAAATGTAATTTACCAAAAAAAAAAAAAACAAACCCTCTTCTCCTTGCAGACTGCAGACATTTGGTCCACCTCTTCTCCTGCAGATGTCCGCAGACTGCAGACCTTTTACCTCTGAAAAAACAAACAGCACCTTAGTGACTTTTGACTCATATATTCCCATTTTATATAAAATATATAATTTTACCTTGTCGTCGTCTATTGAGCAAATAATATATACAGGTACTTTTGTATATGTGGTGATAAATACTGAGTTCCGTTTTGCAGAGCCAGAGATTGGACAAAGTTCTTGAATTTGTGAACAAATTACATGATATTTGTGGTGTACTTGGGATTGCTTTTTATAGTACACTTAAAGATGTCCATCCTAGCTTGATTGATGCCACATGTGCGCAATCTAAAAGCATTAGCAATGACACATTAGCGAGGCTTGTGAAGTCTGTTGTATCTTTAGAAGAAGTTAAGAAGCAAAGATTACGCAAGGTATACACTTTCACATTACTTCATTTCTTTCGAAAGTCCTAAACTTTCACATCTGAGATCCTTTTGGTCGGTCAAACGAGTAGATTTTATTAATTAGCTAAACTGAAAACGGGTTGAGCGGGTTAATTCGGTTTTATCATTGTAATCATATAGCTGTGTAGTCATGTTTAGCATGTTACTTATTTATACATCCCAAGAAAAGAAAAGGTGTTTATGGGTCTGCCCGAAACTAAAATTTAGAAGTTTTGATCCTATACACAACCCACCCAACCCATAGATTTTGTCACTTCTATGTCCTAACTAATTTTGTGAAATTTCTTCTTCCATTGTTTGTGGCCTAAACGTTCTATCTGTAAAAAAACTTGACATGTGAAGTCTGACAAGTTTCTTGCCATCTTCAGCATCAAGATCTTGCAATTCTCAAGGTCATTCGGGGATGTTATCTTTGATCTAGTTTTATTCCTCTTTTTTAAGCTTTTAATCATCAAAATACAACAATTCCAAAAAAAAAAACATTCATTAGGGATATGTAATCTTTCTGTTTGAAGCCAGATTTAGTTTTCAAGACAACTTGTTAATGACAAGATTAAAATCTACAATCATGTTCTATCTCTAATTATTCTCATCCCACAATTGCGAGACTCAATGAAACACATGTTGTCGGGAAGAAGGGGAAGAATAAAAATACTTGGAAGTAAGTCACAAGTAAACAATCAATTTGTCTTTAATTGGTCAATTTGAGCATAATCTTAAGGCATATGCCTCGATTAATAGGTTTATTTAACCAAGAATGGATAAAGAGACATACATAAAAACATAAATCCAAAATGACATATTAAATTGTCTTGATTAAATAATTAAGATGTTCAAATTGTCTTGATTAGTGATGTCTTGATCAATTCATATATGAAAACATAAATCCAAAATGACATATTAATTCATTTTGGTGGAAAAGGCATTTTTTGTCCCCAAGTGTGAGATGCGCATCTCTTCAATATATTCATGTTAATTTTCTAAAGTTTGGACTTGAATAGATTTAAAATGAACATCAACTTTATATTCAAATTGATTTTTAAAAAATGAATTTTTGAACGGATTATGATGATATGAGAAATAGTTATCAACATATAACGTGATCAAAACTGTCTTGTACAAATCCATATATAGGAAGAGCCAAAGATGCTCATACATAGTGAGTTATGACCATAATACTTAAGCTTCTACACCATATGTCAAGGATATATAATCATATATAACACTTTATAAAGTTAGTACATAACTAACATATATAGACATGTAGTCTACCATTTTATACATCAAAGGCTGAAAATATAAAGAAAGGCATATGATCAAAACATAAAATCAATAAACTTTCTTTAAGAGTAAATTTATAAAGAGTAATTGTCTATTTAGTCCCTGAGGTTTGTCCTGAATTGCCACTTTAGTCCAAATAATTTTTTTCTCCTCTGGTCTCTGAGTTTCCTATATTTTTGCCATTTTAAAATATGTACAATTCTGAGCGGATTATGATCATATGAGTAAATAGTTTTCAATATATCATTTATAAATAAAAAATATTTAATTAATTTTCAGAAAAGGTATTTTTTGTCTTCATGTGAGCGATAATCTGTCTCGGTTATATTCCCTAATCCCCTTAATTTTAATCTTTTTAACATAAACTAATTTAATTAATAACTCCAATAGAAAAATAAATTCAAAGTTTACGAACACTCCAAATTTCTAGAAAATTATAAAAAATAACGCACAATAATGTCATCCACTCAAATTGATTTAAATTATTGTAAAGGGATGACGAGATGATAGATTTATTATAATGTTTTACTTATTTATTTTATTATTAGCATTTTTCTAATGAGCTCATAGGGACATAGGGTACAATAATAAACATAAGTCATTAAAAACAGTACTATTTATTATGGCTTAGAGTGGTGTTAATTGAGGTTTGGTCCAAAGAGAACATTACAAATGTCATTCATGCTCTTAATAAGTTTTATCTTGTGTGTGAAGATAAATTATGGTAAATCTAACCTTTTGGAGTTGGGTTCAAGGAAAATGATATTCGGGCAATGTATGGTTCTATGGGATGGCGATCGGTGCTTTTCCTTTTCGATACCTTGGGATGCCGGTTGGAGAAAAAATGGTCTCTTTAAAGGGACGGGATCCTATTATTCAGAAGTTCAAGTCCAAATTTGTTATCGATTGGTGGGAGGACTATATTGATTACTTTGGTTCTTGGTTCGTTATATACTTACTCTCTCTTTATTTTGGTTACCTACATACTTTGCTTGAATGGTTAGGAGCTAAGGTGTTTTTTTTTTTCTTTTTTTTTCTTTTGTGTGTGTGTGTGTGTTGGGGGGGGGGGGGGGGGGTAATGATACTTTGGCTTCAATGTTAACAAGATTATTTTCTGTTGAAAATAATAAAGATTGTTTAATTAGTGACCGGAGGCTAGATTAGATGTGGGTGTGGGATTGGCGACACCAACTTAGAGGTGACGTTGATTCGGCATAATTGAAGCTCTTTCTTGATAGAAAAGAAAATGCTCTTGGAGGTCTCATGGCAAACTAGATGGAATGCAAGTATTCCCAAAAAAAAGTTAATATTTTGTTTGGAGATTCTTTCTTGACAGGTTACCTACTCGGGTAAATCTCTCTAATAAAGGGTTAGATGTTCCTTTCATGTGCCCCTTTGGCCCGAGAGACATTTATCCAATGAATCACATTTTCTTCTCTTGTCAAGTGGCTTCGAAGGCAAGGACATTGATCGTTGCATGACTTCAATTACCGGGGCCGAAGATTATTGAGCCTAAGGATGGATGTCTACTCTTGGCTTGATCAGTGTCACTTATCAAAGAATAAAAAAAAAAAAAAAAAACAAGTGGTAGAAGGAATCATATTTACTATGTGGTGGACTATATGAGAATAGAAATGAAACCATTTTTATAGCCAACGATTTGAAGAGAAGGCTAATCTTTGATGTCATTTTACACTTTTCTTTTCTTTGGATTGTTACTAGAAAAAAAAATTAACCTCTCTTAGGCCAAGTGGCTTCAAAAACACACTTCTTTACATGTAATTTTGCTTCTTTGATGATTAGTTAGCCTTTGCTAACCAATCATCTACACTCACTAATCGTTAATGACATTGTGTCTCAATACTACTTGTATTCTTGTGACACCCATATACTAATAATATATGTTTACCCTTCATATACGATTTATTGACTTGATAAAGTGTTTGTAGTGCTTTGGCCGTATGGTATTTCTAATCACTTATTCATGATTTTACAACTCCTATCCAAGTTAGGGAAAACGAGACTAAGCACAACATCACCATGGGACCACCTAGAACTAGTGACGTCTTACCCATTCGAAACGCTACATATATCTAAACCTGGTTATACAAGAATTTTATATTTGATATTTTATTTAATCAACTCGTATAGCATGTTGATATCCATTTGCCATTTGATCTAACGGACGTGAATATAAACGCGTTATTCAAAGTTAAATAGATATGTATAGTGATACAAGAAAGAAAAATCAAATGGACATGGATATGAATATGGCTCACCCAATCCATTAGTTGTTGTCTTTGATCAGAATACAATAACTTTAGTAGTTTACAAATAACCTGTCATTTTTTAGAACGACTAACACACAGACCCTCTAATCGTATTTTTAAATATATACCTTTTTGTTCACCATGAGGCTTGTATCCTTACTACTTGAGGAGGGACACCTTTTTTTCAACACATTGTTACCACTAGGCCAAATGCCCTTTGGTAAAAAACCTCTCTTTTACAAGCATTGTGATATAACCGATATATGAGTTGACATTGTGAAACTTCTAGTAATTCTAACTAACATAAAACTACCAAAAAAAACGTGTAGATGGTGGGTAATCACAAGGTTATTCGGGGACGTTATTGGAGGTGGTGGTATAGATGGAAACAACAACGGGGAATCACAAATGAATTCAAAACAAAACATCAAATTTAAAACCCTAGTATCTTCATTCTTCAACGGCCTTAATGACAAAAGGAAAAACAAATGTTAGGGATAAGTAATCTTTGTTTTTGAAGTCGGGTTTCAGTTATCAACATCGCTTGTTAATGACAAGATTAAAGTCACAATCATGTTCCATCTCTAATGATTCTCGATGCATAGTTGTAAGACTCTATGAAACACTTGTGTCGGGAGGAAAGGGAAGAACGACATATAGCGATACCTAGAAGTAAGTGTCAATCAAACAACCAATTTGTCTCTAATTGGTCATCTTATGTGTAATCTTAAGGCGTATGCCTCGATTAATAGGTTTATTTAACAAAGGAAGGAGACATCATCGGTAATGGTTTAAATGATCAAAATAGTCAAAGTGTTTTGACCATGTTTCCTTCATTAGTGATGTCTTGATCAATTCATTTCTAAAAGAATAAATCCAAAATGCCATATAAAATCATTTTGATGGATAAGGCATTTTTTGTCCCCAAGTGTGAGGTGTTCATCTTAACCCTAACTTGTTTGATAAAAGAATTACCTTCTTGAAACATGATAAACAATATCATGATCAAAACTATCTTGTACTGATCCACAAACAGAAAGAGCCGAAGAGGCTCAAACGTTGTGACGACTACACTTAAGTTTCTACACCATGACGTAAAAGATTTGAAACCATATTACCCGTAGTTTGAACTACACTTGTAAAGTTCATAAAGTCCAAATCCGTCTTTAACACTTTATATAGTTAGTAACATTTACATACATGTAGTCTATCATCTTATACATCAAAAGCCGAAAATAATACAAAAAACTACCGATCAAAACATAAAATCCAGAGCTTATTATCAAATCTGGATGCATAGGTTGCTTGATCTCCTAATTATTCAACTTGGATTTATAAGTTTCGAGTTTCCTCACCAATCCTAGTTTCAATCCGAAAATATTTTGATCACATAGGATATTGTGATCCTTAAAACTATTTTTAAGGTTCATAACATTGTTATTAACATAACTACCCTAGGTACATATAGGACTTGCTCAAATTGAAATCTAACACAGTTTTCTTTCTTGATGTACACAAGACATCTCACCCTCTCGCAACGCTACGAATATCTAAGCCTAGTCATACAACAATTTCATATTTTTGTCAATTCTTAATGCCTAGTTGATATCCATTTGCCCTGTGATCTTATGAATGTAAATATAAACATGAATATTAAAGTTAAATGGATATCTATATATAGAAGAAAAAAATGTATATTAAGCATATGGCTAACCCAATCATTAGTTATTGTCTTTGATCACAATACAATATTTCAGTAATTTTCAAATTTGCAAGATTGTAATATAACCAATAAATAAGTTAATACTGTAAGACTTTAATAAATTCTAACTAACGCAAAACTATAAAAAATGTGTAGATGGTGAATAATCTCAAGGTCATTCAGGGATTGAAGAGATAATTCTGATTTGAAGGATTATTCATAAAGCTAATATAGGTAAAAGATAATTCAAGTTAGTTAATAGTTTGAATTATCTGTTTATTAGATGGTCTTATATTAAATTAAGTTTGAGTAGGTTTAAGTTTAATTCATGTTTAGTATAAACAGGGTTATGTATTCAGTTTTATTTGTCGAGTTGAGTTTAATAACAAAAAAAGTATGAGACATGTTAGTCTCCAAATCATTTGTGTTTGCTTTTGTATGTTCATGATTGAAAGCCTGAGCCAACAGGATGTCATTGGAGGTGGTGGTTTAAATGGCAACAACGAACAAGAAATCACAAATGACTTCAAAACAAAACAAAAAAAAATTCAGAACCCGTTGTATCATCAATGACCCTAATGCCTCTTTTTTAAGCTTCTAATCGTCAAAATACTACAATTCCTAAAAAACATACATTAAGGATATGTAATCTTTCTGTTTGAAGCGAGGTTTAGTTTTCAGGACCACTTGTTAATGACAAGATTAAAATCTACAATCAATAGGTTTATTTGAGCATAATCTTAAGGCATATGCCTTGATCAATAGGTTTATTTAACCAAGAATGGATAAAGAGACATCATAGGCAATGTATTAAATAATCAAGATGCTCAATTTGTCTTAATTAGTGATGTCTTGATCAATTCATTTATAAAAGCATAAATCCAAAATGACATATTAAATCATTTTGGTGGAAAAGGCAATTTTTGTCCCCAAGTGTGAGGTGCACATCTCATCAATAGTCCTTTTATTTTTTTAAAGTTTGGACATGAATAGTTTCAAAACAAACATCTGTAGTTTTATATTCAAATTGATAATTAAAAAATGTATAATTTTAAATTGGATTATGATGATATGAGTAAATAGTTATCAACATATCAAATTCATTTTGAAACTTGATCAAAATTGTCTTGTACCGATAGTGGAGGAGCTTTAACGAAAAAATGGGGAAGGAGGGGGGGGGCTCAAAATCCAATATCTTACACTACAGAAATATGGAAATTTTTCAGTAAAATTAACACTATGAGCGAAAAAACTGTGGGGGGGGGGGGGGGGGGTCCGCCCCTATGTACCGATCCATGAATAGGAAGAGCCAAAGAGGCTCATACAAAGCGAGTTATAACCATGATACTTAAGTTTCTACACCATAACGTCAAAGATATGTAACCATATCACCCGGAATTTTGTACTTCACTTGTTAAGTTTATAAGTCCAAATCCGTTTACAACACTTTATAAACTTAGTACATAGCTAACATGCATAGACATGTAGTTTACCGTTTTATACATCAAAGGCTGAAAATATAACATAAGACATACGATCAAAACATAAAATCTAGAACTTGTAATCAAATTAAGTTGCATAGGTTGCGTGACTGCACGATCATTCAACCTAGAGTTATGTAGAACTAATCAACCATCAACAGGATATTGTGAACCTTCAAACATTTATTGTGATCCGTAATATGTGTTATGAACAACATATCTAGCTTATAGACATATGAGACTTGTTCAAATTGAAATCAAACACTATTTTCTTTTATGATATACTTATAATTGTCATTTTATCACACACCTAAACCAAATAATGATAACGTCAGCATCACTAGAGCAATTAGATGGTTGTGAGCAAGAGAAAAAACGACAATAACTAACAACAAAGACTACTTTTTCAGATTTAATAATCAGGTTGACCAAAAATCTAAGGCATATACATCAAATGTGTTATTATAATTGTCATTTTATCACACCTAAACCAAATAATGATAACGTCAGCATCACTAGAGCAATTAGATGGTTGTGAGCAAGAGAAAAACGACAATAACTAACAACAAAAGACTACTTTTTCGGATTTAGTAATCGGTTTGACCAAAAATTTAAGGCATGTACATCAAATGTGTCATTTTGACCGATGGTAGACAGAGATGTGTCTAGGTATAAGTTGAATATCCGAAACTTTTAAAAAGTCATTTTCACGATTGTATAAAAATATAAATGTAAATATAATTAAAAGTTATATAATTATTTGTTTATAAAAAGTCCAAAAAAGCATATTTATTCATTTGAGTGCAAAAGGCATTTTTTGTCCCTAGTGGTTGGTACTAGTCTCAATCGATGCATCACTAACTTTTTAATACTTCAAACATGAATTATTGCAAATTTTATTTAAAATACAAAACCTTTGAATATAAAATGTTAATGTAACGGACATCAAACTTTTATTTGAATTGATTAATAGAATACATATAGTTCTATATGGATCAAAATGGGAATTAAAAGGGCTTTAAACAAATTGGACGTTTAGAGAATCATATAATGAAAAATTTGTTTATACAAATGAACATAAACAAGTTTTTACCTTCGCATCGCCATTCGCCGCCTTAGGCACAGTCACCACCACAGCCACCTCTGTCATCGTCACACACAACCTACCGGGTTTGACCGCAGACACCGTTGCAACCATTAACCATTGTCGTCAATGTGTTCACTTGCACCACCACCATCGACGATGGAGGTGCCTGCAACGGGCAGGATGGCAAATGCGACAACGAGCTGGCATATCGTGTCAAACACGACCTGTAAAGACACGAACACGAAACATCTAATCACGAATATGACACAAAATCTTATCATAGTTTTCTAAACACGAACACGGAAGTGATAATAAATAGGTAACACGAACACAACTTGTTAAGACACGAAAAAACTTATAAGCATATCATACGACATGTTAAGACACGAACATGATCTATTAAGACACGAACATGACATGTTAAGACACAAACTCGCCCTGGAGGGGTGGAGTGTGGAGTCTAGGGTTGGCATATCATGTCAGACACGACCAGTTAAAAAACAAACACGATAAGACACGAACACGAAATAGGTAAACATGAACACGACACGAAAATTAACAGGTTTTATCATATCGACCTGTCTAAGACACGAAACCTGTTCAGGTCGTGTCGGGTCGTTTCGTATCGTATTTTCATGTCCGTGTCTGAAATTGCCAGCCCTAACAACGATGAATGCTAGAAGATTTTGTTTAATTCCTTTACATAAGGAATTAGAGGATTGTTGAATACCTTTACATAAGGAATTAGAGAAAAGTAATTCAAATACAAATTCCAATTCATTTGCCAACCAATCACATTATAAATGAAACTGATATTCTATAAAACAAACACATTAAGAAATGAAATTCAAATTCAAATGAATACTATTAATTATCGCAAACGAAACGCGCGCACACACCCTAAATTTAGTCTCAATTATGATCCATTGCTTGTGCTACAAAGTACAGAATTGGGTTATTACCCCTTGAGACAGGTCATCAACAACACAAAATTAGAAATTTTAAATTAGTGCACCTCTAAATTGATCTTACTCATATTTTATATATTTGAACACATGTAATCAAATTTACATTTTTTATATAAACACATAAAAGGCAAGGAGTGGGAGGCAAGAGCAGGCCTTCGTGATGGCAACTCAGGTTGTTAAGTTGACTTAGTGCCCCTTTGACCACACAACATCCATGTTTGTAGATAACATAAAATCAAGAAAAAAAACAAATTGATCATATTGCCGCTTTTAGTCTGCATTATCATAATACTTTGACCGCGGTTTTGACCGTTTATTAAACGGACAAACATTAGCGTACAATTAGAAACAACTGAACCGAACTGAATCGAATTATCGTATAACTTATATACGTGTCTTGTTATTAAAAAAATATTAAAAAATGTACTTAAGTACCAATCAATGATGACGTTAATGACATAACCCCCACTCCTAAACCAAAAGCTTTGTATTTTCAGTCAACCACTAACAACCATCCAAAAAAGAAATCAAATGTTAAAGAAAGTTAGAAAACAATTGAGGCCCCCATGAACATAAAACCTCTATATAAACCTCATCTATCATCTAAAATAAGTCAAACCCTCAAACCAAATTTCATCTTTACTAAAAAAATAAATAAGAAATGGAGTTGAACTTCCAAAATTATGGGTTTTCTTCATCATTGGCAAAGAAAGCTCAATTGAACGGTCGGAACTCGAATAGAAACAAATTTGTTGGCGTTAGACAGCGTCCGTCAGGAAAATGGGTGGCGGAGATCAAGAACACCACCCAGAAGATCCGGATGTGGCTCGGGACTTTTGACACCGCGGAGGAAGCTGCTAGAGCGTATGACGAGGCGGCTTACTTGCTCCGTGGTTCCAACGCCCGCACTAACTTTATCCATCATGTACCCATTAACTCCGCGCTCTCTCTCAAAATCCGAAACTTACTCAACCACAAAAAATGCCTTAGACAAAAGTCACAAAACAACCCCACCCCCAAAACCATACCAAAAACCAACACTAATACCAACATCATCAGCACCCAAGAAAGCTCCGAAAACGTCTCGAAACATGCATTAAAGACTTGTACGGTACAAGTCAACAATGCAAAGACCGAAACTTTTTCATCTGGGTATCAAGGAAATGAGGTGTTTGATGATGGGTATAAGCCAGATTTGACAAACTGCATCTCGGGTGTCGCGATCGGGGGTCCAGGTGGCGATTCTTGCTATGAACTACAGTCTGAGTTGCCACTAAACATTGGGGCTGCATTTGATGGGTTTGATTTTGGTCTAGACTCAAAAAGAGATGATCAAGATGATGTGAGCACAAGTGACTTTGAGAGGATGAAGGTTGAGAGACAAATATCTGCATCATTATATGCCATGAATGGTGTGAATGAATATTGGGAGAATGTTTTTCAGGATTGCAGTGACAACAGTTGTTATTTGGATCTGCCAATGTTGTCACAGATGTTCTGCCCAATTACTTAGAATCTTTTAGATTACTAGTTTCTGTTTTTATTGTTTGACTTGGAAGATTAATGAAATGAGTACAAGTTTGGTTTCATTTGGGACCAATTTGTTTTTGGGAATTCCTAGTTCCATTTTGCTTCTTCTGATTTGATCATTTTAACGGTTTTGCCCCAATAGTTCAAAAATAGTCATTTTTCTCCCTGATTTTTCTAACTTATCGTCATTTTGCTCCACGTCTCTAACTCCATCCAAAAAATCCATTAACCAGAAGGGTATTTTGGTAATTTTATAGATAAAAGCAAGGGCATGTAAGTCTTTTCACCTAAAAAAACCTATAACTTGTTTATTTACATGTATATAAGTAATTCTTTTCTAATCCCCCATCTTTCCAACCACCCTTTCTACCGGCCACCACCATCCACAACCATCCACCACCACCTGCAACTACCACCTGCCGACCACGACTACCGAGACTTTTAACTAAACGTTTTAATTTAGTTAGAGTCAGGGAGTAAACTACCGAAATACCCCTACTAAAAAGTTGAACGTTTTAACTGAGTTAGAGCCAGGGAACAAACTAGCGACAAACTCGAAAGATCAAGGAGGAAAATGACTATTTTTAAACTATTGGAGCAAAACCGTTAAAATGATCAAACCACAGGGAGCAAAACGAAAGTTAACTCCATATTATATTTGTTGTTTAGTATTTGTCTTAAAAATATGAGTAAACTGCTAAAATGATCCTGAGGTTTGGTCACTTTTGTCATTTTAGTCCAAAACTTAAATCTTTTGAATCTGAGTCTCTGTGGTTTCGATTTTGTTACCATTTTCATCCAAAAGCAAAATCTGGTCAGATTTTTCAGTTAACATCCAGCTTGTTTTTCTTCTTCCTCCCTTTTAATAAGGGCAAAATGGTTATATTTTTTTAATTTGTTATAATAAAATGTTAAAAGACCATTTTACCCTTCATTAAAAGGGAAGAAAAAGACAAAAAAAAAAACTGGATGTTAACCGAAAAATTTGACTAGATTTTGATTTTAGATGAAAATGACAACAAAATTGAAACCACAAATACTCAAATTCAAAAGATTTGAGTTTTGAACTAAAGTGACAAAAGTAACCAAATCTCAGGGGTATTTTGGCAGTTTACTCTAAAAATATTGACTTATCAAATAAAAAAAAACATTATATTCGCTGTTTTTATTTGTCGTTTAGTATTATCTTAAAAATATTGACTTCTCAAATTAAAAAACTCAATGACCAACATGTTAATTTCGTGAAAATAACGTTAAAAGAGGGGGACGGTTAATCATGCATCATGTGGTGACGTTGATAGCCAAAAGACAAAGGGGTGCATGCACTAATCGGCGTTTGTCTCAATTGCTGAGTGTTATGTGCCTTATGTCCAAGGCTTGATGCAAAACCACAATCGAGCCGGGGGTCTCATTGGAAGCAGCTTCTCTATTCCTACGGGGTAGAGGTAAGGCTGTCTACATCTCACCCTCCTCAGACCCTACCTTAGCTTTGCTATTGGTGGGATATACTGAGTATGATGATGATGATGATGATGAATGACCAACATGTTAGGCAGTATTTATCTTAAGAATATGGACTTATCAAATTAAAAAAACTTAGATAACCAGCATGTTTTAATAAAAAAAAATATGTGGTCCGTGTATATTAAACAAACTTACTTCGCTCAGTCTTAGGTAGGGGTGTAAACGAGTTGGGTCAAGCCCGACTAGGCTCGAGCTTGGCTCGTCATGTATTTATGAAACTCGAGCCTACTTATTTAAGCTCGAGCTCGGCTAGCGAGTAAAACCCAAAAGCTCGAGCTTGCTTCAATATCGCCTAAACAAGCCAAAGCTCGACTCGAGCTCGTCTCACCAATGTTGCTATCATTTTTTATTATATTATATATATTAAAATTTTCTTTGCGCTCGTTAAGACTCGCAAGCCTAAACGAGCTTTGTATTTTATGCTCGAGCTCGGGCTCGGGTTCGTGAAGGCTCAGCTCGTTCGAGCTTTTTTTTTAGCCGATTATGAGTAGCTCTCGAGCATCTAAGCTTGTTTACACCCCTAATCTTAGGGATTTCAATTAAAGTGAGGTTTTGACGGTGTGAACATAGGTATTGGAGGAGGATAGCGGTGGAAGCGACGACTCGACAACGGGTAATAATAAATCTTTATTTGAAATTTAGTTTCAATGTTATATATCATCTCTACACTTGCACAATATCGTATTTCTTGTAATTATGCTCTAAAAATATGATCCATAGCACGTTAAAAAAACTTGTGTTTTGAGAAAATATAATATTTTATAACTTTAGGAGGTATGAGATTTGAGCCCACATTAACAACTAAGGCCTAACTTTAGTATAAGGTCAATGTAAACGTATCTGGGCCTGGGCCTGGTTCACCCTTATTCTTCTTACTAATAAGTTTTTTTTTTTTTGCAAGTTTTTTTTTTAATAAACTCTAGAGTGTAGCTTGGGCAAATTTTGATTTAGTGATTTTGACTGCTAATTTTAAAATAATTTAAGTTTATGTTGAAATGGAGGGTCAAGATTAGAAAATCATACAATGTGTATTCACTTCCTGAAGACTTTGTCCCCCTCCCTATTTATGCATAAACTCTCTTGTCGTCGGAAGAAAAAAGTAACGAAAGTGAAAGTAATGAAAACAAAGTCAGATAAATAGAGGTCGAAAAAACAAAGACAGAGACCCTTGCGACCCTTCAATCCTTCGTCATTACTGGCCCTCTCTTTGTCTTTGTGTCGTTTTGGAAGAAAACCCCAAATCGAATTAGATTAACATTTTTGTTTCGTTTTAGAAGTTGAGTTTATGTATGAATATGATTTAGACAACATGACAAGAGGTGATTTAGGTACCAATTTTGGCTTCACCAAAAGTGGTGATCTGCCATGGTTGTAGTCTTGTAGAGAGATCTTGGTTAGAGGTGGGGACAAGACAAGAGGTTGTGGTTAATGGCGGTGACAATGATAGGAATCGAGGTTAGGATAGGAGTGGTATGTGAAAAGAGGGGATCATTGATTACAAAACAAGGTTTTAAGTATAGAACTGCGAAAATCGTATTACTACTTTTACATTTTGCTTTAAATGTGATGCATAAGGTAGTCATGTAACAGTCTACACCATCTTCTATCTTGTTTCTATTATATATGTCAAACATTAAATAAAAATGTATTATGATGTTGTCACATTTTATACTTATAGCTATGAGTTATCTAATCCGCTATTGGCGTCGATATCTCAATGAATCGTGTAAAATCATTGTCGATCGAAAAATTTTTGGTGGTACTCACAAAAATTCAATCGAATAAATCGAGTAAACAAGATTGAACATGCAATAGGACCAACGACTTTCTTTTTATAGGTGGGGAACCATCATGGAGATTAAGTTGAAACGACACATATTTTCGTTAAAGAGCATGTCAGGTGGTGGTTGTTAGCGTTGTTCTTATCAGTTGCTACTGATTGCCTAATTGCAACTGATGATCAAGTTGCCGCTGATCAATTACCACTGACCAATTGCTGCTAATGAGAATCTATACTAACCAGTTGTCGCAAATCTTACATCATTAACTTATTAATTCTTCGTGATTTGTTACATCCTGATCACACTTATCGCTGATGAGCTAACGCAGTCCCCGTTGGCCGCCATAGGCTCTTGGAACCCCCTAATCACTAGGGGGCTTCTCCCTTTTGAACCACTAGATTCAAAAGGCGTTAAAATGATAATAGTCCTCTGTGAGGGTTCATTTCACAACTCCTAACGTGTAACTCTACTTATTTCATTTTTCTTCCGTCTAAATGCATCTAATTAAACCAACTTTTGTCTTAATGCATCTCGCGAAACCAAAAATATATTGATAACACTAAACTTACCAGCAAAAACGTTTTACAAAACTCATAGTTTTGTACTTATCGAGCCAGGGGTCTCACTGGAAGCAGTCTCTCTATTCATGGGGTAGAGGTAAGATTGTCTACATCTTACTCTCCTTAGACCCTGCAAAACATCTTACCCTCCTCAGACCTGTAAAACATCTTACCCTTCTTAGACCCTATAAAAGTATCTAAAGATAAAAGGAATATTATATATTGAAAAAAGTGAAAGCAAGCTTCTGATGTGGATCCCAGTGTCCACCCCCTTTATATTCTGGCAGTCCAACACGAGTCACCAAACACATTCACTCACTCACCCCTCCATTTATTTAAAGATTCTCCCTTTCAATCTTCCCCTTTATCCATCCACTGGTAATCTTCTTCTTCATTCATATTCATTAATTTAAAGATTCTTTATCACATATCCACACACTTCATCTTCACTTTACCACACATATCCTTCAGATTTGTGTGTTATCCTTTCATTTAATTCATGGGTTTTTGTTAATATCTTTAGGGTTTTGTGGGTTTGTGAATTTGTTCATTTTAGTATTGGTTTTTTAGAGTCTTGATGAAAGATTTTGTGTTTCTTGAAAAGGTAAGCCTGATAGTTATAATCTTGATTTTTAGACTCTTGATCACTCAATTTGTTGGTGTTCTTGTATGTATGGATTGTTTGTTTGTTTAAAGATTTGTTCTTTTAGGGTTCTTGGTTTGAATTAAATGTGTTTATTGTAAGAAAAAATATATCTATATATATATATGTACCTAATTATTGTGAAATTGTACCCAACCCTTCATGATTACAAATGATTAAATTGTTTAGTAGCTTGTAGAGTTGTAGACCTTAATCTTTTACATGTAAATAGGATCAACCAATCATCTCAATTCCTAGCTTTAAGTTATGTAGCCGTGAAATACGCGATTTCGTGTATCTAGTTTATGTTCGCGTATCGTCATAAATGCCTTGAAATGTACAAACGTGACACGCGTTTTTACTGTTCTTTTATTCAAGTACGAATTGCCATTGCGTACCTACTTTTTTCCGCGTATTTGCATTTCGTGTTGTATCCACTTTATTTCGTTCCATTGGCAAAGGCAAAGCCTTTAAAACACTTAGGTTGGAGAGGGGAAGGTCTTGGGTTCAAGTCCCAGAGACGACAGGGGATTAAAGAAATTAGTCATTCAAAAAAAAATCTATCTACTTTATTTTCTAAAAAAACTAGCCTGGTAGTTTGTACATTATAAGACATTTACGATGAAAAGTGAATATAAAGTGGATAAAGGAAATCTGTTGGTGTGCTTCATGGCTATAGATGTATAAACTACTATAAACTGTGTCGGTCTGACATGCTTACTGACATATAACTAAACCCAAAAATATTCGTTTTTGTGATTTTTTTTCATCAATTACTAACCTACTACTACATTTTTTTTTCAAAAATATTTGTCACATTTTATTTTTTTATCAGCATGATTAATTGTACAAAATCCTAAAAGGGGTAGGATTGTAATTTATCTCACTACAAATTTCTTAATTGTACATTCTTAGAAGTAAAACAATAATCTTTCTTTGTTGACATTTATTTTGGACCACAGGGAGCACCACCCTAGTCCAAAAAGAGGTCCTTGTTTGAGTTTTGAATGTCAAAAGATTAATCTTTTGACTTTATAGTTGACTAGAATGAACTTTTAGTGTTCATAATTGTTAAGTACGTTTGAAATGTCAAGATTTTGTAAAGTATGTTTAATTTCTTAAAGCGGGGTTGTGATTATTGAAACAGGTGATATACGTTTATTCACGCGCTTTTGTTCAGTTAGATTGTCAAGAAAATGTCGGGTGGAGAGGTTAGAAATATATCTCCAGACGATATACAAATGGTAACATTTTTAGCCGCGTGTAATTTTGTTTAATACCACGCGTTTTTTAAGTTTAAAAAGTTATTAAAGAGTTTGTATCTTTCGGTTTCAGGTTCAAAATCTCATAGAACAATGTCTACCATATTACATGACTCTGAAACAGGTTGTCGATATTCTCTACCAGCAAGAGAAAATAGAGCCAAGCTTTACAGAGCTTGGTGTGTAATTTATGACTTTTTTTTTTAAATTTCATTTCATCGTGCATGTTACGCATGTGTTTAAGCCAATCATTTTTATTGTAGTGTGGCAGAAACTTGAAGAACAAAACCAAGAATTTTTTAAGGGATACCATTTAAGGTTGATGGTGAAAGATCAAATAATGGAATTTAATAAGCTGCTTGATCGACAGGCTGCATTGATGCAGCAATTGGGCCCCACAGGAGTCGGTTTTCAACCGAAGTCTAATGGGTCTCATTTGCAACAAAGTAAGCATTTTTCGGGCTCAAATTTAACTTAGCAGGATCATTTTGAATAAGATTTCATTGTTTGTTGACTTTAAGATGTCGGGATCACTTGTGTTTGACTTACCTTTGGTTTACCAAAACTTTGGATTTAGTCCCTAGCTTTGTAAAAGTACACAGTGGTCCCTATGGTTTGCGCTTTGTAACATATTTAGTCCCTAGTTTTTTTTTTTTCAAAAGTAAATGGATGCTCCCCGTGGTTTGCACTTTGTAACACATTTAGTCCCTAACTCAGACATGCTAAAACCTTTAGATTTGTTGGGTGGGGATTAAATGCGTTACAAAATACAAACCACAAGGACCATCAGTGTACTTTTAGAAAGCTAGGGACCGAATCCAAAAGTTTGGTAAACCATAGGGAGCGTCTGTGTACTTTACTCTTATCTTTGTTTGCAACCATTAGGCTTCTAGAGGCCTTATATCTAGTGACTTTTAGGGGGTGTTTGGCATTGTGTTTTGGAAGTGATTATATGATAGAATAAAGTTCACGAATGGTCCCTGTGGTTTACTAAAATTTTGGGTTTGGTCCCTAGCTTTCCAAAAGTATACGGATGGTCTGTGGTTTGTACTTTGTAACGCATTTAGTCCTCAGCTTTTTCCAAAAGTACATGGATGGTCCATGTGGTTCTCACTTTGTAACGTATTTAACCTCTAACGTGGACCTGTTGAAACCTTTAGATGTGTTGGCTGGGGACCAAATGCGTTACAAAGTGCAAACCACATGGACCATATGTGTACTTTTGAAAAGCTAGGGACCAACTCTAAAATTTTGGCAAATCACAGGGACCATCCGTGTACTCTACTCTATATGATATGAACTTATGAGTGCACGATAATGTTTGGACGTGTTTTCACTGTTGAAGTCTGATAGTTAGTGTTTGACAAATCTTGATTATTTAAGGATGTACATGTAAAATGACCCCTAAATAATCAAAATCTATTTCATTGTAGGCGAATTAATCTCAAATGTCAAACACCCCCTTAACTAAGTTGATGGATTATTTGAGTAAAGTACACGAATGGTCCTTGTGGTTTACCAAATATTTGAATTTGGTCCCTAGCTTTCCAAAAGTACATAGATGGTCCCTGTGGTTTTTAGTCCCTAGCCAACAAATATAAAGGTTTATGCATGTCCAAGTTAGGGACAATATGCGTTACAAAGTGCAAACCACAGGGACCATCCATGTGACTTTTAGTTTTAGCAAAGTTGGGGACTAAATGCATTACAAAGTACAAACCCTCGGACCATTCGTGTACTTTTGGAAAGCTGGGGACCAAATACAAAATTTGGGTAAAGCACAGGGACCATCCGTGTACTTTACTCGATTATTTCATGAAAAAATTTATTGAAGTACGCAAACAAATATATATTACATTTATTATTGGTTTTTTTTTTTTTTTTTTTTTTTTTTTTTTTGCAGTGCATCAGAATTCAACATGTTACGCACCAGAAAACACCAGTATTCCTCTAAAGACCGAAAACATGACTACTTTCTCAAGAGGATTCAACAGTTGTGGACTGCCAATACCGTCGGGGGACCCACAGCCTCATACTAGAACAAATAATGTTCCACCAAATATGTTGTTGGGCCACAACTCAAATGTTGGGATAACAAACGGCGTGTCGGTGAAAGCCGAACCAAATTATATGGGGAACTCAAGGTTTATGTATGGAACCGATGACAATGTTCTAGAAGCACAGAACACGATCGGCGATGCGTCGGTTTCGTCTTTTAGTTGTTTGGAATCTGACCCGCATCAGTTGAATGGAACACTCGTTAATGATGGTACTTTGTTCGGTATGTTGGGTCCCATGCCTCAAAACTTTGGTCTGTCGGACTCGACCCCTGACTTCACCAATAGTTCTGGTACGTCCCTACTCTCTCACCCTTTTTGCGTATAGGTGAGGCTATTTGATGGGTCGATTTGGGATGTGTTTTATCTAGAGAAATGTGTCAAGAAAAACTCACTCCTATTATTGACAAGAGAAATTTTGTTGATCCCCGCATTGTCAAATTTGGGATCTTCGGTTAAGTTTCTTGGCAATTTTCTGTTTTATCTAAAGTGGGTCAAAAGAAATTAGGGCAATTTCATAGAGTTAAATGCCATTTTAGTCCCTGTGGTTTGGGCCATTTTGCCAGTTTAGTCCAAAGGTTTCATTTTTCACCTGTGGGTCCAAAAAGGTTTTCACCGTTGCCATTTTAGTCCACTGGGTTAACTTCATCCATTTTTTCTGTTAACGAGAAGGCCAATTCGGTCATTTTATATGGCCGAATTGCCCTTCTAGTTAACAGAATTACATATAAAATGACCGAATTGGCCTTCTCGTTAACAGAAAAAATGAAGTTAACCCAGTGGACTAAAATGGCAATGGTGAAACCTTTTTGGATCCACAGGTGAAAAAATGAAACCTTTGGACTAAACTGGCAAAATGACCCAAACCACAGGGACTAAAATAGCATTTAACTCCAATTTCATATATATTAGTTTCTGTATTTTGTATGTATAATATCAATTTAAATGTTATAGTATCGTATTTACCCTTTCATAACACTAAAATGCTCATAGCGGCCGATTTTATAGTAGATATTTGATAATTCGTTGCTTATAACCATGTGATTCACTAGATAAACGAACCGAACACTATGCATTGAGATGATTTAGTAGCTTGTTTTATTCTTTAAAACAAACTGCTATAAATAACTAATTTTAGTTTTGTACTATAAGATGTTAATATGAGATCTAAAGTGTTTTGCAAGGGTTAATATGATATAATATAATGAAATTTAAAACCTTTAAAAGGATATATATGAAATTATTGCTAATAAACATTAAAGGTGAGCATGTCAAATGATTTAAAACCCATCCAAAGTTTTATTTTCAATGCATACAACCTCCTGAATACTTTGTATTAAAAATTCTGGATTGTTATTGGAATGATATATTGTTTTTGTCACATTAGTTATTATTACTTTTTTTAATATTGTTTTTTTGTTTGTGGGGTTAACCCCAAACCGTTTTTTTAATATTGTTTTTTTGTTTGTGGGGTTAACCCCAAACCGATATGACCCGTACAACGTTTTAACTTAATCTATTTTGACCCGTTGCACAACCTGCCCACCACACCCATTTTGACCCGTACAACGTTTCAACTTGATCTATATTAATTATTAATATTTTTGGTTAAATTTTCAGACATGCTAGATAACTTCTCTAGGTCTGCTTTTCTATCATCAGATAGAGACAGTTTCTTGGACTCTCATAGTAGTACCCTAGAGCATCAAGGTACTTTTTTTTAGATTGAATTATGATTTTGGCCCCTGTGGGTATATCACTTTTACCCTTTTAGCCCAAACAAGAATCTTTTAACATCTGAGCCCCCAACGTCTTTTTTTCTAACCCTTTTGGGCCATAACACTAACCCCATCCATTTACTTTTAGGGCCAAAAGGGTTAGAAAAAAAGACGTTGGGGGCTCAGATGTTAAAAGATTTCTTTTTGGGCTAAAATGGTAGAAGTGATATAACCGGCAAAATCGCAATTTACTCTTTTTTTTTATTTCTTGTCACTTTCCTTTTTTGAGGACTTATTATTATGATTTTAAAAACAATTACTAACATTAATTGTCTCTTAGGAGAAAATAAGAGGTTGGACATACCAGGTTTTGAAGATTTCGGAAGTGAATCATAAAACAATCAAACGGTAATATACTTGATGAACGATTTAACTCAATGTATTTCAAAATTTTAGTGAATATTGTGACATTATATTATTATTTTGTGTTGGTGCAGGTTGAACTACTCTTGTAGGACATAAATCTTGTAAATACTTGATTAATAGTTTATCATATGAGAGGCTTCAAGTGTTGTGATTGATGAATGTGTGCAATGAAGAGGTAATAATTATAGGAATGTGTTTGAAGAGGTTAAATTGTCAAAAACATATTTATAACAAGTTATATGTATTGCCTTAGAAACTAATTTGTATGTATATTTGTATTCGACTTTGATTGTCTTTGAATCTTTAACTCGTCGCAATGATGACTTGAAACTAAATGACGCGTCTTGGTATGACCGTTTAGACCGTAAACCTTTTATGGGATTGATTGTTAACACTTCTTATTTGCTTGTTATGTTTTGTATGAAAAGCAGTTAATTTGAGAGCATTTGGTATTTCCTTTTTACCCTCTAACTCCATCCAAAAAACTCGTCGTCAAGGGTATTTTTGTCAATCCATATTTATCTTTAGTTTTTGCAACTTTCATCCAATACCTTTTTACATTATAATAACACAACACCATATCATAACTATTAATTATAATCAACTTTCATGTTCAAAGTAATAATAATAATAATAATAATAATAACAATAGCACATGCACAATTAAGTTTAGAAATCAATCCACACATCACAGTTTCTCCACATAATCAAAAGCAACAACCAACATTTTTATTTACTTAATACTCATCATCCTCACCATCACCTTCATCATCAACACCTTCGGCACCGACTTCCTCGTAATCTTTTTCAAGAGCCGCAAGATCTTCACGGGCTTCCGAGAACTCACCTTCTTCCATACCCTCACCAACATACCAATGAACAAAAGCCCGTTTCGCGTACATGAGGTCAAACTTGTGGTCAATGCGCGAGAACACCTCTGCAACCGCTGTGTTGTTGCTTATCATGCAAACCGCTCGTTGCACCTTAGCAAGATCACCACCTGGCACGACTGTGGGTGGCTGATAATTAATCCCACACTTAAAACCAGTTGGGCACCTGTGATCAATTAAAAAGAGTTATAAAATATTAAAACACATCCAAACACCCCATAAGAAAATAATTAACTGTAACTAAGTTCGAGTGAAATGCCTTTTTAGATTTTAGTCCTTGAGGTTTGGCTAGTTTTGCGACTTTCATCCAAAGGTTTGTTTTTCCGCATCTGGATCCAAAAGGTTTGAAATTTTGCCATTTTCATCCGGCTCGTTAACTCCATCCATTTTTCTTTGTTAAGTCAGCGGTATTTCCGTCTTTTTTGCTAACTTAAAGGGCAATTCGATCTTTTTCACTTTATGTAAAAAGACTGAATACCCCTGAAAGAAAAAGACCGAATTGATCTTTAAGTTAACAAAAAAACGGAAATACCCCTGACTTAACGGAGAGAAATGGATGGAGTTAACGAGCCCGATGAAAATAGCAAGATTTAAACCTTTTGGATCCAGATGCGGAAAAACAAACCTTTGGACGAAAGTCACAAAACTGGCCAAACCTTGGGGACGAAAACGGCATTTTACTCATTAACTTCTTACCAATCAACAAACTGAACGGTCCTCTTGGTCTTGATCGTAGCAACCGCCGCATTAACGTCTTTCGGAACAACATCACCGCGATACATCAAACAACACGCCATATATTTCCCATGTCTCGGGTCACATTTAGCCATCATACTCGCAGGCTCAAAAACCGCATTCGTAATTTCAGGTACCGACAGCTGTTCATGATACGCCTTTTCAGCCGATATCACAGGGGCATAAGAGGAAAGCATAAAATGAATACGCGGGTATGGCACAAGATTTGTTTGGAACTCGGTGATGTCAACGTTAATTGCTCCATCAAAACGTAATGAAGTTGTTAAAGATGATATTATTTGAGAGATGAGTCGGTTTAAGTTTGTGTAACTAGGTCTCTCGATGTCTAATGATCTCCTACAGATGTCGTAAATGGCTTCGTTGTCCAATAGGACCGCGACATCTGTATGTTCGAGAAGAGAGTGCGTAGAGAGAACACTGTTGTATGGTTCCACAACTGCAGTCGAGACCTGCAAACAAACAAAATGTTTTTTTGAGTAAATTTGAAGTACCCAACAGTCATTAATTACTAGAGAGTAAAATGTCATTTTTGTCTCTCAGGTTTGGCCAGTTTTGCGACTTTCGTCCAAAGGTTTGTTTTCCGCATCCGGCTCGTTAAATCCATCCATTTTTCTCCGTTAAGTCAAGTCAGGGGTATTTCCGTCTTTTTTGCTAACTTAAAGGGCAATTCGGTCTTTTTCACTTTACGTAAAAAGACCGAATTGAAAAAGACCAAGTTGCCCTTTAAGTTAACAAAAAAGATGGAAATACCCTCGACTTAACGGAGAAAATATATGGAGTTAATGAGCCGGATGAAAATGGCAAGATTTCAAATCTTTTGGATCCAGATGCGGAAAAACAAACCTTTGGATGAAAGTCGCATAACTGGCCAAACCTCAGGGACGAAAATGGCAATTTACTTACGTCATTCAGTATGTTTTTGGTCAAATTTGGTATAAACAAAACTGGATTATACATAACTAGGTGACCTATAAAAGAGTTGCAATAGTTGTATAGGCTTAAAGAAAAAAGTTAAATACATTATCCCTTTTGCGAAATAGTCAAATACTTAAAAGCAAGCGTAACCCAAACACTAGTAACTGATTATTGTTACTTGAAGTTGTAATACTTGGATAATAATTCACCTGAGGAGAAGGGTAGATGGTGAACCCGAGCTTTGACTTTTTCCCATAGTCAACAGACAAGCGTTCCAGCAGCAAAGATCCCAAACCGGAACCAGTACCTCCACCAACCGCATTAAACACTAAAAAGCCTTGCAAACCGGTACAGTTATCTGCTAACTTTCTCACTCGGTCAAGGCAAAGGTCAACTATCTCCTTCCCCACTGAAACAATTACCAAAATTAACCAAAAATCCAAAGAAAACAACTCGTTTATCTTCATATTATTTCTTTCAAGGGGACTTGTGGGAATTCTTATTTGGAGCATAATAAGCAATTCCAAACATCCCTTAAGTGTTTCATTTTAGAGTAAAGTACACATATGGTCCCTGTGGTTTGCACTTTGTAAGGTATTTAGTCCTTAACTTTTGCCAAAAGTACATGGTTGGTCCCTGCGGTATGCAATTTGTAACTCATTTTGTCTCTAAACATTGGGGGCTAAATGCGTTACAAAGTGAAAACTATAGGGACCATCCGTGTACTTTTGGCAAAAGTTGGGGACTAAATATGTTACAAAGTGCAAACCACAGGGACCATCCGTGTACTTTTGTAAAAATAGGGACCAATCCAAAATTTTGGTTAACCACAAGGACCATCCATGTACTTTACTCTTAATTTTATAAGTACCTGTATAATGACCCCTAGCGAAGTTATTAGCGGCATCTTCTTTTCCGGAAATAAGTTGTTCAGGGTGGAAGAGTTGTCGGTAAGTTCCCGTCCTCACTTCATCGATGACAGTTGGTTCAAGGTCAACAAATATGGCTCGTGGCACGTGTTTTCCCGCACTGGTCTCACTAAAGAACGTGTTAAATGCATCATGTCCAGATCCGACTGTTTCGTCACTGCAAAGTACATTAATAGTTTAGCTAAAAGTGGCATCTGAGCAGTCAATATGATGACAAAAGATTTTAATACTAGTCTGATTAAGAGTTATGACTAACAGTCACATATGTGTGTTAAAAGTTCATAAATTATAATCTTCAGTCTAGTACCATTTTGCAATCAATGAAGCATGAATACAGATCATGGAAGTACCCTTGCAATAAATAAATAAAAAAGACCATAAGCAAGTCAACCACAACTAAACTCGCAAATTCCAACCCAATCTATGCATCTGTGATTAGAATTTGTGAATTTACAAACGACAAAATCCAATCGTTCGCATGGATTGAATTACGAAATTGATGATAAATTTGGGTGTTTCCTTAGATCGCAAGTTCGAAAACACACTCTAATAATTTAATTCACTAAGATCCATCACCATACTCAATTAACACTGAAAATATCAACAAAGATCATTGCGGTATGAACTATGAGCCATGCGATGATCACAATCGATAAAATCATCGAAAAATACAAGACAAAGTTCCAGATTCTAGCATAAGCAAACAATCGTTGATATAACAAATCTATGATTAACAGAAACCGAAAATATCAACAATGATCATTCTGGTATTAAATTACGAGCCCTACAACGATCACAGACGATAAAATCATCGAAAAACAAGGATCTCAACCAGAAAAACTAGATAAAGTTCCAGATGCTCACATAAACCTACAATTCGCAGATATAAGTGACATCTACAAATCTACGATCAACAGAAACAGAAAATATCAACAAAAATCATTGCAGTATGAAATAACGAGCCATACGACACTCACAGTCGATAAAATAGTCGAAAAACACAAAGGATACAGCTCCAGCTGCTCACATAAACATAAATTCGCAGAGATAAGTGAAATCTACAAATCTGTGATTAACAGAAACTAAAAATATCAACAATAATCATTCCGACATGAAATTACGAGCCATAGGACGATCACATAGATAAAATCCTTGAAAAAACATAAAAGCTAAAAGTACCAGATGATAACATAAACATACAATTCGTAGAGATCAGTAAAACCTACAAATCTGTAATCAACAAAAACTAAAACAATTCCTCATAGAATTACAAGCCCTACAACGATCACAGATGCTAAAACCGTCGGAAAACAACGATTCCGATCAGAAACACAAGCTAAACTTACAAATTCTAACATAAACATACATACAATTTGTGTAATTACGATAAACTGATAATATCAACAATAATCATTCCGGTATGAAATCACGACGATCACAGATGCTAAAATCATCTAAAAACAACAATTCCGATCAGAAACACAGCATAGAGTTACAGATTCTAACATAAACATACAGATAATTGAAATTAACAAATCTGTAATTACGATAAACTGATAATATCAACAATAATTATTCCACCAGCCCTACGACGATCATAGACGCTAAAAATCATCTAAAAACAACAATTCCGATTTCCGATGAGAAACACAGCATAAAGTTAGAGATTCAAACATAAACATAGAGATAACTGAAATCAACAGAGGTTTGATTAAGAGAAAGTGATAACAAACCTTGGCATCATGCCATCGGGCTGGATGCCGTGTTCGAGGCAATAAAGCTCCCAACATGAGTTACCGACTTGAATACCTGCTTGACCTATGTGTATGCTTATGATCTCCCTCATATCTGTGGATTGAAGGTTTTTGGTTGTGATTGAAGTTTGAAAACCCTTGAATTTGTTGTGTGGAGTTGTTGTGACCTGTTGAAGAAGACTTCTTATATGCAGGGTGATGTGTGAAGAGTGTGCTGTATTTGTACAACTGGCTTCTATTATTTTGGTATTACCGTAGTTTTTATTTTAAGAGTGAATTTCTAAGGATTGTTGTTTATCTTTATATCCACTTTCAGGCGTTGTTATTTATGTTTAAAATTGACGAGTTTTGTCCTTTATGTTTTTATATCATACACGTTTTGTCCTTTAGGCTTAACACAGTTAGTTTTTTCAGTTAAATTTGGTCATATGCTTTGCACATAAGGGCATTTTTGTCAATTCAAAGGTAAGTTCAACGGCAGATTTATAGCTTAAAGCTTCTGCAACCTTTGAATTGACAAAAAATGCCCTCATGTGCAAATCATATGACCAAATTTAACTGAAAAACTAACTGGGTTAGGCCTAAAGGACAAAACGTGTATGATATGAAAACATAAAGGACAAAACTAGTCTTAAATTTTAAACATAAAGGACAACGCCTGAAAATGGGTATAAAGATAAAGGACAATCCTTGAAATTCACTCTAAAATATATTTTACCCTATCTATCTATTTTCTTAACGATAAATTTGAATCAGTGACAGACAGTTGGAGTATTATCGTGTCATGAGCAGAATCACCCGATCATATACATCTTCGCTATGCAATAACGCATTAACGCTTATATACCAATCCAGTGAAAACTCAATAAATCTGGGAAAAAACCCCTTGTGGGAATCGAACCCTGAAACTAATGGCCCTAAACCTTATCTCACCCACAATATACCAATAGACTATAATGTCATGGGCTTACCGTATCTCTCTTAAAATTTATAGAGAATATAAAATAAATTTGGACAAATTCCGTTTATGTATAGAACATATACACTTAAATAAGTTATGTGTTAGTTATATTACATGTGTAAAGTGTAAAGATCAAATACAAATGAGTCTTAACATATAAAATACTCTTAATGTAAAAAGTGAAGGAGATTTTTTCTTTTTTTAAATTCTTTTTTTTCCTACCATTTAAGAAGAGTAAACTGCAATTTTACACCCTGAGGTTAGGGGTCATTCGCATGTCTACCCCCCCTAAGGAAATAATTGCAATTTTACACCCCACTGTTAACCCTTATGTCGCAACCTTACCCCCTGTTAACAGTCAACGGTAGTTTGACCTTATAGGTGAGGGTATTTTGGTAATCTTACCCAATATTTATTATTATTATTATTATTATTATTATTATTATTATTATTCAAAACCATTATTTCAAATCTGCTTTCAGATCTTTCCAGAAACAAGAAAAAGTAGAAGAGAGCTGCCATAATTAAAACCAGGTCAAGAGCTTCAAATCTTTCTCATCTAAACCCTAGAACAATATCTCGATGTTCAGATCCGGCGAAGATTACTGGGTGAAGAGAGCTACCATAATTATACCTTTCTCTACAACACTCTCTCACGAATACTCAGATACCACCGCCACCACATCCAACCTCCCACCATCAACCCACCTACAACCACCACCCACCAACCACCTGCTTGCCATCAACCAACCAAACACCTGCCACCGCCATCCTTCATTGGTGTAGCAATCCATCGACCACCACCGTCCCCACCCTCCTACACAATCTGCCATCACCGCCCACACATCTACCACCAACACCCTTCGTTTTTTGTTTTCAATAGCTAGGGTAGTGGTTGTGCACCGGAGCAGATATGAGAAAAGTGGGGATGGACTGGTTCAATCGCAGAGGGGTTTCAATCTTTGTGTGATTGAGTTGAAATTTGTGCCTAGGGTTTCAATTTAGGGTTTTGAAACTGATTGATTGGTTAAATTGGGGATTTTGGTGGAGAGTTGGGGAAATTGTCAAGAAATGGTTTCGATTGTTGTGGATTGTGGTGGGGGTGGCTGGTGAGGGTGGTGGTGGCTGATGGTGGCGGTGGTCAGATTCTTGCAGCAGTTCATTCTTCATATTCAAAACACCCAGGTTTGTGTGTTTGTGTACTTCTTTCTTGATCTGTTTGTGTTCATTCTTGATCTGTTTCTGTTCATTCTTCATTCTGTTTGTGTTCAACTCAGCGGCGGCGAATCGGACGGTCACGGATTCATTTACACCTCCGGCGGTGGTCAGAAGATGATGATGATAATGATGATGATGATGATGATGATGATGAACTGATCTGGGTTTGGAATGATGATGATGATGATGATGATGATGATGATGATGAAGAATGAACTGATCTGGGTTTGGACTGCTGCTGCTGATGATGATGATGATCTGGGTTTGGAATGATGATGATGATGAAGAATGAACTGATCTGGCAAAAACGTTTGATTTTTTTATATAATTTTGTGTTGATTCTTGATTTTTTTATATAATTTTAATAAGACAGGGGCAAAAACGACTTTTCACACATTATAACAGTCAAAACAAACGTTGACTTGACAGAATCTGTTAACAGGGGGTAAGGTTGCGACATAAGGGTTAACAGTGGGGTGTAAAATTGCAATTATTTCCTTAGGGGGGTAGACATGCCAATGACCCCTAACCTCATGGTGTAAAATTGCAGTTTACTCATTTAAGAATGATGTTTAATTGTAAAATGTAAAAATAATATAAAAAACGTGATTTTACAATAGTAAAATAATTATTGTAGGGTAATTATAATTACCCTACAAAATTACATAATTACTCTACTATTGTAAAATCATGATTTTTTTCTGGTACTAAAATACGTGCTTAATAAGATTGAGAAAAAATTAAAAAAAATATTTCTTCTTCACTTCTTACGTTAAGGATATTTTCTATGTTAAGACCTATTTATACTTAACCACATATTACCTATATATGTGTAGATAAACGTTTAGAAAAATATATATAAACTAGTTTGATGAATTTTATGCATATAAGATACATGTTTGTATGTAAAAATGTAAAATATATGAGCCATTGTCTAAAAATAATAACTGAACACCGTGAATTTATGCTTTGTGTGTATTGTGTATATAATACGTGAAATTTTTTTATTGAAAATATATTAAAAAGTAAAAAAAGCTAACCACCCTGGATTTATGCTTTGTTTTTTATGAATTATGTAGAGTTTGTCATATGTGTATGTGTGAAGTCGTTTTTACATTGAGTTCCATTCTTTAAAAGTAACGCGATAGCTACAACATGTAGGCCAATACTCTCTTTAGACACTTGAATCCGTTTGAACCACATCTAGACATAAAACAGTATGTTCTTAAATAGTGGTAGGCGTTAGGAGATTACAACATGCCTTCAAAAATCCAAGGCCTCTTTTTGAATAAGACATTTCACTTGGGACCATTCGAATCCACTTCTGAAATAGATGTACGATTTTTTTTTTTTATAATTTATAAATATCATGATCGATACCAGGGGCGGACCTATAGGTAGTTAAGGGGTGGCGTCCGCGACCCCTTGGTCGGAAAAAAAATTGGAAAAATTAGTGTAAATTTTGGAAAATTTTGAATTTTGACGTTTTTTCGATTTCGTTACCGCTTATTTATAAAACGTTACCGCTTGGTCGGATTCCTAGATTCGCCACTGATCGATACCAAAATTGATCAACTCATCAACCCCTTTTGAGTGAACAAGGGAAAACATAATTTAACCGTTTCGAGCGTAAAAGGAGAAAGAAAAACAAAAATTATGGGTGCATAAAAACAAACGTAGGTAAATAAAAATGAATTAGACATGTTAAAATATGAATACATAAAGAAAAAAAATCACATATAAATTAAAAAAATAATGTCGGTAAACTAGAAGACGTATAAATGAGCAAACAAGGTTTTTTGTGTTTGTTTATATTCTCAAAGGAATATAAAATCTTATAATTATTTATTTATTTATTTAATAATTAAAGGACTTCCCACTAAATGTTTAGTTAAAGAATGAATGGGTTCATTTAGGGCATACTAGAAACAAAATGGTCTTAAAATATCGAATGGAACAGGAGGACAAAGGGGTCAATTGATGAATTGATGATGAAACAAGTAGGGACTTGAAAGGTTGGCGCAAATGGGTGGGCCATGCTTACCGGATCACAACACATGCTTTTCGTATCAATCCAATTCTTCACAATTATTGGTAGTTGTTTATTCATTTAAAGACCATTTGGGAAGATAAGAGCTTGAAAAGGGGAAGTTATGCGACATATAGCGATCACAGTTAGGTAACGTTCGTTTTGGAGACAAAATAAAAAACATAACAATGTTGAATCCACTTAGGTAATGTTCGTTTCATGAATTGAATTTGCACAGAAATTGAAATTTGATTTGGACTTTAGGTACGTTTGTTTCAAAGAATAAAATAAGATATGGACAGGGGCGGACCTAGGTGAAGCCCAGGGTGGGCGGGCGCACCCCTTGAAAAATAAAATTTAGTGTATTTTTTAGGCAAAAAACCTGACCGCACCCCCTGAAAATATGCTTGAACCACTCATCCGCACCCCAGTAAATAAATTCTTGATCCGCCACTGGATATGGATGGAATTGGATATGGCCGGCTTAAAGGCAATTAAAGTAAAGCAATGGCTTCGGGTCACCACTTTTAAGGGGCCACCAATTTTTTTTAGGTTTCCCGTGTCGTCACTATTTGCTGCAGAAAAAGAAGAAAGTGTCATATGATTTTTATAGTGAAATAGTTGAAAGCATATTTGTGTAGAGAAAGGAAAAAAAGATCATAAAACACTTCTAGGTATGTAATTTCCCTAGTTTCTATCTAAATGTTCTGCTCTATGTGTCATGTTTAGTATAATTTTTTTATTAATCTCCCTGATATGCTAGTGACGGTTTATTTGTATTTTCCTTTATTGTCAATGATTAATGAAATCACAAAGCTGGATAATCCAGGGTTCATTCTAGATAATCGAACTCGATAATGAAACTCATCAATCTATTTTTATAGGAAATCATCTGTAAGAATCGAACTTGATGACACATTAAATAGTAGATTTGAATTGTAACCTGAAGCAATTAAGATGCTTGATTGAGCATGATATATTTTTTAGCTTCTTCGGAAATTTGGAATGTTAAATTTAGTACGCATGAATTCGTTCGATAACTAACTTCTTATGACTGCCACATTGCATCTGAATCCTTTCTGCATTATGTTGTTGAACTATAAAGAACTTGATCTATATAACTTGCATATAGAAACAGATCACACGACCCGGCCGTTTTGCTAGGCTTAGGTGACCATAAGGGCCCCAATTTTGGTGTTCGCTACGGGCCTCTAAAAAGGTTGAGCCGACCGTGGAATTTGAATGTAAACTCTCTTCCTTATGTTGTCGATCAATTCCAATTCTTTTTTGTTGAAACCAACAAAATCAACATTCCAACTCCATCAAGATTTCATTCCATTCCGTGAAACAGACACTTATGAGTTGTGACAATAAGTTTTGCGGAACAGATCCCAAATCACCCTCTAGCTAGCAACGCTACCCAGTAAGGAAGACCTGTAGCCAGATTTATCGATTCATCAAACATTTTCGAATAGTAAGAGCATTCACAATTGAGTCTTCTTCTCCATCTTTATAATTACATTAAAAACACTACATTTTCTCTCTTTTTCAATTAAATAATATTTTTTTATACTTTTATCATTGCATTTTCTCTCTTCTCCACTCACAGTCATTTAAAAAAATATTAAAAATTATAGAGGTGAACAGTTCTCCTCCAAATTTACTGGTGAACAGTAATTTTTTCTTCCTTTTCTCTCTCCTTCACTTAACCATTTACAACCACTCTAAAAAAATATGGGAAAAGTGAATGTGAGGTTTTAACACACCTAAACTTAGATGCGAAACCTCTCAAAACTATTTAGTTTTGATTAATTTTATCTCCAAACTAAAACTAGAAACAAATTAATTCACTAAAACTAACTTTGAGTCTTTGATTACTTCGTTGTTTTGATAGGTTTTACATCTAAGCTAAGATGTGTTACAGCCTTATATTCACTTTCCTAAAAAAATATATAGAGATTACACTTATAGATTGAGGAACATTATGAATGCTCTAAAATGATAATGTTAGTTAAACCACCTTTGAGATATACGTAGGAAAAGGTGAAGCAAACAAACATGGTAGAAAATTAACTTAAATTCGTGAAATAAAAAACAATGTATTGTGGTGTAAAGGGCAAAATGGGAAAAAAACATGATCATGAAGTGCATGTGAGAAGTAGCATGGCTGGTGCTTACGTGTTTGCTTAACTGCTTCGCTGTACGCCTTCCACATTATTCTAGTTGACGTGGCATTTCTTTAATAGTTATTAAAGCCATGTGAATGGATGTAACTTTTTTGAAGGTACTTAGTTTGTTCCCCGTTAAATTTTATGTACATTCTAGAAGAAATAATAATATACTTACTATATAAGCTGATCAGAATACGTGTAGGTTTTAATATGTTGGGACATTTTGTTTTAAACTAGTAGATGCGCCGCCCGCGTTGCGGGGCGATAGCCGAATAATTCTCAATCAATTACAAAAAGACTACTATAATTTTGCTATGAAAAAAAAATGATGATATGACCGTAATTTTGGGCTTCTCTCTCATGACATGTATGTCTGTACAGAGGGCAACATCGTAATTATATTTTGAACCAGAGGCAAAATCATAATTTTAAACTGAGAGCAAAATCATAATTTTTAGCTAGGGGGAAAAACATATTTTCATTTTGAACGGTGGGCAAAAGAGTAATTTTGAGCTGAGGGCAGAATCGTAATTTTGAGCTAGAGGAAAAAACAACATTTTATTTTTAGCTGGGGGCAAAAACGTAATTTTAAACGGAGGGCGAAACCGTAATTTTAAACTGGGAACAAAATGAAAAGTGAGTTTTTGAACCGAGGGCAAAAGCGTAATTTTAAGCTAGCGGCAAAATTATAATTTTATTTTTAGCTGTGGGCAAAATCGTAATTTTAAACAAAGGACGAAAGCATAATTTTAAACTGGGAATAAAATTAAATTAAAACTGGGCTGGTCCGATAGGGAAGTGCCAGACAAATTTTAAACTGGGGGAAAAAACGTAATTTTAAACGGAAGTCCAAACCGTAATTTTAAACTGGGAACAAAAGTAAAAGTGAGGTTTTGAACCGAGGGCAAAAGCGTAATTTTGAGCTGGGGCCAAGACTATAATTTTATTTTGCGCTGGGGACAAAAACGTAATTTTAAACAAAGGACGAAAGCGTAATTTGAAACTTTGAATAAAATTAATTTAAAAATAAGTTGGTCAAATGGGGGAGTGCCAGGCAGCTGCCTGGCACTATTCCCCCACATGAAGTTTGTAGTTATAGGGGGCAAAAACGTAATTTTAAACGGAGGGCGAAACCGTAATTTTAAACTGGGAACAAAATGAAAAGTGAGTTTTTGAACCGAGAGCAAAAGCGTAATTTTAAGCTAGCGGCAAAATTATAATTTTATTTTTAGCTGGGGGCAAAATCGTAATTTTAAACAAAGGACGAAAGCATAATTTTAAACTGGGAATAAAATTAAATTAAAACTGGGCTGGTCCGATAGGGAAGTGCCAGACAAATTTTAAACTGGGGAAAAAACGTAATTTTAAACGGAGGTCGAAACCGTAATTTTAAACTGGGAACAAAAGTAAAAGTGAGGTTTTGAACCGAGGGCAAAAGCGTAATTTTGAGCTGGGGCCAAGACTATAATTTTATTTTGCGCTGGGGACAAAAACGTAATTTTAAACAAAGGACGAAAGCGTAATTTGAAACTGCGAATAAAATTAATTTAAAAATAAGTTGGTCCAATGGGGGAGTGCCAGGCAGCTGCCTGGCACTATTCCCCCACATGAAGTTTGTAGTTATAGGTAATATGGTACTGATAGTGTTTTGTTGTTTAAATGTGCCTCTTTGTATATACACTACATGATGTATATGTACACATTTTTTTATTTAAAAAAAGATTAGAAGAGTAGTTTTATTTAAAAAAGGATTAGAAGAGTAGATAAAATCAAAGGAAATAAACCCTTTTTTTCATTTTTATTACTTTTGTTGAAACATCATGTACACGTTTTTATACGGTTCTTATGGTTCTAACTGTAATATTGGTTCTGAAATAAATACGCTCATACCTGTATGTTTTAATAAATTACACTTAAGAATTTTGTTTTCTGGTTCATTTGCTTTGTCCTATCCACGTGACATCTGATATTAGGGTGAAGTGACCTAAGAACTTTGTTATGTTGATGTTACATAGTGTATATGATACTCGTTTTGTTGTATGTATTTGATTCATCACAAACATTCAAAAGATCATCCTATAAAACCAAGGTCCATCACAGCTGCCCACCAACCTTGTAATTTGTAACCACTGGGCTCAAGCCATAAATTGCAAATCAAGACGCTCGAGAAAGATTTTATAACCGAACCCTTTTCATGTAATTGTTCGTTTTTCTTTTCCACCCGAGTTAGTAAAAGCTCATCCCTCAAGTACCTCCATTCTTCTTCTAAAGCTAAACAAGATGTTGAATCTATTACTTACTTTAAATTATAACATTTTAACCATTTTTTCTTATCCAAATCCCATCGTTCATACGTTGATTAAGTTCTAAAATTAATTGTTAGTCATCTGATTCTTAGTACCAGTGCGACCAATCGATCTAGTCTAACCAGTAAAACACCCGGTTCTAAAAAACCGGTCCAGATTATAAAACATTGCAATCAGATACTACTTAAACGGATCAACATACAATAATGCAATAATATTGGCATTGCGGTATAGGATGTCGCATTTTAGCCAAAGTGAATACATTGGTTCCATTTCATGGCTAGGGACCCATTCAGGGGCGGACCTAGCCTTAACCGGGGGTAACCTCCGCTACGGCTTGGCTCGGAAAAATTTGACGTTTTTAGTGTAAATTTTGGAAAAATTTGATGTTTTTTGGATTTCGTTACGGCTTATTTATAAAACATTACGGCTTGGCGTGAATCCTAGATCCGCCACTGGACCCATTGATCTAATTTTAGGGTGTGGGGTTTGTAGACATTAATGGCTTGTTGTCCTTAAATGGGTAGAGGTGTTTGAATGGGTGGTACTTCACAAGTTAGAAGTGCAGTTATGTCTTGACTGCTGGGTGGTTGGGTGACAATATTGTTTAGACATTAAAATCTTTTTGAGCTCATTTCACATACTAGTATTATTTTCTTGTATGGCTGATATCCAACAAATTTTTAGAATATGAAAGAGGGTTGATAAGTTATAATTATTTTTCAAGCATGAAAAAATAGTTTTAACCATATATCCATGTAAAACTGTTATAGGATCTCGTAACAAGCGATACCCCACCAAACGAGCCCATAGTAAGGATTGGGGTGTGACGGGTGTGACAGTTGTTAAAAAAAGCTAAACTAAACTAAAGCAAAGGTTTTCTAACCTCCTCAACACTATTTGATAATATTATAAAGGAACCATATGTTGTATTTTCAAAATAAGAAAGTCCTCATAGTCTATTAGACTAGACTGGAACCACAATTGTTTAACAAAAATCTCCTTTTCTGCCACCCAAGGCCCAAGGTAAAATCATGAAGGAAACATACTTAAATGAGCTCAAGTTTAATTTAAAGCTCGTTTAATAAATAGGCCTAAACCCGAACTTTATACAACGGACTTGATTAGGTTTATAAGCTTAAACGGGTATGTTATTTTATAAATAAAGTTGTCTCTAATTTTTCTAATAAATAAATATTACATATTATATATATAGGGTAGGAGTTGACTACAAAGTCCATTTTTCCTACAAAGTGTACAAAGTCATAAAACACTACAATTTCAGCCATAGAACACACTCAAAACCCACAAATAATATATTATAACTATTAATATATTATTACATATGATAATATAGAAATTAACTATTAACTAAGAAATCATAAACGAGTTGAGGTCGAAGTTGTAAGACTACTTACAAAGAAAAAAAAAAGAGTCGAGCTCAATAAAGTGTGTCTTGATTTACCTTAAACCCAAATAAAAGTAACCACTAACCAACACTTATCATATTTCTTTTCTTTATTTAAACGGGCCACAAATATACTTTATGGGCTCGGTTGGAGGCATTGGGCCTGTACTAAGAATATTCAAGTTGTTTGGCCACTTCTAAGTTCTGATGTAAATATTTTTCTTCTATTCCTTTATATAAACAATTTTTACTAAAACTATAAAATAAATGGTTAATATCGAAATATACATAAAAGTTATTGCGTATATATATACAGGGTAGGGATAGTGTACATTAATCCAGAAGTGTGAGAAGTGTATCATAACACTATATATAACACTATATAACACCATATAAACACCGTATAACACTATGTAAAACCATATAACACTATATAACACTATGTAACACTATATAACAAATATAACACTATACATCTATCATAGACATGTTATCAGAAAAAATATAGTGTTATATTTGTTATATAATGTTATATAGTGTTACATAGTGTTATATGGTGTTACATAGTGTTATACGGTGTTTATATGGTGTTATATATAGTGTTATAATACACTTCTCACATTTCTGGATTAATGTACAGGATCCCCTACCTTTATATACATATTGATGTTACACTAAAATACTAAATTATCTATGATGTTCATAGAAATAACTTTTATGTGAAGTTAAAGCCACTTTTAACTCATTACTTAATGAATATCATGCGATATCGATTACAAGTTTTCCTCATATGATGTGATTTATATACCATCTATTTTCTATTAATACACTAATAAAATAAGTGGTTTATTGTTAGAGCATTCACAGAATCATAGTAGGTTTCTTATTATTATCCTTATAAATTAAATAAAAAAACATTATTTCATAGAAGAAATTATTCATTTTCTACCCTCCCCTCCACACGTACACATCTCATGCCTTATCCTTATAATTCTAAGAATACGGTTAACAAATTGATATATCGTTTTAAGATTCTACTGTTCATTTTCATATAATTTTAAAGATAAGGTTAACGTTTAAGGAATTTGATGTATGACTCTTTTAACTCAAACCTTATAATGGGTGTAAACGGGTTAAGTTACCCACAAATTGCTAAACATTAACACGTTAAAAATTTAACTTGAGCCGAGCTTATACTAGCTCGAGTCTGAGTCTTACTGAATCTATTTAAAATTAAACAATTATTTTTAACGACCAATAAAAGTCGTATCACCCAGATAAACCCAATGGCAAAAGACCATCTACACCAGTAAATGCAGACGACACTAGTGACCCATCCTGTCACTATTCCAAAGAAAACACACCACTCGAAGATTCACCGTGATAAAATTCTCTGACTTAACCCAGAGCATTTTTACTCTAGCCGAGACTCGGAATACATAACTTTTGATTAAGAGACGTTACATGAAAAAAAATAGCTCAAGATTTTATCATTGGTGACTTGGTGTGACAGTTGTGACGTGGATTTCAAAAAGGGTGTTCTTGTGATTGGTTATGTAAACATGGACAATATTGTAATTTCACTTGCTAAATGATGCTATATGCGTGGTAGGCTTCCAATGGGGTGGTGGGTGTCCTCGATAAAAGCAACCATTATATTGCCACCAAATTGGGATATTCCAAAACTACCCTTCCACCGAGACCATCGCCAATCACCATGTGTATACAAACAACTTGTCATCTAGTCATCTACTAGGAATCACTAAAGATACTATCAAGGCCCATTTCCCCACCGGCCCACTCCATACACATGACCCACTTGATCCAGTGAATTGACTATTATGCCCTTGAGTGTTGAAGAATGAAGATGCCCAATTGTCTATTTGAAGAATGAAGATGTCCATTGGAATGACTATTGTGCCCATGACCCACTACAAGCAAAGTGTTCTTTTGCAACTTTGCTTCAAATAAACTCAAATATTAAATTATTAGTAACTAAAACATAGATGCAAGCAATACATATTATTGTTTTTATTTTTCTTAAATGGCACAACAAGCTTCACATGTCTGGCCAGCTCAGCAACAATGTGACATGTCAGGTTTACTACAATCATAAACTAGTTAAATAAATTGATGAAAAATAAAATCATTTGCTACATTTCCTTTGTTCGTTGTAAATTGGAATAAATGGGTTCCTAAAAAGATAAATATTCATGTGGCGGGCGGAGAAGATTAAACTCCTATGTATTGAGGCTTTGAGGTATCGTAATGTGCATATAGAGAATGATGGGTGCAGTTTATGTGGCGATAGCGAAGAAACAATAGATCATCTACTAACTTCATGCTATTTCACATTGAGAGTTTGGCAAGGAGTGAGTTAGTGGTGTCGTATACCGCCACCTGTCTACACATTTGATGTTCGAGACCCGTGTTCGGTGCATAGTAATCTAAATATGGAAGCATGTAAAAAGAAGGTGATATATGGTATAATTCTTACGGCTACTTGGTGCATTTGGAAAGAGAGAAACGAAGTGATTTTTGTGGGTAAGAAGGCAAGTGCAGCAAAAGTTTTGGAGAGTATAAAGTCTTTAGCCTACATTTGTAGGGCTGGCAAATCGTGTCTTATCGGGTTTAACAGGTCTCTGACAACGCGAATAACACAAGTATTAAACATGAATACAACTTGTTTAACTACTTTATATCTCATGTCTATAACACAGTTGTATGTTTTATGTACCAAGGAGAAGAAATGATAGATCATAGCCTCCTAATTCTATTTATTTTTAAAAAGGTAAAAAACCAAGTAGTGTACTTTTTCAGTAAACAGGTTTAATCGTGTCTTATACAGATATCTATTGTCAACCCTATACATTTGTATTAAAATTAGATCACTGTTTAAGAATCTTTGATGGAAAGATTGGTGTGCTCCTAAAATCACGGATATTGTTTTTATTTCTAGCTTCTTGCTAGTTTTCTGAATGAAAGACCAGGGGCGGACCTAGCATAGAACAAGGGGCAACCCCCGTTGCCCCTTGACGCTCCGGCAGTAGTGTAAAATTAGTGTAAATTTTGGAAAAATTTGACCTTTTTTCTATTTCATTGCCCCTTTTTATAGAAACGTTGCCCCTTTAGGTTTTTTCTAGATCCGCCACTGTGAAAGACGTTAAAAAAATTGTATAAATATCATTCAAAGTAACATTTATAGATAAGTCTAAAGCTCTTGAAACAAACTATAAATATTTTTATGCTTATGTAATTTAGTATTAATCTACAACAATAACTATATTTATCAAATATTTTTATATAACTATACTATGACACTCACTACTCATAATTTTAAGGTTTAACTACGACTACAGCTCAAAGCTTACAAAACTCATCTATTTGTCAATTATACTCAAAATCACGTGGATTTAACCATATGATATATAAATGTAAATGTATGCACACCTACACGAGCATACACATATAGATATAAATATTATGGATGCATTGGAAATAACTTTAACATCATTTTTTTTTTGTTAATTACACCTTATTTCCTAATAACCTGTTACGATGTGCTTATATTAGCAAGTGTTTTGACGTGCCTTTTTTCTAAATTACTGTCACGATGTGTTTTTTATCTACATTCTGCTATTTAAAACAAAGGCTCAACAACTTTATACAATTCTCCAGGGGTGGATGGATCTAGCATAGGCTGAGGGGTAGCCAACTTTTTTGACGAAGTATATTTTCAGTGCATTTTTTTTTGGTTTTATGTATTGGCTACTCTTAAACAAATATTTTTTAGTGTGTGTTACCTCTCAACTTTTCGCTTATATCCACCACTATTTCTATTCTACGTACTTCATAATGACAATATTACCGCGACAAGGTGTGTCCACCATCACATCAGTTTTATAAAAAAAGTTACATAAAGCTGTGAAGTCAGCTCAATAATTTTGTCAAAAAACATTTTCAACTTTTTTTTACATTTTTATATTGAGTAAATTGCCATTTTAGTCATTGAGGTTTGACCAAAATTGCCACTTTAGTCCAAATAGTTTTTTCTTGTCATTTTAAATTTTTAATCCAAATAGTTTTTTCCCCTGCCATTTTAGTCCCTGACTTTTATCATTTTTTGCCATTTACATCTAATACTACCACCACCATCTCTGCCATTTTAGTCCCTGACTTTTGTCATTTTTTGCCATTTACATCTAATACTACCACCACCATCTCCCACCACCCACCCCATCACAACCTTCTATCATCGCCACCGCCTGCCTGCACCGTCACCACCCACCCACGTCATCAACCAACACCACCGCCATCATCGTAAACCAGCAACCACCGCCATCATCTACACTATAAACCGACACACCATCCTCCCCATACCATCGCACCTGCAAAAAGAGAAAGAAAAATGTGGTTTGATCAAAATTCACCTAAGTTAACTAAATTTTTTTAATAGAGTTAGTGAGTTGGATGAAAATGACAAAAGTCAGAGACTAAAATGGAAAGAGAAAAAAACTATTTAAACTAAAATGACAAGAAAAAAACTATTTGGATTAAAGTGACAATTTTGATAAAGCTCAGAGACTAAAATGACAATTTACTCTTTTTTATATTTCATAAAAAAGAAAAAAAAAATACACGAAACAACAAGGTCATTACGGTCAACAAAACAGAAATGGCACGTTCGTAATATAACTGTAAACACAGGGGCATATATGACTATTCAAAGCAAAGCACGTCACAGATTCACAGGTAGTTGTGTGTATTGGGGGTAGTATAAATACCTGTCGCTGTTTCATTGCATCTCCATTTCAAATCTCTCTCTCTATATTTGATCCTCCAAAAATCTCGTCAAAAATGGGAGAGGAGAAACCAAAGCCAATCGGCGGCGTATGGCCGACGGTCAAACCCTTCGTCAACGGCGGAGCTTCCGGTATGCTTGCTACCTGTGTCATCCAGCCTATCGATATGATCAAGGTTTGTTTCCACAGTTATACATACTGTCAAATCTACATTTCAAGTTTTCAATCTCTAATTATTATTATTATTATTATTATTATTATTGTTATCACTTTATAAAAGTTCTTCAGATCTGTTGTTAAAATGAAGATTAGGCTATCGTAATTGTAATTGTTTGATGTTTTAGCTCCTTATTGATAGATGTAGTCTGTAATTCATGATTTGGTAATTGAAACGACACCGTTTAGTGTTGATGATATGTTTTTAGTGTTTTGCATCATGCATAGGAGGTGTTCGACGATATGCTTGAACTGGATTTATCGAAATTGTGATTGTTTGATGTTTTAGCTCCTTATTGATAGATGTAGTCTATAATTCATGATTTGGTAATTCAAACGACGCCGTTTAGTGTTGATGATATGCTTTTAGTGTTTTGCATCATGCATAGAAGGTGTTCGACGATATGCTTGAACTGGATTTATCGAAATTGTGATTGTTTGATGTTTTAGCTCCTTATTGATAGATGTAGTCTGTAATTCATGATTTGGTAATTAAAACGACGCCGTTTAGTGTTGATGATATGTTTTTAGTGTTTTGCATCATGCATAGGAGGTGTTCGACGATATGCTTGAACTGGATTTATCAAAATTGTGATTGTTTGATGTTTTAGCTCCTTATTGATAGATGTAGTCTGTAATTCATGATTTGGTAATTAAAACGACGCCGTTTAGTGTTGATGATATGTTTTTAGTGTTTTGCATCATGCATAGGAGGTGTTCGACGATATGCTTGAACTGGATTTATCAAAATTGTGATTGTTTGATGTTTTAGCTCCTTATTGATATATGTAGTCTGTAATTCATGATTTGGTAATTCAAACGACGCCGTTTTGTGTTGATGATGTGTTTTTAGTGTTTTGCATCATGCATAGGAGGTGTTCGACGGTATGCTTGAACTGGATTTATCGAAATTGTGATTGTTTGATGTTTTAGCTCCTTATTGATAGATGTAGTTTGTAATTCATGATTCGGTAATTGAAACGACGCCGTTTAGTGTTGATGATATGTTTTTAGTGTTTTGTATCATGCATAGGAGGTGTTCGACGATATGCTTGAACTGGATTTATCGAAATTGTGATTGTTTGATGTTTTAGCTCCTTATTGATAGATGTAGTCTGTAATTCATGATTCGGTAATTGAAACAACGCCGTTTAGTGTTGATGATGTGTTTTTAGTGTTTTGCATCATGCATAGGAGGTGTTCGACGATATGCTTGAACTGGATTTATCGAAATTGTGATTGTTTGATGTTTTAGCTCCTTATTGATAGATGTAGTCTGTAATTCATGATTCGGTAATTGAAACGACGCCGTTTAGTGTTGATGATGTGTTTTTAGTGTTTTGCATCATGCATAGGAGGTGTTCGACGATATGCTTGAACTGGATTTATCGAAATTGTGATTGTTTGATGTTTTAGCTCCTTATTGATAGATGTAGTCTGTAATTCATGATTCGGTAATTGAAACAACGCCGTTTAGTGTATTGATAGATGTAGTCTGTAATTCATGATTCGGTAATTGAAACGACGCCGTTTAGTGTTGATGATATGTTTTTAGTGTTTTGTATCATGCATAGGAGGTGTTCGACGATATGCTTGAACTGGATTTATCGAAATTGTGATTGTTTGATGTTTTAGCTCCTTATTGATATATGTAGTCTGTAATTCATGATTTGGTAATTGAAACGACGCCGTTTAGTGTTGATGATATGTTTTTAGTGTTTTGCTTCATGCATAGGAGGTGTTCGACGATATGCTTGAACTGGATTTATCAAAATTGTGATTGTTTGATGTTTTAGCTCCTTATTGATAGATGTAGTCTGTAATTCATGATTTGGTAATTGAAACGACGCCGTTTAGTGTTGATGATATGTTTTTAGTGTTTTGTATCATGCATAGGAGGTGTTCGACGATATGCTTGAACTGGATTTATCGAAATTGTGATTGTTTGATGTTTTAGCTCCTTATTGATAGATGTAGTCTGTAATTCATGATTTGGTAATTGAAACGACGCCGTTTAGTGTTGATGATATGTTTTTAGTGTTTTGCATCATGCATAGGAGGTGTTCGACGATATGCTTGAACTGGATTTATCGAAATTGTGATTGTTTGATGTTTTAGCTCCTTATTGATAGATGTAGGTGTTAGGTTTTCAGTTATTAATGTATATAGTATGTAATTACTAATTAGTGATTGGAACGACCTCGTTTTGAGGTGATGATATGTTTTCGGTGGTTTTCATCATGCATAGGAGGCGTTCGAAGAAATGCTTGAGCTGCCTTTATCGGAATTCTGTATAGTAACTATTAATATAAATTGGTACTTGAAGAAACACCGGTTCTGATCCGAGACATGTTCATTTAGGTTGTTCAGATCTTTTATGAAGATGAAGATTAGGCTCTTGTAATTGTAATTGTTTGATGTTTTAGTTTCCATAGTGATAGATGTAGGTGTTCGATCTTGTGTTAGGTTTTCAATTACTGATGTAGATGTTCTGCAGCTCTAAATATTGCCTTGATAATATGTTTTCAGTTTTCTTCATTATGCGTAGGAGGTGTTCAACAAAATGCATGAACTGGATTTATCGAAATTCTATATAGTAACTATTAACATAAGTCGGTACTTTATTTTGATTGCCACTGGTAGAGTTTAATGTACGAGACATGTCTAATTTAGGGGACACTTTTTGAAATATATATTTTTTTTTGAGTTTGATGAATCTGCTGTTTATTGATTTGAATTGTATAACGTGTTAACTTATTCGTGTGATGGGATGTGCTATTTATAGGTGAGGATTCAATTAGGACAAGGATCGGCAGGCGAGGTCACAAAAACTATGCTGAAGAACGAAGGGATCGGTGCCTTTTATAAGGTTTGATATCTTCATAGTCCTTAAGTTTTGAAATGGTCAACACGCGCATGTGTGTGTGACCATGTGTTTCTCTCAGTTGATTTGATAATTGCTAAAGAAGATCTGATGGTTAGATTGTAGTTTTGTTATAATCTGTATCTGTACTAAGATACTGTGATTCAACACACATGATCATTGAATTTGTGAAACATGTTGTGATATATAATACAGTGGTGTAACGTCTCGTACAATCTTTTTATGTTGGTTGCAACTTTTGCTCATATGGCATTTTCCCTAAATTTTTCACTACTCGTATAATTAAACCGAGGCTATTTGCGGTCAAGAATTGATAAATTCTTATGGAAGTTCACACTTGTTAGTAGAAACCTCATTCATTAACCAACATCTTTTATTTTTTTTCACATGCCTGCTTTTGTTTTTTGTTTTTCTTATCGTTGATGCTCTTTATCATACTTCTGTCGTTACCTTCATTAAACATTTTAATTATGTATTAAGTGTATTATTTTGAGCAGGGTCTCTCTGCTGGATTGCTTAGACAAGCTACCTATACAACTGCCAGACTTGGTACATTTAGGTACAATCATTAACGAACATACTGATATATATGTTGGATAAACATTAACTTAATCTATCATGTAATTAACAATATGACATTATTACTTGATAGGATTCTGACCAACAAGGCACTTGAGGCCAACGACGGAAAGCCCCTGCCTTTATATCAAAAAGCTTTATGCGGTCTGACAGCTGGAGCAATCGGAGCCTGTGTAGGAAGCCCTGCTGATCTGGCACTGATCCGTATGCAGGCTGATGCAACTTTACCTGCTGCCCAACGTCGTAACTACACAAATGCATTTCATGCTTTGTATAGGATTACTGCAGATGAAGGTGTTCTTGCTCTCTGGAAAGGTGCGGGCCCCACAGTTGTACGGGCTATGGCTTTGAACATGGGAATGCTTGCTTCTTATGATCAAAGTGTCGAGTTCTTTAAGGATAGTCTTGGTTTTGGTGAGGGCGCTACAATTTTAGGTAATATTGAGCTGCTTTATCAACTGCATAAAATAGAAACAAAGTTTACATTTTTTTTTCGTGATTTTCGCAACCAACTTTAAACTAGGCGTACCATATAGGCCTGTAAATGAACCGAATGAACACAAACAGAGGCATGTTCGTGTTCGTTTATTTAACTTTAACTGAACATGAACTTATAAGCGAACACATTTTTTTTGTTCATGTTCATTTATTAAGAAAGTGGGCATGTTCGTGTTAATTTGTTTAAAACCTAAACGAACAGTTCGCGAACGTAAACAAACATAATTTAACAAACAATAAACAATACAAATGAACATAACTGAAGAAACATAAATGAACACAAATGAACATAATTTACTAAACATAAACGAACATAAAGTATTTTTTTTATATAAATTAGTGAATAAGTACGATAAATTCCATTGGAAAACCCATTTTCATTACTAGAAAGCCCAAATTAGTTATGTTTATATAAGTAGTTAGAAAGTTCCTTTTATGTTTAACATTTATATAAATATAACAACCTATGTATTTAAATCTAAACAAACACACATAAATGAAAGAACATAAACAAATGTAAATAAACGAACATATATGAACACAAATGAACGAACTTAAATGGATGTTCACGGACATAAATGAATGAACAAAACGTGTGTTCATGTTCGTTTGCTTAATTAAATGAATAAAACATTGTGTTCATGTTTGTTCGTTTATTAAATAAACGAATTTACCGCTGAACAAGTTCATGAACAGTTAATGAACGTCGTTTAGTTTACAGGCCTACCAACATAGAAACCAACTTACACTTCATTACTGATTTAGTGATTTTAGCAACCAAAATACATTTTATTAGCGAGTGTAGCAACAAATGGCTTGTTCAACCAGTAGCATGTCACTTTTTGCTGATTTTTTAAAGAGTTGCCAACATGACATCTGATTTGAGTCGTTTGACATTTGTCAAACTTGTAAATAACCCTTTTCCACATATGTGTATCTCATGTGATGACTAGCAACTAGCAAGGCCACATCAGCAATTCACATGTAAAATACCCACAACATTTGATTCACAATTACTATAATGGACGTTCACATATTACTCAAATATCATAAACACGATTGCTGGTAGTTAATGTAGTAATCTTGGTGTCTTTTTTGGCGTATAACTAAAGGTTTCTCGTTTTTTTTGCAGGGGCCAGTTCTGTATCAGGATTCTTTGCTGCTGCATGCAGTTTGCCGTTTGATTATGTGAAAACTCAAATACAAAAAATGCAGCCTGATGCTGCGGGAAAATATCCGTATACAGGATCTATGGATTGTGCCATGAAAACCCTCAAGTCTGGTGGGCCCTTCAAGTTCTATACAGGATTTCCAGTATATTGTGTTAGGATCGCGCCACACGTCATGGTACACTCACTCTTCTATTAAGTTATACGAGTTTAAGGGACTTACGTGTGAGTTTAATAAAGTCATTAGGGTTTTTCAACGATTGCTCTAAAACTAGGGTAGGATTTGAAAGAGTACTATTGGCTTTTACTTTTGTCAAGATCAGTCCCTAAACTTTGTTGTTTCTGCATGATAAAATCTTGACTAAAATGCCATTTTCGTCCCTGATATGGTCAGATTTGCGACTTTCGTCCAAAGGTTTGTTTTTCCACATCTGGATCCAAAATATTTGAAATCTTGTCGTTTTCATCCGGCTCATTAGCTCCATCCATTTTTCTCTGTTAAGTCAGGGGCATTTTTGTTTTTTTTGTTAACTTAAAAGGCATTTTGGTTTTTTGAATACTTGTACATAACGTGAAAAAAACCGAATTGCCCTTTAAGTTAACATAAAAGACAGAAATACCCCTGAATTACCGGAGGAAAATGGAGGGAGTTAACAAGCCGGATGAAAATGGCAAGATTTCAAACTTTTTGGATCTAGATGCGGAAAAAACAAACCTTTGGACGAAAGTCGCAAAACTGGCCAAACCTCAGGCACGAAAATGGCATTTTACTTATCAAAATAGACCCTTTATAAGTCTATAAAGTCCATAGAGTTTACTGTTGCATGATTAAGCCCTTGACTGACTTTAAGAGTTAGCGACAAAGCCTGTGTCCTTTTCTGCATGATTAAATCCTTTAATTTCTTGAAAAGACTTTTTACTTGTTTTTCATATGATCAAATTCTGAATGGTAAAAAAAAAAGATTTAATATTCAAATTTAAAGGGTACTTGTTTCTGATTGGTGGATTTTTGGTGTTGTAGATGACATGGATCTTCCTCAACCAAATTCAGAAGCTGGAGAAGAAAGCTGGATTGTAATTTTTTCATGCAGGAACACTAAGATGTTAAGCGAATAATATACCGGATTTTGGTTACTTGCACAAGTGTAATTGTGCAAGTCTTATGAGTTGTTATACCATTTCGAAACGGGACTGTAGAATTGTTGTAATATCATTTGGACTACATACAGTATTTTAGGATAGGATTGTTTCATCTTTGAGTAAATGAGAACCATGTGGAGGGAGATCTCTTTTGTTTGCATGATTATCATCTGGTTTGAGCTTTTATTATGTTGGTACTTGATATGTGATATTTGTCCGGACCCGCCTTGTTGAGTGTAGTGTATTTATCCCGAGGTTTATCAGTTTTGTCTTGTTTTAAACTCATCAACAAAGTGACCCTATCTACTGACTAAAAATATAGTTTCTAAAGTTGGTAGGATATATGTTGAGCCATAACTAGGGTTGTTTATAAGCTGAATCGAGCCGAGCCAAAGTCAGTTCGATTTGAATCTTAAACACGCTAGATCAGCGAGAGCGATGTTGGCATTGGGTCAAGTCATAATATACATGTTTAGTCACTTTACTTTAATAACGTATTTTCCTTCATTAATTAACTCTGTATATATACATGTTTAGTCACTCAACTTTTATATTGAGTATTCGGGTCGCCCCCGTCGCATAGCGCGGGTGTAACCCACTAGTTCATTAAACAAGATATAAGAATACATACATGTAATTCCAGTTCATTAATTCACCGGTTCTAAGTTTGGAAAGATATTTTTGGAAAGATATGAACTACCAAGCAGTGGCGGACTCAGAAATTTTTTCATGGGGGTGCGGAATATTTTTAAGATTTTAGGCCCTAGATATATTCGGTTCATATCGGGTCAGTTCGGGTCGGGTCATGTAAAACAAAAGAATATCAAGCTAAATTTTATATAATTATCAAAAACATATCAAACGTCGTTACAAACATATTTAAAATGTTACTTTACGGGTTTTCATTTTTTGAAATCTATCCAAAACATATATAACTACTTTTCTAAGCAAGTCTTTCTCTATATAACATATACAACTAATTTTCAACACTAAACACTTAAACAATCATCACCAAACTTCATAATTTTCAACTTTAAAATCAAGCCCTAGTTTTAATTGTTGATTCCTTCTAACTAACCATTTAAACACAGTAAACTTTAACTAAAACAACAAAATCAACCAAATAAAGTTTCAAAAAACAACAAAACAACTAAAATTTCAAACTTTTCTACCAATTGTATTTCTCCAAAAAATCCAAATAAAACAAGAAAACAAAAAAATAATCGAACTATACCCGAAAATAGTGATGAGATGTTGTTTTCATGAGTTTGGTGGCCGAAATTGCGGTGGATTGGGTTATTATATTTTAATTCAAATTAGATTATTAGATTGGGTTGGGCTTGAGTTATGGTGTGTTTGGGTTAAAAGTTAAGAGAAAGTTAATTGGGTTAAATGAAAGTTAATTAGTTAAGTGGAAAGTTAATTAGGTTGTATTTTTTAAAAAAAATCATGTTTACGTAAATTTTTTATAAATTCATAAGATTTTTTTTCCTAAGGGGGCGGTCGAAAATTTTCAAGGGGTAAGGACGGAAATTTTCAAGGGGTGCGGTCAGGATTTTACCAGGAATTTAGCACTAAATTTTATTTTTTCAAGGGGTGCGCCCGCCCACCTTAACATATAAGTGGGTACGCCCTTGCTACCAAGTCAAAATGCACACAACCAAGTATATTCATACCAAATGCATTCTAATCTTATCTTAAAAGATAATAAATGAACATTAAGTCCTCAACAAGGATCATTGATATACATCTCATTATCTCAATCCCGACATCAACCTATGTCGGCCTAATATGTCAATGTATAAGCGAGTCCTTGCAAAATTGAACCAAATACTTTAAATTCATCTTTGACAACGACAACAAAGTAATTGTGTCTTAAGATGTCACATCTAAAGCAAGTCCTTGAAATAGAGAATCTTCCAAAGCAACCTTGACAACAACCATCATAGTAATGGAGTAATGGTGGCCGAAGATGTCACGCCGAAAACAAGTGCTCACAGTCGAGAAGCAAGCATTTCCAACTTAACTTGGTGTCTTGGACTATGATAAACAAAGTGATACACAATGTTGGCTATTGTTCGAGAGCAAAGGCTAATACGATACGAACAAGGGACACAATTGCAAAAAGAGGCATACTAGCCAATTCTATTGTACGTGTTAATTCTGGAACATCCATATAGACAGTCGATCATTTAATAGTTACATGTGAGTTTGCAAGAGCCATTTAGGTACACGTATGTGATTGGTGCAGGTTACATCCTCCCCCCCCCCCCCCCCCCCCCCCCCTTTAGTGGTGGTCGAAATTTTCGAGTTTCCTTTAGAGCAACCGAATTGTGGATCTTATTTAAAACTTACACATGCAATTTTTTAAGCACTTGTTGAGTTGCTCATAATAGGTATATATGGAAAGTTCGAAATGAAAGAATGTTTAATTGCACAATGTAATCACTAATTAGAATCAAAGACGGTTGAACATGACGAAGTGAACGATGCTAGATTGGGCAAAATGTTGTAATTCTAATTTTTCGTAATGTAGACATGTAAAAGTCTAAACCTACAACAACGGTGTGGTGTAATCTTGATTTCCAACTTTTGCTAGAAGTAGTCGATTTTAATAAAGTTATTTCCGTAGTTAAAAAGAAATTGTGTATATATTTTTTGAGTAAACTGCAATTTTACCCCCTGAGGTTAGGGGTCATTGGCATGTCTACCCCCCCTAAGGAAATAATTGCATTTTTACCCCCCACTGTTCACTGTTATGTTGCATGTTTACCCCCTGACCATTTCAACGTTAGAGTGACCGTTAGTTTGTATGGAAATGTCGAAAGTACCCTTCTTCTTCTCCAATAAAAGGTTGAACCTTGCCTTAAACGCAATTAATCTTCAATCGACCCCCCAATTCAAGCTTCCCCATCCCTCAATTCACTGCCCTGAACATGTCTTCATCTTCGTCCTCTGTGCTTCGATTCAAGGGCAAAACTAAAGATTCAGACATCATATGTCCTTGTGGTGCAAAAACAGTGGTGAAACAATCAGAATCGACAGCTAATCCTGGTCGATAGTATCTTCGATGTGTAAGTTTGTTATGTTTTATGCTTTTTGAAAATCAACTGTGTTTGAAACTCTTGCTTTTGATGTCCGATAATAGGTTGGAGGATGTGGATTCCTCAGATGGGCTGACAAAGGTGAAGAACAGGGATGTCCGGTTTGTCGAGAGGTAATGCCTGGTTTAATTCAAAGCATTAAAGATAAGGATGAGTTGGCTAAGTGCAAAGAACAGTTGGCTCGGTACAAGAATGGAGATGTGTTCAAACTGAAGATGTACTTTGTGATTACTTGGGTCTTGATTGTTCTTGTTTTTTTGGTTAAGTAGTTTAATGTGGAGAAATTAGATTTGGTTGTGTATTTTGACTGCTTGTAATTATACTTTTTTATGCAATGGTCCTTGTTCAAGTTCTTATATGTATGTTTTTGTAGCCTGGTTGTAATTCTGTAGGTATGGCGAATGATAAAGTTGAGAATGATAAAGATGTTGGTAAGGATGAAGACGTCGTTGCAGCCGAAGAACCAGACACTTATGTCTACTTTGAGGATCATGAGTCTGAGATTCTCAGACCTTACATGGAGCAAGAAAGTGATTATGAAAAGATATTCAGAGATCCGACAAAGGATTATGACCCTGAAGTGCTGGAACATGCATGGGATTACACATATTGGGATGAAGAGGATGATTGGTACTTTGACCCATATGAGGGGGGTCATGGTTCTGATTCGGATTGGTCTTGTTTGGATGATTGTCACTGGAAATAGGCTAGATTTGTTTGGTTGTAAGTTTGTATTTTGGACCTCTTATTTGTACTAAATATTACAATGTAATCGAATCACTTTCCGCCAAAATTCTGTTTGAACACATTACCTTAGCAGCCATATTGTCTTGAACAAACATAAAGCAGCCATATTGTCTTGAACAAACATAAAGCAGCCATGACTACAAACCAAACCAAACAATGTCTTGTACTAAAGCAGCCATATTGTGTTGAACAAACATTGACAAACCAAACATAAAGGTACAAACCAAACATATGTCTTGAACAAAGCTGACAAACCTAACATTGTCTTGAACAAACAAACAAATAAACATAGTACAAAGTTACAAACCAAACATTGTCTTGAACGAAGTTGATAAACAAACAAACATAGTCTAAACTAACAAACCATCCATCAGTCATCAAGATTGTAAACTGGTGCACCTTGAGTGGCACTGTGTGATTCCTGTGAAGCAGTGGATTGTTCACCCCTTGTCCTTTGCAGCTCCTGACATTGTGACCCATGTTCCCACATTTACCACACTTGATGCTAGTTCCCTTTCTGGTCATTTTACCTCCTTTGTCGAACTCCTTCTCAAGCTCTTTTCCACCATATGCCTTATTTCTTTTCTTCTTTGGCCTTCCAACTTGGGGCAGATCATTTGGACCTTTTGAAGCACTCTTGTTTCTCCTCCTTATCTTCCTAGCAACCTTATCTCTAAGGCTTGAATTGTCATCAGACCCACTTTCAAAAACCTCCAGCTCAACAGGCTCATGACCTTCTTCGCTTCTGTCATCATCATGATCCCCATCACTTGAACCATCCAGTTCTTCCCTAGTAAAATCAACATTAGCCCTGAACCTCTGCATATCCACCTCTATTTCATAAACCAAATTATCTTCCTCAACATACTCATAATCAGGATCACTTTCGTCACTCTCTTCCTCATCTTCATTCATACTATGATTCTGATTATTTATTGTAAACGATGCTGGAACAATTGCTTTACATGCCCCCACAGGACCTTCACTTGTATTTTCCAATATTGTTGACCTCCGGTGTTCAACATACATGTCTATCATGTGGACTCCTTGACGCACATGATCAAAGATCGGCTCTAAGTCAACATCACATTTTAATGTCCTAAGACCAAAATCCAACGAATCGTACAGTTCCCTGTAATGAACACAGAAAAACAAACTATCAATGTATCCTAATTTCTTAACCATTTCCTGTAAAACTTCAACATTCAACACTCTAAAATCTACATGATCAATGTAGCTCATCTTCCCACCAAAGTATTTCCTATTTGGGTTTTCTACAAACCTACCTCCATGGTGAAATTTTATGGTAAATTGAGATACGGTTTCTCCTGTAAACAAACATCAACAAGAAATTAACACATAAAAAAGTGAAAATTTTACCTAATTCAGACCCTGTGAGCTTGCATGTCACTTACGATACATTTCAGCCGGTTTGAAATACTGATCTTCAGCTCGTACCTTCCACAATCGAAGATCCATGCTCGTAACAGTGTTCTAATCACCTGTAATTGTTGAAGAATGCCTGATCGCCGGTGCGGAGCTCTTGAATTTCGAGGTAGGTTAGGTTCAGGGTTTCAAAGTGATGAAAGGGGGATTAAATGATGTTGCAGGTCAACAAGAACGCGAAATTACCTATTTGCCCTTTGACCAGTAACAGAAATCGCTAAACTCTAACGTTGAAATGGTCAGGGGGGTAAACATGCGACATAATAGTGAACAGTGGGGGGGGGGTAAAATGCAATTATTTCCTTAGGGGGGTAGACATGCCAATGACCCCTAACCTCAGGGGGTAAAATTGCAGTTTACTCATATTTTTAATTGTCGTTTCTAAAATATAAAGGTTGTTGTCATTCCGTATAGACTTAAAATACTTTTTATAACTAGATAAATCTGAAATGTAGTATTTAGTGAAGTTGTCATTCCGTATAGACTTAACATACTTTTAATAACTAGATTTTTACTATTATTTCTTTACTTTCAGCCAGTGTTGCAAAAATCGCGACTAGTCGGCGATTAATCGGTGACTAGTCGCTAGTCGGACCTCTACTGAGTAATTTTTCACTAATCAGTGAAAAATTCGCTAGTCGGCCCTAATCGCGACTAGTCGGTCGGGAAAAATGGGAAAAAATCAGGAAAAAACAAAAAAAATCGGAAAAAATTGGAAAAAAACACATATTCCGGCCAAAACCTCCCAGATTCCGGTCAAAACTTGTCCACTTAAAAAAAATTACGTATAAAAATATTTGTATATATGTATAAAAACTTAAAATAATACATAAAAAGTCCGATCCGATTAATCCCGATTAATCCCGAGTAATCCCGAGTAGTCGCTAGTCCCTACCTCACCGACCCGCTAGCGACTAGCGAGTTCTCCAACCTTGCTTTCAGCCCTATACTTTTCAACTTTTACAAACATGTCACAAAATTTTCGTTTTACGTTTGGAGCTAAATTTTGCGAGTTAACAAGTTGCAACGCGAGTGTTTGGTTTAACAATTTTACATTTATTTATTGCCTCTTTAATGGCCCAGTCGCAACGTCCAAAGTTGACTTATTTATTTATTCTTTTTTATGTTTTACGTTTTGGTATAATTTTTCGTGTTAACACACTGCAACAGATGTGCATGATTTAACGTTCCGCCGCAAAGCATGAGTCCTAAATACTAGTTATAATATAAATTATAACTTACGTAATGGCACAAAATATAAAATAGAGTTAAATGCCATTTTAGTCTCCGTGGTTTGATCCATTTTGTCAGTTCAGTCCAAGGTTTCATTTTTCACCTGTGGGTCAAAAAAGGTTTCACCGTTGTCATTTTAGTCCACCGGTTTAATTTCATCTATTTTTTCTGTTAACGAGAAAGACAATTCGGTCATTTTATATGGCTGAATTGTCCTTCTATTTAACAGAATTGCATGTAAAATGACTGAATTATCCTTATCGTTAACAGAAAAATTAATAAAGTTAACCCAGTAGACTAAAATAGTAACAGTGAAACCTTTTTAGACGTACAAATGAAAAAATAAAAAATGAAACCTATAAATTAAAATGTCAAAATGGACCCAACCGTCATTTAACTCCATAAAATCACCAAACTGTTATAAACAAGCCTAATAGCAAGAAGATGAGAAGAGATAATTGGGAGAGAAAGAGATGTTTAATATTAATGGTGCATAATATACAATAGAATACATGGACTATTTATAGGGGTAATAAACTTGGAGAACAAGTTGGTTTATATTAGGAGTTGATAATCTAAATATATTCTTTATAATACTCCCCCTGATTATCAACTTCATACGCTTAATGCTGCCTCATTAAAAACCTTGTCAGGAAAACCCAATGGGACAAAACCTTGACTAAGGGAAAAAGAGTGCAGTGCGTATTATCTCCCCCTGATGATGATCACTTAAGCTCCTTGAGTCGACGCATCCCGATCCCATGAACTAACTTTTTGAATGTTGAGGTTGGAAGTGATTTAGTGAACAAGTCTGCCAAATTTTCGCTGGAACGAATTTGTTGGACAACAATATCTCCATTCTTTTGTAGATCATGTGTAAAAAAGAACTTTGGCAAAATATGTTTTGTTCTATCACCTTTGATGTATCCTTCCTTTAGTTGAGCAATGCATGCTGCGTTGTCTTCATGTAAGATTGTTGGTCCCTCATCTCCCGAAGAAATACCACAAGATCCACGAATGTGTTGTATTACGGTCCTTAACCAAATGCATTCTCGACTAGCTTCATGTATCGCCAATATTTCTGCATGATTAGATGATGTGGCTGTGATTGTTTGCTTTACCGAACGCCATGAAATTGCAGTACATCCGCTTGTAAATAAATATCCAGTTTGAGATCGCCCAGTGTGAGGGTCAGACAAATACCCTGCATCTGCAAAACCAACCAAACCTGTTTTCGATTGATTTGTAAAATACAAACCCATATCTTTTGTACCTTGAAGGTATCTAAATATTTGTTTTACCCCATTCCAATGCCTCTTTGTTGGACATGAACTATATCTTGCCAATAAATTTACAGAAAATGATATATCAGGTCGTGTATGGCTAGCAAGAAACATTAGTGCACCAATTGCACTTAAATATGGTACTTCTGGACCAAGGATTTCCTCTCCATCTTTAGGAGGTCGGAATGGGTCTTTTTCCACATCAAGCGGCCTTACAACCATTGGGGTACTCAATGGATGTGATTTTTCCATATAAAATCTTTTTAGTAGTTTCTCTATATAAGTTTCTTGATGCACAAGGATTCCACCCTTAAGGTGTTCAATTTGTAATCCAAGACAAAACTTTGTCTTCCCAAGGTCTTTCATTTCAAATTCTCTTTTCAAGTATTCAACTGCCTTTTGAAGCTCCCCTGGAGTTCCAATTATATTCATGTCATCAACATATACGGCAATTATAACGTATTCAGATCCTGACCTTTTTGTAAAAATACACGGGCATACAGAATCATTTTTATAGCCTTCTTTCGACAAATACTCACTAAGGCGATTATACCACATACGCCCAGATTGTTTTAGCCCATATAATGATTTGTTTAATTTGATTGAAAGATGTTCTCGAGAACTAGATTTACATGAGTTTGGCAATTTGAATCCTTCAGGAAGTTTCATGTAAATATCAGTATCAAGTGAGCCATAGAGGTAGGCTGTCACAACATCCATTAGACGCAAATCGATCCCTTCTTGTATTACCACACTAATAAGATAACGAAAAGTTGTCGCATCCACCACTGGAGAATATGTCTCCTCATAATCAATTCCAGGTCTTTGTGAAAATCCTTGTGCTACTAATCTTGCCTTGTATCGTACAATTTCATTTTTCTCATTACGTTTTCGCACAAAGACCCATCTATATCCAACAGCCTTTACACCTTCAGGTGTATGGGCCACTGGTCCAAAAACTTCTTGTTTATTTAGGGAATTCAATTCTGCCTCTATCGCGTCTTTCCATTTTGGCCAATCATTTCTTTGTTTGCATTCCTCAACTGATTTTGGTTCTTGATCCTCATTGTTTTCCATTACTTGTAGCGCTACATTATATGAAAAACTATCATCGACGTCGATTTCGCTTCGGTTCCATACATTTCTAGACATGATATAATTAATTGAGATCTCTTCGTTTTCAGGTACCTGAGGTTCTTCTGGAACCATCATGTCTAGTGTCTCTTCTGGAGACTCATTTTCTTGCGTTATTGTTACCTCGACTTGACCATCTACATTATTTGCTCCCTTTTTCTTTCGAGGATTTTTATCTTTAGAACCGATTGGTCTACCACGTTTTAGGCGTGCATTAGACTCATTACCAATAAGTGGTTGTCCTTGTGGGACACCTATTTTAACTGGAGCATTAACAGCTGGTATATGTGACTTAGTCACTTTCTTTGGGTCAGTAAATGCGTCTGGTAATTGATTTGCTAATCCTTGTAAATGAATTATCCTTTGAACTTCTAGTTCACATTGTTTAGTTCGAGGATCAAGATGAGACAATGATAATTCATTCCAAATAATACTATTATCCAGTTGTTTTTTGTCTCCCCCTAATGTTGGGAATGTTGATTCAACAAAATGACAATCACTAAATCGAGCTGTAAATAAATCACCCGTTGTAGGTTCTAAATACTTAATGATCGATGGTGATTCATACCCAACATATATTCCTAACCTCCTTTGAGGCCCCATCTGTGTGCGTTGTGGTGGAGCGATTGGAACATATACAGCACAACCAAAAATCCTTAGATGGGAAATATTTGGCTCCTGACCAAGAACCAACTTTAATGGGGAAGAAGTATGATAACTCGTTGGCCTGATGCGAATTAGTGTTGCTGCATGTAAAATTGCATGTCCCCAAGCAGAGGCTGGTAGTTTTGATTTCATAATCATTGGTCTTGCAACCATTTTAAGTCGCTTGATAAGCGATTCAGCAAGCCCATTTTGTGTATGTACATGAGGTACATGATGCTCTACATTTATCCCAATAGACATGCAATAATCATTAAATGTTTGGGATGTAAATTCACCAGCATTGTCCAATCGAATATTCTTGATGGGGTAATCGGGAAAATGTGCTCTTAGCCTTATTAATTGAGCAAGTAGTCGTGCAAATGCCATATTACGACTTGATAGTAGGCACACGTGTGACCATCTAGTTGATGCATCAATTAAGACCATAAAATATCTAAATGGTCCACTAGAAGGATGTATAGGTCCACAAATATCCCCATGTATTCTTTCCAAAAAAATCAGGGATTCAGTCCCCACCTTCATTGGTGATGGGCGAGTAATCAACTTCCCTTGTGAACATGCAACACATGTAATATCCTTGGACTGAAGAATTTTATGGTTCTTCAAAGAATGCCCAACTGAATTTTCTATAATTTTTCGCATCATTGTTGTTCCGGGATGGCCTAACCGGTCATGCCATATGATAAAATTTTCTTGGTCTATAAACTTCTTGTTTATGACTGCATTTGATTCAATTGCATTAATTTTAGTATAATACAAACCAGAGGCAAGTGCGGGCAACTTTTCTAACACATGTTTTTTACCCGAACTTATATTTGTGATATGAAGGTACTCATCATGTCCCTCAGATGTAGTCTCAAGATGATATCCGTTTAAACGAACATCTTTAAAACTTATTAGATTTCTTTGAGACATTGGGGAAAATAACGCATTGGTTATTTTAAATGGTGTTCCACCTGGCAACACTACATAAGCTTCTCCAAAGCCTTCAATTAATTTTGATTTACCAGATATAGTACCAACATTTGCCTTTTTCATGGTTAAAGTAGAGAAATAACTCTTTTTCTTAAGAATTGTATGCGTTGAAGCGCTGTCAATTAGACATATGTCTTCTCCATTAATAGGGATCTTAGTTACACACTCCATATGCTTATGAATCTTCAATAGCAACTCGTGCTGATAACGTGTTATAAACAAGCCTAATAGCAAGAAGATGAGAAGAGATAATTGGGAGAGAAAGAGATGTTTAATATTAATGGTGCATAATATACAATAGAATACATGGACTATTTATAGGGGTAATAAACTTGGAGAACAAGTTGATTTATATTAGGAGTTGATAATCTAAATATATTCTTTATAATAAACTGATTATTTATTATTATATAATACACACTTCACAGTTGCATGGATATACACTTACAAAACCCGTGTCACCTTATCTCCTAATCCACCATCACTAACCACAGACCACCGTCATCTAAAAAAATGTCACAAAAAAACTCCGATCACCACCGTCTCAAATTCGTCGCCGGAGCCGACGCTTTCGGCTGCGCCTTAAAAGACACTCTCGTCTCCCACCTCCGCTCCCTCAACATCCCCGTCGAAGACCTCGGCACCGACAACCACTACTCCATCGGCGCCAAAATCGGCCAAATCGTCAGCTCCGGCGACACCACCACCACCGAGATCCGCGGCCTCCTCGCCTGCGGCACCGGCGTCGGCGTCTCCATCTTCGCCAACAAATTCCCCGGCGTCTACGCCGCCACGTGTCTCACCCCCGCCGACGCCGTCAACGCCCGGTCAATCAACAACGCTAACGTCATCGCCTTTTCCGGCATCTCCGCCACCCCTAACGCCGCCATCGAAACCCTAGATAACTTCCTCAACACCCCGTTCAAATCCCCCTGCCCCGCCTCCAATTCCGAACCCTGGCCGGAAAACATCCAATCATTCCTCGATAAATCTCTAATCGAAATGCCCAAAATCGGATCCACAAACCCTAACCCTAATTTTTCAAATTCGTGTGTGATTTGTGATTTGGCTTCCGGCCGTGAGTTTACGCCGGTGGAGATTATGCCGGGAGGGAGTATGAAGATAGTGAGGGAGTCGCCGACGGCGGCCGTGGTGAGATTTTCCGGCGGGAGTGTGGAACCGGCGCATCACCATAGTTATGGGCATGATGTGGTGGTGATGAAGGGGAGGAAGATAGTGTGGAATTTGAGTAAGAATGAGAGGTGTGAATTGGGGGTGGGGGATTATTTGTATACTCCTGGTGGGGATGTGCATAGAGTTAAGTATTTGGAGGATACTGAGTTTTTTATTAGGTGGGATGGTGGCTGGGATATTATGTTGGATGAGGATCTTGCTACTGCCCTTACAAATCTTTATCAAGAATGATAGTTGTTGCGGTTTTGGAATGACGGTTGTTGTGATCGTTGTTGTTGTTGTTGTAGTTGTTATGGTGTTGATACGTGTTGAGTTGGATGAGGATCTTGCTAGTGCTCTTACTGATCTTGATCAAGATGTGTAGTTTTTGCGGTTTGTAATGGTGGTTATTGTGATCGTTGTTGTTATAGTGTTGATAAGTGTTGAGTTGGATGAGGATATAGCTAGTGTTCTTACTGATCTTGATCAAGATGTGTAGTTTTTGCGGGTTTGTAATGGTGGTTATTGTGATAGTTGTTATAGTGTTGATAAGTGTTGAGTTGGATGAGGATCTTGTCATTGCTCTTAATGATCTTGATCAAGAAGTGTAGTTATTTTGTGGTTATCGTATTTGTTGTTGTCGTTGGTGTGAGGATGTTAATAGTCATGGTAAATAACTGTTAAAGAGTGGTGTTGAAAAAGTAGCATAGGAGGTGTAGTTGGTGTTTGTATTGTGTTTACAATGTGATTGTTGCCGTTGCCGGTTTTAAATGGTAATTATCCTAGTTGTGATCTTGTTAGAGAGTTTTGTTGATAAATGTTGAATTATGTGTTTGTGATCCTGTGATGTTTGTGGAGTGTGTTTTACCAAGTGTTTGAATGTTGTAATGGAATTTTGTGAATTTCATGTTGATGGTATGGTATGATCTGTTAATGAGTATGGTGTTATTAACAAATTAGGTAGTGTTTGGTGTATGGGTATGAGAGTGAAGGAATCTTTAAAATGAGCTTTTGTGTGTGAGGTGACCAAGTAAACGGCTTAGGGGAGGTGATGCGCGGCGATCACACGAGGCGAGGCGGCGCTTCATGTAGAAATCAGTGGAAGACAGGTCAGAGAGATAGGTGGGAGAGTTGGTTCGGATGGACAAGAGGAGATGGTTGGTTGGTTGGGAGAGGGCGGAAGTCACCGGACCTAGAAATTTCTATAAAAATGGGGGTCGAAAATGTATATACCCAAAAATTTCTATACGAAAACTACATACTCTCCACTACTGAGCGAAAAGTTCGGGGGGTCGGCCGCCCCCTCTCGCCCTACTTAAGTTGCGCCCATGGAGAAGACCAAGTGTACCGGTACCGAGCTCATCCCTAGGTTTAACCATAAAAACTAACTGAGTTAGGGCTAAAGAACGTAACATGTAAGGGTTTGCAAACATTGAGTACGTTTTTTGTACTTTTTGAAGACAAATGACACACTTTGCAATAAGTGATATACTAAAGGACGAGTTTTGTAATTTACTCATTTAAGAATGACACGTTATTTCAACAACACATCAACATATATTATTGTTCTTCCATCACTATATATTAGGTTGTTTGGATTATGAAATATAGCAAATGAAATTCGTCCAAAGGAATTTGCAATCATCCTTAATTGTACATGGTCCAATACAATTCAAGTTCAAAAAATCTTAGTGCAGGTTCTTATTGATGACCAAGATTATGTACTTTTAACCGATGATAATCTTGACATCACCAGTTTCAATAAAATCAGAGTTTTTTTTTCCCCATATAGGCTGTAGCCCAAGACTTTGATGGTGAAGGGATCTTTGAAAATGGAGGATTTAGAGTTATCTACAAAGTTTATTCTTTTTCTAAACAAGGTGCATCAATTCAAGCTCAATGTTGGTGTTTATGTGAACTAGACTAGACTACTGTCATAATTGTGTTGTGTTGGTATACACTGTTAGGGGAGGATTTTTTAACAATTAGTGATCCTTATTCGTTATCCTGACTAGTGATCCTTACTTCTGTGACAGGTGGTGATCCTCAGAAGAACTTCAGGATCAGGATCATGGATCACTTTAAGGATCCTCGTACTGACGATTGTTTACTCATGTTTTGTACTATCTCGCAGGTATAACAAGCTTGACCAAGTCTTGGCGACATTCCTGGAGAATATTCCTAAACTATTCTGCACGTGCTAGACCAAAAATAGACGTTATGGAGAACGTGGAGGCTTGGCACGAAAGTCGGAAAGTTAGTTTAGGTGGTTGTTTCTATTTTAAAAAGGGAGTAACGAGCTAGTAGAACACACTTAGTCATTTTTTGCAGCTACACACACTCATACAAGCTCTCATACAAGCTCTCATTCAAACACTTAGCAATTACATACACTTTTTACACATTCCACCGTAGTAATCCTTGTACCTAGCTCGTTACTATCCGAAGTTGTAAACATTCAATCATTTATTTTAGTTTGGTGATCGGTAGTTTCCATCACCCGGGGTTTTTTGTGCCGGAGATCAACTCTTGATCAAGGGCTTTTTCCCCGTATAAATCCTTGTGTTGTTTGTGCAATTTACATTGAAGTGATCTTCATCGCTGTTACACATTTTGAGCATCATTCCCCGTAACAAAGAGTTTGGTTGCATTATCCTCGTCTGATTTTTGACCAAAACAGTTTGGCGCCCACCGTGGGGCAATTGGTGCTTCGTCCTTAAGAAAATACGCATTTCTGTGCTTAATTCGGTTCACTACAACCAAGCAGATGGCTTCCTCATCGAAGAATGCTTCAAACTTGATGCCCTCATTCACTTCTTCACAAGGCGTTCCTCCTTTGCCTCCACCACCTTCTGGATCCCAGAAGAATACTGAGAATGCTGCGAAGAAACCGACTCCCATTTTCTCAAAACCACCTACTTCTTCTGTTTCAACTAATCCTACTACTAATGATCTCTATGCCTTGATTTTGCAGATGAGGAATCATGCACAAGAGCAGGATAAAACCAACGAAAGGATCCTCCGGGAGATTGACGAAATTAAGAAGCAGAAGAAAACGGCAGAGGATCGCTCCCCACTGATGCCCAGATCTTTGAATTTTGATACTCCGGTGATTACTTCTCAGCCATCAGTGGCTCCAGACATTCAATATGTGGGTGGACCAAAAGGAGTGCACTACGGAACAACAACAATGACCCAGGCATCAGGTTCACTTTTCCAGCCAGCGGGATCCTATCCTCAGCATATGGGATCCCTCACAAGTTCAGGAGTGCAGTAGTTTCAAGGATCCTCCTTCGTTCCAGGATCATCCCAGGTTCAAGGACCCTCCTTCGTTCCAGGATCATCCCAGGTTCAAGGACCCTCCTTCGTTCCAGGATCATCCCAGGTTCAAGGATCCTCCTTCGTTCCAGGATCATCCCAGGTTCAAGGATCCTCCTTCGCTCCAGGATCATCCCAGGTTCAAGGATCCTCCTTCATTCCAGGATCATCCCAGGTTCAAGGATCCTTCTTCGTCCCAGGATCGTCCCAGTTTCAGGGATCCTTCCAGATGCCAGGATCCTTGAGGAGCTTGCAAACAGGAAGTTCAGATGTCCATCAGGGAGATTTTATTCCAATGCAGACCAACGCTTCTACTGGTCCCTCGATCATTCCAGAGCCCCAACAATATGGATTAACATCCACTCTCCCTAACTTGAATCCAATGGGAGGTAACACTTTTAACAATTCTTATACTACTAACCAAGGTCTTATGCAGGATCCAGGTATCAATCATGCCATGGCCAGAGAATTGCAAAAGCTAAAGGATATGATATCAAGTGTCCCGGGAGTAGTCAAACCTATCCCAGAGATTGCAGATGGGAGCCATAAGATATCTCGTTTTGCACCACCAATCTGTGATGCTGAGATACCCAAGAGGTTCCATGTGCCTACAATGAAGCTGTATGATGGCTCAACAGATCCTGAAGAACACATAGCACAATACAGGGAGAGGATGGAGATCAATCCAATCCCAGAAAGGTTAAAGGAGGCATGCATGTGCAAAGGATTCGGATCCACTCTTACTGGATCAGCTCTCAAATGGCTGCTAAGTCTTCCTCCCTATTCTATTACCTCATTTGCTAACCTAGTTAACTTGTTTAATAATCAGTTTTCTTGTAGTAGAAAATTTGAACGATTAACTAGTGATTTATATAGGATAACCCAGGGTCATAATGAATCATTAAGGGATTACATTACCAAATTCAGTAAAGAATCCTTAGACATTCCTAACTTAGATATAGCCACGGCTGTTGAGGCCTTCAAAATGGGATTGCTTAGGGATTCGTTATTTTATGATGATCTTGTTATGACACCATGCAGGAACCTAGATGAGGTAAGAACCCGGGCCCTTAGGTACATTCGGCTAGAGGATGACAAGAGGATCCAGGAGAGGATAACAGGATCCTCAAAGCAGGATAAGCAAGGATCCTCATTCAGGAACAACAAGTTCAGATCCTACAACAGATCTGATAACCAGAACGTGCACTCTATTGATCAAGAAGAGGATGACGAAGATTATCCTCCAATTTCTGAATATTGCTTTAGTGTTGATAACAATGAACTAATCCTTGCTATGCAGAACCTAGGTGATAAAGCTAGATGGCCGAGAAAGAATGATAGGCCGGCTGCAACTAAGGATAAATCAAAGTGGTGTGCATATCATGAAGATTTTGGGCACCTCACAGAAGAATGCATTGCATTAAGAAAGGAAATTGGATATTTGTTGAGCAAAGGGCATCTAAAAGAGTTGTTGGGAAGAAAAAAGTCAAGGACTCAGGATCCTGAAAGGATCCCTGAGAAGGCTCCAGCTCCTCCAGCAGATGCACAAGTGATAAACTTTATTTCTGGAGGATCCGACATTTGTGGCACATCCTTCTCAGCAGCTAAAAGGCATGCAAAGGAAACTAAAATGGATAAAGGAGAAAGACCAGTTCGAACATCAAGTGTCTCCGAAGGAAAAGTCATAACCTTCGACGAAGAGGATCGTGTTGATATCCAGGATCCTCATCACGATGGTTTAGTTATTACTCTTTTCATATCTAACCATTTTGTCCGCAGGATCCTTATAGACGGAGGAAGTTCAGTGAACATTATCCAGCTTGATGTTCTAAAGAAGATGGGTATCCCTGAATCAGAGATCATACCAAGATCCTCCGTGCTCGTGGGATTTAGTGGCGAAACTAAGAACACCCTGGGGGACATTAAACTCCCAATATATATTGAAGGCTTACACTCTTATCAAAAATTTTGTGTTATTGACTGTTTATCTTGTTGTAATGTTATCCTTGGCAGGCCCTGGATACACGATATGAAAGCAGTCCCGTCTACTTACCATCAATGTGTGAAGCTCCCTAGTCCTTGGGGAATAGTAAAGATTGATAGTGATCAGCAGGAGGCCAAGAATTGCTATACTTCATCGATGAAACCAGCCTCGAAGTCAAGGGAGCAATAGCAATCAAGGTATCCTCCAAGGAATGTCTTGGAGGCCAGAGAGCAGGATGTGGTAGAAATCCTCATGGATCCCGATGATCCTGAATCCAAAATCTATATCGGATCAGGGATCCTTGGCGAAATGAAAGAAGACCTCGTATCCTTCCTCAAAAGGAGAAAGACTACCTTTGCATGGAAACACGAAGACATGACTGGTATATCCAAAGATGTTATCACCCATAAACTCGGCATCGACAGATCCTTCAAACCAATCCATCAAAGGAGAAGGAAGTTTGCACCGGAAAGGAACGCCATTATCCAAGAAGAGGTAGAAAAATTGCTCCGGGCAGGTATGATTAGAGAGGTCAAGTATCCAAGATGGTTGGCCAATGTGGTTGTTGTCCAAAAGAAAAACGGAAAGTGGAGGGTATGTGTCGATTTTACCGATTTAAATAAGGCATGTCCCAAGGATCCTTTCCCTTTACCCCACATTGACTCCATGGTGGATGCAACTGCGGGTCATGAACTGTTAACTTTTATGGATGCTTCATCTGGATTTCAACAAATCCAAATGGAACCATCCGACCAAGAGGATACAGCCTTCATGACTCCAACTGGTATATATTGCTATATTGCTATGCCGTTCGGATTGAGAAATGCAGGTGCAACGTACCAAAGGCTGGTGAATATGATGTTCAAGGATCAGATCGGACAAACTATGGAGGTTTACATAGATGATATGGTGGTAAAATCCATAAGAGCTGAGGATCACCTAAAGGATTTGGAGGAAGCGTTTGATATCCTTGACAAATATAATATGAAGCTTAATCCTTCAAAATGTCATTTTGGTGTTAAAGCAGGTAAATTCTTAGGATACATGGTGACTAAGAGAGGCATTGAAGCTAGCCCGGAACAAATCAAAGCAATAGTGAACATCAAATCTCCGGCCAATGCTAAGGATGTTCAAAGGCTAACAGGCAGGATAGCAGCTTTGAACAGATTTATATCCAAATCCTCGGAGAAGTGCAAAGAATTCTATGATATCCTAAGGAAGAACAAGAAATTTGAGTGGACCGAGAAGCACGAAAATGCTTTGAGAGCCCTCAAATATTACTTATCCTCAGCCCCATCCTTGATGAAACCAGAAAAAGGCGATGTGTTATCCTTGTATCTTGCAGTATCCTCAAAAGCAGTAAGTGCGGTCCTTGTTAAGGATCATGAAGGTACACAACATCCTGTCTATTATGTAAGTAAAAGTTTACTTGATGCCGAATCCAGGTATTCACACCTTGAAAAACTTATTCTTGCATTAATAATGGCATCTACCAAGTTAAGACATTATTTTGAAACTCATGTTATCATTGTTAAAACTAATTTTCCAATTAAGAATGTCCTCAGGAAACCAGAGATGTCAGGAAGGATGGCTAAGTGGGCAGTGAAATTGAGTGCATATGATATAAGATATGAGCCCAGGACAGCCATCAAATCCCAAGCATTAGCTGACTTTGTGGCTGATTTCAGTAGTGATTTACAAGAAGAAGCTGAGCTAGAAGTCCAGCAGCTAGAAGAGACCAAGGATCCTTGGATACTTCATACTGATGGATCCTCAAATGTCAAAGGCACAGGGCTTGGAATACTACTAAAATCGCCACAGGGGGACATAATACCCCATTCTATAGCTTGTGAGTTCCAAACCACTAACAATGAGGCTGAATATGAAGCCTTAATTGCTGGTTTGCAAATCGCTAAGCATATGGGAATCAGGTATCTTGAGGTACATGTAGATTCTTTGTTAATTACAAACCACTTTAATGGATCCTATGCTGTTAAAGGTGAAAAGCTAACCAAATATTTGGAGATAGTCAAAAGTTTGGCACTCTCTTTTGTTTCCTTTAGCTTGTCACAGGTACCAAGGGAAGAAAATACAGAAGCTGATGCATTGGCTAACTTAGGATCATCTTTGAAGATCCCAGAGGATATCAAGATTCCTATTATCCATATCCTGACGCCGGCTATCGAGGATCACCAGACTATGGAGATAGGAAATGATTCTGCAGTTATCCCTAGTGAGGATACTCAATCCTATTCAGGATCAGGATCATGGATCTCACCAATTATGAGATACTTACAACATGGAGAGATTCCTACAGGAGAAAACCCTAGGGCTTTCAAATCTAAGGTATCTCAATTCACAATTATAAATAATATGTTGTATAGACGATCTCTTGCAGGACCATACTTGAGATGCATTAAGGATCCTGAAGTTCAAGAAGTTTTAAAAGACTTCCATGAAGGAGATTGTGGAAACCACATTGGGGGCAGGGCTTTATTCTCAAGGATCCTGAGGACAGGATACTACTGGCCAACCATGAAGAAAGATGCTGTGGAGTATGCCAGAAGATGTGATCCTTGCCAGAGACACAGCAATATCCTTCATCAACCAGCTGAATTATTGCATCCTATATCCTCCTCTTGGCCATTTATGAGATGGGGTATGGATATAGTTGGAAAGCTCCCTAAAGCACCTGGTGGAAAAGTATTCATGCTTGCTATGACTGATTATTTCTCCAAGTGGATAGAGGCTGAAGCTTTTGCCCAAGTCAGAGAAAAGGAAGTTATATCCTTCATTAAAAGAAATATTATCACTAGATTTGGAATTCCTTCTGAGATTATATGTGATAATGGTTCCCAATTTATTGGGGGCAGAACCACTAACTTTTGTGACAGCTGGGGGATTAGGATGATAACATCAACACCAGTCCACCCACAAGCTAATGGTCAAGCAGAATCATCCAACAAGATCATCATAAACAATTTGAAGAAAAAGCTTGGATCCAAGAAAGGGAAATGGGCAGAAGAACTACCCTATGTGCTCTGGGCTGACAGGACAACCCCTAAGAATGCTACTGGTCAAACACCATTCTCTTTGGTGTTTGGGGCAGAATCAGTGATCCCAACAGAAATGGTGGTTCCTACTGCTAGAACAAGTACCCGTGATCCTGAGGAAAATGATGAAAACTTGGCTCAAGACCTGGATACTATTGAAGAAATCAGGGATATGGCTAGGATAAGGATGGCCAGTTATCAATAAAGAATGGCTGGTGCTTACAACAAAAATGTCAGGATCAGGAGGTTTCAAGTTGGAGATATGGTGTTAAGAAAAGCATTTCAGAATACCACCAATCCTGCTGATGGAAAATTGGCTCCAAAATGGGAAGGCCCTTATTTGATTGAAGCTGAAGCAGGAAAGGGGGCATATAGATTGCTAACCATGGAAGGTGATTTGCTACCAAGAGCTTGGAATGCTGTCCACTTGAAGAAATATTTCATGTGACCAGGATCCTCATGGCAGAGGTGATCCTAGCGAAAGGGATATCCTTAAAGGATCCTCAAAGTATCGGTGATCCTTACTCAGGTAATATCCTAATCTTGAACTATTTCATTTCTTTATTTTCTCATATAAGGATAAGGATCATGTATCCTTTATCCATCTCTCACGTGAGTTCAAGTTTTGAAAGTTCAGGTATCTTTAGCACAACGTTGGTTATCCACAGAAGCAATCCGTCTTTTGGGTTTAACCCCAGTTATTTGGGCTTGTCCCCAGATTCCGCCTGTAGCGCACGATGATCCTGGTATAGTTCAAGGCTTTGGGACCAGTACTCGTTCTAGGGGCTGATAATTCCATTGTTCTGGCTATGCTTAGGATCCTACGTATAATGGTAGACGTACCATACATCCGTTCATAAGGTTTCTAACGTTTTCACGTTAGCTAAGGTTTCTAATGTTTTCACGTTAGCTAAGGTTTTGGCATCTTCATGTCACTAAGTTTGGATAGTCGCCAGTTAGGGCCATACTCCAGTTTACACACGATCCTTGGGCTTGTCCCCAGTTATCCTTGGGCTTGTCCCCAGTTATCCTTGGGCTTGTCCCCAGTTATCCTTGGGCTTGTCCCCAGTTGCTAACTCTTTTCTTTTATTGGCTTAGTCCCAAGTTATGCTCTATTTCAGGTCCTTGAAGATAGGCAGCTAGGGATCCTTGATCCTTATTTCACTCTAAGGTTTATCTTATAGTTATCCTTATTATGGTTAGGATTCTAACTTGGATCCTTAGGTATGATCCTTAACTCTTTTGATTTTATTCATTATTCTTTTAAATAACCCTTATACTTGACAACTGAACTTGTATTTCTTAAATCATATCACTTTTTAAAACCTATCGGTTATGGGATATGTGATCCTTGTTCATATCCTAAACTTTTTGGATATCTTTTCTAATTTTTCAAGGCTTGATAAATATAAACAGAATGAACATTACAACAGTTGGAAAGTAACATACTAAAAAGGATAACAACACAAGATAAGCGACAAAAGGTTAAGTTTTTATTTATTAACATAAGGCTAACCCTTTAAAGGTTGTCAAAATTACCTACCCGAGCTTCTACCAGCAAAACGTGGTCCGTCCGCTGGGGTAGGTAAAGGGTGTCCATGATAATGAGTTCAAAAGTAGTGCAGGAATATAAAGGCAGCAGGATCACAATGGCTTCATCCCCCAAACAGAGGATCCCTCCACCAATTGCAATCCTGCCTATTGTCCAAAGGATCATGCATGATCCTTAAACCTAAGAACTATTGTTTAGAGTTATTACAGACCCACCATTGTTCAAAAACATCAACAATAAAAAAAACTACCAAACCATAAAAAATGGGCTCCGGCCACGTCTAGAAATTTCCATCATCGCCCATTTTTGCAGCTCACACCTTCGCTGCATCATCATCACCACCAGCCGCTGCATCCTCAGCTTTATCCTTCAACCCGCTGCCACTAGCCTCAATTGCCAGAATCTCCTCAGCCTCCTCTTCATCACCCAATTCAGCCAGTCTTGCCTTCCATTCTTCAATTTCCCAGCTACTTTTGTCAAAGGCAGGATCCTGAGCTTCCGAGGCCATTTGAAGCTTGGTTTTGTACATTGCTATGGCGGCAGAAACTTTAGCATCATCTGTGATCTCCTGCCTTTCATAGTCAAAGTTAACCAGCACCTTAGCCATCTTCTGCTTGGTATCCTGGAGTTCCTTCTGAAGATCAGCAAGTGCAAGATCCTTGAGCACAGCAACCTGCTGGAGGTCGGCAATCTTCTTATCTTGATCCTCAACATGGCCGACGTAATCCTCGATCTCAGCAAATTTCTGCAAAAGAAAAGGATAAAGCAGTTCAAGAGCAAGTGATCCTTAGATCAGCAGGATATACAAGCAGAGACAGTGATCCTTACATCATTGAAGTACTCGAGGAACTGGTGGCGAATTAAGGGCAGACCCTGCAAATCCTCAGCCTCGGAAGTCTTTCTCTTCTTGATTCCCTTCCCTTTGAGGGGTGCCTTGGGGATTGAGGCTGTCGGGCTAGTAGGGACCTTTCGTTTGGAGGATTTGACAGTGGTGAGATCGGTGACACTGAACCTTGAAGCAGCTTTGGCAGATTTTCCAGCACCTACACAACCAAAACAAGATAAGTATCTTTTCTTAATATACATTTAACTATTTATTTAAATTTTAAACAAGGATACTTACTTGACATTGTGACAGAGCCTGAGGATACCTCCTGTGAGTCTTGGGTTATTGTCTTAAAAGTTCTAGTTTCAGGGTCGAGTCCCCAGAAAGCAGCAAGTCTTTCCCTGGTTGCGGGTGTTGTGATGAGATGTGAAACAGAGATGGCTGCATGACACAAGACAAAGAAGGGGTTAGTGATCATATTACAAAAACATGACCATCTGGTGATCCTTCCCAGGATCCTCCGGCCTACCATGGGTGGACCATGTTCTTGGTAAGTGTTCTCCATCTGAAATGGTATCCCTTCTTACAAAGAAGAAGCGACGCTTCCAATCTTTGTCGTTTTTGGTGACTTTGAGAAGAGGATGATCTGCACTGGGTTTTCGTTTGAACAAATAACGGTGGGAACCGAAGGTAGTAAGATCGTACAACTCCGCCAGTTCTGACATTCCTAAATCAAGACCCTCCTGCTCAATGATCCTCTCTAGGGTGTATAAAACCCTCCAAATCATCGGCATGGCTTGAATATAAGATATGCCGGTAAGGGAAAAGAAGGATTGTGTGAACTCCGGGAAAGGATAGGTGTACCCTATAGCAAATGGAGTGACTGGAAAGGCAACCCATGTATCAGAAACGTAGTCGCTCAGAACAGTTGGATCGAAGGGTTTGAAAAAGACATTCGCCGGAAAACGGTGACGGATGTTATCTACTTGTGCGTCGTTAAAGCAACACCTCTCGTTCACTGAGTCTTTGATGATCTTTTGACTCTTCAAAGGGCTATCCTTTTTGTGATCCTTGGCCGGTGAACTTCGGAGCAACATTTTCGAAGTGACGGAGATAAAGATAGAGAAACAGAGTAAGAAGGAAGGAAGAGGAGAAAGAAATACCTGATTGATCTTCAACTGAGATTATAAAGGGAGTTTCTTTCGAATTTAAATGCATAATGATCCTATCTATATCTCTATTTATAATTATGATTTTGCAGGATTGTCACTTCCGTGACATCATCATCGCAACGGCTAGTTCTATTTTAACGGCTATATATCCGTTAGTTTGTTACGGATAAGATCAAGAAAACATAACTCGCTAATTTTACAATTTCACTCCTTATATTTTGGGGGCAATTGTTAGGGGAGGATTTTTTAACAATTAGTGATCCTTATTCGTTATCCTGACTAGTGATCCTTACTTCTGTGACAGGTGGTGATCCTCAGAAGAACTTCAGGATCAGGATCATGGATCACTTTAAGGATCCTCGTACTGACGATTGTTTACTCATGTTTTGTACTATCTCGCAGGTATAACAAGCTTGACCAAGTCTTGGCGACATTCCTGGAGAATATTCCTAAACTATTCTGCACGTGCTAGACCAAAAATAGACGTTATGGAGAACGTGGAGGCTTGGCACGAAAGTCGGAAAGTTAGTTTAGGTGGTTGTTTCTATTTTAAAAAGGGAGTAACGAGCTAGTAGAACACACTTAGTCATTTTTTTGCAGCTACACACACTCATACAAGCTCTCATACAAGCTCTCATTCAAACACTTAGCAATTACATACACTTTTTACACATTCCACCGTAGTGATCCTTGTACCTAGCTCGTTACTATCCGAAGTTGTAAACATTCAATCATTTATTTTAGTTTGGTGATCGGTAGTTTCCATCACCCGGGGTTTTTTGTGCCGGAGATCAACTCTTGATCAAGGGCTTTTTCCCCGTATAAATCCTTGTGTTGTTTGTGCAATTTACATTGAAGTGATCTTCATCGCTGTTACACATTTTGAGCATCATTCCCCGTAACAAAGAGTTTGGTTGCATTATCCTCGTCTGATTTTTGACCAAAACATACACCACCACTATTGGTGTGGAGTTTGTAGGGGTGAGCAAAAGGAAAAACCCGACCGACCCGAGAACCGATCAAACATAAAATACAGAACCGATTCACTACCCTAAATATAGAGTCGGTTCCGGTCCATATGATCAAGTCGGGTTTCACCATGAAAATAACCAAGAACCGACCCGGCCCGATTTTATATGAAAAATTGGAGCCGATCTGAATACCTAGGTACTTGGGTTCGGGTCGGGTTGGGTATATTTTCGGTTTGGTTCTTGGTTATTTTCGGTCCGGACCTAAACTTGCTCACCCCTAGGAGTTTGGTTTCATATCTGGTGAAGCAACAAGCTCTAACCAACCAATAGGGTGGTGGTCCATTGGCAAAGGCAAAACCTTTAAAAACACCTAGGTTAGGAAGGGGAATGTCTTGGGTTCAAGTCCCACAGACGACAGAGGATTAAAAAAATTAGCCGTTCAAAAAAAAAAAAAAAAAAAAAAAAAACTCTAACCACATTTTTGATGATAATTCTTAATTTAAGATAACAGTGCAGTGAAATTGAAATTGAAATTGACAATGTTTGCATCGGATTCAAAAAGTAATGTTTTCCATGACTTGATAGTTGATATTCTCCTACTGCTTCTCCTTATACCCACTAATGTTATTCTCCGTCCTACCTTGCCTTTTATGGAACATTCTTAACTGCGGGGGTGCGAAAATTGGCCGAATTTACTCATTTTTTTTATAGACGAATAATTGATGGAATTCCAAATGGAGTTGGGTTTATGAGTTTCTTTGTAGCAGATTTACGTCAGCAAGGGACCTCTATAAAGTCATTATCTGATAGCTTTTACAGGGCTTCTTGCTAAAGATAAATTGACATAGAGAGCGACTGATTCCAGGCTTAGTATCTTCGGTTTCATCTTATAGGCTGACTTGCATCACTCTAATAGGATTCCTTGCTTGCATCATATCGTACAAATAAGGCATTAGAGGGTCTGTAAGTCCTCGAAATGGAATGATGGCGGACAAGATTTTTATCCAAACATTAATTGGCCGTGTATTAGCAGATGATATATATATAGGTATTGTAAATATGCAGTTACAAATAATCCAGCCAAAGTAATAGGAATTAGACCTAACACGATTCCAAATAGAAAAACTTCAATCATTTCAATTTGTTTGAAAGGAGAAAAAAGAGTCCAACTGAAATGAAATATGACTACTGAAATTGAATTGTACATCCAGAATAGTCCTAAGAAGACATGGTCCCAAGCTGATACTTGACATGTCCCCCCCCCCCCTTCCAGGCCCATCACAAGGAAAACGAAACCCAAGATTTGCTTTATCCGGTAGATCACTATTTTATCTCATGCCTTTCTTCGTTCATGGTTCGATATTCTGGTGTCCTTGGATCAAGTCTTTTCTTTGAGTAAAGCCGAAGCCTTTAGCGACTAGCCTGACCTTTTCCTCCTAAGAGGAACTAATGTATCTCTTTCGTAAAGGATTTCCCCATAATGTCCATGAACAGTTGCTCCTGGAGTAGCCAAATAAGGCTTAGCTGATCGTATTACCACAGAGTTAACTTGAAGAATTAGAACTTGACCTGATTTTAAATGCGGTCCTTTTTTGGCTATACATACATTTTCACAAAGAAACTGCCCAAGACTACGATGGAATCCACTATTTCTTTATCATTACTTTTCTTTTTTAATACCTAGTATAGTACAATTTCGTATTTCGAGGTGAAATGCCTCGAAAAAAAAGAAAAATTGTTAACCGGGTACATGGAATTGACAAGTAAGATAACTCAAAAAAAATATTTGACTTCCGCTTACTATTTCTAAGATTATTATCACTTGGGGAGATCTCCTTGTGTGTATCCGTGTGTGTTTCGAATGATATGCAAAACGCATATTACATTTGTTTGAATTGGTGTCGAAGTCCACTAGTTAAAACTAATTCCATAGTCCATACCCAAATAATTTCATTATTCATCCGGCCATCTGAAATATTTCACGTTTTAGATACCCAAAACTCGATCTTAAGCTCACTTATAAAACTGCCTTTAAATGTCAATTATTCAACTACATTTCTTACGCTTCTATTTTTTTTAATAATTTCAACTTTCTAACTATTTCAACATAGTATTTGTTATATTATTTGAAACTATACAACATAGTTATTTCCGATGTAGGTACACCTTTTTAAAAACCTTTTAAATTTGTTAAAACTAATTCTATAGTCCATACCCAAATAATTTTATTATACATCACGCCATCAGAAATATTTCACGTTTTAGATTTTACCTTCAGAGTTAGGTTCGTATGTCATCTTCACTCCCTAATAAATAACAAGGGTATAGGGGGCGGAAGTGCGAAATCTGCTAATCACCCATCTCCTCTGTTTGAACCCGCATCCACTTGCGCCGGTGTTTCTGAGCCACCCCCTCTAACGGTCAAAAACACACGTTTCCTAGACACCTCGTGACCACCTCTACCTATGACCCCCCGAATTTTTCTTCAAGACCCGTCACATACCAAGCTCGAGCCCTAACCGACACCCCAAGCCCCTTTTAGACTGTGGGGAGTTGTGGCATTGGTTGGCCGGGGGAAGCCAGCCAACGCTGGCTAACCCACTCCGTGCCAGCGTTCAGTTTGGTGTTGCCCAGCCAACGTCGCTTTGAAGCCTGGGCGGGGTGAGCTGGCTAGCCAGGATTGGTGTTCATTTTTGACCGTTAGCCATAGCCATTTGGCATGGCGGTTTAATGGTAAAAATCAATTTTTTTTTCTTTCAAAAAACGTTACAAATTTTTACCTATAAATACCCCCCCCCCCCCCACTCCATTTTTTACAAAATTCTTCAACCAATCTCACACCAAACTTTCAATTTTTTTCCAACCAAACAACAAAACTGAAAATAGGGAATTGGACGGAGGAGGAGATCGTGCTTGTCACTTCGATCGTCGACGCACAGCGTACGTTGCGCCGCAAGCGTTCCAACAATACCAACAACACGTTGGTAACAACCGCCACAATCTAAACGCGTGCCAACACAAGTGGCGCGAACTAAAACCGAAGCTGGATCGGTTTAAAATTTGTTTTGATCGTGTCCCTGCAGGGGCCTAAGCCACGACGATCGAATGGAGATTGCGAAGATCGAGTGGAGGCACGACGGGAATCCAGAATTTAAGTGGGCTCCTCACTTTAATATTTATAGAACTCTGTAATTTTTTTAGAAATTATTAACTACTTTTTTTATTTTTTAGGATTTAATAAGTAGTTTTTTTTTTTAATTTTTAGGATGTTATGTAATTTTTTAAATAATATAAGTTTGTATTTTATTTTATAAATCTCAAATATATAAAAAAAAATAAAGTCAGCCAACCCAACATGGCAACCCAGAACCCAACGCCGCTAACTCACGCCGCTTCCACACCCCACTTTTTTTGGGTGGTCCAGTAAAACCGACAATCGCTACATGTCAAGCAAAAACCCTCAACCTAAGCTCCCCACTTCCCGCAATCTTGAGAGTTGAACTTGAACTCATCAATATTTCTGCTCGAACCTTTTGCTTTTAAACTCACACAAATTATTGTTGACAGGTGAACAAAAACACAAATACCAAACCCTCTCTTTCTCATTCAAATTTCTGACACAAAAAGGAACAAATCTTGAAACTTCCAACAATTCAAGATTCTTATTTTTTCCATTTTGATTCAACCTTTTCATATCTGGCTCCCTTCAGTTTATTCAGGTTCGATGTCTTTTCTTTACAACACATTCATTTTTCTTGGATGATCAAAATGTTTTGTATATTTCTTATTTAAATCTGTTTCATATGTTCTGTTATGTGTTAGCTAAGAATGAATCTAGTTAAGATGGTAATGTGATGAATTAGGGTTTTTATTATTTTTTTGTGTAAAGATTCAATCTTGTTGATCTGTAGGTGATTAACTACATGTTTTAAGTTATGTAATTGTTGCATTTAATGGGTGTTAATCTTTTTTTGCATTTCAACTCAGTTTTGGTATCATTGAAATAACTAAACAGTTGCAGAGTATGTGGTGATCTTTATGTTCTAAACTTTGGGTTGTGTTCTTTGTTTTTATATTTTAGGGCTGCCCATTTTTACCCAACACCCCGAAACCTGACCCGAATCCGAATTAGAGAATACTTGAAAAACCCAAAACCGACCA